>CM070715.1:33828053-38628053 GCA_036346275.1 Otatea glauca | reverse complement strand
CTACTGGACAAGATCTTTATTGTTTCATGTTGACATCAGCCCTGACCCAAGCCAATCAGGCACTGACACGTCAACTCGGCGCACAGACCCGATCCACGGAACCGCCTCTGGTCCACCGTGGACGCGGCTATGGCGCCTCGCGTCACGCGCACGACACGTAGCGCGCATCGACTGGCTGCGACGCCGCCCGTGCCGATGCTCAACACGTGGCGCGCATCCGCGAAGGAATCCGATGGCTACCGATCTACACCTACGCGGCTCAATCCTAACCAATCAGACCGATCCAACGCCCGATGCTTACCCGAGCAGTTACCTGTTCACTCTGTGACGTGGCACGATCTCCGCGGTCCGACGAAAATCCAACGGACGACAAAGATTCCCGACGAAGATGTTAGCACGGCGGCGCACTTGCACCGGAGCGGAGGAAGGCGACCACCCGAACAGCGTTTTGGCGTGACTCCGGCGAGATTAAGTGGCAGCCTCGGAGCAACACGATGCGGCGACCTCGGAACTGGAACCGATTTAGCGAAAGGCGGCTTGACGGTGACAGAACAAGGGAAAAACGATCGGCGGCGGGATCTGGATCTCCGGCGAGCACTAACGCACGAGCGATGGCAGCGCAGGCGAAAACTTACCGACGAAATGATGCAGAGCGAGCTGGCGAACCTCGGAGTGCGGGCTACGGCTTTTATAGCCTCGGTAGGCGCACTAAAAAGGCAACCCTAGCTCTTCGCGGTGAAGACGGCGTGTGGCAGCGAGTTTGGAAACCCGAATCGAAGACGATGACGCCCAGCCGTCCGATTCACGATCAACGGCCACGATTAGATCTCGGGCGATCAGATCTAATTCGCACTTTCCAAAATCAACGGATGCTATCAGCTCTTTCCAAAACAATGCCGCACGATCTCAACCACACGATCTTGATCCAACGGCCGACCGCGTTAGGGTTTTGTGATAAAGAAGGCCGCCCGATGGAAATCCAACGGCCGAGCGCGAAGGCGGCGGCGAAGCGGGCCGAACGGGCCGGATGCGCTGGGCTCTCGCGTGCACAGTGCTGGGCTCGGCCCAGTACTGTTCACTGAATTTCTAACGCTTTTCGATTTAAAATAATTACAAAAATTAGTTTAATCTGTTTTAAGCAATTAAAATATCAGGAAAAATCCCAGAAAATTCTCATAAATAATTTGAGGCATTCTGAACTCAAATAAAATATTTTTGGCAAAAATTTATATTAGTTTTATCTATATATAATTAGTTTTCACCAAAGGTTCAATATACTTAACTAAAGTAAATTCAAATAAATTCCAAAAAATCCAATAAATTCGTAAAATCACCAAATGCACATGAGTGAAACTATAGGTAAAATTTTGGGATGTTACAATTGGATTGCAGAGAGGTTCCTGTCACTTCACAAGATTATCAATGTGTGCATCTGGCGACGATTAGGTAAAATTGTTCAAAGGCGGTCAAACTACAAAAAGCATGTTTATGTCATACTATATTGACTGCATTAGGCACAACGATGCTGAGTTGAGACTGAAGAGCACTGGATACAAGATTTAACTCCTGTGGAGTCTGGCGATATGTACTTACTGAGGTTGTGAATATAGTAATTTGGAACACTCCATATAGTAATTTCTTGCAATCAGGATCATATTTATTATTTCTCTTTCTTTTTTCCAAAGTCTTCTGAATATTGAAGAATATATTAAAAATGATAGCTACAACAACATCTCACCGTCATTATTCTTAGGGGACATATTGTCGAATCAAAGGCTATGGGAACAAAATTGATTAGTTGTACAAAAACCTAATGTTATCTACCCAGTATTTTCACGTATCATCATTGTGTATGCATACACATGACACATCATGTTTTTTCAGGTATTCTTTCCCCCTTTTGCTCAATTTGCATTAAACAGTGTACTATGTCAATATGATACATAGGCGAATTGACGTGCTCGACTCAAATAACTACAAGCAGAAGTGCATTGATCCCCAAGTAGGTTCTCTTGAATGACTGTGCCTTCTTCGCTATAAAGTTCCTGGAGTTGTACAACAGCGAAGTGGGGAAGCTTCATTCTGCTATTGTACCGGTAAGTTATCTAATAATTCCCAACATTTTCTAGTAATTTTTATTCAATTACGTAGTAATTATACAACATGTGTATATGTTTTTATATGTAGGAAAAGGGTAGCAAATATAGGGCCAAGTTAATGTTCTACATATTGTACCACATCATCAACATGGTGAAGCCACTCCCAGACAAGTTGGAGAAGTTTAGACCAAGCTAAAGCATGTAATTTGGTGTTACAAACATTGATGTAATTTAACATGGAAGATATAGTACTAACTAACTTTCGACAAATAGCAACTTTTTATTCTCCCTGAAAATGTCTTTTCATGTGTACATGATGACGAAGTATTTATTATGTGGTTTCTTGTGTTTATCATTTTCCTTTTACCAGGATGATGTTAATGTAGACGTGGTATACACACTGGTAAAACATACGTCAAAATACCATATAAGAAAATTAAGAAATACTCCCTCCTTCCAAAAATGTAAGGCGTATTTTTACTTTGCACAAGGATTAAGACTGCGTTGAAATTGAGAAAGGTATGAGAGAAAATGACTTAGATGACCCCACTTAATTGTCTTGGAAGATGAGAGATAGTACTTTGTGTGGGTGATAATGAATAAATGGATATGGTTGAGAGAGAATAAATCTACATACAAACCTTATATTTATATATAAGACTATTCAAAAAATAAGCCTTATAAACTTGGACGGAGGGAGTAATTTGTTGTGAGTCAATAAAAGACATTATGATGTCAAATGTTACATAAACGGGACATAAAACCTTTATCCATGGTCATTTGATACTCGACATCAGCTAAATACAGTGAATAGGTTTTCAATAGTAATTCTAAGTACATATAATAGTAATAAACAAAATTTCAGCAATCACCCTCTCCATCAGACCCAACATAGCTTTCATCATCTGTTTCGTCATCATGTACTAGTTGGTGGCGTGTACCCCCATTCCTCTTAAATTGCCTCCTATAACATCATGCTGTTTTAGGGTTTGATGGGATACGGTATTGTGGCCAGTTTTGAGTCCACATGAGCTGTACGCCCAAGTGCATTTTTCTCTCCGGCAGCGACTGATGGTTTTGGATCATCCATGGCACACTTCCTACCCTTTGAATGAGAAATATGCAGTGCAATTGGATTAAACAGAGTTTCATCTACCCCATCTGGCACATTGTTATTGGAAGCCACATGGGCTAAATCCATCGTGATGTTATCAAGCTACTCTCGAAGTGCCTTGAGTACATCCATTGCTATTTCATGCCCCGCATTTGTGTTGCTCCCTATCCTCGCAATGCCCATCGCTTCTGTCAGCATGGTCGAATGTCCATACATCTCAGTCATACCATTAGGACCGGACTACATGTGGTCGTGCCTATTGTAGGGCACTTCAACCCTTGCATCCCTGGTGTATCTTCGTAACATGTACCGGCTGGAATACTCTCTATTTGCAAGTGCGTGAATACTCTAATTAAATGAGTGCAGAATAGTCCTGTCATAAAAGTATATTAAGATTATAGTAATTACATATATTAAAACATAATAATTTTAGTAAATATTGAAATAAGGCTACCCAATTAAGGATATGAAAAAATAACAATGTGTTCCCATAAGCGACATTCGTAGCTGTACTCTTTGGAATCTTCATTGGCTACCAACTTGGTATATAACTTCAAGACATGAAAATGATTTCATTTTCTTCCCGTGTATGACGAGATATTGAATAGGTTTATTGGGGTTGTTTCTAATGTGGAATGCTATACTCTTGAAATAAGCATTCTTGTATTCCTTGAACACCGCAGGTGTGTATACCTTGCTCAGTTGCTCCTCAAACTGGAACAACATTGACTTTACCGCTTGGCTCTGAGTACACGTAGAATCAGCATATTTATACATGTATAAGCTTGGAAATACAAAAATGATATCAAATAAATATATACGTTAGATACAGTAAAAAACTAGATTTAGCTATAATACGATGAGAGATGTGACTGCAGCTAGTAAATATAATATCTTGTAACATCACAATTTTGCCTATAATTTCATTAATGTGCATTTTGGTGATTTTCATAATTTATTGGATTTTCTAGAATTTATTTGAATTAAGTATATTTAACCATTTGTGAAAACTAATTATAAATAGATAAAAACTAATATAAAGTTTTGCCAAAAACATTTTATTTGAGTTCAAAATGTCTCAAAGTATTTATGAGAATTTTCTTTGATTTTTCCTGATATTTTAATTGCTTAAAACTAATTAAACTAATTTATGTAATTATTTTAAATAAAAAACCCGAGAAAATCGAAATGAACAGTACTGGCCCAAAGCCCAGCACTGTGCGCGCGTGAGCCCAGCGGTTGCGGCCCATTCAGCCCGAATCGCCGCCACCTCGCGTGTGAGCCATTGGATGAAGATCGTGTGGTCTTCATCTCCACGAAACCGTAACGCCTGCGAGCCGTTGGATCGGGATCGTGCGTCCAGGATCGCTTCGCGTTAGTTTGGAAAGTGCGGATCGGATCTTATCACCCGGGGAGTGATCCTGGCCGTTCGTTGCAGATCGGACGGTTGTCCGTCGTCGTCTCTGGCAGAGTCTCCGAAATCGCCGCCACACGCCGTCTCCGCCGCGGATTGCTAGGGTTGCCATGTTTGCACGCACGCCGAGGCTATAAAAGCTGCAGCCCGCACCCCGATGTTACCCATCCCCTTGTGCATCCAGTCGCTCTAGTCCTAGCCTTAGAGTCGCCGCCGTTTAGCCCCGAGAGCTCACCGTAGTTCTTCGTAGCGCCGCCGCTTGTTTTCTTTTCGTGTCGCCGCCGTCAAGCCTCCATCCACCGTGTGGATTCCAGTTTCGGTTTTGCCGCGTCGAGTCACAGCGGAGCTGCCACCTCTTCATCGCCGGAAGGACAAAGTTCGCCGTTGGGCTCGTCGTCGTCTTCATCTCCGGGAACTCAGCGCCACCGCGACATCGCCGTGCTTCGGAGCTTCGCTCATCCGTCAAATCTTCGTCGGACCGTCCAGATCGTGCCACGTCTCAGTCATCAACAGTGTTCCGCTCGGGTAAGCTTTGGCCGTTAGATTTAAGATGAGCGGTCAGGATTGAGCCGCGTAGGAGTAGATCGTGAACCGTTGGATCCTCGCGTGTCGGCTCGGAAGCCGAAGCGTTGTGCGACGGGTGCACGGTGGACGGCGCGTCTGCGTGGGCGTGGTGCAGAGGCGGCGGCGTGGCGCAATTTGGTTGGCCCACGTGTCGCGATGACGTCCTGCTCACATTAGCCGGTCCACAGCACAGTACCTCGAGTCCACGGTGGACCAGCGGAGTTTCGTGGACTGAGTCCATGCGCTGAAGCCACGTGTCCATCTCTGATTGGTCCACGTGTCGCTTGCTCATTAATCGGTAATTTCCAGTAGAAAAATAATTCTGAAAAATCAGATTTTCTAATTTCTGTACTTTCAGTATTTATTCAAACTTCAAAAGGCTATAACTTTTGCATTTTAACTCGGATTTGAGTGATTCAAATTTCCAAAAATATTTAAAATCAAGATCTATTTCATGGTGCTTTTTAATTGAATTTTTGGAGTCTATTTGCTCTCTGGTTTGGTTGTTTATTGCTATTTTATCTCGATTCGCGTAGACGTTGAATTGCTCGGTGCTCCGGAGGAAGATTCGCAGCTTCAAGACCCAAGTTCAGAGCAAGACCAGCACCTGTTCCAAGGCAAGTTGTGGTTTGATCATATTGCGCCTAATTTCACAAAATTGCTATTTGTCTTTAAAATTTATGCATGATACTTTATGTGTATAAATGATTTCAATTAATCTGGGAACTAGATAATATGCCTATTTGAATTAAATCATACCTTGTCAATTGTATGCCATGATCTAATTGTCACCCTAGGATATGGAACTATAATTGGGTAATATTAATAATCAACATGGGACTAGTTAGACCGTATTAGTTTGCTTAGCCATGCCACGTCATCACATGTATCTGGAACATTGATATTTAATCTTGACTAATGGATTATGGAACAATATTTATAAATTGGTGTGTCATGTGTTGTCACACAGTGATATTGAGTTGTCGTGGCGAGGAGGTCACACAACTAGATTGAATTGCTGATGGCACGTGGTGCTTGGTAATCAACTGGGGTGTTAATCATTTTAGATCGGTGCAGGTGACAAGGGGCAGTATGCCAAGGTGGGCCTGTTGGGCAGGGATATGTAGAAGTCTTGCCTCGATCACTTTAAGGACTTATCTTTGCAAGCCTTTGACCTGAGTCATACTTGCAACCACACGTCTGGAATGGGACAGCCTAGCTGACTATGTTGTGATGTTTAGATTTTTGGTACTATGGTGGTGTTCAGTGAGTCCCGGGTTATGGGGTAGCTCACATGGCGCAAGAGGGGGGCCCTGGATGTGGTAACCAGTCCCACCAGTGTTGAAACTTTAGCGGGTAGTACCGGGCCTAAACAAAGCATTGTAAAGGCTTTGTAATGATCACTCACCTGTGTGGTGTTTGATTATATCGTGTGGGTAAAGTGCATAACCTCTGCAGAGTGTAAAACTGTTCAAATAGCCATGCTCACGGAATTGAGCAATACTCGGGAATTACAGTCAAGGGTTAGACTTTTGTTAAATAAAAACTTGTTCGGATGGTGGGTTGCCATGAAAACTTGGAATTCGACTTAGAATGAAAAACCCTGTTTAGTTGAAAAGTTGAATCTATTATTTCCTATTATGTGTTTTACTGTCTTTTAATCTACTTACTGTATTCTTTCATAAATGCTGCTTTACTGCAAAATAGCCATGTTGGCCTTCCGTGGAATAAGCTAAGCATGTAGAATATTAGACTTGCAATACTATGCACAACTTGTTGAGTGCTTTATGTACTCACCCCGCAACAACAAACTTCAGAAGAGGAGGAATCCGCGGCATTCTTGGAGGAGTACCACGACGCTGGTGCTTAGGGTCCGAACCTCGTCAGTTGCCTGTGGTGAACTGGGGAGATGCTACATTTACTTTATTTCCGCTGCTGCTTAATTCCTATTTCTTAGTTAAGCCCTGTGTGGTAATAATCATGTAAGACAACAGTTATTATTAATTATTGAAGTTATGCTATATTCCGCTGTGTATGATTGTGATAACATCTATGTTGAGCCTGTGTGCACTAGCGTGATCCTGGACTAGTGCGATATACACATAGGGTCCGAATTTGCATATTCGGGTCCCGACAGAGGTGGTATCAGAGCTGTGCTGACCATAGGTTTGACCCTATGTAGTTGTTTGCCCAAAACTATTTTCTAAAAGAAAAAGATAAATTTGGCTAATAAGAAACTCTTGACTCATCCTATTCTTCTACTCTCATCATTGCTGAAATTTCTGTTTTCTCGCTGTCAGTTCAAGTGGAAGCTCACGCAAAGTTGTTTTGGACAGATGCCGATCTTCCAGTCCATCGAAGAGAGGCAGGGTGGCTATGCCATGGAGCTTTGGAGAGTTCTTCAAGTGATTGGAGGTTTTGACCGTTCCACTCTACCGAGTAAGCAACTGGAATGTCAACGGTGTGCATCGGAGGTTCTTCTGCAAGTTGACCATCTTTGCTCGAGAGCGTGACGAGACCACTAGACCGATCCACATCAACGCGGGAGGTTTTTATGCGGTGGAATTCAAGAAGTGCGGACTTGCTTTTCGACGGATCTGCCACGACTATGCTGACGAGCTCCGAGACATTGTGTTCCGTCTTCACCCGACCATGCGAGCATGCCGTCGTCAACGGATCGTGGAGGGGGAGTGTGCTACCGCAGTGCACCTTGCCGAGCACGCCATCGCCCAGGAGGAGCACATGAAGGACACCGCTCAGGAGCTGGAGACAGCGTACGACGTGCTGAGAGTGGCAGAGCGGGAGCTCCAGATTACCCGTGACTCAGCCGCCAGAGTCATCGGAGAGCTAGAGGAGGCCTTGCAGGCAGCCGAGGAGGTGGCAGATCAGCTCATTCAGGAGCCAGAGGAGAACGCCGAGGGAGAGGAAGAAGACCCAGAGGAGCGTGAGTGGGAGCCTGAGGAGCCAGTAGAGGGTCACCAGGATGCGTTCGCACCCATGCCAGCCCACCCACCAGTGTATGCGCCAGATCAGTCTCAGCCATGGTGGATGGATGAGTGAGAGTCGGTCTTAGAGTTGTGTTGAGACTTGAGTGTTGAGTCGCGTCTTTAAGTTAGTCTTTACCCTTTCATAGACGTTAAGGTTGCATGTTTAGTTTGGTTCTTAATTGTCTGCTGAGTATGCAGTATGTGTTGCAAAGCTCTTAGGTATTGTAAGCAACCATACCAAGTATTAATAAAGATTATTTAAGTTGGGTTTAACCTGTTTCCCCCTCCTTATAAATTCTTACATCTTATCTATGCTACATCTATCTTTCCTAACCCAAGAAACAATCAAGCAGATGGTGAACACCCGTAGCAACAATGGAGCTTCAGGAAGTGGTCTGCGCTCAGGCAACAATCCCAATGAAGGAGCACCACCACAGCAAGCACCGCTGGTGGATCTGCAGAACTTAGGGGCTTTTCTGGCTACGCAAACTCACTTGATGCAAACCATGATGCAGCAGATGACCAACATGGCTGCAACAACAACCCAATTGCCCAGAACAACAATGGTGGGCCTCGTCCTTATTCCAAGTTGTTCGATTTTATGAGGACCCGACCGCCAACATTTTCAGGCAATGTCAACCCCTTGGAAGCTGATAATTGGCTAAGAACTATTGAAAGGAAGCTGTACATCACCCAATGTGAAGGACATGAGAAGGTCCTTTATGCATCCCATCACCTAGAGGGAACTGCTGTGGAGTGGTGGGAGAACTACTGCGCCGCTCATGAGTCACTGATGGAGATCACTTGGGAGGAGTTTGCAACAGCCTTCCGTCAGTACCATGTGCCAGAAGGAATGATGGACCTGAAGAAGGAAGAGTTCAGGGTTCTTAAGAAAGGAGGCCAATCAGTGGCCGAATACTTGAATAAATTTATGCAGTTGGCTCACTATGCTCCTAAGGACGTAGCAACAGACAAGGCTAGGCAGTCCCGCTTTATGAAGGGGCTGAATTCAGGACTGCAGGTTGGGCTGATCACCCACAACTTCCCAGACATCCAGGAGTTGGTGAATAAAGCTTTGATCTTGGAGGATAAGCGCAAGGAGCTTGGGGAGAATCGCAAGCGCTTGATGACCAACCAAGGTGGACGTCCTAACCACCTGCGAATGAGAATGACACTGCAACAATTCTCCAGATTCCAGCCACCAGCTGCTAGCAAGACAGTGACACCTGCGCCGCGACCATCTGGACAGAATTATCAGACGCCGGTCTAGGGAAATAATGCTCCAGGAGGTGTTCAACAGTCGGTCGCTAGGAGGTGCTACAGTTGCAACGAGTTGGGGCACTTTGCTAACAGGTGTCCACAGAAGGGAGGCGTCACGCCAGTTCGTTTCAATCTTGGAACAACGCTTGCTACAGTGCCAATGTCAGGAGCAAACCGGGGAGCTGGTTAGGCAGGAGCGACGCCTCAAGCTACGGTAAGAGGCAGAGTCAACCACATCACCGCAGATGGAGTCTAAGAAGCATTAGACGTCGTACTTGGTAAGTTTTTGGTAAACTCAGTACCTGCAACAGTTTTATTCGATTCTGGAGCTTTGCATTTATTTGTTTCTTGAGCTTTTGCAACTGAAAATGGTATGAGTATGAAAAATCTTAAATGCTTGATGCTAGTCCAAGCCCTAGGATCTGAGTTAAGATCTAGCCTTGGGTGCTTGGGAGTTAAGCTGCTAATTAATGGGGTAGAGTTCCTAGCGAACCTAATCATTTTGGATACCCAAACCCTAGACGTTATTCTTGGAATGGATTGGTTGTCCAAGCATAAGACGATATTGGATTGTGGTCAAAGGGTCGTATCAGTCGAGAGCCCTAAAGGAGAGAAGGTGGAATTTCAAGCGACAACAGTTCGTGATGGTAAGTTAATGGTCAATAGCATGAAAGCCACCAAAGATAGAGGATGTACCAATAGTCGGAGAATATCTGGATGTATTTCGGAAGATTTCTTGGGTATGCCACGGACCGTGATACCGAATTCGTCATCGAGTTAGCACCAGGGACAGCACCGATAGCAAAAAGACCTTATCGGATGCCTACTGATGAACTAGTAGAAATGAAGAAGCAGATTGAGGAGTTGTTGGAGAAAGGCTTCGTAAGACCAAGCTCATCGCCATGGGGAGCGCTAGTATTGTTTGTTAGGAAGAAGGGCGGAAGTCTAAGGATGTGTATTAATTATCGTGCACTTAATGAAGTAACGATCAAGAACAAGTACCCGTTGCCAAGAATCGATGACTTATTTAATCAGTTGAGAGGAGCAGGAGTTTTCTCCAAGATAATCCTTTGTTCAGGATATCATCAACTGAAGATTTGAGCAGAAGATGTCCCGAAGACCGCATTCTCAACGAGATATGGACATTATGAGTTTACAGTCATGTCGTTTGGATTGACCAATGCGCCGGCAAATTTCATGAATATGATGAATAAGGTTTTTATGGAGTATCTAGATAAGTTTGTGGTGGTATTTATAGATGATATTCTGGTTTATTCCAAGTCAGAAAAAGAGCATGCAAATCATTTGCGGCTAGTTCTGTAGAAGCTGCGAGAGGAACAGTTGTATGCTAAGTTTAGCAAGTGTGACTTTTGGAAAGAAAAAGTTGAATTTTTGGGTCATGTGATGACTGCGAAAGGAGTGGCGGTAGACCCGAGCAAAGTAGAGACAGTCTTGCACCGAGCGGTAGAAGTCCATTACCCAGTGCGTAGTTTCCTGGGAATGGCAGGTTACTACCGGCGGTTTATAGAAGGATTCTCAACAATTGCGAGACCTCTCACGCAATTGCTGAAAAAGGAAAAGAAGTTTGCATGGACACGAGAGTGTGAGAAGAGCTTTGAGGAATTAAAGAAGCGTTTGACGACAGCCCCAGTGCTAGTATTACCTGATGTCCATAGTGGTTTTGATATATACTGCGACGTGTGGAGACAAGGTCTTGGATGCATATTGATGCAGAATGGTAAAGTAGTCGCATATGCGTCAAGGCAGTTAAGGCCGCATGAAGGAAATTATCCTTCCCATGATTTGGAGTTAGTTTGTAGTAGTGCATGCCTTGAAATTGTGGCGTCATTATCTCATTGGTAATAGATGCGAGGTATATCTGAGACCACAAGAGCTTAAAGTATATTTTTACTCGATCGAGATCTTAACATGAGGCAAAGGAGGTGGTTGGGCGATAAAGGATTATAATGTGGGAATCCACAACCATCCGAGAAAGGCTAATGTAGTGGCTGATGCCTTGAGTCGTAAAAGCCACGTTGCAAATATGATGGTACAAGAAGACCGATCAGAGTGTGTAAGGAGTTTGAGAGGTTAAAATTGGAGATGGTTCGGAAGGATTCATAGCTGCATTGGAAGTGAAGCCGGCGGCAGGGATCGGTCGGGAAGGGCAAAAGGGCGATGAGAAGATCAACCGGATCAAGTCTAAAAGGATGAAGGTTTAGCCTCAGATTTTTCTGTGGATGACCAAGGTACCATGTGGTTCAAAGGGCGAATTTGTGTGCCAAACAAACCAGAGCTTAAGCAGTTAATCTTAGAAGAGGCGCACGATTCTAAGTATTCAATTCATCCAGGAAGCGCCAAGATGTATCAAGACCTAAAGAGAGATTTGGTGGCCTAAGATGAGCGTGAAGTTCTTGAGTATGTTGCCTTGTGTGATGTATGCCAAAGAGTTAAGGCTATACATCAGAGGCCAGCAGGTTTGCTGCAACTATTAAAAATTCCAGAATGGAAATGGGAAGAAATTGGTATGGATTTTATCACTGGTTTGCCAAGAACTCAAAGTGGGTATGATTCTATATGGGTCATTGTGGATCGATTAACCAAAGTTGCTCACTTCATATCGGTTAAAACGACTTACTTAGGAGATCGATTAGCAGAGTTGTACATGGCCAGAATTGTGTGTTTGCATGGTGTACCTAAAAAGATAGTGTCCGATAGAGGTACCCAATTTACCTCGAGGTTCTGGGATAAACTGCATGGAGCCATGGGGACCCGATTAAATTTCAGTATAGCATACCACCCGCAGACAGATGGTCAGACAGGAAGGGTGAATCAGATTCTTCAGGACATGTTGAGAGCTTGTGCATTAGCTTATACTGCTTCGTGGGACAAATGTCTGCCGTATGCGGAGTTCAGTTACAATAACAGCTATCAGGCTAGCCTACAAATGTCACCATATGAGGCTCTGTATGGTCGTGCTTGTCATACTCTGTTAAATTGGAGTGAGATAGGAGAGCGATTGGTATTTGGACAAGATATACTCAAGGAAGCTGAGGAACAAGTGGCTATGATAAGAGAGAGATTGAAAATCGCGCAGTCAAGACAGAAGAGCTATGCTGACAATCGACGTCGTGAGTTGAATTTTCAGCCAAAGGATTTTGTGTATCTTAGGGTTACTCCTCTGAGGGGTGTTAAAAGATTTCACACCAAAGGAAAGCTTGCTCCAAGATATGTTGGTCCATTCAAGATTTTGAGTCATCGAGAAGAGGTAGCATATCAGTTGGAATTACCGCCGTCTTTGGCAGGTGTGCACGATGTGTTCCATGTGTCACAACTTAAGAAGTGTCTTCGAGTGCCAGAGGAGCAGGTGCCGTTGGAAACAATAGAACTGCAGAAAGATCTAACCTACAAGGAGCACCCGATAAACATTTTGGATGTCATGGATCGCAGGACCAGGAACAAGTCTGTTTGCTTTTGCAAAGTCCAGTGGAGTAATCATTCAGAGAATGAAGCAACCTGGGAGTGAGAAGAGGTTCGGAAATTGAAATTCCCAAACCTATTCCCTAGTAAGCCTTGAATCTCGGGGTTGAGATTCTGTTAAGGGGGGGAGGTTTGTAACATCCCAATTTTGCTTATAATTTCATTCATGTGCATTTTGGTGATTTTCAGATTTTATTGGATTTTCTAGAATTTATTTGAATTTATTTTAATTAAGTATATTGAACCTTTTGTGAAAACTGATTATAAATAGATAAAAACTAATATAAAGTTTTACCAAAAACATTTTATTTGAGTTCAAAATGTCTCAAAGTATTTATGAGAATTTTCTTGGATTTTTCCTGATATTTTAATTGCTTAAAACTAATTAAACTAATTTATGTAATTATTTTAAATCAAAAACTTGAGAAAATCGAAATGAACAGTACTGGGCTAAAGCTCAGCACTGTGCGCGCATGAGCCCAGCGGTTGCGGCCCGTTCGGCCCGCTTCGCCGCCGTCTTGCGTGTGAGCCTTTGGATGAAGATCGTGCGGTCTTCATCTCCGCGAAACCCTAACGCCTACGACCTATTGGATCGGGATCGTGCGTCCGGGATTGCTTCGCGTTAGTTTGGAAAGTGCGGATCAGATCTTATCGCCCGGGGAGTGATCGTGGCCATTCATTGCAGATCGGACGGTTGTTCGTCGTCGTCTCCGGTAGAGTCTCCGAAATCGCCGCCGCACGCCGTCTCCGCCACGGATTGCTAGGGTTGCCATGTTTGCACTCACGCCCCATCCCCTTGCGCATCCAGTCGCTCTAGTCCTAGCCTCAGTGTCGCCCCCGTTTAGCCCCGAGAGCTCGCCATAGTTCTTCGTAGCGCCGCCGCTTGTTTTCTCATCGTGTCGCCGCCGTCAAGCCTCCATCCGCTGTGTGGGTTCTAGTTCGGGTTCGCCGCGTCGAGCCGCACCGGAGCTGCCACGTCTTCATCGCCGGAAGGACCTAGTTCACCGTCGGGCTCGTCGTCGTCTTCATCTCCGGAACTCAGCGTCGCCGCGACATCGCCGTGCTTCGGAGCTTCGGTCAGCCATCGAATCTTCGCCGGGCCGTCCAGATTGTGCCACGTCTCAGTCATCAATAGTGTTCCACTCGGGGAAGCTTTGGCCGTTAGGTTTAAGATGAGCGGTCAGGATTGAGCCGCGTAGGAGTACATCATCAACCGTTGGATCCTCGCGCGGATGTGCGACGCGTGTCGGCTCGGAAGCCGAAGTGTTGTGCGTCGGGTGCACGGTGGATAGGCACGTGCCGTGGACGTGGTCTGTAGACCGAGTGACGTGGCGCAATTTGGTTGGCCCAAATGTCGCGATGACGTCATGCTGACATTAGCCGGTCCACAGCACAGTACCTCGAGTCCACGGTGGACCAGCGGAGTTTCGTGGACTGAGTCCATGCACCGAAGCCACGTGTCCATCTCTGATTGGTCCACGTGTCGCTTGCGCATTAATCGGTAATTTCCCGTAGAAAAATAATTCTGGAAAATCGGATTTTCTAATTTCTGTATTTTCAGTATTTATTCAAATTCAAAAGGCTATAACTTTTGCATTTTAACTCGGATTTGAGTGATTCAAATTTCTAAAAATTTGTAAAATCAAGATCTATTTTATGGTGCTTTTTAATTGAATTTTTTGAGTTTATTTTCTCTCTATTTTGGGTGTTTATTGCTATTTTATCTCGATTCGCGTAGACGTTGAATTGCTCGGTGCTCCGGAGGAAGATTCGCCGCTTCAAGACCCAAGTTCAGAGCAAGACCGGCACCTATTCCAAGGCAAGTTGTGCTTTGATCATATTACACCTAATTTCACAAAATTGCTATTTGTCTTTAAAATTTATGCATGATACTTTATGTGTATAAATGATTTCAATTAATCTGGGAACTTGATAATACGCCTATTTGAATTAAATCATACCTTGTAAATTGTATGCCATGATCTAATTGTCACCCCAGGATATGGAACTATAGTTGGGTAATATTAATAATCAACATGGGACTAGTTAGACCGTATTAGTTTGCTTAGCCATGCCACGTCATCACATGTATCTGGAACATTGATATTTAATCTTGAATAATGGATTATGGAACAATATTTATAAATTGGTGTGTCATGTGTTGTCATACAGTGATATTGAGTTGTCGTGGAGAGGAGGTCACACAACTAGATTGAATTGCTGATGGCACGTGGTGCTTGGTAATCAACTGGGGTGGTAGTCATTTTAGATCGGGGCAGGTGACAAGGGGAAGTATGCTAAGGTGAGCCTGTTGGGCAAGGGTATGTGGAAGTCTTGCCTCGGTCACTTTAAGGACTTAACCTTGCAAGCCTTTGACCTGAGTCGTACTTGCAACCACACGTCTGGAATGGGACAGCCTAGCTGACTAATTTGTGATGTTTAGATTTTTGGTACTACGGTGGTGTTCAGTGAGTCCCAGGTTATGGGGTAGCTCACATGGAGCAAGAGGGGGGTCCTGGATATGGTAACCAGTCCCACCAGTGTTGAAACCTTAGCGGGTAGTACCGGGTGTAAACAAAGAATTGTAAAGGCTTTTTTGATCACTCACCTGTGTGGTGTTTGATTATATCGTGTGGGTAAAGTGCATAACCTCTGCAGAGTGTAAAACTGTTCGAGTAGCCGTGCTCACGGAATTGAGCAATGCTCGGGAATTACAGTCAAGGGTTAGACTTTTGTTAAATAAAAACTTGTTGGGATGGTGGGTTGCCATGAAAACTTGGAATTCGACATAGAATGAAAAACCCTGTTTACTTGAAAAGTTGAATCTATTATTTCCTATTATTTGTTTTACTGTCTTTTAATCTACTTACTGTATTCTTTCATAAATTCTGCTTTACTGCAAAATAGCCATGTTAGCCTTCCGTGGAATAAGCTAAGCTTGTAGAATATTATACTTGTAATACTGTGCACAACTTGTTGAGTGCTTTATGTACTCACCCCGCAACAACAAACTTCTGAAGAGGAGGAATCCGCGGCATTCTTGGAGGAGTACCACGACGCTGATGCTTAGGGTCGAACCTCGTCGATTACTGTGGTGAACTGGGAGCTACTCGTTTACTTTATTTCATTGTTGTTAATTGCTATTTCTTAGTTAAGCCCTGTGTGGTAATAATCATGTAAGACAACAGTTATTATTAATTATTGAAGTTATGCTATATTCCGCTGTGTGTGACTGTGATAGCATCTATGTTGAGCGTGTGTGCAATAGAGTGATCCTGACTATTGCGATATACATAGAGGGTCCGGATTTGCATATTCGTATCCCGACATATCTGTGTGTAGTAAAATCACTTGTAAATTATAATATAAAAGCTAGATCGATGAGACAAATGTCTCCTTGGATTCTACGTGCTTCTTGGCCTGCAAAACATTGTGCTCCTATCTCGCAAATCGATGTAGCGCAGTTTTTTCATCCACGAAGCTCTGTTTGATCGTCTTATTCATTTTCTCGCTTCCCTGTGTTGATGTCATCCTACCGCAATATGTGTCTTTGAAGTATGTTAATATCCAACTTCTTCGTAGGTCAAATAGCCTACCATTATAGTGGATGTCTTCGATGCTATAGTTAGACACCATCTCCTCCCATGATTTTTTGAATTTAGTAGGTGTTAGCGGATAGTTTATTGTGGACATTAAACATTCTTTTAGCCCCCTGTGCAACGCATATAGTTTGTTCAGTACATCTTTATACTTTTTAGAATGTGCCATCTGCACAGCCTGTGATTTGTGTCAGCGAAGATGTGAGGGATCGCTTCCTCCAGGGCTGGATCTTGATCTGTAGTAAATACTTTCATCAAATATAGTAATTTAATAGATGTTTGATAGTAGATTTTAAAATAATAGCGAACATCACCAATAAGGATGCAAATGGGGTCCTTCCCATCCATACAAGTTTTGAACGCATTGAAAGCCATTCAAATCATTCCGCCTTCTTGTCATAGAGTAGCGCAACGCCGAAGACGGTGTTCGGTAGATGATGATTGGAGTCAACGAACATCACTAGAAGCATCTTGTAGATGTTGGTTTTGTATGTGGTGTCGAACGTTACAACGTCGCTGAAATCGGCGTACTCAGTGCAGCAGCTCGTGTGGCTCCAAAATATGTTTCGGAATAAGTTGTTTTCATCAACATGTATGTCGTAGTAGAATTTGTCATTCTGAGCATAACACTCATTGAAGAAAGTAATTAGTTTGCTAACATCATTGTTCCTATCAACTCCTATGTTAGCAGCTTACCTGTGGAATAAAGTAATGTCTTAGCACTAGAATAGTAAATATATCGATAGTAATATACAAGCTATATATTACTAATTATAATGGAAACATGTAGTACAAATCTGTTTTGAATGTCATGATCAGTGAATGGTATGCTACGTCAACTTCCATGTATCTCGAACAGCATGTTCATCATCGCATTATGAGTGACCTTGCCTGCCTGCATGGCGTCTATGAGCTCCATTAGAGAAGGATCAAAGTTTTTGTGTGTATGCATGAAAGCCACTAAGGACGTTGATCAGCACTGCAGATGGTTCTGCTCCAAGATAATCTGTTCTATATGAACGGAGCCGTCACTCAAGTTTTTCAATTTTATAAATGCCCTACAACTGATCCTCTTAAAGGTTTTGTTATGTTCACGTTCTTTCTCCAACATGTAGTATACATGTTTTCCTTCGTGAACATATCTAAACTCTCTAATTGCTTTTTTTGTCCTATTGTTCCTGACACCAAAATCAACGTGTCGTGCATAACGGCAATAGAAATCGTATGCTTCAGTCTCATTATCGAAACGCTGGCAAATTTGCGGAACCATATAGTCTGGTATTTCTTGCCCCTAATATAGTAAATGTTCTTAATAAGTGTAGTAAAAATGTTAATGTAATAGTCGTAACCTTTTTATGAATACACCAAATTAAAACATTGAGGTCAATGGAAGTAAAACCATACACATAAAACGGTAAAATGCTGAGATATATAGTGGATGTAATTGTGTGATGGACATTACGCGGACAGTAAAACAATTGATGTGAATGTATGTCCTGTCGGGGATTGGTTACCACGCACAGGCAATGGCCTGCTGGGCCCGAGCTCGCTCGACCAAGGACCTGGCTCGCTATTGAGGTCGCACCCAGAGGACTCGGTTGGATTGCAGAAACCGGCAGTTACTGAGTCAAGGAGGGGCCTTAAAAAGGATGAGTTAAGGCGAACGTGGGCAACGGCTCCTAGTGCCGTTACCGCCATACTTCATTGCGCATCATGTTCGGATCTAGCGCCACTCCCCCAAGAATCTCGCCCAGCCATTTCTGTAATGAACTAAGCAGTAGAGGTATAAAGATCTTCCCCCTACGCGGGAGGAAAGGAAGGCAATAGCAGACACGACACAAAGAATCAGTGCTCGACCTCGGCTTGAGCACCTCTTGTATTCAACCATAGTGAATCACCATTCACCCTTCGCCTCCGGACAAGACTGGAGTAGAGCTGTTACCCATACTGGGGGCTCGAACCAGTATAACTCCTCGTGTCAACCACTCCCTTCCTCTCACCCTTAGCAGCGATCAGATTTCCTCCCTTCGGCGAGCACGGTGTTGGGCTCTGCTCTCACATCACTCTCACCTCCTTATTGTGGTCCGGCGATCTCGATCGTCGATAGCTGGCACCCACTGTAGGGCCCGAGAGTTTTGCTTGTTCGAAGGAACTTTGTCGCTTTAACGTCACCAACGCTTTCGTGTTGAAATGTCAACATGTCGCATTCCGCGAGCGCGGACTCGGATGCGGTTTCCGAGAACAAGAGCTCCACATCCATGTTCTCGCCCTCGCCACCGCCGCACGAACGCTTTGCCTTCATGGCCGACAGCCGCGGGGCGAGCGAGGGAGCGAAGGATCGTGACCCGAACACCCCGGAGGAGGCGCGTCGGTTGGATCGGGTTGCCATCGACCAAGCTATCACCACTCTCCGATGGAAAGATCACGGGGAGAACCGCACCTCGTCCAGGCGGCCTAACCCTGCCCGCCTAGGCGATTTCACCAGCTGGCAGTGCTTGCAAGCCGTCGCCCGGGTTATGGCCGATCCTGCTCAGGCGAGGTCGGCTCTTTTCGGGCGGGCTCTCGTCAAGGGGCTCGACAAGGCGGTCGACGAGGTCGAGCCTTCGCAGCCAGGGCGAAGCCGACACCCTGGGTCTTTCTCTCTGGCGAGCGATGGCAACTCCTCACACAGATGTCGACGCTCTCGCCACTCACCTTCGTACAGACGAGCCCGGAGTCCATCCCGACCGCTTCCACGTTGTTAGGCCCGGAACATAATTCATGAACATGCTCGACATCGGCAGAGTAATAGCAGCGCCTATTCGAGCAACAGCTCGTCCGGAAGCCTTTCACCGGACATCCCACCTAGGCGTTAAAACGTCCACTACCGCTTGCGCTATCACGCTAATGACGCATGTGCCAACCGTCACAGTCGACGCAGGCTGCACATCGACCTGAGTACGGATGCTGTGATGACCGTGACACCAACTCCAGCAGCGATGGTTGCCATGCTCGGCGTGGCGCTGTGCCATCCTACGGCTGGCCAGCATACTCCGCCGGCCTTCGTCGGGTGCACTGGCCAGCCCAATTTAAACCCGCTGCAATCGAGCGGTTTGACGGGACCAAGAACCCCGAAGAGTTCCTCTCAATCTACTCGAACGTGATCCTAGCAGCTGGTGGGGATGAGGCCATGATAGCCAATTACCTCCCGACGGTGTTGGACGGCGCGTCACATATTTGGCTCTTCAATCAAATGCCTGGCTCCTTCCAATCATGACGCCAGATACAGAACGCTCTCAGTTCCATCTTTTAGAACTGCTACAAGCGCCCTGGACGGGAGAAGGACCTAGATCATGTCATCCAGGGGAAGAATGAGATTCTCCATGATTTTGTGCGTTGATTCATTCACACGACGAACTCGATCCCGAGTGTCTCCGACGGGGCCGTCATCAAGGCCTTCAAGTTTGGCGTCTACGACCGGTGCCTCACCGATGACCTGGAGATCACGGTGAATCTCGACGTCAACAAGCTGTTCTGGATGGCGAAGCGATACGCGGACGCGGATGAGGCTGTACGCTGGAAGCGCGATTACGACCAGGGCAAGCTCGGCTTCAACTTCGGCGAGGAAAAACCATCTAACGCCAAGGACGACGGCTCGGATCCGCATGCTAAAAAGCGGAAGAGCGACCACGATAGCGGCAGCGGCCAGCTACGCGTGGTCGCTGCGATGAACATCTAGTGTGAGGTAATGGAAGTGCGATGTCCTGACCAGGGGCAGCCGTGATCCAACCAGGAAGGAGCTCGACCTCTGCAAGGTCGACCACGACCTCAACGAACACAACACTGACCCAGCAGGGACGGAATCGGCTTGGGCCTTAGCAAGGTGACGCTCCTATCCAAGCTCAGGTTGTCTGGTGGTGAGATTCCATCATATGTCATCCTCGAGACCTTGGTGGCACCCTCTGTCACCGACCAGGAAGATTCGGTCGCCCTCCTCGAGAGTATTCCCTTGTGGATGGAGCCGATTACCAAGTTCCTCGATCGGGGTGAGCTCCTGGATGACCCGGTCGAGAAGAGCAGAACCAGGCGTCGAGCGAGCTCATACAAGCTTGTTAATGAGCAACTCTATCGTCAGGGCACTCTGGGTGTTCTGTCAAAGTGTGTTACCTTCGAGGAAGGTAAGTATCTGCTCAATTATATCCATTCGGGTTTCTGTGGTGTGCATTCCTCTTTCAGGACCATGGTCAGCAAGGCGTTCCGCATGGGATTTTATTGGCCAACAGCGCTGCATGACGCTCGAGACATCGTCCGCACCTGCCGAGCCTGACAATTCCATGCCCGGAAATCACACCAGTCGGTCTACGCCCTCCAGACCATACCACTCGCTTGGCCATTCTCGACCTGGGGCCTTGACATCCTCGGCCCTTTCCCTCAGGCGGTCGGGGGGAAGAAGTTCCTATTTGTCGCCATTGACACCTTCATCAAGTGGGTCGAAGCTGAATCGGTCTCTGCGTAAAGTTTTTTCACTCGCTCATGGTCACAAGGTACAGAGTCCTGTGAAGGATCATCACCGATAACGGTTCGCAGTTCACCAGCAAGCTATTCCAAGAATACTGCGAAGACATGGGCACCAGAGTCTGCAATGCCTCGATGGCTCACCCACAGAGCAACGGAGCGGTCGAGCACGCCAACGGATAGATCGTAAAAGGCGTCAAGAGGCGAGTCTTCGATGAGTTCGAACAATATGGCCGGGCTTGGGTGTACGAGCTTCGCACCATCCTTTAGTCCGTTCGCATCACGCGTAGCCGAGCGACGGGGTCTACCCCTTTCCAGCTCATATTCGATGTTGAAGCCGTCCTGCCTGCTGAGGTCACACTGGGCTACGCTAGGGTCAGCTTGGTCGATCAAGTTGACTTCGTGTAAGAGCGTTCTCTCGACCTTGCCCTAGCGGAAGAAGTAAGGAGCCATGCACTGCTATGATCAGTGCACTACCTACAAGCACTTCGCAGGCATGCGTCTTGATCGGTTCGACGTAGGAAGCTCCGAGTTGGGGATCTAGCCCTAAGACGAATTCAAGGCTCGACCAACACCAACAAGTTGTCCACAAAGTGGGAGGGCCCCTACATCATTGTTTCAGCAGATCGCACAGGAGCTTACCAGCTGGCGATGCCCGATGGTAGAGAGCTCACGAACTCGTGGAACATCGACCAGCTCCAAGAATTTTATGTGTAACACTCTTACCCTAATTCTTTATTATCCATGATTATACCTCCTTTACATTTCCTTGCATCTTTTGTGCCTCGACCTGATCGTCGCGATCTCGAGGTACACCTCCAAGGACCATACCAACAGTAAGCCGATCCTTATCGCATCACGGCTCCCCCTGTAGTAGGACTTGGACCAGAGACCGCGCTCAGCTTCAAGCAAACATGTATGCTTTACGCAAAGGTCGGGCCTGAGTGCTGCCAAGCCCGACCTGAGCACATTAAGATCCTTTGTACGCTCGAGTTTGCCTTTGAGTTCGCCTTTGAGTTTTCCCGAGCTCGACATTCCTCACACATGGGGCACAGATATTGTTACTAAATGACTTAGACCACAGCGGGGGCTAGACAAGGGAGTACTTCACTACCCCTTTTTGACCAAAAAACTTTTTATTGACTAACTTATACTTACAAGGAGGTGTAGGACCATGTGGAGGTCCATCCATGTTTGTGATGAGTATTTGACTTTATTTGAGCAAGGTGTGCTCAGGTTTGAGTTTGATTTGAATTGGAATTCAAAAGGAAGCAATTTGAGTTGTGTTAGCTTATTGCGGTACTACCGGCCTGTGGCTGGCGGTAGAACCGAATGATGATTGAGACATAATTAATTGTGAGCATTTGTGATGATTGAACATTGCTATGTGAGGAGTTTCCTTGTTTTTGATGGTTGCAGGACGACGGTGCTAGGTCATGGTGAGGCGAAGGATGGCCGGGACTAGGCGAGCAGCGTCGGAGGTCCAGACGGTCGGGGCTCGCCGGAAGATGATCGGAGACAGAGTCCGTGCAAGCCATTAATACAAGGAATGAATGTGATGCTAGCTAGATGCTGCTCGGATCGATAAGGGCCGTCGGATTGTGGTCTACTTGATAGGATAGCGGGTCTAGTTAGTATGTTTTGAAAACTGTGCAAGAAAATCCATTTGTGTGGTGGGTTTTGGGTGAACCCTTGCATGGCTGGTTGAGTGGGTTAATCCTAGCCCTTGATGGATGCTCTAGGGTTTAGAGGCTCATCCAAGGGTGGTATAGGTGGCCCAACAGTTGTATAAATAGGGGTGGAGGGGTAGCCTTCCCCCCTTGAAGGTTTTGAGGTTTTTGATGCTCCTTTGAGCTTTGCCCACATGAATGTGAGGCTTTGTAACCTCTCCTTACAGGAAATACAAAAATTTTCTTTATCTTATTTTGAATTTAAATTGCGCATTTACATTATGTCTTTACTTTACGCAATTTAAATTCAGCATTTACTTTCCCGCATTTACATTCTCGGAATTTACTTTCTTGTAATTTGGATTTGCCTCCCCTCCTTCTAAATGCTGTTCTTCTAGGATGTCTTGAGGGTGTTCATATGGTTTTACATCTTTCTCGCACCCTAGGATAGACTAGAGATCAAGTTTTTATCGAATTGCAAATCTTTCCAGAACTTGTTCTTAGCTCGTGATCCACCGCCCGCCAGCGCCGCCGCCGCCGTGCCACCGCCCGGCCGCCGGCCGCCAGCGCGCGCCGCCCTTTGCCCCCGGCGTCCACCCCGCCCGCCCGAAACCCGCTGCGCGCCATCGCCGACGCCGCCCGCCGCGCACCGCCTCGCCGTCGTGGCGCCACCCGCCCTCCCGGACCCTCGCGACACCCCCACCAGCGTTGGATAAGGTATATTTCTTCTCTTTTATATTCGTTTGAAGTTATTTCATCTCATTTTATATTATTGCATATGGTATATATATTTTTATTTTCTATTGCGCGTTGTATATAACGTTAGAGTTTAGGGTTTGTGTCAAGCGATAGAGAGCCTAGGCGTCACCGTTCGAAACGGCGCATCTCACATTTGCTTGTGAGGTGCGCGGTTCGAACTTGTCGGCGTATTTTGGACGGCCGAGAATGTTGGTTGTTGCATAGGGCCTATGGCGTCGGCGATCGAGCGTGATTTCGGCCGCATAACCTTGTTGTTCTCCGACGCACCAGCATCGGCGTGCATTTGGAGAACATCGAGGTTATCTTGCCAAAATTCGTTCGATTAAATAGCGCACGTCACAGTCGCATGCAATAGCCTCCATTCTTGGGTGGGTTTAAACACATCTTTCCTAATAGGGTTGTCTTTGTCACCTAAGCCACGGTTAAATGCGTTGACATCGTTTCATTTGTTTAGCTTTGATAATGGGTGACGATCGAAGGCGATGTATGACGAGATGGAGGAGTGATGGGGACACTCAAGGAATGGGGCGGATCACGGATGCTTTCTTGAAGCAAGCATTATTTGGAGGAGCTGAATATGTGTATTGCCCGTGTACCCTCTGCGAGAATAACAGCTACTACTGCAATGATATAGTGCAGTATCACATTTGCAAAAACAGGTTCATGCCTAACTATTTGGTGTGGCACCGTCATGGAGAGGCCGTAGGGCAGGCCATTGAGATGGAAGAGATGCTGGACCATGGGGAGGATCACGACCAGATGGAAGAGATGCTGGATGATCTTGGCAGGGGAACTGAATTTAACTCCGGAGAGGGGTCACAGCCGGAGGAGGTTAAGGAATTCTATAGGATACTTGACGTCTCGGACGAGAAGCTGCATGACTTGACCAATGTGACCGTCCTGCAGGCGGTTACACGGCTTATGTCGATGAAGTCGAAGTTCAACTTTTCGAACAAATGCTTCAACGCTTTGCTTGAACTTATGAATGATGTCCTTCCGCCTAACAACAAAATGCCAAAGGATTTGTACCAATCGAAAAAGTTGGTGGCCAGCCTCGGGATGAATTACCAGAAGATTGATGTGTGCGAGAATAATTGCATTCTGTTCTGGAAGGATCATGACAAGGATACTCATTGTATGCATTGCGGTAAGTGTAGATTCGTTGAGGTGGTAGATGAGGAAGGGGTATCAGTGACTACAAAGGTCGTGACTAAACAGCTTCGGTACATGCCGATCACGGATAGGCTTAAACGGCTGTACATGTCAAAAAAAACAGCGAAACATATGCGGTGCACAAAGAAGGTAAACGTGAGAACCAAGACCCGGATATGATGGTGCATCCGTCTGATGGCGAGGCATGGCAGGCATTGGACCGATTCGATCCTGTATTTGCAAGCGACCCTAGGAGTGTCCGTCTTGATTTGTCCACGGACGGTTTCACACCTTTCAGCACAAGCGCTAGCCCCTACTCTGGGGATGTTTCGTATGTGGCAAGTAACGTAGAGGATGATGTGGGTGATGTATATCAAGAAGAAGCTATGGGGGATTCTTTCCTTGTCTCCGACGGGGCAGGACTTGATCAATTACCTACTGATGCCACAGACGTAATAACAGATGAACCAGGCCCGTCACAGAAACGCCCTCAAAAGTCAGTAAGGATTGCACGTCTTCAAGCATGTCTCAATGAAATACGAGTCGCAGAAGCAGATTCCGATGCCGACGACTTTTGATATGTATATTTTGTAAGATTATTGTTGCCTCATTCATTTCTACAAACATTGTTGTCTCCTTCATTTTTTACATGTTATAGTTGTCTCATTCATTTTTGCAAGTTATTGAAAATTATTTGTAAACCTGTATACTAACTCTTGTCAAATATGAACAGATGAGTATGTTCAGGCATCAGGTTGACAAGCTTAAAGGCAAGTTCGTGGTTGTCCTCCGAAGGTCGAGGAGCGAGGGTTACGATTGTCGAGACTCGGCGGCCGACAGCGCCATATTCTTTGGGCGGCCTTGATTAGGCAATGGCGAGGCGGCTCGAGAGGTGCTTCATGGCGAGCACGAAGCGAGCACGAGGCGCCACGGGAGGGCGAGGCGGTAGGGGTTGTGGAGGAGGCGGTTGGGATGTGAGCATGAGGATATGGGCGAGCGGGCGACGAGGAGGTCGTTGGGGTGGTGGCGGTGGGGCGGCAGTCTGAATCTGACGTCGAGGCGAGCGTGGCGATCTGAGTTGGAGGCGACCTTAGAGCCGATTGAAGAGGCGGGTCTTCTTGGGTACCATCGGTATATGTGTAGTATTGGATTATCATTTAATGTCCATATTTACATTGTAATGTCTATGAACTAATTATTTGCATTTTAGGTTTCGTAAAACCGTCTCAGTTCCTATGAGATGCAACCCGGCCAATAGGAGGTTGATAGAGGTACACGGGAGCAGGTAACAGTTATATCTTTCATGTCTTTTCTTTTAGCATTAGCTAAGTGACAACTTATTGTTTTGATGCATCTTTGTCTTGTATTTTGTTGTAGGCACTGGAAAGAGCCGGGTTGGACTGGGACGGGCCACATTACAAAGGTTAACACCGTGCTGGGAGCCCTTGGTCGGTACTACTACCCCGCATGGTTGAGTCGGTGAGGATAGATTCGCGACCCTGGCCCAGGAAGCACGGGCGTTGAAGGAGAGCGTGGAAGGAGGCGAAGACAACCAAACATGTCGGGCGCAGTGTGGGCTGGCTTCTGGGTGAGTTTGCGTTATGTATTTACTCTATTTGAGTATTGTTTTAAATGTAAATACAATTTGACAGTGTGTGATTATATGCAGGAGAGGTTCCGGCTTGAGAACGAAGACGATTACAACGCTTTGAAGAAGGCCAAAAGCGTCCTCAACAGGGCGGCACAAAAGGTTGTCGGAGATTCTTTCGGCAATGCATGGATTCAAGCTGTCATCAATTTTTACAAGAGGGTGAAGAAGGTGAACATGAGAAGAGGATCAGAGGCGAGGAGGATACACCCGACAGAACAAGAGTATCTCCAGAGCTCGGTCGATTGGATAATGAAGGACATGGAGGCTTGGAGGTGGATGTGCCGGTACTGGGGGTCGGAGGATTTTCAAGAAAAATCAAATAGAAATCGAGGAATAGAAGAAGTAGATTGGGAAGCACAAGTGCAGTGCAGACGGACACATTGGCCTAGAACAGCGCATGGTAAATATCGGTATTATAATTGTTAGTGAATTTGTCACTATGTTTATAACTTTGCATCGTAGGAGGTGAAAGTGGGAGTACTCCCACTTTTGTGGAAGTTTACATCCGGGGCACCAAGGCGAGGATCCACAGAACCGGATGTGTTGTGCGGCAGCGGGGCTAGTGAGAGGATGGTAAGTATAAATGACACAATATGTTTTGTGCAAATTTACATCCAGAGTACCAAAATGCTGTTTGCAGGCGTCATATCGCGAACAAATGACACAACGTCATGGGCGGAGGTTGATTGGAGGGCGCGCCGTCGATGTGGAGCGTTGTACCACGCTAGAGGGGGCCTAAAGCATGGGAGGTTCGTTAATAAAACTGATTTTAATTGTTTTCGCTCTACTAAGGAAAAAAATGTTGCATGGTCACATTTCAGTATATATCGTTTGTAGGTGGGCCATGGGGGATGGAGTTGTGGACTGCGATCGTCTTCCACGAGGCTTGGTTTCCTCACAGGGGAGTGCTCGCTCGTCGAGGTCCGCACGGGAAGCACAAGCTCACGAGGAGGCTCGTGAAGCGCGAGAGGAGGCTCGTCAAGCGCGAGAAGAGTCTCGTCAAGCACGAGAGGAAGCTCGCAGAAGCCGAGAAGACTCAGAATACATGAAAATGTATCTGCAGGTACAATCTCAACTTTGAACAAAACGCTCAATTGTACATTTGTGATTAAAATCTAACAAACAATCTATATGCAGCAACTGTCACAATCTCTTGGACCTAACGTGCCAGTGTTTCGCCCTCCTGTTATGCCTCTGGGAAAGATACTTGAGTTCATTACTCTCTAATTCACTTAGCTCGTAAAATCAAGAATTCACAAACTTGACTATTATGTCATAGGGCTCCCAGCCACCTCCCTTCTACATGTTTTCTCTGCACATGCAGCCACCACCACAAGGAGAAGCATCAAAGGGTGCTCAGCCTCCCCCGGCGTCCTTCATAAACCCTACTGGGATGCAGGCACCACCCCTAGGAGATGCACCTCAGGTTATATGATATTCTCATGCATTCTTTATTTTTAAAAAACTCTATTATGTATACGTTATATCACAAACTATGATCCACAGAGCTCCTAGCCTCCTCCTCCTTTCTACATGTTCACTCCACAGATGCAGCCACCTTCTGCAGGAGAGGCATCACCGGTAAAGACGGATCGGTTCAATTCGTTATTCAAAATTTGAATGAATGATTTATATGTGGCATAATGTACCTGTATATGCCTTACAGGGCTCCCAGCCTCCAAACCCGTTCTACATGTACCCACCACATATGCCAGGACAAGGAATGCCTATGTACTTCAACCCGTGGGCCTTGCAGCCACCTCAGACGACACCACCGGATGTCGAAAACATTCTATGTTTGCGACACGAGCTAAGTTTGTCAATTCTTGAATTTACAGGTATCTGGGTCACGCCCTCTAGCACGTACTAACGACGACATCATAGAAGACATCTTCAATAGCGTCGACGGTGGTGGTGGTCATTTTGTACGTAGTTTACAAATTGCCGTTTTGGATGTGTGATTGATTATCTAAGAATCTGCTAGAATGTCTCCTTCTGGTTTGAGATATTGATATATATATTATAACTGCAAATGTTTTTTTGTCTGCTGAGTGGATGTCCTATTTACTAGAGAGGTCATGCCGAAATTTTGTACATTTCGATGACTTAGTTTTAAGCCGGTTTTAAAGAGTTAAAAGGTTGGTTTCGGTCTTTTAGTAGAGGTAATAGGTTTGGTGTCTCGTTTGTTAATTCTTCATTCGCTTGAACATTTTTGTGGAGTTTGATGACCTTGGTGAGCTACTGCCCCCTCCTTCCTTCCTCTTGCTCAAATTTAGGAACATTAGTTGCAATTTAGTCGATGTGCGTGGATGGACGAGATGCTTCAGAGGAAATTTAGTTCATTCTTTTAGTATATATCAATCTGAGTAATCTGTTGCAATAGTGATAATTTCAGTTGAAATGCATAACTTAGTCGATTTTAGGACATTTAGGCAACTCTTTCTTAAACCTTGCACAAATCATCTCAATGTTCATACTTGAAAAGGTTTACTTGTGTGCTTATGAAAGTTCATTCTTTGTGCTCTGTAGATATGTGATGGTTTACCAAATTATTAACCCATTACGTGCTATTTGATTTTTTCTTTCTGTCAATAACTTTTTGATTTGGAACATTATATTGTGCTGACTTGTTGGAATTGAAAAGTTATCTAAAGATAACTTGTTCAATTGTAAACTTATGTTTTAAATGCTTTATAGGCATCCTTGTAGAATGTGTTGTTTGCCCATGTACAATCTGATTGTTTATCCTTGTACAATGCTTTATATTTGTACTTTGTATATTGAACTCTTAAAATGACTACCAAAACTCTTAATTGCTTCTTTGAACTATTTTCACTGTTTGTTATCTTTTGAATACTCAGTGATGCAATTAGGGTCTTTGGAAGTTGAATTAAATAATTTTAGTTGTAATCTTGGCCTTGAACTAGATGGTTAACTTCTGTTAATACTAGAGAGTATTACTTTGATGCTTCATTGAATATGAGATTGATGTTCATATGATTATTATAGCATATCTTGACTAGCTCGTAGGTGTAGTTCTTATATATAGTATCTATTCTTGTTTAGCTTGACCTGTCATATTGATATTCTCATATTGTGTCTTGGTTGAATAATACTATTCTGACCTTGTTTCATGTGAATTAGCATAATGTTACTTGTAACACAACCTAAGTTAATCTTGAACTTGCAGGTTTCTAGGTCACGCCCTCCAGCACGTACTAACGACGACATCATAGAAGATATCTTCAACAACGCCGAAGGTGGTGGTAGCGCCCACAACTCCAATAACCCCGAGGCATGAATTCTATTGTGAGCTCGATTGGTGTATTACTGTTGTACTTTATGACTTGTTGTGATGGATACATTGTGATCGACTTATTGTGATGGACTTATTGTAATGGAATGTGGATTGTATCTATTGCGGTTGTAATGTGTTGTACATCATTGCGTAGTTTACAAATTGCCGTTGGATGTGTGATTGGATTATCTAAGGATCTGCTAGAATGTCTCCTTTTGGTTTGAGAGATTGATATATATATTATAACTGCAAATGTTTTTTTGTCTGCTGAGTGGATATCCTATTTACTAGAGAGGTCATGCCGAAATTTTGTACATTTTGGTGACTTAGTTTTAAGCCGGTTTTGAAGAGTTAAAAGGTTGGTTTCA
Source organism: Otatea glauca (assembly GCA_036346275.1). NCBI lineage: Eukaryota > Viridiplantae > Streptophyta > Magnoliopsida > Poales > Poaceae > Otatea > Otatea glauca. Next base: position 38,598,144 of record CM070715.1, on the reverse strand, counting down.
GTATTTTAGTAGAGGTAATAGGTTTGGTGTCTCGTTTGTTAATTCTTTGTTTGCTTGAACTTCATTGTGGAGTTTGTTCTTTTGTGTTAGTGTTTCTGATCAGATTTGAACAAAATAGATGATCCTTCTTATTCTTCGCTTAGCAATTTTTAGTTTCAATTTTCTTTTTGCCTTTTCTTTTCTTCTTTAGTTGATATGTATTGAGTGCGATGCATATGGATATATATATATATACATTTGTGTATAAATGACTGATAAATTCGTGAGCCATTAAAAACCCACGAATTTATCTCAGTTTATCGAATAAATTAAATCGGTTCCTTGAGCCCACGAATTTAAAAATTAAATTCGTGGGTTTATTAAGCCCACGAATTTAACAATTAAATTGTGGGTTTTTACCCCACGAATTTAATCTGATAAATTGTGGGCTTAATAAACTCAAATTTAACTCAATTCGATTAAATTCGTGGGCTTGGCGAAACCCACGAATTTAACTTAAATTCGTGGGTACCCATGAATTTAATTGATTAATTTCGTCGAGTTAAATTCGTGAACTAAATTTGACGGTTTGCTCACGAATTTAAATTAAATTCGTGGGTTTTGGCCTAAATTCGTGGGTTTCTGGCCCACGAATTTTTCCCTGTTTCTTGTAATGATGTCTAAGTACAACATGCACGATATAGATGATATACAAGACAATACTCTTTGCATGCAATGAAATTCAAGATATCAATTGAAGATTTTATTACACTACTTTACAACGAAAATATTTGAAACTCATTCAAATTTAATCTTGACATCCATTTGTAAGAGAGACAATGGGTAAGACACTTTCAAACTCACTCTTGAGCTTTCAAGGGAAATTTTCTCTTTTCCATAATAAACTCCGAGTTATGCAAGAGAGGAAACATTTTGAGGCTAAGATACAATTAAATCCAATTTCCAAAAGAACTTAGCCAAAAGATGCACTTTCATTGGAATGAAAACTTAAATAGATATGCTCCACTTTGAAGCTTGGAGCAATGAATAAGTTCACTTAGTTTTCATCTTGAAAGGCTTTCTAAGATTCCAATTTAAAACTCTCAAAGTCTCAACAAACGCAAATAGCAGCACAAAATCGATTATAGCTTTTAAACCATTGCTCAAATGCAAACATCATCAACGCGGAAAAGATCCGTCTCGAAATTCTCTTTGAGGGTTATGAAGACCTAACATTCATTTGAGCAAAGGAAAAACCCCAAAGAATGGGATGAACAAGAGATTGCAAGAAAGTATAGATGGTAATTTAAGTATTTTGGCCGAGGAGCACAACTCGGATACTCCGGTGTTTTTGATCTGGAGTGTTCGGATAATCCGGATACTCCGAATAGATCAACCGGATACTCCGGGTTGTTCAGCTTCATCCCCAAAAACTTGAAAATAATGAATGCTGAACCGAAGGTTTCGGGAAAAGAAATCTCGCTTTGAAATGGTCCTGAGGATGAAAACAACAGCAAATGAGCTCCCAAATAATTTTAGATGAATCATGCAGCAATAAATTGAGTTACCTTAGTTTTCATCACAAGCAAATACTCAAATCATCTTAAAGGTATGCAAGATTTCAAAAGTGTAATATGCTGAAAAATTCAGTTTTGACATTCCATTTAAGCTTTTTGATAGGGCAGAAAGAAGGTTCAAACAAGGTTCATAAATTCTGAAAAAATTAGACAACGAAGTCCAAATATAGAGGATCGAAATATGTTATAATACTTTCCTCTGATTATAAACCCATTTGAAGATACAAAAATCACAAAACAGCCCCACAATCAGCCTAAACCTGAAATTTCAGCAAACTGAACATTTTGAATTTGGGTCAAATCTTGATCAAATGAAGTCCAATAGCCATAAGATTTTGCGGAAATGGTACATGAACATCCAAGAGACTTTTTCCAAAAAGATTTTCTCAAATATCACTCTCCAATCAAAAATAAGCCATTAGTAGCATTGGAGGTTTAGTTTTGACACTAAGTCAAATAAAGTCAATAATCTTGCAAATGAGTTCAAATAAATTATAGAATTTTCAGATATGAACTCCATATATGATAGAAGGTTTTCCAACAAAGATTTTCAATAAATAAATTCTATTTCGAGAAATATGGTGAAAGATGTATTTGAACCACATAAAAGATTAAGATTTTCACCAAATCCTCAAAATGGAACCAAATGAGTTTTGAATGGAAATATGCACTTATATGGCTTCATATGATTTAGAGAGATGTTTTTAAACCTATTTGCATAACCAAATCCATTCAAATCGTAAAATCCAACTTTATGCGAGAGTGTGCCAAATACGATCAAAAGAGAGAAAAAGCCATAACTATTTAAAATTTAAGTTGAAATTATTTGAAATTGTGCAGAAACATTCTTTAGACTCCCAAAAAACTTTTCCAAAAGGAATTTTCCAAAAAGGAGTCTCCAATCAAAAGATATGCCAATTTTTGCTTTGTAGGCATGATTTTTACTCAAAGAGAAGAAAAGTAAAAAAAAAATCAAATTGAGTCCAAATGTTTTGAAACTTTCCAGAAATAAACATCGGACTATTTATAAGGCATCCCAAAAAGAATTTCATTAAAAGGAATGTTCTTACAAAAGATATGGCAAAATGCGCTTTGTAGGTTTGAAAAGAAATTGAATTTTCACTTAATGCTCAAAATGCATTCCGGATTGAAATTTATGGAGATTTGAACTTTCATAGCTTTGTATGAGTTAGAAATACTATTTCAATCCAACATATACAAAGAAATTCAATTCAAATAGCGAAATCCACAAAATGCAACAACGGGTCATTTTGGGTCAAATGGATGATTTTGGCCAAATTCAAATGGCTATAACTTTTAAACGGTTGGTTGTTTGGAAAAACTTTGAACTAAAGAAATGCTTAAAATGACCAACCCTATGAGTTTTGTATTGACCACTTTCTCAAAAACTCAATAGATATTAACTTATAAAAATATTTCATTTAATTCAAAAACAAGATCATATAAGATCCATTTGAGGCCAAAGTTTGACTTTTAGCTTCTAGCCAAGGGTTAGATACTTGAAAACATTTGAAATGCATTTGAAAACAATTTAGAAGACTATTTTCATAAGATTTTGCATTTCAAACAAATATTTTGCTTTTATCCCTTTTTGAAGCAAGTTAAATAGGAAATAGTTTTTCATAAAAAGCCTCAAAATACAACTCAATTTGGATTTCATGCAATTTCAATTTCCATGGCTTAGAATTGATTATCAAGATGGTTTCTAGCCAAGATTTATAATGAAATCAAACTTGAATGCTAAGATTTGAGCAATATGCTTAAATAAGCTATTTTAGTTCAAACCAAAAACTTTTCGGGCTAAATTGATTTCAATATATTTTTATTTTGAGAGCTTGTAAAACATTGAGATACATAATAGAATACTTTTATAAAGCTCTTCACAAATTTGGGCCTTTTAAATATGAATTTTGACTTTTGACCTAAATAGTCCTTTTGAAGAAACGAAAGAGAGGCAAACCCAAAATCCAACAATACAAACACTCAAATGAAGCAAGGGATAAGATATAGAGATTTGAATTTCGTGTATGAGTCTAAGATACCATTTTGAACCAAGATACTACACAAGATCCAGTCCAAACGGAGAAACTTACTAAGTGCAATAATATGACTATTATGGGTCAAATATAGTTTTTCGGCGAGTTTCAAAATCGAATAACTTTTGCTAGGTTGGTCTTTTGAAAGTATTTTGAACACAGGAATTGTTAAGAATGACTAACTCTAGGATTTTTGTTTTGGAATTACTTTCAAATTCATTTTACATTTAATTCTATGAAAATTATAAGTTTAAATCCAAAACAGGATACTAGCAACTAGATTTTGATCATGAAACTCATTTTCTTTTCAAAATAGATTTTGTGAAGCCAAAACCATGAAAAACGTTTCAAATACATTTGTATACATTTTGCAATTAGTTTTTCACAAGAATACTAATAGTATACAAAATTTTGACTTTTGGCTAAATGGCTTGATTTTGAAAATATATATTAGCACTTATATAAATATGGGCACATGTAGAGATGTAATATACATGGATATGAATTAACACTCCCCCTTAATGTGCCACTATCCCAAACTTACTCAAGATTGCAATCAAAACAACTAATAAGCATGAGCAAGCATATAACAAGCAATCTAAATTGATTTTTCATGAATAATGCAATATAACCTACACAAGGCTATAAGCTATAAGAATCAAATTAAATACTTGTTACCCGAGATGACATTGGATCAAGATTGAAGTGATCATCCTCATGCTTGGCTCCATTTTGTAAATGATTAAGTCATCTTCCCTTTGGAAGAAGCCAAACGTCCAATCCATCTCATATTGCCTAAAAATCTTTTAGGCGGTTTTTGGTACCCAATCCTTGTTGGGTCCAACAATGTTAGTCACAATAGATTTAGGAACCCAAATGGTCCTAATATTAACATTTTTGACAAGACTAACATGACTAGGAATAGGTTTGCGATAATTATTCCTTCTAGGCAAATGATTGGCATTTTTATGAAAATGCTTAGGAGGGTAATGATATTTTGCAAAACCATTTCTAGTTTGATCTCTTCTAAGCATATGATAATTGAAATTATGCATTAGCTTAGAGGATCTAGTATATCTAGCAAATGTTTTGCTATTGTTATTTTTCCTAAGCACATGATCATCATGATTTTTCTTGGTCTTAGGAAATCTAGCATTTTGAGCAAACACATTTCTAGATTTATATCTCGTAGGCAATTGATTGTCATTATTTTGCATAGTATTAGGAGAATTGACAAACTTGGTAAACACATTACCATATTTGTCCTTCCTAAGCGAATGATGATCATTGACAATAATAGGCTTAGGAATGATACCTTTGGGACAATCCTTACCGATGTGTCCCTTTTTCCGACAATTGTATCAAGTAGGCTTTGAGCGTCTCTTCTTCTTCTTGACTTGCTCTTTGCCAGTTTGCCCCATTGTTGATGGTTGTGGCTTGATCTCCACTTTATTAGGGTACACGGAGGCGAGGTGTCCCTTCTTGTTGCAAGCAAAGCACTTGATGATCTTCGAATGTCTTTCGTTGTGCTTTGTCTTGCTAGTCTCCCTCTTGGAGATGTAGCCGAGTCCTCGCTTATCTTGAGGCGCCCTTGGCTTTCTCAAGATCTCGTCGAGGATGGCTTTTCCCTTTACGCACTTCCTCAAGTCATTTTCTAATTTATTGACTTTGGCCTTGAGCTCATTGTTTTCCTCTACAAGATTAGTCTCAATATGCATAGAGGAAGTGGAAACATTTGAATTTGAGCAACAAGGTAAATCATTGCAAGAGGTGGATATGTCAAATTTTGATGAAATATTAGGATTAACATTTAAGCAATACATTTCATTAATTAAATCACATGAGATTCCTATATCCACCTTAGGCTTATGAATTTCTTTGAGAAGGAGGGATTCATGATTTTCTTGAAGCATATTATAATCATTTTGAAGTGATTCATGTTCAAGCTTCAAAATTTTATATTTATTTTTCTCCTTTCCAAGACATTTATTGAGCTCCTCAAGCAAATTCATAAGTTCATTATAAGTGAGCTCATCATCGTCATCATCGTCACTTACCTCATTCTTACCTTTCGCCATGATGCAACGGATTTGTGATGGAAGAGCATCTTCATCGTCACTTGAGGCGGAGGTTGAGGTTGATGGAGATGTCGGTTCTTCATCACTTGAGCTTGAGGTGGAGCTTGATGTTTCATCTCCCGACATCTCTTCCTTAGTGCAATCCTCAATAGAAGTGGATGATTCAAATAGTTCTTGAAGCTTTATCCACATTTCATGAGCGCTTTTGAGATTGCATATTCTATCAAAAATTTCATCGCTCACAACACAAAATAAAACATTAGTAGCTTGAGCGTCGAGATGTAGGCATTTCCTCTCTCCTTCAATTGGAGCAACTTCATTCAATGGAGAGGAAAAGCCGACATCTACGATCCACCATATTTGGGGGCTCATGGATTTAAAATGAGAAGTTATAATTAATTTCCATGAAGCATAATTTGTGCCATCTAGCACAAGTGGATCATGTGAGTGCACTAATTCTCTAGTCGACATCCTTTACTCTCTAGACGGCTAAGTCTAATAAAGGAGAGTCCTTGCTCTGATACCAATTGAAAGGACAGGGGATGTCACCTAGAGGGGGGTGAATAGGTGAAATAAAATATTTAAAACTAAATTGCAGTGGAATAAAAAATTTGCAGCTAAATAAAATCTACCGAGGGTCTAAGTCCGGAGTGTTCAGGATTTTTATCCGGATACTCCGATATATCCGGACTGTTCGGTTTCAGGAGTCCGGATACTCCGGATTGGACCCGAGGGACTGAGACCGGAGTGTCAGGGATTTTTATCCGGATATTCCGATATGTCCGGACTGTCCGGGGTCAGGAGTTCGGATACTCCGGATTGGAGACCTCGAAATGAGATTTTAAATCATTGCAATTTTTCAACAATCTACTTGAATACAAAAGATCTAAAAGCTATCAGGTACTTGGGGATGATGTAGATCTAGAGCCAAACATAACAATAGAGTTGATCGGGCAATTTCAAGATTCAAAATCAAATACTAAAGCAAGAGTAAGAAGCAAACTTGGAGACGATGATTTTTCACCCGAAGTTCGGATCCTTGAGGGGATCCTACGTATCCGTTGAGGCGGCTCGGTCACACTTGAGCTGGGGTCTCTTTGAACCCTCTTCCTCCCGGTGTTGCACAAATGCACTCGCCGGTCTTCACTCCTTTGATTCCTTCCCTTACGGAGGCGGAATCGGCCTTCACAAACTTTCCACGGCCAACCACACAAAGCTCATGTGGCTCGTAGGCGACCTCCTAGCCGTCTAGGAGTCCTCAACCTCCAAGAGTAACAAATGCTCACCAAGAACAAGCTTGGAGATGAAATCAAGTGCTCAATCAACTCAAAACTCACTCAACCTAGCACCTCACTCCTCAAACTCTTCCCAACCCTTCTCACAAAGGGGATCACTTAGATCTAAGGGTAAAGAGGTATTTTGGGGGCTCAAGAACAAGGGTATAGTACCTCTAATCAACAGGGTAAAAAGCCCTCCCAAGATGAGGGAGGATGGGGCTATAAATAGAGCTCCCCAAAAACTAGCCGTTGGAGACAGCTGTGCACAACCTGGAGACTCCGGATAAATACCTTGGACACTCTGGATTAATTCAACCCGGAGTGTTCGGACTTAACACCGGATACTCCGGATTGTCCGAACAGCAGTGAGCAGCCCGACGAAAACGAGCATAACTTTTGACTCCGGACTTTGATTTCAGAGATCTTGGACTCTACCGAAAGTTAAGAACAAGGGCTACACAACTAACAAGGTCTCACTACCCAAATCTCAAAGGATAAATACACATTTCACAATGAATCTAAGGGAGACCTACAACCCTCACTTTCCGGCACCACCAACACCACTCTCTTTCTAAGTTTCACAAGGATGGATCACTTGAGCACTTGACACATCTAAAAGTCATTCGACATTGCATCCCTCTTAATAGTACGGCAATCCTTAGACTCAAAATAAATCAAAGATAATATAAGTCTAGAAATAGTCACTTGCCGTCTTCTTTCTTAAAGTCGATGCATGAAGACTTTCACCATATAATTGATGACATCTTCGCCTTGTCCAACTCGACTCGATTCACCTCATGAGACTCTCGTCCTATCAACCTTGAATTGATCATCCTCTCTGACGATCTCCACGCCAAGTCGATCTTGACTTAGTCCTCAACTCTTGGTGACACCGCCGTCTTGTTGACCTCGGCTTAACGATCATCCTCCAAGATACCTTGGTCATCATACACATACGGGACCTAAGTCTTTCCAATCCACTTATGATAGACATTAGTCCCAAAAGCTCAATAGATATGAATAAATTGATATTTGTGAGCAGTTGATTACAACAAGTGTTTCATATAAAGAAGCACAACATAAATGGAAACACTTGACATAAGAAATGTTCTCTACTAAGTACATCATGATGAATATGTAATTGATCTATATGCACTAGAGAGATAATTGCCAATATGATGAATCAATAAAATCATGGCAAGGATCACAATCTTTACTTAAATGAAGCACATGATAGAATATACACGAATTGTACATGTGCAAATAATATTTTGAATAAGAGTAAATATGTGATCCAACTCTAGATTAAACTTCACCAAGAGAAGTGCATGAGAAGATACACAACTAAGACATGCATGCACCAAGTCAATCATAGCAATATGAAGTTTAACTCTAGTTAATACATGCATACAAAAAACAAAGCACATAATGAACTCAAATGAATATATATGCACAAATAAATATGACATGAACCAATGTGCATATATATAATCAACATGCCACTTGGAGTTCACTATGCATCTGCACGAAAAGAATGCAATAACAAATATAGAATAGATACCAAAATTGCATACCTTATCTTTGCTTAACCATCCCACTTGATTTTCCTCTAAATAGATGAGACTGATACTCAACTAGGCAATAACAAGTTAGTCTCATACCAATATAATCATATTAGAGGTTTGTCATTTGTTAAGCACTAAATTAAGCATTTACTCAATTTCATAGATTATCATTATATGCGTTTGTCATTAATCACCAAAATAACATAAGTGCCTAGATGCACTTTTAGTACTGTTCTATGGACCGAGTCCACGGTGGACCAGAGCCGAACCATGGACCGGGTCCATAGATCGAGACGACGTGGCAGCACCAGAGAGTGCCACGTGTCCCCTGACATCATGCTGACGCAATAAATCGGTTTTTCTATTGAAAAATAATTATGTTAATTCGGTTTATTCTTTTAAAATATTTGCAAACTTTGAAAGGCTATAACTTTTGCATTTGAACTCCGATTGAGGTGATTCCAGTTTCTAAAAATTTGTAAAATTGTTCTATTTTTAATGTTGAATTTTAATTGAATTTTTGAGGTTATATAGTATACTGTTTTTGTTATTTATTGCATATGTTATTTTTACACGTAGACGCAAATTTGCCGGGAGGTTTCGAGGAAGAGTTCATCGCCCAAGATCAAGCTTCGGAACACGACCAGCAGCTCTTTGAAGGCAAGTGTTGCTTTGACCATTTAGATCCCAGTTTATTCTAAATGTATTTTGCTTTCAAACTATGCATGCTAAATTGATTAAAAATGAATTTAAATTAATTTGGGGTATGTAGCTAATCAACCCATATTGTTATCGCCACCTTGAAATTACTAATTGTATGCCTTTAAATCATTGTCCACCCTAAGGTTATTCGTATTTGTTGGATATTAATATGATGCCAACATGGGAGGCTAGACCGTGATTAGAAGCTTAGCCTTGCAATGAGACATGAATGATCTTTTGGAAAATGTATCAATGTTGACTAATGAAATATTGAATGTATTTTGAAAGTGGTGTGATGATGTCACATGATGAAATTGAGGTACAGAGACCTGTGTGGTTCTGTACCGATATTGGGTTATTGCTGGCATGTTGTCGGGACCCGAATCTGCCAATCCGGACCCTCTGTGTATTCTGCACTAGTCCAGGATTGCGCTAGTGCACACAAGCTAAACAGGGTTAAAGTACCACAATCATACACAGCGGAATAATAATAAAGTACTTCAAACATGTATTTAAACGAGTTGTGCGACCTGATGGTCTCCTTACATAGATCAGCCACGCAGGGCTTACATCATTAGAGTAAATAGAAATAACAGCGGAAAACAAATAAATGTCGTGGAAGCCTTCATCTTGCCACAGGCAACCGACTGGGCTAGCCCCCTAATTGCCCGGATCCTCAATGTACTCCTCTTCCCACGCTGGTGTCGACTCCTCCACTGATGTTGGGGTTGATAAGCAAGGAGGGGTGAGTACACAAGGCACTCAACAAGTAATGCACAGAATGCAGCGCTATTACTATATGCAAATCTTATTCCAAAGGATTGTCTTAATTAGTTCTTTTGCATCAAACATCATTTTTAAACCAGTATCTTATTTATATTAAAGCAGTGGAACAATTATAAATAATACTAATTTCTTCAAATGGTTTTTCTTCGAAGATTCTCGGCACACAGCCTTTACAGTTTATTTTTAACACTGGCTCACAGCCACCCATTCCATATTTTTATTTTTTAAGATCTAACCCTTGACTGTAATCCCCGAGCAATGTCCAATACCGCAGACACGGCTATTCGAATAGATTTGACACTCTGCAGAGGTTGTACACTTTACCCACAAGATACAACCATTCACCACACCGGTGATCGTCCGTAACAAAGCCTTTCAGGAAACTCTACCTTAACCAAAGAACCTCTCCGGTACTGCCTTCACTATCACTTCCCTCCCACAGAGCCAAGGTATAGGACAGGTCAATCACCGTTGGATGGGCACCAAGCCGTAGCACAAGTACGCTCCCCCGTACAGATACACCCCTGTGTAATGTCACCCTGAGGTATCAGAGGAAAGATATAAGAACCCTAATCAACTAGGTCTGTCCCATACTAGACATGTGGTTGTACGGGTGACTCAGATCAAAGGCTTGCAAGGTGAAGTCTTTAACTGACCAAGGCAAGACTTCCATCACTCCACAGTGGCACACAGCCCCAATGTGGCACACAGACTCACATCACTCTACAACCCATTGCCACACAGGCCCACCTGGCACACAGCCTCTTGCCACTTACCCCAGTCTAAGACATTTTCCACCCCGTTGATTATTGTGCAACACATGCCAGCAATAACTCAACATCGGTACAGAACCACACAGGTCTCTGTACCTCAATCTCATCATGTGGCATCATCACACCACTTTCAAAATACATTCAATATTTCTTCAATCAATATTGTAGCATTTTCCCGAAAGATCATTCATGATTCGTTGCAAGGCTAAGCATCTACTCACGGTCTAGCCTCCCGTGTTGGCACAATATTAACATCCAACTAATACAATCAAACTTAGGGGGACAATGATTTAGGTTATTCAATCAATAATTTCAAGGTGGCGTAACAAAATGGGTTGGTTACCTACATTATCCCAAAGTAGTTTAAATCCATTTTTACTTAATTTAGCATGCATAATTTCAAAGCAAAGTACATTTAGAAACTGGGATCAAAATGGTCAAAGCATCACTTGCCTTCAAAGAGTTGCTGGTCGTGTTCCGAAGCTTGGTCTTGAGCGACGAACTCTTACTCGAAACCTTCCAGCAAATTTGCGTCTACGTGTACAAACAATATATGCAATAAATAACTAATATAGTAGACTAAAATACCTCAAAAATTCCAATAAAATTCACCATTAAAGAGATCACAATTTTATGAATTTTTAGAAATTTGAATCACCCAAATCCGAGTTAAAATGAAAAAGTTATAGCCGTTTGAAGTTTGAATAAAATCTGAAAATACAGAAATTAGAAAATCCGATTTTTCCGAATTATTTTTATACTGAAAAATCATATTTATGATGTCAGCATTGCATCATGATGATTTCAGCACAGAAATGAATTTCGGCCAAAATTTTTTTCTAGAAAAATGACGTCAGCATGACGTCATCTAACACGTGGCATGCTCTGGGGCTGCCACGTCGCCTCGGCCCATGGACTGGGTCCACGACCGCGCTTTGGTTCACCGTGGACTGGCGGCACTGTGCCTGTGCACCAGCTGACGCAAGCCGTGGAGTCAGCGACGATACACAACCAATCCCGACGCGACACGCGGCAACATCCAGACCGTTCGCTCAACCAACGGTCAGATCTCACTCCCGTACGGCTCGGCGTAGCCTCGTAGATCGCGCGCCACGCGTCAGCCATCCATCAGTTCTCACAGATCCAACGGTCGCATCCACGTGCACTGGCGACGCTTCGATCTCCGCGCAGACACGCGGCGGGATCGCAACGGACCGTTTGGAATCAACGGCTGAGATCTGGACATTGCCTCAGTCAATGTGCGCACGCGTCCGCAAGTGATTCGGTGAGGGCTCGGCGCAATCTCAGCCGCACATTCAGGAATGAACGGTGCCGATTCAATTGGCAACGCAGCCAACGGCCGACGCGTGTACGCATCATAGCCGTGCATCTACGATTGAACGGCTACGGCTAAACTACGCGACAACGCTTAGATCTCTACCGCACAGATCCGATCCAACGGTGCACGTTATCCGAGCGGTTTACTAAGCAACCGAGCGACGCGGCGCTATCCTACGTGTCCAAAGATGATCCAAGGGTCCATATTAAATCTAACCACAAAACCCTAGATCTAATCCCTACCGCACATAACAAAATTTACGGTCACGAATCAATCTAGACGTAAACAATGGTGGAGGCGACGTGGAATCACCACAGTGGTTGGATGAAGATCGGACAGCTGATGAAGCTTGCGAAGGTCGGCGACGGCGTAGCGGATAGAAGTGGCCGGAGCTGAGGAAGACGACGCGGTCGACGGCGCTCCGGTGGTTTTCCGACGTCAAGAAGTGGTTCACTCAATGCGGTTCGACTCGATGAGTACTCCGGTGACTTCGGCGACAGCGGAGATGGACCGGTGACGGTGAAACTAAGCAAAAACGGCGGCGGGACAAAGCGGCTACTACGGCGAGCAAAAGCGTGCGCTAGGGAGAGTCTCAGCGTGCGTGCGAGGAGGCAAAAGACGCGGCGTTGAGTCCTCTGCAGAACGCGCTCACCAACGCGGCTTAAAGGGCCTCGACGTGCGCGAAACTGCCGGCGGTAATCACGGCCATCAAAGCCCACGTCCCTCCGGCGATCTCGCGGAGACGATGCGATGTGGCAAAATCTCGAGCGTCCGCGCGCAGCAATCCAACGGGCGAGGCGACGTGGTGATTTCTCGACCGCACGATGCTGATCCAACGGCGAAAAACAGCGGCAGCTAGGGTTTTGGTGGGGCGGGCTTTGTGGGCCGGTGACACGGGCTGGGCCGGAGCACAGTGCTGGGCCAGACCGAAGGTTTCGGCCCAAACACTATTTCGCGGATTTTAATTCCTTTTCGAATAAAAATAATTCGAGAAAATTGTTTTCGTCAAAGAAAATAGTAAAAATATCAGAAAAATTCCAGAAAAATTCTGGAAAATACTTTAAGACATTTGGAACTCAAATAAAATATTTTCAATAAAACTTTGCATCCAATTTTGCATGAACTTAATTGAGTTCAAGAAAGGTCAGAAATGAATAAATCCAATTTAACTTCTAATAAATTCTCAGAAATTCTCAAGAATAAAAAATACTCCAAAATTTAAATTAGTGCAAATTTTAGGGTGTTACACATGTGTTGCACAATAATCAACGGGGTGGGAAATGATTTAGACTGGGGCAAGTGGCAAGAGGCTTTGTGCCAGGTGGGCTTGTGTGGCAATGGGTTGATGAGTGATGTGAGTCTGTGTGCCACATTGGGCTGTGTGCCACTGTTGAGTGTTGAAAGTCTTGCCTTGGTCAGCTAAGGATCTCACCTTGCAAGTCTTTGAATTGAGTCACCCGTACAACCACATGTCCGGTATGGGACGGACCTAGTTGATTAGGGTTCTGATATCTTTCCTCTGATACCTCAGGGTGACAAGACACCGGGTGTATCTGTAGGGGAGCGCACTGTATACGGCTTGGTGCCCATCCAACGGTGTTGGCCTGTCCTATACTTCAGCTCTGTGTGAGGGGAGTGATAGTGAAGGCAATACCGGAGAGATTCATTGGTTAAGACAGAGGTTCCTGAAAGGTTTTGTTGTGGACAATCAACTGGGTGGTGAGCGGCTGTATCTTGTGGGTAAAGTGTACAACCTCTGCAGAGTGTCAAATCTATTCGAATAGCCGTGCTCGCGGTATTGAGCATTGCTCGGGGATTACAGTCAAGAGGTAGATCTTCAAAAATAAAATATGGACTAGGTGGCTGTGTGCCAGTGTGAAAATGAATTATTAAGGCTGGGTGCCGAGAATTTTTGAAGAACTTAACATGATATATAACTGTTTCACTACTTTTAATCTAAATAAGATGCTAGTTTAAAAATACTGTTTGATGCAAAAGAACTAAGTAAGCCAATTTTTTGGAATAAGCCTTGCATGTAGTAATAGTACTGCATTCTGTGTATTACTTGTTGAATGCCTTGAGTACTCACCCCTCCTTGCCTATCAACCCCAACATCAGTGGAAGAGTCTACGCCAGCCTGGGAGGAGGAGTTCATTGAAGATCCGGATAATTAGGAGGCAAGCCCAGTCGGTTGCCTGTGGCAAGATGAAGGCTTCCACGAAATTTTACTGTTTTCCGCTGTTTCCTTTTACTCTGATAATGTAAGCCCTGCGTGGCTGATTTATGTAAGGAGACCATAAGATCGTACAATTCAGTTTATATAAACGTTTGCACTAGTTATTATTGTATCGCTGTAATGTTTGCAAAGTGCAACCCTGTAAAGGCTTGGTATTCCACTTTCTCTCCTCCAGGGCTCTCAATGGATACAACCCTTCGAGCGCAATCCAATACTGTCTTATGCTTGATCAACCAGTCCATACCGAGGATAACATCTAAAACTTGGGTATCTAACATGATCAAGTTCGCTAGGAACTCTACCCCATTAATTAGCAGCTTAACACCCAAGCACCCAAGGCTAGATCTTAACTCAAATCCCGGGGCTTGGACTAACATCACACATTTAAGATTTTTCATAATCAAACCATTTTCAGATGCAAAAGCCTGAGAGACAAATGAATGCGAAGCTCCCGAATCAAATAAGACTGTTGCAGGTACTAAGTTTACCAAAAACTTACCCAGCACGACGTCTGACGCTTCCTGAGCTCCATCTGCGGTGATGTGGTTGACTCTGCCTCGAATAGTAGCTTGAGGCGTCGCTCTTGCCTTTCCAGATCCTCGGCTTGCTCCCATCATCGGTGCCTTAGCAGGTGTCGTTCCAAGATTGAAACGCACTGGCGTGATACCTCCTTTCTGGGGATATCTATTAGCATAATGCCCCAGCTCATTGCAACTGCAGCACCTTCTGGCGGCTAACTGCTACACTCCTCCTTGAGCATTGTTACCTTGGGTCGACGTCTGATAACTCTGTCCTAGTGGTCGCGGCGCAGGTGTTGCTTGTTTGTTAACAGCTTGCGGTTGAAACCTGGCAAACTGTTGCGGTGTCATCCTCATTCGCAGGTGGTTAGGGCATCCACCTGGGTTGGTCATCAAGCGCTTGCGATTTTCCCCAAGCTCCTTGCGCTTATCCTCTAGAATCAAAGCCTTGTTTACCAATTCTTAAAAATCCAAAAAAGTGTGGGTAATTAGCCCCACCTGCAGCCCTGAGTTTAGTCCCTTCATGAAGCGGGACTACCTAGCCTTGTTTGTTGCTACGTCTTCAGGAGCATAGCGAGCTAACTGCGTGAATTTATTTAAGTAATCGGCCACCGGTTGGCCTCCTTGCTTAAGCGCCCTGGATTCTTCCTTTTTCAAGTCCATCATTCCTTCCAGTACATGATACTGGCGGAAGGCCGTTGCAAACTCTTCCCATGTGATTTCCATGGGTGCCTCATGAGCAGCACAGTAGTTCTCCCATCATTCTGCAGTTGTTCCATCTAGCTGATGGGATGCGTAAAGAACCTTCTCATGGCCTTCACATTGAGTGATGTACAGCTTCCTCTCAATGGTTATAGCCAATCATCCGCTTCCAAGGGGTTGACATTGTCCGAGAATGTTGGCGGTCAGGTCCTCATAAAATCTGACAACTTGGAGTAAGGACGAGGCCCGCCATTGTTGTTCTTGGCAGCGGGGTTGTTGACTGCAACCATATTGGTCATCTGCTGCATCATAGGCTGCATCAACTGAGTTTGCACAGTGAGAAAAGCTCACAAGTTCTGCATATCCACTGGCGGTGCTTGCTGCGGTGGTGCCCCTTCGCTGGGATTGTTGCCTGGCGCAGACCACTTCCTGAAGCTCCGTTGTTACTGCGGGTGTTCACCATATGCTAGATTGCTTCTTGGGTTAGGAAAGATAGATGTATCATAGATAAGATGCAAGAATTTCTAAGGCGGGGGAAACAGGTTAAACCCAACTTAAACAATCTTTATTAATACTTGGTATGGTTGCTTACAATGCCTAAGGGCTTTGCAACACATACTGCACACTTAGCAGACAATTAAGAAACAAACTAATCATGCAACCTTAACGTCTACTAAAAGGTAAAGACTAACTTAAAGACGCGACTCAACACTCGAGTCTCAACACAACTCTAAGACCGACTCTCACTCATCCACCACCCCTGGCTGAGACTGATCCGCGCATACACCGGTGGGGCTGGCTGGCATGGGTGCAAACCTATCCCGATGACCCTCTGCTGCTCCTCGGGCTCCCACTCACGCTCCTCCGGTCTTCCTCTTCTTCTTCTTCGGCGACCCCATCCGCTCTCGGACGACCTGGTCCGCCACCTCCTCGGCCACCCGCAAGGCCTCCTCCCGCCACCGATGACCCGGCCGCCGCATCACGGGTCTTCGAAGCTCTCGCCGACACCCTCGCCTCGTGACACCGCCTCTAGCTCCCGAGCGGTGTCCCTCGTGTGCTCCTCCCGGCAAGGTGAACTCAAGAAGGTGTACTGCAGAGCACACTCCCTCCACGATTCGCCGACGCCGCACGCCACACCGCTGGGTGAAGCCGAAACACGGTGTCGCCAAGCTCGAGGCGTAGTCGTGGCGCATCCGCCGTAGGGCAAGTCCGCACCTCCCAATTCCCGCCGTCGTGAACCTCCGGTAGTGATGTGGATCGGTCTGGTGGTCTCGTCGCACTCTCGAGCGAAGATGGTCAGTTTGCAGAAGAACCCCCGATGCACACCGTTGACGTTCCAGTTGCTTCCTCGGTAAAGTGGACGATCGAAGACTCCAATCACTTGAAGAACTCTCCACAGCTCCATGGCATAGCCACCCTGCCTCTACTCGAAGGACTCGAAGATCGGCATCTATTCAAAACAAAATTTTGAATAACATCACCACTCGAAACGGCAACGAAAAAAAAATTTAGCAAGGATGAGAGTAGAAGGATGAGATAAGCCAAGAATTTCTTATTAGTCAAATTTATCTTTTTCTTTAGAAAATAATTTTGGACACTCCAAAGAGTTACCAACTACATAGGGCCAAGACCTATAGTCAGCATGGCTCTGATACCACCTCTGTCTGGGACCCAAATTTGCAAATCCGACCTCCGTATATCGCACTAGTCCAGATCACGCTAGTGCACACAGCTCAACATAGATGCTATCACAACATACACAACTAATATAGCATAACTTTCATAATTAATAGTAATCGTTGTCTTACATGATTATTGCCATACAGGGCTTATAAAAGAAATAGCAAATAAGCAAAGAACGGAAAAATAAATACATATCACTCCCGCTTCACCGCAGTAACCGATGAGGCTCTGACCCTAAGCATTCGTGATCCATATAATCCTCCTCCACGAAAGGCGTAGATTCTTCCTCTTCTGAAGTTGTTGTTGTTGGGGTGAGTACATAAAGCACTCAACAAGTTGTGCACATCAATGCAAGTCTAATATTCTATATGCTGGGCTTAATCCAAAGGAATGGCTAATAAGGATATTTTGCAATAAAACAGCATTTAACAAGAATACAATAAATAGATTGAAAAGAAGTAAAACAAATACAGTAATTAATAGATTCAACATTTCTGAAGTAAACCAAGTTTTCGACCCTAAATCAATTTCCACATCCCATGGCACCTTGCCATCCCAATAGGTTTTTGTTTAACAAAAGTCTAACCCTTAACTGTAATTCCCGAGCATTGCCCAATACCGTGAGCACGGCTACTCGAATAGATTGTACACTATGCAGAGGTTATGCACTTTGTAACATCCCAAAATACGTCTAAATATTATTTTATTGTCATTTGTGCATTTTATGATTTTTCTGGAATTGATTTGGATTTTTCTGGATTTATTTGAATTAATTGCAAATTAAGTGTTTTGACCTTTTATTGAAAACTATTTAAATTTATTCAAAGTTAAAATAAATTTTTGCCAAAAACATTTTATTTGAGTCCAGAATGTCTCAAAGTATTTTTGGGATTTTT
Organism: Otatea glauca; assembly: GCA_036346275.1. Classification (NCBI taxonomy): domain Eukaryota; kingdom Viridiplantae; phylum Streptophyta; class Magnoliopsida; order Poales; family Poaceae; genus Otatea; species Otatea glauca. The sequence continues at coordinate 38,579,976 of CM070715.1, read as the reverse complement.
CTGGGATTTTTTCGGATAATTTATTTGCTTAAAACTAATTGAATGATTTTCTGGAATTGTTTTAATTGATAAAAACCCCGAAAATCGTTGAACAGAAATGGGCCGAGCCTATTCTATCGTGCTGCGCCGGCCTGCCTTCTCAAGAAGTCGCCGCCGCCGATCGTGATCGTGGTGGTTGGTGTTTTCAGTGGAAACCCTAGCGACCGTGAAGCCGCTGGATTGCGCCGCGTGAGGGTCCAGATTTCGCCACGTCGCAGCGTGTCCGCTCGATTCACCACGCGTGGTCGGCCAGACTTATCTTCTCCTAACGCTACCGTCGCTTTGAACTCGATCGCGCCACAGACGGCGAACTCCGCCGCATGGACGTCGAGAGGGCTATTTAAGCCACGGACCCCGCCCCGAGGATGACTCATCTGCGCCGCTTCTTTTCCCTGCTCGTCGTCGCTAGAATTGCTGTCGTTTCGTCGCAAGAACTCACCGGAGGTTGTCGTGAGCGCCGCCGAGGGTTTTTCGCGGGATTCCGTCGGCATTAGGACGTTTTTCGCCGTGGTAGGACCAGATCCGGATTCGTCTCCCTGCACCGAGTCAGATCCGCAACTTCACCTCGTCGGGGGAGCATCAGAGAGCCGTCGGCCAGGTTGTCTTCTTCGTTGTCGGTGAAGGTTCGCCGCCGTGCCTCCATCGCCGGATCCGTAAGCTGTAGGCCGTCCGATTTAGATCCATCGATCAACGCGTTGCCTCGAAGCATGTGCTCGATGGCCATCCGATCTATTTTCCACGGGTCAGATCGAGCCGTGCGGGTAGTCAATCGGGCAGTGCCGTGTGGCAAGCGCACGCACCGAGGCGCCATAGACCCGGTCCACGGTGGACCCGATTCAATCCATGGGCCAGGTCTATGGACCGGGACGCGTGGTAGCATCGGGTTGGTTCAGATCCGCGCTGACGTCAGCGTGACACAGTAATCTGTTTTTCAATTTAAAAATAATTCGGTTAATTCTGATTATCTAATTTCTGTAATTTCAGTATTTATTCAAAACTTCCAAAGGCTATAACTTTTGCATCTTAACTCGGATTTGAGTGATTCAAATTTTGAAAAATTTATAAAATTGAGATCTATTTAATGGTGAATTTTAATTGATTTTTAGAGTTCATTTGCTCTCTATTTTGGTATTTATTTGCTTTTCTCCTTCGGTACGCGTAGACGTTGAATTGTACGACGCTTCGGAGGAAGATCCAGCAACTCAAGAGCAAGCTCCAAATCAAGATCAGGACCTATTCCAAGGCAAGTTGTGCTTTGATCATGTTGAACCCATGTTTATAAAATTGCTATATTTGTTTTACCCTATTGCATATTATTTCAAGTATACAATTGTTTCAAATTAAATTAGGACTTAGCTATTATACCCATTTGATCTACACCCTACCATGTCATTGTATGCCATGATCTATTGTCACCCTAGATTGTTTCATTATAGTTGGTTAGTAATAATAATCTACATGGGATGGTTAGACTGTATTAGTTGCTTAGCCATGCCACGTCATCACAAGTGATTGAATCATTGATAATTAATCTTGACTAATGGAATATGGAACGATGTTATGAACTTGTGTGTCATGTGGGATCACACAATGAGATTGAGTTGTTGTGGCGAGTCTTGTCACGCAACGATGTTGAATTGTTGATGGCACGTGCTGCTTGGTAATCAACTTGGGTGATATTCACTTAGATTGGGGCAAGTGACAAGGGGCGAGTATGCCAAAGTGGGCCCGATGGGCAGAGGGTATGTGGAAGTCTTGCCTTGATCACTCTAAGGACTTAACCTTGCAAGCCTTTGACCTGAGTCCATCATGCAACCACATGTCTGGTATGGGCTAGCCTAGCTGATTAATTTGCAATGTCTTAATTTTGGTAATATCTTGGTCGGTGTGAGTTCTCGAGTTATGGAGTAATTCACGTGACGCAAGAGGGGGGCCCTGGATGTGGTAACCAGTCCCACCAGTGTTGAAACCTTAGCGGGTGGTACCGGGTTAAGCCAGCGCTTTGTAAAGGCTTTATTATAATCACTCGCCTTTGTGATGTTTGGTTGTATCGCGTGGGTAAAGTGCATAACCTCTGCAAAGTGTGAAACTATTCGGATAGCCGTGCTCGCGGTATTGAGCAATGCTCGGGAATTACAGTTAAGTGTTAGCTTAATTAAATGGACAACTTGGTTGGGATGGCGGAATGCCATGTGGAAGATGGAATTTGATTTAGGATTGGAAACTTGGTTTACTTCAGAAATGCTGAATCTATCTACGATGGTTATTTGTTTTACAGTCTTTATAATCTATTTATTGTATTTGTTCATAAATGCTCCTTATTGCAAAGTAGCCATGATAACCTATCCATTGGTATAAGCCTTACATATAGTTACATAGAATCGCATTATGTGCACAACTTGTTGAGTTCTTTAAGTACTCACCCTTGCTAACAACAATAATCAACAGTCGAAGAATCTACACCTGTGTTGGAGGAGGAGTTGCAAGAGGACGCGAGTCATTAGGGTCCGAGCCTTGTCGGTTGCCTGTGGTGAACTGATGAGCTATCTACGTTTTCTATTTCCCGTTGCTTACTTCTTAGCTTATATTTCCAGTTTTGCCCTGCGTGGCTTAATAATGTAAGTCGGTCATAAGTTCATACACTTAGCTATATCAATAAATGGAGTAATATTCTATTATCATTAAGTATGGTATGATATGTACCGATGTTGAGCTGTGTGCACTAGCGTTGATCCTAGGACTAGTGCGGTAAACAAAGTGGGTTCGAATCAGTGGATTCGGGTCCTTACAGAGGTGGTATCAGAGCATACTGACTGTAGGTCTTGGCCCTAGATAGCATGGAGGTGTCCAGGTTGTGTCCAAAACTATTTTCTAAAGGAAAAATTTAAATTTGACTAATAACACACTCTTGACTCACCTCATTCTCTATTTCTCGCCTTTGCTGAATTTACCGTTTACTTGCCATTTCGGGTGGAGAACTTATTCAAAGTTCTTGTGAAGCAGATGCCGATCGATCCGACCTTTGAGGAGTCAGTAGGTGGCTACGCCATGGAGCTGTGGAGAGTTCTTCAGACGCTTGGAGGCTTTTATCGTCCGCTTTACCAAGGAGGCAGCTGGACCGTTAATGGTGTTCACCGAGGATTTGTTTGCAAGCTGATCATCTACGCTCGGGAGAACGAGGAAGCTAGCAGGCCAATCAACATCTCCGCCAGAAGATTCTCGTACGAGGTTGCGATCCAGGAGGTTGCCCGACTTGCTCTTCGCCGTGTCTGCCGCGACTACATCGACGAGCTTCACGACTCAGTGTTTCGACTTCACCCTGATGTGCAAGCATGCCGACGCCGACGGATCGTGGAGGACGAGTGTGCTACTGCGGTACACCTTGCGGAGTTTGCCCTTGCCCAGGAGGAGCATATGAGAGAGACCACTCAGGAGCTAGAGACAGTTTACGAGGTACTCAGAGTGACGGAGTAGGAGCTTGAGGAGACCCGTGATGTAGCTATCGGTATGATCACCGAGCTAGGAGAGGCTCTAGAGGGGGTTGAGGATGAGTTGGAGCGCGTGACCCGAGGAGCTCAGGAGCCAGCAGTGGGTCATCAGGATAGGTTCGCTCCTATGCCAGCCCACCCGCCGATGTATGCACCGGATCAGTCTCAGCCAGGGTGGCTGGATGAGTGAGAGTCAGTCTTGGAGTTGTGTTGAGACTCGAGTGTTGAGTCGCGTCTTTAAGATTTGTCTTTACCTTTTAGTAGACGTTACGGTTTCATGTTTAGTTTGCTTCTTTGTAATGCTGAGTGTGCAGTATGTGTTGCAAAGCTTGTAGGCTTTTATAAGCAGCCATACCAAGAATAAATAAAGAATTATTTTAGTTGGGTTAAACTTATCTTCCCCGCCCTAGGGATTCTTGCATCTTATCTATGCTACTTCTACCTTTCCTAACCCAAGAGGTAATCAGCAGATGGTGAACACTCGTGGAACCAACGGTGCTTCAGGAAGTGGACTGCGCCAGAATGACAACCCCAATGATGGAGGCCATCCTCAACCACCACCACCAGTCGACATGCAGAATCTGGGAGCGTTTCTCACCGCGCAGACTCAACTGATGCAGACTATGATGCAACAAATGCAGCAGATGGCCAACGTGGCCGCAGCTAGCAACAACCAAGTAAATCAGAACAACAATGGTGGGCCTCGGTCTTTCTCCAAGCTGTCAGATTTCATGAGGACTCGACCGCCAACCTTTGCTGGGAATGTTAATCCTTTGGAAGCCGATGACTGGCGAAGGACTATTGAGAAGAAGTTGCATATCACTCAATGCGAGGGCAATGAGAAGGTGCTCTACGCCTCTCACCAATTGGAAGGAACCGCTGCAGAATGGTGGGAGAATTACTGTGCTGCACATGAAGCCCCACAGGAGATCACCTGGGATGAGTTTATGTAACACCCTAATTTTTGCTCTAATTTAAATTTTGAAGTATTTTTGATTTTTGAGAAATTTTGGAAATTATTGAAATTTATTTGGAATTATTCAAATATAGCCTTTCTTGAAAACAAATTAAATAAATGAAAAGTTTTTGCAAAGTTTTATTGAAAATATTTTAATGGAGTTCCAAACATCTCAAAGTATTTTCCGAATTTTTCCGAATTTTTCGATATTTTACTACTTTCTTTGGCCAAAACTAATTTCCGAATTATTTTTATTCAAAAGGATTTAAAAATCCTGAACAGTTGTCTGGCCGAAATCGCTGGTCGCCCAAGATCGCGCTCTCGCCCACTCGTGACTCGCCCACGCAGCCCGCCCCAAACCCTAGCGCCGCCAGCCTAAGCCGTCCGATCCGATCGCGACGCTCGCGGCGTACCACGCCGCCTGCGGCGCTGAGCCTTCGATCATCGCCGCACGAACGCACGTGATCGCGCCACGCCGCCGTCCCCCGAGATCATCGGAGAGACGTGGCGTTGATGGCCGTGACTTCCGCCGCCGCTTCGCGCACGCCGAGGCAGCCCTTAAGTCCCCGCTGAAGGCGCGTGCGAGGCCTCGCCCGCATCTTTGACTCCTCGCACGCACGCCGAGACTCCTCTAGCGCGCGAGAGCTCGCCAGTTGCCTTCCTTCGCCACCGTTGTTTTTGCTTCCTCCCATCGCCGCCCGAGCCGCCCGCCGTGCTCGACCCTTCCCGAAGTTCACCGGCCACCGTGATCGAGTGGACCACTTCATCACGCCGAGAAGCCCCGCAGCGTGCATTGCACGCCGCCTTCATCCTCTCCGCAAGATCTGCGCCACCGCGACATCCTCGCCACCGAGCTTCGTCCCACCGTCCGATCGCGCGAACGCACCAGATTCATCCACGCCGCCAATCAACAAGAATCCTCATCTTCACCCTCACCGCTTGATCTAATCAACGGTCTAGATTTCTTCGATTAGTTTCACGATTAGTTTATTTCACCGTTAGATCTAGATCGTAGGGTTTATTTTTTTTACCGCGTCGCAGAAGGTCACAAATTGGCCGGATGCGCGCCGGCCGCTTGGATTGTGCCGCGTGTCGCGCCGCAGAGGCTAGAGCCGATAGCCTTGGCTCATCGCGCCGTCCGCTTGAATCGAGCGGATGAGATCGCACGTGCATCGGGCGCCCCGTGTTGACGCGTGACGCGCGGAAACCGAGGAGTCGGCGTCGCGCTTTCGCCGACGCCACCCGAGTAATCGTGACCGCTCGATCCGATCCAAGGGTCACGGTGAAGCCACGTGTTGGCTCCGCGGTAGAGGTGAGGCAAAGTCGCATGAATCTCGCCGCTCGCTTTAAATCGTAGGACGAGATTGAATCGAGTTTCGGCGATTAGTTTAGCGCCGCGTGTCGCGTTGGGATTGGTCATGAGCCGTCGCCGACGCCACGGCTTGCGCCACCCGGCACGACGAGCAACGATGTCGCGGTCCACGGTGGACCAGGCCAACCCGCGGACCCACCATAGATCAGAGCGACGTGGCGCCTCGGGCGTGCACGTGTCGAGATGACGCCGCCGATGACGCCATATATATTTTTTATATATAAAAATATTTCGACCGAATTTCTTTTCTGTGGCCGACGCCATCATGACGCGGTGCTGACGCCACAAATGCGAATTTCCAGTGTAAAATATTTCGAAAAATCGGATTTTCTTAATTTCGTATTTTCAGATTTTATTCAAACTTCAAATGACTATAACTTTTGCATTTTAACTCGGATTTGGATGATTCAAATTTCTAAAAATTCATAAAATTATGGGCTATTTAATGGTGAATTTTATTTGAATTTTTGAGGTCGTTTAGTCTTCTGTATTAGTTATTTATTGCATATTTTGTTTGTACGCGTAGACGCAAATTTGCCGGAATGTTTCGAGGAAGATTTCGTCGCTCAAGACCAAGCTTCGGAACAAGACCATCAACTCTTTGAAGGCAAGTGATGCTTTGATCATTTTGATCTCAGATTTTAAAATGTAATTTATGCTTTGAAACTATGCATGCTAATTATTTAAAATGAAATTAAATTGATTTGGGATAATGTAGATAATCAACCCATTTTGTTATGCCACCTTGAATTATTAATTGTATGCCCTAAACCATTGTCACCCTAAGTTTGATTATATTAGTTGGATGCTAATATTGTGCCAACACGGGAGGCTAGACCGTGAGTAGATGCTTAGCCTTGCAACGAATCATGAGTGATCTTTCGAAAATGCTACAATATCGACTAAAGACATATTGAATGTATTTTGAAAAGTGGTGTGATGATGCCATATGATGAGATTGAGGTACCGCGACTGTGTGGTTCCGCATCGATGTGGAGTTATTGGCGGCATGTGTTGCACAATAATCAACTGGGTGGGAAAAGATTTAGATCGGGCAAGTGGCAAGAGGTCAGTGCACCGTGGGCTGTGTGGCATTGGGTTGATGAGTGATGTGAGTCTGTGTGCCACATTGGGCCGTGTGCCATCGTTGAGTGTTGGAAGTCTTGCCTTGGTCGATTAAGGACTTCACCTTGCAAGCCTTTGATCCGAGTCACCCGCATAACCACATGTCTCATATGGGATGTACTAGTTGACTAGGCTTCGATATCTTTCCTCCGATACCTGGGTGACAAGACACAGTGGGTCTATCTGTATGGGGGAGCGCACTGTGCTACGGCTTGGTGCCCATCCAACGGTGATTGGCCGGTCCTATACTTCGCTCAGGTGAGGGAAGTGATAGTGAAGGCAATACCGAGAGGTTCTCTGGTTAAGGTAGAAGTTCCTAAAAGCTTTGTTGCGACAATCACCGTGTGGTGAGCGGTCAGATCTTGTGGGTAAAATGTACAAACTCTGCAGAGTGTCAAACTATTCAATAGCCGTGCTCACTGTATTGAGCATTGCTCGGGATTACAAATCAAGAGGTAGATTTTCATAAACAAAATGTGGGAACGGTGGTCGTGTGCCGTGTTGGAAATGAATCATAAGGTCAAGCGTCGAGAATCTTCAATGAAAAACCATTTGAGTTTAGTATTAATTATATCTGTACATCGCTTTAATCTAAACAAGATACTAGTTCAAAATGCCGCTTGATGCAAAAGAACCATTTAAGCCAATCCATTGGAATAAGTTTTGCATATAGTAATAGCGCCGCATTTTGTGCATTACTTGTTGAGTGCCTTATGTACTCACCCCACCTTGCTTATCAAACCCAACATCGGTGGAGGAGTCTACACCAAAGATGGGAGGAAGAGTACATCGAGGATGCGAGCAACTAGGGGCAAGCCCACTCGGTTACCTCGTGGCAAGATGAAGGCTTCCACGACCCTTTTATTTATGTTCCACGCTATTTCTTTACTTTGAATAATGTAAGCCCTGTGTGGTCGATTTATCTGTAAGGAGACCATGAGGTCGCATAACTCGATTTATATACATGTTTGCACTATTTATTCTTATATCTTTGTGAATGTCTCAGAATGTGCAACCTCAGTATGATCAGTGTGCTAAGCGTGATCCTCGGATCGCATGTAATACACAGAGGGTCCGGATTTATGGATTCGGTCCCGACAGAGGTGGTATCAGAGCAGGTGATCAGAGGACTTGACCCTAGTTTGGTTGTGCCTAGGAGGGTAAAACTATTTTCTAAAAGACCTAATCAACTTGAGCAAGAATATCAAAGAAATCTCGACTTATCTCTTCTCCCTTATTCATACCTATGCTGAATTTTTATTATTCTCTGCTTAATTTAAACAAAGTTTTTTTGGCGTATGAGGATGATCCATACCTATGGAGAGCGCACCGAGGATACGCCATGGAGTTATGGCGTATGATGCACGCTTGCTTCGGAGGTTTTGATGCACCACCGTATCGAGGGACTTCGTGGTGCAGGCGGCAGACTTGACGTCGCTCGGGATGTCAAGATCACAGTGTATGCTCGGGAGAGGACGAGGCGAGCCGCCCTATCTACATCACGGTCGAGAGGTCTTCTTTGAGGCCGGAATCCAGAGAGACGGACGACAGCGATGCGGCGATTGCCCGCACTTACTCCGCAGAGTTGGAGGACACCGCTTTCGCCACCATCCGCCGAGACAATCGCTTGGAGAGGATGGAGCTTGTAGAGGAGGACACCACTATCACCCACCGGCGAGGTACGCCATCGCCCGTGAGGATGCCTTGATGAGAGCACCGAGTTGCAGAGGACCCGCACCGAGGTCACAGAGGCGAGGATCCACCAAGGGAGGGCTTAGCTCATTCCATGCGTAAGATCCGTGAGTTGGAGATGGCTTTGTACGGACCCGAGCCCGAGCCACCCCGAGTTACACAATCCAAACCGGAGGAGCCGAGCAGAGGCATCGCGCGGAGGGACAATTGATGGTCAACAAGATGAAGACTGCCGCCTTAGAAGAAGTGCCCATAGTCAATGAATATCCTGATGTTTTCCCTAAGATTTTCCGGAATGCCGCCAGATGGAGATATCGAGTTCGTGATAGAGTCGGTTCCAGGACAGCCCCATAGCTAAGGGACCTTACAGGTGATGTCCACAGAGGAATTGGTGGAAATGAAGAAGCAAATTGAAGAACTACTGGAAAAAGGATTTATAAGACCTAGTTCATCGCCATGGGGAGCACCTGTCCTATTCGTCAAGAAGAAGGACGGGAGTTTTAGGATGTGTATAGACTATCGTGCACTCAATGATGTGACGATAAAGAATAAGTATCCTCTACCCAAGATCGATGATTTGTTTGACCAGTTGAGAGGAGCAGGAGTTTTCTCCAAAATTGATCTCCGATCAGGATACCATCAATTGAGGATCCGATCAGAGGATATTCAAGACCGCATTTTCGCCAAGATATGGGCACTACGAGTTTACAAAGTGATGTCCTTTGGTTTGACAAATGCACCAAAGATATTTCATGAACTTAATGAATAAGGTGTTTATGGAATACTTGGACAAGTTCGCCGTCAGATTCATAGATGATATCCTTATCTATTCCAAGACGAGCGAAGAGCACGCCGAGCATTTGAGGCTAGTCCTTGAAAAGTTGAGAGAGCAAAGCTTGTTTGCGTAAATTTAGCAAATGTGATTTCGAAGAATAAGGTTGAATTTCTTCGACACATAATGACTGCAGCAGAGTTGCGGTAGATCCAAAGAAAGTGGAGACGGTTCGCATTGGGAGCAACCCAAGTCAAGAACCCAAACCGTAGTTTCCTTGGAACGGCGGGTATTACCGCGATTCATCGAAGGATTCTCTACGATTGCGAGACCTCTTACGCAATTGTTGAAAAAGGAAAAGAAATTCTTATCGACGCCCGAGTGTGAGAAGAGTTTTCAGGAGTTGAAGAGGAGATTAACATCGGCACATGTACTAGTTTTACCTGATGTCCATCAAGGCTTCGACATCTATTGTGATGCATCGCGTCAGGGATTGGGATGTGTGTTGATGCAAAATAGGAAGGTAATCGCCTATGCATCGAGGCAATTGAGACCACACGAGGAGAACTATCCGACCCATGATTTGGAATTAGCCGTGGTGCATGCACTAAAAATATGGCGCCATCATCTCATCGAAATAGATGTGAAGTGTATACGATCATAAAAGTCTTAAGTATATCTTCACGCAAGTGACCTAAATATGAGGCAAAGAAGATGGTTAGAGTTAATCAAGGATTATAATATGGAATTCACTACCACCCGGTAAAGCCAACGTGGTGGCGACGCCTTGAGCAGAAAGAACCACAGATGTAAATATGTCGATGGAAACAAGTCGTAGAATTGTGTAAGGAATTCGTAAATTAGAATCTGAAATAGTACGTATGATTCCTAGCAACCTTGGAAGTAAGACCTACCCGAAGATCGATCAAGGAAGGGCGAAAGATGATGATAAGATCAAAAGAATTAAGGGCAAAATGGATGAAGGCAAAGCAAAAGATTTCAAACTGGATGAACAAGATACTATGTGGTTTAAAGAGCGATTTGTGTGCCGAACAAAAAGAGTTGAAGCAGTTCATTCTGGAGGAGGCTCATGACTCCAAGTACTCAATTCATCCAGGAAGTGTGAAAATGTATCAAGATTTAAAGGAAAGATTTTGGTGGCCAAGCATGAAACGGGAAGTCGCCGAATACGTTGCATTATGTGACATATGCCAAAGAGTCAAAGCTATGCACCAAAGCAACAAGCAGGCTATTACAACCCTTAAAGATACCGAAATGGAAATGGGAAGAAATTGGTATGGATTTCATAACCGGATTGCCCAGAACGCAAAGTGGATATGATTCCGTATGGGTCATAGTGGATCGCTTAACCAAAGTGGCACATTTCATACCGGTAAAGACCACTTATTCCGGAGACCGGTTAGCAGAACTTTATATGGCACGGATCGTCCGCTTGCACGGAGTAATCAAGAAGATAGTATCGCATGCAGGTACCCAATTTACCTCCAGATTTTGGGGTAAGCTACATGAAGCGATGGGAACTCGTTTGAACTTCAGTACAGCATACCATCCGCAGACAGATGGGCAAACTGAGAGAGTCAATCAGATATTGGAGGACATGTTGAGGGCATGTGCCTTAGCATATTCAACCTCATGGGACAAGTGTTTGCCTTATGCTGAGTTTAGTTATAACAACAGTTATCAGGCGAGTTTACAGATGTCTCCATTTGAAGCTTTGTATGGTCGGTCCTGTCGCACACCATTGAATTGGAATGAGACAGGCGAACAACATGTCTTTGGACCAGACATTCTTCAGGAAGCGGAAGAACAGATCGCCCTGATCAGGGAAAGATTGAAGATTGCACAATCAAGGCAAAAGAGTTATGCTGACAACCGTCGCAGGGAACTGAGCTTTGAACCCGAAGATTTTGTGTATCTTAGAGTAACGCCACTCAAAGGAGTCAGAAGGTTCCATGCAAAAGGGAAGCTCGCACCTAGATATGTCGGACCATTCAAGATCTTGAGCCGCAGAGGTGAAGTTGCTTATCGCTTGAGTTACCACAGTCTTTGGCAGAGTGCATGATGTATTTCATGTATCACAATCAAGAAGTGTCTTCGAGTACCTAAGAGCAAACACTTTTGGAGGCAATTGAGCTGCAAGAAGATCTGACTTACAAAGAACATCCGATGAAGATTCTGGACATAATGGACAGAGAGACAAGGAACAAGTCAACACGTTTCGCAGAGTTCAAGGAGCAACCACTCGGAAAGTGAAGCCACGTGGGACGCCAAGAAGATCTCAAGAAGGAGTTTCCTAACCTATTTCTCAGATGTTCACAATCTCGGGACGAGATTCTCATTAAGGGGAGGTTTGTAACACCCTAATTTTTGCTCTAATTTAAAATTTGAAGTATTTTTTATTTTTGAGAAATTTTGGAAATTATTGAAATTTATTTGGAATTATTCAAATATAGCCTTTCTTGAAAACAAATTAAATAAAGGAAAATTTTTTGCAAAGTTTTATTCAAAATATTTTAATGGAGTTCCAAACATCTCAAAGTATTTTCCATAATTTTTTTGGAATTTTTCAGATATTTTTACTACTTTTTTGGCCAAAACTAATTTCCCGAATTATTTTAATTCGAAAAGGATTTAAAATCCTGAATAGTGTCCAGCCGAAATCGTTGGCTTGACAAGATCGCGTTCGCCCACTTCGTGACTCCGGCCCACGCAGCCCGCCCCGCAGAAACCCTAGCGCCGCCTAGCCCAAGTCGTCTGATCCGGATCGCACGCCTGTGCGTGTGCCACGTCGCCCATGAGCGTGAGCCTTCGGATCATCGCCGCACGAACGCACAGGATCACGCCACGCCGCTCGCCCCCGCGAGATCATCGGAGACGTGGGCATTGATGGCCGTGACTTCCGGCCGTTTCGGCGCACGCCGAGGCAACCCTTAAGTCCCCGCTGAAGGCGCCGTGCAGAGGCTCGCCCGCATCTTTGACTCGCGCACGCACGCCGAGACTCCTCTAGCGCCCGTGAGAGCTCGCCGTGGTTGCCTTCCTTCACCACCGCTGTTTTTGCTTCCTCCCATCGCCGTCCGAGCCGCTCCGCGCCAGTTCGACCCTTCTGAGTTCACCGGCCACCGCATCGAGTGGACCACTTCATCACACCGAGAAGCCCGCAGCCGCGCTGCACGCCGCCTTCATCCTCTCCGCAAGATCTGCGCCACCGCGACATCGCCGCCACCGAGCTTCGCCCACCGTCCGATCGCGCGAACGCACAGATTCATCCACGCCGCCAATCAACAAGAATCCTCATCTTCACCCTCACCGCTTGATCTAATCAACGGTCTAGATTGCTTCGATTAGTTTCACGATTAGTTTATTTCACCGTTAGATCTAGATCGTAGGGTTTATTTATTTTACCGCGTCGCGTAAAGGTCACACCGTCGGATGCGCCGCGGCCGCTTGGATTGTGCCGTGTCGCGCCGCAAAGAGGCTAGAGCCGATAGCCTTGGCTCATCGCGCCGCCCATTTGAATCGAGCGGATGAGATCGCACCGCATCGGGCCGCCTGTGTTGACGCGTGACGCCGCGAAACCGAGGAGTCGCCGCCGCCGCTTCGCCGACGCCACCCGAGTAATCGTGACCGCTCGATCCGATCCAAGGGTCACGGTGAAGCCACATGTTGGCTCACGGTAGAGGTGAGGCGAAGTCGCATGAATCTCGGCCGCTCGCTTTAAATCGTAAGGACGAGATTGAATCGAAGTTTCGCGATTAGTTTAGCGCCGCGTGTCGCGTTAGGATTGGCGCGAGCCGTCACGACGCCACGGCTTGCGCCACCCGGCACGAGCACAATGCGGCCGTCCACGGTGGACTAGGGCCAACCCGTGGACCCAATTTATAGACCGAGCGACGTGGTAACCTCTGGCGTGCCACATGTCGAGATGACGCTACGATGACGCCATATATATATTTTATATATATAAAATATTTCGACCGAATTTCTTTTCTGTGCTGACGTCATCATGACGCGGTGCTGACGTCACAAATGCGAATTTCCAGTGTAAAAATATTTCAGAAAAATCGGATTTTCTTAATTTATGTATTTTCAGATTTTATTCAAACTTCAAATGACTATAACTTTTGCATTTTAACTCGGATTTGGATGATTCAAATTTCTAAAAATTCATAAAATTATGAGCTATTTAATGGTGAATTTTATTTGAATTTTTGAGGTCGTTTAGTCTTCTGTATTAGTTATTTATTGCATATTTTGTTTGTACGCGTAGACGCAAATTTGCCGGAAAGTTTCAAGGAAGATTTCGTCGCTCAAGACCAAGATTCGGAACAAGACCAGCAACTCTTTGAAGGCAAGTGATGCTTTGATCATTTTGATCCCAGATTTTAAAATGTAATTTATGCTTTGAAACTATGCATGCTAATTATTTAAAATGAAATTAAATTGATTTGGAATAATGTAGATAATCAACCCATTTTGTTATGCCACCTTGAATTATTAATTGTATGCCCTAAACCATTGTCACCCTAAGTTTGATTATATTAGTTGGATGCTAATATTGTGCCAACACGGGAGGCTAGACCGTGAGTAGATGCTTAGCCTTGCAACGAATCATGAGTGATCTTTCGGAAAAATGCTACAATATCGACTAAAGACATATTGAATGTATTTTGAAAAGTGGTGTGATGATGCCATATGATGAGATTGAGGTACCGCGACTGTGTGGTTCCGCATCGATGTGGAGTTATTGCTGCATGTGTTGCACAATAATCAATCGGGTGGGAAAAGATTTAGATCGGGCAAGTGGCAAGAGGTCGTGTGCCTAGTGGGCCTGTGTGGCATTGGGTTGATGAGTGATGTGAGTCTGTGCTACATTGGGTCAGTGTGCCACTGTTGAGTGTTGGAAGTCTTGCCTTGGTCGCTAAGGACTTCACCTTGCAAGCCTTTGATCCGAGTCACCCGCATAACCACATGTCTCATATGGGATGCACCTATTTGACTAGGGTTCGATATCTTCCTCCGATACTCGGGGTGACAAAGACACAGGGGTGTATCTGTATGGGGAGCGTACTGTGCTACGGCTTGGTGCCCATCCAACGGTGATTGGCCGGTCCTATACTTCGCTCTGTGTGAGGAAGTGATAGTGAAGGCAATACCGAGAGGTTCTCTCGTTAAGGTAGAAGTTCTAAAAGCTTTGTTGCGGACAATCACCGTGTGGTGAGCGGTCAGATCTTGTGGGTAAAGTGTACAACCTCCGCAGAGTGTCAAACTATTCGAATAGCCGTGCTCACGGTATTGAGCATTGCTCGGGATTACAGATCAAGGGTAGATTTTCATAAACAAAATGTGGGAAGGGTGGTGTGTGCCGTTGTTGGAAATGAACTGTTAAGGTCACAGTGTCGAGAATCTTCAATGAAAAACCATTTGAGTTTAGTATTATTTATATCTGTGCCACTGCTTTAATCTAAACAAGATAGTAGTTCAAAAATGCTGCTTGATGCAAAAGAACCATTTAAGCCAATCCATTGGAATAAGTTTTGCATATAGTAATAGCGCTGCATTTTGTGCATTACTTGTTGAGTGCCTTGTGTACTCACCCCACCTTGCTTATCAAACCCAACATCAGTGGAGGAGTCTACACCAAAGATGGGAGGAAGAGTACATCGAGGATGCGAGCAACTAGGAGGCAAGCCCAGTCGGTTGCCTGTGGCAAGATGAAGGCTTCCACGACCCTTTTATTTATGTTCCGCTGCTATTTCTTTACTTTGAATAATGTAAGCCCTGTGTGGCTGACTTATCTGTAAGGAGACCATAAGGTCATACAACTCGATTTATATACATGTTTGCACTATTTATTCTTATATCTTTGTGAATGTCTGTAATGTGCAACCCTGTATGACTGTGTGTGCTAGCGTGATCCTGGACTGGCACAGAATACACAGAGGGTCCGGATTTGCAGATTCGGGTCCCGACAGTTTACTACCGCTTTCTGCCAATACCATGTTCCAGATGGAATGATGGATCTCAAGAAAGAGGAGTTCGGGGCTCTGAAACAAGGAGGCCACCAAAGGGCCGAGTATCCAATAAGTTTACCCGCTTAGCTCGCTATGCCTCAAGATGTTGCGACAGATAAAGCTAGGCAGTATCGTTTCATGAAGGGACTGAATTCAGGACTGCAGGTGGGACTGATCACCCACAATTTTACAAATTTTCAGGAGCTAGTTAATAAGGCTTTGATTTTGGAGGATAAGCGCAAGGAGTTGGGTGAAAACCGTAAGCGCTTGATGACTAATCAGGGTGGACGTCCAAACCACCTACGCCCGAGGATGTCACCACAAATAGTTGCCGATTCCAACCGCCACCGTGAATAAGACAAAGAACCTCGCACTCGCCCGCTAATCGTAACTTTCAGACGCCAAAGACAGGCGAATGCACCAGAGGAAGTCGTGATCCTGCAAATAAGAGATGATATACATGCAATGAGCCATGGCACTTCTCTAATAGGTGTCCACAGAGAGGAGGCATCACACCAGTTCGCTTTAATTTGGGAACAACACCTGCCAAGGCACCGGCTTCAGGAGGAAATCGTGTGCCCGGTCAAGCTAGAGCAACCCCTCAATCAACAGCGTATGGTAGGATCAACCACATCACCGCAGATGGAGCTCAAGAGGCTGCGTATGTCGATCGGTAAGTTTCGTTAACTCGCACCGCTACAGTTTTATTTGATTCTGGAGCTTCGCATTCGTTTGTTTCTCAAAGTTTTGCAACCAAGAATAGGTTTAAAGTGGTGAATCTTAAATGTGTGCTATTAGTCCAAGCCCCAATATTTGAGCTTAGATCTAGCCTCAGGTGCTTAGGAGTTAAGTTGCTCATGGATGGGATAGAATTTCTAGCGAATCTTATCTTGTTAGATGCACAATCCCTAGATGTTATCCTTGGAATGGATTGGCTGTCTAAGCATAAGGCTGTTTTGTATTGTGGCTGAAGGATCGTGACTCTGGAAGGCCCTAGTGGCAAGAAGGTAGAATTTCAAGCGATCGCAGCGTGATGGGCGCTAGTGGTCAACAGCCGCATGCCATCAAAGATAGAGGATGTGCCAGTAGTCAGAGAATACCCGGATGTGTTTCCGAAAGATTTACCAGGGTTGCCACCAGACCGCGATATCGAGTTTGTTATCGAGTTGGCACCAGGGATAGCCCCGATATCAAAGAAACCTTATCGGATTTCTGCAGATGAGTTAGTGGAAATGAAAAAGCAGATTGAGGAACTGCAAGAGAAAGGTTTCATTAGACCAAGTTCATCACCGTGGGGAGCACCGGTATTGTTTGTTCGTAAGAAGGATGGAAGTCTTAGGATGTGCATTGATTATCGTGTACTTAATGAGGTAACGATCAAGAATAAGTATCCATTGCCCAGGATCGACGATTTATTTGATCAGTTAAGAGGAGCCGGAGTTTTCTCCAAAATAGATCTTCATTCGTGATACCATCGCTTGAAGATCCAATCGAGGATGTGCCTAAGACTGCGCTTTCTACGCGATATGGACACTATGAGTTCACAAGAATGTCATTTGATTGACGAATGCCCCCGCATATTTCATGAACATGATGAATAAGGTTTTCATGGAGTATTTGGATAAGTTTGTTGTGGTCTTTATAGACGGTATCTTAGTTTTCTCAAGACGAGGAAGAGCATGCGAACATTTGAGGATGGTTTTAGAGAGGTCATGAGAACATCGCTTGTATGCTATGTTCAGCAAGTGTGATTTTTGGAAGGAGAAAGTTGAATTTCTTGGACATGTAATGACTACTAAAGGAGTTGCAGTTGACCCAAGCAAAGTGGACGCAGTGTTATATTGGGAGCAACCGAAGTCTGTTACTCAGATCCGTAGTTTTTTGGGAATGGCGGGATACTACCGTTGGTTCATAGAGGGATTCTCGACAATTGCTAAACCCCTGACGCAGTTGTTGAAGAAAGAAAAGAAGTTTGCATGGATGCCAGAGTGCAAGAAAAGTTTTATGGAACTGAAGAAGCGTTTGACGACAGCCCCCATTTTAGTACTGCCAGATGTGCAGAATGGATTTGATATTTATTGCGATGCCTCAAAGCAAGGCCTGGGGTGCGTGTTAATGCAGAATGGTAAGGTTGTTGCTTTTGCGTCGAGGCAGTTGAGACCGCATGAAGCAAACTATCCGACGCATGATTTGGAATTAGCTGCCGTAGTGCATGCTTTGAAGATATGGCGCCATTATCTCGTAGGAAATAGATGTGAGATATATACTGATCATAAGATCCTGAAATATATTTTCACTCAAGCAGATCTTAATATGAGACAACGAAGGTGGCTGGAGTTAATTAAGGATTATAATGTAGGAATTCATTACCACCCTGAAAAAGCTAATGTGGTAGCCGACGCTCTAAGTCGAAAGAGTCATAGTGCAAATACGCTGACAATGGATGATCAACCAGAGCTATGTAAGGAATTTCAGAAGTTAAAGCTGGAGGTTGTTCCGCAAGGAAGTATAGCTGCACTGGAAGTAAAACCAACACTGGAGGATCAGATCAGAGAATGCCAGAAAGATGATGAGAAAATCACTAAGATCAAGTCCAAGAAAGACGAAGGCCTAGCAGTGGATTTCACTCTAGATGAGTAGGGAACCATGTTCTTCAAAGGCCGAATTTGTGTACCGGATAAAAAGGAGCTGAAGCAACTGATTCTTGAGGAAGCTCACGATTCTAAATACTCAATTCATCCGGGAAGTGCCAAAATGTATCAAGATTTGAGAGAGATTTTGGTGGCCTAATATGAAGCGTGAGGTGGCTGCGCATGTTGCTCTATGCGATGTATGTCAGAGGGTAAAGGCCATACACCAAAGACCAGCTAGGTTGTTACAGCCATTGAAGATTCCTGAATGGAAGTGGGAGGAAATCGGTATGGACTTTATCACCGGTTTACCTAAGACTCAGAGAGGTTATGATTATATTTGGGTTATTGTGGATCGTTTGACCAAGGTCGCTCATTTTATCCCAGTGAAGACCACCTACTCAGGAGCTCGTTTAGCAGAGCTGTATATGTCAAGGATTGTATGTTTGCATGGGGTGCCCAGGAAAATTGTGTCAGACAGAGGTACCCAATTTTACTCAAGATTCTGGAACAAGTTGCATGAAGCAATGGGAACTCGCCTGAATTTCAGTACAGCATATCATCCGCAGACAGATGGTTAGACTGAAAGAGTAAATCAGATTTTAGAGGATATGTTGAGGGCTTGTGCTTTAGCTTATGCTACATCTTGGGACAAATGTTTGCCGTATGCAGAATTTAGTTACAATAATAGCTATCAAGCTAGCTTGCAGATGTCACCGTTTGAGGCGTTGTACGGACGTGCTTGTCATACTCCATTAAATTGGAATGAAACGGGAGAGCGTTTGGTGTTTGGACCAGATATTCTCAAGGAAGCAGAAAATCAAGTTGCGATGATCAGAGAGAGGTTGAAGATAGCACAGTCAAGGCAAAAGAGCTACGCCGATAACCGACACCGAGATTTGAGTTTCGAGCCAGAGGATTATGTGTATCTCAGGGTTACCCCTCTTAAGGGTGTTAAAAGGTTTCACGTTAAAGGGAAGCTTGCACCAAGATATATTGGTCGAGGAGAGGTGGCCTATCAGTTGGAATTGCCTCAGTCTTTGGCAGGAGTGCATGACGTGTTTCATGTGTCACAACTTAAGAAATGTCTCAGAGTGCCAGCAGAACAAACCCCGTTGGACGCAATAGAGCTGCAGGAAGACCTGGCTTACAAGGAGCAGCCAGTCAGAATTTTGGATGTTATGGAGCGCAGAACTAGAAGCAAGTCTATTCGCTTTTGCAGAGTTGAGTGGAGCAACCATTCTGAAAGTGAAGCAACCTGGGAGCGTGAAGAAGATTTGAAGTCAGAGTTTCCAAACCTATTCTCTAGTTAGCCCTGAATCTCGGGGTCGAGATTATGTTAAGGGGGAGAGGTTTGTAACTTCCCAAAATTCGTCTAAATATTATTTTATTATCATTTGTGCATTTTATGATTTTTCTGGAATTGATTTGGATTTTTCTGGATTTATTTGAATTAATTGCAAATTAAGTGTTTTGACCTTTTATTGAAAACTATTAAAATTAATGCAAAGTTAAAATAAAGTTTTGCCAAAAACATTTTATTTGAGTCCAGAATGTCTCAAAGTATTTTTGAGATTTTTCTGGGATTTTTCCGGATAATTTATTTGCTTAAAACTAATTGAATGATTTTCTGGAATTGTTTTAATTGATAAAAACCCTGAAAATCGTTGAACAGTAATGGGCCGAGCCCGATTCATCGTG
Organism: Otatea glauca; assembly: GCA_036346275.1. Taxonomy (NCBI): domain Eukaryota; kingdom Viridiplantae; phylum Streptophyta; class Magnoliopsida; order Poales; family Poaceae; genus Otatea; species Otatea glauca. Next base: position 38,560,167 of record CM070715.1, on the reverse strand, counting down.
CGTCGCTACTACCGCTTCTAGAAGGAGTCGCCGCAGCCGTCGGATCAGGATCGGAGGGTGGTTGGTGTTTTCGGAAGTGGAAACCCTAGCGACCGTAAGCCGTTGGATTGCGTTGCGTGGAGGGTCCAGATTTCGCCACGTCGCGTGCAGGGGTGTCCGTCCGATTCACGACGCGTGGTCGGCCAGGACTCTATCTTCTCCGGAACGCGCTGTTGTTTTGAACTCGGACTGCGCCGCCGCGTACGGGCGAACTCCGCCTCGGGCACGGACGTCGAGAGGGCTATTTAAGACACCGACCCCGCCCCGAGGATGACTCATCTCGCCGCTTCTTTTCCCCGCTCGTCGTCGGTAGAATCGCTGTCGTTTCGTCGCAAGAACTCACCGGAGGTTGTCGCGAGCGCCGCCGAGGGTTTTTCGCGGGATTCCGTCGGCATTAGGACGTTTTTCGCCGCGGCAGGACTAGATCCGGATTCGTCTCCCTTCACCAAGCCAGATCCGCAACTTCACCTCGTTGGGGGAGCATCAGAGAGCCGTCGACCAGGTCGTCTTCTTCGCTGCCGGTGAAGCTTCGCCGTCGTGCCTCCATCGCCGGAACCGTAAGCTGTAGGCCGTCCGATTTAGATCCATCGATCAACGCGTTGCCCCGAAGCATGTGCTCGATGGCCATCCGATCTATTTTCCATGGGTCAGATCGAGCCGTGTGTGTAGTCAATCGGGCAGTGCCGTGTGACAAGCGCACGCACCGAGGCGCCATAGACCCGGTCCACGGTGGACCCGATTCAATCCATGGGCCAGGTCTATGGACCGGGACGCGTGGCAGCATCGGGTTGGTTCAGATCCGCGCTGACGTCAGTGTGACGCAGTAATCTGTTTTTCAATTTAAAAATAATTCGGTTAATTCTGATTATCTAATTTCTGTAATTTCAATATTTATTCAAAACTTCCAAAGACTATAACTTTTGCATCTTAAGTCAGAATTGAGTGATTCAAATTTCTAAAAATTTGTAAAATTGAGATCTATTTAATGGTGAATTGTAATTGATTTTTGGAGTTCATTTGCTCTCTGTTTTGATATTTATTTGCTTTTCTCCTTTGGTACGCGTAGACGTTGAATTGTGCGACGCTTCGGAGGAAGATCCAGCAACTCAAGAGCAAGCTCCAGAGCAAGATCAGGACCTATTCCAAGGCAAGTTGTGCTTTGATCATGTTGAACCCATGTTTATAAAATTGCTATATTTGTTTTACCCTATTGCATATTATTTCAAGTATACAATTGTTTTAAATTAAATTGGGACTTAGCTATTATACCCATTTGATCTACACCCTACCTTGTCATTGTATGCCATGATCTATTGTCACCCTAGATTGGTTCATTATAGTTGGTTAGTAATAATAATCAACATGGGATGGTTAGACCGTATTAGTTGCTTAGCTATGCCACGTCATCACAAGTGATTGAATCATTGATAATTAATCTTGACTAATGGAATATGGAACGATGTTATGAACTTGTGTGTCATGTGGGATCACACGATGAGATTGAGTTGTTGTGGCGAGTCTTGTCACGCAAACGATGTTGAATTGTTGATGGCACGTGCTGCTTGGTAATCAACTTGGGTGATATTCACTTAGATTGGGGCAAGTGACAAGGGGCGAGTATGCCAAGGTGGGCCCGATGGGCAGAGGGTATGTGGAAGTCTTGCCTTGATCACTCTAAGGACTTAACCTTGCAAGCCTTTCACCTGAGTCCATCATGCAACCACATGTCTGGTATGGGTCAGTCTAGCTGATTAATTTGCAATGTCTTAATTTTGGTACTATCTTGGTCGGTGTGAGTTCTCGAGTTATGGAGTAATTCACGTGGCGCAAGAGGGGGGCCCTGGATGTGGTAACCAGTCCCACCAGTGTTGAAACCTTAGCGGGTGGTACCGGGTTAAGCCAGCGCATTGTAAAGGCTTTGTTATAATCACTCGCCTTGGTGGTGTTTGGTTGTATCGCGTGGGTAAAGTGCATAACCTCTGCAGAGTGTGAAACTATTCGGATAGCCATGCTCGTGGTATTAAGCAATGCTCGAGAATTATAGTTAAGGGTTAGCTTAATTAAATGGACAACTTGGTTGGGATGGCGGAATGCCATGTGGAAGATGGAATTTGATTTAGGATTGGAAACTTGGTTTACTTCAGAAATGCTGAATCTATCTACTATGGTTATTTGTTTTATAGTCTTTACAATCTATTTATTGTATTTGTTCATAAATGCTGCTTATTGCAAAATAGCCATGATAACCTATCCATTGGAATAAGCCTTACATATAGTTACATAGAATTGCATTCTGTGCACAACTTGTTGAGTGCTTTAAGTACTCACCCTTGCCAACAACAATAATCAATAGTCGAAGAATCTACACCTGTGTTGGAGGAGGAGTTGCAAGAGGACGCGAGTCATTAGGGTCCGAGCCTTGTCGGTTGCCTGTGGTGAACTGATGAGCTATCTACGTTTTCTACTTTCCGCTGCTTAATTCTTAGCTTATATTTCCAGTTTTGCCCTGCGTGGCTTAATAATGTAAGTCGGTCATAAGATCGTACACTTAGCTATATCAATAAATGGAGTAATATTCTATTATCGTTGAGTATGGTATGATATGTACCGATGTTGAGCTGTGTGCAATAGCGTTGATCCTGGGACTAGTGCGGTAAACACAGTGGGTTCAAATCAGTGGATTCGGGTCCTTACACACTTTACCCACACGATACAACCAAACACCACCAAGGCGAGTGATAATAACAAAGCCTTTACAATGCTACACCTAGACCCAGTACTGTTCGCTAAGGTTTCAACACTTAAGGGTTAAACCACCACAACAGGGCCCCCCTCTTGCGCCATGTGAGTTAAATCGTAAACTCGGGACTCACTATTCACCACGACAGCACCGAAATCTAGGCTTCACAAATTATTCAGCTAGCCTATCCCATTCCAGACATGTGGTTGTAAGAAAGACTCAGGTCAAAGGCTTGCAAGGTTAAGTTCTTAAAGTGATTAAGGCAAGACTTCCACATACCCCTGCCAATCCTGGCCCACCTTGGCACATGCCCCTTGCCACTTGCCCCAATCTAAAACATTACCACCCCAGTTGATTACCAAGCACCACGTGCCACCAACATTTCAATCTAGTTGTGTGACCTCCTCGTCACGACAACTTGATAGCACTGTGTGACAACACATGACACACAATTTCTTAAACATTGTTCCATATTCCATTAGTCAAGATTAAGTAACAACATTCGAACACATGTGATGACGTGGCATGGCTAAGCAATCTACGACGGTCCAACTAGTCCCATGTTGATTATTAATATTAACCAACTATAATTCCACATCCTATGGTGACAATTAGATCATGGCATAAAATTGACAAGGTGTGATTTAATTCAATTAGGCATATCATCTAATTCCCAGATTAATTGAAATCATTTATACACATAAAATATCATGCATAATTTAAAAGACAAAATAGCAATTTGGTGAAATTGGGTGCAACATGATCAAATCACAACTTGCCTTGGATTAGGTGCTGGTATTGCTCTGAGCTTGGGTCTTGAAGCGATGAATCTTCCTCTGGATCACCGAGCAGTTCAACGTCTACGCGAAACGATGCCAAAATAGCAAATAAACACCAAAATACAGAGCAACCCAACTCCAAAAATAAAATAAAATTCACTAATAAATAGATCTTGATTTTAGAAAATTTTAGAAATTTGAATCACACAAATCCGAGTTAAACTTCAAAAGATATGGCGTTTTGAATTTTGAATAAATACTGAAAAATACAGAAATTAGAAAAACCGATTTTCCCGAATTATTTTTCTACTGGAAATTATCGATTAATGCGCAAGCGACACGTGGACCAATCAAAGACGGACACGTGGCTTCGGCACATGGATTAGTCCACGAAAACACGCTGGTCCACCGTGGACTCGAGATATTGTGCTGTGGACTGGTTGATATCAGCTTGACGTCATCGCGATACGTGGGCCAATCAAATTGCGCCACGTCGCTCGGTCTATGGACCATGTCCACGGCACACGTCTGTCCACGGTGGAGATCCGACGGCTGCGCGAAGCTCCGAAGCACGGCGATGTCGCGACGGCGTTGAGTTCCCGGAGATGAAGACGACGACGGTTCCGACAGCGAACTAGCTCCTTCCGGCGACGAAGAGGTGGCAGCTTCGGCGCGGCTCAACGCGGTGAACCCGAAACTGGAACCCACGCGGCGGATGGAGGCTTGACGGCGACGAAACGGCGAGAAAACAAGCAGCAGCGCTACAAAGAACTATGGCGACCTCACGGGGCTAAACGGCAGCGACTCCGGTGAAGAGGCTAGGCTAGTAGATGCGCACTGGGATGGCGATCCTCGGGGTGCAGTCTGCGCTTTAATTAGCCTCGGCATGCGCCCAGAAAAGGCAACCCTAAATCACGCGGCAAGTCGGCGGCGGATTCGGAACCGAATCGGAGACGACGACCGCGAGCCGTCCGATTTGCATCGAGCGGCCACGATTAGATCATGGCCGATACGATCTGATCCGCCCTTTCCAAAATCAACGGATGCGATCAGATCTTTCCAAAATAACGCCGCACGATCTCAACCGCACGATCTCGATCTAACGGCTGACAGCGCTAGGGTTTCGCGATAAAGAAGGCCGTCCGATCCGGATCCAATGACTGAGCGCGAAGGCGGCGACGAAGCGGGCTGAACAGGCCGCACGTGCTGGGCCACGCGCACATAGTACTGGGCTACGGCCCGGTACTGTTCATGCCGATTTTCTAACGCTTTTTGATTTAAAATAATTCTCAAAATTAGATTAATTCATTTAAGGCAATTAAAATATCAGGAAAAATCCAAGAAAATTTTCATAAATACTTTGAGACATTTTGAGTTCAAATAAAATATTTTTGGCAAAACTTTATTTTGACTATGCAGATATTTAATTGGTTTTCTCAAAGAGGCTAATTACCTAATTCTCAAAATAGATTCCAATAAATCCAGAAAAAACCCAATAAATCTCAAATTGCCTAAATGACTATAAAATAACACTTAAAGAAAAAATTGGGGTGTTACAGCTAAGGACTTCACGTTGCAAGTCTTTGAATTGAGTCATCTGTACAACCACATGTCCGATATGAGACAGACCTAGTTGAATAGGGTTTTGATATCTATCCTCTGAAAACCTCGGGGTGACAGTACATAGGGATGTATCTGCGTGGGGGAGCGTACCTGTGCTACGGCTTGGTGCCCATCCAACGGTATTGGCCTGTCCTGTACTTCGGCTCTATGTGAGGGGAGTGATAGTGAAGGCAATACCGGAGAAGTTCATTGGTAAAGGTATAGGTTCCTAACAGGCTTTGTTACGGGCGATCACCTGTGTGGTGAGTAGCTGTATCTTGTGGGTAAAGTGTACAACCTCTACAGAGTGTGAAATCTATTCGAATAGCCGTGTCCGCGGTATTGGACATTGCTCGGGGATTACAGTCAAGGGTTAGATCTTCCAAAATAAAATGTGGAATGGGTGGCTGTTTGCCAGTGTGAAAATGAATTGATTAAGGCTGTATGCCTAGTTTACAGAGAAAAACTATTTAAAGAACTTAGTGCTATTTCTAACTGTTTCTCTCCTTATAATCTAAATAAGTTGTTAGTTTAAAAATGTTGTTTGATGCAAATGAACCAATTAAGCAAGTTCTTTGGATTAAGTCTTGCATATAGTAATAGCACTGCATTCTGTGCATTACTTGTGGTGTGCCTTGAGTACTCACCGCTCCTTGCCTATCAACCCAACATCAGTGGAGGAGTCTATGCCAGCATGGGAAGAGGAGTATATCGAAGAGCCGGACAATTAGGGAATAAGCCCAGTCGGTTGCTTGTGGCAAGTTGATGGGACTCCACGAAGTTTATTTGCTTTTCACTGTTATCTTTTATTACTCTGATAATTTAAGCCCTGCGTGGCTGATCTTATGTAAGGAGACCATAAGGTCATTCAATTCAGTTTATATAAATGTTTGCACTACTTATTATGGTATCTCTGTAATGTCTGTGATGATTCAACCCTGTAAGGATTGTGTGTGCCAGCGTGATCCTGGACTGGCACAGAATACACGGAGGGTCCGGATTCTCAGAATCTGGTCCCGACAGTTATGTTGGATGTTTGTACTATTAGTGCATGTTTTGATATGGGTATATATGTTTATTGCAGGAGATGTGACTTCAGGAGTGGCCTCAGCCTCGCGCCACTCCAATCGTCGTGGGTAAAGAGGCAAGTACATCGTATAATGATGATGAGATGATATGAATGGATAGTTGAATTGATAATTGACATCTTGCTATCCTTTATGAATATTATCAATTGTTGCCATTGGTTATGATCTTCATGTGTGTTGATTATGGTAATGATGGAAAGAATGGATTATGGTATAATTCATGTCAATTTCATATGTACATTCATAATGGAAGAGGTGACCTGTGTGAGCATCAGTATTCCACTTGTCGTGGGAACGAAAGTCCTGCTGTTATAGGCCCTCTACGGGATGGCAGGGAATGAGAGTGTGACACTGATGGGTGTACACTCAGCTATACCAGTATAAAATATGTGGTGTGCATGTGAGCATAAAGTATGATTCATTGCATGAATGAAAAGAAAGAAGTGATTTAAATAGATGAGATTTCTTTTATGTATGGATAACATGACATGATGAATTCTACTCAATGGTTATTTTAATGTGTTGTTATGGTTATATGATGTATTTTGCTGAGTTTTAGACTCACGCTTGTTTGTTTAATGTTTTGGGTGCTTTGAGGCCGGCATGCCGGTAAGGGGAGTAGCATAGACACGTCATACATCACTACTTTACCCTCATGATACTATTTAGCATTTCGAACTTGCATAGTTAATGAATAAATAGATAGACTTGGTCATGGAATAATTTAGTGGATGCAAACTTGTAATGATTTAATTTATTTGGTTAAGGTATGTTTGTTGCTTGTTATTATATCATGTGTACGTGCTTCGTTTGGAGGCCTCGACAAAGGTAAATATAAGATTAGAATGTTTCCCAAACGCATGTGTGCTAGGCGCTCCCAAGCGCGGGGTCTTGGGCGTTCTTGGACGTGTGGATCCAAGTGTAGTATTGCTAGGATTGTTGTCATATTTGCCGTTGTTATGTTCATTGTCATTCCTTGTCATCTATACCATGTAGTTGTTATTTAGTGCCTAGAAATGTATGTATGATGCTTGCTGAAATTATTGTGGAGAATGCTTAAAATCTAGTGAAAAGTTGTAGCATCCCAAAATTTTTCTATAATCTTATTTTATTGCTATTTGTGCATTTTTTATTTTTTCTGAATTTATTGGATTTTTCAGGAATTTATTTGAATTTATTTTAAATAAAGTATATTGTCCTATTTAGAAAACTAACTAATTATATATAAAGATAATATAAAGTTTTGCCAAAATTATTTTATTTGAGTTCAAAATGTCTCAAAAGTATTTTTGAGAATTTTCTTGGATTTTTCCTGATAATTTTAGTGCCTTAAACAAATTAATCTATTTTAAGGAATTAAATTAAATCGAAAAGCGTTTAAAAATTTGTTGAATAGTATTGGGCCGAGCCCATAAACTGTGTACGCTTGGCCCGTGTTCTAGAAGCTTGGTTGTGGACCGTTAGATCGTCATCCGACGGTCGATAGCGTTTAAGAAACCCTAATAGTTGCATCCGTCATATTTTGAGACCGGTTTGGATTGCGCCATGTCATCTGGGATCGCAGCCGTTGATCGAGCACGTGGATGGTGCGGATGAGGCCTAGTCAGAGCCGCCGCCGGTGTTCGTGCTTCGCACGTTTTCACCATGGTGTAAACCTTGGCGTCCGTGTAGGGCTCGAATCTTGGCGCTATAAATACCACGCGTGCTAGCCCGAGGTTCCCTGTTCAACACCGCGTCTGCTGGTCCAAGAATCATCGCCGAAGTCACTGTCTTCACCGCATAGGAGCTCACCGGAGTAGGAGACCGAAGGCACCGTAGTTTTTGCGCAAGAACGTTGTCGTCAAAACGTTAATTGTCGCATCGTGTGGAGATTCAAAGTCAACATGAAGAAGCGTGTCAGATCTACTGCTTGAGATCACCGGGATCGCGCCAAAACAACGTTGGGAAGGTTTTTATTTTCGCTGCCGGTGAAGCCTCGCCACCGTGCCGCCATCGTCGAGTTGGAGCTTTTCTGCCCGTCGGATCGTCTACGAACGCACAAGATTAAGCCATGTTGCCACGTTAGCAGTAAACCGCACCGTTAGCGCGAGCCATTGGATCAGAGGTAAATGCTCGGGATATCACCGTGTAGACTTAGATCGGTAACCGTTAGATGTGTGATGTGTGGATCGGATCCGCCGTGCGGGGGAGCTAGTAGCGTGATGACGCGTGGCGGTTTGGGTGCCGAAGCGCCGTGGGCCAGGTTCACGGTGGACCAAAGGAGGTTCCGTGGACTGGGTACATAGATCACACCACGTGTCGTTTTGGTTCGTTCGATCTAGGCTGACGTCATCATGACATCACAGTGACGCAATAATTACCTTTTTCAATATAAAAATAATTCAGTTAATTTGGTATTTTTTTCCAATTTTTAGGTTTTTATGATTTTTGAATCTTCTGAGAGCCCACTCTCCTTCATACGAGCTCTGATTGAGGTGATTCAAATTTATAAGAATTTGTAAATTGAATCTATTTAATGGTGAATTTTATTTGATTTTTAGAGATTGTTTGATCTCTATTTTGGTTTTTATTTGTTATTCTCTCTCGTTTCGCATAGACGTTGAAATTTACGGTGCATCTGAGGAAGATTCGTCGATTCAAGACCAAGATCCAGAGCAAGAATATGGGCTTTTCTAAGGCAAGTTGTGCTTTGATCATGTTGAACCCATGTTTATAAAATTCCTATATTATCTTACTTTATTGCATACTATTTCACATATATAATTGTTTCAATTTAAATTGGGACTTAGTTAATATACCTTTTGATTTATACCCTACCTTGTCATTTGTATGCCATGATCTATTGTCACCCTAGATTGGTTCATTATAGTTGGTTAATACTAAAATCAACACGGGATGGTTAGACCGTGTTAGCTGCTTAGGCATGCCACGTCATCATATGTACGTGAATCATCAATGATTAATCTTGACTAATGGAATATGGAACATGTTAATGAACTTGTGTGTCATGTGTGGTCACACGATGAGATTGAGTTGTAGTGGCAAGGGATGTCACGCAATGATATTGACTTGTTGATGGCACGTGGTACTTGGTAATCAACTAGGGTGGTAATCACTTAGATTGGGGCAAGTGGCAAGGGGCGAGTATGCCAAGGTGGGCCCGATGGGCGGAGGGTATGTGGAAGTCTTGCCTCGATCATCTTAAGGACTTAACCTTGCAAGCCTTTGACCTGAGTCAATCATGCAACCACATGTCTGGTATGGGACAGCCTAGTAAATTAATTTGCAATATTTTAGCTTGGTACTATAAATGGCGGTGTGAGTCCCGAGTTATGGATTAACTTACATGGTGCAAGAGGGGGGCCCTGGATGTGGTAACCAGCCCCACCAGTGTTGAAACCTTAGTGGGTAGTACCGGGTTAAGCCAGAGCATTGTAAAGGCTTTGTCATGATCTCTCCGCCGACACACCAAAGGAAGTGTGTTAATCCAGAAGGCACCAAGAGACGATATATCATGTGGGTAATGTGCATAATCTTTGCAGAGTGTAAATTTATTCGAATAGCTGTGCTCGGAGTATTGAGCAATGCTTGGGAATTACAGTTAAGGGTTAGACTTTTGTAAAATAAAACTTGGGATGGCTGGTAGGATTATCATATGGAAGATTGGAACTTGACTTAGGATTGAAAACTTGGTTTACTTGAGAAATGCTGAAATTATTTATTACTGTTATTTGTTTTACTATCTTTACAACCTATTTATCGTATTGTTCATAAATGCTGCATATTGCAAAAGAGCCACATTAGCCATTCCTTTGGAATAAGCCTTGCATATAGTTATGTTAGAGTTGCATTCTATGGACAACTTGTTAAGTGCTTTATGTACTCACCCTTGCCCACAACAATATCATCAGTTGAGGAGTCTACACCAATGCTAGAGAAGATGTACCAGAAGGAGACGAATGTTTAGGGTGCGAGCCTTGTCAGTTGCCTGTGGTATATTGGGAGGTTTATCTACATTTTCATTCTGCTGCAGTTTAATTTGTTATTCAGCCTTGCGAGGCATAGTCATGTAAGTTGACCATAAGGTCATTCAATAAGTATTATTTAATATATGGTGTATTTCATAATGTTTCCGCTGTGTATGATTGTGATATTCATCTATGTTGAGCCTGTGTGCACTAGCGTGATCCTGGACTAGTGCAGTATACACAAAGGGTTCGGATTTGCATATTCGGGTCCCGACAAAAGTCATGATGTAATAACATTCAGTGCACACGAAGTGCTGGAGTGTTACGGTAGGTATCAAAGTGCGCTTTAGGTTTGTGGTTCATGAATTTAACAAATTATTCTGAAGTGAATTAAAATTTGGACTTAGGGAAATTAGAAACATAGCTTAGGTACATACTTTTTAAATCTTGCCATATTACAATAACCTTAAAATCTGATATAAGCTGGTTAATTAACTTAAAATTTTAACACACCAGCTTTGTGTAGAATATTATATTCTACAGGCTAGCTAGTTTACACAGTCCGACCGAGCTATGCATGCAACTAATCAATGCATCGGACTGCTTCTCTTGACCGAATCATACTCAAGGCTAACAAACTAATAAATGCGTTCCTTGTTTGTACACGAAACTTTTTTCTTTGTTTTAGCCATAACTTTTTATTGGCAGCTCTTATTCATAAATAGTTTTCACTAGTAGGTTACTGACAATGAGAGGAATAGAATGATATGTCTCGCTAATAAACAGTAATTTTGCTGGCAATTAACAGATTTTACTACAGCTATATATAGAAATTACTATATTTCTATATAGATCTTACAATCATACAGTAGTAAATTGATGTTCATTTGGTAATAAAATTTGATTTATGAGACGTTTATTAGCGAGACTTATATATTGTTATCCCTCTCATCCTCAGTAATCTAATGGTGAAATTTGTTCGTGAATCAGAGCTACCAATAAAAAGTTATGGTTAAAATAAAAACAGACTTATGTACAAATTAGGAAACACATTTATTACTAGGTTGGACACATTACTGATTCGGTAGTAATTTCGTTCGTTGTTCTATAGTAAAATGTAGTAAATAAGATAGTAAACATTAGTGTATTAAATAGTAAAATAAGAGATTCGTGATTTACTACCAGATTGTAGTTCTCAGTACGGTGGGAAATCAACTAGTAAATGTGTTTGCTTGTTTGTATATGAATCTTTTTTTGTTTTAGCCATAACTTTTTATTGGCAGCTCCGATTCTGAAATGGTTTTTACTAGTAGGTTACTGATGATGAGAGGAACAGAATGATATAAGTCTCGCTAATAAATGGTAATTTTGCTGGCTGGTAACACATTTTACTACATCTATATATAGAAATTACTACATTTCTATATAGATTTTACCATCATACAGTAGTAAATTGATGTTCATTTTGCAGTAAAATTTGATTTATGCGGAGTTCATTAGCGAGACTTATAACATGTTGTTCCTCTCGTCGTTAGTAATCTAATGATGAAATTCGTTTGTGAATCAGAGCTGCGAATAAAAATTTATGGCTGAACAAAGAAAAAACAGATTCATGTACAACTAGGAAACACATTTACTAGTGATCAGTTTAGTCCACACACGGTTTGCATGGATTCATAAGCGGGATAGTTCGCACGCAGCGGCTAGTTCTACGACACAGGGGTTACAGCTCGCACGTAGAATAGGCGGTGCTACGTGCAAGAGTAGAATAACGCTACTAACACTACTCCTCAGCTACAAGTAGAATAGGGTATTCTACTTGCCACCCATCTATGTGACACTGACCGAATCGTTGCCCGACACAATACTCGTAACAATATGAAGGACCGAAGTGGCAATCAGAGGGGGGGTGAATGATCACAATTAAAATTTTCCCCCACTCAATGGATCCAACCAAAACCTCACTTGAAACTCTTAAACGCAAAGGAGCAAAATAGAGAAAATCTTGGTCTTGAACTTGCTTGTGGGGTTGTGATGATGAAAATGATCTTGGATATTCTTCCACTTGTTATAGAAAGCAAGAACATAAGAAAGAAAAACATCAAACGCGATCTACAAAAATTTCTCAAATATTAAGCAAAGAGATCGTGTTCTTGCAAAGGATTGCCTAGATGATGAGGATATGATCTAAAGAAGATTCATCCATCAATCATACATCGTCGGCACAAGAAGTACAAGCAAGTTGAAGGAGGGGAGTCAAATGGTTCTCGTTGATCAAAGGAAAATCTAGCGTACTAAATGATTTGTTGGTCATTTACTGGTATGCACAAGAAATGAATAGACATAGAATTAGTGCACGTAAAAGTTAATGACCATTTATTACCTGCGCATGTATTGTACAATACAAGGATTCCATAAAAATTGTTAGGAATTGTTGATGTCAAAAACTTGAAGAAGGGTTTCTGACAACAGCACACCAGACGAACACCTGGTTCAGAGCGTGCCAATTGATTTGACCTAGAATCGACAAGGTAAAAATATGAAATTCACTCAAAGCTGATCGTGAAGATCAATTGGCTTATACTCAATCAGCTCAAAGCCGATTAAATTAAGATAAAAAGGGTAAGTCTAACTAGCCGATTAAGGCTAATCAGAGGATAATGGTAGATCGATTCTGAAGAAGACGATGTGCAACAAAATCAGAATAAATTGAACCTGGGGTGTAATTTGAAGAAGATCAATAATCGGTGATGCACAACTTTATTGATCAAAATCGAATTACAACGACTAAATTACAAGAACTACTCCCAGTCGATAGGAAAAAGTAATGTAGATTGATGTGTTTGATTGTGTTGGATTTCTTCTTGCGTCTCGCCCTTGTACTCTTTTTATATCCGTCGGCCGATCGTGTCCTATTACAACACGTTACAAAGCCTGATCCGTATCGGCCTCAATCTGGATGGTTTCCCCTTAAAGATCTTTGTCGTTACCAAATATCTTCAAATCTTTCCAAATCATCTGTTAGTTACTGCATATTGACTTTCTCTTGCCGATTTTGACCATACCTGCCAAATTCTGGTGCAAACATATGCCCCACATTTTTTAGAGATGACTTGTTATCTCTCAAAAATTGCAACTATTAGCTTTTCCCGATCGGCTAGCTGCTAATCTTTATACAGTAACTGCCGCTTTAATTGTGCCGTAATTTTCTGACATGCGTGTAGTGCATTTTAACTGCTCGTGTCTTTTGAGATCTATTTCCCGCTGCTTCAAATTTTCACCGTGCTATAAAATGTGGCCCCCACAAGGTTATTCTTCACGCGCTAGAACTCTCGAACCATATGCAGTCGGCTTAAGCTCTTCGTTCGACGAATCTTTGAAACAGTTCCTTAGCTCATCACCTTTCCAGATCGGCTGCAATGGACCCGAGTCAGGTACTCATCCCGATCCCACACAGCAATGATCAATACTTTTTGGGTCCCTTAGGAAATCTAGATGTCAATATTGTCACAAATCAAGAAATTCCTCGTCTTCCTTTATCAGCTTCTGGTCATAATATAGAAGGTTGGAATAAAAGTTTCAGAGCTTGGTCGACAGCTCTCAAGGGGTGGAGGAATTGGTTTATTAGAGTGGCAGCCCAAAAGAGGGGTGAATGGGAAAAACCGGGTATAGCCGAATGCATCTCCTTTCTTTAGCCGATCCAGAAGCCAACGAGCCCCTAGTGGCCACATCTTGTTATTTTTTGTCAGACTGTTTCAATGCCTTTTTGTTTCGTACTGGTCCCGTCGGCCCAACTCTCTTGGATGTAGCTCAGCTGTGTTGTCTTAGGCCAGATGGTGAACAAGTATCGGCTTTTAGTGGTAAGCCCAAGTATAAATTTATCATATCTAAAGGTGAAGGGTGGGACAAATACATTGAACACAATAAAAAAGTTAATGGGCCCGTATCGGATGAAGAACACGCTGCTTTCTTAAATCTCTGGCTAGATCGCTTTTTATTCTGTGGGGCATCCCTTAGGCCAACTCAAGTATACCAAGTCATAGCAGAACAACTTGTCGAAGGTCATCGGCTAGCATTAGGGAAAACCTTTCTAGGTGCTGTATACCAGATGTTGTACGTAATCAGAAGTCGGCTTTTTACTGGTTTCGAACATCTTACTGTCGGCAATGTAGGAGGGCCGATGTGGTTCGTGCAAATCTGGTTGTAGTGCTTACTCAGCCGTCCCTTTAACTTGAATTAGCCGACGGGACTCCTTTTCAAAGAGAAGATATTCCAGAAGGAGCACCATTTCAGTTCAGAGAATGCCAATCCTTTGGTGAGAGATTTATGATGTGCTCCAGTAATGAGACAAGAATCACACCTATCGACTGTAGAAAATTTTAATCATTTTTCCTACAATTAGACACTGAAGACTTCAAGCAACAGGACTTCTTTAGTTACGGTGCCACAACCGATTTCCCTTGGCCTTCCTTCTTGCATTTGGAAGCCAACAGCTCTTTGATGCCTAAGGAAACTTTGGACTTGTATAAACTTTTCATCTCTCCATGCATTTTTCACGCCGGCCTTCACACTAGGAATCGGACATTCCAACCATCATATGAGTTTTACCATCCTTCAATCTATGCAAGACAGCTAGTTTTTGGTCAGGTGATTCCAAGCCTGCCACTTCTTGATCGGCTACAGCCCAGGGCTAGAGTCCGTAATGCTACTTCAGCAGAGCTGGTTTTGGAAATAGCCGATGAGCTTCAGCTTCGCAATCTTCCTCACTTCTTTCTGAATGCTCGTCGGGCAGGAGGCATCACATCATGGTGGTCGGCTATTACAGAGTCATTATATATGGAAAAAACTCCGTCACTCATAATCAAGGAGTTCTTCCCAGACCTGCCAGAGCCATCTTTAGTGTCTAACAGTGATTCTAGCAGTGAAGCTGGTTCATCGGGTTACACTAACACAAGTTTAGAAAAAATAACGAGCGAGGTATCGGCTTTAACCAACATCTCTTCATTTGTCTTTATTTTCCTCAAGACATTTTGCTGACTGACCTTTGTTTGCTTCACAGGCCAAGGCCGCTGGCAAGAAATCCACAGCTGGCCAATCGGGTAGTGGCCAATAAGGTAAAAGGCCAAACCAATTGACTGGCCTTACCAGGTATACTTCGGGTACCTTGGGAATTCAGAGTCTGACAACCAAGTAAGTGTACCATGATCGACTTTCATTTCTTTATATCTCTTTTTGCAATTAATTCTTAGCCGATCATAATTTCAGAAAAGAAGAAAACAAAGTACACCAAAGCTCCACCAAAAAGGGGATCAAAGCCCGAGGGCAGAGTGGCGAGAGCTCACCACATGCGTCGGCTACTGCAGAGGTAAGCAGCATACTTTTGATTAACGATTCATGTCTCAAAATGTTAGCTTTACCTTTGCTTTTCTTCAGTCGACGCTGTCGGTGCAGGTCGCGAAAATCCTTGCTGATCCTCCTAGGATTTCTTCGGCGGCCATGTATCCTTCGCAACCAACGCCAACGGCTCCAACCACTAACCTGCCAGAATTCTCCGACCCAACAAATTTATTGGGTTTTTCCTTGGCCGATCTAGATGATCCTGAAATTATGGCCACAGACGACTACGATGCAGAGATTAGAAAGATTCTTGAAGTATCAAAGGAAGCATCGGCTACGGTGACTTCAGCACCAGGAATGCAAGAAAGGCTCAACAAAATCTTTGATCTGGTGATGAAATCACAATCGGAGATTCTGGCCAACAACCAGCGGATTAGAGATGCCTGGCGGCAGTTGAAGCCGACCTGCCCCCAGAAGAAATGGAAGCTCTCCTCAACGTTTGTCACTTGGACGAGAGGAAATCCGAAGTGGAGGCAGCTCAGGCAAGGATAGCACAGCGTGAAGCTCAAGAAGCTGATCAGAAACTCTTGGAAGAGTTGGTCGCTGATGCTAAGGCCAAGAAGCAAAAATTTGATGCCGACACTAAGCTTCTCAAGGCCACCAAGGAATCCATCTCCAAACTTGAAGTGACCAAGAAGTTCCTCTTGGAAGAGTTGGCCAAGACAAGAGAAGGAGATCCTAGAAGGCCAACAAACCCTTGAGAAAACTTCATCGGCCATCAAAGATCAGAAGCTTGGCATTGCTATGGCCGTGGTCAGAGTAAAGAAGCAGATGGCCAAAGTGGTACCGGTGCTAGGGAGTGCCAAAGAAGATGTCCGTATTATTGACGAAGTTCAATGTGTGATCGCCAAGGCCGCCGGTCACTAATTCTATGTCTATTCATTTCTTGTGCATACCAGTAAATGACCAACAAATCATTTAGTACGCTAGATTTTCCTTTGATCAACGAGAACCATTTGACTCCCCTCCTTCAACTTGCTTGTACTTCTTGTGCCGAGGATGTATGATTGATGGATGAATCTTCTTTAGATCATATCCTCATCATCTAGGCAATCCTTTGCAAGAACACGATCTCTTTGCTTAATATTTGAGAAATTTTTGTAGATCGCGTTTGATGTTTTTCTTTCTTATGTTCTTGCTTTCTATAACAAGTGGAAGAATATCCAAGATCATTTTCATCATCACAACCCCACAGGCAAGTTCAAGACCAAGATTTTCTCTATTTTGCTCCTTTGCGTTTAAGAGTTTCAAGTGAGGTTTTGGTTGGATCCATTGAGTGGGGGAAAATTTTAATTGTGATCATTCACCCCCCCTCTGATTGCCACTTCGGTCCTTCATATTGTTACGAGTATTGTGTCGGGCAACGATTCGGTCAGTGTCACATAGATGGGTGGCAAGTAGAATACCCTATTCTACTTGTAGCTGAGGAGTAGTGTTAGTAGCGTTATTCTACTCTTGCACGTAGCACCGCCTATTCTACGTGCGAGCTGTAACCCCTGTGTCGTAGAACTAGCCGCTGCGTGCGAACTATCCCGCTTATGAATCCATGCAAACCGTGTGGACTAAATCGATCACTAGTAAATGTGTTTCCTAGTTGTACATGAATCTGTTTTTTCTTTGTTCAGCCATAAATTTTTATTCGCAGCTCTGATTCACAAACGAATTTCATCATTAGATTACTAACGACGAGAGGAACAACATGTTATAAGTCTCGCTAATGAACTCCGCATAAATCAAATTTTACTGCAAAATGAACATCAATTTACTACTGTATGATGGTAAAATCTATATAGAAATGTAGTAATTTCTATATATAGATGTAGTAAAATGTGTTACCAGCCAGCAAAATTACCATTTATTAGCGAGACTTATATCATTCTGTTCCTCTCATCATCAGTAACCTACTAGTAAAAACCATTTCAGAATCGGAGCTGCCAATAAAAAGTTATGGCTAAAACAAAAAAAGATTCATATACAAACAAGCAAACACATTTACTAGTTGATTTCCCACCGTACTGAGAACTACAATCTGGTAGTAAATCACGAATCTCTTATTTTACTATTTAATACACTAATGTTTACTATCTTATTTACTACATTTTACTATAGAACAACGAACTAAATTACTACCGAATCAAGAATGTGTCCAACCTAGTAATAAATGTGTTTCCTAATTTGTACATAAGTCTGCTTTTATTTTAACCATAACTTTTATTGGTAGCTCTGATTCACGAACAAATTTCACCATTAGATTACTGAGGATGAGAGGATAACAATATATAAGTCTCGCTAATAAACGCCTCATAAATCAAATTTTATTACCAAATGAACATCAATTTACTATCAGTATGATTGTAAGATCTATATAGAAATATAGTAATTTCTATATATAGCTGTAGTAAAATCATTAATTGCCAAAGAAAATTACTGCTTATTAGCGAGACATATCATTCTATTCCTCTCATTGTCAAGAACCTACTAGTGAAAACTATTTATGAATAAGAGCTGCTAATAAAAGTTATGGCTAAAACAAAGAAAAAGTTTCGTGTACAAACAAGGAACGATTTATTAGTTTGTTAGCCTTGAGTATGATTCGGTCAAGAGAAGCGATCCGATGCATTGATTAGTTGCATGCATAGCTCGGTCGGATCTGTAAACTAGCTAGCTCAGAGAATATAATATTCTACACAAAGTGGTGTGTTAAAATTTTAAGTTAATTAACCAGCTTATATCAGATTTTAAGGTTATTGTAATATGGCAAGATTTAAAAAGTATGTACCTAAGCTATGTTTCTAATTTCCCTAAGTCCAAATTTTAATTCACTTCAGAATAATTTGTTAAATTCATGAACCACAAACCTAAAGCGCACTTTGATACCTACCGTAACACTCCAGCACTTCGTGTGCACTGAATGTTATTACATCATGACTTTTGTCGGGACCCGAATATGCAAATCCGAACCCTTTGTGTATACTGCACTAGTCCAGGATCACGCTAGTGCACACAGGCTCAACATAGATGAATATCACAATCATACACAGCGGAAACATTATGAAATACACCATATATTAAATAATACTTATTGAATGACCTTATGGTCAACTTACATGACTATGCCTCGCAAGGCTGAATAACAAATTAAACTGCAGCAGAATGAAAATGTAGATAAACCTCCCAATATACCACAGTCAACTGACAAGGCTCGCACCCTAAACATTCGTCTCCTTCTGGTACATCTTCTCTAGCATTGGTGTAGACTCCTCAACTGATGATATTGTTGTGGGCAAGGGTGAGTACATAAAGCACTTAACAAGTTGTCCATAGAATGCAACTCTAACATAACTATATGCAAGGCTTATTCCAAAGGAATGGCTAATGTGGCTCTTTTGCAATATGCAGCATTTATGAACAATACGATAAATAGGTTGTAAAGATAGTAAAACAAATAACAGTAATAAATAATTTCAGCATTTCTCAAGTAAACCAAGTTTTCAATCCTAAGTCAAGTTCCAATCTTCCATATGATAATCCTACCAGCCATCCCAAGTTTTATTTTACAAAAGTCTAACCCTTAACTGTAATTCCCAAGCATTGCTCAATACTCCGAGCACAGCTATTCGAATAAATTTACACTCTGCAAAGATTATGCACATTACCCACATGATATATCGTCTCTTGGTGCCTTCTGGATTAACACACTTCCTTTGGTGTGTCGGCGGAGAGATCATGACAAAGCCTTTACAATGCTCTGGCTTAACCCGGTACTACCCACTAAGGTTTCAACACTGGTGGGGCTGGTTACCACATCCAGGGCCCCCCTCTTGCACCATGTAAGTTAATCCATAACTCGGGACTCACACCGCCATTTATAGTACCAAGCTAAAATATTGCAAATTAATTTACTAGGCTGTCCCATACCAGACATGTGGTTGCATGATTGACTCAGGTCAAAGGCTTGCAAGGTTAAGTCCTTATGCACATTTTACTACATCTATATATAGAAATTACTACATTTCTATATAGATTTTACCATCATACAGTAGTAAATTGATGTTCATTTTGCAGTAAAATTTGATTTATGCGGAGTTCATTAGCGAGACTTATAACATGTTGTTCCTCTCGTCGTTAGTAATCTAATGATGAAATTCGTTTGTGAATCAGAGCTGCGAATAAAAATTTATGGCTGAACAAAGAAAAAACAGATTCATGTACAACTAGGAAACACATTTACTAGTGATCAGTTTAGTCCACACACGGTTTGCATGGATTCATAAGCGGGATAGTTCGCACGCAGCGGCTAGTTCTACGACACAGGGGTTACAGCTCGCACGTAGAATAGGCGGTGCTACGTGCAAGAGTAGAATAACGCTACTAACACTACTCCTCAGCTACAAGTAGAATAGGGTATTCTACTTGCCACCCATCTATGTGACACTGACCGAATCGTTGCCCGACACAATACTCGTAACAATATGAAGGACCGAAGTGGCAATCAGAGGGGGGGTGAATGATCACAATTAAAATTTTCCCCCACTCAATGGATCCAACCAAAACCTCACTTGAAACTCTTAAACGCAAAGGAGCAAAATAGAGAAAATCTTGGTCTTGAACTTGCCCGTGGGGTTGTGATGATGAAAATGATCTTGGATATTCTTCCACTTGTTATAGAAAGCAAGAACATAAGAAAGAAAAACATCAAACGCGATCTACAAAAATTTCTCAAATATTAAGCAAAGAGATCATGTTCTTGCAAAGGATTGCCTAGATGATGAGGATATGATCTAAAGAAGATTCATCCATCAATCATACATCCTCGGCACAAGAAGTACAAGCAAGTAGAAGGAGGGGAGTCAAATGGTTCTCGTTGATCAAAGGATTCCGTTGATCAAAGGAAAATCTAGCGTACTAAATGATTTGTTGGTCATTTACTGGTATGCACAAGAAATGAATAGACATAGAATTAGTGTACGTAAAAGTTAATGACCATTTATTACCTGCGCATGTATTGTAGAATACAAGGATTCCATAAAAATTGTTAGGAATTGTTGATGTCAAAAACTTGAAGTAGGGTTTCTGACAACAGCACACCAGACGAACACCTGGTTCAGAGCGTGCTAGTCGATTTGACTTGGAATCGATAAGGTAAAAATATGAAATTCACTCAAAGCCGATGGTGAAGATCAATCGGCTTATACTCAATCAGCTCAAAGCCGATTAAATCAAGATAAAAAGGGTAAGTCTAACTAGCCGATTAAGGCTAATCAGACGATAAAGGTAGATCGATTTTGAAGAAGGCGATGCGCAACAAAATCAGAATAAATCAAACCTGGGCGTAATTTGAAGAAGATCAACAATCGACGATGCGCAACTTTATTGATCAAAATCGAATTACAAAGACTAAATTACAAAAACTACTCTTAGTCGACAGGAAAAAGTATTGTAGATTGGTGTGTTTGATTGTGTTGGATTTGTTTTGCGGCTTGCCCTTGTCCTCTTTTTATATCCGTTGGCCGATCGTGTCCTATTACAACACGTTACAAAGCCTGATCTGTATCGGCCTCAATTCGGATGGTTTTCCCTTAAAGATCTTTGCCGTTATCAAATATCTTCAAATCTTTCCAAATCATCTGTAAGTTACTACATGTTGACTTTCTCTTACCGATTTTGACCATACCTGCCAAATTCTAGTGCAAACAGGAATCTTATGGTATTCAGAATTCATATTGTATGTATTCAGTATTTTACGGCTTTCATTTTGCGTTTGATTGGGTTAGGCCAATATTCTCTTTAGTACTACATATAATTCTATATTTTTACAATCTAGTCTGCTTGATGTTACTATCTAGTCTACTCGATGTTACTAATGCAAATCTATTTCGAACAAATAGATTTAATATTTTTTTAGTATATATATATTTTTATGTTTTACTATGCTATACATTATGATTTACTATCAAGAAGCAAGGAAGATGTAATGAACATGTAGGACCATGTGGAGGTCCATCCATGTTTGTGATGAGTATTTGACTTTATTAGAGCAAGGTGTGCTCAGGTTTGAATTTGATTTGAATTGGAATTCAAAAGGAAGCAATTTCAGTTGTGTTAGCTTCATGCGGTACTACCGGCCTATGGATGGCGGTAGAACCGACTGATAATTGAGACATAATTAATTGTGAGTATTTGTGATGATTGAATATTGCTATGTGAAGAGTTTCCTTATTTTTGATGGTTGCAGGACGACGGTGCTAGGTCATGGTGAGGCGAAGGATGACCGGGACTAGACGAGGAGCGTGGGAGGTCCAGACGGTCGGGGATCGCCGGAAGATGATCGGAGACGGAGTCCGTGCAAGCCATGAAGACAAGGAATGGATGTGATGCTAGCTAGATGCTGCTCGGATCGATGAGAGCCGTCAAAATGCGGTCTAGTTGATAGGATAGTGGGTCTAGTTAGTATGCTTTGAAAACCGTGCATGAAAACCCATTTGTGTGGTGAGTTTTAGGTGAACCCTTGCATGGCTAGTTGAGTGGGTTAATCCTAGCCCTTTATGGATGCTCTAGGGTTTAGAGGCTCATCCGAGGGTGGTAGGTGGCCCAAGGGTTGTATAAATAGGGGTGGAGGGGTAGCCTTCCCCCCTTGAAGATTTTGAGGTTTTTGATTCTCCTTTGAGCTTTGCCCACATGAATGTGAGGCTTTGTAACCTCTCTTTCCAGGAAATACAAAAATTTTCTTTACCTTATTGTGAATTTAAATTGCGCATTTACATTATGTCTTTACTTTACGCAATTTAAATTCAGCATTTACTTTCCCACATTTACATACTCGCAATTTACTTTCTCGCAATTTGGATTTGCCTCCCCTCCTTCTAAATGCTTTTCTTCTAGGATGTCTTGAGGGTGTTCATATGGTTTTACATCTTACTCGCACCCTAGGATAGACTAGAGATCAAGTTTTTATCGAATTGCAAATCTGTCCAGAACATGTTCTTCACGTAGCAGTCAGTCTTTGATTTTTATAAAACTATTGAAACATTATTTTTAAGTGATTCTTCTTGGTGAAGGTGAATGACGCATATCTCCATCTCTGGAAATTTTTTTGGGTCCACTTGTTGCACCATTTGAGCGCTACGAAGTGAAAACCGAGCCTCAAACATTCTGGTCGAAGTTCCTGACTGTCTGTAATGCTTGATTTTTCATGTTTATTCTACAATGCTTTTTGAGATTATTTTTGGTGGACTGTTTCATGACTCAACTTCTCACAGGGAGATAAATTCCCAAAAATTTTAGATCAATAGAAATTCACCAACCACCTGCTCCAATTGAGGATAATTCCTGGAAAATCTGCTTTTACTTTTCTGGAAAGAGGCTTTGGTGTTTTAGCTTTATCTCTTTTAGAAAAGTAGTCTTTGAATTGATTCCTATTTGTTTGGACACTTGACAACAAGTATTGTGACTAAAAATCCCTCACATTATTCATGGTTCTCATCCATGCAAGCTAGGGGTACATATAGTTGTCTAATTGTTCGGGTTTTGGAGGGTGTGCGAATCTGAGAAACACTAGTTTGAAGAAAAATCTTTGGGTGTTTCAGATTTTTATGGCGAGATTGTTTGGAGTACTTTGAGTGGGGGAAAATTTTATTTGGGATCATTCACCCCCCCTCTGATCGCCATTTCGATTTGCTCTTTCATAGATCTTGATCGGTCTCAAGAGCCATGGCGATGGACAAGTATTCCACCAAGCCTCCTATTTTTGCTAGAGTTGATTTTCCATTTTGGAAATCACTGCCCAGGGCTTCCTGATATGGCAGAAGGTGAAACTCCCGTATAAGGTTCCTGCTAATGAAAACGTCACGACTGGAAATATGGCTGACGTTGAGGCGAACGCTAAGGCAAGGAACATTCTTATAAATGGTCTTAGCCGCAGTGAGTATGATAGGATTTCTCACCTCTGTTGCGCTCAAGAGATTTGGGTGACTCTCGATGCTTACCATGAGGGCACTACTCAAATCAAGACCGTGAGGCAGGACCAGTTCAAGCGTGAGTTCAACAAGTTTGAACAACACGCTAGTGAGAGTCTTGATGAGTGCTTTGGTCGGTTTACAAAGATTTTGAGCGACCTCCGAGTAGTTGGTTGCATATACCCTGACTCGAATAATGCTCGACATTTCTTGACCACACTCGATCTTCGAGTTTGGGAAATGAAAGTGACCACCATCAAGGACACTACTGGCTTGTCGACCTTGACTCTTGATAGGCTTTACTCCCGTCTCAAGACTCATGAGATCGACGTTGTCTCTCGTAAGACGAAATCTTAGTCGATGGCCTTGGTCACTAATCCCACTAGATCTTCTTTTGATCTTTCTGTTGGTTTCTCCCTCTCCGCCCTTTGCGAGCTAAGCGATGACCAACTGGAAAAATTTCCAGAAAATGAGCTTGCTCTTTTGGCTCGCAAATTCTCTCATGCGTACAAGTGGGTGAGAGATAGGAAGAGAGGTGGCATGATCACCTGCTTCGAGTGTGGTGGACCCAACCACATTCGGGCGAACTGCCCCAAGCTGAAGAAGGGCAAGAATGATGCCGACGGTTCGAGCAAGAACAACTACATCAACAAGAACCGCAACAACAAGCCTCCAGTTCGCGAGCCGGCGCGTGAGAAGAAGTACCGCAACTTCTCAAAGAACAAGAAGCTCTTCCACCGTGTCCTCGCTGCCCTCGACAACATCGGCCTATCTGACACGGAGACGTGGAGTGACGAAGGTGAGGATGATCCGCAAGAGAAGAAAGGTGATGACAACTTCTCTGGCATGTGCTTCGTGATTGACGCCAACGGCATCAGCGACTCCGAGCTCTACAGTGACTCGAAAGAAGTACCCTCCTATGACCAGCTCAATGAAGCTTTCTGCAAATTAGAAGAATTTCATGCTAGAGCTAGAGCTAGGTGTGTGGAGCTAGAGAAGGAAGTAGGTACCTTGACTTGAGAGTTAGCTTATCTTAGATCTTCTTCCTCTCGAGTCACTGATGACTGTTCTTTGTGTGATGCACTTCTTGTGGAGTTGGAGAACCTAAGAACTATGCATGATAGTGTGTTATCTGAACTAGATAGTCTTAGGTTGAAGAATGCTAGCGATGATTCTATTGATGCTATTTCACTAGATGCTAGTTTTTTTCATGCTCACTCTACTCCGTCATGCTCTAATTGCCCTAAATTGCTTGCTGAAATTGATGCCATGAGCGATCACCTTACGAGGCTTTCTTCTAGAAATGATGAACTTGAAATACAAGCTTCTAAGGACCAAGTCAGCTTATGTGAGGGCTGTAGGCAACTAAAACTTGACAATGAATCTCTAAATGTCAAGTGTGCTAATCTTGCTAAGGACTTACTAGCTAAGTCACAAGAAAGTTGCTTGCGATGTAATGTGATTGAGGGGGACTTGGATAAAATTCATGTCGAACTTAGGAAGAAGTTAGAACACCAAGCCCATAGGATTAGAAATGCGTCTTGCGTTTTTTGTGAGGCTCTCAAGATTGAGGTAGCTGTGCTGAGGGAGAAAAATGCACGTGTTGAGAGAGCTTCTCTTTCTAGTTCTTCTTCTTCCTCTCTACCATGTTCTTCATGTGCCTCTTTCTTTCGGGAGTGTGAGTATCTCATGAGCACTCTCGAGAAGTTTGTAGGTGGCAAGAAGAAACTCAAACTTATTCTAGACCAATCCAAGATTAGCAGATTTAATCAGGGTCTAGGATTTGACCCCTTGGAGCACGCTCGGGGGCATCCTCCAGCCATTGTGTGTGGATCCAAGAGTGGTGAGATTGTGGTAGCTCCTAGAGTGAGTACCACTGTGTTTAGGTCTACTGGGGTTGTCCATGGGACTTCTGATCAGAAGGTCATTACTCCTGTTGCTTCTGCCTCTTGCAAGGCGAAGTATACATGCACCTTTTGTAAGAAAGATGGTCACCTAGTAGATTTCTATTTCAGGCACGCCAAGAACACTCGGCGTGAGCATGTTGCTGCTCTTAGGGGTATTCAGGGTCATCCCCAGACTTTGAGTGATCCTAAGGCACACACTGCTTCTAGATAGGTTAGAGAGTCGCCTATTTTTTAGCAGTGTCCAGGACTCGGTTTTCATATTATTTCTTCGAGTTATAGTCCTGGAGCCGCTCGTGGACAGTCTTTCCGTTGTCCTCTTGATATTCCTCATTTTTCTCATTGAGGTAGATATCAGCGGCGTGAGTGTTTTCTGGTAGGAGTTTTAGGCAGCCTCACTGGGGTGGTTCAACCTTTGCACCATGGCAGACCAACCTAGTTTCAGCTCCTAGATCATCTACTAGAGTTGCTACTGATCTTGTTAGGGTTAAACGTTAGAGAGACACTCGAGTCCAGTCTTCTTTTGTGACGGGTACTCTGAGGTGTCGTGTGGTTCAGTATTGGGTTTCTAAGTCTTCACTCTATCCCAGTACTGAGTCACCTTTCTCTCTTGTGTCTTGATCAGGTTTGTCGGATGGGGAAGGGAGATGTTTGGATTGTCAACTTCGGTTTTTATCGTCATATGACCAGAGATTCTTGATGGTTCTCTTCCCTAGTCCGAGCCCCTAGTGATGAGTTGATCACTTTCGGGGATGCTTCTTTAGGTAGAGTAATTGCTAAAGGTACCATCTGCATTAATGATAATCTCATTCTTAAAGATGTTGCCTTAGTGAGTAAGCTGCAATACAATTTGCTTTCTGTTTCTCAACTTATTGATGACTCTTTCGAGGTGAGTTTTAAGAGTAATGCCTGTAGAATCCTCGATTCATCAGGAGGGTTAGTTTGTGTGATTTCTAGATTTGGGAGAGTCTTCCATGCTGATTTTTCTATTTCTTCTGGAGACTCTCTTCGGTATTTGATTGCTTCAAAGTCCCATGATCTCTCCTTCTGGCATAGGAGACTTGGTCACATTGGATTTGATCATTTGACTCGAGTTAGCAGCCATGACCTCATTCGTGGTTTCCCAAACTTAAAATGGTCAAAGACTTAGTTTGCTCTCCCTGCCGACATGGCAAGATGGTTGTTGCTTCTCATCCCCCAGTCACTGTTGTGATGACTGATGCACCCGGACAGCTTTTACATATGGACACTATTGGTCCAGCTAGAGTGCAGTCAGTGGGTTGGAAGTGGTATGTTCTTGTCATCGTTGATGATTTTTCGAGGTACCCTTGCGTGTTTTTCATGTCCTCGAAGGATGAGACTTTTACCCATTTTCGGGTTTTGGTTCAAAGGTTGTCTTTTGAGCACCCTGGTGCCCTACGAGCTATACACTGTGACAATGGCACGGAGTTCAATAATTCCTATTTTGAGAGTTTCTGTGTGGAGTCTGATTTAGAGCAAAAGTTCTCCTCTCCCTACGTCCCTCAGCAAAATTGTGTAGTGGAAAGGAAGAACAGGACCCTAGTAGAGATGGCCAGGACGATGGTAGATGAGTACAGCACACCTAGGAAGTTTTGGGCTGAGGCTATAGCTACTGCTTGCCATGTTTCTAATCGTGTATTCTTGAGAGCACATTTGCACCACACTTCTTATGAGTTGAGGTATGGGCGAAAGCCCAGTGTTTCTCATTTTCATCTGTTTGGTTGCAAGTGTTTTATTTTGAAGTCTGGTAACCTAGATAAGTTTGAGTCTCGTTCTTCTGATGGTATCTTTCTGGGTTATTCAACTTCTTCTCGTAGCTATAGGGTCTGGAGTTGCGATGCGCATAGGATCATAGAGAGCTGTGAAGTGACCTTTGATGAGGCTAGCCCAGGAGCTAGACCTGACATTTCAGGTTCTTCTTCTTCCTCCGAGACTATCTTTGTAGAGGATGAGGATGATGGAGATGATGGTGTTCCACCTGATCTAGTTCCCGATACACCTGAGGTGCCTCCTGTTTCCATTTCTGCACCTTAGGAAGGCCAGCCCTTGCCTTCTGACTCTCATGCAACTAGCGGCTCTACTCCTACCTCTTCTGTGCATAAGGTAGAGGCCACTTCTACTTCTGGACCTCCTCGTCATATTCAACGTTCTTATCCACCTGATCAGATCATTGGCGATTTGTTTGAACGAGTCACTCGATCAAAATCAGGTTTGTCTAGTTTCTGCCTTCACTCTAACTTTGTTGCCTCATTTGAGCCGAAGGATGTGACTCATGCATTATCTGACGAGTCTTGGACTAATGCTATGCATGAGGAACTTGAAAACTTCAAGAGGAACAATGTCTGGCAGCTTGTAGAACATCCATCTGGTCATAATGTCATTGGGACCAAGTGGGAGTTGAAAAACAAGCAGAGTGAGGATGGGGTTGTCATTCGCAACAAGGATAGGCTAGTTGCACAGGACTTTTCTCAGGTTGAGGGTCTTGACTTTGAGGAGACCTTTGCCCCTGTAGCTAGACTAGAGGCTATTAGGATCCTGCTTGCATTCTCTGCATCCTGGGGCTTTAAGCTCTATCAAATGGATGTTAAGAGTGCATTCCTCGATGGCTATATCGAAGAAGAGGTTTATGTCGAACAACCTCTAGGATTCGAAAACCCCAAATTTTTGAGTTATGTATACAAGCTTTCCAAAGCTTTGTATGGACTCAAGCAGGCCCCCAGAGCATGGTATGAGAGGCTCAAGTCTTATCTTCTCAGTCATGACTTCAAGATGGGCGTAGTAGACAAGACTCTGTTCATCAGACACCATGAGTCGCATTTTCTTCTCGTCCAGATTTATGTGGACGATATCATTTTTTGTGGCTCATCTCATTCGCTTGTATCTCAGTTTTTTGAGGTGATGAGCACAAAGTTTGAGATGAGTATGATGAAGGATCTAGTTGGCCAAGAGGGGGGGTGAATAGGCAACTTTTACAAGTTTTAACTTCTTAGAAAAAACAATTCAATATTCTTTATGAGGGAATAGCACAGAACAATATATATATGACAAAAGTAAAAATAAACAATTATAACAGCGAAATCAATAAAGAGAAATAGAACACAAATGAGACAGAGATTTATCCCGTGGTTCAGAGCCGCACTTCTAATCCACGTTGAAGCACTTCTTCCGAAGTATTGCTACTCCAAAGCTAGTCGCAGTAGCTCTGGTGATCACTCAGGTAACTCTTTCACTACTCCAGTGAGGTGAGTTCCGAACCTCTCACAATCACAGTGGCCTTCCACAATCACTTTTGGATAGGTCGCACTGTTCACTTCCTCCAAGTTGTCTAGGATCAATAAGATCCAACAGTAATAAACTTTGCACAAGTTCTGTCTCTTGGTTCACTATGCAAATTACACAGCTAGACTTTGGCTTGGAGCTAAAACACTTAGAGATGTTGAGAATTTTGGTTTGAAAGTGAAGCACAGACTCCTTTTTAGAATGAGAGCTATTTTCAATGCTAAAATGTAAAGGAGTTCATTCTCAATGATGGTAGATGGCTCAGGAAATGCTTATATAGCCATTTGGAATGAAAATAGCCGTTACACACTGCCATCAGAGCCGTTGGACGGTCGATGTCGAGAGGTCGAAATATACGCTGACAACGGACTAGCAAAGCGAGACCTAGCGATCTCGGTCATGTGTATGACAGACCAAATTTGGACATTTACGACGGACCAAAAAATTAGGTCCGTTGTACATGGGCTTTTCATAGAGTTTGGTCCGGCATAGAAATAAGAGAGATACATGTACGTCGGACCAAATAATTTGGTCCGTCATACATAGGAGATTCGAAGATCAGTAGCTAAAGACCCTTTTTCAACAAAAAAAAGTTTATCCAAGCGATTTGCTTTAGCAACGGACTAAAAAAGTTTAGCAAGAATGTTTGGTCCGTTATCAAAGCAAAAACCTTTTGACTGAGAAAGAATATCCATTTAAGGTTTCAATAAATAGGACTTCAAAGTTTAGTCCGGCAAAAGGCTTATAAATTGAAAGAGTGCTGGACCAAATTATTTGGTCCGCTGTAGATGGGAAACTGAGAAGATTTTTGGTCCGTCACAAAAGAGTGACTTTTACATGTATGCTGGACCAAATTATTTGGTCCGTCATACATAGACAATCACTTGGTTGACAGATGATTTTCAAAAGGAGTTTCCACCAAGGATGAAAGAATATGAAAACAAGAGGTTTGGTCCGATGAGCAGATATTTTTTATAAGAGTTTTGACACAGAAGATTTTTAATGCTGGACCAAAGAATCTTTTGACTTAAAAGGATATGCTGTGTATGCAACAGACTTAAGAAGAGGGTAGCAGAAATTTGGTCCGTTGTATACTAAGAAATTTGATTCAAAGGTCAATAACTAAGTGTCTTTTACTCCGAGAATTTTAGTTTTGTCTTTGCCTTATGATCCAATCCACTAGCTTGTGCAAAGTCCCTCTTTAGACAGCTAAACTGAATAAAAAAACTAGCTATTTGACTTGAATCATCTCCCAAGTCATAAACTAGTAACTGAACACTTTAATCTTGTTAGTCCAACTTACTTCATCATTGATTTCAGCACATGTTCTTCAAAGCCTTGAGTATCATTAACTTAGTCATCAATACCAAAACTATAATGAAACAGAATAATAGAAATTGAGGGGGCCTAGATGCTATCATATGATGGCGAGTTGAGCTACTTTCTTCGCTTCCAAATCAAGTAGACTCGGGAGGGTACTTTCTTGCATCAAGGCGAGTATACCCGTGACCTCCTGAGGTGTTTCGATATGTCTGACGGGAAGTCGGTAATGACTCCTATGGCCACCACTGCTGTCCTTGAGCCGGATGAGGATGGTGAGCCTGCTGATCAAAAGGAGTTTCAGAGCATGGTCGGCTCCCTCTTGTATCTCACTGCTTCGAGGCCGGACATACATTTCGCTGTGTGTCTGTGCGCTTGATTTCAGGCCTCTCCTCACGCTTCTCACCGCCAGGCGATCAAGCGCATCTTCTGATACCTTCGTGCTACCACTGATTATGGTATTTGGTACTCTTCTTCTTCTTGTCTATCCCTTCGAGCCTTTTTCGATGCCGATTTTGCTGGCCGTAGGATAGATAGGAAGAGCACTTCTGGGACTTGCCAATTTATTGGCACTTCTCTTGTTTCTTGGTCGTCTAGAAAGCAGTCCGGAGTTACACAGTCCACCGCTGACGCCGAGTATGTTGCTGTAGCCAGGTGCTTTGCATGAGATCGACCTTGCGGGACTTTGGGTTTGAGATAGAGGGTGTGTCACTTTTCTGTGACAATACTTTTGCTATTTGCATTGCTAAGAACCCAGTGCAGCATTCCTGGACCAAGCACATTGATATTAGATATCACTTCCTTAGAGATCATGTGGAGAAGGGGGATATCGTGCTTCAGTTCGTAGAGAGTGACTTTCAGTTAGCCGATATCTTCACCAAGCCTTTGGATAGCTCTAGATTTGTTTCCTTGAGGAGTGAGCTTGGAGTCGTGAGTCCTTACGGCCTATCTTGAGGGGGAGCTAGTTTGCATATTTTGTATAATATGTTATCTTCCAGATTTGCTTTTCTTTTCTTTGTGTTTCTTCTGGGTGATATTGGTGTAATGTCCCATTTTAATTTAAGTCTGTCGTGGGTCATCCTGGGTTGTTCGCGGGCGGTGTGGGCTGTTTTGGGGGGGCTCATTCTCAGTCTTGGGCCGTTCGAGGCGGTGTTGGGTCAACTTTTGGCCCAGGTGGGAGGGAGAAACCCCTAACCCTAATTTTTCCCTCTCCTTTCCCCTCCCAACCACCACCCTTTCCCCTCCCCCCAGCTGCACATCCCCTCCCCCTTGGCAGCAGCCACCTCTCCCCTTTCATCCCATCTAGCTGCCCCTTCCTCTTTCCCCCTTCCTTCTCCTTCGCCTCCTCCTCCATGGGAGGTTCCCTGCCCTTTCTTCCCTCCATGGTGCTGCTCTAGGGTCCCTTGGTGGTTGCATCCTTGGTTGAGTGCAGTGGAGAGGATTGGGCTGCGAGGTGAGGAGAGGTTTGCGCGATTTGAGGGACGGGTTCCGTGTTCGTCATCGATCTATTGATCCTTTGAAGGTATGATGTTCCTAGTTTGTTTTTGGGGTACCTTGGGTGCTGGAGGTTGGGTAGGGCTCAGTAGTATCCATTTTTTTGGTGCTGTGATCAGGTTGGAGATGGGGGAAAAGCGGGGGTTGGGGCGTGGTCTGATACGGCCAGCGCAAACCTCTGTGTTAGGGCTGAGATTAAAAATAGTTCCCGTCATTTCCAGAGGGGTTGCCTGTTGGAAAAGTTGTAGATAATCGTCTTAAGTTTATTTAGAGACCAAGATCACGAATTTTGATTGGGTGGTTTAAAAGTTATGGCTGTTTTTCTAACTGCTGTCCAGAATCTGTCCCTGCTGGCAGCAGTCACGGAAATCTGCAGTGTAGGGCTATCTAGATGTTGAATTAATTTTTCTAAAATTTAGATTAACTTAGGAAATTTATTTTAGATTTCACAAATGTCCTCCTTTACTTCATTTGGAATGGTAGAAAATTAGTAATGCTATTTGGAAGTCTAGTGTCCAGTGTGGTGGCAGACCTTGTTTCAGGGCTAGTCATGAGTGGCTAAATGTTTTATTTGAGAGAGTTGGTTCACAGGTATTATGTGGGTAATTTTCAGGAGTTTCATTTAGGGCTTGGACCCTGGAGTTTGGGTTATAAGGGTGGGATTTATAACCTTAAAACCATCGGGACAGCGGAAAGACGGTTTTGGTTCGTCGAGTGAGAAAGTTATGGGGCGTTAGGAAGGGCGTAGATTTGATGTCGCTAAATTTTTATTGAACATGCTAGGAAGTGTATTGTTGAGTTGTATGTGATTTATTCTCAGGTGGTGTATCTTCAGGAGTGGCCTCAACCCCGCGTCACTCCGCTCCTCGTGGTTAAGGCAAGTGTTTTGGAATGGGTAGTGTGTGGTAGGAAATTGTTAGAGATGCTGTGTGTGCCATGGACTAGTTGATGAGTGGTTTGTTATGTTGATGCTTATGTGATGAACGAGTAACTGATAGATTAATTTGCTATGTCTAATGTTAACCAGGATATGAGGACTTGATTCATAGTAATGCTATGCCAAGATGAGATAAAATTGTTGTACATGTTGTTTTGGGTTACTAGTACATGTTGCATTCATGGCATGAAATCGGCGTATGGTGAGAAAGTCCTAACTAGTCCGTAAAGCCGTGAGAAAGTTATGACTAATCCGGAGAGCCATAGAGTAAGTCCTACATCGTGATTTCATTCACCGTGGCGAATGGAAGCGGAGTAGGCACCCTCCATCTACGGGATGGAAGGGGAAGAGGGTGCACACCGACGGTGTGCACTCACCTATACCTGATATCGCCTTTGAGAGGACATGTGCATCGTATGGCATTGCATCTTATTCAAGGAGATGAGTACGAATTGTTAACGATATTATGAATATGAAAATGATGAATATGTTGTTGTTGGTGCTAAATGATTCTTTCACTCATTTCATTATGCTTGCTGAGTTTTAAACTCACTCTTGTGTTTAATGTTGTTTTTTTTAGGTACCAAAAAGTCGGCATGCGGGATAAGGGATTAGCTACACCTCCTCACGTAGCATTTCACTTTAGGCAATGTTATAAGTTACGATTTGAATTCTTGGAAATAAGTAAAGGCCATGAAACTTGTTAAATGGTCAATTGGAGTGCTTAAATCTCTCGTTGGGTTCGTTTTTTTTGTAGTGAGATTGGAACTGTTAGTATGAGATTTTGTGGATGTTACATTTATGTTCATTGCTTCTTTAGATGCTTTATATATTGATATTACTTGCCAGGATATTAACGTTGCTAAATTCATGATAAAAACAGATGTTATGCTGCCGAATTTTCGGTATTAGCAATTGGTAACCTTGCTGGAATTTAGCTTGTTTTGGGATATTTAATTGTTGGAGTTTCTATGTTTGGTAGCATTCGGGCATGATAGATGCCAGGGTGTTACAATTGGGCTTGTTTTCCTGAGTTGAGTTCACTCACTTAGACTTCTGGCATGCTTTGCATGGACCTCTTATCTTGTGATTTAGGTTGCTATCATGTATGATTAGCTGTTCTCTCCTCTCTAGGTTGAGTTCCCTCACAGTCTTATAAGTCTAGCAGGTATTGGGCCTCCTGGGTAGACAGGGTCTGTGTGCACTCCTTAGTTGGGATCTAGAGTTAGCTTCCCAATGTTAATCACTGGGGAAGATAAGAGCGAGTCTGAGTCATAGTGAGTCTCTTCTATCTGTTCTATGCTCTATAGCCATCCAGTTTTGCAGTTTCTCGACTTCTTCTCCTCATTCTGTTTTTTTGGTTGCTATTGAGTTTATTTGGGTTTTCGTTATGTCTAATCTTGATAATAACTCAACTTTAACCAGATTTGAGCTTAAAATTGATTTATTTGTTGAGGGAGAGTTTGGGAATCTGTTCATGCATTACATTTAGACTACATTTTCTGTTTTATGAGCTTTGTCTATTATGCAATTGACTCAATCTTCATTAAATACATCATGCTATATCTTTGAAGAAAATCACTAGTTTAGATATGTCCAAGTCCATTTATCATGCTAAGCTTATTAAAATCTGAAAATTTTAAAAGCTTTAAATGAAAACTTGATGAAACATGTTGTTTTTACTTACTAAGTTTCTTCTCTAGGGGTTTTTACTGTGAATTGTGAAATTTTGGATTTCTCTAGAGTCCCTATAGCAACTTGGGTGAAATTTGGTTGATCCATATTTGAGTCCTTCAGAATTGCTCATATGTGCTAAATTGAAATCAAGAAAAATTTGACTCTTTTGTGCAAAATTGATCTCAACACTTTATATTCACGAGACTGCTTCTCATTGCAATTGGGATGAACTTGGAATATATTGTGTATGACCAAGATGATTCTCTTAAGAGTCACTCATGAGATGATCGAAAATGGCTTGAGTCAATCAATAAAAAAATGCAAAATCAAACACATAAGTGGGTAAAGAATGCAAATAATGTCAAACATTTGCACCCCGCTATATTTTTCAAAGTCTTAAAGAAAATTTGTATAAATTGAAAAATGAGCTCGAAGAACCATATATGCACTTCAAAATTCCCCAAAGTGTTGAGTAGGTTGAACTCTAGGTTTTCCATTTGATCCTTGAGTGGTTTTGCTTCTAGCTTTGAAACTTTGCTAAGTTTTGCACTTGTCAAATGTTGCTAAAAAAGATACATTTTCAAAACTAAGCTTATGAGCAAAATTTGTTATTTGCCCTTGGACATGTCTTAGACTAGTCTAATCTGAAATTGATAAATTTGGTGTCATATCTTGTCATTATGATCATTTGGATAATCTTCAAAGCTCCCTTAGGTTGCATTTCATGCATACATAAAAAGGGGCGAGAAAATTCCATTTTAATGCCTATATTGACAAAAGGGGGAGAAAACGTAGAAAAGGCATCACTAAAAATGTGAAAGCTTATTTGGTTCTTATGATCTTTGTAAAATTTTGCTATGGATCATAATCACATAATCATATTTGGCACTCATGATTGGATTTTAGAGCTTTTTGTGGAAAACTTTCTCTCTCCTTGATTTAGCTAAAAATCTTTCTTGCCAACTTGGTCATGTTCTCAATCTCTTCTCTCTGGACCATGTGTGGTTTTGCAATCAAATTGCTTTCTTCTTCTATTATTCAAACTCAAATTTAGGCCTTTTGTGTGGTTTGTCAATATACTCATCAAGGGGGAGATTGTAGGACAATGTGGAGGTCCATCCATGTTTGTGGTGAGTATTTGACTTTATTTGAGCAAGGTGTGCTTAGGTTTGAGTTTGATTTGAATTAGAATTCAAAAGGAAGCAATTTGAGTTGTGTTAGCTTCTTGCGGTATTACCGGCCTATAGCTGGCGGTAGAACCGACTGATGATTGAGACATAATTAATTGTGAGCATTTGTGATGATTGAACATTGCTATGTGACGAGTTTCCTTGTTTTTGATGGTTGCAGGACGATGGTGCTAGGTCATGGTGAGGCGAAGGATGGCCGGGACTAGGCGAGGAGTGTCGGAGGTCCTGACGGTCGGGGATCGTCGGAAGATGATCGAAGATGGAGTCCGTGCAAGCCATGAAGACAAGGAATGAATGTGATGCTAGCTAGATACTGCTCGGATCGATGAGGGCTATCGGATTGCATTCTAGTTGATAGGATAGTGGGTCTAGTTAGTATGCTTTGAAAACCGTGCAAGAAAACCCATTTGTGTGGTCGGTTTTGGGTGAACCCTTGCATGGCTGGTTGAGTGGGTCAATCCTAGCCCTTGATGGATGCTCTAGGGTTTAGAGGCTCATCCAAGGGTGGTAGGTGGCCCAAGAGTTGTATAAATAATGGTGGAGGGGTAGCCTTCCCCCCTTGAAGGTTTTGAGATTTTTGATGCTCTTTTGAGCTTTACCCATATGAATGTGAGGCTTTGTAACCTCTCCTTCCATGAAATACAAAAATTTTCTTTACCTTATTGTGAATTTAAATTGCGCATTTACATTATGTCTTTACTTTACGCAATTTAAATTCAGCCTTTACTTTCCCGCATTTACATTCTCACAATTTATTTTCTCGCAATTTGGATTTACCTCCCCTCCTTCTAAATGATGTTCTTCTAGGATGTCTTGAGGGTGTTCATATGGTTTTACATCTTTCTCGCTGTCGACTTTTGTGGTCGACAATGAATTTATGGGGCAGGCGCTAAATGTCAAACTCGAAGGTCACACAAGACAAAGGTTTAGATAGGTTCAGGCCCTCGACGGAGGAGGTAATACCCTAGTCCTGTGTGCTTGGATTATCTGGATCTCTTGGATCTAAGATTGCTCATGTCTCTGTTGTTGCCCGCCCTCTCCCTTATATAATGGGGGTGGGGCGGTTTACAAAGTCCCGATCGGTTAAGGGATTCCGATCAGTTATTAGATTCTAATCGGTTATAGAATAGAGTTTACATCTTTATCTACCCTGCTAACAACTCGGATTACAATCATATCTCTTATATCTAAATATATGTTCAATTGTCTCTAGGATGTATCCCTTTGCGCACGGCAGCAAGGCTTTGCGTGGAGCTTATCCCTGGGCCTTCCACCCTGCCTTGTATCTCCTTCAGGCACTTCTGGGCCGGTTATGAAGACACCTGGGTTCTTATATTCCACAGTATCCCCCGAGTGATTCATGATCCGATTGCTATATCTTTATCTGGGTCTTCAACATTGGATCAACGTTCTCAGCTTCCAGCATAAACCTCTGACTGGTTTCTTCTTTGATTTGAATGCTTCTCCTTGCGACAATTGGATTATGAAGGACTCGAATATAACCCCGGACAGTCTTCAAAGTTGTTTTGACTTCCTGTGTCAATTCATTTTCCAAAAACCTCTTTGCCTTCTGAACCATCTTAACTCCAAGTCTCTTCGGCTTCTGATGTCATTACATCTTCGCATTTACTTCAACCTCGCCGTGTCAGCTATAAAAGGTGAACCAGCGCTTTTAGAATTTATTCTCTCACGCTTAGTCCTCCACTTCTTGCACCAAGATCCACCTTCTTCCCGAGGGATCTCATGGACCGCCAGGATCCAGAACTCGCCGAAGAGTGGGTGTTCTTCGACCTCGCTATGGCTGAATGGGTGAAGGACAAAGCCGTCGCTCTCGACCGTGCCACCGTCGACGCCTTCCTCGAGATTTTCCCCGCCCTTTATAGGGCTAAGGAGGCTCTCGTGGAGGGACTTGGTCGCGTGCGCCGCGGAGAAGTATAAGACCCCTGTAAATGTAAGAAAATATTTTCCCAGGCATAATGCCTAGGGAATTTATATATAATAAAGAAATACCTTTCCAAGCGATATCCATGATTGTCGTTAGACATAGCTTAGACCTAGCTTGGGGTATATCGAAGCTTGCATGGCTCTTTGGTCGGGTGATATCCATATTCAATCGTCGCAGGATATATCTTAGGTCCGACTTGGGACATATTAGGATTTGCACGGCTCTTGGCCGAGTGATACCTATATCCGACTGTTGTAGGATATAGCTCTAGTCCTACTCGGGTCATATCATATTCACGTGGCTCTTGGCTGACTGATACCTATATCCGACTACTGTAGGATATAGCTTAGGCTCAACCTAGAGCGTATCATATTTACGTGGCTCTTGGCCGAGTGATACCCATATCCGACTGTTGTAGGATATGGCTTAGGCTCGACTTGGAGCGTATTAGGATTTTCTTGGCTCATGGCCGAGTGATACCCATATCCAACTGGTATGGGATATAGCTTAGGCTTGACTTGGAGCGTATCAAGGTTCATCCGAACGGTATCCGTACTCGTTTATCACGACGCACAGCTTATCGACCCATCTTGGGGCATACCATTGGAACCGTGCCTTATCAGGCTCAACCCATGATATATGATTCCGCCATGCGGTAACCAACTAGCGACCCATCATGGGGCATATTACAAGAAGATATTTTTAATCCAAACTAGAGGATTCCCATGTCTCGCTTAGCTTGATAAGTGGTTAAACATCCTATCGTGGGGAGCAACATGTCCCAAATATGGCTTGGTCAAACCATGACTATCTCTGTATGTCAGGACACCGGGCTAGCAAATCATTACAAAGCATAGAGCAAGGTGAGGTGTTCTGCAATCTTTTTCCCGCCGATTCGGCGAAAACCTAATTTTCCCCCCTTTAAGACTAAGACGATGGTTCATTTTTCCCATCGCACACTCCTGCCTTTTCTACTTCCTTGTCTCTCTAACTTCTCTGCCGCTAGGGTTAACTGCTGTTGCGCCAGCATTTTTGCGCCGTCGTTGATCTTTCCTCCGAAAATGTCTTCTCATTCTTCCAAAGACACCTTCTCGCAGCCTTTGCCACAAGATTGGACCACCTCGATCACGACGGAAGAGTGGTTGCAATCCATGGTGGATGACGGGGTTCTTCCAGCCTTGACTTTGATCTCCGCACGACCGGCCGCAGGTGAATCCATCCCTACCCCTCGTTCCGAAGAGATTGTGGTTTTTGAATCTTTCTTCCAACGCGGGCTGGGCCTTCCTGCCTGCGCCTTTCTTTGCGGTCTTCTCTTGTTCTATGGTATTGAATTGGTGAATTTGAATCCCAATTCCATCCTGCAGATCTCCCTCTTTGTTCACCTCTGCAAGGCATTCTTGGGCATCCGCCCTCATTTCAATCTCTTTCGCCATTTTTACCTTTTAAAACCTTATCCCTCAAAGAGCGACCCCAAGGTAATTGGGGGAGCCGAATTTCAGTTGTGGGAGGGTTTAAAGAAAAACTACTTTGCCATTCCCTTCAAAACTTCCAATAAAGGCTGGCACCAGGAATGGTTCTATTGTGCCAATCCTGATCCTGCTCTCCCCTCTTTTGTCGGGCGCCGGCCTAAGGTGTCCCTTTCCGGGGTATCTGCTCCCAATACTGGCGACAAGGACCAGGTGCAGGATCTTTTGGCGCTGATTGAGAAATTAAAAGAAGACGGTGTCACGGGAGTCAGTCTAGCCCTCCATTTTGTCGCTTGCCGGGTACAACCGCTAAAAGAGCGAGTCCATCTGGGCTATGAATTTGAAGGGAGGGACGATCCGACTCGGGAACTGCCCGAATCAGCGTCAAAGGAGCAAGTATATGCTCGTGTAGGCGACTTTTTCATCCCGAGCGTAGAGATGTCCAGCGCCAGATGCCCGAAGTCCTTCACTACATCAAATCCTCCTCCTGAGGTAAGAAAGTTCAACTAATAGACTCCCACGTTTGTCTCTGAATGACTCTTAATAGTTATAATACTCCTTTCTAGGGTCGATTGGCTTTCTTCAGTGACGCGCCTCTCCCAAAGATGCCTGTTCATAAGAGCGCTCACTGGAAGCGACCTGTGAGTTCCCAAGCCGGAGACCCGGCCGCTAAGAAGGGGAAGAGAACAATTGTCAAGGACCCCCGAAGCCCCGGCGCCCGACTGGTGGTCCCAAAATCCAAGAATCACCAGCGTAAGCCCTGGTGCCTTCAGTTCCCCTTCCGCATAAGCCCGTGGTCCAGCCGAGTCCAACTCCGAGTGACTCGAGCGCTCGGGAAGAGCCTAGGGTTCCAGATCGTAGCACCCCGACTGGTCCCTTCGGAAGTGGTTCTGCCGCTCGCAAGAAACCCCCAATGAGAATAAAGAAGTCCGACAGGTTGGATGTCCTATCGACTCTTATTCGACGCATTTTGTCGGCTTATTCACCGATCATTCTTCTTATAGGAATCCTTCATATAATGTTCCTGTCGAGACACAGTCCGGGGCCCCTAAAGAAACTGAGTCCCAGGACGTACATGTCTTGGTTGAGGAGGCCTCTCAATCTGCCTCGCCTGGGGACACAGGGGCGCCCTCCGAGCCACAGCTACTTTCATCGACACCCCGTGCTTCGGCATTGGGTCCTGCTGCTCAAGAGCCCGTCTCACGTCCATCCCCAAAGTTTGAAGAGATCCCCCGAGATCCGCTGACTCTTGCTCGCTCTCAACTCATAATGCAAACCGCATGGGTTGATGAGGAAGGCGGCTTGAAGTCCCTTGACGACCAGGTGGAGGAGGAAGAAAGGAATGACTTTTATAGTCACGCTGCCGCTTGTGCTCGCCTGACCCAAGTAATATTTTCTCTACTCTTGTCTCCTTCTTGCTTGTGCCGATTAACGTGTTGTCACCTTTTCCTGTGATGGTTACAGAAATTGGGAGAACGCTGTGCAAAGAAATCCGAATACCTCCAAAAGATGCTACCGGAGGTCAGAACGCGTCTGGAATATCTGGCCGAATTGGAGCAGTTATAAGCTAAACATGCAGCCGAGCTGCAAAATCTCCGGTCAGAGGTCCAAGCCCTGCGGGAGGAGAAGGAAATCCTGCGGCAGGAGAAGCTAGATGTTGTTGGCTCCCTTCGAGGTAGATTTTTCCTTGACCATCCCGTGTTCTCGTTTAATCGTCTAGTCTTTTGATCTCCTCATCTTCGTGTCAGTTCGAGATTTTACCATTGTAAAGCTCTAAGAGCAACTTAAGGCCTCGGAGGTCTCTAAATTGAAATCGGAGAAGGAGCTAGAAGGTACGCTCAGTAGCTCAGCCCTCCCTTGCCTTCATTGTCTTCTTGGTTCTTCTTGATAATCTGTTTCGTTTGCAGACTATAAGTTCAAGACGCGGGCGCAATACGCCGCTTATAGCGAGAAGGTCGAGGCCCTTGAAACGTCTTGTGCTAAGCTTCGCGAGGCCTCTGACCCATTGCTGAGGTTGCTTCATCCCGGAGGCGAGAGGCTACTCAGTAGGGACCAAGTTATCTCCCAACTGGAGGAAGCCCTCAAGGAGCTTAAGATACTCTTGAAGGAAAGGCGACCAATGGCGCTAGCCAGGCTCTGGCGATCACCAAGTCGCTTTATCCCTGAGTGGATCTTGAAGCTATTAAGGATGGCTCTGCCTGAGTGGATCTTGAAGCTATGAAAACCGAGCAGCCGAACTCTGGGAGGAAGTTAAGGATGCTTCTTTGGCTGTCGCAGAGACTTTGGACCTGTAAACAAATATTTGAAAGTGTTTCTTTGGCCTTGCATTTTTCATTAAATATGTTGCTTTGTCCGAGTAGTTTTGACACCTTAAATATCATGTCCGACTAGTTCAGCCCCTAGGCTCTGAGGCATGGTTCATGACGTATGTCTTAGAGTCTTAAAATTCGTAGGAGCAAAGCTCTCGGACG
This sequence comes from Otatea glauca, assembly GCA_036346275.1. Taxonomy (NCBI): domain Eukaryota; kingdom Viridiplantae; phylum Streptophyta; class Magnoliopsida; order Poales; family Poaceae; genus Otatea; species Otatea glauca. Next base: position 38,518,895 of record CM070715.1, on the reverse strand, counting down.
CATAATTTTTGAGAAGATTATACAAGAACAACTTTAAGAGTAAACATTTATTCATAAAGAAGAACTTGAATTACAGAGCTCAAGGGAAAAAATGACGTAGCTGCTCTATGTTACAGGTGTTGTTGATAATTGTGCCGTCTTCATGCTTGAGCTTATAAGCCCCAGGACGTATCACCTCATCGATGATGTAAGGGCCTTCCCAGCTTGGGGAGAGCTTGTGCTCGCATTTCTGATTCTTTCTAAGGATCAGATCTCCTATAGAGAATGCGCGGCTCCTTACATTGCGACCGTGATAACAACGTAAGCCCTGAAGGTACTTTGCCGACTGAATTGTTGCGACGTCCCTGGCTTCTTCTAGTCGGTCGAGGTCTTCTAGCTGGCTTTCTTCCGAAGCGACCTCCTCATAGCACCGAACCCGTAGGGACCCGAATTCTAACTCGGTGGGGAGGACCGCCTCTGAGCCATACACCAGGAAGAAAGGTGACTGCCCGATTGCCCTGCTGGGGGTGGTTCACAGCCGCCAAAGTACCGAAAGCAATTCTTTGACCCACCGAGTGGCGTATGGTTTGAGGCGATCAAAAATCCTTGCTTTTAGGCCTTGTAGCACCATGTCGTTGGCTCGTTCGACCTGCCCATTGCTTCGGAGGTGTGCTACTGATGCGAAGCAAATCTTTATGCCGAGTTCACCGCACCAGTCTCGAAATATGCCACCTCTGAATTGGGTGCCGTTATCCGTGATGATTCGGTTCGGTACGCTGAATCTAACCATGATTTCATGGAAGAATTCTTTGGCCTTTGCGGCTGTGATTGTGGCGACTGGCTTGGCCTCAATCCATTTGGTGAATTTATCAATGGCCACGAAGAGATGAGTATAACCACCTTGAGCCTTCTTCAAAGGTCCCACCATGTCAAGCCCCCAGACCGCAAAAGTCCAGGTGATTGGGATGGTCTGTAGTTCCTGTGCCGGTTTGTTCACCTTTCGCGCGAAGAATTGACATCCTTCGCATGTCCGGACGATTTCCTCTGCATCAGTGACAGCAGTCAGCCAGAAAAATCTCTGACGATAAGCCTTACCAACTAGGGTTGTTGACACCGCGTGATTACCTCAAATTCCCGAGTGGATTTCCTTGAGAAGATCTCTTGCTTCTTGTTCTGATATGCATCGTTGTAGTACACTAGAGGAGCTCTTGCGATAGAGTTCTTCCCTAATTACCACGTAGCTCTTGCTTCGGCGCATTATTCGCTCGGCCTACATGCGGTCTTTAGGTAACTCGTCCTTCATCAAATAGTCCAGATACAGAGCTGTCCAATGGGGGGTAATGATCAAGATTTCTGCCTCCATGTTCTTCTCCACTAGGATGTCTGACTTTGGCCGAGTGCTTAATGCGGGCTTATGAATTTCTTCGACGAATACCCCCACGGGCACTGTGGTCCGGCCGGCTCCCATTTTTGCTAGCTCGTCGGCCGCTTCATTGTCCCGACGGAGCACATGAACAAGTTCCAAGCCGTCAAAGTTGCCTTCTAGCTTGCGTACCTCCTGGCAATAGGCAGCCATGTTGTCTTCGATGCAGGACCATTCTTTTTGCACCCGATTGACCACGAGCATTGAATCTCCGCAAACCGTCAAACATCGGATGCCGAGCGATATGGCGATACGGAGCCAATGGATGAGTGCCTCATACTCGGCGGCGTTGTTCGACGCGGGAAAAAGTATTTGAAGAACGTACCTCAATAGTTCCCCACTTGGTGAAGTGAGCACTATACCAGCCCCCTCGCCACTAAGCATGAGGGAACCATCGAAATACATCGTCCAGTACTCGAGTTCCTTGACGACCGCCGGGTTTTGAAGTTCTGTCCACTCGGCAGTAAAGTTGGCAAGCGCTTGAGACTTGATGGCTGTGCGAGGCTTGAATAGGATATCAAAAGCTCCAAGCTCGACTGCGCATTTTGCAATTCTCCCAGTGGCCTCCTGGTTGTGAAGTATATCTCCTATGGGGAAGGAAGTGACCACCGAAACAGTGTGCTCTTAGAAGTAGTGCTTGAGTTTGCAAGATGTAAGAAGTACGGCGTATAATATTTTTTGCACTTGTGGATACCGCACCTTAGAATCACTCAGGACCTCGCTGATGAAATAGATCGGGTGTTAGATCTTCTGCATGTGACCTGGCTCCTCCCTTTCTATGATGATTGCAGCGCTGACTATATGAGTCGTTGCCGCGATGTAAAGTAACAGAGGTTCCCTTAGCATCGGTGAAACCAAGACCGGGGGTGTCGTTAAGAAGGTCTTCAAGTCTTCAAACACTTGCTGCGCCTCGGGTGTCCACTGGAACTTGTCCTGCTTCTTGAGGAGTTTAAAGAATGGCATACCTCGCATACCCAATCGGGAAATAAACCTGCTGAGTGCGGCCATGCACCCTGTAAGCTTCTGGACGTCCTGTTGGCAAGTCGGCGGTTCCATATTTAATATGGCTTTGATCTTTTCTTGGTTGGCCTCAATGCCTCGTTGGGATATGATAAACCCGAGCAGTTTTCCCGAAGATACTCCAAAAACACACTTCTCGGGATTAAGCTTCTACTGAAAGTCCTTAGAATCTCGAATGTCTCGGTTAGGTCGGCGATGAGATCCTTCCTCTCTCGAGTCTTTACCACAACATCATCCACATATGCCTCCACATTGCGTCTAAGTTGGGCGTGAAAACACCGCTGTATTGCGTGTTGATACGTTGCACCAGCATTTTTCAAATCGAACGCCATCGTGGTATAGGAAAAGGCCCCAAAGGGCGTGATGAATGAAGTCTAGATATGATCTTCCACCTTTAGGCGAATCTGGTGGTACCCTGAGTAGGCATCGAGGAAACTCAGGATCTCATACCCGGCGGTTGAATCAACCACCTGATCGATTCGAGGTAGCCCGAAGGGATCCTTCGGACATGCCTTGTTGAGATCAGTATAATCAACGCACATGCGCCATGTTTTATTCTTCTTTTGAACTAGTATAGGGTTCGCCAACCAGTCGGGATGACACACTTCTTTAATAAAACCTGCAGCTAATAGCTTGGTGATCTCCTGCTTGATGGCGTTCCGACGATCTGGAGCGAACCGCCAGAGTCTTTGCTTGATTGGCTTTGCCTTTTCATCGACGTGTAGAGAATGCTCGATCACCTCCCTAGGAACCACCGGCATGTCGGATGGTTTGTAGGCAAAGATGTCCTTGTTAGCCTGGAGGAAGGTGACGAGCATGCCTTCCTATCTATCCTCGAGCCCTATCCCGATCAGAGTCATTTTGGATGGGTCGGATGAGTCGAGAATAATTCTCTTGGTTCCTTCGCCGGACTTTATCCCTGACGTGGCCTACTTCTTGGATGGGATGTCGCCTTCTTCCTACAACATGGTGGCCTCTGCCTAGATATTCTTCCACTCGGCGGTTGCCTCCTGCAGCTCGGCGAGTTCATAGTTCTCTCGGTCGCATTCCAAAGATCGCTTGATGTTACTGCGAACCGTGATGATGCTTTTGGGTCCCGGCATCTTCATCACCAAATAGGTGTAGTGCGGGACGGCCATGAATCGAGCCAGACCGGGTCTTTCGAAGATAGCGTGATACGCTATCTCGAAATCCGCTATCTCGAAGTTTATATACTCGGTCTGATAGTTGTCTTTGGTACCGAAGGTGACGGGCAAAGCAATGTGCCCGAGTGGAAATGAAGACACCCCAGGAATCACCCCGTGGAATGGCTGTGAGCTCGGCCTTAGCTCGGAGCGGGAGACGTTGAGTCCACTCCCTCCATCGATCAAGACTTTCTTGAGCTTTACATTGCGAATAACAGGGTCGAGTATTAGAGGATACTTACCCGGATGTAGAACTCGGTTGGGGTGATCCGAGCGGTCAAAGGTGATCGGGACTTCAGACCACTTTAGATACTGGGGGTTGTCGGTTCCACGCATTGATCTCCGGCGGTAGCTTTGCTTCGGTTGGACTCGTATCGATGGAGCCCCGTATATGTAGTTCACTCATGCTCGGACTCTTGGTGTCGTCCTCGCCGGAGGGTCTTTCTTCTTAGCAGCCTCATCCTTCACTGGAGCCGGTAGCTTGTTGCTTTCACGCGCAAAACGCTTCAGGTTAAAGCAGTCTTTGGCGGCGTGCTTTCCCTTAGGGTGGAAAGGACAGATCGCATCCATGACAGTACTGTAATCGGGTGCCTCCCTCTGCGTGGCTCGGGGCCGGTTGCGTTCTGTTACCGCAACTAGCTCCTCATCTTTCCGCTTTTTGTCTTTGTACTTGGAGGACTCTGGCTTGTCGCCTTTGTTCTTCTATTGTGGGCGATCTTCTTGGCGCTCGGCCAGGGCGTCTGAGGCCGTGGCATAGTGGTCGACCAACGCAAACATCTCCTTTACGGAGGCTGGAGGTTTCCTGGACATTTTCTTGATCAGATCGGGATCGCTGACCCCTTTCTGAAAGGCTGCTACCACCACTGCATCAGATACATCCCTAATGGTGTTTTTCTTCTGCATGAAACGCCGGATGAAATCTCTCAGCGTCTCATCTTTCTTCTGGTGAAGCTGATATAGGTCCCATGGGGTGCCAGGCCTCTCGTAGGTTCCCTGAAAGTTCGCGATAATTTGCTCGCAAAGATCGCTCCAGGAGTCCACCGAGTTCGCAGGAAGTCTTGTGAGCCATGATTGAGTTGAAGGGGTAAGATTGACTGGCATATAATTTGCCATCACGTTTTGATTGCCTTCGGTCGCTTTATCCGCCAGGGCATAGACCTGCAGCCAAGCTTCTGGATCTTGATACCCGTCAAACTTAACGATGCCCTTGGGGTTGAAGCCTTCGGGTCATACTACTTGGCGTAACCGAGAAGTGAACGCTCGGATTCCATCGATGGATCTGTCGTCATGATGAGGGGGACTCCAGCGAGGCCAGCCTCTGGCTCGGCGATTGTCTTCAACGCATCGGGGTGGAGTTCGGCGTGGGGAACCCATGACTCGGCGATCGTCGTTGTCGTTCCGACCCCGGCGATGATGATCTCCATGGTCGTTGTAGTCGTCGTACCGTTGATCACTTCGTCGATCGTGGCCGGTACCGAAGCGTTCGTTGTCGTCGTAGCACCAGCGTCGATCTTCTTCGTCTCGCTCTTGCCATATGGCGGTGATGTGAGGGGCACCGACTGGTTGTGAGGGGCACCGACTGCCGGTACTCCGACTGGTTGCAGTTCGACTGCTAGCGACGCGAGTAGCCGCGTGGGAGCATGAGAGCGTTTCTCCTACTGGCTTTTCCTGATTCTGCTGAATCGCTGCCGCCGTCACCATGACCTTGATCTGGGCCACGATCGGGGCCGCCGGGCTATCAGATGCAATCATCGGGTCCAGCGTGTCGAGAAGTGTCTTGGAGGCGACGACATTCTGCAGCGGTGTGTGGAAGACAGCTTGGTCTCCCAATCTGGATTGTAGGATGTCCTCATGGACATTGCGGCCGCGAGATCGAAGCGATCGCGCTTGTGCCTCCTTACCCTTACGAAGAAGGCGATCTTCCTCCGCAGCTTCTTGAATCTCTTGGTGGCATTGGAGATCGGTTTTTTGCTCTTCTATTGCGAAGATGCCACGAAGACTGTAGCAATTCCTCGCGACGCCGACTGGTTTGATGGCTGAGTCAGAGTGACGTACCTGAGATGGATCGGCCTGATCTCTACCAGATTGGATCTGGTTTAGGTCCAGAAAGACAAGTTCTCCGAGTGCATCTGTGACGTAGTCCAGGTTTCCAAAGCGGAAAGCCTTGCCGGAGATGAAGGTGGTGTTGATTCCGCTGGTTGCTGCCATCGAGTCTGTAGGAAAAGATTATAGCGCTTCCCCTACCTGGCGCGCCAACTGTCGACTTTTGTGGTCGGCAATGAATTTATGGGGCAGACGCTAGATCTCAAACTCGAAGGTCACACAAGACAAAGGTTTAGACAGGTTCAGACCCTCGACGGAGGAGGTAATACCCTAGTCCTGTGTGCTGGGATTATCTGGATCTCTTGGATCTAAGATTGCTCATGTCTCTGTTGTTGCCCGCCCTCTCCCTTATATAATGGGGGTGGGGCGGTTTACAGAGTCCCGATCGGTTAAGGGATTTCGATCGGTTATTAGATTCTAATCGGTTATAGGATAGAGTTTACATCTTTATCTACCCTACTAACAACTCAGATTACAATCATATCTCTTATATCTAAATATATGTTCAACTGTCTCTAGGATGTATCGCCATACGCACGGCAGCAAGGCTTGGCGTGGAGCTTATCCCTGGGCCTTCCACCCGGCCCTGTATCTCCTTCAGGCACTTCTAGGCTGGTTATGAAGACACTTGGGTTCTTATATTGCACACTCGCAACCTAGGATAGACTAGAGATCAAGTTTTATTGAATTGCAAATCTGTCCAGAACTTGTTCTTGGCGCAGCAGTCAGTCTTTGATTTTTATAAAATTTAGAAAAATCCTTTTTAATTGATTCTTATTGGAGAAGGTGGACGACTCATATATCCATCTCTGGAAAAAAATTGGAGTCCACTGGTTGCACCGTTTGAGCGCTATGAATTGTAAACCGAGCCTCAAATATTCTGGTCGAAGTTCCTGACTGTCTGTAATGCTTGATTTTTCATGTTTATTCTACAAAGATTTTTGAGGTGATTTTTGGTGGATTGTTTCATAACTCAACTACTCACTGGGAGAAGAATTCTCACAAATTCTAGAGCAACAGAAACTCACCAACCACCTGCTCCAATTGAGGACAATTCCTGAAAAATCTGCTTTTACTTTTCTGGAAAGAGATTTTGGTGATTTAGCTTTATCTCTTTTAGAAAAGTAGTCTTTGAATTGATTCCTCTTTGTTTGGACACTTGAAAATCAGGATTGTGATTAAAAATCCCTCACATGATTCATGGTTCTCATCCATGCAAGCTTGGAGTACACATAGTTGTCTAATTGTTCGGGTTTTGGAGGGTGTGAGAAACACTAGTTTGAAGAAAAATCTTTGGATGTTTCAGATTTTTATTGCGAGATTGTTTGGAGTACTTTGAGTGGTGGAAAATTTTATTTGGGATCATTCACACCTCCTCTGATTGCCATTTCGATCCTTCAGAACATCGACATGTTACTAAAAATTAAAAGATTACGATAATTACGGGATTTGTTTGATTTGAAGGGCCATTAGTCCATAATAATCGTTTCGATAATTACGGGATTTCTCATGGATTTACCATCGATTTTATACAACTGCTTTTTTCATTTGCGTTGACGTCCATATGCTCTTAGACCGTACACTTGATTTTACTTTGTATAACACTTACTTTTACTATATTTTGTATTACATTTTATTATCGATAAACATAATGAGTACTCAAATATTAAATAATGGTTAGTAAATTGTTACGGGAATATCATTTTCTAATGAGATACAAAAACAAGATTTTACTATTGAGCGTAAATTGCTTTAGTTTGCATGGTGGTAAATTGTTTCTAATAATATGAGATTAGTGATTTTTTACTAACGATTTGTTGTTTTTGGACTTTCTACTATGTACATTAGTGCTTTTTATTACCATATATGTTACTTTTTACTGTTAGCAAGTAAGGAACATGCAGTCGATCGACGTCACTTTTTACTGTCAGCAAATAAGGAACGTGTAATGAACAGCGAAGCATTACTACGATCGACGTTACTTTTTACTGTCAGTAAGTATGGAACGTGTAATGAACAGCAAAACTTTACTACTGATTAAACGCGTCCGGAAACCTCGCTTCGAAGAATACGCCATTCAATTACATATCGCGGGACGTGGGATATTTAGGACCGAATTGTTTTTTTTGTCCGCCGTATGCTAGCTAATGCCTCTTCGCACGTTTCAATCAGTGCGTCGAATAACATAATCTGCACACAAGCGCAAATTAGCGCTACCTTATATGTATGTATATATGTGTATATATATATACATATATATATATATACATATACATATATATATATACATATACACACACTATTCTACACACTAGCCAGTTAGCATAGACTAATCTAGCCACGTATACCAGTACTTAGTGCAACGAAACTATCCCAGTTGACTATCAGCTACATGACAAACCAACTAGTTAATGCGTTTTCTTGTTTCTACATAGATCATTTTTTCATGTTTTATCCATAACTTTTTATTGGTAGCTCCGATTCAAAAACTATTTTCACTAGTATCTTACTGATGACGAGAGGAACATAATAATATAAGTTTCGCTAATAAATGCAGCATGAATCAAATTTTACTACCAAATGAACATCGAATTACTTAATGTGTTGTAAGATTTTACTACAGCACAGACTCCACATGCTGAATAAACCTGCTGGCATGATAGTATAGATTTTACTATTCTTATATTTAGATTTTACTTTCCGTATTTATAAATTTTACTATCATGTCAGAGGGTTCAATAGCCTGTAGAGTCTATACAGTAGTAAATCTTACAATAGCTCACCATGGTGCACGCGCATGTACAGCACGCCGCTGGCCTGGCCGACGAAACCTTACAGGTTTGCTCGAACTTCTTTGATCTCTCTCTTCCCCTGATTTCCATCGATCGACTGCTATCCATCCATCTATTACTATCTCATATGTTTAATAGGTAGTGAAATCTATAGCTTGTGTATGTGCTTTTCTATATCAGTGGAGATACTTGTGCTTATACATGTGGTCTTGTGTTGATGATCCAATCGTGTATGTCTTGCATCCTATAAAACCAGTATTTTTTTATTATTTTATGCTTTTGCCAAATTCCTGTATTTTCAGACTAATGCAATTCATGCCTATTGCTAGGTGCTGATTATTTACCTTCTAGCAAATCAGTACATGATTTGGTATTTTCCTTGTTGCAGGTGCAACAAGAGAAGTGCACGGCTGCTGCGGTTCCCTCCATGAACTCCTGGCTGATTCTTACATGTTACAAATTAGATTTTGCTGTCAAATATGTTATAAATTACTTGTTACGTATTTAGATGTTACTGTCCAACCTCATCGTGACGTATTACAACCATGCGATAGATTTACTCCAAAGTTACTGCCAAATGCATTCTAATTTACCATTCTTATATATAGATTTTACTGTATATACCAGAGAGTTCAATTTACTACTCAACAGACCACACACGCTGCTGAACCCTCTGCATAATAGTAAAATCTATATATACGGAAAGTAATATACATATATATATGGATAGTGAAATATGTATATATGTTGCTCTATATATACAATTATCTTACAGCACTGTTTCTTTGTGGAAAATAGTTTATACATGCATGGTGAAAGTGAAATATGGTATATACACGGTGAAAATTATATAATTAATGGTGTTCCTGTCGTACTACTTGTAATGGTTGTTGTTAACAGATGGGTCTGTATTACGATCTCTCGAAAGCAATGATATCAGATGTTGTATTGTACATGTAACATTGCATATGGAAATCTTGACTGCATGCTGATTCTCCTGGCCGGCCATCCCTTCGATGCAAAGCATGTAAACTGCAAGCATCAAGGACCGGCCAACGAAAGCAGAGCATGCAGGTGTGGGGCAGATCACCTGATAAGTTAAGATTGTATACCCGTTTCGGTCGGGGAGGAAATTATCAAGGAAATGAATTTTGGGTTTGGTTTCTGGGTACAGTGAGTTACAGACAACGGTACCATGATCAAAGCAATCTGATTTTATTGACGATAGTTTTGGCCATCGGTACGTTAGTTTCGGGGTCTTGTGAATCTGTCTTTGGGCTTTAGGAGGTGGGCTTTAAACCTTGTGAGAGGGGTTCCACCAACTAATCCCCCTCCCACCTAACCTCCCTCCCAACTATTCCCCTAATTTATTTCCTCCCTGCCTCCTCCCCCAACCGAGCTCCTCCCTACTGTTGCTCCTCCCCTAGCCGAGCTCCTCCTTGGTTCTCCTTTGGAGGTAAGTAGAGGTATTGATTTCTTAGGTTTAGTTGGGTGGTTTGATGCTTCTTGGAGGAGCCCTGCTAGATTTGGGAGTTCTAGGGTTGGGGATTTGGGGATTTTGGGAGGAAAAAGTGGATTTAAAGTGCGAGTAGTTCTGTGATTGTTCGAGCTGAGCAAAACCCTATTTTTGATCTGCGATTTGAGGTTCCTAAATGCATTTCCTGAGGGTTTGGCTGTAGTAGAATTTGTAGATCGTCATCTCACGTTTTATTAGAGACTAAGAACACGAACTTCGGTTCAACCGTTTAGGAGTTATGGTCGTTTTTGTGTCTGCTGTTCAGAGTTTGCTACTGTTGGCAGAAGCTTCGGATCTATGCTGTTTTGGGCCAGTTAGGGGCCGAATTAAATTATTTCTATAACTAGATAAAGCTGGGAAATTTCCTGTAGATTCCAAAAATGTCTTCATTTACTAAATTTCAAGTTGTATGCTAGAAGTTATGCTAGTTTGAAGGTGACAGTCCAGTTGGCATCATGCTAAAATTTTGGGTTAGGGTTGGTGTTATTAAATGGAGTCTTGGGACAAGATGAGCAAATAGAATTTGATGATTTCATTTTGATAGCTCTCACTTAGTTTATTTCTTTCATTGTTTGGGTTTTTGGGATAGATATTGTAGCCTTTATCGTATTGAAAGACCATGTGGAGATCTACCCATGTTGGTGATGAGTAATTGACTAAATTTGACCTTGGTTTGCTCTTGTTTGAGTTTGATTTGAATTGGATTTTCAATATGAAGCGATTTGAGTTGTGTCTGCCAGGGGCAGCACTACCGATCATGTGGGAGCGGTAGTGCCGGTCGAGCAGCAGTACCGGTTGGGGGAGCGGTAGTTATATTCCAGAGAGAGGTGTTCGCTGGTTCTTCAGGGGAGCGGCACTACCGGCCATGTGGGAGCGGTAGTGCCGGCCGAGCGACACTACCAGCCCCAGGAGGCGGTAGTGCCGGACAATAGAGCGAATGTTGAGTTTGAATTTTGAAATTGCATGAGATGTATTGCATATCAATTTGGACATTGATATGTCATGTGTTTCCTTGTTTTTGATGGTTGCAGGTTGACGAAGCAAGATCATGGTGAGGCGAAGGATGATCGGGATTAGGCGAGGTGCGCCGTGGATCGCCGGAAGATAATTGAAGACGGAGTCATGGCAAACTGTGAAGACAAGGAATGGACGAGATACTAGCTAGGCGCTGCATGGATCAATGAGGGCCATTGGATCTTGGTCTAGTTGATAGGTTAACGAGTCTTGTTAGTGTGCTTTGAAAACTGTGCAAGAAAACCTATTATGTGTGTGGGTTTTCGGTGAGCCCTTGCATGGCTGGTTGAGTGAGTTAATACTAGCCCTTGACGAGTGCTCTAGGGTTTAGAAGCTCATCCAAGGGTGGTAGGTGGCCCAAGAGTAGTATAAATAGAGGGGTAGGGGTAGCCCTCCTCCTCTTGAAGGTTTTGAGGTTGTTGTGCTCCTTTGAGTTTTTGCCCACTTTGTTGTGAGGCTTTGTAAACCTCCCTTCCAGAAATGAAAATTTAATCCATTACTCTCAATTCTGAATTTACTTTTCGCATTTACATTATGCTTTAAGTTCAGTCTATAAATTCCGCAATTTACATTCATGCAATTTACTTTCATGCAAGTTGGATTTGCCTCCCCTCCTTCTAAATGCTTTTGGATCTTTTGTTGAGGATGTATGATTGATGGATGAGTCTTTTTCACGCCATATCCCAGTCATAAGGGCAAATCTTGTGTTCTTTCTTACAAGAAACCGATTTTTGTTCATGAGATGATCGATCTTGGAAAATCGGGTTTTTATGCTTTCTTGTCTTGTGTTCTAGCTTGCTGTGACATGTGGGAAGTCATCTAGGATCATCTTAATCATCAAGAACCCACGAGCAAGTTTGGGGCTCAGTTTTTGTTTTTGTACCCATTCTTGTGTACCCTTCCGTAAATTTGAAAAAGGTTGGAACTTTGACGTCGATTCTAAGAATCGCCGACTAGAATAGGTTCCTGACATCCATACGAAGGTGTCCACAGAGTTTCATTGAGTTTGGATCATTGGATCAAAAGATTCCTCGATTTTTCTTTGTGAACTCGTGCTGAAATCACTGTTTAGATGCCTGTTTTTACTGTAGCTACAGTTACTCCGGTAGTACCGCCCCTACATGGGCGGTAGTGCCGGCCTCAGGCTAAAATTTGAGAAAACTGATTCTTCCACCTCCATTTGATACCGAAGTATTTTGACTTAGTTTCTTTGGGTGAAAAATTGCATTTGTGATCTTCTTTGGGGGGTAAAATTTAATTTGGGATCATTCACCCCCCCTCTGATCACCATCTCGATCCTTTAATTGGTATCAGAGCCAGTTTTGCTCTTTCATAGATCTTGACCGGTCTCAAGAGCCATGGCGATGGACAAGTATTCCACCAAGCCTCCTATTTTTTCTGGAGTTGATTTTCCATTTTGGAAATCGCGGATGGAGTCATACATCACTGCCTAGGGCTTTCTGATATGGTAGAAGGTGAAACTCCCGTATGAGGTTCCTGCTGATGAAAACGTCATGACCGGTAATATGGCTAACGTAGAGGCGAACACTAAGGCAAAGAACATTCTCATACAGGGTCTTAGCCGCAGTGAGTATGATAGGATTTCTCACCTCCATTTCGCTCACGAGATTTGGATGACCCTTGATGCTTACTATAAGGGCACTACTCAAATCAAGACTGTGAGGCAGGATCAGTACAAGCGTGAGTACAACAAGTTTGAACAACACGCTGGTGAGAGTCTTGATGAGTGTTTGAGTGGCTTTACTAAGATGTTGAGCGATCTCTAAGCAATTGGTTGCATATACTTTGACTCGGATAATGCTCGCCATTTCTTGACTGCACTCAATCTTAGTGTTTGGGAGATGAAGGTGACCACCATCAAGGACACCACCGACTTGTCGACTCTGACTCTTGATGGGTTTTATTCACGCCTCAAGACTCATGAGATTGATGTCATCTCCCGAAAGATGAAATCTCAATCGATGGCTTTGGTCACCGATCCTATTGTATCTTCTTCTTCTGATTCTTCTGTTGGTTTTTCCCTCTCCACCCTTTGCGAGTTAAGCGATGACCAACTGAAAAAATTTCTAAAAAATGAGCTTGCTCTTCTGTAACATCACAAAATTTGAGTTTTGGAATGTTTGGATTTAAAAATGAACCATTTGCAATTTCTCCAGAATTAATCCAAGCTTAATTTGATTTTCTATTAATGAAAGGATTTAGTTGGGTTCATTGTGCTCAAATGAATTTTTCTGTATTTTTGGAGATTTTTTTGAATTTATTTTATATTTATTTGAATTTATTTGCTCTTATTTGAATTTCTAAAATTTTATTAATTGGGAAAATGGTTTTCATTCTGAAAATCGGTTCCGGGCCGAATTCATTTTTCTCAGCCCGTTTTCCCCGCTCGACCCGTTTTTCCCGCCAGCTCCTATTCCCACTTCGCTCGGCCCACCTCCTCTTCGCAACCCATCTTCCTCGCCATTCACAGCCCGCCAGCCCACGCCGCGTGGACCGTTGGATCCGCGACACGTGTGCGGCTGTGATGCAACCACGTAGCCCGCGCCGTCGACCTCGAAACCCTAACCCTAGCCGCCTGGAGTTCGTACGTCGCACGCTGCCACTCTCAGATTCCTCACCCTACACGCCACCCCAGGCTATTTAAGCTGCCGCCAACCCCCGCCTGAGGTTCTCCTCTCCACGCCACCTCCTTTGCCCTCCTCGTCATTGCCCGAGATCCCACCGTCACTTCGCCCGAGCTCGCCCAAGTTCGCCACCACGCCCGAAGCCTTCCGCCGCATCTATCTCCGCCGCCGGTGAAGCTCCACCAACGTCGTTTGTCCCTTTGGATTCATCGCATCGAGCTCTTCAAGTTTCCCAAGGTTTTGCACCCAATTCGGTAAACTTCTGCCGCGTTCCATGTCGTCTCCCTCGGCTCCAGTGGAATAGCACCACTGCTCGCCATCGTCCTCCTTTGTTATCTTTCGGTCGTCTGATCGCCCGCGAGTATTCCGAATTTGGCTACGTCGCAGCCATTTCCGCTCGCTTCTCGGGCGTTCGATCTGACTGCGCCGTTGGATGCATGACATGCGGCCGTCCGCGTCAGCGCAATGTCATTGCCCACGAGTGTAGCCACATCAGCCCTTCTGCCCACGTGTGCGTCAACGCTGCGTCAGCTGAGCCACCACGTCATCGATGACATTAGCCCTAGTCTGGTTCAGTGGACTCGGTCTACCGCGAACCCAATGACGTTATCGATTGCGAAATAAATATGTTTTTCTTTAGAAAAATAATTCCAGAAAATATATTTTTTCTATTTTCTCTGATTTATTTTTCCAGGAGCCCGTTCTCCCTCACATGAACTCCGATTGAGGCGATTCAAATTTCTAAATTTTTCTAAAATCAAGATCTACTATCCAGAGCTATTTATTTTAAGTTTTGGGCTTGTTTGAGTCTCTGCTTTGTATTTTTTTGGTTTCATTACCTTCTTTTCCAGTAGACGCTAATTTCCGAGGGAGCAAACAGAGACTTCGAAGACCAAGACTCAGCACTAGATCAGCATGGCAAGTCGTAACCTTTGATCATATTGAACCTATGTTTGCAAAAGTACTTTGCTTTATACAATTGCATGCTATTTCTGTACAATGATTATTTGCTAGGAATAGCTATATACCTAGTTGACATTATGCCACCTTGATTATTGGGATGCCATGTATCCATTGTTAAACCTAGGTTGGGACATTAATAGTTGGATATAATCATATTACCAACATTGGGTTATTGTAGCTATGCTTAGACATGTTTAGTTCTACGATGGGATTCATATCACATGTTGAATAATATTAATCTTGACTTAATAAGATATTGAATTGTGGCCGATAGCCACTGTTGTAAAATTTGTAGTACCATGGCGGGGTTTGCCATTGATCTTGGTTGAACAAAGTTGTTTTTCCTCGAGCAAGTGATCGTGCAGTAAAGGGGGTGCTTTCTAGCACATTGGGATGTGGATGTCTTGCCCGAGACAACTTAAGGACTTAATCTTGTGCGCTATTGAACTGGGCCTAACTGTACTACCACAAGTCTGGTATGGGACAGACCTAGCTGATTAATTTCCAATGTCTAGCCTTGAGTACTGCCAATTGGTGGTGTGGGTTCCGGGATAGACGGGTAGATTCGCAAGGCGCAAGAGGGGGCCCTGCGGGGCGAAACCTTAGCGGGCAGTACCGAGTTTAGACAATACATTGTAAAGGCTTTGTTATGATCTCTCTACGGCACACCAAAGGAAGTGTGCTAATTGCGCTGCACAAAGAGATGATTATGTTTTGTGGGTAAAGTTGTACAACCTCTTTAGAGTGTAAAACTATTCGAATAGCCGTGCCCACGGTCATGGACAAGCCTGGGAATTTCACACGAGGTATAGAGTGTTTTATGAAATGTTGGGAATGTGGAATTGTTGGGATGTGAACGGGGAGTTTACTGTTGTTTTATTGTCTAAAGTTATGCTGTTGAATTTGGTGGTTGATACTTGTTTTAGATGGTGTAGGGTGATGCCTCACCATTCTGTTCATGTTATCTATCATTGATTTACCAGTTATGTATTACCTTTTCATAAATATGCTTTCAATCTATTTATTGTATTTCAATTCAAGTCATTGCTTTCTGCAAAAGAACCATATGTCTATCCTTTGTCAAGCCATGCATGAATATTGCATCATTTCTCTACGGCTTGCTGAGTACTTTTTGTACTCACGGCTATACGCCTTTGTTGATTAGTTGCTGAAGAAGGATCAGGAAATGTTGATCATCATGAGGAGGAATACTATGAAGACTATGTGGATTAGGAAGGCGTTCCCTAGACGATTGCCTCTGGCATGTCGAATGGCCCAAGTTATCTTTTTTGCTGCAATAGTTTATTTGTTTCTTAAGCCCTTAAGGCATAGTGGTGTAAACTTTGACCATAAGGTTTGATGCTTTATTTAATAATAATTTGCCTCTTTCTTAGTTAATTCATTCTATGGAATGATATTTCATCTATGTTTCCGCTGTGTGCACTAGCATGATCCTGGACTAGTGTAGTATACACAGAGAGTTTCGGATTTGCAAATTCGGGTCCCAACAGAGATGGTATCAGAGCCATATCGACTATGGGTTGCTATCCTAGTTAGCATGGTCTTCAAAACTATTTTCTAAATCAAACCAAGAACTTGGTATTTAATAGTTTCTATCTCCTCTCATCTTATTCCTAGGTTCTTATCCCTCTCCTTTGCTGAAATATTGCTTTGAAATTTAAATTGATCTTATCTCATGAAACTTCTCAAAGCCTCGAGTCTTCTGCAAGGAATCAAATCAAGGGAGACTATGATCAAGCCATCAAAGACATATCCGAGAAGACTACCATATAAGATAGGTTTTTGGTGCTCAGCAGTGTTTGAGCATGTTATCCCTTTCAGTTTAGTTACGTTTTGTCCACGTATATTAGGATTTTCATTGCTTGTGTGCCTGGTATGTTGTACACTTGCCCCAAGCATGGTGTTGCAACCATACCTCAAGTTGAAAGATTTATTTGTCTCTTTATTTTGTATCCTTTTCGGCTATGTCCCTTGTTGACTTTTGTCCTTGGGTATTACCTCTCCCCTAGATGTCCTTACCACTTGTCTATTTCTTTTCCCTCTTACTTATCAAACCCTTGGATCTAACCCAGAGTGAGTATCAACCTTCTTGCTATTATTCTGGAGCTGGTCGCAGTTTGCCAGTGGATGCCAATGCTAGCACCAGCGCCAACCCCAACCCCAATGCACTACCCGCAGTGACAGATCAGAACATTGGACACTTTTTGGTAGCTCAGACTCAGCTTATGAACACAATGATGCAGAATATGAACAACATGATGAATCAGCAGAACCAGACTGCAGTTGCCCTGGCTAACATGTTGAACCAGCAGAACCAAACTACCGCTGCACCTCCTCAAACTCATCCGTGGTTCAAGCTGGCTAAATTCATGAGGACTCATCCACCTACTTTCCCCAATTCTTGAAAACCATTGGACGTAGATGATTGGATTCGCTCCATTGAAAAGAAGCTTGTAATTGCTCAGTGCATAGATCATGAGAAGGTTCTCTTCGCCGCTTATCAGTTAGAAGGCACCGCCGCTGTAGGTGGGAGAACTACAGTGCCGCCCATGATGAACCCTAGACCATCACTTGGGTAGAGTTTTCCACTGCTTTTCATCAATCTCATATCCCAGATGGAAAAGTAGAGATGAAGAAGAACGAGTTCCGTGAACTCAAGAAAGAAGGGATGACAGTGAGTGAATACCTTAACAAGTTCACTTAGACTACTCATTTTACTCCTCCGACTGCATTTAGAACACCTACACCAGCACCTCACCCAGCTGCTTCAAGCAATCGCAACTTCAGCAACAACAGCAATCTGCCGCAAAGGACCAATAATCTAACTGCAGGAGTCACATGTTTCAACTACCATAAATTGGGGCACTATGTCAACAATTGCCTAAGGAAGAAATCTTTGATGCCAGTCCAGATGGAGCTAATTTAAAGTTTCAAGCTACTACAGATCAGTCTATAGGAATAAAAGTTTGCAGTGCCAAAGGAATAAGTTTGGAAGATGTGCCAGTCGTCAGAGAGTTTCCTGATGTGTTTCCAAATGAGTTGCCTAGCATGCCACAGACCAAGATATAGAATTTCTGATCGAGCTAGTTCCTGGAACACCATCTATCTCCAAGAGACCTTATATGATGTCTGCTAATGAGTTAGCTGAAATGAGGAGATAGATTAAAGAGCTGCAAGATCAAGGTTTTGTGAGACCAAGTTCTTCACCATGGGGAGCCACAGTTCTTCTAGTTGAAAAGAAAGATGGTACTCAACGAATGTGCATAGATTATCGTTCTCTCAATAAGGTCACCATCAAGAATAAGTACTCTTTGCTAAGGATTGATGATTTATTCGACCAACTCCAAGGAGTCGGAGTGTTCTCAAAGATTGACATGAGATCAGGTTACCATCAATTGAAGATTCGTCAAGAGGATATTCCCAAAACAGCTTTTGTAACTCGGTATGACCAATATGAGTATACCGTGATGTCCTTTGGATTGACCAATGCCCCTGCCTATTTAATGACCCTGATGAACAAAGTATTTATGGAATAACTGGATAAGTTTTTCGTTGTCTTTATCGATGACATTCTGGTCTACTCCAAAAGTGAAGAAGAACACGAGGATCACTTGCGCCTAGTTTTAACGAAGCTAAGAGAAAACCAGCTTTATCCAAAGTTTAGTAAATGTGAGTTCTGGTTCGAGTGTGGTGGCCCCAACCATATTCCAGCGAATTGCCCCAAACTAGAGAAGGCAAAGAACGACATCGACGGTTCGGCAAAGAACGATTACATCGACAAGAACCACAACAAGAAGCCTCCAGTTTGTGAGTCGGTGCGTGAGAAGAAGTACCGTAACTTTTCCAAGAACAAGAAGCTCTTCCACCGCGTCCTCGCCGCACTCGATGACATCAACCTCTCTGACAAGAAGACATGGAGTGACGAGGGCGAGGATGAACCGCAAGAGAAGAAAGGTGGCGATGACTTCACCGGCATGTGCTTCATGGCCGACGCAAAAGGCATCAGCGACTCCGAGCTCTACAGCCACTCGGACGAGGTACCTTCCTATGACCAGCTTAATGAAGATTTTTGCAAATTAGGGAAATTTCATGCTACGGCTAGAGCTAGGTGTATGGAGCTTGAGAAGGAAGTAGGTACTTTGACTCGGGAGTTAGCTTCACTTAGATCTTCTCTCTCTCGAGTCACTAATGACTGTTCTTTGTGTGATGCTTTGCTTGAGGAGCTAGAAAACCTAAGGACCATACATGATGCTGTGCTTGCTGAACTTGATGATCTTAGGTTGAAGAATGCTAGCACTAGTTCTGTTGATGCTATTCCTGTTGAGGCTAGTTTTCTTCATGCTCACTCTACTCCCTTATGTGAAAATTGCCCTAAATTGCTTGCTGAAATTGATGCCATGAGCAATCACCGTAGGAAGCTTTCTTCTAGAAACGATGAACTTGAATTGCATGCTTCTAAGGACCCAGTCAGCTCGTGTGAGGGATATAAGCAACTAAAACATGACAATGAAACCTTGAATGTCAAGTGTGCTAAACTTGCTAAGGACTTACTAGATATGTCACAAGAAAGTTGCTTGCGATGTGTTGAGATTGAGGGGGACTTGGATAAAATCCATGTCAAACTTAGGAAGAAGTTGAAAGACCAAGCCCATAGGATTAGAAATGTTTCTTGCGTTTCTTGTGAGTCCCTCAAGATTGAGGCAGCCGTGCTGAGGGAGAAAAATACACATGCTAAGAGAGCTTTTCTTTCTGGTTCTTCTTCTTCTTCTCTTCCCTGTTCTTCATATGCCTCTTTCTTCCGGGAGTGTGAGTATCTCATGAGCACTCTTGAGAAGTTTGTAGGAGGCAAGAAGAAGCTCAATCTCATTCTAGACCAATCCAAGATTAGTCGATTCAATCAGGGTCAAGGATTTGACTACTTGTAGCACGCTCGGACGCATCCTCCCACCATTGTGCGTGGCTCCAAGAGTGGTGAGATCGTGGTAGCTCTCAGGGTGAGTACCATTATGTTTAGGTCTGCCGGGGTTGTCCATAGGATCTCTGATCAGAAGGTTACTCCTCCTGCTACTTCTGCCTCTTGCAAGGCGAAGTATACATGCACCTTCTGTCAGAAGGATGGATATTTGGTAGATTTCTTCTTTAGGCACACCAAGATCACAAGGCATGAGCGTGTTACTGCTCTTAGTGTTATTCAGGGTTATCTCCAGACTCTGAGTGCTTCTAAGGCACGCACTGCTTCTAGACAGGTTAGAGAGTCACCTATTTTTGGGCAGCATCCAGGACTCGGTTTTCAGGCTGTTCAGTTGAGGTTTAGTCCTAGAGCTGCTCGTGGTTAGTCTTTCCACCGTTCTCTTGATATTCCTCATTTTTCCTATTGAGGTAGATATAAACGGCGTAAGGTGTTTTCTGGTAGGAGATTCAGGCAACCTAACTGGAATGGTCTGGCTTTTGCACCACGGCTAGCCAAACCAGTTTCAGCTCCGATATCTTCTGCTATTGCTAGTTCTAATCTCGTAAGGGTTGAGTGTAAGAGAGATGCTAGAGTCCAGTCTCCTTCCATGGCGGGCACCTTGAGGCATCGTATGGTTAAGTATTGGGTTCCCAAGTCATCACTTTATCCCAGTACTGAGTCATTCTTCTCTTCTATGACTTGATCAGGTTCATCGGATTGGGATGGGAGATGTTTGGATTGTCGACTCTGGCTGTTCTCGTCATATGACCGAAGACTCTCGTGGTTCTCTTCCCTAGTCCAAGCCCCTGGTGATGAGTTGATCACTTTTGGGGATGCTTCATCAGGTAGAGTCATTGCTAAGGGCACCATTTGCATTAATCAGAATTTCATTCTTAAGGATGTTGCCTTAGTAAGTAAGCTACAGTATAATTTGCTTTCTGTGTCTCAGCTTATCGATAACTCTTTTGAGGTAAGCTTCAAGAGTAGTGCCTGTAGAATCCTCGATTCTTCAGGAGAGTTAGTTTGTGGGATTTCTAGATATGGGAGAGTCTTTCGTGCCGATTTCTATGCTTCTTCTGGAGACTCTCTCCGTTGTTTGATTGCTTCTAAGTGCTGTGATCTCTCCTTCTCGCATAGGAGACTTGGTCACATTGGATATGATCATTTGACCTGAGTTAGCAGCCATGACCTCATTCGTGGTTTGCCCAAACTCAAGATGGTCAAAGACTCAGTTTGCTCTCCTTGCCGACATGGTAAGATAATTGCTGCTTCTCATCCCCCAGTCACAGTTGTGATGACTTATGCACCAGGACAGCTCTTAAATATGGACATTGTTGGTCCAGCTAGAGTGCAGTTAGTGAGTGGGAAGTGGTATGTTCTTGTTATTGTTGATGATTTTTCGAGGTACTCTTGGGTGTTCTTCATGGCCTCAAAGGATGAGTCTTGTACCCATTTCTGGGGTTTGGTTCATCGGTTATCTTTTGAGCTCCCTGGTGCCTTACGAGCTATACAGAGTGAAAATAGCACGGAGTTCAAGAACTCCTATTTTGAGAGTTTTTGTGTGGAGTCTGGTTTAGAGCATCAGTTCTCCTCTCCCTATGTCCCTCAGCAAAATAGCATAGTGGAAAAGAAGAATAGGACCCTGGTAGAGATGGCCAGGACGATGCTAGACGAGTACAACATTTCTAGGAAGTTTTGGGCTGAGGCTATAGCTACTACTTGCCACGTTGCTAATCGCGTATTCTTGAGAGCACATTTGCACTACACTTCTTACGATTTGAGGTATGGGCGAAAGCCCAGTGTTTCTCATTTTCGTGTGTTTGGTTGCAAGTGTTTTATTTTGAAGTCTAGTAACCTGGATAAGTTTGATTCTCGTTCTCCTGATGGTATCTTTCTGGGTTATTCGATTTCTTCTCGTAGCTATAGGGTTTGTAGTTGCGATGCGCATCGGATCATAGAGACTTGCGAGGTGACCTCTAATGAGGCTAGCCTAGGAGCTAGACCTAACATTTCAGGATCTTCTTCCACCTCCGAGACCATCTTTGTAGAGGTTGAGGGTGATGGAGATGATGGTGTTCCACCTGATCTAGACCCCTCTACACATGAGGTGCCTCCCGTTTCTATTTTTGCACCTCATGGAGACCAGCCCTTGCCCTCTAACTCTCATGCAGCTAGTGGCTCTGCTCCTACCTCTTCTGAGCATGAGGTAGAGGCCACTTTTGCTTCTGGACCTCCCCGTCATATTCAGCGTTGTCATCCATCTGATCAGATCATTGGCGATCTGTTTGAGCGGTTCACTCGCTCAAAATCTGGTTTGTCCAGTTTTTGCCTCCACTCTGCCTTTGTTGCCTCCTTTGAGCCGAAGGATGTTTCTCATGCATTATCCGATGAGTCATGGATCAATACTATGCATGAGGAACTTGAGAATTTCGAGATGAACAAGGTATGGCAGCATGTTGAGCCCCCATCTGGTCATAATGCCATTGGGACCATATGGGTGTTCAAAAACAAGCAGAGTGAGGATGGGGTTGTCATTCGCAACAAGGCTAGGCTAGTTGCACAGGGATTTTCTCAGGTTGAGGGTCTTGACTTTGAGGAGACCTTTGCCCCTATAGCTATACTAGAGGCTATTAGGATCCTACTTGCATTTTCTGTATCCCGGGGCTTCAAGCTCTATCAAATGGATGTTAAGAGTGCATTCCTCAATGGCTATATTGAGGAAGAGGTTTATGTCGAACAACCTCTAGGATTTGAGAACCCCAAGTTTTCGAGTCATGTATACAAGCTTTCCAAAGCTTTGTATGGACTCAAGCAGGTTCCCAAAGCATGGTATGAGAGCCTCAAGTCTTATCTTCTCAGCCATATCTTCCAGATGGGCAAAGTAGACAAGACTCTGTTCATTAGACACCATTTTCTTCTGATCCAGATTTATGTGGATGATATCATTTTTGGTGGCTCATCTCATTCTCTTCTGTCTTAGTTTTCTGAGGTGATGAGCACAGAATCTGAGATGAGTATGATGGGCGAGTTGAGCTACTTCCGTAGCTTCCAGATCAAGCAAACTCGGGAAGGCACTTTCTTGCATCAAGGCAAGTACACCCGGGACATCCTGAGGCGCTTCGACATGTCTGACGGGAAGCCGATAATTACTCCTATGGCCACCACTGTTGTCCTCGAGCCGGATGAGGATGGTGAGCCTGCTGATCAAAAGGAGTTTTGGAGCATGATCGACTCCCTCTTGTACCTCACTGCTTCGAGGCCGAACATACATTTCGTTGTTTGTCTGTGTGCTCGATTTCAGGCTTCTCCTCGTGCCTCTCACCACCAGGTGGTGAAGCGCATCTTCAGGTACCTTCGTGCTACCACTGATTATGGTATTTGGTACTCTTCTTCTTCTTGTCTATCCCTTCGAGCCTTTTCCGATGCAGACTTTGTTGGCTGTAGGATAGATAGGAAGAGCACTTCTGGCACTTGTCAATTTATTAGCAATTCTCTTGTTTCTTGGTTGTCTAGGAAGCAGTCTGGGGTTGCACAGTCTACTGCAGAGGCCGAGTATGCTGCTGAAGTGAGTTGCTGTAGTCAAGTGATTTGGATGTGTTCGACTCTACGTGACTTTGGGTTAGCAATAGCGAGTGTTCCACTTTTCTATGACAACACTTCTATTATTTGCATTGCTAAGAACCCAGTGCAGCATTCTCGGACCAAGCATATTGATGTTAGATATCACTTCCTTAGAGACCATGTGGAGAATGGGGATATCGTGCTTTAGTTTGTAGAGTGACCACCAGTTAGTCGATATTTTTACCAAGCCTTTGGATAGCTCCAGGTTTGTTGCCTTGAGGAGTGAGCTTGGAGTCGTGTGCCCTTACGGCCTATTGTGAGGGGGAGCAGGTTTGTATATTATGTGTTATATGTTTTCTTTCACCATTTCCTTTCTTTTGCTTTTTTTGGGTGATTATGAGATTATTTTCCTGAGTTGAGTTCACTTCACTTAGACTTCTGGCATGCTTTGCATGGACCTCTCATCTTGTGCTTTAGGTTGCTATCATGTGTGATTAGCTATTCTCTCTTCTCTCTAGGTTGAGTTCCCTCACAGTCTTATAAGTCTAGCGGGTGTGGACCTCCTGGGTAGATAGGGTTTGTGTGCACTCCTTAGTTTGAGATATAGAGTCAGCTTCCCTATGTTAGTCACTGGGGAAGATGAGAGCGAGTCTGAGCCGTAGTGAGTCTCTTCTATCTTTTCTATGCTCAATAGACATCCAGTTTGCAGTTTCTCGCTTCCTCTCCTCATTCTGTATTTCTGGTTTCGATTGAGTTCAGTTGGATCTTTGTTGAGCTTAATTCTGCTAATAACCCAACTTGAACCAGATTTGTGCTTAAAATTTATTCACATGTTGAGATGGAGTTTGGGAATCTGTTCATGCATTGCATATAGACTGTATTTTCTGTTTTATGAGCTTTGTATATTATGCAATTGATTTCTTCTTCATGCTATACACCATGCTACATCATTTAAAGAAAATAACTAGCTTAGATATGTCCAAGTTCATTTATCTTGCTAAGTTTTAAAAAATGAACATAAGCTTTAAATGAAAAACTTGATGAAACATGTTGCTTTTACTTGCTAGGTTTCTTCTCTAGCGGTTTGTGATATAATTTGAGAAATTTTGGAGTTCTCTAGAGTCCCTATAGCAATTTGGGTGAAACTAGTTTGTTTCATGCTTGAGTCCTTCATATGCTCATAAATCAATGTGCTAAAATGAAAATTTACGCAAAAATGACTCTATTTGTGCATATTCGACTCAACACCTTACATTCACAAGACAGCTTCCCATTGCACTTGGGATGAACTTGGAATACATAGTATATGACCGAGACCATCCTCTTAAGAGTTCATCTTGAGATGGTGAAGGATCGAGATGGCCTAGAGGGGGTTGTAACATCCCAAAATTTCATTTAAAAAATAGGATAAAAAAATATATTTTAAATTATTATTTTTATCGGTTGCCTCAAGTTTATTTGTCTCCTCTTTATTTTCTGCATTTCTCTAGAGTTCAAAAGAAAAAGGCTTTTGCCTATTTTTAGAAAAAATTAAACTATTTTCTTAAAAAATAAAAACTCTATTTAAGTTGGAATTAATTTTTTTTAAAAATATATCACAAGGAACTTCGGTGAATTTTCCCATTATTTGTTAAAATCCTGATTTCAAAACCTTTCCAAAAGTCTCATCAATTAAAAATATAGTTTGGAGACAAAATAAAAGATTTGGTTTTGCTAAAACTACCTTATTTAACATAAATAAACCTAAGGGAATTTCTGCGAAATTTCCTACATTTGTCAAATTATATATTTTCTAAATCCTTTCCGAAAGCTTTAACAAAATAAAAATATATGTGGATATAAAAATAAAATATTTGGTGGTACCAAAATATTTTAGTTGATCTCAAAATTTCCTAATTAAATTCCCTGAATTTTCTTAGAATTTTTGGGGCTGTTTTAGTATTTTCCAAATTAAAAAGATATTAAAAACAATATAAAAGTACCTAATGTACATGAATAAAATTATTATTTTATGTAATAATATTTTATTTGTGTTACTAAGGCTGTGGGCCATGTTCCAGATTTTTCCCGGATTTTTAAACGGTTGTTTGATATTTATTTCGATTTTATGGGTGATACTTAATAATTCGGATTAAATAAACAGTAACAGCTAGAGTAAATCCGGATGTATTCAGTCATAACTCCGGTGAGCTCTCCTGGTCACTCCCGATCTTCTTTTGATCTAAAATTTTTACCAGAGCTTCCTCTTGCTGTCCTCTACATCCAGTAAAATCAAATTTTGCAAATGCCTACCGGAGCACCTCCGGCAACCGATTTCTTTCCCAACTCCGGCGAGCTTTTCCCGTTGATCCATTGCTCCTTTGTAGCTAAGAATTGAACCCTAGACGCCTCTCCTCATTCCCCACATCATACTCAAAGATCATCATCAGAATCGCAACGGAGCTCCCTCAGCAAGCCTTTTTCCCCAACTCCGGTGAGAACTTCGGCGAGCTCTACTGGGCGCTCCCGAACTCCGTTCATCCTCACATTTTTTGTGGAGCACCCCCATGAAGGTTGCAACACCTCTGTAAAGAAGTTTTGGAAAATTCCAAACAGAGCACCGCCGGCGACCCTTTTCTCCTACAACGTCGACGAGCTCTCCTGGGCACCCCTCTCGTCGGCTGGTTTTGGCATCGCGTTCCTCGCCGACTGGGTGAGTTTTTCTGAGATAAAACTGCGTCATCTCGTGCCTATTTGTCAGATCTATCTCTCCACCAAATTTCGTGCAGTTCCATCCGCGGAATCAAAAGTTACGGCCGTTCTAATCTCAAATCTTGCTGCTGCCCGTTCTCCTCGGTTTTTGTCGGTTTGACCGTGAATTTTTTTTTCTGTAGACTCCTCTTGATGTCGTCTACACGGTGCTCACCCTAACTCAAGGTTTTGCCCACGGGATTTGTGCAGAAAAATCAATCCTCCCCGATCAGACTGCGTTCCAACGGCAGAAAACTTCATCGCGCGTTCCCCGTTGATCCAGAAGGTAAAACTCAGATCCGTTCACGTCATATTGTGCCAAATGATCCCAGATACTCTCTGTATAATTTGGTTAGGTTCCATCTATTATTTTAATAGTTATGATCGTTAGATCTATTGGCTCCGGCGTAGTTAAATCGACGGTTTGTGATCATGCATTGGGTTGCTTCCAAATCCGGATATACCGTTGAGTTTGTGTCACCGCGTTCTACGTGGTGCTTACTTTCCCTTTGCTATTTCATCCTCCAAAAAGTTTAATATTCGTTACCGTCGCCTTTTTGCCACCGCCGTGCGTCGTCTTGTGCCGCCAACCATTTTGGTTTGTCGTGGCCATGTCATTGTGTCCATAAGATTATTATCCCCTGTTTTGCCCACCGTTGAAGTTCATTGATCCCCGGTTGCCGTCAAAGCCATATTCTAGAATCTACCCGACATCTTTTGGCCTAGTCCTTCGTGTCGGTGCGCATTTCGGTTCGCCATCTTTGATAACCTTTAATCGTAGAGCTAACCCTACCACCCTACCCTATGCCATGTGTATTCATCCTTGAATCGTTTCGCTCAAACCCGGACTTAACCCTTGGTCCAATTTGTCGTTGTGTCACGATATGTGCACCCCGCAGATCTCAAACCAAATTTGAGCCATGTCATGACCTCGCTGCCCTATCTTTCAACCGAGGGTTGCCACCTTATAATCTCATAAGTGTTCCGTTAACGCTTCACCTTCATCGTTAACATTCCGTCGTTAATGTCCTATCGTTAACGTTCCGTCGTTAATGTTCCGTCGTTAACATTCCGTCGTTAACGTTCCATCGTTAACGTTCCGCTGCTAACGTTCCGCCGTTAACGCTTTGCTCTCGCTTCGCTATCATCGCATACGCGCATTCCAGCAAGAGCGTAGCGCGATGTCATTATCCTTTCTATCGTCCTATCGTGATCTAACCCCATTCCCTGTGAGTCTGGATTTATCTTTCTATCATCTGCAAAGCCGGACTAAAACCTAACTTAAGACCGGTTCGATGGACTGAGTTCATCGTGAGCCGCGCTGCCGATATTGCGGTTTTCCTCGTTTTGTCCACCGTAGTAAGATATTTGTACTGTCTTACTACATATCGTCATCGCCCTGTTATCGTCAAGTCTCTTGTTTGATGTATGACTGAACCCCAGATCGGATCGCACTGAATGTCGATTCCATCTGTCCTTGTCTTATCCCTGAAAATCTAATCTGCCATTAACCTAGAATTCATTCGTGGACTTGGTCGATAGACCATTGGCCATATGTCATATCCTGGTGCCATATCTATTCTATTAGTCTATCTTTCTTTTGTTAGACTGTGTATTTGTTTAGTCAACAAAAGTCAACATTGAGCATCAGTTTAGTTCATCATGAACTAACATATCTTTATGGACCCAATATATAGATCAAGAGCCCATATGTCAATATCTGTCCAATCGAGTTATTTAATCTCGAAGGATATCCCCTGGAATATACTCCGTCTTTCCCTAATTATCAGTCGTAACCATCTCGATAAATCTTCTGAAAGCCTGTTCTCTTTCATCCGATCTTCGATCAAATATAAGTTCCTAAATTCGATCCCTTCCGTTCAGTACCAATCTAATATTAAATTGGAGTTTATTTGAATTGCTTTTGAGTTTTGTTGTATTTGTGCTTCTTTGTCGTTAGATGTGTCGTCCAGAAGTTACCCAAGTAGTGAAGGGCGAGGAAGTCAACATTCGATTGAAGAGCCAAAGGTTGAGGAAGCCAAGATCAATTAAAAGAGTAAAAGCGTTTATAGCAAGTGCCAGGCAAGTTGTGCTTTGATCATGTTGAACCTACGCTTACAAAAAACTGCTATATTGTTTTACTTTATTGCATATTATTTGACATGTACAAATGTCTTCAATTAAATTTGGGACTTAGCTATTATACCCAATTGATCTATACCCTACCTTGCCATTTGTATATCATGATATATTGTCACCCTAGATTGGTTCATTATAGTTGGTTAGTAATAATAATCAACATGGGATAGTTAGACCGTATTAGTTGCTTAGCCATGCCACGTCATCACATGTACTTTAATCTTTGATAAATAATCTTGACTAATGGAATATGGAACGATGTTATGAACTTGTGTGTCATGTGTGGTCACACGATGAGATTGAGTTGTGGTGGCGAGAGGATGTCACATAACGAGGTTAAATTGGTGATGGCACGTGGTGCTTGGTAATCAACTGGGGTGGTTATGATTTAGATTGGGGCAAGTGGCAAGGGGCGAGAATGCCAAGGTGGGCCCGATGGGCAGGGGGTATGTGGAAGTCTTGCCTTGATCATCTTAAGGACTTAACCTTGCAAGCCTTTGACCTGAGTCATTCATGCGACCACATGTCTGGTATGGGACAGACCTAGATGATTAGGGTTCTGATATCTTTCCTCTGATACCTCGGGGTGACAGTATACGGAAGTGTATCTGTGTGGGGGAGTGTACCTGTGCTACGACTTGGTGCCCATCCAACGGTGTTGGCCTGTCCTATACTTCGGCTCCGCGTGAGAGGAGTAATAGTGAAGGAAATACCGGAGAGGTTCTTTGGATAAGGTAGAGGTTCCTGAAAGGCTTTGTCGTGATTTCTCTGCTGGCACACCAAAGGAAGTGTGCTAATGGCCAGGCACAAAGAGAATCTCACGTCGTGTGGGTAAAGTGCATAACCTCTGCAGAGTGTAAACCTATTCGAATAGCCGTGCTCACGGTATTGAGCAAAACTCGGGAATTACAATTAAGGGTTAGACTTTTGAAATGAAAACTTGGAATGGGATGGCAGGATTGCCATGAAAGGTTGGAACTTGACATAGGATTGGAAACTTGGTTTACTTGAGAAATATTGAATCTATCTAATCTGATTATTGGTTTCTTGTCTTTGCAATTTATATCTTGTATTCATTTACAAATCTCGCTTATTGCAAAATAGCCATGTTAGCCATTTCTTTGGAATAAGCCTTGCATATAGTTATGTTAGAATTGCATTCGTGCACGACTTGTTGAGTGCTTTATGTACTCACCCCTTGCAACACACAAAATCATCGATTGAGGAGAAGACCACAACTTGAAGGAGGAGAAGTTCCACGAGGAGGCGAATATCTAGGAGTTGAACCTTGTCGGTTGCTGTGGTATATTGATGGGATTCGTCGGCGTTCTTCATTCATTCTTGTTTATTTATTTTGAGTTGAAGTCACCAAGGCCTGACAAGTGTAAGTTTGACCTTAAGGTCGTTCAATAGTTCTATACTAATAGATGAAGTCTTTATTTATTATTCCGCTGTGTATGATTGTGATATTTCATCTATGTTGAGACTGTGTGCACTAGCGTGATCTTGGACTAGTGCTGAATACATAGAGGGTCCGGATTTGCATATTCGGGTCCCGACAGAGGTGGTATCAGAGCCATACTGACTGTATGTCTTGACCCTAGATTGTTTTTCCGTTCCTTAGGAGCTTCAAAAGTATTTTCTAAAAGTGAAAATTTAACTTGAAAGAATAATAAGTTCTTGACTTATCTTATTCTTCCATTCTTTTCCCTTTTGCTAAAATTATTCCTCTTTCCCCACTGGTTTAAATAAAAATCTTACCCGAGTTGTTCTACGTAGTTAACGATGTTTCACACTTAAGGAGAAAGTTCTGGGTGTCTTGCTGCTGATCCTAAAGATCATGAAGACACGAATCATCGAGCTCAAGGAAAAAGAAGTGGATCGATGAAGTGTTCAAGAAGTTAGAAGAACTAGTACTTTGGTGGCTAGTTGAGACTCATGTGTGAAGAGTTGCGTCAGTCTAAGATAGAAGTGTTACCCTTTTAGACGATAGATTGTTGTGTGCTTAGGTTAATTTGGTTTTTTCCTTGATTCTGCGAGTGTGCCGTATGTGTTGCATAGCTCGTTAGGCTTATATAAGCAACCATACCAAGTTATCAATATTTGTTTGCTTAAGATGTTGGGTTAAACCTATCTCCCCTGTCTTAGGATTCCTGCTTCTTACCTATGCTATTTCTCTTTTCCCTAACCCATGTGAAGCAATCAAGCAGATGGCTCGGTGGTGGAAGCAACGGAGTCGGAAAGTGATAATCAACTCAGTGAGAACCCCAATGATGGGCCAGTTTTTCAACCGTTAGCGCAGATGGATATGCAGAATTTCAGAGAGTTTTTAGCTATTCAGACTCAACTAATGCATACAATGATGAAGCAAATGCAGAATATGAACAATCAAGCCAATGTCAACGTAGTGTCTCAAACTACCATTCAAGATCCTTATTCCTGCTCAAGGTTATCAGAATTTATAAGGACTCGCCCGTCGATATTTTTCGGAAATGTTTTTCCTTCGGAAGCGGAAGATTGGCTCAAGATCATTGAGAAGTTACTCATTCCTCAGTGCAGAAATGATGAGAAGGCCCTGTATGCTTCTTATCTGTTGGAAGGAATTGCTGCGGAATGGTAGAAGAAATATTGTTATGTCCATGAAGCCCATGAGTATCACAGGAATGAGTTCGTTGATGCTTTTCGTTATTCCTTTGCTTGACGAGAAGATGGTGTGATCATGATGATTTAGATCAAAATGCTACCTCGCATCGATTCAAGATCTAGGCGTTGTTCTTTGAAGTGTTGTCGACCGACAAGTCGGAAGATCGTGCATGCATTCACTTTGTGAAGAAATAGGCCATACTGGCGATGAGCATGCGATCAATTGCTCCAGTTGTGAAGGAAGTCATCCTTTGGAGAGTGTCCTATGAGCAACATCACATGTTACCTATGTGAAGGTCGAGATCATTGCCCACTCGATGTCCCTTGGATCCAATAGTTCTGCGGTGACTCGATGACGTGAAGAATCTTGAGCTCTGATTACTCGGAATTGTCAAAAGAGGTGTAATATCGGTTATGCAGAGAGCGCCACTTGAAAAACTAAAGATCGACCTCGATCTTGGTGTCTTCACCAAGAAAGTAGTAAGTGGCAATCGCCAACAACATGTTTCTTATGTGATGAAGAAGGTCATTGGTCTAGAGAATGCCCTCGAAGCAACCAGCCCTGAATTACGGAAGAACAATAATGAGCATACATTTATACCCAACAAGGCACAACGATGCAAGCGTGTGTGCTACTCTTTGTCGAAGGAAGGTCATTATGCTAACCGATGTCCACAGAGAAGACAATTATTTTACGCAATCGTGGTTATTCGGAAGTTACTTGATTAAGTACATAACGCCAAGAGTGAGTGGTGACACCGTAAGAAAAGTTTGCCTAGAGAACCGGTTGAAGAAAAGGCGTGCGGCGAAGACACTACCCGGTCGGTGAATGCCCAAGGAAGAAAAATTTCCATAAACTCTGTTATACCTACAGTAAGTCTTGACATTTTGCCAACAATTGCCCTCAGAAGAAAGCAATCACGCCGGTTCAAGCCAATCTCAACTCTGCCACAGTCAAAACCTCAATGTCAACGCCAATCAAGGAAGTTCGGATCAACGATTTCACCACGAGCGAGTGTCATAACTCATTTGTAAAGTGAGGAGATTAGTAATGAATTCCATGTAAAGATTTCCTTGCAAAAGAAATAAAGTAGAGATGAATGTTATGTTGGTATGAGAAGTTTGAAATAAAAGCATTAATAGTAAATGAAGATATTGTCTGCAATGGAGGTTCACTTGAAAGTGATATATGTGCTATAATGGTCAATTCAGTACCATTTAGCGTGAAGCTTGTCTGCCAGAAGAATTGTCATTATTAGAAGGTATTCGGTTATGCTCGATCTAACTCAGAATTCAAAATCAAAAGTATTAATGGCAATAAAGGATTCGATATGTCTTTGAGCATTCACTTTACCAGATAATGTTCATGTGTATGTTGGCCATAGAGCCTGAATTCTCAGTAATGTGATGTAGAGACAAAATTTGTTGATTTAGCATATTGAAGATCAGTACCTTTACTTTAGTGGTAATTGAAGCATTAATTCGTTATGAAAAGAATATCTAGCAGATATAGAATTTCCAGTCGCTACTTGAGAACCAAATCGACAAAGATAGTATCAGACCAACAGATCAACAGAGTTGGTATTTTTTATCCATGCTTTTGACAAGTCCAATAAGATAAAACTAATTCAGAATCTTCAGAATTCCATGACTCAGTCGTGATGTTAAGAGTTGCCAGATTCATTTCGGTCAATGTCCCTTACTCCGAAGGTCATTGGTAGTGAATTTGCAAGGATCAAGGAATCGTTCAAGACTTTGAATTGCAGTGAAGCAATTATCAATAAGCTTGAGTTCCTCAGATCAAAAGCTGTTCTCAAGAACTAACTCAACAGAAATGATGTTCAATCTTTGACCAAGACTGCAGAATAGCAAGTTGCTTTCGCCGTCATGTGCAGTTGTCTACAAGTGCATAAAGCTTCGAAGGTCGAGTCTCCCCGAACCAATTCTATAGCCAGCCTAAATCTCGGGGACGAGATTCTATTAAGGGGGGAGGTTTGTAACATCCCAAAATTTCATTTCAAAAATAGGATAAAAAAATATTTTAAATTATTATTTTTATCGGTTGCCTCAAGTTTATTTGTCTCCTCTTTATTTTCTGCATTTCTCTAGAGTTCAAAAGAAAAAGACTTTTGCCTATTTTTAGAAAAAATTAAAACTATTTCCTTAAAAAAAACTCTATTTAAGGTGGAATTAATTTTTTAAAAAAATATATCACAAGGAACTTCGGTGAATTTTCCCATTATTTGTTAAAATCCTTATTTCAAAACCTTTCCAAAAGTCTCATCAATTAAAAATATAGTTTGGAGACAAAATAAAAGATTTGGTTTTGCTAAAACTATCTTATTTAATATAAATAAACCTAAGGGAATTTCTGCGAAATTTCCTACATTTGTCAAATTATATATTTTCTAAAGCCTTTCCGAAAGCTTTAACAAAATAAAAATACATGTGGATATAAAAATAAAATATTTGGTGGTACCAAAATATTTTAGTTGATCTCAAAATGTCCAAATTAAACTCCCTGAATTTTCTTAGAATTTTTGGGGCTGTTTTAGTATTTTCCAAATTAAAAAGATATTAAAAACAATATAAAAGTACTTAATGTACACGAATAAAATTATTATTTTATGTAATAATATTTTATTTGTGTTACTAAGGCTGTGGGTCACACTCCAGATTTTTCCCGGATTTTTAAAAGGGTTTTTTATATTTATTTCGATTTTATGGGTGATACTTAATAATTCGGATTAAATAAGCGATATGACTACAATAAATCCTACTGATTTGACCATAACTCCGTGAGCTCTCACGGTCACTCACGATCCTCTTTTGATCTGAAATTTTTCGATTACTTTCCCAACTCCGGCGAGCTTTTCCCGTTGATCCATTGCTCCTTTGTAGCTGAGAATTGAACCCTAGATGCCTCTCCTCATTCCCCACATCATACTCAAAGATCAGCATCAGAATCGCAACGGAGCTCCCTCGGCAAGCCTTTTTCCCCAACTCCGGTGAGAACTTCGGCGAGCTCTATTGGGCGCTCCCGAACTCCGTTCATCCTCACATTTTTTGTGGAGCACCCCCATGAAGGTTGCAACACCTCTGTAAAGCAGTTTTGGAAAATTCCAAACATAGCACAGCCGGCGACCCTTTTCTCCTACAACGTCGACGAGCTCTCCCGGGCACCCCTCTCGTTGGCTGATTTTGGCATCGCGTTCCTCGCCGGCTGGGTGTGTTTTTCTGAGATACAACCACGTCATCTCGTGCCTAATGGTCAGATCTATCTCTCCACCAAATTTCGTGCAGTTCCATCCGCGGAATCAAAAGTTACGGCCGTTCTAATCTCAAATCTTGCTACCGCCCGTTCTCCTCGGTTTTTGCGGGTTTGACCGTGAAATTTTTTTCTGTAGACTCCTCTTGATGTTCTCTACACGGTGCTCACCCTAACTCAAGGTTTTGCCCGCGGGATTTGTGCAGAAAAATCAATCCTCCCCGACCAGACTGCGTTCCAACGGCAGAAAACTTCATCGCGCGTTCCCCGTTGATCCAAAAGATAAAACTCAGATCCGTTCGTGTCATATTGTGCCAAATGATCCCAGATAGCTCTCTATATAATTTGGTTAGGTTCCATCAATTATTTTAATAGTTATGATCGTTAGATCTATTGGCTCCGGCATCCGTTCGTCGACAGTTTGTGATCTGTCCGTTCGGTTGCTTCTAAATCCGGATATATCGTTGAGTTCGTGTCACCGCGTTCTACGTGGTGCTTACTTTCCCTTTGCTGTTTCATCCTCCAGAAAGTTTAATATTCGTTACCATCGCCTTTTTGCCACCGCCGCGCGTCGTCTTGTGCCGCCAACCATTTTGGTTTGTCGTGGCCATGTTATTGTGTTCAGAAGATTATTATCCCCTGTTTTGCCCACCGTTGAAGTTCATTGATCCCCGATTGCCGTCAAAGCCATATTCTAGAATCTACGTGACGTCTTTTGGCCTAGTCCTTCGTGTCGGTGCGCATTTCGGTTCGCCATCTTTGGTAACCTTTAATCGCAGAGCCAACCCTACCATCCTACCCTATGCCAAGTGTATTCATCCTTGAATCGCTTCGCTCAAACTCGGACTTAACCCTTGGTCCAATTTGTCGTTGCGTCACGATATGTGCACCCCGCAGATCTCAAACCAAATTTGAGCCATGTCATGACCTCGCTGCCCTATCTTTCAACCGAGGGTTGCCACCTTATAATCTCATAAGTGTTCCGTTAAGTTAACGTTCCGTCGTTAACATTCTGTCGTTAACGTCCTATCGTTAACGTTCCGTCGTTAACGTTCCGTCGTAAACATTCCATCGTTAACGTTCCGTTGTTAACATTCCGCCATTAACGTTCCATCATTAACGTTCCTCTGCTAACGTTTCTTCGTTAACGTTCCGCCGTTAACGCTTTGCTCTCGCTTCGCTATCATCGCATACGTGCATTCCAGCAAGAGCGTAGCGCGATGTCATTATCCTTTCTATCGTCCTATCGTGTTCTAACCCCATTCCCTGCGAGTCTGGATTTATATTTCTATCAACTGCAAAGCCGGACCAAAACCTAACTTAAGACCGGTTCGATGTACTGAGTTCATCGTGAGCCGCGCTGCCGATATTGCGGTTTTCCTCGTTGTGTCCACCGTAGTAAGATATTTGTACTGTCTTACTACATATCGTCATCGCCCTGTTATCGTCAAGTCTCTTCTTTGATGTATGACTGAACCCCAGGTCGGATCGCACTGAATGTCGATTCCATCCGTCCTTGTCTTATCCCTGAAAATCTAATCTGCCATTAACCTAGAATTCATTCGTGGACTTGGTCGATAGACCATTGGCAATATGCCATATCCTGGTGCCATATCTATTCTATTAGTCTATCTTTCTTTTGTTTGACTTTGTATTTGTTTAGTCAACAAAAGTCAACATTGAGCATCAGTTTAGTTCATCATGAACTAACATATCTTTATGGACCCAATATATAGATCAAGAGCCCATATGTCAATATCTGTCCAATCGAGTTATTTAATATCAAAGGATATCCCCTGGAATATACTCCGTCTTTCCCTAATTATCAGTCGTAACCTTCTCGATAAATCTTCTTAAAGCCTGTTCTCTTTCATCCGATCTTCGATCAAATATAAGTTCCTAAATTCGATCCCTTCCGTTCAGTACCAATCTAATATTAAATTGGAGTTTATTTGAATTGCTTTTGAGTTTTGTTGTATTTGTGCTTCTTTGTCGTTAGACGTGTCGTCCAGAAGTTACCCGAAGTAGCTGAAGGACGAGGAAGTCGAAGCATTCGATTGAAGAGCCAAAGGTTGAGGAAGCCGAAGATCAATTAAAAAGAGTAAAAAACAGTTTATAGCAAGTGCTAGGCAAGTTGTGCTTTGATCATGTTGAACCTACGATTACAAAAAACTGCTATATTGTTTTACTTAATTGCATATTATTTGACATGTACAAATGTCTTCAATTAAATTTGGGACTTAGCTATTATACCCAATTGATCTATACCCTACCTTGCCATTTGTATACCATGATATATTGTCACCCTAGATTGGTTCATTATAGTTGGTTAGTAATAATAATCAACATGGGATGGTTAGACCGTATTAGTTGCTTAGCCATGCCACGTCATCACATGTACTTTAGTCTTTGATAAATAATCTTGACTAATGGAATATGGAACGATGTTATCAACTTGTGTGTCATGTGTGGTCACACGATGAGATTGAGTTGTGGTGACGAGAGAATGTCACGCAACGAGGTTAAATTGCTGATGGCACGTGGTGCTTGGTAATCAACTGGGGTGGTTATGATTTAGATTGGGGCAAGTGGCAAGGGGCGAGAATGCCAAGGTGGGCCCGATGGGCAGGGGGTATGTGGAAGTCTTGCCTTGATCATCTTAAGGACTTAACCTTGCAAGCCTTTGACCTGAGTCAATCATGCGACCACATGTCTGGTATGGGACAGACCTAGATGATTAGGGTTCTGATATCTTTCCTCTGATACCTCGGTGACAGATACCACGGAGTGTATCGTGTGGGGAGCATACGTGCTACGGCTTGGTGCCCATCCAACGGTGTTGGCCTGTCCTATACTTCGGCTCCGCGTGACAGGAGTAATAGTGAAGGCAATACCAGAGAGGTTCTTTGGATAAGGTGGAGGTTCCTGAAAGGCTTTGTCGTGATTTCTCTGCCGGCACACCAAAGGAAGTGTGCTAATGGCCAGGCACAAAGAGAATATCACGTCGTGTGGGTAAAGTGCATTACCTCTGCAGAGTGTAAACCTATTCGAATAGCCGTGCTCACGGTATTGAGCAAAGCTCAGGAATTACATTTAATGGTTAGACTTTTGAAATGAAAACTTGGAATGGGATGGCAGGATTGCCATGAAAGGTTGGAACTTGACATAGGATTGGAAACTTGGTTTACTTGAGAAATGTTGAATCTATCTAATACAGTTATTGGTTTTACTGTCTTTCTAATTTATATACTGTATTCATTTACAAATGCTGCTTATTGCAAAATAGCCATGTTAGCCATTTCTTTGGAATAAGCCTTGCATATAGTTATGTTAGAATTGCATTCTGTGCACGACTTATTGAGTGCTTTATGTACTCACTCCTTGCAACACACAAAATCATCAGTTGAGGAGAAGACCACAACTTCAAAGGAGGAGAAGTTCCACGAGGAGGCGATTATCTAGGAGTTGGACCTTGTCAGCCTGTGGTATATTGATGGGATGCATCGACGTTCTTCATTCCGCTGCTATTTATTTATTTTGAATTGAAGCCACCAAGGCCTCACAAGTGTAAGTTTGACCTTAAGGTCGTTCAATAGTTCTACACTAATAGATGAAGTCTTTATTTATTATTCCGCTGTGTATGATTGTGATATTTCATCTATGTTGAGACTGTGTGCACTAGCGTGATCCTGGACTAGTGCTGAATACACAGAGGGTCCGGATTTGCATATTCGGGTCCCGAGAGGGGTGAATAGGCAATTTCAACAAGTTCTAAACATTTTGAACAACTTATTAAATAGAACAGATAGCAAATCACAGCAAAGTATAAAACAGAGTTAAAGCAAATAAGGATAACAGCGAAAGCAATAAACTTAATGACACAGGAGAGACAAAGATTTATCCCGTGGTTCGGAGTCACTCTCCTAATCCACGTTGAAGCACTTCTTTCGAAGTTCAGCTTCTCCAGAGCTAGTCGCAGTAGCTCTGGCTATCACTCAGGTAACTCTTTCACTACTCCCGTGAGGTGAGTTCCAAACCTTTCACAAACACAGTTGCCTTCCACAAACACCTTTGGACAGGTCACACTGTTCACTTCCTCCAAGCTGTCTAGGATCACTAAGATCCAAGAGTAATAAACTTTGCACAAGTTCTGTCTCTTGGTTTACTTGGCAATTACACAACTAGACACCGACATGGAGCTGACACTCTTAGAGATGAAAGAGAATTTTTGGTGTGAAGATGAAGCACAGATTCCTTTTTCAGAATGAGAGCTATGTATGAATACCAAAGTGTTAGGAGTTCATCTATATACTTGGTAGATGGCTCAGGAAAGGCTTATATAGCCATTTTGAGTGAATATAGCCGTTACACTGCTCTGATGGCGGTGGACGTGTTAGATGTCGAAGTACCGAAATATACACGCACAATGCGGACTCGATGCGATTGCCTTCAGCGATCTTCGACATGTGTATGACAGACCAAATTTGAGCATTCACGGTGGACCAAAAAATTTGGTCCACTGTACATGGGTTTTTCATAGAGATTCGTCCGCCACACAACTGAAGAAGATACATGTACGTCGAACCAATTATTTGGTCTGTCATACATGGACTTTTCAAGAGTTTGGTCTGTGCATAGAGACCTATGTACGTCGGACCAAAAATTAGGTCCGTCATACATGGACTTTTCAAGAGTTTGGTCTGTGCATAGAGACCTATGTACGTCGGACCAAAAATTTGGTCCGTCATACATGGACTTTTCAAGAGTTTGGTCTGTGCATAGAGACCTATGTACGTCGGACCAAAAATTTGGTCCGTCATACATGGACTTTTCAAGAGTTAGGTGCCACAGACCTTTTTCAACAGAGATAAGTTTTATCCAAGCGTTTTACTTCGGCAACGGACTTGAAAATATTAGCGCGAATGTTTGGTCCGTTGTCTATGTAAAAATTCTTTTCAAGATAACGGATATTTATTTAACGTTTCAATAAATAAAACTTCAAAGTTTGGTCCGGCCAAAGGCTTATAAACTGAAAGAGTGCCGGACCAAAATATTTGGTCTGCTATAGATGGGAAACGGAGAACATTTTGGTCCGTTACAGAGCAGAGACCTTTATATGTATGCCGGACCAAAGTTTTGGTCCATCATACATAGGCAAACCCTTGGCTATCAGATGATTTCAAAGGAGGTTTTTACCAAGGATGAAATGATAAGAAGACAATAGACTTGATCCGATAATCAGATATTTGATGGGAGTTTAGAGTTTGATCAAAAAAAGGACTACGTATCTTTTGCTCCGAGAAATCTAGTTTTGTCTTTGCCTTATGATCCAATTCACTAGCTTGTGCAAAGTCCCCCTTTTTGACAACCAAAAAGGAAAGAAAAGATCCTAGCTATTTGACTTAAATAAACTCCTAAGCCAAGAACCTGAAGAGAGCATCTTATTCTTGCTTGATCATCCTGCTTCATTTCTGAATCTAGCATATGCTCTTTAAAGCTTTGAGTATGATTAACTTAGTCATCAATACCAAAACAATAAAACATACAACAACAAGATTTGAGGGGAGGCCTAGATGCTATCAATCTCCCCCTTTTTGGTAATTGATGACAACATACCTTTTAGTTAAAATATCTCATTTATTCTGCAAAACAGAGTTAGTCAAAAGTACTGACTGCAGGATTTATGAATGAATGTGCTCCCCCTCAAAGAATGCATGCACTGATTTTTGTAAGAATATGAAGTAAACCTCAGAGCAGAGTTAAAAACAAAGTATCAGAGCACAATATGGGTAAGCATCAACGGAGTTAAATCATCAGAGCAAGATGTCAGAGCATAAACACTCGAGAAGTATTATGAAACAAAGAGAGTATTGGAGCATTATTAGACAAACTTAAAGCACCTTAAGCAGAGATACAAAAGTATCACACATAAGTTAGATACAAAGAAAGACATAGAACCTTAAGAGACTATAGCTAGAAGATTCTACGGTAAAGGAGTTTTTCTCCCCCTTTGGCATCAATAGCCAAAAAGGGTTCCTATTTGCGCCTGGAAAAGACTCTTTTGAACCTGCCCTGAGCTGAGCTTTTCCTTGGAGAAGAGACTGTTTTATCAGCAGTAGTTTCTTGAGTTTGATCTTTTGGCTCTTGAGACATAGCTTGATCATGCCAACTTGGATAGTCTGGATCACCTGGCTGAACAGTTAACAGTTTAAGATCTGACTGAATTTGATCCAAAGATTCATTCATAGTGCGAGTTTCAGCAAGGACATCACCCACATCATATATGCAATCATATGTCAAACGAGTGTAGTCAAGCAAGGCATCCTCAGTGAATTCTGAAAGATGGTCTAACTGATGTCTCATCCATAACTGATTACTTGTATGTGATATACTTGCTGCCTCAACTTGATTTCTCAGTTTCTTGTACTGATCATCCATTTTTTGGTTCATGTCATACAGTTTGTCCTTTATCAAATTTTGATTTGTATCAAGCTGTTGGACATGCTGGTTTAGGTTGTCCTGGTTTCTGCTTAGGTGATCAAATCTGGACATAACTTCATTTTGAAATTTCACTTGTTCCTCATATCTTAGAGCAGCTGTATCCTGATCTTCTAAGTATCTTGTTTGGAATCCT
The DNA here is from genome assembly GCA_036346275.1 of Otatea glauca. Taxonomy (NCBI): domain Eukaryota; kingdom Viridiplantae; phylum Streptophyta; class Magnoliopsida; order Poales; family Poaceae; genus Otatea; species Otatea glauca. Next base: position 38,478,309 of record CM070715.1, on the reverse strand, counting down.
TTTTGATCAGCATGATATTGTTGCTCAAAGGTTGAAAACCAAGAAGGTTGAGAGTCAGAGGCCTGAAAGGTTTCTTCTTGGGCTTGCTCAGCATGTTTTTGAGAAGATGAGGTAGGATATGGATAATCAAAGAGACTCTGCCATCCAGGAAAAGTATCCCTCTGATCATGTTCAGGGTGAACTGATGATGGGGGATAATGAGTTTCAAACTATTGAGGCATCCTAGATTCTTCTTCCTCATATTCATGGGGCATGCCAGATCCCCCTGCCTCATGCTCATGGGCTGCTGGTTTGAATGCTTGTTCATCCATGAATCTTGATGCAGCTTGAAAGATCGAAAAGGCGACTAGAGGGGGGTGAATAGGAGCCAAATAAAATTTTCGAATAAATTCTCCCCCTAGAAATCAATCCACCAAAAGACCGTAAAGAGAGAATCAACCATCGATCGTGCAATTTCAAAACAGAGCTCAGACAGTTAAGATAGGGTGAACAATAAAAGCGCCGGTCGGGTAGCTCGTCGGATGAACGATCGCGAATCGATCGTTAGTATCGGTCGGATGAATAATACTCCCGACCAAGTGGTCGGATGAATAGACTCCCGACCGGAAGTGGTCGGGTGAATGTAACTCCGGCCGGAAGTGGTCGGATGAATGATGTTCGGGTGAACGGACTCGACCGGATGAACAAGACTCGATCGCGGAGGTCGGTTAAGCAAGACTCCGATCGCAGAGGTCGGATGAACGAGACGGGTGAATAGTGTTCTAAGAACAAGATACTCCCGACCGATGAACAAGATCGCCCGACCTACGAGGTCGGATGAACGAGATTCGGGTGAATAGTGTTCGGATGAACGGTACTCCGACCGATGAACAAGACGCCCGACCTACGAGGTCGGATGAACGATACTCGGGTGAATAGTGTTCCCGATCGATGAATAAAGACGCCCGACCTACGAGGTCGGATGAACAGCGTGTTCGGATGAATAGTGCTCCCGACCAATGAACGATCGCGCCGACCTACAGAGTCGGATGAACGATCCGGGTCGGATGAGCAAGAAAATCAGCACGATCTTAAAAATGCAATCGATGTAACTTTTGATCGGTGATCCAAAACAAAGAAAATTGGTGTGCACCTCCCTAAGGATGTCAGAACCTATTTCAATCATCAATCGAAGGAATTGATACCAAGGTTCCGTCCCTTTCGCTTAAACAAATGCAACACCAAAAGCAGAGTCACAAACACAGACTTCACCCTAACTTGCTGGTGGGAGTTGATGGTCGAGAATATCCTTGGATAACTCTCCACAAATCACAGCAAGTAAGTACACGAAGAAACAACCCTTCAAACAAATAGAAACACTATCGAAAACTAGTCACGTAAATTGGTTTCTTGCAAAATCAATAGAAGAGGTTGTAGATTGCCTAGATGATTGGGATATGATCTATAGAAGATTCATCCAAAGAATCTTTCATCCTTGGCAACAAGAACCGAAGCCAATCGGGACTAAAGAACGCAAGTCACACGCTTACGCACTTCAAGAACACACAGATTTACAAACTTGCAACAAGAACGCAAGGATTGCCTAGATGATTGAAAGCACCAATCTAGAGAAGAGTTCATCAATCATGAATTTCAACAAAGACTCAGAAGCATGTAGAAGGAGATGAGGCAAATCCAAATTACGTAAAGAAAATTGCAAGTAAGTAAATGCGGAATTTAGATAACAGAATTTAAGTGCGTAATGTAAATACATAAGAGAAATGAAACAAGAATATAAATGAAGAACATTTCATTTCTGGAAGGGGAGGTATACAAAGCCTCACAACAAAGTGGGCAAAGCTCAAATGAGCAGCAAAAACCTCAGAACCTTCAGAGAGGGAAGGCTGCCCCTACCCCTCTATTTATAGTGACCTGGGATCAATTCCCACCCTTGGATATCTTGCTTCAATCCTAAGCCAACATCCAAGAGCCAGGATTTGATCCTTACACATCTACTCTCAACAACTCTCAACTACTCACGTAGACTTTCCTCACCGCCACCACGTCCCTGGGAGACACCCCTCTCCTGTCTAGTAGCGAGCTAGGAACACCTACCACCCTTGGATGAGCCTCTAAACCCTAGAGCACTCCATCAAGGGTGAGATTTTACCCACTCACACAGCTATGCATGGGTGACCAAACCCAACAACACAACGGGTTTTGCACGCTGTTCAAAGCATACCAACTTGACCCGCTTCTCTCTCTTCGATCGCGATCCAACGGTCCTCCTCGATCGAGCAGCTCCAAGTTAGCATCTCATCCATTCCTTTGTCTTCATGGCTTGCGGCTACTCCACGGCCTCACCATCTTTGGCGACACCTCGATCATCCGGACCTCGGCTCTCCCACCTAGTCCTCGATCCCTTCGCCACCATGACCTAGCTCCAAAGTCCCGCAACCATCATAGACAAGGAAACCACATCACATAGCAATGTCCAACAACACATATCCATCTCAACAGAAAGATATACACTTCATCGGCCAAGAAACCACGACCACACGTGGTATGACCATCGGTCTCCATCCCGACCAACCAAGGTCTGACCATTGGTCTCCATCCCGACCACTCAAGGTCTGACCACTGGTCTTCATCCCGACCAACAATGGTCTGACCACTGGTCTCCATCCCGACCACTCGAGTCGACCACCGGTCTCCGACCAATGAGAAACCCGACCACTCGGGTCGACGATCGACTCAGGCCACCACGGCCCGGACCTCTGGGGTCGGACAACCGGTCTCCGACCAAACAAAGACCGACCACTCGGGTCGGACAAGCGGTCTCCGACCAGCCAAAGCCTGACCTCTCGGGTCGGACAACCGGTCTCGACCAACGAAAGACTCGACCACTCGGGTCGGGATCGGTCTCCGACCAGCCAAAGCCCAGACCTCTCAGGTCGGACGACCCGACCACTCGGGGTCGGACGACTGGTCTGCAACACAGCCAAAGCCCCGACCACTCAGGTCGGACGACCCGACCACTCGGGGTCGGACGACTGGTCTCCAACCAGTAACTCAAATTGGTCTAGCTCGAAAAACAATCCAAATCAAACTCAAACTTGAGCACACCTTGCTCAGATAAAGTCAAATACTCATCACAAACATGGATGGACCTCCACATGGTCCTTCAATCTCCCCCTTGATGAGTATATTGACAAACCACACAAAAGGCATAAATTTGAGTTTGAATGAGACAAGAAGAAAGCAATTTGATTGCAAAGCCAAACTTGGTCCAGAGAGAAAGATATAAAATTATGACCAAGTTGGCAGAAAGAATTTAGAGCAAGACCATGAAAAGAGCAAGTTTTCAACAAAAGCTCTAAAAACCAATCATAAGTGTCAAATGTGATTATGATCCATAAGAGATAGCAAAGATTTACAAAAATCATAAGAACCAACATGCTTTCACATTTCTATCTCCTCCTTTTCTACATTTTAAATGATGCCTTTTTCTACATTTTCTCCCCCTTTTGGCAATATAGGCATCAAAATAGAATTTTCTCCCTCTTTTATGTATGCATGAAATGCAACCTAAGGGAGCTTTGAAGATTATCCAAATGATCATAATGACAAGATATGACACCAAGCTTATTAATCTCAGATTATAACCAAACTAAGACATGTCCAAGTGCAAAACTTAGCAAAGTTTCAAAACTAGAAGCAAAACCACTCAGGGATCAAATGGAAAACCTAGAGTTCAACCTACTCAACACTTTGGGGAAATTTGAAGTGCATATAAGGTCCTTCGAGCCCATTTTTTTTTTAATTTATGCAAATTTTCTTTAAGACTTCGAAAAACATAGCGGGGTGCAAATGTTTGACATTATTTGCATTCTTTACCCACTTATGTGTTTGATATTTGCATTTTTTTTGTTGATTGACTCAAGCCATTTTCGATCATCTCAAGAGTTACTCTTAAGAGAATGATCTTGGTCATACACAATATATTCCAAGTTCATCCCAAATGCAATGGGAGGCAGTCTCGAGAATATAAAGTGTTGAGATCAATTTTGCACAAAAGAGTCAATTTTTTTTAATTTTCAGTTTAGCACATATAAGCAATTCTGAAGGACTCAAATATGGATCAAGCAAATTTCACCCAAGTTGCTATAGGGACTCTAGAGAATTCCAAAATTTCACAATTTATGGTAAAAGCTCTTAGAGAAGAAACTTAGTAAGTAAAAGCAACATGTTTCATCAAGTTTTCATTTAAAGCTTTTAAGTTTTTCAGATTTCAATGAACATTGGCTTGATAAATGAATTTGGACATATCTAAGCTAGTGATTTTCTTCGAAAGATATAGCATGATGTATTTCACGAAGATTGAGTCAAATGCATAATAGACAAAGCTCATAAAACGAAAAATGCAGTCTAAATGCAATGCATGAACAGATTCCCAAACTCCCCCTCAACAATTGAATCAATTTTAAGCTCAAATCTGGTTAAAGTTGGGTTATTATCAAGATTAGGCATAAAGAAAACCCAATGAACTCAATAATAACCGAAAAAATGTAATGAGGAGAAGAAGTCGAGAAACGCAACACCGGATGGCTATTGAGCATAGATAAGATAGAAGAGATTCACTATGGCTCGGACTCGCTCTTATCTTCCCAGAGATCGACATAGGAAGTCGACTCTAGATCTCAACTAAGGAGTGCACACACTCTGTCTACCAGGAGGCCACAAAACCTACTAGACTTATAAGACTGTGAGGGAACTCAACCTAGAGAGAAGAGAGAACACTAATCACGCATGATAGCAACCTAAAGCACAAGATAAGAGGTCCATGCGAGGCATGCCAAGTCTAAGTGAGTGAACTCAACTCAAGAAAACAAGCCCAAAGTCACCTGTAAGAAGAAAGGAAAATGGAAGAGAATATATAGTACATAATATACAAACCAGCTCCCCTCAAGATAAGCTATATGAGCTCATAAACCCAAGCTCAAATCCCCACAGAACACATTCTAAAACTCTCTCCTCACAAGAGATAGGTAAAAGCTAGAGGAAAAGAGATAAGATCGAAAACCACATGGTCTCTAAGGAGCAAGACGGCTCAAGGTAAAAAGCAACCTAATTATGCTAGAAGTCCAACCAAAAGACTCTAGACAAACAGGACACAAGCTCTACCTACAAAAGAACCACAACCTCCTAAGAGATCCATCATTATCATCAACATTTTCAGAGGTACTTACCTCTGCGCAGTGTAGAACAAGTAGTGGCAAAGGACCAAAGTGGATCCTAAAAGCGAGAGGAAGAGATGTTCCTAGGATGATGGTCTCTCACGAGAAGGCCTACACACATGCATCCAACAAATCTATGCTTTCAAATCAAGTTAGGCAGATCCAGTTTCCTAGGCACGAATGGACAAGATACATGAAAAGTGTGGCAAATGATCATCTAGAGCATGAACATGATGCAGAAGGTAATGTAAGATCATGTTCACAACCAAGCTAAAGATAGCATCAAGATCCATATATCCATAGACAACAGTGAAAACATATCCACATGATAAACAACGAGAAGGTGCATCATAGCACCATCTTGTCGGCATAAGAAGCTAAGCAAGGTGTATCACAGCAACAAAATGCTAGCAGGGATCATGTGCAAGCCTAGAAATACATGGATCAAGATACTACCCTAAACATGGTAATGACCATGTAAATGAAGAAATACCATAATGAAGCACAACAACATGCTACTAGATATAACATGAGCAAGATAAATAAAGACAACCAAAGAGGATCATGCATAAAACAAACCAATTAGCAACATCAAGATCTATTTATCCATAGTCTCAATAACAATATTTACATGCTGCGAAAAGGCCCGTCAAAAGAAGACCAAACAAAAGGTCATGAGGACACAGCAAAGATGAAAGTAAATGGTGACCATGGACACAAAGATGAGAAGCTACTTATGGCAACACTCTATGCATGATGATGAATACATGCCATGAATGAAGAACACAAGCTCATGCAAAATAGGTATGAAGCATATAAGTATGAAGGACAATAAAAGGTGATCATGAACAATATAAATCATATAATGCAGCTAGATCATATAACCCTAATCTCATGAAAGGCACTCACATGTAGCACAAAGTCCGACAAACAAAGTCTAAACAAGGCTAATCATGGATGTAATAGAAAATCAGGTCATATAACCTAGATACTACTCATGACAAAATAAAGTAAATGATATATAGCACGTGCCCATAGTTAATACAAATGCTCATACCAAATGAACAATATCATGGACAAGATAAAAACAAGAAAATCACATCTTTGGGAAAGAGCTCATGAATTTAGGATATAATACATGAAGCACAAAGATGGTTGGGGAAAACATGCTATGGCACAAAACAAGACAGACAAAAACTAACAAGACCTAGCAAAGTACATATAATACACATGGGAGCAAGAGCAATCACAACATGTTATGGAAATGATGATCACAAATATAACCGACATGAGGGTATGAGATAGCTCACCATGGAAGTGAAAGACCCCAATGCTGTTATCATGAAGCTCAACACTTGTGGAGCGAAACACGAGGCAAACAAAGTTGAAAGTACATGCAGGTTAGCATGATGCTCATGATGGTCATGCAGGAAGATCCAATCCTCTAGAGACAAGCCGCAAAGGCCAACTCGGAATTCACATCGAGTGCCAACATTGAAAAGCGACAAAACGATCCTAGATGAGATTAGTAAGGATCAACATGACCAACATACTTACCTGCAACTCTTGCCGTGAGTGGGTACCTCGAGGAAAAACGAGGTCCACTACTTATGCACGGCGAAGATGATGCCTCAGGACAACTCATGGACTAAGAATCGAACTAAGAAAGGACAAGTCCACAAGATGACCCAAATCCACTCCACTAGGCAGTGATCATATCCTCAAGCTAGCCTCAAGCGACTCATGCTATGAAAAAGGCAAAAGGTACTTAAAAACATTATTGCATAGACATGACACAAGGAATTGACACAAGAGGGAAAGATGACTCAGTACTGGGATAGAGAGAAGATCTGGGAACCCAATACTGAGCCACACGACGCCTCAGAGTACCAGTCACAGAAGAAGACTGGACTCGAGTGTCTCTCTGACGCTCAACTCTCACACGATCGTGAGCAACTCGTAGATAATCTAGAGTCAAAGCGGGTTGGCACGCCGTGGTGCAAAAGCCGACCATCCCGATAAAAGCTGCTGGTTCTCCTACCGAAAAACACCTCACGCCGCTGATATCTACCTCGATGGGAAAAACGAGGAATATCAAGAGGACGGCGGAAAGACTGACTACGAACAGCTCCAGGACTAAAACTCGAAGAACTAGTATGAAAACCAAGTCCTGGACGCTGCCCAAAAACAGGCGACTCTCTAACCTGTCTAGAAGCAGTGTGTGCCTTAGGAGCACTCAAAGTCTGGGGATGACCCTGAATACCCCTAAGAGCAGCAACACGCTCACGCCGAGTGATCTTGGCGAGCCTGAAGCAGAAATCTACTAGGTGACCATCCTTCTTACAGAAGGTGCATGTGTACTTCGCCTTGCTAGAGACGTATAACAGGAGTAACACCCTTCTGGTCAGAAGTCCTATGGAAACCCCAGCAGACCTAAACACGGTGGTGCTCACTCTGGGAGCTACCACAATCTCACCACTCTTGAATGCACGCACAATGGTAGGAGGATGTGCCCTAGCGTGCTCCAAGTAGTCAAATCCTAGACCCTGATTAAATCTGCTGATCTTAGATTGGTCTAGAATGAGATTAAGCTTCTTCTTGCCTCCAACAAACTTCTCGAGAGTGCTCATAAGATACTGGCAATCTCGGAAGAAAGAAGCACAAGAAGAGCAGGGGAAGAAGAAGAAGAACCGTAAAGATGAGCTCTCTCAAAGACGTGCATTTTCTCCTCAAAGACGGCTGCCTCAATCTTGAGGGCCTCACAAGAAACGCAAGACGCATTTCTAATTCTATGGGCTTGGTCTTCTAATTTCTTCCTAAGCTCGACATGGATTTTATCCAAGTCCCCCACAATCTCAGTACATCGCAAGCAATATTTTTGTGACTTATCTAGTAAGTCCTTAGCAAGTTTAGCACACTTGACATTCTGTGGTTTCATTGTCAAGTTTTAATTGCTTACACCCTCACATGAGCCGATTGGATCCTTAGAAGCATGTGATTCAAGTTCATTGTTTCTAGCGTAAAGCTTTCTAAGGTGTTCGCTCATGGCATCAATTTCGAAAAGCAATTTAGGCAATTAGCACAAGAGGGAGTAGAGTGAGCGTTAAGAAAACTAGCTTCTCAGAAATATCATCAATAGAACTAGTGCTAGCATTCTTCATCCTAAGACCATCAAGTTCAGAAGCACACTATCATGTATGGTCCTTAGGTTCTCCAACTCCACAAGAACAAAGATCACAGAGAACACACCATCGGTGACTCGGGAGGAGAAGATCTAAGTGAAGCTAACTCCGAGTCAAGGTACCTACTTCCTTCTCTAACTCGTAACACCTCGACCTAGCCTTAGCATGAAACTTGCCTAATTTACAAAAGGCACATTTAACTCGTCGTAGGTGGGTACCTCATCCGTGTCATTTATCAAATTTCGGAGTCGCTTACTTCAATGGCGCTGCCATGAAGCACATGCCGAGAAGTCATCGTTGCCCTTCACCTTCTCTTGCGGATCGTCCTCGCTTGCATCGCTCCAGTTCTCCGTGTCGAGAGCTCGATGTCGCCCAAGGCGGCGAGGACCCGTGAAAGAGCTTCTTGTTCTTGGCAAAGTTGCGGTACTTCTTCTTCGCGGCTCACGAGCCGGGCCTTCTTGTTGCGGTTCTTGTCGGTGTAGTCGTTCTTGCCCGAACCGCCTTGTTCGCTTTTGCCCTTCTCCACCTTGGGACGGTTTGCTCGAATGTGGTTGGGGCCACCACACTCAAACAGTGATCATCCCACCTCTCTTCCTCTCTCTCACTCTCTTGTATGCATATGAAAATTTGCGAGCAAGAAGAGCAAGCTCATTTTCCGAAATTTTTCCAGCTTGGTCATCGCTAGCTCACAAAGGGCGGAGAGAGAGAAACCAATGTAAGAATCGAAAGAGAGGATCCAATGGGATCGGTGACCAAAGCCATCGATGAGACTTCGTCTTCCGCGAGACGACGCCGATCTCATGAGTCTTGAGGCGGAATAAAGCCCGCCAAGAGTCAAAGTCGATAAGTCGGTGGTGTCCTTGATGGTGGTCACCTTCATCTCCTGCACCAAAGGTCGAGTGCGGTCAAGAAATGCCGAGCATTGTCCGAGTCGGGTATATGCAACCGATCGCCGGAGGTCGCCGTAATCTTTGTAAACCGACCAAAGCACTCGTCAAGACTCTCACCAGCCGTGTTGTTCAAACTTGTTGAACTCACGCTTGAATTGGTCTGTCGAACCGCCTTGATTTGGGTAGTGCCCTCATGGTAAGCATCAAGGGTCACCCAAATCTCATGAGCGTAACGAAGGTGAGAAATCCTATCGTACTCATCGCGACTAAGGCCCCGTATGAGGATGTTCCTTGCCTTAGCATTTGCCTCAACGTCACCATATTGCCACCGTGACGTTCTCATCGGCAGAACCTCATACGGAGCTTCACCTTCGCCATATCGAAGCCACAGGCGATGATGTACGACTCCATCCGAGATTTCCAAAAGGAAAATCAACTCCAGAGAAAATAGGAGGCTTGGTGGAATACTTGTCCATCGCCATGGCTCTTGAGACCGGTCAAGATCTAGAAAGAGCGAACCGCTCGATACCAATTGAAAGATCGAAAAGGCGACTAGAGGGGTGAATAGGAGCCAAATAAAATTTTCAATAAATTCTCCCCTAGAAATCAATCCACCAAAAGACCGTAAAGAGAGAATCAACCATCGATCAGTAATTTCAAAACAGAGGTCAGACCGCTTAAGATAGGGTGAACGATAAAAACTGCACCGGTCGGGTAGCTCGCCGGATGAACGATCGCGAATCGATCGTTAGTATTGGTCGGATGAATACTCCCGGCCGAAGTGGTCGGATGAATAGTACTCCCGACCGGAAGTGGTCGGGTGAATGCGAACTCCGACCGAAGTGGTCGGATGAATAAAGTGTTCGGGTGAGCGATGCCCGACCAGATGAACAAGACTCCGATCATGGAGGTCGGTTAAACAAGACTCCGATCGCAGAGGTCGGATGAACGATGACGGGTGAATAGTGTTCGAAGAACAATACTCCGACCGATGAACGATCGCCCGACCTACGAGGTCGGATGAACGAGACTCGGGTGAATAGTGTTCGGATGAACAAGATTCTCGACCGATGAGCGATGCGCCCGACCCACGAGGCCTGATGAACGAGACTCGGGTGAATAGTGTTCCGACCGATGAGCGATGACGCCCGACCTCAGAGGTCGGATGAACGATACTCGGGTGAGCAAAGTGTTCGATGAATAGTGCTCCCGACCAATGAACGATCGCCCGACCTACAGAGGTCGGATGAACGAGACGGGTCGGATGAACAGAAAATCAGCACGATCTTAAAAATGCAAATCGATGTAACTTTTGATCTACCGATCCAAAAGCAGTGAAAATTGGTGTGCACCTCCCTAAGGATGTCAGAACCTATTTCAATCATCAATCGAAGGAATTGATACCAAGGTTCCGTCCTTTTCGCTTAAACAAATGCAACACCAAAAACGAGTCACAAACACAGACTTCACCCCTAACTTGTCGGTGGGAGTTGATGGTCGAATATCCTTGGATAACTCTCCACAAATCACAGCAAGTAAGTACACGAAGAAACAACCCTTCAAACAAATAGAAACACTATCTCAAAACTAGTCACGTAAATTGGTTTCTTGCAAAGCCGAATAGAAGAGGTTGTAGATTGCCTAGATGATTGGGATATGATCTATAGAAGATTCATCCAAAGAATCTTTCATCCTTGGCAACAAGAACCGAAGCCAATCAGACTAAAGAACGCAAGTCACACGCTTACGCACTTCAAGAACACACAGATTTACAAACTTGCAACAAGAACGCAAGGATTGCCTAGATGATTGAAAGCACCGAATCTAGAGAAGAGTTCATCAATCATGAATTTCAACAAAGACTCGAAGCATGTAGAAGGAGATGAGGCAAATCCAAATTACGTAAAGAAAATTGCAAGTAAGTAAATGCGAATTTAGATAATGTAATTTAAGTGCGTAATGTAAATACATAAGAGAAATGAAACAAGAATATAAATGAAGAACATTTCATTTCTGGAAGGGGAGGTATACAAAGCCTCACAACAAAGTGGGCAAAGCTCAAATGAGCAGCAAAAACCTCAGAACCTTCAGAGAGGGAAGGCTGCCCCTACCCCTCTATTTATAGTGACCTGGGATCAATTCCCACCCTTGGATATCTTGCTTCAATCCTAAGCCAACATCCAAGAGCCAGGATTTGATCCTTACACTGTCACTCTCAACAACTCTCAACTACTCACGTAGACTTTCCTCACCGCCACCACGCCCCTGTGGAGACACCCCTCTCCCTGTCTAGTAGCAGGCTAGGAACACCTACCACCCTTGGATGAGCCTCTAAACCCTAGAGCACTCCATCAAGGGCTGAGATTTTACCCACTCACACAGCTATGCATGGGCTGACCCGAAACCCAACAACACAACGGGTTTTGCACGCTGTTCAAAGCATACCAACTTGACCCGCTACTCTCTCTTCCTGACCGCGATCCAACGGTCCTCCTCGATCAGAGCAGCTCCAAGTTAGCATCTCATCCATTCCTTTGTCTTCTTGGCTTGCAGCTACTCCCTGGCCTCAGTCATCTTTGGCGACACCCTGATCATCTGGACCTCAGCTCTCCCAGCCTAGTCCTGATCCCCTTCGCCTCACCATGACCTAGCTCCAAAGTCCTGCAACCATCATAGACAAGGAAACCACATCACATAGCAATGTCCAACAACACATATCCATCTCAACAGAAAGATATACACTTCACTGGCCAGCAAAACCCTGACCACACGTGGTATGACCACTGGTCTCCATCCCGACCAACCAAGGTCTGACCACTGGTCTCCATCCCGACCACTCAAGGTCTGACCACTGGTCTTCATCCCGACCAACAATGGTCTGACCACTGGTCTCCATCCCGACCACTGAGTCGACCACCGGTCTCCGACCAACAGAAACCCGACCACTCGGGTCGACGATCGACTCACCACCACGGCCCGGCACTCTGCGGTTCGGACAACCGGTCTCCGACCAAACAAAGACCGACCACTCGAGGTCGGACAACCGGTCTCCGACCAGCCAAAGCCTGCACTCTCGGGTCGGACAACCGGTCTCCGACCAACCAAAGACTCGCCACTGTGGTCGGACGACCGGTCTCCGACCACCAAAGCCTGCACCTCTCGGGTCGGACGACCCGACCACTGGGTGGACGACCGTCTCGCAACACAGCCAAAGCCCGACCACTCAGGTCGGACGACCCGACCACTGGGGTCGGACGACCGTCTCCAACCAAGAACTCAAATTGGTCTAGCTCGAAAAACAATCCAAATCAAACTCAAACTTGAGCACACCTTGCTCAGATAAAGTCAAATACTCATCACAAACATGGATGGACCTCCACATGGTCCTTCACAGCTGCTAACTGTTGAAGATTATACAATTGTTGTTCTTCATCTAAAGTTCTATCAACTGAACCTGAAGGAACTTGAGTTGCAACCTCATCCATATACACTGATCCTTTTTCAAGAACTGTTTCTGTTTCTTTTGAGGCAAATTCATGATGGCTTACAGTTTTACTCCTGTCACTACTTTGAGCACTAGGCTCTCCGTCATGTCCACTCCTGGCAGGCACATAAGGACTCTCATAAACAAGTTGGTGACTGTCAAAGGAGGGCATATGACTTCCAAAAGATTGATGCCAGGAGTCACTGCCTTGTGCTTGTGAATATTCTCTGAAGCTGTTTTTGTCAAAGTTATCTTTAGCTTCAGTACTTGATCCATTTTCTTCCTCAGCCAATACTGGTTCCTTTGGTTGATTGGCTTGTGATTTTTGAAGCAATCCAGAGATTCTCAGATTTTGTCCAGTGGAGATATGCATGTTGTATTTCTTGGGAAAACATTTGAATTCCCTATTCAGCTCATCTTGTGAAATTATCTCCTGTGCCAACAAGATTGTGGTGATCAGCTGAGCAAAAGGCAGAGAACTTCCAAATTTCCTGTAAATGGCTTCTTCCATTTGACCCAAAAAGTAATCAGCCAAGTCAATTGGCTGTCTCGATAGTATTAGATGAAGTAGCCAAGCTTGTATTGAGGTCACACCTTCCTTGTAACCAGACTTAGGATATATAGTGTGCCTAAGTGTAACATCCCAAAAATATGGACTATTTTGAATTTAATGAGTTTTCTGAATTTTTGAGAATTTTTGGAGTTTATTTGGATTTAATTGGAATTTCTGGAATCTAACCCTTCTTTGGAATTAATTAATTAATGAATAAGTTTTTGCAAAGTTTTATGGGAAATATTTTATTTGAGTCCAAAATGTCCCAAAATATTTTCTGGATTTTTTCTAGAATTTTTCTCCTACTTTAAGAGCCTCAAATGACTTAATTGAATTTCTAGAATTATTTTTATTCGAAAATCGGGGAAAATCAGTGTGAACAGTATTGGGCTGAGCCCGTTACTGTGCGCACCGTTGGCCCAGCCCAACGAAACCCTAATTGCCGTCGGCGGGTGACTGTCCGATCGGGATCGGATGGACCGAATGAATCCGCGTTGCGTGAATTTCCGGTTCATCGATCTGCTGCCATGTGGATGGCTGGGATTGCGCCATGTCGCTTCGCCGTGCGTTTCCGGAAACGCCGCCGCCACGCGTTACGGCCGGAGATTTTGCGCGCGATTAACGCCGGCGTGTTTATTCTTCCTCTTCTAAAGCTAATGCACCGTGTAGAGCACTTCCTTCCGCACAGTTTGCCCCATCTCCCCCTCACCGAGACTCACCGTAGCAGTCGCATGAGCTCGCCATAGTTCCGAGACGTTTTGGCTGTCTTGGCACTGCCGATGTTCCCTCTTCGCCGTCGTTGAGGCCATTAGAGTAATCCTTGCGCCGAGCCGCATCTACCCATCTACTTCGTGTCGCCGGAGAAGCCCCGCAGCGCCGTCGCGGCGATCGTCTTCTTCCTCTCCGGCGAGATCTGTGCCGCCGTGACATCATCGCCAGCCGAGCTTCGTCGACCGTCCGATCATCGCCAAATGCTCCAGATTCATCCACGTCGCCATTTAAACAGTAATCTTCATCTTCACCCTTCAGCCGTTGGATCTAATCAACGGTTTAGATGGCTCCGCCTAGATTCATGTCAGTTTAATCTCAGCCGTTGGATCTAGATCGCAGAGTGTATATTTTGCCGCGTAGCGTAAGTACCGTAGCCGTTGGATGCACGCCGGTCGTCTTGGATCGTGCCGCGTGTCGCGCCCGCAGTGAGCCAGAGTCGAAACCTTGGCTCATCTCGGTCGTCTGTTTTAAATCGGATGGACGAGATCGCAACCCGCATCGGGCCAGTCCCGTGTGGACGCGTGTCGCACATAAATCGAGGAGCCAGCGCCGCCGTTTCTATCGAGGTCGCCTGTTTAATCGTAGCCGTCTGATCGGGATCCAATGGCCACGGTGAAGCCACGTGTTGGTTCTGATAGATCTGAGTTGAAACGTCGCGTCAATCTCAGCCGTTCGTTTTAAATCGGATGGATGAGATTGAATCGAGTTTCGATTGTCAGATCAACGCCGCGTGTCGATCGGTGATTGGCTGGATCGTATCGGGTGACGCCAGTGCTTGCGTCAGCCGGTGCATGTGCACAGTAACGGCAGTCCACTGTAGACCCGCACTGTTTTGTAGACCGGGTCCATAGACCGAGGCGACATGGCAGCACCAGAGGCTGCCACGTGTCATGCAGATGTCATCACAGACGTCATAAATATTTTTATATATAAAAATATTTTGGCCGAAATTCTTTTCTGTGCTGACGTCATCATGATGTTATGCTGACGTCATAAATGCGATTTTTCAGTATAAGAAATAATTCGGAAAAAATCGGATTTTCTAATTTCTGTATTTTCAGATTTTATTCAAACTTCAAATGACTAGAACTTTTGCATTTTAACTCGGATTTGAGTGATTCAAATTTCTAAAAATTCATAAAATTGTGATCTCTTTAATGGTGAATTTTAATTGAATTTTTGAGGTCATTTAGTCTTCAGTATTAGCTATTTATTGCATATTTTATTTGTACGCGTAGACGCAAATTTGCCGGAAGGTTTCGAGGAAGAGTTCGTCGCTCAAGATCAAACTTCAGAACACGACCAGCAACTCTTTGGAGGCAAGTGATGCTTTGATCATTTTGATCCCAGATTTTTAAAATGTGATTTATGCTTTGAAATTATGCATGCTTATTTATTAAAAATGAATTTAAATTAATTTGGGATAATGTAGTTAATCAACCCATTTTGTTATGCCACCTTGAAATTATTAATTGTATGCCCTAAATCATTGTCACCCTAAGTTTGATTGTATTAATTGGATGTTAATATTGTGCCAACACGGGAGGCTAGACCGTGAGTAGATGCTTAGCCTTGCAACGAATCATGAGTGGTCTTTCGGGAAAATGCTACAATACTGATTAAAGAAATATTGAATGTATTTTGAAAGTGGTGTGACGATGCCACTTGATGATGAGATTGAGGTACAGAGACCAGTGTGGTTCCGTACTGATGTTGAGTTATTGCTGGCATGTGTTGCACAATAATCAACTGGGTGGGAAATGATTTAGACTGGGGCAAGTGGCAAGAGGCTGTGTGCCAGGTGGGCCTGTGTGGCAATGGGTTGATGAGTGATGTGAGTCTGTGTGCCACATTGGGTTGTGTGCCACTGTTGAGTGTTGGAAGTCTTGCCTTGGTCAGTTAAGGACTTCACCTTGCAAGCATTTCATCTGAGTCACCCGTACAACCACATGTCTGGTATTGGGACGGACCTAGTTGATTAGAGTTCTTTTATCTTTCCTCTGATACCTCGGGGTGACAGTACACAGGGGTGTATCGGATCGGGGGAGCGTACCTGTGCTACGGCTTGGTGCCCATCCAACGGTGATTGGCCTGTCCTATACTTCGGCTCTGTGTGAGGGAAGTGATAGTGAAGGCAATACCGAGAGGTTCTTTGGTTAAGGTAGAGGTTCCCAAAGGCTTTGTTACTGACGATCACCGTGTGGTGAATGGTCGTATCTTGTGGGTAAAGTGTATAACCTCTGCAGTGTGTAAAAACTATTCGAATAGCCGTGCTCGCGGTATTGAGCATTGCTCGGGGATTACAGTCAAGGGGTAGATCTTCAAAAACAAAATGTGGAAAGGGGTGGCTGTGTGCCACTGTTAAAAATGAACTGTTAAGGCTGTGTGCCGGGAATCTTCAAAGAAAAACCATTTGAAGAAATTAGTAGTAATTATAACTATTTCACTGCTTTAATCTAAATAAGATACTGGTTTAAAAATGTTGTTTGAAGCAAAAGAACCAATTAAGCCAATCCTTTGGAATAAGCTTTGCATATAGTAATAGCGCTGCATTCTGTGCATTACTTGTTGAGTGCCTTGTGTACTCACCCCTCCTTTCTTACAAACCCAAACATCAGTGGAGGAGTCTACACCAGCGTGGGAGGAGGAGTACATTGAGGATCCGGACAATTAGGGGGCAAGCCCAGTTGGTTGCCTGTGGCAAGATGATGGCTTCCACGACATTTATTTTTTATTCCGCTGCTATTTCATTTACTCTGAATAATGTATGCCCTGTGTGGCTGATTTTATGTAAGGAGACCTTAAGGTCGTACAACCCAGTTTATATAAATGTTTGCACTATTTATTCTTATATCGCTGTGAATGTATGTGATGTGTAACCCTGTAAGATTGTGTGTGCTAGCGTGATCCTGGACTAGCACAGAGTACACAGAGGGTCCGGATTTGCAGATTCTGTTAGGATTGAAGTCTGTACTAGAGGTATTCTTATAAATGTGCCTGGATATTTGAAGATTTAGCATATCACCACTCAGTCTCCATCTTTGGTGAGGGAACATCTTTTCAAAAATGCTTGTTCGATTTGTCAAAGGACTTGTGGCTCCAATTGCAGACTCAAATTGAGATGATCTGACTTTTTTGATTTTTCCATTTATAGTGAACATGATATACTTCCTTTGTTTGTTCACTAGTAAGGAGGCATAGAATTCTAGAGTTCTTGAAACACTCCAGGGTATAGTTGTGTTTGACATTATATCACTCAGTCCAGGAGTTGAGTTTATGCAGTCATATAGTCCAGTTGAGCCAATTATACTGTTTACTTGATGCCAGTCTATATACTGATGAGATGACAGGGCAGATACTGACTTTCCTTTTCCATCCTTCCTAAGTAGGTAAGCATAGTATATATTTTTGTGTAAGAGAGACACAAAATTTTCACCAAGAGCAGGTCTGGACTCAGGAAACCAAATTTTCTCATTTACCAACCTTACTGCTCTTAGTTTCTTGGTACTCAGACCAGTCAATTCCTCACAGCTAAGAACATCAACTTCTGAAACTACTTCAGTATCTTCTGAGGATGATTCGCTGTTTGGCTCATACGTACTGTCCTCAGAGGTTGATTTAGAGTCAATTACTTGCTTTCCTTTTCTAGGGTGTGAGGTGACTACTTTACGGTTTGTTCTGGCAGCATTGTGAATATCTTGAATGAATACTGGTCCTTGAGGTCGCATGTATGATTTGTTTGAGAGATAACTTAGATACTTTCTGTTTCTTGCTCTTGACTTTATCAATTATCTTTCCAATCAATCCTCTCTTTTCTAGGTTCTTAGACCTCATTTTGATTTCAGACTAAACACTGGTTCTTTGCTCAGGCTTAGGATCAAATTCTTTTCCAGCACAAGATCGATCCTAAACAACACAGAAAGAGCTAAAGTCTAAAACTGGGTCTATGGTTGAGACTTGAAGAAAAAAAAGTTTCAAGAAACTTACTGGTCTTTAGGAGAGATCTTTGCGCAACAAAGATGGATGAACACCGTTGCCAAGATCCGCTTGGTTTGCTTGGTCTGCAGAGGGAGATTTACGGTTTAGAAAGGTTTGCGCAAGCAGGGATGTAACAAGGGATGTGCGAGAGTAACTTGAAAGAGGAAATTACCGCAATGAATGTATATGCTAGAGTAAATGGGCCTTGGAAACTGACACTTTTAACCAGGGTAGTTGAAAAGGAACAGCGTTCTGGCAAGGGTAGTGGGACCTCCTTTTGAAATCAGTTTGAGCAAGCACAGAGAGTCCCACAAGCAAGGTCAGGTTAGCAATGGGTAAGACCTAAAGCAATAGATACGATTTTGAATATATTTTGAAATCTTGAGAGAAGAAGAAGGAGTTGGATATAAACCATTTGAATTTAGATAAGAATCAGATTTAGAAACATTGATCTTGTGGCAGACTTGATTTAAACAGAGTTAGACAGTTTACTAATTGGGCTGCACCTAATTGATTTAGACTCAGCCCGGATCAGTTTTAGTCCGTTGTAGAGGAGTTTTGGTCTTTGCATTAGCGACGGACCAAAAATTTAGTCCGGTGGGCATTGATAGTTTGTTTGAGCTTGGTCCGATCCAAGTAGGACTTTGTAACTTTATTTCAATTGTTCTCAGTCTGCATAATGTCTATTTTTCTGAAGATTTTGAAAATAAGAGATATATCTAAGATTAGCAACAAAAAACAACAAACCAAAAAAAAATTTAAGCTCTCCGAAAATGTTTGAGTCTATATTCAAATGAGCATAAGTATTTTTTTTCAATTTAAGCTCACCTAAAAAACTCTAGTGCTTAATATGGACATTTTGCTTAAGAAGATAGATGTTGACTTAGTTACTATATCGAGGATTGGACAAGAAGGAGCATAGAAAGGTGAGTCTTATAGCAGCATTTTTGTTATAAAGCTTATTCAAAAAGTTATTTTAATCTGAAATCAGCACTTTTGAATTTATCCACATCGTTAGCCGAAATAGAGAGCTGTCGAACAAGAGTCGCGAATAAAATTAACACTATGTGTTGTGCGACTAGTTGAAGCTTAGTTTTGCGATGTACGGATGTGAATAATCATTCAATTTAGTAAACAAACAAAAAAAACATTTCAGAACACCATATCTTTATTTATATATAACATCCCAGACAACATGTTTGGAAAGGACAGAACAGGAGAAGGACCTAAGATTCACCCCTACGCACGTGCCCTAGTGCCTTCACGAGAGCCTCCCTAGCCTTGAAGAGGGCAGGGAAGGCTTCAAGGAAAGTGTCTATGGCGACACGGTCACGGTCAACCGCCCTCTCCTCCGCCAGCTCTGCCAATGCACGATCGAAGTCCCACCAGAGCTCTGCAAGCTCAGGGTCATCCCCATCGTCCTTGAAAGCTCTTTTCGGCATGAGGAAGATCGTAGTTTGGAGCAGAAGAGAGAAAGGCTAAGTGAAGGATTACATCTTCAGTGCCCTGGTTCGTCTTTTATAGCCATTGCAGCTAGGATGTAGTAAAAGCATCAGAATCCGAGACGGCTTCGAAGTCAGAGAAGTTTTGGGAAAAAGGAATTTACGGAAACCGAAAAGGTTTTCAACAGAGAATCACAAACAGAAGGGGCAAGAAATCAAGGGATATGAGCATCAGGAGATGCATAGTGAACAAACTTGCTCCCCCTGAGTCAGATATTATCAAGCAACATTTGAAAAAGCAATGATGTTTAGTTCATTTCTTAATTTTGAAAATTTGGCCTCATCAAGCGGCTTAGTGAAAATATCAGCCAATTGATCCTCAGTTCTTACATAACTAAGCATAATATTTCCTTTAGCAACATGATCACAAATAAAGTGATGTCGAATTTCAATATGCTTAGTTCTAGAATGCTGGACCGGATTGTTTGCTATTTTCACTGCACTTTCATTATCGCATAGTAGATGCACATTATCAAATTTTACACCAAAATCAAAAAAAGTTTGTTTGATGAATAAAATTTGAGCACAACAACTTCCTGCAGCCACATATTCGGCTTCGGCAGTGGATGGTGCTACTGAATTTTGCTTTTTAGAACACCACGAAACTAAAGATCTTCCAAGCAAATGACATCCCCCTGAGGTGCTCTTACGGTCAATCTTGCATCCGGCATAATCAGAATCTGAATAGCCAAGAAGCTCAAAAGGAGCACCTTTAGGGTACCATAAACCAATATCAGGACTAAACTTAAGATATCTAAATATTCTTTTCACAGCACTTAAGTGAATTTCTTTAGGAGCAACTTGAAATCTAGCACACATACACACACTAAACATGATATCAGGCCTAGATGCTGTCAAGTATAGTAAAGAACCTATCATGGATCTAAAAAGCTTTTGATCAACAGACTTACCTCCAACATCTTGATCAAGATGAGTGTTAGTAGCCATGGGAGTCTTTATTGTTTTGCATTCTTCCATTTTGAAGCGCTTGAGGAGATCCTTAGTATACTTCTCTTGTGAGATAAAAGTCCCCTCCTTCAATTGCTTGATTTGGAATCCCAGAAAGAATGACAATTCCCCAATCATAGACATTTTGAACTCTTTGGCCATCATGTCACCAAATTCTTTGCAGAGAGAATGATTAGTACAACCAAAGATAATATCATCTACATATATTTGACAAATCATTAATGTTCCATTGATATCTTTTAAAAACAAGGTTGGATCAACCTTCCCAGTTTTGAAGTCCTTTTTAAGTAGAAAATCTCTAAGACGCTCATACCATGCTCTAGGAGCTTGTTTTAAACCATAGAGTTCCTTAGATAATTTGTATACATGATTTGGTAAATTTTGATCTTCAAAACCAGGTGGTTGCTCAACATAAATAGTTTCATCAATGAATCCATTAAGAAATGCACTTTTCACATCCATTTGAAATAGAGTGATATTAAAATGAGTAGCAAAGGCAAGAAGAAACCGAATAGCTTCAAGACGTGACAGTGGGGCATATGTCTCTCCATAGTCCAGTCCTTCTACTTGAGTAAAACCTTGAGCTACAAGCCTGGCTTTATTCCTTATTACCACTCCATTTTCATCTTGCTTGTTTCTGAACACCCATTTTGTACCAATAACATTGTGATCCTTTGGGCGATTTATTAAGCTCCAGACTTTGTTTCTTTCAAAGTTGTTAAGTTCTTCTTCCATAGCAATTATCCAATCAGCATCTTCTAGAGCTTCTTCCACTATCTTAGGTCCAATACAAGAGACAAAAGAGTAATGTTCACAGAAGGAAGCTTGTCTAGAACAAGTTTGAACACCCTTACTGATTTCACCAATGATTTGGTTTGTGGGGTGATCCTTAGCAATAACATGGTGACTTTTGATGAAGACTAGCCGATCTTGTTCTTTTTCTTCCTCTTCTTCTTGGGTTCCATCATTTGGCACCATAGATTGTGTAGGAGGTTCATCCTTGTCTTCCTTAGGTTTAATATCACCTACTTCCATTTTTCTCATTGCTTGTGCCAAACCATCATCTCCTACATCATATAAATTTTCATGCTCACCTTGTGAGCCATTAGATTCATCAAACTTTACATCATAAGTTTCTTCTACCAGACCAGTTGTATTATTAAATACCCTATAAGCTTTGGACTTAGAAGAATATCCTAGCATGATGCCTGTATCACATCTAGTTTGAAATTTACCTAAATGAGTTCTCTTTTTATAGATATATACTTTACAACCAAATACACGAAAATATGATACATTTGGTCTTCTTCCTACCAATAATTCATAAGGAGTTTTCTTAAGCAATCTATGAAGATAAAGTCTATTTACAAAGATGACAAGTCATTTGTATTGATAGCTTCAAATTTCAAAAACATCGAAGTTTCATATTCATCTAGCATAGATCTAGCCATTTCAATCAAGGTTCGATTTTTCCTTTCAACAACACCATTTTGCTGAGGAGTATATGTAGCTGAGAGTTCATGCTTAATTCCCAATTCATCACAGTATTCAATGATATTTGTATTAACAAACTCAGATCCATTGTCACTTCTTATTTTCTTGATGGGACAATCAAATTCATTTTGTGCCCTTTTAGCAAAAGTTTTGAAGATTTCTCTAACTTCACTTTTATTAGGTAAAAATAATACCCAAGTGAATCTGGAGAAATCATCAACAATTACCAGATAATATGAGTTACCACCAATGCTAGCATATGAAGTAGGGCCAAAAACATCCATATGCAGAAGCTCAAGTGGTCTAGTGGTGGACATGATGCTTTTAATTGGATGAGAATTAGCTACTTGTTTGCCTTCTTGACAAGCACTACATAGCTTATTCTTTTCAAATTTAACATTTTTCAAACCCACCACTAGTTCATTTTTGAAAAGCTTCTTTAGATTAGACATACCTACATGCCCAAGACGCCTGTGCCAAAGCCATCCAAGGGAAACTTTAGCTAACAGGCAGGTTGAGATACATGAGGAGTTAGATTTGAAATCTACTAAGTAGAGATTTTGAAATTTGAAACCTTTGAATATAAGCTTTTCATTTTTATCAAATACAGTTACCCCATCAGAAGTGAAGTTGCAATGGAATCCAAGATCACACAATTGAGCAACAGATAATAAATTGAAATTTAAGGAGTCAACAAGAAGAACATTGTCAATAGAGTGATCATTTGATATAGCAATCTTACCAAGACCTTTTACCTTTCTTTTGCTGTTGTCTCCAAAGGTAATTTTGTGACTTGGATCACTTTCACCTTCAATTGAAGTGAACATTCTTGAGGTACCGGTCATGTGTTGAGTGCAACCACTGTCAATAACCCAATGTCTGCCTCCACTCTTATAATTTACCTACAAGTTCATTTCTTCACTTTAGGTACCCAAATACTTTTGGGTCCTTTGATGTTAGTTATAGCCAGTTTAGGTTTAAAAGGATCTAATAACATGGCCTTAGGTACCCAGACAGCTTTAAGTTTCTTATTTAGATTTGTGGGGCCTACATATTTTACATTTGTTTTGCCCCTGAATCTTTAAATAGCATGTAATGGGCATCTACCATGCAATCCCTTTTGGCATGAGAAACATTTGCAAGATAGCAGTTTTTAGATTCATGATTTGATTCATGGCAGTAGTAACATTTAGTGCTTTTCTTGACAAAAATCTGTTTAACATGACTTGATCCATTTTTAGTTGACAAACTGTTGGGTTTATACCCTAAGCCCTTTTTGCCCAAGTTGGGTTTCTGTTCAACCAGAATTTTGTCAACAGTAGCACTACCCAGAAAGCATTTTTCTAAGCCTTTATCAAATGTGGCTATCTTAGCTTCTAGTTCTTCAATCTCAGTTTTAAGCTCCTTGGCATAGGAAGCATATTTGCAGTTACCATTGCAAGCATCAGAGAAACTGACAGTCATGATTTCTTCTTTAAATAAGTCACATGAGACTCATTCATTACATAGAGAAACATGACTGGATTTGTTGACTAGCATTTCGTTTTCAATTTCTAGCTCACAATAGTTAGTCTGCAAGTCTTCATGATTTTTAGTAAGCAAAGCATGACTTGTAACTAGATCATTATGAGTTTGTACAGACTTTTCATGTTCATGCATAAGTTTTTCATACTTGTCTGTTAGCAACTTTTGATCATTAAGCAAGCCAGTGATAGTCTTCTTAAGAGTTCTAGTTGAATTTGTTTTATCATGCAAAGCATTATTTAGTTCATCAACTAGTTCTACTAGCTCATCATAAGAGGGTGAGTCATTTACATTTTCCTCATCTGATCTTGCCATAAGACATAGAGGAAATGAAGGTGGTGGTGGAGTTGACTGATCTAGAGCAAGTCAGCTAGCCCCTTTGACTTTGAACTTTCTTCATCTGAGGATGAGTCTTCACTTTCACTTTCATCATCAGTGACCCATTCTCCTTTGTGAGCTTCTCCTTTCCCTTTCTTCACAAATCTTTTGGAGTAGTTCTTCTTGAAAAACTTCTTCTTTGGTTTTTCATGAGTCTTTTCCTCATCCTCATCATCCTTGTTCCTCCCTTTTCTCTTGATCTTGTTGGGACACAGAGAAGCTATGTGTCCCTTTTCATTGCATTCAAAACATACAACATTAGAAAATGTATTTTTCTTTGAGTAATAATTTGACCTTTCTTTGTCTTTGAAATTGACTCTTCTCATGAGTTTGTTGGCTCTTCTCATGAGTAAAGCTAATTTCTTCACATCTTCATCCTCATCTTCACTTGACTCATCATCATCTACGTCAGATGAATCTTGTATAACTTCCTTGGCTTTTAATGCGATGGATTTCTTTCTTGGGGCATCTTCTTGACCAAAGGTGAGCTCATGAGCGATATTTTGCCCAATGGCTCGGTTGGAGTGAGTCTTTTGAGATCACCACCATTAGATGGATATGTGATCAAGCTGTGATATGTCCGAGGAAGCACTCTGATAATTTTCCTGCACACTTCAGCATCTGAAATTTTAGTTCCTAGGCCCTTTAGTTCATTGACAATAGGATTTAGCCTAGAAAACATATCATTAGCATTTTCTTGAGAGAGCATTTTGAATTGATCAAATTTTTCCCGAACAACATAGTATTTTTCTTCTTTTACATAAGAAGTACCCTCATGAATTTCTTGTAGAGTTGTCCATATGTCATAAGCAGTTGTAAGATTACTTACTCTATCAAAAACTTTAAAGCTAAGACAGGAAAATATGGCATTTCTAGCTTGAGCATCATACTGCATATTTTGAATTTGACCAGGAGTGGGTTCTCCATATGCAGATTGCCCTTCAGACATGACCCGAGGAGGCAGAGGCTTCTCTGTAACCCTCCACACATCATACCCGACAGCTTCTAAATAGCATCTCATCCTAATTTTCCAATAAGCATAATTTGTGCCATCAAAAACAGGTACTCTACCAATACTAACAGTTGCAGAGCTATTTCCCTCCGCCATTTACCAAAGCCAGTTAAGCTAAATAAGGTAAACAAGGCTCTGATACCACTTGAAGGATCGAGATGGCCTAGAGGGGGGGTGAATAGGCAATTTCAACAAGTTCTAAACATTTTGAACAACTTATTAAATAGAACAGATAGCAACTCACAGCAAAGTATAAAACAGAGTTAAAGCAAATAAGGATTACAGCGAAAGCAATAAACTTAATGACACAGGAGAGAAAAAGATTTATCCCGTGGTTCGGAGTCACTCTCCTAATCCACGTTGAAGCACTTCTTTCGAAGTTCAGCTTCTCCAGAGCTAGTCGCAGTAGCTTTGGCTATCACTCAGGTAACTCTTTCACTACTCCCGTGAGGTGAGTTCCAAACCTTTCACAAACACAGTTGCCTTCCACAAACACCTTTGGACAGGTCACACTGTTCACTTCCTCCAAGCTGTCTAGGATCACTAAGATCCAAGAGTAATAAACTTTGCACAAGTTCTGTCTCTTGGTTTACTTGGCAATTCACACAACTAGACACCGACTTGGAGTTGACACTCTTAGAGATGAAAGAGAATTTTTGGTGTGAAGATGAAGCACAGACTCCTTTTTTAGAATGAGAGCTATGTATGAATACCAAAGTGTTAGGAGTTCATCTATATACTTGGTAGATGGCTTAGGAAAGGCTTATATAGCCATTTTGAGTGAATATAGCCGTTACACCTGCTACAATAGCCGTTGGACGTGTCAGATGTCAGAAATACCAGAAATATACACGTACAACGGACTCGATGCTGATGCCTAGCGATCTTTGGACATGTGTATGACAGACCAAATTTGAGCATTAACGACGGACCAAAAAATTTGGTCCGCTGTACATGGGTTTTTCATAGAGATTGGTCCGCCACACAACTGAAGAAGATACATGTACGTCGGACCAATTATTTGGTCCGTCATACATGGACTTTTCAAGAGTTTGGTCTGTGCATAGAGACCTATGTTGGTCGGACCAAAAATTTGGTCCGTCATACATGGACTTTTCAAGAGTTTGGTCTGTGCATAGGGACCTATGTACGTCGGACCAAAAATTTGGTCTGTCATACATGGACTTTTCAAGAGTTTGGTCTGTGCATAGAGACCTATGTACGTCGGACCAAAAATTTGGTCCGTCATACATGGACTTTTCAAGAGTTAGGTGCCACAGACCTTTTTCAACAGAGATAAGTTTTATCCAAGCGTTTTACGTCGGCAACGGACTTGAAAATATTAGCACGAATGTTTGGTCCGTTGTCTATGTAAAAATTCTTTTGAAGATAAAGGATATTTGTATGAGGTTTCAATAAATAAAACTTCAAAGTTTGGTCCGGCCAAAGGCTTATAAACTGAAAGAGTGCCGGACCAAAATATTTGGTCTGCTGTAGATGGGAAACGGAGAACATTTTGGTCCGTTACAGAGCAGAGACCTTTATATGTATGCCGGACCAAAGTTTTGGTCCGTCATACATAGGCAAACCCTTGGCTATCAGATGATTTGAAAGGAGGTTTTTACCAAGGATGAAATGATAAGAAGACAATAGACTTGATCCGATAATCAGATATTTGATGGGAGTTTAGAGTTTGATCAAAAAAAGGACTAAGTGTCTTTTGCTCCGAGAAATCTAGTTTTGTCTTTGCCTTATGATCCAATTCACTAGCTTGTGCAAAGTCCCCCTTTTTGACAACCAAAAAGGAAAGAAAAGATCCTAGCTATTTGACTTAAACAAACTCCTAAGCCAAGAACCTGAAGAGAGCATCTTATTCTTGCTTGATCATCCTGCTTCATTTCTGAATCTAGCATATGCTCTTTAAAGCTTTGAGTATGATTAACTTAGTCATCAATACCAAAACAATAAAACATACAATAACAAGATTTGAGGGGAGGCCTAGATGCTATCAGATGGTCGCATATGGCTTGAGTCAATTGCTTGAAAAAGAAAAATACAAATAAATTAAAAAATAAGTTGGTAAAGAATGCAGATAATGTCTAACATTTGCACCCCACTATGTCTTTTAATGTTCTTAAAGCAAAATTTGTATTAAGTGATGAATGAGCCCGAAGGACCTTGTATGCTCTTCTAGATTCCCCAAAGTGTTGAGTAGGTTGAACTATAGGTTTTCCTTTTGATCCTTAGAGTGGCTTTGCTTCTATTTTTGAAACTAATGCTAAGTGTTGCACTTGTCAAATCTTGCTAAAAATGAAATATTCAAAACTAAGCTTGTATTTGCACTTGGACATGTCTTAGACTAGTCTAATCTAAAATCGACTAGCTTGGTGTCATATCTTGTCATTATGATCACTTGGATAATCTTCAAAGCTCTTTAGATGCATTTCATGCATAAATGTTGAGAAAGGGGGAGACAATATGAAATCTTGATGCCTATATTGCCAAAAGGGGGAGAAATTGAAGAAAAGGCATCATTAAAAATATAAAAATGTCTTGAATCTTATGACTTTGATTTTGTTGAAAACTTGCAAATCTTAAGAATCATAAACTTTTGTGAGTGTTTATTGGACTTTTAGAGTTTTTTGTGGAAAAATTATTCTTTTTATTACCTTACTCTAAAATCTGTCTTACCAACTTGGTCAGTCTCTTCTCTCTGGACCATTTTTGGTTTTTCAATCAAATTGCTTTCTTCTTCTCTAATTCAAACTCAAATTAATGCCTTTTATGATGTTTGTCAATATACTCATCAAGGGGGAGATTGAAAGACCATGTGGAGGTCTACTCATGTTGGTGAGAGTAATTGACTAAATTTGAGCTTGGTTTGCTCTGGTTTGAGTTTGAGTTGAATTAGATTTTCAATATGAAGCAATTTGAGTTGTGTCTGCCAGGGGTGGCACTACCGTCCATGTGGGGGCGGTAGTGCCGGCAGAGCGGTAGTACCGGCCAGGGGAGCAGTAGTTATATTCCGGAGAGAGGTGTTCACTGGTTCTTCAGGGAAGCGGCACTACCGGCCATATGGGAGCGGTAGTGCCGGCCGAGCGGCACTACCGGCCCCAGGAGGCGGTAGTGCTGAACAATGGAGCGAATGTTGAGTTTGAATTTTGAAATTGCATGAGATATATTGCATATCAATTTGGACATTGCTATATAATGTGTCTCCTTGTTTTTGATGGTTGCAGGTCGGCGAAGCTAGATCATGGTCAGGCGAAGGATGATCGGGAATACGCGAGGTGCGCTGGAGGTTCAAATGATCAGGGATCGCCAGAACATGATCGGAGACAGAGTCGTGGCAAGCCGTGAAGACAAGGAATGGATGAGATGCTAGCTAGGCACTGCATGGATCAATGAGGGCCATTGGATCTTGGTCTAGTTGATAGGTTAGCGGGTCTAGTTAGTGTGCTTTGAAAACGGTGCAAGAAAACCCATTATGTGTGTGGGTTTTCGGTGAGCCCTTGTATGGCTGGTTGAGTGAGTTAATCCTAGCCCTTGATGAGTGCTCTAGGGTTTAGAAGCTCATCCAAGGGTGGTAGGTGTCCCAAGAGTAGTATAAATAGAGGGGTAGGGGTAGCCCTCCTCCTCTTGAAGGTTTTGAGGTTGTTGTGCTCCTTTGAGTTTTGCCCACTTTGTTGTGTGGCTGTGTAAACCTCCCTTCCAGAAATGAAAGTTTAATCCATTCCTCTCAATTTTGAATTAATTTCCGTATTTACATTATGCTTTAAATTCAGTCTTTAAATTCACATTCATGCAATTTACTTTCATGCAAGTTGGATTTGCCTCCCCTCCTTCTAAATGTTTTTGGATCTTTTGCTGAGGATGTATGATTGATGGATGAGTCTTCTTCAGACCATATCCCAATCATCTAGGCAAATCTTGTGTTCTTTCTTACAAGAAACCGATTTTTGTTCATGAGAGGATCAATCTTGGAAGATCGGGTTTTTGTGCATTCTTGTCTTGTGTTCTAGCTTGCTATGACATATGGGAAGTCATCTAGGATCATCTTGATCATCAAGAACCCACGAGCAAATTTGGGGCCCAGTTTTTGGTTTTGTACCCATTCTTGTGTACCCTTTCGTAAATTTGAAAAAGGTTGGAACTTCGATGTTGATTATTGCAATCGCCGGTTGGAATAGGTTCCCGACATCCATAGGGAGGTGTACACAAAGTTTCAATGAGTTTGGATCATTGGATCAAAAGATTCCTCGAATTTTCTTTTTGAACTCGTGCTGAAATCACTGTTCATATGTTTGTTTTTATTGTAGCTATAGTAACTTCGGTAGTACCGCCCCTACATGGGAGGTAGTGCCAGCCTCAGGCTGAAATTTGAGAAAACTGATTCTTCCACCTCCATTTGATACCAAAGTATTTTGGCTTGGTTTCTTTGGGTGAAAAATTGCATTTGTAATCTTCTTTGGGGGGTAAAATTTAATTTGGGATCATTCACCCCCCTCTGATCTCCATCTCGATCCTTCACGTATCGGGACAACAAGGAAGATTGTTAGTTTATCGCATGATAAAGCAAAGTTTAGGTTAAGACATAGGGCGATGTTGCATTTTGGTATCCAATGTTGTGATTGTTTGGCATTGAAATGAATACATGCAATTGCTCTTTTAGGTGGAGTGACTTCGGGAGTGGCCTCATCCACATACCACTCCGCTCCTCACGGGTATAGGCAAGTGTATCATATAGTATGAGGCTAGGATGATATATATTGCTTGCTTGGTGATTATGAATATATTGATGATTATGCTTTTGATTATGCTTAGGAATATGATTACAATTATGATGATGATGCAAATGCTTATATTTATGTTATGGTAATGAAAAGAAATATTGAACTAGAATGCAACTTGCAATTTTATTCGTATCATTTGCATTTGTGCATTCATAATGGAAGAGGTGACCCGAGCGAACCTCTATGTCTCACACGTAGTGAGCATGAAAGACCTACTACGGTAAGCCCCACTACGGACTGGATTGGAATGAGAGTGTGCACACTGACAGGTGTGCACTCAGCAATACTTGCTATGAAATGTGCATCATGAGCATGTTTGTGCAGTGCATGATTAAAGAGTAAAGAATGTTAAGTTATGATGTTGATCTCCTGTGCAAGGGTTTTATTATGTTATAATTGACAGAATCTCTTGTTTTAAGTTATTTGTTTTACTATGATGCACTTTGCTGAGTTTCTTTGAACTCACGCTTGTCTTGTAATGTTTTTATTTTAGGTACATCAATAATGGCATTTGGGAAGGGCTCCAGCACTACTTCCACTTGTTAGTACTCACCATAATCATCCATGTAGTCCTAGCTGTGGTAAATATTTCTCTAGTGGATATGGATGTGGTTGTGGGATAAGTCCTTGTTTTTTGTCTAGCTTCCTTATGTGAGTAGTTTATGATTGCATGGATGTATGTTGGTTGAGCTCTTGTCGCGTAAATTGTTTATGTGGTTATGGCTCATGTTCATGGTTAGGTATGTAGCTGTTATGGTTATGTTGTAGTTATATTTTTGTTGGGTTTGCTTCGCTTACCCTACCCTGCATTATATGTTCATATGGTTGTGCAATGATTATTTTATTTTGCTTGTGTGATGATTTTTCTCTAAATGCGTAGAGGTCATGCTCAAATTTTTAGTAATTTGGTAACTTTGTTGAATGTTGGTCCTCATGAGTGTAACTCCCGAGGCACGTGGGTCGATAGGTGTTACAGTTGGTATCAGAGCAAGCATTAGCTCTGTGGAGCATGAAATTAGTAAATGATTTTAGAGTGACCTAAAATTTGACTTGGGGAAAACTTAGCAACCTGGTTAGGGTCATTCGTTAAAATCTTGCCTCATGCCCATAACTTTAAAACTGACATAGGTTGGCTAATTAATTAAAATTTTGACACACTTTGGAGCACAGTAGAAAGGGTATGGTAATTCATTGCATTGCGCCTTAATGTTTTATTTGAGTTATGATATTGAGAGATAAAAATGCTAGTATTATGTTGATATGTTGATGCTTGAGCTGACTGTATGATTGTGCATGTGCTGTAGCTATGCCAATGGGTAGAGGTTGTGGTCGTCGTGGCTGGGGAGGCCGTGGCCGAGGTGGGATTCACCCATCTCAAGGGGTTGTTGCGTCGGTCGCTGAGGGAAGCGGCTCACTCAATGCTCATGAGTCAGCTCAGGATGGTGCCCTGGCTGCACAGTCTGGGGTAGGGGTAGAGGCCGAGACTTTGGCCTTGCTGTAGGCGCCGCAGAGGGAGGTCCAGGAGCTACGTCAGGAAGTTCAAGTAGCTCTTGCTACTATGCCTCCACCTGCAGCGGTTCTCGCAGCTGCTCTAGATGTGCCAGACCCTCGAATGTGTCTTCGTGAGTGGTAGACCCCCCGACTAGACACCTTCGATGGTACAGGCACTCCAGTCCAGTCCGCAGACTAACTGCATTACATGGAGAGGCAAGTTGAAAAAGCATGAACAAACTTACCCCACTCATGACCTCGAACTAGCCGTGGTCTTTGACTTGAAGATTTGGAGGCTTTACATGTATGGAGAATCTTGTGATATTTTCACTGATCACAAGAGCCTCAAGTACATCTTCACTCAGAAAGATTTGAATTTGAGACAAAGAAGGTGGCTGGAATTGATAAAAGATTATGATCTTGCAATTCACTATCATCCAGGTAAAGCTAATGTAGTGGCGGATGCGCTTAGTCGCAAGGTGATGCCCTCTATTCTTGACTATCTCATTGCTGATTTTGAGCATATGGGAATCTCTTATTATTTTGTGGGCACCATGCAAGCTGAAACTTAGTTGATTCTAGAGTCAACAATTCCAGAGTGTGTGCGTGAGGCACAACAGCATGACCGATTGCTTCAACAAGTGAGAAAGCACATTGTTGAGGGCAAAACTGGAGATTTCAGCATGGATGAAGTTGGTGCTTTGCGGTTTAAAGGCCGCCTTTGTGTACCCCAAAAGTCTGAAGCCAAGGATAACATCTTAAAGGAGGCTCATCGTACCCCTATACAGTTCATCCTAGTGAGACTGAAATGTATCAGGATTTGAAAAAGAGCTTTTGGTGGAAAAGGATGAGAGTTGACATTGCTCAGTATGTAGCATCTTGTGGGATTTGTCAGAAGGTGAAGGCTGAACATAAGCGACCAACGGGGTTGCTTCAACCTTTGGAGGTTCCTATTTGGCCTTAGGATGACATATCCATGGATTTTGTTGTTGGCCTACCTCATACCCGACGAGGGAAGGATACTATTTGGGTTATTGTGGATTGGCTTAGCAAGTCTGCTCAGTTCATTCCTATTCGCACAACAAACTCAACGAGTGAGTTAGCTCCTATTTATGCACGGGAAATAGTGAGATTTCATGGTGTGCCTAAGATGATTGTTTCTGATCATGATGCAAAGTTTGTCTCCAAGTTTTGGAAGAGTTTGCAGAGTACTTTGGGTACCCAGCTTCGTCTTAGCACCGCTTTCTATCCTCAAACTGATGGTCAGTCTGAACGTACCATTCAGACCTTAGAGGATATGCTCAGATCCAGTGTTTTGGCTTGGAAGGGTAGTTGGGAAGATCATTTGTCCTTTGCTGAATTTGCTTATAATAATAGCTATCATGGAAGCATTCGAGCTGCTCCAATGCTACTCCTTATGAAGTGCTTTATAGGCGAAAGCGCCGCTCACCCCTATGCTGGTATGCTGATGAGGACATCCCAACCATTAATCCATCCATAGTCGGTTCTTACCAAGGACCAATAACTAGAGCTCGAGTCCGACAAATAAATCACTTCGTGAGTTCGTTTCTAACTATTCCATTTGATATTCGCCAGAATTGGATACTGAAGAGGAACGCGGTATGCTACGCTAGCACAGAAAAAAATCTACCGCGTAACCAGAAAGCTACTCGCAAGAAGGGGATCATAGATAAGATTACCACTAGACGCACAGTTGCGGAATCCTTCGCGCGTCGATGTAGTGGATCGTCCTCGCCGCAGTCGTTGCGTCGATGTAGTGGATCGTCCTCGCCTTGCCGTGGATCGTCCTCCCACGCCGCAGTCATAGCAGCGTCACCGCAGTAGTCCACACGTCCAGAGATGGAACGCCGTCCGTCGGTGTGCAAGCACTGTCGCTCGGCGGGCAGCGAGAGGAGTAGGCTAGGGTTTCGGTGAATCACTCCTAAACCGTGGAAAGCACACCTGTGCCCTCCTCCTCCCTCCTTATATAGCCACGAGATGAAACCCTAAACTAGGGCCCATCAGTGTGCTAAGCCCACGAGGTTCATTAATTACGGATCCAATCCAAATTAATGCGTCCCACCCATTAAGTGTGTGACCTGCGGTTCACGTGCGTTTGGACGTGGATTCGAAAACTCCTTTTCAATCCAATAGTTGGTAGTGGCTTCTTGCAAAGTATGCCAACTCCCAAACATACTATGATCAAATCGACGAGAACCTATCAAAAGTACTCATGTAATAATCCCTTTGCCAAGTATATGAAGATTGATCTCAAGGCGAGAAGCATGTCATCCTTTGATGATTCAATCCATCTCTCGTATCCGTGATATATTAATAAGTTGTGATTGACTCCTCAATCACGGCATGGCCATGCACTTCCTTAATCATATCACACGAGTGGCCTTGTCATATATCTCCGTTTCATTGGAGTGGCAAATTCCATCTTGATCGCTCACTTCCTCTGCACGTTTCATAGTAAACATGAAAGCTACCTTTATAACTATCCGGTTAGGAAGTAGTGTTTGATAGCCCCAAGGAAAACTATTACACATGTAGGGAATATGACAATCTCGGTCTAAGGATCATACATCTACTAGGTATGAGATACACGATGACACATAAGAATGAAACATTCTCGCAGTTGTCCCATTGCGGTCTATCTAACCCATGTTCTTCAACATGTGTCCACAATGTATAGATGATATCTCCATATCCCATGATCTATGAAGCATGATCATCGATCACTACATGTGCTGATCTATTCATCGTTGTCCTATACGATGATATCCGATCAGAGATATTTATCGAATTACATCATTAAGTAAAGAGCTTCATAAGCAAGTCACATACTTGTTGATCAATACAATGATATACATTCATTGGACCAATAATCATATTATTATTCATAAACATAGTCATGTTACAATCATCTAAATGATTGCCTCAAGGGCATAACACTAACAATCTCCCACTTGCACTTGAGTAAATCAATTAAGTATCTAATACCAATAGACCTTGTGTGCGCCTCATGCTTAGGCTGTGGCAGTGGCTTTGTCAACGGATCGACCACATTGGCTTCCGTATGTACTTTGCATATTCTCACGTCACCTCTATCCACAATCTCGCGAATAAGGTGAAAGCGACGGAGTATGTGTTTAGACTTCTGATGTGATCTAGGCTCTTTTGCTTGTGCAATGGCACCACTATTATCACAATAGATGTCCATTGGACTAGAGGCACTAGCGACCACACCAAGCTCTGTGATAAACTTCTTAATCCAGACAGCTTCCTTTGCGGCCTCCGAAGCCGCAATGTACTCCGCTTCTGTCGTAGAGTCGGCCAACGTGTTTTGCTTGGAACTCTTCCAGCTTACTGCTCCTCCATTAAGTGTAAACACAAACTCGGATTGCGATCGAAAATCATCTTTGTCAGTTTGGAAGCTTGCATCGGTGTAACCCTTTGCAACCAGATCTTCCTCACCTCCAAAAACAAGGAACATACCTTTAGTTCTTCTCAAGTACTTGAGATATTTTTATGGCTATCCAATGACCATCACGAGGATCCGCTTGGTATCTGCTCGTGACACTTAGAGCATATGAGACATCTGGGCGTGTACAGATCATGGCATACATAATAGACCCAATAGCTAAAGCATATGGAATCTTGCTCATCCTGTCTCGCTCATCAGATGTCGAAGGACATTGATTCTTCCAGAGACTGATGCCATGTGACATTGGCATGAAACCTCTCTTGGATTCATGCATATTGAACCTTTTCAATATCTTGTCAATGTACGTTTCCTGACTTAATCCAATTAACCTTTTTGATCTATCTCTATAGATTTTTATGCCCAAGATATAGCATGCTTCTCCCAAGTCCTTCATTGAGAAACTCCTTTTCAATGAAGTCTTAACATCTTCAAGCATAGGAATGTCATTCCCGATCAATAATATGTCATCCACATACAAAATCGAAATACAAGTGCGCTCCCACTAGCCTTCTTGTAAACACAAGGCTCTTCTTCATTTTGATAAAGTCAAAAACTTTGACTAC
Source organism: Otatea glauca (assembly GCA_036346275.1). Lineage (NCBI taxonomy): Eukaryota > Viridiplantae > Streptophyta > Magnoliopsida > Poales > Poaceae > Otatea > Otatea glauca. The sequence continues at coordinate 38,443,019 of CM070715.1, read as the reverse complement.
TTCATCAAAATGAATATTCCAACTCAAGATGCTTGCTTTAACCCATAAATGGATCTTTGAAGCTTGCATACCCTTTTAGCATATTTAGGATCAACAAAACCTTGAGTTGTATCATGTATACATCCTCGATAGATTCCCATTAAGGAATGCTATTTTGACATCCATCGCCATATTTCATAATCAAAATATGCAGAAATAGCTAAAATGATCCGGACAGGACTTGAGCATGGCTACCGGTGAGAAAGTTTCATCATAGTCAACTCCTTGAACTTGTTTGAAACCCTTTGCCACCAACCGTGCCTTATAGATCTGAACATTTCCATCTACGTCTATCTTTTCTTGAAAATCCATTTGCACTCAATGGTTATTACACCATCGGAGAGTCGACCAAGTTCCAAACTTGATTGTCATGCATGGATTGAATTTGGATCTCATGGCTTCAAGCCATTTTTCGGAGTTTGGGTCCATCATTGCTTCTTCATAAGTCGTGGGCTCATCATTGTCCAACAATAATATGTCACTCCCATATCTTATAGGTACATGACGTGGCCTCCCGACCTCACGTGGTGGAGTCTCTTCCACAAAGTTGTACAACACTTTGTAAATCTTGTGAAGGTTCGATGGTAGCTTGAACATATTCATGTGATTCTCGAACTTCATCAAGATACACATCACTCCTCTTGATTTCTTTTGAAAGAAACTCTTTCTCCAAAAGACACCATTTCAAGCAACAAAAACTTTGTTCTCATTTCTTTTGTAAAAGTAATATCCTTTTGTTTCTTTAGGATACCCACAAAAAGCATTTTTCTCATTTAGGTGCGAGTTTATCTGATTGTAAACGTTTGACATAAGCCTCACATCCCCATATCTTGAGAAATGACAACATGGGTCTTCTCCCAGTCCATATCTCATATGGCGTCTTCTCAACGGATTTTGATGGGACCCTATTCAAAGTGAACGCAATTGTCTCTAGAGCGAAACCCTGAAGGATAATGGCGGATCTGTTTGGTGATCATTGACCGAACCATATCTAATAAAGTTCGATTCGTCGTTCGGACACGCCATTCCATTGAGGCGTTCCTAGCGGAGTAAGTTGCGGAACGATTCCACATTGCTTTAGATGATCACCAAACTCTTGGCTCAAGTATTCGCCACCACGATCGGATCGTAAGTGTTTTATTGTTTTGCCAAGTTAATTTTGTACTTTGTTCTGAAACTCTTTGAACCTTTCAAAAGTTTCAGATTTATGCCTCATTTAATAGATATATCCATATCTACTGAAGTCATCGGTAAAAGTTACAAAGTACTGAAACCCAGCCCTAGCAGTCGAGCTCATTGGTCCACATACATCCGTATGTACTAGGGCCAATAATTCACTTGCTCTCTCACTAAAACCTGTGAAAGGGCTTTTGTCATCTTGCCAAGTAAACAAGATTCACATGTTTCAAATGATTAAAAATCAAATGAGGTTAGAAGTCCATCACCATGGAGCTTCTTCATGCGTTCTCATTTATATGACCTAGCGACAATGCCACAAAAAGGTAGGGTTCAAATCATTAGGCCGATGCCTTTTACATTAATATTATAGACAGGTTTTCTTGAGTTCAAGGACGTACAACCCATCCACCATGGGGCAACGACCATAATACATATCATTCAAAAATATCGAACAAACAAAGTTCTTTATTCTAAATCATAACCTTCATGTTCCAAACAAGAAGATGAAATAATGTTTCTACTCAAAGATGGAACAAAATAACAATTATTAAGTTCTAAAACTAATTCAAGGCAAATGCAATGGGTATGTGCCAGCAGCAAGACCAGCAACTCTTGCTTTATTCCCCACGCGAAGATCCACTTCTCCTTTTGCCAAGTCTCTACTCTTTATCACCGCAACGAATTGCAAATGTGAGCAACCGAACCGGTATCATATACCCATGAGCTGAGTGAAGAAGTAGCAAGATTAATTTCTATAACATTAATACCTGAAGTGGAAACCACATTTCCATTCTTCTTATCTGCCAGGTACTTTTCGCAGTTCCGTTTCTAATGCCCTGATTTCTTGCAATAGAAGCATTGGGTATCAGGTTGAGGCCAACTTTAAGCTTCTGAAGCTTAGTTTTGAGGCTTGCAATCTCATCTTGAGCCTTGCCCTTGCCCTTCCCCTTGCTCTTTCCCATTCCCCCAGCCTTAGCCTTCCTCTTTTTGAAAGCAGTTGTTTTCTGAACCATCATCACATGATTGGGTTTTTCTTAATGCTTTCCTCGTGACCTTGAGCATCCCATGTAGCTCGGTTAGGCTCTTCTCCATGCTATTCATATTAAAATTCATAATGAATGGCTCAAAGCTCTGAGGCGAGACGGAGAATAACATCTGTGCCAAACCGAGGCTAAGGGAAACTCAAGTTTTCCAATCTCCCAATGTAACCAATCATCTTGATCACATGAGGATCGACCGGATCGCCTTGACCACTTACAAGCAAATAAAAGCTTTGAGATACCATACCTCTCAGCTCTTGCTTGATTCCCAAACATGCCCTTCAAGCCCACAATCATATTGTAAGCATCCTGGTCCTCATATTGCTTTTGGAGCTCGAGTCCATGGTGACTAGCATGAGACAGTGACCTCTGAAGCATTAACTTGCTTTTCATATTCAACCTTCAAATTGCGAGCAAGCATTTTCGGTGGTTCATCAGAATTGGATTCTCTAGAACATAGTCCTTCTTTTCATGCTTGAGAACAACTCTCAAAGTTGCGATACCAATCAACAAAATTAGTTCCATTCAGTTTTCCCTTTCCAAACCGATCTCAAAGCAAAACCAGTGTAGCAGGGAGTAGGAGAAGGTGCCATTGAACTACAACAAAAACATGCAAAGATTCTAAGCACTATGTTTATGTAAAACTTTTATTAAACTTTTAATTAAAGACACTTCTATTTTATGTCCCTTTTATAGACACATAGTGAGTATTCAAGATCCATATTCATCAAACACTAGTGAGCTTTGGCATCACTGCTAGAAATTTAATGACATAGGTAAGCAACACCTTTGCTAATTACATCATATGTAACTCTTGTTTGTTGAGTATGAAAACAAGTAATGAATGCCTCCATCAACTTGACTCATGGCCAGTCAACTGCCCCAAGGGCTCACATGAGGAGGAGCACTTCCGTATTCGGTGCCAATTAAGAAACCTGCCTCATGTGTGTTTTCCTAGACACCACTTGTCTTGTATAGGTTCCTTCATTACTGAAATCAAATCCCAACCACTTATGTCCTCAAGCCCAAAACCGTTTTGAAAGCTTGATTAAATCTACCATTGTTATGCGTGATGTGTCCAACACATCCCTATCATCTATTGAGATAGCCATTGATATACTACTTTGGCAACATATCAATAAGGATCTAAATTCTTGATAGGTGCAACAATTGGATGGACAATTTGATTTAAAATTTTTAACTATAGGGATGAACAAAGATTACTATGAACATGGCATCACATGCAATGAGCATAAAGAAAATAGCAAGGATTAAACACACATCCACGTAAAATCAAAATAAGCTCAAATAGCATGGCCCTTAGCATTAAGATCTCCATCATCATGCTTGTTTGTTCACCTAGCCACCTTGCTTGATTTGTTCACCTAGCCATCTTGCTTGATACCATCGTCTTCATCATTATGGATGCAACTCCTTACAACTTTTGATAATGAATTTTACATGAGGGTTTGAAGCATCACAAGTCGACACGCAGGTCGTTATACAATTAAAATAGCCTTATGGCTTGACACGGCACGCAGGCCATGTGGAAATTACATGCATCACATACACATAGGCCATACCATTTCACATAATTCCCTGCAAAAACGAATTAAACAAAAGAAACCCTATGACTCCGGGGTCCGAGAGGCATGTCTTCTGACATTGGAAAACACCCTCAAAATTTCCACGGATCAACCAGATTGACCCAATCCGATCTAACATGATTGGCTTGGTCCCATATGGATACGTTTGAAACCACGATGGCGGTAACCCGACCGTAAGGGTAACGTCGCACCATGAACGGACTCACCCAAATCAATATTGAATCTGTTTGCGCTTACCATGGATCAACCAGATTGACCCAATCCAACTCAATCTGATTGGCTTAGTCCCATATGGATACGTTTCAGAAACCCTGATGGAGGTAACCCGACCGGTAAGGGTAACATCGTACCATGAACGGACTCACCCAAATCAAGATTGAGTCGGTTTGCACTTTCCTCAAACCCTAAACCGATCGATCTCATCGATGGCTGCCGTCACCAATTCATCCCATGAACTGGCTGAACATGTAATAGATCCAATCTACTAACCTTACACATCATATGTGAAACATCCAGATCACAAAACTATACGAGATGGCTCGATACCACTCAAGAGGAACGTGGTATGCTACTCTAGCACAAAAAAATCTACCACGAACGAGCTACTCGCAAGAAGGGGATCATAGATAAGATTACCACTAGACGCGCAGCTGCGAATCCTTCGCGCCGATGTAGTGGATCGTCCTCGCCGCAGCCGTTGCGTCGATGTAGTGGATCATCCTCGCCTTCTTGTGGATCGTCCTCCCACGCCGCAGCCACAAAGCGTCACCGATGAGTCCACACGCCCGAGATGGAACGCCGTGCGTCGTGTGCAAGCACTGTCGCTCGGCGAGGGGCGCGAGAGGAGTAGGCTAGGGTTTCGAGTGAATCACTCCTAAACCGTGGAAAGCACACCTGTGCCCTCCTCCTCCCTCCTTATATAGCCACGAGATGAAACCTAAACTAGGGCCCATCGTGCTAACCCACGAGGTTCATTAATTACGGATCCAATCCAAATTAATGCGTCCCAGCCCATTAAGTGTGTGACCCTGCAGGTTCACGTACGTTTGGACGTGGATTCGGAAAACTCCTTTTCAATCCAATAGTTGGTAGTGGCATCTTGCAAAGTATGCCAACTCCCAAACATACTATGATCAAATCGGACGTAACCTATCAAAAGTACTCATGTAATAATCCCTTTGCCAAGTATATGAAGATTGATCTCAAGGCGAGAAGCATGTCATCCTTTGATGATTCAATCCATCTCTCGTATCCGTGATATATTAATAAGTTGTGATTGACTCCTCAATCACGGCATGGCCATGCACTTCCTTAATCATATCACACGAGTGGCCTTGTCATATATCTCCGTTTCATTGGAGTGGCAAATTCCATCTTGATCGCTCACTTCCTCTCGCACGTTTCATAGTAAACATGAAAGCTACCTTTATAACTATCCGGTTAGGAAGTAGTGTTTGATAGCCCCAAGGAAAACTATTACACATGTAGGGAATATGACAATCTCAGTCTAAGGATCATACATCTACTAGGTATGAGATACACTGATGACACATAAGAATGAAACATTCTCGCAGATGTCCCATTGCGGGTCTATCTAACCCATGTTCTTCAACATGCGTCCACAATGTATAGATGATATCTCCATATCCCATGATCTATGAAGCATGATCATCGATCACTACATGTGCTGATCTATTCATCGTTGTCCTATACGATGATATCCGATCAGAGATATTTATCGAATTACATCATTAAGTAAAGAGCTTCATAAGCAAGTCACATACTTGTTGATCAATACAATGATATACATTCATTGGACCAATAATCATATTATTATTCATAAACATAGTCATGTTACAATCATCTAAATGATTGCCTCAAGGGCATAACACTAACAGATGCTGCCTAATAATTTTCATGACTTGCTTCTACTCAGGTATGAAGGATTGGCTAAACTGGAATCTCAAGAAATCGACCAAGGTTGCTCAGGCATGACTAATCGACCATCTACAAAGAACTCCAACTCAAGTACGACTTGGTATCGACCAAAGAACTCCGACTCAAACATAACCTCGAGTTCGACTCGGAATCGGCCAAGGCTACACGAATCCAACTTAGTCACGACACCAAAGTAGATTGACCCCGGATGACTCAAAAGACATTGAGTTTGACTCCAACTCAAACTCACTTAGATTAGTTTCCTTAAATTCAAAAAGGGGATTGTAACCGACTCGGAGCGGGTAAGGGTTAGTCCTCCTATAAATAAAGGCACTAGGCCTCAGAAATTTCTCGGGTTTTGATTAGATTATATCTATAGTAGTCGACTTAGATTTCCTTTTGCGCCTGACTGAGTTCCAGCGGTCGTATTGAGTTTCAAAACTCCACCGTGTTACTTCATCAGAAATCCACAAATAAAGAGAGATTGCAACTATCTGGTTCTTGCTTGTGTTCATGATTTCGCAAGTAAGATCTATCGGAGTTGAAGCAGGCGATTGCAAAGTTTCTTCGTTCAGTAGTCTGTTTAGAAACCCTTGAAGTTGTCTCATCGAGACTTCACCAAATCGGCTTGTCTATTCATCGGCTAAACTATCACAGTCGCTCTTTGATTGACGGATTGACAAGTAGTTATCATACTTGAAGGAAGATCGGAAAACACATCAGACACCTCCATCGGCTAACTATCGTATTCGCTCTTGGCCAACGAGATGTGATCGCATCAAATGCAATAGGGGAAAGAACAGTTCTTGGCCCAGATTTGGTTCAGCAAACTATTGATCGGGTGGCAGAGGTGAGGCAGAACCTTCTAGCAGCCCAGAGTAGACAGAAAAGCTATGCTGATGTGAGGAGGCGAGATTTAGAGTTTGAGGTGAGGGATAGCGTGCTTTTGAGAGTGTCTCCCACTAAGGGTGTGGTTCGGTTTGATTCTAAAGGGAAGCTTAGCCCGAGGTTCGTTGGGCCATTCCCCATTGTTCCTCGAATCGATAAGGTGGCTTATCAGTTGGAGCTTCTGGGGTCAATGCAGGGAGTGCATAATGTATTTCATGTATCCATGTTGAGGAAGTTCCTACATGACCTAGATCTGGTTGTTTCGCTTGAGCCGTTGGTGATTGAGTAGGATCTCACCTTCGAGTCTCGCCTAGTGCAGATATTGGAAGAATCAGAGCAGGTGTTGAAAAATAGGACACTGAAATTTGTCAAAGTTTTTTTGTCACATCAATCCAAGCGGGAAGCGACTTGGGAGTTGGAGTCTCACATGCGTGAGAAATTTCCAGAGTTGTTCCTATCGGGTATGTGTTGTGATTTAAATTCTTTGATCAATCTGTTTCGTTTAGTTGGCGTACTCGAAATTCAGGGTAGAATTCCTTTAAGGGGAGGAGAATGTAATATCATAGATCATTTCCAAGTTAAGGAAAAAATTTCAGTTGGGGTGTGGACCGGTCTTGCCGTTGGTTTTGGGGTCTTGTGGGCCTGTTTGTGGGCTTTAGGAGGTGGGCATTGGCCCTTTTGAGAGGGGTTCCCCCAACTAATCCCCCTCCCACCTAACCCTACTCCCACCTATTCCACTATTTTTTTCCTCCCTGCCTCCTCCCCCAGCCGAGCTCCTCCCTGCTGCTACTCCTCCCCCAGCTGAGCTCCTCCTTGGTTCTCTTTTGGTGGTAAGTAGATGTATTGATTTCTTAGGGTTTAGTTTGGTGGTTTGATACTGTTCTTGGAGGAGCCTTGCTAGATTTGGGAGTTCTAGGGTTGGAGATTTGGGGATTTTAGGAGGGAAAAGTGGATCTAAAGTAGGTGCAGTTCTGTGATTGTTCGAGCTGAGCAAACCCCTATTTTTGAGCTGCGATTTGAGGTTCCTAGAGGCATTTCCTGAGGGGTTGGCTGTAGAAGAATTTGTAGATCGTCGTCTCATGTTTAATTATAAACCAAGAACACGATCTTCGGTTCAGCCGTTTAGGAGTTATGGTCATTTTTGTGTCTGTTGTTCAGAGTTTGAATGTCTGCTGTTCAGAGTTTACTGCTGCTGGCAGAAGCCTCGGATCTGTGCTGTTTATGGCTAGTTAGGGGCCGAATTAAATTATTTCTATAACTAGAGAAAGCTGAAAAAATTCCTTTAGATTCCAAAAATGTCTTCGTTTACTGAATTTGAAGTTGTATCCTAGAAGTTATGCTAGTTTGAAGGTGACTGTCTAGTTGGCAGAATGCTGAAATTTTGGTTTAGGGTTGGTGTTGTTAAATGGAGTCTTGGGACAAGATGAGCAAATAGAATTTGATGATTTCACTTTGAAAGCTCTCACTTAGTTCATTTCTTTCATTGTTTCAGTTTTTGGGTTAGATATTGTAGCCTTTATCATATTAGGACAGAAAGGAAGATTGTTGGTTTATCACATGAGAAAGCAAAGTTTAGGTTAGGATGTAGGGTGATGTTGCATTGTGGTGTCCAATGTTGTGATTGTTTGGTTTTAAAATGTATAGATGCAATTGCTTTTTCAGGTGGAGTGATTTTAGGAGTGGCCTCATCCTCGTGCCACTCCGCTCCTCACGGGTAGAGGCACTTGCTTGGTGATTATGAATATATTGATGTTATGCTTAGGAATATGATTAAGATTATGATGATGATGCAAATGCTTATGTTTATGTTATGGTCATGAAAAAAATGTTGAACTAGAATGCAACTTGCAATTTTATTCGCATCATTTGCATTTGCGCATTCATAATGGAAGACGCGACCCGAGCGGGCCTCTATGTCTCACACGTAATAAGCATGAAAGACCTAACACGGTAGGCCCCTCCACGGGCTAGATGGGAATGAGAGGGTGCACACCAAAGGGTGTGCACTCAGTAATACCAGTATTTGCTATGAAATGTGCATCATGAGCATGCATGTGTATTGCATGATTAAAGAGTAAAGCATGTTAGGTTATGATGTTGATCTCCTGTGTAAGGGTTTTATTATGTTATAATTGCCACAACCTCTCGTTTTAAGTTATTTATTTTATTATGATGCACTTTGATACGCACACGCCTCAACTTAAGATGCGTGCGCACGTGTTTCGTCCCGATCTTCCGTCGTAGGAGAAATTCTTGAAGGCGAGTTGTGACCTTGACGAAGGGGCGGCTAACCACGATCAAGAACGCGAATAGCAGCCTCGCAATCGCTAAACCACTCCTCAATTGGTTATCAACCATATCAAAACACGACTGACCTGTTCACGAAGAACGGCCCAAGCAATTCGACGAGAATTGAAAGAGCAACAGCGGAAGAAAAATCACTCCAAGATGAATGATTGATTTGAGACTTCCAGTATTTGGGGCCAAGAGGCCTTACAATAGCAGTAGCTAAACCAAAATCCCAAAACCCCCTTTCTCCCAAGAAAAGTAGAATAAAAAACATGTTCCTGCGTGCTCCAAGTTGCATGCATGCAAACTTCCTTTTAGTGAATCCACAAAAATAGGAAGTGTTGATTTTCTAGTGTGCGCCATGGTGATGTAATGCCATAAAATTAGGTTCAAGAATTCTCCCTCACGGCTGGAACAATAGGTGGACCTTCCATGCATGCGCCTCCACAAAAAATATGGCAATAATTTTCCATTGCTGACAATAAGTGGCGTCGCGTGCAACAAAAATGGGAATTGTTCCTTCTTCTTGCATGCAGCCATTTTAATCCTCTGTTCTTCAGGGTGTCCTTTGTCTTTCACAAATATTTCTTCTGAAGCGCCTTCGCATGTAATAAGTAAACAACAATCATTAGGTAGTATCATTTGTTCTTTAATTAAATAATTGATTTGTTTAAGAAACGAATTCACCTTTTGTCCAAGGCGCCGTGTACGGGCTCGAGTCATTGGCCCTTGTATATTAACTGAATCTTCTACGTGTGAGCTAGTGATGTCCTCATCATACTCCCCCTCTTGAGAAGGAGTCGACCTCGACTCTGGCTCATCCTCAACACCAGTGTACGGAGATAAGTCGATAACATTGAATGTGTCGATCCTCCATATTCCTTGGGCAGCTCTAACTTGTAGGCATTGTCATTGATTTTTGCAAGTACTTTAAACGGTCCATCTCCTCGAGGCATTAGCTTGGACTTGCGCTGCTCAGAAAGCGATCCTTGCAAAATTCAACCAAACTAAATCACCTTTTTTGAACAACATTTCTTTTCGACCCTTATCTGCATGCTTCTTATATTGGGCCTGCATCTTCTCAATGTTTGTTTTGGTCGTCTCATGTATCTTGCGAATGTACTCAGCCCTATTGTCGGCATCCAGATTTACCCTTTCCTGAGGTGGCAAAGGTAGCAGATCAATCGGCGCTATGGGCTTGAATCCATAAACAACCTCAAATGGACAGAGCTGTGTCGTTGAATGAACAACCCGGTTGTATGCGAAATCAATGTGAGGCAAGCACTCCTCCCATAGCTTCAAGTTCTTCTTTAGTATTGCTCTCAACATTGTATCAAGTGTGCGGTTGACAACCTCTGTTTGCCCATCGGTTTGGGGATGGCACGTTGTAGAAAATAACAGCTTTGTTCCTACCTTTCCCCATAGTGTCCTCCAAAAGTGGCTCAAAAATTTGGCATCACGATCGGAGACAATAGTCCTGGGTACTCCATGCAAACGAACGACCTCCCTGAAAAACAAATTAGCAATATGGGTAGCATCATCGCTCTTATGACAAGGTATAAAATGAGCCATCCTAGAAAACCTATCAACGACAACAAATACACTGTCTCTCCCCCTCTTAGTCCTAGGCAACCCTAACACAAAATCCATAGATATGTCTTCCCAAGGTGCTTTTGGAATAGGAAGGGGTGTATATAAGCCATGCGGGTTTAAGTGAGACTTAGCAGTTTAACAAGTAGTGCATCTCCTTACATAGTGCTCAACATCGCGCCTCATCTTGGGCCAGTAGAAGTGTGTGGCCAGCACATCCTCAGTTTTGCGAACACCAAAATGACCCATTAATCCACCTCCATGGGATTCCTGCAACAACAAAAGTCGAACAGAACTTGCAGGAACACAAAGTTTGTTAGCCCTGAACAAATATCCATCATTCAATACATATTTATCCTTACATCTCCCTTCTTTACACTTGGCATAGACTTCTTTGAAATCCATATCAGTAGCATATAATTCTTTTAATCCTTCTAAGCCAAGAACTTTGCAATCAAGTTGAGACAATAATGTGTACCGTCGAGACAACGCATCAGCAACTATGTTGTATTTACCCTTCTTATGTTTCACAACATATGGGAAGGTTTCGATAAATTCTATCCACTTAGCATGCCGACGGTTCAATTTACTTTGGCTACAGATATGTTTCAATGATTCATGATCTGAATGTATGACAAATTCTTTTGGCCAGAGGTAATGTTGCAATGTTTCTAACACTCTAACCAAAGCATATAATTCCTTGTCATATGTTGAGTAGTTTAAGGTTGGGCCATTGAATTTCTCACTAAAATAAGTGATGGGTTTTGTATCTTGCATAAGAACACCTCCAATTCCAATACCACTAGCATCACATTCTATCTCAAATGTTTTATCAAAATCAGGAAGCTGTAAAAGCGGTGCGTTTGTCAACTTACCTTTCAAAATTTTGAAGGCATCCTCTTGTGGTTTTCCCCACTTGAACGGCACATTCTTCTTCGTCAACTCATTGAGTGGTGCGGCGAACGTGCTGAAATCCTTTACAAACTGGCGATAGAACCCAGCGAGTCCGTGAAAACTTCTCACTGTGTGTGATTGTGTAGGTGTGGGCCAAGCTCGGATAGCCTCCACCTTCATTCATCCACTTGATTCCTGCTCAGTTACAACAAAACCAAGAAAGACAACTCGATCTGTGCAAAAGGTGCACTTCTCGAGGTTACCAAACAAGCGCGCGTCTCTCAAAGCAGTAAAAACTTGGCGCAAATGATCCAAATGTTCTTCTAAAGACTTTCTATAAATTAGTATATCATCGAAGTAAACTACCACAAACTTTCCGATAAAAGCTCTCAATACTTCATTCATTAAGCGCATAAACGTGCTAGGTGCATTAGTAAGACCAAAAGGCATGACCAACCATTCATACAGACCAAACTTAGTCTTAAAAGCAGTTTTCCATTCATCACCTAGCTTCATTCTAATTTGGTGGTATCCGCTACGCAAGTCGACTTTAGAAAAAATAATAGAGCCACTCAATTCATCAATCATATCATCTAGCCTAGGAATAGGATGACGATATCGAACAGTAATGTTGTTGATAGCTCTACAATCAATACACATCCTCCAGGATCCATCTTTCTTTGGCACTAGTAAAATAGGAACATCACATGGACTTAAGCTTTCTCGTACATACCCTTTATCGAGAAGTTCTTGTACTTGGTGTTGAATTTCTTTCGTCTCCTCGGGGTTGGTTCGGTATGGAGGACGATTAGGCAAAGATGCCCCTGGAACCAAGTCAATTTGATGTTCTATCCCTCTCAACGATGGCAGCCCCGTTGGTATGTCTTTGCACACAAGTGCAAAGCACTCTCGGGGCTGGTTTTTGAACTGTCGCATCTCACTTTTTGTGGTTTTTGAACTGTCGCATCTCACTTTTCTTTTCACTCTTTTCTTTCTTTTCTCTCATTTTTGGCTGGTGTCTCTCGCTCCCTATTTTGTGGATGTCACTCACCTCTCTTTCTTTTCTCTCATGCTCAGCCCTATCTAAATCATCTCTGAGAATTTCTTCTGGTGACATCGGAACCAATGAAACCTTCTTATCTTTGTGAATGAAAGAATACTTGTTGGAGTGCTCATGATGTGTAGTATCCTTGTCGTACTGCCATGGCCTCCCAAGTAACAAAGCACAAGCTTGCATCGGCACCACATCACAGTCTACAAAATCAGCATATGCCCCAATGGAGAAATGCACACGTACCATTGCCATTACCTTCAATTTGCCACAAGAATTGAGCCACTGGATGTAGTATAGTTGCGGGTGTGAGCGTGTGGTCAAGCCAAGCTTCTCGACTATCTCTGTACTTGCAATATTGTTACAGCTCCCGCCATCAATTATCACCTTGCATGAGTGCCCCTTGATCACAAATTTTGATTGGAATAAATTGTGTCGTTGTCCTCCCTCAGCCTTCTCCATTTGAGAACTGAGAACTCGACAAACAACTAGGCTAGCATGACTTGTATCAAAGGTGATCTCTTTTGAATCAGAACTGGAATTGTTCTTGAACTCCTCATGATCAGATTCTTCTTCCTCTACTTCGCTGGCCGATGTATACTCGCCATCTTCCCGTATGACGAGTGCTCGTTGGTTTGGACAATCTCGCATATAGTGACCCTTTCCCTTGCATTTGAAGCACTCGATCTCTCTTGTTCTTCCTGTAGAAGCAATTGAAGATGAACTTTTGGTAGGGGCAGCAGCTAACTTGTTGGAATTAGTAGGCTTGTGTGATGACGAAGTCATTCGGCTTGCTGAATTCTCTCGAGCAGCTGGTGCAGCAGCTCTACTAGCAGAAGGAACATCACTTTTTTGCTGCTGATTGGCCCCCTTTGAAGGTGCGGAAGAGCCGGAGAAGGTGCGGCCAAATTTATTGTAACTCTGTCTCTTCCCTTGAACTTGTCTTTCGGCTTTGCATGCATAATGAAAAAGCTCATCCAAGGAGTTGTAATTCTGAAAATCAAGTATATCTTGTATCTCTCTGTTCAGTCCTCCCAAGAATCTTGCCATTTTCGCATTTTCTTCTTCTTGCACATTAGCACGAAGCATACCCACTTGTAGTTCTTGATAGTAATCTTCCACAATTTTGCTACCTTGAGTCAATCTTTGTATTCTATTAAGCAAATCTCTTCCAAAATGGGCACAAATCTGGCTCTCATCAAGCGCTTCAATTCATCCCAAGAGTGGGGAACTCTGTTCCTTTGATGGATCTGATTCCACCAAATAGAGGCATAATCTACAAATTCACTTGTGGCAGCACGTACTCGACCGTCTTCCGGGTAGTGATGACAATTGAATTTTTGTTCAACCTGCAACTCCCAATCAAGATATGCTTCTGGATTAAATTTGCCGTCAAAGCTCGGCACAATAAATTTAATCTTCCCAAGAGGATCATATCTTCTTGCTTCTTGGCGGTGATGTGTATGTCCTACATGACCACCCATACCTTGACGGTTATGTGCAAAACGTCGCTGATCACGCCACATAAACACATCTTCATTTTCAGCAACGAATTCACCATCTCTGCCTTCATTAGTAGCCTCTTGAAATGCAGCATTTAGATCATCTCTTGGACGAAGCGGAGCAGCGGCCGTAGCAACATGATTAACTGCACCAACTGGACCTCTAGGGACCCGAGGTGGTGCATGTTGTCGTGGAGGAGTGTGTTCAATTTGTTCAAGACGGTCCTCAAAACCACCAAGACGATTCTCCAAACCGTCCAGGCGAGCAAGCACTTGATCATTTAACATCCTTTCAAAAGTATGTGCAAATTGATTCATTAATGCTTGGGAACGCGGAGATAGGGGCACGATAGGTGTTGATCCACGCCATTGGCATCATCATCTGGTTGCGTTCCGTCACGAGCATTTCTTGAACCTGACATGGTTAACGAGAAAAAACAAAGGAACCTACCAATGCTAATATATATGTGGAACTCACAGCCCCTCAAATCTTACCAACTGAAGCTCTTACCCTTCTCGAAAATCGCTCGTACGTTTGCTGGTTCGTGATAACTTTCAAAAGGGAGTTAGTAAAGCGATTGCAAAGTGCTAGAACACGCTGATCAATGGCAAGTTTGTGGAGCTCTAGATGGGGAAAATTTTGTAGCAAAGGAATAAGCAATCTGTAATCCCAAACTTGCAAAATTGAATAAACATTCGTTCAAGTACTAGTCTTAGTTGCTGATCACAGGAGGTTTCAAAAGGCAAACTCAAACTAATGGCAAGAGCAGAACTTTGGAAAATTTGGATGCAATCGTGACACTTCTTTTTTTTTCCTGCTGACCAAATTGGCAGCAACTGATCAAACTTGTAACACAAGCAGATTTCAAACCACTCCACAGAACACCACGAAATTTTACAAGAAGATGGGTTTTTGAGTTATGAAACCAACAAACGTGGTTTGGATGGATTTGGAATTCTAGAGACAAGGATATTAACGTTTTGGTGACTGCTGCACGGAGGGAAAAATTCCAGACGAAAATTGGATTTCCGATCTGTGGTTGTTTCGTTTTTTTTTTGGAAGGATGTCTAGGTTATGCATCAAGAGATAATAGACCAGCAACTAGACATGACAAGATGAACATAAACTCAATAAAGCAAATTGAAATTAACAGATCGAAACAGCGAGAACTGGCTTGGAGTTGGATAGTTTGTATGGCAATTTTCAGGATATAGGTAAAACAAAAAATAATCTACTACTAAAGGATAGATGAAATCCTATCGGCAACGAAGGCTCTGATACCACTTGATACGCACACGCCTCGACTTAAGATGCGTGCGCACGTGTTTCGTCCCGATCTTCCGTCGTATGAGAAATTCTTGAAGGCGAGTTGTGACCTTGATGAAGGGGCGGCTAACCACGATCAAGAACGCGCCTAGCAGCCTCGCAATCGCTAAACCACTCCTCAATTGGTTATCAACCGTATCAAAACACGACTGACTTGTTCACGAAGAATGGCCCGAGCAATTCGACGAGAATTGAAAGAGCAATAGTGGAAGAAAAATCACTCCAAGATGAATGATTGATTTGAGACTTCCAGTATTTGGGGCCAAGTGGCCTTACAATAGCAGTAGCTAAACCAAAATCCCAAAACCCCCTTTCTCCCAAGAAAAGTAGAATAAAAAACATGTTCCTACGTGCTCCAAGTTGCATGCATGCAATCTTCCTTTTAGTGAATCCACAAAAATAGGAAGTGTTGATTTTCTAGTGTGCGCCATGGTGATGTAATGCCATAAAATTAGGATCAAGAATTCTCCCTCACGGCTGGAACAATAGGTGGACCTTCCATGCATGCGCCTCCACAAAAAATATGGCAAGAATTTTCCATTGCTGACAATAAGTGGTGTCGTGTGCAACAAAAATGGGAATTGTTCCTTTTTCTTGCATGCAGCCATTTTAATCCTCCTGTTCTTCAGGGTGTCCTTTGTCTTTCACTAATATTTCTTCTGAGGCGCCTTCGCATGTAATAAGTAAACAACAATCATTAGGTAGCTAGTATCATTTGTTCTGTAATTAAATAATTGATTTGTTTAAGAAACGAATTCACCTTTTGTCCAAGGCGCCGTGTACGGGCTCGAGTCATTGGCCCTTGTATATTAACTGAATCTTCTACGTGTGAGTTAGTGATGTCCTCATCACACTTTGCTGAGTTTCTTTGAACTCACGCTTGTCTTGTATTGTTTTTATTTTAGGTACATCAAGAGCGGCATTTGGGAAGGGCTCTAGCACTACTTCCACTAGTTAGCACTCCCATAGTCATTCATGTAGTCCTAGCTGCTGTCAATATTTCTCTAGTGGATATGGATGTGGTTGTGGGATAAGTCCTTGTTTTTGGTCTAGCCTCCTTATGTGAGGAGTTTATGGTTGCATGGATGTATGTTGGTTGAGGTCTTGTCACGTAAATTGTTTATGTGGTTATAGCTCATGTTCATGGTTAGGTATGTGGCTGTTATGGTTAGGTTGTAGTTATGCTTTTGTTGGGTTTGCTTCGCTTACCCTACGCTGCATTATATGTTCATATGGTTGTATAATGATTATTTTGTTTTGCATGTGTGCTGATTTTGCTCTAAATGTGTAGAGGTCATGCTCAAATTTTTAGTAATTTGGTAAATTTGTTGAATGTTGATCCTCATGAGTGTAACTCCCGGGGCACGTGGGTGCTAGGTTGTTACAGAAAATATAGATTTTACTATCCATATACTAAAATTTTTTAGTAATAATCAGATTACACAGGCTATTGAACCCTCAACATGATAGTAGAATCTATGTATACGGATAGTAAAATCTATCTATATCATTATGTTCCTCTCGTCGTCAGTAAGCTACTAGTGAAAACCGTTTATGAATCAGAGCTACCAATAAAAAGTTATAGTTAAAATAAAGAAAAAAAGATGAATGTACAAACTAGGGAGTGCATTTACTAGTGGTTGGCCACGTAACTTATTGGTTTAGTCAACACACGAGCATACACACATAGAATAGCGCCACCGTATACATACATACATACATACATACATACATACATACATACATACATACATACATACATACATACATACATACATACATACATACATACATACATACATACATACATACATACATACATACATACATACATACATACCTATACATACATACATATCTATACATATATACATATACATATATGTCGGGACCCGATTATGAGAATCTGGTCCCTCTGTGTATTCTGTGCTAGTCCAGGATCACACTAGCATACATAGTCATTACAGGATTGAACATCACAGACGATCATGACGGTATAATAATAATTAGCGCAAACATTTATATAAACTGAGTTGTACGACCTTATGGTCTTCCTTACATAAGATCAGCCACGCAGGGCTTACATTATCAGAGTTAACAAAAGATAATAGCGGAAAATAAAATGAACTTCATGGAACCATCAATTTGCCACAGGCAACAGACTGGGCTTGCTCCCTAGTTGTCCGGCTCTTCGATGAACTCCTCCTCCCATGCTGGCGTTGACTCCACCACTGATGTTGTGTTGATAAGCAAGGGGGGTGAGTACTCAAGGCACTCCACAAGTAATGCACAGAATGCAGTACTATTACTATATGCAAGGCTTATTACAAAGAATTGGTTTATTTGGTTTTTTGGCATCAAATAGCATTTTTAAACTAATATCTTATTTAGGTTAAAAGCAGTGGAACAGTTATAATTAGTACTAAGTTCTCCAAATGGTTTTTCTCCATAAAAACTCAGCACACGGCCTTAATCAATTCATTTTCAACACTGGCACACAGCCAGCCTTTCCACATTTTATTTTTGAAGATCTAGCCCTTGACTGTAATCCCTGAGCAATGTCCAATACCGCGGACACGGCTATTCGAATAGATTTGACACTCTGCAGAGGTTGTACACTTTACCCACAGGGTACAGCCGCTCACCACACAGGTGATTGCCCGCAACAAAGCCTTAACCAATGAACCTCTCCGTATTGCCTTCACTATCACTCCCCTCACACAGAGCCGAAGTAAAGGACAGGCTAACACCGTTGGATGGACACCAAGCCGTAGCACAGGTACGCTCCCCCACACAGATACACCCCTGTGTACTGTTACCCTGAGGTTTCAGAGGAAAGATATCAGAACCCTAATCAACTAGGTCTGTCCCATACCAGACATGTGGTTGTACGGGTGACTCAGTTCAAAGACTTGGAAGGTGAAGTCCTTAGCTGACCAAGGCAAGACTTCCTTCTTTGATCAGTGGGACACAACCCAAAGTGGTACACAGTCTCATAGCTCTCATCAACCCGTTGCCACCCAGGCCCACCTAGCACAAAGCCTCTTGCCACTTGCCCCAGTCTAAATCATTTCCCTCCCAGTTGATTATTGTGCAACACATGCCAGCAATAACTCAACATCGGTACAGAACCACACTGGTCTCCGTACTTCAATTTCATCACGTGGCATCACCACATCATTTTTAAAATACATTCAATATTTCATTAGTCAATATTGTGGCATTTTCTGAAAGATCATTCATGACACGCTGCAGGGCTAAGCATCTAATCACGGTCTAGCCTCCTGTGTTGGCTTCATATTAACATCCAACCAATACAAGCAATTCCTAGGGTGACAATGATTTCAGGCACACAAATAATAATTTCAAGGTGGTAATAACAATATAGGTTGATTAACTACATTACCCAAATTAATTTAAATTCATTTTTAATTAACTTAGCATGCATAATTTCAAAGCAAAATACATTTGAAAACTGGGATCAAAATGGTCAAAGCATCACTTGCCTTCAAAGAGTTGTTAGTCGTGCTCCGAAGCTTGATCTTGAGTGATGAACTCTTCCTCGAAACTTTCTGGCAAATTTGCGTCTACGCATAAAAATCATATATGAAATAAACAACCAAAACAGTAGACTATATGTCGGGACCCGAATTTGCAAATCCGGACCCTCTGTGTATACCGCACTAGTCCAGGATCACGCTAGTGCACACAGGCTCAACATAGATGCTATCATAGTCACACACAGCGAAATATAGCATAAACTTCATTAATTAATAATAACTGTTGTCTTACATGAATAATGCCTCACAGGGCTTAAAAAGAGTATCAATGAGAAGCAATGAAATAGAATAAACGCAGTGGCGCTCGATTCGCCACGAGCAAATCGACGAGGCTCGGACCCTAAGCATTCGCATCCAAGTAATCCTCCTCCATGAATGGTATAGATTCCTCTTCTTACGAAGTTGTTGTTGTTGGGGTGAGTACATAAAGCACTCAACAAGTTGTGCACAACAATGCAAGTCTAATATTTTATATGCTTGGCTTAATCCAAAGGAATGGCTAGTAAGGGTATTTTGCAATAAAGCGACATTTAACAAGAATACAATAAATAGATTGGAAAGCGATAAAACAAATACAATAATTAATAAATTCAGATTTCAAATACACCAAGTTTCCAATCCTAAATTAATTTTCCACTTTCCATGGCACCTTGCCATCCCAACAAGTTTTGTTTAACAAAAGTCTAACCCTTAACTGTAATTCCGAGCATTGCCCAATACCGTGAGCACGGCTATTCAATAGATTGTACACTCTGCAGAGGTTATGCACTTTACCCACATGATACAACCAAACACCACCAAGGCGAGTGATCATAACAAAGCCTTTACAATGCTACACCTAGACCCGATCGCCGCTAAGGTTTCAACATCAAGGGTTAAACCACCACAACAGGCCCCCTCTTGCGCCATGTGAGTTAAACCGTAACCGGGACTCACTATTCACCACGACGATGCAAAGTCTAGGTTTCACAAATTATTCAGCTAAGTTTGTCCCATTCGGACATGTGGTTGCAAGAGAGACTCAGTCAAAGGCTTGCAAGGTTAAGTCCTTAAAGTGATTAAGGCAAGACTTCCACATACCCCGCCAAACCTGGCCCACCTTGGCACACCGCCTTGCCACTTGCCTCAATCTAAAATCATTACCACCCCCGGTTGATTACCAAGCACCACATGCCATCAACATTTCAATCCCGATGTGTGACCTCCTCGCCACGACAACTTGATATCATTGTGTGACAACACATGACACACCAATTCATAAACATTGTTCCATATTCCATTAGTCAAGATTAAGTATCGACATTCGGACACATGTGATGACGTGGCATGGCTAAGCAATCTATGACGATCTAACTAGCCCATGTTGATTATCAACTATAATTCCACATCCTAGGGTGACAAATAGATCATGGCATATAATTGACAAGGTATGGTTTAATTCAAATAGGCATATTATCTAATTCCCAGATTAATTGAAATCATTTATACACATAAAATATCATGCATAAAGTTTAAAAGACAAAATAGCGATTTGGTGAAAATTAGGTGCAACATGATCAAAGCACAACTTGCCTTGGAGTAGGTGCTGGTCTTGATCTGAGTTTGGGTCTTGGAGCGACGAATCTTCCTCCGGATCACCGAGCAGTTCAACGTCTACGCGAAACGATGCCAAAATAGCAAATAAACACCAAACCAGAGAGGAAACAAACTCCAAAAATAAAATAAAATTCACCAATAAATAGATATTGATTTTACAATTTTTTAGAAATTTGAATCACTCAAATCCGAGTTAAAATGCAAAAGATATAGCCTTTTGAAGTTTGAATAAATACTGAAAATACAGAAAATAGAATTTCTGATTTTTCTGAATTATTTTTCTATTGGAAAAGATCTTTATTGCGCAACGCCGACGTCACCCCGACTCGGACCAATCAGCGCCGACACGTCGCTCGTCCATGGACTCGGTCCACGGAACGCCTCGTCCACCGTGGGCGCGCCCACGGCGCCTCGCATCACGCGCCCGACACGCGGCGCGCATCGATTGGCTGCGACGCCGCCCGTGCCGATGCTCGACACGCGGCGCGCATCTGCGCGACGATCTGACGGCCACCGATCTACCCCTACGTGGCTCAATCCCGATCGTCTATTCGGATCTAACGGTTAGAAATTTACCCGAGCGAAACACTGATGAAGAAGCGACGTGGCTTGATCTCGGCGGTTGGCGAAGATCCAACGGATGCGCTGGCTCGAGACACGGCGCGGCTTGCACCGAGCGGAGGAAGACGACCACCCGAACGGCGTTTCGACGCGACTCCAGCCGAGAGAAGGCGGACTCGACGCGACACGACGCGAGGAACTCGGATCCGAACCGATTCGGCGGGAGGATGCTCGACGGCGGCGAATGGCGCAAAAACTCGCGGCAAGACTGCAAAGAACTACGGCGAGCTCTGAGCGATGATGGCGTGAAACAGGCGAAGAGGCTAGAGCTACTTTGGTGCGCAAGGAACGAGGAACATCGGAGCGGCCGCGGCTTTATAGCCTCGGCATGCGCCGCGGGAAGGAAACCCTAAATCACGCGGCGGCGACGCAAGAAGCGGAGGCGGATTCGAAACCGAATCGAGACGACGATCGAGACCGTCCGATCCAAGATGAGCGCCAAGATTAGATCCGGCGATACGATCCGATCCGCTCTTTCCAAATCCAACGGACGAGATCTAAACTTACCAAAACAACGCTGGCGATCCGACCACTTGATCTCGATCCAACGGCTCGCAAAGACTAGGGTTTCGCGAAAGGAGGCGACCATCCGATCTTCATCCAACGGTCACACGCAGCGGCGCAAGCGGTGACGGGCAAGACAAAGAATGGGCACAGACGCACTTTGGGCTTGGCCCAATCTTATTCACTCGATTTTCAAAAGCTTTTGATTTAAAATAATTCCCGAATTAGATTAATCTATTTTAAGTAATTAAAATATCGGGAAAAATCCTAAAATTCTCATAAATACTTTGAGACATTCTGAGCTCAAATAAAATATTTTTGGTAAAACTTTATATTAACTTTATCCATATATATTTAGTTTTCACCAAAGGTTCAATATACTTAATTAAAATAAATTTAGATAATTTCTGGAAAAATCCAATAAATTCAGAAAATCACAAAAATGCACGTGAGCGAAATTATAAGCCAAATTTTGGGATGTTACACTATATAACCTCAAAAATTTAAACAAAATTCACCATTAAAAAGAGCACAATTTTACAAATTTTTAGAAACTGGAATCAGCACAAGTGGAGTTCAAATGCAAAAGTTATAGTCTTTCAAAGTTTACAAATATATTTAGAAAGAATAAACCGAATTAATATAATTATTTTTCAAAAGAAACTCGATTTATTGCGTCAGCATGACGTCAGTCGACATGTGGCGCTTCCTGGTGCTACCACGTCGACTCGGTCCATGGACTGGGTCCATGGTCTGGCTCTGGTCCACGGTGGACTCGGTCCACAGAACAGTGCTGACGCTGACAAATGGGTCCCATTGATGACATCAGCAATGACGTCAACGCAGACGTCACATGCACAGCTCGGCTCTCCTCGGTTTCTGTGCACACACGTGGCAAGATCCGGACCGTTCCCCCAACCAACGGCCAGATCCACGTGCACACTAGACGACGCTTTGATATTCGTGCCAACACACAGTGAAATCTCGGCGGTACGCTGGAAATCAACGGCCGAGAATCGATCGTTAGCTTGGTCAACAAGCACACGCATCCTCACACAATTTGGCGAGGGCGCGGCGTCATTCGTGCCGCACGTTCAAATCTGAACGGCGCGGATTCACGCGTCACGGCTCGAACCCACTGTCACCGCACAGATCCAATCCAACGGCCCAAGGTACCCGAGCGGTTTACTGTGAACCCTAGCGACATGGCACTATCTCACGCGTTCGCTGTTGATCTAACGACCGAGACCTACCAAAAGACCTAACTTCTAGATCTAATATGCTCCGTCCATCTACGATCTAACGGTTACAAGCTATGCTAGGCTAAAATAGGGAAAAGGTCTACGTGGACTCACCAGCGCGGCACGATGCAGATCGGATGGTCGGCGGGGTTTGGCGAGGTCGACGACGGCGCAAAAGAGAAGAGTTGCCGGTGCTGAGGAAGACGACGCGGTCGGCGGCGCAATGGTGAAACTTCGGCGCGAAGAACTAACGGGATCAACGCGGCTCACTTCGGTGAACTCGGAACGGGGTCAGAGATCGGTGGAAAGCAACGGACGGCGGCGAGGTGAAGCAAAAATGACGGCTGCGCAAAGGAGCAACTACGGCGAGCAACGACAGGCGCTAGAGAGGGTCTCGGCGTGCATGCGAGGAGGCAAAAGATGCAGCTTGAAGTCCTCTACAAAATGCGCCAACCGAAGCACTTAAAGGAGCATCGACGTGCATGAAAATGGCCGCGGAAAGAGCAAAGACATGGGTGGCTTTTGCTCCAGTGATGTCACGAGGAAGAAACGACGCGGCACCATCCTAATCGTCCGCGTGAGCACCATCGAGCGGCTCGGGTTTGCACAAGACATGGCGAACTGAGGGACGCCGGATCGAGATCCTACGGTTCGGACGCTTAACAGTTGGAAATGCTGTGATGGGCCGGCCCAACACTATTCATATCATTTTTAAAACATTTTCGATTTAAAATAAATCAGATAAATAAACAAAGCCAAAATAAATAGTAAAATACCCGGAAAAATTCTAGAAAAATTCCAGAAAAATTTTGGAAAACATTTTGAGACATTCTAAACTCAAATAAAATATTTCCAATAAAACTTTGCTTAAACTTTTATATTATTTTAATCGACATCAAAAATAACCATATTTGAATAAATCTAAATAAATTCCAATAAATTTCCAAAAATTCTCAAAAATCAAAATAACTTCAAATTTTAAATTAGGGCAAATTTTTGGGTGTTACAAACCTCCCCCCTAACAGAATCTCGACCTCGAGATTCAGGGCTGATTATGGAATAGGTCAGGAAACTCCTTCTTCAGATCTTCTTCTCGTTCCCAAGTTGCTTCACTTTCCGAGTGATTGCTCCACTGGACTCTGCAAAAGCGCGTCGATTTGTTCCTTGTTTCTTTGTCCATTGTGTCTAGAATCTTCACCGAATGCTCCTTATAAGTCAAATCTTCTTGCAACTCGATTGCTTCCAAAGGTGTTTGTTCTTCTGGTACTCAAAGACACTTCTTCAATTGTGACACATGGAATACATCATGTACTCCTACCAATGCTGCAACAGCTCCAATTGGTATGCAACTTCGCCTCTGCGACTCAAGATCTTGAATGGTCCGACATATCTGGGTGCGAGCTTCCCTTTTGCATGAAACCTTCTGACTCCCTTGAGTGGCGTAACTCTGAGATACACAAAATCTTTAGGTTTGAAGCTCAGATCCCTGCGACGATTGTTGGCATAACTCTTCTGCCTTGATTGAGCAATCTTCAGTCTTTCCCTGATTATGGCGATTTGTTCCTCCGCTTTCTGAAGTATATCCGGACCAAAAACATGCCGTTCACCGGTCTTATTCCAATTCAACGGTGTTCGACAGGATCGACCATACAGAGCTTCGAATGGAGACATCTATAAACTTGTCTGATAACTATTATTATAGCTGAACTTAGCATAGGGCAAACACTTGTCCCAAGAAGTAGAATATGCTAAAGCACAAGCTCTCAGCATATCTTCCAATATTTGATTAACTCTCTCAGTTTGACCATCTGTCTGTGGATGGTATGTTGTGCTGAAATTTAGACGAGTTCCCATTGCCTCATGTAGTTTACTCCAAAACCTTGAGGTAAATTGAGTACCTCTGTTAGACACTATTTTCTTCGGTACTCCGTGTAGACAAACAATCCTTGCCATGTATAATTCTGCTAACCGGTCTCCTGAGTAAGTGGTCTTTACCGGTATGAAATGTGCAACTTTAGTTAAACGATCTACTATGACCCATATGGAGTCATATCCCCCTTGAGTTCTGGGTAAACCAGTTATAAAATTCATACCGATTTCTTCCCATTTCCATTCAGGTATCTTCAAGGGTTGTAATAGTCCCGCTGGCCTCTAATGCATAGCTTTGACTCTTTGACATATATCACATAATGCAACATATTCGGCTACTTCACGCTTCATGCTTGGCCACCAAAACCTTTCCTTTAGAACTTGATACATTTTGGCACTTCCTGGATGAATTGAATACATGGAGTCATGAGCTTCCTCCAGAATTAACTATTTCAGTTCCTTTTTTTTTGGTACATAGATGCGTCCTTTAAACCACATAGTGCCTTGCTCATCCAGTTCGAAATCCTTTGCCTTGCCCTCATCCACTTTGGACTTAATTCTCTTGATCTTATCGTCATCTTTTTGTCCTTCTCTGATCTGACCCTTCAGAGTAGGTTTTACTTCCAAGGTAGCCAAAAATCCTTCTGGTACCACTTCCAACCTCATCTTCTGAAATTCCTTACTCAACCCATCCAGACTTGTTTCCAACAGCATATTTACACTGTGGCTCTTTCGACTCAAGGGATCAGCCACAATGTTGGCTTTACCAGGATGGTAATGGATTCCAACATTGTAATCCTTAATCAACTCTAGCCATCTTCTTTGCCTCATATTTAAATCAGCTTGTGTGAAGATATACTTGAGACTTTTATGATCGATATACACTTCACATCTATTTCTAATGAGGCAGTGACGCCATAACTTCAGTGCATGCACTACAGCGGCTAATTCCAGATCATGGGTCGGATAATTCTCCTCATGTGACCTCAATTGCCTCGATGCAGATGCAACGACTTTTCTGCTTTGCATTAGTACGCATCCCAGTCCTTGACGCGATGCATCACAGTAAATGTCGAAGCTTTGATGAACATCAGGTAAGACCAATACCGGTGCTGACGTCAACCGTTTCTTCAACTCCTGGAAACTCTTTTTCACATTTTGGTGTCCACAAGAATTTCTTTTCCTTCTTTAATAATTGCGTAAGGGGTCTTGCAATTGTAGAAAATCCTTCAATGAAACGGCGGTAATATCCCGCCATTCCAAGGAAACTACGGATTTGAGTTACCGACTTCGGTGGCTCCTAATGTAGTACCGCCTCTACTTTCTTTGGATCTACTGCAACTCCTTCAGCAGTCATTATATGCCCAAGAAATTCAACCTTATTCTTTCAGAAGTCGCATTTGCTAAATTTAGCAAACAATTGTTGTTCCCTTAACTTTTCAAGGACTAGCCTTAAATGATCGGCATGTTCTTCCCTCGTCTTGGAGTAGACAAGGATATCATCTATAAACACAACGACGAACTTATCCAGGTATTCCATAAAAACCTTATTCATTAGGTTCATGAAATATGCTAATGCATTCATCAATCCAATGGACATAACTGTGAACTCATAGTGCCCATATCTCGATGAAAATGCAGTCTTCGGTATATCCTCTGATCGGATCTTCAATTGATGATACTCCGATCGGAGATCGATCTTGGAGAAAACTCCTGCTCCTCTCAACTGATCAAATAGGTCATCAATCCGGGGTAGCGGATACTTATTCTTTATTATGGAATATAAGAACCCAGGTGTCTTCATAACCTGCCCAGAACTACCTGAAGGAGCGACAGGGCCCAGTGGAAGGCCCAGGGATAAGCTCCACGCCAAGCCTTGCTGCCGTGCGCAAGGAGATACATCCTAGAGACAGTTGAACATATATTTAGATATAAGAGATATGATTGTAATCCGAGTTGTTACCAGGGTAGATAAAGATGTAAACTCTATCATGTAATCGATTAGAATCTAATAACCGATCAGGACTCTGTAAACCGCCCCACCCCCATTATATAAGGGAGAGGGCAGGCAACAACAGAGAGAAGAGCAATCTTAGATCCAAGAGATCCAGATAATCCCAGCACACAGGATTAGGGTATTACCTCCTCCGTCGAGGGCTTGAACCTGTCTAAACCCTTGTCTTGTGTGACCTTCGAGTTTGAGATCTAGCACCTGCCCCATAAATTCATTGCCGACCACAAAAGTCGACAGTTGGCGCGCCAGGTAAGGGAAGCGCTATAATCTTTTCCTACAAACTCGATGGCAGCAACTAGCGGAATCATCGCCACCTTCATCTCGGGCCAGGCTTTCCGCTTTGGAAGCCTGGACTTCATCGCAAATGCGCTCAGAGAACTTGTCTGCCTAGACCTAAACCAGATCCAATCTAGTCAATATCAGACCGACCCATCTCAGGTACGCCACTCTGACTCAGCCATCAAACCAGTCGGCGTCGCGAGGAATTGCTACAATCTTCGTGGCATCTTCACAATAGAAGAGCAAAAGACCAATCTCCAACGCCAACAAAAGATTCGAGAAGCTGCAGAGGAAGGTCGCCTTCTTCGTAAGGCTAAGGAGGCGGAGTCGCGATCGCTTCGATCTCGCGGCCGCAATGTCCACGAGGACATCCTACAATCAAAATTGGGAGACCAAGCTGTCTTCCATACACCGCTGCAGAACGTCGTCGCCTCCAAGATGCTTCTCGACACGTTGGACCCGATGATTGCATCTGATAGCCCGGCGACCCCGATTGTGGCCTAGATCAAGGCCATGGTGACGGCGGAAGTGATTCAGCAGAATCAAGAAAAGCCGGTAGGAGAAACGCATTCACACTCCCACGCGGCCACCCGCGTCGCTAGCAGTCGGACTGCTACCAGTCAAAGTACCGACAGTCGGCGCCCCAGACAACCAGTCGGAGATGCCCCCCGAAATCTCAACCGCAACCTTCGCCGAGACATCACCGCCATACAGCAAGAGCGGGACGAGGAAGAACGACCCTGGTGCTTCGATGACCATGAACGTTTCGACACCGGCCATGATCGACGAAGTGATCAACGGTACGACGACTGCAACGATCATAGAGACCATCATCGCCGGGGTCGGAACAACGACGACGATCACCGAATCATGGACTCGCGGCGCTAAACTCCACCCCGACGCATTGACGACAATCGTCGAGCCAGAGGCTCACCACGCCGGACTCCCCCTCATCATGACGACAGATCCATCGATGGAATTCGAGCGTTCACTTCTCGGTTACGCCGAGTAGTATGGCCCGAAGGCTTCAACCCAAAGGGCATCGTTAAGTTTGACGCAGATCGAGATCCAGAAGCTTGGCTGCAGGTCTATGCCCTGGCGGTTAAAGCGGCCGGGGGCAATCAAAACGTGATGGCAAATTATCTACCAGTCAATCTCACCCCTTCAACTCAATCATGGCTCATAGGACTTCCTGCGAACTCGGTGGACTCCTGGAGCGATCTTTCCGATCAATTTATCGCGAACTTTCAGGGAACCTATGAGAGGCCTAGCACCCTATGGGACCTATATCAGCTTCACCAGAAGAAGGACGAGATGCTGAGAGATTTCATCCGGCATTTCATGCAGAAGAAAAACACCATCAGGGATGTATCTGATGCAGTGGAGGTAGCAACCTTTTAGAAAGGGGTCAGTGATCCCGATCTGATCAAAAAAATGTCAAGGAAACCACCAGCCTCCGTAAAGGAGATGTTTGCGTTGGCCGACCGCTATGCCACGGCCTCAGATGCCCTGTTCAAGCGCCAAGAAGATCGCCCGCAACAGAAGAACAAAGGCGACAAGCCCGAGTCCTCCAAGCACAAGGACAAAAAACGGAAGGGCGAGGAGCTAGTTGTGGTAGCAGAGCGCAACCGGCCCCGAGCCACATGGAGGGAAGCGCCCGATTACAGTGCTGTCATGGATGCAATTTGTCCTTTCCACCCTAAGGGAAAGCACGCCGCCAAAGACTGCTTTACCCTGAAGCGTTGTGCGTGAAAGCAACAAGCAACCGGCTCCAGTGAAGGATGAGGCTGCCAAGAAGAAAGACCCTCCCGACGAGGATGATTACCAAGAGCCCGAGCACGAGCTGAACTACATATACGGGGGCTCCACCGGATACGAGTCCAAGCGGAAGCAAAAGCTTACCGCTCAGGAGATCAATGCGGTGGAATCGGCAACCCCTCAGTATCTAAAGTGGTCTGAAGTCCCGATCACCTTCTACTGCTCGGATCACCCCAACCGAGTTCTACATCTGGGTAAGTATCCTCTAGTACTCGACCCTGTTATTCGCAATGTAAAGCTAGGAATGAATTGATCGATGGAGGGAGTGGACTCAACGTCTTGTTCGCCAAAACCTTCGACGACATGAACGTCCCCAGCTCCGAGCTAAGGCCAAGCTCACAGCCGTTCCATGGGGTGATCCCTGGGGCGTCTTCGTTTCCTCTTGGGCAGATTGCTTTGCCCGTCACCTTCGGTACCAAAAACAACTATCGGACCGAGTATATAAATTTCGAGGTAGCGGATTTCGAGACAGCGTATCACGCTATCTTGGGAAGGCCCGGTCAGCTCGGTTCATGGCCGTCCCTTTACACCTATTTGGTGATGAAGATGCCGGGACCCAAAAGCGTCTTCACGGTTCGCGGTGACATCAAGCCATCTTTGGAATGCGATCGAGAACTATGAACTTCTTTGAGATGCAGAGGCAACCGCCGAGGAAGAATATCGAGCAGAGGTGCCACATTGCAGGAAGAAGGCGACATCCCATCCAAGAAGCAGGCCACGTCAGGGATAAAGTCTGGCGAAGGAACCAAGAGAATTATTCTCGACTCATCCGACCCATCCAAAACGACTCTGATCGGGATAGGGCTCGAGGATAAACAGGAAGGCATGCTCGTCACCTTCCTCCAAGCTAACAAGGACATCTTTGCTTGGAAGCCATCCGACATGCTGGGTGTTCCTAGGGAGGTGATCGAGCATTCTCTACATGTCGATGAAAAGGCAAAGCCAATCAAGCAAAGACTCCGGTGGTTCGCTCCAGATCGTCGAAACGCTATCAAGCAGGAGATCACCAAGTTATTAGCTACAGGCTTTATTAAAGAAGTGTATCATCCCGACTGGTTGGCGAACCCTGTACTAGTTCAAAAGAAGAATAAAAATTAGCGCATGTGCATTGACTATACTGATCTCAACAAGGCATGTCCGAAGGATATATTTGGGCTACCTCGAATTGATCAGGTGGTTGATTCAACCGCCGGGTGCGAGATCTTGAGTTTCCTCGATGCCTACTCAGGGTACCACCAGATTCGCCTAAAGGCGGAAGACCATATCAAGACTTCATTCATCATGCCCTTTGGGGCCTTTTGTTATACCACGATGGCGTTCGGGTTGAAAAATGCTGGTGCAATGTATCAACGCACAATACAGCGGTGTTTTCACGCCCAACTCAGACGCAACGTGGAGGCATATGTGGACGATGTCATGGTAAAAACTCGGGAGAAGAAGGACACCGAGACGTTCGAAAGTCTAAGGACTTTCAGCATGAAGCTTAATCCCGAGAAGTGTGTTTTCGAAGTATCTTCGGGAAAACTACTCGGGTTTATCGTATCCCAACGAGGCATTGAGGCCAACCTAGAGAAGATCAAGGCCATATCAAATATGGAACTGCCGACTTGCCAAAAGGACGTCAAGAAGCTTACAGGATGCATGGCCGCACTCAGCAGGTTTATTTCCCTACTGGGTATGCGAGGTATGCCATTCTTTAAACTCCTCAAGAAGCAGGACAAGTTTCAATGGACGCCCGAGGCATAGCAAGCGTTTGAAGATTTGAAGACCTTCTTAACGACACCCCCGGTCTTGGTTTCACCGATGCTAGGGGAACCTCTGTTACTTTACATTGCGGCTACGACTCATGTAGTCAGCGCTGCGATCATCGTAGAAAGGGAGGAGCCGAGTCACGTGCAGAAGATCCAACACCCAGTCTATTTCATCAGCGAGTGTAACATCCCAAAATTTGGCTTAATTAAGTTTTTGTTGTTTAAAAGTGCATTTGTGATTTTCTGGAATTTATTTGGATTTTTCTGGATTTATTTGAATTAAATGTTATTTTGGGTTTATTGCTTTTTATTCAAAAGTATTTAAATCTGTGCAAAGTCAAAATAAAGTTTTGTCAAAAATATTTTATTTAAGTCCAGAATGTCTCAAAGAATTTTTGAGATTTTTCTTGGAATTTTCCTGATTATTTTATTGCCTAAAACAAATTAAAGGAATTTTTGGAATTAGTTTAATTGGAAAAGCTATTAAAAATCTTTTGAGCAGTGTTGGGCGAGCCCAACATTGGCTTGTCATAAACTCCAGCGTCGGTGCGGCCCAGTCGGCCAGCGGCCGTCGCGAGAAACCTAGATCGGCGATCGCTCATCGCGATCCGGTGGTCGAGAGGGCGGCGTGTGTGTCTTAGCGTTTTAGCCGTCGGATCACGGACACGCGTCGCAACGTCGGTTGTCGTCTCCGATCTGGACTCGGAGTTCATCGCCGTGGCGCCGCCGGACTCTTTTCGCCGTGTGGGCCAGCGGACGCCGAGGCTATAAAAGGAGGTAGCGCCGAGGTTATAAGCCGCCGCATCTTTTAGGTGGAAAGTTTCGCGAGAGCAACAAGTAGAAACGTCGCCGCAAGCTCGCGGAGTTGAAGTCTGCGCAGCCGAAGTTTTTGCTCAAGCACGTCGCCGGTTCGTCGGTTTTCGTCGTGTGGACTCGAGATCTGGACTCACCGGCGCGCCGCGTCGACTACTCTACCTCACCTCGCCGGAGACGCGCGGAAACGCCGCCGCCTTGGTCTTCGTCTTCAAGTCCGGTAAGACCTCACCGTCGCGCCGCCATCGCTGGACCGAGAGCTCGGAAGCCGTCGGATCTAGATTGGATGGTCGATCGTTGCCACGTCGCTCGCGATTGATGACCGTCCGTCGGGTTTCGTCGGATCGATCGAACCGGGAGGTTGAGCCAATCGCAGACGGCCACGTGTCGGCGGCTGGTGCCGGGCGTCATGAGCCGAGTCTACGTAAGCCGGACGAGTTCGTGACTCTCGGTCCATGCGCCGAGGACACGTGTCGGCGTGGGATTGGCCGAGACCGATCTTGACGTCATGCTTGCGTCAAATTACATTTTCAATTGGAAAAATATTCCGATTGGAAATTCCGTGATGATGACGTCATCATGAGGTCACGCTGACGTCATAAATCGATTTTTCATATAAAAATAAATCTGTTAATTCGTATTTTACGATTTTACGATTTGATATTTATTTCAAACTTCAAAAGGCTATATCTTTTGCATTGTAACTCGGAATTGAGTGATTCCAGTTTCTAAAATTTGTAAAATTGAGATCTATTTAATGGTGAATTTTAATTGATTTTTGGAGTTCAATTGCTCTCTGTTTTGGCATTTATTTGCTTTTCTCTTTGAGCAGCGTGAGCGTTGAATTGTGCGACGCTTGGAGGAAGATCAAGCAACCCAAGAGCAAGCTTCAGATCAAGATCAGGACCTATTCCAAGGCAAGTTGTGCTTTGATCATGTTGAACCCATGTTTATAAAATTGCTATGTTTGTTTTACAATATTGCATATATTTCAAATATACAATTGTTTCAAATTAGATTGGGTTTAGCTAAAATACCGATTGATCTATACCCTACCTTGTCATTATATGCCATGAACCATTGTCACCCTAGATTGGTTTAATATAGTTGATTAATAATTATGATCAACATTGGAGGTTAGACCGTATTAGTTGCTTAGCCATGCCACGTCATCACATGTGTCGAAATCATTGTTAATTAATCTTGATTAACGGAATATGGAACAATGTTATGAACTTGTGTGTCATGTGGGATCACACGACGAGATTGAGTTGTTGTGGCGAGTCATGTCACGCAGCGATGTTGAATTGTTGATGGCACGTGGTGCTTGGTAATCAAGCGGGTGATGATAACTTAGATTGGGGCAAGTGGCAAGGCGAGGAGGCCAAGGTGGGCCCGATGGGCGGATGGTATGTGGAAGTCTTGCCTTGATCACACTAAGGACTTAACCTTGCAAGCCTTTGACTGAGTCAATCATGCAACCACATATGCAGTATGGGCCACCTAGGTGAGTAATTTGCAAAGTCTTAATTTTGATACTATCGTGGTCGGTGTGAGTTCCGGGTCGAGTGTAATTCACATGGCGCAAGAGGGGCCACGGATGTAGTTTCTGAGACCCGCCATGTTGAAACCTTAGCGGGTAGTATCGGGTTAAGATAGAGCATTGTAAAGGCTTTGTTATAATCACTCGCCTTGGTGGTGTTTGGTTGTATCATCGTGGGTAAAGTGCATAACCTCTGCAGTGTGAAACTATTCTGATAGCCGTGCTCATGGTATTGAGCAATGCTCGGGAATTACAGATTAAGGGTTAGCTTAATTAATTGGACAACTTGGTTGGGATGGCGGAATGCCATGTGGAAGATGGAATTTAACTTAGGATTGGAAACTTGGTTTACTTGAAATCTTGAATTTATTTATTATCGTTATTTGTTTTACATCCTTTACAATCTATATATGTATTCGTTCATAAATCTTGCTTATTGCAAAATAGCCATGATAGCCTATCCATTGGAATAAGCCTTGCATATAGATACATGGAATTGCATTACATGCACAACTTGTTGAGTGCTTTAAGTACTCACCCTTGCCAAACAACAATAATCAACAGTTGAAGAATCTACACTGTGTTGGAAGATGAAGTCCAAGAAGACCACGAGTCATTAGGGTCCGAGCCTTGTCGGTTGCTGTGGTGGTGATGAGCTACCTACGTTTCTACTTTCCACGCTTAATTATTAGTTTATATTTTGGTCTTGCCTGCGTGGCTTAATAATGTAAGTTGGTCATAAGATCATACATTTAGTTATATCAATAAATGAACTATTATTCTATTATCGTTGTGTATGATGTGATATGTACCAATGTTAGTCGTGTGCACTAGCGTTGATCACAGGAATAGTGCAAGATAAACACGGTGGGTTGAATCGGTGGATTCGGGTCCTTCAGAGGTGGTATCGAGCATCTTGGACTGTAGGTCTTGGCCTAGATAGTTTGGAGGTGTCTTGAGTGTGTCCAAAATTATTTTCTAAAAGAAAATCTAAGCTTGACTAATAAAACCCTCTCGACTCATCTCATTCTCTACTTCTACGCCTTTGCTAAATTTACAGTTTTACTTGCCGTTTGGGTGGAGAACTTATTCCAAAGTTCTTGTGGAGCGGATGCCGATCGTTCGACCTTTGAGGAGGCAGTGGCGGCTCGCCATGGAGCTGTGGAGAGTACTTGAGGCAGCTTGGAGGTTTCTATCGTCCACTTTACCGAGGAGGCAGCTGGTCAGTGAATGGTGTACACCGAGGATTTATTTGCAAGTTGATCATCTACGCTCGGGAGAACGAGGAAGCTAGCAGGCCAATCAACATCTCCGCCAGAAGATTCTCGTACAAGGTTGCAATTCAGGAGGTCGCTCGACTTGCTCTTCGCCGTGTCTGCCGCGACTACGCCGACGAGCTTCACGACTCAGTGTTCCGACTTCACCCAGACGTTCAAGCATGCCGAAGACGCGGATCGAGGAAGCGAGTGTGCTCGGCCGACGCACCTTGCGAGTTCGCCCTTGCCCGGGAGGATCATAGAGAGACTACCCGGGAGCTGGAGGCGTATGAGGCACTCGAGTAGCGAGCGAGGGCTCGAGGTGACCGTGCTTGACCATCGGGATGATCACCGAGCCGGGAGGCCACGGAGGCGATTGAGGACGAGCCGGGCGCGTGACTCGGAGAGTTCAGAGCCACCGTGAGAGTCCGAGGAGGATCGGAGGAGCGAGAGTGGGAGCGGAGGGAGTCAGACCCGTTGTTGCAGAGGACCCAGTAATAGGTCATCGGATAGGTTTGCTCGATGCCAGCCCACCCGCGGGTGTATCGCGGATCGATCTCACCGGGGTGGCCGGATGAGTGAGTGTCGACCTTGGGCCGTGTTGAGACTTCGAGTGTGAGTCGCGTCTTTAAGTTAGTCTTTACCTTTCTAGTGGACGTTAAGGTTGCGTGTTTAGTTTGCTTCTTTGTATTCTTTGAGTGTGCGTTATGTGTTGCGAGCTTGTAGGCTTAAATAAGCGACCATACCAAGTTAAATAAAGAATTGTTCAGTTTGGGTATAACCTATCTCCCGTTTTAGAAATTCTTACTTCTCATCTATGCTACATCTACCTTTCCTAACCTAAGAGGCAATCATCGGATGGTGAATACTCGAGAAACAACGGTGCTTGAGAAGTGGATGCGTCAATGACAATCCCAATGATGGAGCAGCCCTCAACCACCGCCAATGGACATGCGAATCTGGGAGCATTCCTTGCAAAGCCGCACTCAGCGATGCAGACAATGATGCTGCAGATCACGTGAGATGACCAATCAAGCGATAAACCACAACAATCCCGCAACTCGTAACAATCATGGTGGACCTCGACCTATGTCCAAGCTATCGGATTTTATGAGGACTAGGCCACCAACTTTCTCTGGAAGCGTGAACCCTTTGGAAGCCGATGATTGGCTTAGGACCATTGAGAAGAAGCGCACATCACTCGGTGTGAGGGCAATGAGAAGGTGCTCTCGCCTCTCATCAACTTGAAGGAACCGCGCGAGAATGGTGGGAGAATTACTGCCGCTCATGGAGCCCGCAAGAGATAACACAGGAGGAGTTCACTAATGCTTTCCGCGATATCATGTCCCAGGGAATGATGGATCTTAAGAAGGAGGAGTTCGAGCTTTGAAGCAAGGAGGCCAACCAAGTGGCGAATACGAATAAATTCACTCGATTAGCTCGTTATGCCCCGAGGGCGTAGCGACGGATAAAGCTAGGCGCCTCGTTTCATGAAGGGACTGAATTGGGATCTGCAGTGGGGTGATTACCCACAATTTTCGGATTTTCGTGAGCTGGTAAATAAGGCTTTAATCCTAGAGGACAAGCGCAAAGAGCTAGGTGAAAACCGTAGCGCTTGATGAACAATCGGGTGGGCGCCAAACCATCTACGTTTGAGGATGTCACCCGAAGAATTTGCTAGATTTCAACCACCACCGGGAACAAGACATCAACCCCTACACCTCGCCACGCCAATCGAAATTTCGGACCCAGCGCAAGGCAACAATGCACCGGAGGAAATCGGCGATCTGCGGTGAAGAGATGCTATACTTGCAATGAGCCGGGCACTTTTCAAATAGGTGTCCACGTAAGGAGGCATCACACCAGCTCGTTTCAACACAGGAACATGTCGGGACCGAATCTGCAAATCCGGACCCTCTGTGTATTCATGCGATCCGAGATCACGCTAGCACACACAATCATCTGGGTTGCACATCACGTACATTCACAAGGATATAAGAATAAATAGTGCAAACATGTATATAAAGCGAGTTGTACAACCTTATGGTCTCCTTACAGATAAGTCACCACGCAGGCTTACATTATTCAAAACAAAGAAATAGCAATGAACATAAAAAGTCGTGTAAGCATCCATCTTGCCACAGGCAACCGACCGGGCTTGCCCCTAGTTGCTCGTGTCCTCGACGCACTCCTCCTCCCATCTTGGTGTAGTCTCCTCCACCGATGTTGGGGTTGATAAGCAAGGTGGGGTGAGTACACAAGGCACTCAACAAGTAATGCATGAATGCAAGACTATTACTATATGCAAAGCTTATTCCAATGGATTGGCTTAATTGATCCTTTTGCATCAAGCGACATTTTTAAACTAGTATCTTGTTTAGATTAAAGCGTTGGAAATGTATATAAGTAATACTAATTTCAAATGGTTTTTCTTGAAGATTCTCGGCACACACCTTATTAGTTCATTTCCAACACCGCACACACCCACCCTTCCATGTTTTGTTTATGAAAACTACCCTTGATGTAATCCCGAGCAATGCTCAATCACGTGAGCACGGCTATTGAATAGTTTTGACACTCTGCAGAGGTTGTACACTTTACCCACAAGATCTGACCGCTCACCACACGGTGATTGTCCGCAACAAAGCTTTTCAGAACTTCTACCTTAACCAAAGAACCTCTCGGTGTGCCTTTACTATCACTTCCCTCACACAGAGCGAAGTATAGGACCGGCCAATCACCGTTGGATGGGCACCAAGCCGTAGCACAGTGCGCTCCCCATACAGATACACCCACGTGTCTTTGTCACCCCGAGGTATCGGAGGAAAGATATCGTAACCCTAGTCAACTAGGTCTGTCCCATGTCGGACATGTGGTTGTACGGTGACTCGGATCAAAGGCTTGCAAGGTGAAGTCCTTAATCGGCCAAGGCAAGACTTTCAACACTCAACAATGGCACACACCCCAATGTGGCACAGACTCACATCACTCAACAACCCAATGCCACACAGGCCCACAGCACACACACCTCTTGCCACTTGCCCCAGTCTAAATCATTTTCCACCCAGTTGATTATTGTGCAACACATGCGGCAATAACTCAATATCGATGCACGGAACCACACAAAGTTCTTTGTACCTCAATCTCAACATGTGGCATCATCACACCACTTTTCAAAATACATTCAATATGTCTTTAATCAATATTGTAGCATTTTTCCAAAGATCATTCATGATTCGTTGCAAGGCTAAGCATCTACTCACGGTCTAGCCTCCGTGTTGGCACAATATTAACATCCAACTAATATAATCGAACTTAGGGTGACAATGATCTAGGCATACAATTAATAATTCAAGGTGGCATAACAAAATGGGTTGATTAACTACATTATCCCAAATTAATTTAAATTCATTTTAAATAATTAGCATGCATAGTTTCAAAGCATAAATTACATTTTAAAATCTGGGATCAAAATGATCAAAGCATCACTTGCCTTCAAAGAGTTGCTGGTCGTGTTCAAGCTTGGTCTTGAGCGACGAATTCTTCCTCGAAACTTCCGGCAAATTTACGTCTCTGGCGCATAAACAAAGCATACAATAAATAGCCAATACAGAAGACTATATGTCCTCAAGAATTCAAATAAAATTCACCAATAAATAGCTCACAATTTTATGAATTTTTAGAAATTTGAATCACCCAAATCCGAGTTAAAATGCAAAAGTTATAGTCATTTGAAGTTTGAATAAAATCAAAATACGAAATTAAGAAAATCCGATTTTTCTGAATTATTTTTATACTTGAAATTACATTTATGACGTCAGCATGCCTCATGATGACGTCAGCACCGAAATGAATTTCCGCCAAAATATTTTTATATATGAAAATATTTATGACGTCGGCGATGACGCCAAGACGACACGCGGCACGCCTGCAGGCCGCCACGCCGCTCTGTCTATGGACCGAGTCTACGGGTTGGCTCGGTCTACCGTGGGCTTGGTTCACGTAATGCTGCAGCCGCGCGGCAAAATCCGCACCGCTCGCTAAAACCGACGGTCGATCCTCACGCCGCACCGCAAATAAGACCGAGATGCGTGCGACACGCGCGTCGCGCATCCAATGATCGGCCTAAATCCAACGGTTGATTCCGCACCGACGCGGCGACGCCGATTCCCGCGACGCCACGCTGTCACGCATCGAACGGTGCCCTCGGATCTAACGGCAAGACCACACCGCCATCGCGACGCCTCGGTTTACTCGTAGCCACGCTGCACGATCGCGGCCGCGCGCGCAACGGCCGGATCCGGTCTCGCTCGTCAAAACGCCCACGCGTCAAGACGCGATTTGGCGAGGGTACGGTGCCATCTCCGCCGCTCGCTCAAATCTGAACGGCGCAGATCCTTAGGGCAAAACCAGATCCAATCTCTACCGCTCGGATCTAATCCAACGGTCCACGGTACGGAGTCATTTCGCTCATGGTGCGACGTGGTTCAATCCTACGCGTCCACTATCGATCCAACGGTTAAGACAAAACATATCGCGGACATTAGATCTAATCCAAGCCGCTCGTTCTAGATCTAACGGTTACGATTCAATCTAAACATCTACGAGATGGAGGCTACGTGGACTCACCGTAACCGAACGATGCAAATCGGACGGTCGGCGCGGTTCGACGAGGTTGACGGCGCGAAGAAGCGAAGGTTGCCGAGTCGGGAAGATGACCTCGGCGACGGCTGCAAGGGCTTCTCCGGCGAGAAGAAGTGGTCCACTCGATCGCCTTGCTTCGTGAACTTCGAACGGGCCGAGCACGGCGGAAGCGACGGACGGCGACGAGAGGAAGCAAAAACAACGGCGGCACAAGGACGCAACTACGGCGAGCTCGCCAGCGCTAGAGAGGGTCTCGGCGTGCGTCGCGAGAGTCAAAAGACGCAATGAAGGAGCTCACGGACGCGCTACTCGGTGCACTTAAAGGGGCCTCGACGCGCGCTACAACAGGGCGAACGAAAGGAACGGTCGGGCGGCATTAGCTCCGGTGATCTCGCGAAGACGACCGACGTGGCGCAATCCCGCGCGTCCGTCGGGCGACGATCCGAAGGCTCACGCGTCGGGCGACGTGGCACACGCGACAAAGCGCGTCGCGATCCGGATCGAACGGCTTGGTGGGCGGCGCTAGGGTTTCGGCGGATGGGCGGCGGCAGCGACGCATGGAATGGGCTCGCCCATTCTCGCTCATAGCCACTTTTAAAACCTTTTCAATAAAAATAATTCTAGAAATTCACTTAAATCATTTGGGGCTTTTAAAATAGCGAAAAATTCTAGAAAAATTCGAGAAAATACTTTGAGATATTTGGAACTCAAATAAAATATTTTCAATAAAACTTTGCTAGAACTTTTCCATTATTTAATTGTTTTCAAGGAAGGCTAGTTTTGAGTAATTCCAAATAAATTTCAATAAATTCCCAAAATTCACAAAAATCAAAAATACTCTCAAAATTTAAATTAGAGCAAAAATTAGGTGTTACAAACCTCCCCCTTAATGAATCTCGCCCCGAGATTCGTGGTCGCCTATAGAAACAGTTAGGAACTCCTTCTTCGATCTTCTTCACGCTCCCACGCTGCTTCACTTTCCGAATGGTTGCTCCATCAACTCTGCAGAACGCGTTGACTTGTTCCTTGTCTCTCCGTCCATTACGCCCGTAATCTTCATTGGATGTTCTTTGTAAGTCGATCTTCTTGCGGCTCAATTGCCTCCAAAGGTGTTTGCTCTTCCGTACTCAAGACACTTCTTGATTGAGACACATGGAATACGCCATGCACTCCGCCAAAGACTGCGTAACTCAATTGATACGCAACTTCACCTCTACGCTCAAGATTTTGAATGGTCCGACATATCTGGGTGCGAGCTTCCTTTTGCATGGAACCTTCGACTCCTTTGAGTGGTGTTACTCTAAGATACACAAAATCTTCGGTTCAAAGCTTAGTTCCTGCGACGGTTGTCGGCATAACTCTTTTACTGGATTGTGCAATCTTCAATCTTTCCACGACTGTGGTGATCTGCGGCTTCCGCTTCTCAAGAATGTCCGTCCGAAAACATGTCGTTCGCTGTCTCATTCCAATTCAATGGTGTTCGACAGACCTACCATACTGAGCTTCAAATGGAGACATTTGTAAGCTTGCTTGATAATCAAGTATTATAGTTGAACTCAAAGATAAGGCAAACACTTGTCCCATGAAGTGGAATATGCTAAGGCACATGCCCTCAACATATCTTCCAATATCGATTGACTCTCTCGCTTTGTCCATCATGCTCATGGATGGTATGTTTAGATCAAGTTCAAACGAGTCCCCATTGCTTCATGAAGCTTACCCGTAACTGGAGGTAAATTGGGTACCTCTGTCCGACACTATCTTTTTCGGCACTCCATGTAAATGCAATTACGGACATATAAAGTTACGCTAACCGGTCTCCTAATAAGTGGTCTTTATGGTATGAAATGTGCCACCTTAGTTAAACGATCTACTATGACCCATATGGAATCATATCCACTTTGCGCTCGGGCAATCCGGTTATAAAATCCATACCAATTTCCTCCCATTTCCATTCGGTATCTTTAAGGGTTGTAATAGCCTGCTGCCTTTGGTGCATAGCTTTGACCCTTTGGCATATGTCACATAATGCAACGTATTCGGCGACTTCTCGTTTCATGCTTGGCCACCAAAATTTTTCCTTCAAATCTTGATACATTTTCGCACTTCCTGGATGAATTGAGTACTTGGAGTCATGGGCCTCTCCCAAAATTAACTGCTTCAACTCCTTTTTGTTCGGCACACAAATGCGCCCTTTGAACCACATAGTACCTTGTTCATCCAGTTTAAAATCTTTTGCTTTGCCTTCATCCATTTTGCCCTTAATTCTTTTGATCTTATCATCATCTTTCTGCCCTTCCCTGATCTGATCTTCCAGGGTAGGTCTTACTTCCAAAGTTACTAGGAATCCTTTTGGTACCATTTCCAATTCTAGTTTCTGGAAATCCCTACACAATTCTGCCTGACTTGTTTCCAACAAAGATATTTACACTCGTGGTTCTTTACGCTCAAATGCGTCGCCACCACGCTGGCTTTCCCGGGTGGTAGTGAATTCCCACATTATAATCCTTGATTAACTCTAACCATCTTCTTTGCCTCATATTTAGGTCACTTGTGTGAAAATATACTTAAGGCTTTTATGATCGAGATATACTTCACATCTATTTCCGATGAGATGATGACGCCATATTTTTAGTGCATGCACTACTGACTAATTCTAAATCATGAGTCGGATAGTTCTCCTCATGTGGTCTCAATTGCCTCGATGCATAGGCAATTACCTTCCTATTTTGCATCAACACGCATCCCAATCCGACGCGATGCATCACAATAAATGTCAAAGTCTTGGTGAACGTCTGGTAAAACTAATACAAAGCCGATGTTAACCTCCTTTTCAATTCTGAAAACTCTTCTCACACTCAGTGTCCATAAAAATTTCTTTTCTTTTTCAACAATTGCGTGAGAGGTCTCAATCGTAGAGAATCCTTCAATGAATCGACGGTAATACCCGCCATTCCAAGGAAACTACGGATTTGGGTTACCGTCTTGGTACTGCTCCCAATGTAAAACCGTTTCCACTTTCTTTGGATCTACAAAGAACTCCTTCTTTGCCATTATGTGTCCAAGAAATTCCACCTTATCTTTCCGTAAATCACATTTGCTAAATTTCGCAAACAACCGTTGTTCCTCAACTTTTCAAGGACTAGCCTCAAGTGCTCGGCGTGCTCTTCTCTCGCCTTGGAATAGATAAGGATGTCATCTATGAATACGACGACGAACTTATCCAAGTTTTCCATAAAACCTTATTCATTAAGTTCATGAAATATCTTTGGTGCATTTGTCGGACCAAAAGACATCATCAGAAACTCGTAGTGTCCATATCTTGACGAAATGCGGTC
Organism: Otatea glauca; assembly: GCA_036346275.1. Taxonomy (NCBI): domain Eukaryota; kingdom Viridiplantae; phylum Streptophyta; class Magnoliopsida; order Poales; family Poaceae; genus Otatea; species Otatea glauca. The sequence goes on along the minus strand of CM070715.1, from coordinate 38,400,828 downwards.
TTCTAATATCCTCGATCGGATCTTCACCGATGGTATCCTCGATCAAGATCAATTTTGGAGAATACTCCGCTCCTCTCAATCGGTCAAACAAATCATCGATCCCGGTAGCGGATACTTATTCTTTATCGTCACATCATTGAGTGCACGATAGTCTATACACATCCTGAAACTTCCGCCCTTCTTCTTAACGAATAAGACAGTGCTCCCCATGGCGATGAACTAGGTCTTATAAATCCCTTTTCAAAGCAGTTCTTCAATTTGCTTCTTCATTTCCACCAATTCCTCTGTGGACATCCTGTAAGGTCTCTTAGCTATTGAGCTGTCCTCGAACTAGTTCTATCACGAACTCGATATCTCTATCTGGCGGCATTCGGTAAATCTTCCGGGAAAACATCCGGATATTCATTGACTATGGAGACTTCCTCTGTCGATCTTCATGCCGTTGACCATCAATTGTCCATCTCGCATCGGTTTCGCTTCAAACTCAATTTTCTTTCCATCCGGCTCTCGACCGATATGACTCTTTTCCGCATCCAATATCGCCTTGTGATCGATTAACCAATCCATTCCCGTGATAACATCCAAGGTTTGGGTATTAAGGACGATTAAGTTCGCTAGAACTCAACTCCATTAATTATTATTCCTACCCCGAACATCCTACTTTAGATCGGAGTTCGATCCGTGGATTGACTATGAGCACACATTTAAGATTCACTATTTCCATATCATTTTGAACAGCAAAATCTCGGAAATAAAAGAATGCGGCTCGGAATCAAATAAAACGAGTGGTGATCGAGTTTACTAGAACTTACCCAAGATTACGCGTCGAGGCGCTCGACTTCATCTGCCGTGATGTGGTTGACTCGCCTCGTGCGCCTTGGGATGGAGTCGCCTTTGTTGACGCCCGCGTTCATGATTAGTGCGGAGTCCTTGCGGTGTGTTCCCAGTTAAAGCGAACCGGGTGACACCTCCTTCTTAGGGCGCTTGTTGGCAAAATGCCCCATTTCATTGCAATGATAGCAACGCCTTCCCACGGCCCGAGAGGTTCCTCCACCGCGCATAGTTCGGCCGAGTCTGAACATTTTGACCCATCGGGCGATTTGCGGCGGTGGTGCTCATCATTGCCTCTAGGCCGGTACCAATGAGCTGTTGGGGTGCCGTCCTGCGCCTCTGCTGCCCCGACGACCTCCTTGTTGCGCCATTCTCGCTTCTCTTGTCATCCAACTCTCGGCGCTTGTCCTCTAAGATCGTGGCTTTGTTAACTAACTCTTGAAAGTCGTGGAATGTGTGGTGATCACCCCACTGCAACCTCGCATTCAATCCCTTCATGAAGCGGGATTGTCTCGCCTTATCCGTAGCCACGCCCTGCAGTGCGTAGCGTGCGGTTAGGTGAACTTGTTCGTAATCGCCATCGATCGCCGCTTTGCTTGAGGCTTCTAACTCCTCCTTTTAAGATCCATGATACCCTCGGGTACATGGTATCGACGGAAGGCCGAGGTGAACTCCTCCCATGTGATACTCGCGGGTCCTCATGAGTCGCGCAGGTTTTCCCACCATTCTGCGGCGGTCCCTTCGAGTTGATGAGAGGCATAGAGTACCCTCTCATGTCCTACACATTGGGTAATGTGCGCTTCCTTTCAATTGTCCTTAGCCAATCGTCCGCCTCCGATGGATTGGCGTTGCTCGAGAAGGTAGGTGGACGGGTTCTCATAAACTCCGACAACCGTGAGTAGGGGTGTGGTCCATGGTTGCCCCTGTGTTGAACATTCGCAGCAGCCTTGATTGGATATCTGCGCATGGTTTGAACCATCGTGGTCATGAGTTGAGTCCGGGTGTCAAAAGGCTCCTGTGTTCTCGTGATATCGACTGCGGTGGTTGAGGAATCGCTCTTCATTCTGGTTGTCCGTCTGGTTAGCTCCACTTCAGCTGGCTCCAACATTTCCACGAGTCCTCACCATCTGTTGCAAGCTTCCATGGTTAAGAAAAGAAGAAAGCATAGACGAGTAAAAGAACTTATGTGGGGGAAACAGGTGTAACTTAAATTATTTAGCCACTTTATTGATATAATATAAAGCAGTATGGTTGCTCACAAGTGCCTAAGGGCAATGCAACACATACGTGACACTCATAACCAATAAGCAAACATAGGAATCCAAGACAACTCACACCTAAGGGTGACTCTGAAGCAAAGACGCGACTCAGATATTCGAGTCTCGACACTACACTCTACTACACTCGATCACTCATCGAGCCAACCCGTGCGGCTTCCCGAGCGCGTACACCGCGGTGCTTTGCGGCATTGAGGCGAATCGGTCCTCGTGACTCATCGCGGCGGGTGCAAAAGACCCCATCGACTCTGCTGGTCCCGGCTGCTCGCTTCTGATCGGCGCCTCGCCCGGCTCCTCGGATCTGGATCATGTAACTCAGGGATCGTTCGGGCTCGGGTCCATATAGAGCCATCTCCAACTCCTGGATCTTACGTATGGCATGAGCTAAGTTCTCCGGTGTTGGGTTCTTGCCTCTATAACCTCGTCGCGGGTCCTCTGCAGCCCTGGATCGCTCGCCCAAGGCGCCCTCCCGGGCGATGACGATCTCGCCAGTGGGTGATCGTGGCGCCCTCCTCCACGAGCTCCATCTGTTGTATCGACCGCCGCGACGCGGATGGTGGCGGAAGACGGTGCCTCTAACTCTGCGGAGTAAGTGCGGGCAATTTGCCGCATCGCTCGACGCGACGTCTCCTGAATCCCGGCCTCGAAGAAGACCTCCCGGCAAAGTGATGTAGATAGGACGACTCGCCTCGCCCTCCCGAGCATACACTGTGATCTTGACGTCCCAGCGATGTCAAGTCCTGCCTGCACCACCAAGTCCCTCGATGCGCTGGTCGGTCAAAACCTCCAAGCAATCGCATCATACGCCATAACTCCGCGGCGTATCCTCCGTCGCTCTCCATAGGTATGGATCATCCTCATCTGCCAAAACAAACCTTGTTTAAATTAAATAGAGAATAATAAAAATTCAAATAGGTATGAATAAGGGAGAAGAGATAAGTCGAGATTTCTTTGACATTCTTGCTCAAGTTGATTAGGTCTTTAGAAAATAGTTTTCACCCTCCTAGGCACAACCAAACTAAGGTCAAGGCCTACAGTCAACTGCTCGATACCACCTCTGTCGGGACCCGAATGCAAATCCGGACCCTCCGTATTCTCGTGCGACCCAGATCACGCTAGCACACACATCATACACAGGGTTGCACATCACGCACATTCACAAGGATATAAGAATAAATAGTGCAAACATGTATATAAAACGAGTTGTACAACCTTATGGTCTCCTTACAGATAAGTCACCACGCAGGCTTACATTATTCAAAACAAAGAAATAGCAATGGAACATAAAAAGTCGTAAGCATCCATCTTGCCACAGTGCAACCGATGGGCTTGCCCCTAGTTGCTCGTGTCCTCGACGTACTCCTCCTCCCATACCGTGTAGTCTCCTCCACCGATGTTGGGGTTGATAAGCAAGGTGGGGTGAGTACACAAGGCACTCAACAAGTAATGCATGAATGCAAACTATTACTATATGCAAAGCTTATTCCAATGGATTGGCTTAATTGATCCTTTTGCATCAAGCGGCATTTTTAAACTAGTATCTTGTTTAGATTAAAGCAAAGAAATGATATAAGTAATACTAATTTCAAATGGTTTTTCTTCAAGATTCTCGGCACAAACCTTATTAGTTCATTTCCAACACCGCACACACCACCCTTCCATGTTTTGTTTATGAAAAACTACCCTTGACTGTAATCCCGAGCAATGCTCAATACCGTGAGCACGGCTATTCGAATAGTTTTGACACTCTGCAGAGGTTGTACACTTTACCCACAAGATACACCGCCACCACACGTGATTGTCCGCAACAAAGCTTTTCAGAACTTCTACCTTAACTAAAGAACCTCTCCTGTTGCCTTTACTATCACTTCCTCACACAGAGCCAAGTATAGGACCGCCAATCACCGTTGGATGGGCACCAAGCCGTAGCACGTGCACGCTCCCCATCTGAGATACACCCACGTGTCTTGTCACCCCGAGGTATCGAGAGGAAGATATCGTAACCCTAGTCAACTAGGTCTGTCCCATGTCGGACATGTGGTTGTACGGTGACTCGATCAAAGGCTTGCAAGGTGAAGTCCTTAATCACCAAGGCAAGACTTTCAACACTCAACAATGGCACACACCCAATGTGGCACACAGACTCACATCACTCAACAACCCAATGCCACACAGCCCACCTGCACACACGCCTCTTGCCACTTGCCCCGCCTAAATCATTTTCCACCCGGCTTGATTATTGTGCAACACATGCCAAGAATAACTCAATATCGACGGAACCACACAAGTTGTCAGACCTCAATCTCAACATGTGGCATCATCACACCACTTTTCAAAATACATTCAATATGTCTTTAATCAATATTGTAGCATTTTTCCGAAAGATCATTCATGATTCGCAAGGCTAAGCATCTACTCACGGCCTAGCCTCCGTGTTGGCACAATATTAACATCCAACTAATATAATCGAACTTAGGGTGACAATGATCTAGGCATACAATTAATAATTCAAGGTGGCATAACAAAATGGGTTGATTAACTACATTATCCCAAATTAATTTAAATTCATTTTAAATAATTAGCATGCATAGTTTCAAAGCATAAATTACATTTTAAAATCTGGGATCAAAATGATCAAAGCATCACTTGCCTTCAAAGAGTTGCTGGTCGTGTTCAAGCTTGGTCTTGAGCGACTAATTCTTCCTCGAAACTTCCCAGCAAATTCGCTCACGCTGCATAAACAAAGCATACAATAAATAGCCAATACAGAAGACTATATGTCCTCAAGAATTCAAATAAAATTCACCAATAAATAGCTCACAATTTTATGAATTTTTAGAAATTTGAATCACCCAAATCCGAGTTAAAATGCAAAAGTTATAGTCATTTGAAGTTTGAATAAAATCAAAATACGAAATTAAGAAAATCCGATTTTTCTGAATTATTTTTATACTTGAAATTACATTTATGACGTCAGCATGCCTCATGATGACGTCAGCACCGAAATGAATTTCCGCCAAAATATTTTATATATGAAAATATTTATGACGCCGCCGATGACGCCAAGACGACACGCGGCACGCCCAGGGCCGCCACGCCGCTCTGTCTATGGACCGAGTCCACGGTTGGCTCGGGTCTACCGTGGGCTTGGTTCACGTAAGCAAAGGCAGCCACGCTGGCAAAATCCGCACCGCTCGCTAAAACCGACGGTCCGATCCTCACGCGCACCGCAGCGAGACCGAGATGCGCGGCGACACGCGTCGCGCATCCAATGATCACCTAAATCCAACGGTTGGATTCCGCGACCGACGCGGCGACGCCGATTCCCGCACGGCCACGCTGTCGCGCATCGAACGGTGCCCTCGGATCTAACGGCCAGCACCACACCGCCATCGCGACGCCTCGGTTTACTCGAGCCACGCTGCACGACGATCGCGGCGCGCCCAAAGCAACGGCCGGATCTGGTCTCGCTCGTCAAAACGCCCACGCGTCGGCCGCGCGATTTGGCGAGGGTACGGTGCCATCTCCGCCGCTGCGTCAAATCGAACGGCGCAGATCCTTAGGGCAAAACCAGATCCAATCTCTACCGCTCGGATCTAATCCAACGGTCCACGGTACGAGTCATTTCATCGCTCATGGTGCGACGTGGTTCAATCCTACGCGTCCACTATCGATCCAACGGTTAAGACAAAACATATCGCGGACATTAGATCTAATCCAAGCCGCTCGTTCTAGATCTAACTGCTACGATTCAATCTAAACATCTACAGAGATGGAGGCTACGTGGACTCACCGTAACCGAACGATGCAAATCGGACGGCCGGCGCGGTTCGACGAGGTTGACGGCGCGCGGAAGCTTAAGGTTGCCGAGCTGGGAAGATGACTCGGCGGCGACGGCGCTGCGGGCTTCTCCGGCGAGAAGAAGTGGTCCACTCGATCGCCTTGCTTCGTGAACTTCGAACGGGCCGAGCACGGCGGAAAGCGACGGACGGCGACGAGAGAAGCAAAACAACGGCGGCACAAGGACGCAACTACTTCGAGCTCGCCAGCGCTAGAGAGGGTCTCGGCGTGCGTGCGAGGAGTCAAAAGACGCAGCGAAGGAGCTCACGGACGCGCTTACTCGGTGCACTTAAAGGGGCCTCGACGCGCGCGCTCACAAAGCGCGAAACGAGCGGAACGGCCGGCGGCATTAGCTCGGTGATCTCGCCAAGACGACCGACGTGGCGCAATCCCGCGCGTCCGCGGCGGGCGACGATCCGAAGGCTCATGCGCGGCGGCGACGTGGCACACGCGACAGCGCGCGCGATCCGGATCGAACGGCTTGGTCAAGGCGGCGCTAGGTTTCGCCGGATGGGTCGGCGACAGCGACAAGAATGGGCTCGGCCCATTATCGCTCATAGCCACTTTAAAACCTTTTCAATAAAAATAATTCTAGAAATTCACTTAAATCATTTGGGGCTTTTAAAATAGCGTAAAAATTCTAGAAAAATTCCGAAAATACTTTGAGATATTTGGAACTCAAATAAAATATTTTCAATAAAACTTTGCTAGAACTTTTCCATTATTTAATTGTTTTCAAGGAAGGCTAGTTTTGAGTAATTCCAAATAAATTTCAATAAATTCCCAAAATTCACAAAAATCAAAAATACTCTCAAAATTTAAATTAGAGCAAAAATTAGGTGTTACAGAACAACACCCGCTAAAGCACCAACATCGAGGAAATCGTGCACCAAGCTGCCGAGCAACGCCGCAATAACAAAGGCGGAAGAATCAACCACATCACCGCACGATGGAGCTCGTGAAGCTACAGACGTCGTGACCGGGTAAGTTCTTGGTCAACTCAAGACTGCACCTACGCTTTTGTTTGATTCTCGAGCCGCATTCGCTTGTTTCTCAAAGTTTTGCAACCAAGAATGGATTTAAAGTGGTGAATCTTAAGTGTGTGCTTTAGTCCAAGCCCCGTGATCTCGAGCTTAGATCTAGCCTTGGGTGTTTGGGAGCTAAGTTGTTTATGGATGGGATAGAATTTCTCGAATCTTATCTTGATAGATGCGCAATCCCTAGACGCCATCCTTGGAATGGATTGGCTGTCCAAGCATAAGGTCGTTTTAGATTGTGGTCAAGGATCGTGACCTTGGAAGGCCCTAGTGGCAAGAAAGTGGAGTTTCAAGCGACCGCAGCTCGACGGCGCTTAACGGTCAACAAAGCAGAAAGCCATCGGATGGAAGATGTGCCAAGAGCGCAGAATACCCTGAGGTATTTCCGAAGATTTGCCAGATTGCCACCGATCGTGATATCGAGTTTGTCATCGAGTTAGCACCGTGTACAAAGACCGATATCAAAGAGACCATATCGGATGCCTACCGACGAGTTAGTAGAAATGAAGAAGCGATTGAGGAACCGCAAGAGAAAGGTTTCATTAGACCAAGTTCATCGCCGTGGGAGCCCCGGTTTTGTTTGTTCGCAAGAAGGATGGAAGTCTTAGAATGTGCATCGACTACCGCGGCACTTAATGAAGTAACGATCAAGAATAAGTATCCGCTGCCCAGATCGACGACTTATTTGATCGCTAAGAGGAGCTGAGTTTTCTCAAGATAGATCTTCGCTCAGATACCATCGCTTGAAGATCCGAGCGCAGGATGTACCTAAGACTGCTTTCTACGCGATATGGACATTACGAGTTCACAATCATGTCATTCGGATTGACTAATGCCCCAAATATTTCATGAACATGATGAATAAAGTCTTCATGGATTACTTGGACAAGTTTGTTGTAGTCTTCATAGACGATATCTTGGTTTACTCAAGACGAGGAAGAGCATGCGAATATCCGAGAATGGTTTTAGACAGTCATGAGAGCATCAACTATATGCTAAGTTTAGCAAGTGTGAATTTTGGAAGGAGAAAGTTGAATTTCTGGTCATGTAATGACTACCAAAGGAGTCGCAGCTTGATCCCAAAGCAAAGTGGACGCAGTGTTGCATTGGGAGCCACCAAGTCTCATTACTCGATTCGTAGTTTTCTCGAATGGCGGATATTACCGCCGGTTCATAGAAGGATTCTCGACAATTGCTAAACCCCTTACGCAGCTTGTTAAAGAAAGAGAAGAAGTTTGCATGGACGCCGAGTGCGAGAAAAGTTTCATGGAATTAAAGAAGCGCTTAACAACCTCCCGTATTAGTGTTGCGATGTGCGTAATGGATTTGACATTTATCGCGATGCTTCAAGCGAGGCTTGGGATGCGTGTTAATGCAAGAAGGCAAAGTCGCTGCTTATGCGCCGAGACAATTAAGACCACATGAAGTGAATTACCCAACGCATGATTTGGAGTTAGTCAGAGTGCATGCTTTAAAGATATGGCGCCATTATCTCATAGGAAATAGATGTGAGATATATACGGACCATAAGAGTCTCAAATACATATTCACTCAATCTGACTCAATATGAGACAAATAAGATGGCTTGAGCTAATTAAGGATTATAATGTAGGAATCCATTATCATCCCGAAAAGCCAATGTGGTGGCGTATGCCCGAGTCGAAAAAGCCATAGCGCAAATGCATTGTCAATGGAGGATCAACCGAATTATGCAAGGAATTTGAGAGGTTAAGATTGGAGGTCGTTCTCAAGGAATGATAGCCGCGCTAGAAGTAAAACCAACATTAGAGGATCAGATTAGAGAAGGTCAACAAGATGACGATAAAATTTCAAAAATCAAGGCTAAAAGGAAGAAGGCCTAGCCATAGATTTCACTGACTAACAAGGAACTATGTTCTTCAAAGGCCGAATTTGTGTGCTTGATAAAAAGGAATTAAAACAATTGATTCTTGAGGAAGCGCATGATTCAAAGTACTCAATTCATCCAGAAGTGCTAAAATGTACCAGATTTGAAGGAGAGATTCGTGGCAAAAATGAAGCGTGAAGTGGTGAGCATGTTGCATTATGCGACGTGTGTCGAGAGTAAAGGCTATGCACCAAAGACCCGCCGGTTTGTTGCAACCGCTGAAAATTCCTAATGGAAGTGGAGGAAATCGGGATGGATTTTATCACCGGTTTACCTAAGACTCGTAAAGGTTACGATTCCATTTGGGTTATCGTGGATCGCCTAACCAAGGTCGCTCATTTCATCCCAAGAAAGACCACTTACTCCGGAGATCGCTTGCGTAATCGCATATGTCAAGGATTGTATGTTTGCATGGAGTGCCAAAGAAGATTGTGTCGACAGAGGTACCCAATTTACCTCAAGGTTTTGGAATAAGTTGCATGAAGCAATGGGAACCCGTCAATTTCAAGACAAAGATATCACCCGCAGATGTATGGTCGACCGAAAGAGTAAATCGATCTTAGAGGATATGTTGAGAGCTTGTGCCTTAGCTTACGCTACGACATGGGATAAATGTTTGCCATATGCAGAGTTCGCCATAATAATAGTTATCAAGCTAGCCTACAAATGTCACCGCTCGAGGCATTGTATGGACGTGCTTGTCGTACTCCATTGAATTGGAACGAGACAGAGAACGCTTGGTGTTTGGGCCGATATCCTCGAAGAGGCGTAAAGTCAAGTAGCAATGATCGAGAGAGATTAAAGATAGCACACCAAGACAGAAAAGCTACGCCGATAATCGCCGCCGAGATTTGAGTTTTGAACCGTAAGATCATGTGTACCTCGTGGTTACCCTCTTAGGGCGTTAAGAGATTTCACGTTAAAGGGAAGCTTGCACCAAGATATGTCGGTCCGCTCAAGATTCTCGAGCCGTCGAGGAGAGGTAGCTTATCGCTTAGAGTTGCCTCGACCATTGGCGTGAGTGCATGATGTATTCCATGTATCGCAGCTTAAGAAGTGTCTCGAGTGCCAACAGAGCAAGCCCTGCTGGAGGCAATAGAGCCGCAAGAAGATTTGACTTATAAAGAGCAACCAATGTAATTTTGATGTTGTGGAGCGCAAGACCGTAAACAAGTCTATTCGCTTTGCAGAGTTCATGGAGCAATCATTCCGAAAGTGAAGCCACTTGGGAGCGAGAAGAAGAATTGAAGTCGAAATTCTAACCTATTCTCTAGTTAGCCCTAATCTCTGGTCGAGATTCTTAAGGGGGAGGTTTGTAACATCCCAAAATTTGGCTTAATTAAGTTTTTGTTGTTTAAAAGTGCATTTGTGATTTTCTGAATTTATTTGGATTTTTCTCGATTTATTTGAATTAAATGTTATTTTGGGTTTATTGCTTTTATTCAAAAGTATTTAAATCTGTGCAAAGTCAAAATAAAGTTTTGTCAAAAATATTTTATTTAAGTCCGTAATGTCTCAAAGTATTTTTGAGATTTTTCTTGAATTTTCCCGATTATTTTATTGCCTAAAACAAATTAAAGGAATTTTTGGAATTAGTTTAATTGGAAAACTGTTAAAATCTTTTGAACAGTGTTGGGCCGAGCCCAACATCATGCGCGCTGTAAACTCGCGTCGGCGCGCCTGGGCCACCCAAGTGAAGCCGCCGCGAGAAACCCTAGATCGGCGATCGCTCATCGCGATCCAATGGCCCGCAGAGGCGCGTGTGTGCGCTGCTTTAGCCGCTTGATCCGACACGCCGCCGCAACGCCGCTTGTCGCTCCGATCCGACTCGGAGTTCATCGCCGTGACGCCGCGGACTCTTCGCCGTGTGGGAGCGCGGACGCCGAGGCTATAAAAGGAGGGGTAGCGCCGAGGTTCGCAAGCCGCCGCATCTTTTGGGTGGAAAGTTTCGCGAGAGCAACCAGAGAACGCCGCCGCAAGCTCGCCGAGTTGAAGTCTGCACCGCCGGTTTTTGCTCAAGCACGCCGCCGGTTCGCCGGTTTTCGCTCGTGTGGACTCGAGATCTGGACTCACCGGCGCGCCGCGCGACCACTCTACCTCACTCGCCGAGACGCCACCAAACGCCGCCGCTTTGGTCTTCGCTCTTCAAGTCCGGTAAGACTCACCGCCGCGCCGCCATCGCTGACCAGAGCTCTGGGCCGCCGGATCTAGATTGATGGTCGATGCGCTGCCACGCCGCCGCGATTGATGACCGTCCGATCGGGTTTCGCTTGGACGATCGAACCGCTGGTTGAGCCAATCGCAGACGGCCACGCGTCGCCGCGCTGGTGCCGAGGCGCCATGAGCCGAGTCTACCGTAAGCCAAGACGAAGTTCGTAGACTCACCCATGCGCCGAGGACACGTGTCGGCGTGGATTGGCCGAGACCAAAGGCCGACGCCATGCTTGCGCTAAATTACATTTTTCAATTGGAAAATATTCCGATTGAAATTCCGTGATGATGACGCCATCATGAGGTCACGCTGACGTCATAAATCGATTTTTCAAGATAAAAATAAATCTGTTAATTCGTATTTTCTCGATTTTCCGATTTCAGATTTATTTCAAACTTCAAAAGGCTATATCTTTTGCATTGTAACTCGGAATTGAGTGATTCCAGTTTCTAAAAATTTGTAAAATTGAGATCTATTTAATGGTGAATTTTAATTGATTTTGGAGTTCAATTGCTCTCTGTTTTGGCATTTATTTGCTTTTCTCTTCTGACGCTGTAGACGTTGAATTGTGCGACGCTTGAGGAAGATCAAGCAACCCAAGAGCAAGCTTCAGATCAAGATCAGGACCTATTCCAAGGCAAGTTGTGCTTTGATCATGTTGAACCCATGTTTATAAAATTGCTATGTTTGTTTTACAATATTGCATATATTTCAAATATACAATTGTTTCAAATTAGATTGGGTTTAGCTAAAATACCGATTGATCTATACCCTACCTTGTCATTATATGCCATGAACCATTGTCACCCTAGATTGGTTTAATATAGTTGATTAATAATTATGATCAACATTGGAGGTTAGACCGTATTAGTTGCTTAGCCATGCCACGTCATCACATGTGTCGTAATCATTGTTAATTAATCTTGATTAACGGAATATGGAACAATGTTATGAACTTGTGTGTCATGTGGGATCACACGACGAGATTGAGTTGTTGTGGCGAGTCATGTCACGCAACGATGTTGAATTGTTGATGGCACGTGGTGCTTGGTAATCAACGGGTGATGATAACTTAGATTGGGGCAAGTGGCAAGGCGAGGAGGCTAAGGTGGGCCCGATGGGCGATGGTATGTGGAAGTCTTGCCTTGATCACACTAAGGACTTAACCTTGCAAGCCTTTGACTGAGTCAATCATGCAACCACATGTCCGGTATGGGCCACTTAGTGAGTAATTTGCAAAGTCTTAATTTTGATACTATCGTGGTCGTGTGAGTTCCCTGTCGAGTGTAATTCACATGGCGCAAGAGGGGGCCTGGATGTGGTTTACAGACCATGAGTGTTGAAACCTTAGCGGGTAGTATCGGGTTAAGATAGAGCATTGTAAAGGCTTTGTTATAATCACTCGCCTTGGTGGTGTTTGGTTGTATCATCGTGGGTAAAGTGCATAACCTCTGCAGAGTGTGAAACTATTCGGATAGCCGTGCTTTCGCGGTATTGAGCAATGCTCGGAATTACCATTAAGGGTTAGCTTAATTAATTGGACAACTTGGTTGGGATGGCGGAATGCCATGTGGAAGATGGAATTTAACTTAGGATTGGAAACTTGGTTTACTTGAGAAATACTGAATTTATTTATTATCGTTATTTGTTTTACATCCTTTACAATCTATATATCAGATTCGTTCATAAATGCCGCTATTGCAAAATAGCCATGATAGCCTATCCATTGGAATAAGCCTTGCATATAGATACATGGAATTGCATTCTGCACAACTTGTTGAGTGCTTTAAGTACTCACCCTTGCCAAACAACAATAATCAACAGTTGAAGAATCTACACTGTGTTGGAAGATGAAGTCCAAGAAGACACGAGTCATTAGGGTCCGAGCCTTGTCGGTTGTCTGTGGTGACCGATGAGCTACCTACGCTTCTACTTTCCACGCTTAATTATTAGTTTATATTTTCGCCTTGCCTGCGTGGCTTAATAATGTAAGTTGGTCATAAGATCATACATTTAGTTATATCAATAAATGAACTATTATTCTATTATCGCTGTGTATGATGTGATATGTACCAATGTTAAGTCGTGTGCACTAGCGTTGATCCCGGAATAGTGCAAGAAACACAGTGGGTTCAATCGCGGATTCGGGTCCTTACAAATGAGGTCCCGAGTGAATCTAAGGAAATATAATTCACAACCTGTGAGGCCACCGAGAATTGCAAAGTGGGCAATGAGCTTGAGCCTTTGATATCCTATTCAAGCCTCGCACACCATCAAGTCTCAAGCGCCGCCGACTTTATCGCCGAGTGGACGTAACTTCAAAACCCAAATGGCCGTCAAGGAACTCGAGTATTGGACGATGTACTTCGATGGTTCCTCATGCTCACGCGCAGGGGCTGGTATAGTGCTCATATCACCAAGCGGGAACGGTTGAGGCACGCTCTTCAAATACTTTTCCCGCGTCGAACAACGCCGCCGAGTACAAGGCACTCATCCATGGGCTCAGACGCCATATCGCCGGTGTCCGACGCTTGATTCGCTCATGAGATTCAATGCTCGTGGTCAATCGTGTGCAAAAGAATGGCCCCGCATCGAAGACAACATGGTACGCCTCATCGCCAGAGGTACGCAAGCTAGAAGGCAACTTCAACGGCTTGGAACTTGTTCATGTGCTCCGTCGGGACAATGAGGCGGCCGACGAGCTAGCAAAAATGGGATCCAGCCGGACCACAGTTCCCGTGGGAGTATTCGTCGAAGAAATTCATAAGCCCACAATAAGCACTCGGACAAAGTCAGACATCCCAGTGGGGAAGAACGTGGAGGCAGAAGTCTTGATCATTACCCCCGATTGGACAGCTCCGTATCTAGACTATTTGACGAAGGACAAGCTACCTAAAGACCGCATGCAGGCTGAGCAAATAATGCGCTGAAGCAAGAGCTACGTGGTAATCAGGGAAGAACTTTATCGCAAGAGCTCCTCTGGTGTACTACGACGATGCATATCAGAACAAGAAGGAAGAGATCTTCTCAAATAAATCCACTCGGGAATTTGTGGGAATCACGCGGCGTCAACAACCCTAGTCGGTAAGGCTTATCGTCAGGGATTTTTCTGGCTGACTGCTGTCACTGATGCAGAGGACATCGTTCGGACATACGAAGGATGTCAATTCTTTCGCCGACAGTGAACAAACCCAAGCACAGAACTACGCACCATCCCAATCACCTGGCCATTTGCGGTCTAGGGGCTTGACATGGTGGGACCTTTGAAGAAGGCTCAAAGTGGTTATACTCATCTCTTCGTGGCCGTCGATAAATTCACCAAATGGATTAAGGCCAAGCCAGCCGCCACAATCATAGCCGCAAAGGCCAAAGAATTCTTCAATGAAATCGTGGTTAGATTCGGCATACCGAACCGAATCATCACGGATAACGGCACCCAATTCAGAGGTGGCATATTTCAAGACTGGTGCGATGAACTCGGCATAAAGATTTGCTTTGCATCAGTAGCACACCCCCGAAGCAATGGGCAGGTCGATCGAGCCAATGGCATGGTGCTACAAGGCCAAAAGGCAAGGATTTTTTATCTTCTCAAACCATACGCCACTCGGTGGGTCAAAGAATTGCCTTCGATACTCTAGGGGTTGCGAACCACCCCCGGCAAAGCAACCGGACAGTCACCTTTCTTCCTGGTGTATGGCTCAGAGGTGGTCCTCCCCACAGAGTTAGAATTCGGATCCCCGCGGGTTCGGAGCTATGAGGAGGTCGCTTCGGAAGAAAGCCGGCTAGAAGACCTCGACCGACTGGAAGAAGCCAGGGACGTCGCAACAATTCAGTCGGCAAAGTACCTTCAAGGCTTACGTCGCTATCATGGTCACAATGTAAGGAGATGCGCATTCTCCAAAGGAGATCTGGTCCTTAGAAAGAATCAGAAATGCGAGCATAAGCTCTCCCCAAGCTAGGAAGGCCCTTACATCATCAATGAGGTGATACGTCCTAGGGCTTATAAGCTCAACCGTGAAGACGGCACAATTGTCAGCAACACCTGGAACATAGAACAGCTACGTCGTGTTTTCCCTTGAACTCTGTAATTTGATTTCTTCTTTATGAATGAATGTTTACTCTTAAAGTTGTTCTCGTATAATCTTCTCGAAAATTATGCGTTTGAGTGCTTCGCTCCTACGAATTTTTAAGACTCTGAGACATGCGTCATGAACCATGCCCCAGTGCCTGGGGGCTGAACTAGTCGGACATGATATTTAAGATGTCAAAACTACTCGGGCAAAGGCAGCGAGGAGGTGTCTTTGGAAGAATGAGAAGACATTTTTGGAGGAAAGATCAACGACGGTGCAAAAATGCGAGCGCAGCAGCAGTTAACCCTAGCGGCGGAGAAGTCGGAGAGACAAGGAAGCAGAAGAGGTAGGAGTGTGCGATGGGAAAAATGAACCATCGGCTTAGTCTTAAAAGGGGGAAAATTTAGGTTTTCGCCGAATCGGCGGGAAGAGGATTGCAGAACACCTAACCCTTCTCTATGCTTCGTAATGATTTGCTAG
Source organism: Otatea glauca (assembly GCA_036346275.1). Classification (NCBI taxonomy): domain Eukaryota; kingdom Viridiplantae; phylum Streptophyta; class Magnoliopsida; order Poales; family Poaceae; genus Otatea; species Otatea glauca. The sequence continues at coordinate 38,385,175 of CM070715.1, read as the reverse complement.
CTTGGCGTCCTGACATACGGAGGCAGTCATGGTTTAACCAAGTCATATTTGGGACACGTTGCTCCCCACGATGGGATGTTTAACCACTTATCGAGCTAGGCGAGACATTGATATCCTCCAGTTTGGATTAAAAATATCTTCTTGTGATATGCCCCATGTTGGATCGCTAGTTGGTTACCGCATGGCGGAATCATATATCGCGGGTTGAGCCTGATAAGGCACGGTTCCAATGGTATGCCCCAAGATGGGTCGATAAGCTGTGCATCGTAATAAACGAGTACGGATACCGTTCGGATAAACCTTGATATGTCCCAAGACGGACCAGAGCTATATCCTACACCAGTCGGATATAGGTATCACTCGGCCATGAGCCAAGAAAATCCTGATATGCTCCAAGTCGAGCCTAAGCTATATCCTACAGAAGTCGGATATAGGTATCACTCGGCCAAGAGCCACGTAAACTTGATACGCTCCAAGTCGAGCCTAAGCTATATCCTACAGCAGTCGGATATGGGTATCACTCGGCCAAGAGCCACATAAATATGATACGCTCCAAGTCGAGCCTAAGCTGTATCCTACAGCAGTCGGATATGGGTATCACAGGGCCAAGAGCCACGTAAACATGATACGTTCCAACACGAGCCTAAGCTATATCCTACAGCAGTCGAATATGGGTATCACTTGGCCAAGAGCCACATAAATATGGTACGCTCTAAGTCGAGCCTAAGTTATATCCTACAGCAGTCGGATATGGGTATCACTCGGCCAAGAGCCACGTAAACATGATACGCTCCAAGACGAGCCTAAGCTATATCCTACAGTAGTCGGATATGTGTATCATTCAGCCAAGAGCCACATAAATATGATACGCTCCAAGTCGAGCCTAAGCTATATCCTACAGCAGTCGGATATGGGTATCAATCGGCTAAGAGCCACGTGAATATGATATGTCCCAAGTCGGACCAGAGCTATATCCTACAGCAGTCGGATATAGGTATCACTCGGCCAAGAGACGCACAAATCTTAATATGTCCCGAGTTGGACCTAAGATATATCCTGTGACAATCGGATATGGATATCACCCGATCAAGGAGCCATGCAAGCTTTAGTATACCCCAAGTTGGGTCTAAGCTATGTCTAAACGACAGTCATAGATATCGCTCGGAAGGTATTTTCTTTATTATATAAAATTCCTCAGGCACTATGCCTGGGAAAAGACTCTATTGCATTTACAAGCATATTATACTTCTCTGCGGCGCACACGTCCAAGCGCCTCCACGAGAGCTTCCCTAGCCCTATAAAGGACTAGGAAAATTTTGAGGAAGGCGTCGACGGTGGCGCGATCGAGGGCAGCAGCATCTTCTTCAGCCCACTCGGCCATGGCGAGGTCGAATAGCGCCCACTCCTCGGCAAGTTCTGGATCCTGGCGGTCCATGAAATCCTTCAGGAAGAAGGTGGAGCTTGGTGTAGGAAAATGGAGGACTAAGCGTGAAGAGAATAAGTTCTAAAAGTACTGGTTCGCCTTTTATAGCTGATACGGTAAGGTTGAAGTAAATGCGAAGATGTAAAGACATCAGAAGCCGAGGAGACTTGGAGTTAAGATAGTCTAGAAGCCAAAGAGGTTTTCGGAAAATGAATTGACACAAGAAGTCAAAACAACTTTGAAGACTGTCCGAGGTTATATTCGAGTCCTTCATAATCCCCTTGCCGCAAGGAGAAATATTCAAATCAAAGAAGAAACCAGTCAAAGGTTTATGCTGGAAGCTGAGAACGTTGATTCAAAGATGAGACCCAGATGAAGATATAGCAATTGGATCATGAATCGCTCGGGGCTACTTTGGAATATAAGAACCCAGGTGTCTTCATAACTGGCCTAGAACTGCCTGAAGGAGAGACAGGGCCCAGTGGAAGGCCCAGGGATAAGCTCCACTCCAAGCCTTGCTGTCGTTCGCAAGGAGATACATCCTAGAAACAGTTCAACATATATTTAGATATAAGAGATATTACTGTAATCCGAGTTGTTAGCAGCGTAGATAAAGATGTAAACTCTATCCTGTAACCGATTAGAATTTAATAACCGATCGAAATCCCTTAACCGATCGGGACTCTGTAAACCGCCCCACCCCCATTATATAAGGGAGAGGGCGGGCAACAACAGAGAGACGAGCAATCTTAGATCCAAGAGATCCAGAATCCCAGCAAACAGGATTAGGGTATTACCTCCTCCGTCGAGGGCCTAAACCTGTCTAAATCCTTGTCTTGTGTGACCTTCGAGTTTGAGATCTAGCGCCTGCCCCATAAATTCATTGACGACCACAAAAGTTGACATTTATCATCACATCATTGACGAACAGGACCGGCGCTCCCCAAGGCGATGAACTAGGTCTTATAAATCCCTTTTCCAACAGCTCTTCAATTTGTTTCTTCATTTCTACCAATTCATCTGTGGACATCCGGTAGGGTCTCTTAGCTATTGGAGCTGTCCCTGTACAAGTTCTATAACGAACTCGATATCCCTATCCGGCGGCATCCCAGGTAAATCCTTCGGAAAAACATCCGGATATTCATTGACTACCGGTACATCCTCTAGGCTGACAGTCTTCATGCTGTTGACCATCGACTGGCCATCCCGCACTGTTGTTGCTTCAAATTCAATCTTCTTTCCATCCGGGCTCTCGACTGATATGACTCTTCGTCCGCAGTCCAATACTTCCTTGTGCTTGGTTAACCAATCCATTCCCAGGATAATATCCAGGGTTTGGGTATTCAGTATAATTAAGTCAGTATAATTAAGTTCGCTAGGAACTCTATTCCATTAATTATTAGTCTTACCCCAGAACATCCAACTTTGGATCGGAGTTCTGATCCAAGGGATTGCACTACAAGCACACATTTAAGATTCACAATATCCAAATCATTTATAACAGCAAAATATCAGGAAACAAATGAATGTGAAGCTCCAGAATCAAATAAAACAGTAGCTGGTACTGAGTTTACTAGGAACTTACCCAGTACAACTTCTGTAACATTCTGGACCTCATCCACGGTGATGTGGTTGACTTAGCCTCGCGTGTTTGCTTGAGACGGAGTTGCCGATGACGTTGCTTCGCGGTTCACATTCGGCGCTGGAGTCCTTGCGGGTGTGTTCCCCAGGTTAAAGCGAACGGGGGTAACACTTGTTAATGTTATGCCCTTGAGGCAATCATTTAGATGATTGTAACATGACTATGTTTATGAATAATAATATGATTATTGGTCCAATGAATGTATATCATTGTATTGATTAACAAGTATGTGACTTGCTTATGAAGCTCTTTACTTATTGATGTAATTCGATAAATATCTCTAATCGGATATCATCGTATAGGACAACGATGAATAGATCAGCATATGTAGTGATCGATGATCATGCTTCATAGATCATGGGATATGGAGATATCATCTATACATTGTGGACGCATGTTGAAGAACATGAGTTAGATAGACCCAATGGGACACCGCGAGAATGTTTCATTCTTATGTGTCATCGATGTATCTCATACATAGTAGATGTATGATCCTTAGACTGAGATTGTCATATTCCCTACATGCGTAATAGTTTTCCTTGGGGCTATCAAACACTACTTTCTAACCGGATAGTTATAAAGGTAGCTTTCATGTTTACTATAAAACGTGCAGAGGGAAGTGAGCAGTCAAGATGGAATTTGCCACTCCAATGAAACGGAGATATATGATAAGGCCACTCGTGTGATATGATTAAGGAAGTGCATGGCCATGCCGTGATTGAGGAGTCAATCACAACTTATTAATATATCACGGATACGAGAGTTGGATTGAATCATCAAAGGATGACATGCTTCTCACCTTGAGTTCAATCTTCATATGCTTGGCAAAGGGATTATTACATGAGTACTTTTGATAGGTTCTGTCCGATTTGATCATAGTATGTTTGGGAGTTGGCATACTTTGCAAGGAGCCGCTACCAATTATTGGATTGAAAAGGAGTTTTTCGAATCCATGTCCAAACGTACGTGAACCTGCAGGGTCACACACTTAATGGGCCGGGACGCATTAATTTGGATTGATCCGTAATTAATGGACTCGTGGGCTTAGCACACCGATGGGCCCCGGTTTAGGTTTCATCTCGTGGCTATATAAGGAGGGAGGAGGGTGGGTGCAGGTGTGCTTTTCCATGGTTTAAAAGTGATTCACCCAAACCCTAGCCTCCTCCTCTCGCGCCTCGCCGAGCGACTGTGTGCTTGCACACCGACGCACGCTGCCCATCCTCGGACGTGTGGATCGGCTTTGTGACGCTGCTGCGACTGCTGCGTGGGAGGACGATCCACTCCATCGACGCAACGACTGCGGTGAGGACGATCCACTACATCGACGTGCGAAGGATTCCGCAACTGCGTGTCTAGTGGTAATCTAATCTGTGATCCCCTTCTTGCGAGTAGCTTTCTGGTTATGCGGTAGATTTTTTTTGTGCTAGTGTAGCATACCGCGTTCCTCTTCAACACCTCCCTTCTTAGGGCAGTTATTGGCAAAGTGCCCCAGTTCGTTGCAGTGATAGCAACGCCTTCCCGTTGCCTGGGAATTTCCTCCAACTTGTACCACCGTTCTAGCTGGAGTTTGAACATTCTGGCCCACTGGACGATTTGCCGACAGTGGTGCCCTATCACCGCCTCTGGGCTAGAATCGGACGAATTGTTGAGGTGCCGTCCTCTGGCTCTGCTGACCCTGACGACCTCCTTGCTGCGCCATCCTACGCTTTCTGTTGTCGTCCAACTCCCTGCGCTTATCCTCCAAGATGAGAGCCTTGTTGACCAGCTCCTGGAAGTTAGGAAATGTGTGGGTGATCAGTCCCACCTGCAGTCCCGCGTTCAATCCCTTCATAAAGCGGGATTGTCTAGCCTTATCCGTCGCTACGTCTTCTGGTGTGTAGCTTGCCAACTGGGTGAACTTATTCAGGTAGTCGGCCACTGATTGGCCACCTTGCTTGAGATTCCTGAACTCTTCCTTCTTAAGATCCATGATACCTTCAGGTACATGATATTGACGGAAGGCTGTAGTGAATTCCTCCCAAGTGATACCTTGCGGATCTTCGTGCGATGCACAGAAGTTATCCCACCATTCCACAGATGTTCCTTCCAGCTGATGAGATGCATATAGCACCCTCTCATGCTCTACACATTGGGTTATGTGTAGTTTCCTCTCAATAGTCCTTAGCCAGTCATCCGCTTCCAACGGATTGGCATTGCCTGAGAACGTGGGTGGACGAGTCCTCATGAATTCTGACAATCTGGAATAGGGGTGTGGTCCCTGGTTACCCCCTGGTTGAGCATTCGCAGCAGCTTGATTAGAGATCTACTGCATAGTCTGTATCATTGTGTTCATCAACTGGGTTTGAGCAGCCAGAAAAGCTCCCAGATTCTGCAAATCAACCTACGGCGGTTGAGAAATTGGTTCCTCATTCTGGTTCTCTACTTGATTAGCTCCACTTCCACTAGCTCCAATATTACCGCGAGTCCTCACCATCTGTTGAAAGCTTCCAAGGTTAAGAAAAGAAGAGGAAAGCACAGACAAAAAAAGGAATTTATACAGGGGAAACAGGTGTAACCTAAATTCTTTAACAATTTTATTAATTTAGTGAAATAGTATGGTTGCTCACAAGTGCCTAAGGGCAATGCAACGCATACTAGACACTTACGAAATAAAGCAAGCAACAATCAAGCATTAAGACTCAACAACGACTCACACCTAATGGTGATTCTAAAACAAAAAGACGCGACCCAACACCCTGAGTCTCAACACTACACCTGACTAGACTCGATCACTCATCGAGCCAACCCGGCTGCGGCTTCCCCGGAGCGAACACCGGCGGGTGCTCCGGCATCAGGGCGAACTGGTCCTAGTGACCACCCCCCTATGTTGCTGCTGGCACTGAGGAATCCTGCCCCTCTAGGTCAGCCTCCTGGTCTGGAACCGGCTTCTCTGGCTCGGGCACCAGCTCCTTAGGGTCCTCCTCCTCGTCGAGCTCCATCTCGACCTCTGGCGGCTCGGCGTAGAGCACGTCCTCCAACTCTCCAATCCGCTGAAAAGCGAAAGCCCTGGTCTCCTGAAGGGTTCGCCAATCGCTTCCAAAGAGGCGACGGATCAAGCTCGTGGGCGACCGTCCATCACCCGCCTCGGCGACAGCGAATCACACAAGGTGCACGACCGCCGCATCACCCTCCAGGTGAAGCTGTCCTCCCGGGACTCCTCCTTCCTGAGGGTGCAGACGAAACACCGAGTCGTGAAGCTCTCCGGCATATGCTGACCGATCCTCCTCATGGCTAGACGTGCGGACTCCTGTATCCCAGCTTCAAAGATAACCCTTCGAACCGTGATGTTGAACGGCCGGCTTGCTCCCGCGTGCTCCCTTGCGTAGACAGTGATCGTCGTAGCCATGCCTCTGACTCTACCGTTGACCACCCAGGTGCGACCATGGTAGAGAGGCCTGTCGAAACCTCCAAGAACCTGAAGCATCCTCCAAAGCTCCGCGGCGTAACCACCAGCACGCTCACCAAAGGTGTGGATCCTCCTCACCATCTGCCAAAAAAACTTTGGACAAACCTTAGTTAAAAATAAGGACCTCACCATCCTCCCGTGTTGGCTTCATATTAACATCCAACCAATACAAGCAATTCCTAGGGTGACAATAATTTTAGGCACAAAAATAATAATTTCAAGGTGGTAATAACAATATGGGTTGATTAACTACATTACCCAAATTAATTTAAATTCATTTTTAATTAACTTAGCATGCATAATTTCAAAGCAAAATACATTTAAAAACTCGGATCAAAATGATCAAAACATCACTTGCCTTCAAAGAGTTGCTGGTCGTGCTCCGAAGCTTGATCTTGAGTGATGAACTCTTCCTCGAAACTTTCCGACAAATTTGCGTCTACGCGTAAAAATCATATATGAAATAAATAACCAAAACAGTAGACTAGATAACCTCAAAAATTCAAATAAAATTCACCATTAAAAAGAGCACAAGTTTACAAATTTTTAGAAACTGGAATCAGCTCAATCGGAGTTTAAATGCAAAAGTTATAGTCTTTCAAAGTTTACAAATATATTTAGAAAGAATAAACCGAATTAATATAATTATTTTCAAAAGAAACTCGATTTATTGCGTCAGCATGACGTCAGCCGACACGTGGGGCTTCCTGGTGCTGCCACGTCGCCTAGGTCCATGGACTAGGTCCATGGTCCAGCTCTGGTCCACGGTGGACTCGGTCCACAGAACAAAGCCGACGCTGACAAATGGGTCCCATTGATGACGTCAGCAATGACGTCAACGCAGACGTCACACGCACAGCTCGACTCCCCTCAGTTCCCGTGCACACACGTGGCAAGATCCGGACCATTCCCTCAACCAACGGTCGGATCCACGTGCACACCAGGTGACACTTTGATATCCGTGCCAACACGCGGCGAAATCTCGACGATCCACTTGAAATCAACGGCCGAAAATCTATCGTTGCCTCGGTCAACACGCACACGCGTTCGCACACGATTTGACGAGGGCGCGGCGTCATCTGTGCCGCAAGATTCACGCGTCACAGCTTGATCCCACTATCACCGCATAGATCCAATCCAACGGCCCATGGTACCCGAGCGGTTTACTGTGCACCCTAGTGACGTGGCACTATCTCACGCGTCCGCTGTTGATCTAACGGCTGAGACCTACCAAAAGACCTAACTTCTAGATCTAATATGCTCCGTCCATCTATGATCTAACGGTTACAAGCTATGATAGGCTAAAACAGGGAAAAGGTCTACATGGACTCACCGACCCGGCACGATGCAGATCGGAAAGTCGGCGGGGTTTGGCGAGATCGACGGTGGCACAGAAGAGAAGAGTTGCCGATGCTGAGGAAGACGACGCGGTCGACAATGCAACGGTGACTCATCGGCGCAAAGAACTAACAGGATCGACGCGGCTCACTTCGGTGAACTCGGAACGGGGTCAGAGCTTGGCAGAAAGCAACGGACGGTGGTGAGGTGAAGCAAAAATGACAGCGGCGCAAAGGAGCAACTACGGCGAGCAACGACAGTCGCTAGAGAGGGTCTCGGCGTGCGTGCGAGGAGGCAAAAGATGCAGCTTGAAGTCCTCTGCAAAATGCGCCAACCGAATCACTTAAAGGAGCATCGACGTGCGTGAAAACGGCCGCGGAAAGAGTGAAGACATGGGTCACTTTTGCTCCGGTGATGTCGCGGGGAAGAAACGACGTGGCACCATCCTGATCGTCCGCGTGAGCGCCATCGAGCGGCTCGGGTTTGCACAAGACGTGGCGAACTGAGGGGTGCCGGATCGAGATCCTACGGTTCGAATGCGTAACGGTTCGAAACGCTGTGCTAGGCCGGCCCAGCACTATTCATATCATTTTTAAAACATTTTCGATTTAAAATAAATCAGATAAATAAACAAAGACAAAATAAATAGTAAAATACTAGAAAAAATTCCAGAAAAATTCTGGAAAACATTTTGAGACATTCTAAACTCAAATAAAATGTTTCCAATAAAAATTTGCTTAAACTTTTATATTATTTTAATTGACTTTAAAAATAACCATATTTGAATAAATCCAAATAAATTCCAATAAATATCCAAAAATTCTCAAAAATCAAAATAACTTCAAAATTTAAATTAGGGCAAATTTTTGGGTGTTACAATATACATATACATATATACATACATAGATACAGATACTTAGATATATAGATACAGATACATAGATAGATAGATATAGATATACATAGATACATATGTTCGTATATGTATATATATATGTACATATACACACATATACATATATATATAGATATATATATACACACACACATATCTATACATATATATATATATATATGAATATATATATGTGTATATATATGTGTGTGTGCGCGTGTGTGTGTATATGTGTGTCTGTAGATGTACGGTAGCGCTATTCTACTCCTACGCGTGGTCGTAACCCCTGTATCGCAGAACTAGCCTCTGCATGCAAACCATCCCACGTATGAATCTGTGCAAACCGTGTGTGGATTAAACCGATCACTAGTAAATGCGTTTCCTAGTTGTACATGAATCTGTTTTTTTTGTTTTAGCCACAACTTTTTATTTGCAGCTCCGATTCACAAACGAATTTTGCCATTGGATTACTGACAACAAGAGGAACAACATGATATAAGTCTCACTAATAAATGTCACATAAATCAAATTTTACTGTAAAATGAACATCAATTTATTACTGTACGATAGTAAAATCTAAATAGAAATGTAGTAATTTCTTTACATAGATGTAGTAAAATCTGTTACCAGCCAGCAAAATTATTGTTTATTAGCAAGACTTATATTATTCTGTTCCTCTCATCGTTAGAAACTTACTAGTGAAAACCATTTGTGAATTGGAGCTGCCAATAAAAGGTTGTGGCTAAAAGAAAGAAAAAAGATTCAAGTACTGATGCGCACAAGACGGCCTAATCTTCCAGTGAGGGGATAATTTCGATTTGACGGAGGATGACTTTGACGATCCGACAACGAACCACACAAGGATAAGCACCCGCAATCGCTAAACCACACTCCTCGTCGTTATCAACCATGTCAAGAATACGGATGACCTGACCACGAAGGTCTATTCTTGCAAGCAATCGAAGAACTTAGCAAGAACAAGGATGAAGCACACACTCAATTGAGATTTTGAAACTTGTTTACTGCTGCTCTAGCCGAGTCAAGAGAACAAGGATAAAGTTCCACACATGGGGTAACTATTCAAAACAAAACCTAAGAGAAACTAAGGGAATCTTGTCCACTATTAAACCAAGGAGATGGCTGCTAGGAGGTGGACTCACGCCACTTTGATTACATGGGAACTCAGCCCAAAATAATGGTGGCACAGCACCCAAGACATTGAAGACCGTTTCTAGATGTTGGAGTTTTTCGACAATATCTTGCAGCTCAAAATGAATTTGATGGTGAGGTCAGATCCGTTGGAAAGTGTACGAGATAAGCTTTTGATCAAGTGCTCACACGCCCCAAACGGAGTCCATTTGCATTCTTTATGCCCATTTAATATCAGACTGGTCTTTGGAGATCGAGTTGGATCCTTTCGCATTCCCACCTTACTTGATGACTTGTGTTGGCAAATTAAAACTCCCTTGCTGATCCGTGCCAAGGTTCCTAAGTACGAGAATATTATAAGGTAGCGGTTTGTTATCCAAAGTGAAATTATGCAACCCAAGAAATGAATTTACCTGATAATTTAGTTGTCGCACACGAGCTCAGGTAATTGGTCCTTGTATGTTGGTCATTGTTGCCATGGGCGTATCCAATGTAGCTATATCCTCATCAGGTACAAACAAGAAACATATTTATTAATTTGTTAGCCCTGATGCATAGCTCGGTCAACAAGAGCAGTCTGATACATCGATTAGTTGCATGTATAGCTCGATCGGACTGTGTAAACTGGCCGACATATAAAATATACTATTCTATATGCAACTGAAGAATAGTGCCTCTATGTATATATATGTATAGGCAACATATCCAGCGAAAACTCTTTGAAACCTACGTGTACAAGTTTCAAAAAAAATTCAAACAATTACCGTACGTAGAGAAGGTGATATTCTACAATTCTGTAAAATTTGAAGACCAAACTCAATCGAATTTGAATGATATGAAAAAGACAAACAGAGAGATAAATAGTACTAAACAGTGAAAATCACTATTCATCTGAATTTGTCTTTTTCATATCATTCAAATGCTATTGTGTTTGTTCTTCAAATTTGGATTGTAGAACATCACCTCCCCTACATATGGCAATTTTTTGAGAATTTTCAAAATATGTACATGTGGGTTTCACAGAGTTTTCACGGTTCGGGGATTTTCACCAGATATCTCCCTTATATATATACATATACATATATGAACACATAGAGGAGGACATATATATAGCCTCTTTTCTACTCTCGGAAGTAGTTACTCTTATACCGTATTTCATAACGTAGGAAATATCTCATGAAACAAAGGGTATGTATGTGTAGTATACAAGTATATTAGACTATTTAGGTGGTATATACTTTTTTCAGCGGTGGTATGTATGTTTTTTTGGACATAGTCCTTTTTATGTGCGTATATGAAGGTATTTGCAAAAATACACTAAAAACTATGAACTCCTTGCAATTTTTTCATATGGCTCATATTGGAGTATCTTATAATTAGTATATGAGTGTACCCAAAATGATAAAGAAGTATTTTAAGTTCGTTTATGTAAGGACCCGAATCCACTGATTCGAACCCACTGTGTTTACTGCACTAGTCCCAGGATCAACGCTAGTGCACACAGCTTAACATTGGTACATATCACATCATACACAACGATAGTAGCATAATAGTTCATTTATTGATATAGTTAAATGTATGATCTTATGACCAACTAACATTATTAAACCACGCAGGGCAAGACTGGAAATATAAACTAGTAATTAAGCAGCGGAAAATAGAAACGTAAATAGCTCATCAGTTCACCACAGGCAACCGACAAGGCTCGAACCCTAATGACTCGTGTCTTCCTGGACTTCATCTTCCAACACAGGTGTAGATTCCTCAACTGTTGATTATTGTTGTTTGGCAAGGGTGAGTACTTAAAGCACTCAACAAGTTGTGCACAGAATGCAATTCTATGTATCTATATGTAAGGCTTATTCCAATGGATAGGCTATCATGGCTATTTTGCAATAAGCAGCATTTATGAACAAATACATTAAATAGATTGTAAAGAATGTAAAACAAATAGCAATAATAAATAACTTCAGTATTTCTCAAGTAAACCAAGTTTCCAATCCTAAGTCAAATTTCACCTTCCATATGGCATTCCGCCATCCCAACCATGTTGTCCAAATAATTAAACTAACCCTTAATCAGAATTCCGAGCATTGCTCAATACCATGAGCACGGCTATCCGAATAGTTTCACACTCTGCAGAGGTTATGCACTTTATCCACGTGATACAACCAAACACCACCAAGGCGAGTGATTATAACAAAGCCTTTACAATGCTCTAGCTTAACCCGATACTACCCGCTAAGGATTCAACACGGTGGGACTGGTTACCACATCCGTGGCCCCCTCTTGCGCCATGTGAATTACACCATAACTCGAACTCACACCGACCACGATAGTACCAAAATTAAGACATTGCAAATTACTCACCTAGATCGCCCATACCGCATATGTGGTTGCATGATAGACTCAGTCAAAGGCTTGCAAGGTTAAGTCCTTAGTGTGATCAAGGCAAGACATCCACATACCCTCTACCCATCGGGCCCACCTTGGCCTCCTCGCCTTGCCACTTGCCTCAATCTAAGTTATCATCACCCGTTGATTACCAAGCACCACGTGCCATCAACAATTCAACATCGCTATGTGACATGACTCGCCACAACAACTCAATCTCATCGTGATCCCACATGACACACAAGTTCATAACATTGTTCCATATTCCATTAATCAAGATTAATTATCAATGATTCTGACACATGTAATGACGTGGCATGGCTAAGCAACTAATACGGTCTAAAGCTCCAATGTTGATTATAATTATTAACCAACTATATTAAACCAAACTAGGGTGACAATGGATCATGGCATACAATGACAAGGTAGGGTATAGACCAATCTGGTATATTATCTAAGCCCAATCTAATTTGAAATAATTGTATATTTGAAACATATGCAATAGGGTAAAACAAATATAGCAATTTTATAAACATGGGTTCAACATGATCAAAGCACAACTTGCCTTGGAATAGGTCCTGATCTTGATCTGAAGCTTGCTCTTGATTTGTCGGATCTTCCTCAAAGCGCCGCACAATTCAACGCCTCACGCTGCATCAAGGAGAAAAGCAAATAAATACTAAAACAGAGAGCAAATAAACTCCAAAAATCAATTAAAATTCCCCATTAAATAGATCTCAATTTTACAAATTTTTAGAAACTGGAATCACTCAAATCCGAGTTACGATGCAAAAGATATAGCCTTTTGAAGTTTGAAATAAATACTGAAATCAGAAAATCAGAAATTCGAATTTAACAGATTTATTTTTATACTGAAAAATCGATTTATGACGCAAGCATGACGTCCTGCTGACGTCAGCCCTGCCCGGCGCGCCGGTCTCGACACGCGTTCCTCGGTCCATGGACTGAGTCCATGAATTTCATCGGGTCCACGGTGCACCCGGTTCACACGGGTCAGGCTTTCTGACACGCGGGCCCCGCACCAAGCTGACCCGGCGCCAGCGCAGCTCGCCACGACGCGCCATGCCAGCGCCACGTCATTGCCCGGTCCGATCTGGCATCCACGTGGGTGACACGCGGCGACGAACCAGTAAGCCACGTCGACGGCGACGGCACAGAGCCCTAGGGTCGTCGGTGGCGATCGGCCCAACCACCTACGGCGTCCTCGCGACTTTGCCTACCTTCTGACGCGCTTGGATCTGGGTTTTGGGCACTTGGGCGACGGCGGCGAGACTTTTCTTCTTGCCGGCGATGACCTCCCCGCGGTTTCGTCTCCGCGATGTTCGACCGAACTAAGCGTGCGCCGGGCTCCCCTCGTTGAGACGGCCGATGACTCGGTCCGTGCCTTGAGCTCGACGGAAGAAGGCGGAATCGGTGAAAACGACAACGGGCTCTTGAGAAAACTTCGATTGCGAGATTTGGCTCGAACTTGCCGACGAAACTTTGGGGCTTTGGTTGCTTGGATCTCGACGACGCCGCCGCGCTCCTTATAAAGCACCACGAGTCCTCCTTGCTCGATTCTGCGCGGTGTCCGCGGCAAAACACGGCGGCGACGCTTAGAGTCCGACTCGGACACGCCTCGAGAAGAAGACGCAGATCGTCCGATGCACGATCAACGGCCACGATGCACTCCGCGCTAGGAAATCGAACCGCAACTAGGAATCCAACGAAACCTCCCACACGATCTCCACCGCACACTAAAGATCCAACGGCTAGCGCTCACTCTTCTAGAACTTGGGCCAAGCGGGCGGTGGTGCAAAGCAATGGGTCGCAGAACGGTTCCCATCGCCAAGACAAAGACATGGGCTCGCCCGACATCACAGTAACGAATTTCAAAAGATTTCTCATTTAAAATAATTACGTAAATTCATTTTATTTATTTTAAGTGATAAAATTATTAGGAAAAATCCAAGAAAAATCTCAAAAATACTTTGAGACATTCTGGACTCAAATAAAATATTTTTGGCAAAACTTTATTTTGACTTTGCATAAATTTAAATAGATTCAATAAAAGGCAATAAACTTGATTTGAATTTAATTCTAATAAATCCAAAAATCCAAATAAATTCCGAAAATCATAAATGCACATTTAAGAAATAAAACATAATTAGGCCAAATTTTGGGATGTTACAAACCTCCTCTTAATGTAATCTCGACCGAGATTCGGGCTAACTAGAGAATAGGTTCGAATTCGACTTCAAGTCTTCTTCTCGCTCCCAAGTGGCTTCACTTTCTAATGATTGCTCCACTCGCACTGCAAAGCGAATAGACTTGTTTCGGTCTTGCGCTCCATAACATCCAAAATTCGATCGGTTGCTCTTTGTAAGTCAAATCTTCTTGCAACTCTATTGCATCCAACGGGTTTGCTCATGGCACTCGAGACACTTCTTAAGTCGCGACACATGGAATACATCATGTACTCCTACCAAGGATCGAGGCAATTCCACCGATAAGCTACCTCTCTCGACGACTCGTAATCTTGAACGGACTAACATATCTTGGTGCAAGCTTCCTTTAACATGAAATCTTTAACGCCCTTAAGAGGGGTAACCCTGAGATACACATTATCTTCTGGTTCAAAACTCAAATCTCGACGACGGTTGTCTGCGTAGCTTTTCTGTCTTGACTGTGCTATCTTCAACCTCTCTCTGATCATTGCAACTTGGCTTTCTGCTTCTTCGAGAATGTCTGGCCCAAACACCAAACGCTCTCCCGTTTCGTTCCAATTCAACGGAGTACGACAAGCACGCCCATACAATGCTTCGAACGGTGACATCTGTAGGCTAGCTTGATAACTATTATTGTAACTAAATTCCGCATATGGCAAACACTTATCCCATGTCGCAGTATAAGCTAAAGCACAAGCTCTCAACATATCCTCTAAAATCTGATTTACTCTTTCATCGACCATCCGTCTCATGGGTGATATGTCAGACTAAAATTGACGAGTTCCCATGGCTTCGCAACTTATTCCAAAATCTCGAGGTAAATTGGGTCCTCTCGTTCGACACAATCTTCTTGGGCACTCCATGCAAGCATACAATCCTTGACATGTACAACTCGCTAAGCGATCTCCTGAGTAAGTGGTCTTTATCGATAAAATAGGCGACCTTGGTTAGACGATCCACAATAACCCAAATGGAATCGTACTCTCTCCGAGTTTTAGGTAAACCGTGATAAAGTCCATTCCGATTTCCTCCCACGCCCATTCCGAATTTTCAACTACCGCAACAAACCAATGGTCTTTGATGCATGGCTTTTACTCTCGACATACGTCGCATAAAGCAACATGCTCACTACTTCACGCTCATGTTAGGCCACCAAAATCTCTCTCGTACATCTTGGCACTTCTGGATGAATCGAGTACTTAGAATCGTGAGCTTCCTCAAGAATCAATTGTTTCATTCCTTTTATCCCAAGACGCAAATTCGCCTTTGAAAAACATGGTTCCTTGCTCATCCAGAGTGAAATCTACGGCTAGGCCTTCTTCCTTTTAGCCTTGATTTTAGAAATTTTATCGCCATCTTTCTCGCCTTCACTAACTGATCCTCCAAAGATTGGCCTCACTTCCAGCAGTGACTACCATTCCTTGCGGAACGACCTCCAACCTTAGTTTCTGAAATTCCTTGCATAATTCTGGTTGATCTTCCATTGTTAGCGTATTTGCGCTATGGCTCTTTCGACTTAGAGCATCTGCCACCACATTGGCTTTTCCGGGATGATAATGGATTCCCACATTATAATCCTTAATTAGCTCTAGCCACCTTCGTTGTCTCATATTCAGATCTGCTTGAGTGAATATGTATTTCAGGCTCTTATGGTCTGTATATATCTCACATCTATTTCCTATGAGATAATGACGCCATATCTTTAAAGCATGCACTACGGCAGCTAATTCCAAATCATGCGTTGGGTAATTCACTTCATGCGGTCTTAACTATCTCGACGCATAAGCAACGACTTTGCCTTCTTGCATTAACACGCACCCTAAGCCTTGCTTTGAAGCATCGCAGTATATATCAAATCCATTCTGCACATCTGGCAGTACTAATACGGGGGCTGTTGTTAAACGCTTCTTTAATTCCATGAAACTTTTCTCGCACTCTGGCGTCCATGCAAACTTCTTTTCTTTCTTTAACAACTGCGTAAGGGGTTTAGCAATTGTCGAGAATCCTTCTATGAACCGACGGTAATATCCTCCATTCCTAAAACTACGGATCTGGTAATGACTTCGGTTGCTCCCAATGCAACACCGCGTCCACTTTGCTTGGGTCAATCACTACTCCTTAGTAGTCATGACATGACCAAGAAATTCAACTTTCTCCTTCCGAATTCACACTTGCTAAACTTAGCATACAAACATGCTCTCGCAGCCTCTCTAAAACCATTCTTAGATGTTCTGCATGCTCTTCCTCTGTCTTCGAGTAAACCAAGATATCGTCTATGAAGACTACAACGAACTTATCCAAATATTCCATGAAAACTTTATTCATCATGTTCATAAAATATGCCGGGGCATTAGTCAACCCAAATGACATGACTGTGAACTCGTAATGTCCATAACGCGTAGAAAACGCAGTCTTAGGCACATCCTCCGCTCGGATCTTCAACTGATGGTATCCCGAACGAAGATCTATCTTGGAGAAAACTCCAGCTCCTCTTAACTGATCAAATAAGTCATCGATCCTGGGCAACGGATACTTATTCTTGATCGTTACTTCATTCAGTGCACGATAATCGATGCACATTCTAAGACTTCTGTCCTTTTTACGAATAAACAAAACCGGGGCTCCCCACGGCGATGAACTTGGTCTAATAAAACCTTTCTCTTGCAGTTCCTCAATCTGCTTCTTCATTTCCACTAACTCGTCGGTAGGCATCCGATATGGTCTTTTTGATATCGGTGCTATACCTGGCGCTAACTCGATCACGAACTCGATATCACGGTCCGTGGCAATCCCGCAAATCTTCCGAAACACATCCGGTATTCCTCGCCATCGCACATCTTCCATGCCGATGGCTTTCACGCCGTTGACCATTAATCGCCCATCGCGAATCGCGTCGCTGAAACTCTACTTTCTTGCCACTAGGGCCTTCCAAAGTCACGATCCGTCGCCACAATCCAAAACGGCCTTATGCTTAGACACCAATCCATTCCAAGGATGACGTCTAGGATTGCGATCTATCAAGATAAGATTCGCTAGGAATTCTATCCCATCCATAAGCAACTTAGCTCCCAAACACCCAAGGCTAGATCTAAGCTCGATCCCGGGCTTGACTAAGAGCACACACTTAAGATTCACCACTTGAAATCCATTCTTGGTTGCAAAACTTTGAGAAACAAACGAATGTGAAGCTCCGTAATCAAACAAAATCAGAAAGGTGTAATCGAGTTGACCGAAACTTACCCGTGACGATGTCCGTAGCCTCCCGAGCTCCATCGGTGATGTGGTTGATCCTTCCACGACCGTTGATTGCGGGTTGCTCCACTTGACCGGCGCACGATTTCCTCCCGAGGTGGTGCTTTGGCGGTGTGGTTCCCAAGTTGAAACGAACTGGCGTAATGCCTCCCTTCTGTGGACACCTATTAGAAAAGTGCCCTGGCTCATTGCATGTATAGCATCTTTTCACGGCAGACTGTTGATTTCCTCCTGGCGCATTGTTGCCTGTCGGCCGTGTCCAAAGTTCGATTGGCGGGCGAGGTGCGGGGTTGATGTCTTGTTCACACCGGTGGTTGGAATCTAGCAAATTGTTGTGGTGACATCCTCAAACGTAGATGGTTTGGACGCCCACCCGATTAGTCATTAAGCGCTTACGGTTCTCACCCACTCTTTGCGCTTATCTTCTAGGATCAAAGCTTTGTTGACTAGTTCTGAAAATCTGAAAATTATGGGTGATCACCCCACCGCACTCTGAATTCACCCTTCATGAAACGAGATCGCTTAGCTTTGTCTGTCGCTCGCCTTCGAGGGCATAGCGAGCTAATCTGGTAAACTTATTCGTACTCGCCACCGTTGGCCTCCTTGTTTCGTGAGCCCGAACTCTTCCTTCTTTAGGTCCATCATTCCCTCCGGACATGATATCAAGCGAAAGCATTAGTAAACTCCTCCTGTGTGATCTCTTGTGGGGCTCCATGAGCGCACAGAATTCTCCCACCATTCTGCGACGGTTCCTTCCAATTGATGAGAGGCGTAGAGCACCTTCTCGTTGCCCTCACACTGAGTGATGTGCAGCTTCTTCTCAATTGTCCTAAGCCAGTCATCGGCTTCCAAAGGGTTCACATTTCCCGAAAAAGTTGGTGGCCTAGTCCTCATAAAATCTGATAGCTTTGAGTGAGGTCGGGGTCCACCATGGTTGTTCTGAGCTACAGGGTTGTTGTTGTTGGCTGCTGCGTTGGTCATCTCACGCATCTCCGCCGCATCATAGTCCGTGATCGCTTGAGTCTCATACGCAAGAAACGCTCCCAGATTCTGCATGTCTACTGACGGTGGTTGAGGGCTGCCTCTGTCGTTGGTGTTGTCGTTCTGGCGCAGTCCACTTCCTGAAGCTCCGTTGTTCCCTCGAGTATTCACCATCTGATGATTGCCTCTTAGGTTAGGGAAGGTAGATGTAGCATAGATAAGAAGCAAGAATTTCTAAAGCGGGGAGATAGATTATACCCAAACTGAAATAATTCTTTATTATTCTTGGTATGGCCGCTTAGTTAAGCCTACAAGCTTTGCAACCCATACTGCACACTCAGCATTACAAAGAAGCAAACTAAACACGAAACCTTAACGTCAACTAGAAAGGTAAAGACTAACTTAAAGACGCGACTCACACTCGAGTCTCAACACAGCCCAAGGTCGACACTCACTCATCCACCACCACAGGTGAGGTCGATCCGCGATACACCGGTGGGTGAGCCGCATAGGAGCGAACCTATCCCGGTGACCTACCATCGGGTCCTCTGCAACAACAGGTCTGACTCCTCCGCTCCCACTCTCGCTCCTCCGATCCTCCTCGAACTCCTCTGCTGGCTCCTGAACTTCTCGAGTCACGCGCCCACTCGCCCTCGACCGCCTCTAGGGCCTCTCCCACCTCGGTGATCATCCCGATGGTCAAGCACGGTCACCTCAAGCTCTGCTCGCCACTCGAGTGCCTCGCATACGCCTCCAGCTCCCGAGTAGCATCTCTCATATGATCCTCCCGGCAAGGGCGAACTCGCAAGGTGTACCGCAGCGGCACACTCGCCCTCCACGATCCGTCGGCGTCGGCATGCTTGAACGTCTGGGTGAAGTCGGAACACTGAGTCGTGAAGCTCGTCGGCGTAGTCGCGGCAGACACGGCGAAGAGCAAGTCGAGTGACCTCCTGAATGGCAACCTCGTACGAGAATCTTCTGGCAGATATGTTGATTGGCCTGCTAGCTTCCTCGTTCTCCCGAGCGTAGATAATCAGCTTGCAAATAAATCCTCGGTGTACACCATTAACTGACCAGCTGCCTCCTCGGTAAAGCGAACGATAAAAGCCCCTGCCGCCTCAAGTACTCTCCACAGCTCCATGGCGTAGCCGCCAGCTGACTCCTCGAAGGTTGAAACAATCGGCATCTGCTCCACAAGAACTTTGAATAAGAGCTCCACCCAAAACGGCAAGTAAAACGGTAAATTCAGCAAAGGCGAGAAGTAGAGAATGAGATGAGTCGAGAGTGTTTTATTAGTCATGTTTAGATTTTCTTTTAGAAAATAGTTTTGGACTCACACAGACACCTCCACACTATCTAGGCCAAGACCTACAACAAGATGCTCGATACCACCTCAGAAGGACCCGAATCCATCGATTCGAACCCACCGTGTTTATGCACTAGTCCTGTGATCAACGCTAGTGCACACACCTTAACATTGGTACATATCACATCATACACAACGATAGTAGCATAATAGTTCATTTATTGATATAGTTAAATGTATGATCTTATGACCAACTTACATTATTAAGCCACGCAGGCAAGACCGAAATATAAACTAGTAATTAAGCAAATGGAAAATAGAAACGTAGATAGCTCATCACCACCACAGCAACCGACAAGGCTCTAACCCTAATGACTCGTGGTCTTCCTCGGACTTCATCTTCCAACACAGTGTAGATTCCTCAACTGTTGATTATTGTTGTTTGGCAAGGGTGAGTACTTAAAGCACTCAACAAGTTGTGCATGTAATGCAATTCTATGTATCTATATGTAAGGCTTATTCCAATGGATAGGCTATCATGGCTATTTTGCAATAAGCGGCATTTATGAACAAATACAAGAAATAGATTGTAAAGAATGTAAAACAAATAGCAATAATAAATAACTTCAGATTTCTCAAGTAAACCAAGTTTCCAATCCTAAGTCAAATTTCACCTTCCATATGGCATTCCGCCATCCCAACCATGTTGTCCAAATAATTAAACTAACCCTTAATCAGTAATTCCGAGCATTGCTCAATACCATGAGCACGGCTATCCGAATAGTTTCACACTCTGTAGAGGTTATGCACTTTACCCACGTGATACAACCAAACACCACCAAGGCGAGTGATTATAACAAAGCCTTTACAATGCTCGCTTAACCCGATACTACCCGCTAAGGATTCAACATCGGTGGACTGGTTACCACATCCGGGGCCCCCTCTTGCACCATGTGAATTACACCATAACTCGAACTCACACCGACCACGATAGTACCAAAATTAAGACATTGCAAATTACTCAGCTAGACTGGCCCATACCAGACATGTGGTTGCATGATAGACTCAGGTCAAAGGCTTGCAAGGTTAAGTCCTTAGTGTGATCAAGGCAAGACATCCACATACCCTCTGCCCATCGGGCCCACCTTGGCCTCCTCGCCCCTTGCCACTTGCCTCAATCTAAGTTATCATCACCCCGTTGATTACCAAGCACCACGTGCCATCAACAATTCAACATCGTTGCGTGACATGACTCGCCACAACAACTCAATCTCATCGTGTGATCCCACATGACACACAAGTTCATAACATTGTTCCATATTCCATTAATCAAGATTAATTATCAATGATTCTGACACATGTAATGACGTGGCATGGCTAAGCAACTAATACGGTCTAAAGCTCCAATGTTGATTATAATTATTAACCAACTATATTAAACCAAACTAGGGTGACAATGGATCATGGCATACAATGACAAGGTAGGGTATAGATCAATCTGGTATATTAGCTAAGCCCAATCTAATTTGAAATAATTGTATATTTGAAACATATGCAATAGGGTAAAACAAATATAGCAATTTTATAAACATGGGTTCAACATGATCAAAGCACAACTTGCCTTGGAATAGGTCCTGATCTTGATCTGAAGCTTGCTCTTGATTTGTCGGATCTTCCTCAAAGCGCCGCACAATTCAACGCCTCACGCTGCATCAAGGAGAAAAGCAAATAAATACTAAAATAGAGAGCAAATGAACTCCAAAAATCAATTAAAATTCCCCATTAAATAGATCTCAATTTTACAAATTTTTAGAAACTGGAATCACTCAAACCGAAAGTTACGATGCAAAAGATATGGCCTTTTGAAGTTTGAAATAAATATCAAATCGAAAAATCGAAATTGAATTTAACAGATTTATTTTTATATCTTGAAAATCGATTTATGACGCAAGCATGACGTCCTGCGACGTCAGCCCTGGCCGGCGCTCGGCCGACACGCGTTCTCGGTCCATGGATCGAGTCCATGAATTTCATTGGGTCCACGGCACCCGGCTCACACGGTCGCTCTCTCGACACGCGGCCCCGCACCAGCCGACCCGGCGCCAACCGCAGCTCGCCAGACGCGCCATGCCAGCGCCACATCGCTGCCCGATCCGATCCGCATCCACGCGGTGACACGCGGCGATTTAACCGAGAAGCCACGCCGACGGCGGCGCAAGACAGAGCCCTAGGGTCGCTTACGACGATCGGCCCGACCACCTACGGCGTCCTCGCGACTTCGCCTACCTTCCGACGCTTGGATCCGGGTTTTGGGCACTTGGGCGACGGCGGCGAGACTTTTCTTCTTGCCGGCGATGACCTCCCATGGTTTCGTCTCGGCGATGTTCGACCGAACTAGCGTGCGCGACGGCTCCCCTCGTTGAGACGGTCGATGACTCGGTCCGCGCCTTGAGCTCGACGGAAGACGGCGGAATCGGTGAAAACGACAGCGGCGGCGCTCTTCGAGAAAACTTCGATTGCAGAGATTTGGCTCCGAACTTGGCGACGAAACTTTGGGGCTTTGGTTGCTTGGATCCTGACGACGTCGGCGCGCTCCTTATAAAGCACCACGGAGGCGGCGGTAGAGTCCGACTCGGACACGCTCTGGAGAAGAAGACGCAGAACCGTCCGATGCACAGATCAACGGCCACGATGCACTCCGCGCTAGGAAATCTGAACCGCAACTTGGAATCCAACGGAAACCTCCCCACACGATCTCCACCGCACACTAAAGATCCAACGGCTAGCGTTCACTCTTCTAGAACTTGGGCCAAGCGGGCCATCGGTGCAAAGCAATGGGTCACAAGCAGAACGGCCCCATCGCCAAGACAAAGACATGGGCTCGGCCCGACATCAAGGTAACGAATTTCAAAAGATTTCTCATTTAAAATAATTACAGAAATTCATTTTATTTATTTTAAGCGATAAAACTATTAGGAAAAATCCAAGAAAAATCTCAAAAATACTTTGAGACATTCTGGACTCAAATAAAATATTTTTGGCAAAACTTTATTTTGACTTTGCATAAATTTAAATAGATTCGAATAAAAGGCAATAAACTTGATTTGAATTTAATTCTAATAAATCCAGAAAAATCCAAATAAATTCCAGAAAATCATAAATGCACATTTAAGAAATAAAAACATAATTAGGCCAAATTTTGGGATGTTACAGTTTAGGTGGTATTTCAGAGGTGGAAATAACTACACCCGAGAGTAGAAGGTATTTTTCATATATATATATATATATATATATATATATATATATATATAGGAAGTTTTTCAGATTCCCAGTGTACATACTCTCACCTTTAATATACCATTTAAACGAATATGTTATACTTCTTTATCACTTTCATTATACTTCAATCATAATTATAAGATACTCCAATGCGATATAGTTGGAAAAATTTCATCGAAACCCTTTATTTTTGCTATATACACTATTCCATATGTAAAAGGAGTGCATACACAAATTATACTATAAAAGGTGGAGCTTGATGAAATTTTTCATGGAACTCACTTAGGAGTATCTTATAATCAGTATTAGAGTATGTTCAAAAGGATAAAGAGGTATAACAACATCATTTAAGTGGTATACTTAGAGTGGGAGTACGTACACCCAGGAGTATGGAACCATTTTCCTATATATATATATATGTATATATATATATATGTATGTATATATATATATATGGCAATATATCTAGTGAAAACCACCCTAATCGTGAAACCCACATGTACAAGTTTTCAAAACTTCTCAAAAAAAGTTCATACGTAGGGGAGGTAAGCTTCTATAATCCTGCAAAATTTAAAGACCAAACTCAATCACATTTGAACGATATGAAAAGGACAAACAACGAAATGAATAGTGCTAAACAGTGAAAATCGCTCTTTATGCTGAATTTGTCTTTTTCATATCTTTCAAATGCAATTGAGTTTGATCTTCAAAATTTGCAGGATTGTAGAAGCTCACCTCTCCTACGTATGGTAATGTTTTGAGAATTTTTCAAAACATATACATGTGGATTTTATGATGTTTTCATAATAAGGATGGTTTTTACTAGATATGTTGCCTATATATATATATATTTGATGGGCCAAAGTAGGGTACAGACCTAACAGCTCCGTAGCTTACGAGTCAATAACCGTCAACTAACATTATTTGTGAATTTCCCGTAGTTTGATCTCACAACATGTTAAGTTGCTACTATGTTTGTTAATTGCACATTTAATGAAAGGGAGACTGACAAATAATACACATATGCTAAGCAATGAAGAACAGAGTTAGGGATAGGAGTGGGCATTTTTAAACCGAATTACCAAACCGAATTAACCGATTATTTTAGTTTTCGGTTTGGTTTTTATTTTGGTATAATTCAATTTTCGATGTTCGGTTAGGTTTTTCGTTTTCAAAAACCGGAATAACCAAATAGCCCATGTACAATACTAATTTTATAATTTTCTTCCTAAAGCTACTAAACAATTCTCATGTTCTAACACATTTAAGCATATGTTTGATATATTTATATGTTCTAGTATGTTTATATTGTAATGACTTATGAATATTGTGTGGATTTATCCATAATCTGTGTTGCGATATGAGAAGGACTAAATCTAATCTACCTAGTGTTTATTTATATTTCGGTTAACCGAAAAAACGAATTAACCGAACCGAAATATTTCGGTTAATTCGATTCGGTTTTTCATTTTGATCCGAGAAATTCGGTAGCTAGTTTCCAAAAACCGAATTATTTTAAAACCAAAAATTTAAAACCGAAAAAAACCAATTACTCACCCCTAGATAGGGGCGTACATGCGATCGAGGCAAAATAGGAATGGTTACACATGAAAAAGTCCGCACGACCTGATCCACATTTTGATACAAGTCACATTCCTGAGCAATTACAACAGCGTAATTCGTGTCCAACTGCTGTAATCCAGATCACCAGCCACGAAAAAACAACCGCATCGGTAGTAAGGGAGGCCTACTTGGCGGAATGCAAGCATTGTGTAGAGAGGGATCAACAGTATAATACACAAATACTAGGAGGGAACTGAAAATTGCAATAAATCAGGAATATTTAGTAGGATCATAAACTAGTCTCTCGCCAAACTTATTTCAATATGCATGAATTTGTCGAACAATACAGTGGTGGGGAAAATCCTCTTTAAATAGAAGACAAATGTGCAGTTCCGTATTGTGCATAACTGCCGTACGAAACAGTCTAAAAACCTTCATTTGAGAGACTAAATGAATCTACAATAATAAAAGAACATAAACAGAAAAATTTAGGAGAAAAAACGCAGAAATAGCTGAATATAAAGTTAATCTCGCTAAACAATGCCATTTAATTGTCCAGAGCACCTCGTCTACGTTTGTTTCTGTCTTGACTGCAGAACAAATGAGCAAGCATCGTCCACCAGGCTGTCGATGGTGTCCTCCCAATTCTCATATGCTTTGAAGCCTATGAAAATCAGAGGAATACCTATTGTTGCCATAGAAATTTCTCATGTCTTCAGTCATGTGCTCATGCTGCATGCCTGTAGGATTTAAAAAGGGAAACGTGATGTTTTTCATTACCAATTTTGAATGCAGCCTGCGAAGACATGGAACTAAGGATGCTGACAACCAGTAGGAAGAATACCACCTGACGAATACAAAGGGATTACAATTAGACACTAACACAAAAGATGCGCCAAGTGTCAGAAGGTAGCACAACATCTAGGTTCTAGGATGCCAAAATGTGGAATAAAAAAACACTAATTTATACATCCAAAGAAGCAGTGTATATCATGCCTTGAAAAACAGTGGCCAATCATTTCCTCTGCAAAGCGATTTTAGCACACCAACTAAAGAGTTCCATGATGAGCTGACTGAATGAGCAATAAGATGTGCCTCCACCTGTGAGATGTGAAAGTTTGAGGGCTCAAGTTTCTCAACCTTATGGCCGAACCTGTAAAAGTATTGTTCAAAAATCACGATCTAGTAAATGAGAAACACTTGAGGAAATGTTAATATGAACAAAATGCCCAATGGTGTTTAACTATCTGCTAGAATGTATAGTCAGCAAAAGAAAACAGACTAAAAGAAGACCGTACACATTTGCAGGAAGCATGCCATGAATGAATAAGAACAGTGCAGTGAGCGAGAAAAGTTTTGCCATTGCTGTGATGAAAGTGTAACCACATGTAAATAAGTGGTAGTAGATAACCGCCAATAGCAGTATCACTGTCATTGTTTGTTTCTTATCCTCCCAAAGAACTGTTTTTGCAACTGCAAAATCAATAGACAAATTTAATAGCATCTCAAGATAGGAATTATAGCAAGTACAGATGTGCTAAATACATTTAGATATTATGATACAGAGAGTGGGACCTTGTGTGTGTGTGTGAGAGAGAGAGAGAGAGAGAGAGTCGTACGATTTCCATTCCCAAGGAAAATTGAAGCCTTTGATATACTACTTTGATTCTGAGCTTGTAAATGGGGATATGACTCTATTGTTCTCTTCAGTCCATCCTGAATTTTAAAACAGATGATCTAATACTTATAGTGAAAACCTTCAGAAGAGACAAGTAGGCAATGAACTGAAATCCTTGTTTTTGACAGTGACAGGCCCAATCCATTACAAACAAAAACATATGGAGTTAAGCAAGGTCATTAGTAAACCTACAGGACACAGAAAAACACCTTGAGTGACACAATGGGTTCATAATGAAGCTGATCTTTCGCTCTTGAGCAGCTGAATGTCCTGTTGCATGAGAGGAGCCTGATCCTTGAAGGTGTTAGCTGAGGAACCCTCATTCCATAGTGACAAATCGTCTTATAAGTCCATTCTACCACATGAGCCACCGGCATCATAACAGAGACAGGTATTTTTATTGAAGGCCTGCAACAAAGTTCTTGTACATTAGGATGCCGGTTACTGCCACTCAGATAGATATAAAATGTATCCCCGACTCCTCATCCTCGAACATTTTTCATACGCATATAGGTACCATGGAAGGAAGATCACAATAAAGTCCAGTAGTAAAAATATCTGAGATCTGTAACAGCTGATTCAACTTCAGTGGCAGGTGCAGTCAGGAAACTCAGCCCAACTAATTTATCGAGCTTAGAGAACAACTGTAATGATTCCTATCACCAACTCTTAACAGATTAATCTATGATATCAAAAGATAACATTCTACTGGAAACTTGAGATAAAGCAATAAAAATTATCTCAACATGCTCCAACTTTAGCAGTTAACCAAGCTCAATATGCAGTTCAAATTAATCATCACTAAATCTGCAGGAGCAATTCAGTGAACATGATCTAGAGTGCACCATTTTGTCAATTTAGGAATGCTTTTTGTGGGGGAAAATACCACTAAACACCACAAGATTTGAGGTAAAGGTAAGGCCACATGATCTTTCCATTTTTACGAGAAAGTCGTCTATCATAAATTCGGCAGGTACCAAGTGAAAATTATTCCACGTGAAGTAAATGTGAATTAACAACCTAAATGTTAAAACACAGTCTATGAGTCTAGACACAATGGACCCTCTCAACAATGTTTCACATAAAATAAATTTAACCAAGTGGACAAAAAAATGTATTGGAGAAGCAAATACCTTTCATATCCAAGACCTTCTAGAATCAATGACATAAACTCCCAGAATTTTATAGGCTCCTCATTTGTTATGAAGTAGGTCTAGAACAGGAACATAAAATCATGTCATGCAATCTTAAAATTAAAATGTTAATGTTGACCTAGAGCCTTACTTTTCCAGCAGCTCTCTTTGCACCATCTTCAGACGACAGAGTTTTCTCAGCACAAATATGGCCGTATGCCACATTTTCAACATAGGTGAAATCATAGTAGTTGTTCCCATCACCAATAATGTACTGCAAATGAAAATATACACAAAAAGTCTCTTTTTAGGAACTATTCCAGACAATAAAACAAAAGAAAGTAGTTGAGTCACTTCAGTGTGAATCTCTTTGGGAAATAGAACACAAAAAAAAGGATAATACTGTTCAATATGCTTAAGGCATTTATTTTGCCCGATATGATTTATGTTACTAACAAAAAATAAAGGGCATCATGAATCTATCATATGGGGATTCACAAATTATCAATATCAACATGTGAACATAAACATTGAGACAGACTCGTCAATTACAAACTTAGCATACAAAAATGTACACACATGCAGCTGTTCTTACTTTGGACTTTCCTGCCCTTGCAGCAGCAACAAGAGAAGGAACCAGTAGCTTATCACCAGGGCCAAAAATGCTACTTGGGCGTATACAACAAGTAAGAAGCCCATCCCTACCATTAGCCCTCATTACCAATTTTTCTGCATCTGCCTTTGTTTCTGAATATGAATCATTAAACTGGAGTAAGAAAACATCTCGTCAGGAAAGCTGTAAATAAACATGAACTAATGGCAAAACAAAAAGAATGTAATCCACATGAAAACAGACCTTATCTGGGTAACGCATTGATTCATCTGCATTAAAAATTCCATGAACTCCATCGAAAACTACACTTGGTGAACTAGTGTAGATAAGTCTCTTCACAGAGCAACGGATGCAAGCATCAATGACATTCTTTGTTCCTGTGAAGTGTGTTATTCCCGTCATTACATAAAAAAAACTCTCCCGTATTATGAAACATCCAAAATAATTAAAAAAAATAACCCAAAGGAGTCTAATCAGCATTATTAATAGTAATACATATGAAATAAACTTGGTGTCATCTGATAAAAAAAAAGGCAGTATATTGAGTAATTAGGAACCAAAGCTGTCTAGTATACAAGTTAGGGCTGTGTTTGGGATAGCTCCAGCTCCACCAGATCCGTAGATCTGGTGGAGCTAGGTATTCCTAGTTCCATCAGATCCATGTAGCTGGAGCTGTGGATTTATTAAGAGTGTTTAGGTAAATCATCTTATTTACATTTTAGATTAAAAATATAAACTTAATTCACTTTATTTTAGCCTACAAGCTTCAGATCTGAAGTAGAGCTGGGATCTGGAGCTCTACCAAACAGGGCCTAGGATTACCAACCCTCAACATTAACTGAATAATGGAGCTGGAAATTGTTGATGGATGAGTCTGGAGCAGCCATATGGAAAACTAGTTCGGCTCCCTCAAAAGCTGCAGACAAAGAACACATACAATGGGCATAAGAACAAAGGCAGTAGACACCAACCAACGAAATTGAGTAACGCCCATAAACACTTTTTTGCCATAGAAATTAAAGCAGACAAGTATCAGGATGTCAACTTGTAGTTTTGAGATTTCAAGAAACTTAACAAACTGTAGAACTGCTAAGATAATTGCAACTAACAAAGAGGCCTCTGAAGGTAAAACAACGGATATATCCGGGTATGCCAAAATTCAAATTCAAGGTTTTGTGACACCACTCCATACATCATTATCAATAACATAGATGACCCTCAGAGAAACGATTAAAAAGCTCAACGGGATGAATGCAGGAGCAAAAGCTGGGACCAAAATCAAGCACTAAACCGTCATGCGACTAAACGGCCCTCACAGCCGGTGATAAATATAACGTCAAGTTAATAGAGTGTATATGGCGACAAGATCAAGATCAAGATTGCATCTATCAATGTAGATAGATAAGTTTTTATCTGTCACTAGTACTAGCACAGTAATTTATCAGACTAAACTATAACACGCTATGGCAAAACAGTTCCATTGCGAACTGAATCATTTGGCTCACATGTCGCACATCATTGGTTCCTCCAAGTCCTAAACTATTTCTGGAACGATCCCGTAAGCTCATACAATCCGATCTCTGGATCTTGACACCCCCCACAAAAGACCCTACCCGGCCTAACAATCTGTGAAGCAAATAGGGGGATCAGACACCTTTGGCCACCTGGGCCTTGTCGCAGAGATCGGCGGAGGCGTAGGCGGCTTGGCCCTCGCGGAGGGCGGCGCCGAGGATCCCCTCCTCCTCGTCGCGGTCGAGAGCGATGGTGGGGAGCAGGTCGGCCACGCGCACCCGCCACTCGCCGGAGCGGAGCAGCATCGCCACGAGGTGGCTCGCAGCGAAGCCGCGGCCGCCCGTCACCACGCACCACCTCCCGTCGCCTCCGGCCGCCGCCTCCATCTCTCCCATCGCCATCGTCGTCAGATTCGAGGACGTTAAAGCGGCACACACACAGACAGACACAAACTCCGCGCAGTTAACTGAATTCCTGTATTCTGAATGCTACCCCGTAGCCAGTGACCTGCGATCCGATCCGTGGCGTTTGCGGCGTGCGAGTTTTCTGCAGTCTAGTGGGCCCGTTTTCCCAGTGGGTGCATACTGGTCGAGTGGTCGGGGCACAGCCTAGATTTCGGATTTCGGCGGAGTATGAGATTTTAAATTTCGACCGAATGAAAAATTTGAAAAAATTTAAATTTTTATACTGATTTCGATTAATCTAGTTGAGATTTCGGCTTTTTAGTCCGGTTTTCATATTTTGGATCGGATTTAGCGCCAAATTTTTTGTGGCGAATTGTAATACCTTTTATAAAAAATATATGTGAAATTTTTTCAAAAATAATACACATACAAATTATGACAAAAAAAAGAATCAGCTTTAAATATACCGCCTTGTTATTGCTATTACCCATAGCCATAGCTGATGAATTAATAACAATTTTTATCAAAAGATGGCATATTATGATAATATGATGAGGACAAGAAAGTTTTAGACCTTACAAAATTACAATCACCACATCTTGATAGAACACATAATACTCTGATTCACCACGTTTCTACTTAGTTTGCGACATTAACAATTGTCGATCCTGTTTACAACATGCTAAGTTCATATGAAACGGTTTAATTCTTACAAGAATTGAGAAAAATTCCATGTTCTAAAACCAAACGGGTGTACTATCGAAGACAACACGCTCGCTTACCAGCTATTATCAAGCATGAGTGCATGCATGACCCTTTCCCACACCATATAGGCTGATGTTTAGTGATGTTAACGTTTTGAAACCAGTAGCTAGCATAGCTCAAAGCAAGTGATCATTCTGTTAAGATTTTATCTTCCTGTACTCCTAATACTTAGTTTTTTTTTGCATTAAAACAGATAGTTCAAAATGGTCAAAACTTGCATGACTTTTTTATTTTTTTCCCAATTTTTTCTATCCTCAACAGACCATTTCACAGGTAGTTCAAAATGGTCAAAATTTCAGGTGAGATTTTGGTGTTTCTGATCTAAAAATTACCGGATTTCAAATTTGCTTCTTGAATTTCGTCTGGATTTCCTCCGAAATTTCGGATTTCGACCGCCTCTTAGATGTGTCCGAAAACAAAATTTGAAATCTTCGGCTGGACTGCCTTAAGGCGTGGGACCTACAGATTGTCCCTGGAGTTTAGTATAATTTTTTCTAGTTTATAAAGACTATCACCCCCACATAAGCCAACAACTACAAATGAAAATACAGAAAAATATCTTACTCTAACTACGATCTATTTCAATCCCTACTCAAACTAACATCCATCCCAACTGACAAATAGGGTCATGTAATTTTTTAAGTGTTTGGAGGCTGCCTCTAACCTTGAAGGCAACTACAACAATATTTGCTTGGAAGCTGTTGTGTCCGGTGTTTAGAGACCGCCTCTAAGAGCTCTCTGTCTCTCGTTTTGGAGGGCAAAAAAAAGACTAACAGTGTGGATGCTCTTACGGTGTGGCGCAGGGTTCACAAAACCGAATTTCGAAATTTGTGTCGAAATTCGCGGTACGAAAATATCAAAAATCGCTCGGAAAACCGCAAAAAACCGTCAAAAACCGAAGGGTTAATAAATCAAATTTTTTTCTGAAAATTTCAAAAAAAAAATAGAAAAACCGCGGTTTTTCGCGAAAAACCGCTCGGTTTTTGCGAAAAACCGCTGCCAACTAGATGTTCATCGCAAAATGGTTTTTGTGAGCGGTTTTTGACGAAAACCGCGGTTTTTGGCGAAAAACCGAGCGCATAAATTTTTTCAAAATTTTTAAAATTTTTAATTTTTTTTAATGGACCGGTTTACCGAACGGTTTTTGATTTCGAACCTCAGCGGTACGCTCGAAAACCGCGATTTTCGAGCGGTTTTCGTCGGTTTTGTGAACCCTGGTGTGGCGTTAGGTATACATTTGAATGGTTAACCAGAGCCAACATGTGGATGGATGGCTAGCGTGTGTGTGTTTGTAATAGCTTCTAATCTAAGGGCGTTCTCATGGTGAGTTTCTTGCACCCCTGTATAGAAAAGGTCTCAAAAATCATAAAAGTTATTTAAATCGTTACAAAATCATCATTTCTGCATTTTCATGTATTTTTTTTAAAAAAAAATTGGCATTATAGAAAAGGTCTTCTTAATTTCCAACAGATGAAAATGAATTTCTGTAATTAATTAAAACTTTACCAAGATCTGATAATAATTTATTCAAGCTCTAAATAATCTTAAATGCCTCTCCAATTTTTTTTATAATTTTTAGAGTTGGTTTGCTAGTTTTAAAAATTGTTATCTATTCTTGGGCCGGTCTCTCTCCCCTCAGCCTAGCCCATATTTTCTTTCGAAGCTCGCTCGATAAGCCTGCCCAAGCCGTTTCTCGGTTTCCGCCTCCCTTGCATGAAAACGCCTTTCACGGAACTCGCCACCTCTCTCTTCTTCTTCCTTCTCTCGTTGACACGTTAGGGCCACTTGCAGGGATCGCCTCCCACCACTCGCAGCGCCATTGGAGGGGAGCTCCCGAGCACTGTAGCTCTACAGTAGCCCTCGTCAAGCATGCCTCGTGACCGTCCACTCTACCCCCTCCTCCAAGTCGAGCTCGACGTCGCCCGCAAGCCACTGTCATGCGAGATTTCGAAGAGAAGATCACCCTCGTCTCGTCATAAAAGCACTCCACACCGTCTCCATTTTTCCCTCGCCTCCTCACTTTCCGCCACTAGATAGCCTATAACGCCATTGTCATCTTCGACTTCAGTGCGCACATGCCGCCGCGCTTCGCCATGGCCCACACCCTCTTCGTGAGCTTTTCCCTTGACACGTGGATCACTATGCACCAGCTTGCTTGCTCTCTCAAACCCCTCAACCAATTTCTTAGTTGATGCAGCGTAGCGTCAAATCCATACCTTCTTCATCTGTGGCCTTTACCAAGCAGTTTCATCTTCGATGAGCCTCCGACTGTTCCATGATCATTTCCACCATCCTCGTGCCCTGATCTAAATCCATTCACATGCTCCTTTTCATCCTATTCCCTCCGTGGAGCTTCACCACCATGAAGCTCATTGTTCTCGTCACCATTGTTGTCCTCCTTTCTCCTATTAAGCGCCGCCTTGGACATAGTCATTTTTACCCTCCTAGCCAGCCCTCTAAATATTATGCGCACCTTGGTTTCAAGTGCCGATCGTCGCTGATCCATCGCCGTTGCCCCTATTCACCATCGTCTACCCACCGTAAGGCTTCTCCATTGCCACCGACCTCTTCTTCTAGATCAGGATATGAGGTACTAAAGCTAGCACACACTTCAGTTTGGCTCTAGCTAGTAGTTTTTGCCGCCTTCGCCATGACTGTCCATGATCATAAGTTTATTGTCGAAATTCTGACCTTCGACAATAGGAAAAGCCTTAGTTAGTATGATCGAGAATTAAGGACAAAGTTTTCTCTCAAAGACTATTTTCAGATATAAAAGCTTATTTGAGAAAATGTAGAATGCTATACTCATCTCTTCTATAGATTTACTATCTCATCTTACCCTTTAGAAAGAATTTGTGCTCATCTTAAACTTCAAAACTTGGATTTTCAGAAAATGGCATAGTAAAACTTTGATCTACTCCTTATGTTGTTCAAAATTGATGAAAATCAAGTTTTGAAGTTATAAAAGATAAAGTTTTGAAACCTAAAATTCGATAGGACCAGCATGGAGCTCTCTAACCTCAACTTACTCTGCACCATCTCCTTTGGAGGCTAAAATTTTTATTATCTTACCTTGTTTCAAAGACTAGATATGCCACAAGTAAATGTAAGGTTAAGGAAACTTAGGATGTTGTTTGTCTGACTTAGAGACATAGAAAAATACCACTAAAATTTTAAAAGGGGTCATTACTAGGTCAAGACTAAACCTGTAGAATTTTGTAAAATTTTGACTTAAGGAATAGGGATTAGAAATTCAAAAGGAGGGTAGTATGCGCAAGATAGAAATTCTGGACACAACCTCACTTATCCAATTTTGTAGGCAAATCTGGCAATGCAAAAAATTTAAAAAAAATTCATAGGTGCATCGCATTCCAGGAAGCTTCACAAAAAATTTCACAATTTTATCATCCTTGTAGTAGAGCCTAAAAATTCTAGGAACCAGCTGGATAGAACCTTTAGCATCACAGTTTTTTTGTTTTAACGTCTTTTCCAGATGATATTTGATTATTTTGTTGCCATGCCCAAGTGTAAAATCGAGGATGCCGACAAGAGTGAGGTGAATAGGTGGCTATAAAAAAAATTTACGATTAATTAAAATCTCGCCTAAGTACCCTTATGTCAAAACCTAAATGATAATAGATTTGTAACACCCCAGGACCCACAAATACCCAGGATGCTACTAAACTACCTTACAACCATGCCAAAATATAAAATTTCGGCAGCACCTCCTCTAAAAACAGAGGCAAGGCAGAAGCAACAATAAAAACACACACACACACATATATATATATAAGCAACACATTATCATGATAAACACCTTAAGCAGGAATAGGTATATCAAAGACAACAGCTCTAAGGCTCATTTAAGCATCTTAATCTAGGCAGTAGTGATTACATGCTTAAGATTATAGCAAAACATTAAAAGGCTAGGTGATAACATGAACGTGCAGAAGTGCTGCTACTTCCCATCCTTTCAAGAAAGACATCCACCCAAATACCTGGAATGATAAAGCAAGAGTGAGATATAAAATCTCAACAAGTAAACTGGCTTTAATAAGCTATTTAAACTACATTAGATTAGACAAAAATTTAATGCTTCACTAAGTATGAAGATAATAGCATAATATCAACCTTCATAGCAGTTTCATTCTTCAATAATTTGAGACATTATTTCCTAATCAACATTAAGGAATTATAGTGAAACGGCTACAACATACGATTGCATAAGGGTCAACCATCATCATAAAAAGTAAAATTACTTAAGATCAAACCATGGTACTACAATTTAAAAAATTCTACTTAACCTCTCATTAGACATAGAGCACTACTCAAGATGTAGGTCATGTTAACGGCAACAAAAACCGTTCCAAAGTTATGTGTTTACTTAACTAACTAAGTTAAATCTCCATTAAGCTCTATATACCCCTCAACATTAAGAATAACTTGAAATCCATAAGGAGCAATAGGAAACCACCCACACAAAAAAACCGTCAACACATATATAACCGCATAATAGCTGCATGTAAAGATATTGCAGAAGTTTTGCAAATAATTCCTCATAAACATAATTAAAATAGAATACCCTTACAATGCAATTAAAGTGCATGTAGATGCAATGCAAAACCACATATGAATTCATTATCTTCATAAATCCACAAGTCATACCATAATGGTTATAACAACGGAGAAGCATTGCTTCTCATAATAACTTCTAATGCAACATTAACAAATACCACATTCAATTCCATACAACAATTGCATATGAATTCGTATGAATGCATATGAACTCCTGCCTGCATACCCCACAAGGTATGGAGTTGCATCCTTCAATGATGTACCGGTACGGTCGCAACCATAAGATCACGACATAACTTCCAATGCATGTGCAAATGCAATGTGATGCAAATGATGCACTTCAAATGCCATATGACATTCACATTTACCACGAACTTCAGTATGCATAACAGTAATATGATATTCCACAAACGGCAACAAGTAAACATATGCCACTGACATCAACATATAAGTAATACTTCCAAGATAAAACAATATAAGCCATGATCTTTGGTATAAATCAGCATATATAATGTACTGAAATTGGACTAAGAGGCTACGCCATAAGATCTCTCATACGAAAAACTATTCCCACACAAACTATCTACAAGTTAAGTGCTACACTTAAAGTAACTTCTAATTCACTTCTTCATCTAACACATCAGGTGTAGGACAACAAGACTACGTTAACAATCTTCCATGGCAAATAAAATATCCAAGATATGAACTTCCATTAAACAATTACTGTCAAGCTACAAAGAGATAGGCACAACCTATATCATATATAAGAGAGAACTATAGGTTCAATTTTATCTCCCATTTAACATGTTTTACCAAAACCCACTTCTCTAACCAACAAAAGCCACAGCTTGACAAAGGCCCATCACAAAAATCATCTCCACTGTCAAAGTCAACATAAAGATATAAATCTCCATGAACAACATATAGCAAAAGCTTCGACCACAAGGCATATGAAGCATACTCCCACATGAAACATGTCACAACACAAATAAAGCATTATTTAAACTTGTCATATAAGGTTGGTGATTGTAATGAAATTTGAGGTTTAGGTAGAATAAATAACAAGTTAAAACCGTAGCAACCACCACTACGTTTACTTGCCTTTACCGACAATGAAAGCAAGACATACACGCCTTCGAGCAACACCACCTACTCAAGCACTCATATATCAGCACCATAGCATACCACACAACATAAAAAGCTAGGAAGGAGAAGACCGGGTGATTGAATATGACTTACTAACAGATCCGACTCTTCCTTAAGCGCTAGTTAGCAAGGAACACAGCCCTACGCCCCACAACTCGTCAAACATACAAACCGACATTCTTCATATTCAGCTAACTGCAACAGTACTTGACTTTTTTGTATCTATTTTTATACAACAGCTATGATAGCAAAAGAATATATATTTGAAAACTATAGAACGAGAGCTACAACTTTCGTGGAGAAACCATAATTTTATCATGCCTCCAAGATTGCCTAAACAGCCCCTAAAGATAGCACTGAGAATCTGACATCAATTTCGAACAGCAGACATTCAAACCTAAATATCTCCAAAACTACTAATCATAAAATCCTGAAACTTCACCAGAGAATAAAATTTTACATCCTCTACAACTTCTTTGTTATGGGCTTTTAGGGAAAAATCAATAAGATGGCCTAAACAGGGCATGAACCTCGACTGCAGAATCTGACAAAAAAACAAAACAGACCACTTCAGAAAATCATATCTAGAGTTCTACCCAACGAAAAATTCTGCACTATACCAATCTGAAAAGCTTATGAAAAAGTCTACAACTTTCTAGTTATTTTTCAGATCTGGTTCGGCCTCTAAAGTGGTCGAAAACTGAATAGATCTATTACTATTCTGAACTTCATTAGAACCTGACAGCCAACCTGCGATGGCGATATCTCCCAAACCGCATGGCCAAAAATTACCATCCACATGCCAAAAGAAATCTAGCAGAGTCCTCTACAACTTTCCAATCTATTGAAAAATTTAATTCGGCCAATAAAATTCCCTAATCACACGAAGAACAGAACCATCCAAATCTAAAATTTTCAGAACATGCAGAAAACAATTGAATCGGCGATTCCCATCGGAACGTCGCCTCTACTCGACCTCCACCACGAATTATAGCACCAAAAACATGGTAGAAACATGGCCTACAGCGGGACAACACTCACCTAGGGTTTCCCTTTGAAAACATCAAGGGCAAAGGCAATGACAACGATCCTGAGGTGGATTCCCTTCCGTTTTCCCTTCTCTTTCTTCTCTTCTTGCTGTTTTCTTCCTTCTCTTCTCCCTTGGATTAGGGCAGCAGCAATGGAGGAGGGCCAATGGAGAGGGAGACCAGGGGAAAAAAATGGGGCGGCCAGGATGGGGAGGGGCGGCCAGGATGGAAAAAAATAGGGGGAGGGCAGCCTGGGTTAGGTTCTTTTCTTTTTTATTTATTTATCTGGCGTGTCCAACTTCGATACTTGATAAAACCATCATCCGAACACCAAATATAGAATGAGAGTAGTCAAACGGAATTGTTTTGATGAGCTCTATGCATCCATGGTCTCTGATCGTTCATTTGAGCGATGGATCAAAAAGTCAACTTTTTGCCTCCCTTTAAAACGCCCGGTCAACCTTTAACCCTTTTACGCTTTCCAACATAAAAAGAGTATTTTGCTTCAAAATGCATCCCGGTGAGTCACACATACAAGCTACCAACAAAAACAAAACCGAATCTTTCTAAAACAAACCCAAAAAGCGACGGTTTAACTTCATGGGTGTTACATTCTCCCCTCCTTAAAAAGAATTCGTCCCCGAATTCATCCACTTCTAAACCAAAATAGAACAGATAAGACACAACAAAACCACAACACTCAGCACATACCTGGCTCAAGGAGCTCGAGGTACCAAACAAGGAGCTACTACTCAAAAACACAAAACGCTTTCCACTCGGACTGACTCGTCCAAGGAACTGCACAACCAGCAAGCACTCCACCAAAAGACACGTGCTAAAGATTCTCAAGCCGAGAACTAGCTTTACCTCCTCAGCTTCACTCGATCTTCGATAACCAACGGAAAGAAAAGAAGGGGCTTGGGATGGACCGCACGAAGAACCATTGACGAAACACAAAAAAAATGCCTCCGGCTACTATGCAAGGACAACTAAGTCCTTCTCCTAACTCGTAACTCACTCAAAGAGCAAGACCCACTGGGTAGACTACCACTGTTGCGACAGATCCACGCCGACGTTGCATTAAAGCCTAACGCCACTGATCTCTGCCTTGAAGCGAACTCCAGACAATACCCACCACCAAGGGCTAGATACATTAACTTCACCTCTCCAAAGAAAATAACATTGCCAAACATGACAGGCTCGCCAAGTGAACATGAAAAAGAAA
The DNA here is from genome assembly GCA_036346275.1 of Otatea glauca. Classification (NCBI taxonomy): domain Eukaryota; kingdom Viridiplantae; phylum Streptophyta; class Magnoliopsida; order Poales; family Poaceae; genus Otatea; species Otatea glauca. The sequence goes on along the minus strand of CM070715.1, from coordinate 38,346,201 downwards.
ACCCACCAGAAATAAACCATCAGCTCTAACTTGGCCCAACAAGCACAAGCATAAAACAACTTCAAGCCTCAATCCTCACAAACGGATCACCAGCACCAAATTAGGAAAGACGTGATTCCACTAACACCGCTCAGACGCATCTGGTCATCTTAGACAACCAGTAAACTCCATTGCTAGAGTCGGTGGACCACTCCATTTGGCTAGCCCAAAACTACTCAAAACCAAAACATAGCATTTAAGGCCATGGAAAACAAATAAACATAACAAATGAAACTATAAAGCCTCTATGGCTTCAAGTAAAACACTCTAAGCGTCCAAACCAACACAAAGCACAAGCTCTCGGACTCCAACGCTAGGTCTCAAACAACTAGCGCTCACTCCTCAGCAACACGGCTGAAAACAACCCTACGAAACTTTGCAGGCTTCACTTGGGTTCCACACTCTTCACGTCTCCACGGTCAGCATAAAATTGCCTCTACACTATAGGGAAAAACCCTACACCATGTTAAGGTCAGACTGACACATCGCCACTCTATACTACAAGACAAGGCACACCATGATCCACCACTCCAATATATCGACATCAAATAGTTAGAATGCACGGCATGGGGGCCAATCCATCTGTCACTCAACTATTTGCTTCGAATATGGATAGTTGGGTCGTAACCCCTAACACTCGGGCAACCTCACTCAGCAATGCAGAGAAAAGGCATAATGGGGGCCCTCCACTCAACCCTCTTGCATTGCCAGACTATACTTACTCTAAAGACTTTCAACTTCTAGGATCCTACAAACCACGTCAAACATCGAAACCTCTCGGCATCTACATCACTCAAACACGGTTTAACTTCACGGGTGTTACAAGATTAGGGAGCGATAAAGTAAGGTTTTGATAATTAAGCGTAAGTCAAATAGGCTCACTAAGTGCACTAACTATTTATCTCTCTAACAATAATTTGCAATCCTAAATACAAGCTATCAAATCATCACTTCTATGAATATAAATTGCTTTAGTATAAATAAAAAATAGAATGCAAATCACAAGAGACATACCAATATTTTACCGTGGTGTTCGGAGATTTGCCGGTCTCCCCTAATCCACGTTGAGACAAGCCCAAACCACTTTGGACCGACTCCACGAATTGAGCACCCACCTCGATTCCACTAGTGTTATCCCTTTCCCCCTCCGAGTAGGTGAGCTGTGACCTTCACAACTTTGTCGAGCCTTCTCACAATCTCCTTGAGAAGGTCACTGCGCACGACGCCTCCAAACGCCTGCTAGGTGTCGGTAAACTCCAAGAGTAACAAGTCAAACCCTCTAGCTTGAGCTCCACCATGTACAACACATGTACAATGGTGATCACCGAGTGCAACACATGCACAAGGCTTCCCTCAAGTGCAAAACATGCACAAGAGGCTCTCAATCGTCTCCTAATTGCAACACATGCAATTAGAGCTTACTCTTAGCTCAAGAAACAAATGTGAGAGTGCAACACATGCACAACACCACCCAAATGTCAACAAGGCCAACAACAACCAAATGCCAGCCTCCAAGACTCCTTTTATAGCCTCCCGAAAGAAAACTACCCATTGGAGGGCAAAATGGGAAAAAAAATGCAACAAACCCGGTGCTACCGCCCTACTAGGGCTGGTAGCACCATCCTCTAGGCCAATGGCTAGAAAAATTAGTCGTTACTCAAAAAAATCTGATGCTATCGGGCTTGGGGCAGTAGCACCGGGCCATTTTCTTTTTCCTCGAGATGAAAACACGCTCTCTAGAATTTTTACACCGCACTTGGGGCGGTAGCACTGAACTTGGGGCAGTGCTACCACCCTTGAACCCCGATAGCACCACTGCTATATCTATTAAAACGCTCATAACTTTGAAGGACCATGTGGAGGTCCATCCATGTTTGTGATGAGTATTTGACTTTATTTGAGCAAGGTTTGCTTAGGTTTGAGTTTGATTTAAATTGGAATTTGAAGTAATTTGAGTCTTCTCCTGTTTTTGCGGTAGTACCGGCCAGGACGAACAAAAATGAATTTCAATTTGTGGACTATGATGAATCTATTGCATATCATTGTGGGCATTGCTATGTGAGGTATTTCCTTATTTGTGATTGTTGCAGGTCGCCAATGTTAGATCATGGTGAGGCGAAGGATGAGCGGGACTAGGCGAGGAGCGTCGGAGGTCCAAACAGTCGGGGATCACCGAAAGATGATCGGAGATGGAGTCGTGACAAGCCGTGAAGACAAGGAACAGATGAGATGCTAGCTAGGCACTGCGTGCATCAATGAGGACCATTGGATCTTGGTCTAGTTGATAGGTTAGCGGGTCTAGTTAGTGTGCTTTGAGAACCGTGCAAGAAAACCCATTATGTGTTGTGGGTTTTGGGTGAACCCTTGCATGGCTGGTTGAGTGGGTAAATCCTAGCCCTTGATGGATGCTCTAGGGTTTAGAGGCTCATCCAAGGGTGGTAGGTGGCCCTAGAGTTGTATAAATAGGGGTGGACAGGTAGCCTTCCCCCATGAAAGTTTTGAGGTTTTTGATGCTCCTTTGAGCTTTGCCCACATGAATATGAGGCTTTTTAACCTCTCCTTCCAGAAAATACAAAAAAATTCTTTACCTTATTGTGAATTTAAATTGCGCATTTACATTATGTCTTTACTTATGCAATTTAAATTCAGCACTTACTTTCCCGCATTTACATTCTTGCAATTTACTTTCTCGCAATTTGGATTTGCCTCCCCTCCTTCTAAATTTTGTTCTTATAGGATGTCTTGAGGATGTTCATATGGTTTTACATCTTTCTTGCACCCTAGGATAGACTAGAGATCAAGTTTTTATCGAATTGCAAATCTGTCCAAAACTTGTTCTTCGCACAGTAGTCAGTATTTGTTTTTTATAAAAATCTAGAAAATTTTAAGTGATTCTTATTGGAGAATGTGCAAGACTCATATATACATCTCTGGAAAACTTTGTGAGTCCACTGGTTCACCGTGTGAGCGCTATGAAGTGAACACCGAGCCTCAATCATTATGGTCGAAGTTCCTGACTGTCTGTAATGCTTAATTTTTCATGTTTATTCTACAAAACTTTTTGAGTTGATTTTTGGTGGACTGTTTCAAGACGCAACTGCTCACAGGGAGCAAGATTCTCAAAAAATTTAGAGCAACAGAAACTCACCAACCACCTACTCCAAGTGAGGACAATTCCTAGAAAATCTGCTTTTACTTTTCTGAAAAGAGACTTTGGTGTTTTAGCTTTATCTCTTTTAGAAAAGTAGTCTTTGAATTGATTCCTCTTTATTTGGACACTTGAAAACTAGGATTTTGATTAAAAAATCCCTCACATAATTCATGGTTCTCATCCATGCAAGCTATAGGTACACATAGTTGTCTAATTGTTCGGATTTTAGAGGGTGTGCGAATCTAAGAAACACTAGTTTGAAGGATGAAGGACCATGTGGAGGTCTATCCAGATTTGTGAAGAGTATTTGACTAAATTTTAGCTTGGGTTGCTCTTGTTTGAGTTTGATTTGAAATAGATTTTCAATTGGAAGCAATTTGAGGTCTTCTCTGTTTTCCCGGTGCTACCGGTCAGATCGAGTAAAAATGAATTTTAATGAGTGGACTATGATGAATCTATTGCATATCATTGTGGGCATTGCTATGTGAGGTATTTTCTTGTTTTTGATGGTTGCAGGACGACGGTGCTAGATCATGGTGAGGCGAATGATAGCCGGGACTAGGCGAGGAGCGTCGGAGGTCCAGACGGTCGGGGATCGCCGGAAGATGATCAGAGACGGAGTCCGTGCAAGCCATGAAGACAAGGAATGGATGTGATGCAAGCTAGATGCTGCTAGGATCGATGAGGGCCGTCGGATTGCGGTCTAGTTGATAGGATGGCAGGTCTAGTTAGTATGCTTTGAAAAACGTTCAAGAAAACCCATTATGTGTTGTGGGTTTTGGGTGAACTCTCGCATGGATGGTCGAGTGGGTAAATCCTAGCCCTTGATGGATTCTCCAGGGTTTAGAGACTCATCCAAGGGTAGTAGGTGGCCCAAGAGTTGTATAAATAGGGGTGGAGGGGTAGCCTTTCCCCCCATGAAGGTTTTGAGGTTTTTTATGCTCCTTTGAGCTTTGCCCACATAAAATGTGAGGCTTTGTAACCTCTCCTTCCAGAAATGAAATGTTCTTTATTTATGTTCATGTTTCATTTCCTTTACGCATTTACATTACGCATTTAAATTAAGCAATTTAAATTCAGCATTTACTTTCCCGCATTTACATTCTCGCAATTTACTTTATCGCAATTTGGATTTGCCTCCCCTCCTTCTAAATGCTGTTCTTCTAGGATGTCTTGCGGGTGTTCATATAGTTTTACATCTTTCTTTTACCCTAGGATAGACTAGAGATCAAGTTTTTATCAAATTGCAAATTTGTCCGAAACTTATTCTTCGCGCAGTAGTCAGTATTTGATTTTTATAAAAATCTAGAAACATACTTTTCAAGTGATTCTTCTTGGAGAAGGTGAAAGACTCATATATCCATCTCTGAAAATATTTGTGAGTCCACTGGTTGCACCGTTTGAGTGCTATGAAGTGAAAACCGAGCCTCAAACATTTTGGTCGAAGTTCCTGACTGTCTGTAATGCTTGATTTTTCATGTCTATTATACAAAGCTTTTTGAGGTTATGTTCTGTGGATTGTTTCATGACTCAACTACTCACAGAGAGAAAAATTCCCAAAAATTTTGGAGTAACATAAACTCACCAACCACCTGCTCCAATTGAGGATAATTCCTGCAAAATCTGCTTTTACTTTTCTGGATAGAAACTTTGGTGTTTTACCTTTATCTCTTTTAGAAAAGTAGTCTTTGAGTTGATTCCTCCTTGTTTGGACACTTGACAACCAGGATTTTGATTAAAAAATCCCTCACATGATTCATGGTTCTCATCCATGCAAGCTAGGGGTACACATAGTTGTCTAATTCTTCGGGTTTTGGAGGGTGTGAGAATCTGAGAAACACCAGTTTGAAGGAAAATCTTTGGGTGTTTTAGATTTTTATTGCGAGATTCTTTGGAGTACTTTGAGTAAGGAAAAATTTTATTTGGGATCATTCACCCCCCTCTGATCGCCATTTCGATCTTTCAATTGGTATCAGAGCCGGTTTTGCTCTTCCATAGATCTTGACCGGTCTCAAGAGCCATGGCGATGGACAAGTATTCCACCAAGCCTCCTATTTTTGCTGGAGTTGATTTTCTGTTTTGGAAATCGCGGATGGAGTCATACATCACTGCCCAGGGCTTCCTGATATGGCAGAAGGTGAAAATCCCGTATGAGGTTCCTGCTGATGAAAATGTCATGGCCGAAAATATGGCTGACGTTAAGGCGAACGCTAAGGCAAGAAACATCCTCATACAGGGTCTTAGCCGCAGTGAGTATGATAGAATTTCTCACCTCTATTCCGCTCACGACATTTGGGTGACCCTCGATGCTTACCATGAGGGCACTACTCAAATCAAGACCGTGAGGCAGGATCAGTTCAAACGTGAGTTCAACAAGTTTGAAAAACACGCTGGTGAGAGTCTTGACGAGTGCTTTGGTCGGTTTACGAAGATTTTGAGCGACCTTCGAGCAGTCGGTTGCATATACCCTAACTCAGATAATGCTCAACATTTCTTGACCGCACTCGATCTTTGTGTTTGAGAAATGAAAGTGACCACCATCAAGGACACTACCAACTTGTCAACCTTGACTCTTGATGGGTTTTACTCCCGTCTCAAGACTCATGAGATCGACGTCGTCTCTCGTAAGATGAAATCACAGTCGTTGACCTTGGTCACTCATCCCACTGGATCTTTCCTTGATTATCTGCTGGTTTCGCTCTTTCCGCCCTTTGCGAGCTAAGCGATGACCAACTGGAAAAATTTCTAGAAAATGAGCTTTCTCTTCTTGCTCGCAAGTTTTCTCATGCATACAAGAGGGTGAGAGAGAGAAAGAGAGGGGGCATGATCACATGCTTCGAGTGTGGTGGCCCCAACCACATTCGGGCTAATTACCCCAAACTGGAGAAGACAAAGGATGACACCGGCGGTTCGACAAAGTACGACTACATCGACAAGAACCGTAACAAAAAGCCTCCAGTTCGCGAGCCAGCGCATGAGAAGAAGTACCGCAACTTCTCCAAGAATAAGAAGCTCTTCCACTGCGTCCTCGCCGCGCTTGACGACATCAACCTCTCCGACATGAAGACATGGAGCGACGAGGGTGTAAGTTCAAGCTCTATTGGTTTTGGTGATTGGTTTAATATTAATGTTTAATCATTGTTTAATGACAAATCTAATCATTATGAGACTAACATGTTTTACTAAGTCTTATTCTTATTAGTCTCAGACTTGGATGGAAAATGGAAAACCTAAGGTATGCACTCGTATTCATTCTATTATATAAATGCATACTTAGAATTCAAGTTAAAGTATGAACTCTTCCATTGCTTTAGTCCAAATATGTGCATTATGTTTCTAATTCATATATACATGAATGCACACATCTAGAGGGAGTTGATAATTTAACTTGATGTTTCAATTGTATTGATCCATGTCCTCTTGTCTTATAATATAAAGGATCAAGACCTTGAAACAATCTTTTGAGTATATATGACTTGTGCAAGATATGCTCATGTCAATTTAAATGAGTTTAAATTGAGTTCGATTGTCTCTCAATCAATCAAAGAACATTTCATCATGTGTTGATGGTGTTTCCTTGTTGATTAAAGACAAGCGAAAAGTTCTTGAGTATAATGAAGCATTAGTTGCATCAAAGTGCTCAAGACAACAATTAATCATTCAAATTAATTTGGGTTGTGCTCAATCGATCTTGGAGGCATCCAATATGTGTTAATGCAGTGCGGTGATGATTGAGACAACCGTGTTTGTTGGACTAACATCTTCCATGAGTTGTGAAGTAGGTTAAGTCCAAGATGATGAAGAATCGGGAAGAAGAAGTCATCATGTGTTGATGAGCTTCAAGAGGTGATCCTAAAGTGAAGAGAAGGGCTAGAGAAGGTTCATCATGCGTTGATGACCAAGAAGAAGAAGAAGAGGTGATCCTGGAGAGAAGATGATTGGAAATCATAGAAGTTCCAAGTGAATCGTTTGAGGCAAAGGTATAACTAGCTAGGGCAAAGGATGTGTTCCTAGTCTTTTACCGGTCTCGGTGTTTGGTTGTGAGACCGGGTTGCTTGTTAGGTGCCGTACTATTAAAAGGGGTTGAGTCTTTTAGCTTGAGCTTCATCATGTGTTGATGAACTCGATCCGGTTCACTCTAGCTCACTCTCTTGTTTGATGTTTGCATGAAGCTAACCATTTGGCATGTGTTGCAAATTGGTGAAGCTTGTGCATTGGATTTTGTATGAGCTAAGTATTTGCATGTGTTACAAATAAGGGTGCACATACTTGCATCTTATTTGATTTGGTTTTTGCTTGGAGCTAAGTTTTGCATGTGTCGCAAAAGGAGAGAGCTCAAGAAATTTGGTTTAAAGTGGTTGCATGGAGTTAGAGATTTGCATGTGTTGCAAATAGAGAGCTCATGCACTTGTAATTGTTGTGGTTGCTTGCATGGTGCTAGAGATTTGCATGTGTTGCAAATAGAGAACTCGTGTTTTGGTATTGCTTGGAGCTAGGTTTTTACATGTGTTGCAAAGAACATTGCTCAAGCATAAAATTGGTTTAATGTGTATTTGCAAGTTCGTTGTGCGAATAAACCGAGGTCTATGAGTCCGGAATCCCGAGAGCATGTGAGTAGGGCTTGCAACGGGTGTTTGCAAGTTGACTGGGTCTTGTGTTGACCTTCACATGGCTAGGGGGATTAATCTCATAGACTCGGTTTTGATTTGCTTAATACATTTTGCAAATAGATCTTGAGTTGTTTACGAAATGTGTTTTCGTTAGTTGGATTTGTTATTTGCAAATGTGTTTTGCAAATGAACTTGGGATTATGGGTTCCTATCCTAAAGCATGTGAATAGGGTTTGCAAATGTGTTTTACAAATTGACTTGATCATGTGTTGATCATCACATGGCTAAGAGGATTGATCTCATAAGTTCTTGGTTTATTTGCATATTTGTTTTGCAAATAAGTTGTGCTTAATGAGATTCTTTGGAGTATGTGATTAACATATGCAAATGTGTTTTGCATAGTGTTGTGATCATGTGTTGATCCTCACATAGCTCCATGAATATATCTTTAATGGTTTGGAGACAAGTTTTTGTGTAAAACAGTGTTTTCTCCCTGAGGCCGATCGTACCGCCCTTGTAAGGCCGGTAGCACCGGGAGGCCGGTGCTACCGTCTCTCTGGCCGGTGTGAAAAATCTAGAGGGGGATGTTTTTGGGCGGGTTGGCAGTCCGGTGCTACCGCCCATGGTAGGCCGGTAGCACCGAAGGTCCGGTGCTACCGCCCCTCTGGCCGGTGTGATTTTTCCAGAGAGAGGTGTTTTTGAGTTCGGCCTGAGGCCGGTGCAACCGGGGTTGAGGCCGGTGCTACCGCCCGAGCAGTAGCACCACTCCCAGTTGGCCGGTGCTACCGGTTTTTCTGCAACGGCTAGTTTTTAGCCGTTGGCGAGGAGGCCGGTGCTACCGGTCCCAGTAGGGCGGTAGCACCGGGTTTGCTGAGTTTTTCCAGATTTCGCCCTCAACGGCTAGTTTTGGCTTGGAGGCTATAAAAGGAGGCCTTGGGGGGCATTTGCTGGTTGCTGAAATCAAGTGTGTGTTCTTGGGGGTGAAGTGCGTGTGTTGCCTTCTCCAATTTCCCTTTTGAGCTAAGAGTGAGTCCTAATTGCATGTGTTGAAATTAGGAAGTGGATTGAGAGCCTCTTGTGCATGTGTTGCACTTGAGGAGGATCCTTGTGCATGTGTTGCACTTGGTGAGGTTCAAGCGGAAGGGCTTGACTTGTTACTCTTGGAGGTTGCCGCCTCCTAGACGGCGTAGCGACGTCGTGTGCGGGAGCTCTCAACGGAGGTTGTGAGAAGCCCCGGCAAAGTTTGTGAAGGTTGGAGCTCGCCTACCCAAGAGGGAAAAGGAGCTACCACTAGTGGATTCGAGGTGGGTGCTCAATTCGTGGAGCCGGTCCAATTCATTTGGGCTAACCTCAACATGGACTAGGGGAGAACGGCAAGTGTCCGAACACCACGGTAAAAAGTATCGTGTCTCTTGTGCTTGCATTGTGTTTGTTATTTATGTTCAAGCAATTTATATTCATAGAATTGAATTGATTGATTGCTTGTCTTTAGAATTGCATATTCTTGTTAGAGATATAATTAGTTAGTTCACATAGTGAGCCTAGTTGTTTTAGGCTTTAATTGTCAAAACCTTAGTTTATCACTTCCGCATTAATATTTGTTAAGGTTTTGGTATTAGGATAATTAGGGATGAATTGCTTTGTAGAAAGAGAAAGAATTTTAAAATCCGCCTATTCACCCCCCTCTAGTCGGCATCCTCGACCTAACAAGTGGTATCAGAGCTTGGTCTCTCATTTTATTAGACTTAACCGTCTAGAGAGTAAAAGATGGCGACTAGTGGTTTAGTGCACTACACCGATTCACATATTTTTGATGGCTAAAATTATGCTTCATGGAAATTATTTATGATATCTCATTTTAAATCCATGAGCCCCAAAATATGGTGGATCGTAGATGTGGGCTTTTCTCTTCGGTTGAATGAACTTGCTCCAACTAAAGGAGAAGAGAAATGCCTACATCTCGACGCTCAAGCTACTAATGCTTTATTTAGTTTTGTGAGCGTAGATGTTTTTAATTCAATATGCAATCTCAAGAGTGCTCATGAAATGTGGATCAAGCTTCAAGAATTATTTCAATTATCCACATCAACAACCGATGATTGCTTTGAGGACAGGACATCGGTAGAAGAAACCTCCACTTCTACCTCAAGTGATGAAGAAACCTCAACCACCGCCTCAAGTGATGACGAGCAACAAATTCTTTCATCGTTAACTCGTTGCTTCATGGCTAAAGGTAAAATTGAGGTAAGTGATAGTGATGAGGATGATGAGCCCTCCTATGATGAACTTATGAATATGTTAGAGGAGCTCAATAATTATCTTGGGAAGGAGAAAACAAAATATAGAATTTTAAAGCTTGAACATGACTCTCTTCAAAATGATTATAATGTGCTTAAAGAGAATCATGAATCTCTCCTTCTCAAAGAACTCACTAAGCCTAGGGTGGACATAGGAATTACATGTGATTTAATTGATGAAATGCCTTGCTTAAATGTCAATCCTATTATTTCATCAAAAATTGACATGTCCACCTCTTGCAATAATTCAATTGATATGCCTTGTTGCTCAAATACAAATATTGCTTCTACTTCCTCTATATCTTGTGAGACTAATCTTGTAGAGGAAAATAAAGAGCTCAAGGAACAAGTCACTCAATTGAGAAGTGACTTAGAGAAGTGCTACAAAGGAAAGGTCACCCTCGACAACATTCTAAGCAATCAACGAAAGTTGGTTGACAAGAGAGGGATCGGCTACATCTCCAAGAGGAGAAGAAAATGAAGGGCCACTACGCCTCCGTGCGCCTCATCAAGTGGAAGTCAAGTCCACACCACCATTGGAGAGGCACACCGCAAGAAGCAAGTCAAAACGGTCAAGAGAGGGCCAAATAGCGTGACATGCTTCAATTGTCGGAAAGGGGACACTCGGTAAGGATTGTCCCAAAGGTACTACTCCTAAGCCCATTATTGTAAATGATCATTATTTGCTTAGGAAAGACAAGAATGGCAATGTGTTTGCCAAGATTGTCAATTCTTCTAAGACTATGCATAATTGTAATAATCAAGTGCTTAGAAGAAATAAATCTAGAAATGTGTTTGCTCAAAAAGCTAGATTTCCCAAGACTAAGAAAAATCATGTTGATCATGTGCTTAGGAAAAATAACGATAGCAAACCATTTACTAGATTTGCTAGATCCTCTAAGTGTTCTCTTTATAATGATCATCATATGCTTAGAAAGGATCAAACTAGAAATGGGTTTGTGAATTTTACTAGACCTCCTAAGCCTTCTCTTTACAATGCAAATAATTCGCTTAGGAGGAATAATAACCTCAAGCCCATTGCTAGTCATGTTAGTTCACCTAAGACTATTAATGTTAGGGCCATTTGGGTTCCTAAATCACTTGTGACTAACATTCTTGGACCCAACAAAAATTGGGTACCAACAAGTGCCTAAAAGATTATTAGGTACTTGGAGATGCATTGGACGCTTGGCTTCTCCAAAAAGAATGAAGACTTCATCATTTGCAAAATGGAGCCAAACATGAAGAGTCTCCCTAAAATTATGAACCAATGTATCTCGGGTAACAAGTATTTAAATTGATTCTTATAGTTTTTAGCCTTGTGTAGGTTAAGCTATATTATTCATGAAAATCAATTTGAATTGCTTGTTCATATGCTTGCTTATGTTTATTAGTTGTATTGATTGTAATCTTGAGCAAGTTTGGGTAGTGGCACATTAAGGGGGAGTGCTAAATCATAACCATGTATATTACATCCCTATGTGTCCATATTTATATAGGTGCTAATATATTCAAAATGAAGCCCTTTAGCCAAAACTCAAAAAATTTGCGTATCTATTAGTAATCTTTTGAAAAACTAGCTTAAAAAATGTATACAAATGCTTTCAAAGGATTTTCAAATAGTTTTGGCTTCACAAAAATCTATTTTACAAAGAAAATGAGTTTCATGCCCAAAATTAAGGTTCTAGTATCTTGTTTTGGATTTAAATTTATAATTTTCATAGAAATAAATGTAAAATGATTTTGAAAATAATTCCAAAACAAAAAAACTAGTGTTGGTCATTCTTAACAACTTTCGTGTTCAAAAGATTTTCAAAAGACCAACCAATCAAAAGTTATTTGATTTTGAAACTCGCCCAAAAACTATACTTGACCTAAAATAGTCATACTATTGCACTTTGTGAGTTTCTTCATTTGGACTAGATCTTGTGTAGTATCTTAGTTCAAAATGATATTTAAGACTCATACACAAAATTCAAATCTCTATATCTCATCTTATTCTTCATTTGAATCTTGTGTTGAAATATTTGGCTTTATTTTACAAATAGCTATTTCAAAAGGACCATTTTGGTCAAAAGTCAAATCTTATGTTTAAAAGGCCTAAAATTGTAAAAAGCTTTGTAAAAGTATTCTAATATGTATTTTAAATGTTTTACAAGCTTTCAAAATGAAGATTCTATATTGAAATCAAAATTGGCCAAAATTCTTGCTTTGACCCAAAATAGCCTATATAAGCATATTGCTCAATCTTGGCTTTCAAATTGGATTTCATTATCTTTTCAAGTGGTATCATGGTTTCTAAAAGTATTTCAAATCCTACAAGCCATGAGGATTTAATTTCTATGAAATCCGAAATTAAAGTTGCACCTTAAGGCCCTTTATGTTATTAATCTCATTTTCATGCCTCAAAGTGCAATTTGTCATATCTTTCAAAATAAAATTCTTTTTTCGAAAATTCCTTTTGTAAAACCTTATAAATAGTCCAAAGTTTATTTCTGGAAATTTTAAAATCATTTGGACTTCATTTGAATTATTTTTGCAAAAATTTGCTTTTTCAGCCTGTCAGAACCGGTACTACCGCACCTGAATGGCGGTAGCACCGGCGGCCGGTAGTACCGCATCTGAATGGCGGTAGCACCGGCCTGGGTAGATCAGTTCTGAAAATTCATATTTTTCATATTTAATTTTGGGATATCTTTTGATTGGAACTTCCTTTTTCAAAAATTCTTTTTGGAAAAACTTCTTATGATCCCAAAGTATCTTTTTGCAAAATTTCAAATCATTTGAAGATTATTTGGATTAATTTAAAATGGTATCCACTAAGTTCACCTTGATATATTTTAAGTGGTATCCATTTGAGTTCTCTTTGAAAAATCATTTCAAAACCAAAACTTGTGTATGTCTAAATGGAAATAGCTCTATGTTTCATCTCCTGAATCCTATGGGAGCTTATTTTAGTCAAGTTCTGTGCTTTTATCTCAAAATGGTATCTTTATTGTTTTTGCTCTGATACCTTCAATCTTCTCTAAATCTTTGGGAATTATTTTTCAAAAATTAAAATCAGATTAAGGGGTATTGATTTCTTTCATGTGGTATCATATAATTCCTTGCTTTATGGATTTTTACAAATGGTATCCACGTCTACCTCTTATGCATTTTTTTAAGCTTTCATGGTATTTCAAACTCATATCGATGAGTTCCCCGTTTGAAGCTTAATTGTAAGTTCAATCTCTCGAGGACTCTCTGTGTGAGATCCTTTGTATGATTGAAATGTTTAAAAGGATAAACTCATGTTGAGTTTACATTAAATGAAAATGCATTTTTCAAAATGATTTATTGGACATTGCTTATCTTACAAGTATTTCTTCAAGCAATGCCTACCTCATGCTAAATGATCTTTACAAGTGGTATCTCTTTATATAAGTATCACTTAAAGAAATATTTACATGTGGTAAAATTGAAAAATAAGCATTACAAGTAGTACAAGTTTCTTGTTCTTTTCAAAATGGTACTACAAGTGATGCTTCTTCAAAAAGCCTTCCTTCAAGTGGTTTAAAGTAAAGATTAGGTATCAGGCTTTCTTTTGGATAAGTTCCTCGGTTGATCCCTATTAGGCAAATTATGGACTCTTCAAGTGAGTCATGATGTATTATTGAAAAGTCTAATAAAACGAGGAGTTTTATTTGAATGTGTTTCAAATAATCCTTTTGAGATTTAACTCTAAATATGGCCTCCTTCTAAAAAGTGGTTCACTCGTTTAGGTCATATTTCAAAAGTCTACAAAAACATTGGCTTTCATTCCTTAAAACCAAAATCTCTTTCAATGGTCATATAATTTCATTTCAAACCTTTTATGACCTATATTCAATTGCTTCTCTTACCAAGCTCTGTACTCTTTCAATTGGCACATATTCTTCCAAGTGATGCTTAGCTCTCGATGTTTTCAAGTGGTATAACCTCCTTTTTTATTGGTTTTCCATTTTTGGTGTTTAATGCCAAAAGGGGGAGAATTATTATGAGTTTAATTCCCTCATTTGGATCTTTGAGTTTAATGCCTATTAAGGGGGAGAAATTGATGTGTGCACTCGATTCTCATTGGTTAAAACTTTATAAGTGATATGAGTGCTTGGTTTGGTTAAGCAATATAAGTTAAATGGTATTAAAGCTAAGTTATATGGTATAAAGAGCTTATATTGGTATTAGAGCTTATATTTTTTATAAGTGGTAAGAGCTTGAATTTTATGCCATAAGGGGATATGAATTTTTTTTGGAAATTTTATTTGTAAATATTCGATCTTTAAGTTTCAAAACCCCTTCATAAATTGTTTTTCATCCAAATGAGCAATTAATGTAGGATTTGTCATCAATCACCAAAAAGGGGGAGATTGTAAGTTCAAGCTCTATTGGTTTTGGTGATTGGTTTAATATTAATGTTTAATCATTGTTTAATGACAAATCTAATCATTATGAGACTAACATGTTTTATTAAGTCTTATTCTTATTAGTCTCATACATGGATGGAAAATGGAAAACCTAAGATATGCACTCATATTCATTCTATTATATAAATGCATACATAGAATTCAAGTTAAAGTATGAACTTTTCCATTGCTTTAGTCCAAATATGTGCATTATGTTTCTAATTCATATATACATGAATGCACAAATCTAGGGGGAGTTGATAATTTAACTTGATGTTTCAATTGTATTGATCCATGTCCTCTTGTCTTATAATATAAAGGATCAAGACCTTGAAACAATCTTTTGAGTATATATGACTTGTGTAGTTATATGCTCATTTCAATTTAAATGAGTTTAAATTGAGTTCGATTGTCTCTCAATCAATCAAAGAACATTTCATCATGTGTTGATGGTGTTTCCTTGTTGATTAAAGACAAGCGAAAAGTTCTTGAGTATAATGAAGCATTAGTTGCATCAAAGTGCTCAAGACAACAATTAATCATTCAAATTAATTTGGGTTGTGCTCAATCGATCTTGGAGGCATCCAATATGTGTTAATGCAGTGCGGTGATGATTGAGACAACCGTGTTTGTTGGACTAACATCTTCCATGAGTTGTGAAGTAGGTTAAGTCCAAGATGATGAAGAATCGGGAAGAAGAAGTCATCATGTGTTGATGAGCTTCAAGAGGTGATCCTGAAGTGAAGAGAAGGGCTAGAGAAGGTTCATCATGCGTTGATGACCAAGAAGAAAAAGAAGAGGTGATCCTGGAGAGAAGATGATTGGAAATCATAGAAGCTCCAAGTGGATCGTTTGAGGCAAAGGTATAACTAGCTAGGGCTAAGGATGTGTTCCTAGTCTTTTACCGGTCTCGGTGTTTGGTTGTGAGACCGGGTTGCTTGTTAGGTGCCGTACTATTAAGAGGGGTTGAGTCTTTTAGCTTGAGCTTCATCATGTGTTGATGAATTCGATCCGGTTCACTCTAGCTCACTCTCTTGTTTGATGTTTGCATGAAGCTAACCATTTGGCATGTGTTGCAAATTGGTGAAGCTTGTGCATTGGATTTTGTATGAGCTAAGTATTTGCATGTGTTGCAAATAAGGGTGCTCATACTTGCATCTTATTTGATTTGGTTTTTGCTTGGAGCTAAGTTTTGCATGTGTCGCAAAAGGAGAGAGCTCAAGAAATTTGGTTTAAAGTGGTTGCATGGAGTTAGAGATTTGCATGTGTTTCAAATAGAGAGCTCATGCACTTGTAATTGTTGTGGTTGCTTGCATGGTGCTAGAGATTTGCATGTGTTGCAAATAGAGAGCTCGTGTTTTGGTATTGCTTGGAGCTAGGTTTTTACATGTGTTGCAAAGAACAATGCTCAAGTATAAAATTGGTTTAATGTGTATTTGCAAGTTCGTTGTGCGAATAAACCGAGGTCTATGAGTCCGAATCCAGAGCATGTGAGTAGGGCTTGCAACGGTGTTTGCAAGTTGACTGGATCTTGTGTTGACCTTCACATGGCTAGGGATTAATCTCATAGACTCGGGTTTGATTTTCTTAATACGTTTTGCAAATAGATCTTGAGTTGTTTACGAAATGTGTTTTCGTTAGTTGGATTTGTTATTTGCAAATGTGTTTTGCAAATGAACTTGAGATTATGGGTTCCGATCCTAAAGCATGTGAATAGGGTTTGCAAATGTGTTTTGCAAATTAACTTGATCATGTGTTGATCATCACATGGCTAAGAGGATTGATCTCATAAGTTCTTGGTTTATTTGCATATGTGTTTTGCAAATAAGTTGTGCTTAATGAGATTCTTTGGAGTATGTGATTAACATATGCAAATGTGTTTTGCATAGTGTTGTGATCATGTGTTGATCGTCACATAGCTCCATGAATATATCTTTAATGGTTTGGAGAAAAGTTTTGGTGTAAAACAGTGTTTTCTCCCTGAGGCCGGTCGTACCACCCTTGTAAGGCCGGTAGCACAGGGAGGCCAGTGCTACCGTCTCTCTGGCCGGTGTGAAAAATCCAGAGGGGGATGTTTTTGGGCGGGTTGGCAGTCCGGTGCTACCGCCCATGGTAGGCCGGTAGCACCAGAGGTCCGGTGCTACTGCCCCTCTGGCCGGTGTGATTTTTCCAGAGAGAGGTGTTTTTGAGTTCGGCCTGAGGCCGGTGCAACCGGGGTTGAGGCCGGTGCTACCGCCCGAGCGGTAGCGCCGCTCCCAGTTGGCCGGTGCTACCGGTTTTTCTGCAACGGCTAGTTCTGTAGCCGTTGGCGAGGAGGCCGGTGCTACCGGTCCCAGTAGGGCAGTAGCACCGGGTTTGCTGAGTTTTTCCAGATTTCGCCCCCAACGGCTAGTTTTGGCTTGGAGGCTATAAAAGGAGGATTTGGGGGCATTTGCTGGTTGCTGAAATCAAGTGTGTGTTCTTGGGGGTGAAGTGCATGTGTTGCCTTCTCCAATTTGCTTTTTGAGCTAAGAGTGAGTCCTAATTGCATGTGTTGAAATTAGGAAGTGGATTGAGAGCCTCTTGTGCATGTGTTGCACTTGAGGAGGATCCTTGTGCATGTGTTGCACTTGGTGAGGTTCAAGCGGAAGGGCTTGACTTGTTACTCTTGGAGGTTGCCGCCTCCTAGACGGCAGAAGGACGTTGTCGCGGGAGCTCTCAACGGAGGTTGTGAGAAGCCCCGGCAAAGTTTGTGAAGGTTGGAGCTCGCCTACCCAAGAGGGAAAAGGAGCTACCACTAGTGGATTCGAGGTGGGTGCTCAATTCGTGGAGCCGTTCCAATTCGTTTGGGCTAACCTCAACGTGGACTAGGGGAGACCGGCAAGTCTCCGAACACCACGGTAAAAAGTATCGTGTCTCTTGTGCTTGCATTGTGTTTGTTATTTATGTTCAAGCAATTTATATTCATAGAATTAAATTGATTGATTGCTTGTCTTTAGAATTGCATATTCTTGTTAGAGATATAATTAGTTAGTGCACATAGTGAGCCTAGTTGTTTTAGGCTTTAATTGTCAAAACCTTAGTTTATCGCTTTCGCATTAATATTTGTTAAGGTTTTGGTATTAGGATAATTAGGGATGAATTGCTTTGTAGAAAGAGAAAGAATTTTAAAAGCCGCCTATTCACCCCCCCTCTAGTCGGCATCCTCGACCTAACAGAGGGTGAGGATGATCCGCAAGAGAAGAAAGGTGGCGACGACTTCTCCGGCATGTGCTTCTTGGCCGATGCCAACGGCATCAGCGACTCCAGCTCTACAGCGACTCGGACGAGGTACCCTCCTATGACCAGCTCAATGAAGCTTTCTGCAAATTAGGAAAATTTCATACTAGTGCTAAAGCTAGGTGTATGGAGCTAGAAAAGGATGTAGGTACCTTGACTCGGGTGTTAGCTTCTTTTAGATCTTCTCCCTCTCGAGTCATTGATGATTGTTCTTTATGTGATGCCGTGCTTGAGGAGCTAGAGAAACTAAGGACCATACATGATAGTGTGCTTGTTGAACTTGATGGTATTAAGTTGAAGAATGCTAGCACAAGTTCTGTTGATGTTATTCTTGTTGAGGCTAGTTTTCTTGATGCTCACTCTACAACTTTATGTTCAAATTGCCCTAAATTGCTTGTCGAAATTGATGCCATGAGCGATCACCTTAGGAAGCTTTCTTCTAGAAATGATTAACTTGAAATGCATGCTTCTAAGGACCCAGTCAGCTCATGTGAGGGCTGTAGGCAACTAAAGCTTGACAATGAATCCTTAAATGTCAAGTTTGCTAAACTTGCTAAGGACTTACTAGATAAGTCACAAGAAAGTTGCTTGCGATGTTCTGTGATTGAGGGGGACTTGGATAAAATCCATGTCGAGCTTAGGAAGAAATTAGAAGACCAAGCCCATAAAATTAGAAATGCGTCTTGCGTTTCTTGTGAGGCCCTCAAGATTGAGGCAGCCGTGCCGAGGGAGAAAAATGCATGTGCTGAGAGAGCTCATCTTTCTAGTTCTTCTTCTTCTTCCCCCTGTTCTTCTTCTGTCTGTTTCTTTCGAGATTGCCAGTATCTTATGAGCACTCACGAGAAGTTTCTTGGAGGCAAGAAGAAGCTCAATCTTATTCTAGACCAATCCAAGATTGGTAGATTCAATCAAGGTCTAGGATTTGATCCCTTGGAGCACGCTCGGGCGCATCCTCCCACCATTGGGCGCGGCTCCAAGAGTGGTGAGATTGTGGTAGCTCCCAGAGTGAGTACCACCGTATTTAGGTCTACTGGGGTTGTCCATAGGACTTTTGACCAGAAGGGTGTTACTCCTGTTGCTTCTGCCTCTAGCAAGGCGAAGTACAAATGCACCTTCTGTAAGAAGGTTGGTCACCTAGTAGATTTCTGTTTCAGGTGCACCAAGATCACTCGACGTGAGCGTGTTGCTGCTCTTAGGGGTATTCAGGGTCATCCCCAGACTTTGAGTGCTCCTAAGGCACACACTGCTTATAGATAGGTTATAGAGTCGCCTGTTTTTGGGCAGCGTCCAGGACTCGGTTTTCATGCTAGTTCTTCGAGTTTTAGTCCTGGAGCTGTTCGTAGTCAGTCTTTCCGCCGTCCTCTTGATATTCCTCGTTTTTCTTATCGAGGTAGATATCAGCGGCGTGAGGTGTTTTCTGGTAGTTTCATTGGAGTGGTTCGGCTTTTGCACCACGGCAGGCCAACCCAGTTTCAGCTTCTAGATCATCTACTAGAGTTGCTACTGATCTTGTTAGGGTTAAACGTCAGAGAGACACTCGAGTCCAGTCTTCTTCTGTGACTGGTACTCTGAGGTGTCGTATAGTTCAGTATTGGGTTCCTAAGTCTTCACTCTATCCCAGTACTGAGTCATCTTTCTCTCTTGTGTCTTGATTAGGTTCATCGGATGGGAAGGGAGATGTTTGGATTGTCGACTCCGGTTGTTCTCGTCATATGACCGGAGATTCTCAATGGTTCTCTTCCCTAGTCCGAGCCCCCGGTGATGAGTTGATCACTTTCGGGGATGCTTCTTCAGGTAGAGTCATTATTAAAGGTACCATTTACATTAATGATAATTTCATTATTAAAGATGTTGCCTTAGTAAGTAAGCTGCAATACAATTTGTTTTCTGTTTCTCAGCTTATTGATGACTCTTTCGAGGTGAGTTTTAAGAGTAATGCTTGTAGAATCCTCGATTCATCAGGAGGGTTAGTTTGCGGGATTTCTAGATTTGTGAGTCTTCCGTGCTGATTTTTCTGTTTCTTCTGGAGACTCTCTTCGGTGTTTCATTGCTTTAGTGTCCTGTGATCTCTCCTTCTGGCATAGGAGACTTGGTCACATTGGATTTGATCATTTGACCCAAGTTAGCAGCCACGATCTCATTTGTGATTTGCCCAAACTCAAAATGGTCAAAGACTTAGTTTGCTCTCTCTGTCGACATGGCAAGATGGTTGCTGCTTCTCATCCCCCAGTCACTGTTGTGATGACTGATGCACCAGCATAGCTTTTACATATGGACACTCTTGGTCCTGCTAGAGTGCAGTCAGTGGGTGGGAAGTGGTATGTTCTTGTCATTGTTGATGATTTTTCGAGGTATTCTTGGGTGTTTTTCATGTCCTCGAAGGATGAGACTTTTACCCATTTTAGGGATTTGGTTCATAGGTTGCCTTTTGAACTCCTTGTTGCCCTACGAGCTATACGCAGTGACAATAACACGGAGTTCAAGAACTCTTATTTTGAGAGTTTCTGTGTGGATTCTGGTTTAGAGTATCAGTTCTCCTCTCCCTACATCCCTCAACAAAATAGGGTAGTGGAAAGGAAGAACAGGACCCTGGTAGAGATGGCCAAGACGATGCTAGACGAGTACAGTACTCCTAGGAAGCTTTGGGCTGAGGCTATAGATAATGCTTGCCATATTTCTAATCGTGTATTTCTTGAGAGCACATTTGCACCGCACTTCTTACGAGTTGAGGTATGGGCGAAAGCCTAGTGTTTCTCATTTTCGTGTGTTTGGTTGCAAGTGTTTTATTTTGAAGTCTGGTAACCTGGATAAGTTTGAGTCTCGTTCTTCTGATGGTATCTTTCTGGGTTATTCGACTTCTTCTCGTAGCTATAGGGTTTGAAGTTGCGATGCGCATAGGATCATAGAGACGTGTGAAGTGACCTTTGATGAGGCTAGCACAGGAGCTAGACCTATCATTTCAGGCTCTTCTTCGTCCTCCGAGACCATCTTTGTAGAGGATGAGGATAATGGAGATGATGGTGTTCCACCTGATCCCTATAGCTGAGGCCGAGTATGTTCTGAAGCCAGTTGCTGTAGCAAGGTGCTCTGATGAGATCAACCTTGCGGGACTATGGGTTAGAGATAGAGAGTGTGCCACTTTTCTGTGACAACACTTCTGCTATTTGCATTGCTAAAAACCCAGTACAACATTCCCGGACCAAGCACATTGATATTAGATATCACTTCCTTGGAGACCATATGGAGAAGGGAGATATCGCGCTTCATTTTGTAGAGAGTGACCTCCAGTTAGCCGATATCTTCACCAAGCCTTTGGATAGCTCCAGATTTGTTGCTTTGAGGAGTGAGCTTAGAGTCGTGAGCCCTTACGTCTTATCGTGAGGGGGAGCTGGTTTGTATATTATGTATAATATTGTTCCCTTCTAGCTTTTCTTTTTCTTTGTGTTTTCTTCTGGGTGTCTTTGGGCTTGTTTTCCTGAGTTGAGTTCACTCACTTAGACTTCTGGCATGCCTTGCATGGACCTCTTATCTTGTGCTTTAGGTTGCTATCATGCGTGATTAGCTGTTCTTTCTTCTCTCTAGGTTGAGTTCCCTCACAGTCTTATAAGTCTAGTAGGTGTGGGCCTCTTGGGTAGACAGAGTCTGTGTGCACTCCTTAGTTTGGGATCTAGAGTCAGCTTCCCTATGTTAGTCACTGGGAAAGATAAGAGCGAGTCTAAGCCGTAGTGAGTCTCTTCTATCTTATCTATGCTCTATCTTATCTATGCTCGACTTCTTCTCCTCATTCTGTCTTTCTGGTTGTTTTTTAGTTTATTTGGGTTTTCCTTATCTATAACTCAACTTTAACCAAATTTGAGCGTAAATTGATTTACTTGTTGAGGGGGAGCTTGAGAATCTGTTCATGCATTGAATATAGACTGCATTTTATGTTTTGTGAGCTTTGTCTATTATGCAATTGAATCAATCTTCATGAAATACATCATGTTATATCTTTTGAAGAAAATCACTAGCTTAGATATGTCCAAGTCCATTTATCATACTAAGCTTATTAAAATCTGAAATATTTGAAAGCTTTAAATGAAAACTTGATGAAACATGTTGCTTTTACTTACTAAGTTTCTTCTCTAGGAGTATTTACCATGATTTGTGAAATTTTGGAGTTCTCTAGAGTCCCTATAGCAACTTGGGTGAAACTAGTTTGATCCATACTAGAGTCCTTCAAATCGCTCATATATGCTTAAAATGAAAAACAAGAAAAATTGACTCGGTTTGTGCAAAATTGATCTCAACACTTTATATTCACAAGACTGCTTCCCATTGCACTTGGGATGAACTTGGAATGTATTGTGTATGACCAAGATCATTCTTTTAAGAGTTCCTCTTGAGATGATCGACAATGGCTTGAGTCAATTACTTGAAAAATGCAAATAAAGAAAACATATGTGGGTAAAGAATGCAAATTATGTCAAAAATTTGCACCCCGCTATGTCATTTAAAGTGTTAAAACCAAAATTTGCATCAAATAAAAATGAGCTCGAAGGACCTTGTATGCACTTCTAGATTCCCCAAAGTGTTGAGTAGGTTGAACTCTAGGTTCTCCAATTGATCCTATGAGTGGTTTTACTTCTAGCTTTGAAACTTTTGCTAAGTCTTGCTCTTGTCAAATCTTTCTAGAATGAAATATTGAAAACTAAGCTTTTTTCACAAAATGTATTGATCTTGGACATGTCTTAGTTTGGTCATAATCTGAAATTGATGAGCTTGGTGTCATATCTTGTCATTATAATCAATTGGATAATCTTCAAAGCTCTTTAGATTGCATTTCATGCATACATGTTGAGAAAGGGGGAGAAAATATGAAATCTTGACGCCTATATTGTCAAAAGGGGGAGAAAACGTAGAAAATGTATCATTAAAAGATGAAAATGTGAATGTTTTTTTGGATTTTAGAGTTTTTGAGGAAATCTTGCTCCTTCTTGGAGTTAAATTCAAAATCCAAATCTTCCTTCTAGAATTTAGGCTCCAAAATCCTCTTCGTCAACTTGGTCATGGACTTGCTTTCTCTTTCAATTGGACCAAGTATGATTTTTGCAATCAAATTGTTTTTCTTCTTTTATTTTCAAACTCAAATTTATACCTTTTGTGTGGTTTGTCTATATACTCATCAAGGGGGATTGAAGGACCATGTGGAGGTCCATCCATGTTTGTGATGATATTTGACTTTATTTGAGCAAGGTGTGCTTAGTTTTGAGTTTGATTTAAATTGGAATTTGAAGCAATTTGAGTCTTCTCCTGTTTTTACGGTAGTACCGGCCAGGACGAACAAAAATAAATTTTAATTTGTGGACTATGATGAATCTATTTCATATCATTGTGGGCATTGCTATGTGAGGTATTTCCTTGTTTTTGATTGTTGCAGGTCGACGATGTTAGATCATGGTGAGGCAAAGGATGACCGGGACTAGGCGAGGAGCGTCGGAGGTCCAGACGGTCGGGGATCTCCAGAAGATGATCGGAGATGGAGTCGTGGCAAGCCGTGAAGATAAGGAACGGATGAGATGCTAACTAGGCACTACGTGGATCAATGAGGACCATTGGATCTTGGTCTAGTTGATAGGTTAGCGAGTCTAGTTAGTGTGCTTTGAGAATCATGCAAGAAAACCCATTATGTGTTGTGGGTTTTGAGTGAACCCTTGCATGGCTAGTTGAGTGGGTAAATCATAGCCCTTGATGGATGCTCTAGGGTTTGGAGGCTCATCCAAGGGTGGTAGGTGGGCAAAGAGTTGTATAAATAGGGGTGGAGGGGTAGCCTTCCCCCTTGAAGGTTTTGAGGTTTTTGATGCTCCTTTGAGCTTTGCTCACATGAATGTGAGGCTTTTTAACCTCTTCTTCCAGAAAATACAAAAAAATTCTTTACCTTATTGTGAATTTAAATTGCGTATTTACATTATGTCTTTACTTTACGCAATTTAAATTCAGCACTTACTTTCCCGCATTTACATTCTCGCAATTTACTTTCTCGTAATTTGGATTTGCCTCCCGTCCTTCTAAATGCTGTTCTTCTAAGATGTCTTGAGGGTGTTCATTTGGTTTTACATCTTTCTTGCACCCTAGGATAGACTTGAGATCAAGTTTTTATCGAATTGCAAATCTATCCAGAACT
Source organism: Otatea glauca (assembly GCA_036346275.1). Classification (NCBI taxonomy): domain Eukaryota; kingdom Viridiplantae; phylum Streptophyta; class Magnoliopsida; order Poales; family Poaceae; genus Otatea; species Otatea glauca. The sequence continues at coordinate 38,322,262 of CM070715.1, read as the reverse complement.
TGTTCTTCGCGCAGCAGTCAGTCTTCGATTTTTACAAAAATCTAGAAAATCATTTTTAAGTTATTCTTGTTGGAGAAGGTGAACGACTTATATATCCATCTCTGAACAAATTTTTGAGTCCACTGGTTGCACTGTTTGAGCGCTATGAAGTGAAAACCGAGCCTCAAATATTCTGGTTGAAGTTCCTGACTGTCTGTAATGCTTGATTTTTCATGTTTATTCTACAAGTTTTTTAGGTGATTTTTGGTTGACTGTTTCAAGACTCAACTGCTCACAGGGAGCAAAATTCCCAAAAATGTTAGAGCAACAGAAACTCACGAACCACCTGCTCCAAGTGAGGACAATTCCTAGAAAATCTGTTTTTACTTTTCTGGAAAGAGACTTTGATGTTTTAACTTTCTCTTTTAGAAAAGTAGTCTTTGAATTGATTCCTCTTTATTTGGACATTTGACAACCAGAATTGTGATTAAAAAATCCCTCACATGATTCATGGTTCTCATCCATGCAAGCTAGAGGTACACATAGTTGTCTAATTGTTTGGGTTTTGGACGATGTGCGAATCTGAGAAACACTAGTTTGAAGGAAAATCTTTGGGTGTTTCAGATTTTTATTGCGAGATTGTTTGGAGTACTTTGAGTGGGGGAAAATTTATTTGGGATCATTCACCCCACCTCTGATCGCCATTTCGATCCTTCAAACTTTTTACTCTGAACTCCAATTTAGGTGATCTTGGACTCTATGTGAAGCTTATCAAGAGGGCTACAATTTCCACCCTTTTACTAGATTTAAGCAACCATAGATATTTTTAAATATCACAAAAATAAAAACTCCAATGTAATCACTCAAGTCTTAAATCTGATTTACTCGAAATCCCTCACATAGACTTGATCAAGAGCATGACTACAAGCTAGCAAGAGCCAATAAGTCAAATCTTGAGCCATGTGATTATCAATTCATGATCAAAACAATTTTGCAAAACACATTTGCAAATTCTAATCACATGCTCCAAAATCAAATGCATGAACACCAATATTTTGCAAAACACATTTGCAAATATAAATCCTGCAAACAAGAGCAATCAAGATCATATCTTTGAGCCATTTAATGGTCAACACATGATCAAACCAATTTTCGAAACACATTTACAAACTCTATTCACATGCTTCAAGATAAGATTCAATGAAACGATATTTTGCAAAAACTCATTTTGCTAACACAAAGCATAAACCTATCTTAGCCTTGTGATGGTCAACACATGATCAAGTCACAAGCTAAGACTCCGATGCATCAACTCTCTATTTGCAACACATGCAAATATCTAACTTCATGCAAATAACAACTTAAACCAACTTGAATGAGCTATCTCCCTTTTGCAACACATGCAAATCCATAGCTCTCTGCAAAAATCAAATCAAATAAGATTCAATAAGAAGCAAGCATGAGCTCCCTTATTTGCAACACATGCAAATACTTAACTCATGCAAAAACTAACCAAGAGAGTGGGCTATAGTGAACCAGATTGAGTTCATCAACACATGATGAAGCTCAAGCTATAAGACTCGACCCTTCTTAATAGTACGGCAACCTATACTAGCAACCTGATCTCCCATCCAAACACCGAGACCGGTAAAAGACTAGGAACACATCGTTAGCCCTAGCTAGTTATACCTTTTCCTTTCGCAACCACTTGGAGCTTTCATGATGACCAATCATCTTCTCTCCAAGTCATGATCTTCATCTTGTTCATCAACACATGATGAACTCCCCTTGTCTTAGCTTCGAGATCCTCTCTTGACGCTCATCAACACATGATGACGTACTTGTCCCGTTTATCTATCTCAACCTTGGACTTAACCTATTTCAACCTCATTGAAAGTGTTAGTCCAAAACGCATGGTTGTCTCAATCATCAATGCACTCCATTAACACATAATGGATGCTCCCAATATCCTTTGATCTTTTCCTTTGATGATTGACCACAACCCAAAGACAATTGATTGAAAGATTAATTTTGTCTTGAGTATACTAATGCAACTAATGCTTCATATACTCAATAACTTTCAATTACCCTAAGATCAACAAAGTGAACCATCAACACACGATTAGTTGTTTGTTGATTGAATGGCAACCAATCATAATTTAAATTCAATTTAAATTATCATGAGTATATATTAACTATACAAGTTTCATATACTCAATTCGATGGAATATAAAGGTAATGATCCAATTTATATGGAGTGGTGGAAAGGGATCAATACTCTTAAGACCATTAATTGTAGAATAAACTCCATTAAATGTGTGCATACAAATAATTGAACTTGAACCAACATGCACATATTCAATTTTTGATTGCTTTGGAGTTTATCCTATATTGCCATGAGTATACTACAACTATACAAGTTAAATATAATCAAAGGATTGTTTCAAAGTAATGATCCTTGATATAGAAAGATGAATTAGATCAATACTATTGAAATATCAAGGTAAAGTATGAACTCCCCTTAAATTTGTGCATTCATGTATATATGGAATTTAAAAACATTGTGCACATCTTAAGATTGAGACTACGGTGAAGTTCATCCTTTATCTTGAATCCAAGGAATTCATCTAGAAATAATAGAGTTGTATTGGATGCATACCTTTGGGATTTCCATTTTTCAATTAGATGAGACTAATCAAAGATATACTCAATAAAAGAGTTAGTCTCATAAAAGGATTTGTCATTAATTAACAATTGAGATTAATCAATATTATGATTATCAAAACAGTTAGTCTCAATATTAGATTTGTCATTAACACCAAAACCAAACTAATGGAGCTTAAACTTTCACTGAGTTGTAGGAAAAGCTATCCCATAAGATGGTGTGCGTGCAACCTGTGCCCATGTATTTTAATAAGAATATTCTGAGTTTCCTATAATATGTTTAAAAAGAAAATGTATATTGTGTATGTTAACTCTTCCCTACTTCTGATTCAAATTTAAATTCTCTCTTATATTTTGATTCACTATCTCTATTATTCTTTCCATCTATTGTTCCAAATTTTGTAACCTTTTTAGAATTTGCTCATGACACGAATGACTAATTTGAATCAAACACCTTCGTTCTCAATGTTGCGTCTGTAATATATCTCCAATGTGATCTCATCAACAACCGTATAGTTGTCCAAATTTGTCATCATACTTGTATACTCTCCCTCAGGTGAATTTTCTACCTTTCTCTATATCACTCTAGTTATTATGCATCCTAACTTCCATCTCAATCACCCCGATGTATCGCATACCTTTCTCCAAGTTAAAACATTCTTATCACGTATATCATTACGGATCTGTGTTATCCTTCCATTTACATATACTTCCATAAAAGAATATGAATCTCACTAGTGTGCCCTAATTATCAAGTGCATCTCATTACAAGACAAATCTCATCCTCACATCCTGAATAATGCTCTTCATTCCTTCCATATCAATTTAATTATGATCTTTAATCTTGGTCTATCTCTTCCAAGCTATGCAAGTGCGAGCTCCTATCTATCATTATATCATCGATCTACTATCAATCATTAAATCGATCTTTATGTCTATGAATCCTCAAATCTGTACCTATGTCTATGAATCGTCAAATCGATGATTGTGCCTACGAATCGTCAGATGGAAAAATATCAATCTATCATCAAATTATCTGTGCGAAATCTAACTAACTCATGTTTCTACTAACTTTCTAAAATAAAGATCTCAATGTTTATTCCTTATCTAAAATCTACTCGGTATCGATTTGAATCCTGATCTTGACAACTATCTATCACTTAGTTACTCAGGTACTTACTAACAATGTCCATGAAATCAGGTGCTATCTCTTAATCTCCCTACAAGCATACTAACTTATCATTGATACCATCATTATCTCGGGAAATTGTGAGCTATAATCGGTGCAACCAATTCTTTTCGAATCTTATCAATCCAGCAATCCTCACAAATTTAATTGATGAACCTTCTCGGTTCTCTCTCCTTTTTGGGTCATTCGTAATCCTTGATGTCCTATGTACTCCTCCTGATGTTCATATGCATTAAAACTAACCTTTTCTAGTCTCTACGTTCTTTTATTGCCTTATTGAAAAGAAAAATCACTGCACATTAGTGCGGGGGAATAACGGAAAGGAGAGCGGCGATGACGGTATTGCCTAGTAGTAGTTGCATGTCGACGACAAGAGGACCATAGTTGTCTCGACTTCGCATGAACTAGCTGCAAGTGACACCTTAAGGACAAAGAGAGGATCCCCAATATGTGTCCGCATTAGAGGCAGCATTGTTAGGCCAATTACGCTAGGTTTGTAGCTAAAAAGTAACTATAGACCCTCTATGTATTGATTTTGAATATGCGATCTTTTGTGCTTTGGGATTCTGTCGTAAGATCTTTTTGTACTCTCCTCGGGTTACTCTCGTGAATGCTAAACCATTAGGTTGAAATTTACGATGTGCCAACCCTACTTAATAAGAAATTTAATTAAGAAGATTTTAAGGAATGAAATGTTGCCTAATAAACTAACCAACAATTACCTAATTTACGTAAAGGCTATATTTTAATGACCGAAATGTTGCCTTGTAACCTGGTTAACCCTTATCCAACCATCTCTCCCCAATACCAATAGTTCGACGAACATTGTTGCAGGATGCTTATGACCCGATCCATCAATTCTCCTACTAGAAGTAATAACTAATAAGATCCTTAGTCTTCAAAAATTGACCTTCTTGCCCTACCTCAACCCAATTCTTGAGTATCTCTGCCCTACTCTCAATCTAAACCTTTACCTCCTACCTGTGCTTAAGAGGTCGGCCTAGAATAGTATTTATTCATAACAAACCTAAACAACCCTCGTTGAACTATACAAATTGACCGTTGTATTTGAATACCCTCCTCAATGTCAACATTTGTCTCTTCCCGAAAAACTATAGTTGCGCTACATCCTTCATTTTTCCAACATATTTCGTACCTCTCCTTAAACCATCTTATCCTTGCCAATGATTCTTGATATAAGTTGGTTATCCAATCAAAAGAAATATGTAGAACATGCTAATAACCTTCATCTACTTAAGCGAACCTCGAATAGAAATCTTCCTTATTCTTGGCACATCAACTCGGAATCACAAGAAAAAAGTCCAATGAAGCAACTATACTAAAGACAAAGTAACAACAAAACGACAAGATCGCCACCGAGAAAGAATTCCCTAAACCCGTCTAGACCCCGCAAATCTCAAGGACGAGATTTTTGTAAGGTGGTAGATTTGTAACATCCCAAAAAATTCAAAAAAAAAGAAAAATAAAAATTTAAAATATGAAAAATGAAAAATGGAATTGAATAAAAATTTCATCTAAAACCAAGATTTTTATTTTAATATCAACTTTTTCTTTATTATCCTATAATATAACCTAAAAGAAAAGAATAAGTTGCTACATTAAAAATTTTCGTCGAAAATAATCAAACTTTGAAAAATGAGTTTGAAATATAATCTTATTTTGAATCCCCATCTTGTCTGAATTTTCCTTGATTTATTAACTTTTCTATGATTTTTGACTTTAAAGAAAATACGTTAATGAAATTAGTGAAAGAGTAAAAGTAAAAAGGTAAAAAGATGAAATTAAAAAGTCAGCAAAAATGTAATTAAATATTGAGAAGTCTCCATGAAGGATCGAAATGGTGATCAGAGGGGGGTGAATGATCCCAAATAAAATTTTCCCCCACTCAAAGTACTCCAAACAATCTCGCAATAAAAATCTGAAACACCCAAATATTTTCGTTCAAACTGGTGCTTCTCAGATTCGCACACCCTCCAAAACCCGAACAACTAGACAACTATGTGTACCCCTAGCTTTACATAGTTGAGAACTATGAATCATGTTAGGGATGTTTTAATCACAATCCTGGTTGTCAAGTGTCCAAACAAAAAGAATCAATTCAAAGACTTCTTTTCTAAAAGAGATAAACCTAAAAACAACAAAGTCTCTTTTCAGAAAATTAAAAGCAGATTTTCCAAGAATTGTCCTCACTTGGAGCAGGTGGTTGGTGAGTTTCTGTTGCTCTAAAATTTTTGGGAATTTTCTTTCCTGTGAGCAGTTGAGTCATGAAACAGTCCACCAAAAATCACGTTAAAATGCTTTATATAATAGACATGAAAAATCAAATATTACAGACAGTCAGGAACTTCGACCAGAAAGTTTGAGGCTCGGTTTTCACTTCATAGCGCTCAAACCGTGCAACCAGTGGACTCACAAATTTTTCTAGAGATGGATATATGAGTTACTCACCTTCTTCAATAAGAATCACTCAAAAAGGATTTTTCTATATTTTTTTAAAAAATTAAAGACTGACTGCTACGCGAAGAACAAGTTCTGAATAGAATGACAACTTGATAGAAAACTTGATCTTTAGTCTATCCTAGGGTGCAACAGAAGTGTAAAACCATATAAACACCCTCAAGACATCTTAGAACAACATCATTTAGAAGGAGGGGAGGCAAATCCAAATTGCGAGAAAGTAAATTGCGAGAATGTATAGGCAGAAAAGTAAATACTGAATTTAAATTGCGTAAAGTAAAGACATAATGAAAATGCATAATTTAAATTCACAATAAGGTAAAGAAAATTTTTGTATTTTCTGGATGGAAGGTTTACAAAGCCTCACTTAATGTGGGCAAAGCTCAAAGGAACAACTCAAACCTTCAAGGGGGGAAGGCTACCCCTCCATCCCTATTTATACAACTCTTGGGCCACCTACCACTCTTGGATGAGCCTCTAAACCCTAGAGCATCCATCAAGGGCTAGGATTAACCCAATCAACCAGCCATGCAAGTATTCACCCAAAACCCATAACACAAATGGGTTTTCTTGCACGGTTCTCAAAGCACACTAACTAGACCCGCTAACCTATCAACTAGACCAAGATCCAATGGCCCTCATTGATCCATGCAGCGCCTAGCTAGCATATCAACCTTAACTAGACCAAGATCCAATGGCCCTCATTGATCCATGCAGCGCCTAGCTAGCATATCAACCTTTCCTTGTCTTCACGGCTTGCCACAACTCCGTCTCCGATCATCTTTCGGCGATCCCCGACCGTTTGGACCTCCGACGCTCCTCGCCTAGTCCCGGTCAATCTTCGCCTCATCATGATCTAGCATCGTCGACCTACAACCATCAAAAATAAGGAAACTCCTCACATAGCAATGCCCACAAAGATATACAAGAAATTCATCAAAGTTCGCACTTTGAAATTCATCTTTGTTCGTTTTGGTCGGTGCTACCGCCCTCAAGCCGGTAGCACTGCCCATGGTGGACCGATGCTACCGCACTCAGGCCGGTAGCACCACACTGCGCAAGAACCAGAGAACACCCTTATCTCGAATTTTCACACCGCTCCAAAGTTCGGTGCTACCGCACGCTCGGTAGCACCGGGCTAGCATGGCCGGTAGCACCGTCTAGCCAAAAACCCAAAAAAAACCACCCTCTTTGGAATTTCCACACCGCACTCGGGTCCGGTGCTACCGTTTGCCCAGTAGCACCGGGAAAACAGAGAAGACCTCAAATTGCTTCTATTTGAAAATCCAATTCAAATCAAACTCAAACAAGAGCAACCTAAGCTCAAATTTAGTCAAATACTCATCACAAATCTGAGTAGACCTCCACATGGTCCTTCACTCTATAACTTCTTTTCAGCTGTCAAAAGGTTCTTAATGAATTGAATAATGAAATGATTTATGAAGTGACATGTTTTGACTTCAAAACAGTGGCATGTCAGAATTTTACAAAAAGTAATCATAGTTTATCTCTGGCTAAAACTTTTACATTGTCTCCCCCATAACAATATTAACCCCTAGTAAAAATATAAAAAATTAATGATTATATTTAATGGCTATAAAAATTTCAAAAACAGAAATAATGAAAATTAGAAATCTGCAATGTCGGAATTAATAGAAAATAAATATGAAATATTCTGATCTGAAAATTTTAAACAAGAAATAGTAGCCCATATGAAACTCTATAAAAAAGTTTCAAAAAAATTTGAATTAATTGTCATCCTCAAATAAAATAAAAACAAAAGTGAACAAATAAAGCAGTCAACATTTTCAGAATTGTTATTATTTTTATGTGAAATATTGTAATCTGAAAAGTTTACAGTAGGGTGAAAACTGTCTCCAGATAACTCAGAAAAATTATGGAAATTTTTAAAAATGAGATGACCACTCCAATTAATGCTTAGATTCTTGTGTGTCCAGAGCTAGCCAAATCGAATTCTCTTTGGTTGCACTGACAGTGGACCCCACTCCCTGGTCAGCCCCACTTGGCAGTCACTGAGTTCATCCTCACCAGCAAGCCAGTCAAGCGCCATTCCTCCCTCTTCCTCTGCCAGGCATTCCATCTGATTTGATGCCAAGCTCAGCCATGCCCATGCCGAACCGCGCTAGCTCCGTCGCTCTCCCATGCCTTGACCTCATGGAAGCTTAACCATCCATTTTCTGTACCAGAATCACCGTCGTTTCTTTTCTCCTGGCCGGCCGCCATTTCCTCTGCCGTGCCGCACCGACAGGAGCTCAACTCCAGCTAATTTCCCGACAACCAAGCCACCTTCCGAGATCCTGTACACTCCCCATTGCCTCATCTCTCAAGCTCAGGCTGCAATTGATGCGCCACCACCTCCTTGCTCGGCTCCAGCCGCAAGGAACACAGTCGGACAGCTCCCTCTACAAGCCTCCATTTTTCAATTTCTTTCTCGTGGAGAGTCACCAACGGCTGCCAAACGAAACCCCCAACTTAATCTGAACAATCCTCCACCGGTGTGCCGCCGCCACGATGCCCTGCTCCCGCCGCCGCTCAACACCGTGGAGCCGCCGCCACGGGCTGTTGCAGCCCCGGCTGTCGCCTCCTATGGCCTCAGTGGAGCCTCGGTGACCCGTTTTTGCCATCGTGCTTCCCTCCTTGCAGCTTCCCTGGCTGCCGGCCGGAGCTCCCAGAACTCCTCCCATGGCGCCTGCACATCGTTCTGCCCTGTACCGAACCAAAGCTAGAGCTTCTCTTTGCTCTCTTCGCTGACCAGTGGACCCCCAATCAAAGTTATAAAGTGCAAGCAGCCTTTCTAATCTCTGTTTCTTTCTCTGACATATGGCCCATATTAATGATAGTTTGCATTCTTAACCCGATTATAGATAAGACCATGCTGTTGACGACTGAACTTTAGGAATCCGGTGCTACAAGCTCTTATAAGGCTCACCACCGTTTAAAGCTGCAGAGCAGGACGAGACTGTTGGGAAACCACGTGGCCTAATAGAATGTCCACGGTGGTCTCTTAGCCGAAACCCTAGGTGAGCGCTATAAAAGGAGGAAGGGGTCCCCCTATGTACAAGTAGTCTGAAAGCAATAAAGAATTCAGTCGCTCCCATATATCTGTGTTTCTCTCTTTCTGTTCTCCAATTTTAGATCTGTTCGGGAACGCCGGACTATTCGATAGCGAGGTTCCTTAACACGTTATCAGCACGAAGCTCTACCGGAGTTTAGATTTGAAAGGTGAGAAAGAAATCGTGTAGCGCCCAAATGGAAGAGATATGCATTGTTGATAGTGGCACAACAAATACCATCTTAAGAGAGTCTAAATACTTCCAGTCGATCACGAAGAACGCTGGAAAGATTACTACGATCGCAGGAAGCGACTCATATGTAATCGGCTCAGGAAGAGCCACTATTATATTGCCTATGGGTACAACTTTGGTAATTGAAGAAGCCCTTTTGTACCCGAAATCAACGCGCACTCTCTTAAGCTTTAAAGACATCCGCGCCAATGGTTTTCACGTAGAAACCAATGAAGAAAATGGCAAAGAATACTTGTGCATTGTGAAGCACGCGGTATGTGGAAAAATGGTATTAGAAAAATGTCCCTCATATGAATCTGGATTGTACTACACGAATATTCAAGCACCCGAAGTGTATACTTCCTTGAAGACTGTTTTTAGAAGCTCTGAGTTATTTTCTTTATGGCATGGTAGATTAGGCCATCCTAGTCTTAGAATGATGAGAAATATAGTGGACAACTCACAAGGTCATGGTATTAATGTTAAAAATTTCCCGAATCATGAAGATTTTATGTGCCCTGCATGTGCCACCGGGAAATTAATAACTAGACCCTCTGTCATGAAAGTGCAAAGTGAAATTCCTGCATTCCTAGAACGCATCCAGGGGATATTTGCGGCCCGATTCAGACCCTATCAGGGCCGTTTCGATACTTTATGGTGCTCATTGATGCTTCCTCGAAATGGTCGCGTGTATGCTTATTGTCAACAAGAAACCATGCTTTTGCAAAGCTGATCTCGCAGATCATAAGAATTAAGAATGCTTTCCCTGATCATCGCGTGAAGTCCATTAGAATGGACAATGCCGGAGAATTTACTTCAAAGGCATTTGACGATTATTGCACGGCAACAGGGATAGCAGTTGAGCACTCCGTATCGCACGTCCATAGGCAAAATGGACTAGCAGAAGCACTAATAAAGAGGATTAAGTTCATTGCCAGACCGCTTTTGCAGAGTTGTAACTTGCCCAATACTTGTTGGGGACACGCATCCGCACGCAGCAGCTCTTATCAATTTCGCATCGGCCTACAACATCCATTCTCCTATGCGGCTTGTGCACGGATCATCCCAAGATCTCCCATCTTAGAAAATTTGGGTGTATGGTATATGTACCTATACCACCCCTCAATGGATCGCAATGGGCCCTCTCCGCAAGTCCGGGATATACGTTGGTTATGAGAGTGCATCCATAATCGTATTTGGAACCCATGATCGAGACTTGCATACACCCGATTCACGATTGCATTTTTGACGAGGATCGTTTCCGTCATTAGGGAGGAAATCAACCTTTGGATGAAAAATACCGGAAAATCATATGGCATTCCACCGATCCCCACATGACCCCGCACTAATGAAGCAAATCAAGAAGTCCGAAGATAATTGATTTGCATAATTTAGCAAATGAACCGCTGATCATTTTGTGATCCAAGGGCATGGTTAAGTCGCATGTACCCGCAAGGAATGCACCGAGAGGGTGGAAATACCAAAGAAAATAGAAGGTATCCTCAACCTGCTCAGAGGCCTCAAAGAAAAAGCAGAAATCTGCTCCTCAAACCCAAAGTACCCGGAGACGTCTGGAGAAAACTGGGCGAGAGGACTTACCACAACCAATCACGAAAATGCCCCAAGGAAAGAAGGGGAGCCAGTTGAGACCTAGCACTGGAAAGAAGCCAACAGGAAAGGCAATTCCAGACTTGAACCTTCCACTGCAGGAAGCCGCCGGAAATAATGTGTGCGCACACATAGGCGATGAAAAGCTAAAGGAACTTGCTCCTGCGATAGGGAATAGCAGTGAAGAGCAAGTAGAAATGCATGAAGCACCCCATGAAGAAATGGCCATAAACTTTGTAATAACAGGAGAATCCCTTAATAGAGCAACAACCAATGTTGATGCATACTTTGCAAAGAAGATTGCCTCGATCATTGATCATGATCCCGAGCCTACATCTCTAGCAGAGTGCAAGAAAAGGCTAGATTAGGAAGAATGGAAAAAGGCATTCACTGCAGAGTTAGTCTCTCTGAATAAGAGAGAGGTGTTTGGGCCCGTATGCCGCACACCTCCCCATATAAACCCTGTAGGTCACAAATGGGTCTTTGTTCGGAAGAGGAATGAAAACAACGAAGTTGTAAGGTACAAGGCAAGGCTTGTAGCTCAAGGTTTCACTCAACGTCCTGGAGTTGATTATGAAGAAACCTATTCTCCGGTCATGGGAGAAATTACCTTTAGATATTTGATCTCAATGGCAGTCAACTTGAAGTTGAGAATGAAGCTAATGGATGTTGTCACAGCATATTTGTATGGAAATTTGGATTTGGAGATATACATGAAAGTACCGGAAGGAATCCCTATCCCGAACCAAGACAGAGCAAATAGAAACCTATACAGTGTGAAATTGGAGAAATCACTGTATGGGCTAAAGCAGTCAGGAAGAATGTGGTACAATCGCTTGAGTGATTTTCACTGCAAGAAAGGCTACACAAACAGCGAAGATTGTCCATGTGTATTTATACAGCGATCCCCGAATGGATTCTGTATAATCTCCGTCTATGTAGATGACTTGAACATCATTGGGACGGATGAAGAAATTGAAGAAGCATGCTCATACTTGAAGTCTGAGTTTGAAATGAAGGATTTGGGTAAAACCAAGTTTTGTTTAGGCTTGCAGCTTGAACATGTCCAAGGAGGAATCTTGGTACACCAATCAACCTACACGCAGAAAGTGTTGGAAAGGTTTGGATTCGAAAAAGCATATCCTGCAAAGACTCCAATGGTCAAGGTCACTCCAAGCGCACCTAGACCCATACAGCACCTAGAGAAGAGGGGAGGAAGTCCCGAGAGCAGAATTCCCATATCCGAGTGCGCTTGGAGCGCTCATGTACCTTGCGAATAGCACTAGGCCTGGACATTGCGTTCACTGTGAATTTGCTAGCTCGATGCAAAGGCGTAACCCACCAAAAGGCATTGGAAAGGGATCAAGGGCATCTTCCGCTACCTCCAAGGAAGCAAAGATCTCAGTCTGTTTTTCAGAAGAAACAATGAATTGAATTTGGTTGGCTACGCCGATGCTGGGTACTTATCAGACCCGCATACTAGCAAGTCCCAAACTGGCTATGTTTTCCTATGTGGAGGAACAGCAATTTCTTGGAAGTCGTCTAAGCAGACTCTTGTCTCGACGTCTACAAACCACTCGGAAATCATTGCTTTGTATGAAGCATCTCGTGAATGTGCATGGCTCCGAAGAATGGTTCACCACATCCAAAAGTCATGTGGCTTGAACATTGAGCAAACTCCCACGATAATCTATGAAAATAATGCAGCTTGTGTTGCCCAAGCACAGATGGGTTATGTGAAGAGCAATCTCACGAAGTATATCAACCCCAAATTCTTCTATGCTCATGAATTGCATAAGATGAATGAGATCAAAATATTGCATACTAAGTCATGTGAAAATCTTGCAGACTTGTTCACTAAATCACTCCCAGCATCTACCTTTGAAAGGTGCGTAAAAGGAATTGGGATGATGAGACTTAGAGAAGTGCAGATTTCAGGGGGAGATATTTCACATACTCCCACATAAATCTCGAAGATGAATTATGAATAACCAACATAAATCTCAAAGATTAGCAATTGAAGTTCGGGTGGATTGTACTCTTTTTCCTTAGCAAGTTTTTCATGAAGTTTTCTTGCATAAGGTTTTAACGAGGCGATTCGTGCAACATAGTAAGCGTATGCTATGTACTCTTTCTCCAAGTATTTTTCCCACTGGGTTTTTCTAGAGTTTTAATGAGGCATATGCATCTCACGGCAAAGGGCCCAAGGGGGAGTGTTGGGAAACCACGTGGCCCAATAGAAAGCCTACGGTGGTCCCTTAGCCGAAACCCTAGGTGAGCACTATAAAAGGAGGAGGGGGGTCCCCCTATGTACAAGTAGTCTGAAAGCAATAAAGAATTCAGTCGCTCCCATATATCTGTGTCTCTCTCTTTCTGTTCTCCAATTTTAGATCTATTCGAGAACCCCGGACTATTCGATAGCGAGGTTCCTTAACAGAGACCATATGAAACTGAACCCAATGTTTCTTGCCCGAGCCAAAGATAAGAGGATAAGATTAGACGTATCAATTAGATTCCAATTCAAAAGGTTAGGGGGTTTAACCTAATTAGTTAAACCTTTACATGTCCAGACCTTAAGTGAACTTCGATCAAAACTCAAATAATCCTGGTGCTAAAAATATATATAAATAAACCCTGATGCAAACTTCGCAAATTAAAAATAATAATTGACGACGCATGGGCCGGCTCAATTAGAAACATAATAATCAGTTGTCTGGTTCATGGCTCAGGAGTCAGGAATAGAAAGTAAATAAATCCGATTACTTTAATCCTTCAGTTCATGAATCAGGAAACGTAAACTGTGATTTCTATTGATTTAGTAGACTGACCAATGTTCAAACCTTCATATTTTCTGCACTGTAGGTCCAAATTCCATGAGGTAAATTTCTAAATTTATGGTAAATCATGAAGATTCAGAATATGCAATAATATTTGATTGTTCAAAAACAATTTAAATTAATTAGGTAAAAGTTTGCTTAAAACCCCTTTTATGGACCCTATACCCTCTATAAGAATTTCAACTCCTAAAATCATGAAATTATTCTCATATATTCTGTGGACATGAGTGCTCCATTTCTTCAAAAACATTTATATTTGAATTCAATTTGAGCCAAATTTGAGAATAGAATGCTTTTCATGCATAGAAAGTCAAATAGTTAAAACTTGGATCAAATGAATTCAAATTCTAGTAAAACTGACTTTGTCATATTCCTGAGGTCACAAGAATCTCAAATATGAAAAAATATTTAGGTTTTGCCATCGTTAGCATCATATGCTTAATAGTCGAAGTTTCAACGCATGAAAAGTCCGAATAGTCATAACTTTCGTGAATGAACTTCAAATTTGACGAAACCAAATCCTAGAACATTGAAAAGTTATACCCTTTCTGGTTATTAAAAAATATCCCATGTTTGTGCAATTTTGAATTAAGTTCATATTAGGCCTTAATGTTCATTTATATGAAAACTATCTCGGATAAAAGCGAAATATCGCGGAACCAAATTTAAAACACTCCTAGGGTCATCCTCTGCTAATGCCAGAAAAATAGTTGAAAATGTTATAAGGTGCAGTCGCAAACTTAAAACGAAAACTGAACCCATATCGCGTAAACTTTAGAAACACTCGTGCCTTTTCAGTAGCCTGTAAAACATCTCGTCTAAATGCAATTATTAGAAAGATCATCCCAAAAATGCTCTTTAGGATAAGCAATACCATATTCTCGAAAAATATACTTATTACAACTTGCTTTGCACATGAATCATGCTAAGGATATAACCCTAAGTGTTATGGTAGCTAAAACCCATTATATTAATAGTCGAGCTTAAGAAATCAATAGTTAAAGTACTTGTGTCGCAAGAATCATTGTGTAACCATGAATATGTAGCCAGTAGCCTAAACTTGTAAGCTTAACATGTATAAATCACTTTTTATGCAAAAACACCTAGGGCTAAATACTATTCATACACTACACCTTAACTAATGTCTTAATTCTATTAATCCAAATAATTTTTGCATCTTGAATTCAAAGTTATAGATACAAAGATAAATAATTTTAGCCTCTTGAATTCGTAAATAACCTTATGGATGATCATAACTTTAGCTTCTTGCATTCGATGAAAGAAAGTAACACATCCATAAAAAGGCCTCACATAAGCAAAGTACTAATGAAACCATTAGGCAAGTGATAATTCAGGAACCTCAAAACCACCGTGTTCTTCTTGGTAAGTTTCATTTGGTATTTACATTTGATTTCTTTTTGCCCTTATTGATACGTTGTTATTTGCTTTTGTCGCGGTTCTTGTTATTTAACGCATAGACGCCGATGTTTCGGAATCGGTTGATGATGATCCCAACTATGACCCTGATTACGTCCTTGACGAAGAGCAACTAGGCAAGCACCCTCTTTTGATCTTGTTGATCCCATATTTTACAATGTTTATGTTGTTTTGACAAACTATATACATGCGTGTATGTTATAAAGTTGCTATGTTGTGGGTACCATTAGTTATTTCCCAACTATATGCATTACCTTTACCTTGACGTTTGATTACCTATTATTGTAACCTAGCTATGGTGTAGACATTACTTAGTGTCACTTGGGTAATAAATGCGAAATACCTCATGTACATGCTTAGACATGCTTTTTAGAATGTCTTTTAAATGTTGGGATACATTTCATCCAAACTTGTGCAATTTGTAAATGTACGGAGCTGAGTTATGGTTTTCGGTGTATTTTGGTAAAAATGCAACCCAAAACTTATTGTTTAGATATGGGCGAGTTATGGTTAAACTTGAGGGGTGAAAAGGGACCTCACACGCAGTTAGGGGGAGATTCTCGCCCGGGTCAATTAAGAACCAAACTTGATGCTATCAACTAAGTGATTTGATGCAACAATATGTGCTAGTATGGGATAGCCTTAACTTACTAGATTAGTTGAAGTTTAACCTTATATTTTGGTAGGCCGAAGTAGTAAGGGCACATCGAAAAACGATGTTGCTCGTAGGTGCTTCCTTCACTGAGGTGTTGGGCCCAAAGCATTCCAATACAACGGGTGTATGCCTTCTCATGGGGAGAGGACCCAATGGGCGTACACCATCATTAGCACATCACGTGTTGGTCTGGATCTCTAGACTATGGCAAGGGTTTAACATCACCGGGGCTGGGCAAGGCTAGGCTTTAATTAGTCGAACTGTTTCGTCATAGTCTAACAAATTGGGTACAGTACGTATCGCCGAGCATGGTGATATGATTGCTAGAATGTGTCATGTGGGTAAAGTGTACACTCTCTGCAGAGATTAAAATCTAATTAATTAGTCGAGCTTGCGGTCATGAGCAACTTAGGAAATAATGTCAAATATAGTCTTGTTTTTGTGAAAATTTTTGGAACCAATGTTGGAACGGGTTGGTAAACTTGTGAGCCAAGGGTGGCTGTATTTACTCGCTATTCGTAGCCAAGGAGGGCTGTGAATTGATGTATATGAGCTTTACTTATTGTTATTTAGCCTACTATCAAATGCTCTTTACAATTCCGTTACCGTTTGATGAAACAATCACATGCAAATAAAATCTGCTTTATGCTAAAAATGAGAATTAGTGTAGAAACTTGTTACCCTTGTTCTAGCCATGCATTTACTATATTTTCATACACTAAAGTCTTGCGAGTATATACGTGTACTCACCGTTGCTTAATCTAAATAATATAAACGAAGGTATGGAAAAGTGTCCTGACGACTCGTACTTTGCACGGGGGTCCGACGATTATGTTGATGGATGAGCTTGGGTTTTTCCAAGTCGGTTGCCTATGGGTTTATGGATAGGCATACCACCGTCCTACTTTTTCTTTAAGTTTATTCTCCACTGCAATTTACTTTTATATGTATTATTTTGCTGGTCGGCCACGTACTTGTAATATTAAGTAGTTGTAATAGCTTCTAGTTTATGTTTATGCTATGCCAATAGCTTAGACTTGTATGTATGTGTTACGGAACATCTCGAATGCGGAATATATGGGTGCTAGGCGTTGATCTTGAGAACTAGTGCTAGACACATATCCGGGTACCTGGAATTGCTTTCAACCGTCCAATGCATAAACTCGAGCGGTCGTCGTTCTTTGACTATTGCCTCGCGCTCCCCTGGTGGGTGTGGATGATACCAAGGTTTTGAGACAGACGGCGAGTGCTATGCTTGGATGAGTTAGTTTCAATCCTGGTATGGTTGTTCGGAATGGAATCAAAACCCTCTTAGTTGAGTAAGTGTGTACGGTGCAACTAGGTGGCTCATATTTGTTTGGTTGAGGGCCATCTAGTTAATACTTTGTGCATGGAACTTTTGAGTGATAGTGAGCATACACTTACGTAGAGTATAGGTGTCGCCTCTAGGTCCAACGCACTAGTGAGGATCAATTCGTATTTTCGGGTGCCCACATTCTTGCTATTCGCTCGGTGCATTGTGTTTGATCTATGACGGTCGTCATCATTTTACAACAATTTTCTCTAGGTGTGGATAGAGAGCGCAGGATGTGTGATGAGGTGGCAAAGGCACCGTGGGTAGGGCCAGAAGTCATGGGGGAGCACTACTACAGAAAGATTTATATTAGACGCCTCATTGAAGACAATTCTTTAAATAATATTACAGACAGTTGGTGACTAAAACCGTCTGTGATATGCCTTCTGACGACATCACGGACAGGTTTTTTACTAAAACTGTTGTCATATAAATTTTATAGACATGTTCTATTATATAGCCACTAGTATAGTGCCCGTGCTAACTCTACAACGACAGTACACCCGCTTATCAATTAAATGAGAAGATAAGTATGAATACAACACTTAATAATAAAAGTGAAATTTAGAATTTTAAATGAATTTAGAAAGAAAAATGGAACTAAATGAAAGTCGAATGAGTGAAAACGGGCTCCCAAAAGATTTTAAATCAAGAAAGAGAAAGAAAAAAGAATTTTCTGATTTTGGATTATTTTTTTTGCAGCTTCCACCTGTGCTCTCTAGGCTTGGCCAGCGCAAGCGGGAGGGAAGGCCAGGGGTGGCCGGTCGGTCGCAGCGGATCGACACTAGTGCGGCGAGATCGCCGGCACCGGCGCCTGCGGGGGAGGAGTCACGGTTGCGGTGAATTTCGCCGGGAAAGATGACGGTGATGAAAGGACAGGGGATGTCGCCTAGAGGGGGGGTGAATAGGCGGATTAAAAACTTTATAGCTTAAATGCAGCGGAATAAAAATATTGCAGCTAAATAAAATCTCCCGAGTTTCCTGAACAATCCGGAGTGTCCGGATATTCAATCCGGATACTCCGGATAGTCCGATCCTCGAGGGTCCTAACCCGAGTGTCCGGTTATTCAATCCGGATACTCGGATTATCCGGATCGTCCGGTATTCAATCCGGATACTCGGATAGTCCAATCCGAGGGTCCTAACCCGAGTGTCCGGTATTCAATCCGGATACTCGGATTATCCGGACTGTCCGGTTCGTGGATTCGGATACTCTGATTGAGGACTTGAATGGAGATTTTAAATCTTTGCAATTTTTCAACAATCTACTTGAATACAAAAGATCTTAATGATGTCGTACCGAGGGTATAGAAGATCCGAGCCAAACACAACAAAAGAGTAGATCGGGCAATTTCAAGATTCAAAATCAAATGCTAAAGCAAGAGAAAGAAGCAAACTTGGAGACGATGATTTTTCACCCGGTTCGGATCCTTGAGGGGATCCTACGTCTCCGCTGAGGCGGCTCGGTCACACTTGAGCCGGGTCTCTTTCAACCCTCTTCCTCCGGTGTTGCACAAATGCACTCACGGTCTTCACTCCTTTGATTCCTTCCCTTACGGAGGCGGAACCGGCCTTCACAAACTTCCCACGGCCAACCACACAAAGCTCCGGTGGCTCGTAGGCGACCTCCTAGCCGTCTAGGAGTCCTCAACCTCCAAGAGTAACAAATGCTCACGAAGAACAAACTTAGAGATGAAATCAAGTGCTCAACCAACTCAAATCTCACTCAACAAACTCTTCCCAACCCTTCTCACAAGGGGATCACTTAGATCTAAGGGTAAAAGCTCCCTCAAAGCCCCTCACACAGCCCCTCAAAAATCCACTCCAAAAGCCTCTCCAAAAAGGCTCTCACAAAAAGAGGGAGGAAGGACTATATATAGACCTCCCCAAAAACTAGCCGTTGGGGGCTGGCTGCGCACAATCCGGAGTCTCCGGATTTCAATCCGGATACTCCGGATTGACTGAGAAAGGCTAACAGAGAGACTCAATCCGGAGAGTCCGGATGAATATCCGGATACTCCGGATGATCCGGATAGTCCGGACTAACTCCGGATAGTCCGAATCAAGACCGAGCAACTCGACTCGCAACGAGCATAACTTTTGACTCGGACTCGATTTCAGAGATTTTGGACTCTCCGAAAGCTAAGAACGAGGGCTACACAACCAACAAGATCTCACTATCCAAAACTCAAAGGATAACCACAGATTTCACAAAGAAATCAAGAGAGACCTACAACCCTCACTTTCCAAGCAGTACCAACACCACTCTCTTTCTAAGATTCACAAGGATGGATCACTTGAGCACTTGACACATCTAAAAGTCATTCGACATCGCATCCCTCTTAATAGTACGGCAATCCTTAGACTCAAATTAAATCAAAGATAATATAAGTCTAGAACTAGTCACTTGCCGCCTTCTTTCTTGATGTCGATGCATGAAGACCTTCACCATATAATTGATGACATCTTCGCCTTGTCCAACTCGACTCGATTCACCTCATGAGACTCTCGTCCTATCAACCTTGACTTGATCATCCTCTCGACGATCTCCACGCCAAGTTGCTCTTGACTTAGTCCTCGCTCTTGGTGACACCGCCGTCTTGTTGACCTCGACAATGATCATCCTCCAAGATACCTTGGTCATCATACACATACGGGACCTAATTCTTTCCAAACTACTCATGAAAGACATTAGTCCCAAAAGCTCAATAGATATGAATAAGTTGATATTTGTGAGCAGTTGATTACAACAAGTGTTTCATATAAAGAAGCACAACACAAAATAGAAACACTTGACATAAGAAATGTTCTCTACTAAGTGCATCACGATGAATATGTAATTGATCTATATGCACTAGAGAGATATATAATTGCCAATATGATGAATCAATTAAATCATGGCAAGGATCACAGACTTTACTTAAATGAAGCACATGATAGAATATACACGAATTGTACATGTGCAAATAATATTTGGAGTAAGAGTAAATATGTGATCCAACACTAGATAAACTTCACTAAGAGAATTGCATGAGAAGATATACAAATAAAACATGCATGCACCAAGTCAATCTATAGCAATATGAAGTTTAACTCTAGTTAATACATGCATACCATAATGAACTCAAATGAATATATATGCACAAATAAATATGACATTAACCAATGTGCATATATATAATCAACATGCTACTTGGAGTTCACTATGCATTTGCACGAAAGGAATGCAATAACAAATATAGAATAGATACCAAAATTGCATACCTTATCTTTGCTTAACTATCCCATTTGATTTTCCTCTAAATAGATGAGACTGATACTCAACTAGGCAATAACAAGTTAGTCTCATAGCAATATAATCATATTAGAGGTTTGTCATTTGCTAAGCACTAAGTTAAGCATTTACTTAATTATAGAGATTGTCATTATGAGTGTTTGTCATTAATCACCAAAATAACATTCATTAATCACCAAAATAACATAAGTGCCTAGATGCACTTTCAATCTCCCCCTTTTTGGTGATTTATGACAAACCTATTATCAATTGCACCAAATGACAATATTAAGATATTTAGCATTAAAACAAGCATAAAGATACAATAAGAGATCATACTTACAAGTCATCCCTTTTGTCAATCGATTAGGGACAATTGATAAATCCATAAATTCTCCCCTTTGTCATTAATCCCAAAAGGTGCTTAAAAGATTCTTATTGTTTATTCAATAAAATCTGTTCTCCCCTTGATTGCACACTCAATAAAAGATTAGGAGAAATAAAATAAAAATAAGGAGCTAGTAATAGGACAATAATATTAAGCTCCCTAAATCTAGGCAAGATATGATACCAATTATTTCCAAGATTTAGGTAATAGATTTTCTAATTATACCAAATTAAAGAAGTCATGATTCTTAGGATATAAGTGATGCTTAAACATGACACACGAATATGATTTCACATATTCTTTAAACATCAAGATCATATAGCAAATTTATAATTTAAGCACATGCTTATGATCAAATCAAATTCTAACAATCAAGATCATATAAAGAAGATTACACAAGAAGGAATTGCTTATATGATCACAAGATGTATACAAGATCATGAATCAAGGTTGTATAAGTAAGATGCACTTTCATGATCAAGAATTTCATAAACTTATCAAGGGCATACCTCTTTGCAATGTGTCACCCATATGTACCTTTTAGTTCTTGATAATGCCGAATGCAAGTTAGATGACACTTCAAAACAATTTAGGATTAGAGGATACCTCTTGAAAGATACCAATTAATCATATCAATTGAAAAATACAACACCATTTAGAATAACACAATTTAGCATAATGGTGTGCACAAACATTATTGAATATGGTCAGAAAAGAAACACGTCCCTTTGTCGATTCTTGTCCACCGCATGTTCGAATTGGTCATGATCACCGCGCCCGTCTTAGATCCTCGTACTATGGAGCTCCTCTCCATTTCCTTCATCCCACCGTCGAAGATGACCCTTTTCCAATACCTTGAACATCAATAGACAAGCACACGATTTTCGGGAACAAATATCTTTTAATTTGACCCAAGTTAGTTTGATAATGTCTAAGTACAACATGCATGATATATATGATATACAAGACAATACTCTTTGCATGCAATTTAAGACAATTTAAGATATCAATTGAAGATTTTATTACACCACTTTATACTGAAAATATTTGAAACTCATTCAAATTTAATCTTGACACCCACTTGTAAGAGAGACAATGAGTAAAACACATTCAAACTCACTCTTGAGCTTACAAGGGAAATTTTCTCTTTTCCATAATAAACTCGAAGTTATGCAAGAGAGAAAACATTTTGAGGCTAAGTTACAATTAAATCCAATTTCCAAAAGAACTTAGCCAAAAGATGCACTTTCATTGGAATGAAAACTTAAATAGATATGCTCCACTTAGAAGCTTGGAACAATGAATAAGTTCACTTAGTTTTCATCTTGAAAGGCTTGCCAAGATGCCAATTCAAAACTCTTAAAATCTCAAAAAGATTCAAATAGCAGCACAAAGTCGATTATAACTTTTAAACTATTGCTCAAATACAAAAATCATCAACGCGAATGATCCGACTCAAATCCTCTTCGAGGGCTATGAAGACTGAATATTGATTTGAGCAAAGGAGAAACCCCAAAATTAGGATGAACAAGATATTGCAATAAAGTATAGATAGCAATTTCAGAATTTGGGCCGAGCTGTACAACCCGGATACTCCGGTATTTTGATCCGGAGTGTCCGGATAATCCGGATACTCCGGATATATTACCCGGATACTCCGGGTTGTTCAGCTTCATCCCTAAAACTGAACATTTTGAATTTTGATCAAATCTTGATCAAATGAAGTCCAATAGCCATAAGATTTTGCAGAAATGATCCATGAACATCCAAGAGACTTTTTCCAAAAGGATTTTCTCAAATATCACCCTCCAATAAAAAATAGATCAAAAGAAGCATTGGAGGTTTAGTTTTGACACTAAGTCAAATAAAGTCAACAATCTCGCAAATGAGTTCAAATAAATTTGAGAATTTTTCAGATATGAACTCCATATGTGAGAGAAGGTTTTCTAACAAAGATTTTCAATAAATAAATTTTACTTTGAGAAATGTGGTGAAATATGCATATGAAACACATAAAACATTAAGATTTTCACCAAATCCTCAAAATGGAACCAAATGAGTTTTGAATGGTAATATGCACTTATATGGCTTCATATGATTTAGAGAGATGTTTATAAGCCTATTTGCATAATCAAATCCATTCAAATCGTAAAATCCAACTTAATGCGATAGTATGCCAAATAAGATCGAAAGAGAGAAAAAGGCATACCTATTTCAAATTAAGTTGAAATTATTTGAAATTAGGCATAAACATTATTTAGACTCCCAAGAAACTTTTCCAAAAAGAGTTTTCCAAAAAGGAGTCTCCAATCAAAGGATATGCCAAATTTTGCTTTGTAGGCATGATTTTTTACTCAAAGAGAAGAAAAGTCAAAACTTTCTCAAATTGAGTCCAAATGGTTTGAAACTTTCCAGAAATAAACATTGGACTATTTAGAAGGTTTCCCAATAAGAATTTCATTAAAAGAAATTTTCGTTCAAAAGATATGACAAAATGCGCTTTGTAGGTTTGAAAAGAAACTGAATTTTCACCAAATGCTCAAAATGCATTCCGGATTGAAATTTATGGAGATTTGAACTTTCATAGCTTTGTATGAGTAAGAAATACTATTTCAATCCAAGATATGCAAATAAATCCAATTCAAATAGCGAAATCCACAAAATGCAACAACGGGTCATTTTGGGTCAATTGGATGATTTTGGCCAAATTCAAATGGCTATAACTTTTGAACGGTTGGTCGTTTGGAAAAACTTTGAACTAAAGAAATGCTTAAAATGACCAACCTTATGAGTTTTGTATTGACCACTTTTTCAAACTCCAAATAGACTTTGCTTTAGAAAAATTTGAAGTTAAAAGCAAAAGCAAGATCACAAAGATTTTTTTAAGCCAAAGTTTGACTTTTAGCTTCTAGCCAAGGGTTAGATACTTGAAAACATTTGAAATGCATTTGAAAACATTTTGAAGACTATTTTCATAAGATTTTGCATTTCAAACAAATATTTTGCTTTTAACCCCTTTTTGAAGCAAGTTAAAATAGGAAATAGTTTTTCATAAAAAGCCTCAAAATACAACTCAATTTGGATTTCATGCAATTTCAATTTCCATGGCTTAGAAATGATTATCAAGATGGTTTCTAGCCAACATTTATAATGAAATCCAACTTGAATGCTAAGATTTGAGCAATATGCTTAAATAAGCTATTTTAGTTCAAACCAAAAATTTTTCGGGCTAAAATTGATTTCAATATAGAATTTTTATTTTGAAAGCTTGTAAAACATTTGAAATACATATTAGAATACTTTTACAAAGCTTTTCACAATTTTGGGCCTTTTAAGCATAAGATTTGACTTTTGACCAAAATGGTCCTTTTGAAATAGCTATTTGTAAAACAAAGCCAAATATTTCAACACAAGATTCAAATGAAGAATAAGATGAGATATAGAGATTTGAATTTCGTGTATGAGTCTAAGATACCATTTTGAACCAAGATACTACACAAGATCCGGTCCAAACGGAGAAACTCACTAAGTGCAATAGTATGACAATTATGGGTCAAATATAGTTTTTCGGCGAGTTTCAAAATCAAATAACTTTCACTAGGTTGGTCTTTTGAAAGTCTTTTGAACACAAGAATTGTTAAGAATGACCAACTCTAGGATTTTTGTTTTGGAATTACTTTCAAATTCATTTTACATTTAATTCTATGAAAATTATAAGTTTAAATCCAAAACAAGATACTACTATCTAGATTTTGATCATGAAACTCATTTTCTTTTCAAAATGGATTTTGTGAAGCCAAAACCTTTGAAAAACATTTCAAATATATTTGTATACATTTTGCAACTAGTTTTTCACAAGAATACTAATGATATACAAAATTTTGACTTTTGGCTAAATGGCTTGATTTTGAAAATATATATATATTTGCACTTATATAAATATGGGCACATGTAGGGATGTAATATACATGGATATGAATTAACACTCCCCCTTAATGTGCCACTATCCCAAACTTACTCAAGATTGCAATCAATACATCTAAAAGGCATGAGCAAGAATATGAACAAGCAATTCAAATTGATTTTCATGAATAATGCAATATAACCTACACAAGGCTATAAGTTATACGAATCAATTTAAATACTTGTTACCCGAGATGTCATTGGTTTATGATTGAAGTGAATGTCTTCAAGCTTGGCTTCTTTTTGCACATGATGGAATCATTCTCTTGATAAGCCAAAACTTCCAATGCATCTCCAAGCACCTACAATTCTTTTAGGCGCTTTTTGGTACCCAATTTTTGTTGGGTCCAACAATGTTAGTCACAATAGATTTTGGAACCCAAATGGTCCTGATTTGGATATTATTGAATTGACTAACATAATTAGAAATAGGTTTGCAATAATTATTCCTCCTAGGCAATTGATTGACATTTTTATAACAAGGCTTAGGAGGACAATGATATTTTGCAAAACCATTTCTAGTTTGATCTCTTCTAAGCATATGATAATTGAAATTATGCATTGGCTTAGAGGATCTAGCAAATTTAGCAAATGGTTTGCTATTATTATCTTTCCTAAGCACATGATCAACATGATTTTTCTTGGTCTTAGGAAGTCTAGTATTTTGAGCAAACACATTTCTAGATTTATATCTCCTAAGCAAATGATTTTCATTATTTTGCATAGACTTAGGAGGATTGACAAACTTGGCAAACACATTGCCATTTTTGTCCTTCCCAAGCAAATAATCATTAAAATGATGAGTAGGCTTAGGGGTTATACCTTTGGGACAATCCTTACCGATGTGTCCCTTTTTCCGACAATTGTAGCAAGTAGGCTTTGAGCGTCTCTTTTCTTGACTTGCTCTTTGCGGTTTGCCTCATTGTTGATGGTTGTGGCTTGATCTCCACTTTATTAGGGCACACGGAGGCGACGTGTCCCTTCTTGTTGCAAGCAAAGCACTTGATGATCTTGAGAGTCTTTCGTTGTGCCTTGTCTTGCTAGTCTCCTCTTGGAGATGTAGCCGAGTCCTCGCTATCTTGAGGCGCCTTGGCTTGCTCAAGATCTCGCCGAGAACGGCTTTTCCTTTACGCACTTCTTCAAGTCATTTTCTAATCTAATGACTTGGGCCTTGAGCTCATTGTTTTCCTCTACAAGATTAGTCTCAACATGCATAGAGGAAGTGGAAACATTTGAATTTGAGCAACAAGGTAAATCATTGCAAGAGGTGGGCATATTAATTTTAGATGAAATGCTAGAGTTAGAAATTAAGCATGGCATATCATCAATTAAATCACATGTAATTCCTATGTCCACCTTAGGCTTATGAATTTCTTTGGAAAGGAGGGATTCATGATTTTCTTGAAGCATATTATAATCATTTCGAAGTGATTCATGTTCAAGCTTCAAAATTTTATATTTCTTTTTCTCCTTTCCAAGACATTTATTGAGCTCCTCAAGCAAATTCATAAGTTCATCATAAGTGAGCTCATCATCATCATCGTCACTTACCTCATTCTTACCTTTCGCCATGAAGCAACGGATTTGTGATGGAAGAGCATCTTCATCGTCACTTGAGGCAGAGGTTGAGGTTGATGGAGATGTCGGTTCTTCATCACTTGAGCTTGAGGTGGAGCTTGATGTTTCATCTCCCGACATCTCTTCCTTAATGCAATCCTCAATAGAAGTGGATGATTCAAATAATTCTTGAAGCTTTATCCACATTTCATGAGCGCTCTTGAGATTGCATATTCTATCAAAGATTTCATCGCTCACAACACAAAATAAAACATTAGTAGCTTGAGCGCCGAGATGTAGGCATTTCCTCTCTCCTTGCTTGGAGCAACTTCATTCAATGGAGAGGAAAAGCCGACATCTACGATCCACCATATTTGGGGCTCATGGATTTAAAATGAGAAGTCATAATTAATTTCCATGAAGCATAATTTGTGCCATCTAGCACAAGTGGATTATGTGAGTGCACTAATCCTCTAGTCGACATCCTTTACTCTCTAGACGGTTAAGTCTAATAAAAGAGAGACCTTGCTCGATACCAATTGAAAGGACAGGGATGTCGCCTAGAGGGGTGAATAGGCGGATTAAAAACTTTATAGCTTAAATGCAATGAATAAAAATATTGCAGCTAAATAAAATCTCCGAGTTTCTGAACAATCCGGAGTGTCCGGATATTCAATCCGGATACTCGGATAGTCCGATCCTGAGGTCCTAACCCGAGTGTCCGGTTATTCAATCCGGATACTCGGATTATCCGGACTGTCCGGTATTCAATCCGGATACTCGGATAGTCCAATCGAGGTCCTAACCCGAGTGTCCGGTATTCAATCCGGATACTCGGATTATCCGGACTGTCCGGTTCGAGGATTCGGATACTCGGATTGAGGACTTGAATGGAGATTTTAAATCTTTGCAATTTTTCAACAATCTACTTGAATACAAAAGATCTTAATGATGTCGTACACGAGGGTATAGAAGATCCGGAGCCAAACACAACAAAAGAGTAGATCGGGCAATTTCAAGATTCAAAATCAAATGCTAAAGCAAGAGAAAGAAGCAAACTTGGAGACGATGATTTTTCACCCGGTTCGGATCCTTGAGGATCCTACGTCTCCGTTGAGGCGGCTCGGTCACACTTGAGCCGGGTCTCTTTCAACCCTCTTCCTCCGGTGTTGCACAAATGCACTCACCGGTCTTCACTCCTTTGATTCCTTCCCTTACGGAGGCGGAACCGCCTTCACAAACTTCCCACTACCAACCACACAAAGCTCCGGTGGCTCGTAGGCGACCTCCTAGCCGTCTAGGAGTCCTCAACCTCCAAGAGTAACAAATGCTCACGAAGAACAAACTTAGAGATGAAATCAAGTGCTCAACCAACTCAAATCTCACTCAACAAACTCTTCCCAACCCTTCTCACAAGGGGATCACTTAGATCTAAGGGTAAAAGCTCCCTCAAAGCCCCTCACACAGCCCCTCAAAAATCCACTCCAAAAGCCTCTCCAAAAAGGCTCTCACAAAAAGAGGGAGGAAGGACTATATATAGACCTCCCCAAAAACTAGCCGTTGGGGGTCTGGTCACGCACAATCCGAGTCTCGGATTTCAATCCGGATACTCGGATTGACCGAGAAAGGCTAACAGAGAGACTCAATCCGGAGAGTCCGGATGAATATCCGGATACTCGGATGATCCGATAGTCCGGACTAACTCCGGATAGTCCGAATCAAGACTGAGCAAATGACTCGAAACGAGCATAACTTTTGACTCGGACTCGATTTCAGAGATTTTGGACTCTCCGAAAGCTAAGAACGAGGGCTACACAACCAACAAGATCTCACTATCCAAAACTCAAAGGATAACCACAGATTTCACAAAGAAATCAAGAGAGACCTACAACCCTCACTTTCCGACAGCACCAACACCGCTCTCTTTCTAAGATTCACAAGGATGGATCACTTGAGCACTTGACACATCTAAAAGTCATTCGACATCGCATCCCTCTTAATAGTACGGCAATCCTTAGACTCAAATTAAATCAAAGATAATATAAGTCTAGAACTAGTCACTTGCCGTCTTCTTTCTTGATGTCGATGCATGAAGACCTTCACCATATAATTGATGACATCTTCGCCTTGTCCAACTCGACTCGATTCACCTCATGAGACTCTCGTCCTATCAACCTTGACTTGATCATCCTCTCTGACGATCTCCACGCCAAGTTGCTCTTGACTTAGTCCTCAGCTCTTGGTGACACCGCCGTCTTGTTGACCTCAGCTTAATGATCATCCTCCAAGATACCTTGGTCATCATACACATACGGGACCTAATTCTTTCCAAACTACTCATGAAAGACATTAGTCCCAAAAGCTCAATAGATATGAATAAGTTGATATTTGTGAGCAGTTGATTACAACAAGTGTTTCATATAAAGAAGCACAACACAAAATAGAAACACTTGACATAAGAAATGTTCTCTACTAAGTGCATCACGATGAATATGTAATTGATCTATATGCACTAGAGAGATATATAATTGCCAATATGATGAATCAATTAAATCATGGCAAGGATCACAGACTTTACTTAAATGAAGCACATGATAGAATATACACGAATTGTACATGTGCAAATAATATTTGGAGTAAGAGTAAATATGTGATCCAACACTAGATAAACTTCACTAAGAGAATTGCATGAGAAGATATACAAATAAAACATGCATGCACCAAGTCAATCTATAGCAATATGAAGTTTAACTCTAGTTAATACATGCATACCATAATGAACTCAAATGAATATATATGCACAAATAAATATGACATTAACCAATGTGCATATATATAATCAACATGCTACTTGGAGTTCACTATGCATTTGCACGAAAGGAATGCAATAACAAATATAGAATAGATACCAAAATTGCATACCTTATCTTTGCTTAACTATCCCATTTGATTTTCCTCTAAATAGATGAGACTGATACTCAACTAGGCAATAACAAGTTAGTCTCATAGCAATATAATCATATTAGAGGTTTGTCATTTGCTAAGCACTAAGTTAAGCATTTACTTAATTATAGAGATTGTCATTATGAGTGTTTGTCATTAATCACCAAAATAACATTCATTAATCACCAAAATAACATAAGTGCCTAGATGCACTTTCAGGTGATGACTTGGGTTACCTCCAAAATCCGGCGATCTTTACAAGAGGGAGCACTTGGGGATTTACGCAATGCGATGGGGTGGAGGAGAGCTCGTCGGCTTTTATAGCCCCGAAACAAGCATATTTATGGAAACCATAATTTGGGATCAAATCAGATTGGGAGGAAATTTTGGCAATAGAGCACGAAATTTAGGGAATTAACACCATAAATGGAAAGAGGAGATTTGGTGCAGGATTGATGGAGCTTTGGAGCTTCTTTTTTTGCTTTAATGGAGGGAGGGAAGAGAAGAAGCTTCTCTGGTCTGGACTGTAGCTAGAAGAAGCTACAGGTGGATTGCCTTCATTTTTTTTAAATATAAAAGGAATTTTGAAAAGATAGCACATTAGGTTAAAAAATTCTAGAAAAATTCTCAAAAAAACTTTCGATTATTTTGTACTTAATAAAATTATTTTTTAAAAAAATTGAATTATAAATTTGCCGAGGCAAGGCGGCTGCGAGGTCGCCGACCAGCAACCTCACCGTGTCGGCAAAGCCACCGATGGCGACCGTGGAGCCGTTGCAAACCTTCGTTCTCCCGGCCACGCTGCCCCGGCTGCCGCGTGCAATCTCCTGGCCACGCTGCTCCATCTTCCGATTTCTTTTTCCCAGCACGTAATGTATAGTCATTTCCTTTTCCAGGACGTTTGTTTCCTTTTCCTTGATTCCAAGACGTTTGTTTCCTTTTCCTTGTTGATGCTGGAGGTAGGAGAAGGTCTGTTGTGGGCTACAGAGATGATTTCGAAAAAATATGGAAAAATAAAATGCGCTCGCCGACCGCTGGATCCGCAAGAAAAAAAGATAAAAATTAAATAGCAATACCATTGTTCCGCGAGAAAAATTGAAAAAATTAAGCAAAGACTCACAGCATCAC
Source organism: Otatea glauca (assembly GCA_036346275.1). Classification (NCBI taxonomy): domain Eukaryota; kingdom Viridiplantae; phylum Streptophyta; class Magnoliopsida; order Poales; family Poaceae; genus Otatea; species Otatea glauca. The sequence goes on along the minus strand of CM070715.1, from coordinate 38,291,503 downwards.
CGGTTCCGTGGATAAAAAATGAAAACAAAAATTCAGCGCTCTCCGTGCGCTGAAATTAGGCTCTGTGGGGCTAGATCCGTAAAAAAGTCTCAAGAAGGGTCATATTCGGAAAAAAATACGATCACAATGCCAGGACAATAAAAAATTCAAGTCTTATTTCCTTGCATGCGGATCCTCCCTATTTTCAAGTCTTGTTTCCTTGCATGCGGATCCTCCCTGTTTATTTCATTGTTTGATTCGCTCTCCTTTCAAATATATAGTACGTACAATTTTGGCAAGTAAAAAATTCAAGCCTGGTTTCCTTGCATGTGAATCCTTCCTGTTTATTTCTTTATTTGATTCGCTCTCCTTCCAAATATGTAGGTGGAGAAGGTCTATTGTGGACCACAAGAATGATTAGACACACTAAATAATGGTCATCGGATGTGGGTGAGTAAAGTTGAGGAAAGATCTGAGAGGTTAATTTTGATGGAGGCAAGTTTCTAAGGACGTTTCGATGGATGCACAAATGTCGAGTCATCTCTAGTGGGATGTACTATTTAGGGTGAACATAGAAAATAATGTTTACGTGCGTTATAAAATGGTATAGATACCGATCGGTTCCTCCCGTAGAATACCCAGCTCTCGGCGTCCTGCTCCTCCCCCAAACCCTTGCCCCCAGTGTCCTGCTCCTGCCCCCGGCGTCCTCCTCCCCGGCCGCTCCAGTCCACTCTCTCTCCAATCTCCACTACCATTGCTGCTTGGTCAGTTCCACACAACACACTCCAAGAAAGCCGCCTCCTCCACTATGAAGGGCCATCACTATCATTCACTACCAGTATCAGTCTTCGCCTTGGCACCGTCGCCGATCACCAAGCGCCGCTGCACTGGCCTAGCCGCCGCAGTGCCGTTGCTAGTGGTCTGCTCCATCCTCCTGCTCCTCGCTTTCCTCCTCGGCATCCACCGCCCCGGAACAGACGGTACCTCACTAACCCCAGGTAGCCCCCCTTTTACCTTAGATCTGTGCTGATCCCGTGCCTGCTCTTTGCTTCTGCCTGCAGGGTACAGATCGGAGGAGAGCGCCGCCTTCGTCATCAGCACCGTTAGTTTTTCACACCAATTTTGTTAATTACCTTCCTGTTCTGATGCCGCATTTTTTGGAGTTTAACTTCCGATTTCTGTATCCTCTTAATTTGGGAGTTGGGTTTTGGAAAGCATAAGCATCCAGATGGAGGATGAAGCACAAGCTGCTCAAGGTACTACTACTGTGCTCTTCTTTGTTTTCATGTGTAGTGGTAAATAATTACAATTTTGCATGCATTCAGCACAATGTTGTCAATTTGTGTAAGCAACAATCATGGTCAATTTTGAGGTCATTTTTCCTGGTGGTTTCGGAAGAATAAGAACAACTATCTACTTTCCTTTACACATTTAGTTCCTGCACTCCGTGTGTGCATGCTTTCGTGGTGACTAGAGTATGCTTGCTGACGCTTTGCTACCGACTCGCTTTGCAAGCCAGAGCTCTGTTTCCATTCTGATATGGGCATCACAGAAAATGGAAATTTGATGATGTCACTAATAAGTGGACTTAAAACTGCTTCCTTAGACATTGCAGAATTCCATCGTACCCAGAAACAGGTCTGTTTCCTGTTTTGTTGTTTGGCCTTCTCTATATCGTGTAATCACCTTTTCTTATACTGAACATGCATAGTTGTGCCTTACTTCAGTTCTTCCAAAAGCTTGAAGAGAAAATCCATGAAGGAGCTTGAACAAACAAATTTGCAGGCAAAATCTAAGGTGAGAACTACTTCCATATCATTTATCTAAAACCTTTGCCAAGCTTTTACAAGGAGCAGCCTCCTAAAGTTGAGCTGAAGAACGTACTGAAGTCAATTTACTTGATGTGCTGAGATAATCTTCAATGTGAATTATTCCATATGATTCAAGTGCATCCTACTTTTTTGTTTGAATGCAAAATTGTGCTCAAAATGCTTGTTAAGTTCGCTTAATTTTCTAACCTTTTTTGGAATGCTAACTCGTATAGTTATCTCTGAATCTTGATCAACAGTTACGACTTGCTGAAGAAAGATGTGAGGAAGTAGAAGCTAGAGCCAAGGAGCTTGAGAAACAGGTGAAATTAGGATATAAAAAAATTATGTTGCTCACATTTTTTTGATAGTTGAGACTAGCACTCGAGAGAAACATGTAGCGCATTGTATGTAGTATAACATAATAAAACTTATTATCTGGATTGGTGCTTACTGCTTAGTTTACATTATTTTTCCTACCTCATGTTTATAATTCGGTACACGTGCAGATACTCTTGTATTTGAAGGAGTAGAGGTGACAGGATACCCGATTTTTTAGGATCCAAAGGTGTTAGTACAAACATTCTCATTAAATACTTGTTCACCTAAACTTTATCATTTTTACTCTTTAGTTTGACATTCTCAATCCTGTGATACAGGTGCAGAAAGCAATTATATTTGTAAGTACAGCCCACATTGGGCAATTTAAAAAAACATGAGATTCACACTGCATACATACTGGGAAAATCTTAACTGCCTTGGTCCCATCCACTGGAGATAGTATAGCTTCTCTGTCCTTTCGTTTTCTGTATGCATATTGTTTCACTTTGTTCTCAAAAGCTTTAATTGATGAATGTTTTTCTTCTTAAGCGGTTCATGAATGTGGTATATTGTCATATTGACACCACTTTTAAAGTTCCATTTCAGTCCATTTTTTCTCCAGGTGCTGAATTATGTCAAATTGTTGACCCATTGGCCTCAGGTGTTTGAATGCACCATATACATGCCAATGCCTTGTGTCCTTGTTGCATAATGTAGGTCATTCTATCCTATGGTCTATTGAAAGACCATGTATGTTATTTTAGGCTTCTCATTAGTATAACGCTTGCACAATATGCTTTTTAATCTGAAGTATTTAATATTTCCTTAAGTGATTCAGTTGTTAGATGTATTGCTTATTTATTGTTATTCTACTTTACTTGGAGAATATCCTTGCCAATATTAGTATTATTTCCATGACTTGGATACTTCAAAATTTGGCTAACTCTCCCAATTTGCCATGACTAGGATGCTTCAAATTTTGCCAAAAGTTGGAGTATTCAAGTCATGGTAAATTTGGAGAGTTAGCCAAAATTTGGAGTATCTAAGGTATGGTAAATTTGTCATGGCAAATTTGAAAATCTGGGAGATGGACCATATGTTTTGTATTCTGAACCAGTGTGATCAAAGACGGTTCTGTGATAATTGTATATGATAGACGGTTCTATTATAGAATCGTCTGTGATGTGTATTTCACAGACGGTTCGAAAGCCGTCTGTGATGTGCAACGATTATCACTGACATATGGTTACAGACGATTCGAAAAACTATCTATGAGACAGTTTGAACCGTCTATGATGTCATTTTCTGTAGTAGTGGAGGAAGGCCAACGGGCCTGCCATGTGTGGGCAGAGGTGGTTATACTTGTGCGTTATATCGCTAGAGATAGTGCATTAGTCACGTCCCCTTCAATTAACATCATAAATATAAATTGGACATTGTATACCTAGAATCAATACATATATGTAATAACGTAAAAGCAAATTGTACAATGAAAAGCACATAAACCAAAATATATTATCATTACATTCTTGACGAGTGATAACTAACATTGGCTAAGCCACAGTCCATATGAACCTAGAGTACTGGTTCCACAAAACAAAATTACAATCCATTACAACTTAGCTCCTTCCATGAGATTTATTGTACATGAAAACATTTATATGTTATCTATGGAAGCATACATTTCACCTTTTCTTTTCGAAGAACTATTTTGCATCTCCAGTAGGAACTAGTATCTCCGTAGTAGCCTAATTCAAGAACAAGCAAAATTAATACACATGTAATATTAAATGTACAAAATGAATGCAGTACATAATATTAAATATATAAAATTACAACCATACTCCTATTAAATTCCCTCTTTACCGTCTTATTAGTCTAAGTGGCCAATAAACAATGGGTGATACTAGCAATCGGACGTTCGATCACTGTTCATTTCGTCGGACGCGTCGTGTAACATTTTTTTCTCACATCTGCAACATTTTTTTCAACGCCTGTAACATTTTGTTTTGCGCGGACATTTTTACTGTTATCGAAGGAAAATGTTACACACATAGGAAAAAAATGTTTCACACTTAGGAAAAAAAATGTTGCAAGCGTCTGAAAAAACGGACGTCCGAACACAAATCATTCCAATAAACAATTGGAGGGTTGTTTGGCAGATATGCCTACCTTTTGCCTCGAAAAAGGTAAAACACCATTCCTTTAAAGAATAAGGATACATATCTGAAATGCCATTTAGAAAATAATAGAGGGAGCAGTCATATTTATTTATATTATGAAAACATTGGATGTGGAGGGGTAGGGTAGGATGTGGCTTCTCAGTTCCGTGGTGGTGTTTCGATCGGTGTACCCTCATCACGTCATGCATCCATTATTTTGTTTTGGTAGTGAGCCCATGTCTTGTCGTACATAGCAAAAACATGATTTCCTATGCATTTTCCGTCGAAATTTCATCCATCTTCAAAAAAGAAAAGAAAAGAACTGTCTGCTTGGGTAGACTGGCAGGCTGCGGCGAACGCTTGGCGTGCACAAGAGGCAAAAATGGGCGTTTGTCATGAAGGCTAACGTACACAGGCGGCTTCAGGCGACCACAAACATTCAGCCTCTTGCAATGGATTGGAAGGGGACACACAGCGGAACACAGTCGCAGAACAGGGAAGCCTCATCCTGGTAGTTGGCTTGGGGTTCTCTTTATAAATGCTTGATAATGTTCTAGTGTGCAGTAGAATTCAGTTGGCTTGGGGTTCTCTTTATAAATGCTTGATAATGTTCTAGTGTGCAGTAGAATTCAATGACAAATATTGACCACGATGGGATGTTGAGCTGGTACTAATAATCATCAAAGTTATCTGCCATCATTTTGTAGAAGTGATTTGCTTTATGTTTTTCCCATTAATATGCAAAATCATGGTATTCATTATTACAGCTTTTTGTATTTCATATTTGTTAAGTAGCAACTATTAGGTACCATATATATTCGGATCTAATGTGGGTCCAAGATTAGCACCGTACCTCAACTCCAACGAGGCCTGCAATATCCTGCAATCCATAAATGAGATTTTAGAGACCTTTTTTTTTGTGTTGTGTGTGTGTGTGTGTGGGGGGTTGAAGTGTGTACCTTTTTGTTTCTAAGCTAAATTTGTATCACTCAAGCGTTTATAGAAATTAGTAGTTATCTTTATACCGTCCTACAATTTAGGTTAGGAAAACGTGTGAGCATATCATTCAAATAGAAGGAAGTAAAAATACAATGAGAGAATAACACCCAAAAGGGTTGGAGTTAAGAACCTTGAGCGACACAATAGGTTTGTAACCAAGTTCTTCAGTAGCTTTGTCGCAACTAAATGTTCTGTTCAAACTTGCATATTTAATTCTTGCGGATGTTAGCATTTGAGGTTGACGAAATCCGTAGCGGTAGAATAGTTTGTTGTAGCTCCACTCTATCACATAAGCTATTGGCATGAGAACAGATGAAGGTATTCTTATTTTGAGTCGACTGCAACAAAATGCCATCAATTAGCTATAGATTTCGATTGTAGTATGTGTACTCTTAATGTATAAAAATAAATTATATCCCATTCTAGCTGAAAGCTATACTATCATTGCCAAGGTGAACCACTGTTCCTTGACTATCATGGCTAACAAAACCGAGTTATTTGATATGTAAATAAAAGTGAAGAACTGCAAGATTATTCATAACAGTTAGAACTCCAGATATATAACAAATGTACAGTTTATAACAAAAGAGCGGTTTCCTAACAAGGGTCGATGAACAAGAACCAATTATCCTTATATATACTTATAAGCAATCATTTATATATATATTTCTGGACTCGTAAATGTGTCAGCAAACAATATAAATATATAAGAATAAAAATATAACTTACCTAGATATATGCAAATTGGAGATGTAGTGAATATCAATGTGACTTTTAATACAGTGGTTGTTATTTGGTGATACACAAATCAACTATAAAAGAATACTGCTAAAAATCAATAAAAGTATAAATTGAAATGCATGTATATTAGTACACACAAAGGGGAACGCGGGTTGTTTCTAAGAGGAACATATTTGTTAAAGAAAAAGCTAAATGAAGAAACTAAGAAATATACCTTAATTTATATCTACGACATCATACAAAAGAAGATCACCTTTTGTATCCAAGTTCCTCCAAAACCATGTATATGAAGTCCCACAAGTTCATCGGTTCCATATTTGTTATAAAGTAGGCCTAAAAGGTTAAATATGCCATAAGAAATAATAGCAGAAATCACATTTATGTGATTTAACAGTGAAGACATACTTTCCCTCCGCTTCTCTTTGCACCATCTTTAGTTGAAAGAGTTTTCTCAGCACAGATGTGACCATGTACCACATTCTCAACATATACAAGATCATCGCAATTCTTTCCATCACCAATAATGAACTGCAATAATATAGAGTAGGCCGATCATCTATTTAAGCTAGAAGACAAACCTTAATATTAGTTGTACTTAAAGACTAATCATTCAGCAAAGACAGACATATTAGTTGTACCTAAATATTAATCATTCAACAAAGAATGTATTATAGCTGCATAGGGATTAATTAGAGTATGGTAGTCTGCCATTGGTAGGTCAATATTGAGCACTGGGCATAATTCTCAAGCAAGGTTTGCTTGGCCCTAAATCAGGCTTGGTGCTAAGGCAATTTATGATCAAGCAAAATAAGATTCGCTTTCATGATAGACCCATATAGACGTGATATATAATTTGTACTTTCGGTATTGATAAAAAAATTGCTAGCGAAGTAACGCTATGTTATCTTACAGCAATGTTGCAAATATGAAGCCTATGTTACGACTCTTTCCCTCACGTGATGGAAACTTCCTTGCCCCCAATTCAATGAACAAACAATCGGTAGATAGGTCATGAGACGATCAAACATGCCTCAAAAGTACAACTCAAAACTCAATGTATATCAGACAAACAAAACAGAAACATTCCGGCGGATAGTAACTTTATGTTCTTCCCATTTTCCTTTTATTTTTTTTCCTTTTTAGAAGAATTTTCTTTTTTCCTTCTCCATGCATATTCAAATTTCAATTTGAAATTTTGAGGTTGATAGATTAATATTTATATAAATTTTGCCTATTTTCCAAAAATTTTCATGATCATTTGCATAAAATTTTGAGGATGCACCGTATACCCTTAGATAAATAGATACTACACGTACCTCAGGTAAAAAAGGTGGCATGGTAGAACACATGCAAATGTTTTTCACTTTGACGAATAATATTGTTACGAATGTATAGATTGGGCATACAAAACTATTACTGGTATATTCGTCTTGGAAAATATATACTTTCATAATATTATATATTTTTAGTTTTACAGATATACTAGAATACTAATTGGTGGCTAATGTTTTGGAGACCGTGTTGCTGTCCAGACGTCACTTTTTTTGTGACATGAGATAGTTATAATCATTATAATCTATTATCACTTTTTTATTATTATAAATATACATGTTAATCACAAAAGTACATGTCATGTAGTAAACTACTTGTTGAACAATGTTATTGTGAACATATTTCTAAACTATTTATTTAGTGATATGAATTATATTAACACAAAAAAATATATATACTTACTACTCCCTCCGGTCACAAATAGTTGTTGTTTTCGACATCATCATGGTCCCCAAAACTCAAATTTGACAACTAATTTCTATTGTAATATATTTAAAAAGATCCAATAAAATTATAATATTATGAAAGTATGTTTCGAGACGAATCTATAAATATGATTTTCATGCATCTTTTCTACATATTTAAAAAGATATCGATAGCTGAAGTTTTAAAAACTTGATTACACGTATTTAAATTGACAAGTTTTTGTGAATAAAAGAGAGTCCGTGCTTACCATTGTTCCTCCATAAGCAGTTAATGTTGGTACCAATATGCCACCGGGACCAAAAATGGCACCAGGACGTAGACAACAAGTGAGAAGCTCATTCACGTCGTTGGCCTTCATGACTAGCTTCTCTGCTTCTGCCTTAGTTTGTGCATATGCATCCGCAAACTAAAATTAACAAAACGTGTTTTGAGACAGATGCACATATTTTGAGAACAAAGATAAAAGTAGAGAGTGAATATTGTATACATGTATGGAGGCGGGAAATGTATGGTACAAGAAAGCTAACACTTGTTTAACCAAAACTTGTAGCCGGCCCCTAGAAATACGAATGCAGTAACTATGTTTTGATTAAAACTTACGAACAAAAAGTAAAACTTATGTCCATACTATGACCCTGTTTGGTAGAGCTCCAGATTCTGGCTCTACTTCAGATCTGAATCTTGTAGGCTAAAATAAATAGAATTAAGTTTATATTTTTAGTCTAAAATTAAATAAAATGATCTACCTAAACACTCTTAATATACCCACAGATCCAGATCTGTGGAGCTACAAATACCCAGCTCCACCAGATCCATAAATCTAGTGGAGCTGGAGCCGTACCAAACACGCCCTATATCCCATCCCATTAGTCGTTACAAATCATGCACATAAGATTATGTTATATATGATCAAACTATATGTTTTCTATTATTTGTCGATGGACAAATCTAAAAATCTTTGATTTTTGGGAAGACATATATTTGCAATTGTTTCAGCACACACATATTTGCAATTGGAGGAGTAGATAATCTCGTGTCAGAGACATCTGATCTACGCAACTATTTCCAAAATACCCTTGCATGTTGTTTAATAGGACTTCGCTCTCCAAGCAAGTGATGGCCAACTGCTTCAAATGCTATCATGTGATTTCCAATGCTAAATTAGTAAGGACAAGCATGTCAAAAACTGGGATATCTATCATTTCTTATTAGGTGTACCTAAGGCTAGAACAAAGTAAATTGGAACGGAAGTAGTATTAAGAAAAGCTGGCAATATCTTTATTGATTAATTGTTTTACACGTCTGACTAACTGAGAACTGAGCAAGCAATTAAAAATGATGAATTCATTTATGCAGGGCAACCTTATCTGGATATGGTATTGATTCATCTACGCCAAAGAGGCCATGAACTCCATCAAATACAACGCCACTCGAACTGGTGTATATAAGGCTTTTAACCTTGCATGTCTTGCAAGCATCAATGACATTCTTTGTCCCTGTGTAACATGTACGAAAAAGCAGAGGTATGTATGTGAGTAAACTGAATCCAGATGATGTAAACTTTTTCTAGATGACAACCACTTTGTCCAAATTCCCTGAAAAAACTTTACCCAAATGAATTTCGATTAGTTATTCCTACTTCAGAGATTTTATTCGCTATATTCTCCAGTTTTAGGTGGCTAGCATTACAAAAGGACTTGCAGTATCTTAGGCTGAAAGTTTACACAGGCAGAACTCATGGTTAAAGATTTCACTAACCCTCGACGTTGACCTTGTAATGAAGCTGGAAATTGTTCTTGCTAGGATCCGCAGCAGCCGTGTGGAAAACAACATCTACGCCTTCAAAAGCTTCATATATAGCAGAAGGTCAATATATTATATCGAGCATGCAATTAAAATGGATGTAAACTCGATCGATTGGCTCATTAAAGTATGAAAGCTTTAAGATTTTTTGATAGCTACCATGAGTCCACGACAATATCGGTTGTCAACTGATTTTTGGTATTTTTCAGGTAGGTAATTAAGGTTTATATGCATCTCAAACTCAAAGTCAGCCTCTGCCTTTAGCGTTAGCCAGGGCCCATGAGCTTAATTTGTTTGGAATGCACAAATTAATCTGAATGCATGTTATTCCTTGAAATCCTATGGCAATGGAATTGTCAATAATGCATAACTCAGAGGGTATTTCATAGGAAACAAAGCAAGCGTTACTTCCGGTTTTCCAGAGAGGTATTTCTCCGTTTCCCCCCCCCCCCCTCCTTCCTTCTGCAATTATTCTGGAAGAGACCATATTATCTAAGAGTACCAATGGAATTCTTGAAAGTTGTAGCTTTGTTCCAACCATCCAGACAGTATTCAAAATTTGCAAAATTCCATTATTGTGTTCTGCATCAATTATTCCAAAACAATGGACAAGCAAAATTTATCTTGAGCTGATCAGATTATCCAGAGAGCACTCAACTGCAAAAAAAAAGAAAAAAGAAAAGAAAAGAAGAAGAGCTAGCAAATAACTGGTTATCATCTATTCCATTGTTTATTGATTAAAAGTGTGCCGCAGGTCCTTAACTCTGTACGAGCATGTCACTTTGGGTCCCTGAACTTAAGAATTGCACAAACCTTGTACGGACATGTCACTTTGGGTCCCGATCTTAAGAACTGCACATTTAGATCACTGTACTTGCATAAGTTGGTCAATAAAGGTCCAAATCATACTTTATTGGTAATTACAAGCATGACATCTTAACTCAAATCTATATCAACATTTGGCGATGTGATTGTCATTTGAAATCATTGGAGAACTAATATTTTTCGATTCAGAGGAAGTTTTCACATGCCATTAGTCAACTTTTACAAACTTCTGATTGATCTTAGTTACCACTTGCATCGTCAAACTTTGACTTAACTAGGGTTGAAGTGTCACATGATCATTACCTGCTAACTAAGTGCGGTACTGGACCTCTATTACACATTTCTACAAGTTTAGGGACCTAAATATGCACTTCTCAAGTTGACTGATGCAAGTGACACACGAACACAAGTTTAGAGACATATGATGAACGATTTTTTTTAAAATAATACATGAAAAATAAAAAATCACAAAAATAATAAGCCAAAAAGAAAAATTACAGATGTAAGCCACTGTCGCCCTTCTGACTGTCGACTGAGTATAGTTGCCAGTCCAAAGAGCTATTGAATTTTTGTCGCCTATTGTAACGGCGACAGGAAGTCAGTCGCCGTTTAAACTGGCCATAAATGTACCAACTCGGAGCCATGTCATTAATCGCCAGTTGGACTGGCGACATACGGTTTCTATCACCAATCGAAATGGCGACTAATGGTTCACGTTCTTAGTTGCCATTTCAACTGGCGATAGAAACCACATTATAAAGCAGTGCGGCCGGCCGAGCCTCACCCATGCGCCCCAGAGCAAACCAAGAGCAACCAAACCGAGAGAAAGAAAAGGAAAGGGGAGAAGAAGAGGAAAAGGGAAGAGTATGTGAGGGGGAAGAAGAGGGAGGGGAGGATGAGGAGAAGTCCAGCCTACATTTGAAGGTTTAATCTCCTATTTTGTATTTTCGAAACGTAGGTTAGAAAATCAAAGTAATTACATGTGTAGGTATTTAGTTATGTAGACTAGTAATAATTGTGTAGATATTTGTAGAGTAGTAATTTATATCATTTAGATCATTAACACTTTTTGTAAATATTTGTAGATATTTCAGTATGTCGAATAGTAATAATTGCGTAGTTATTTGTAGACTAGTAATTTGTTGGTAGATATGGGTAGAGTAAGTTTTTTTATATGTACATTTAGATCATTTTCTATAAATATTTGCATATTGGTATTAATGGGAGAGCTAAGTTTAGAATAGTAATAATTATGTTGGTACGTGTAGGTTAGTAATATTAGTGTAGATATATTGCTATTTTTGCATTTGTAGTTCTGTGATCGCGGATTAGGTTCGCTCTTACATGTTGGGAATAATTTGTAAAACGTTGCTGGATAGTTTCAAGTAAAGTAAAATCTACAGACATTTCAAGCTATCGTGCATTGAATTGTAGAGCAGCTATGGATAGATTAAAAATATTTTTGTAGGTACGTTTAGATCGTTAAGATTGTCTATAAATATTTGTACATTGGTATTATTGTTAGAGCTCTAAACATAGTAATGTATTTGTTGCTGTGTAGAGGTTTGTAGTGCTGTGATAATTGTTTATGTTCGCTCCGACATGTTGGGAATAATTCGCAAAACGTTGCCGGATAGTATGAAGTTGAGAAGTAAAATTTAGGAAAATTTGAAGCAATTGTATATTGAAGTGTAGAGCAGATTCACATCATTCAAAGGCATATTTTCCTTATTAGGTTTGTAATTCTTTAAGATCATTACGTATTGCATGACATAATACCGATACGGCGTGTGCGTAATAACAATCGGGTAATAAATGTGCCGTAGGTATGGATGGCCAAGACCATTTCAAGATATACTATAGAAAAGGAGTTCCACACATAGGGGCCCAAGGGGCGGAACTAGGTCATTTTCCAAGTATGATAGCCAGTTTGTCGCGTGTAGGGGAGCATCCTTTGGGCATTGTTAAGAGATGATTGTATGACATGTTCTCATTGGACCCTGATCTAAGTGATCTTAAGTTGCACGGTGTTAGATGTCGATCAAGGAAATGCATGTACTGGGGGTTACTGAAACTGAAGGGGCCGAAGTCGTGGAGCCCTTATGTAAGAGTGGCTAAAGAGGAGGATGGCCTCTGGTGTTGTTGGCACAAGCATTTCAGACAGTTGCTTCTAGCCAAACGATGATAGAGGAGGTCGTGGATGCTGTTGAAGAAGAAGTTGGGGAGTCTAGCCACAGTCATACATCCTTATTGAGTCAAGACGTGGGTGAGGGGGAGGATACAGTGCAAGATAAACAAGGTGACGCTCCCTTACCGCAATGCAAGAACCCATGGGCATTGCGGACGAAAGGGAACATATAGAAGGGTTGGTGGAAAGAATAGATGCAGAGGACCGAGAGTACGAGGCTTTATCTGATGATAACATTTGCATTGATGGTGGGTTCGACGCGATGAGCATTACCCTGATGAGTGGGAGGACTACCAGTTCGAGAATGTAGTAGTGAATGATGGTGAAGGCCTTGAATGGGAGTATGGTGGGAACGAGGTGTAGTTGGGGGCAATTTACAAAAGTAAGTGGTAGGTGCAGGAGGCTGTGAAGGAATGGGTAGTGTCAATGCGGAGACCATTTAAGGTTGTTAAATCATCACCACAGGTTTATGACGTCAGGTGCGAGATGGAGGGGTGCCCATGGTGTGTTCATGCGTACTAGCCTAAGTGGGACATCGTTTGGAGGTGTTCCATAGTCATTCCGCATACATATGTGATGCTATAGTCTATGCAATCGATAGAAACATCTCTTCAGCCTTTGTTGCAAACATAATGTACGGAGAGATCATTAGCAACTTGGATCTCGAGCTCCGGTCTATTATACTTACAATAGAGCAGAGATTCCAGTACACCAAAAGTTATGCGAAGGCCTGGAGGGCGAAGCAGAAAGCCCTCGAAGCTAGGTTCGTTACATATGAAGACTCATACAAGAACCTGCCCAGCATGCTCCAAGCCGTTCAAGAGAGGAATGCAGGGACAGTTGTGGATATTTTCGAGCAGCCCTCACAGTGCTTCCCAAAGAAGATGGTTCTGAAGAGAGCATTTTTGCATTCAGTGCGTGCATCAACGCATTCAGACATTACCGACCGTTGCTTTGCGTGGACAGCACATTCTTGACTGAAAAGTACAAGGAGCAGATTTTAACTACCATTGGAGTAGATGGCAACAATTAGGTTTTTCCCGTCATGCTAGCTTTTGTGGAGAGTGAGAACACAGATAGCTGGCTTTTGTTTCTGAGGAACGTGATAGTTAGAATCGTCGACAACCGACCTCGGGTTTGCGTAATATATGATCATCACCTTGGGTTGTTGGAGGCAATTCTGTAGTTGCAGCTAGGTGAAGACGAGCCGACTCCATGGACAAATTTGCAGAGCAGGTGGTGCAAGCAGCACATAGGGGCGAACTTTTATAAGCAATTCAGAAACAAGACTCTAACAAAGCTGTTCAAGAGGTTGTGTGATCAGAATTAGCAGTGGAAGTTCGCTTCACTATGGATGAAGCTAGACGAACTAACGAGGAAGCATACAACAGAGGCTGCAAAGAACCCTACTCCTGGCATGGAAGTGGCCCCTGTAGCACTTCATGACTTACCTACAGACCCTCCGCAATTGGTTAGGACTGGCAGGGCAACGAAATACTTCTCCGAATGGATTGAAAATGAGGCAAAGGAGAAGTGGGCTTTTCTTTACGACATGGACGGTGCAAGGTACGATGTCATGACGACTAACCTGGCAGAGGTGTACAATTGGGTGATGAGGGGTCTGAGACCCCTTTCTGTCGTTGCTATAGTTAAGGGAGTTCTTCGTGGGATTACAAAGTACTTCGTGGATCGTCATGCGAAGTCATTAGTTGTCATGAATAATCCTGCCGTAAAGTACTCATATACGATCAGTTCATACATGGAAGATAAAGTAAAAAAAGGGGGAGATGCACAGAGCGTTCAGGATGGGGACGAGAGAGTTGCGTTTTGAGATATTGTGTAGGGACAAAGGCGGTCGTGGGATGAACTGCAGTAGAGTTTTATAGGAGTGCACCCTTAGGAGGCGGAGTTTTCCTACACATGCAACAAACCTCTTCTATTACACAGGCCTTGTGCACACGTAATGGCTGTATGCTCCACCATTCTATGGATCTGGGCATAGTCATGGATCAATGTTTCATGAAGGAAGCGGTGACTACAACTTGGAGTGGAGAAATGTATGGTATCGGTGTGGTTGGTTCATTCACGGACCATCGCATGTGGAAGCATACAAGGTGGGTTCCGAACATCAACAGGCTTAAGGGAGTCAGACGATGCCAAACAAGACGTATTCAAAATGATATGGACACTGCGGAATGTGGCCGTCGAGTGAAGAAATGCTCCATTTGGATGAAAACGGGGCACACTTTCAAGTATTGTCCAACACTGAACCAGAACTGAAGTGTTATGTAAACTCCGATATATGTCAGTTGTAATGTAATTTATTGGTATGTTTTTACCCTTTGGATATTATGGATATATTTGAACATATTTGATATTCTTGAGTAATAATATTTAGGTTGGACATTTGTTTGTGTGAATGTTTAAATGTATTTTGTTTGTGCTGAAATGGTGTGTGCATGTCATGTTTATATTTTAAAACATGTTGTTTACTAACTGTTTTTACTTGTATGATGTTTTTTACTTGAAATGGCGACAGAATTAGGCAACTCACATAGATGAACTAATGATCTATCTAGCTATAGCTTAGCTATGCTTGATGACGACATGCCACAGGGTAGTTTCGACGACGTGGAAGGTGCACACATCATCTTCCTCGATCTTGTTGTCCTGGCAGAAGCTCTTCCAGCCCTCTCCAAGCAGGTAGTAACTGTTCTTGTATAGAACACCACGCACCTACCATGACCTAGTGTTGTCCAATGAGGACTTGAGCGTAATCGTGCAACATTTACAGATCCCAATCGTGTTCCAGAAGGCTGAAGCTATAGACTACAAGCATTAAAAGTGAATTGGTTCGAACACAAATTTCTTCAGTTTCAATGCTTGCAGTCTGTAGCTTCAGCCTTCTAGAACTCGATTGGGCTCTGTAAATGTTGCTTAATTACGCTCAACATCTCATTGGACAGCACCAGGTCATGGAAGGTGTATGGTGTTCCATACAAGAACAGTTGCAACCTGCTTGAAGAGGGCAGGAAGAGCTTCTGCCAGGACAACAAGCTCAAGGAAGGTATTGTGTTCACCTTCCAAGTCGTTGAAACTTCTCTATGGCATGTCGATCAAGCATAGCTAAGCTACAGCTAGATAGATCTTCAATTCATCTATATGTGTTGCCTAGTTCTGTCGCCATTTCAAGTGGCGACAGAAAGCTGTCACCATTTCAATTGGCAACGGAACTCTGTCGCTAATAAAACTGGCGACCGAGATCCTACGCGGCGTCCACATCATTAAATGCCATTCAGAATGGCGATAAAACTCTGTCGCCATTCTGAATAGCGACAATAGTCTACTTCTGTTATTTTTTTGGCTTATTATTTTTGTAATTTTTAGTTCTTTGTGTATTTTTTTTAAAAAACTCTATGATGCAATTTACTCTTCTTTCTGAATCATGTAGTTGAACAATTCTTTTACTAAAAAAAGGGGGAAACGTTGGTTGGTACTACTAGTATTGCACAGAAGGGTATAATGTTAATAAGGGCATAATATTTTTAAAAACTAAAATATTTCTTTTCTATATGTGTAGAACTAAAACAACACTATCTTAAACCGGCGAATGTATATGTAACTATCATGTAGTTGAACAATTCTTTTACTAAAAAAAAAGGGGGAAACGTTGATTGGTACTACTAGTATTTCACAAAAGGTTATAATGTTAATAAGGGCATAATATTTTTAAAAACTAAAATATTTCTTTTCTATACGTGTAGAGCTAAAACAACACTATCTTAAACCGGCGAATGTATATGTAACTATCATGTAGTTGAACAATTCTTTTACTAAAAAAAGGGGGAAACGTTGATTCGTACTACTAGTATTGCACAGAAGGGTATAATGTTAATAAGGGCATAATATTTTTAAAAACTAAAATGTTTCTTTTCTATATGTGTAGAGCTAAAACAACACTATCTTAAACCGGCGAATGTATATGTAACTATCTTGGTACTGTTCTAATTACTTTGTAATGCAGCTGCGTTTTGTGTAAAACTATTCTATATATAATTGGGTAAATGCAAAATAGTCACTTCCATTTTGCAGAAAAACTATCCAAGATTTTTTGTTTGTAACTACGAATCAGTCAACTTCACCCAACAGAAATATGGCAATTGCGACGCAGTCCTCGCTGTTTTATGTTTTCCATAAATTCAAAAGTTTTCTGTCGCCATTTTAATCTTCAAATCCTTTCCTTGAACCCTCAAAAGTTTTTTAAACTATGCTCTTTTACTTGCGCTTTAGTCTTCAAACCAATTGCAACTGGAATCCTGCGGTAACAAGTGAGGTTCTAGCTGGTTACTACCAAAATTAATGCTCAAAATCAAGTCAACACTTAAATTTTGAGACAGAGGGAATATCTCGATCGTTAGTAATTGACATTTAACTAATTGTCTAGTCGTTGTCACACGGTCCGTACCTATGGAGCTGCCTCCTTATTTTTTTTCCCATTGTCTGGGCAACTGCTCGGTCATCAAGCATCTTTTGTGTTGTTGAAGTTATGGCAATGATTCGGGTCAAGAGGGACATCTAAACCATCATCATAAGCAATCATAGTTTATGGTGCACTCATGTAATCAACTTTCAATTTTGGCACGAAATCAACATATGCAACATTTCGGACAAAATTGGCGATGTAGTCTATAGAGTGTTGTAGCACCTTTTAAAATTTCAACATAAGATTCAAAAAGTGTTAAGAGGAAACAAGAAAGATAAGTTTACTATGAAAGTAGTATTTGTCTTTTTCATTTCTTTTTATTTATCATTTTTCTCTTTTTTGTTACTCTTAGCTAGAATGGATTTCCACTTGCAATTTTATATATAGGTAGAGTAAACAGAGAACTATGTTAATCTTTTTTTTTCAAAACTTTTACATATTGATATGGTGCCTGAACAGAAAATGATTGCATGAGTACATACTACAAATGGTGATTGCATAGGACACAGTGCCAGTTTCCGGAAGCTTTGGCCTATTTGGCCCATTTGCACGTTTTGTTTTTGCATATTTGGCCACTCGTCCCAACAAAATTGCAAATATAGCTCCCTTCTTGACCGCGGAAGCAACGTAGGCAACACATGTCACCTACCACGCTCCCATACCGTAGCATGTTGTCGGCTTCGCAGCAGCTCTGTGCATTGCGATAGGTAGGGTGGGCCCACTACGACAGAGAAGCTACGACACCCGTAGCGCGATAGGTTCCTATTGTAGTCCCGGTTTATAGTAGGATTGCAGAGCTCACCATTGCGTAGGCCTATGCCCCTACAACACCTTGTCCCAAAATCTGCTCAAAGCCCATCCACCATGGGTTAGGCCCACACATGCATAACACACTACTTACACTTTCGTCCTCACTTCATGTAATAGGGTTAACTCGAAGGTGCTATGTTTAGACCCAACAGTCAATATATACTACTAAAACTCACTTTAGACAAACAATACATGACTAATCCCATTACTGCTCCACATGGGACTTCACATTAACGGACTGGGGTATTACAACCCCATTTAACTAGTTACTCGTGGGGACTGCCCCTGCGCTCACTCATTTCAGCGCCTAAGAGGGAAAAGTAGATAGGGAGAGGAGTGAGGAAGCTGACTTATAGTTAGGTTTTTTGAGGTGATTTAGGGGTAGCTACGTTACTAACTAGGAGAAGTTGTAGTTGTAAAAGTTATAGATCAAATTGTAAAATAACCATTACACTAACTAAATACTAATAAAAATAATTACATAACTTGCACACACATTTATATTCGTGTTAGTGGGTTATTAATGATGAATTAGTGGAATGGTTATTTTGATGGTGTTATTTATTTTGCATGCACATAGTAGTTAACGTGTATGTACATTTGAAATATTTATGTTAGTCATGATAATTAACTCGTTAGTGTCAAATTAGTTACAAGGTTTTATTGTAAAAATGCATTGTTATATGGACATACTAGTAGATATGCATGCACATATGATATTTCTATGTTAGTTGTTAATTAATGATGTTATTTTTTTGGTAAAGTAGAAAAATTAGTATAATTAAGAAGACCATAATACAAATAATATGTAGTTAATAGTATTGGTAAAGTGGAAAAATAATTATGGTGTGTACATACCATTGGTAAAATGGAAAATTAATTTTGTTCTTATGTAGAAAATTTTTAGTGAAATATGGTAGCCAGAGAACACTATTGAAGTTTCAATGTGTTTTTGTTGATGGAATAACTTAAATTATTTGTATGCGAGTTAGTAGGTAGTGATTGGAATTGGATATACTAAATTTTTTGTTATGTGTATTCTTTTAAATCAATTAGGGATGTATTGTACGCAATAATTTTATTCAGTAATGTTGAATGGTATAAAGCCGTTTATAGTAAACTAGTATGTGATAGGAAATATTGGTTAATTTGACCGTTAATAATTGGAAATTGACATATCTAATATATGTACGTAAATTATTATGATAGGTATGTGATGATGGATAATGTGATGATGGATATTCAAGATTTGTTTAAGCTCTATGAGGAGGGTGTTGTCTGCGACGGGCCATACGGGGTGGACCTATCAAATTGTGAATAGAAAAAGATCCGGATATCGGGTCTGAACAAGACGGGTTTGGTTGAACTTCCGAGGTGCATACGAAGGGCATTTGATAAGGCGATTGCAAGGAATAAGCTTGCCATCGAGATGGTAAATGTCAGAATGGTAGGAGAGTCATCGGAGTATGTCTGGGAGCTTATCAAGGTGATGGGCAACGTGTTGTGGGGGTAGTACATGCAGAATACAATGAATCTGGATGCTACAATACATGGTAAGCTGATGGTGTATGTAGCATCCCAATTTTTTTGCATTTCTTGAATCTAATAAGCATTTTATATTTTTATGAACTTTTTGGAATTCATTTGATTTAATTTACATTATTTGATTTATGGCTTATTTATAAAGTTGTTTCGAAAATATGAAAGGTTTAAATAAAATTTTGTTGGAAATATTTTATTTAAGTTCCAAATGCCTTAAAATATTTTATGGAATTTTTCTAATATTTTTACTATTTTATTTGGCTTATTCTATTTTTTGACATTTATTTTATTCAAAAAAGATTTAAAATTCGAATGAATAGTTCTAGGCTGAGCCCATTGGACCCGGCCCATTTTCCCTCCTCGCCGCCAGCCCATCCCTATCCGTTCCAACCGAAACCCTAACCCAAAGTCTGTCGACCATTGGATCTTGATCCAACAGCCGTGTTTTCTCCGTGTCGCTGGCGCGTGTGGCCGTCGGATCACTTCCGTGTGGACGTCCGCGATGCTGCCACGTCACCTATCCGAGCCGTAGTCGGATTTCATCATTGTATCCGAGCGAACCTCGATTCGCGCATGATACACGGAAGCCGAGGTCGCTATTTAAAGCGCCGCCGCCACCCTCGTTTTCTTTCGCCCTGCGCCGCGTCTTCTGGTCGAGTTGCGCACGCCGAGACGGCACCATTTGCCTACAAAAGCTCACCAGAGTTCATGGAAGAAGCCATCATCATTTTTCGCTGATACCGTCGTCATCCGCCGTCCTCTATCACACTCATGCTCGGATTCGAGACCGCCTCGTCAGACCCAGAAGAAAACATCACCGGAGGAGTACCAGAGAGATGCCGCCGTGGTCGTCGTCCTCAGGTTAGGTGGGATCTTGCCGCCAAGCGCCGTCGTTCATCGTGAAGCTTTCCCAGCCTTCGAATCTTCATCGAGCGGTGCTGGTATGGACGCGTGTCGTAATCCCGTAGCACTTCGCCATCGCTTGTGACCGTCAGATCTAGATCGAACTTCTTAGAGTCAGCCACATGGAGGTAGTGTTATCTCACCACGTGTCCGCCGCATAGCTTTTGTTCGTCAGATCTTGACCGTTGGTTTTGAATCATGCGGCCATGATCGCGCCGCAACCCGAGCCAGTAGCATGCTGCCGCATGTCGTGCGAGGACCGAGGGGTCACCGCCACCTAGTCGCTGCTGATGTCAGCCATGACGTCGGCGATGATGTCGCTCGTGGTCGGTCCCACCACCAGTGGCTATATGCCGTGGACCGAGTCCACCGTGGACTCGAGTGCGTTTGTGGAACCGGTTCATGGACCGTGGGCTCACATGTCAGCCTACTAACGATTTTTCCAGAAAAGTATTTATTTATTAAATTAGATTACGATGTTAGCAATGACGTCATAAATATGTTTTCCTTTAGAAAAATTATTCGGCCGAAATTTATTTCTTTGCTGACATCAGCATGACATCATAAATGCTATTTTTCAATACAAAAATAATTATGGTAATTCTGTTTTTCTATTTTTCATTTTATTTCAAACTTGAAAGGGTTCGTTCTCCCTCATATGAGCTCCGATTGAGTTGATTCCAGTTTTTAAAAATTTGTAAAATAGAGCTATATTTAATTGTGAATTTTATTTAATTTTTGGAGTTGATTTTGCTCTCTAATTTTGGTATTTATTGCTTTATCGCTTATTTTGCGTAGACATTGAAGTACCCGAGGTATTCGTGAGCAAGGAGCTAATCCAAAACTAAGGTCTAGAGCAGGATTTATTGCTTTTCTTAATGAATTGGCAACACACACTAGCTTTTCTTAGTGAGTGCACTTCTATCCAGTAAAATTTACTCACGCAACACCACGCACTAACCACCTCTAAAATAGGGCACACTCTACCACCACAGCTAACACTCCACTCGAGCTAATTTTGAGAACATGTAGAAAGGAGGGAGAAGAGAAGTAGAGTATGTCACTCCGCTAGGGTTGGGGATGCTGGATTGTGTAGAGATGCTTCGGAAGCAGAAGTGGGTGCCAAGAAGGCGAGAATCTATCCTAATTCTTCTTGCAAAGATGTACTTGTACCACCAGAGTTTTCACGCCCGTAGTTTGGTGGTAATTCAGTGTGGATCATTCAATTCATGCATCCAGACACCGTTGTCCAGGCATACTACACGTGCGGGGATTACTGCATAAGTAAATGTCACGTATGTATATTTCATATTGCATGTTGCAGTTTACGAATCGCTAAGTCATCTATGCATAATCCCCGATGTCGAAGAAATCCTATTTCTGATGGATCAACAGGCCAGACAAGTACGATAGGGCATTCATCCAGCAAAAATACATGTTGAACTATAAGCGAAAGGAACAAATGGACCCTAACGTATAGGACGTATGATTGCAAGCTTAGCTTCTTTTTCATCCCTTAGTGTTTTCGATTATAAAAGACGTACATATATCTAAGCTTCAGTTCGGGTTGATGGTTCGTGCACATTGCCATTTGTATCTAGGAGTAGCGAGATGAGCATATGCACCTAACCAACCTTACGCGCTATGTAAGTCACACTTTCGTTATGAAGTGTTATGTTGGGTTTGAAATGGTTTGTTCAAACAAAAATCATAACTGAACTTTCTTAAGTGTATACCACAAACTCTTCAAATTATCTCTTTTAGTTAGCTATTATTTCAAAACTACATAACTATCAACAGTCCTTAGTCGCTCCTTGGTTATGTGACCAAGGCCCAAAATGGTGATTGTGTTAAATTTCTGTAAAAAGGAAAGCAGGAGCCCACATGCCACGATATAGCAATGCAATAGAATCTATCGCGGTCCCAAAGCACGGCAGGAGTTACTACGTTCCAATACCACAGGAGGTTGGTGCAACTCACACCTACCGTGCTTATTGTGGTACCTGGTGCAGTGGATGGATGTGCCGAGGAGCGGGTACAGTAGATAGTTCGTGTCGTTTGTCGATGTTTTCGTGGTTGAGAAGAAATTATTTTTATAATTTTGTTCGAATGGAGACGGAGTAGAAAAAAAAAATCAGGCCTAAGCCAGAGGTTCGGTTTCAGGCCTGAGCCACGTATGCTTGTTGCTAGCTGCACCTGTAGCTCTAGGCATGTGTGCGCGCTGGCTTGGTCCAGTATCTCATTCAATCCATGTTTAACACGTCATCATATCAGTGAACTTGTTTAATGCCTAGTACAATACATGGGTCCCATAGGCTCCCGCGAACTTTTTTTTTCTCGACTTATAGTCTTAATGTCGTGTGATCAATTTCTTAAACTTTGAAGTTGCTACACGTGTATTCGACCCTTGAGGGCTTACTACACGTGTATGCCGAGATCTCGTTCTCCGGAGCTAAACGAAAATTTGATTATCCGGCCGAATTCAAAAAATTCGTTTTGCTACAGTAATCTCATTTTTTTCGACGAGATTTCGCCCTTGACGCCCGGTATCTCGGGATTTGAATCCGGAATTCAAAGTTTAATACCCGGATTTGACCGGATTTAGGTCAATTACCCAGGAAAAGTGATCTTCTATGATAATTTATCGAAAAACTATTTTTTGAGATATTTTTTAAAAACTGTAGAAATGTTGTTTGATTTTTATAAAATTTTACATAATTTATCCGGATGTGAAAAATTTATGGTACCATACTAGGAAGTTTAGGATCATATCGAAAAAGTTTCAAAATAATGGAACTTAATTTGTTATCTTTAAAAAATCAAAAACTGAGTGAATATTATTGGGAGGATAAGATTATCAGAATTTTATAAATTTTCTCGTGTGTGATCATGATCCAAAATTTTTATGAGAGATTAATAATTGAGTCAGTAACTTTCTATAAAATTGTTTAAAAAAATTAACTTTTTTTTCTCCCAATCAAATCTATGTATTTATTGAACTTCATTTGTTATATTTCAAAAATAAAAAACGAAAGAACATACATGGTACACTGTACTTGTAAGAAATTTATAAATTCAGTGGAGTGTGATCATGATTTAAAATTTTATGAGATCTTAATAATTTCCTTATAACCCTTATGCAAAATTTTCAAAAAATTTAAACATTTTATGTTGCTAAAGCAAATCTATGTATTGATCATCACGCTGTTATAAGAACGTAGCACTGTCAGAATTTTTAGAACTCCTTCAAGTTTGATCATCATATAAAAATTTTACAGAAATGTTGATGATAAATCAGGACCATCTACAAAAATGTTCAAAATTTTCTAACATGGTTTGTAGCATTTTTCATTTGGTTGAAGTTTGTAGGTAAAGCTTTTATTAGTACAGTAGCACTGTCTAAATTTTTAAAAATTCATGAAGCTTGATCATCATCTGAAAATTTTATGAGAACATTACTGATACATCCCAACCTTGCACAGAAAAATTAAAAAATTTCTAACGTGATTTGTTTCATTTTTCATTCGGTTCAAACTTGCAAGTCAGCGTTTTAACAGGATAGTAGCAATATTTGTATTTTTAAAAATTCCTCAGATCTGGTAATTATGTAAAAATTTTATGAGAACATCACTGATGTGTCAGAAACCTATAAAAAAAATTCAAAATGTTTCGAGATCGTTTGATCTATTTTTCGCTTGGTACAATTTTGCCGAGATCTCGGCAAATCTCGCCGAGATTTCGCAAAACTGGCCGAAATTTCGGTTTCCTTGGGAGAAAAAAAATCCAAATCCAAATTTGAATTTTTGTTTTTGTATTTAGTTTGAAATTTGTACAAAATTTTTAAATTTTGCCGAGATTTTGTTCTCCGACGATAGACGAAATTTAGAGAAAAAACGAGATTTTGAATTCTGATATGGCCGAGAGCATAAGCTGACCAGGCCAGTCCCAATATTATCAGCTCGAGATTCTATAATAATATTTTTTTATCCACAGTAAAATACAATCATCTAGCCAGTTCCATCAAATGTTCATAGTAGGATAAGCATACGGTACCCTTGGTAAGCTGGCTTGGGTCGCAGACGTTGGCGGAGGCGTAGACGGCGCGGCCGTTGTGGAGGGCACCGCCGAGCAGCCCGTCCTTCTCGGCGGAGTCGAGAGCGACAGCAGGGGCGAGGTCGGTGATCCGTACGCGCCACTCGCAGGAGCGGAGCAGCGCCGCCACAAGGTGCCTCGCCATGAAGCCCCGCCAGCCGGTCACCGCGCACCACCTCGTTTCCCTACGGCTGCCGTCGCCAACCGGCGATCCCATCTCGATAAACGGCTACCACGTATTACGTGTACGCTGTATGTTGGTATACAGAGCACGGTGCTATTGTTCAGGTTCTTGCATCCCTTCATTTATAGGCTGATGAGTGACTCCTGTTAGAGTTAGCATTAATTGCATTCAATGTGAAACTGTACTGTTATACTCGGCTCGCCAGAGAAAATTAATGCAGTCCGCGCGCTACAGTGTTCACGTCACGATATTGTATATATGGCTACTGGACGTGGGTTTCGAGGCGGATTTTTTTTCGGTCGGTGGCACGACAAGGACGGCATGCTTCAAGGTATGATGTTTGTAAATGTTACGAATTTATATTTCATATTGCAGGTTGCAGTTTACGAATCGCTAAGTCATTCGTGCATAATCCTCGATGTCAAAGAAATCCTATTCCTGATGGATCGATAGACCAGACAAGTACGATAGGGTATTCATCCAGTAAAAATACATGTTAAACTATATTGTTGCGACTAAGAATTTCATCTATTGGAAACCTTACACAACAATGAGCGAAAAAGACAAAGAAAAGATACTGATGGTTTGTAAGGAAATGTCGTAGCGTTGGAAGGCCCATGGTAAGCTTACAAACAAGAGAAAGGTGCCGATGGGCCCAATGTCACTGCTGAAAGTAAGGTTATTTCAAATTGGGACATGCCTAAATTGGATCTGGAAGCTAAGTATTAGGTTATATGTTATATGAATAATTGGAAGAAGGCAAAAACTCGTGCTGACAGGCTCTATAAGCAAAAGGAACAAATGGACCTAACGTATAGGACGTATGATTGCAAGCTTAACTTCTTTTTCATCCCTTAGTGTTTTTGATTATAAAAGGTGTACATATATCTATGCTTCAGTTCGGGTTGATGGTTCGTGCACATTGCCATTTGTATCTAGGAGTAGCGAGACGAGCATATGCACCTAACCAACCGTACGCGCTATGTAAGTCACACTTTCGTTATGAAGTGTTATGTTGGGTTTGAAATGGTTTGTTGAAACAAAAATCATAACTGAACTTTCTTAAGTGTATACGACAAACTCTTCGAATTATCTCTTTTAGTTAGCTATTATTTCAAAACTACATAACTATCAACAGTCCTTAGTCGCTCCTTGGTTATGTGACCAAGGGCCAAAATGGTGATTGTGTTAAATTTCTGTAAAAAGGAAAGCATGGAGCCCACAAGCCACGATATAGCAATGCAATAGAATCTATCGCGGTCCCAAAGCACGGCAGGAGTTACTATGTTCCAATACCACAGGAGGCTGCTACAACTCACACCTACCACTACTACAGAATCAGTTATCTTTGCCACCATATCATTGCCGGTTCATCAAAAATCGGTAGTAATAATATTATCACTGCCAGTTCTGATGGAAAACCGACAGTAACGGCTTTTTTCTGATGAACCGGCAGTGATAAATCCCTTATTACTGTCGGTTCGTGTCCGAACCGGCAGTAATACTATCACTGCCGGTTTTTAGAAGAACCGATAGTGATGATATTTTTTGAAAAATCATAACTTTTTCATACGGGGTCGGATGGAGATAAAATTTATATGAAAATTGCAGCTCTCGACGAGATCTACAACTTTGTTGTTGACAACTTTTTCATTTGAAGTAGTTTAAATATCTAAATAATAGTATCACTGCCGGTTGGCGGTTCGTATTCCCAACTGGCAGTAATAATGCTACCAACCATTTTTCGAAAAATCATAACTTTTTCATACGGGGTCGGATGGAGATAAAATTTATATGACAATTGTAGCTCTCGACGAGATCTACAACTTTGTAGTTGACAACTTTTTCATTTGATGTAGTTTAAATATCCAAATTATGGTATCACTGTCGGTTGGTGGTTCGTATTCTCAACCGGCAGTAATAATGCTACCAACCATTTTTCGAAAATCATAACTTTTTCGTACAATGTCGGATGGAGATAAAATTTATATGAAAATTGTAGCTCTCAACGAGATCTACAACTTTGTAGTTGACAATTTTTTAATTTGAAATATTTTAAATATCCAAATAATAGTATCACTGCCGGTTGGCGGTTCGTATTCCCAACCGGCAGTAATAATACTACCAACGTATCCAACCATTTTTGAAAAACTCATAACTTTTTCATCCGTAGTCAGATGGAGATAAATTTTATATGAAACTTGTAGCTCTCGACGAGATCTACAACTTTGTAGTTGACAACTTTTTCATTTGAAGTAGTTAAATATTCAAATAATAGTATCACTGCCGGTTGGCGGTTCGTATTCCCAACCGACAGTAATAATGCTACCAATCATTTTTCGAAAAATCATAACTTTTCCATACGGAGTCGGATGGAGATAAAATTTATATGAAAATTGTAGCTCTCGATCAGATCTACAACTTTGTAGTTGACAATCTTTCCATTTGAATTCATTTAGATATCCAAATAATTATCAAAAGGTTCGGAGACAAAGGAACAAAAGGAAAATATATCCTATATTGGTTGAGTAATGAGTGATAGGTGAGATGGTAAGGTGGCCTCGCGTGAGGCAGTAGATCGTGAGTTCGAGTCCTTGCAACCGCACGCGCGCGTAATTCGCGCGAAAATCGTATGACTTGTGACTTGCGACGCGCGGTTCGACTATCTCTGCCGACCAATCACAGCCGGTTCCAAAATCCGGCAGTGATGCCTGTTTGAAACCGGCTGTGATATAGTGTTCTGCAGTAGTGTGCCGTGCTTTTTGGGGTACCTGGCGCAGTGGATGGATGTGCCGAGGAGACGACGACTCGCTACAGTAAAAGAGCACAGTAGGTAGTTCGTGTCGTTTGTCGGTGCTTTCGTGGTCGAGAAGAAATTATTTTTATAATTTTGTTCAACGGGAGACGGAATAGAAAAAAAAAATCAGGCCTAAGCCAAAGGTTCGGTTTCAGGCCTGAGCCAAGTATGCTTGTTGCTAGCTGCACCTGTAGCTCTAGGCATGTGTGCGCGCTGGCTTGGTCCAGTATCTCATTCAATCCATGTTTAACACGTCATCATATCAGTGAACTTGTTTAATGCCTAGTACAATACATGGGTCCCATAGGCTCCCGCGAACTTTTTTTTTCTCGACTTATAGTCTTAATGTCGTGTGATCAATTTCTTAAACTTTGAAGTTGCTACACGTGTATTCGACCCTTGAGGGCTTACTAACGTTAGTAACACCGCAATGGATGTTGTTTTATTAGCGTGTTAATTTTGGTTTGCAACATTTGTTGTTTTGGATTTTTCATGCACCATTTCTTTACTACTTAAAAAGAAAATAGTGATGGTGATTCGTCTATCTCTCTTCTCTTCTCCCCTTATACAAGAATTATGTGTTAATATGTAGGTCTTCGTAAAACTTCTCCAACAAAAAATAGAAAAAGCAATTTATCAATAAACAAATATAAATTCTCTAAAATTCTATAACAAAAAAAATATGAAAGTTGTACAGACTTACGGCTGAACCGAGCACACGAAGCCATGATATGGCCCAGGGTTTCAAATCTCGCCAGAATTTCGCGAGTTTTTGCTGAGATCTCGTTCTCCGGAGCTAAACGAAATTTTGACTGCCGGCTGAATTCAAAGATTCAAAAAAATTCGTTTTGCTACACTAATCTCATTTTTTTCGACGAGATTTCGCCCTTGTCGCCCGGTATCTCGGGATTTGAATCCGGAATTCAAAGTTTAATACCCGGATTTGACTGAATTTAGGTCAATTACCCTGGAAAAGTGATCTTCTATGATAATTTGTCAAAAAACTATTTTTTGAGATATTTTTAAAAAACTGCAGAAATGCTGTTTGATTTTTACAAAATTTTACATAATTTATCCCGATGTGAAAAATTTATGGTACCATACTAGGAAGTTTAGGATCATACCGAAAAAGTTTCAAAATAATGGAACTTCATTTGTTCTCTTTAAAAAATCAAAAACTCAATGAATATAATTGGGACAATAAGATTGTTAGAATTTTATAAATTTTCTCGTGTGTGATCATGATCCAAAATTTTTATGAGAGATTAATAATTGACTCAGTAACATTCTATAAAATTGTTTAAAAAATTTAACTTTTTCTCTTTCAATCAAATCTATGTTTTTATTGAACTTTATTTGTTATATTTCAAAAATAAAAAAATGAAAGAACATACACGTTACACTGTACTTGTAAGAAATTTATAAATTCAATGGAGTGTGATCATGATTTAAAATTTTATGAAATCTTAATAATTTTCTTATAACTCTTATGCAAAATTTTCAAAAAATTTAAACATTTTATGTTGCTAAAGCATCATCACGCTTTTATAAGAACGTAGCACTGTCAGAATTTTTAGAACTCATTCAAGTTTGATCATCATATGAAAATTTTACAGAAATATTGATGATAAATCAGGATCATCTACAAAAATGTTCAAAATTTTCTAACATGGTTTGTAGTATTTTTCATTTGGTTGAAGTTTGAAGGTAAAGCTTTTATGAGCACAGTAACACTCTCCGAATTTTTAAAAATTCATGAAGGTTGATTATCAACTGAAAATTTTACGAGAACATTATTGATACATCACAACCTAGCACAAAAAATTTAAAAATTTTCTAACATGATTTGTTTAATTTTTCATTCGGTTTAAACTTGCAGGTCAGCGTTTTATCACGACAGTAGCAATGTTTGCATTTTTAAAAATTCCTCAGATCTGGTAATTATCTACAAATTTTATGGGAACATCACTGATGTGTCAGAAACCTATAAAAAATTTTCAAAATGTTTCGACATCGTTTGATCTATTTTTCGCTCGATGCAATTTTGTCGAGATCTCGGCAAATCTCGCCGAGATCTTCGCAAAACCGACCGAAATTTCGGTTATCTTGGGAGAAAAAAAAATCAAGATTTGAATTTTTGTTTTTCTATTTTATTCGAAATTTGTACAAAATTTTTAAATTTCGCCGAGATTTCGTTCTCCGGTCATAGACGAAATTTAGAGAAAAACAAGATTTTGAATCCTGATATGGCCAAGAGCATAAGCTGACCAGGCCGGTCCCAATATTATCAGCTCGAGATTCTATAATAATATAATTTTTTTATCCACAGTACAATACAATCATCTAGCCAGTTCCATCAAATGTTCATAGTAGGATAAGCATACGGTACCCTTGGTAAGCTGGCTTGGGTCGCAGACGTTGGCGGAGGCGTAGACGGCGCGGCCGTCGTGGAGGGCGGCGCCGAGCAGCCCGTCCTTCTCGGTGGAGTCGAGAGCGGCAGCAGGGGCGAGGTCGGTGATCCGTACGCGCCACTCGCAGGAGCGGAGCAGCGCCGCCACAAGGTGCCTCGCCATGAAGCCCCGCCCGCCGGTCACCGCGCACCACCTCGTCTCCCTACGGCCGCCGTCGCCAACCGGCGATCCCATCTCGATAAACGACTACCACGTATTACGTGTACGCTGTATGTTGGTATACAGAGCACGGTGCTATTGTTCAGGTTCTTGCATCCCTTCATTTATAGGCTGACGAGTGACTCCTGTTAGCGTTAGCATTAATTGCATTCAATGTGAAACTATCTGCTATACCTCTGCTCGCGAGAGAAAATTAATGCAGTCCGCGCGCTACAGTGTTCACGTCACGATATTGTATATATGGCTACTGGACGTGGGTTTCGACGCGGATTTTTTTATCGGTTCGTAGCACGACAAGGACAGCATGCTTCAAGGTATGATGTTTGTAAATGTTACGTATTTATATTTCATACTGCATGTTGCAGTTTACGAATCGCTAAGTCATCCGTGTATAATCCCCGATGTCGGAGAAATCCTATTCCTGATGGATCGATAGGCAGAAAAGTACGATAGAGCATTAATTCAGCAAAAATACATGTTGAACTATACAATTGCGACTAAGAATTTCATCTATTGGAAACCTTACACAATCAAAAGCGAAAAAGACAAAGAAAAAATAATGATGGTTTGTAAGGAAATGTCGTAGTGCTGGAAGGCCCATGGTAAGCTTACAAACAAGAGAAAGGTGACGATGGCCCTAATGTCACGGCTGAAAGTAAGGTTATTTCAAATTGGGACATGCCTAAATTGGACCTGGAAGCTAAGTATTAGGTTATAGCCCTGTTTGTTTCGGCTTTTTCACTGGCTTAAAAGCAGAAAAGCCAAAACCGAAACAAACGACTGACTTTTAAGTCAGGCTTAAAAAAAACCAAAAGTCTCCATATAACTATAAGCCAAAAGCCAAGTGAGAGGTGCTTTTATGGGATGAAATAACCCTTTGCCACCGGAAGTTTCCAAAATTAGCCAGCAAATGCTATTATATATAAACTCAAGAATCCTTCTCCCATCTCCTCATTTCTCCTCGTCTTCTCTCGCTCCCCTGTGTGAAATGCCTTCTCCCTCCGCCGCTCCGGTCTCTGCTGTCCTCGACCTCCTTCCTCCTCCGCCGTCCTCAGCCTTCTTTCTCCTCCACCGACCCGAATCAAGTTGATAAATAATTATGCTTATAATGAAGTTTGATCTCAAGATTAATCTATGTTTTTCAATACGACATTCGGTTAAAAAAGTATAAAATATTTGTATTAGATAAATTAGTACATAAGAAAAGTCCTTACAACCTTAAAGGGTATTTCAAACTTTCTAGTAATAAGCTACACCCAGGGTTCACAAAACCGAATTTCAAAAAATTGTTCAAAATTCGAAAAGCGCAAAAACCGCTCGAAAAACCACTCGAAAACCGAATTTCAATAAATGCTGTTTGATTTTTATAAAATTTTACATAATTTATCCAGATGTGAAAAATTTATGGTACCATACTAGGAAGTTTAGGATCATACTGAAAAAGTTTCAAAATATTGGAACTTCATTTTGTTATCTTTAAAAAATCAAAAACTGAATGAATATAATTGGGACAATAAGATTGTCAGAATTTTATAAATTTTCTCGTGTGTGATCATTATCCAAAATTTTTATGAGAGATTAATAATTGACTCAGTAACATTCTATAAAATTGTTTAAAAAAATTAACTTTTTTCTCTCATTCAAATCTATGTATTTATTGAACTTCATTTGTTATATTTCAAAAATAAAAAACGAAAGAACACACATGGCACACTGTATTTGTAAGAAATTTATAAATTCAGTGGAGTGTGATTATGATTTAAAATTTTATAAGATCTTAATAATTTTCTTATAACCTTATGTAAAATTTTCAAAAAATTTAAATATTTTATGTTGCTAAAGCAAATCTATGTATTGATCATCATGCTTTTATAAGAACATAGCACCGTCAGAATATTCGGTTCAAACTTGCTCGTTAGCGTTTTATCAGAACAGTAGCAACGTTTAAATTTCTAAAAATTCGTCAGATTTGATAATCATCTGAAATTTTTATTAGAACATCACTGATGTGTTAGAAATCTACAAAAAAAAATTCAAAATATTTCGACATCGTTTGGTCCATTTTTCACTCGGTGCAATTTTGCCAAGATCTCGGCAAATCTCGTCGAGATCTCGGCAAAACCGGCCAAAATTTCGGTTTTCTGGGTAAAAAAAACCGGGTTTGAATTTTTATTTTTGTATTTTGTCTTGAATTTGTCCAAAATTTTTAAATTTCCCCGAGATTTCGTTCTCCAGCCATAGACAAAATTTGGAGAAAAAGAGATTTTGAACCTTGATATGGCCAAAAGCATAAGCTGACTAGGCCAGTCCCAATATTATCGGATTCTATAATAATATGATTTTTTTATCCACATTAAAATACAAACATCCAGCCAGTTCCATCAAAATGTTCATAGTAGGATAAGCATACGGTACCCTCGGTAAGTTGGCTTGGGTCGCAGACGTTGGCTGAGGCGTAGACGGCGCGGCCGTCGTGGAGGGCGGCGCCGAGCAGCCCGTTCTTCTCGGCGGAGTCGAGAGCGGCAGCAGGGGCGAGGTCGGTGATCCGTACGCGCCACTCGCAGGAGCGGAGCAACGCCGCCACAAGGTGCCTCGCCATGAAGCCCCGCCCGCCGGTCACCGCGCACCACTTCGTCTCCCTACGGCCGCCGTCGCCAACCGGCGATCCCATCTCGATAAACGGCAAAATTTCAAATACAGTCAACAGTATACAGTATAATTTCAATTTTGAACTACTTCTTCGCGTATTCTTCCAAATGGCAGCGATACCCGGCATCTGGGGCACCGGCAGTGCATAGCCGGCACATGGTGTGCCGGCTATGCCATAGCCCTGTGGGCCCCGCCGTCGCGTCGTGTCGCTTCTTTGCTTGCTCGTTTGTCCGCGATTGCTTCGCATGCATCGAAAACCAATTAATTTGCATGCATGTTGATGATTGCTATGCCGTGGGTCCGACCGATCTCGTCGAATGTCAACTCGGTTGTTTGCATGCATCCCCACTTTGCGCCGATTACGTCGCGCGCGGAGGTGATTTGCAAGCTGCTGGTTGCGTCCCGTGTGAAGATGCATGCCTTGGGCTCGGTCGGTCGCGTCGCCCGTGGAGGTGATTTGCATGCATGCTTTGCTTTAATCTTCAGTCTCTCGTCGCGTCAATCCTTGTCTGTCTGCACGTTTGAACTTCCCGTGAGTTGAGTAGGGCAAGAAACAATTATTGCTGCTAGTTGGAGCATAGCTTGATTAAGTAAATTATTTCTGGTTGACCACTGTCATACGGATTACACACTTAATTACTTAGTCTACCGACCCGCTCGTGGATTACACACATCAATGAAATTTTCATAAAAATTTCGGTTGACAAGTTAATTTTAACCGAGCGAAAAATGAAACAAATCATGTTAGAAAATTTTGAAATTGCTTAACGAAAAACTAAACAATAGATTGGATTATATTACAAGAGTACAAGGGCATTACAACAGTGACGAAATTGCTTATCGAAACAACTAACGAAAGCATTGTTGGTCATGGTGGAACAAATGATCGTTCCGCCTATTTGGGTACAGCGGAAATGATGTCCAACATTTTCTGCATATTACATGACCCGTGTAAATTATGCGATTTGTTCTCGGACACCGCTCAATCCCTACTATGAAAGAACTCCAAGGGGATGCGCAGTGCTCCCAGCTATCGCCGGATGGGTGGCCAATGCCGTACGTCTCGGGTGTGTAAGATTGAATTTTTTTGGCTTTTTTATGTGGATTTCTGCCCTCCCATATGGGCATGTCATCCCGATTCCTGGCGTCCCCTATGTTAATACCACCTGGGTTCCCGCACGGTCTGCGCAACATGTCAAGGATTTGTTGCGTGGTGTGGACCTCGACGGACTGCTTCCCCTTGTCCCTTCCTCTTCGAGAGGAGGTACCCTCTTGCGCCGCATGGCGGAGACTTGCCGAGACGCCGCTCTGCTTTGGCTCGCACTCCACTACATGGTGAAGGAGGTGTGTGTTGGGCTTATCCTTGTACAACCGAAGCGTGCCTGCAGCCAATGCAAGATGCCCGGTTTGGTCGTTGAATAACACCGTAGGCGTACTCGGGTCCGCTTTTCGGGCGGTAGTAGCACCACGGAGAGGGTTGATCCCCGCTATCCCACACAGAAGTTTGAGATGTGGATGGTACGCCTCTCGGATCCACCCGGTTGAAGTAGCCGCACCATTCATCCTCGGCCAAAGGGCACCGTAGAATCTCCGTCCGCTAGATCTTCGTGGCGGTATCAACCACCGCCGCAGCCGTGTTCGCAAAAGTCGGGCTTCGGGTGGCCCTTGAGGAGGTTTCTCATTTGACTCGAGCAATTTCGCACATGTCCTTTTGAACTCCTGTATGCGATGAACTGGTTTAGAATTATTACTTTGTGAGTGAAACATGAGTAGGTCGCATGAAACTCACCGATTGGTTGGCGCCTTGCCCACCGCCCGAACTCGGTCGATCTAGAACGGGACGATCCCGGCGGCCTCTCCCACCGGTTGAAGTTCTCGGGCGAAGCCGGTTCGGCGTCGTGGCAGTTGTAGACAAATTCGTAGTCATGTTGTTCTGGGCCATCGATCCATTGGAAGAAGCAACACCGGTCCTTGTCTTTGCCGAAAAGAAAGAACGATGCATGAAATGGTATTGTTACCTCAGATTGTGTAGACACCAGAGGTTTACCTTGTAAGAGCGGCACAACAAGAGTGAGCGCGGCGGCCGTCTCTCCGTGGGTAGATCGCATCATCTTCGCCGGAAGGTTGCATTCGTGATTTGGGTCGGGCAGCCCGCAGGATCAAGCGCCAACGCCATCGTATCCGGTACTCGGGCGAGATGACTTCGCTGTCAAGAGGCGATGGTAGAACGACATCATGTAGATTCTGCGATATTTATCTGGTTTGGCGATGTTGAATGTGTATCCCTCGGTAGGTTTTATATTGGTGGTGGGGCGTTACTCCACACAACTACAAAGACCACCGATTCGATCGACGACCGTCACCTTGTGAGAAAAGCCGGTCAAAGGTCGCACGAGCCGTCACCACATGTCGAAGGTCGCACGAGTCACCCTCCACCTCAAAAAAGCCGCACGACTGTCACTCTCTGTCAAAAGTCGCACGATGTGTCACCCTCAGGAAAGGTCGCACGACGTGTCACCCTCACAAAGGCGCAAAGAAGTTAGGCCACAAGGGATTTCAACGACGTTGTCGATTAGGTTTTGCTTAAGTAGGATTCGATGAAAATCAAGTTTTAATTAAAATATTTTTACATAATATGGTAGTATATATACTAAACTCGATATGGAGGCTTTTTCTTTTCTTTCGCATTAGGACGAGAGATTTTTCCGATTGCCGTAAAGGCTTAGTCATTATAGTTTGTGCGCTTCTTAATCTTCAAAGGTATTTGCAATGATAAGTTTTGTATGCCACATCGGATGTAATTGAAATATGTCTCCATATTATGGTAGAGTAAATGTTGTAGGATGGTACGAGCTTTTCTTTCATTATTTTCCATTTATACAAGATATTTCATGACTTGTCAAAAGCTAATTCGACTAAGCCGATCGCTGATTATGTCAAATTTTAATTCTTCGATCATGCGCGACACCTTATGGAAGAATCTAACCATTTTTCATATAATAGCAGGAGATTGCCCTCAAAATATTTCTAAGTTAGTTTCGTGATATTACGCATTTATTTCAGACGTTTTTCACGTGTATGGTCATTAGGGCTTAATATGGCCTAACTCAAAATTGATCAAATTGATGTTATTTCTGTACATAAAGCTAGTACATGTTATTTTAAGGTTGTATCATTTTATTTGATCGAATTCGAGGCTTGTTTGTGAATGTTACGAACAAATGATCGTTTTGCCGATTGTATGTTTAAGCAAGTAGTAAACAATGCAAACTGAAGCAAAGTCTAAATGTTTTTACATATATGTGACCTATGCAATCCCAAGAATGTAAAAAAACAGGTTTTATCAATTTTTGAGGTCGTTTGAACATTTTTCTAGCCTCTTGAAATTTGAATGTTATTAAGGGTTTGAACTAGCCATAACTGATTCAGAATGCATTTAAATTTAAATATTTTTGCAGAAAAGAAGTACATATGGTTGCAGGAAGCTATGGTATTTATTTCAAGATTTAAGGATGATGGGTGATAGGTCGTGCAGGTTTTATAATGACGGGTGACAGGTCTTGCAGCTTTTATGATGATGGGTCATAGGTCATGCAGCTTTGATGATTTGTAGTGACATGTCGTGCAGCTTTGATGATGGGTGACTAGTCGTGCAGCTTTGATGATTTGTAGTGACATGTCGTGCAGCTTTGATGATTTGTAGTGACATGTCGTGCAACTTTGATGATGGGTGACTGGTCGTGCAGCTTTGATGATGTGTAGTGACAGGTCGTGCAGCTTTCATGATGGGTGACTGGTCGTGCAGCTTTAATGATGTGTAGTGACAGGTTGTGCAGCTTTGATGATGGGTGACTGGTCGTGCAGCTTTAATGATGTGTAGTGACAGGTCGTGCAGCTTTGATGATGGGTGACTAGTCGTGCAGCTTTAATGACGGGTGACAGGTCATGCTGCTTTGATGAATCACTATAAATAGCTTACCTGTCCGATGCGTCTCCATCAGACTCTCCAAACACCTCCCCATCTGCAAGGAGGCAACCACTCCAGCCTCTCTTGACCTCCAAAGTGCCTTGCCATCAAGTGCCTCCAGCAAATCCGGCGTGGGCGTCGCCGCTTCGTCGTCAACCAGATCCACCTCGCCATCGACCTCTTCGACCTCAAGTGCCGCGAGATCGACTGGATCCGTAAGGTATGAGCCCTAACTTGATTTGGATGTGAGCTTTAAACTCGGGATTGCAACGGAATAGAGCTTTCATGCGCTGCATGTTCCCCTTTCTCCTTATGCATGTCAGGTATGAAACCCATATGACAGCTATTCAGCACATAGGTTTGTTAATTACACACTTGTAATACTTGTAGATGGACAAGGATCCGGAGAAGCTCAGTAAAGGATTGGCATGGACAGTGGAACAAATAGAATGCATCGCCTCTGACCTTAACAAAATTACCCAAGACAATTTTAGTCCGGACACATGTCCATGTAGCAATGCACACAATGGTCTTGTGATTGATATCGAAGCTATAGCTCGCAGCCTTGAGCAAGTTGCCATTCAGTCACGTGAATCGATGCAAAGAGATGAAGTAGAGCCGAAAGAGGATGCAGAGACTGAAGGGGATGTAGACCCTGATCTGTGTCTTCCTTACGACTACCAAAACGATGACGAGGGTAAACGTGAGGATTGGCAATATTGTGAAGATGAGGGTATCGACATTGATAGTGATGGTTCGGGAGTGTTCTAGTATGTTTTAATGTTAAGTCTTGTTAAGTTATTGTAATGCTGATGGATGTTGCTTAGCCTTGTTAAAATATTTTAATGTTGCTGGATGTTGGTGAGACTTGATAAGATATTGTAATGTTGACAGATGTTGCTAAGACTTGTTCGGATCACTAGTGGGGGTTAGAAAGGAACAAAAACGGACCATAAAATTTCAACCAAATGCAGGCAAGCTGTTTTCAATACAGTAGGATCTTCTCAATTTTTAATGATTTTATATGTTGTTCTACAGAAAAACTTGTCAACATCAAAAAGTTGTGTTTCGAAATTCTCTACAACTTTTATGTAGAACACATAATTTTTCGAGCACGGGAAGACCCTTAAAAAGGCAAATTACTGCCAGCAATTTAAATCGGTCCGGCGCTAACGTGAGAACTCACTGTTAACCTTCCCGATGTTCTATGATTTTTTCTGTTGCTCAAATAAAAAACTTGTTGCCATGAATTGAGAAAACGAAACGATACATGAAACTTAGCAAGTCACGGAACCTGAGTTTCGCGGTGAGGATCTGAAGTGATTTATGTTTGCGCGGACCGAAAAAGTTGAGCCACAGACACAAGAAATTGGTCCTCTAAACCCTGCAGAGCTTTAGATCGACCTATTTACGCCTGACCGAAAAAATCGGTCCGTCGTAAGAGTAAGAGATTTTATAGTTTTAACACACATGAAAAAGTATAGAAAACATTAGCCTTTTCAGACATTATAGTTTTAAGAAAGCAGAGACAAACACGAAAGACTATTACTCTTAATATAGCATTTTTGACCATAGAGAGACTATTTAGACTATACTGAACTAGACTATTCTTCGGACTGTTCTTCTCCCCCTTTGGCATCAACAACCAAAAGGGTCACTTCTTGCGTTTTGAAAAATTTCTTTTCAGCATGCTGGCCATTCTGGAGCTTGTGCTTCTTCGTGGAGAAGGAGGTGACTGTTCTCGGTCTCTGTCAGAAAGAGGAGAAGCCATTGCTTGATTGTGCCAGCTGGGATAATCAGGATCTCCAGGCTGAGGATTGAAAGTACATTCACTGAAGTCATGTTGGACATCTCTGACAAGTTCCTGAGTTTCTTCAGTTTTGTCCAACAAAAGTTGTGCAATGTCCTGCTGATTCGATGTCAGGTTAAGTCGAGTGTCTACAATATAGTCCCAAAATGATCTAATTGATCGCATGTGAATCTAAACAGCTTCAGTCTTTTCAAGTTCTTGTAGACATTCTCGAGCAAACTTGTCAATCTGTGCATTTTGAGCATTTTGCTTCTTGTTAAGATCATACATTCTTTCTTTGATGACCAGTTGTTCAGCTTTTAATTTCACCAATCCATTTTCTTATGTCCCACTGATTTCTCCGATCATATCAAATCTTTGTAAGTTTCATTTCGAGATTTTCTTGGTTTTGATAGATCTTTTGCATTAGTACTTGTTTGTTGGTGAATTGCGCCATTTGTTCATCATGTCTCTCGGCGCACCAATTTCCTTTCTTCTTCTATATTTTCTTGAGCATTTCGAGATCGTTGTTGTATTGTCGCTCGAATGATGTGAACCACCACAGCCGTGAGTCCCACCAAGATGGTTGATGAAATGGTTCAGCTCGGGATGATGAGAATAGTGAGAATTATCATCTTAATTCGTAAAGGCCGGTATATGACCACGAGGAGTTCGGAACCGCCGCTTCATGCTCATGAGCTGCACTGAAATCTTTGTCCTTCCATGAATCCGCAGTAGTAGTGCTAGTTCTTGTAGTCTATGAATTTCCTCATCTTCACGATGAGACTCGAGTGACATACACTGCAGATGTTCGATCGCCCAAACCTTTGCCGACTTAGATGTTCGAGCTATAGTTCAAGATATCTGTGGGAGTATATGAAAGGTTAGGAACTGGGAAAGTGTATTCTGAGTGTGATAGCTATGACTTGGAGCCCTCCATCATCATCTGAATTTTCAAGGATCTCAGATTCTCTTGAGCACTAGGCTCATGAATGACTGGTTGAAAAGTGGAGATACTTGCAGTCTGCTTTCTTGTACACCGGCTTGGACAATTTGTATTGCTTATGGCCGAATTGAATTCTCTGTCCCTCTCACCGGGAAATGATCCCTTGAGCCAAAAGCATCCGAGTGATTTGCATGGCAAAAGGAAGATGGCTACCCATCTTTCAGATATAGCTTCTTCCATTTCACCAAGGATGTAACTGTTAAATCAATGGGTTGTCTTGATAATATCAGTGTAGCAACCATGCAAGACATGGGGTTACTCCTTCCTTGTAACCGGTTTTAGGTAAATAGTGTGTTTGAGAATTAGGAGTAGAGCCTTGGCTTCGCAGCTAAGTAATGAACCCTATTTGCATTAAAACTAGCCTCATGAATATTTCAGAGATGTGGGCGGATACTTGTAGGTCGCATGTCACCAACTGCTCCATCTACTTCTGTGGAACATCCTATCATGAATCCTAGTTCTGCTTCAAAGAAAGGACATGAGGCCCCGATGGCGACTTCAAACCGAGGAGTTCTTACTTTTCTCTTAATTCCATCAATAGTAAATGAATGAAGTGTCTATTTTTGTTTACTAAGAGTGTTGCATAGAATTCCATGATCCTATTTTCACTCCAAGTTGGTCCGACCGAGGACATGAGAGTTGCAAGTCCAGAGTTGATCTAACACAATCTAGAATTCTATCCGATCCTAGCACGTAACTAATTTGGTTCCACCAACATATTGATGCTCGCAAAGTGCCAAAGGAGCTTCCCATTCTTATTTGTCCTATTTCTGTAACCCATATAGATGTTTCTCTGAAATGTGGTGATAAATTGCTCATTGAGGGCAGGTCTATCAATAGGAAACCAGATTCTTTTAGGTACTAATCTGGCAGCTCTTAGTTTCCTTCCTCCTAGAACAGCTAGCTCATGTCCACAAATTATGTCTACTTCACCACTGAGTTCTATTTCTTCATCAGATGATATGCTTGCACTAGGCTGATAGTCACTATCATTTTAAGAGGAGGTTGAGTCATATTGCATTGGTACTCTTGGTGGTTTAGTTGTTACTTTCTTTACCACACCGCTAGATCATTGATATATGTTCGCTTTGGCTTTCTTTTTCCCTTTAACTTTATCAGCAATTTTTCCAAAAAGACCTCTTTTGTCTGGATTTTGTGAACTCATCCTGACTAGGGTTTCTTTTGTCTGATACCGAATGCTGAGTGACTTGATGAAATTACCAGAGGCTAAAAACACTGACAATGCCGAATGCAAGAAATTGAAGAACAGCCTAAGAAACAGAAGAGATGACCTTATAAGATGAATTCTAACTAGGGTTTCGATCTAGCAAGGAAAGAGGATAAGATAGAAGAACTTACGAGACCTTAGTAGTAGAGGCTGAGCAGTTTTAGTGCCGTTGACAAACACCCGTTCGGGATGAGCTTCGGCGAAGAAGAAGAGAAACACAAACTCTGGAGATTTCTTGCGAAAAGCATGAGAAAGATGAAACTCTGGTCAAAGGGTTCAAGCCAGAAAACGAGAGAAGGCATTATAAATAGCACGAACGTTTAGGAGTAAAAGCTGTGACACAGACAACTCACGGGAAACAAACACCATGTGCCGGCTATGGCTCGTGGGCCCGCCGCCGCGTCCGCTGCCGCGTCTCTGCTGCTCGCTTGTCCGCGAGTGCCGCACGCGCTAAAACCAATTAATTTGCATGCACGCTGATGACTGCTATGCCTTGGGCCCGGCCGGTCTCGCCGAATGTCACCTCGGTTGTTTGCATGCATCCTCACTTTGCGCCGATTACGCCGCGCGTGGAGGTGATTTGCAAGTCGCCGGTCGCGTCCGTGTGAAGATGCATGCCTTGACTAGGTCGGTCGCGTCGCGGTGGAGGTGATTTGCATGCATGCTTTGCTTTAATCTTCGCCTCTCGCCACGCCAATCCTTGTCTGCTTGCACTTTGAACTTCCCGTGAGTTGAGTAGGGCAAGAAACAATTATTGCTGCTAATTGGAGCATGGCTTGATTAAGTAAATTATTTCTGTTTGACCACTGTCATACGGATTACGCACTTAATTACTTAGTGTACCGATCCGCTCGTGGATTACGCACATCAATGGTATTTTCTTAAAAATTTCGGTTGACCCTAAAAATTTCGAGCACGGGAAGACCCAAAAAAAGTGGACCAAATAATTTTTCGAGCACGGGAAGACCCTAAAAAAGTGGTAACAAGAATCGGTCAGGCGCAAACAAAAATCGGTCCGGCACAAACAAAAAACGGTCCGGCGCAAACGTGAACACTCACCGTTAACCTTCCCGATTTTCTATGATTTTTTCCGATGCTCAAATGAAAATATTGTCAACACGAAGAAGATGCGTCTTCCAATTCTCTACAACTTTCATGTGGACCAAATAATTTTTCGAGCACGGGAAGACCCTAAAAAAGTGGTAACAAGAATCGATCCGGCGCAAACAAAAATCGATCCGGCTCAAATGTGAACACTCACCGTTGACCTTCCCGATTTTCTATGATTTTTTCTGATGCTCAAATGAAAAACTTGTCAACACGAAGAAGATGCGTCTTCCAATTCTCTACAACTTTCATGTGTACCCTCTTGCGCCGTTGGCGGAGACTTGCCGAGATGCCTGCTCTGTTTCGGCTCGCACTCCACTACATGGTGAAGGCGATATAGAGAAGCATAGGAAAGTAACGACATCAATTGTCGTACTTTGAGGAGGTCTCTTTATGAAATAGTAGTTGGGATTGTAACCAGGGAATCCAAGAATTTAGTTACCAAACTTGGACAGGGTTAGCAAAGATAAGAAATTTAGAAGATTGTGATCAAAACAATTTGAAAAAGAGAAGGCATAGATGATGGAGCTATTGTCGTACACGCCCTGGACTGCTTTTCAGTCAGCGCCTGACCGAGTCCTGATGGCTTTCCATCTACGCCGGCCCGGATAAAACGGTCCGCCGTAGTTGGAAAACACTCGGTTTGGTTTCATGGCAAATGTCCGAGGTGCATAGCATGGGTATGATTGACTCAAGCTCAAGAATTTGTACGGTGATGTACCATAAGTCCAACTACACACACGCCGGACCTAAAATTTTGGTCCGGGGTACATAGTCTTGAGAGGCTTTGTTGAACCTGCACGATTTAATACGCCGGACCAAAAAAGCGGTCCGTCGTATATGTGAAGAGAGCAGAGGTTTACACTGGCAAAAAAAGAGATTTGCGACGGCCCAAAAAAATTGTTCCGTCGAGCATATGTTTTGATTTAGCCAAGCAAACTGTGTTTGCGCCGGACCGAAAAAGTTGGTCCGGCGTACACATGGTTTGTTCTAACTTAGCACCAAATAACAACGATAATAAGTATAACTAAGTATGCTTCTTGATCATCGACACCAAAACCTACGATAAGTTTAATAAAAAGAATAGGAGCCTAGATGCTCTCACATGGGTGATTTGACTGCACTCAAGAATCGCCTGTGATTTGACCTCGAGCGCGGCGATGGGGACCAGGGCGGCGTGGCGGCAGCGAGCCGGGCGCAGCGCCGGGGCCCCGGGGTGGGGCGCAGCGCAGACAAGTGGCGGCCGGCGGGAGCGTAGGCACGCTCGGGCCGGTCAGAAATTGGTCGATCGGGCGACGCGAGAGAAAAAGCCGAGCAGCTTCCGTAGGACGATTACACAATTGTACAAAGATCGCCTCTATCGGCAATGAGTATGCAAGGCTCTATAAGTAGGCCTTCATACCAGCCGCTGCACATATCCTCCTCCTCCTCACCCATTCACATATCCTCATCCTCATCCCATTCCTTGCCTCCAAAGGCCATGTCTCAAACGGCGAGCTCAGAAATCGGAGGGCCTGCAGGCGCTTGCATCGCAAGGCAAGTCGATTGTCCTAATTGCCATGTCCAAGCTAATGTGTTCTACTCCACCACCGAGGCAAATAACGACCGGGTGTTCTACAAATGCCCTTTTTCTCCGTAAGTGAAAAGTTCGCTTGCTCTCTTTTTCCGGCTTGGGCTTGTGTAGTTCTTGGAGATATCTCATTTCTTTGCACACCAAAGCATGTTAATCTCATCACGTAGGTCGGAGGGTGCCAATATTTCCAGTGGCGGACACCATGGACACCTCGGTGGAGCGTCGACAACCACAAGCACTACAGAGGACGCATCGTACTATGGAGGATAGGATGGACCCTATGCTCGAGCAGAGGTCGAACATGCCGATGTTCAAGATGGACCGCATTTTAGATAATGTGAAATGGTTGGAGAAGATGGTGTGCGTGGCTATCCTTGTTGTAATCGGTAGCTATTCTTGTGAAGTAGATTGTAAGTCGATTAGCTACCATCACTCCGAGCTTCTTTAGCCATAATTCACTACTCGTGGCATCTTTTCATGGTAATAAAGCCTTCCAAGATCCCGTGAAATACCTTGTGCGAAGGGAAGTAGTCACTAATAGCTTAGAAATAATCTCGATATCTGCTCTAACGTAGACTTTAAAATTAGTTTATTTCGACACACTAAACAAACTAATGAAAACTCCATACAAGAGATTTCACGACGCTGTCGATTAGGGTTTTGCTTAGGTTGGATTCGATGCAAATCAAGCTTGAATTAAAATATTTTCATAGAATATGGTAGTATATATACTAATCTTTGATACGGACCCTTTTTCTTTTACTTTTACATTAGGACGAGATATTTTTCTCGATTGCCGAAAGGCTTAGTCATTACAGCTTTGTGCAGCTTCTTAATCTTGGAAGGTGTTTGCAATGATAAGTTTTATATGGTACATCGTTGTAATCGAAATATTATTCCATATTACGGTGGAGTAAATGTTACAGGATGGTACTGATCTTTTCTTTCATTATTTTCCATCTATGTACGATATTTCATGACTTTCCGAAAGGTAATACGATCGTATGATCGAGCGGTTAAGGTCAAATTTTAATTCTTCGATCACACTGACCTTATGGAAGAATCTAACCATTTTTCTTGTAATAGC
The DNA here is from genome assembly GCA_036346275.1 of Otatea glauca. NCBI lineage: Eukaryota > Viridiplantae > Streptophyta > Magnoliopsida > Poales > Poaceae > Otatea > Otatea glauca. The sequence goes on along the minus strand of CM070715.1, from coordinate 38,247,072 downwards.
AGGAGATTGCCTCAAAGTATTTCAAAGTTAGTTTCGTGATATTAAGCATTTATTTTAGACATTTTTCACGTGTACGGTCATTAGGGCTCAATATGGTCTAACTCAAAATTGATCAAATTGATGTTATTTCTGTACATAAAGCTAGTACATGTTATTTTAAGGTTATAGCATTTTATTTCGTCGAATTCGAGACTTGTTTGCGAAGGTTACGAACAAATGATCGTTTTGCCGATCGAATGTTCAAGCAACTAGTAAACAATGCAAATTGAAGCAAAGTCTAAATGTTTGTACAAATCATGACCTATGCAATCCCAAGATTGTAAAAATATAGTTTTTCAAGCATCGAGGTCGTGAACAATTTTCCAAACTACTTGAAATTTGAATGTTATTAAGGGCTTGTTGCACGCAAGTCACTTGCTCGCCTCTAGTCGACATTGTTGCACGGTGTCCCCCGTGTGATAGGTTATGCCCTAACTTACGATGATGAGTGATAGGTCATGCAGCTTTGATGAATCGGTCCGGCGCAAATAAAAATCGGTCTGACACAAACAAAAATCGGTTTTCTATGATTTTTTCTGTTGTTGAAACGAAAAACTTGTCAACATGAAGAAGATGCGCCTTGAAATTCTCCACAACTTCTGTGTGGACCAAATAATTTTTCGAGCACGGGAAGATCCTAAGAAAGTGCTAAAAAGAATCGGTCCGGCGCAAACAAAAATCGGTCCGGCGCAAACGTGAACACTCACCGTGAACCTTCCCGATTTTCTATGATTTTTTCTGTTGCTGAAATGAAAAACTTGTCAACATGAAGAAGATGCGCCTTAAAATTCCCCACAACTTTCGTATGGACCAAATAATTTTTCGAGCACGGGAAGACCCTAAGAAAGTGCTAACAAGAATCGGTCCGGCGCAAACAAAAATCGGTCCGGCGCAAACGTGAACACTCACCGTGAACCTTCCCGATTTTCTATGATTTTTCTGTTGCTGAAATGAAAACTTGTCAACATGAAGAAGATGCGCCTTGAAATTCCCCACAACTTTCGTGTGGACCAAATAATTTTTCGAGCACGGGAAGACCCTAAGAAAGTGCTAACAAGAATCGGTCCGGCGCAAACAAAAATCGGTCCAGCGCAAACGTGAACACTCACCGTGAACCTTCCCGATTTTCTATGATTTTTTCTGTTGCTGAAATGAAAAACTTGTCAACATGAAGAAGATGCGCCTTGAAATTCCCCACAACTTTCGTGTGGACCAAATAATTTTTCGAGCACGGGAAGACCCTAAGGAAGTGCTAACAAGAATCGGTCCGGCGCAAACAAGAATCGGTCCGGCGCAAACGTGAACACTCACCGTCAACCTTCCCGATTTTCTATGATTTTTTCTGTTGCTGAAATGAAAAACTTGTCAACATGAGGAAGATGCGTCTTGAAATTCTCTACAACTTTCGTGTGGACCAAATAATTTTTCGAGCACGGAAAGACCCTATGAAAGTGCTAACAAGAATCGGTCCGGCGCAAACAAAAATCGGTCCGGCGCAAACGTGAACACTCACCGTTAACCTTCCCGATTTTCTATGATTTTTTCTGTTGCTGAAATGAAAAACTTGTCAACATGTGGAAGATGCGTCTTGAAATTCTCTACAACTTTCGTGTGGACCAAATAATTTTCCGAGCACGGGAAGACCCTAAGAAAGTGCTTACAAGAATCGGTCCGACGCAAACGTGAACACTCACCGTTAACCTTCCCCATTTTCTATGATTTTTTCTGTTGCTGAAATGAAAAACTTGTAATCCAAATTTGACCATACAATAGTTATTTGACATTAAAGCTAGGTCAAAGTAATAAATGCAGTACACACAGATGTAAAAATCATCGCGTTCCTCCTCCGCCGCCCACCCCGCCTTCCGTGAAGTCCTCCGGGTGAACGCCTCGGCATGTGTCCGCCGCCGTCCCGCACTCGTGAGGGGCCTTGCCGCTGGGAAGCTCTCCTGTCCTCATCAATTTGCTGCGCCGGACCCCCGTAAGGTGTAGTTAGCACCACCATGCGCTCTCGTGTACCAGCCAACGGGTCCTCCGGAGGAAGCGCGTTGATCGAGGATGTGCTGCGTGGGATCCTCGCTGCACGGAGTCCGATGTCGTGAGGATTCACCTCCGTGGGCATCCATCGCCCACGCCGAGGAGCTCGTGAATGTCGCTTGCTCCATTCCGTGCCACCAAAGCAAGATCCTCACTCCACCGTGGCGCTTGCTCGCACCCAACCCGAGCGCCATCACCGCCGCTATGGTGAACGCCGCCGTGCTCACCTCCGCCGTGATGGTCGGCACAACTTGTTGGTTGCGCCACATGTGGGTAATCACGACGCCGTAGTCCCGCTGTAGTAAAACATGTAGTGAGTTACGCTACAAAGTAGAGTATTTAACAACAGCTTGCCTTGAATTGAGAAAATAAACGATACATGAAACTTAGCAAGTCACGGAACCCGAGTATCGCGGTGAGGATCCGATGTGCACGAGATGTGGACGGACGCTACTGTGGAGGGACGAGCACTCCGTGATGAATGTGTATCCACCGATTGCCGGCATGGGAGGCACGTGAAGGATCCATAACCGAACTTCGCACTTCGCTTGGCCTAGGTGCGCATCCACCGAAAGAACGGATAGCCGAGACCAAATGAGACCCTCTCACATCAAGTATCCGTGCATTGGCCAATAAGACAACGTACATTGTAGGATATCATATTAAGAAATTGATATAGACAAAGACGAAATATAAATATATACTTCACCCTCCTCTCATGAAGTACCTTCGTAGGTCGCCTGTTGTAGAAGCGATGATGACTCGCCGCCACGCAGCGCGGCGGTTCATCAGATCGCATCTCGTGACGCTTCTCGCGACTACAAAACAAGGTTCACGGTAAGTATGTATTGTTTATGACAAATTGAAAGGATTGCATGCATCAAAGTACTAACCAGACGTGAAGTCGGCGGAACGGTCCTCGGGAACGGTCTTGGTGCATCTTCCACAGACTACTAAGTAGAGTGGCGCGTGTGCGAGGACGGTACCACGAGAAGTACTCCCAAGACGAGGAAGGGTCGACGACCTCAGAGGGACAACGGCAGAAGCATCGCCCGCTGCTCCACCGCAGATGTGATCACGATGGACGGTGGACCAATCCAACGTGCCTCCTGCTCTTTGCGCCCTCCCGCACGTAAGTTTGAAGGGTTACAACTCACAAAAGAAAGAATGATCATAACGTAGTAATGCAGATTTTTCTACTAAACTTACAAGTGTGATCGGCCCGCGCCCGTGGTGGGAGGACCGGACTACTCGCCAGATCCGAACCGTCGCCGCACACGCCGGGAGTAGACTTCACGCACTCGTACACAATGAAGCATGTAGTCATCCACGTGTGCTCATCCTGTACGTAACGATGAGATGCGTGCGCCGCTGCGATCTCCGCAAATCTCCCTCGGCCCATGGATCCCACCACGTGCTCGGCAATCAGAAGTCAAGATCGCTACCGCCAGCGCTGGTAGCTTCCGTGATCCTCGAGGTGGCTCTATCGCAACCTAGCATGGATCCACCTATAGCCCATCGTGGGCCTCATGCTCGTGCACGCCCCGGAGATATCCGCTGGTACATAGCGCTTCTCCACCCTAGGACGAGAGATAGGAGATACTCCACCCACATCCGCATTTAGTGCAAAAACTCGTGATCGACTTCTTCGCGGTGGCCGCCGCAAGCATCACAAAGTCCTCTCAGAGGTAGTCGCTAACATAGCGGAACCCCAAATATACTGTGGGACTCATCCGCTGCGCGACTAGATGACGCGCTAACAAGATGAGGTGTGGCTCAAGATAGTCGCCCGCGCGCTGCGTAACATGATACCTCCGAGTAAATCATAGAGGTACACCTCCGTGTGCTCGAAATGGTGTCCTCGTCACGCCTCGTGACATGGGCCGACGGCAATTCGCGGAACCATTTCAAGGAGAGGCCGTGGTCCTTGCCTCACGCACGGACGACCAAACCTCGCAATGTAAACAAATGAATGTTAGCTTAATTCAAGTAAAACTTTAAGCATGTAACAACATACATGTTTACCTTTGTTGCACGTATTCTCCATCGATCCTTACGTGGCGCTGCACTCCACTAAGGGGCAACATCCGATCGGCAAGCCGCAGCATTGCCACATCCTTCAAAGTAATTGTCATCTCTCCAAAGGACGTGGAACGTGTGCGCCTCGTGACGCCAACGATCTACTGTAGCGCCATCGTGACACATCCATGGCAGGAAGAGTTGTGCGTCGCACCCCACCCCGCAGTAATGGCTTAGTAGTCCCATCCATCAAAAGCGCGAACGGGAGTAGTCCAACTCGTGCTAGGCACGAGTAGAAACGGGGGTCCAATGCCTTGATCTTGTGGAAGACTCGCGCACGCAATGGAACCATCTACAAAAGGACACGATCATGTTACAATCAATGGTTACAATGTAAACTCAAATATGGAACAATAAATACAACAAAGCTAACCGCAATAAATACAACAAGATTAACTCACGTGTCGTGAAAATCATCCTCCCACGATGTCGATCATCGATCGCCAAGAAGCTCGAAGACCACCGTAGCCATATCAAAATACCACCGCATAGGTCGCTGCAACAAAAATCATCGGTACAACAACAAGTTAGCATTCACAACTGGGACGGAACAAATGTTAAACAAGACGGTGCAATACAACACATAAGAAATCCAGCTTTGAATACAACACCGCATAAAGACAAAAATTACTAAATACGCTCATCGCTTATTAGGACATGTCCTCCGATCATGTCCACTCGCTTGCAAATCTTGCACTTCCTCTACGCTCGATCGGCATCACCGCATCCATATCACCGCATTCTTGTCCCTCCGGGCCTCCTGTGCTCTTTGCGTCGTGTTAACGGATAAGGCACCCACAAAGGCCCATCGATCGACTTGTAACTAGTACCGACATTGAAGGAACTCATCTTGGGACGCCAAGTGTCTCTCGTGGCTTCTACTGTAGTACGGCGATATGTATTGGGATGCATCGTTCCTCCCATATCCCTGCAAGCCGCAAATACATGGGAGCAAGGGATATGATGCGCTTTGGCTTATTGCACGTGCACACCACCTCCTCCGTGCCTAGAGTACATTGTCGACGGTGTCACCGGCACAGAGCTGAGTGGTACCTACGGCGCACATCACCTCAAATATGTGGTTACCGAGGTCGTACACCGCGTGCGGTGGAACATGGATTTGCTCCTCCTACAACCGATGATCTCTCTACCTTGGTTGAGAATTGAGTGCCGCACCGTAGCAAAGACGACCACGATCTCGAAAGTAGTCTCATTGCTCAGAGAACGCCACTCTATTATGGCACATAACGGAAGCCCGCGAACGCTCTTAAGGATATTATTGAAGGCTTCCGCTATGTTCGCTGCCATAATGGTGTACCTAACAAGCAAACACGCAAAGTTTATCATGAATGGGTCAAACACTCTTACACAAAGTTAATCTCACAAATTAATAGGCGCAACTAACCTCGCGCTACTCGTGTCGCATATAGGGCCCAACGCCCGCCGCTTCCCGCTATCCATTGGCTAAAGGTGCGACGATCATGATTAATGACAGCTTGCCCTCCCACCATTTGCGATCGCACCGCTTCCTCCCGTGATTGCCGATTTTCCATCATTTTCCTTGTCGCCTCGCTCAACTGCTCCAAATCTCACGAAACTTGGCAGCTGGTTCAAGGCACAACCTTTGAACTTCTTCACTAGGGACCTGTTATGGTACCGTGAATATAGGTTTGCACCTGTGTCGCGATGCACCACCTTCTCTCCACATCACCCCACGCTTACAGACGGGTCCGTGGCGCCATGCAAAGACCTCTAGAGCGTGGAGAAGACCTCGCATTGCGATCGACACAACACACACTCTCTTTCTATCCCCACGACACGCGTCTCGACCAAAGTGAGGAACTACAACCAGCTATCGCTGTTCTCAATCTCCACATATGCGAGGCAATTGGTATTATCCGTTGTTTGCATCGGCCGTGATCACGGTCAAGAGGGTGCCATAGTACTTTCCGCCGTAAATGTGCCATCAACACGATGATGTGCCCGCAATGCTTGAAAGCCTCAATGCATTGTCCGAAGCCCGTATACCCTAATCGTGCATCGCTCGCAGCTTCGAACGAACCATCTTGAAGCTTGGTAGGCTCGCCCGCCATTGCGAACCGAGTCCCCGGGTTGGTAATTGATATCTTCGCAAAGAACCTCGGGCATAGTTGTACGAGTCTTCGAATGATCCAAAAGCATCTTCAACGCCGCTTTGCTCGCCACGCGTTAGGTAGCTTATGTGCATCCTCGTTCTACTCGCACTTGCTCCATAATTGATTTCGTGATAGTCCAATATCCGAACCAACCCGGGTCACAACTAGTTGGGCAATGAATCTAGCGCCGACCACGTGGCTCATGGTTCGATTGACTCCTCCGCATGTATGAGGTGTGTTCCGCCACCACAAAGTAGTGCTCGTGTTTCACCGTGAGCACGGACGAGAAAGGGCGCTTAGGGCCTTGGTGCACCTAACCTCATACTCGATGGGCTTCAACCCGGTACACTTGTGCTCTCTTCTAGTGATGACAAAGATAATTGCCGATGAAATGGATTAGCTCCAACTTGTTGGGAAGCGCCTCCCAACTGATGTCGCTGCTCGTACCCCCACATAGCTAGGTTATTATAGTCGCAATGTCACACTCCGTAAGGCCATTACCACGGAAGTACCGGATCTGCCGAGTGGGTCATCGCTGTCGCGCCTCTTCATCCTCGCTTCCACCCGCCTCGCCATCCATACATGTCGATCTACCTCACAAGGAAGTACTTCTTCTTCATTTGCACCGAACTACCCTCCCCACATGTCCTTGGCCCACTTCTCCTCTCCTGGTGGCCTAAAATTTCGCCGCTAGGACCAAAGATCGGCATTCTCCTCTAGTGGTAGTATGTTTACGTAAACACCCATCTAAACCCGCCTCTATGGCTTTTCGTGCATACAATAACCAAGCCTTATTACTTCTCGCATGAACAAAGTGTGAACAATGACGTTGTTGTTTGGAACTTCCTGGTCGCACTACCTCCAGAAAATCAGATGTGTTTCCGGCTTAAACCCAACACGCCATAACATGTGATTTAAGTCCTTCCAAGTCTAATGGACTATCACTTGAACTATATGTGTGTTCGCAGCTTTGCAATCGTGACTATTCTCTCGTAATATGACAGCCGCTCACCGTAGTAAATATGAAAATTCATGGTGCAAAGGCCACGTGGAATATGGTACCTAAAAATGTTTCAAAAATAACAACTAATTAACTATACCGAGGGTTAAAATTAATTACTTAACAATTTAAATTATTTGTTCATGACTAATTACTCGACTACGCCCATGAGTTAGAGTTACTAACAATTACGCTTACCAACATAACTAGAGACTATTTTATCTAACTATGCTATGTGAAGTGCATGCAACTAAGTTCAAGCCTAATTCATCGTGGAGTTCTAATTAACCTAACTATTTAGCACAACCAAATGTGCTAGTTTATGCACCAAACATACTTGCTCGTACTGTGATTTTTCTTGCTCCTACTGTGATTTTTCTTGCTACTTTGCTCCATACATAAAAGGTTTTTCGTTCATCAGTAAACGTATGCTGCCATGTAGAAATAAATAAAACTATAATTATATGAGATGCATGAGTGGGGCAATAATTAATATACTAACAGAGATTCAGTAACGGAGATTAAGTACATGAGGTACGAATGAGATGCATGAGTGAGGCAATAATTAATGTACTGACTATAATCGCTCTCTAATTTACGAATCGTCTTCACACTAATTAATCTAACTACGTAAGTACGGATACTTACGCTAATTAATCTAACTAGGTAATTACGAATACTTACGCTAATTAATCTAACTAGGTAATTACTGATACTTAAGCTAATTAATCTGACAATGACTTATTAACGATAATTAATCTGACTAGGTAGTTACGAATAATTAGTCTAATTAATCTAACAATGACTTACGACCGCTACTTAATCTAACTAGGTAATTACGCAAATTAATCTAGCAACGACTTACCAACACTGGACGCCTCCTTCTCCTTCTCCTTGCTCGCCTTCGACACCTCTAGGACCTCTGCTAGCCAAGCTCCTCTCACTGCAAATCCTCGCAGTGTGCTCTCGGTGCGACGCCTCCTCTGCGAGTTCTCGCTTCTCTCGTCTCTATTTATCCTGCGCTGCGCTTAACCATGTGAGACAATGACAAGGAAAATGCATGAAAAGTGAGGATGCATGTGAAGCAATCAACCAAGAAACATGCATGCAGAATAAACAGCTTTCGACGTGCAAAGTTGGCTTGCAAAGTATGGATGCATGCATATGAAGCAACCAGCCAAACATCAAACAAATGAGTTGACAATTGACACGACTGGCCGGGCCCACGTTGCATGCATGTTTACTGGCCTCACATGCATGGATTTCATTTCGCCTCGCAGATGCATGAGTTAGGAACGAATTAACATACTAACTATAATCGCTCTCTAATTTAGGTATCGTCTTCACGCTAATTAATCTAACTACGTAAGTACGAATAATTACGCTAATTAATCTGACAATGAATTACCAACGCTATTAATCTGACTAGGTAGTTACGAATAATTACTCTAGTTAATCTAACAATGACTATAATTACTAACTTCCTAACGGTGATTACGTTCGTGAGGAACGAATGAGATGCATGAATGAGGCCATAATCTAATCAGGTAATTACGAATAAGTCTAACCGGGTATTTACTCTAACAATGACTTACCAAGGCTAATTAACCTAACAATGTAATTACTCTACCAACGACTTACGAACGCTAATTAATCTAACCAGATAATTACTCTAATAATTACCTACCAACGATAATTAATCTAACTGGTAATTACTCGCAAAGACTTACCAAATACCGGTCGCCTTCTTCTCTTCTGCTTGTGGCGCTCTTCTTTCTCTTCTAATTGCAGTTCACCTCCCTCACTTCTGCTTGCCAAGCTTCTGTCTCGCGCACTCCAGCTCCTTCCCGTCCCCTCTATTTATGCTGCGATGAAGATCAGATCCGGAGATGCCTAAGCATGCATGCAAGCAAAGCGAGGTGATTAGCAAAAGACACCGACAACCCTGCATGCATGCATGCAAATAATGCGCATCTGACGAAAGAGCTTTCGGCACAAAAAAATGCCAAAACAGCAGACAACGAAGTGACGCGACGCGACGGCGGGGCCCACAGGGCATAGCCGGCACATGGTGTGCCGGCTATGCCATAGCCGTTTTTGGGTGCCGGCTATGGCATAGCCGGCACACCAGGTGCCGGCTATGGCCTGCTCGTGCCCCAGGTGCCGGATTTCGCTACCATTTCGGAGAATATGTGAAAAAGTTGTCCAAAATTGAAATTATACTATACAAAGTTGTCCGTATTTGAAATTAATCCCGTATTACGTGTACGCTGTATGTTGGTATATACAGAGCACGGTGCTATTGTTCAGGTTCTTGCATCCCTTCATTTATAGGCTGATGAGTGACTCCTGTTAGCGTTAGCATTAATTGCATTCAATGTGAAACTATCTGCTATACCTCTGCTCGCGAGAGAAAATTAATGCAGTCCGCGCGCTACAGTTATCACGTCACGATATTGATATCTGACTACTGGACGTGCGTTTCGAGGCGGACTTTTTGGGTCGGTCCGTAGTCCGACAAGACGGCATGCTTTAGTAATTTTGGAATACAGAATAAGAAACGATCTATAATTATAAATCGATACAAAATGTTTGCGTATTTGTTAAAAATTTAGTCATACTAGAAATCTAAAAATTCGTGTAATCATTCCAGAAATTTAAAAATTCGGCAATCTAATAATCGAAAAATGAAATTTCGGGTATGGGGCCCACCCCATACCCGAAATCTGAAATTTCGGGTATGGCCTCGCTCAATCGGCAGCACGGTAAAAAAATAAAACTAGGACCCAAACGATGTCGAAAAATTTTGAAATTTTTTGTAGAGGTTCCTGACAAATCAATGATACTCTCATAAAAATTTCTGATTATTATAAGATGTGAGTAATTTTCAAAAATTCAAACATTACAATTATCCCGATAAAACGCTGACCGACAAGTTTGAACCGAATGAAAAATGAAACAAACCACGTTAGAAAATTTTGAAATTTTTTGTCCATGGTTATTATGAATCACTAATGTTCCCATAAAATTTTCATATGATGATCAAGCTTTATGAATTTTTAAAAATTCAGACAGTTCTACTGTCCGATATGCAGCCTGGCGGTAGGAAATCTCACGGGCGGTCATCAAAATATTGTGATTTGTATATAAAACTCGCTTGCAAAATAACCCTAGGCTTTAAGCTTTCTGAATATTAGAAACATTGAAGCATTTTCAGCAGCCTTTAGAATAACTCGTCTAAATGCAAACCTTATGTAAAATAGCTTAGAAATGATATTTAGGATATGTACTACTGTATTATAGAAAAATATTTTATTTACCACTTGCTGTTCATCAAAATCCTATTAGTATAAAACCTTTAAGTGATAAGGTGATTCATACACTCATTTGCCCGATTTTGCATAACAGATTTTAATGCTATATAAGCCTTTTCAGCAATAAATATAATATCTCAGCTAAACACTAAAATTCATGAAATTAGTTTAGAAATGCTAACCAAAGTATAGATTACCATATTCAAAACAAATAACCTTATTTTATTATGTTTTTTATGTTATTCTTAGTAGCTGAACAACCTTAAGTAATAAGCTTTCTGTAAACTATAATATGCATAAACGAACTCGAAAACAATGAAGAAATCTATATTTATAATATTTATATCAAAGCTGCATGACCTGTCAGTACACATCATCAAAGCTGCATGACCTGTCACCCATCATCATAAAAACTTCACGACCTGTCACCCATCATCAAAGCTGCACGACCTGTCACTACTCATCATGAAAGCTGCACGACCAGTCACCCATCATGAAAGCTGCACGACCTGTCACTACACATCATCAAAGCTACATGACCTGTCACCCATCATCATAAAAGCTGCACAACCTGTCACACATCATTAAAGCTGCATGACCTGTCACCCATCATCATAAAAGCTGCACGACTAGTCACCCATCATCAAAGCTGCACGACCTGTCACTACACATCATTAAAGCTGCACGACCAGTCACCCATCATCAAAACTGCACGACCTACAAGTAATTTGGATGGTGGTGGCAGGGAATCTCACGGGCAATCATCACGCGCCGAAAGCACCGATCGAACGAATCCTTCTGAGCTGCGTCCTTCCTTTCCCTTGCTATAAATCCTTCGCGATAGCATTGTAACGTTCACGATAGCAGAGAGCGTGAAGGCAAGGCAACCAGAGAGCTCGAAGATGAGATATTAGTTCGTTGGTGTTCATATATAGTTTGTTGAAATTTTCAAAAAGTTTAATTTTTTTGTTTATTTCATTCGGGATTCTAATATTGCAGGTAATCTTCAGGAAGATTTATTGCAACATTGCTCTAGCTTTATTGACCTTTGGTACAGTTTAGAGAAGGTTAGTTATAAATCATCATGAGTGTATATTATTTTTGTGTTATTAAGGTATTTAGTACATTAATAGTGCGACATTTGCTACAGATGGACATGCTTGTTAAAATTTATTTCGGAGAACGGCCCGTAGTTTTGCACGGGAGGGTCGTGAGCATTGATAACTGTCTGCACGTAGATAGCACAATAGACACCCCGAACGAACTCTGGCAGCTCAAATCACATGTCATCGCTCTACTACATGTGAACCTTGAGACGAACAGAGTTCGTTTCGTTGGGGTTCGTCCATGGTTTGTCCCCAACAGCCCGATGGTTGTGTACACGCTCTTCCCACTACGGAATGAAAGCGCGTGGGCTTTGTATGTCCGCAAAGCGGGTGAAGAGAATTTTGAGGTAGGAGTATATGTGGAGATATTGCCACGGCACCAGCCCGTAGAGGAGGCCTCTACCTCCCGAGCAGTAGAACATGACATATTACATGCACCACCCGAACCAACAATTGTAGAGGAGGGGCATCGGGGGAGGCGAAGAAGAAGCTGAGGCGGCGGAGGTGGATGGGGAATGCATGGATGATGAAGACGTCGGAAGCGGGGATGAAGAAGCGACAGACAATGATGACCCAATACCGGCTATACATTACTTCAGGGCCATCGGTTAGCTGGATTGTACCCTAACAGACATATAGAATAACTGTGGGGTACTTTAACGATGTCCAAACCGACAACGGTTCCGAATGTCGGAGGCTATTCATTTTCTTAGCAACTATGCCGTCATGACAAGACGGGAGCACACTCATCTTCGGTCGGAGCCCTCCTCGTACGAGGTTAGGTGCACGAAGTACCCGGATTGTCCCTTCTTTGTACGAGTTCACAGACCCAAGCACGAAGACTACTTTGTCATAAGTAGAAATAGACCTCATACGTGCACGGAGGAGTCCGTAAGGAACATGAGTCGACTTGTGGACGCAAGGTTTGTAGCCCAAATCCTCGTGTCCATCGTTGGAAGCGACATAGGGATGACTCCCCATAAAATTATGGTGGAGGTCCACGCTAAAACTGGGATGGTCATCACGTACCATACGACTTGGAGAGCGAAGCAGAAGGCATTGAAGATGATTTTTGGGGGATTCGAGGAGTCTTTCAACTATGCCCCTAGGTTGCTACAGAAGATCGCCATGACGAACCCGGGCACTCAGTTCGCAGTGGCTGATGAGCCCATCATACTAGAAGACGGATCCGTCAGCTCAGCGGACCTGTACCTCATCAGGATATTCTGGTCATCCGGTCAATGCATCGAAGCTTTCAGGTATTGTAGACTAGTCATATGCATGGACGGGACATTCCTGAGTGGGAAGTTCTATGGGACGCTGCTGACTACACTCGCTGCTGATGCAAATAACCAAATCCTCCGGGTGGCGTTCGCTCTCATCGAGAGCGAGAACAATGACAGCTGGTTGTGGTTCCTGACTCTACTCAAGAGCTGGGTCGTTGGTAGCCGGGAGCGCGTATGCGTTGTCTCAGACAGGAACAAAGGCCTCCTCCACGCGTTGGATGTCATGCACGACAGCACGTCCTCCGAGACTAGCTGGTCCGATGTCGAGAGAAGATGGTGCATGCGCCACCTTGGTGCGAACCTGTACACAAGGTACAAGAACAAGGACTTGGTCAAGAGATTCAAAGCTATGTGCCTGCAGAACCAAGTACACAAGTTCAACGCGATATAGACGCAGCTGCACGAGACCACACGAAAGATGATGGAGGATGACCAATCCCAGGAGCTGCAACTCCGTTCGCAAATGGTGGGAGGCCAGAGCATGGTTTCTCGGACTTGGCCCACCTTCAGCCAGTGGATCGCGGGGAAGCTAGCGGAGCGGTGGGCGCTACTCCACGATACGAACGGAGCGAGGTATGGACGAGCCATAACTTAACGAAAATTATTTCACTTCCTTGTATTCATTTCCATACAAGCTGACATACACCATCATAGGTACAACGTGATGACAACGAACATAGCAGAGGCGTTCAACAACGTCCTGAAGGGTGTGCGCGCTCTTCCGTTATGTTCAATCATTGAGCTCACATTCTACTGGGCGGCTGATTACTTCCGAGATCGCGGTAACACGACCGAGGCGTGTGTCACCGCGTACGCACCCAGAGTGGAGAAGATGCTCGCGGAGAGAAGGAAGAACGCGCACTTCCACCGCACAAGGATTTATGACCTGGGGCCGAATAAATTTGAGGTCATGTGCAAGCGCAGACATGCATCCGGGTATCTCGCGGGGGACACGGTGCAACAGTGCCAGCTAGGGGGCGAGCAAGTGGCGTGCACGTGTAACAAGCCGAAGCTTCAACAAATTCCGTGCTCCCATGTGCTCGCCGCATGTCGCGACATGGGTGGGAACAATGCATCACAGTACATCTCGCCTTACTACATCGCGCATGCTTTGAAGAACACTTGGCGTCCGAAGATGAGTTCGTTCACAATTGGAGCGAACTACAAGATTATGGAAGGCCCAACCTGGAAACCATATCCCGCGACTAGACGCACACAACATGGGAGGCCAAGGGGCACCAGATTGCAAGGTGATATGGACGCGGCTGATGCGGTGGACGGTTTGCGAAAATACAAATTATGTAAACAACCTGGACACGACTGTAGGAGGTGCCCCAATCCACCAAGTATGTAGTCATTTGGCTTTGATTATGTGCGAAATGTTCTCTGCCACCTAATGTATCATGTTTAATAACCCTTGTGTTGACAAATTTGAAATAAATCGATGCCAGCTTTCTCTGAAGTTGTCTTTCCTAATTTATTGTATATACTAGTCTTGTCAAATCACTCATGTGTTGTCATCTTCAGAATGACGTGATGAAGCCACTTCTCTTAAGTCACAAAATTTTTAATTGTAGCTCATAGTCATGTCAAATCACCCATGTGTTGTCCGTCTGCACGCTTTCTCAGAGTGGACGATTGGACGACGCACACCCCAGCCTTCGCAACGCGATGTGATAGTACACTGCTATCAGCTTTCTCAAGCTGATTCGACAACACTCTGCACACCACCAAGCGACACAGCACTACCCATCTTAGGCCAACAGAGGGTAACTGGTCAAGCAGCTTTTGACAGAGGGTGACAGGTCGTGCGGCTTTTGACAGAGGGTGATAGGTTGTGCAGCTTTTGATAGAGGGTGACAGGTCGTGCAGCTTTTGACAGAGGGTGACACGTCGTGCAGCTTTCGACAGAGGGTGACACGTCGTACAGCCTTTGACAGAGGGTGACAGGTCGTGTAGCTTTTCTCAGAGGGTGACAAGTCGTGCAGCTTTTCTCAAAAGGTGATAGGTCGTGCAGCTTTGATGATGGGTGACACGTCGCGAAGCTTTTCACATAGGATGCCAGGCCGTCAAAATCGACAAGTGCTGCAGTTGTCTGGAGTAACCCCTCACCACCACTATAAAACCGACTGAGGGGTAGACATCCAACACCGCCAAACCAGCCATAAAACAACGGCTGAATCTACACAAATTAGGGCACTATGTCGTTCTACCGTCGCCTCTTCGGCAAGCAGGACTTATCCCACCCCGAATACCCGGATGCTAGTAGCGTCAATGCCCCAGTTCTGCCTGAGTTGCCCCGACCCAAATGCGACTGCAACCTTCCAGTGAAGATGATACAATCTACCCACAGAGAGACGGCTGCCTGCGCTCACTACTGCTGTGCTCGCCCCTACCGGGTAAACCTAATGGTGTCCATACAATACAAGGTTACAATACCATTTCATTCACCGTTCTTCCTTTTTTCCGCACAACGATCGGTGTTGCTTCTTCCAATGGATCGACGGGCTGAAACAATGTGACAACGAATTTATCTACAACTGGCATGACGCTACCCCGCTTCGCCCGAGAACTTCACCCGATGGGAGAGGCCGCCAAGATATGTCCCTGTTCTAGATCGACCAGAGTTCAGGGCCGGTGGGCAAGGGGCCAACCAATCGGTGAGTCTCATGCGATATACTCATGTTTCACTCACATAGTAGTAATTCTAAACCAGTTCATCGCATACAGGAGTTCAAAAAGAAAATTGCGAAATTGCTCAAGTCAAAGGACAAACCTCCTCAAGGGACACCCGCAAGCCCCGACTTCTGCGAACACGGCCTGCAGGCAGTGGTAGATACATGCGACGATGATCTAACGGACCGGAGATTCTACCGGTGCCCCTTGGCCGAGGATGAATGGTGCGGCTACTTCAACTGGGTGGACCCAGAGACGTACCACCCGCATCTCAAACTTCCAGCATGGGATAACTGGAGGGAGCAACCCTCTCCGTGGTGCTACTACCACCCAGAAAAGCCAGACCACAAGTACGCCTAAGGTATTATTCAACGACCACAGCGGGCATACTACATTGACTGCAGGGCACGCTTCCGGTTGTACAAGGATAAGCCCAACTGTAACGACCTGAAAGTTTGGAACAGTGGAAAATAAACAATTTAAATCTTAAAATAAGTGGTTTTGAAATTCTAGGTATTATTTGCTCCAATTAGAATCTTAGATTTTGTGTTATGGGAAAAGATTAAATAAAAAGGGAAAAGCAAAGAAAAAGGTAAAAAGATGAAAATAAAATTTAGAAAATTTTTCCATTAGTCCTATTTGAGCTGGTTATAATGTTTTACCAGTAAGTAGAATTTTTATAAACTTAGGGGCAAGTTAAATAGAGTATGTATCTACTTTTTGACTAAAAACAGTGAATCAAAAAGTAGAAAGAAAAATAATTAATGTCAAGATAATCCAAGAAAATTTATATAAATCCTTGGAGATATGATACATCACTGGTAAAATTTTGATAATTAAATTATTTGAAATAAGCCTTTTAAAAATTCAAATACAGTGGGTCCAAAATGTAAGGAAAGTGATTGTCAGAATTTTTATAAATTAATGGCTCGTGTTTTTGATTTGACAATTTTACAGTGGTCCAATTATAAGTATTGGAATCTCTCCAAAAAGGTTAAAAAATAAATCTTAGAAAATGAACCTGTAATTAAATCAAAAACTGAAATCAAAGTTTATAACCAGGGTACAGTGTCAGAATTTTAGCAAATTGCCCAAAATGAGTTTTTGTCTCAAAATTTTCCAGTAGACATGTGACTTTAATTAGGACTTAGTAAAAAAGTTTGGAAAAATCTGGAATTTGTTTAGGGCTTAAAAAAATCCGAGTTCTAGAGAAATCTCGTTCAGTCAAATCACATTAAAATCGATTATCTCACTGACAAGTGGGCCCGGCCCTGTTGAAGCGTTGACTCGCTGGTCAGCTGAGGCGAGGCTGTCTCGCTGCCAGTGGGCCCCGGCCCCACCCGTCAGCCTCAACTCGCGTGTTGCTCTTCCTTTCTTCTCCCCTGGCCGAAGCGGGTCGTCGACGCAGCGTCCTTCGCCGACCAACTTCACCTGCTCCCGTCCGGCACAGGCTCAGCCCTCCACGTCGCGGCCACCTCCTCCTCGCCTGTGCCCACTTGATCCCGGCCGAGCCGCTTCAGAGGTGAGGCTGCGCTCGGTTTGTGCTCGACACAGAAGAAGCCGATCGAGGTCGTTGCGCCCAAATCGCAAAAAAATCGATCAACCCCGTTCGGTCATAGGTTTTCCACTCGCGTCGCATTGCTCTCCTGCATCTCTCTTTTGTCATTTCACCGAGCCGAGTCTCGCGAGTTCTTCTCCTCGCCTTCCGCAAGAACCGAAGAAGGGGAACGGCGATTCGGCCGAAGACGCCTCAATCCATCGAATCGATTCCACCCGAAGCATCCTTAGTATCCCAGGTTTACTGATCACACGCTATTTTGGCTTCTTTTTGCTCGTAGCACCGCCGCACCGCCGTTCTTCTTCCTCACGGCCGGCGCACGGTGGCAGGCCGTTCCAGACCTTCTCCGATCCAACCGACTGGTGAGTCTAACTCCCCTTGGTTCATCAGAGCAGACAAACTCTAGGCCGCCCGAAATTGTGCCTCTAGCCGAGCTTCCACCGTCGCGGCCATGGCGCCGCCGCACCTTCTCGGTGGCGACCATCTTCCCGGCCATCTCCCGGCGAAGTAGCTCCACCCCTAGATTCATCTTGGCATGGTGAAGCTAGAACCGGTGCCCGTTCGGCCGCGGCGGAGCTAGTTCGCCGGCGGCGAGCGAAAGTCCGAGGTGCCCTATTCTGGGTCACTGACCGGTGGGACCCATATGTCAGCGAGCCTTCGGGTTTGAACGCAGTTTTGGCGCGCGCGGAGAAAACCGTTTTCTCTGATCGAATGCGCATTTTGCAATTTTAGTTGATTTTCAGAAACCGGCCAAAATTCAAACGCTTGTAACTTTTGAATCGTCTGGCCAAATTGAGTGAAAAATTTTTATAAATTCGTATAAAATTCTGTAGTTTCAGAATATACAAAAATTTCTGAAGATGAGTAAAATGTGATTTTAGGAAAAATTAAAGAGAAGCTTAAGAGTAATTTGGGTGATCTGAATAAAATATTTTTGGGAGGATCCAATTAAGGAAAAGTGAGTTTTTGTTGAGTCCCTGGGTTATGAGTATTCCAAATAAACCAAATGTTCCCATGATACTTTATTATATATATCATGTTTGCTCAAAAATGAATGCTAAGCATGAAAAATGAAATTGAGTAAATGAAAGATAGGATTAAAGTTTGAATGTTTAAAAGTTCATCCTATTGGGACATAAATCATGGGGAGTTTCTCTTGTGAAAATACTTAAAGAAAAGTATATGAGGTAGTTGTTCAATTAAGAAAAATAATACTAGTTATAACCAAAATAGATGTAATTTTCTATGAACAAGTTCAAAATAACTCAAATTCACTTTTAAAATGTTTTTAAGATCATGCCCTGATTTCAGGAAGAAAATGGATATAAGATGTTGAATAGTTTAGTAATAAATGAAAATGAAAAATTGAAAGGTTATAAGTTAGTTTTTACGTTCATATAGCCCTTTTCAACATATGATAAAATGGATTATATGAATGAGAAGAAATGTAAAAATGGTATAGAAGTACTTCACAAAGTATATTCTAGTAGATTCTGGAAAAATAATGATATTTTGTGAAGGTTTGTATGCAAAACAGGTTAAGGGAATGAGTCTACTTTTTATGTTTTGCTGAATGATTGAAGCAATCAAGCTTTTTCAACCATGTGTAAAATAACTCATCCAAGTAAGAATTTTGGAAGAATAGTGTAGAAATGATAACCAAAGTTTGTTCTAGCAGATTTCATAAAATATTCTGTTTTAAAGCTTTGGTTCACTTAGTTTCCATAAGTGCAATAACCTTAAGTAATATGGTTTAGTCCTTTTTCCTTAGCCAGTTTTGTAGCTAAGTCCAGAGTTCAACCAAGCCTTTTCATCAGTAGTTTTCAAGTTTCATCCAAACCCTAAAAGTTAAAAGAAGTTGTTAGACTTGATAATTAAGGTATACTCTAGCTAATTCAAGACTTAAACTCTAATTTCTGTAGTCGATGCACATCAATCTTGTTAGGTTTATAACCCTAGATGATATAGTTTTTCAAAGTGCTCTCTTCTTGGAAATTTTGAGAAAAACAGAGAGGTTCTGGTTCCTCTGTTTGTTGCATCCTCCAAAGAAGCAAATGAGTAATCATTTCATTTCAAATAATTTTAGCATCTATAATTCGATGTTTAAATTCAAATATTTCATGAATAGCAACCTCCTGTTTAATTCGAATTGTGTTTGTCTGTTTGTCTGTCTGTTTTCTTTTGCCATTTGGAGTTTGCTGATATTCACTTTTTCTTCTTGTCCTCGACGAGTAGAGACCGACATCATCGAAGAAGAAGAAGACGGTTCTGCAGATCCAGATTTTATTCCTGACAGTGATTTGCAAGGCAAGCAACTCCTTGATCACGTTGAGCCTGATAATTCACCTACTATATGTTGTTTTTGCTTATGTACAGTGCATCCGGATAATTCCCCCTAAAAGTGCTATTTTGGGTTAGAACTGTAGTTAATCCTGTAAATTATGGTTTGTCTCAATCTGTATGGACTTGTGAACCTTGTAAACCTTAGATTGAGCTAGACATACTTAATGTCATGTTTGGGTATAACCGCTAGCATAATAATATTTCCGCTTAAGCCTCTCGTTGGTGTTTTCACTTTTCAACTGTCATATGATCTTTTGGGAACTGGTTGATGATAATTTGCTAAAAACCTCAAACAAAATTATGTTTTGACGCTGGTGGTTATTTGGCGCTAGCCGTTGTGCAAAAGGATTTGCACGTAGCTAGGTGGAGTATCGCCTCGTGTCGGATTAAGGACCGAGCAAATGGGATGTTGTAGAACCATGTTTCGTGCAACCACAAGGGCTTGTATGGGCGGGTCTTAGCTTAATAAGTTGTTTAGATTTGGCTTTGCATCTATGGAAGGCGGGAGATTGCACAGCAGTCCGGCCAGTCTGTCAGTAGGGGTTTCTACATACCAATGCAACGCGGTACGCCTTGCCCTCGACAGAGACGTGGTGTGTGTGTGATAAATGTGGATCTACGGCTTGGGTGAGTGTCTCTGTCTTCAGGGCGAGGGTTAACGTCCCGGGCTGGTGTAAAGCCATATCTAAATAATGTAACAGCTTTGTATGATCTCCTTGCCGACACACCAAAGGAAGTGTGTTAACTGGCCTGGCAAAAGAGGTTGATCATTCCTTGTGGGTAAAGTGTACACCTCTGCAGAGTGAAAAATCTGATCGATTAGCCGCGCCCGCGGTAATGGGCACTTGGGGAAAATCCTCCCAATGCTAGAGTTTTGGTGATTTCCAAAATGGGTTGGGCTTTTGAAAAATGTTTCTCAACCATCTTTTGTGTCAAAGGATCGACACTGGGGTTATATGCAGTCGGGTAGACTGGGTTGAAAATCTGGAATATTTGCATATCATTCTGTCTTTCAATTGCTTTTATTAAAATGCGATGTTGCAATCTATTATGCTTACTCTTCTTAATGTTTCATGCAAATGCAAAATAACCATAGCCTGTCCATTGCTCAGCCTGCATAATTATTTATTTGCATCTGTGAACCAATATAAGTCTTGCTGAGTACCAATGTACTCAATCTTGCATCCATTGTCTCGAGGAAGAAGATCGATCCGCCAGACGACGCTTTCTTTCGTGCGTGTCTCGGGGTTTCGACGATAGCCTCTTCTAGGTTGCCTAGTCGATTGCTCGAGGGTTTAGTGGGCATCCGCAAGGCTGTTTGGAATTTCGCTTCCTTTGGTTTTCCGCTTTTAATTTCATTTAAAATGGTTTAAATTTGTATCAACTCAGATAATTATTTCGATGATGTAAGATCTTCTATATGTTTGCGTGTATGATTTTGATACGAATGTTGTAAACATGTGAGTGCTAGCTACTGATCCAGGGAATAGCACAGTAATCACATGGAGTTTCCTGTTCATCAGAAAGGGGTCTCACACCAACACACACCTCCTGCACCATATAGTGGAGTGCGATCCGAAACAGAGCAGGCGTCTCGGCAAGTCTCCGCCAACGGCCAGTGCACCAGAAGTGCAAGAGGGTACCTCCTCTCGAAGAGGAAGGGACAAGGGGAAGCAGTCGGCCGAGGTTCGCACCACGCAACAAATCCTTGACCCGTTACGTAGACCATCCGGGAACCCGGGTGGTATTAACATAGGGGACGCTGGGAATCGGGATGACATGCCCATATGGGAGGGCAGAAATCCACATAAAAAAGATCAAAAAAATCTGTCCTATACACCCGAGACGTACGGCATAGGCCACCCAATCGGTGACAGCTGGGAGCACTGCAGATCCCCACTGAGTTCTTTCATAGTAGGGATTGAGTTGTGTCCGAGAACAAATCGCGAAATTTACACGGGTGATGTAATATGCAGAAAATGTCAGATATCATTCCCGCTCTACCCAGATAGGCGGAATGATCACTTGTTCCACCATGACAAACAGTGCTTTCGTTAGTTAGTTCATCAAGCAATTTCGTCACTATTGTAATGCCCTTGTAATATAATATAATCTATTGCTTATTTTATCATCTGAACTTTCGGTGTATGTGCCCTTATATATGTTCAACAAATAATTTAAGTGCTTCCTGGGAACTATTCATAACATGAGTTGTTGTCGACTATAATACTTAGGGTTATTGCACTATTGGAAATTAGATGCAAAGCAAGGTGTAAATTAAATATTTTTCCAGAATATGGTAGTGCATATATCAAAGAGCAAGCAAATCTGGTCCATTCTTCCTAAAATTTACATTTAAACATGACATTTTACGGGCTGCCCAAAAGGCTACAAAAATCACACTCTCCCTGATCTCAGAATTGCACTCTCTCTGATCTCCCTCTCCCACCATCGTTTTGCAATTTCTAAAAAAATCAATTCTTTAAATAATTTCAAATTATTGATTGCCCGGACTTTTATTGGACACATTTATCAGTACCTAAGTTCAATGACAGTTGCCCAGCCACTTCCTCCAAAACAAATGTTTTAAATATATTTACAAATTTGGATTGAAATTGTTCACATGCAATAACGCGATTTTGCTAATCAATTAGTATCGTCATACTAATTATAATTTTGCCCGTGAACAGTAATTTCCAACTGACGGGCTTTGCGGGATTTTTTTATTTCTTTTCTAGTGAACGGGTTCAGCTGGAATTTTTTTAATTTTTTAATCCGCAATTCCTGCAAACTCAATTCGCTGGAATTTTTTTAAAAAAATTCCAATTCCTGCGAATGGAATTCGTAGATTAATTAAAAAAATAAAACTAGGACCCAAACGACGTTGAACAATTTTAAAAGTTTTGGTGGAGGTTTCTGACAAGTAAATTATATTACCATAAAAAGTTCAGAATATTATAAGATCTAAGATATTTTTAAAAATTCAAACATTACAACTGTCCCGATAAAACACTGACTGACAGGTTTGAACCGAATGAAAAATGAAACAAGCCACGTTAGAAAATTTTGAATTTTTTTCCATTGTTATGATGCATCACTAATGTTCCCATAAAATTTTCATATGATGATCAAGCTTTATAAATTTGTGAAAATTCAGACAGTGCTACTGTCCTGATAAAAGCCATATCGGACAGTAGCACTGTCTAAATTTTTAAAAATTCATAAAGCTTGATCATCATATGAAAATTTTATGGAAACATTAGTGATTCATAATAACCATGGACAAAAAATTTCAAAATTTTCTAACATGGTTTATTTTATTTTTCATTCGGTTCAAACTTGTTGGTCAGCGTTTTATCGAGATAGTTGTAATGTTTGAATTTTTAAAAATTTCTCACATCTTATAATAATCTGAAATTTTTATAGGAGTATCATTGATTTGTCAGGAACCTCCAAAACATATTTCAAAATTTTTAGACGAAATTTCATTTTTCGATTATTTTATTACCGAATTTTCAAATTTCGGGAATGGTTACACGAATTTTTAGATTTCGGGTATGACTGGGTTTTTAACAAATACGCAAATATGTTGTAGCGATTTGTAATTACAGATCATTTCTTGTACTGTATGCCAAAAATTCCCGTGCTTTAAGGTATGACACGAATGTACATTGTATTTTTTTGTCTTTAATGAATTCTATTTCATTTTATAATTTTTAGAAATTTTCTTGAATTTATTTGAATTTTAAATACTTCCTCCGTCTAAGTTTATAAGGTTTATTTTTTTGAATGGTCTTATCCGTAAATATTAGATTTGCATATAGATTTAATGAGACATTTCCTTCTATAACCCTATTTATCCTCTCTCAATGCATTTATTCATTACCACCCATATAAAATATTATCTCTCATCTTTCAAAACAATTAAGTGAGGATATCTAAGTCATTTTCTCACACCTTTCTCAATTTCAACACAATGTTAATCTTTTTACAAAGTCAAAATACGCCTAACATTTTTGGATAGAGGGCGTACTATTTTTTAATTAGGCTTGTTGCAAATATTATTTAAATATATGTAAAGTTTATATAAACTTTTACCAAAAATATTTTATTTAGGTTCTAAATGTCTCAAAGTAACAGATTTTTTCTAATATTTTTATATTTATTTGGAATTATATGAATCTCTAGAGTTAAATTTATTCAAAAATGCATTTTAATTCGGGTTTTGGCTTTTGGACCACATCTTCGTCGGCCCGATCCTGTGTGGCCCATTTATCTATCAGTTGGCCCGACACCACAACTTGTCTTCGGCGCCCCAGCTTGAATCCTTGTCACCTCGGCCCAACCCGACCTCACTGGCCCATCCAAACCTGAAAGACCATGTAGAAGTCTACTTATGTGAGTGATGAGTAATTAACTGTGTTTGAGCTTGTGATGCTTAAGTTTGAGTTTCTTTTTGAATCCATTTTGAATTTAAAGCAATTCGAGGTGTTTGTCAGGGTGGGCGGCACTACTGGTCCTAGGGGCGGTACTGTCGGCTGTACGATGCTACCGGGTCTAGGTGTAACACCCTGGCCCAAATTAGCTCAAAGTCCAGCCTACCATAGGGCGGACCTACGTATGCATAGCACCCCACTTACACTTTCGTCCTCGCTTCGTGTAAAAGGGTTAACCTGAAGGTGCTATGTTTGGACCCAACAGACATTATATACTACTACAACTCACTTTGTGCAAGCAACGTGGGACTAATCCAACCACCACTCCACATGGGCCTTCACATTAACGGGCCGGGGTATTACATTAGGAGAGTGGTAGTTTTCCCTAGAGGGTGATTTTTTGGATCTCAAGAAAATCGACACTACCAGCCTTGGACGGCGGTAGTACCGGCCGAGCGGCACTACCGACCAATACATGGCGGTAATACAGACTGGCGGTACTACCGGCCCTGAGGAGCAGTAGTACCGGCTAGGCGGTACTACCAGCCCCTAGTTGGCGGTAATCATTTTCTAGAGCGAGATTATGTGAACTAGAAATTGTGATTATGTAATATTGATTGCATATTGTTGTGAATAGTGCTGCGTGGAGGTTTGGTTGTCTGTGTTGGTTGCAGGACTTCGAAGCTAGGTCATAGTGAGACATAGGAGACTAATACTAGGCTAGGAGAGCTGAGGTCCAAAACGGTCAAGGGATGCTAGAAAATTACTAAGGCTGGGAAGTGGTTGCGAGCTGGGAAGAAAAGGAGCCAGAGCGTGAAGCATTGGTGATAGACATGGCAAGCAATGATATGGACCGGAACAAGGCTTAGTGAGGAGTTGAGGTCCAGAACGGTCAAAGAAGCCAGCACCGTCATGGTGAAGTGGATAAGAATATGTGGCGTGCCAAGTGACTTGGGCCCGTTTGCAAGCGATGACAGTTCGGGGGAGTCCGGATGCTTGAGAGTCTTAGCGGAAAGTCATTTGGGTCATATGGTGGATGATGAAGCATGGGAGATGCTTTGAGTGGAAGGAAATACCGGTCATAGGGTATATTGGTAATTTGTCCAATATCGGTGATCGAAATGGTTTTGAAAACTGCAGTAGTGGCTTAAGCAGATTAGGTCAAGCTAAAGTGGACATGGACGCAAATTCGGGCTCGTAGAGCGAATTGGGCGTCATGAAGAAGGCCACCTTGAGAAGCGTGGTTGTGTGAGTGTAAAACCCATTATGTGTGTTAGGTTATCGGGTTAGCCCATGTAAGTTTAGGGTTAGGGTTGCCTCCTCTATTTAAGGAGATGTAGAGGGAGGTGAAGCTGTTAAGCCTTAAGACTCTAGATTTAGTGTTTCGACAAGATTTTGGTTTCTTGTGTGGGTATGTGAATGCTCCTTGGGAGCTTTGGTCTTAGGTGAGAGGCTTTGTAATCAACCTTCTTGATCTGAAATGAAATCAAAATTGATGCTCAGGTCTTGCCTCTTGTTATGATCTTTCATCTTCTTGTTTCTTGATCTTCTTGTTTGGTCTCTTCTCGTGATCTCGTGTTGCCAAGGATGAGTGATTGATAGATGTATCCTCAGAAGATCATATCTCAATCATTTAGGCAAACTCTCACTTGTTCATCAAGAGATTCTCAAGAAACTGATTTTTGACTTGAGAGAAAAGGATATCCGACAGATTGTGTTCTTGACCTTTTGGGGGTAATCTCTTTGAAATTTTTGCTTGCTGTGACATGTGGGAGGTCATCTTGATCATCAAATTCCCATGAGCAAGCACAGGATGAATATTTGGGTTTTGACTCAGGTTTGGTGCAACCTTCTTTAAATATGAAAAAGGTCAGAACTTTGACATCAATCCTCGCAATTAAAGGTTGGAATAGGTTCCTGACATCCTTAGGAAGGTGCATACAAAGTTTCATGGGTGTTGGATCAGCCGATAAAAGTTGCATGGATTTTTTATCTTGAACTCTTGTCGAATGCACTATTCACTGGCCTATTTTTACTGTTCACTAGTAGTACCACCACTGCAGCATGGTAGTACTAGGGTTACTGTTCATCCAGCACTACCGCCCCCTGTAGTATAGTAGTGCCGCCATAGAGCTTATTTTCTTAGATAATTATTTCTTCTGCTCTTCTTTGATCGAGTGGGGTTTTGGTTGGTTTCTTTGGGAAAATTTGTAGTTGATCATTCCCCTCTCTAATCATTATATTCGGTCCTTCAGAACTGAAAGTGCATCTAGGCACTTATGTTATTTTGGTGATTAATGACAAACGCATATAATGACAATCTATGTAATTAAGTAAATGCTTAACTTAGTGCTTAACAAATGACAAACCTCTAATATGATTATATTGCTATGAGACTAACATGATATTGCCTAGTGGGATGGTTAAGCAAAGATAAGGTATGCAATTTTGGTATCTCTTCTATATTTGTTATTGCATCCCTTCTGTGCAAATGCATAGTGAACTCCAAGTAGCATGTTGATTATATATATGAACATTGGTTCATGTCATATTTATTTGTGCATATATATTCATTTGAGTTCGTTATGTGCTTTGTTTTTTAGTATGCATGTATTAACTAGAGTTAAACTTCATATTGCTATAGATTGACTTAGTGCATGCATGTTTTAGTTGTATATCTTCTCATGCAATTCTCTTAGTGAAGTTTAATCTAGTGTTGGATCACATATTTACTCTTATTTCAAATATTATTTGCACATGTACAATTCGTGTATATTGTATCATGTGCTTCATTTAAGTAAAGACTGTGATCCTTGCCATGATTTAATTGATTCATCATATTGGCAATTATCTCTCTAGTGCATATAGATCAATTACATATTCATCACGATGTACTTAGTAGAGAACATTTCTTATGTCAAGTGTTTCCATTTATGTTGTGCTTCTTTATATGAAACACTTGTTGTACTCAATTGTTCACAAATATCAACTTGGTTATATCTATTGAGCTTTTGTGACTAATGTCTATCATAAGTGGATTGGAAAGACTTAGGTCCCGTATGTGTATGATGACAAAGGTATCTTGGAGGATGATCATTAAGCCGAGGTCAAGAAGACGGCGGTGTCACCAAGAGTTGAGGACTAAGTCAAGATCGACTTGGCGTGGAGATCGTCAGAGAGGATGATCAAGTCAAGGTTGATAGGACGAGAGTCTCATGAGGTGAATCGAGTCGAGTTGGACAAGTCGAAGATGTCATCAATTATATGGTGAAAGTCTTCATGCATTGACATTAAGAAAGAAGACGGCAAGTGACTATTTCTAGACTTATATTATCTTTGATTTATTTTGAGTCTAAGGATTGCCGTACTATTAAGAGGGATGCGATGTCGAATGACTTTTAGATGTGTCAAGTGCTCAAGTGATTCATCCTTGTGAATCTTAGAAAGAGAGTGGTGTTGGTGGTGCCGGAAAGTGAGGGTTGTAGGTCTCCCTTGGATTCTTTCTGAAATCTGTATTTATCCTTTGAGATTTGGGTAGTGAGACCTTGTTAGTTGTGAAGCCCTCGTTCTTAGCTTTCGGTAGAGTCCAAAATCAATCTAATCGGAGTCCGGAGTCAAAAGTTATGCTCGTTTTCGTCGGGCTGCTTAGTGCAATCCGGAGTATCCGGACATTTGGTCCAGACATTCCGGGTTGACACCCTCGGTGGCTGCTCTCAGATAGTCCGAAGTATCCGGGGTTTTTTTTCCGGAGTCTTCGGGTTGTGTACAGCTGTCTCCAACGACTAGTTTTTTTGGGACCTCTATTTAAAGCCCCCTTCTTCCTCACTTCAAAGAGGCTGTGATCCCACTGATTAGAGGTGCTATACCCTTGTTCTTGAGCCCCCAAAACACCTCTTTACCCTTAGATCTAGGTGATCTCCTTGGTGAGAAGGGTTGGGAAGATTTTGAGGAGTGAGGTGCTAGGTTGAGTGAGTTTTGAGTTGTTTGAGCACTTGATTTCATCTCCAAGCTTGTTCTTCATGAGCATTTGTTACTCTTGGAGGTTGAGAACTCCTAGACGGCTAGGAGGTTGCCTACGAGCCACCGGAGCTTTGTGTGGTTGGCCGTGGGAAGTTTGTGAAGGCCGGTTCCGCCTCCGTAAGGGAAGGAATCAAAGGAGTGAAGACCGGCGAGTGCATTTGTGCAACACCGGGAGGAAGAGGGTTGAAAGAGACCCCGACTCAAGTGTGACCGAGCCGCCTCAACGGAGACGTAGGATCCCCTCAAGGATCCGAACTTCGGGTGAAAAATCATTGTCTCCAAGTTTGCTTCATTCTCTTGCTTTAGTATTTGTTTTTGAATCTTGAAATTGCCCAATCTACTCTTTTGTTGTGTTTGGCTCCAGATCTACAATATCTCTAGCCTCCAGGTACCTGATAGCATTTAGATCTTTTGTATTCAAATAGATTGTTGAAAAATTGCAGGGATTTAAAATCTCATTTCGAGGTCTTAAATCCAGAGTATCCGAACTTCAACCCGGATAGTCCGACATTTCGAGTATCCGAGATAAGTCCCGACACTCGGCCCGAGTCCCTCGGATCCAATCCGAGTATCCGACTCTGAACTCGAAAGTCCGGACATTTCGGAGTATCCGGATAAAAATCCCGAACACTCCGGACTTAGACCCTCGGGAGTTTTTATTTAGCTGCAAATTTTTTATTCCGCTGCATTTGGTTACAAAGTTTTTAATTCGCCTATTTACACCCCCTCTAGGCGACATCCCCTGTCCTTTCAAGAACCCTAGGCACTGTCCTCTCTGTCTCTAACCTGGACTCCGCCTCAGATTCGAGTTCTTGCACTACCTGTTCCACGCCGCAACAAAGCCGGCCGCACCCCGTCTGAAAGTTCAAGCTCCATTAATTTGGTCTTGGTGTTAATGACAAATCTAATATTGATTCTTACTATTTTGATAATCATAATATTGATTAGTGTCAATTGTTAATTAATGATAAATCTTCTTATGAGACTAAATCTTTTATTGTGCTTAACTCTTATTAATCTCTTTTGGATGAAAAAGATGGAAATATCAAAGTTATGCATTCGAATTCATATTATCATATCTTGTTGCATTCCTTAGATATAATATTCATGATCATATTGATAAATCCAAATATGAAACTAACTCTTTAATTAAGTATATCTTTGATTAGTCTCATCTCATTGAAAAATGAAAATCCCAAAGGTATGCATCAAATACAACTCCAATATTTCTAGATGCATTACTTAAATTCAAGATAAAAGATGAACTCTACCGTAGTTTCAATCTTAAAATGTGCATAATATTTCCAATTCTATATATACATCAATGCACACATTTAGGGGGAGTTCATGATTTATCTTGATGTTTCAATAGTATTGATCCCTTTCATCTTGCTACAAATTTCAAGGATCATTATTTTGAAACAAACTCTTGAGTATATATATATAACTTGTGTAGTTGTAGTATACTCATGTTAATATGGAACAAACTCCAAAGCGATCCCAAAAATTGAATATGTGCATATTGATTCAAGTTCAATTATTTTTATGCACACATTTAATAGAGTTTATTCTATAGTTGATGGTCTTAAGAGTATTGATCACTTTCCACCACTCTATATAAATTGGATCATTACCTTTAGATTCCATCGAATTGAGTATATGAAACTTGTGTAGTTAATATATACTCATGACAATTTAAGAAATAATTTAAATTGTATTTGGTTTCCATTTAATAAACAAACAACTAATCATGTGTTGATGGTTCACTTTGTTGATCTTAGGGCAATTGAAAGTTCCTAAGTATATGAAGCATTAATTGCATTAGTATACTCAAGACACAATTAATCTTTCAATCAATTGTCTTTGGGTTATGGTCAATCATCAAAGGAAATGATCAAAGGATCTTGGGAGCATCTATTATGTGTTAATGGAGTGCATTGATGATTGAGACAACCATGTGTTTTGTACTAACACTTTCAATGAGATTGAAATAGGTGAAGTCCCAGGTTGAGATGGATAAATGGGACAAGTACATCATCATGTGTTCATGAGCGTCAAGAGAGGATCCCAAAGATAAGACAAGGGGAGTTCATCATGTGTTGATGAACAAGATGAAGATGCCGACTTGGAGAGAAGATGATCGGTTATCATGAAACTCGAAGTGGTTGCAAGAGGCAAAGGTATAACTAGCTAGGGCTAAGAATGTGTTCCTAGTCTTTTACCGGTCTCGGAGTTTGGATGGAAGACCGGGTTGCTAGTATATGTTGCCGTACTATTAAGAGGGGTCAAGTCTTATAGCTTGAGTCTCGTCATGTGTTGATAGCTCAATCCCGCATGCTCTAGCTCACACATCTTGATTTAGTTTTTGTATGGAGCAAATATTTGCGAATGTGTTTTGCAAAAAGTTGTAGTACTTGTTTGCAATTTTATTGATGTATTCTTTGCATGGAGCTTTGATTCGTAAATGTGTTTTGCAAATAGGAAAAGGTCATGTTTGATGTTGATTTGCAAATGTGTTTTGCAAACAAGTTTTTATTTGTACAATTCTTTAGGGCATGTGACTAATGTTTGCAAATGTGTTTTGCACAATTGTTTTGATCATGAGTTGATCATCACATGGCTTAATATTTCATCTTATTTATCCTTGCTAGCTTGTAGTCACACTCTTGATCAAGTCTATGTGTGGGATTTCGAGAAAATCAGATTTTAGACTTGAGTGACTACATTAGAGTTTTGGTTTTTGTGATATTTAAAAATATCTATTGTTGCTTAAATCTTGAAAAAGGGTGTAAATTGTAGCTCTCTTGATAAGCTTCGTATAGAGTCTAAGATCACCTAATTCGGAGTTCAGAGTAAAAAGTTATGATTGCTTTAGTCGATGTAGCAGTGGTGCTATCGCCCCATGGGCGGTTGCACTGCCCAAGGCCGGTGCTATCGGGGTCCAAGGCCCGGTGCTATCGGCCGGGTGGTAGCACCAGCCATATGTGCGGTGTAAAAATCCTAGAATGTATGTTTTTCAGCCGAAAAAATTAAAAATGGCCCGGTGTTACTGCCCCAAGCCCGATAGCACCGTAATTTCTATGTAACGGCTAATGTTTCTAGCCGTTGGATAGGAGGCCGGTGCTACCGGCCCAATAAGGTGGTAGCATTGGGTTTGCTGGGTTTTTTTTGCCCATTTTACCCTTCAACGGCTAGTTTTCTTTGGAGAGGCTATAAAAGGAGCCTTAGGGGCTGACATTTTGTTGTTGTTGGCTTTGTTGAGTACTTGGGTGGCATTGTGTATGTGTTGCACTCCCACATTTGGTTCTTGAGTTAAAAGTGAGCTCTAATTGCATGTGTTGCAATTAGGAGAGGATTGAGAGCTTCTTGTGCATGTGTTGCACTTGAGGGGAGCCTTGTTGTCGACGATCGGGACCGCCGACCGCAAAGAAAGAGGGGGAAGGATCGTACGGAGGGCGAGGCCCAGAGCTTCGCTCGTCCGAGTGGCACCCTCGGCGGGCGCACTAAGCAGGGGAACCTGCGCAACCAAACAGGGGACACAAGGTTTATACTGGTTCGGGCCGGACCCCTACTCAAGTTCGTGTGGTGGTGTTGTATTGCCTTTAGTGTAGATGGCTGTACAAAGTTTACAAAT
Organism: Otatea glauca; assembly: GCA_036346275.1. Lineage (NCBI taxonomy): Eukaryota > Viridiplantae > Streptophyta > Magnoliopsida > Poales > Poaceae > Otatea > Otatea glauca. The sequence goes on along the minus strand of CM070715.1, from coordinate 38,215,409 downwards.
GAGAGTTATTGGATCCTTGCGCAAGAGTGCTCATGGCTTAACTAGAAGAATCCCCCCTTCCCCGGGGTTCCTGCCCCTTTATACGGTAGGAAGGGGTATGTTACCTCGAAAGCTAGGGAAGGGCGAGGTGACCTATACTAAGAGCTTCGGTCCTTCGTCCTGTCGACGGGTCACCGCTCGTCCTGCCCACGCTGGGCCGGTAGTCTCGTCGGTCAGGGCGGTTAGGTATTTCACCGGGCCTTGGGAAGTGGCCACCTGCTCTCGTATAGTCACTTCGATTGACCCCATCCGTGGGGCACGTGGCTGTTGGCTGGTGGAGGCTTTGACACGCGGCCCTTGGCGGGGGTTGCCTTGCTTGATCGGAGTCAGGGGATCCCGATCAGCTGCGGAGGTCGGGAGCTCAGCTTGGTCGGAGTCGGGGGACCCCGTCCCACTACGGAGGTCGGGAGCCCGACCCGCCAGGTCGGGGAAGAGCTCGGAGAGGTCCGCCAAGTCGGGGAAGAGCTCGGAGAGGTCCGCCAGGTCGGGGAAGAGCTCGGAGAGGTCCGCTAGGTCGGGGAAGAGTGTCCCCGGTGGCCTCTTGGGACCTTTGGTCGGATCCCGACCGTAACATCCGCTGGTGCCCCGCCGAGATCGGAGACGTCTCTGCCTGAGGTTAGGAACAGTCCCCCGGGCACAGAAGGGGGAATGGATACATGTCAGGGGGACGCGCGCCAGGCTGTTCGATCCCCGACAACCAGCCCCTGAGGCTCAAGAAGCGGTCTGAGACTCTAGGCGCTCTTGAGTCTGATGTCTTGTTCGAAGAGGGATTCCCCCATCGGGACACATACTTGGACTTTGCCGTTTTGTTTTCCCGGACGGGCCCAGGAAGCCCAGGGGCCTCGTGGACGGGGAAGTTGAAGGAATGGGGTCTGTCGGATGCGTGGAGGGACGCGCCCATACGGGGGTTTTGAAAGGCCCCGACGCCTTGGCCATTCACGCCGCCACGAGCGCGTCTTTTGAGGTGATGGTGGCGCCGGTAGATGAGGCGTCTTTTAAAACCAGAGGGGTCTTACCCTTTAGGATTTCACTTCCCGTTTCTCGTGCCTTTGCCTTCTTCCTCCTTGTCCCTTTACGTTGACGCCTTCTAGCCCCTGATTGCGACCCCGTTCTCCCCCCTCCCTTTTGACCTTAACTCCATGGCGAAGTTTGGGAGGAGCACACTCACCTCAGAACGAATGAGGGAGATGGAGTCTTTGGGGCTTCTGGACCCATTCTCCTGGCGGCTTCCTTCCGGGGAGAAAGTGCCGCGACCTCGGGATGACGAGATCGTGAGCACGGAGCAGTACATGCTCTTTGGGCTGCGGACCCCAGAAAGTGACTTCTTGGCTGCGGTCCTTGCGCAGTGCGAGATTGAGCTCGTGAACTTGGTGCCGAACTCCCTCCTTCTCCTTTCTGTTTTCGCTCATCTTTGCGAGGGTTCTGGGCGTGCTCTCTACCCCTCGCTTTTCTTCGCTTTTACTCCTGTCCCGCACCGCGAAGACCCCGCTGTCGGGTGCCTCTATTTCCGGCCAAGGCAGACTCCTTGTACCTTCCTTCCAAGTCCCGACCCGACTCGCCGGCCGTGGGCGAAAAATGGTTTTATTTGAAGAAGGGCGAGGAGGTGGGCTTGCTTATAACGGCGCCATGGCCGGAAGGGAAGCGGAGACCCACGAGCCCGAGGACTCGGTGGACGACCGTGAAGTGGCCGCCTTCATCCACACATGCGCCATGCGGGTTTTATGGGGCGATACGATCGTTTACTACTCGCAAATCGGGTGCTCCCTCTACGGAGGAGGTTGCACCCTTTCTTTGAGATCACCGGGAGGTGCGACGCCACCCGGGAAAGTCACGAGGGTAAGTGTTGTCCGATCTCAGATCCTTTCGGACCTTGGTTGGAGTTCCTTTATCTCCTGACACTTTATTCCTGATCTCGCAGCACCGAGGTCGGCATGGGTCGTTTCGAGGATGCAGGAGATCTTCGGGAAGGCCGCCAACTCCTTCGACCTCGGCGGCAACGTCCCCAAGAACATCTTGGGGCGTAGCAGCGAGGTAATAGCCTTTCACTTTGGTCCTTGCTTTGGGTGCTCGGACTCGAATGTTTATTGTGGTGAGCCCGCACAGGCAACTAATGAGCTCTGGGATACGACGAAGCAGTTGCTACCGTTTCCTGGCCCAAACAAAGGCAAGAAGGGGGGCAAGAAGCTGGTTCTCGACGCCCCAAAGCAAATCGCCAAGAAGCCCCACGTCGAGTGGGGCGACCGGGTCGTGGTGAGTTTAGACCCCCCGAGCTCAGGGGTACCCGGGTTCGAGCTTGGTGCCACCGGGCCACCTTTTTTTTTCTTCTTTTTTGGTTCGCCCACTAACCCTCGCTTTTGCCAGCAACAAGAGGCGGCTTCGGCCGCAAGAGCCCTGGGCACGTAGCCGGAGCAACGGGTTCCGGCAACAAGCTCCCGAGGGGGAAGCCCTCCCGCTGCGGTCGAGGAGAGGTCACACCAGGTACGGCCTCCGTATATTTTTCGCCATCCCACCCCATCGCGGCGTTCGAGCGTCCGAGGGGTACCGACCTTTCCTGTGGTCCAGGGCGAGGCCGGGGAGGAGGATTATGAGGATGATTACCGCCTCGTGCCGCGACCGAGGACGCGGCAGATGCTGCTTGCCGCGTCCTCCGAGGAGGACGAAGCGGCCGAAGGAGGGTTGGTTGAAAGCGCCACGACCAAGGGCGTCGTGATTGGGGGTGCCGCTGCCGGGAGAACCGTAGCCGAAGGGGCCGCAGTCGAGGGTGGCGTCATCGTTGCGCCCCCGGTGGGGGCGTCCCTGGGGGTGGAGCCCTCGGGGAAGCGGAGAGCCGAATCGCCCCCGGAGGGGGGCCAGTAAAGAAGGCGAGGTTACCGCGCGTTCGTTCTGCGCGGTAAGTTCCCCCTGTTTCTTAACTTCGTGGTGGTGGGGCCGACTAAGCATCTTTTGATAATTTGCCCCGTGCAGCTTATACACCGGGGCGATCGTGGCACCGGTCCATCGTTCGACCCCGGTGCCTCCGACCGAGGCGCTTTCGGTGGTTGTGCCCGTGATCGAGGGCGGCGTTGTCGCTGTGCCCCGGGTGGGGTCGTCCACCATTGGCGAGCCGAGGACCCTCCCCGCAATCGAGGGCGGCCAGGGGGCCGTCAAGCCACTCGCCGGCCAAGAGGGCCCGGCCGCCATTGCCGTGGCCAGAGCGGATCCCCCTGGTCCTTCGGGGTGTGCCGTCGCTACAGCGGCGGCGGAGGCCGCCGGTGATGTAACCGCGGGCGTACTGCCCCGAGATCTTGATGGCGTTGTCGACTTGTCTTCGCTGGAGGACCTGCTAGTGGAGGTAAGATCGATCGTGGTGCCACCTCCTCCTTCCCTCCCTTTTCTTAGTGGTCATGGTGGGTTTTTCTTTGCCTTCGCAGGGTCTGCGGCAGGTTTCCCGGGGGTACAACATTGCGCGCAAACACGTGCTCGCCTTCCGGCCTTTATGCGGTGTCCTCGAAACCAATCAGAGGGACATCGCCAAGCTAGAAGCCACCGTGTCGCGCGGCCAAGAGGAAGTCTCGCGCTTGAAGGAGGCCCAGGCCCTCGAGCTCGCGCGGGCTGTCGAGGCCGAGCGGGAGCGTGTGGCCCAGGAGGTATACGCCATAGCGCTTTCTGAAGCCATCAAGGGGGAGCGAAGGAGGGCGGAGGAGTCCCTTGCCCGGGTCCGTCGAGAGGTGCAGGACGTCTTCGATGAGGACCGTGTGAGCGCGTCAATGGAGATCCAGCGCCTCAAGCTCGAGATCTCCGACATTCACTTCGAGGCAGAGGTCGCACGGCGAGGGGGGACCTCCTCCGAGCTCGAGGCTAAAGCGGCTGAGCTCGAGAAGACGGTCGCGGGGTTGGAGACGAGGGCCACCGAAGCGGAAACCAAGGCGGCTGAGGCCGAGGCCAGGAATGCTAGTCTTGGGGAGAAGCTGGCGCAGGTGGCTCGGGCTGGGAAAGACGCCTTGGCCCAGCTCCAAGGCAACCACGACCGGGTTGACAAGGCCGAATCCGAGGTCCTCGCACTGCGACGGAGGGTTTCCGACCTCGAACGTGAAAAACTCGCCCGAGACATGTCTCTGTAAACTTTAAAGTTAACGGATGGGTCCGGGGGCGAAAGATTCCCCCTTGTAAAGATGAAACAACTTTATGCTAAGCTTTATAGAGTTGTGTTTCTTTGGAGGACTTAGCTTATTTGCCGGTTTGTGCCGCCACTGTGTACCTTGTACGGGCTATTTCTTGGAAGGGTCGAACATTACTGGATATGTGGCGCGTGGCGAGCATCGCTCCGCGACCGCAACGCAGGCCTACCGCCTTCGTCCGAATTACCCAAAGATAGGCCGACATAGCCGCTCGATGCCCGATGTTGATTCAACCGAGGCCTCGCCGAAATCACTCGGCCCGCACGACTCGGGTGACATGTCTCGATAATTTGGTCGCGGGAATAAGTCGACTTGTTGCGCAAAGCGACTTATTGCGACCGAGATCATCCTCGTGGTAGTCTTAGGGTCGCGCCTCCGGTCCGAAATGTCATCGCCTGTGGCGCTTCTTGAGGATGTTCACCGGTCAGAATACAGGGAATAGCCGCTTACTCCGATAAGGATCGCTTTATCGCGCCCTCCGAGCCCGAATGCATCGGGCTCGGGATGTTGGCATCCCTGAGGCGAACCCGGAGAACGTGGTCCCCACCGAGGCCTCGCCTGGTAGTACTCAGGTTTGGGCACAACTCGGACTGGTCGGCCTGGGATAGCTTAGGCTGGACCAGATTTTAGGCCTTGGGTCTGACTCGGCGAGCTCGAGAATGCATCGAGCTCTGCAAGACCCCCTCAGAGGGCGGTTTAGAGATTCGAACCTGGCCACCTGGCCCCGGGGGAAAGGTCGGCTTAGAACGACAGTCATCCCGGTGGTGAATCCCAAATCGCGACCTCCGAGCCCGAAAGTCATCGCTCGGGCACCCTCTCGAGAACGTTTAATGGTTAGCAAAGACGGGGATGGCCGGCTTACCCGATAACGATCGCTTTATCAGCGCCCCGATCCAGAATGCCTGTGCCCGGATGTTCATCCCCGAGGCGAACCTAGAGAACGTGACCCCAGGCGCTGCAAGAAAAAACACGCATGGACGCCCCGAGGCCGAGCCCGCCGCGTGGCCTTATGGTTGCCCTTATAGCCACGCCGCGGGGTCGGGCCGCCCGAGGCGTTCTAAGAAGAAATTACTTTGGTTAAAAAAAGGGACAGACGAGACGCCGCGTCCGAGGGCCTTTAAGATGGCTCGACCTTCGACCGAAGGAATTTGCAACTTAGGGTCGTGGTGGAACATCAACCCTTCTACAAATCGAACGAGATTAGCACGGAAATCGAAAGAAAAACTTTACTTATGGCCACGAACCTGGGTCGGACTAGGGGATGGCAACACAAAAAGGCCCTGAGCACGCCCCGAGGCGCCAGAGTTCAGAACACAGGAACGAACATAGCAACAAAGAAAGAGGCACCTTAACTTAACGAAGGGTGAAAGAGGAGTGCTAGACGTAGAACTTCCGGAGCTGGCCTACGTTCCACGAGCTCGTGAGCTCCCTGCCATCGGGGACCGCCAGACGGTAAGCTCCCGCGCGGCTTGCCGAGATGACTCTGAAGGGGCCCTCCCACAGCGGGGACAACTTGTTGGTGTGGGAGCGATCTTGGATCCGTCGCAGGACCAGGTCCCCGACGCGGAAGCCCTTGGGTCGGACGGCTCGGCAAAGATGTCCGCGGAGATCTTGCGGTAGCGCGCCGAGCGCAGAGAGCCGCGGCACCTTACTTCTTCCGCCAGTGGCAAGGTCGAGGACCGCTCTCGCCGAGGTCGACTGGTCGACCGAGCTTGTCCTAATGGAACGGAGCGCGACTCGGGTGGTAGGACAGCCTCGCCCCAAGACGAGCCGAAAGGGCTTGTTCTCGCGTTCGATCGATCGAGGTGCGATGCACCAAAGGATCGTGGGGAGCTCGCCCACCCATGCCCGGCCACGGCGACGAGCTCGCCAAGACTCGCTTGAGCCCTTGGATGAGCTGCCCGCTGGCGCTTCGGCCGATCTGTTGTTCGGGATGGCTCACCGAGGCATAGCGCACCTTGGTCCCCATATCCGCGCCGAACTCTTGGAATAAACTACCGTGAATCGCGCCCCGTTGTCGGTGATGATATCGTAGGATTCCGCACTCGTGACCACGAAGGAACGTAAGAACCTCATCGCGCCTTGGCGGTGATAAGCGAGACCGGTTCTGCTTTCGATCCATTTTGAAAAGGTGTCGATCGCCACGAATAGGAACTTCTTCCCCCCGACTGACCTCGGGAAGGGACCGAGAATGTCGAGGCCCCACGTCGAGAATGGCCAGGCGAGGGGAATGGTCTGCAGGGCGTAGGCCGATTGCCTCACTTTCCGGGCGTGAAACTGACAGGACTGGCAAGAACGAAAGATGCCCTGGGCATCTTCGAGTGCCGTTGGCCAGTAAAAACCCATCCTGAAGGCCTTCCCGACCATAGTCCTGAAAGAGGAGTGAGCGTTGCACAGGCCGGAGTGTATGTCGTTGAGCAGGTATTTACCATCTTCTAGAGTGATGCATTTTGACAGAACGCCCAAGGCCCCCTGACGGTGGAGCTGCCCGCCGATGAGCCTGTACGAGCCCGCACGTCGCCGGAGCCTGCTCCTTTCAGCAGGAGTGGCGGGGAGCTCTCCTTGGTCGAGGAACTTGATGAAGGGATCCATCCACGTCGGAACGTTTTCGAGGAAGGCCACCGGGTCTTCCTAGTCGGCGACGGACGGTGTGGCCAAGGTTTCAAGGATGACGTCCGGCAGGAGCTCGTCGCCGGATGATCCGAGCCTAGACAGGAGATCGGCGGTGGAATTGTCTTTCCTCGGTATGTGCTGGATCCTCAGGTTCCGGAACCATCTCTCCATCTTGTGTACCTCGGCGAGGTATTTGGCCATCAGAGGCTCCGAACACTGGTAAACTTTGTTGTACTGATTGACGACGAGCTGGGAGTCTCCTTTCACGATTAGGCGGCGGATGCCCAGGGACTTGCAGGCTCGGAGGCCGGCCAAGAGGGCCTCGTATTCCGCCACGTTATTGGTAGCGGGAAAGCCGAAGCGGACCACATATCGCAAGTGGTCACCTTGAGGGGTGATGAGGAGAACGTCGGCCCCTGAGCGCTCAAAGGATCTTGATCCATCGAAGAACATAGTCCATGGGTCCTCGGCTTTGACCTCGGGCTCGGGGGCAGGCTCCGCCTTCCGCTTGGCCACGAAGTCTGCCAGAGCCTGTGATTTGATGGCGGTGCGGGCCGTGAAGCGGAGGTCGAACTCGGCCAGCTCCATGGCCCATTTAGCGCGTCGACCTCCGCCTTCAAGGTTCCCGAGATTTCTCCGAGCGGGAGGCCGCCGGACGACCACCGCATGTGCTTGGAAGTAGTGTCGAGCTTCGCGAGGCCATGAAGAGTGCGAGGGAGTTTCGAACTCGGGATAGCGCTCTTCGCCCGTGGAGTACTTCGCTAACATAGTAGATCGGTGCCGCCGCCCTACCCGTTCGGCCACTAGGACCGCGCTGACGGCCTGGGTCGCGACCGCGAGGTAAAGTAGCGGCACCTCTCCCTGTTGTGGAGTTGTCAGCAGAGGAGGACGCGAGAGGTACGTCTTGAGCTCGCCAAAGACCGCTGGCCTTCGGGGTCCACTAAACCCTTATGATCGCGCAGATCTTAAAGAAAGGCAGCCCGCGCCGCGAGCCGGAAATGAAGCGGCTGAGGGCGACGATGCGGCCGGTGAGGCTCTGCACTTGTTTTACTGAGGTCGGAGCGGTCATCTGCTCGATCGCCTCGATCTTCTCTGGGTTCGGGCCCACACCCGACCCTCCGATCATGTAGCCGAGTACTTTTCCGGTGGCCGTGCCTAAGACGCATTTTTCGGGGTTGAGCTTGATGCCGAACCTGTTCAGGTTGGCGAAGGTCTCGGCCAGGTCGTTGACGTGGTTAGCCTTAGAGGGGCTCTTGACGATGATGTCGTCGACGTACACCTCGTGGTTCCGCCGACCGCGGGTCGGCTTTTTGGCCATTAACCGCTGGAACGTGGCGCCCGCGTTGCGGAGGCCGAACGACATGGTCGTGTAGCAGAAGGTTCCAAACGGCATGATGAAGGCGGTCTTGTCTTCGTCTTCCGCGGCGAGTTTGATCTGGTGGTACCCGGAGTAGGCGTCGAGAAAACTCAACATCTCGGCGTTGGCGGTGGAGTACACAATCTGGTCTATGCGGGGGAGCGGGAAGTTATCTTTGGGGCATGCAGCATTCAAGCCTGTGTGGTCGACACACATTCGCCACTTCCCGCCTTTCTTCTGTACGATCACGGGGTTGGCCAGCCATTCGGAGTAGTTGACCTCGCGAATGAAGCCGGCCTTAAGGAGCTTGTCGAGGTGCTCTCTGATTATCGCCGCCTTCTCAGAAGAGAAGCGCCGAGCTTCAGCGCACGGTGCGCAAATGTGCTTTGTTTGCGCTTGTGCTCGATCACCTCGGTGGGACCCCGCATGTCCGCGGTTCCCATGCGAAAATGGTTTTGTTATCTCGAGGAAGGTGACGAGCTCGCCTTCCTATTTGGGATCGAGTGGCGTAAATGCGACGCACTTGCCCGTGTTCCTTCCTCGCCGCACGGCCTTGGTCGGGCCGCTTATCGATAGCCGCCTTCCGACGGGCGCCCGGGTGATCTCGGGGCCGGTGGGCAATATGCCGCCAGCGCCGGGCCTTTTCCTCGCAGCCGTGCACTGCCTTAAGGTCGCCGCGGACCGTTATGACGCCACCGGGCCCTGGGAGCTTCATGCACCGGTGCCCGTAGTGATTCGAAGCCTTGAACTTGACCAGGGCGGGCGCCTGAGGATGGCGTTGTAGGGGAGATCGTCGTCCACGACTTCAAAGGTGATCAGCTCGGTGCAGAAATTTATGGAGTCGTCGAAGGTGATGGGGAGGACCACTTGCCCCAGGGGGGTGGTCGAGCTCCCGGCACGATGCCGAAGAAAGGGATCGCTATGTTCTTGATTTTCGACCGGGGTATTTGCATCCGGTCCAAGGCACTGGCTAGGAGCAGGTTGAGGGAACTGCCCCCGTCGATCATGACCCGGCCAACGACGGCATTGCTTATGGTCGGGGTGACGACCAGAGCAGTTTTGAAGTCTCGGGACATCCCCGGAGGGGCGTCGTCCCGGGAAAAGGTGATGGGGACGACGCCCCATCTGCAGGGTTGGTCAGCGTGCTTCCCGGCGGTGGCTTGATAGACAGCGCTCGCGGCGTCCTTCAGTTCGCGCCGAGATCGGTATGCGGAGGAACCACCGAAGATCATGTCCACACGGCGGTTGCCCTGTTGGAATTCCGTGTCGTGGCCCGCTGAGCTCGACCGCGCCGATGCCTCCCGGCCGCTCATCGCTTTTTGTAGCGTGGCATCTCCCGATCCCCTATAAAGGCGCCCGGCTTGAATACCATGTCCTGCAGCCCGCAGTCATGGCCGTGGATCTTGGGAACAGCAAAACTTGTTGGCGCCGGCCGGCTGTCCTCGTTGCCCCAAGCTCGGATGTTCGTGAGGAGGGTCCCGACCTTGCCCCCGCAGGCGCGCGGCGCTCTGTTGTAGTCGCGGATGGTTCTGCTGAGGCCGGTGGCCCCGGCGGTCGGGCTGGCGCGGCTCCGCCGCTTCACACTTGTCGTCGACCGTGGCGACTAGGCGGAGCTGGCCGCCCTCGACGCCGCGGTCTTTTCCTCGCCTTTTGTCGCGCGGGCCCGGGTCTCCTTCCTTAGCGCTGGATGGCCTCGTTTTGCCCCGGTCATAGTCATGCTTCTAGCGGACAGCGTCATCCACGTCCGCGTACCGCTTAGTCATGCGGAATAGTTTGTCGATGGTGAGCCTTGTGGCAATCTCGAGGTCCTCCGTAAGGCGTCTGTCTCGGACGCCAAACTTGAAAGCCTTGATGACGGTTTCGCGAAACATTGGGGATCGAGTTTGCGCGCTGTAAAACCGCGCACGAAGTCCCGCAGATGTTCCCCTTTCTGGATAACACGGTCCAGTCCTCTCCCGCCTGTGCCATTCGTAGCAACTCGAAGTTGGAATGGAGAGCGCTCACCGGGCGCCACGATCGAAGGTGCCGGGGCCGTTGAAGAGCCAGTGCGGTGGCGCCGTCCAGAATGGTGGGAAGGTAGTTGGCACTTACGGCCTCGTCCCCGCCGCCAGATGGCGGTGGAGTAGATGGAGAGGATTCGCGGGATTCTTGGTCCCGCCGAACCGCTCCATCATCGCCGCATAAACCGGCCGGCCAAAGATACCCGACGGAGATCGCATGAGTACGCCGGCAGCCGTAGGTCGGAAGGTCACCGCCGCCGCTAGCGCCGGAGTCGCCACCACCGGCGAGAGAACTCGAGCGTGGCGCGCCTCGCGTCGACCGTGATGGTCGATGAGAGCGTCGTTGCGGTGGCGTCGCTAGTGGTTACGGATCTTCTGTCGCCCGATTTGGACGTCCGGAGAGGGACTTTCGGAAGTACCGCTGTCCGGGCGAGCATCGTTATTACGCCACTGGCGACGGGCGAGCCCACGCGCCGCCCCTTCCTGTCGAGGAGGCGGTGAAGATGGCATTGGGGTGCGAGCCCGTGGGCGGGGATCCTGCCGGTGAAGCGGCCGACGATCATGCGACAGGGGGCCGCTGGCCGTCACGGGGCGAGACTCGGAGCCCAGAGAGCTTGCTTGCCGGCGGGGTGCGACGCCATCGGTCGCCCTGTTGAGCTCTTCGGCCAGGGACCGTCGGAAGAGGGCCGAGCCGGCCCGAGCGGGGTCAGCCATGACCCGGGCGATGGCCCACAAGCATTTTTGGGCAGGTTCGTGCGGACGGGGAGGGCCGAACCGGCCGGACTGGGAGCGGGTCGTACCACGCCCCTCTCGCCGAACGGCGGTGATGGCCTGGTCGATGGCAACCTGGGCGAGCCGATGCGCCTCCCGAGGGGTTTCCGGGCCACCGTCGTCCGCCCCAGGGGTTGCCTCACGTCCGTCGGCCGCGAAGGCATGGCGTTCACGGGGCGGCAAGGATGGCGAGAGCATAGATGTGGAGCCTTGGCACTCGGGGACAGCGTCCGAGCCCAAGCTCGCCGTTCGTGACATGCTGGTATTGGAGCTGGAGGTGTTGAGCTGGCCAAGATGATGAACTTTGGACGAACGAAACTTCGGGCCCCACGGTGGGCGCCAGCTGTCGACGATCGGGACCGTCGACCGCAAAGAAAGAGGGGGAAGGATCGTACGGAGGGCGAGGCCCAGAGCTTCGCTCGTCCGAGTGGCACCCTCGGCGGGCGCACTAAGCAGGGGAACCTGCGCAACCAAACAGGGGACACAAAGTTTATACTGGTTCGGGCCGGACCCCTACTCCAGTTCGTGTGGTGGTGTTGTATTGCCTTTAGTGTAGATGGCTGTACAAAGTTTACAAATGAGAGTTATTGGATCCTTGCGCAAGAGTGCTCATGGCTTAACTAGAAGAATCCCCTTCCGGGGTTCCCGCCCCTTATACTGTAGGGAAGGCGGGTTACCTCGAGAGCTGGGGAAGGGCAAGGTGACCTATACTAAGAGCTTCGGTCCTTCGTCCTGTCGACGGGTCGCCGCTCGTCCTGCCCACGCTGGGCCGGTAGTCTCGTCGGTCAGGGCGGTTAGGTATTTCACCGGGAAACGGCGTACCTGCCTTCTGTGATCCTAACGAGTGTTGACGTTGCTGTCCATGACGTTGGTGCTGCCTCGGGGGGGAGCGTGTCTTCGTACCGTACGTGACCGGTCGATGGGACTGGAAGCATGACTTCAGCAGCCATTAAGCCACCTTGGGAAGTGGCCACCTGCTCTCGTATAGTCACTTCGATTGACCCCATCCGTGGGGCACGTGGATGTTGGCTGGTGGAGGCTTTGACACGCGGCCCTTGGCGGGGGTTGCCTTTGCTTGATCGGAGTCAGGGGATCCCGACCCGCTGCGGAGGTCAGGAGCTCAGCTTGGTCGGAGTCGGGGTACCCCGTCCCGCTGCGGAGGTCGGAGCCCGACCCGCCAGGTCGGGGAAGGGCTCGGAGAGGTTCGCCAGGTCGGGGAAGAGCTCGGAGAGGTCCGCCAGGTCGGGGAAGAGCTCGGAGAGGTCCACCAGGTCAGGGAAGAGCTCGGAGAGGTCCGCCAGGTCGGGGAAGAGTGTCCCCGGTGGCCTCTTGGGGCCTTTGGTCGGATCCCGACTGGTAACAGTCCGCTCGGTGCCCTGGGCCGATAGATCGAGACGCTCTCGCTGGGTTAGGAACAATCCCAGCACGTATGGGAACGGATACGTGTCAGGGGGATGCGCGCCAGGCTGTCCGATCCCCGACACTTGTGCTTGTGTTGCACTCGGTGACCACCATTGTACATGTGTTGTACTTGGTGAAGCTCAAGCTAGAGGACTTGACTTGTTACTCTTGGTGTTTGCCGGCACCTAGACGACGTGTGGAGGTGTCATGCATGGTGACCTTCTCATGGAGATTGTGAGAAGGCCCAGCAAACTTGTGAAAGTCGGAGCTCACCTACCCGGAGGGGGAAAGAGCTACCACTAGTGGATTCAAGGCGGGTGCTCAATTCATGGAGCCGGTCAAAAGTGTTTTGGGCTTTCCTCAATGTGGTTTAGGGGAGAGACCGACAAGTCTCCGAACACCATAGTAAAACATCGGTGTGTCTCTTTGTATTTACTTGCAATTCTTATTAATATTGTTGCAATTTACATTCCTAAAATTAAATTGCTTGATTGTCTTTAGGATTGCATATTCTTGTTAGAAACATAATTAGCTAGTTAACTTTGTGAGCCTAGTTGACTTAGGCTTTAATTGTTAAAACCTTAGTTTATCGCTTCCGCATCTATTATCATTTAGGTTTTGACATAAGGTACTTAGGCGAGATTTTAATTAATTGTAGAAGAAATTTTTATAGCCACCTATTCAACCCCCTCTAGTCGGCATCCGTGATCTTACAAGTGATATCAGAGCTTGGTCTCTCATTTATTAGGCTTTACCGCCTAGAGAGTAAGGATGGTGACTAGTGGTTTAGTGCACTACACCAATTCACATATTTTTGATGGCTCAAATTATGCTTTATGGAAATTATTTACGAGTTCTCATTTTAAATCCATAAGCCTCCAAATATGGTGGATCGTAGATGTAGGCTTTTCACTTCGTTTGAACGAAGTTGCTCCAACTCTTACATCTCGACGCTCAAGCTACTAATGTTTTATTTAGTATTGTGAGCATAGATGTATTCAATAAAATATGTAATCTCAAGAGCGCTCATGAGATGTGGACAAAGCTTCAAGATTTATATGATGTGTGCACATCCCCAAGTGAGAATTGAATAAAAGAATGGGTGTCGGGAGATGACACTTCAAATTCTATCTCAATTGATGAAGAACCAACAACACCATCAACCTCAACTTCTACCTCAAGCGATAATGAGCATTCAATTCCATCTCCACTATCGCGTTGTTTCATGGCTAATGGTAAAATTGTGGTAAGTGATGATGAGCCCTCTTACGATGAGTTGATGAGTATGTTAGAAGAGCTCAGTGATTTATCTTGGGAAGGAGAAAGCTAAATATAAGATTTTGACGCTTGAGCATGACTCACTTCAAAATGACTATAATGTGTTTAAATAAAATCATGAATCCCTCCTTCTGAGGGGAATCATTAAGCTAAGAGTGGACATAGGAATTTCTTGTGATATTCTAGATGATATACCATGCTTAAATGTTAATTCTTGCATTTCATCTAAGATAAAAATGTCCACCTCTTGTGAGTATTTAATTAATATTCCTTGTTGCTCTAATTAAATTGCTTCAAGTTCCTCTATATATTTAAAGACTAATCTTGTAGAGGAGAATAAAGAGCTCAAAGAACAAGTCACTCAATTGAGAAGTGACTTAGAAAAGTTCTACAAAGGGAAGGCCACCCTCAACGATATTCTAAGCAAGCAACGGATCTTTCAAAACAAGAGAGGGATCGGCTACATCTCCAAGAAGGAGAATAGCTAGACAAGGCACAACACAAAACACACGAAGATTCACAAGTGCCTTGGTTGCAACAAGAAGGGACACCTCACCTCCGTATGCCCTAACAAAGTGGAGAACAAGTCCACATCACAAACAATGAGGCAAACCGGCAAGGAGCAAGAAAAGAGGACCAAAAGAAGATCTAATGGCATCACTTGCTTCAATTGTTGGGACAAGGCACATTTCGGTAAGGATTGTCCCAAATGTACCACTCCTAAGCCTATTTTATTAACGACCATTATTTGCTTGGGAAAGACAAAAATGGCAATGTGTTTGCCAAGTTTGTCAATTCTCCTAAGTGCTTGAAAAATAATGATAATTATTTGCTTAGAAAAAATAAATCTAGAAATGTGTTTGCTAAAAATGTTAGATTTCCTAAGACCATGAAAAACCATGTTGATCATGTACTTAGGGAAAATAACAATAGCAAAACATTTGCTAGATGTACTAGATCCTCTAAGCTCATTTATTGTAATGATCATCATGTGCCTAGAAAGGATAAAACTACCAATGGGTTTGCTAAAATTGCTAGGACTCCTAAGCCTCCTAATTTCAATGCAGATAATTCACTTAGGAGGAATAACAATTGTAAACAATTTTCTAGTTGTGTTAGTTCACCGAAAACTATTAATATTAGGGCCATTTGGATCCCTAAATCTCTTATGACTAACATTGTTGACCCAACAAAAATTGGGTACCAACAAGTTCCTAAAAGATTATTAGGTACTTAGAGAGGTATTAGACATTTGGCTTCTTCAAAAGGGAAGATGACTTCATCATTTGCAAAATGGAGTCAAGCATGAGGATGATCTCTTAAATCATGAACCAATGCCATCTCGGGTAACAAATATTTAAATTGATAATTTTAGCTTATAGCCTTGTGTATGTTATAGTGCATTATCATGAAAATCAATTTAAATTACTTGTTCATGTTGTTGCTCATGCTTATTAGTTGTATTCAATGCAATCTTGAGCAAGTTTGGGTAGTGGCACATTAAGGGGAAGTGCTAAATCATAACCACATATATCACATCCCTATCTGTGCCCATATTTATATAAGTGCTAATATATTTTCAAAATCAAACCATTTAGCCAAAAGTGAAAAATCTTAATAACTATTAGTAATCTTGTGAAAAACTAGTTGAAAAATGTATACAAATGCTTTCAAAAGGTTTTCCAAGAGTTTTGGCTTTATAAAAACTAATTTCAAAAGAAAATGAGTTTCAAGTCCAAAATCTAGTTACTAGTATCTTTTTTGGATTTAAACTAATAATTTTCATAGAAAAAGTGTAAAATGATTTTGAAAATAGTTTCAAAATGAAAAACATAGAGTTGGTCATTATTAACAATTCTTGTATTCAAAAGATTTTCAAAAGACCAACTTATCAAAGGTAATTTGATTTTGAAACTCAACCAAAAACTACTATTGATCTATATTGGTCATATTCTAACACTTTGTGAGTTTTACCTCTTGGATCGGATTCTTAGACATATCTTGGTTCAAAATGGTATTTTAAACTCATACATACCAATTCCAATAAAAAATTTTCTCTTTTTTTTATTTGATACTTTTTGGAATAATGTTGAAAACCATATAGATGCATATCCTTTATATGAGCCTCTTTGGTCAAAAGTCAAAAATATTGTTTAAAAGGTCTATATTTGTGAAAATCTTTATAAAAGTTCTCAAATATGTATTTGAAATGTTTTACAATGCTTTCAAAGTAAAATCCCTATTTTAGAAAAAAAATAGCAAATTTGGCCTCAGATAGATCTTATATGATCTTATTTTTTTAAAATTAAATGATATATTTTAATAAATCAAAATCTATTGAGTTTTTGAAAAAGTGGTCAATACAAAACTCGTATTGTTGGTCATTTCAAGCATTTCTTTAGTTCAAAGTTTTTCCAAACGACCAACCATTCAAAAGTTATAGCCATTTGAATTTGGCCAAAATCTTTCATTTGACCCAAAATGACCTATTCTTACATATTGTGGTTTTTGCTATTTGAGTTGGATTTCTTTGTGCTTATTAGCTTGAAATAGTATTTCTAACTCATTTAAAGCCATGAAAGTTCAAATCTCAATAAATTTCAATTTGGATTGTATTTTGAGCATTGGATGGAAATTCAATTTCTCTTTATGCCTACAAAGCGCATTCTGCCATATCTTTTGAAAACAAATTCGTTTTTCAAAAATTATTTTTTGAGAAACCTTCTAACTAGTCAAAAGTTCATTTCTGAAAAATTTCAAACCATTTGGACTTTATTTGAAAAAGTTGTGACTTTTCTTCTCTTTAAGTAAAATTCATGCCTTCAATGCAAAATTTGAGATATCTTTTGAATTGGGACTGATTTTTAGAAACTTCTTTTTGGAAAAGCTTTTTATTTTCCCAAAGTATGTTTTTGCACAATGTCAAATACTTTTAATTTCATTTGAAAAAGTTATGGGCTTTTCTCTCTTTAATCAAATGCTGAAAATTCAGACTTTTGCAAGATTTTGAGCTGGTTTATGATTTTTGTATCTCCAAATCAGATCATAAGTTGAGGACATCATTATAATAAAAATTGATCCTCAATAGTTTTTATTTAGTGCCAAATTTTATCAGATTTTTTAGACATTGTTTGTGGAGTTTTTCAGCTCTCTTTTGAAGTTCTAATGAATTGTCAAATTCTGAAAACCTAAAATTTTTAGTTTCTGAAATCCTAAAATTTTCAGTTTCTGAAATCCTTTTGGTTTTAATATCTTCAAATTGGCTTCAAATTGGAAGAACCACTCAAAACAAAACTTGAAAATGTTTAAATGTGTTAGCTCCATGATTTATCTTAAAATCCTTTTGAAGCTAGTTTATTCAAGTTTTGATTGCTTGAAAGAGGTTCTCTTTGTGTATATTCATTGTATCAAGTTGATCTTTCATTGACATATACTATTAATGTAACACCCCGACACCCGCGTGCCTCGAATATCACACCAACAACCATCAAATACTATCAAATTACTAAAACTTTTAGCATGACCTCTACGCAATTAAAGCAAATCAGCACAACAATAACATAATAGCAATTACGACATAACCATTCAAGCATAATGTAACATCCCAAAATTTGAGTTTTGGAATGTTTGAATTTGAAAATAAACCATTTGCATTTTTTTTGAATTAATTCCAGCTTAATTTGAATTTTCCATTAATGAAAGGATTTAATTTTATTAATCTATTCATCAAACAAAATATTTTCAGTTTTAGCTGGGTTCATTGTGCTCCAAGGATTTTTTTTGCATTTTTGGAGATTTTTCTGAATTTATTTGCTATTTGTTTGAATTTATTTGCTTATATTTCAATTTCTGGAATATTTCTTAATTGGAAAAGGTTTTTATTTTTCTAAAAACCCTTCGGGCCGAATCCTTCGGTCCGGCACGCTTCGCCTCGCTAGCCCAGCTTGCCGCTATGGCCCCATCGGCCCGCTCGCCGCCGCGCCCGCCCACATCATCCTCGCGCAATGCCAGACGCGCGCGCGAACCCTAGCCGCCGCCGTCCTTGGAGTCCGGGTCGGACACGGCCTCCGAGACCGCTATTTAAGCTACCGCACGCCTCCCGAGGATCCCCTCCTCGCGCCACCCCTTTTGCCCTACCTCCCGCTGCCCGAGGCGCCGCCGTTGCTTCGCGCGAGCTCAGCGTCGTTCTCCGCCGCGCCCGAAGCTTTCCGCCGCCTTTTTCTTTGCCACCGGTGTGTCTTCGCCGTTGCCGTTGGCCTCTCCGCGTTGCCTGCGTTGCCCTCATACGAATCCACCTCGTTCCGCGCCCGATCCATTGCTTGTCCGTCGTTGGCCGTGTCATCTTCTTCGTCTCTGGTGAGTGGCGCCGCCCTCCTCGCCGTCGACCTCCAGCGACCGCGCTCCGCCGTTTGATCTCCAGTGGGCGTCCCGGATTGCGCCGTGTTGCCACTGCCCGAGCCATCGCTTCCCAGTCGTCCGATCTGGCCATGTCGCCGGATGCGCGACGCGTGGCTCGCCGCGTTAGAGCTTGCGTCAGCCGCCGCGTTAGCCTTGATGCCCGCGTCGGCAATGACGTCAGCCGTGGTTGGGTTCGGTGGACTTGGTCTACCGTGAACCCGATGACGTCAATGTTGTGCAATAAAGTGATTTTCCAATAGAAAAATAAATCGAGAAATTCAGATTTTCTGATTTTCAGCCTTTTTCTCTTAATTTAATCTTTCGGAGGCCCGTTCTCGCTCATACGAACTCCGATTGAGGCAATTCAAGTGTCTAAATTTTTATAAAATCAAGATCTATATTCCAGATCCATTTAATTTCAGTTTGGATCTTGTTTGAGTTTCTGTTTTGTATTTATTTGGTTTCATTGCCTTCTTTTCCGGTAGACGCTAATTCTGAGGGAGCGAACGAAGACTTCGAAGACCAAGACTTAGCACTAGATCAGCAAGGCAAGTTGTAGCCCTTGACAAAAGTCGTGGGAGAAGAAAGCAAGGAAGGTGTAAGATCGAGGATGCCGACTAGAGGGGGGTGAATAGGCGGCTATAAAAATTTCTTCTATGATTAAAGTCTCACCTAAGTACCCTTATGTCAAAACCTAAATGATAATAGATGCGGAAACGATAAACTAAGGTTTTGACAATTTGAAGCCTAAATCAACTAGGCTCACTAAGTGCACTAGCTAATTATGTCTCTACTCAAGAATATATAATTCTAAAGACAATCAAGCAATTTAATTCTAGGAATGTAAATTATAACAATATAAATAGAGAATTGAAAGAAAACACACACAGAGACACACCGATGTTTTATCGTGGTGTTCGGAGACTTGTTGGTCTCCCCTAATCCACGTTGAGGCTAGCCCAAACCTCTTTGGATCGGCTCCATGAATGGAGCACCTGCCTCGATTCCACTAGTGGTAGCTCTTTCCCGCTCCGGGTAGGTGAGCTCTGACCTTCACAACTTTGCCGGGCCTTCTCACAATCTCCTTGAGAAGGTCACCGTGCACGACGCCTCCACATGCCGTCTAGGTGTCGGCAAACATCAAGAGTAACAAGTCAAGCTTTCTAGCTTGATCCTCACCAAATGCAACACATGCACAAAGGTGATCACTAAGTGCAATACATACACAAGGCTTCTCTCAAGTGCAACACATGCACAAGAGGTTCTCAATCCTCTCCTAAATACAACACATGTAAATAGGGCTCACTCTTAGCTCAAAAACCAAATGGAAGAGAACAACACATGCACACAACTGCCACAAACCTTCCCCAAGGTCAGCAACACCCAAATAACAGCCCCCAAGGCTCCTTTTATAGCCTCTCCAAAGAAAACTTGCCGTTGGGGGAACGGGCAAAAGTGCAAGAAACCCGGTGCATAAGACTTCAGTGCTACTACCATCTAAGACCGGTAGCACCGGCCATTTCATCGAAAAAACACTTCTATAGAGTTTTTACACTGCCTCTGGGCCGGTAGTACCGCCCCGGGCGGTGTACTGCTTATTTAGGGCTGGTAGCACCACTAGGGCGGTAGCGGTGCTACCGCCCATCTAGGGCTGCTACCGCCCGTGTAGGGGTGGTGCTACCACTCTTACAGCCACTAAAACACTCATAACTTTTTACTCCGAACTCCGATTTAGGTGATTTTTGATTCTATGCGAAGCTTATCACGAGGGCTACAATCTTCATTCATTTTCAAGATTTAAGCCACCGTAGATTTTTTTAAATATCACAAAAATAAAGACTCTAATGTAGTCATCCAAGTCTAAAATCTGATTTCTCGAAATCCCTCACATAGACTTGATCAATAGCGTGACTACAAGCTAGAGAGAGTCAATAAAATCAAATCTTATGCCATTTAGTGATCAACTCATGATCAAAATAATTTGCAAAACACATTTACAAATAAACCGAGAACCCATGAGATCAATCTTCTAGCCCTGTAAGGATCAACACATGATCCCGACATTTTGCAAAACACATTGCAAATGCCAACACATGCTCTAGGATCAAAACCATAACCTCTAGATTATTTGCAAAACACATTTGCAAATAGAAAAATCATAAACTTTACATAGCCTTGTGATGGTCAACACATGATCAAATCACATGCTAAAACACCGATGCATGAGCTCTCACCTTTTGCAACACATGCAAAACTTAGCTCCATGCAAAATCCACATAAACCAAATTACATGAGCTATCTCCCTTTTTGCAACACATGCAAATCCATAGCTCCATGCAAAAACCAAATCGATTAAGATTCGGTAAGAAGCAAGCATGAGCTCCTGTGGGACCCCGGATTTGCTATCCAGAATCCCCTGTGTATATCTGTACTAGTCCCAGATCAACGCTAGTACACATAATTCACAGCGATGAAACATAACCGAAAAGCACGAAATTTAAATATAAATACTGAGTACCAGTCGAAAAGCCATTATTACAAAATCAGGTCACATGACCTTAAGTTTACAGCAGCGGAAATAAGAAGCAAAAAGGTAAAGCAAATAAACTCCAGAGGCAGTCGACTGAAAAGAAATGTTCGTCTACCTCTCTGGATTGTCTTCATCGTACTCCACACCATAGAAGTCACCATCGTTCGTGGCATCTTGGAAAGCTTCTGACGAAAGAATTTATTGTAGCATATGAGTACAAACGTACTCAGCAAGTCTGGGAAATATTGAAGATGCAAGGCCTTCCTAAGATGGCTTAATATGGTTCTTTTGCACAAAGCCAGATTTAACAAACATTATTAATAATAATTTTCACAAATCAGTTTTAACAATTATTTGTACAATTGAAATTATTTATAACTCTAGTGAAGGTTCCAACCACCAACACTAGTATACAGGCTCTATCCGCCCATTTTAAAAGATCTTGTTTAACCATCACATGACTCCATCTGTCATGATTCAAAATAGGTTCCAACCACCTGACTGGCTCTAGCCACCAGAAATACATCCGGAAGTTCTAACCACACCTAGATCCCAAAACATTAGTTTTTAAAACCAAAAACAAAGTCTACCAATATGAAAGCATTCTTTGCTTGCCCTTGACCGTAGGCACGGCTATTCGAATAGTTTTACACTCTACAGAGGTGTACAGCTTTACCCACAAGACATGATCGTCTCTTGTTGCCATGCGCAATAAGCACACTTCTTTTGGTGTGTTGGCAGAGAGATTATGACAAGGCTTTTACAATGCAATAATCTAACCCGACTCCACCCACTGAGGTTTCACCGCTATTAGGGTTCCATCCTCCCAGTACAGAAGCCCTCTATTGAGCCGTGTGGGAAAAAAAACAAACTTGCCTCCATCCGGCACCCACATTCCACCATCTGGCGAGTCGAAGTTAAATTATTACAAATTATTCAGCCAAGTCGTACCCATTTAGACTTGTGGTTGTACGGTTGTGCTTAGAATGGACAATCACAAGCGTCGGTCCTTAATTGACTTGGGCGGCACAAACACAACAAAACCAGAGCTCCATCCGCACCCGCCAGACAAACCGATTCGCCCAAGTCTAAATTATTTTCATTTTTATTTTGCAAATACAACGGAATACATATTGCCACAACTTTTCAAATTTGTAATTTTTTTCACAGTTTCAAAATAACCCATCCATAGGTATTTGATCGACATTGCTTTTAAGCACATCTAGCGCACTAAACAAAATATATCATAACATATTATTATTATGACATATCACAGCAACCTAGGGTTGCAACAGTCAAGGATTTCAATATCAAGGTGGTAATAACAATTGGGATTAACTACCAACCTAAATTTAACATCATCTTTTAAATAAATAGCAATGGAAATTGTAAAACATTGTAAAGCATTTATAAAACATGGGATCAACATGTGTCATGGAGACTTGCCTTCGTTGATGAGGAGAGAAGGGTCGCTCGGCAGATCGGCACTTTCTTCGGCGACGGCAACAGCTTCTTTGACTACGCGCAAAACGAAGCGACCAATAAATAAAAGAAAACAAATAAAATCTAAAAAAATTATAAAATTACAGTGCTTTTGCCTCCAGAACCAGAGCACAAACTAATTTAGGGTTTACACATGGAGGATTGCGAAAGTAAGAGGTGGCAGGGTTGGGGAAGGTGATCACCGGATAGATCTCGACGACGCGAGACCAACGGTGGTGCCGGATTTTGGAGAAGATCACTGGAATGAGAGCAATCAAGGATGAATGGAGCTCCGACCGATGACGTTCAAATACGAAATCCGGAGTCAAAACTTGACGAAATCTGAATTTTCTTGAGGGGTTATGCTTCTAACAATAATGCGCACAAAGTGATACGAACGGAACTTCAAATAACTCAACGGATCAAAAGTTGGCTCGCCGGTGTCTTTGGACGACGCCGGGCTGTGATTTTCACGAGTTTAGGTGAGGAAAAGAGCCGAGAAATAGGAGGCAATGGTGAGCATGGTGTAGAGGAAGGTGAGACGCATCTATAGGAAGTGGAAGCCCGCGAGAAGATTGAGAAACTATCGAGAAATCAAGTGAGCAATGAATCAGATTTAATTACTTATTGCGCCAAATCCAGCTTGAATGGGAGAGGGCAATGGCCAGGGATTGAATCCTTGCATCAATGCGGTCGCAACGGTTCAATTCCCATTTGATTTGATACGGAAATGAAGGAGTTATGAATATTTTTCCAAAGGCATTGAAAAGGAGAGCAATATGTGAAAAGGACTGGCCGGAGGTTGAAGACCAGTACTGTAGCAATTCTGACAGGTGGACAAATAAATAGTGCTGAGAAGGAAGCGCAAAGGATAAAATAGCAAGAAGGATCTACAAATCTTGGAAAAATTCTCAAAAATACTATGGAATATTTGGATCCTAACAAAATTGGTTTCAGAATTTTTAGAGAATTCTAGAATTGGATTTGAATTTTGGATTTCCGGATGAAAATGGAATTTCCAGACGCGAATGGAATAAATTCCATTTTTGGATGGAAAGGAATGCCAAGTTAACTAAAACTCCAAAGAAAACCCAAATCCTTGAATTAATTAATTTAAATTAATTATTGGCAAAATCACTAAGCTACCACCCATCTAGGACAAGAAGCACCAGCCATTTCATCGAAGGAACACTTCTCTGGAGTTTTTACATCCCCTCTGGGCTGGTAGTACCACTCCGGGCGATGCTAACGCTTATCTAGGGCCGGTAATCTAGGGTCGGTAGCACCGCCTGAGCGGTGCTACCGCCCATGTAGGGGCGGTGCTAATACTGTTACAGCCACTAGAACGCTCATAACTTTTTACTCCGAACTCCGATTTAGGTGATTTTTGATTATATGCGAAGCTTATCACGAGGGCTACAATCTTCATCCATTTTCAAGACTTAAGCAACCAAGGATATTTTTAAATATCATAAAAATAAAGACTCTAATTTAGTCATTCAAGTCTAAAATCTGATTCCTCGAAATCCCACACATAGACTTGATCAAGAGCGTGACTACAAGCTAGAGGGAGTCAATAAGATCAAATCTTATGCCATTTAGTGATCAACTCATGATCAAAATAATTTGCAAAAGACATTTTGCAAATAAACCGAGAATCCGTGAGATCAATCCTCTAGCCATGTAAGGATCAACACATGATCCTGACATTTTGCAAAACACATTTGCATATGCCAATACATGCTCTTTGATCAAAACCATAACCTCTAGATTATTTGCAGAACACATTTGCAAATAGAAAAATTAAAACTTTACTTAGCCTTGTGATGATCAACACATGATCAAATCACAAGCTAAAACACCGATGCATTAGCTCTCACCTTTTGCAACACATGCAAAACATAGTTCCATACAAAAATCACATAAATAAAATTACATGTGCTATCTCCCTTTTTGCAACACATGCAAATCCATAGCTCCATGAAAAAACCAAATCGATTAAGATTCAATAAGAAGCGAGCATGAGCTCCCTTCTTTGCAAAACATGCAAATACTTAGCTCATGCAAAATCAAAACAAGAGAGTGAGCTAAAGTGAACCGAATTGAGTTCATCAACACATGACTATGCTCAAGCTATAAGAATCGACCCCTCTTAATAGTACGGCAACATATAGTAGCAACCCGGTCTCTCATCCAAACACCGAGATCGGTAAAAGACTAGGAACACATCCTTAACCCTAGCTAGTTTTACCTTTGCCTCTCGCAGCCACATGGAGCTTTTCTTCATGTAGGGATCTTCATCTTTTTCATCAACACATGATGAACTCCCCTTGTCTTTGCTTCGGGATCCTCTTTTGAAGCTCATCAACACATGATAACGTACTTGTCCCATTTATCTATCTCAACCTTGGACTTAACCTATTTCAAACTCATTGAAAGTGTTAGTCCAAAATACATGGTTGTCTAAATCATCATTACACTCCATTAACACATAATGGATGCTCCCAAGATCCTTTGATCTTTTCCATTTATGATTGACCACAACCCAAAGACAAATGATTGAAAGATTAATTGTTTCTTGAGTATATTAATGCACCTAATGCTTCATATACTCAAGAACTTTTGATTGCCCTAGGATTAACAAAGTGAACCATCAACACATTACTAGTTCTTTGTTGAATGAATGGCAACCGAACACAATTTAATTTGTATTTAAATTGTCATGAGTATATATTAACTACACAAGTTTCATATACTCAATTCGATAGAATCTAAAAGTAATGACCCAATTTATATGGAGTGGTGGAAAGGGATCAATACTCTTAAGACCATTAATTATAGACTAAACTCCGTTAGATGTGTGCTTGCAAATAATTGAACTTGAATCAATATGCACATATTCAATTTTTGATTGCTTTGGAGTTTATCCTATATTGCCATGAGTATACTACAACTACACAAGTTAAATATACTCAAATGGTTGTTTCAAAGTAATGATCCTTAATATAGAAAGATGGATTAGATCAATCCTATTGAAACTTCAAGATTAAGCATAAACTCCCCCTAAATGTGTGCATTCATGTATATATGGAGTTGGAAACAAAATGCACATATTAAGGTTAAAACTATGGTGGAGTTCACCCTTTGTCTTGAATCCAAGGAATGTATGTAGAAATAATAAAGTTACATTGGATACATACCTTTAGGATTTCTATTTTTCTTTTTCATGAGACTATTCAAAAATATACTCAATAAACACGTTAGTCTCACATTTAGATTTATCAATAAAGTCATAACATATTTTAAATCAAAGAATGCAACAAAATATGATAATATGAACTCGAATGCATAGCTTTGATATTTCCATCTTTTCGTCCAAAAGAGACTAATGAGAGTTAAGCTTAACAAAAGAGTTGGTCTTATAAAAGATTTGTCATTACTTAACAGTTGAGACTAATCAATATTTTGATTATCAAAAGAGTTAGTATCAATATTATATTTGTCATTAACACCAAAACCAACTTAATTGAGCTTGAACTTTCAATATCCCCCTTTTTGGTGATTGATGACAAATCCAAGCTTAATATCATATTGAGATAATTTAATCTATTTAAACATGTAAGCATGTTTTTGAGCAATTTAAGCATTAACAAGTGAGAATGCGTATGAGAGATTTTTAGAAAAATAATTAAAATAATTCTCCCCCTTAACCAAATTAGGCTCTCACAAACTCCTCAACCAAATGAGGTATTAAGCTCCCACAAATTCTCCTCCTTTTGGCATTAAACACCAAAAATAAAAAAAAGAGTCCAAAAAGGAGAGTTTTTGGAGTGAAGAGCTTAGCAGGAAAATACCACTGAGAAAGCTTGGTAAAAAAATACCACTTTGAAGAAGAGAGAGCTTGGCAAGAAAATACCACTTTGAAGAGAGATCTTGGCAAGAAATTCTCTGAAATGATGTCATAACAAGATTGAAATGAATACATATGACCTATTGAAGTTCACAAGAATTCTTAAATAAAATATCACTTGTAAATATTAAGAATTTTCAATAAGATTTAAGAATTCCGCAAACTTCTTCTTTATATGGCCCAAAAGAGTAAACCAAAAGGAAACGAGGCCATATTTTGAGTTAAGCATGAGAAATATATTTGAAACACATTCATATAAACTCATTTTATTAGGCTTTTCAATTTGCAAACAAACTCACAAAAGGAGTCTTTGAGAGCCTAATAGCGCTTAAACTAGAAAAGCATCCAAATGAGCTTCGGATTTTCATGAAACCACTTGTAAAAAGTTTTAAAGGAGCATCACTTGTAATACTACTTGAAGAAAATATAAAACTTGTAAATATCAATTTTAAAGTAATACCACCTGTAATGCTCATTTTTTTAATTGATACCACATGAAAAGATTGTTAATAATATTATTTAAAGAGGATACCACTTGTAAAAAATCATTTTGCGTCAGGATAACACGTTTGAGAAAAACATTGAAATTTGTTTTAAAACAGGCTCATTTTTTTCAAAGATCAAAACTATATGTCAATTCAAGATCAACATGATACCATGATATCAACATACAAAACTTCATTAAACAAGCTCCAAAAAGGATTCTAAGATAAATCATGGTGCTAATACATTTAAACATGCTCAATTTTTGTTTTGAGAGGTTCTTCCAACTTGAAGCCAATTTGAAGATATGAAAACCACAAAGATTTCAATGAACTAGAATTTTAAATTTTCAGATTTTGACATTTCATTTAGGATTCAAAAGAGCGATGAAAAATTGCAAAAATAGGTTTTTACAAAGGTGGTCCCCTCAAATTATGATCTGAATTGGAGATACAAAAATCACAAATCAGCTCAAAACCATGCAAAAGTCTGAATTTTCAGCATTTGGTCAAAGAGAGAAAAGGCCATAAATTTTTCAAATGAGGTTCAAATTATTTGAAACTATACAAAAACAAACTTTGGGATCATAAAAATATTTTTCAAAATAACTTTGCAAAAAGGAGTCTCCATTCAAAACATATCTCAAATTTTGCATTCAAGGCATGAATATTACTTAAAGAGGAGAAAAGTCAAAACTTTTTCAAATAAAGTTCAAATGGTTGAAAATTTCCAAAAATAAACTTTGGACTAATTACAAGGTTTCACAAAAATAATTTACTCAAAAGCAATTTTCTTTCAAAATATATGGCAAAATACGCTTTGTTGGCATAATTTTTACTCAAAGAGAAGAAAAGTCAAAACTTTTTCATATGAAGTCCAAATTATTTGAAATTTTCCAGAAATGAACTTTGGACTATTAGAAGGTTTCTCAAAAATAATTTCCACAAAAGGAATTTTATTTCAAAAGATATGGCAAAATACGCTTTAAAGGCATGAAAAGAAATTGAATTCCCACCAAATGCTCAAAATACAATTCAATTTGGATTTCATGGAGATTTGAATTTTCATTGATTTGAATGAGTTAGAAATGCTGTTTCAAGTCAAGATATACAAATAAATCCAATTCAAATTGGAAAAACCACAATATGCAAGAATAGGTCATTTTGTGTCAAATGAAGGATTTTGGCCAAATTCAAATGGCTATAGCTTTTGAACGGTAAATCGTTTGAAAAAACTTTGAACTAGAGAAATGCTTGAAATGACCAACCCTACGAGTTTTGTATTGACCACTTTTCCAAAATTCAATAGATTTTGATTTATGAAAATATTTTATTTAATCCAAAATCAAGATCCTATAAGATCCATTTGAGGTCAACTTTGCTAATATTTTTCTAAAATAGGAATTTTTACTCTGAAAACATTGTAAAACATTTTAAATACATATTTGAGAACTTTTATAAAGATTTTCACAAGTATGGGCCTTTTAAACACTATTTTTGACTTTTGACCAAAAGAGTCTTTTTAAAGAGAACCATTTGTAAAACAAAGTCAAATTCTTCAATACAAAATCCAAATGAAGCAAGAGATAAGATGTAGAGATTTGAATTTTGTGTATGAGTCTAAACATACTATTTTGAACCAAGATACTACACAAGATCTGGTCCAAAATATGAACTCACAAAGTGCTAAAATATGACCAATATAGGTCAAGTATAGTTTTTGGGTGAGTTTCAAAATTAAACAACTTTTGATAGATTGGTCTTTTGAAAATATTTTGAATACGAGAATTGTTAAGATTGACCAACTCTAAGTTTTTCGTTTTGGAGCTATTTTCAAAATCCTTTTACAATTTATTCTATGAAAATTATAAGTTTAAATCCAAAACAAGATACTTGTAACTAGATTTTGGACTTGAAACTTATTTTCTTTTGAAATTAGTTTTTATAGAGACAAAACTCTTGGAAAACCTTTTGCAAGCATTTGTATAAATTTTTCAACTATCTTTTTAAAGATTAGTAATAGTTTCAAAGATTTTTCACTTTTGGCTAAATGGCTTGATTTTGAAAAAATATATTAGCGCATATATAAATATGGGAACACATAAGGATGTGATATACATGGTTATAATTTAGCACTCCCACTTAATGTGCCACTTCCCAAACTTGCTCAAGATTTCAACCAATACAACTAATAAGCATGAGCAAGAACATGAACAAGCAAATTAAATTGATTTTCATGATAATGCAATATAACCTACACAAGGCTATAAGCTAAAATTATCAATTTAAATACTTGTTAGCAAGATGGCATTGGTTCATGATTGAAGTGATCGTCCTCATGCTTGGCTCCATTTTACATATGACGAAATCATCTTTTCTTGATTGAGCCAAGCCTCCAATGCATCTCCAAGTGCCTATTAAATATTTTAAACACTTTTTGGTACCCAATATTTGTTGGGTCCAAGAACGTTAGTCACAAGATATTTAGGGACCGAAATGACCCTAGGAATAGTAATTTTGGGTGAACTAACATTTCTAGCAAATGATTTGCTATACTAATCCTTTCTAAGCACATGATTAACATTTTTATGAAAATGCTTAGAGGATTTAGAATTTCTAGCAAATGGTTTGCAATTGTTATTCCTCTTAAGCAAATTATTTGCGTTGTTTTGAGTGATCTTAGGAGTACTAACACATCTAGCAAACACATTTCTAGTTTTACTCTTCCTAAGCAAATGAATATCATTATTTTGCAAGCATTTAGGAGAATTGACAAAATTTGCAAACACATTACCATTTTATTCTTTCCTAAGAAAATAATGATCATTTACAAGAGTTGGCTTAGGAGTGTTACCTAAGGGACATTGTTTACCAATGTGTCCCTTTTCCCGGCAATTGAAGCAAGTTTGGCTATTTGGACATCTCTTGATCTTCTTGTCTTGCTCAATATCGATTTGCCTCTTGGTTGATGTCTTTGACTTGACATCCTCATGGTTTGGGCACACGAGGTGTGGTGACCCTTCTCATGGCATTCAATGCACTTGATATTCTTCGTGTATATTGCGTTATGCCTTGTCTTACTATTCACCTTTTTCTTGGAGATGTAGCCAATCCCTCTCTTGTCTTGCGAGTACCGTTGCTTGCTTAGAATGTCATCGAGGGTGACCTTCCCTTTATAGCACTTTTCTAAGTCACTTCTCAATTGAGTGACTTGTTCCTTGAGTCTTTATTTTCCTCTACAAGATTAGTCTCAACAAGTATAGAGAAAGTACTAGCATTTGAACTAGAGCAACAAGGCATATCATCACTAGAGGAGGACATATCAATTTTTGATGAAATGCAAGAATTAACATTTAAGTATGGAAAATCATCAATTAAATCACATTGAATTCCTATGTCCTCTCTAGGCTTGATAATTTCCTTGAGAAGGAGGGATTCATCATTTTCTTTAAGCATATTATAATCATTTTGAAGTGAATCATGCTCAAGCTTAAAAATCTTATATTTGGCTTTCTCCTTCCCAAGATAATTATTGAGCTCCTCTAACATATCCATTAAATCATCATTAGAGGGCTCATTATCATTATCATCATCACTTACCTCAATTTTACCTTTTGCCATAAAGCAACGCGATGGTGAAGATGGAATTGAATGCTTCTCATCGCTTGAGGTAGAAATTGAGGTTTCTTCGTCACTTGAGGTAGAAGTGGAGGTTTCTTCTACCGATGTCCAATCCTCAATGCAATCATCATTTGTTGATGTGGATAATTCAAATAATTCTTGAAGCTTGATCCATATTTCATGTGCACTCTTAAGATTGCAAATTGGGTTAAAGACATCTACGCTCACAAAACTAAATAAAGCATCAGTAGCTTGAGCGTCGAGATGTAGCCATTTCTCTTCTCCTTTAGTTGGAGCAAATTCGTTCAACCGAAGAGAAAAGCCAACATCTACGATCCACCACATTTGGGGGCTCATGGATTTAAAATGAGAAATCATAAATAATTTCCATGAAGCATAATTTGAGCCATAAAAAATATATGAATCGGTGAAGTGCACTAGACCACTAGTCGCCATCCTTACTCTCTAGGCGGTAAAGCCTAATAAATGAAGACCAAGCTCTGATACCACTTGTAAGATCGAGGATGCCGACTAGAGGGGGGTGAATAGGCGGCTATAAAAATTTCTTCTACGATTAAAGTCTCGCCTAAGTACCCTTATGTCAAAACCTAAATGATAATAGATGCGGAAATGATAAACTAAGGTTTTGACAATTTAAAGCCTAAATCAATTAGGCTCACTAAGTGCACTAGCTAATTATGTCTCTTCTCAAAAATATATAATTCTAAAGACAATCAACCAATTTAATTCTAGGAATGTAAATTACAACAATATAAATAGAGAATTGAAAGAAAACACAAAGAGACACACCGATGTTTTACCGTGGTGTTTGAAGACTTGCTGTGTCCCCTAATCCACGTTGAGGCTAGCCCAAACCTCTTTAGACCAGCTCCACGAATTGAGCACCCGCCTCGAATCCACTAGTGCTAGCTCTTTCCCGCTACGGGTAGGTGAGCTCCGACCTTCAAAACTTTGACAGGCCTTCTCACAATCTTGTTGAGAAGGTCACCATGCACGACGCCTCTACACGCCGTCTAGGTGTTGGCAAACACCAAGAGTAACAAGTCAAACCCTCTAGCTTGATCCTCACCAAGTGTTACACATGCATAAAGGTGATCACCGAGTGCAACACATGCACAAAAGGCTCTCAATTCTCTCCTAAATGCAACACATGCAAATAGGGCACACTCTTAGCTCAAAAACAAAATGGAAGAGAGCAACACATTCACACAACTCCCACAAACCTTCCCCAAGGTCAGCAACACCCAAATAACAGCCCCCAAGGCTCCTTTTATAGCCTCTCCAAAGAAAACTAGCTGTTGGAGGGTAAAACAGGCAAAAAGTACAGCAAACCCGGAGCTACCGCCCTACTAGGGCCGGTAGCACCAGCCTCTAGGCCAACGGTCACATTCATGCATTAAAAACACCAAAAACTACCCGTTGATACAGTACCACTGTGCTACCGCCCATCTAGGACAAGTAGCACCGGCCATTTTATCGAAAGAACACTTCTCTAGAGTTTTTACACTACCTCTGGGCTGGTAGTACCGTCCCGGGCGCTGCTACCGCTTATCTAAGGCCGGTAGCACCGCCCGAGCGGTGCTATTCCCCATGTAGGGGCGGTGTTACCACAGTTACAGCCACTAAAACGCTTATAACTTTTTACTCCGAACTCCGATTTAGATGATTTTTGATTATATGCGAAGCTTATCACGAGGGCTACAATCTTCATCCATTTTCAAGACTTAAGCAACCATAGATATTTTTAAATATCATAAAAATAAAGACTCTAATTTAGTCATTCAAGTCTAAAATCTGATTTCTCGAAATCCCACACATAGACTTGATCAAGAGCGTGACTACAAGCTAGAGGGAGTCAATAAGATCAAATCTTATGCCATTTAGTGATCAACTCATGATCAAAATAATTTGCAAAAGACATTTTGCAAATAAACCGAGAATCCGTGAGATCAATCCTCTAGCCATGTAAGGATCAACACATGATCCTGACATTTTACAAAACACATTTGCATATGCCAACACATGCTCTTTGATCAAAACCATAACCTCTAGATTATTTGCAGAACACATTTGCAAATAGAAAAATTAAAAACTTTACTTAGCCTTGTGATGATCAACACATGATCAAATCACAAGCTAAAACACCGATGCATTAGCTCTCACCTTTTGCAACACATGCAAAACTTAGCTTCATGCAAAAATCACATAAACCAAATTACATGAGCTATATCCCTTTTTGCAACACATGAAAATCCATAGCTCCATGCAAAAACCAAATCGATTAAGATTCAATAAGAAGCGAGCATGAGCTCCCTTATTTGCAAAACATGCAAATACTTAGCTCATGCAAAATCAAAACAGGAGAGTAAGCTAGAGTGAACCGGATTGAGTTCATCAACACATGATAAAGCTCAAGCTATAAGACTCGACCCCTCTTAATATTACGGTAACCTATAATAGCAACCCGGTCTCCCATCCAAACACCGAGACCGGTAAAAGACTAGGAACACATCCTTAGCCCTAGCTAGTTTTACCCTTGCCTCTCGCAGCCACTTGGAGCTTTCATGATGACCGATCATCTTCTCTTCAAGTAGGGATCTTCATCTTGTTCATCGACACAAGATGAACTCCCCTTGTCTTAGCTTCGGGATCCTCTTTTGAAGCTCATCAACACATGATGACGTACTTGTCCCATTTATCCATCTCAACCTTGGACTTAACCTTTTTCAAACTCATTGAAAGTGTTAGTCCGAAATACATGGTTGTCTCAATTATCATTACACTTCATTAACACATAATGGATGCTCCCAAGATCATTTGATCTTTTCCTTGATGATTGACCACAACCCAAAGACAAATGATTGAAAGATTAATTGTTTCTTGAGTACATTAATGCAACTAATGCTTCATATACTCAAGAATTTTCGATTGCCCTAGGATCAACAAAGTGAACCATCAACACATTACTAGTTCTTTGTTGATGGAATGGCAACCAACCACAATTTAAATTGTATTTAAATTGTCATGAGTATATATTAACTACACAAGTTTCATATACTCAATTCGATAGAATCTAAAAGTAATGATCCAATTTATATGGAGTGGTGGAAAGGGATGAATACTCTTAAGACCATTAATTATAGACTAAACTCCGTTAGATGTGTGCATGCAAATAATTGAACTTGAATCAATATGCATGTATTCAATTTTTGATTGCTTTGGTGTTTATCCTATATTGCCATGAGTATACTACAACTACACAAGTTAAATATACTCAAATGGTTGTTGCAAAGTAATGATCCTTAATATAGAAAGATGGTTTAGATCAATACTATTGAAACTTCAAGATTAAGCATGAACTCCCTCTAAATGTGTGCATTCAAGTATATATGGAGTTGGAAACAAAATGCACATATTAAGGTTAAAACTATGGTGGAGTTCACCTTTTGTCTTGAATCCAAGGAATGTATCTAGAAATAATAAAGTTGCATTGGATACATACCTTTTGGATTTCTATTTTTCTTTTTCATGAGACTATTCAAAAATATACTCAATAAACACGTTAGTCTCGCATTTAGATTTATCAATAAAATCATAACATATTTGACATCAAAGAATGCGACAAAATATGATAATATGAACTCGAATGCATTACTTTGATATTTCCATCTTTTCATCCAAAAGAGACTAATGAGAGTAAAGCTCAACAAAAGAGTTAGTCTTATAAAAGATTTGTCATTACTTAACAGTTGAGACTAATCAATATTATGATTATCAAAAGAGTTAGTCTCAATATTAGATTTGTCATTAACACCAAAACTAACTTAATGGAGCTTCAACTTTCAGAAGGGGATGGTGTCTGACGGCTGGGAGTAGCTTGGTGCCCAAAAAAGTGAGGGAGATAAAAAAATTAGGTGGGGGAAATATTGTGGCTATGGGGTTAAACCTTTCCCCCAAATAGTGCTGTTTTCCTTTTAGGCTTCACATTCTCCCCCTTAAAGCAATTCGACCCCGAATTCAAAGTCGCTTCTCACTCAAATTGATGTGACCATAAAACTTTGACAAACTTCAGCGTTCTATTTTTCATCACCCGCTCTGATTCTCCCAGTATCTGCACTGGGCAAGACTCGAAGGTGACATCCTACTCAATCGCCAACAGTTCAAGCGGAACAACCAAATCTGGGTCATGTAGGTACTTCCTCAACATGGATACATGGAACACATTATGCACTCCCTGCATTGACCCAGGAAGCTCCAACCGATAGGCCAATTTACTGACTCGGGCAATAATCGAAAATGGCCCCACATACCTGAAGAGGAATGCGGTATGCTACACTAGCACAAAAAAAACTACCGCATAACCAGAAAGCTACTCGCAATAAGGGGATCACAGATTAGATAACCACTAGACGCGCAGTTGCGGAATCCTTCGCGCGTCGATGTAGTGGATCGTCCTAGCCGCAAACGTTGCGTCGATGGAGTGGATCGTCCTCGCCTCGCGGTGGATCGTCCTCCCACGCTGATAGCATCTAGGCCCCCTCAATTTCTTTTATCCGGTTTTATCTCAGTTTTGGTATTGATGACTAAGTTAATAATGCTTAAAGTGTTGAAGAACATGTGCTGAAAACAAGGATGAAGCAAGTGGGACTAGCAAGATTAAGGTGCTCTGTTACTAGTTTTTGACTTGGGAGGAGATTCAAGTCAAATAGCTAGGTTTACATTTAGTTTGGCTATCTAAAGAGGGACTTTGCACAAGCTAGTGGATTGGATCATAAGGCAAAGACAAAACTAGATTTCTGGGAGTAAAAGATACTTAATTATTAAACCATTGAATCTAATTGGTTAGTACACAACAGACTAAAATTCAGCTTGTTTTTCTTCTTAAGTCTGTTGCATACACAGCATATCCTTTTTAAGTCAAAAGATTCTTTGGTCTAGCATTAAAAAATCTTCTGTGTCAAAACTTCTATCAAAATACCTGCTCATCGGACTAAATGTCTTGTTTTCATATTCTTTAGTCCTTGGTGAAAATTCCTTGAAAACATTTGTCATCCAAGTGACTGTCTATGTATGACGGACTAAATAATTTGGTCCGGCATACATGTAAAAGTCACTCTTCTGTGACAGACCAAAAATCTTCTCAGTTTCCCATCTACAACAGACCAATATTTTTTTAGTCCGCCACTCTTTCAGTTTATAAGTCTTCTTGCCAAACCAAAACTTGGAGTCCGATTTATTAAAACCTAGATGGATATTCCCTCTCATTAAAAGTTTTTGCTTTAATAACAGACCAAATAATCTTGCTTAAAATTTTAGTCCATTACTAAAGCAAATCGCTTGGAGAATCTTGTTTTTGTTGAAAAAGGGTCTTTGGCTACCGATCTTTGAAATGCACATGTACAACAGACCAAATTTTTTGGTCCGTTGTAAAAAGACCAAATTATTTTGTCCAACATAAATGTATCTCTTTCAGTTCAATGGCAGACCAAACTCTATGAAAAACACATGTACAACAGACCAAATTTTTTGGTCCGTCGTAAATGTCCAAATTTGGTCCGTCATACACATGTCCAGTATCGCTAGGTATTGTTGTTTAGTCAGTTGTAAAAGTTTATTTCTGATATTTCTGACATCTGACACGTCCAACGGCTACAGTAGCAGGTGTAACGGCTATATCCATTCCAAAGGGCTATATAAGCATTTCCTGAGCCATCTACCAAGTAACAGAATGAACTCCTTGAAATTTTAGCATTGAAAAATAGATTTCATTCCAAAAAGGAGTCTGTGCTTCACTTTCAAACCAAAAATCCTCAACATCTCTAAGTGTTTTGGCTCCAAGCCGAAGTCTAGCTGTGTGATTTGCGAGTAAACCAAGAGACAGAATTTGTGCAAAGTTTATTACTCTTGGATCTTAGTGATCCTCGACAGCTTGGAGAAAGTGATCAGTGCGACCTGTCCAAAGGTGATTGTGGAAGGCCACTGTGATTGTGAGAGGTTCGAAACTCACCTCACTGGAGTAGTGAAAGAGTTACCTGAGTGATCACCAGAGCTACTGCGACTAGCTTTGGAGAAGCAATACTTTGGAAGAAGTGCTTCAATGTGGATTAGGAGTGCGGCTCTGAACCACGGGATAAATCTCTGTCTTATATGTATATACTATTCTGTTCTATTCTCTTATAGAGAATAGTTAATTGATTATAAGAAGTTAAAACTTGAAAAATTTGCCTATTCACCCCCCCTCTAGGCCAACTAGATCCTTCACACGCCGCAGTCGCAGCAGCGTCACCGCAGTAGTCCACACGTCCAGGGATGGAACGCCGTGTGTCGGTGTGCAAGCACCTGGTCGCTCGACAGGGGCAGCGAGAGGAGAAGGCTAAGGTTTCGAGTGAATCACTTCTAAACCATGGGAAAGCACAACCTGCGCCCACCCTCCACCCCTCCTTATATAGCCACGAGATGAAACCCTAAACCAGGGCCCATCAGCGTGCTAAGCCCACGAGGTCCATTAATTACAGATTCAATCCAAATTAATGCGTCCCATCCCATTAAGTGTGTGACCCTGTAGGTTTACATACGTTTGGACATGGATTCGGAAAACTCCTTTTCAATCCAATAGTTGGTAGCGGCTCCTTGCAAAATATGCCAACTCCCAAATATACTATGATCAAATCGGACAGAACCTATCAAAAGTACTCATGTAATAATCCCTTTGCCAAGTATATGAAGATTGAACTCAAGGCGAGAAGCATGTCATCCTTTGATGATTCAATCCATCTCTCGTATCCGTGATATATTAATAAGTTGTGATTGACTCCTCAATCACGGCATGGCCATGCACTTCCTTAATCATATCACACGAGTGGCCTTATCATATATCTCTGTTTCATTGGAGTGGCAAATTCCATCTTGACTGCTCACTTTCCTCTGCACGTTTTATAGTAAACATGAAAGCTACCTTTATAACTATCCGGTTAGGAAGTAGTGTTTGATAGCCCCAAGGAAAACTATTACACATGTAGGGAATATGACAATCTCAGGTCTAAGGATCATACATCTACTATGTATGAGATACACTGATGACACATAAGAATGAAACATTCTCGCAGTGTCCCATTGCGGGTCTATCTAACTCATGTTCATCAACATGTGTCCACAATGTATAGATGATATCTCCATATCCCATGATCTATGAAGCATGATCATCGATCACTACATGTGCTGATCTATTCATCGTTGTCCTATACTATGATATCCGATCAGAGATATTTATCGATACAATGATAAGCAAGTCACATACTTGTTAATCAATACAATGATATACATTCATTGGACCAATAATCATATTATTATTCATAAACATAGTCATGTTACAATCATCTAAATGATTGCCTCAAGGGCATAACACTAACAATCTCCCACTTGCACTTAAGTCAATCAATTAAGTATCTAATACCAATAGACCTCATGTGCGTCTCATGCTTAGGCTGTGGCAGTGGCTTTGTCAATGGATCGGCCACATTGGCTTCCGTATGTACTTTGCATATTCTCACGTCACCTCTATCCACAATCTCGCGAATAAGGTGAAAGCGCCGGAGTATGTGTTTAGATTTCTGATGTGATCTAGACTCTTTTGCTTGTGCAAAGGCACCACTATTATCACAATAGATGTCCATTGGACTAGAGGCACTAGCGACCACACCAAGCTCTGTGATAAACTTCTTAATCCACACAGCTTCTTTTGTGGCCTCCGCCGCAATGTACTCCGCTTCTGTCTTAGAGTTGGCCACCGTGTTTTGCTTGGAACTCTTCCAGCTTACTGCTCCTCCATTTAGTGTAAACACAAACCCGGATTGCGATCGAAAATCATCTTTGTCAGTTTGGAAGCTTGCATCGGTGTAACCCTTTGCAACCAGATCTTCCTCACCTCCAAAAACAAGGAACATACCCTTAGTTCTTCTCAAGTACTTCAGGATATTTTTTACGGCTATCCAATGACCATCACCAGGATCCGCTTGGTATCTGCTCATGACACTTAGAGCATATGAGACATCTGGATGTGTACATATCATAGCATACATAATAGACCCAATAGCTGAAGTAGATAGAATCTTGCTCATCCTGTCTCGCTCATTAGATGTCGAAGGACACTGATTCTTGCAGAGACTGATGCCATGTGATGTTGGCATGAAACCTCTCTTGGATTCATGCATATTGAACCTTTTCAATATCTTGTCAACGTATGTTTCCTAACTTAATCCAATTAACCTTTTTGATCTATCTCTATAGATTTTCATGCCCAAGATATAGCATGCTTCTCCCAAGTCCTTCATTGAGAAACTTCTTTTCAATGAAGTCTTAACATCTTCAAGCATAGGAATATCATTCCCGATCAATAATATGTCATCCACATACAAAATCAGAAACACAAGTGCGCTCCCACTAGCCTTCTTGTAAACACAAGGCTCTTCTTTATTTTTGATAAAGTCAAAACCTTTGACCATTCATCAAAATGAATGTTCCAACTCCGAGATGCTTGCTTTAACCCATAAATTGATCTTTGAAGCTTGCATACCCTTTTAGCATATTTAGGATCAACAAAACCTTTAGGTTGTATCATGTATACATCCTCATATAGATTCCCATTAAGGAAGGTTGTTTCGACATCCATCTGCCATATTTCATAATCGAAATATGCAGCAATAGCTAAAATGATCCGGACAGACTTGAGCATGGCTATCGGTGAGAAGGTTTCATCATAGTCAACTCCTTGAACTTGTTTGAAACCCTTTGTCACCAACCGTGCCTTATAGATCTGAATATTTCCATCTACGTCTATCTTCTTCTTGAAAATCCATTTGCATTCAATGGTTTTTACACCATCAGGAGAATCGACCAAGTTCCAAACTTGATTGTCATGCATGGATTGAAATTCGGATCTCATGGCTTCAAGCCATTTTTTGGAGTTTGGGTCCATCATTGCTTCTTCATAAGTCGTGCGCTCATCATTGTCCAACAATAATATGTCATTCCCATATCTTATAGGTACATGACGTGGCCTCCCCTACCTACGTGGGGCTGGAGTCTCTTCCACAGGTTGTACAACACTTTGTACATCTTGTGAAGGTTCAGTGGTAGCTTGAACATATTCATGTGATTCTCGAACTTCATCAAGATACACATCACTCCTACTGATTTCTTTTGAAAGAAACTCTTTCTCCAAAAAGACACCATTTCGAGCAACAAAAACTTTGTTCTCGTTTCTTTTGTAAAAGTAATATCCTTTTGTTTCTTTAGGATACCCCACAAAAAAGCATTTTTCTGATTTAGGTGCGAGTTTATCTGATTGTAAACGTTTTACATAAGCCTCACATCCCCATATCTTGAAAAATGACAACATGGGTCTTCTCCCAGTCCATATCTCATATGGCTTCTTCTCAATGGATTTTGATGTGAAAGACCATGTGGAGGTCTATCCTTGTGTGTGATGAGTAATTGATGAGTTTTGAGCTTGTGTTGTTTTAAATTGATTTGGATTTGAAGCAATTTGAGTGTTGGAGTGTTGGTCTACCGGTTTCGAGGCTTTGGCTGGTCGGAGACCAGTGGTCAGACCTCGAGTGGTCGAGATGGAGACCAGTGATTCGACCCCGAGTGGTCGGGTCATCTGACCTGAGTGGTCGGGGCTTTGGCTGGTTGGAGACCAGTCGTCCGACCTGAGTGGTCGGGGCTTTGGCTGGTTGGAGACCAGTCGTCCGACCCCGAGTGGTTGGGTCATCCGACTCCGAGTGGTTGCGACTCCAGTGATTGAGTCGGAGACTAGTGAACAGACCTCGAGTGGTCAGGATGGAGACCAGTGGTCAGACCACGTGTGGTCGGGGTTTTGCTGGTCAGCGTAGTGTATATCTGTCTGTTGAGATGGATATGTGTTGTTGGACATTGCTATGTGATGTGGTTTCCTTGTCTATGATGGTTGCGGGACTTTGGAGCTAGGTCATGGTGAGGCGAAGGGATCGTGACTAGGTTTGGGAGAGCCGAGGTCCGGATGATCAAGGTGTCGCCAAAGATGACTAAGGCCAGGGAGTAGCTGCAAGCCGAGAAGATAAAGGAATGGATGAGATGCTAACTTGGAGCTGCTCTGATCAAGGAGGACCGTTGGATCGCGGTCAGGAAGATAGAGTAGCAGGTCAAGTTAGTGTGAGTTG
This sequence comes from Otatea glauca, assembly GCA_036346275.1. Classification (NCBI taxonomy): domain Eukaryota; kingdom Viridiplantae; phylum Streptophyta; class Magnoliopsida; order Poales; family Poaceae; genus Otatea; species Otatea glauca. Next base: position 38,175,150 of record CM070715.1, on the reverse strand, counting down.
AAAAGCGTGCAAAACCCGTTGTGTTGTTGGGTTTCGGGTGAGCCCATGCATAGCTGTGTGAGTGGGTAAAATCTCAGCCCTTGATGGAGTGCTCTAGGGTTTAGAGGCTCATCCAAGGGTGGTAGGTGGTCCAAGCCTACTATACATAGGCAGGGAGAGGGGTATCTCCCTGTAGGGGTTGAGTAGGTGAGGAAACTGTACATGAGTAGTTGAGAGTTGTTGAGAGTGACAGTGTAAGGATCAAATCCTGGCTCTTGGATGTTGGCTTAGGTTTGAAGCAGGACATCCAAAGGTGGGAATTGATCCCAAGTCACTATAAATAGAGGGGTAGGGGCAGCCTCCCCTCTGTGAAGGTTCTGAAGTTTTTGCTGCTCATTTGAGTTTTGCCCACTTTGTTGTGAGGCTTTGTAAACCTCCCTTCCAGAAATGAAATGTTCTTCATTTATATTCTTGTTTCATTTCCTTACGTATTTACATTACGCACTTAAATTCATTATCTAAATTCGCATTTACTTACTTGCAATTTACTTTACGTAATTTGGATTTGCCTCATCTCCTTCTACATGCTATTGAGTCTTTGTTGAAATTCATGATTGATGAACTCTTCTCTGGACTTGGTGCTTTCAATCATCTAGGCAATCCTTGCATTCTTGTTGCAAGTTAGTAAATCATGTGTTCTTAAAGTGCGTAAGCGTGTGACTTGCGTTCTTTAGTCTTAATTGGCTTCGGTTCTTGTTGCCAAGGATGAAAGATTGTTGGATGAATCTTCTATAGATCATATCCCAATCATCTAGGCAATCTACAACCTCTTCTATTCGATTTTGCAAGAAACCAATTTACGTGCCTAGTTTTCAGATAGTGTTTCTATTTGTTTGAAGGGTTGTTTCTTCGTGTACTTACTTGCTATGATTTGTGGAGAGTCATCCAAGAATTTCTGACCATCAACTCCCACCAGCAAGTTAGGGGTGAAGTCTGTGTTCGTGACTCTGTTTTTGGTGTTGCATTTGTTAAACTGAAAAGGATGGAACCTTGGTATAATTCCTTCGATTGTTGATTGAAATAGGTTCCTGACATCCTTTGGGAGGTGCACACCAATTTTTACTGTTTTTGGATTAGCCGATCAAAAGTTACATCGATTTTTGTTTTCGAGATCGTGCTGATTTTACTGTTCACACGAACACTATTCACCCGAGTACTGTTCATCTGACCTCCGCAGGTCGGGCATACTTATTCATCCGTCGAAGTCTTGTTCACCGACCACTATTCCCCGAGTATCGCTCATCCACCACTTCAGGTCGGGAGTAATGTTCATCCGTCCACTTCGGTCGGAGTATCGCATTCATCCGATCGGTGTTGGTCGAATCTTATTCACTGAACACTATTCATTCCGAGTCTCGTTCATCCGACCTCAGAGGTCGGGGTACTATTCATCCGACAGAGATACCCGACCGGTCAGCTTTCTTTACGGTCTTTTGGTGGTTTGAATTCTAGGGGGAGAGTTTATTCGAAAATTTTATTTGGCTCCTATTCACCCCCCTCTAGTCGCCTTTTTCGATCTTTCATGATGGGACCCTATTCAAAGTGAACGCATCTGTCTCTGGAGCGAAACCTCAGAAGGATAATGGCAGATCTGTTTGGCTCATCATTGACCGAACCATATCTAATAAAGTTCGGTTTCGTCGTTCGGACACGCCATTCCATTGAGGCATTCCTGGCGGAGTAAGTTGCGGAACGATTCCACATTGCTTTAGATGATCACCAAACTCTTGGCTCAAGTATTCGTGTCGGGACCTGAATTTGCAAATCCGAACCCTCTGTGTATACCGCACTAGTCCAGGATCACGCTAGCACACATAGGCTCAACATAGATGCTATCATAGTCATACACAGCGGAATATAATATAAGTTTAATAATTAACAGAAACTGTTGTCTTACATGATTATTGCCACACCGGGCTTATAAAAGAAATAGCAAATAAGCAGCAGCAGAAAATAAATAAGCGTAGCAGCTCCCCAGTTCACCGCAGGCAACTGACAAGGCTCGGACCCTAAGCATTCGCATCCATATAATCTTTCTCCACGAAAGGCGTAGATTCTCCTTCTTTTGAAGTTGTTGTTGGGGTGAGTACAAAAAGCACTCAACAAGTTGTACACGGTAATGCAAGTCTAATATTCTATATGCTTGGCTTAATCCAAAGGAATGGCTAATATGGCTATTTTGCAATAAAGCGGTATTTTAACAAGAATACAATAAATAGATTGAAAAGCAGTAAAACAAATACAGTAATTGATAGATTCAGCATTTCTGAAGTAAACCAGATTTTCAATCCTAAATTAATTTCCACTTTCCATGGCACCTTGCCATCCCAACAGGTTTTTGTTTAACAAAAGTCTAACCCTTAACTGTAATTCCCGAGCATTGTCCAATACCGTGAGCACGGCTATTCGAATAGATTGTAGACTCTGCAGAGGTTATGCACTTTACCCACACGATACAACCAAACACTACCAAGGCGAGTGATCATAACAAAGCCTTTACAATGCTACACCTAGACCCAGTACTGCTCGCTAAGGTTTCAACACTGAAGGGTTAAACCACCACAACAGGGCCCCCCTCTTGCGCCATGTGAGTTTAACCGTAAACACAGGACTCACTATTCGCCACGACAGTACCGAAATCTAGGCTTCACAAATTATTCAGCTAGGATATCCCATTTCAGACATGTGGTTGCAAGAAAGACTCAGGTCAAAGGCTTGCAAAGTTAAGTCCTTAAAGTAATTAAGACAAGACTTCCACATACCCCTGCCAATCCTGGCCCACCTTGGCACACTGCCCCTTGCCACTTGCCCCAATCTAAATCATTACCACCCCAGTTGATTACCAAGCACCACATGCCAACAACATTACAATCTAGTTGTGTGACCTCCTCGCCACGACAAGTTGATATCACTGTGTGACAACACATGACACACTAATTCTTAAACATTGTTCCATATTCCATTAGTCAAGATTAAGTATCAACATTCGGAAACATGTGATGACGTGGCATGGCTAAGCAATCTATGGCGGTCTAACTAGCCCATGTTGATTATCAATATTAACCAACTATTAATTAACCATCTTAGGGTGACAATTAGATCATGGCATATAATTGACAAGGTATGATTTAATTCAAATAGGCATATTATCTAATTCCCAGATTAATTGAAATCATTTATACACATAAAGTATCAAGCATAAAGTTTAAGAGACAAAATAGCAATTTTGTGAAATCAGGTGCAACATGGTCAAAGCACAACTTGCCTTGGAGTAGGTGCTGGTCTTGCTCTGAGCTTGGGTCTTGAAGCGATGAATCTTCCTCCGGATCGCGAAAGCGATTCGGCGCTCACGCAAAACGATGCCAAAATAGCAAATAAACACCAAAACAGAGAGCAACCAAACTCCAAAAATAAAATAAAATTCACCAATAAATAGATATTGATTTTGAAATTTTTTACAAATTTGAATCACTCAAATCCGAGTTAAAATGCAAAAGATATAGCCTTTTGAAGTTTGAATAAGTACTGAAAATACAGAAAATAGAATTTCCGATTTTTCCGAATTATTTTTCTACTGGAAATTACCAATTAATGCGCCAGCGACACGTGGACCAATCAGAGACAGACACGTGACTTTGGCGCATGGACTTAGTCCACGAAAACACGCTAGTCCACCGTGGACTCGAGATACTGTGTTGTGGACCGGCTGATTACAGCATGACGTCATCGCGATACGTGGGCCAATCAAATTGTGCCACGTCGCTCGGTCTATGGACCATGTCCATGGCACACGCCTATCCACGGTGCACCCGGCGCACGATGCTTCGATACCCGCACCGACACGCGTCGCACATCCGCGAGACGATCCAATGGCCAATGCACTACGCACACGTGGCTCAATCCCGATCGTCCGATTAAATCTAACGGCCAGAGCTTTACCCGAACGAAACACTGCTGATGAAGTGACGTGGCTCGATCTGAACGGTTTGGCGAAGGTCCAACGGCTACGCGAAGCTCCGAGATGTGGCGATGTCGCGGCGGCGCTGAGTTCCCGGAGACGGAGACGACGACGACCCAGACGGCGTTTCAGCGCAACTCCGGCGTGAAGAACTGGCAGCCTCGACGCGTCGTGGAACGGCGACTCCGGATCTGGAACCGATTCAGCGGAAGGAGGCTTGACGGCGGCGAAACGGCGAGAAAACGAGCGGCGGCGCTACAAAGAACTACGGCGAGCTCTCGGGGCTAAACGGCGGCGACTCCGGCGAAGTGGCTAGGCTAGCAGATGCGCACTGGGATGGCGATCCTCGGGGTGCGGTCCACACTTTAAATAGCCTCGGCATGCGCCCAAAAAAGGCAACCCTAAATCACGCGGTGGCGGCGACAAGTCAGCGGCGGATTCGGAAACCGAATCGGAGACGACGACCGTGAAACGTCCGATTTGCAACGAGCAGTCACGATTAGATCTCGGCCGATACGATCTGATCCGCACTTTCCAAAATCAACGGATGCGATCAGATCTTTCCAAAACAGCGCCGCACGATCTCGATCCAACGACTGCCAGCGCTAGGGTTTCGCGATGTAGAAGGCCGCCCGATCTGGATCCAACGATCCACACGCACGGCGGCGGTGAAACGGCTGATGGGCCGCATAGCGCTGGGCCGTGCGCGTAGTGCTGGGCTTGGCCCAGTACTGTGCACCAATTTTTCAAAAGCTTTTTGATTTAAAATAATCCCCAAAATCAGATTAATTCATTTAAGGCAATTAAAATATCAGGAAAAATCCAAGAAAATTCTCATAAATACTTTGAGACATTTTGAGTTCAAATAAAATATTTTTGTTAAAACTTTATTTTGACTATGCATATATTTAATTGGTTTTCTCAAATTGGCTAATTACTTAATTCTCAAAATAAATTCCAATAAATCTAGAAAAATCCCAATAAATCTCAAATTGCATAAATGACAATAAAATAACACTTAAAGCAAAAATTGGGGTTTTACAATTCGCCACCACGATCTGATCGTAAGTGTTTTATTGATTTGCCAAGTTGATTTTGTACTTCGTTTTGAAACTCTTTGAACCTTTCAAAAGTTTCAGATTTATGCCTCATTAAATAGATATATCCATATCTACTAAAGTCATCATTAAAAGTTACAAAGCATCTTGAAACCCACCTGGCAATGAGCTCATTGGTCCACATACATCCGTATGTACTAGGGCCAATAATTCACTCGCTCTCTCACTAAAACACTGTGAAAGGGATTTTGTCATCTTGCCAAGTAAACAAGATTCACATGTTTCAAATGATTCAAAATCAAATGAGGTTAGAAGTCCATCACCATGGAGCTTCTTCATGTGCTTCTCATTTATATGACCTAGCGACAATGCCATAAAAGGTAGGGTTCAAATCATTAGGCCGATGCCTTTTACATTAATGTTATAGACGTGTTTCTCTTGAGTTCAAGGACGTACAACCCATCCACCATGGGGCAACGACCATAATACATATCATTCAAAATATTGAACAAACAAAGTTCTTTATTCTGAAACCATAACCTTCATGTTCCAAACACGAAGATGAAATAATGTTTCTACTCAAAGATGGAACAAAATAACAATTATTGAGTTCTAAAATTAATCATGAAGGCAATTGCAATGGGTATGTGCCAGCGGCAAGACCAAAGAACTCTTGCTTTATTCCCCACGTGAAGATCCACTTCTCCTTTTGCCAAGTCTCTACTCTTTATCATTTGCATCGAATTGCAAATGTGAGCAACCGAACCGTATCATATACCCATGAGCTGAGTGAAGAAGTAGCAAGATTAATTTCTATAACATTAATACCAAGTGGAAACCACATTTCCATTCTTCTTATCTGCTAGGTAGTTTTCGCAGTTCCGTTTCCAATGTCCTGATTTCTTGCAATAGAAGCATTGGGTATCAGGTTGAGGGCCAACTTTAAGCTTCTGAAGCTTAGTTTTGAGGCTTGCGATCTCATCTTGAACCTTGTCCTTGCCCTTGCCCTTGCTCTTTCCCGTTCCCCCAGTCTTAGCCTTCCTCTTTTTGAATGCAGTTTTTTTCTGAACCATCATCACATGATTGGGTTTTTTTAATGCTTTCCTCGGCAGCCTTGAGCATCCCATGTAGCTCGGTTAGGCTCTTCTCCATGCTATTCATATGAAAATTCATAATGAATGGCTCAATGCTTTGTGGCAGAGACTGGAGAATAACATCTGTGACCAAACCGAGGCTAAGGGTAAACTCAAGTTTTTCCAATCTCCCGATGTAACCAATCATCTTGATCACATGAGGGCTGACTGGACTGCCTTCAGCCAGCTTACAAACAAATAAAAGATTTGAGATACCATACCTCTCAGCTCTTGCTTGATTCCCAAACATGCCCTTCAAGCCCACAATCATTTTGTAAGCATCCTGGTCCTCATATTGCTTTTGGAGCTCAGAGTCCATGGTGACAAGCATGAGACAGCTGACCTCTACAGAAGCATTAACATGTTTTTTGTATTCAACCTTCAAATTGCGAGGAGTATTTTCGGCTGGTTCATCAGGAATTGGATTCTCTAGAACATAGTCCTTCTTTTCAAGCTTGAGAACAATTCTCAGGTTGCGATACCAATCAACAAAATTAGTTCCATTAAGTTTTTCCTTTCCAAAAACGATCTCAAAGCAAAACCAGGTTTAGCAGGAGTAGGAGAAGGTGCCATTGAACTACAACAAAGACATGCAAAGATTCTAAGCACTATGTTTATGTAAAAATTTTATTAAAAATTTTAATAAAAGACACTCCTATTTTATGTCCTTTTTATAGACACATAGTGAGTATTCAAGATCCATATTCATCAAACACTAGTGAACTTTGGCATCACTGCTAAAAATTTAATGACATAGGTAAGCAAAACCTTTGCTAATTACATCTTATGTAAATCTTGTTTGTTGAGTATGAAAACAAGTAATGAATGCCTCCGTCAACTTGACTCATGGCCAGGTCAACCTGCCCCAAGGGCTCACATGAGGGAGGGAGCACTTCCCGTTTTTTAGTGCCAATTAAGAAACCTGCCTCATGTGTGTTTTCCTAGACACCAATTGTCTTGTTTAAGTTCCTTCATTACTGAAATAAAATCCCAACCACTTATGTCCTCAAGCCCAAAACCGTTTTGATAGCTTGATTAAATCTACCATTGTTATGCGTGATGTGTCCAACACATCCCTATCATCTATTAAGATAGCCATTGATATACTACTTTGGCAGTCATATCAATAATGATCTAAATTCTTGATAGGTGCAACAATTGGATGGACATTTTGATTTAAAATTTTAACTATAGGGATGAACAATATCTACTAAGAACATGGCATCACATGCAATGAGCATAAAAAAATAGCAAGGATTAAACACACATCCACAGAAAATCAAAATAAGCTGTGAAATAGCATGGCCCTTAGCATTAAGATCTCCATCATCATGCTTGTTTGTTCACCTTGCCACCTTGCTTGATTTGTTCACCTAGCCACCTTGCTTGATACCATCGTCTTCATCTTTATGGATGCAACGCCTTACAACTTTTGATAATGAATTTTACATGAGGGTTTGAAGCATCACAAGTCAACACGCAGGTCGTTATACAATTTAAATAGCCTTATAACTTGACACGACATGCAGGCCATGTGGAAATTACATGCATCACATACACATAGGCCATACTATTTCACATAATTCCCTGCAAAAACGAGTTAAACAAAAGCAACCCTCGACTTGGGTTCGAGGGCAACGCCTTGGTGGGTCCAGGCGAGCCCACATCGGTCATGGGAAAACACCCTCAAAATTTCACGGATCAACCAGATTGACCCAATCCGATCTAATATGATTGGCTTGGTCCCATATGGTTACGTTTGAAAACCCCGATGGCGGTAACACGAGCGGTAACGAACAGCGTCGTACCGAACGGACTCACCCAAATCAATATTGAATCGGTTTGCACTTACCATGGATCAACCAGATTGACCCAATCCAACTCAATCTGATTGGCTTGGCCCCATATGGATACGTTTCAGAAACCCTGATGGCGGTAACCCAACCGGTAAGGGTAACGTCGTACCATGAACGGACTCACCCAAATCAAGATTGAGTCGGTTTGCACTTTCCTCAAACCCTAAACCGATCGATCTCATCGATGGCTGCCATCACCAATTCATCACATAAACCGGCTGAACATGTAATAGATCCAATCTACTAACCTCATACATCATATGTGCAACATCCAGATCACAAAACTATACGAGATTGCTCTGATACCACTGAAGAGGAACGCGGTATGCTACACTAGCACAAAAAAAACTACCGCATAATCAGAAAGCAACTCGCAAGAAGGGGATCACAGATTAGATTACCACTAGACACGCAGTTGTGTAATCCTTCGCGCGTCGATGTAGTGGATTGTCCTCGCCGTAGACGTTGCGTCGATGGAGTGGATCGTCCTCGCCTCGCCGTGGATCGTTCTCCCACGCCACAGTCGCAGCAGCGTCACCGCAGTAGTCCACACGTCCAGGGATGGAACGCCATGCGTCGGTGTGCAAGCACCTAGTCTCTCGGCAGGGGCAGCGAGAGGAGGAGGCTAGGGTTTCGGGTGAATCACTTCTAAACCGTGGGAAAGCACACCCTGCGCCCATCCTCCGCCCTCCTTATATAGCCACAAGATGAAACCCTAAACCAGGGCCCATCAGCGTGCTAAGCCCACGACGTCCATTAATTACGGATCCAATCCAAATTAATGCGTCCCAGCCCATTAAGTGTGTGACCCTGCAGGTTCACGTACGTTTGGACATGGATTCGGAAAACTCTTTTTCAATCCAATAGTTGGTAGTAGCTCCTTGCAAAGTATGGCAACTCCCAAACATACTATAATCAAATCGGACAGAACCAATCAAAAGTACTCATGTAATAATCCCTTTGCCAAGTTATGAAGATTGAACTCAAGGCGAGAAGCATGTCATCCTTTGATGATTCAATCCATCTCTCGTATCCGTGATATATTAATAAGTTGCGATTGACTCCTCAATCACGGCATGGCCATGCACTACCTTAGTCATATCACACGAGTGGCCTTATCATATATCTCCGTTTCATTGGAGTGGCAAATTCCATCTTGGCTGCTCACTTCCCTCTGCATGTTTTATAGTAAACATGAAAGCTACCTTTATAACTATCCGGTTAGGAAGTAGTGTTTGATAGCCCCAAGGAAAACTATTACACATGTAGGGAATATGACAATCTCAGGTCTAAGGATCATACATCTACTATGTATGAGATACACTGATGACACATAAGAATGAAACATTCTCGCAGTGTCCCATTGCGGGTCTATCTAACTCATGTTCTTCAACATGCGTCCACAATGTATAGATGATATCTCCATATCCCATGATCTATGAAGCATGATCATCGATCACTACATGTGCTGATCTATTCATCGTTGTCCTATACTATGATATCCGATCAGAGATATTTATCGAATTACATCAATAAGTAAAGATCTTCATAAGCAAGTCACATACTTGTTAATCAATACAATGATATACATTCATTGGACCAATAATCATATTATTATTCATAAACATAGTCATGTCACAATCATCTAAATGATTATCTCAAGGGCATAACACTAACAATACCTCGGGCTAAGCTTCCTTTAGAACCAAACCTAACCACACCCTTAGTGGAAGACACTCTCAAACGCACATTGTCCCCCACCTCAAACTCTAATTCTCGCCTACTTACATCAACATAGCTTTTTTTGTCTACTTTGGGCTACAAGAAGGTTCTGCCTTACTTCTGTCACTTGATTAACAATTTGATGAACCCAGTCTGGACTAAGAACTGCTCTTCCCCTATTGCATCCCAGCATAGGGGTGAGTGGCACTTTCGTCCATAAAGCACTTCATAAGGAGCAGCCTGAATGCTTGCATGATAGGTGTTGTTATAAGGAAATTCAGCAAGGGCCAAATGATCTTTCCAACTACCCTTCCATGCAAAAACACAGGATCTGAGCATATCCTCTAAGGTCTGGATAGTACGCTCAGATTGCCCATCTGTTTGTGGATGGAAGCGGTGCTAAGACGAAGCTATGTGCCAATGGCACTCTGCAGACTCTCCCAAAATTTGGTGACAAATATGGCATCACGATCAGAAATGATGTCTTAGGCACACCATGCAGTCTCACTATTTACCGCACATAAATAGGAGCCAATTCGCTCGTTGAGTTTGTTGAGCGAATAGGAATGAAGTGGGCAAACTTGCTGAGATGATCCAAAATAACCCAAATAGCATCCTTCCCTCGCTGAGTACGAGGTAGGCCAACCATAAAATCCATGGATATGTCATCCCAAGGACAAAATAGGAAACTCCAAAGGTTGAAGCAACCCTGCTGGTCGTTTATGTTCAACCTTCGCCTTCTCACAAATCCCACAAGATGCTACATACTAAGCAATATCATCCGTCATCCTTTTCCACCAGAAGCTCTTTTTCAAATCCCGATACATTTTAGCCTCACCAGGATGAATTGTTTACGGGGTACGATGAGCCTCCTTTAAGATGTTATCCTTAACTTGAGACTTTTGGGGTACACAAAGGCGCCCTTTAAACCGCAAAGCACCAAATTCATCAATGCTAAAATCCCCAGTTTTGCCCTCAAGAATGCGCTTTCTCACTTGTTGAAGCCACCGATCATGGTGTTGCGCCTCACGCACATGCTTTGGAATTGCTGACTTCAGAATCATCTGAGTTTCAACTTGTACGGTGCCCGCAAAACAATAAGAGACTCCCATACGCTTAAAATCAGCAATAATACTGTCAAGAACAGGGGGCAGTACCTTGTGACTAAGCGCATCCGCCACCATATTAGCCTTGCCCAGATGATACTGAATTGTAAGATCATAATCTTTAATCAACTCCAGCCACCTTCTTTGCCTCAAATTTAAATCTTTCTGAGTGAAGATGTACTTGAGGCTCTTGTGATCATTGAAGATATCACATGATTCACCATATAAGTAATGCCTCCAAATCTTCAAGACAAAGACCACTGTTGCGGCTAGTTTGAGGTCATGCGTGGGGTAGTTTTGTTCATGCTTTTTCAACTGCCTTGATGCATAAGGAATTACTTTTCCCCCTTGCATTAGTACACAACCAAGACCCACATGAGAAGCATCGGAATAAACGGTGAATCACTCTCCTGGATCAGGGAGGGTAAGAACAGGAGCAGTCACTAGCTTCTCCTTTAGAGTGCAAAAACTGCGCTCACAATCAGCAGTCCACTAGAAAATCACCCCTTTCTGAGTCAATTGAGATAGTGGCTTAGCAATAATTCAGAAGTCTCGAACAATGGCTTAGAAATAATTGAGAAGTCTTGAACAAAGCGCCAATAGTAACCATCTAACCCAAGAAAACTGCACACTTCTTTGACATTAGAAGGTCTCTCCCAGTCCACAATTGTAGAGATCTTACTAGGATCAATGGAAATGCCTTCTTGGTGATATGGCCAAGAAAACCCACTTCTGAAATCCAAAACTCACACTTCTTTAGCTTGGCAAAGAATTGATTCCCCCTTAAAGTATCCAGCACAAGCCTCAGATGGTGTTCATGCTCAATCTCTGACTTGGAATAAATCAGAGTGTCATCAATGAACACTATCACAAAATCATCAAGATATCTGTGCAGCAAACTATTCATCGTCTCCATAAAAATAGTAGGGGCATTAAATTCATAATGCCCATACCTAGTGGAGAAAGTCATCTTTTCAATATCCTGCTCCCTCACAATAATTTGATTATAGCCCGATTAGAGATCAATCTTAGAGAACACCTTTGCTCCCTTCAATTGGTCAAATAAATCTTCAATGTGAGGTAGAGGGTACGTGTTCTTGATGGTCACCAGATTAAGAGTGCGACAGTCAATGCATATGCGCCAACCTCCATCTTTCTTAGCAACAAGAAGAATAGGCGCTCCCCAAGGTGACACACTACACTAGATCAATTCTTTAGATAATAGATCATCCAATTGCCTTTTCAACTCATCTTGGAAAGGATGAGCCAAGCTGTAAGGAGACATAGAGATAGGTCGGGTGCCCGGAACAAGATCAATTCAAAATTCCACATCCCTTTTTGGTGGCAAACCGGGCAGCTCATATGGGAACACATCAGCATATTCTTTCACTATAAGAATCTCCTCAATAGTTACCGAAGTACTTGGCTTTTCTGAAATGGCCAAAAGTGTCCCTGATCTCAGCATACAATGGTCAGGAAATAAACTGGTCAGCACAAAGAGAGAGCTGGATGGTACACTGCCCTAGAAGACCAACTCCACTCCTGACGAAGCCTGCAAAGTAACTGTCTTTCAGTAACAACATATTGTGGCATGGTACTGATGCAGCCAATCCATACCCAAGATGACATCAAACGGGGCCAACTAAATAACCATCAGATTAGCAAAGAAATCCTCATCATCAATGGTAATAGTGCAACCCGAGCATACCATCGAACTCGAAATAAGACCACCCGGAGAACTGACTATCACAGACTTAGCAATACACTGCATCCCCAACTTGGCCCTTCTAGCAAACTCAATCGACACAAAGGAATAGGATGCACCTGAATCTAAGAGAACAAAAGCATCAAAAGAATCCACAAGTAATATACTTGATACCACATCTGAACATCTGGCTGACTCAGCTGTCGACAGAGCGTAAACTCCTGGTGGCACTGGGGCGACAGAAGCCCCGACACCCTACTGGGGTAGCACCAAAACTGGAGGTGATGCAACAAACTGAGGGGGAGCCGACAACTGTGGTTGCTAGAAAGCCACATGTGGCACCCACGTGAAAGACTGCAGAAGAACAGGAGTCGCAGCCAACATCTGGACTGACCCTCTAGATGAGGCAGTCAGAGTCGGAGTTGATGGCACCAGCTCCCACTTGATGATGCTATTGGGATTCAACCAGCAAACTCGCCCAATATGGCCAGGTCGGCCACAATGATGGCACTCCCCTGACCACGAACACTCCGCAGCGTGATGCCCACCACTACACTTGAAGCAAATCATGCCTTGCCCTAGACGGGGCGAAAGGCCAACCGGGGGGAGGATGATGAAGACGGCCGAGGCTGCTTTGCCTTGGCTCCCGAGGAGGAACTTTGTCTCCCCTTGAACTTCTTGGAAGTAGGTCGCTGAAAAGACCCACCTCCCCTACCAAAACTCCTCTTCTGGCCACCACCAGAAGCTACAGGAACTCCCGAACCACTAGGGTTGAGCTTATCTTTGGAAAGCTCCAATTCAAGCTCCATGCCCTTAGCTTGCTCCATTGGCCCCATAACAACTCTGAACTCCTGGTTGAGGCCCCTACGGAACCTCCAAGCCTTTTTCACGATCATCAGAGGCCACGGCTGGTACGAAGCGGACAATGTTTTTGAACTCCGCCTCATACTCATCCATAGACTTCCTCCCTTGGGAGAGGGTAGTCAAAGAGTGATCCATCCTCTCCACAAAGGACTCTGGATAAAACTTGGCCCGTAAGTGCTCAGTGAAGTCCTCCCAGGTGATCGGTCCATGGGCGGGGGTCCTTGCAGCGTGTAGCCCATCTCATCAGATATCCGCCTGGCCCTTAGCTGAAAGGCCATGAATCGAGCCTTCTGAAGAGAAGTTATCTCTAGGACTCCGAATTGCCTATTCATGTAACGCAGCCAGTCTGCTGACTAGACTGGCGTGCCCAAACCATTGAAGGTGTCTAGTCGGAGAGTCAACCACTCACAAAGACTCATCCAAGGATCCGACACCTTTGGGGCAGCTGCAGGTGGAGGCACAGTAGGAGAAGCTACTTGAACTGGTTGACGCAGCTCCTGGACCTCTCTCTGCAGCGCTTACAGTAAGGCCAAAGTCGCGACCTCTACTCCTACCCTAGATTGCTCAGCCGTGGCACCCAGCTGAACTGACAGATGTGCATTGAGCGAGCCGCTCCCCTTAGTGACCGACTCAACGTCCACATAAGATGGGTGGCTCCCACCTCGACCGCGGCCTCCACGGCCACCGCGACCATGACCTCTACCCCTCAGCATAGCTACAACAACCGGACAAACCTATCGTCAGCTCGAGCTTCAATACAACAACAGAATACTAGCATTTTCATCTCTCAATATCATAACTCGAATAAAACATTAAGGCTCAATGCAATGAATTACCATACCCTTCCTACTATGCTCCAAAGTGTGTCAAAATTTTAATTAATTAGCCAACCTACATCAGTTTTAAAGTTATTTGCCTAGGGCAAGATTTTAATGAATAATCCTAACCAGGTTTCTTGGTTTTCTCAAATCAAATTTTAGTTCACACTAAGATCATTTACTAATTTCATGATCCACGGACCTAATGCCCGATCTGATACCAACTATAACACCTGGCACCCGCGTGCCCCAAATGTTACACCAACAACTGTCAAATACTACCAAATTATTAAAAATTTCAGCATGACCTCTACGCAATTAGAGCAAAACAGCACAACAACAACATAATAGCAATTACAATACAACCATTCGAGCATAAATAACAAGGAAGAGCAAATACAACATATAAAAACCATGATATCATACTTAGTGAGTGGAGCAAAACAAAACGATAACCACGTAGTGTAATCACAACATAACCATAATCACATGAACAATTTAAAATACATGAGCTCAACCAAACATACCACCATGCAACCATAAACTCCTTACAAAAGCTAATTAGACAAGAGCAAGTAATTCAAACCTAGTACCAACCACAAGAGAAATATATTACAACAACTCTAACTACATGGATGTTCAGTGTGAGTGAAGACTAGTGGTAGAAGTACTAGAGCCCTTTTTCCAAATGCCGAACTGGAAGTACCTAAAATAAAAAAAAACACATTACAAACAAGCGTGAGTTCGAAACTCAACAAAGTGTATCAAAACAAATCAATTAACTTATAACAACGGATCATGGCAACTTGTAACATAATATGACAATCGTACATGAGAGCAAACATCACTACTTAGCATTCATCTCTCTTTAATCATGCATGCTCATAATGCACATTCCATAGCGAATACTGGTATTGCTAGGTTCACAACCGTCGGTGTGCACCCTCTCATTCTCATCCAACCCATGGAGGGGCCTACCGAAGTAGGACTTTCATGTCTCACTACGTGTGAGACATAGAGACCCACTCGGGTCACCTCTTCCATTCTGAATGCACCAATGCAAATAAAATGAATTAAATTTCAATTTACATTCTAATACAACATTCTCATCACCATACTATAAACATAAGCATTTGCAAAACTTAAATTCATAAGCTCAACATTTGCATCATCATAAACATACTCATAATCCTAAGCATAATCATACTCATAATTATCAACATAATCAAAATCACAAAGCAAAGCAAGCCACAAATTCTTCTAGTATTCAATCTGCATGATACACTTGCCTCTACCCGTGAGGAGTGGAGTGGCGTGAGGATGAGGCCACTCCCAAAGTCACTCCACCTGAAAGTAGCAATTGCATATATATTTCAAAACCAATCAAATCACAACATTGCACATCACACCTACATCATATCCCAAATTTTCATTCTTTCACGCCACAAACCAAAAAAAACCCTCCTTGTTGTCCCAACAAAGTAAAGGCTACAAATTCTAACCCAAAACCCACACAAGTAGAGAAATTAACTAGAAGTGAAATACCAAAGAATACTCGATAAATTGTAATTGCTCTTTCTTCTCAAATAATATATCTAGCCTTCCCAAGAACAGCCTTAAATTCCAAACTGTTGAAATTCTGGACAGCCAACTTCAAATTAGCAAAACTTCTAGTATACAACTTCAAATTCAGTAAACAAAGTCATTTTTTGAATCGACATGAAATTTCCTAGTTATCTCTAGTTATAGGAATAATTTAATTTGGCATCGAAATAATCCTAAACAACACAAATTTGAGACCACTGCTAGCAGGAATCAGTTCTGGACAGCAGACACATAAATGATCATGTCTTCTAAACGGTTAAACCAAAAATTATGATCTTGGGCTCTAATTAATCACAAGATTACGATCGACAATTTATTCTATAGCCATCATCTCAGAAAAAGCCTCTAAATAGCTCAAATCAACATAAATCCGAAGCTACTGCCAATCAGCAGCAACTCTAGACAGCAGTCACTAAAACAACCATATCTCCTAAATGGCTTAACCAAAAATTGTGTTCTTGAACTCTAATTAATCAAAAGACTACGATCTATAATTTATTATACAGCCAACCTCTCAGAAAATGCCCCTAGAGACCTCAAGTCGCAGCTAAAAAATAATCAAGATCTGCACAGCTCGAAAAAATTCAGAACTTTCCCCAACTTCTAGATCCACCACCCCCCCTCCAAAATTCCCCAAATCCCACAACCCTAGAGCTCACAAAACTTGTAGAGCTCCTCCAAGAACAGCATGCAACCCAAGCCATAGCTCTAGGAAACCAATACCTCCACTTACCCTCAAAGGAGCACCAAGGGGGAGGAGGAAGAGCTTTAGCTGGGAGGAAGGCAGGGAGGATGAGCTCCTTTCGGCTGGGAGAGGAAGGTAGGGAGGAGGAGGAGGAGCTACTGCTAGTTGGGGAGGAAGAAGAGCCCAAAGGCTAGTGGGGGAAGAAAGTAAGGAAGGGGATGGGGGCTGACGGCTGGGAGCAGCATGGCTGCCCAAAAAAAAGAGAGGGAGAGAAAAAAAATTAGGTGGGGGAAAAATTGTGGCTATGTGGTTAAACCTTTGCCCCCAAATACTGCTATTTTCTTTCTAGGCTTTACAATTGATCTTTGAGAAAATGAGCTTGTTTTAACACAAATTTCAATGTTTTTCTCAAAGTTGTATCCTTATGCAAAATGATCTTTACAAGTGGTATCTTTTACAAATAGTATCATTTGAAAAACAATCTTTACTTGTGGTATCAATTGAAAAATAAACATTACAAGTAGTATCTCTTTAAAAATTGATACTTATAAGGTTTATATTTTCTTCAAGTGGTATTACAAGCGATGCTTCTTTAAAACTTTCATATAAGTGGTTTCATGAAAATTTGAAGCTCATTTGGATATTTTCCTCGTTTAAGCACTATTAATCTCTCAAAGACTCCTTTCGTGAGTCTGCTTGCAAATTGAAATGCCTAATAAAATGATAAAATGAGGAGAGTATTTGAATATGTTTCAAATATCTTTTTCATGCTTAACTCAAAATATAGCCTCGTTTCCCTTTGGTTTCTTCTTTTGGGCCATATAAAGAAGTTTGCAGAATTCTTGAATCTTATTGAAAATTCTTAATATTTACAAGTGGTATATTTTTTTAAAAAAAGGGAATTCTTGTAAAATTCAATTGTTCATTTGCAATTATTTCAAAACTTCTTTTGACCTTATTTCAGAGAAATTCTTGCTAAACTCTCTATTCTTCAAAGTGGTATTTCCTTGGCAAGCTCCTTTTTGGATTCATTTTCTATTTTCTGGTGTTTAATGCCAAAATGGGGAGAATTTGTTGGAGCTTAATACCTCATTTGGTTAAGGGGGAGAATTATTTGGTTTCAAAGGAAAATTTATTTGGATGTTTTGTGCATTTCTTGAAGAGAAGCATAGTACGAGATTTATTTGGTTGCAAAGAAAAATTTATTTGGATGTTTTATGCATGACTTGAAGAGAAGCATATTTATTCATTCTAAAATCTCTCATATGCATTCTCAATTGTTAATGCTTAAATTTCTCAAAGGTATGCTTACATGTTCAAATAGTTTAAATTATCTTAATATGATGATTTTCATCCAAATGTGGTTATTAAGCTTAAATTTGTCATCAATCACCAAAAAGGGGGAGATTGAAAATTCAAGCTCCATTAATTTGGTTTTGGTGTTAATGACAAATCTAATATTGAGACTAACTATTTTGATAATCATAATATTGATTAGTCTCAATTGTTATTTAATGACAAATCTTTATATGAGACTAACTCTTTTCTTGAGCTTAACTCTTATTAGCCTCTTTTGGATGAAAAAGATGGAAATATCAAAGGTATGCATTCAAGTTCATATTATCATATCTTGTTGCATTCTTTGGATATAATATTCATGATCTTATTGATAAATCTAAATATGAGACTAACTCTTTTATTAAGTATATCTTTAATTAGTCTCATCTCATTGAAAAATGAAAATCCCAAAGGTATGCATCAAATACAACTCCATTATTTCTAGATGCATTACTTAGATTCAAGATAAAAGATAAACTCCACCTTAGTTTCAATCTTAAAATGTGCATAATGTTTTCAATTCTATATATACATGAATGCACATATTTAGGGTGAGTTCATGCTTTATCTTGTTGTTTCAATAGTATTGATCCTATTCATCTTGCTACAAATTTCAAAGATCATTACTTTAAAACAAACTCTTGAGTATATATATAAAACTTGTGTAGTTGTAGTATACTCATGTTAATATGGGACAAACTCCAAAGCAATCTTAAAAATTGAATATGTGCATATTGATTCAAGTTCAATTATTTGTATGCACAAATTTAATGGAGTTTATTCTATAGTTGACGGTCTTAAGAGTATTGATCAAATTGGATCATTACCTTTAGATTCCGTCGAATTAAGTATATGAAACTTGTGTAGTTAATATATACTCATGACAATTTAAATTGTGTTTGGTTGCTATTTAATCAACAAAGAACAAATCATGTGTTGATGGTTCACTTTGTTGATCTTAGGGCAATTGAAAGTTCTTGAGTTTATGAAGCATTAGTTGCATTAGTATACTCAAGACACAATTAATCTTTCAATCAATTGTCTATGGGTTGTGGTCAATCATCAAAGGAAAAGATCAAAGGATCTTGGGAGCATCCATTATGTGTTAATGGAGTGCATTGATGATAGAGACAACCATGTGTTTTGTAGTAATACTTTCAATGAGTTTGAAATAGGTTAAGTCTAAGGTTGAGATGGATAAACGGGACAAGTACATCATCATGTGTTGATGAGCGTCAAGAGAGGATCCCGAAGCTAAGACAAGGGAAGTTCATCATGTGATGATGAACAAGATAAAGATCCTGACTTGGAGAGAAGAAGATCGATCATCATGAAAGCTCCAAGTGGTTGTGAGAGGCAAAGGTATAATTAGTTAGGGCTAAGGATGTGTTCCTAGTCTTTTACCGGTCTCGGTGTTTGGATGGGAGACCGGGTTGCTAGTATAGGTTGACGTACTATTAAGAGGGGTCAAGTCTTATAGCTTGAGTCTCATGATGTGTTGATAGCTCAATCCCGCTTGCTCTAGCTCATACTCTTGATTTGGTTTTTGCATTGAGTAAATATTTGCGAATGTGTTTTTCAAATAGTTGTAGCACATGCATACAATTTTATTGATGTATTGTACTCGCCTAGCATAGTCTTGGCCATCTCAACTAGGGTCCTGTTCTTCCTTTCCACTACGCCATTTTGCCGAGGGACGTAGGGAGAGGAGAACTGATGCTCTAAATCAAACTCCACACAAAAACTCTCAAAGTAGGAGTTTTGAACTTCGTGCCATTATCAGTGTGTATAGCTCGTAAGGCACCAGAGAGCTCAAGAGACAACCCATGAACCAAACCCCTGAAATGGGTAAAAGACTCATCCTTCGAGCCCATTAAAAACGCCCAAAAGTACCTCGAAAAATCATCAACAATGACACGAATATACCACTTCCCACCCACTGACTGCACTCTAGCTGGACCAACAGTGTCCATATGTAAAATCTGTCCTGGTGCATCAGTCATCATAACAGTAACTAGGGAATGAGAAGCAGCAACCATCTTGCCATGTTGGCAAGGAGAGCAAACTAAGTCTTTGACCATTTTTAGTTTAGGCAAACCACGAATGAGATCGTGGCTACTAACTCTGGTCAAATGGTTGAAGCCTATGTGACCAAGTCTCCTATGCAAGAAGGAGAGATCACGAGACTCAGAAGCAATCAAACACCGAAGAGAGTTTCTAGAAGAAATAGAAAAATCAGCACGGAAGACTCTCCCAAATCTAGAAATCCCGCAAACTAACTCCCTTGATGAATCAAGGATTCTACAGGAGGTACTCTTAAAGCTTACCACAAAAGAGTCATCAATAAGCTAGGAGACAGAAAGCAAATTATACTACAGCTTACTCACTAAGGCAACGTCTTTAAAAATGAAATTGTCATTAATGCAGACGGTACCTTTGGCAATGACTCTACTTGATGAAGCATCCCAAAAGTGATCAACTCATCATTGGGGGCTCAGACTAGGCAAGAGAACCAACGAGAGTCTCTGGCCATATGACGAGAACAAACATAGTCAATGATCCATACCTCTCCCTTCCTCATCCGACGAACCTAATCAAGACACAAGAGAGAGATGACTCAGTACTGGGATAGAGTAAAGATCTGTGAACCCAATACAGAACCACACGACATCTCAAAGTACCAGTCACAGAAGAAAAAGACTGGACTCTAGTGTCTCTCTGATGCTCAACTCTCACAAGATCAGAAACAACATTAACAGAAGATCTAGGCGCTGTAAATGGGTTGGCCCGCCGTGGTGCAAAGGCCGGACCGTCCCAGTGAGGCTGCCTGAATCTCCTACCAGAAAACACCTCACGCCACTGATATCTACCTTGATGGGAAAAACGAGGAATATCAAGAGGACGGCGGAAAGACTGACCACGAACAACTCCAAGACTAAAACTCGACTGAACAGCCTAAAAACCGAGTCCTGGTCATTGCCCAAAAATAGACGACTCTCTAACCTGTCTAGAAGTAGTCTGTGCCTTAGGAGCACTCAAAATCTGGGGATGATCCTGAATACCCCTAAGAGCAACAACACTCTCAAGCCTTGTGATCTTGGTGCTCCTGAAGCAGAAATCTACCAAATGTTCATCCTTCTGATAGAAGGTGCATGAATACTTCGCCTTACTAGAGACAGAAGTAGCATGAGGATCAACCTTCTGATCAGAGATCCCATGGACAACCCCAGCAAACCTAAACACAGTGGCACTGAACCTGGGAGCTACCACAATCTCACTACTCTTGGAGCCACGAACAATGGTGGGAGGATGCACCCGATCTTACTCCAAGTAGTCAAATCCTAGACCCTGATTAAATCGACTAATCTTGGATTGATCTAGAATGAGATTGATCTTCTTCTTGCCTCCTACAAACTTCTCAAGAGTGCTCATGAGATACTTACACTCCTGGAAGAGAGAGACATAGGAAGAACATGAGGTAGAGGAAGAAGAAAAGCCAGATAAGGAAGAACTACCAGCACATGCATTTTTCTCCCTCAGCACGTCTGCCTCAACTTTGAGGGCCTCACAAGAAATGCAAGGGGCATTTCTAATCCTAAGGGTCTGGGCATCAAGTTTCTTCCTAAATTCGACTTGGATTTCATCCAAGTCCCCCTCAATCACAGCACATCGCAAGCAACTTTCTTGTGACTTAACTAGTAAGTCCTTAGCAAGTTTAGAACACTTGACATTTAGAGATTCATTGTCACGTTTTAGTTGCCTACAGCCCTCACATGAGCTGACTGAGTCCTTAGAAGCATGCAATTCATGTTTATTATTTCAAGAAGATAGCTTCCTAAGGTGAGTGCTCTGGCATCGATTTCAGCAAGCAATTAGGGCAATTAGCACAAGATGCACTAGTGTGAGCATGAAGAAAACTAGCATCTATAGGAATAGAATCAACAGAATCATTGCTAGCATTCTTCAACTTAAAACTATCTAGTTCACTCAACACACTATCATGCATAGTCCTTAGGTTCTCTAGCTCCACAAGCAGGGCATCACAGAAAGAACAATCATCAGTGACTCGGGAGGGAGAAGATCTAAGAGAAGCTAACTCTCGAGTCAAGATACATACTTCCTTCTCAAGCTCCGTACACCTAGCTCTAGCTCTAGCATGAAATTTTCCTAGTTTGCATAAATCTTCATTGAGCTGGTCATAGGAGGGTACCTCGTCCGTGTCACTGTAGAGCTCGGAGTCACTAATATGGTTTGCGTCTGCCATGAAGCACATGCTGGTGAAGTCGTCGCCGCCTTTCTTCTCTTACGGATCGTCCTCGTCTTCGTCTCTCTAGGTCTCCGTGTCGGAGAGATTGATGTCATCGAGTGCAGCGAGGACGAGGTAGAAGAGCTTTTTGTTCTTCAAGAAGTTGAGGTAATTCATCTCACGCATCGGGTCACGAGTTGGAGGCTTCTTGTTGTGGTTCTTGTCGGTGTAGTTGTTCTTTCCTGAATAGCCGGCATCGTTCTTGCCCTTCTCCAGCATGGGGCAGTTCGCTCGAATGTGGTTAGGGCCACCACACTCGAAGTAGGTGATCGTGCCACCTCTCTTCCTCTCTCACCCTCTTGTATCCATGAAAGAATTTGCGGCCAAACGATCAAGCTCAATTTTTGAAAAAAAAAATCAGTTGGTCATCACTTAGCTCACAAAGGGTGGAGAGGGAAAAGCCAGCAGAAGAATCAAAAGTGGATCCAGTAGGATTTGTGACCAAGGCCATCAACTAAGATTTCATCTTGCGAGAGACAACGTCAATCTCATGAGTCTTGAGTCAGGAATAAAGCCTGTCAAGAGTTAGAATCGGCAAGTTAGTAGTGTTCTTGATGGTGGTCACCTTCATCTCCCAAACTCGAAGATCGAGTGTGGTCAAGAAATGTCGAGCATTCTCCGAGTCAAGGTATATGCAACCGACTACTTGGAGGTCGCTCAAAATCTTCGTAAAACAATCAAAGCACTCATCAAGACTCTTACCAGCGTGTTGTTCAAACTTGTTGTACTCACGCTTGAATTGGTCCTGTCTCACCGTTTTGATTTGAGTGGTACCCTCATGGTAAGCATCGAGGGTCACCCAAATCTGATGAGATGAACATATGTGAGAAATCCTATCATACTCACTGTGGCTAAGACCCTGTATGAGGATGTTCCTTGCCTTAGCGTTCGCCTTAACGTCAGCCATATTGTCGGTCGTGACGTTTTCATCGGCAGGAACCTCATACGGGAGCTTCACCTTCTGCCATATCAGGAAGCCCTTGGCAGTGATGTACGACTCCATTTGAGACTTCCAAAATATAAAATCAACTCCAGAGAAAATGGGAGAGTTAGTGGAATACTTGTCCATCGTCATGGCTCTTGAAATCGGTCAAGATCTATGAAAGAGCAAAACCAGCTCTGATATCAATTGAAGGACCGAGATGGCGATCAGAGCGGGGGTGAATGATTCAAATAAAACTTTTCCCCACTCAAAATGATCCAACCAAGCACACAAACAAAACAATCAAAAGGAGCAAATGAGATGGAGAAAACTGCCATGGATGGTTGGTAGCACCGGAGGTCGGTAGTACTGCACGACGGGCGGTAGCATTGGACTCAAGAATAGCAGCAAGAACAGAGTGTGAAAACAGCACGGCTCAAAAGCAAATTTTAAGGAATCTTTTGATCGGCTGGACAAAAACTCACGAAACTTGGTAGATGTACTCCTAAGGATATCAGGAACTTATTCCAACCTTCAACGCAAGGATTGACGTCAAAGTTCTGACCTTTTTCACCTTGAAGGAAGAACACACCAAGTTTGAGCAAAAACTCAAGAACTTGATCTTGGACTTGCTCATGGGGTTTTGATGATCAAGATGATCTTGGTTAACCTCTCACACATCACAGCAAGCAAGAGCATAAGTCACACACCCCGCAAACGCGATCTATAAGAATGATTCACTCAAGAACACAAGATCGGTTTCTTCTGAGAAAACATGCATGGATTGCCTAGATGATTGGGATATGATCTGAAGAAGATTCATCCATTAATCAACATCCTCGGCATAAGAAGCAAAAGCATTTAAAAGGAGAGGAGGCAAATCCAAAAGCATGTAGAAGGAGGGGAGGCAAATCCAAATTACATGAATATAAATTGCAAGAATATATGTGCTAAATTTAAATGCTGAATTTAAAGCATAATGTAAATGCACAAAATAAATTCAGACGTGTGGAAGTTCAATTTTCATTTCTGAAAGGGAAGTTTGCAAAGACTCACAACAAAGTAGGCAAAGCTCAAAGGAGCACAAAACCTCTAAAACCTTCAAGAGGAGAAATGCTACCCCTCCCCCTCTATTCATACTACTCTTGGGCCACCTACCACCCTTGGATGAGTCCCTCAACCCTAGGACACTTCATTGAGGGGTAGGATTGACCCACTTATACAGCCATGCAAGGGCTAACCCAAAACCCTCCACAACAAACCGAGTTTGCTTACACGGTTTTCAAAGCACACTAACTAGACCCGCTATCCTATCAACTAGACTGCGATCCGATGGCCCTCATTGATCCAAGTAGCTTCTAGCTAGCACGTGTTCCTTGTCTTCTTGGCTTGCACCGACTCCGTCTCCGATTATCTTCCGGCGATCCTTGACAGTCTGGACCTCCGACGCTCCTCGCCTAGTCCCGGTCATCCTCAGCCTCACCATAATCAAAACCCGATGTCCTGCAACCATCAAAAACAAGAAAACACATCACATAACAATGTCCCAAAAGATATGCGATGAAATCTATCAAAATCTCAAGTTAAAAATTCATCTTTGATCATAAGGGCGAGTGCTACCGCTCCCAAGCTGGTAGCACCGCCCTACAGCAGAAACAGAAAAGGGTGCTCTCTGGAATTTTCACACCAGACATTTGGGCCGGTGCTACCGCTAGCCCTAGGCTACCATGGGCGGTAGCACCGGACCGCCAAAATGCCCAAAAATGCACCTATCTGAAATTTACACACCGCTCTGCGAGGCCGGTGCTACCGCTCGGTCGGTAGCAACGGGCTGCCATGACCGGTAGCACTGGCTTGCCTGAAACCCCTAAAAACACCCTCTTAGGTTTTTTCACACCGCTCTGGGTCCGGTGCTACTGCTCGACCGGTAGCACCGGGAAAAACAGATAGAGCTCAAATTGCTTCAAATTGAAAATGCAATTCAAATCAAACTCAAACCAGAACAAATCAAGCTCAAATTTAGTCAAATACTCATAACAAACATGGGTAAACCTCCACATGGTCTTTCAGAATTTTCATAGCTATTTCTCGAACAATCCAAATGCAAGTAATCCTTGAACCATATATGATTGTATATTGTTAAGAACTCAGCTCTCAAAACTATGTTCTCTATGTTAGGAAAAGCGTAGAATTACGTGGATATCGTGATCTTGCAAGACTCGTCGAAAAGATGATTTAAACCAGAAAAGACTGAACCTTTCCATTGGTCTATCGCCTTATTGAGCTAATATTGGTCTTTCATGTGGCAATGTCATCAGTTGAAAGAATCTTTTTAGCAATGAAATTACTGCGTAACAAAGTCTCCGATAATTGGCTCAATGGCTTTACGGTATGTTGTATTTCATTTCAACGTTTGTAATTATTCACAATTTTCTTATTATCTCGCTAATTTAGCTACTTTTGTTCTACAGATTGCCACTAGCATGTATTTATGTGTATTCATGGTGTTATATTCATTAGCAAGGTACCTTAGGTGTAGTTTACATTTGTACTTTACATATGAATTTAGATTGTACTAAGTATTTTGGATTGTATGTATTTTGTATAGTTTTCTTGTATTAGCTTTCTCTCGTGAGCATCCCTCTATTTTTGTCCAACGTATGTCAGGAAAGAGCTTCCCAAAAATAGTTTTTGGGAGACTTGTATTACGGGAGGGAGCAGTGTATCTTAAGCTTCTCTCCTGTACTCTTCAAGGATAGCAGGGCACCCTTTCAAGGATGTACGTCTCTTGTTTTATTAAGATGTTAACATTGTCCATCGAGGATGCATGTCCCTCTCCATTATATATTTATAATGGAGTACTGCATATTGTTAGCTGTGTTTTCTCCGGAGGGTAAGCGAAAAGACTGAAGGTGACTACCGTAGGAGTTTGCGAGATGATGCATTGCACATGAAGCAATTAATTTCGAAATTCATGATCGTCAGTCGTATTATTAAAGAGGTTTCGGTTACAGCTGAAGTTTCTCAGTTGGTGGTTACGTATACTTCTCAACAGGTTACTTGTGAGCAGTGGCGGAGCCAGAATTTTTGTACGCCTAAGGCCGAAAATAAGTGATTATTATTATTGTCAAAGACTAAAAATAAATTTGAATTCCATACCTAACATTTCAATTAAATAGATAAAATATGTCAAAACAATATAGTGTAGTGGAGTGGTAGAAAAGTTAATACCTAATTATGGAAGGTTTGTTGCATCTGAGACTATCATATTTTCTGAAGGACCGAGATGGCGAACAGAGGGGGGGTGAATGGTCGCAAATAAAATTTCGCCCAAAATACTCTAACAAAAACCTCGACAAGATCGCTCAAAGGAAATCGTGAAAAACCTAAAAAATTAGACAACTATGTGTACCCCAAGCTTGTATGAATAAGTACCATAAAATATGTGGGGATTTTTGAGTCACAATACTGGTTGTCTAGTGTCCAAGATAAAGAGGAATCAATTCAAACTCTTGCTTTTAGAAAGGACATCAATTCAAATCACAAAAGTCACCTTCAGAAAAGCAAAAGCAGAATTTTCAGAACTTGTCCTCAATTTGCACAGGAGGTTGGTGGGTTTTTGCAGCTCACAAAATTTTGAGACTTTTTGTCCCTATGAACATCAGAGTCGTAAAGAACTCCACCAAATTTCTCCTCAAAAAGCCTTACAGAAAAAACAGGAAAAATCTAAGAACACAGTCTGGTCAAGAACTTCGAGCAGAAATTTTGGGGCTCGGTTTTCACCTCATGGCGCCCAAACGGTGCTACAAATGAACTCCAACATTTTTCTGCAAGTGAATATCAGAGTCCCGCACCTCCTCCAACAAGAATAACTTGAAAAAGATTTTTTTATATTTTTATAGAAATCAAACACTGACTGCTGCGCGAAGAACAAGTTCTGAACAAAGTTGGAACTTGAAAGAAAAGATGTTCTTTACTCAATCTGTAGGATCGAAATATACTGATCTAGCAATTAGAGGGGGGGTGAATGATTGCGCGGAAGCTAAAATAAAATTTTTGTGATTTTTGAAACACCCCAAACAAACTTAGATCGCTTAATTTGTACTCAACAGAAACCTTATTGCGTCGAACCAAACTTTTACTTTTACTCCGGAACAAACTTCGTGTCAGACCAAATTTTCACATGTACTACGGACCAAATTTCTTCTGTAGCAAAACCAAATCAATACACTCTGGACCAAACGAGACAAGCTGATATATGTTCACTAAAACTAAGATTTCTGAAGATCTAACCGTTAGATTGATATGACATTTTAACTGTAGAAACTAGATTAAATTCCGAAGCTAACACAAAAAGAATTAACTCAATCGGACGTATGGATCTGGAGTTATATTCTTTGCAAGACGACTGAAACGAAAACCGATCTAACAGCGACGGACCAAATCAAACTAGCTACGGACCAAATCAAACTAGTTACGGACCAAACTCAAACAATGTGATGAAACAAAGATCCCACCGTTGGATTAGTGTGAAATTTTAAATGAAGAAACTAGATTCAATTATGAATCTAACCCAGCAAGAATCAACTCGATCGGATCTACGAATCAAAAGTTATTAACCTCGCAAGCATCTTGTGATGATTATGACGAGAATGCAGACCAAACCCCAATTTCATGATAAATCACAATCTACAAAAGATTAACCAATGAAACTTTTAGGAACTCTAAGTGGATACTCTAGGAAGGTTTTGTATAGATCAAATCAATATTAAACTTGTTGAAACAAGAGAGACAATGAATCAATCTATAAAAACAAAACCGGGCAAACAAACCATAAACCGAACACGAGCAGAATCACAGGTTCTCAGAGCTTCGTGAAATACTGTAGTGCCGGCTTTTCCTTCGCTCGGGTGTCGCTGCTGGCGTGAAACAAAAAACAGCTAGAAAGAAGTCGCCGCAGTCAGGAACTTCAGGGTGCAAGGAACATGCAGGAGGTCTCGTCACCAAGGCCAAAAGGGCTAGAAATTGATTTTTATTTACTTTTGCTAATCTGGTTACAGTACTCCAAACAAAAGAGTACAAACCTAAAAGAAAACTCAGCGCTCATAAAAAACAGGAGACACCTCCCCCTATTTATACTGAGCAAACATAAAGGGATTGAATACAACTCTACTTCCAACATGGAAAGAGTTTGTATACATCTCAACCTGGCCCAACATAGCCAAAAACATCTCTTGCACGTATGTACAGCCCACATGCTATAAATACGTGACTAACCAGCCTCCATGTGCATGTTCTCTAGTCCGAACGTTCCGCATGACATCCTTGACCACCAAGACTTCGATTCCTCTCTCGAATCTAGTCCGAACCTCGTTCCTCCATGAACCTAGTTCGGTCCGTCATCGACCACGTTCGCCCTCAAGCAACACCTGCACATGAATAAACAAGAAACAATTCCGAGCACAAGTCCACGACTTGACTCAACATCAGTCCATGCACACACTCACACGAGCGCATTGCATCAAGCAGAATCATTACCATGCTATCACCAGCATATCAAATAATCATCAGACATAGCACATGCAAGCACCACACATGCCATAATCACAACCACTTTGCAAAGCCAATTTCATTACTAAGCCAATTTTTCAGCACATGATTTCACAATCTCCCCCTTGATGAAAACATTGGCAACACCACTTAGAATTGAACATAGGCATTCATCTCACAAGAAATGTTTTTGAAATTAAAAAGTTCTAAAATCAGAAGACAAAGTGAAAAACACAAAATCTCCCCCTTTGACAAATATGCAAATTGAAAAACTCCCCTAGGTGAAAATAAGAAAAATCTTCCCCTAAGAAGAAAAGTGTGAGTGAATGATTGAATACCACTTGTACAAGAACTTGTGCGTGTGTAAAGCATGTATAAAGTTCTCGAAATAACTCCTCCAAATTCTCCAAAGTGGCAAAATTCTCCCCCTTTGACAATGGATTCATCAAGGATACAAAAAAGAGAAAAAAAATTAAGTTTGATAAAAAAAATTTTTGTCATGAGCATTCTATGTCGTCCACAAATATTGCAAATTCATCACCAAGCCATGCTATCAAAAATACTTGCACCCTCAAATCTACACATAAACAATGTAGAGTAAGCATAACTAGAAATCAAGTACTATTAACAATTTATTGCATGGCATGATCTCCCTTACTCAACTACCTCAAAACCTAAAAACATTGAATTTTTGTGCACTTTATTTATGCTGGAAAAACTGATTCATTGATTGATTGCAACAATAACAATTGCAAGGAATTATATGCACCATCAGCCTTACTTTTCAACCATGCCAAGCAATTAAAAGCTTAAGGTTTCATGGTTTCGGTCATACACAACCTCTTCCAAGTTCATATCAAAATGCAATGATAAGCAGTCTCGTAAAGAAGGAGTGCGATAGTACATAACCTTGATCTTGCATTTATCAACAATCACTCTTTAAGCTTTAGCACTTAATTTTGATAAATTTCATATTTAGCACTTTTTGAGCAGAATCAAGATAGGCAAGAAGTTCAACCATGACAAGATTTAATTCAAGTTGCCATTCCAATTAAATAGTCAAGACATAAACTACACCATATATGCATAAACATGAAGTTGCAAAGACCTTGTAGCATAAACATGGCTTCAAATGACATATGTGTATGAAATATAATGCTCATTAATTTTTCATTGTTTTTCTACTTTTTTGTTTTTCATTTAAGAACCACACAAAATAAAAGTATGTTACAAAGTATTACAAAGTTTTTAAAAACTCCCCCTCAAAACAAACCCATTGGATGAACGACCCCAAGTTCTCCCCGAATAAAAGCAAAACGAGAAGAAGACAAAGGTTTTGTGAAAATGTCCGCCAATTGATGTTCAGTATCCACATGATGAAGCACAATATTTCCCTTTTCTACATGATCCCTAAGAAAGTGAAATCTGATCTCAACATGTTTGGTTCTAGAATGTTGCACAGGGTTTTTAGCAATACAAATTGCACTAGTGTTATCATATAAAAGAGGAACACTATCCAAATTAATCCCATAATCTTTAAGTGTAGCTACTATCCAAAGAATTTGAGAACAACAACTAGCAAAGACTACATATTGATTCAAGAATTGATTGTGCAATGAAGATTGTTTTCTAGATGACCATGCAATAAGAGAATTACCCAAGAAGTGACATGTACCAGATTTACTTTTTCTATCAATTCTACAACCTCCAAAGTCAGATCGAAAATGCTCTTAAACTAATACATGAGGAAGCGAAAGCCATATGCCAAATTCTTGAGTACCATGAAGATACGAAAATTATTCAGCTGACTTGGCGATGTGAAGCACGTGGGAAAGCTTGAAAACGAGCACACAAGCACACAACAAATTGTATATCCGGCCTTGATGCGTTGAGGTACAAAAGTGAACCTATCATGCTTCTATATTCCTTTTGATCAACCGCTCACCATCTTCATCCGGATCAAGTGTGCAAGTACCTCCCATCGGTGTCATGATCGGCTTGCGCTTTCTATCCCAAAGCGGCGAAGCAAATCTTTTGTGTACTTGCTTTGATGAATGTAAGTACCTTCCTTTACTTGTTTGATTTGCAGTCCCAAAAAGTACGTTAATTCACCCATCATACTCATCTCAAATTCCTTCTTCATGATTTCTGAAAACTCAGACACTAAAACATGAGAGGAACCACCAAAGATAATATCATCAACATAAATCTGAACAAATAATTGATCATTGCCTTGCTTGAGTAAAAAGAGAGTTTTGTCAACTCTTCCCATTGTAAACCCCTTTTCAAGTAAAAAAATTTTTAGCCTATCATACCATGCTCTAGGGGCTTGTTTTAAACCATACAAAGCTTTTGACAATTTGTAAACATGATCTGAAACTTTGGATTTTCAAAACCAGGTGGTTGCTTAACATAAACTTCCTCATTGATATAGCCATTTAGAAAAGCACTTTTCACATCCATTTGATACAATCTAAAACTTTTAGATGCAGCAAATGCTAAAAGAATTCTAATGGCTTCAATTCTAGCAACAGGAGCAAAGGTTTCATCAAAATCTAAACCTTCAATTTGTGAAAAACCTTGAGCAACCAATCTAGCTTTGTTTCTAACAACAACACCATCCTTACTTTGTTTATTTCTGAAAACCCATCTTGTTACAATAATATTAAAATCAGGAGGTGGAGAAACAAGTTTCCAGACTTTATTGCGTTCAAAATTCTCTAATTCCTCATGCATGGCATTGATCGAAGATTCGTCAGTTAATGCATGAGATATATCTTTGGGTTCAAAAGAAGCTACAAAAGCAGAATGAGCATGAGTATGAGAAGCAATAAACCTGGACCGGGTGACTCTCTCATTTAAATCTCCAATCATCTATTCAGGTGGATGCCTCCTTTGAATATGCAAGGGAGCTGTAATTTCATAAACTTCTCCTTCTTCATCTTCATTTTCAGCATGTACAGATGAGGTTGTAGCTTGAGGATGCTCAGCTGTATGTGATGTAGCGGTAGGTGCCACAGATGCTACCGTTGGTTGTACAGTAGGAACCAATAACTCATCCTCAACATCATCATCGTCCTCATGAACAAAAATACTCTCCCCCTGAACATATGCACCTGTACCTGCATTATTTGGACTAGTGCCTGGACTAGTCTCATCAAAAGTAACTTCACAAGTTTCTACAATTTTGTTAGTCTCCAAAACAAGCACACGATAGCCACGTGTATGAGCAGGGTATCCAAGAAAAATGCCATCCAACGATCTAGCCTCAAATTTATCAAGATTTCCAGATTTCAAGACAAAGCATTTGCATCCAAAGACTCTGAAATGAGAAACGCTAGGCCTATGTCCAAACCAAAGTTCATAAGCAGTTTTACTCAATTTTGATCTTAAGTAAACACGATTTGAAACATAACATGCAATTGATATCGCTTGAGCCCAAAACTTTCTAGGAGTTTGATATTCGTCTAGCATGGTCCTAGCCATTTCCACCAAAGTTCTATTTTTCCGTTCAACTACACCGTTTTGTTGAGGTACTCTAGGAGATGAAAATTGATGATCAATTCCTTTTTCAACACAAAAGTGATCAAATGAAGAATTTTTAAATTCAGTTCATTATCACTTCTAATTGCTCTAAGAGACCCTGGGTGATCAATAGATAATCTAAGAACAAGACTTCTAAAATGACTAAAAGCCTCATCTTTACATGCCATAAAATAAACCCAAGAGTATTTTGAATAATCATCAACAATCACAAGAACGTACCATTTACCTCCATAAGACTGAACTCGAGAAGGTCCAACCGTGTCAAGATGTAGTAGTTGTCCGGGCGCGTTGGTCATCACCATAGTAAGAGGTGGATGTGAACCTGCAATCATTTTACCATGTCTACAAGAAGAGCATACTATCTCGCTATCACCCTTAAGCTTAGGCAAACCACGAATGAGGTCTAAACCACTAACACGTGTTAGATGATCAAAACCAACGTGACCAAGCCTACGATGCCAAAAGAATAAATCTTTAGAAACATTGGCAACTAGACACCTATGCTTAGAAGAAGGTGATACATCAAAATCAGCTTTAAACACTCTTCCAAATCGAGAAATCCGGAAAACAAGTTCACCTGAAGCATCTAACACTTTGCATTCATTTTTCTTAAAGCATACCTCAAGATCTTCATCAATCATTTGAGATACAGACAGCAA
This sequence comes from Otatea glauca, assembly GCA_036346275.1. Classification (NCBI taxonomy): domain Eukaryota; kingdom Viridiplantae; phylum Streptophyta; class Magnoliopsida; order Poales; family Poaceae; genus Otatea; species Otatea glauca. The sequence continues at coordinate 38,142,280 of CM070715.1, read as the reverse complement.
GTTATATTTCAGGTTTTCAACAAGAGCCACATCTTTAAACATAAACTTGTCATTTACCTGCACTGTACCTTTTGCCACAACTGAGCTTGAAGAAGCATCTCCAAAAGTTACACTTTCAGCACGAGATGCACGAGTGAGGGAGGAGAACCAATTTTTATTACCAGACATGTGGCGTGAGCATCCGGAATCCACTAGCCAAATGTTCTCCTTCCTCGCGCGAGAAGCCTACATAGAAGCAGAAAATGTCGAAGCCTCAGTACTGGGGTTAGAAATGAGGTGTTTAGGAATCCAGTACTGAGACACACGACGCACAATAGTAGGCACAATACGAGTATTCATATGCACAAAATCAGATTTGCACTTTCCCGTGTTTCTAGCAACAAAAGGTGTTTGCATCACTCTAGGCACATAATGAGAAGCAAAGCGTGCCTGTCTGAGATTAGACCTAGCCTTAGCCTTTTCTTTATTTTGTTGTTTAGCTAGTCTAAAGCAAAAATATACTAAATGTCCATCTCTACCACAATGAGTGCAAATGTACATAACACGATGTCTAGCTTTAGAAGCAGAAGCAACATTTGCATTCATCATCGTAGAGGATAAAACTCCAGCAGACTTAAAGACAATTTTCATAGGCTCATTAATACTCTCAATTTTGTCATTGCAAAGAGCCTGAACAACAGTGGGAGGTTTGGTTTCATATGAAGCATAAGGATCAAAACCTAAACCTTTCTTGTTTGAGCTAACCTTAGACTGATCCAGAACCATGTTCAAATTTTTCTTGCCATTAGTGAAACGTTCTAAAGAATTTTGCAAGTAATCAACCTTCTTAGCAAGAGTTAAACAATTATTGCATGGAACGTCCACTTTAGCCTTTTGCTTGCGACAATTTGAGCATGAAAGAACCTCATGAGTGAGCAGATCATTAATCATTTGAGAAACTCTAGCATTTGCATCTTTCAATTTCAATTCAAGAATTGAACATTTAGAACAAGAAATTGACTCATGCAAATCATCAGTGAAACAGCTAGCATGTCTAATATGTTTCTCATTTTTCTTATTTTGGTCAATCAAGGAAGCATGTTTTTTCCTAAGCAAAGTGAGCTCATTGTAAATTAAGTCACATGATTTGCAAGCATCATCATCAGGAATGAAAGATTTAAGTCTAGCAATTTCAGCATTCAATGATTCAACAATAAAATCATGTTTCTTGATTTTCTTATCGCGTTTATCAAGCAATTTACCAAGACGAGCAACAGCTATGGCTAATTCATCATAAGAAGGCTCTACCTCATTGAAGTCATTTGTCGTGGTCATCTTCAGTAAGGCTTTCATCACTTCTTGCCATAAGACACAAACCAGTAAGTTCACGCTTTGTTGCGTTGTTGTGTCTTCTTCACTACTTCCCGAGTCCACATCGCTCAAATTGACTTGTTCAAGAGCGGAAAGAACTCGTGGACAACTTTATGATTCGAAAAACTTCTTTTCTTATTGTCTTTGCTAGAGAAGCTTTCTTCTTGTCGCTCCTCCCGTCCTTTTCTTCTTTTGAATTTTTACAGAAATTTTTGGACAATTCGGACGAATGTGGTTGAGATCGCCACACTCGTAGCACCTAGGAGGACCACCGCCTACTCTCTTTCTCATTCTGATATTCTGCAAAGTTTTATTAAAGCGAGAAGAGAGTAGTGCCAAATCTTCTTCAGGGAATTCTTCAATTTGTTCATCTGTTAAAGACGACAAGGAGGACAAAGCAAAGTTAGAAGAAGAATTAACATTTGACATGTTAGGGTTAGAGATCAAAGAAATTGATTTTGAATTACCTTTCCTAGCAAGAACATCTAATTCATGAGTCTTCAACTTAGAGTAAAGAACATCTAATGTGAGTGTGCTCATTATAGTAGATTCCTGTATAGATGTTACCTTCATCTCCCACACTGACATGTCCAAAGCACTAAGCATTTGTCTAGCATTAGCAGCATCGTCATAGCTAACCCCAACAAAGACGTAAATTGCTAAGAATTTTATTAAAGCGTGCAAAAAGTCATCTGAGACTCACCGTGTTTCATCTCAAACGCATATATTCTTTTTGTAAATATCTTGGCGAACCTCTTTGTGATGTTTGATCCTTCGTGATAGTCACAAAGAGATTTCCATACCTCATATGCGGATCGAAGATGAACCACTCGATCGAAGTCGCCGCGTCCCAAGCCTGGATGATCAAGTTGCGCGCCTTCTTCGCTTGCTTCAACATGTGCGCGATTGGCGTCATTGACGTTGTCGATCTCGGGCACTTCATATGGTTTGTAGACCTTCTCCCAAATTGCAAAGCCCTGAGCTTGAATGTATGCCTCCATCGAAAACACAAGGTTTTGTCGAATATCTATCCATTGCTATGATTTCTAATCACCGGTTAAGATTAATTAGAAAAACTTTGCTCTGATACCACTTGTAGGATCGAAATATACTGATCTAGCAATCAGAGGGGGGTGAATGATTCCGCGGAAGCTAAAATAAAATTTTTATGATTTTTGAAACACCCCAAACAAACTTAGATTGCTTAATTTGTACTCAATAGAAACCTTATTGCGTCGGACCAAACTTTTACTTGTACTCCGGACCAAACTTCGTGTCAGACCAAATTTTCACATGTACTACGGACCAAATTTCTACTGTAGCAAAACCAAATCAATACACTCCGGACCAAACGAGACAGACTGATATATGTTCACTAAAACTAAGATTTCTGAAGATCTAAGAAATTAGATTCAATTCCGAAGCTAACACGAAAAGAATTAACTCAATCAGACTTATGGATCTGGAGTTATATTCTTTGCAAGACGACTGAAACGAAAACCGATCTAACAGCGACGGACCAAATCAAACTAGCTACGGACCAAATCAAACTAGTTACGGACCAAACTCAAACAATGCGATTAACCAAAGATCCCACCACTGGATTAGTGTGAAATTTTAAATGAAGAAACTAGATTCAATTATGAATCTAACCCAACAAGAATCAACTCGATCGGATCTACGAATCAAAAGTTATTAACCTTGCAAGCATGCTGTAACAGATTATGACGAGAACAGACCAAACCCCAATTTCGTGATAAATCACAATCTACAAAAGATTAACCAATGAAACTTTTAGGAACTCTAAGTTGATACTCTAGGAAGGTTTTGTATAGATCAAATCAATATTAAACTTGTTGAAACAAGAGAGACAATGAATCAATCTAAAAAAACAAACCGGGCAAACAAACCATAAACCGAACCTAAACAGTAGTCACAGGTTACTGTAGCTTCGCGAAATACTGTAGCGCCGGCTTTTCCTTCGCTCGGGTGTCGCTGCTGGCGTGAAACAAAAAACAGCTAGAAAGAAGTCGCCGCAGTCAAGGACTTCAGGGTGCAAGGAACATGAAGGAGGTCTCGTCACCAAGCCAAAAGGACTAGAAATTGATTTTTATTTCCTTTTGCTAATCTGGTTACAGTACTCCAAACAAAAGAGTACAAACCTAAAAGAAAACTCAGCGCTCATCAAAAACAAGAGACACCTCCCCTTATTTATACTGAGCAAACATAAAGGGATTGAATACAACTCTACTTCCAACATGGAAAGAGTTTGTATACATCTCAACCTGGCCCAACATAGCCAAAAACATCTCTTGCACGTATGTACAGCCCACATGCTATAAATACGTGACTAACCAGCCTCCATGTGCATGTTCTCTAGCCCGAACGTTCCGCATGGCATCCTTGACCACCAAGACTTCGATTCCTCTCGAATCTAGTCCCAACCTCGCCTCCATGAACCTAGTTCCGGTCCCGTCATCGACCACGTTCGCCCTCAAGCAACACCTGCACATGAATAAACAAGAAACAATTCCGAGCACAAGTCCACGACTTGACTCAACATCAGTCCATGCACACACTCACACGAGCGCATTGCATCAAGCAGAATCATTACCATGCTATCACCAGCATATCAAATAATCATCAGACATAGCACATGCAAGCACCACACATGCCATAATCACAACCACTTTGCAAAGCCAATTTCATTACTAAGCCAATTTTTCAGCACATGATTTCACAATCTCCCCCTTGATGAAAACATTGGCAACACCACTTAGAATTGAACATTGGCATTCATCTCACAAGAAATGTTTTTGAAATTTAAAAGTTCTAAAATCAGAAGACAAAGTGAAAAACACAAAATCTCCCCCTTTGACAAATATGCAAATTGAAAAACTCCCCTAGGTGAAAATAAGAAAAATCTTCCCCTAAGAAGAAAAGTGTGAGTGAATGATTGAATACCACTTGTACAAGAACTTGTGCGTGTGTAAAGCATGTATAAAGTTCTCTAAAAATCTCCTCCAAATTCTCCAAAGTGGCAAAATTCTCCCCCTTTGACAATGGATTAATCAAGGATACAAAAAAGAGAAAAAAAATTAAGTTTGATAAAAATTTTTTTTGTCATGAGCATTCTATGTCATCCACAAATATTGCAAATTCATCACCAAGTCATGCTATCAAAAATATTTGCACCCTCAAATCTACACATAAACAATGTAGAGTAAGCATAACTAGAAATCAAGTACTATTAACAATTTATTGCATGGCATGATCTCCCTTACTCAACTACCTCAAAACCTAAAAACATTGAATTTTTGTGCACTTTATTTATGCTGGAAAAACTGATTCAATGATTGATTGCAACAATAACAATTGCAAGGAATTATATGCACCATCAGCCTTACTTTTCAACCATGCCAAGCAATTAAAAGCTTAAGGTTTCATGGTTTCGGTCATACACAACCTCTTCCAAGTTCATATCAAAATGCAATGATAAACAGTCTCGAAAAGAAGGAGTGCGATAGTACATAACCTTGATCTTGCATTTATCAACAATCACTCTTTAAGCTTTAGCACTTAATTTTGATAAATTTCATATTTAGCACTTTTTGAGCAGAATCAAGATAGGCAAGAAAGTTCAACCATGACAAGATTTAATTCAAGTTGCCATTCCAATTAAATAGTCATGACATAAACTACACCATATATGCATAAACATGAAGTTGCAAAGACCTTGTAGCATAAACATGGCTTCAAATGACATATGTGTATGAAATATAATGCTCATTAATTTTCATTGTTTTTCTACTTTTTGTTTTTCATTTAAGAACCACACAAAATAAAAGTATGTTACAAAGTATTACAAAGTTTTTAAAAACTCCCCTCAAAACAAACCCATTGGATGAACGACCCCAAGTTCTCCCGAATAAAAGCAAAGCGAGAAGAAGACAAAGGTTTTGTGAAAATGTCCGCCAATTGATGTTCAAGATCCACATGATGAAGCACAATATTTCCCTTTTCTACATGATCCCTAAGAAAGTGAAATCTGATCTCAACATGTTTGGTTCTAGAATGTTGCATGTGGTTTTTAGCAATACAAATTGCACTAGTGTTATCATATAAAGAGGAACACTATCCAAATTAACCCCATAATCTTTAAGTGTAGCTACTATCCAAAGAATTTGAGAACAACAACTAGCAGCACTACATATTCAGATTCAATGATTGATTGTGCAATGAAGATTGTTTTCTAGATGACCATGCAATAAGAGAATTACCCAAGAAGTGACATGTACCAGATTTACTTTTTCTATCAATTCTACAACCTCCAAAGTCAGCATCGAAAATGCTCTTAAACTAATACATGAGGAAGCGAAGCCATATGCCAAATTCTTGAGTACCATGAAGATACGAAAATTAAGCAGCGACTTGGCGATGTGAAGCACGTGGGAAAGCTTGAAAACGAGCACACAAGCACACAGCAAATTGTATATCCGGCCTTGATGCAGTGAGGTACAAAAGTGAACCTATCATGCTTCTATATTCCTTTTGATCAACCGGCTCACCATCTTCATCCGGATCAAGTGTGCAAGTACCTCCCATCGGTGTCATGATCGGCTTGCAGTTTTCTATCCCAAAGCGACGAAGCAAATCTTTTGTGTACTTGCTTTGATGAACAGAAGTACCTTCCTTTACTTGTTTGATTTGCAGTCCCAAAAAGTACGTTAATTCACCCATCATACTCATCTCAAATTCCTTCTTCATGATTTCTGAAAACTCAGACACTAAAACATGAGAGGAACCACCAAAGATAATATCATCAACATAAATCTGAACAAATAATTGATCATTGCCTTGCTTGAGTAAAAAGAGAGTTTTGTCAACTCTTCCCATTGTAAACCCCTTTTCAAGTAAAAAAGTTTTTAGCCTATCATACCATGCTCTAGGGGCTTGTTTTAAACCATACAAAGCTTTTGACAATTTGTAAACATGATCTGGAAACTTTGGATTTTCAAAACCAGGTGGTTGCTTAACATAAACTTCCTCATTGATATAGCCATTTAGAAAAGCACTTTTCACATCCATTTGATACAATCTAAAACTTTTAGATGCAGCAAATGCTAAAAGAATTCTAATGGCTTCAATTCTAGCAACAGGAGCAAAGGTTTCATCAAAATCTAAACCTTCAATTTGTGAAAAACCTTGAGCAACCAATCTAGCTTTGTTTCTAACAACAACACCATCCTTACTTTGTTTATTTCGAAAACCCATCTTGTTCCAATAATATTAAAATCGGAGGTGGAGAAACAAGTTTCCGGACTTTATTATGTTCAAAATTCTCTAATTCCTCATGCATGGCATTGATCCAAGATTCGCTCGATTAATGCATGAGATATATCTTTGGGTTCAAAAGAACCTACAAAAGCAGAATGAGCATCGATGTCGAAGCAATAAACCTGGACCGGGTGACTCTCTCATTTAAATCTCCAATCATCTGTTCAGGTGGATGCCTCCTTTGAATATGCAAGGGAGCTGTAATTTCATAAACTTCTCCTTCTTCATCTTCATTTTCAGCATGTACAGATGAGGTTGTAGCTTGAGGATGCTCAGCTGTATGTGATGTAGCGGTAGGTGCCACAGATGCTACAGTTGGTTGTACAGTAGGAACCAATACTCATCCTCAACATCATCATCGTCCTCATGAACAAAAATACTCTCCCCTGAACATATGCACCTGTACCTGCATTATTTGGACTAGTGCCTCCCCCTATTTATACTGAACAATCATAAAGGGATTGAATAAAACTCTACTTCCAACATGGAAAGAGTTTGTATACATCTCAACCTGGCCCAACATAGCCAAAAACATCTCTTGCACGTATGTACAGCCCACATGCTATAAATACGTGACTAACCAGCCTCCATGTGCATGTTCTCTAGCCCGAACGTTCCGCATGACATCCTTGACCACCAAGACTTCGATTCCTCTCTGAATCTAGTCCCGAACCTCAGTTCCTCCATGAACCTAGTTCCGGTCCCGTCATCGACCACGTTCGCCCTCAAGCAACACCTGCGCATGAATAAACAAGAAACAATTCCGAGCACAAGTCCACGACTTGACTCATCATCAGTCCATGCACACACTCACACGAGCGCATTGCATCAAGCAGAATCATTACCATGCTATCACCAGCATATCAAATAATCATCAGACATAGCACATGCAAGCACCACACATGCCATAATCACAACCACTTTGCAAAGCCAATTTCATTACTAAGCCAATTTTTTAGCACATGATTTCACACAATCCAAGAGTGCAAAAGAGATGTAAAACCATATGAACACACTCAAAACATCCAAGATCAGCAGCATTTAGAAGGAGGGGAGGCAAATCCAAATTACATGAAAGTAAATTGCGAGAAAGTAATTGCGGGAAAGTAAATGCTGAATTTAAATTGCGTAAAGTAAAGACATAATGTAAATGTGCAAAATAAATTCAGAGGTGGATGGATAAAACTTTCATTTCTGGAAGGAGAGGTTACAAAGCCTCACTTTCATGTGGGCAAAGCTCAAAGGAGCATTCACAAACCTCAAAACCTTCAAGGGAAGGAGGCTACCCCTCCACTCTTATTTATACTACTCTTGGGCCACCTACCACCCTTGGATGAGTCCCTCAACCCTAGAGCACTCATCTAAGGGCTAGGATTAACCCACACACACAGCCATGCAAGGGCTAACCCAAAACCCACACACATACCGGGTTTTCTTGCACGGTTTTCAAAGCATACTACCTAGACCCGCTAACCTATCAACTAGATCTCAATCCGACGGCCCTCATTGATCCACGCGGCATATAGCTAGCATCAACTCCTTTTCTTGTCTTCTTAACTTGCCCGGACTCCATCTTCGATCATCTTCCGGCGATCTCCCAACCGTCTGGACCTCCGACGCTCCTCGCCTAGTCCCGATCATCTTTCGCCTCACCATGACCTAGCACCATCGTCCTGCAACCATCAAAGACAAGGAAACTCCTCACATAGCAATGCCCACAATGATGTGCAATAAACCATCCAACTCATCACTACCGCGTCCATACGACCGGTACTGCCACTCCTGGCAGAGACAACTCAAAATACTTCATTTTAAAAATCAATCCAAATCAAACTCAAACTTGAGCACACCTTGCTCAAATAAAGTCAAATACTCATCACAAACATGGATGGACCTCCACATGGTCCTTCAATCTCCCCCTTGATGAGTATATTGACAAACCACACAAAAAGGCATAAATTTGAGTTTGAAGAAAATGAAGAAGAAAGCAATTTTTAGTTGTATAGTCAAACTTGGTCCAAAGATAGAAATTAGAACCATGACCAAGTTGACGAAGAGGAATTTAGATTTTAGAGTTAAATTTAAGAAAGAGCAAGTTTTCAACAAAAACTCTAAAATCCAACTAAACATGTCAAATGTGATTATGAGATTATGATCCAACAGAAGTAGTAGCATAGTTTTACAAAGATCATAATAACCAAATAAGCATTCACATTTTTATCTTTTTAGTGATGCCTTTTCTACGTTTTCTCCCCCTTTTGGCAATATAGGCATCGATTTTTTTATGTATGCATGAAATGCAATCGAAAGAGCTTTGAAGATTATCCAATTGACCAAAATGGAAGGATATTACACCAAGCTTGTCAATTTCAAAAGATGACTAAACTAAGACATGTTCAAGTGCAAATACGAGCTTAGTTTTGAATATTTCATTTTTAGCAAGATTTGACAAGTGCAACACTTAGCTTTAGTTTCAAAAATAGAAGAATAGCCACTCTAAGGATCAAAAGGAAAACCTAGAGTTCAACCTACTCAACACTTTGGGGAATCTAGAAGAGCATACAAGGTCCTTCGGGCTCATTTATCACTTAATGCAAATTTTGATTTATCATCATACAAGACATAGAGGGGTGCAAATGTTTGACATTATTTGAATTATTTACCCACATATGTCTTTGTTTTTAATTTATTTGCATTTTCTTTTGACAACCAATTGACTCAAGCCATATGCGACCATCTCAAGATGAACTCTTAAGAGGATGGTCTAGGTCAAACACGATGTATTCCAAGTTCATCCCAAGTGCAATGGGAAGCGGTCTTGTGAATGCAAGGTGTTGAGTCGTATGTGCACAAGAAGAGTCAATTTTTGTTTAATTTTCATTTTTAGCACAATGATTCATGAGCAATTGAAGGACTCTAGCATGGATCAAACTAGTTTCACCCAAGTTGCTATAGGGACTCTAGAGAACTCCAAAATTTCTCAAATTATGGCACAAACCTCTAGAGAAGAAACCTAGCAAGTAAAAGCAACAAGTTTCATCAAGTTTTTCATTTAAGGTTTTTTTTTATTTTAAAGCTTAGCAAGTTAAATGAACTTGGACATATCTGAGCTAGTGATTTCCTCCATATGATGCAGTATGGTGTATAGCATGAAGAAGATATCAATTGCATAATAGACAAAGCTCATTAAACAGGAAATACAGTCTATATGCAATGCACGAACAGATTCTCAAACTCCCCCTCAACAAATGAATCAATTTTAAGCTCAAATCTTGTTAAAGTTGAGTTATTATCAAGATTAGGCACAAAGAAAAACCTAATGAACTCAATAATAACCAGAAAAACAGAATGAGGAGAAGAAGTCGAGAAACTACAAAACTGGATGGCTATAGAGCATAGAAAAGATATAAGAGACTCACTACGGCTTAGACTCGCTCTTATCTTCCCAAAGGATGACATAGGAAGTCGACTCTAGATCCCAACTAAGGAGTACACATGCACTGTCTACCTAGGAGGCCCAATACCGCTAGACTTATAAGACGTGAGGGAACTCAACCTAGAGAGAAGAGAGAACAGCTAATCACGCTTGATAGCAACCTAAAGCACAAAATAAGAGGTCCATGCAAGGCATGCCAGAAGTCTAAGTGAGTGAACTCAACTCAAGAAAACAAGCCCAAAGTCACCCAAAAGAAATACAAAGAAAAGAAAAGTGGAAGAAAACATATAATACATAATATACAAACCAGCTCCCCTCACGAAAGGCCGTAAGGGCTCACGACTCAAGCTCACTCCTCAAGGCAACAAATGAGCTATCCAAAGGCTTGGTGAAGATATCGGCTAATTGAAGGTCACTCTCTTTAATCGAGCGCGATATCTCCCTTCTCCACATGGTCTCTAAGGAAGTGATATCTAATATCAATGTGTTTGGTTCGGGAATGTTGCACTGGGTTTTTAACAATGCAAATAGCTGAAGTGTTGTCATAGAAAAGTGGCACACTCTCTATCTCTAACCCATAGTCCCGTAAGGTCGATCTCATCCAGAGCACCTGGTTACAGCAAATGGCTGCAGCAACATACTCGGCCTCGGCGTGGATATGCAACCCTGCATCGCTTCCTAGATGACCAAGAAACAAGAGAAGTGCCAATGAATTGGCAAGTGCCAGAAATGCTCTTTCTATCTATCCTACAGCCAGCAAAGTCGGCATCGGAAAAGCTCTAAGAGATAGACAAGAAGACGAAGAGTACCAAATACCATAATCAGTGGTAGCACGAAGGTACCTGAAGATGCGCTTGACCGCCTGGCGGTGAGAGACGCGAGGAGAAGCTTGAAATCGAGCGAACAGACACACAGCGAAATGTATGTCCGGCCTCGAAGTAGTGAGGTACAAGAGGGAGCCGATCATGCTCCGAAACTCCATTTGATCAGTAGGCTCACCATCCTCATCGGGCTCGAGGACAGCAGTGGTGGCCATAGGAGTCATCACTGGCTTCCCATCAGACATATCGAAGCACCTCAGGAGGTCACGGGTATACTTGCCTTGATGCATGAAAGTACCCTCCCGAGTCTCCTTGATTTGGAAGCCAAGAAAGTAGCTCAACTCGCCCATCATACTCATCTCAAACTCTGTGCTCATCACCTCAGAAAACTGAGATACAAGCGAATGAGATGAGCCACCAAAAATGATATCGTCCACATAAATCTGGACAAGAAGAAAATGAGACTCATGGTGTCTGATGAACAGAGTTTTATCTACTATGCCCATTTTGAAGTCATGGCTGAGAAGATAAGACTTGAGCCTCTCATACCATGCTCTAGGGGCCTGCTTGAGTCCATACAAAGCTTTGGAGAGCTTGTATACATGACTCGGAAACTTGGGGTTCTCGAATCCTGGAGGTTGTTTGACATAAACATCTTCCTCAATATAGCCATTGAGGAATGCACTCTTGACATCCATTTGATAGAGCTGGAAGCCCTGGGATGTAGAGAATGCAAGCAGGATCCTAATAGCCTCTAGTCTAGCTATAGGGGCAAAGGTCTCCTCAAAGTCAAGATCCTCAACCTGAGAAAAGCCCTGTGCAACTAGCCTATCCTTGTTGCGAATGACAACCCCATCCTTACTCTGCTTGTTTTTGAACACCCACTTGGTCCCAATGACATTATGACCAGATGGGGACTCGACAAGCTACCATACCTTGTTCCTCTCAAAGTTCTCAAGTTCCTCATGCATAGCATTAATCCACGATTCATCGGATAATGCATGAGAAACATCCTTCGGCTCAAAGGAGGCAACGAAGGCAGAGTGGAGGCAGAAACTGGACAAACCTGATTTTGATCGAGTGACCCGCTCAAACAGATCACCAATGATCTGATCAGGTGGATGAGAATGTTGAATATGACGGGGAGGTCCAGAAACAGAAGTGGCCTCTACCTCATGCACAGGAGAGGTAGGAGCAGAGCCACTAGCTGAAGGAGAGTCGAAAGGCAAGAGCTGGTCTCCCTCAGGTGCAGAAATGGAAACAGGAGGCACCTCAGGTGAAGAGGGGACTGGATCCGGTGGAACACCATCATCTCCATCATCCTCACCTTCTACAAAGATGGTCTCGGAGGGATAAGAAGAGCCTGAAACATCAGGTCTAGCTCATGGGCTAGCCTCATCAAAGGTCACATCACAGGTCTCTATGATCCTATGCGCATCAACACTCCAGACCCTATAGCTACGAGAAGAAGTCGAGTAACCTAGAAAGATACCATCAGAAGAGCGAGACTCAAACTTATCTAGGTTACTAGACTTCAAGATAAAACACTTGCAACCGAAAACGCGAAAATGAGACACACTGGGCTTTCGCCCATACCTCAACTCATAAGAAGTGCGATGCAGATGTGCTCTCAAAAACACGCGAATAGAAACATGGCAAGCAGTAGCTATAGCCTCAGCCCAAAACTTTCTAGGAGTATTGTACTCGTCTAGCATCGTCCTGGCCATCTCAACCAAGGTCCTGTTCTTGCTTTCCACTACACCATTCTGCTGAGGGGCGTAGGGAGAAGAGAACTGATGCTCTAAACCAGACTCCACACAGAAACTCTCAAAGTAGGAATTCTTGAACTCCGTGCCATTATCACTGCGTATAGCTCGTAATGCACCTGGGAGCTCAATGGACAACCTCTTGACCAAACCCTGAAGTGAGAAAAGTCTCATCCTTCGAGGCCATGAAGAATACCTAAGAGTATCTAGAAAAATCATCAACGATGATAAGAACATAACACTTCCCTCCTGCCGATCGCACTTTAGCCGGACCAACGGTGTCCATATGTAAAAGTGTCTTGGTGCATCGATCATCACTACGGTGGTCGGAGGATGAGAAGCGATAACCATCTTGCCATGTCGGCAAGGAGAGCAAACTAAGTCTTTGACCATCTTGAGTTTGGGCAAACCCGAATGAGATCGTGGTCGCTAACTCGGGTCAAATGATCAAAACCAATGTGACCAAGTCTCCTATGCCGAAGGAGAGATCACGGGACTCAGAAGCAATCAAACATCGAAGAGAGTCTCCAGAAGAAGCAGAAAAATCAGCACGAAAGACTCTCCCAAATCTAAAAATCCCGCAAACTAACCCTCCTGATGAATCAAGAATTCTACAGGCATTACTCTTGAAGCTTACCTCGAAAGAGTCTTCGATAAGCTGAGAAACAGAGAGCAGATTGTATTGCAGCTTACGTACTAAGGCAATATCTTTAAGAATGAAATTTTGGTTAATGCAGATAGTACCTTTAGCAATGACTCTACCTGAAGATGCATCCCCAAAAGTGATTAACTCATCACGGGGCTCGGACTAGGAAGAGAACCAACGAGAATCTCCGGTCATATGACGAGAACAACCGAGTCAACAATCCAAACATCGCCCTTCCCCATCCGATTTAACCTGATCAAGACAAAGAGAAAAATGACTCAAGATCTTGGGATAGAGTGAAGACTTAGGAACCCAATCTTGAACCATACGACACCTCGTAGTACCACCACGAAAGAAGATCGACTCGAGTGTGTCTCTGACGCTCAACTCTCACGATCGGAGCAACTCGTAGATAATATAGGAGTCAAACGGGTTGGCACGCCGTGGTGCAAAAGCCGGACCATCCCAATAAGGTGCTGGATCTCCTACCGAAAAACACCTCACGCGTGATATCTACCTCGATGGGAAAAACGAGGAATATCAAGAGAACAATGAAAGATCGACTAGAACAACCCGGGACTAAAACTCAAGAACTAGCATGAAAACCAAGTCCGGACGCTGCCCAAAACAAAGCGACTCTCTAACTTTGTCTAGAAGCGGTGTGTGTCTTAGGAGCACTCAAAGTCCGGGATGACCTGAATACCCCTAAGAGTAGCAACACGCTCACGCCGAGTGATCTTGGCGCGCCTGAAGCAGAAATCTACTAGGTGACCATCCTTCTTACAGAAGGTGCATGTGTACTTCGCCTTGCTAGAGGCAGAAGCAATAGGAGTAACACCCTTCTGGTCAGAAGTCCTATGGACAACCCCAGTGAACCTAAACACGGTGGTACTCACTTTGGGAGCTACCACAATCTCACCACTCTTGGAGCCGCGCACAATGGTGAGAGGATGCGCCCGAGCGTGCTCCAAGGGATCAAATCGTACACCTTGATTGAATCTACTAATCTTGGATTGGTCTAGAATAAGATTGAGCTTCTTCTTGCCTCCAACAAACTTCTCAAGAATGCTCATAAAGTACTGGCACTCTTATAAGAGACACAGGAAGAGCAGGGGGAAGAAGATGAAGAGGAGCCAGACAAAGAAGAACGAACAGCAAATGTATTTTTCTCCCTAAGTACAGCTGCCTCAATATTGAGTGCCTCATAAGATACTGGCAATCTCGGAAGAAAGAAGCACAAGAAGAACAGAGGGAAGGAGAGGAAGAAGAAGAACCAGAAAGAGAAGATCTCTCAGCACGTGCTTTTTGTTCCCCTAGCACGGCTGCCTTAATCTTGAGGGCCTCACAAGAAACGCAAGGAGCATCTCTAATCCTAAGGGTTTGGTCTTTTAACTTCTTCCTAAGCTCGACATGGATTTGATCCACATCATCCTTAACCCCAACACACAGCAAGCAACCAGTTTTTGACTTAACTATTAAGTCCTTAGCAAGTTAATCACACTTGACATTCAAAGCATCATTGTCAAGTTTTAGTTGCCTCTGACCCTCACATGAGTATTGGGTCCTTAGAAGCATGCAATTCAAGTTCATCATTTCTAGCAGAAAGCTTTCTAAGGTGTTCGCTAATGGCATCAATTTCGACAAGCAATTTAGGGCAATTAGCACATGATGGAGTGGAGTGAGCATGAAGAAAACTAGCCTCAACAGGAATAGCATCAACAGAACTAGTGCTAGCATTCTTCAACCTAAGACCATCAAGTTCAGCAAGCACACTATCATGTATAGTCCTTAGGTTCTCCAACTCCACAAGAATAGCATCACACAAAGTGCAGTCATCAGTGACTCGGGAGGGAGAAGATCTAAGTAAAGCTAACTCCCGAGTCAAGGTACCTACTTCCTTCTCAAGCTCCGTACACCTAGCTCTAGCTCTAGCATGAAATTTTCCTATTTCAGAAAGCTTCATTGAGCTGGTCATAGGAGGGTACCCCATCCGAGTCGCTGTAGAGCTCGGAGTCGCTGATGTCGTTGGTGTCGGCCATGAAGCACATGCCGGAGAAGTCGTCGGAGAGCTTGATGTCGTCAAGCGTGGCGAGGACGCGGTGGAAGAGCTTCTTGTTCTTGGAGAAGTTGCGGTACTTCTTCTCGTGTGCCGGTTCACGAACTGGAGGCTTTTTGTTGCGATTCTTGTCGGTGTAGTCGTTCTTGCCCGAACCGCCAACGTCGTTCTTGCCCTTCTCTAGCTTGGGACAGTTCGCCCGAATGTGGTTGGGGCCACCACACTCGATGCAGGTGATCATGCCACCTCTCTTCCTCTCTCTCACCCTCTTGTATGCATGAGAAAACTTGCGAGCGAGAAGAGCAAGCTCATTTTCTGGAAATTTTTCCAGTTGGTCATCGCTTAGCTCGCAAAGGGCGGAAAGAGAGAAACCAATAGAAGGATCAGAAGAAGAAGATCCAAAAGGATCGGTGACCAAAGCCATCGACTGAGATTTCGTCTTCCGAGAGACGACATCGATCTCATGAGTCTTGAGGCAGGAATAAAGCCCGTCAAGAGTCAGAGTCGATAAGTCGATGGTGTCCTTGATGGTGGTCACCTTCATCTCCCAAACCCGAAGGTCGAGTGCGGTCAAGAAATGCCGAGCATTGTCCGAGTCAGGGTATATGCAACCAATTGCTCGGAGGTCGCTCAAAATCTTTGTAAACCGACCAAAACACTCGTCGAGACTCTCACCAGCGCGTTGATCAAATTTGTTGTACTCGCGCTTGAACGATCTGCCTCACGCCTTGATTTGAGTAGAGCCCTCATGGTAAGCATCGAGGGTTACCCAAATCTTGTGAGCGGAGCGAAGGTGAGAAATCCTATCATACTCACCGCGGCTAAGACCCTGTATGAGAATGTTCCTTGCCTTAGCATTCGCCTCAACGTCAACCATATTGATGGCCATGACATTTTCATCTGCAGGAACCTCATACGGGAGTTTCACCTTCTGCCATATCAGGTAACCCTGGGCAGTGATATATGACTCCATCCGGGACATCCAAAAAGCAAAATCAACTCCATTAAAGATGGGAGGCTTGGAGGAATATTTGTCCGTCGCCATGGCTCTTGAGACCGGTCAAGATCTATGGAAGAGGAAAACCGACTCTGATACCAATTAAAGAACTGAGATGGCGAACAGAGGGGGGTGAATGGTCGCAAATAAAATTTCCCCAAAAATACTCCAACAAAAACCTCGACAAGATCGCTCAAAGGAAATCGTGAAAAACCTGAAAAACTAGACAACTATGTGTACCCCAAGATTGCATGGATAAGTACCATAAAATATGTGGGGATTTTTGAGTCACAATACTGGTTGTCTAGTGTCCAAGATAAAGAGGAATCAATTCAAACTCTTGCTTTTAGAAAGGACATCAATTCAAATCGCAAAAGTCACTTTCAGAAAAGCAAAAGCAGAATTTCCAGAACTTGTCCTCAATTTGCACAGGAGGTTGGTGGGTTTCTGCAGCTCAAAAAATTTTGAGAATTTTTATCCCTATGAGCAATAGAGTCATGAATAACTCCACCAAATTTCTCCTCAAAAATCCTTACAGAAACAATAGGCAAAATCTAAGAACACAGTCTGGTCAAGAACTTCGAGCAGAAATTTTGGGGCTCGGTTTTCACCTCATGGCGCCCAAACGGTGCAACAAATGAACTCTAAAATTTTTATTCAAGTGGATACCAGAGTCTCGCACCTCCTCCAACAAGAATAACTTGAAAAATATTTTTTTAGATTTTTATAGAAATCAAACACTGACTGCTGCGCGAAGAACAAGTTCTGAACAAAGTTGGAACTTGAAAGAAAAGATGTTCTCTACTCAATCCAAGAGTGCAAAAGAGATGTAAAACCATATGAACACACTCAAAACATCCAAGATCAGCAGCATTTAGAAGGAGGGGAGGCAAATCCAAATTACATGAAAGTAAATTGCGAGAAAGTAATTGCGGGAAAGTAAATGCTGAATTTAAATTGCGTAAAGTAAAGACATAATGTAAATGTGCAAAATAAACTCAGAGGTGGATGGATAAAACTTTCATTTCTGGAAGGAGAGGTTACAAAGCCTCACTTTCATGTGGGCAAAGCTCAAAGGAGCATTCACAAACCTCAAAACCTTCAAGGGAAGGAGGCTACCCCTCCACCCCTATTTATACTACTCTTGGGCCACCTATCACCCTTGGATGAGTCCCTCAACCCTAGAGCACCATCTAAGGGCTAGGATTAACCCACACACACAGCCATGCAAGGGCTAACCCAAAACCCACACACATACCGGGTTTTCTTGCACGGTTTTCAAAGCATACTACCTAGACCCGCTAACCTATCAACTAGACCTCAATCCAACGGCCCTGATTGATCCACGCGGCATCTAGCTAGCATCAACTCCTTTCCTTGTCTTCTTAACTTGCCCGAACTCCGTCTCCGATCATCTTCCGGCGATCTCCAAACCGTCTGGACCTCCGACGCTCCTCGTCTAGTCCCGGTCATCCTTCGCCTCACCATGACCTAGCACCGTCGTCCTGAAACCATCAAAGACAAGGAAACTCCTCACATAGCAATGCCCACAATGATGTGCAATAAACCATCCAACTCATCACTACCGTGTCCATATGACCGGTACTGCCACTCCTGGCAGAGACAACTCAAAATGCTTCATTTTGAAAATCAATCCAAATCAAACTCAAACTTGAGCACACCTTACTCAAATAAAATCAAATACTCATCACAAACATGGATGGACCTCCACATGGTCCTTCATTTTCATCAACAATAGAACAAGAATCTGAACCTGTAAAAGAAGACATTACACATATAAATTAGGCACACAAAACTACGAAGATAACTATTAAAGCAAATTACATTAGAAGAATATAACAAACCACTAGCACGAAGATAAGATGATAATTGCTTCGACCTCTTCATCGTGTATTTAGCAATTAGCAAAGTCACATGAATGATTGAGCTGACCAAATCATGACAGCTTTCCTCCAATAGTGTATATATACACCTGACTATGGCTATATGCTCCTGTATGCAAATATATCAAAAAAACATTCTAAAATGCAACTAATAGTTACATAAGAATTCAATGGTTTTCACTACTATGTACCTGTATAGAGCATGAGTTTCACTTTTGTCCAGGAGAGCTGGATGATCACATAAAGAGTACAAGAGAGGACTTGAAAAAAGCACCATTAGCAAGTAAGTAACCATGGAACAAATATTCATCACACAACTAGAAAATCAATGTTGAACTACAGTTTGATTCTTAGCAATCATGAATAACAGCATCAGCATCACAGCATGACATGATCAAAATATTCAAGACAGAAATGTATAACACATTAACACTCAACATTAATTAATCAGTGATTCAGTAACCAATCACTCAATATCTCAATCAGTAATCAGTTAATCACCAATCATTTCAGGCATTCTTCATTCAGCCATTACACATTCTCATTCACGGACAACCATCTACGAGAAGCGAAAGCGAGCAGGTGGCGATGGCGCAAGACAACGCCGAGCCATCGATCGCCGAGGACTAGACAGAGACGGTGGAGCTGCGCGTGGGGGTGGGGGCGGCGGCGCCGGAGGTGCCGGGGAGCGGGTGAACGACGGCCGACCATGCCATTGCCGCCGTCGGCCATCGGCTACTCGGTGATCTGCGGAATGCGGGCGCCGGGCGAGCCACGAGCAACAATGAGCAGCGGAGGAGAGGAGGAAGACGAGCAGCGGCGACGGAGCGAGGCCGGGTCGGAGCAAGAACGGCCAAGGAGCGGGGCGGCGGTGTGAGCTTGGAGTCGATCGCCGGATAGGGCGGAGGACCGAGCAGCGAACGCTGCAGCAAGCAACCGAGCACCGGGCGGGTCGGTGTCGGGAGCGCCGAGCAGGCGGTCGGCCGGCGGGGGCAGGGGCGGCGGCCCGAGGCCCCGAGCTCAGATGTCGTGTGGAGAGCAGTCTGCGGAGAGTGGCGGCGTGAGGCGTCAGCGGTGAGTGCGCATGCGAGTCGCGTGGCCTCCTCACCTCCCTGTGCGGCTATGCCCTAGGCGCAACGCAAAGCTGAGCCGGCTGGCGCCTCGGGCCCAAATACAATTTGAACCGTATCTTGTACTGTTAATTGGGCCAGGCCTCGGACTCAGGCCCCACTGGCTCGTGGCCCAGCTTGGCCCCTGCTTGTGAGTACCAAGTTTTGGACAGCAAGGTCGTTCTTAAGTTAGTTGGCATCTGATTTGAAGTCCAGTGTATTAACGTTAAATTGCCGTCGGTCAAACTAACGAAAGATTTGGTTAAATAAACATGGATACTTCGATGCTTTAATCAACAAAATAATATTTTTAGGAATTTGTTTGAACCAAACAATACAGAAAATTATAAGTGCAGTTTAGCATTTGAAATACTAGATGAGTGACCGCGGCGTGCCACGCCGCGATCGCCGCTCCCTCACACGAGCAAATTGAGAAGACGTGCGAAACGTTTGAAAGGATATAAACGTAATTACACTCTTTTTTTTGCATTTATTTAGGGTCCTTTCACGAAGTATATGTGATTTCCCTGAACCGAAAGATCATTTCCATAAAAAACGATTGAAATGATCTAAGCGTAATTACACATTTTTTGCATTTATCTGGGTCCTTTCAGAAAGATCCGCGAATTCGCTGAACCGAAAAGTCCTTTTCGTAAAAAACGGTTGAACTGACCTAAACATAATTATATTTTTTTCGAGGGGCTTCAACGGAGGGACCACACGTGGGCAACCATCTTGTCCAAAAAAACTTGCGGGATATAGAATTGGTAGTACATTCTGTAGTACACTATTATACAGTTGAGGGGTTGGTGGTTATGTATACTTCTCACCAGGTTATATTCTGTAGTACACTATTATACAGTGGAGAGGATTTCACAAAACTCTTCAGCAAATCAATGAAACTGTAGCAACTAGCGAAATATTGTAACAGCAGACAAGTAATCAACGTCGGTTTTGAATCACCAGTTGGAGGTGACCCCGGATGTTCCTCAATTGAGGCGATGAATAATTGGACAACCCAAATGCGTGTTTGTGGGGATTGTGTTGATAAGTTGCAAAGTTTCTGAAATTTCTGAAGCTCTACCAAATGCGGTCGGAGTGTCGGACTGGTTTTGGGGGCCAGTTTGTTAGGTGTGATCTAACCGCATGTGAGTTGCATGTTATATGTTTGACTAAAGTGGGTCAAGTTGCGAAGAACTTAGGTCCAAATATGGTTTTTCGGTCTATGTGTGTTCAGCAAACTTGGAGTAAACTATGGTCAACGGCAAGATTACTTGGGAGAACCAAAGTTCAGAATGATCACATATGCCGGAAGAAATGGTTGACTAAAGCAATGCGCAATATGGACAAAAATATAGAAGGCAAAGTTGAGGCAACAGATTGGCCAAAGAATGGGTTTCGTGGAAATTCACCAAGTACTAAAAAGGTGATGAATGCAATAATGCGGCATGTGAGAAGGTGGTTTAGGTCATGGAGGTGAGAAGATCAAGCGGATCAAGACAAGATGGATTCGCAGAGTGTTTTGAAAAGCATGCACAAATAAGGTGCGTGTGTAAAAATCTGTTAAATTCGGGTTTGCCTATGTCTTAATGGATATTATCCACTAAGAGTTCAGATCTAGCATTTAGAGATAATCGGGAGATGGATGCCTCCTCTATATAAAAAGATAAGAGGGTAAGTGATATTTGGGTCTCTTGTCTTTGTGCTCGTGAAAGGGAAGAGTGGAGCTTAGAATACTTTGAAATTCGTGAGATTTGTGAGGTTTCACGGAGTTTTTGTTGTAGGATTGATATACATTAAACTAGTAATCAGAGGAGGTAAATGATTGCGCGGAAGCTAAAATCAAATTTTTGATCTACTAAAAATTCACCTCAATTCGGTTGAAATAATTGCTTCGTATTCAACAAAACAGAGTAGATGTGTTTGGTAAATTGCAAATTTCCGGAGATCCAACGGTCGGATTGACCCGAAATTTGAACAGAAGAACCTAGATTCCAACACGAATATAACGAAAAAAGAATCAGCTCAATCAGAACTACAGATCAAAATTTATAAACCCTAAAAGCAAACTGTGTCAGATAATAACGAAAATCAAGCAAAACCTAATTTCGTGATTAATCATAATCTACAAAAGATTAACCAACAAAACTTTGAGAAACACTAAATTAATGTCCTATGAAGGTTTTGCATGGATCAAATCAAGAAGAAACTCAAAGAATCAAGATAGACAATGATTCAATCTACTAAATCGAAAACTAGGAAAGGAAATCGAAAATGAAAATTCGGATGAACAGTAAATCATTACGTGAACAGCACTCTCGAATACTGCAGGCAGGTACTGTATCTCTCGAAACACTGTAGCACATGGTGGATTTCCATCACTAGAATCAGCTCGATAGGAGCTGCGGATCAAAATTTATAAACCTTAAAAGCATACTGTGTCAGATAATGACGAAAATCAAGTAAATCTTAATTTTATGATTAATCACAATTTACGAAAGATTAAACAACAAAACTTTGAGGAACACTAAATTAATGTCTTAGGAAGGTTTTGGATGGATCAAATCAAGAAGAAACGCAAAGAATCAAAATAGACAATGATTCAATCTACTAAACCGAAAATGGGGAGAGAAAACACGAAAACGAAAATTGTGATGAACAGTAATCCATAACTTGAACAGTACTCTCGAATACTGTAGACAGGTAATGTATCTCGTGAAACACTGTCGCACACAGTGGGTTTTCGACCGTTGGTTCGCTCAGGCGCTCGGCTCGCACATGAGGCCGAAGAAAAATTGATTTTTTTTTCTCTTTTGTCTAGTTAGCAGCACTTTTTTTTAAAGAGTACAACTCTCATTAAAAAAAACTCATAAACAAGAGATACCCCTTCTATTTATAAAAAGCAAATCCCGGAAGTGTTCGCATTCAACTCAACTTAGCCCAACATAGTCCAATAGCCAAAAACGTGCACGCGTATGGCCCACCCGTTATACTCACGTTACTCACAAGCATCTATGTGCACTGTTATCTAGTCCGAACGTCCCGTATGACATTCTTTACCACTAGGACCTTAGTTCCTCCCTGAACCTCTGTTTCTCCATTAACCTAGTTCCAGTCTCGTCATCGACCACGTTCACCCTCGAGCAACACCTCCACATGAACAAACACAAAAATCGTGTACGAGCACAAGTCCATGACTTGACTCAAGATCAGTCTATGCAACCAACCACACGAGCGCATTGCATGAAGCAAAATCATTATCATGCTATCACAAGCATACTAAGGGGCTGTTTTGGGGCTGTGCTTTAGTTTTGCTTCAGTTTTAGGCTAAAAGCTTCCCCAAACAGCATGGCTGCAAAGCAGTTGGGAAGCTAAGCCACAGTAGAAGCACCCCCAAAGCTACAGCTACTGAGGAGGAGCTTTTCAACTGTGGCTTCGCTTAACCACTTCCCACCTCGCTCGCTCCGCTTCCCGACCTCCGCCACCCTGCCTCATTGCCTCCATGTCACCTCCCCATTTGAACGCCGCTGTACTTCGCTATGTTGTTATCTCTCTGCTCGGTTGGCCCCCAAAAGCTATACCTGCAACAGCCAGATTGCCATACAGTATAACAAGAAACGCCACAGCCACCAGCTACAGCTGCTTTTAGCCCAGCAAACCAAAAGTAGCTTTTCAGCCCAGCCGCAACTCCCCTAAACAGGTCCTAAGTAATCATCTGAAACAGCACATGCCATGAACACAATCACTTTGCAATGCCAATTTCATTACTAAGCTAATTTTTCAGCACATGATTTCACAATCTCCCACTTGATGAAATCATTGGCAACACCACTTTGAACCGAATATTGGCATTCACCTCACAAGAAAAGTTTTTAAATTCAAAAAGTTTTAAAATCAAAAGCCAAAGTGAAAAACACAAAATCTCCCCATTTGACAAATATGCAAAGTGAAATACTCCCCCTAGGTGAAAATAAGAAAAATCTCCCCCTAATAAGAAAAATATGAGTGAATGAATGAATACCACTTGTACAAGAACATGTGCATGTGTAAAGCATGTATAAAGTTCTCCAAAATTCTTCGAAGTGGCAAAATTCTCCCCCTTTGACAATGGATTCTTCAAGAATACAAAAGAGAAAATAAAATCTTTTTTTTTTAAGTTTGACATTTTTTTTGTATGTAATGAGCATTCTAAGCCATGCTATAAAAAATATTTGCACCCTCAAATCTACATAAAGACAATGTAGAGTAAGCATAACTAGAAATCAAGTACTATTAACAATTTATTGCATGACATGGTCTCCCTTTCTCAACAATCTCAAAACCGGAAAACATTGAATTTTTGTGCAATTTATTTATGCTTGAAAAATTGATTCATTAATTAATTGTAATAGAATGTAAAAATTTCGAGGAATTAAATGTACCATCAGCCTTACTTTTCAACCATGCCAAGCAATCACAAGCTTAAGGTTTCAAGGTTTCGTTCATACACAACCTCTTCCAAGTTCATATCAAAGTGCAATGATAAGCAGTCTCGTAAAGAAGAAGTGTGATAGTACATAACCTTGATCTTGCATTTATCAACGATCACTCTTTGAGCTTTAGCACCTAACTTTGACAAATTTCATATTTAGCACTTTTTGAGCAGGATCAAGATAGCCAAGAAAGTTCAACCATGACAAGATTTAATTCAAGTTTTCATTCCATTTAAATAGTCATGACATAAAATATACCATATATGCATAAATATGAAGTTGCAAAGACCTTGTAGCATAAACATGTCTTCAAATGATATATGTGTATCAAATACAATGCTTATTATATTTTATTTTTTTGTTTTTTATTTAAAAACACACAAAATAGAAAGTATGTTACAAAGTATTACAAAGTTTTCACAAACTTCCCCTCAAAACAAACATCTTAAAAACTTTCTTCAAAATTGTCACCCAATGGGATTAATTTTATAAACAAAAGTCTGAAAAAACAATCCTTCCAATAGGCAAACGAACGAAATTTTCACCAAAAGTCCATTAACTCCCCCTCAAACGAATAACCAATGAATTCAAAAGAGAGGTCATGATATACATGTCTTTGTGTTATCACTGTATGTTTAGTTAAGCATAAGTATGAGTCATGATAAATAAATACTAAGCTTGAAAAGGCATGATATATGAACATGCTAGGGGATACATATGAGCATATGAACAAACATCTCATCTCATACCACAATTAGATATCTGTGAATGTAAAAGACATGAGTGTATAAAATAACTCACAAAGTAGGTGAAGAATTATCGCACATGCCTCTTGAAGGCCATCTCAAGGGTGAGAACCATCCAAATCTTAATCACATCTTGCAAAAGACCAAGATCCACTAAGCTTCTGTTCTCAAACACACATCTGAAAAAACCTACATAGCACTAGAAGATGTCAAGACCTCGGTACTGGGGTTAGAATAAAGCATTTAGGAATCTAGTACTGAGACACACAACGAGTAGGCACAACACTAGTATGCTTATACACAAAAGCAGTTTTAACATTTCCCATGTTTCTAGCAACAAAAGGCGTTTGCTTCATCCTAGGCACAAAGCGAGGTGCCACTACCTCGTGAGAAATAAAATGTGCCCTTCTGAAATTAGACCTAGCCTTACCTCTTTCTCTCCTTTGTTGTTTAGCTAGTCTAAAGCAAAAATCTACCAAATGTCCATCTCTACCACAATGAGTGCAAGTGTACTTAACACGATGTTTATATTTAGAAGTAGAAGCAACATTTGCATTTATCATAGTAGAAGATAAAACTCTAACAGACTTAAAAACAGTTTTCTTAGCCTCATTGACAATTTCGAATTTTTCACTTTCAAGTGCCTTAACAACAGTGGAAGCATGTGATTTATGATGAGCATAAGAATCAAAACCTAAACCTTTGTTATGAGTGCTAACCCTTGATTGATCCAAAATCATGTTTAGGTTTTTCTTTCCTTTAGTGAAACATTCTAAAGATTTTTCTAAGTAATCAACCTTTCGAGAAAGAGTTAAACAATTATTACAGGGAACGTCCACTTTTCCTTTTTGCTTGCAACAAGTTGAGCATGAAAGAACCTCATGTGTGAGCAAAGTATTGGTTACTTTGGTCATTTGAGAAACTCTACTGTAGGGACCCGAATCCACTGATTCGAACCCACTGTGTTTACTGCACTATTCCCAGGATCAACGCTAGTGCACACAGCTTAACATTGGTACATATCACATCATACACAACGATAATAGAATAATAGTTCATTTATTGATATAGCTAAATGTATGATCTTATGACCAACTTACATTATTAAGCCACGCAGGGCAAGACAGAGAATATAAGCTAATAATTAAGCAGTGGAAAGTAGAAACGTAGATAGCTCATCAGTTCACCACAGGCAACCGACAAGGCTCGGACCCTAATGACTCGTGGTCTTCATGAACTTCATCTTCCAACACAGTGTAGATTCTTCAACTGTTGATTATTGTTGTTTGGCAAGGGTGAGTACTTAAAGCACTCAACAAGTTGTGCATGTAATGCGCTTCTATTTATCTATATGTAAGGCTTATTCCAAAGGATAGGCTATCATGGCTATTTTGCAATAAGCAAGATTTATGAACAAACACAAGTGAATAGATTGTAAAGAATGTAAAACAAATAGCAATAATAAATAAATTCAGATTTCTCAAGTAAACCAAGTTTCCAATCCTAAATCAAGTTCCAATCTTCCATATGGCCATCCCGCCATCCCAACCAAGTTGTCTAATTTATTAATCTAACCCTTAATCAGTAATTCCGAGCATTGCTCAATACCGCGAGCACGGCTATCCGAATAGTTTCACACTGCAGAGGTTATGCACTTTACCCACGTGATACAACCAAACACCACAAAGGCGAAAGATTATAACAAAGCCTTTACAATGCTCTATCTTAACCCGATACTACCCGCTAAGGTTTCAACATCATGGTCTCAGAAACCACATCCGTGGCCCCCTCTTGCGCCATGTGAATTACACCTCGACCCGGAACTCACACCGACCACGATAGTATCAACATTAAGACTTTGCAAATTACTCACTAGGTGGCCCATACCGCATATGTGGTTGCATGATTGACTCAGGTCAAAGGCTTGCAAGGTTAAGTCCTTAGTGTGATCAAGGCAAGACTTCCACATACCATCTGCCCATCGGGCCCACCTTGGCCTCCTCGCCCCTTGCCACTTGCCCCAATCTAAGTTATTATCACCCCTGTTGATTACCAAGCACCACGTGCCATCAACAATTCAACATCGCTATGCGTGACATGACTCGCCACAACAACTCAATCTCCTCGTGTGATCCCACATGACACACAAGTTAATAACATTGTTCCATATTCCATTAATCAAGATTAATTATCAATGGTGATGACACATGTGATGACGTGGCATGGCTAAGCAACTAATACGAACTAAACCTCCAATGTTGATTATAATTATTAACCAACTATATTAAACCAATCTAAGGTGACAATGGATCATGGCATACAATGACAAGGTAGGGTATAGATCAATCTGGTATTTTAGCTAAGCCCAAACTAATTTGAAACAGTTGTATATTTGAAATATATGCAATAGCGTAAATCAAACATAGCAATTTTATAAACATGGGTTAAACATGATCAAAGCACAACTTGCCTTGGAATAGGTCCTGATCTTGATCTGAAGATTGCTCTTGGGTTGCTTGATCTTCCTCCGAAGCGTCGCACAATTCAACGCCTCACGCTGCATCAAGAAGAAAAGCAAATAAATACCAAAACAGAGAGCAATTGAACTCCAAAAATCAAATAAAATTCACCATTAAATAGATCTCAATTTTACCAATTTTTAGAAACTGGAATCACTCAAATCCGAGTTACGATGCAAAAGATATAGCCTTTAAAGTTTGAAATAAATATCAAATCGTAAAATCGTAAATTGAAATTAACAGATTTATTTTTATACTGAAAAAGATGATTTATGACGTCAGCGTGACCTCATGATGACGTCATCTTCACCGAATTTCCAATCGGATTATTTTTCCAATTGAAAATATGATTATGACGCAAGCATGACGCCAAGATCGGATCGAGCCAATCGAAGTCGACGCGTGTCCTCGGTCCATGGACCCGGTCCACGAATTCGCTACCGGCTTACGGTGGGACTTCGGCTCACGGCGCCTCGGCACCAGCGCCGACACGCGGCGGCGCTCGATTTGCCCACTGCGTGGCGGAATCCCACCGCACGATCACATCTAACGCCACCGATCTCACCCCACGTGGCAAGACGACAACCGCGGATTTAGATCTAACGGCCAAGACGCACTCGAGGCGCTTCATCGCTTACGCGAGACGTGGCACAATCTCGCCTTCACGAGATCCGACGGTTCGAAGCTTCCACACGACAATGGCGGTGCGGCGGCGCAACTTCACCGGACTTGGGGACGATGACTCGACGACGGCGTTCGGCGACAAAACGCCGCCATCGCTTCACGGGTCCGACGCGTTGAGGTACGGGATCTCCGATCCGAACCGCACGGCTCGAACGGCGAACGGCGGCGGAAAATGCATTTAAGACCGCGCGGGCTTCGCGACTCCGCGAAGCTCGCACGAGCAGCGGGGCGTCTCGACGTCGGAATCGCGATGATGCATGCGCGGGTGAGGATTCCAACGCCTGTGGCGGCGCTTTAAATAGTCAGACGGGAGGCGGTCCGCCCGGACTCGAGAACGACATCGTGGCGACGGCGACTCGCGGTGACTCGGAGAGGTGACGCGGACGATCCGGCCACAGACACGCGGCGCCGATCCGACGGCCAGAGCGCTCGGCCACGCGCAATCTCGGCCGTTGGATCTCGATCCAACGGTCGTGGATTAGGTTTAGGGTTTCGTTTCAAAAGGGTCTGCATGGGTGACTTGGGCAGCACGGTTCATGGGCCGCCCAAAGATCGCTCATCGCTTTTTAAAGAGTTTTTCAATTAAAATAATTCCGAAATTCATTTAATTTGCTTTAGGCAATAAAATAATCAGAAAATCCAAGAAAAATCTCAAAATTACTTTGAGACATTCGGACTCAAATAAAATATTTTTGCCAAAACTTTATTTTAACTTTGCATAGATTTAAATACTTTTGGATAAAAAGCAATAAACTTGACATAAGATTTAATTCAAATAAATCCAAAAAATCCAAATAAATTCCAAAAATCACAAATGCACATTTAAGCAAATAAAACTTAATTAAGCTGAATTTTGGGATGTTACAAACCTCCTCTCAATGTAATCTCAACCGAGATTGGGGCTAACTATAGAATAGGTTCGAATTCGACTTTAAATCTTCTTCTCGCCCCAAGTGGCTTCACTTTGAATGATTGCTCCATCAACTCGCAAAGCGAATAGACTTGTTTCGGTCTTGCTCCATACCATCCAAAATTCGATCGTTGCTCTTTATAAGTCAAATCTTCTTGCGCTTCTATTGCATCCAACGGGTTTGCTCGTGGGCACTCGAGACACTTCTTAAGTCTGCGACACATGGAATACATCATGCACTCCTGCCAAAGATCGAGGCAACTCTAATCGATAAGCCACCTCTCCTCGACGGCTCGTAATCTTGAACGGACCGACATATCTTGGTGCAAGCTTCCTTTAACGTGGAATCTCTTAACGCCTTAAGAGGGGAAACCACGAGATACACATGATCTTCTCGTTCAAACTCAAATCTCGACGACGATTATCTGCGTAGCTTTTCCGCCTTGATGTGCTATCTTTAACCTCTCTCGATCATTGCAACTTGACTTTCGCTTCTTCGAGAACATCCGCCCAAAACTAACGCTTTCCCGCTTTCATTCCAATTCAACGGGTACGACAAGCACGCCCATACAATGCCTCAATGGTGGCATCTCGAGGCTAGCTTGATAACTATTATTATAATCAATTCGTGATATGGCAAACATTTATCCCAAGAGGTAGCATAAGCTAAAGCACAAGCTCTCAACATATCCTCTAAAATCTGATTTACTCTCTCAGTCTGACCATCTGTCTGCGGGTGATATGCTGTACTAAAATTCAGACGGGTTCCCATTGCTTCGTGCAACTTATTCCAAAATCTCGAGGTAAATTGGGTACCTCTGCCTGACACAATCTTCTTGGGCACTCCATGCAAACATACAATCCTTGACATGTACAATTCGCTAAACGATCTCCGAGTAAGTGGTCTTTATCGATGAAATGAGCGACCTTGGTTAAACGATCCACAATAACCCAAATGGAATCGTAACCTTTACGAGTCTTAGGTAGACCGTGATAAAATCCATTCCGATTTCTTCCCACTTCCATTCCGAATTTTTAACTACCGCAATGCATCAATGGGTCTTTGGTGCATGGCTTTTACTCTTTGACATATGTCGATAATGCAACATGCTCACCACTTCACACTTCATATTCGCCACCGTAATCTCTCCTTCAAATCTGGTACATCTTGGCACTTCTGGATGAATTGAGTACTTAGAATCGTGAGCCTCCTCAAGAATCAATTGCTTTAGCTCCTTTTTATCCCAGACGCAAATTCGCTTTTAAAGAACATGGTTCCTTGCTCATCCAGAGTGAAATCTAAGGCTAGGCCTTCTTCCTTTTAGCCTTGACTTTTGAAATTTTATCGTCATCTTGTTGACCTTCTCTAATCTGATCCTCTAGTGTTGGCTTCACTTAGCGCAGCTATCATTCCTCATGAACGACTTCCAATCTTAGCTTCAAATTCCTTGCATAATTCCGTTGATCCTCCATTGACAATGTATTTGCGCTATGGCTCTTCCGACTCGAGCATCCGCTACCACATTGGCTTTTCCAGGTGATAATGGATTCCCACATTATAATCCTTAATTAGCTCCACCATCTTCGCTGCCTCATATTCAGTCACTTTGAGTGAATATGTATTTCAGACTTTTATGATCCGTATATATCTCACATCTATTTCCTATGAGATAATGACGCCATATCTTTAAAGCGTGCACTACTACAGCCTAACTCCAAATCATGTGTTGGGTAATTCACTTCATGTGGTCTTAATTGTCTCGACGCATAAGCAACGACTTTGCCTTCTTGCATTAACACGCATCCCAAGCCTTGCTTCAAGCATCACAAGAAATATCAAATCCATTCGCACATCCGCAATACTAATACGGGGCTGTTGTTAAACGCTTCTTTAATTCCATGAAACTTTTCTCGCATCTGGCGCCCATGCAAACTTCTTTTCTTTCTTCAACAATCTGCGTCGGGGTTTAGCAATTGTCGAGAATCCTTCTATGAACCGACGGTAATATCCCGCCATTCCCGTAAAACTACGGATCTGGTAATGACTTCGTTGCTCCCAATGCAACATCAAGTCCACTTTGCTTGGGTCAATCACTACTCCTTTAGTAGTCATTACATGACCAAGAAATTCTACTTTCTCCTTCCAAAATTCACACTTGCTAAACTTAGCATACAACGATGCTCTCGCACCTCTCTAAAACCATCCTTAGATGTTCTCGCTCTCTTCTTGGTCTTTGAGTAAACCAAAATATCGCCTATGAAGACCACAACGAACTTATCCAAGTAATCCATGAAAACCTTATTCATCATGTTCATGAAATACGCTTGGGCATTAGTCAATCCAAATGACATGACCGTGAACTCATAATGTCCATATCGCGTAGAAAACGCGGTCTTAGGTATATCCTCCGCTCGGATCTTCAACTGATGGTATCCTGAACCAAGGTCTATCCTTGGAGAAAACTCCAGCTCCTCTTAATTGATCAAATAAGTCATCGATCCTGGCAACGGATACTTATTCTTGATCGTTACTTCATTCAGTGCACGATAATCAATGCACATTCTAAGACTTCCATCCTTCTTGCGGACAAACAAAACCGGGCTCCCCACGGTGATGAACTTGGTCTAATGAAACCTTTTTCTTGCGCTCCTCAATCGCTTCTTCATTTCCACTAACTCGTCAGTAGGCATCCGATATGGTCTCTTTGATATCGGTGTTGTCCCTGGTGCTAATTCAATCACGAACTCGATATCACGATCCGGTGGCAATCCCGGCAAATCTTCTGGAAACACATCCGGGTATTCTCTGGCTACTGGCACATCTTCCATGCTGATGGCTTTCACGCTGTTGACCACTAATCGCCCATCTCGAATCAAGGTCGCTTGAAACTCCACTTTCTTGCCACTAGGGCCTTCCAAAGTTACAATCCTTCGCCACAATCCAAAACAAATTTTTATGCTTTGACACCAATCCATTCCAAGGATGACGTCTAGGATTGCGCGTCTATCAAGATAAGATTTGCTAGAAATTCTATCCCATCCATAAGCAACTTAGCTCCCAAACACCCAAGGCTAGATCTAAGCTCAGATCCTGGGGCTTGGACTAAGAGCACACACTTAAGATTCACCACTTTAAATCCATTCTTGGTTGCAAAACTTTGAGAAACGAACGAATGCGAAGCTCCGTAATCAAACAAAATCAGAAAGTGTAATCGAGTTGACCAAGAACTTACCCAAGACGACGCTCTGCTGCCTCTTGAGCTCCATCCGCGGTGATGTGGTTGATCCTTCCACGCACGGTTGATTGCGGGTTGCTCCACCTTGGCTTGGTGCACGATTTCCTCCCGATGTTGGTGCTTTAGCGGTGTTGTTCCTGTGTTGAAACGAATCGGCGTGATGCCTCCCTTCCGTGGACACCTATTAGAAAAGTGCCTGCTCATTGCAAGTATAGCATCTCTTCACCGCGGATCCGATTTCCTCCCGGTGCGTTGTTGCCTGTGGCCGGAGTTTGAAAATTCGATTGGCATGGCGAGGTGTAGGAGTTGATGTCTTATTTGCGGTGGTGGTTGGAATCTAGCAAATTGTCGTGGTGACATCCTCAAACGAGATGATTTGGACGCCCACCCCGATTGTTCATCAAGCGCTTACGGTTTTCACCTAGCTCTTTGCGCTTATCCTCTAGGATCAAAGCCTTATTTACCAGCTCCCGAAAATCTGGAAATTGTGGGTAATCACCCCACCAGAGTCCCGAGTTCACCCCTTCATGAAACGAGACTGTTCGCTTTATCTGCCGCTACGCCTTCGAGGGCATAGCGAGCTAATCGAGTAAATTTGTTCAAGTATTCGCCACCGGTTGGCCTCCTTGCTTCAAAGCTCAACTCCTCCTTCTTAAGATCCATCATTCCTCTCGGGACATGATATCGGCGGAAAGCATTAGTAAACTCCTCCTGTGTTATCTCCCTGGGGCTCCATGAGCGGCACAAGAGTTCTCCCACCACTCTGGGCGGTCCTTCCAGCTTGATGAGAGGCGAAAGCACCTTCTCATTTCCTTCACACCGAGTGATGCAGCTTCTTCTCAATTGTCCTAAGCCGACCATCGGCTTCCAAAGGATTCACATTTCCAAAAAGTTGGTGGCCTAGTCCTCATAAAATCTGATAGCTTTGACATAGGTCGAGGTCCACCATGATTGTTCGAGTTGCGTGGTTGTTGTGATTTATCACGCATTGGTCATCTCACGATCTGCCGCATCATTGTCCGCATCGCTTGAGTCTGTCTTGCCGTAAATGCTCCTAGATTCTCGCATGTTCATCGTCGGTGGTTGAGGGCTGCCTCCATCGTTGGGGTTGTCATTCGACGCAGATCCACTTCAAGCACCGTTGTTTCCTCGAGTATTCACCATCCGATGATTGCCTCTTAGGTTAGGAAAGGTAGATGTAGCATAGATAAGAAGTAAGAATTTCTAAAGCGGGAGATATGTTATACCCAAACTGAACAATTCTTTATTTAACTTGGTATGGTGCTTATTTAAGCCTACAAGCTTTGCAACACATCTGCACACTCAAGATTACAAAGAAGCAAACTAAACACGAAACCTTAACGCCAACTAAAAAGGTAAAGACTAACTTAAAGACGCGACTCACACTCGAGTCTCAACACGGCTCCAAGGTCGACACTCACTCATCCACCACCGGCCGAGGCCGATCCGGCGATACACCGGTGGATGAGCGGCATCGGGCGAACCTATCCCGTGACCTACTACTGGTCCTCTGCAACAACGGGTCTGCACTCCTCCTCGCTCCCACTCGCCTCCTCGATCCTCCTCGACTCTCACCGCTGGCTCGAACTCCCCGAGTCACGCGCCCACTCGTCCTCAATCGCCTCCGTGGCCTCTCCCACCGGTGATCATCCCGATGGTCAAGCACGGTCACCTCGAGCCTCTGCTCGCCACTCTGAGTGCCTCGCATACGCCTCCAGCTCCCGGTAGTATCTCTCATGTGATCCTCCCGGCAAGGGCGAACTCGCAAGGTGCGCAGCAGAGCACACTCGCTCCCTCAATCCGTCGCCTTGACGCGCTTGAACGTCTGGGTGAAGTCGAACATCAATCGTGAAGCTCGCTGGCGTAGTCGCGCAGACACGGCGAAGAGCAAGGCGAGCGACCTCGGATTGCAACCTCGCACGAGAATCTTCCGCGCAGATGTTGATTGGCCTGCTAGCTTCCTCGCTTCTCCGAGCGCGATGATCAATTTGCAAATGAACCCTCGGTGAACACCATTCACCGCCCACCGCCTCCTCGGTAAAGTGGACGATAGAAGCCTCAAGCGCCTCAAGTACTCTCACACTCCATGGCGTAGCCGCCACCGACTCCTCAAAGGTCTGAACGATCGGATCCGCTCCACAAGAACTTTGAAATAAGTTCTCCACCCAAACTAAGTAAGACTGTAGAATTTAGCAAAGGCAAGAAGTAGAGAATGAGATGAGTCGAGAGTGTTTTATTAGTCAAGTTTGGATTTTCTTTTAGAAAATAGTTTTGGACTCTCACAAGACACCTCCACACTATCTAGGCCAAGACCTACAACAAGATGCTCGATACCACCTCTCAGAGGGACCCGAATCCACCGATTCGAACCCACCGTGTTTATCTTGCACTATTCCTGTGATCAACGCTAGTGCACACACTTAACATTGGTACATATCACATCATACACAACGATAATAGAATAATAGTTCATTTATTGATATAGCTAAATGTATGATCTTATGACCAACTTACATTATTAAGCCACGCAGGGCAAGACAGAGAATATAAGCTAATAATTAAGCAGCGGAAAGTAGAAACGTAGATAGCTCATCACCACCACAGCAACCGACAAGGCTCGGACCCTAATGACTCGTGTCTTCATGAACTTCATCTTCCAACACAGTGTAGATTCTTCAACTGTTGATTATTGTTGTTTGGCAAGGGTGAGTACTTAAAGCACTCAACAAGTTGTGCATGTAATGCGCCTATTTATCTATATGTAAGGCTTATTCCAAAGGATAGGCTATCATGGCTATTTTGCAATAAGCAAGATTTATGAACAAACACAAGTGAATAGATTGTAAAGAATGTAAAACAAATAGCAATAATAAATAAATTCAAGATTTCTCAAGTAAACCAAGTTTCCAATCCTAAATCAAGTTCCAATCTTCCATATGGCCATCCCGCCATCCCAACCAAGTTGTCTAATTTATTAATCTAACCCTTAATCAGTAATTCCCGAGCATTGCTCAATACCATGAGCACGGCTATCCGAATAGTTTCACACTCTGCAGAGGTTATGCACTTTACCCACGTGATACAACCAAACACCACAAAGGCGAAAGATTATAACAAAGCCTTTACAATGCTCTATCTTAACCCGATACTACCCGCTAAGGTTTCAACATCATGGGTCTCAGAAACCACATCCAGGGCCCCTCTTGCGCCATGTGAATTACACTCGACCCGGAACTCACACCACCACGATAGTATCAACATTAAGACTTTGCAAATTACTCAGCTAGGCTGGCCCATACCAGACATGTGGTTGCATGATTGACTCAGGTCAAAGGCTTGCAAGGTTAAGTCCTTAGTGTGATCAAGGCAAGACTTCCACATACCATCTGCCCATCGGGCCCACCTTGGCCTCCTCGCCCTTGCCACTTGCCCCAATCTAAGTTATTATCACCCGTTGATTACCAAGCACCACGTGCCATCAACAATTCAACATCGCTATGTGACATGACTCGCCACAACAACTCAATCTCCTCGTGATCCCACATGACACACAAGTTAATAACATTGTTCCATATTCCATTAATCAAGATTAATTATCAATGGTGATGACACATGTGATGACGTGGCATGGCTAAGCAACTAATACTGAACTAAACCTCCAATGTTGATTATAATTATTAACCAACTATATTAAACCAATCTAAGGTGACAATGGATCATGGCATACAATGACAAGGTAGGGTATAGATCAACTGTATTTTAGCTAAGCCCAAACTAATTTGAAACAGCTTGTATATTTGAAATATATGCAATAGCGTAAATCAAACATAGCAATTTTATAAACATGGGTTAAACATGATCAAAGCACAACTTGCCTTGGAATAGGTCCTGATCTTGATCTGAAGATTGCTCTTGGGTTGCTTGATCTTCCTCCAAGCGCCGCACAATTCAACGCTCACGCTGCATCAAGAAGAAAAGCAAATAAATACCAAAACAGAGAGCAATTGAACTCCAAAAATCAAATAAAATTCACCATTAAATAGATCTCAATTTTACCAATTTTTAGAAACTGGAATCACTCAAACCGAAAGTTACGATGCAAAAGATATAGCCTTTAAAGTTTGAAATAAATATCAAATCGTAAAATCGAAATTCGAAATTAACAGATTTATTTTTATACTGAAAAGATGATTTATGACGTCAGCGTGACCTCATGATGACGTCATCTTCACCGAATTTCCAATCGGATTATTTTTCCAATTGAAAATATGATTATGACGCAAGCATGACGCCAAGATCGGATCGAGCTAATCGGAAGTCGACGCGTGTCTCGGCCCATGGACCCGGCCCACGAATTCACGCGCTTACGGTAGACTCGGCTCACGGCGCCTCGGCACAGCGCCACACGCACGGCGGCGCGCCGATTTGCCCACTGCGCGGCGGAATCCCACCGCACAGATCACATCTAACGCCACCGATCTCACCCCACGTGGCAAAGACGACAACCGCGGGATTTAGATCTAACGGCCAAGACGCACTCGGAGGCGTTCACTCGCTTACGCGAGACGTGGCACAATCTCGCCTTCACGAGATCCGACGGTTCGGAAGCTTCCACACGACAATGGCGGTGCGGCGCGCAACTTCACCGGACTTGGGGATGATGACTCGACGACGGCGTTCCGGCGACAAACGCCGCCATCGCTTCACGGGTCCGACGCGTTGAGGTACGGGATCTCCGATCCGAACCGCGACGGCTCAAACGGCGAACGGCGGCGAAAAATGACGAAGACCGGCGGGGCTTCGGCGACTCGGCGAGCTCGCACGAGCAGCGAAGGCGCTCGACGTGCGGAACCGCGCACGGATGCGCGCGGGTGAGGATTCCAACGCCTGTGCGGCGCTTTAAATAGCCAGACGGGAGGCGGTCCGCCCGGACCGAGAACGACATCGTGGCGACGGCGGACTCGGCGGTGACTCGAGAGGTGACGCGGACGATCCGGCGCAGACACGCGCCGCCGATCCGACGGCCAGAGCGCTTTCGGCCACGCGGCGCAATCTCGGCCGTTGGATCTCGATCCAACGGCCGTGGATTAGGTTTAGGGTTTCGGTTTCAAAAGGGTCATGATATCGACTTGGGCGCACGGTTCATGGGCCGCCCAAAGATCGCTCAACGCTTTTAAAAGAGTTTTTCAATTAAAATAATTCCGTAAATTCATTTAATTTGCTTTAGGCAATAAAATAATCAGGAAAAATCCAAGAAAAATCTCAAAATTACTTTGAGACATTCTGGACTCAAATAAAATATTTTTGCCAAAACTTTATTTTAACTTTGCATAGATTTAAATACTTTTGGATAAAAAGCAATAAACTTGACATAAGATTTAATTCAAATAAATCCAGAAAAATCCAAATAAATTCCAGAAAATCACAAATGCACATTTAAGCAAATAAAACTTAATTAAGCTGAATTTTGGGATGTTACATCTACCATTAGCATCATTCAACTTCAATTCAAGTGTAGAACATTTAGAACATGGAGTTGAATCAAGCAAATCAATGGTAGAACAACTAGCATGTTTAACAAGTTTCTCATTTTTCTTATTTTCAGCATTAACTTGCTCTAAAAAGGTAACATGTTCTTTTCTAACAAAAGTAAGCTCATTGTAAATTAAGTCACATGATTTGCAAGCATCATCATCAGTAATCAAAGTTTTAAGTCTAGCAAGTTCAGCATTCAATGACTCCACAATAATATCATGTTTCTTAATTTTCTTGTCACGTTTATCAAGCAATTTACCAAGTCGAGCAACAGCAATAGCTAATTCGTCGTAAGAAGGTTCTACCTCATTGAAGTCACTGTCATGATCGTCCTCGGTGTAGCTTTCATCGCTTTTACCCATGAGACACAACCCTGTCAATTCATGCTTGCTTGGAGTTGTTGTGTCATCTTCACTGCTCTCCGAATCCACATCGCTCAAATTTACTTGTTCAAGAGCGGAAAGAACCCAATGGACAACTTTGCGGTTAATGAAGCTCTTCTTCTTTCTATCACTTGGAGAGAAGGTGGTGAAGCTCAAGATAGCTTCATCGGCCCGACGCTTACTCGCCCTCCAAGCCATCTTGGTGCTCGAAGGCTAGAGAGGTCGCCTTTCCCATCAACTGGCGGCCAGATCTTCGTATCCTCCTCTGGTCCGTACAGAGGGCGCAAGCCCATCCCGGGGACCATCCTTTTCCGGTCCTCGTGGATGGAGGGGCGGCGGTGTGATGCCTCTGAGGACAAGTAGTAGTGGTGTACCTTTCTTAAGATGTAATAGGATATACTTTTGTTAGCAACATTTTAATGAAATCATACATACCTGGATCTTAGCTGCAATGCAATTTCTTATTTAATCATGTATGAAACTTTATCAACTGGCTGATATTCCATGAGTTTCCAGGTATCACTCCTTCCGATGTCGATAGCCGTATATATCAAGGTCGAGTCACTTCGACCACCACATAAGGACCTTCTCACTTAGGCGATAGCTTATTGCGATTATCTTGCTTTTGCACCTTTCGTAGTACTAAGTCTCGGGCGGCAAGAGCTCTATCCAGGATGTTTTGGCCATGATATGTGCGTAAGGCTTGCTGATACTTAGCCGCTCGAATGGATGCTTGATCTCTGAGTTCTTCAAGTAGATTTACATCATCTGCTCGCGCTTACTCTTGTTCCTCTTTCAAGTAGTTATCCACAAGAGGTGACTTGAATGTTAACTCAGTCGAAAGTACGGCTTCTGCTCCGTAGACCAAGAAAAATGGAGTTTCACAAGTGATTCTACTAGTCAAAGTTCGAACAGCCCATAGCACTAAGGGGAGTTCCTTCGCCCACCGGGTCGAGTAAGCATTGAGCCTATCGAAATGCATGTCTTGATCCCCTACAAGATTAAGCCATTGGCTCGCCTGACCTGACGTTACTTTGAGGATGAGCCACGGAGGCAAAGCAGAGTTTGATATCCAATTCTTCGCAAAAGACTATGAAAGCATTGCTTTTGAACTGGTTACCATTGTCTGTGATTACTCGACTAGGGATGCCAAATTGATTAACAATACTCCTCATGAATTTCTTAGCTACTTCTGAGGTGATGTTCCTCACGGGTTCGGCCTTGATCCACTTAGTGAACGTGTCGATAGCCACGAACAGAAACTTGTAGCCTCCTTGGGCTCTTGGGAACAGTCCCAAGATATCCAAACCCCAGACAGACAAGGGCCAAGTCAAAGGAATAGTTTGCAGTGCTTGGGTTGGTCAGGTGGTTTGCTTGCCATAGAATTGGCAGCTCTCGCACTTTTTCACCAGCTCGCAAGCATCCTGGAGGGTAGTCGGTCAATAGAACCTTTGTCGAAAAACTTTCCCGACCAGGGTGCAATAGGATGCATGGTTGCCGCAGATGCCTCCATGGGCATCGAGCAATATTTTATTGACCTCTTTCTCAGTGATGCATTTCACCAAGATTTTGTTACTCCCCTTTCGGTAGAGCTTGCCGTCTACCAATGCGTATAGCTTGGACTTACATGCAATTTTCTCAGCTGTTGCATCATCGTTAGGGATCTCTCGACCTTCGAGACAGGCTTGCAATGGTGTCATCCAAGTTGGCTCGCGTTCGAGTAGTGCAACTTCCATGTCTGCAGGTTCTACCTCGGTAACTCGACCAGGCTACTAGTCGAGTTGGGAAGCATCTGCCTCTCGTCTGGGGAGGTGGATGGTTTGAGAAGTTTCTCGATGAAGACTCTTGCGGGCGTGGGCGAACGGGACGAAGTGAGCCTGGCAAGTTCATCGGCGGCGGAATTGTCACATCACCTGATATGCCTTACCTCGAGCCCTTCGAACTTGTTCTCTAGCTTGCGAACTTCGCTCATGTATTCCGCCATGTTGTCGTCCGAGCACTGGTACTCCTTTTGCACTTGGTTCACGACTAGCTGTGAGTCCCCTTTCACGAGTAATTGTCTGAAGCCAAGGATTTCTCATCTCCATTCCGCTCACGAGATTTGGGAGACCCTCAATGCTTACCATGAGGGCACTACACAAATCAAGACTGTGAGGCAGAATATGTACAAGCGTGAGTACAACAAGTTTGAACAACACGCTGGTGAGAGTCTTGATGAGTGTTTTGGTAGTTTTACCAAGATCTTGAGTGATCTTCGAGCAGTTGATTGCATATACCTTGACTCGGAAAATGCTCGATATTTCTTGATCGCACTCGATCTTCGAGTTTGGGAAATGAAAGTGACCACCATCAAGGATACTACCGGCTTGTCGACCCTAACTCTTGATGGGCTTTACTCCCGTCTCAAGACTCATGAGATCGACGTCGTCTCTCGCAAGACGAAATCTCAGTCGATGGCCTTAGTCACTGATCCCACTGGATCTTCCCTTGATCTTTCTGTTGGTTTCTCTCTTTCCGCCCTTTGCGAGCTAAGTGATGACCAACTAAAATTTTTTTTAAAAAATGAGCTTGCTTTCTTGCTCACAAATTTTTACAAGCATACAAGAGGGTGAGAGAGAGGAAGAGAGGTGGCATGATCACTTGCTTCAAGTGTGGTGGCCCCAACCACATTCGGGCCAATTGCCCCAAACTGGAGAAGGCAAAGAATGACACTGGCGGTTCGGTAAAGAACGACTACATCGACAAGAACCGCAACAAGAAGCCTCTAGTTCGCGAGCTGGCGTGTGAGAAGAAGTACCGCAACTTCTCGAAGAACAATAAGCTCTTCCACTGCGTCCTCACCGTGCTATACGACATCAACCTCTCCGACACGGAGACATAGAGCGACGAAGGCGAGGATGAACCGCAAGAGAAGAAGAGCGGCGATGACTTCTCCGGCATGTGCTTCATGGCCGACGCCAACGGCATCAGCGACTCCGAGCTCTACAGCGAGTCGGACGAGGTATCCTCCTATGACCAGTTCAATGAAGCTTTCTGTAAATTAGGAAAATTTCATGCTAGAGCTAGAGCTAGGTGTGTGGAGCTAGAGAAGGAAGTAGGTACCTTGACTCGGGAGTTAGCTTCTCTTAGATCTTCTCCCTCTCGAGCCACTGATGACTGTTCTTTGTGTGATGATCTTCTTGTGGAGTTGGAGAACCTAAGGACTATGCATGATAGTGTGTTGTCTGAATTAGATAGTCTTAGGTTGAAGAATGCTAGAGATAATTCTATTGATGCTATTCCACTATATGCTAGTTTTATTCATGCTCACTCTACTCCATCATACTTTAATTGCCATAAATTGCTTGCTGAAATTGATGACATAAGCGATCACCTTAGGAAGCTTTCTTCTAGAAATGATGAACTTGAAATACATGCTTCGAAGGACCAAGTCAGCTCATATGAGGGTTGTAGGCAACTAAAACTTGACAATGAATCTCTAAATGTCAAGTGTGCTAATCTTGCTAAGGACTTACTAGTTAAGTCACAAGAAAGTTGCTTACGATGTAATGTGATTGAGGGGGACTTAGATAAAATCCAAGTTGAACTTAGGAAGAAATTAGAAGACCAAGCCCATAGGATTAGAAATGCGTCTTGCGTTTCTTGTGAGGCCCTCAAGATTGAGGCAGCCGTACTGAGGGAGAAAATGCACGTGCTAAGTGAGCTCATCTTTCTGGTTCTTCTTCCTCTTCTTCCCCCTGTTCTTCTTGTGCCTCTTTCTTCCGAGATTGTCAGTATCTCATGAGCACTCTCAAGAAGTTTGTTGGAGGCAAGAAGAAGCTCAATCTTATTCTAGACTAATCCAAAATTAGTAGATTTAATCAAGGTCTAAGATTTGATCCCTTGGAGCACGCTCGGGCGCATCCTCCCACCATTATGCGCGGCTCCAAGAGTGATGAGATTGTGGTAGCTCCCAGAGTGAGAACCACCGTGTTTATATCTACTGGGGTTGTCCATAGGACTTCTGACCAGAAGGGTGTTACTCTTGTTGCTTCTGCCTCTAGCAAGCCGAAGTACACATGCACCTTCTCTAAGAAGGATGGTCACCTAGTAGATTTTTGCTTCAGGCGCACCAAGAATACTCGCCGTGAGCGTGTTGCTACTCTTAGGGGTATTCAGGGTCATCCCCAGACTCTGAGTGCTCCTAAGGCACACACTGCTTCTAGACAGGTTAGAGAGTCGCATGTTTTTGGGCAGCGTCCAGGACTCGGTTTTCATGCTGTTTCTTCGAGTTTTAGTCCTGGAGCTGCTCGTAGTCAGTCTTTCCGCCGTCCTCTTGATATTCCTCATTTTTCTCATCGAGGTAGATATCAGCGGCGTGAGGTGTTTTCTAGTAGGAGTTTTAGGCAGCCTCACTGGGGTGGTCTAGCCTTTGCATCACGGCGGACCAACCTAGTTTCAGCTCCTAGATCATCTATTAGAGTTGCTACTGATCTTGTTAGGGTCAAACGTCAGAGAGACACTAGAGTCCAGTCTTCTTTTGTGACTAGTACTCTGAGGCATCGTGTGGTTCAGTATTGGGTTTCCAAGTCTTCACTCTATCCCAATACTAAATCATCTTTCTCTCTTGTGTCTTGATCAGGTTCGTCGGATGGGGAAGGGAGATGTTTGGATTGTCGACTCCGGTTATTCTCGTCATATGACCAGAGATTCTCGATGGTTCTCTTCCCTAGTCCGAGCCAAAAGTGATGAGTTGATCACTTTTGGGGATGCTTCTTCAGGTAGAGTCATTGCTAAAGGTACCATCTGCATTAATGACAATTTCATTCTTAAAGATGTTACCTTAGTGAGTAAGCTGCAATACAATTTGCTTTCTGTTTCTCAACTTATCGATGACTCTTTCGAGGTGACTTTTAAGAGTAATGCCTATAGAATCCTTGATTCATCAGAAGGGTTAGTTTGCAGGATTTCTAGATATGGGAGTCTTTCGTGCTGATTTTTTTGCTTCCTCTGGAGACTCTCTCCGTTGTTTGATTGCTTCAGAGTCCCGTGATCTCTCCTTCTGGCATAGGAGAGTTGGTCACATTGGATTTGTTCATTTGACCCGAGTTAGCAGCCATGACCTCATTCGTGGTTTG
The DNA here is from genome assembly GCA_036346275.1 of Otatea glauca. Classification (NCBI taxonomy): domain Eukaryota; kingdom Viridiplantae; phylum Streptophyta; class Magnoliopsida; order Poales; family Poaceae; genus Otatea; species Otatea glauca. The sequence continues at coordinate 38,099,235 of CM070715.1, read as the reverse complement.
CCTAAACTCAAAATAGTAAAAGACTTAGTTTGCTCTCCTTACTGACATGGCAAGATGGTTGCTGCTTCTCATCCCCCAGTCACTGTTGTAATGACTGATGCACTAGGACAGCTTTTACATATGGACACTGTTGGTCCAGCTAGAGTGCAGTCAGTGGGTGGGAAGTGGTATGTTCTTGTCATTGTTGATGATTTTTCGAGGTACTCTTGTGTGTTTTCATGTCCTCGAAGAATGAGACTTTTACCCATTTTACTGGTTTGGTTCGTAGGTTTTCTTTTGAGCTCCCTGGTGCCCTACGAGCTATACGAAGTGACAATGGTACGGAGTTCAAGAACTCCTATTTTGGGAGTTTCTGTGTGGAGTCTAGTTAAGAGCATCAGCTCTCCTTTCCCTACGTCCCTCGGCAAAATGGCATAGTGGAAAGGAAGAACAGGACCCTGGTAGATATGGCCAGGATGATGCTAGACGAGTACAGCACTCCTAGAAAGTTTTGGGCTGAGGCTATAGCTACTGCTTGCCATATTTCAAATCGCGTATTCTTGATAGCACATTTACACCGCACTTTTTACGAGTTGAGGTATGGGCGAAAGCCTAGTGTTTCTCATTTTTGTGTGTTTGGCTGCAAGTGTTTCATTTTGAAGTCTGGTAACCTGGATAAGTTTGAGTCTCGCTCTTCTGATGGTATCTTTCTGGGTTATTCGACTTTTCTCATAGCTATAGGGTCTGGAGTTGCGATACGCATAGGATCATAGAGATCTATGAGGTGACTTTTGATGAGGCTAGCCCAGGAGCTAGACCTGACATTTCAGGCTCTTCTTCCGCCTCTGAGACCATCTTTGTAGAGGATGAGGATGATGGAGATGATAGTGTTACACCTGATCCAGTCCCCTCTACACCTGAGGAGGCACCTGTTTCCATTTCTGCATCTCAGGAAGGCCAGCCCTTGCCTTCTGACTCTCATGCTGCTAGTGGCTCTGCTCCTACCTCTTCTGTGCATGAGGTAGAGGCCACTTCTTCTTCTGGACCTCCTCTTCATATTCAGCGTTCTCATCCACCTGATCAGATTATCGGCGATCTGTTTTAGCGAGCCACTCGCTCAAAATCAGGTTAGTACAGTTTCTGCCTTCACTCTGCCTTTGTTGCCTCGTTTGAGCCGAAGGATGTGACTCATGCATTATCTGACGAGTCTCGGACTAATGCTATGCATGAGAAACTTGAAAACTTTGAGAGGAACAAAGTCTGGCAGCTTGTAGAATGTCCATCTGGTCATAATGTCATTGGGACCAAGTGGGTGTTCAAAAACAAGCAGAGTGAGGATGGGATTGTCATTCGCAACAAGGCTAGGCTAGTTGCACATGGCTTTTCTCGGGTTGAGGGTCTTGACTTTGAGGAGACCTTTGCCCTTGTAGCTAGACTAGAGGCTATTAGGATCATGCTTGCATTCTCTGCATCCCGAGGCTTCAAGCTCTATCAAATGGATGTCAAGAGTGCATTCCTCAATGGCTATATTGAGGAAGAGGTTTATGTCAAACAACCTGATTTGAGAACCTCAAGATTTCGAGTCATGTATACAAGCTTTCCAAAGCTCTGTATGGACTCAAGCAGGCCCCCAAAGCATGGTATGAGAGGCTCAAGTCTTATCTTCTCAGCCATGACTTCAGAATGGGCGTAGTAGACAAGACTCTGTTCGTCAGACACCATGAGTCGCATTTTCTTCTCGTCCAGATTTACGTGGACGATATCATTTCTGGTGGTTCATCTCATTCGCTTGTGTCTCAGTTTTCTGAGGTAATGAGCACAGAGTTTGAGATGAGTATGATGGGCGAGTTGAGCTACTTTCTTGGCTTCCAAATCAAGCTAATCGGGAGGTTACTTTCTTGCATCAAGGCAAGTATTCCCGTGACCTCCTAAGGCACTTCGATATGTCTGATGGGAAGCCAGTGATGATTCTTATAGCCACCACTGTTGTTCTCGAGCCGGATGAGGATGATGAGCCCGCTGATCAAAAGGAGTTTCGGAGCATCATCGGCTCCCTCTTGTACCTCACTGCTTCGAGGCTGGACATACATTTCGCTGTGTGTCTGTGCACTTGATTTCAGGCTTCTCCTCGTGCCTCTCACCGCCAGGCGGTCAAGCGCTTCTTCAGGTATCTTCGTGCTACCACTGATTATGGTATTTGGTACTCTTCTTTTTCTTGTCTATCTCTTAGAGCCTTTTTCGATGCCGACTTTGCTGGCTGTAGGATAGATAGGAAGAACACTTCTGGCACTTGCCAATTCATTGGCACTTCTCTTGTTTCTTGGTCGTCTAGGAAGCAGTCCAGAGTTGCACAGTCCACTGCTAAGGCCGAGTATTTGCTGTAGCCAGGTTCTCTGGATGAGATCGACCTTGCGGGACTTTGGGTTAGCGACAGCAAGTGTTCCACTTTTATGTGACAACACTTCTACTATTTGTATTGCTAAGAACCCAGTGCCGATATCTTCACCAAGCCTTTGGATACCTCTAGATTTGTTGCCTTGAGGAGTGAGCTTGGAGTCGTGAGCCCTTATGGCCTATCGTGAGGGAGAACTGGTTTGTATATTATGTATAATATGTTATCTTCCAGCTTTGCTTTGCTTTGCTTTTCTTTGTGTTTCTTCTGGGTGATATTGGGCTTGTTTTCCTGAGTTGAGTTCACTCACTTAGACATCTGGCATGTTTTGTATGGACCTCTTATCTTGTGCTTTAGGTTGCTATCATGCGTGATTAGTTGTTCTCTCTTCTCTCTAGGTTGAGTTCCCTCACAGTCTTATAAGTCTAGCAGGTGTTAGGCCTCCTGGGTAGACAGGGTCTGTGTGCACTCCTTAGTTGGGATCTAGAGTCAACTTCCCTATGTCAGTCACTAGGGAAGATAAGAGTGAGTCTGAGCCGTAGTGAGTCTCTTCTATCTTTTCTATGCTCTATAGCCATCCAGTTTTGCAGTTTCTCGACTTGTTCTCCTCATTCTGTTTTTCTGGTTGTTATTGAGTTCATTTGGGTTTTCTTTATGCCTAATCTTGATAATAACTCAACTTTAACCAGATTTGAGCTTAAAATTGATTCATTTGTTGAGGGGGGAGTTTGGGAATCTGTTCATGCATTGCATTTAGACTGCATTTTCTGTTTTATGAACTTTGTCTATTATGCAATTGATTCAATCTTCATAAAATACATCATGCTATATCTTTTGAAGAAAATCACTAGCTTAGATATGTCCAAGTCCATTTATCATGCTAAGCTTATTAAAATCTGAAAAATTTGAAAGCCTTAAAAGAAAATTTGATGAAACATATTGCTTTTACTTACTATGTTTCTTCTCTAGGGGTTTTTACCATGAATTGTGAAATTTTGGATTTCTCTAGAGTCCCTATAGCAACTTGGGTGAAATTTGTTTGATCCATATTTGAGTCCTTTAGAAATTGCTCATATGTGCTTAATAGAATATTAAAAAAAATATTTGACTCTTTTGTGCAAAATTGATCTCAACACTTTATATTCACGAGACTGCTTCCCATTGCATTTTAGATGAACTTCGAATATATTGTGTATGACCAAGATCATTCTCTTAAGAGTTACTCTTGAGATGATCGAAAATGGCTTGAGTCAAGCAATAAAATAAAAAAATGCAAGTATCAAACACATAAGTGGGTAAAGAATGCAAATAATGTCAAACATTTGCACCCTGCTATGTTTTTCAAAGTCTTAAAGAAAATTTGCATAAATTGAAAATGAGTTTGAAGGACCTTATATGCACTTTAAAATTCCCCAAAGTGTTGAGTAGGTTGAACTCTAGGTTTTCCATTTGATCCTTTAATGGTTTTGCTTCTAGCTTTGAAACTTTCCTAAGTTTAGCACTTGTCAAATCATGCTAAAATGAAATATTGTAATATAAGCTTTTTCATAAAATGTATTGGTCTTGGACATGTCTTCATTTAGTCATATTCTGAAATTGACAAGCTTGGTGTAATATCTTTACATTTTGATCAATTAGATAATCTTCAAAGCTCTTTAGATTCATTTCATGCATATATAAAAAAATTGATGCCTATATTGCCAAAAAGGGGGAGAAAACGTAGAAAAGGCATCTTATAGGAAAGAAAATTTAAATAAAAAAATGCTTTATCATGATCATGTTGAACAGTTGTCCTTGCATTTGGATCATGAGTAATATTGAGCTTTTTGAGAGAATTCTTGGTTTTTGGAGCTCTTATCAAAAAATTGTTTTTTCTTGTGTTGAGCTCTGAAAATCTTCTCATCTACTTGGTCATGGACTTGCTTTCTCTTTCAATTGGACCAAGTATGATTTTTGCAATCAAATTGTTTTTCTTCTTTTAGTTTCAAACTCAAATTTATGCCTTTTGTGTGGTTTATCAATATACTCATCAAGGGGGAGATTGAAGGACCATGTGGAGGTCCATCCATGTTTGTGATGAGTATTTGACTTTATTTGAGCAAGGTGTGCTCAGGTTGGAGTTTGGTATAAATTGGAATTTGGAGATATTTGAGTCTTCTCTTGTTTTTGCGGTAGTACCGGCCAGGACGAACAAAAATGAATTTTAATTTGTGGACTATGATGAATCTATTGCATATCATTGTGGGCATTCCTATGTGAGGTATTTCCTTGTTTTTGATGGTTGCAGGACGACGGTGCTAAGTCATGGTGAGGCGAAGGATGGCCGGGACTAGGCAAGGAGCGTCGGAGGTCCAGACGGTCGGGGATCATCGAAAGATGATCGAAGACGGAGTCCGTGCAAGCCATGAAGACAAGTAATGGACGTGATGCTAGCTAGATGCTGCTCGGATCGATGAGGGCCGTCGGATTGCGGTCTAGTTAGTATGCTTTGAAAACCGTGCAAGAAAACCCTTTGTGTGTGTGGATTTTGGGTGAGCCCTTGCATGGCTGTGTTAGTGGGTTAATCCTAGCCCTTGATGAGTGCTCTATGGTTGAGGGACTCATCCAAGGGTGGTAGGTGGTCCAAGAGTAGTATAAATAGGGGGAAGGGGTGGCCTTCTTCCCTTGAAGGTTTGAGTTGCTCCTTTGAGCTTTGCCCACATCAAGTGAGGCTTTGTAAACCTTCCATCCAGAAAATACAAAAAATTTCTTTACCTTATTGTGAATTTAAATTGCGCATTTACATTATGCCTTTACTTTACGCAATGTAGATTCAGCATTTACTTTCCCGCATTTACATTCTCGCAATTTACTTCCTCACAATTTGGATTTGCCTCCCCTCCTTATAAATTATGTTGTTCTAAGATGTATTGAGGGTGTTTATATGGTTTTACACTTCTCTTGCACCCTAGGATAGACTAAAGATCAAGTTTTCTATCAAGTTGTCATTCTGTCCTGAACTTGTTCTTCGCGCAGCAGTCAGTCTTTGATTTTTACAAAAATCTGCAAAAGTCCTTTTTGAGTGATCTTATTGAAGAAGGTGATTGACTCATATATCCATCTCTAGAAAAATCTGTGAGTCCACTGGTTGCACCGTTTGAGCGCTATAAAGTGAAAACCGAGCCTCAAACTTTCTGGTCAATGTTTCTAATTATTTGTAATACTTGATTTTACATGTCTATTGTACAAAGTTTTTTAACGTGATTTTTGGTGGACTGCTTCATGACTCAACCGCTCAAAGGGAAAAAAATTCCTAGAAATTTTAAAGCAACAAAAACTCACCAACCACCTGCTCCAAGTGAGGACAATTCCTGGAAAATCTGCTTTTACTTTTCTGAAAAGAGACTTTGTTTTTTTTAGCTTTATCTCTTTTAGAAAAGAAGTCTTTGAATTGATTCCTTTTTGTTTGGACAGTTGACAACCAGGATTGTGATTAAAATATCCCTAACATGGTTCATGGTTCTCAACCATGTAAGCTAGGGGTACACATAGTTATCTAGTTGTTCGGGTTTTGGAGGGTATGCGAATCTGAGAAGCACCAGTTTAAACAAAAATCTTTGGGTGTTTCAGATTTTTATTGCGAGATTGTTTGGAGTACATTGAGTGGGGAAAATTTTATTTGGGATCATTCACCCCCCTCTGATCACCATCTCGGTCTTTCAAAAAAACAGAACAATCTCTGTTCTACTACCCTGACAAAGGCAAGAAATAACTGAGCGCTAGTCGGAACCGCAAAAGGCAATCACCAGAGTGAACTGTGGTTGAATAAAGCAAATGACTGAGCGCTAGTCGTCTATAACTCTATATATATATATAAAATGAAACGACATGACACCGCAGAGAGGATATGTAAAGGACACGTAAACGACGTAAAACATTCAACTTCCAAAACCCGTTCAATTGGGTTCATTAAAAATAATAAATATTAAAGCAAAAAAGGGAAATCAAACGTCACGCGTTAATTTAAACTTAAATATAGTGCTTCGCATTAATTTTCATTCGGAATGACTCCGGACATATAGAATTTTTAATTTACTATTACTTCCGAGGAAAAATACTATGTGTATAAATAGTTTTTATTATCCCTGAATGACATCCATGCAGCGGACGTGCGTGCTCACGTAAAATTGGTTTCAAATCACATTAAATGATACACAACTTCCCATATAAACAAATGATTAGGGTGTTGACGCGCGAAAACATTTGGTCTGAGTTTTTTCTGTAAAAACATAATTTTGATTTTCTCGGTGGTGTTATTTTAAAAATTGGCTCGCCAAGAGCATCAGTTTTAGCCAAATCATAGTGCTCCTCATCACAAACTGTTTTAGCCAGAAACCGTCTGTGACGACTTTACCATTTCACAAACGAGCACTTACGACGCTAAAAACATATGTTCAAAAGCCCGTGGACACCTTTGTAACAACAGTGCCGGTGCCAGCTGGTATACAGCTCGATGATGTGGTGTAACATCCCAAAAATTTGCCTATATTCTTATTCTATTGTTATTTGTGTATTCTATGGTTTTTCTGAATTTATTGGAATTGTTTGGATTTATTTGAATTTATTTTAATTAAGTATATTGAACCTTCTCGGAAAACTAACTATATGTATGTAAAAGTAATGTAAAGATTTGCCAAAAATATTTTATTTGGGTTCAAAATGTCTCAAGGTATTTATGAGAATTTTCTTGGATTTTTCTTGAATATTTTATAGCCTAAAACTATGTAAACTAATTTCTGCAATTATTTAAAATCAAAACACGATTAAAGCGATGTGATAATCTTCGGTCAAGCCCAAGATCGCGCCACGCCATGACTGCTCGCCGCCGGCGTTCTCGCATCAAATGACGTCGGCCGTTGGATCATCATCACAAGGTCTTCATCAAGTCACATCACCAGTGCTGCGTTGACTATCGGATCGAGAGGGAACGCTTCCGATTTGAAGATGAAACCGAAAACCCTAGCGCCTGCGAGCCGTCGGATCAAGATCGGACGATGAAGGTGGAGTCGCGTTGTTTTGGAAAGATTAGATCGCATCCGTTGGATTTGGAAGGTGCGGATCGGATCGTATCGCTTCGGGAGTCATCATGGCCGTTCATCGCAGATCGGACGATTCTCAGTCATCGTCTCCGATCTGGACTCTGAGTCCGTCGCCGATATGCCGCCACCACCATATATGGTTAGGGTTGCCGTTTTAGCGCGCATGCTGAGGCTATTTAAGGCGAAGACCGCACCCCGAGAATCGCCGTCCCATTGCTCATTCGTAGCCTAGCTTTCGTCACTTGTGCCGTCGTCGCTTGTGCGCTAGAGCTCGCCGAAGTTCCCGAAGGCGCAGCCGTTTGTTTTCTTCGTCTTTTTTTTGCCGTCAAGTCATCTCCCGCTGTGTGGGTTCCAGATCTGAACTCACCGCGTTAAGCCACGTCGGAGCGTCATCGTCTCGTCGCCAGGAACTCACCGGAGCGCCGTTTGAACATCATTGTCTTCAAGTCCGTGGAGTTGCGCCGCGTGCCACCATCGTTGGAACGGAGCTTCACGCAATTGTTGGATCTTCATCGGACTGCCAAGATCGCGTCGTGTCGCTTTGTCATCAGTAAATGACTCCAGTAACGTCAGCAGTTAGATCGGAGGTAAGCGACCAAGATTCTGCCACGTTGGCTTAGATCGGTAACCGTTGTATCGCGTCTGTGCGGATTAGATCGCGCCGCTCGGATCGGCCAGTGGTGTACTAACGCGTGGTAGTGCGGGAACCGAAGCATCGTGCGCCAGGTTCACGGTGGACGAGAGGAGGTTCCATGGACTGGGTCTGTAGACCGAGTGACGTGTCGACCTATGATTGGTCCACGTGCCGCTTGCACAATAATACGACTTTTCCATATAAAAATAATTTTGGGAAAATCGGAAATTCTAATTTCAGTATTTTCAGAATTTATTAAAACTTTGAATAGCTATATCTTTTGCATTTAAACTCGGATTTGGGTGATTCAAATTTCTAAAAAAATTAAAATCAAGATCTATTTAATTGTGAATTTATTTGATTTTCGAATTCTATTTTCTCTTTGTTATGTTGTTTACTTGCTATTCTTTTCTCGATTCGCATAGACGTTGAGTTGCTCGGTGTTCCAGAGGAGGATTCATCGCTTCAAGACCCAAGCTCAGAACAAGATCAGAACCTATTCCAAAGCAAGTTGTGCTTTGATCATGTTGCACCTAATTTTACAAATTCGCTATGTTGTCTTTTAATTTAATGCATGGTATTTTATGGGTACAAATGATTTTGATTACTTTGGGATCTAGTTAATAAGCCTAGTTGAATTACACCCTACCTTGCCAATTGTATGCCATGATCTAATTGTCACCCTAGGATGGTTAAATTACTAGTTGGTTAATATTAGCAATAAACATGGGTTAGTTGGACCGTGTTAGTCTGCTTAGCTATGCCACGTACATGTCACATATTTGGAATGCTGAAAGTTAATCTTGACTAATGGAATATGGAACAATGTTACGAACTTGTGTGTCATGTGTGGTCACACGATGAGGTTGAGTTGTTATGGCGAAGGATGTCACACTACGATATTGAACTGTTGATGTCACGTGGTGCTTGGTAATCAACTGGGGTGATAATCATTTTAGATCAGGGCAGGTGGCAAGGGGCAGTATGCCAAGGTGGGCCCATTGGGCAGGGGTATGTGGAAGTCTTGCCTCAATCACTCTAAGGACTTAACCTTGCAAGCCTTTGACTTGAGTCTTTCATGCAACCACACGTCTGGAATGGGACAGTCTAGCTGACTAATTTGTAATGCTTAGATTTCGATGCTGCTGTGGTGTATAGTGAGTCCCGGGTTTACGGAGTAACTCACATGGCGCAAGAGGGGGCCCTGTTGTGGTGGTTTAACCCTTTAGTGTTGAAACCTTAGCGAATAGTACTGGGTCTAGGCAGAGCATTGTAAAGGCTTTGTTACGATCACTCATCTTGGTGGTGTTTGATTGTATCGTGTGGGTAAAGTGCATAACCTCTGTAGAGTGTAAAACTTGTTCAAATAGCCGTGCTCACGGTATTGGGCAATGCTAGGGGATTACAGTCAAGGGTTAAACTTTTATTAAGTGAAAACTTGTTGGGATGGCAGGATTGCCATGGGAGTTTGGAACTTGATTTAGGATTGGATATCCTGTTTACTTGAGAACCTGAATCTATTAATTATTGTTATTTGTTTTACTGTCTTTCAATCTATTTACCGTATTCTTTTATAAATGCTGCTTTACTACAAAATAGCCATGTTAAGCCATTCCTTTGAAATAAGCCGTGCATATAGAATATTAGACTTGCATTTCTGTGCACAACTTTTTGAGTGCTTTATGTACTCACCCCACAACAACTTCAAAAGAGGAAGAGGCTACGCCAGTCTTGGAGGAGGTGTATCGTGACGATGCGAATGCTTAGGGTCTGAGCCTTGTCAGTTGCCTATGGCGAACTGAGGAGCTACTACGTTTACTTTTTTTCCACTGCTGCATATTTATTATTTCTTAGTTAAGCCCTGCGAGGCAATAATCATGTAAGACAACAGTTATTATTAATTAATGAAGTTGATGCTATATTCCGATGTGTATGATTGTGATACCATCTATATTGAGCCTGTGTGCACTAGCATGATCTTAGACTAGTGCGATATACACAGAGGGTCTAGATTTACATATTCGAGTCCCGACACGTGGCCAAAAAAAGGAAAAGACAGATACAAAAAAGTGAACATGGTGTTAAAGGGTAAGGTGACCGGGTCGATCAATGCCAACACTTCCATGCAGCGGAGTCCACAGACATATACCTACCCTAACTAACATCACACGTGTCACTTGTATAGACAAAGGGTACCCAAAAACCATCTGTGGCGACTTTACTATTTCCTAAGCGAACACTTACGATGCTAAAAACATATGCTTACTAGCCCGTGGTGACCTGTGTAACTTCAGCGCCGGTGCCAGCTAAATGGGCCCTACAGCCAATCGACCAGAGCGCATTCACTTCGGGCGGATGCACAGGCGACAATATATGACAATAAATTTACTATAAAAATATAGTAATTTCATGCTGAAACATATAGTAAAATGACTGAAATCGCATTTCCTGCCCTAGTATGTTTACTACCAGGCATTCCAAGTATTTACTACCTGCTAGGACACGATAGTAACCCGTAAAAATCCTATGAGCAAACAAAATGAATAACATTTACTATTCCTCTTAAGAACATTTATGATGCTAAAACCTTATTATTACTAGCCCGCATTGATGCTTAAATGTGTTACGATACAATTGACAAACTTTAACTACTATGTACCTAAAATAGTACTGCAGTTATAAATCCAATTTGGAAATATTTTAAAAAATCGTGTAACACATGTAAAAGTACTTTTACCACAATGTTCTCACACCTATTTCTGTTATTTAACTTCATCATCGTCAAACACTAAAAATACAGAGGAGGTCAGGGTTCTCTGTAGTTTTTACCTAGAAATGGTCATCATAGACGGTTTTTAGATAAAATTGTCTATGATGTGTTCCTCATCACAGACAGTTTCTAAATAGAACCATCTGTGATATGATTTTTTCCCTAACTCTCTTGGCAGAACTTCCATATTAGTATCTATTATTCGAATTTTTCTTCTCGTTAAATATTTCTACAATGGCATTTACAAGACACAACCAGTTATAGATTTTACAATTGAATATCTAAACATCCTAGATCTTGTCTGATGTGGAGGGTATTAAAATATGAACATTTGTAGCACTTTCATCACCTTTCTTATTCTAATGTTGATGGATTCCAATGCAAAATCCAATTCCATGACCGGATCGTCCTGAAAGTTTATTCTCTGATTTATTTTTCATTTCATCCTCATCCCCGAATGAGAATACCATATGCAACATGACATATCAGAGTGAAAATGGGCTGCATATCGTATTTTCATTCGGGTATGAGGATGAAATGAAAAATAAATCAGAGAATGAACTTTCAGGACAATCTGTTCATGGAATTGGATTTTGCGTTGGAATCCATCAACATTAGAATAAGAAAGGTGATGAAAGTGCTACAAATATTCATATTTTAAGACCCTCCTCATCAGACATTCTGTTGCCTCAATGCATCTAGGATGTTTTGATATTCAATTGCAAAATCTATAACTGGTTGTGTCTTGTAAATGTCGTTGCAGAAATATCTAAAGATAAGAAAATTTAGAACAACATATACTAATCATGGAAGTTCTGCCAAGAGAGGTTGGGAAAAGACATTATTTCATAGTTCAAGAAAAGAAGACCTTACCACAAATATGATAATGAAATATTTCATAGTTCAAGTGACAATACATTAACAAAATATGATATATACCACAAATATCAACAAGCGTACATTGACAAACCACATTAGTATTTCATAGTTCAAGACAAGAAGACCTTAAGGTTTTTTCATGTCTGCCATCATATGTGCCATAGCTTATGCAACAGAGGCTCCTCAGTTCTCTCTGAAGTTCCACAGCTCCAGTACACCACTGATTTGCTTGACATCAATAACCTATTGATCTCCAGTCATATCTCGTAATCCCTACAAAGTAAAAGCGATCATGTTGTTGTGAAAAGGGTGTCTTGGTATATTATCAGTGTAACCACATCGAATTCAGATATAGAAACCTTTGTATTACCTCTATAAGCTCAACTTTGGCTTCTTCCAGCTCTGCATTCGCCCTGCGGTCCTTACTGATGAGTGTCGTATTAAGGGATTAGATATCTTGCAAGCGATCATCTATGTCTTTTAGTTCTTGTTTTATCTCATAAATCTTTTCTGTTATCTCAAACTTTCCCTTCAGTTGTTCAATTTCTACCTCAAATTTTTTTCAGCTTCTAACAGCTTTTCCATGTCATCGATCTATTTTTACCACATGGAAAATGCAGCATTTTAACAATATCTTATAATGATTTACGTTTTCAGCTTCAATGACAACTTTCACAGAACAATCAATCATCCTATCATCTAAATGCCTACATTACTCACTACCAACACTCCCACTAACGCAGCCATATATGCGCAGCCCATACATGCGAAGCCCATACAGTAGACAACTCACCAACGGGGAGTAGGAGGAGATCACTGACGGGGAGGAGCAGGTTGCCAACGAATATGGTGCTCGCGGTCGGGATGGTCGTTGTCGCCCCCACGGCCTCGTGCTCGCGGGATGGCCGTTGTCGCCCCTACGGATGCCAAGGAGGAGGATGCCAGCGAGGAGGAGGAGCGCCGGGGAGGAGGAGGAGCGCCGAGGAGGAGGATGCTAGGGACGAGTTTGCAGGGGAGGAGAATTGCCGGGGGGCTAGGGTTTGCGGGAGATGAAATGCATGGGTCTGCGCTACGAACCTCCATCGGTATGTTTAAATAGTGGTCTGAGTTTACGATGCTAAAAGCTTATTTTTACAAACCGGTATTGATGCTAAAATGTGTTACGATACAATTGACCAACTTTTACTACTATGCACATAAAATATTACTGCTGTTATAAATCCAGTTTGAAAATATTTTACAAAATAGTGAAACACATGTAAAAGTACTTTTACCACAATATTCCCACACCTATATCTGGTATTTAACTTCATCCTCGTCAAACCCTAAAAATAACTCGGGAAAACCTAAAAATACAAAGGAGGTCGAGGTCATCACAGACGGTTTTTGGCTAAAACAGTTTGTGATGTGCCCTCATCACAGACGGTTTTAGCCAAAAACCGTCTGTGGAGACTTTACTATTTCCTAAACAAACACTTACGATGCAGAAAAATATGTTTACTAGCCTGTGGTGACCTATGTAACTACAACGCCATTTCCATCGGGGATGTGGCTCAATGACGTGGCGGCTAAAAGGGCCTTATAGCCCATCAACCTAAGAGCATTCAGTTCGGACAGTCGCTCGGACAACAGTATGTGACAATAAATTTACTGTAAACTTATAGTAATTGTATAATGAAACGTATAGTAAAACGTGTAAGATCGAGGATGCCTACTAGAGGGGGGTGAATAGGCAGCTTTAAAACTTTCTTCTATGATTAATTAAAATCTAGCCTAAGTACCCTTATGTCAAAACCTAAATAATAAAAGATGCGGAAGCGATAAACTACGGTTTTGACAATTAAAGCCTAAGTCAACTAGGCTCACTAAGTGGACTAGCTAATTATGTCTCCACATAAGAATATATAAATCCTAAAGACAATCAAGCAATTTAATTCTAGGAAAGTAAATTACAACAATGTAAATAGAGAATTGCAAGCAAAACACAAGAAGACACAATACTTTTTACCGTGGTGTTCGAAGACTTGTCGGTCTCCCCTAATCCACATTGAGGCAAGCCCAAATCGCTTTGGACCGGCTCCACGAATTGAGCACCCGCCTCGATTCCACTAGTGATAGCTCTTTCCCCCTCCGGGTAGGTGAGCTCCGACCTTCACAACTTTGCCGGGCCTTCTCACAACCTCCTTGAGAAGATCACTGTGCACGACACCTTCACACGCCGTCTAGGTGTCGGCAAACACCAAGAGTAACAAGTCAAGCCCTCTAGCTTGAGACCATTAATTATAGAATAAACTCCATTGCATATATGTGCATATAAATAATTGAACTTGGAACCAATATGCACATAATCAATTTTGAGATTGCTTTGGAGTTTATCCTATCTTGCCATGAGTATACTACAATTACACAAGTTAAATACACTCAAAGGATTGTTTCAAAGTAATAATCCTTGATATAGAAAGATGAATTGGATCAGTACTATTGAAACATCAAGGTAAATCATGAACTCCCCCTAAATGTGTGCATTCATGTATATATAGAGTCAGAAACAAAATGCACATCTTAAGGTTAAAACGATGGTGGAGTTCACCCTTTATCTTGAATCCAAGAAATGTATCTAGAAATAATAAAGTTGCATTGGATACATATCTTTTGGATTTCTATTTTTCTTTTTCATGAGACTATTAAAAAATATACTCAATAAACACGTTAGTCTCACATTTAGATTTATCAATAAAATCATAACATATTTGACATCAAAGAATGCAACAAAATATAATAATATTAACTCAAACGCATACCTTTGATATTTCTATCTTTTCATCCAAAAGAGACTAATGAGAGTTAACCTCAATAAAAGAGTTAATCTTATAAAAGATTTTTCATTAATTAACAATTGAGACTAATCAATATTATGATTATCAAAAGAGTTAGTCTCAATATTAGATTTGTCATTAACACCAAAACCAACTTAATGGAACTTGAACTTTCAATCTCCCCCTTTTTGGTGATTGATGACAAATCCAAGCTTAATATCTACATTTGGATGAAAATCATCATATTGAGATAATTTAATCTATTTCAACATGTAAGCGTTTCTTTGTGCAATTTAAGCATTAACAAGTGAGAATGCATCTGAGAGATTTTAAAATGAAAAATATGCTTCTCTTCAAGACATGCACAAAACATCTAAATAATCTCCCCCTTAACCAAATTAAGCTCTCACAAACTCCTCAACCAAATGAGGTATTAAGCTCCCATAAATTCTCCCCCTTTTGACATCAAAAATGGAAAACGAATCCAAAAAGGAGACCTTGTAGAGTATAGAGCTTGGCAAGGAAATACCACTTTGAAGAATAGAGAGTTTGGCAATAATTCTCCGAAATAAGGTCAAAACAAGATTTAAATAAGTGCATATGACCAATTTAAGTTCACAACAATTTTTAACACGAATACAACTTGTAAATATTAAGAATTTTCAATAAGATTCATGAATCTGAAATTTTTTTCTTTATATGGCCCAAAAGAGTAAACTAACTTGAAAAGAGGCCATAGTTTGTTTTAAGCATGAAAAAGATATTTGAAACACATTCAAATAAACTTCTCATTTTATTAGGCTTTTCAATTTGCAAACAAACTCACAATAGGAGTCTTTGAGAGCCTAATAGTGCTTAAACGAGGAAAACAACCAAATGAGCTACGAAATTTTCATGAAAACACTTGTAGAAAGTTTTAAAGAAGCATCACTCATAATACCACTTGAGGAAAACATAAAGGTTGTAAATATCAATTTTAAAGAGATACCACTTGTAATGCTCATTTTTCAATTGATACCACAAGTAAAGATTATTTTTCAAATGATATTATCTATAAGAGATATCACTTGTAAAGATCATTTTGCATGAGGATACATGTCGGGACCCGAATTTGCAAATCCGGACCCTCTGTGTATACCGCACTAGTCCAGGATCACGCTAGTGCACACAGGCTCAACATAGATGCTATCATAGTCACACACAGCGAAATATAGCATAAACTTCATTAATTAATAATAACTGTTGTCTTACATGAATAATGCCTCACAGGGCTTAAAAAGAGTATCAATGAGAAGCAGCGGAAATAGAATAAACGCAGTGGCGCTCCAGTTCGCCACAGGCAACTGACGAGGCTCGGACCCTAAGCATTCGCATCCAAGTAATCCTCCTCTATGAATGGTATAGATTCCTCTTCTTCTGAAGTTGTTGTTGTTGGGGTGAGTACATAAAGCACTCAACAAGTTGTGCACAACAATGCAAGTCTAATATTTTATATGCTTGGCTTAATCCAAAGGAATGGCTACTAAGGGTATTTTGCAATAAAGCAGCATTTAACAAGAATACAATAAATAGATTGGAAAGCAGTAAAACAAATACAGTAATTAATAAATTCAGTATTTCTGAAATACACCACGTTTCCAATCCTAAATTAATTTTTCCACTTTCCATGGCACCTTGCCATCCCAACAAGTTTTTGTTTAACAAAAGTCTAACCCTTAACTGTAATTCCCGAGCATTGCCCAATACCGTGAGCACGGCTATTCGAATAGATTGTACACTCTGCAGAGGTTATGCACTTTACCCACACGATACAACCAAACACCACCAAGGCGAGTGATCATAACAAAGCCTTTACAATGCTACACCTAGACCCAGTACTGCTCGCTAAGGTTTCAACACTGAAGGGTTAAACCACCACAACAGGGCCCCCCTCTTGCGCCATGTGAGTTAAACCGTAACCCGGACTCACTATTCACCACGACAGTACCGAAATCTAGGTTTCACAAATTATTCAGCTAGGCTGTCCCATTCCAGACATGTGGTTGCAAGAGAGACTCAGTCAAAGGCTTGCAAGGTTAAGTCCTTAAGGTGATTAAGGCAAGACTTCCACATACCCCCGCCAAACTGGCCCACCTTGGCACACCGCCCTTGCCACTTGCCTCAATCTAAAATCATTACCACCCCAGTTGATTACCAAGCACCACATGCCATCAACATTTCAATCCCGATGTGTGACCTCCTCGCCACGACAACTTGATATCATTGTGTGACAACACATGACACACCAATTCATAAACATTGTTCCATATTCCATTAGTCAAGATTAAGTATCGACATTCGGACACATGTGATGACGTGGCATGGCTAAGCAATCTATGACGATCTAACTAGCCCATGTTGATTATCAACTATAATTCCACATCCTAGGGTGACAAATAGATCATGGCATATAATTGACAAGGTATGGTTTAATTCAAATAGGCATATTATCTAATTCCCAGTTAATTGAAATCATTTATACACATAAAATATCATGCATAAAGTTTAAAAGACAAAATAGCGATTTGGTGAAAATTAGGTGCAACATGATCAAAGCACAACTTGCCTTGGAGTAGGTGCTGGTCTTGATCTGAGTTTGGGTCTTGGAGCGACGAATCTTCCTCCGGATCACCGAGCGCTTCAACGTCTACGCTAAACGATGCCAAAATAGCAAATAAACACCAAACCAGAGAGCAAACAAACTCCAAAAATAAAATAAAATTCACCAATAAATAGATATTGATTTTACATTTTTTTAGAAATTTGAATCACTCAAATCCGAGTTAAAATGCAAAAGATATAGCCTTTTGAAGTTTGAATAAATCAAAATACGTAAAATAGAATTTCGATTTTTCCGAATTATTTTCTATTGGAAAAGATCTTTATTGCGCAACGCGACGTCAGCCGACTCGACCAATCAGCGCCGACACGTCGCTCGTCCATGGACTCGGTCCACGGAACCGCCTCGTCCACCGTGGACGCGCCCACGGCGCCTCGCACCACGCGCCCGACACGCAGGCGTGCATCGATTGGTCGCGCGCCGCCGCGTGCGATGCTCGACACGCGCGCGCGATCTGCGCGACGCTCGACGGCCACCGATCTACCCCTACGTGGCTCAATCCGATCGTCTATTCGAATCTAACGGTTAGAAATTTACCCGAGCGAAACATCGATGAAGAAGCGACGTGGCTTGATCTCGGGCGGTTCGCGAAGATCCAACGGATGCGCTGGCTTCAGACACGGCGGCGAGCTTGCACCGAGCGAGGAAGACGACCACCCGAACGGCGTTTCGACGCGACTCGGCGAGAAGAAGGCGACTCGACGCGACACGACGCGAGGAACTCGGATCCGAACCGATTCGGCGGAGGATGCTCGACGGCGCGGAATGGCGCAAAACTCGCGGCGGCAAAGAAAGAACTACGGCGAGCTCTGAGCGATGATGGCGTAAACAGCGAAGAGGCTAGAGCTACCGGCTGCGCAAGGAACGAGGAACATCGGAGCGCGGCCGCGGATTTTATAGCCTCGGCATGCGCACGTGGAAGGAAACCTAAATCACGCGGCGGCGGCAAGCGGCGGCGGATTCGAAACCGAATCGGAGACGACGACTGGAGACCGTCCGATCCAAGATGAGCGGCCAAGATTAGATCCGAAGCGATACGATCCGATCCGCTCTTTCCAAATCCAACGGACGAGATCTAAACTTACCAAAACAACGCGAAGCGATCCCGACCACTTGATCTCGATCCAACGGCTCGCAGCACTAGGGTTTCGCGAAAGGAGGCAGCCATCTGATCTTCATCCAACGGTCACACGCGCGGCGGCGGCGAAGCAGGCTAACGGGCCGCACAGCAATGGGCCGCGCACGCACAGTGCTGGGCTTGGCCCAGTACTGTTCACTCGATTTTCAAAAGCTTTTTGATTTAAAATAATTCCCGAAATTAGATTAATCTATTTTAAGTAATTAAAATATCAGGAAAAATCCCAGAAAATTCTCATAAATACTTTGAGACATTCTGAGCTCAAATAAAATATTTTTGGTAAAACTTTATATTAACTTTATCTATATATATTTAGTTTTCACCAAAGGTTCAATATACTTAATTAAAATAAATTTAGATAATTTCTGGAAAAATCCAATAAATTCAGAAAATCACAAAAATGCACGTGAGCGAAATTATAAGCCAAATTTTGGGATGTTACAATACCACTTTGAGAAAAATATTGGTATTTGTTTTAAACATGCTCATTTTCTCAAAGATCAACACTATATGTCAATTCAAGATCTACTTGATACCATGACATAGCCAAAAAGGAGAGCATCTTCCAAATATACAAAACTTGAATAAACAAGCCCCAAAAGGATTCTAAGATAGATCACGGCGCTAATACATTTAAACATACTCAAGTTTTGTTTTGGAAGGTTCTTCTAACTTCAAACCAATTTGAAGATATGAAAGCCACAAAGATTTCAAAGAACTAGATTTTCAAATTTTGACATTTCATTTAGACTTCAAAAGATGGATGAAAAACTGCTCAAATGAGATCCAAAAATCTTATAAAATTTAAAATAATAGACCAACTATTTAGAATCAATTTTTACAAAGGTGGTCCCCTCAAATTATGAACTTATTTAGAGATACAAAAATCACAAATCAGCTAAAAACCATGCAAAAGTCTGAATTTTCAGCATTTGATCAAAGAGAGAAAAGGCCATAACTTTTCCAAATGAAGTTAAAATTATTTGAAACTGTGCATAAAAAAACTTTGGGATCATAAAAATCTTTTCCAAAAAGAATTTTCGAAAAAGGAGTTTCCAATCAAAAGATATCCCAAATTTTGCTTTGTAGGCATGAATTTTACTCAAAGAGAAGAAAATTCAAAACTTTTTCAAATAAAGTCCAAATGGTTTGGAAATCTCCAAAAAATAAATTTGGACTATTTATAAGGTTTTAAAAAAGGAATTTCCTCAAAAGGAATTTTCTATCAAAAGATATGACAAAATGTGCATTGGAGGCATAAAGAGAAGTTGAATTTTTATCAAAAGCTCAAAATGCAATCCGAATTGGAATTTATGGAGATTTGAAATTATATGGATTTGTATGATTTAGAAATACTATTTCAAGCCAAGATATACAAATAAATCCAATTCAAATTGCAAAACTCACAATATGCAAGAATAGGTCATTTTGGGTAAAATGAAATATTTTGGCCAAATTCAAATGGCTATAACTTTTGAACGGTTGGTCGTTTGGAAAAACTTTGAACTAAAGAAATGCTTGAATTGACCAACCCTACGAGTTTTGTATTGATGACTTATCCAAAAACTCAATAGATTTTGATTTATGAAAATATTTCATTTAATCCAAAATTAAGATCATATAAGATCCATTTGAGGCCAACTTTGCTAACATGTTTTTAAAATAGAGACTTTTACTCCAAAAGCATTGTAAACATTTGAAATACATATTTGAGAACTTTTATAAAGATTTTCACAAATATTGGCTTTTTAAACACATTTTTGCCTTTTGACCAAAAGGGCTCATATAAAGTATATACATACATATAATTTTCAACATTATTCCAAAATGTACCAAATGAAGAAAATGAGAAGATATTTTGATTGGAATTGGCATGTGTGAGTTTAAAATACCATTTTGAACCAAGATATGTCCGAGAATCCGGTTCAAGAGGTGAAACTCACAAAGTGCTAGAATATGATCAATATAGGTCAAGCATATTTTTGGTTGAGTTTCAAAATCAAATAACCTTTGATATGTTGGTCTTTTGAAAATCTTTTAAAGACGAGAATTATTAAGAATGACCACTTTATGTTTTTCGTTTTGGAGCTATTTTCAAAATCATTTTACAATTAATTCTAAGGAAAATAAAAGTTTAAATCCAAAACAAGATACTAGTAACTAGATTTTGGACTTGAAACTCATTTTCTTTTGAAATTAGTTTTTATAAGGTCAAAACTCTTGGAAAACATTTTGAAAGCATTTGTATACATTTTTCAACTAGTTTTCACAAGATTACTAATAGTTACTAAGATTTTTCACTTTTGGCTAAATGGCTTGATTTTGAAAATATATTAGCACTTATATAAATATGGGCACACATAGGGATGTGATATACATGGTTATGATTTATCACTCCCCCTTAATGTGGCACTTGCCAACTTGCTCAAGATTGCAATAAAGACAACTAATATACATGAGCAAGACCAAGCTATTTAAATTGAATTTCATTATAATGCAATATAACCTACACGAGGCTATAAGCTAAAATTATCAATTTAAATACTTGTTGCCGAAATGGCATTGGCTCAAGATGTGAAGGGTTGTCCTCATGCTTGGCTCCATTTTGCAAATGATGAAGTCTTCTTTCCTTTTTAACAAAGCCAAGCGTCCAATGCCTCTCCAAATACCTAATAATCTTTGCAACATCCCGGAAAATCTAAAAATATGAAAAATGGAAAGTTTGAAATTTAAAAATATAATTGAATAAAAATTTCAATTGGAATAAAGATTTCGATTTTAAACAATATCTTTTTCTCTTTTCTTGCATTCTAATCTTAATAAAAGAAAGATTTCCTTATTAAAACTACTTCTTCCAAAACAAACCAAAATGTAGAAAAAATAAACTTCAGATGTGATCTTTAATTTGAATTTTAATTTCCTGAGTTTTCTTAATTATTTATTTTTTCTTGAGTTTTGTTTTAAAAGAAAAGTCTCATAAATTGAAACACTAAATGGTAAAAGTAAAAAGATAAAAATCCAAAACCAATAAAATTTGTAAAAATCTTATAAAAATCCCAGATCCATCCAGGATCCTGATTATGCAACTTGCACTGAACTGGATCAAAAAATAAATTAAAAGACAAAACTAATCATGAGAAGATAAACAAAATCTGAACCTATAAGATTTCTTCAGAAGCTTTCTGACCTTAACTTGGGTTAAAATTTTAACCATGCTGACATCTTAACTTTACCCATCCCTGGTAAAAATATCAATAATTTATCTCTGATTTGTTAATTTTAGAAATTCAAAAACAGATAATCAAAAAAATTGAAAATTGCAATGTTAGAATTATTAAAAATAAAATATCAAATATAAAAATCTGAAATTTTACCCAAGGTGAATAATACTACACGAAATACTCTCCAAAAGTTTCATAAAAAAATAAACTGATCTTAATCCTCAATTAAATAAAAATCAGAATCAGCCAAAATCTATAACAGTGCATTGTCAGATTTTTAGGAATATTTATACTCATCATATTTATCTAAAAATTTTATCAGACCCTTGTATTTTCCTTTTCGACCTCTGTAAAAATTTTCATAAAATCTTGAGTTAATCTGTTAACCTAAACCCTGGTTTTACCTCAACCTGTCCAGAGTTTTCCCGCGATTTACCCTAGTGTCTCGCTGACTTGTGGGCCCGCGAAGCCAGCTGTCCTCCCCGGCCGACCTCTTTCTCTCTCGCTGATAGCCTTGCCCCACCTGTCTGCTCTATCTTCTCAGTTCTCTCGCGCAAAGCCAGTGCCGCCTCTCCGTTTGTCGTCATCCCGCCGCAATCCCGCAAACCAAGGCCGCATGCACGTCACCCCTGCCACGCCGCAGCTGCCTCAGACAGTGTGCTCTCTCTCCCGTGCCAAGGAACGGCCGAGAACACTCGCGCGAGCCGCCATTTCTTACCGCGTCCAAATCCTGTGCCGCACCGCCTCATTCACCTATTTAAGCGTTGCAAAGCCTCTGTTAGCTTTCGCGCGCTCTCCTGGAACCCGAAGAACCGAGCCAATCCGCCTCATCGCCGCCAACACCCATCTTCTTCCTCCACTCCGGCCAAACACCCAAAAAGGGGAAAATCAACCAAACTAGCCTTTTGCTGAAACATTCCCCGAATCATCAAGCAGAAGCATCTTCACCACCCCAGGAACCTATCCGCAACTTCAAATTGGACTCTTCTTCCCCGACGAGCTTTCCCGCCATGTTTCCCCTTCCACCGTCGCCGCACACGGTGAGAGCTCTCCTCGCTCATTCAATCTTCAATGTTAATAACCAAATCGAATCCTTGAGTCTCGCAGATGCTCGTGGAAGTGAAAGTACGCCTCGAGCGCTGCTGGCGGTGCATCGCCGCCGTTCGACCATGTTCGCCGCCACCTCCACACGGTGGCGCACCATTTCAGGTCACCCCTAGTTGAACTAGTACCACCCCTGTATGTGCGCAAGCCCGCTGAGTCTAACCATGCTACCGATTCGCCTTCTCCGGCGGTGCTTCGCCGCTGGCGAGCTTCGCAACCTTCTCCTCTGCTCAGTGTCGCTGGCAGCTGGGTCCACCGTGTCAGCGTCTGAGCCGAGCTGTGTCTTGACTCGCTTCCAGCTGGGCCCCGCTTGTCAGCCTCGCGCTGCACGGACAACGTGGTCCCGCGCGTCAGCCGCACCGCGCGCACCTCTTGCTGCCAACTGGGCCCGGCCCATCAGCGCCTTAGTCCAGCGCAGACCGAAAAAGGAAAGCGGGAGTTCAATGCGAAAACGCACTTTCCGTTTTTTAGCAAATTTTCTAATTTCCAGTATTTTCCAAAACCGAGCAAGTTCAAACTTGAATATCTTTTGAACTATCCAACCAAATCTTATGAAATAAATTTCTAAATTCATATAAAATCATATAGGTTCAGAATATACAAAAATATAATAAAATGAAATCTGTTTAAATTTCAGATTCAAATTTAAAGAAAGAATTTGAAATATGCCATGTATAGAATTTTTGCAATTCAGTTCCAAATTAAATGAAACAAATTTTGCTAGACTCCATGCTCTATTAAGAACCTGATTATGCAAAAATATTTAGGGTGTACCATGGAAAATATTTAAAGTATTACATAGGGTGAGAAAGTAGTTCAATAATAATAATAATCCAGATAATTTCAGAATTTAAATCTGAAAATCCAAAATAATAAAACATATAGATTAGTCTCTGGAAATGGTAAATAAAGGTGAATAATTCAAGAAAATAAGATTCATTATTACTGAAATCTATTCGGAAAATATTCATGTAACATATAAATAAATAATCAACATGATATATAATCATATACCCAATTTAAATCATGTTTGAATTATGCAGTTGCTTTTATTTGGTTCTTTCATCTGATTCT
Organism: Otatea glauca; assembly: GCA_036346275.1. Taxonomy (NCBI): domain Eukaryota; kingdom Viridiplantae; phylum Streptophyta; class Magnoliopsida; order Poales; family Poaceae; genus Otatea; species Otatea glauca. Next base: position 38,075,491 of record CM070715.1, on the reverse strand, counting down.
TTTATTTTATTGGAATTGCTATGTTATTGCCAAACGACGTGTAGATTTTGACGAGACAGAACTAGCTATCGATGACCAGGAGGTTGATCTCGATAATCAACAAGGCAAGCACCCTCTTTGATCATATTGATCCTAGTTTTATAAATGTTTTCATTAAATGTTTTACTGCATACGTTACTTTTATTAAAGTATGCTATTTTATGGGTATTAGTAATTGTACCTGTAGTTTCATAGAACTTCCTTGATAAGTATGGATTTGTGATCCTTGGTAACCCTAGAATAACTTAGACAGTAATTGATGTCAATCTGGGTTAATCACACTTAGTGTTATGCTTAGCTATGCTTAAAGAAATATAAAACTTGGACATGATTAAAAATGTTGGATATGACACTAAATGGGTATGACCTTTCTTGATGGTTGGTAATTTGATTAAAAATGAAAATAAAACTATGGTTTTGATGCGGGCAATTAATGGCAATAGCCGGGTGTACAAGGGATTTGTACGTAGTGTATGGGGAGTCTATTGCCCGTATCAGATTAAGGAACGAACTATGGGTTGTTTTCAGGCCAAGAAATGGTACAACCACAAGTACTGGTATGGGACAGTCTTAACCTATTAAGTTACTTAAAACTAGCTTTACACATTGGTAGGCTGAAGCGTTGTGTACGCTATGCTGTGGAGAGAAGTGGGACAATTTGATGTGTGTCATCATTTGTCGTACTAGTCACCTATCTTCTACCACCGTAGGTAGAAGTGGGATAACTTGGTGTGTGTCACCACTTATCGAACTAGTCACACATCTTCTACTGCCATAGTATGGGTTCATCACCGGGCTGGTGCAAAGTTAGGATTAAGTAATATAACGGTTATGTCATGACTCTCTGCGGCACACCAAAGGAAGTGTGCTAATGATATGCACAAAGAGTCAGTCATGTCTTGTGGGTAAAGCTGTACACCTCTGCAGAGTGTAAAACTAATCGATTAGCCGTACCCGCGGTTGTGGGAACTTGGTAAAGTCATCACATAGTTAGCTGTTTTTATTTTCATAAAACTGGTGTTGGCGTCAAAAAACTTGAGGTAGGGTTTCTGACAGCAACACACCAGACGAACACCTGGTTCAAGAGCGTGCCAGTCGATTTGACCTATAACCGACAAGGTAAAATATAAAATTTACTCAAAAGCCGATCGTAACGATCAATCGGCTTAGACCCAATCAGCTTGAAGCCGATTAAGATCAAAGTAACAAGGTAAGTCTAATTAGCCGATTAAGGCAATCAGAGGATAAAGGTAGATCGATTCTAAAGAAGGCGATGCGCAACAAAATCAGAATAAATCAAACCTGGGGTGTAATTGAAGAAGATCAACAATCGGCGATGCGCAACTTTATTGATCAAGATCGATTACAGAGACTAAATTACAAAAGCTACTCCTAGTCGACAGGAAGGAAGAAAGTAAAAGCTGGTTTATTGTATTGTGTTTTTGGATCCCTCTTGCAGTTCGCTTTGGTCCTTCTTTTATATCCGCGGCCGATCGTGTCCTGTTACAACACGCTTCAAGTCCGTTTCGTATCGGCCTTATCTCGGACGGTTGTTTTGAAATCTTGCAGTTACCAAAATATCTCCAAACCTTTCCATCCTATCCGTTAATTCCGTATTTTTGATTTTATTCCCGATTTGACCAAGTTTGCCAAATTTTGGTGCAAACATATGCCCCCCATTTTTGAGAGATGACATGTCATCTTTCAAAAATATCAATAGTCGGCTTTTCAATCGGCTAACGTTTGAACTTCACCCATTAACTGTCGCTTTTACTCGCGCCGCAATTTTTTGACATGCGGGTAGTGTGTTTTAACTGCTCGCGCCTTTTGAGATTCACTTCCCGCCTCTTCAAATTTTCACCGTGCTATAAAATGCGGCCCCCACCTTGGTCATTCTTCACGCGCACAAGCTCTCGCATCACCTGCAATCGGTTTAAGCTTTCCGTTTGAAGTACTCCCGAAGCAAACCTATAGCTCATCCAGCTTCCTTCATCGGCTACAATGGACCCCAGCCAGGTACTTATTCCGATTCCGCACAGCAATGACCAATATTTTTTGGGTCCATTGGGAAATCTAGACATCCATACCGTAACAAACCAAGAAGTCCCTCGATTGCCTCTGTCGGCTGCTGGTCATAACATAGAAGGGTGGAATAAGAGTTTCAGGGCTTGGCCGACAGCTCTCAAAGGATGGAGAAATTGGTTTATCAGGGTAGCAGCCCAAAAGAGGTGTGAATGGGAAAGAATGGGCATAGCTGAATGTATTTCGCTTTCTTTAGCCGACCCTGAAGCCAACGAGCCCTTAGTGGCCACGGCCTGTTATTTTTGGTCGGACTGTTTTAATGCTTTTTTATTCCGCATTGGTCCCATCGGCCCAACCCTTTTGGATGTGACTCAGTTGTGTTGCTTGAGACCTGATGGGGACCAGGTATCGGCTTTCAGTGCCAAGCCCAAGTATAAGCTTATTAAATCCAAGGGTGAAGGATGGGCGAAATATATCAAAAACAACAATAAGGTTAATGGGATAGTATCGGATGAAGAGCACGTTGCCTTCCTGAACCTTTGGCTAGACCGCTTTTTGTTCTGTGGAGCATCCCTTGGACCAACTCAGGTATATCAAGTGATAGCAGAGCAGCTTGTTGAGGGTCATCGGCTAGCTTTAGGAAAAAATTTCTTGGGTGCTGTGTATCAGATGCTTTATATAATAAGGAGTCGGCTGTATACGGGTTTTGGAAAATTTACCGTCGGCAACGTAGGTGGCCCAATGTGGTTTATACAAATATGGCTGTACTGTTTATTCAGCCGCCCTTTTAACTTGGATTCAGCCGATGATACTCCTTTTCCAAGGGAAGATATACCAGAAGGGGCACCTATTCAATTTAGGCAATGCCGATCTTTTGGTGAGAGGTTTATGATGTGCTCTAAAATGAGACAAAGGCCTTTCCGACAGTGCAAAGATTTCTATCATTCTTTTGCAATTGAACAATCAAGACTTCAAGCGACAAGATTTCTTTAGTTATGGTGATGCAACCGATTTTCTCGGCCTTCTTTTCTTCATCCGAAGCCGACGGTTCTATGATGCCTCAGAGACTCGGACTTATATAGAATTTTCATCTCTCCGCATATTCCATGTCGGCCTTCATACTCGAATCGGACCTTCCAACCTTCATACGAATTTTACCACCCTTCAAGATATGCAAGACAGCTCGGCTTGACCAGTGATCCCAAGTTTGCCACTTCTAGATCGGCTTCACCCGAGCGTGGTCCGCAATGCCACATCGGCAAAGTTAGTCTTGGAGTTAGCCGACGAGCTACAACTTCGCAATCTCCCCCACTTCCATTTGAATGCTCGCCGCGCAGGGGGTTTCACGACATGGTGGTCGGCTATCGCAGAGTGTTTGTACATGGAGAAGACTCCATCAGTTATCATTAAAGAATTTTTCCAAATCGCGAGCCATCCTTAGTATCTAACAGCGAATCTAGCAGTGAAGCTAGCTCGTCGGGTTATACTAACTCAAGTTTAGTAGATAAGGTATCGGCTTCGAATAAGCTTTATTTCGTACATCGGTCTTTTCCCAGATGCATTTTTCTAATTGTTTTTACTGTGTACTTGCAGGCTAAGGATGTCGGCAAAAAACCTATTTCTAGCCAATCCGGGAATGATCAGGGCAAGAGAGCACATCAATCGACTGGCCTTACGGGCTATACCTCCGCACTTTAGGGTTCACACCATCCTTATCGGATATCGAGAAAAACAACCAAGTAAGTGTTAACATAATCTATTAATACCATCTTCTCCTTTTCTTTCAAACTAACCTTTATCCAATTTGTATCTCCAGAAAAGAAAAAGGTAAAGTATACCAAGGCTCCAGCAAAGAAAGGGCCCAAGCCTAAAGAACAAAGCGGCGAGAGTTCGCCCCATGTATCGACTATCGGAGAAGTAAGCTACGATACCTTGTATAATAACTTATGTATTTTAATGCATTGGCTCACCCTTTGTCTTATTTTCCTTTAGCCAACGCAATCCGCTCAAATCGCGAAGATCTTAGCCGATCTTCCAAATATTTCAACCGTGCCAACTCCAATGCCGAAGCCGACTCAACCCTCTCCAATCACCGATTTGCCAGAACCGTCAGATCCAATGAACTTGCTCGGATTTTCTTTGGCCGATCTTGATGATCCGGAGATTATGGCAACTGATGACTATGATGCAGAAATTAGAAGAATCCTTCAAGTGTTAGAAAAAGCATCGGCTACAGTCACCTCCGCCCCGGGCATGAAAGAGCGCCTTGATAATCTTTTCAAACTTGTGATGCAACCACAATCGGAGATCTTGGCTAACAATCAACCAATAAGAGATGCCATGGCTGCCGTTGAAGCCGATCTCCCTCCGGAAGCAATGCAAGCCCTCCTCAATGTGTGTCACCTGGATGATAGAAAAATTGAAGTGGAGGAGGCACAAAATCGGATTCAGCGTCGTGAAGCCCAAGAGGCCGATCAGAAACTCTTGGAGGAATTGGTTGCTGATGCCAAGGCAAAAAAGCGCAAGTTTGATACTGGTGCTCAACGTCTTAAATCGACCAAGGAATCCCTCTCCAAATTGGAAAAAACAAAGAAACTCCTCTTGGAAGAGTTGGCCAAGCTTGAAAAACAAATCGGAGAAGGCCAACAAACCTTGGAGACCACTGCATCGGAGCTGAAGAATCAAAAACTTAGCATTGCAGCGGCTATTGAAAATGTGACCAAACAATCTGCCAAGGTAAAACCAGTGCCCGGGAATGCCAAGGACGATGAACGCCTGCTAAACGAAATTCAAGACATCATCGCTAAGGCAGCAGGTGCTCTGTCGGCCTTGGGCGCGACTCTTCTAGGATCGGGCATCCAGTATTGAATTGTAAAACTTTTGATGGTTGTTTTGAAAACACTTGAAAACATTCAGAACGTTTGTAACTTGTTATGTTTATAATCGGCTGTTTAACCGATTATTATTTTGTTTATATTCTCTAAGTTTGCAATCCTTCCAGCCGATTAACAGCATCGTGTTAATCTTGGCTCTGACTATGATCTCTAATCGGCTAGGTTCCAATCCAAACGCTAGGGTAGTATTTCTTCAAGTATTTCCCATTAATAGCTTTTGGCAATACATACCCCTCAAGTGTTTCCAGTAAGTACGAGTTTCCGCCGACTAGCCGATTAATTTTGTATGGCCCTTCCCACGTTGGTGACCATTTTCCAAATCGGTTATCCTTAGAACCAACAAGCAATATTGTTTTCTATACTAAATCGGCTTGATCGAAAGATTTAGGCATGACCCTTTTATTGTAGGCCCTTGCAACTCTGATCTTGTTCTTCTTAAGCCGATCAAGCGTAGACAAACGTAACTCTGCTAACTCATCCAAGCTGTCGACCATTAAGTCATTGTAATCTTGAGCCGACAAATCATTCTGTCTGACTATTCGTATCGACTCAATGTTGATTTCTACAGGTAAAATAGCTTCTTGTCCATACACCAATTGGTGAGGTGAAAGTTTTGTCGCTCCGTGATAAGACAGCCGATAGGCCCAAAGTGACTCTGATAGAGTCGAATGCCAATTCCTTGGCTTCTCATCAATTTTTCTTTTGATCAACTTGATTAGTGTTTTATTAGACGACTCGGCCTATCCATTAGCCTGAGCGTAATATGGCAAAGAGTTTAACAATTTGATTCCTAGACTTGTGGCGTAACCTTGAAACTCGTTAGACATGAATACCGTACCTTGATCGGTCGTGATTGTTTGTGGTATTCCAAACCGATGGACGATATGTTCATTCACAAAACTAATCGCCTCAACACTAGTCACCTTCTTAAGTAGGATAGCTTCAACCCATTTTGAAAAGTAGTCGGTTGCGGCCAAAATAAATTTGTGGCCTTTACTCGAAGCAGGAAATATTTGGCCGATTATATCTATTCCCCAACCCCTAAACGGCTAAGGTCTAATAATTGGATGTAAAGCCGATGCTGGTGCTAGTTGTACGTTGCCAAACTTTTGACATGTTTGACATCCTTTATAGTACTTGAAACAATCCTCTAGCATCGTCGGCCAAAAATAACCTGTCCGTCTGAGCATCCATTTCATCTTATGTGCCGATTGATGAGAACCACAAATCCCTTCGTGTACTTCACCCATTGCCACCCGCGCTTCTTCAGTTTCAAGACATCTCAACAACAAACCTTCCATAGTCCGATAATATAGTATATCGTCCAAAACAACATATTTCAACGCCTGTTGTCGTATCTTTCGTTCCGTCGGCTTGGATGGATCGACTAGATAATCTTTTATTTGCGTTCTCCAATCAAGAATATCTCGCGCACATGATCGCCTTGTTCACGATTCGGTCTCGACTTTGGTCAAAATCCTTATATCCTGATGCTTGCTGAGCTAAAGCATTAGCTCTATCGTTCAATTCACGAGGAATATGACCGATAGAAAATGAAGTAAAAGAGCTGATAATCTCTAAACATTGTTCTAAATATCTCAGTAGTATTTCATCCCGACATTGGTATTCTCCCTTTATTTGCTGTACTACCAATAGCGAATCACCATATGCCTCAACAACTCTTACTCCAATATTTTCTAACAACACTAAGCCTTTGAGTAACGCTTCGTACTCGGCCTGGTTGTTGGAGCATCGGCTATTTAGCCGGAATGCAAATTCAAAGCTATGCCCTTTGGGTGAAGTGAGTACAATTCCGATACCATCACCTTCCCCACATACTGATCCGTCAAAGAACAGTTGCCATGGTGCTACCAAGACTAGGTTTGCCGCTGTGTTATGTCCTGTTATAAAATCGGCTAGGACTTGTCCTTTGACTGCTTTGGCCGATTCATATGATAAGTCGAACTCGACCAAGGCGTAAGCCCATTTGCCAAGTCGACCTCGCAGAATTGGAGCTGACAATATATATTTTATAACATCGGTTTTGCAGATGACCTTACAAGCCGATGCTAATATGTAGTGCCTTAGCTTTGTGCACGAGAAGTACAAGGATAAACATAGTTTTTCGATAAAAGGGTACTGACTTCTACGTCCAGCAACCGTCGGCTTAAATAAAAGATAACCCTCTTTACCATGCACTTCTTGTGCCAAAACAGCTCCAATAGTATCTTCTTCGGCCGAGACGTATAATCTGAAAGGAATCCCTTTTTGAGGTGCAACCAAACCGGAGGGTTGACAAATACCTTTTGACTTCATTGAAAGTTTCACGATCGGCTCCCCATATAAATTCTTCATTGTCCTTCAACTTCAGTAATGGAGTAAAGGCACGAATTCTACCAGAGAGGTTCGAGATAAACCGACGGAGATAGTTGATTTTGCCGATCAACTTTTGTAATTCGTTTTTGCATGTCGGTGGTTCAGTATTGGCTATGGCCTTGACCCTCGTTTGGCTGACTTCGATTCCTCTTTCATGTACCATAAAGCCTAAGAACTGTCCAGCCGACACGCCGAACGCACACTTGTAAGGATTCATCTTCAAACCGTGCGACCTTATGTTTTTGAACACCCTCTCTAAATCGGCCAGATGTTGGAAATCGTCTGCAGATTTTACCACTACATCGTCAATATATATTTCGACAATGTGGCCGATTAAATCATGAAAAATTAGATTCATTGCCCGCTGATACGTTGCTCCAGCGTTTTTCAAGCCAAAAGTCATTACTATCCACTCGAACAATCCTATTGCACCAGGACATCTGAAAGCCGTTTTTGGTATATCGGCTTCTGCCATGAGTATCTGGTTATACCCGGCATTACCATCTAAAAAACTTATGATCTTGTTCCCGATGCAAGATCGATAAGCATATCGGCTATCGGCATCGGGTATTCATCTTTCGGTGTCGCTTTGTTCAAATCTCTAAAGTCGACGCATACCCGAAGCTTTCCATTTTTCTTCATAACAGGAACAATGTTGGAAACCCACTCTGCGTATCGGCAAGGCCTGATAAATTTTGCTTCCAACAACCATTCTATTTCTTCCTTTATGACTTGGTACAAAGCTGGATTAAAACGCCTGGGATATTGTTTAAACGGCCGATAGCACGATTTTATAGGTAGCCGATGTTCCACCAGTTGACGGCTTAATCCGGGCATCTCATGATACTCCCAAGCGAAACAATCCTTATAATCTCTAAGTATTTTTATTAGTTTCTCCTTGTACTTTGCATCTAAATTCGCACTAACAAAAGTTGGTCTTTTTCTATCACCGCCACCTATATCGACTTCTTCAAGTAAATCAGTGGATGTGAAGCCTTGACCTAACTTTTCATTTTCTTCAACATCTTCGATGGCTTCGTAGCTATCCGTTGTTTGCCGATAGCTTTGCATTTTATCCTGCAGCGCTTTCAATGTTTTTCTTGTCCCCATCGGCGTAATACTTCATTTGCCCGATCAAAAGTGCCCGGCTTGACACTGATAGGCATGAGACCTGACTTGCTCACACAAATGAAATCGCGAGCCGCCCAAATACTTTGCCCGATATGCAGCCACTTTCTTCGCTTTGCCAATTCGCATCGGAGCTAGCCATGGCAATGTGAGCCGATGTATCGGCTGTAACGACCTCAACTTCTTCTCCGTTCCATTGAACAAGCGCTTGATGCATGGTCGATGGGATACAGCAGTTTGCATGAATCCAATCTCGCCCGAGCAGCACACTGTAGTTTCCTTTGGCATCAATTACAAAGAATGCTGTCGGCAAGGTCTTGCTGCCGACAGTCAACTCAGTGACCATGACACCCTTTGCTTCTGTAGGGTCACCTGTGAAGTCATTCAGAACCATGTTAGTTTTGATTAAGTCTTCGTCAGACTTACCCAGTTTTTTGCATGTCGTATGCGGCATCGATTCACCGTGGCGCCCCGTCTACTAGCATCCTTGATATCGGCTTGCCATTTATATACCCTTTCAGATACAATGGTTTCAGATGCCGATGATCATCTTTGGGTTTCTCGAAGATGGCGTTCTGCACGCCGGAGCACAGCTGAGCAACTGCCTCTTTGGAAGATTCAGTTCTGACTCTGAACTCGGCCGGTAATGTGAACACCATGTTAATATCCATTGGAGGCGTGTCATCCCGAATCATGGGAGAATCCAAGTCATCAGCTGATTCGAAATCTTCTTCGGCTTGTTCTTTTCTTCTCCATTCTTTTTGACGATTTAATCGACGGTTCGTTAAACACTTCGCTCTCTCTCTCGTCGGCCTCACGAATCTCTTGCGTCCTTAGCCTCTGAAGCCGTCGTCGTTGCGATCGGCTCAGGCCAAACGGACACCACCTGGGTTTGGGTTCCACCGGCTTCCGTATTTGACCAGCCAAATCTTCTTGATTAGAACTGGGCTCGTGCATCTTGTCTTGGCTCGGTTCTTGATTCGGTTTAGATATTCTCTTGTGGGCCGGCCTTCTGTGACTTCTGCCCTGCTCTCTGATCGGCCCAGATAGCCTATCTCTGGCCGATTGCCTTGACCAATCGTCTTGGGGATAATGTTCCATCGGGCAAGTGTACGGTGATGGTAACACTACTCTTCTTTCCCAGCAAAATTGCCAAAAGGGACACCTTCTATGTGCTCTCTCAACATTCTCAGTACGGTACAAATTATCCGACCGGCGAGTATTACTCCGTGGTCGGCTATTCATCCTTTCGTATTTCTCCATTAATTGCGAGAACGTTGGACCTGACCTTTTCGCTGGATGCCTTGACGGAGATTTCTCTGCTTTGTACCATTTACCCACCTAGGGATTCCCCTTGGGTTTAATGGTTCTTGAATTTTTTCCTTCTTGATCGGCTTCTATTTGTAAGGAACCGATGGTAATCTTCAGTGTTTGACCGCCGTCCGAGCTTGATTGTATGTCGACTTGTCGACCCTTTTTCTGCACGTCTTGCATCGGCTTTTTTCCTTTAGCCGAACATTGCACCATGTTGATGGGGAACGGATCAACATCAACTTGCATGGTCGGCTCATCGGCAAACTTCAACCGACCATCTTCAATAGCAGATTGAATCATTGACGAAAGATATTGCGTCATTAGTGTTATGCGAATAAGAATGATGCCACTTGCAATACTGCGCTTTTATCTCATCGGCGACGGTATCACATGTCCCTCCGCAATCGTATTATCTTTTCTTGCGTATAAATCAAAATACGATCGCACTTGGAAACATCAAAAGAGTACTTAACTTCCAACTTATTCCTAGTCGGCTTGAGCCAGGAACAGACTAAGGATTTCTTGGATCCTTTTACCCATTCGGCTATATTTATTTCTGCTTCCTCATCTTCCGATGAATCACTAGGGCAATATTCAACCATATTGACCTTAGCCTTGTCCTTTTCTTTGTTATTGCTGTTTTTGAATCTGTCCTTGAATACCTTATTATCAGTGAATCGGCTTTCTTGAGCCGATACGCGATGTAATAAGTGGCCAAGGTCGATGAATTCTTGCCCTCCAAATTTCTCCCTAAGCGGCGGGATCAAACCCTCAAATGCTAAATCGGCGAGCTGGTTGTCAGGCAACGTGATGCTAAAACACCGATTCCTAATTTCTCTGAACCTCTTGATATAATCCGTTACCGATTCCCCAAACTTTTGGCGTACGGAACTCAAATCTGAAATTCTGAGCTCCAAACTGCCTGAAAAGAAATATTCATGGAATCGGCTTTCCAAATCGTTCCATAAATGGACCGAATTCGGAGGTAAACAGGTGAACCACGTAAATGCTGCCCCTGATAAAGACAAAGGGAATAGTCTAATTTTTAGCCCGTCGGACTGGGCCGCTTCACCGCACTGCACGATAAAGCGTCCAACATGCTCCAGGGTGGTAATAGAATCATCCCCAGAGAATTTGGCAAAGTCCGGGACTCTGAAATTATGAGGGTAAGGCATGCGATCTATGTAATCGGGGTACGGCTTTCTGTAGCCGATAACCTTCCCTTTTGGTTGTATGCCGAATTGGTCTCTCAAAACGGCTGAGGTCTGATCGACCCAGTTAACGTTATCGGCCGTTGGCATAGCAGGTCCTTGATAATGTCGGTCATAATCGGCGTCCTGCCCCCCGAGTGCAAGCTCGGGTTGCCAATTATGCTGTGCCGTTGGCACACGACCATACTGATCGCGTCGATTATGCCTGGTTTGAGCTTCCGGCACTGGGGCAAATGGTTCAGAGTATGTTACTACCCTACGTGGACCTGGGTTCCTTAGCAGGGTAGACTCTTGTGGGAATCTCTCGGAGCCGATCGGCTGTGAAACCGATTGAGGAAAGGCATAGAACGGAACCGACGGAGGCAAATTGATTGATGCATCCATCCTAGCGGCATCAGTATAGGCGTGGTAATGGCTCACCCCGCTTGACCGAGGGTCCCTAGGCAATATGACCGTGGGTTGTGTGGGCATCATGGTGGGGGTGAGGTCACACCGATGGTTTAGGATCGCCATTGTGCTCGCGTATTTTGTGATATTGAAAAAGCAGGATAATTTGGCGAGCTTGCGGTGGGTCGAAAGCAGCTTCCGATGAGGCTAACTCGGCTATAGATTTGACACTATTCGCTATCATCGCTTGAGTGTTGTAACAAGAGCCGATGATTGGTTTATTAAGGCATGGTGCATGATCGATTAATCATAGCCGATAATTCGCTTGAGCAGCGGTATCGGCTTACTTGTTCTCGTTACACCCGCACGCCTGTATGCTGACCGTCGGCAGGCGGATTTTGAGTGACGCCACGCCTTGTTTTCTCGATAGCGCCTTAGCATCATCCCTTCTAGCGCAGCCTTCCAAGCTTCAATCTTCTTGGCGTTGTTCACAGATAAATCGTCCATTGTTGGGACGATTATAGCTTCTGAGTTGAGATCTGATGGCGGAATCGACTTCCCTGATGAAGACATTGCGTGTCCCACCGGGCGTGCCAAGAGTGTGTTGGCGTCAAAAACTTGAGGTAGGGTTTCGACAAAGAACACACCGCATTTAACACCGTTCAAGAGCGTGCGAGTCGATTTGACCTATAACCGACAAGGTAAAATATAAAATTTACTCAAAAGCCGATCGTAACGATCAATCGGCTTAGACCCAATCAGCTTGAAGCCGATTAAGATCAAAGTAACAAGGTAAGTCTAATTAGCCGATTAAGGCTAATCAGAGGATAAAGGTAGATCAATTTCAAGAAGGCGATGCGCAACAAAATCGAATAAATCAAACACGGGTGTAATTGAAGAAGATCAACAATCGGCGATGCGCAACTTTATTGATCAAGATCGATTACGAGACTAAATTACAAAAGCTACTCTAGTCGATGTGAAGGAAGAAAGTAAAAGCTGGTTGATTGTATTGTGTTTTTGGATCCCTCTTGCAGTTCGCTTTGGTCCTTCTTTTATATCCGCGCCGATCGTGTCCTCGTTACAACACGCTTCAAGTCCGTTTCAGACGCCTTTATCTCGGACGGTTGTTTTGAAATCTTGCAGTTACCAAAATATCTCCAAACCTTTCCATCCTGTCCGTTAATTCCGTATTTTTGACTTTATTCCCGATTTGACCATGTTTGCCAAATTTTGGTGCAAACAACTGGTTTCTACCGTGTGTCGGTAATTCCTACTGTGTGTCAGTGGGAATGGTTCGTGGATATGGTCATGATACCCAAGTACATGAGATCTATTTACGCTTACATTCTGTTACTTTCCGTATTAAATTGCTTTTACTTAAATTTCATTTTACAATCTACTATTCTGTAATTACATTTCAAATTGTCTTTATGCAAACTAACCATACTAGCCTTTCCTTTGAAATGGCTTGCATATATAATAGGCTTTGCAAAAGTCTTGCGGAGTACGAAAGTACTCACCCTTGCTTATATGTTGTTTTTAGGTGAAGAATCAGATTAGCCCGACGAAACATATTTACCACAGGATTCGAGAATATTAACGATGAAGCTTTTCTAGGGATTATGCCTTGTCAGTTGCATGAGGGTTGGATGGACACACTACAAGACTTTTGAATCTTTCTTCTGCACTTCACTCTGTATTGTAAGATTTTATTGTATAAATTACCATTATCATTTGTAATAAAGAGTGTGGATGTGATATCAATTGTTGTAAATGTGCGTGCTACCACTGATCATGGGACTAGTACTGTATGCACATGAGATTTCTATTTTTGCATTTATGTGAAAATAGGGGTCATTACAATCTTTTAGGCACTTGTTGGTACCCAATTTTGGTTGGGTCTAAGAATGTTAGTCACAAGAGATTTAGGGACCCAAATGACCCTAACATTAATGATATTGGGTAAACTAACATGACTAGCAAAAGATTTGCTATACTTATCCCTTCTAAGCACATGATTAACATTTTTACAAAAAGGCTTAAAGGATTTATCATTTCTAGCAAATGGTTTGCAATTGTTATTCCTCCTAAACAATTCATTTTTATTGTTTAGAGTGAGCTTAGGAGAATTAACAAATCTAGTAAATACATTTCTGATTTTATTCATCCTAAGCAAATGATTATCATTATTTTGACTACTACAAGTAGAATTGACAAATTTAGCAAACACATTGCAATTTTTGTCTTTCTTAAGCAAATAATGATCATTGTAAAGAGTTATCTTAGGAGATTTAGCCTTGAGACAATTTTTACCAATGTGTCCATTTTCCCGGCAATTGAAGCAAGTTTGGCTATTTGGACTTCTCTTGATCTTCTTTTCTTGCTCAATGCCGGTTTGCCTCTTTGTTGATGTCCTTGACTTGACATCCTCTTGGTTTGGGCACACCGAGGTGCAGTGACCCTTCTCATGGCATCCCAAGCACTTGATATTCTTCGTGTGTCTTGCGTTGTGCCTTATCTTGCTATTCACCTTCTTCTTGGAGATGTAGCCAATCCCTCTCTTATCATGCAAGACCCTTTGCTTGCTTAAGATATCATCGAGGGTGGCCTTCTGTAACATCCCAAAATTCAGCTTAATTAAGTTTTATTTGCTTAAATGTGCATTTGTTATTTTCTGGAATTTATTTGGATTTTTCTGGATTTATTTGAATTAAATCTTATGTCAAGTTTATTGCTTTTTATCCAAAAGTATTTAAATCTATGCAAAGTTAAAATAAAGTTTTGGCAAAAATATTTTATTTGAGTCCAGAATGTCTCAAAGTAATTTTGAGATTTTTCTTGGATTTTTCCTGATTATTTTATTGCCTAAAGCAAATTAAATGAATTTCTGGAATTATTTTAATTGAAAAACTCTTTTAAAAGCGTTGAATAGTCTTTGGGCCGGCCATGAACCGCGGCGCCCAAGTCAGCCCATGCAGCCCTTTTGGAAACCGAAACCTAAACCTAATCCACGATCGTTGGATCGAGATCCAACGGCCGAGATTGCGCCGCGTGGCCGAGCTCTGGCCGTCGGATCGGCGCCGCGTGTCTGCTGCGGATGCGTCCGCGTCACCTCTCGAAGTCGCCGCGGAGTCCGCCGTCGCCACGATGTCGTTTCGAGTCCGGCGGACACGCCTCCCGCAAACTATTTAAGCGCGCCACGGGCGTTGGAATCCTCACCCGCGCCGCATCATGCGCGCGCCCGCACGTCGAGACGCCGCCGCTGCTCGTGCGAGCTCGCTGAGTCGCCAAGCCCGCCGCGGTCTTCGTCATTTTCGCCGCCGTTCGCCGTTTGAGCCGTCGCGGTTCCAGATCGGATCCCCGTACCTCAACGCGTCGGACCCGTGAAGCGATGGCGGCGTTTTGTCGCCGAACGCCGTCGCCGAGGTCATCGTCCCCAAGTCCGGTGAAGTTGCGCCGCCGCACCGCCATTGTCGTGTGGAAGCTTCGGAACCGTCGGATCTCGTGAAGGCGAGATTGTGCCACGCCTCGCGTAAGCGATGAGCGCCGCCGCACGTCTTGGCCGTTAGATCTAAATCCGCGGTTGTCGTCTTTGCCACGTGGGGTGAGATCGGTGGCCGTTAGATGTGATCTGTGCGGTGGGATTCCGCCGCAGTGGGCAAATCGGCGCCGCCGCGTGTCGTCGCGCTGGTGCCGAGGCGCCGTGAGCCGAAGTCTACCGTAAGCCAGCGCGAATTCGTGGACCGGGTCCATGGACCGAGGACACGCGTCAGCTTCCGATTGGCTCAGTCCAGTGCTGACGTCATGCTTGCGTCATAATCATATTTTCAATTGGAAAAATAATCCGATTGGAAATTCGGTGAAGATGACGTCATCATGAGGTCACGCTGACATCATAAATCATCTTTTTCAGTATAAAAATAAATCTGTTAATTTCGAATTTCTGATTTTCTGATTTCAGTATTTATTTCAAACTTTAAAAGGCTATATCTTTTGCATCGTAACTCGGATTTGAGTGATTCCAGTTTCTAAAAATTTGTAAAATTGAGATCTATTTAATGGTGAATTTTATTTGATTTTTGGAGTTCAATTGCTCTCTGTTTTGGCATTTATTTGCTTTTCTCTTTGATGCGCGTGAGACGTTGAATTGTGCGACGCTTCGGAGGAAGATCAAGCAACCCAAGAGCAATCTTCAGATCAAGATCAGGACCTATTCCAAGGCAAGTTGTGCTTTGATCATGTTGAACCCATGTTTATAAAATTGCTATGTTTGATTTACGCTATTGCATATATTTCAAATATACAACTGTTTCAAATTAGTTTGGGCTTAGCTAAAATACCAGATTGATCTATACCCTACCTTGTCATTGTATGCCATGATCCATTGTCACCTTAGATTGGTTTAATATAGTTGGTTAATAATTATAATCAACATTGGAGGTTTAGTTCGATTAGTTGCTTAGCCATGCCACGTCATCACATGTGTCATCACCATTGATAATTAATCTTGATTAATGGAATATGGAACAATGTTATTAACTTGTGTGTCATGTGGGATCACACGAGGAGATTGAGTTGTTGTGGCGAGTCATGTCACGCAACGATGTTGAATTGTTGATGGCACGTGGTGCTTGGTAATCAATCGGGTGATAATCACTTAGATTGGGGCAAGTGGCAAGGCGAGGAGGCCAAGGTGGGCCCGATGGGCAGATGGTATGTGGAAGTCTTGCCTTGATCACACTAAGGACTTAACCTTGCAAGCCTTTGACCTGAGTCAATCATGCAACCACATGTCTGGTATGGGCCAGCCTAGCTGAGTAATTTGCAAAGTCTTAATGTTGATACTATCGTGGTCGGTGTGAGTTCCCGGGTCAGGGTGTAATTCACATGGCGCAAGAGGGGGGCCCTGGATGTGGTTTACAGACCCGCCAGTGTTGAAACCTTAGCGGGTAGTATCGGATTAAGATAGAGCATTGTAAAGGCTTTGTTATAATCTCTCGCCTTTGTGGTGTTTGGTTGTATCACGTGGGTAAAGTGCATAACCTCTGCAGAGTGTGAAACTATTCGGATAGCCGTGCTCATGGTATTGAGCAATGCTCGGAATTACTGATTAAGGGTTAGATTAATAAATTAGACAACTTGGTTGGGATGGCAGGATGGCCATATGGAAGATTGGAACTTGATTTAGGATTGGAAACTTGGTTTACTTGAGAAATACTGAATTTATTTATTATTGCTATTTGTTTTACATTCTTTACAATCTATTCACTGTATTTGTTCATAAATGCTTGCTTATTGCAAAATAGCCATGATAGCCTATCCTTTGGAATAAGCCTTACATATAGATAAATAGAATCGCATTCTCATGCACAACTTGTTGAGTGCTTTAAGTACTCACCCTTGCCAAACAACAATAATCAACAGTTGAAGAATCTACACTGTGTTGGAAGATGAAGTTCATGAAGACACGAGTCATTAGGGTCCGAGCCTTGTCGGTTGCTCGTGGTGAACCGATGAGCTATCTACGTTTCTACTTTCCGCGCTTAATTATTAGCTTATATTCTCGCCTTGCCTGCGTGGCTTAATAATGTAAGTTGGTCATAAGATCATACATTTAGTTATATCAATAAATGAACTATTATTCTATTATCGCTGTGTATGATGTGATATGTACCAATGTTAAGTCGTGTGCACTAGCGTTGATCCCGAATAGTGCAAGAAACACGGTGGGTTCGAATCGGTGGATTCGGTCCCTCTGAGAGGTGGTATCGAGCATACCGACCGTAGGTCTTGGCCCTAGATAGTGTGGAGGTGTCTTGTGAGAGTCCAAAACTATTTTCTAAAAGAAAATCCAAACTTGACTAATAAAACACTCTCGACTCATCTCATTCTCTACTTCTTGCCTTGGCTGAATTTACCGCTTTCTTGCCGCTTTGGATGGAGCTCTTATTCAAAGTTCTTCTGGAGCAGATGCCGATCGTTCCGACCTTTGAGGAGTCAGCTGGCGGCTATGCCATGGAGCTGTGGAGAGTACTTCAGACGCTTGGAGGCTTCTATCGTCCACTTTACCGAGGAGGCAGCTGGACAGTGAATGGTGTTCACCGAGGGTTCATTTGCAAATTGATCATCTACGCCGGAGAACGAGGAAGCTAGCAGCCAATCAACATCTCGCGTAAGATTCTCGTACGAGGTTGCAATCCAGGAGGTCGCTCGCCTTGCTCTTCGCCGTGTCGGCCGCGACTACGCCGACGAGCTTCACGATTCAGTGTTCCGACTTCACCCAGACGTTCAAGCGTGCCGAAGACGACGGATTGAGGGGAGCGAGTGTGCTCCTGCGACGCACCTTGCAGAGTTCGCCCTTGCCTAGGAGGATCACATGAGAGATACTACCCAGAGCCGAGAGCGTATGCGAGGCACTCAGAGTGGCGAGCAGAGCTCGAGGTGACCGTGCTTGACCATCGGGATGATCACCGAGCCGGGAGAGGCCCCAGGCGCTTGAGGACGAGCCGGGCGCGTGACTCAGGGTGTTCAGGAGCCAGCTGAGGAGTCCGAGGAGGATCCAGAGGAGCGAGAGTGGGAGCGAGAGGGGAGTGCAGACCCCGTTGTTGCAGAGGATCTAGTAGTAGGTCACCAGGATAGGTTCGCTCCGATGCCCGCTCATCCACCGGTGTATGCGCCGGATCGACCTCACCGGTGGTGGTGGATGAGTGAGTGTCGACCTTGAGCCGTGTTGAGACTCGAGTGTGAGTCGCGTCTTTAAGTTAGTCTTTACCTTTCTAGTTGACGTTAAGGTTTCGTGTTTAGTTTGCTTCTTTGTAATGCTTGAGTGTGCGGATGTGTTGCAAAGCTTGTAGGCTTAAATAAGCACCATACCAAGTTAAATAAAGAATTGTTCAGTTTGGGTATAACATATCTCCCGCTTTAGAAATTCTTACTTCTTATCTATGCTACATCTACCTTTCCTAACCTAAGAGGCAATCATCGATGGTGAATACTCGAGGAAACAACGGTGCTTGAAGTGGATCTGCGTCGAATGACAACCCCAATGATGGAGGCCCTCAACCACCGACGATGAGACATGCGAGAATCTAGGAGCATTTACGCAGCAGACTCAACTCGATGCAGACAATGATGCGTGATGCAGAGATGACCAATGCAGCAAGATAAATCACAACAACCACGCAACTCGGAACAATCATGGTGGACCTCGACCTATGTCAAAGCTATCGATTTTATGAGGACTAGGCCACCAACTTTTTCGAAATGTGAATCCTTTGGAAGCCGATGGTGGCTTAGGACAATTGAGAAGAAGCCGCACATCACTCGGTGTGAAGGAAATGAGAAGGTGCTTTACGCCTCTCATCAACTGGAAGGACCGCCGCAGAGTGGTGGGAGAACTCTTGTGCCGCTCATGGAGCCCCACAGAGATAACACAGGAGGAGTTTACTAATGCTTTCGCCAATATCATGTCCCGGAGGGAATGATGGACCTTAAGAAGGAAGAGTTCGAGCTTTGAAGCAAGGAGGCCAACCAAGGCGAATACTTGAACAAATTTACTCGCTTAGCTCGCTATGCCCTCAAGACGTAGCGACGGATAAAGCCGATACCTCGTTTCATGAAGGGATGAACTCGGGACTCTGGTGGGGTGATTACCCACAATTTTCCGTGATTTCGTGAGCTAGTCAATAAGGCTTTGATCCTAGAGGATAAGCGCAAAGAGCTAGGTGAAACCGTAAGCGCTTGATGAACAATCGGGGTGGACGTCCAAATCATCTACGTTTGAGGATGTCACCACGAAAGAATTTGCTAGATTCCAACCACCACCGCAATAAGACATCAACTCCTACACCTCGCCATGCCAATCGAATTTTCAAACTCCAAAGACAGGCAACAACGCACCAGAGGAAATCGGCGATCCGCAGTGAAGAGATGCTATACTTGCAATGAGCCGGGCACTTTTCTAATAGGTGTCCACGTAAGGAGGCATCACGCCGATTCGTTTCAACACAGGAACAACACCCGCTAAAGCACCAACATCGAGGAAATCGTGCACCAAGTCAGGCCGGAGCAACCCCGCAAACAACTGTGCGTGGAAGAATCAACCACATCACCGCTGATGGAGCTCAGGAAGCTACAGACGTCGTCTTGGGTAAGTTTACGTCAACTCGATACACCTTTCTGCTTTGTTTGATTACGGAGCTTCGCATTCGTTCGTTTCTCAAAGTTTTGCAACCAAGAATGGATTTAAAGTGGTAAATCTTAAGTGTGTGCTCTTAGTCCAAGCCCGGGATCCGAGCTTAGATCTAGCCTTGGGTGTTTGGGAGCTAAGTTGCTTATGGATGGGATAGAATTTCTAGCGAATCTTATCTTGATAGATGCGCAATCCTAGACGTCATCCTTGGAATGGATTGGTGTCAAAGCATAAGGTCATTTTGGATTGTGGCGAAGGATCGTGACTTTGGAAGGCCCTAGTGGCAAGAAAGTGGAGTTTCAAGCGACCGCATTCGAGATGGGCGATTAATGGTCAGCGGCGTGAAAGCCATCGGCATGGAAGATGTGCGATGCGAGAGAATACCGGATGTATTTCGGAAGATTTGCGGGATTGCCACGGACCGAGATATCGAGTTCGTTATCGAGTTAGCGCCGGTGCAAAAGACCGATATCAAAGAGACCATATCGGATGCCTACCGACGAGTTAGTGGAAATGAAGAAGCGATTGAGGAACGCAAGAGAAAGGTTTCATTAGACCTAGTTCATCACCGTGGGAGCCCGGTTTTGTTTGTTCGCAAGAAGGATGGAAGTCTTAGAATGTGCATCGACTATCGTGCACTTAATGAAGTAACGATCAAGAATAAGTATCCGTTGCCCGGGATCGATGACTTATTTGATCGATTAAGAGGAGCTGAGTTTTCTCAAGATAGATCTTCGTTCGTGATACCATCGATTGAAGATCCGGCGGAGGATATACCTAAGACCGCGTTTTCTACGCGATATGGACATTATGAGTTCACAATCATGTCATTTGGATTGACTAATGCCCAAACGTATTTCATGAACATGATGAATAAGGTTTTCATGGATTACTTGGATAAGTTCGTTGTGGTCTTCATAGGCGATATTTTGGTTTACTCAAAGACCGAAGAAGAGCATGCAGAACATCTAAGGATGGTTTTAGAGAGGCTGCGAGAGCATCAGCTGTATGCTAAGTTTAGCAAGTGTGAATTTTGGAAGGAGAAAGTAGAATTTCTTGGTCATGTAATGACTACTAAAGGAGTAGCAGTTGACCCAAGCAAAGTGGACGCAGATGTTGCATTGGGAGCAACCAAGTCATTACCAGATCCGTAGTTTTACGGGAATGGCGGGATATTACCGTCGGTTCATAGAAGGATTCTCGACAATTGCTAAACCCCTGACGCAGTTGTTGAAGAAAGAAAAGAAGTTTGCATGGACGCCAGAGTGCGAGAAAAGTTTCATGGAATTAAAGAAGCGTTTAACAACAGCCCCCGTATTAGTATTGCCAGATGTGCAGAATGGATTTGATATTTACTGTGATGCTTCGAAGCAAGGCTTGGGATGCGTGTTAATGCAAGAAGGCAAAGTCGTTGCTTATGCGTCGAGACAATTAAGACCACATGAAGTGAATTACCCAACACATGATTTGGAGTTAGTGCAGTAGTGCGCTTTAAAGATATGGCGTCATTATCTCATAGGAAATAGATGTGAGATATATACGGACCATAAAAGTCTGAAATACATATTCACTCAAGCTGACCTGAATATGAGACAGCGAAGATGGCTTGAACTAATTAAGGATTATAATATGGGAATCCATTATCACCCTGGAAAAGCCAATGTGGTGGCAGATGCTCTGAGTCGAAAGAGCCATAGCGCAAATACATTGTCAATGGAGGATCAACCGAATTATGCAAGGAATTTGAAGCTAAGATTGGAAGTCGTTCATGAGGAATGATAGTCTGCGCTAGAAGTGAAGCCAACACTAGAGGATCGATTAGAGAAGGTCAACAAGATGACGATAAAATTTGAAAAATCAAGGCTAAAAGGAAGAAGGCCTAGCCTTAGATTTCACTCTGGATGAGCAAGGAACCATGTTCTTTAAAAGCGAATTTGCGTCTGGGATAAAAAGGAGCTAAAGCAATTGATTCTTGAGGAGGCTCACGATTCTAAGTACTCAATTCATCCAGAAGTGCCAAGATGTACGAGATTTGAAGGAGAGATTACGGTGGCGAATATGAAGCGTGAAGTGGTGAGCATGTTGCATTATGCGACGTATGTTAAAGAGTAAAAGCCATGCACCAAAGACCATTTGATGCATTGCGGTAGTTAAAAATTCGGAATGGAAGTGGGAAGAAATCGAATGGATTTTATCACGGTCTACCTAAGACTCGAAAGGTTATGATTCCATTTGGGTTATTGTGGATCGTTTAACCAAGGTCGCTCATTTCATCCCAAGAAAGACCACTTACTCGGAGATCGTTTAGCGTAATTGTACATGTCGAGGATGGTATGTTTGCATGGAGTGCCCAAGAAGATTGTGTCGACAGAGTACCCAATTTACCTCGAGATTTTGGAATAAGTTGCGAAGCAATGGGAACCCGTCTGAATTTTAGTCTGACATATCACCCGAGACAGATGGTGGTCGAGAGAGTAAATCAGATTTTAGAGGATATGTTGAGAGCTTGTGCTTTAGCTTATGCTACCTCTTGGGATAAATGTTTGCCATATGAAGAATTCAGTTATAATAATAGTTATCAAGCTAGCCTACAGATGTCACCATTCGAGGCATTGTATGGACGTGCTTGTCGTACCCCGTTGAATTGGAATGAAGCGGAGAACGCTTAGTTTTGGGCGGATGTTCTCGAAGAGGCAGAAAGTCAAGTTGCAATGATCAGAGAGAGGTTAAAGATAGCACAATCAAGACAGAAAAGCTACGCAGATAATCGTCGTCGAGATTTGAGTTTCGAACCAGAAGATCATGTGTATCTCAGGGTTTCCCCTCTTAAGGGCGTTAAGAGATTCCACGTTAAAGGGAAGCTTGCACCAAGATATGTCGGTCCGTTCAAGATTCCGAGCCGTCGAGGAGAGGTGGCTTATCGATTAGAGTTGCCTCGGTCTTTGGCGGAGTGCATGATGTATTCCATGTATCGCGACTTAAGAAGTGTCTCGAGTGCCCACAGAGCAAACCCGTTGGATGCAATAGAATCGCAAGAAGATTTGACTTATAAAGAGCAACCAATCGAATTTTGGATGGTATGGAACATAAGACCGAAACAAGTCTATTAAGCTTTGCGAGTTCGATGGAGCAATCATTAGAAAGTGAAGCCACTTGGGAGCGAGAAGAAGATTTAAAGTCGAATTCCCGAACCTATTCTATAGTTAGCCCAGAATCTCGGTTGAGATTACATTAAGGGGAGGTTTGTAACATCCCAAAATTCAGCTTAATTAAGTTTTATTTGCTTAAATGTGCATTTGTTATTTTCTGAATTTATTTGGATTTTTCTCGATTTATTTGAATTAAATCTTATGTCAAGTTTATTGCTTTTATCCAAAAGTATTTAAATCTATGCAAAGTTAAAATAAAGTTTTGGCAAAATATTTTATTTGAGTCCGAATGTCTCAAAGTAATTTTGAGATTTTCTTGGATTTTTCTGATTATTTTATTGCCTAAAGCAAATTAAATGAATTTCGAATTATTTTAATTGAAAAACTCTTTTAAAAGCGTTGAATGTCTTTGGCCGCCCATGAACCGTGCGGCCCAAGTCACCCATCACAGCCCTTTTGGAAACCGAAACCCTAAACCTAATCCGGACCGTTGGATCGAGATCCAACGGCCGAGATTGCGCCGCGTGGCGGCGCTCTGGCCGTCGGATCGGCGCGGCGTGTCTGCGCCGGATGCGTCCGCGTCACCTCTCCGAAGTCGCCGCGAGTCCGCCGCCGCGACGATGTCGTTCTCGAGTCCGGGCGGACCGCCTCCCGTCGCGCTATTTAAGGCGCCGCCACGGGCGTTGGAATCCTCACCCCGCGCCGCATCTGCCAGTTCCCGCACGTCGAGACGCCTTCGCCTGCTCGTGCGAGCTCGCCGGAGTCGCCGAAGCCCCGCCGCGGTCTTCGTCGCTTTTCGCCGCCGTTTGAGCCGTCGGGTTCGGATCGGAGATCCCGTACCTCAACGCGTCGGACCGTGAAGCGATGGCGGCGTTTTGTCGCCGAACGCCGTCGTCGAGGTCATCGTCCCCAAGTCCGGTGAAGTTGCGCGCCGCCGCCATTGTCGTGTGGAAGCTTCGGAACCGTCGGATCTCGTGAAGGCGAGATTGTGCCACGTCTCGCGTAAGCGATGAAACGCCTCGACGTCTTGGCCGTTAGATCTAAATCCCGCGGTTGTCGTGCTGCCACGTGGGGTGAGATCGGTGGCCGTTAGATGTGATCTGTGCGGTGGGATTCCGCCGCGCAGGTGGGCAAATCGGCGCCGCCGCGTGTCGGTCTTTGGTGCCGAGGCGCCGTGAGCCGAAGTCTCCGTAAGCCGGTAGCGAATCGTGGGCCGGGTCCATGGACCGAGGACACGCGTCGACTCCGATTGGCTCGATCCGATCTTGACGTCATGCTTGCGTCATAATCATATTTTCAATTGGAAAAATAATCCGATTGGAAATTCGGTGAAGATGACGTCATCATGAGGTCACGCTGACATCATAAATCATCTTTTCAGTATAAAAATAAATCTGTTAATTTCAATTTACGATTTTCGATTTGATATTTATTTCAAACTTTAAAAGGCTATATCTTTTGCATCGTAACTCGGATTTGAGTGATTCCAGTTTCTAAAAATTTGTAAAATTGAGATCTATTTAATGGTGAATTTTATTTGATTTTTGGAGTTCAATTGCTCTCTGTTTTGGCATTTATTTGCTTTTCTCTTTCGGTACGCGTAGACGTTGAATTGTGCGACGCTTCGGAGGAAGATCAAGCAACCCAAGAGCAATCTTCAGATCAAGATCAGGACCTATTCCAAGGCAAGTTGTGCTTTGATCATGTTGAACCCATGTTTATAAAATTGCTATGTTTGATTTACGCTATTGCATATATTTCAAATATACAACTGTTTCAAATTAGTTTGGGCTTAGCTAAAATACAGATTGATCTATACCCTACCTTGTCATTGTATGCCATGATCCATTGTCACCTTAGATTGGTTTAATATAGTTGGTTAATAATTATAATCAACATTGGAGGTTTAGTTCGTATTAGTTGCTTAGCCATGCCACGTCATCACATGTGTCATCACCATTGATAATTAATCTTGATTAATGGAATATGGAACAATGTTATTAACTTGTGTGTCATGTGGGATCACACGAGGAGATTGAGTTGTTGTGGCGAGTCATGTCACGCAACGATGTTGAATTGTTGATGGCACGTGGTGCTTGGTAATCAAGCGGGTGATAATCACTTAGATTGGGGCAAGTGGCAAGGCGAGGAGGCCAAGGTGGGCCCGATGGGCAGATGGTATGTGGAAGTCTTGCCTTGATCACACTAAGGACTTAACCTTGCAAGCCTTTGACCTGAGTCAATCATGCAACCACATGTCTGGTATGGGCCAGCCTAGCTGAGTAATTTGCAAAGTCTTAATGTTGATACTATCGTGGTCGGTGTGAGTTCCCGGTCGGTGTAATTCACATGGCGCAAGAGGGGGCCTGGATGTGGTTTCTGAGACCCGCCATGTTGAAACCTTAGCGGGTAGTATCGGATTAAGATAGAGCATTGTAAAGGCTTTGTTATAATCTCTCGCCTTTGTGGTGTTTGGTTGTATCACGTGGGTAAAGTGCATAACCTCTGCAGAGTGTGAAACTATTCGGATAGCCGTGCTCATGGTATTGAGCAATGCTCGGAATTACTGATTAAGGGTTAGATTAATAAATTAGACAACTTGGTTGGGATGGCGGGATGGCCATATGGAAGATTGGAACTTGATTTAGGATTGGAAACTTGGTTTACTTGAGAAATACTGAATTTATTTATTATTGCTATTTGTTTTACATTCTTTACAATCTATTCATCAGTATTTGTTCATAAATGCTGCTTATTGCAAAATAGCCATGATAGCCTATCCTTTGGAATAAGCCTTACATATAGATAAATAGAATCGCATTCATGCACAACTTGTTGAGTGCTTTAAGTACTCACCCTTGCCAAACAACAATAATCAACAGTTGAAGAATCTACACTGTGTTGGAAGATGAAGTTCATGAAGACACGAGTCATTAGGGTCCGAGCCTTGTCGGTTGCCTGTGGTGAACTGATGAGCTATCTACGTTTCTACTTTCCGCTGCTTAATTATTAGCTTATATTCTCAGTCTTGCCCTGCGTGGCTTAATAATGTAAGTTGGTCATAAGATCATACATTTAGTTATATCAATAAATGAACTATTATTCTATTATCGTTGTGTATGATGTGATATGTACCAATGTTAAGCTGTGTGCACTAGCGTTGATCCTGGGAATAGTGCAGTAAACACAGTGGGTTCGAATCAGTGGATTCGGGTCCCTACACCTTCCCTTTGTAGCACCTCTTCAAGTCATTTTTCAACTTTATGACTTGAGCCTTGAGCTCTTTGTTTTCCTCTACAAGATTAGTCTCTAAACACATAGAGGAAGTAGCAATATTTGAAATTGAGCTACTAGACATATCAATTAAATCATGGCATGAGGTAGACATGTCAACTTTAGATGAAATGCTAAGATTAGAAATTGAGCATGGCATATCATCGATTAAGTCACATGAAATTCCTATATCCATCTTTGGCTTAACGATTTCCTTGAGGAGAGATTCAAGATTTTCTTTAAGCACATTATAATCATTTTGAAGTGAGTCGTGCTCAAGCTCCAAAATCTTATACTTTACTTTCTCCTTCCCAAGATATTCATTGAGCTCCTCTAACATATCCATTAAGTTATTGTATGAGGGCTCATCGTCATCA
The DNA here is from genome assembly GCA_036346275.1 of Otatea glauca. Lineage (NCBI taxonomy): Eukaryota > Viridiplantae > Streptophyta > Magnoliopsida > Poales > Poaceae > Otatea > Otatea glauca. Next base: position 38,049,127 of record CM070715.1, on the reverse strand, counting down.
TCATCACTTACCTCAATTTTACCTTTTGCCATGAAGCAACGCGATGGAATGGTAGGCTCATCATCGCTTGAGGTAGAAGTTGAGGTTGATGGTGTTGTCGGTTCTTCATCAATTGAGATAGATCTTGAAGTTTCATCTCCCGACACCCATTCTTCTATGCACTTCTCGCTTGGGGATGTGGACTCATCATATAAATCTTGAAGCTTTGTCCACATCTCATGAGTGCTCTTGAGATTGCATATTTTATTAAATATATCTACGCTCACAACACTAAATAAGATGTTAGTAGCTTGAGCGTCGAGATGTAGGCATTTCTCCTCTCCTTTAGTTGAGCAATTTGATCCAATGGAGAAGAAAAGCCGACATCTACGATCCACCATATTTGGAGGCTCATGGATTTAAAATGGGAAATCATAAACAATTTCCATGAAGCATAATTTGAGCCATCAAAATATATGTGAATCGGTGTAGTGCACTAAACCACTAGTCGCCATCCATACTCTCTAAGCGGTAAAGCCTAATAAATGTGAGACCAAACTCTGATACCACTTGTAAGATCGAGGATGCCTACTAGAGGGGGTGAATAGGCGGCTTTAAAAATTTCTTCTATGATTAATTAAAATCTCGCCTAAGTACCATTATGTCAAAACCTAAATGATAAAAGATGCGGAAGCGATAAACTACTGTTTTGACAATTAAAGCCTAAGTCAACTAGGCTCACTAAGTGTACTAGCTAATTATGTCTCCACACAAGAATATAAAATCCTAAAGACAATCAAGCAATTTAATTCTAGGAAAGTAAATTACAACAATGTAAATTGAGAATTGCAAGCAAAACACAAGGAGACACAATACTTTTTACCGTGGTGTTCGAAGACTTGCCGGTCTCCCCTAATCCACGTTGAGGCAAGCCCAAACCGCTTTGGACCGGCTCCACGAATTGATCACCCGCCTCGATTCCACTAGTGGTAGCTCTTTCCCCCTCCGGGTAGGTGAGCTCCGACCTTCACAACTTTGCCGGGCCTTCCCACAACCTCCTTGAGAAGATCACTGTGCACGACGCCTTCACACACCGTCTAGGTGTCGACAAACACCAAGAGTAATAATTCAAGCCCTCTAGCTTGAGCTCCACCAAGTACAACACATGTACAATGATGATCACCGAGTGCAACACACGAACAAGTCTCTCCTCAAGTGCAACACATGCACAAGAGGCTCTCAATCCTCTCCTAATTTCAACACATGCAATTAGAGCTCACTCTTAGCTCAAGAAACAAATTTGGAAATGCAACACATGCACAAGAACACACAAATGCTCAAAAATGCCAACAACAACCAAATGATAGCCCCCAAGGCTCCTTTTATAGCCTCCACAAGAAAAACTAGCCGTTTGAGGGTAAAATAGGCAAAAAGTCGCAGGAGACCCGGTCATACCGCCCTAGGGCCGGTATGACCGACCTCTGGTCCAACAGTTAGAAAAAACTAGCCGTTACACATAAAGTCCTAGTCATACCAAACATGGGGCGGTCATACCGCTCACCGGTATGACCGAAGTGACCCCGGTCATACGACTGCTACAGCTACGAAAAAGCTCATAACTTTTTACTCCGAACTCCGATTTAGGTAATCTTGGACTCTATGTGAAGCTTATCTCGAGGGCTACAATCTCCACCCATTTTCAAGATTTAAGAAACCATAGATATTTTTAAATATCACAAAAACTAATCCCTCATATAGACTTGATCAAGAGCGTGAATACAATCTAGAGAGAGTCAATAAGATCAAATATTGAGCCATGTGATGATCAACTCTTGATCAAAACAATTTTGCAAAACACATTTGCAAATTCTAATCACATGCTCCAATATGAGATTCAATTAAACCATATTTTGCAAAAACTCATTTTGCAAACACAAAGCATAAACCTATCTTAGCCTTTGTGATGATCAACACATGATCAAGTCACAAGCTAAGACTCCGATGCATGAGCTCTCTATTTGCAACACATTCAAATATCTAGCTCGATACAAACAACCAATTAAACCAAATTGTATAAGCTATCTCCCTTTTGCAACACATGCAAATCCATAGCTCTATGCGAAAACCAGATCAAGATTCAATAAGAAGCAAGCATGAGCTCCCTTATTTGCAACACATGCAAATACTTATCACATGCAAAATCCAAACAAGAGAGTGAGCTAAAGTGAACCGGATTGAGTTCATCAACACATGATGAAGCTCAAGCTATAAGACACGACCCCTCTTAATAGTACGGCAACCTATACTAACAACCCGGTCTCCCATCCAAACATCGAGACCGGTAAAAGACTAGGAACACATCTTAGCCCTAGCTAGTTTTACCTTTGCCTCTCGCAACCACTTGGAGCTTTCATGATGATCGATCATCTCTCCAAGTAGGGATCTTCATCTTGTTCATCAACACATGATGAACTCCCCTTGTTTTAGCTTCGGGATCCTCTTTTGACGCTCATCAACACATGATGACGTACTTGTCCCGTTTATCCATCTCAACCTTGGACTTAACCTATTTCAAACTCATTGAAAGTGATAGTCCAAAACACATGGTTGTCCCAATCATCAATGCACTCCATTAACACATAATGGATGCTCCCAAGATCCTTTGATCTTTTCCTTTAATGATTGACCACAACCCAAAGACAATTGATTGAAAGATTAATTGTGTCTTGAGTATACTAATGCAACTAATGCTTCATATACTCAAGAACTTTCGATTGCCCTAGGATCAACAAAGTGAAACATCAACACATGATTAGTTCTTTGTTGATTGAATGGCAACCGAACACAATTTACATTTAATTTAAGTTGTCATGAGTATATATTAACTACACAAGTTTCATATACTCAATTCGATGGAATCTAAAAGTAATGATCCAATTTATATGGAGTGGTGGAAAGGGATCAATACTCTTAAGACCAATAATTATAGAATAAACTCCATTGCATATATTTGCATATAAATAATTGAACTTGGAATCAATATGCACATAATCAATTTTGAGATTGCTTTGGAGTTTATCCTATCTTACCATGAGTATACTACAACTACACAAGTTAAATACACTCAAGGGATTGTTTCAAAGTAATGATCCTTGATATAGAAAGATGAATTGGATCAATACTATTGAAACATCAAGGTAAATCATGAACTCCCCCTAAATGTGTGCATTCATGTATATATAGAGTCAGAAACAAAATGCACATCTTAAGGTTAAAACGATGGTGGAGTTCACCCTTTATCTTGAATCCAAGAAATGTATCTAGAAATAATAAATTTGCATTGCATACATATCTTTTGGATTTCTATTTTTCTTTTTCATGAGACTATTAAAAAATATACTCAATAAACACGTTAGTCTCACATTTAGATTTATCAATAAAATCATAACATATTTGACATCAAAGAATGCAACAAAATATAATAATATGAACTCGAATGCATACCTTTGATATTTCTATCTTTTCATCCAAAAGAGACTAATGAGAGTTAACCTCAACAAAAGAGTTAGTCTTATAAAAGATTTGTCATTAATTAACAATTGAGACTAATCAATATTATAATTATCAAAATAGTTAGTCTCAATATTAGATTTGTCATTAACACTAAAACCAACTTAATGGAGCTTGAACTTTCAAGACGAATGGAATCGTATTTCCTGCGATAATAATTTTAGTACCAAGCTTTGCAAGTATTACTATCTCCAGCAGAACATAACGTACGTACAAACGAAGCCCTAGGAGGAGACATATATTTAGTGATGTGTGCTAATGTGTTGATTTAACCACACTACGTACCAGGAATGTAGTTTTTTACTATTCCTTTTAAGAACATTTACGACGCTAAAACCTTACTTTTACTAGCCTACATTGACGCTTAAATGTTTACGATACAATTGACCAACTTTTACTATTATGTACATAAAATATTACTACTGTTATAAATCCAGTTTGAAAATATTTTAAAACCGATAGTGATTGGTATCACTATCGGTTCTGAGGTTGGACCGATCATGATAGCGCATGACCCCTTGGGTTCTCATCCCGCACTTAACTTCTCGGCTTCTCCTCCAGAGTCCCGATCCATTCAAATACCAAATGCCGAGGCATCCACCTCGCTCGACCTCTTGGCTTCCCCTCCATTCTTTAAAAAAGGAGTTTACTCCTTTCCGCCTACATCGTCCATCCACCTGTCCTAGCTCGCCTTGCAAAATCTACCTCCCCGAGCACGTCGCTCATCTGCCTCCCCTCCCCCGCGTTGCCCTTCTGCCTCCCCGAGCACGTTGCTGTCGTCTCCTCCCAAGATAGCCTATTTTCACAATAAAATGATTGCTTTTGTAGGGATTAAGAGATATGACTGAAAGTCAATCAGTTATTGGTGTCAAACAAATGGGCACTGTGCCGGAGCTGTGGAACTACAAGGAGAACCAGAAAGCCTCTGTTGTGAGAGCTATGGCACATCATATGATGGCAGATATGAAAAAGCCCAAAGGTCTCCTTGTCTTGATCTATCAAATAATGTTTTGTTTCTCAATGTATGCTTGTTAATATTTTAACTAGTTTATTTTATCCTGTAACATAGCAGGAAATACTTCAGACAAAAGTTTGCTATAAAAATGATACGAGAGACTGCTCTTGTGCCAAGAAGTTCTGCAAGGAAAAGGCTAGCTTCCAAAAGGTTGTGCCACCACTAATTTCTGCATTGAGTATATTCAGTAGACAATCTCTTTGGTACTCTAGATGCAATTGCTTGGGGCAAAGAGCCTTCTACTGGGACATCGGGGCTGCCTGAGGAGAGTTTTAGAGGATTGTGCTACTGATTTCTATATTGAGTATGTATGTTGTCAACAATAAGTGAATGTGAATATACTGTGAATTTGCCAATTTCTGAGTATACTGTGAATGTGAATATACTGTGAATTTATCGATTGTGCATGTCAATATGTTAATATAGTATGAATTTATCAATCTGTGACTGTGAATTTGAATATAGGCTGTATGCTAGTCTAACTTTAGAAATATGTGGATGACATATTATTATTGTAATTTGTTGTACTTGTGTATTCAACATCTTATTGTATCCAATCAATAATCATATCAACAATTCTTTGATTGTGCACATGCTACCAATCTATAAATATACTGTGAATTTTTCAATCTGTAAGTGTGAATATACTGTGAATGTGAATATTTAGTAATGTGTGCTAATGTGCCGATTTAACCACACTACCGAGAATGTAGTTTTTTTACTATTTATTTTATGAACATTTACGACACTAAAACCTTATTTTTACTAGCCTGTATTGACACTTAAATGTGTTACGATACAATTGACCAACTTTTACTACTATGTACATAAAATATTACTGTTGTTATAAATCCAGTTTGAAAATATTTTAAAAAAATGTGAAACACATGTAAAAGTACTTTTACCACAATGTTCTCACACCTATATCTATTATTTAACTTCATCCTTGTCAAACCCTAAAAATACAGAGGAGGTCGGGGCTCTATGTAATTATTTCCTAGAAATGGTCATCACATACGGTTTTTGGCTAAAATTGTCTGTGATGTTCCCGCCCTCATCACTACTGTGTGCTGATGTGGCAACTTTAATATTTCTTAAACGAACACTTACGACGCTAAAACCATATATTGATAATTATCCTATTTTTGGGTCGTGTAAACCATTGGGATTAATTGGGCTTCAGCTCCGTCAGTGCATACGGAGTGACTAATTGGGCTTCATCAACGTTGGTGCATACAATTGGGCTTCAACGACGGCCCATATGCCGGTCATGCAAACAAGTGGGTCGGTTGAACTGCATGTACCTATCGGTCGGACTAGTCGTGCGTAGAATGTGATATTCAACATGCACGTATAGAATAGGATATCTAATACATATAATACATATATCTCATACATATATTTACAGTTTATAATTTCCATCTCCTTCCAAATTAATTTTTTTACTCAAGTTAATTTCTTAATTTTTTTTTCTAAAGTTATTTTTTTACCCAAGTTAATGTTTTCCTTAAGTTAATACATACATCTACCACATTCTCAACTCCGACAATCCTCTTTTTTCCCTGAAGAACTATGTGGCGCTTCTTGTTGGACGGGTCGGTTACATAGAAGACTTGAACAACATGGTTAGCGAGTACAAATGGTTTGACTTGGTATCTGACACGTTCGAGGTCAACAGTAGTGACGTTATACTTGTCAACCTTCACGGGCTGCAGGTGAACCCAACGGCACCAAAATAAGGGGATCTTGAATAGTATGTAGTCGAGCTCCTAAATTTCCTCAATAAACCCATAGTACGAGCTCCTCGTCGACCCAGCAATATTCAGCGCATCTATGCGAACATCGTTGTTCTAGTTTGTGCTCTTCATGTCCTGAATTCTCGTGTAAAATGTGTACCCATTTAAGTCATATGCTTTCCATGTTACAACCGTAAATGTTGGCCCTTTTGCCAACCATGTCAGCGTATCTCTAGCCGAGTTTCCAGTGATGGGTTGTCGCTCCTTCAACCATCTGTTGAACCGAAGGTTATGATGTCTAATGATCCAACACTCCTGTCACGATGGATTCTCTTGCTATAGCCAGTTCTTGCGCTCGTCGATATACGGGGCCACAATAGCCATGTGATGCAAAACCGTGAAATGGGCTTTAGTGCATGGAGCTAGATCAGGTGTGATTGCTTTTCTTTCGATGGTCCCGATACCCTAGAGCCTTCCCTCATGGCGGGATCTAGGCACACCTATCGGCTCAACCTGATCCATGTAATCCACGCAAAATTCGACGACCTCTTCGGTTGCATAACCTTCGACAATGCTACCCTCCGGTCGAGACCGATTCCATACATAAGACTTGAGAATTCCCATGTACCTCTCGAACGGGTACATGATACGTAGGAACACGGGCCTGCACATCTTTATTTCCCTCACAAGGTGAACAATGAGATGGACCACGATATCAAAAAAACGATAGAGGGAAATACATCTCAAGATTACATAGAGCCATTACCACCTCAACTTGTAGAGCATCTAGTCCTTCGAGATAGATGACCTTCTGAGCAATTTTGTTTAAGAAATAACACAGCCTTGTGATTGTCTCCCGGACCTTGCTCGGTAAAATACTTCTAACTGCCACAGGGAGCATCTGTGTCATAAGCACAAGGCAATCATGAGACTTCTTTCCAGTTAAATTCAAATCTTGCATCGAAACAAGTCTCCTCATGTTGGAGCAGTAACCGGATGAAACTTTCACACTATGCAAGCACTGGCACAGTTCAGTTCTCTCGGCCTTGTGAAAGCATCTAGGCACCCAAAGTGTTTTGGTTTTGATAATTAATGACAACTTTGTTATATGATCTAATACTTTTCTTGAGAATATTGAAAGTAGGTCAATTCCAAGATTGATGACCATGGAAATATCAAGGAAGGTACAAATCAATTGTCAATATGTCAAGATCATGAAAAGGTAAATTTACAAGGATCTCTTCTAGTCTTTTGTCGATCTTGGTGTTTGGAAGAAAGATCGGTTTGCTAGAATTAGAGCCGTACTATAAAGAGGGATCTTGACGCTTATCTTTATGTCATTTAGGGTTTAAAGGCTCAAATTGCATATTCATATGAATGCTTGATAATATATGTGTTCCTAAATAGAAAATCTTTTAAAACAAATCAAGTCTCTGGAAATCCGGTGCTACCGCCATGGCGTGTGGTGCTCTTTGAGTCTTGTAGCACCGCTCAACAGTATGGTGTGAAAATTCCAGAGAAGTTCTTTTCTGGGTTCTGGCAGCCCGGTGCTACCGCTTATGGGAACCCGGTGCTACCGGATTATCGGTAGCACCGGACATGAACACGGTGTGGAAATTCCAGAGAAGGCCTTTTTGGGCGTTTTGTAGCCCGGTGCTACTGCCCATGGAAGCCCGGTGCTACCGGGCTAGCGGTAGCACCGGACATTAGCCCGGTGTAAAAATTACAAAGGGGTGTGTTTTTTGTCTTATCCACAGCCTGGTGCTACCGCCTATGGTAGTCCGGTGCTACCGGACCAGCGGTTGCACCGGGCCTCAGCCCGGTGCCTAAATTCCAGAGAGGTCTCTTTTTGAAGAAAGAAAATGAAGTAAAGCCCAGTGCTACCGGTCCTAGTTGGGCGGTAGCACCGGACCCTCTGTAACGGTCTCTGGCAAGTGCATTAAATGCACTGTTCTAGCCGTTGCAATGGAGCCCGGTGCTACCGATCCTACATGGGCGGTAGCACCGAAAAAACAGATTTTTGCCAGATTCGAGCTCCAACGGCAAGAAAGTTAGGTGGAGGCCATAAATACCTCCCCACCTGCATTCTAGAGCATCTCTTGGTCCTCATTGATGATATTTGATCTCTAGCAAGTGTTCTCCACTCTTGTGTGCATTCAATTTTTCATTTGTGAGTGTGAGAAGCTAGGTTGTGAGAAGCTAGGTTGTGTATTGCATTTCATATTAGAGCCTTTAGACACCAATATTCGACCTCAAGCAAGTGTCAAGGTTTATTACTCTTGGAGGTTGCCGTCTCCTAGACGGCTTGGTAGCGATTGTGCATGGTGAGCTTCTCAACGGAGATTGTGAGAAGTCCCGGCAAGTTGTGAAGGCCGGAGTTCGCCTACCTGGAGCGGGAAGAACTACCTTAGTGATCGAGGAAGGTTCAAGCGAGTGGAGCCGGCTTGACGTGGTTCAAGTCACCTCAACGTGGAGTAGGGGAGAACGGCAAGTCTCCAAGACCACGGGTTAAATTTCTTGTCTCCTATTTATTTGTGATTGGTATTCCTCATTGTTGAGAATCTACTTCATAAATAGCATATTCTTGATAGCCCTTGTGATCTCTAGTATATTTGCTACACTAAATTTGACATAGTATCTCAAGTGTATGCTAGAGAAGTTTAGTGTGAATTTACTTTTTGTATCTCTATATCTTGGTGTTATTAGTAGTTTCTAAATTGTATTAAAAAATTTAGAAACCTCCTATTCACCCCCCTCTAGTCGATTATCCTTGATCCTACAAGTGGTATCAGAGCAAGGACTCTCTTTTACGGCTTCACCGCTTAGAGAGTAAGGATAGCTAGCGATGGGGTGTCAATAGGCAAGGCGCCATTTTTTGATGGTACAAATTATGCTTACTGGAAAATTCGCATGACCGTTTATCTTTAGGCTTTGAGTCCAAGCATATGGAGAATTGTAGTTGAGAGTTTCACTCCGGGGGTCAATCCCACACCCACATTAGACCAAGAGGAGCGAAACAATCATCTTAATGCTCAAGCTATGAATGCTCTTTTCAGAGCTTTGAACGCAGATGCGTTCAATCGAGTGAGCAATCTTGAAACCACTCATGAGATTTGGACAATTCTCTCAGAAATTCATGAGGGGACATCCTCGGTCAAAGAAGCCAAATTGCATATGCTTCGAATCAAATATGAGAGTTTTATTATGTTGCCTCATGAAAACATCAATGAGATGTATTCACGATTGAACAATATAGTAAATGAGCTCAAGGGCCTTGGAGCATCACTAACCGATTTTGACATTGTTCATAAGATGCTTAGGGCTCTTTCGGAAAAATATGAGACCTTGGTGACGTTGCTTCTCAACTCACCGGAGTTACCAAGAATGATGCCAACGGGACTTCTTGGAAATCTCATAACCAATGAGCTTTACAAGAAGGACAAGGAAGAGCTTTTGGAGCAAAGCTCTTCAAAGAAGAAGAATATTGCCTTCAAAGCAAAGGCGGAGTCAAGCGATGAGATGCTAAATGACTCCAATGATGATGAAGACACGAAGGAGGAAATGGCTCTCCTTGTAAGAAGAATGAGAAAATTCATGAAGAGGAGCTCAAGCACAAGTGGTCCTCAAAAATTCAAGAAGGGACAATACTCAAGCACCAACCGATATGCTAATATCCGGTGCTATGAGTGTGATGAAAAGGGACACATTGCCTTAAAATGTCCAAAGAAAAGGGACGACAAAAACAAGTCCCCCTTGAAGAAGAAGTTCTTTCATGGGAAGAAGAATCTCTTCAAGAAGTTGAATAAGGATGGGAAAGGCGAGGCTCACATTGGAGAGTGGAACTCCGAAGAAGAATATTCGGACTCCGACTCTTCCGAGGATGAAACACCTTCAAAGAAGAAGGGTTTTGCCGGCATCGCCATTCAGGAGAATTCATCTCCGTTCATCACTCCCTTATGTCTTATGGCTAAAGGAGATTTTAAGGTAAACACAAATGATGATGAACCCTCCTATGATGAATTAATGGATATGCTTGAGGACTTGAATGAGTATCTTGGAAAAGAAAAGTCTAAACATAAAGCTTTGAGAAAAGAATACCTTTCTCTCAAAGACTCTTATGAGGAGCTAATGGAAGCTCATGAGACTCTTCTTGCTAAGGACCATTCAAAGCCTCAAAATGATATAGGGATTAATTGCAAAATTATTGATGATATATTTTGCTTAGAAATTGATTCATGTTGTATATCAAAAACTAGCATATCTACCTCTTGTGATGACTTATTTGATATTGCCATCAATATCATGCTCTAGTTCTACTTCATGCCATGAAAACCTAGTAGTAAAAAATAATGAACTTAAGGAACAAGTAAACAAACTTAGCAAAAATCCTGATAAATATTTTAAGGGTAAAGACACTCTAAATAAAATCTTGAATGGTCAAAGATGCTCCTACAATAAAGAAGGACTAGGATATGTTCCTAAGAAAGGGAAAAAGATCAATAACAAAGCTCCTCATTTCGTTAAATCAAATGGGATGTTTTGTTATAAATGTCATGATGTAGGTCATCTAGCAAATAATTGCCTCTTGGATAAAACAACTAAAAACAACATTTATGACTCTTGCTATGTGCTTAAGAAAGATAGATTTGGTAAATAATTGCTAAATTTGTTTGCACTCCTATACTTGGCCGTAAAAAGAATGCCATTTGGGTGCCCAAAACCTTGGTTACTAACCTCCAAGGACCCAAATAAATTTGGGTACCTAAAAAGACTTGATTCTCTTTTGTAGGTGAACTACAAGACCGGCAGACGACATTGGGTGTTGGATAGCGGATGCACTCAATATATGACCGGCGATCGGAAAATGTTCACCACCTTTGAAGTAGGGAATGGGCAAAATGACAAGATCACTTTTGGTGACAATAGCAAAGGAAAGGTTTTGGGTTTGGGTAAAATCGCTATCTCAAATGACCTGTCTATTTCAAATGTTTCTTTAGTAGAAACTTTAAATTTAAATTTGTTATCGGTTGCTTAAATTTGTGATCTAGGTCTTACTTGCATGTTTTCTAAGAATGGTGTAGTGATCTCTAAAGAAAATGATAATTCTTTAGTGTTCAAAGGTTTTAGATTTGGAAACTTATATTTGGTTGATTTCACCTCAAATGAGTCATGTCTTCAAACTTGTTTAATTGCAAAGACATCCCTAGGATGGCTATGGCATAGAAGACTAGCTCATATTGGGATGATCCAACTCAAAAAGCTTTTTAAAAATGATTTAGTTGTGGGCTTGAAAGATGTGAAGTTTGAGAAAAATAGACTTTGTAGTGCTTGTCAAGCCAGCAAACAAGTTGCTAGTTTTCATCCTTCAAAAAGTATCATGTCCACATCTAGACCATTAGAGCTCTTACATATGGATTTGTTTGGCCCAACAACTTATAAGAGCATTGGAGGAAATTCTTATTGCCTAGTCATTGTTGATGATTTTTCAAGTTATACTTGGGTGTTCTTTCTAGATGATAAATCCGAAACCTCCGGTATTTTTAAAAACTTTGCAAAAAGAGCTCAAAATGAATTTGACTTCAAAATTAAGAAGATTCGTAGTGACAACGGTTCCGAGTTCAAAAATACAAAAATTGAAGATTATTGTGATGAACTTGGAATAAAGCACGAACTTTCCGCCACCTACACTCCGGAGCAAAATGGAGTTGTGGAACGGAAAAATCGAACATTAATTGAAATGGCAAGAACTATGCTTGATGAGTATGGCACTTCCGATAGTTTTTGGGCGGAAGCCATTAATACCGCTTGCCATGCAACAAATAGGCTTTATTTGCATCGTTTCTTGAAAAAGACCTCTTATGAGCTTCTTGTTGGAAGAAGACCAAATATATCTTATTTTCGAGTGTTTGGTTGCAAATGCTATATCTTGAAAAAGGGTGTTCGACTTTCAAAATTCCAAAGTCGTTGTGATGAAGGTTTCTTGCTTGGGTATTCCTCAAATAGCAAAGCATATCGTGTATTGTACAAAAATAAAGGTTTTGTGGAAGAAACTTGCGATATTGAGTTTGATGAAACTAATGGCCCTCAAGAAGAGCAAGAAAATTTGGATGATGTAGGTGAAGAAGGATTAAGAGAAGCAATGAAGAACATGACGCTTGGAGGCATAAAACCAAAGGAGGATAAACAAGATCAACCTTCATCTACTAAAGTTGAACCCTCTACTTCCGCAACGCCAAATCAAGTTCAATCGATCAATGTGGATGAAAAAGAGAGTGATCAACAAACTCATACTCTACCTCAAAGAATTCATCACGGACTCTCCAAAGATCATCCAATAGATCAAATATTGGGTGATGTTAGTAAGGGTGTTCAAACTCGATCTCGTGTCCCTTCTTTTTGCAAACATTACTCCTTCGTATCTTCTTTTGAACCTACTCATATAGATGAAGCTCTAGATGATCCGGATTGGGTAAATTCAATGCATGAAGAACTCAAAAACTTTGCTCAGAATGATGTTTGGGCTTTAGGGAAAGACCCAAGGAACACAACGTAATAGGAACAAAATGGGTATTCCGAAATAAACAAAATGGAAATGGTATTATGGTAAGAAATAAGGCTCAGTTAGTGGCTCAAGGATTCACTCAAATCGAAGGTTTGGATTTAGGTGAAACTTTTGCACCCATGGCTAGATTAGAAGCTATTAGAATCTTACTTGCTTTTGCATCTTGTTTTGATATTAAATTATTTCAAATGGATGTAAAGAGTGCTTTTCTAAATGGAGAAATATCTGAATTGGTATTTGTTGAACAACCTCCCGGTTTTGAAAGCTCTATATATCCAAACCATGTTTACAAACTCTCTAAGGCGCTATATGGTCTCAAACAAGCTCCTAGAGCATGGTATGAGCGTCTTAGAGATTTTCTACTTTCTAAAGGGTTCAAAATTGGGAAGGTTGATACAACACTCTTTACAAAAATCATTGATGAAGAATTCTTTGTATGCCAAATCTATGTTGATGATATTATATTTGGTTCTACTAATGAAGACTTTTGCAAAGAATTTGGTGACATGATGTCTAGGGAGTTTGAGATGTCAATGATTGGAGAATTAAGCTTTTTCCTTGGACTTCAAATCAAGCAACTCAAAAATGGGACCTTCGTGAGTCAAACCAAATATGTGAAGGACTTGCTAAAAAGATTTGGCATGGAAGACTCGAAGCCTATCAAGACTCCAATGGCTTCTAACGGGCATCTTGATCTAAACGACGGAGGTAAACCAGTAGACTTAAAACTTTATCGCTCTATGATTGGTAGTTTACTTTATCTCACCGTATCTAGGTCCGATATTATGTTTAGTGTGTGCATGTGTGCTTGCTTTCAAGCTTCCCCTAAAGAATGTCATTTAGTAGCTGTTAAGAGAATTCTAAGATATTTAAAGCATTCCTCAAATATAGGGTTATGGTATCCTAAAGGTGCGAATTTTGATTTAATTGGATATTCGGACTCGGATTATGCGGGTTGCAAAGTGGATAGAAAAAGCACCTCCGGAAATTGCCAATTCCTAGGTAGATCCCTTATTTCTTGGTTCTCCAAGAAACAAAATTCCGTAGCTCTTTCTACCGCCGAAGGCAAATACATATCTGCAGGTAGTTGTTGTGCTCAATTATTATGGATGAGGCAAACTTTAATGGACTATGGAATAGATTTTAAAAATGTGCCTCTATTATGTGATAATGAAAGTGCAGTTAAAATAGCCAACAACCCTGTCCAACACTCAAGAACTAAACATATAGAAATTTGTCATCATTTTTTGAGAGATCATGTTAGCAAAGGAGATATTGTGATTAGTCACATTAGAACCGATGATCAATTAGCGGATATCTTAACCAAGCCTTTAGATGAAGCCCGGTTCTGTAAATTGAGGAATGAATTAAATGTCATAGATATCTCAAATGTGATTTGAGTATTTGGATTTTCCTTAATTTTGATTGGATATTCTTTTGGATTTTATTTAATGCCTTTTAAATTCTTTAAATATAGCACTCCTTGAGGGGGAGTTCTTTTTATAATTCATGTCTTAAATCTCTAATAGTGTTACATGTCTCAAAAAGAATAAGATTGAATCATAATTAAACCACAAGTCTTGAAAACCTTATATAAGATTTGGATGCAATTGTATATCTTATATAAAATATAAATATCCTATTAGGTATTTTGAATTCTCTGGATATTTACATCTGTTTTGGCTGTTTTCCTGGTAGCACCGCTCATACAAGAGCGGTAGCACCGGAGACTGGTACTACCGGAAAATCCACGGTAGCACCGGATTTGTCGGGTTTTGGGGGTTAAGCCCAGTGCGGTGCAACCGTCCACTCCATCTTCTTCACACCGCACAAAACTTTTCCTCTCTCTCTCCCCTTTTCGACTCGATTCCCCTCTAAAATTTCTTCAAACTCATCCAGAGAAATCAAGATTTCTCTCAACCCTCTTGTTCTTCACTTGATCTTCTATCAAAGGTATCGATTCTTGCTCAAAATCTTTGTCGATTTTTCATGCCCTAGTCTTATCTTCATGTCTTTTTAGGGTTTCTATGAAAATTAGCCAAATGTGAGGAAATTTGTTGAAACTTGTAGTTGAAATGAATTTGATGAGGGATGTACATGCTGATTAATCAAACCTCCTGAATCAAATCATTCAAAATCAAGATTTCAATCAAATTCTGTTTGAAACTGCATCTGGCCAGTGCTACCAGTCTCTGTGCGGTAGCACCGCCCCAGGTCCGGTGCTACCGGACTTGCATGGGCGGTAGCACCGGATTTGCAGTCAAACAACTCACAAATGGGTATCTTTTTCAAAAAATCCTAAGTTTCTAGGGCATATCCATTGATCTTACTCCTTGAAACTCTTTTGTATCCAGTAATCATGCCTAAGACCCGAGGCTCTGGGTCTTACGTAAAAGTGGCTGCAAATAGAGGTCGAGCTCCACCTCCTCAAGATTTTGATAGTCAAGATGACATCCCTATAGCTTCAAGACGTCGTGAAGTCCGAAAGAAGAATAAGCAAGAAATTGGTGGTAGCTCCAAGAAATCCAAGGGAAAACAACCTGTATCAGAAACTGAATAAGCAAGTGACTCTATGGATATAGATAAGTCTCAGAGTGGAGAAGAGACCGAAGAAGAAAGTCTTGATGATTTTGATCCTTCGGCTAATCTAAGGACAATCGAAGGTGATGCATTCTTCTCCTTAAGAACTGCGAATCAATATTTGCTGCCTAGGAATGCCACTGAGGATAGATTCAGAACTTTGTTTCAGCAAAAAGTGTTCTATGAAATTTACAAAGAAAAGGACTTTGCTGATCATAAGTGGATAAATTGGGAGCATATTAGGAAAATTCCATTGTTTGTGGGGGTGCCCGAGCTGTTCCATGGTGCAGGGTTGTCTGAATTTGTAAGCAAGAAGTGTGACTATAATGAAGAATTGATCAGACAGTTCTATGCCACCTTGCATGTTTCTGAGTCATATGAGAGCATTACTTGGATGACAGATGCCGCAGTGCACACAGTCACCAAGAATGAAATTGAGGAAGCTTGGGGAATTCATCACAATGGGTATCCCAGTGTACACAGTGATAGAGTCATCCCTCTTGCCAGGAAGTTTGAATTCTATGATCCTTCAGCTTCAGTTAAGCGTCCAGGTAAAATGGCGCATCTTCTTCCATCTGCTAGTCTTATAAATAGAATTGTCAGAGTCACCATCCATCCCAAAAGCGGCAATTATGATGAAATCAGAGGATATGCCTGGAATATTATGAGTAAAATTATGAACAAACATAAGTTTGATGTGGTGGACTTCATGATCAGGGAAATGGCATCCTCTGCTTGTGATAAAGGTAAGAGGATCTATCTTGCTCCCTACATAATGATGATTATCAAGAGAGTATCTGGATTTCGAGGGGGATGTGGGGGTGTTCATAAGCCCTATCGACCCCGTGAGGCTGCTCCTCAAACCATCAGTCAGAAAGGTCAATCTTCTTCTAAGCAGCCTCAGACTCAGGAGATTCCAGAAGCATCAGAGGTTCCTCCAGCTCAGCATGATCAATTGTTTGACAGTTTGAGGAATGACCTCATGAGCAGCCTGACTAGTATAAGATCCGATATGATGAGTGGTTTTGCTAGGATGGATGAGGCTCAGGCTCAGACCCGACAGATGGTCGAGGAGGTCCGAGGACGACTGGACTTAGTTGATTCTTCTATCTCCGAGCTCCGTTCATCTCTTCCGGTCGTCTATCAGCGCTCAGGATCTCGTGCTCCTCCATCTACTCCGCCTCCTCCTCTAGCTCCTCCAACTTCTTGAGCTCTTCGATGGTCTTCTTTGCTTTTGGTATTTGATGCCAAAGGGGGAGAAGTTAGTAAAAGTGAAGTATGGGGCGACGAAAGAAAACAAACTAACTATGTGATGATGTGTTTGTGTTTGGTTTGATGTTTATGATGTATTTTGTTTGGCTGATACTTGGTTGATATGGTTGGTTTGATACTTGGTTGATATGGATTAACATTTGTAATATTTATGGTTGTTTTAAATGTTTTCATGCTCTTGCAAACTTATTACAATTTTAAATATCATGTTATTGTTTCAAGTATCTTTGCTTATTCATCCACGGATTCAATTCTTAAACAAAACTCTATCAAAATTTTTGCAAATTCTCTCAAATGTGCGACTATCCTCTTTCCATTAACATGCACATTTCTAGGGGGAGTGTTTGCTCTAAAATATCATGATTGAATTTTTTTGTTGTGAATTTAAAAAAAAAGGAAACTTATGGATATTGAACCACTTGAAGCAAAACTTTCTTTTCTCTTGTTCACTTAAAAACAATTTCAATTTTCACTTTAAGGTTGTCATCAATTACCAAAAAGGGGGAGATTGAAAGCATCTAGGCACCCAGAGTGTTTTGGTTTTGATAATTAATGACAACTTTGTTATATGATCTAATACTTTTCTTGAGATATTGAAAGTAGATCAATTCCAAGATTGATGACCATGGAAATATCAAGGAAGGTACAAATCAATTGTCAATATGTAAAGATCATGAAAAGGTAAATTTATAAGGATCTCTTCTAGTCTTTTGTCGATCTTGGTGTTTGGAAGAAAGATCGGTTTGCTAGAATTAGAGCCGTACTATAAAGAGGGATCTTGACACTTATCTTGATGTCATTTAGGGTTTAAAGGCTCAAATTGCATATTCATATGAATGCTTGATAATATATGTGTTCCTAAATAAAAAAATCTTTTAAAACAAATCAAGTCTCTGAAAATCCGGTGCTACCTCCCATGGCAGCACGGTGCTACCGGGTGCGCGGTAGCACCGACTCAACAGGGCGGTGTGAAAATTCCAGAGAAGTTCTTTTATGGGTTCTGGTAGCCCGGTGCTACCGCTTATGGGAACCCAGTGCTACCGGATTATCGGTAGCACCGGACATGAACCCGGTGTGGAAATTCCAGAGAAGGCTTTTTGGGCGTTTTGTAGCCCGGTGCTATCGCCCATGGCAGCCCAGTGCTACCAGGCTAGCGGTAGCACCGGACATTAGCCCTGTGTAAAGATTACAGAGGGGTGTGTTTTTTGGCTTATCCACAGCCCGGTGCTACCGGACCAGCAGTTGCACCGGGCCTCAGCCCGGTGCCTAAATTCCAGAGAGGTCTCCTTTTGAAGACAGAAAATGAAGTAAAGCCCGGTGCTACCGGTCCTAGTTGGGCAGTAGCACCGGACCCTCTGTAACGGTCTCTGGCAAGTGCATTAAATGCACTGTTCTAGCCGTTGCAATGGAGCCCGGTGCTATCGGTCCTACATGGGCGGTAGCACCGGAAAAACAGATTTTTGCCAGATTCGAGCTCCAACGGCTAGAAAGTTTGGTGGAGGCTATAAATATCTCCCCACCTGCATTCTAGAGAATCTCTTGGTCCTCATTGATGATATTTGAGCTCTAGCAAGTGTTCTCCACTCTTGTGTGCATTCAATTTTTCATTTGTGAGTGTGAGAAGCTAGGTTGTGTATTGCATTTCATATTAGAGCCTTTAGACACCAATATTTGACCTCAAGCAAGTGTCAAGGTTTATTACTCTTGGAGGTTGCCGTCTCATAGACGGCTTGGTGGCGATTGTGCATGGTGAGCTTCTCAACGGAGATTGTAAGAAGCCCCGGCAAGTTGTGAAGGCCGGAGTTCGCCTACCCGGAGCGGGAAGAACTACCTTAGTGATCGAGGAAGGCTCAAGCGAGTGGAGCCGGCTTGACGTGGTTCAAGTCACCTCAACGTGGAGTAGGGGAGACCGGCAAGTCTCCAAGACCACGGGTTAAATTTCTTGTCTCCTATTTATTTGTGATTGGTATTCCTCATTGTTGAGAATCTACTTCATAAATAGCATATTCTTGATAGCCCTTGTGATCTCTAGTATATTTGCTATACTAAATTTGACATAGTATCTCAAGTGTATGCTAGAGAAGTTTAGTGTGAATTTACTTTTTGTATCTCTATATCTTGGTGTTAGTAGTAGTTTCTAAATTGTATTAAAAAATTTAGAAACCTCCTATTCACCCCCCTATAGTCGGTTATCCTTGATCCTACACCTTGGATAGAGTGTAACAAGCAGGTTCGCAGTACGTTCGACCTTTATCGGTCTCTTTCGATGCTAACTCAGGTCTGATGCCTATATCGACCAAGTCAAGCCATGCGCTGATACCATCCTTTGTTTTGCCCTTAATGTTCAGTAAGAGACCAACCAAGCTATCACAGACATTCTTCTCTACATGCATCACATCGATGTTGTGCCAAACTTCTAGGTGCTCCCAATAAGGTAAGTCCCAAAATATTGATCTCTTCTTCCACATGCTCTTCTCACGGGTCCTCGATTTATGTCCCTTTCCAAGCGCAACATCCAAGTTATTAACCATATCATTAATGTATGTCTCACTTAAAGGCTTTGGAGCTAAACCATCTTCGGTTGTTCCGTCGAATTGTTTCTTCATCCTACGGTATGGGTGATTCCTCCGAAGAAACCTACAGTGACGCATGTACACGGTTTTATGCGAGTAATTCAACCACACACTCTAGGTATCTTGCACCAATGGTGCTAGGTACACATTAATATCGTTCCCAGGTTGCTTCAGGCCTTGGATGAGTATAGACAAAAAATGTACTTCCACTTCATAGACAACCAAGGAGGAAGGTTGTAGATATAGAGATTCACAGGCCATGTGCTATGACGGCTACTCATGTTACCGAAAGGATTCATTCCGTTCGTACTCAATCCGAACCTTATATTTCTCAAATCTGCTGTGAATTCTTTAAACCTCCTATCGATGTTTCTCCACTGGGTGGAATCAGCAGGGTGCCTTATCATTCCATCGTTCTTACGCTCATTCGAGTGCCACCGAAGCAGTTCTGCCTCTTTTGGGTTCACAAACAAACGCTTCAAACAGAGAATTACAGGCAGATACCACGCCACCTTAGCAGGAGGTCCTTTCTTCACCTCGATGCCCTCGTCGTCGTCATCTGATCTATCTTTACGCTTGTACCGGGATGCGTTGCACACCAAACATATATGCAAGTTTGCGTACTCTTTGCAGTAGAGGATACAGTCGTTCAGGAAGGCATGTTGAAGGACCGAGATGGCGAACAGAGGGGGGGTGAATGGTCGCAAATAAAAATTCCCCCAAAGTACTCCAACAAAAATCTCGACAAGATCGCTCAAAGGAAATTGTGAAAAACCCGAAAAACTAGACAACTATGTGTACCCCAAGTTTGTATGGATAAATACCATAAAATATGTGGGGATTTTTGAGTCACAATCCTGGTTGTCTAGTGTCCAAGATAAAGAGGAATCAATTCAAACTCTTGCTTTTAGAAAGGACATCAATTCAAATCACAAAAGTCACTTTCAGAAAAGCAAAAGCAGAATTTCCAGAACTTGTCCTCAATTTGCACAGGAGGTTGGTGGGTTTCTGTAGCTCACAAAATTTTGAGACTTTTTATCCCTGTGAGCATCCGAATTATGAAGAACTCCACCAAATTTCTCCTCAAAAACCCTTTCAGAAAAAACAGTAAAAATCGAAGAACACAGTCTGGTCAAGAACTTCGAGCAGGAAGTTTGGGGCTTGGTTTTCACCTCATGGCGCCCAAACGGTGCAACAAGTGAACTCCAAACTTTTTCTGCAGGTTTATATCAGAGTCCCGCACCTCCTCCAACAAGAATCATTCAAAAAGGAGTTTTCTATATTTTTACAAAAATCAAAAACTGACTGCTGCGCGAAAAACAAGTTCTGAACAAAGTTGGAACTTGAAAGAAAAGATGTTCTCTACTCAATCCAAGAGTGCAAAAGAGATGTAAAACCATATGAACACACTCAAAACATCCAAGATCAGCAGCATTTAGAAGGAGGGGAGGCAAATCCAAATTACTTGGAAGTAAATTGCGGGAATGTAATTGAGGGAAAGTAAATGCTGAATTTAAATTGCGTAAAGTAGAGACATAATGTAAATGCGCAAAATAAATTCAGAGGTGGATGGATAAAACTTTCATTTCTGAAAGGGGAGGTTACAAAGCCTCATATTCATGTGGGCAAAGCTCAAATGAGCATCAAAAACCTCAACACCTTCAAGGGAAGGAGGCTACCCCTCCACCCCTATTTATACTACTCTTGGGCCACCTACCACCCTTGGATGAGTCCCTCAACCCTAGAGCACTCATCTAAGGGCTAGGATTAACCCACACACACAGCCATGCATATTGACAAAATACTTCATTTTGAAAATCAATCCAAATCAAACTCAAACTTGAGCACACCTTGCTCAAATAAAGTCAAATACTCATCACAAACATGGATGGACCTCCACATGGTCCTTCAATCTCCCCCTTGATGAGTATATTGACAAACCACACAAAAAGGCATAAATTTGAGTTTGAAGAAAATGAAGAAGAAAGCAATTTTTAGTTGCAAAGTCAAACTTGGTCCAAAGATAGAAATTAGAACCATGACCAAGTTGACGAAGAGGAATTTAGATTTTAGAGTTAAATTTAAGAAAGAGCAAGTTTTCAACAAAAACTCTAAAATCCAACTAAACATGTCAAATGTGATTATGAGATTATGATCCAACAGAAGTAGTAGCATAGTTTTACAAAGATCATAATAACCAAATAAGCATTCACATTTTTATCTTTTTAGTGATGCCTTTTCTACGTTTTCTCCCCCTTTTGGCAATATAGGCATCAATTTTTTTTTATTTGTATGCATGAAATGCAATCGAAAGAGCTTTGAAGATTATCCAATTGATCAAAATGGAAGGATATTACACCAAGCTTGTCAATTTCAGAAGATGACTAAACTAAGACATGTCCAAGTGCAAATACGAGCTTAGTTTTGAATATTTCATTTTTAGCAAGATTTGACAAGTGCAACACTTAGCTTTAGTTTCAAAGATAGAAGAAAAGCCACTCTAAGGATCAAAAGGAAAACCTATAGTTCAACCTACGCAACACTTTGGGGAATCTAGAAGAGCATACAAGGTCCTTCGGGCTCATTTATCACTTAATGCAAATTTTGATTTATCATCATACAAGACATAGCGGGGTGCAAATGTTTGACATTATTTGCATTCTTTACCCACATATGTCTTTGTTTTTAATTTATTTGCATTTTCTTTTGACAACCAATTGACTCAAGCCGTATGCGACCATCTCAAGATGAACTCTTAAGAGGATGGTCTAGGTCAAACACAATGTATTCCAAGTTCATCCCAAATGCAATGGGAAGCGGTCTTGTGAATGCAAGGTGTTGAGTCGTATGTGCACAAGAAGAGTCAATTTTGTTTAATTTTCATTTTTAGCACAACGATTCATGAGCAATTGAAGGACTCTAGCATGGATCAAACTGGTTTCACCCAAGTTGCTATAGGGACTCTAGAGAACTCTTAAATTTCTCAAATTATGGCACAAACCTCTAGAGAAGAAACCTAGCAAGTAAAAGCAACAAGTTTCATCAAGTTTTTCATTTAAGGCTTATTTCATTTTTAAGCTTAGCAAGTTAAATGAACTTGGACATACCTAAGCTAGTGATTTTCTTCAAATGATGTAGCATGGTGTATAGCATGAAGAAGAAATCAATTGCATAATAGACAAAGCTCATAAAACAGAAAATGCAGTCTAAATGCAATGCATGAACAGATTCCCAAACTCCTCAACAAATGAATCAATTTTAAGCTCAAATCTGGTTAAAGTTGAGTTATTATCAAGATTAGGCATAAAGAAAACCCGAATGAACTCAATAACAACCAGAAAAACAGAATGAGGAGAAGAAGCCAAGAAACTGCAAAACTGGATGGCTATTGAGCATAGATAAGATAGAAGAGACTCACTACGGCTTAGACTCGCTCTTATCTTCCCCAGTGACTGACATAGGGAAGCTAACTCTAGATCCCAACTAAGGAGTGCACACAGACCCTGTCTACCCAGGAGGCCCAATACCTGCTAGACTTATAATACTGTGAGGGAACTCAACCTAGAGAGAAGAGAGAACAGCTAATCACGCATGATAGCAACCTAAAGCACAAGATAAGAGGTCCATGGAAGGCATGCCAGAAGTCTAAGTGAGTGAACTCAACTCAAGAAAACAAGCCCAAAGTCACCCAGAAGAAACACAAGGAAAAGAAAAGCTGGAAGAAAACATATAATACATAATATACAAACAAGCTCCCCCTCACGAAAGGCCGTAAGGGCTCACGACTCCAAGCTCACTCCTCAAGGCAACAAATCTGGAGCTATCCAAAGGCTTGGTGAAGATATCGCTAACCAAAGTTACTCTCTCTGAATCAAGCGCGATATCTCCCTTCTCCACATGGTCTCTAAGGAGCAAGACGGCTCATGGTAAGAAGCAACCTAACTATGCTAGAAGTCCAACCAAAAGACTCTAGACAAATAGGACACAAGCTCTACCTACAAAAGAACTACAACCTCCTAAGAGACCCATCACTATCGTCAACATTTTCAGAGGTACTTACCTACTGCAGTGTAGTGCAAGTAGTGGCAAGTGACCTGAAGTGGATCCAAAAAGCAGAGGAAGAAGACTTAGAGATATTCCTAGGATGATGGTCTCCTCACCAGAAAGCCTACACATATGCATCCAACAAATCTATGCTTTCGAAACTGGGGTTAGGCAGATCCAGTTCCTAGGCACGAATGGACAAGATACAGGAAAAGTGTGGCAAATGATCATCTAGAGCATGAACATGATGCAGAAGGTAATGTAAGATCATGATCACAACCAAGCTAAAGATGGCATCAAGATCCATATATCCATAGACAACAGTGAAAACATATCCACATGATAAACAACAGCAAGGTGCATCATAGCACTGTCATGCTGGTAGAAGAAGCTAAGCAAGGTGCATCACAGCAACAAAATGCTAGCAAGGATCATGTGCAAGCCTAGAAATACACGGATCAAGATACTACCCTAAACATGGCAATGAGCATGTAAATGAAGAAATACCACAATGAAGCACA
The DNA here is from genome assembly GCA_036346275.1 of Otatea glauca. NCBI lineage: Eukaryota > Viridiplantae > Streptophyta > Magnoliopsida > Poales > Poaceae > Otatea > Otatea glauca. Next base: position 38,025,275 of record CM070715.1, on the reverse strand, counting down.
ACAACATGCTACTAGATATAACATGAGCAAAATGAATGAAGACAACCAAAGAGGATCATGCATAAAACAAACCAATTAGCAACATCAAGATCCATTTATCCATAGTCTCAATAACAATATTTACATGCTGCGAAAAAGGCCCGTCAAAACAAGACCAAACAAAAGGTCATGAGGACACAGATAGCATGAAAGTAAATGGTGACCATGGACACAAAGATGAGAAGCTACTTATGGCAACACTCTATGCATGATGATGAATACATGCCATGAATGAAGAACACAAGCTCATGCAAAATAGGTATGAAGCATATAAGCATGAAGGACAATAAAAGGTGATCATGAACAATATAAGTCATACAGCGGCAGCTAGATCATATGACCCTAATCTCATGAAAGGCACTCACATGTAGCACAAAGTCTAAACAAAGCTAATCATGGATGTAATAGAAAATCAGGGTCATATAACCTAGATACTACTCATGACAAAATAAAGTAAATGATATATAGCACGTGCCCATTGTTAATACAAATGCTCATACCAAATGAACAATATCATGGACAGGATAAAAACAAGAGAATCACATGCTGGGAAAGAGCTCATGAATTTAGGATATAATACATGAAGCACAAAGATGGTTGGGGAAAACATGCTATGGCACAAAACAAGACAGACAAAAACTAACAAGACCTAGCAAAGTACATATAATACACATGGGAGCAAGAGCAATCACAACATGTCATGGAAATGATGATCACAAGTATAACCGACATGAGGGTATGAGATAGCTCACCATGGAAGTGGAAGTCCCCAATGCTGTTATCATGAAGCTCAACACTTGTGGAGAGAAACACGAGGCAAACAAAGTTGAAAGTACATGCAGGTTATCATGATGCTCATGATGATCATGCAGGAAGATCCAATCCTCTAGAGACAAGCCGCAAAGGTCAACTCGGAATTCACATCGAGTGCCAACATTGAAAAGCGACAAACCGATCCTAGATGAGATTAGTAAAGATCAACATGACCAACATACTTTCCTGCAACTCTTGCCGTGAGTGGGTACCTCGAGGAAAAACGAGGTCCACTACTTATGCACGGCGAAGATGATGCCTCAGGACAACTCATGGACTAAGAATCAAACTAAGAAAGGACAAGTCCACAAGATGACCCAAATCCACTCCACTAGGCAGTGATCACATCCTCAAGCTGGCCTCAAGCGACTCATGCCATAAGAAAAGCAAAAAGGCACTTAAAAGCATCATCGCATAGACATGACACAAGGAATTGACACAAGAGGGAAAGATGACTCAGTACTGGGATAGAGTGAAGACTTAGGAACCCAATACTGAACCATATGACACCTCAGAGTACCAGCCACAGAAGAAGACTGGACTCGAGTGTCTCTCTGACGCTCAACTCTCACACGATCAGGAGCAACTCTGGTAGATAATCTAGGAGTCAAAACTGGGTTGGCACGCCGTGGTGCAAAAGCCGGACCATCCCAGTAAGGCTGCCTGGATCTCCTACCGGAAAACACCTCACGCCGCTGATATCTACCTCGATGGAAAAAATGAGGAATATCAAGAGGACGGCGAAAAGACTGACTACGAACAGCTCCAGGACTAAAACTCGAAGAACTAGCATGAAAACCAAGTCCTGGACGCTGCCCAAAAACAGGCGACTCTCTAACTTGTCTAGAAGCAGTGTGTGTCTTAGGAGCACTCAAAGTCCGGGATGACCTCGAATACCCTAAGATCGACAACACGCCACGCCGAGTGATCTTGGCGCGCTGAAGCGTAAATCTACTAGGTGACCATCCTTCTTACGGAAGGTGCATGTGTACTTCGCCTTGCTAAAGGCGTAGCAATAGGAGTAACACCCTTCAGTCGAAGTCTTATGGACAACCCAAAGAGACCTAAACTTGGTGGTGCTCACTCCGGGAGCTACCACAATCTCACCACTCTTGGAGCCGCGCACAATGGTGGGAGGATGCGCCGCGCGTGCTCCAAGGGATCAAATCCTAGACCTTGATTGAATCTACTAATCTTGGATTGGTCTAGAATAAGATTGAGCTTCTTCTTGCCTCCAACAAACTTTTCGAGAGTACTCATAAGATACTGGCAATCTCGAAAGAAAGAAGCACAAGAAGAACAGGGGGAAGGAGAGGAAGAAGAAGAACCGTAAAGAGAAGATCTCTCGGCCGACGTGCTTTTGTTCCCTTAGCACGGCTGCCTCAATCTTGAGGGCCTCACAAGAAACGCAAGGAGCATCTCTAATCCTAAGGGTTTGGTCTTTTAACTTCTTCTTAAGCTCAACATGGATTTGATCCACATCATCCTTAACCCCAACACACAGCAAGTAACCAGTTTGTGACTTAACTAGTAAATCCTTAGCAAGTTGATCACACTTGACATTCAAAGCATCATTGTCAAGTTTTAGTTGCTTACACCCTCACATGAGTATTGGGGTCCTTAGAAGCATGCAATTCAAGTTCATCATTTCTAGCAGAAAGCTTTCTAAGGTGTTCGCTCATGGCATCAATTTCGGCAAGCAATTTAGGGCAATTAGAGCATGATGGAGTGGAGTGAGCATGAAGAAAACTAACCTCAACAGAATAGCATCAATGAACTAGTACTAGCATTCTTCAACCTAAGACTATCAAGTTCAAGAAGCACACTATCATGTATGGTCCTTAGGTTCTCCAACTCCACAAGAATAGCATCACACAAAGAGCAATCATCAGTGACTCGGGAGGGAGAAGATCTAAGTGAAGCTAACTACCGAGTCAAGGTACCTACTTCCTTCTCAAGCTCCGTACACCTAGCTCTAGCTCTAGCATGAAATTTTCCTAATTTGCGTAAAGCTTCGTTGAGCTGGTCATAGGAGGGTACCTCATCCGAGTCATTTGAGAGCTCTGAGTCGCTGATGTCGTTGGTGTCGGCCATGAAGCACATGCCGAGAAGTCATCGCCGCCCTTCTTCTCTTGCGGATCATCCTCGCCCTCGTCGCTCCATGTCTCCGTGTCGGAGAGGTTGATGTCGTCAAGCGCGGCGAGGACGCGGTGAGAAGAGCTTGTTCTTGGAGAAGTTGCGGTACTTCTTCTCGCGCGCGGTTCACGAACCGGAGGCTTCTTGTTGCGTTTCTTGTCGGTGTAGTCGTTCTTGCCCGAACCGCCAACGTCGTTCTTGCCCTTCTCCGCTTGGGACAGTTCGCCGAATGTGTTTGGGGCCACCACACTTGAAGCAGGTGATCATGCCACCTCTCTTCCTCTCTCTCACCCTCTTGTATGCATGAGAAAACTTGCGAGCGAGAAGAGCAAGCTCATTTTCTGGAAATTTTTCCAGTTGGTCATCGCTTAGCTCGCAAAGGGCGGAAAGAGATAAACCAATAGAAGGATCAGAAGAAGAAGATCCAATGGGATCAGTGACCAAAGACATTGACTGAGATTTCGTCTTCCGAGAGACGACATCGATCTCATGAGTCTTGAGGCGGGAATAAAGCCCGTCAAGAGTCAGAGTCGATAAGTCGGTGGTGTCCTTGATGGTGGTCACCTTCATCTCCCAAACCCGAAGGTCGAGTGCGGTCAAGAAATGCCGAGCATTATCCGAGTCAGGGTATATGCAACCAACTACTCGGAGGTCGCTCAAAATCTTTGTAAACTGACCAAAACACTCGTCGAGACCCTCACCAGCGCGTTGATCAAACTTGTTGTACTCGCGCTTGAACTGGTCCTGCCTCACAGTCTTGATTTGAGTAGAGCTCTCATGGTAAGCATCGAGGGTTACCCAAATCTCGTGAGCGGAGCGAAGGTGAGAAATCCTATCATACTCACATGGCTAAGACCTCAGTATGAGAATGTTCCTTGCCTTAGCATTCGCCTCAACGTCAACCATATTGATGGCCGTGACATTTTCATCAGCAGGAACCTCATACGGGAGTTTCACCTTCTGCCATATCAGGTAGCCCTGGGCAGTGATGTATGACTCCATCCGGGACTTCCAAAAAGGAAAATCAACTCCATTAAAGATGGGAGGCTTGGTGGAATATTTGTCCGTCGCCATGGCTCTTGAGACCGGTCAAGATCTAGAAAGAGCAGAACCGGCTTTGATACCAATTGAAGGACCGAGATGGCGAACAGAGGGGGGGTGAATGGTCGCAAATAAAAATTCCCCCAAAATACTCCAACAAAAACCTCGACAAGATCGCTCAAAGGAAATTGTGAAAAACCCGAAAAACTAGACAACTATGTGTACCCCAAGTTTGCATGGATAAGTACCATAAAATATGTGGGGATTTTTGAGTCACAATCCTGGTTGTCTAGTGTCCAAGATAAAGAGGAATCAATTCAAACTCTTGCTTTTAGAAAGGACATCAATTCAAATCACAAAAGTCACTTTCAGAAAAGCAAAAGCAGAATTTTCAGAACTTGTCCTCAATATGCACAGGAGGTTGGTGGGTTTCTGTAGCTCACAAAATTTTGAGATTTTTTATCCCTGTGAGCATCAGCGTTATGAAGAACTCCACCAAATTTCTCCTCGAAAAGACTTTCAGAAAATACAGGAAAAATCGAAGAACACAGTCTGGTCAAGAACTAAAAGCAGAAAGTTTGGGGCTCAGTTTTCACCTCATGGCGCCCAAACGGTGCTACAAGTGAACTCCGAACTTTTTCTGCAGGTTTATATCAGAGTCCCGCACCTCCTCCAACAAGAATCACTCAAAAAGGATTTTTCTATATGTTTACAAAAATCAAACACTGACTGCTGCGCGAAGAACAAGTTCTGAACAAAGTTGGAACTTGAAAGAAAAGATGTTCTCTACTCAATCCAAGAGTGCAAAAGAGATGTAAAACCATATGAACACACTCAAAACATCCAAGATCAGCAGCATTTAGAAGGAGGGGAGGCAAATCCAAATTACTTGAAAGTAAATTGCGGAATGTAATTGTGGGAAAGTAAATGCTGAATTTAAATTGCGTAAAGTAAAGACATAATGTAAATGCGCAAAATAAATTCAGAGGTGGATGGATAAAACTTTCATTTCTGGAAGGGGAGGTTACAAAGCCTCACATTCATGTGGGCAAAGCTCAAATGAGCATCAAAAACCTCAACACCTTCAAGGGAAGGAGGCTACCCCTCCACCCCTATTTATACTACTCTTGGGCCACCTACCACCCTTGGATGAGTACCTCAACCCTAGAGCACTCATCTAAAGGCTAGGATTAACCCACACATACAGCCATGCAAGGGCTAACCTAAAACCCACACACATACCGGGTTTTCTTGCATGGTTTTCAAAGCATACTACCTAGACCCGCTAACCTATCAACTAGACCTCAATCCGACGGCCCTCATTGATCCACGCGGCATCTAGCTAGCATCAACTCCTTTCCTTGTCTTCTTGACTTGCCCGGACTCCATCTCCGATCATCTTCCGGCGGTCTCCCAACCGTCTGGACCTCCGACGCTCCTCGCTTAGTCCCGGTCATCCTTCGCCTCACCATGACCTAGCACCGTCGCCCTGCAACCATCAAAGACAAGGAAACTCCTCACATAGCAATGCCCACAAAGATGTGCAATAAACCATCCAACTCATCACTACCGCGTCCATACGACCAGCAGATGCGCCACTCTGGCAGAGACAACTCAAATTGCTTCATTTTGAAAATCAATCCAAATCAAACTCAAACTTGAGCACACCTTGCTCAAATAAAGTCAAATACTCATCACAAACATGGATGGACCTCCACATGGTCCTTCACATGTATTCTTTCTACTTCCATTCCCAAGGGACAAATAACCTTCTTGGCTTTGTAGGTTGTAGTCAGCAACTCGTTTCCCTCCAGAAGCATGTCCACTAATAGACCTAACAGCGTCGTGAAACTCTTGTCGAACCAACCATTGCTTACCTTTAATTTCAGCAGTTCTAGCACAGATGACAACCATGTGTATTTGGACTTGAAGCCCGAGAACAAAGGTTTCTTTGAGTCGTCCATGAAGCCCCGAAATTTTAAATACTCTCGCTCATCACGGTTCCCTTCTGCATCTCGCAGCATCTGATCCAGATTTTCATCATGAAACCTATCCTTATCGAAAGCACTGTCGATATCATCCGGAGTATCGTTGACTTTATCGACGATGTTAGTACTAATTGCTTCCTACATAATATGCTCTTCACCGTGATTGGTCCAACATGTATACCCCCTTTTGAAACCCTGTACAATCAAGTGTGCTTCGATCTGCGCTGGGTTTCGAAACATCCTCAGATTCTCACAATCAATGCATGGACAAGGCATAAATTCCACCCCCTTGTTCAACATATCTTCCTCTGCAGCTCTTCTAAAAGTGGAGACGCCATTAATGTACTTCGCGCTTGCATGGTTCTCAGCATACATCCAGCTTCAATCCATCTATGCTACATATGTAATTATAGGTGTTAAATAATGAATTAAGTACACTAGGAGTGCACATGCACACATATGCTACATATAAGCTACATTTAAACTTGTCGATTAACTTATATAGCTCCTTACATCACAAAGAACAAATGGATATATATACATATGTAAGCTACATTTAAACTCAGCCTCCTCAATACTCTCTTTACATAGCTATCTACATCTTGAGTATAATGCAATTACAACCAATTACTACTTTAGATCAAAAAGAATAAATGGATCTACAACAAGCTAGATCTAGAAACCATCTTCAATTCCCTCTTTACCAAGCTAGATGTATATGATAAGGACATCACTTCTATGGATATAGCCACACCTGTAAATCCATCACCTACACATCAATCGGTCCCCGCTGCTGTAATACAAGGACCGATTACTCGAGCTCGCGCACGTCAACTCAATTACCAGGTGAATGCATTCCTCGGGCTTCATACGAATATTTTAATGGATGGAATGCTATTTAATTCTTGTGATGATGTCCTTTGCCTCAGGAAATTGGGTGAGGAACCAACCAAGATGAAGGATAGAAGAGAAGTGCACGAGTTGGGTTCATATTCGACTCCAGGACAGAGCTGACTTGTTTCGGCCGCACCGACTGCATCCGGACTCTGTTTTGGGCGTTCTTGTACTTCACTGAAAGCTTATCAAGTCTACTTTCCAACAGATTTAGAATCACATCCAAACTCATTCTGAGTTGACAGGAATCATCCAAACAAGCAACGTCATTTTTTCAGTCCGAATCAAAAGTGGGCCTTTGGCCTTGTAACAAGGAAAGCCCACTTAAGTCTGCACCCTAGGGTTCCTAGACGCCTCTCCACAATATAAACAGCCAGCTGCTGCCATTAGATAGTGGGTTTTCTTTTAGATTAAAGATAGCAGTTGCTACTTCTTGTAATAGCGCGTGTTGGCTAAACCGCCCGAATTACTCGTCTTCGGAAACCCCTCTTTGTGATTCTGACTGAATTCGTGGTTTCAATTCTAATTTCAGTTGCTTGTTCATCTTGTTCTTGCGTGTTCTTCGATTGCTTGAAGGGACAAAGGCCTTCGTGGTCAGGTTGATCGTGCGCCAGCAAGATCAATAATAACTTCGGGAGTCGGTGTAATGATTGCTAAGGCGCATCGTCTGGGGACGGTGTAGTCGGATCGCCAACGTCTTCTCCCTCCCAATCGAAACTATTCCCTCTCATCGAAAGGTCGAGACCTATCCTTCTATCAGTATATACCTTGAATATAATGCAATTACAACCAATTATTAGCCTAGATCACCTTCCTTTAAGTAACTATCTACATATTGAGTATAATGCAATTACAACCAATCACTACTTTAGATCAAAAAGAACAAATGGATCTACAGCAAGTTAGATCTAGAAACCATCTTCAATTCCCTCTTTACCAAGCTAGATGTATATACCTTGAATATAATGCAATTACATCCAATTATTAGCCTAGATCACCTTCCTTTAAGTAGCTATCTACATATTGAGTATAATGCAATTACAACCAATTACTACTTTACATCATAGAGAACAAATGGACCAAGCTAGATCTAGAAACCATCCTCTTTACCAAGCTAGGATTTGAACCAATTACTAACCTTAGATGAACAAGAAATGAAGGATCTACAATCACACCACCAAATCCAGGGTATCTTTCCCCCAGATCGCCCCTCAATCGCAGCCACCTCAAAAATAACTCAGGAGGTCGGGGCTCATACTTATTTCCTAAAATGGCCATTACAGACAGTTTTTTGGCTAAAACCGTCTATGATGTATGCATCATTACAAACGGTTTTATCCCAAAACCATCTGTAATATTCCCGCCCACACATCACAGATGGTTTTAACCAAAAACTATCTATGATGAAAATTCACTCACTATTTTTGCAGAAAACCATCAGTGATGACACCTTATCACAGACGTTTTTCGAAAACCGTATGTGAAGACTTTATTATTTCCTAAACAAACACTTACGACACCAAAACCATATGTTTACTAGCCCATGGTAACCCCTCGGGTTCTCATCCCGCGCTTAACTTCTCGGCTTCTCCTCCCGAGTCCCGATCCATTCAAATACCAAAGCGAGGCCCACAAGTCAGAGAAGGTTTGCCTTGAGCCTGCGCTAGTTCATCTCCCATCACTGGTGGTTACTACAAACGTCTTATCTCCCACTCACCTCGGTCGTGCTTCTTCACCGATTACTCCTTCCTCCACGCCCGTCAAACCGCTCTTGCAGGCCATGGTGGATTTTGTTGTCGAAGATCTCGATCGCTTCATCCCGGATGGAATGCAAGTAAAGGATGGAGGACATCTTCATCGGGATAGTCCTGACATGATTTTCATGGCTCCTACCAAGACCCATGAAGACTTTGCAGTGGCCTTCATCCTGCCACACCCCCCAGAGGGAGAGCTCTATCAAGTGATGATCGACATCAGAAATTATCTGGAGCAAGTCCTCAGGGCAAGAGTGCTTTCCTGTTGCCCTCATCTCTTTGGCATTCGACTCTACTAGTTCTCTTCAAGTTTGCGTCGTGACGTAGTGGATGCTAGAGGGCCAATTTGGCCCCAACTCTCTGCGCTTCATCAAGCATGATGAGGGACCCAACTAGCGTTCAGCTGTGTTCACCAGAATAGCTTGGATCATGATGTTAGGGTTCCCCTTGGATTTCAAGCACCTAAACTACATATCTCAAGTCTGCTCTTCTTTCGGAAAGCTCTTGTACTGTCATGAAAACGATCATATCTGAAGCAGAGCTATTTGCAAGGTTTTGGTGCAGGACGTTGCTTTCATCCCTCGCTGTGCTGTCCTAAAAAAAGGGAACAATCTTGGGGGGCAAGGAGAATCTTGGACGATCCCAATCATCATCCTCAATTCTCAGTTCCCAGATGTCCTACCGACAAATGAGGACCCACCTTTGTACTTTCATGTAAACCAAGTTCATCAGCCAATTGCTCCTGATGAACCCTTCCAAAACTAGCATCATGAGGACCAGGTCATCCCGAAAGGGGATCCACAATGGGACCAGTGGATCCAAGCACCTCATAATCATCAAGACAATGGGGCTTTGCAAGCTTGGAAGATCAAGCGTCCTGGTCGCTTTCTGAGGATGACGCAGTTTTCTCTTCCGATAGTCATTCTTCGCAAGACAATTCTCAAAGCTCCAATGATCATGCTTCTCATTTAGCCTGGACACCCCCAAGCAATGTCAGGTTCTGCATGATCAGTGCAGCATTCTGAGTTTTTTCTTGTCTCTTTTTAATGCCAGAAAAGTTCTGGAGGTAATGGCATGCTCGGGCTTCCCGATTCCTCCCACTCTTGTGCTCATGAACCCAACTAGCATCAATCCAAAACGCTCATGGGGCATGGCTTTCAACCGTCAATTCTCAACAGTTTGGGACAGGTTGTAGAGACCAAGGAGTTAAGTGGTCATAACAGAGCTGCAGGAGTCTGATGGTACTGATCAAGAATATCTGGATGCCTCAGTCAGCATTCCAACAGTTTCTCAGGAAGCACCTCTTCCCCCACCCAGACCTTCCAAAGCTAAAACACCTTTATCATCCATTGCTCTTTGGCGAAGCCCTAGAATCAAGGAGCTTCACAAAGGAGTCAAGATGAACTTCGGTGGGCAGAGGGTCCAGGGAAAGATTGCAGAAAGAGCTCATCCAATCCTGTCGGTCCAGGACATCTCCAACGACCAAGAGGACCAATTGTTAGCTTTGCCAAAGACTCCAATCTCCGTCATGTAGTAATGGGCAGTGAATCTCTGTGCGGTTCCTGCACCTGAAGTTTCCCGGGAAAAGCTCCTTAAAGAACTTAATGATGACAATGACGACTCACACCATAGCTCGAACTCGCAGAAGCCCTCGACAGCGATATAACTGGAGGGGCCTTTGTTTTTGCTTCTTGTCATGTCCTGTTTTGTGCTCAAACTGTCCCATGATATGTTGGTGGTTCGATACTCTTATGTTCTTAACTGCAAGACTTTGCCTTCTTGTTGCCATGTATTTGCTGTATCGTGCCTGTCTCGCGTGGGTTTCTCTCTCAAGCATCGGGGACTGGCTGCCCAAATTCCTTTCCTTTCTAGTATTTCTGTTTAGATGGACCACACCAGGAACTTTAACATTCTTTACTGGAACATCAGAGGAACAAACTCGGATCATAAACTTAGAGTCATCAGAGATAAAGTCAATGCAATATGAGACCAATTGCTCTATTATCTGCATCTAAGAAACTAAAAAGGAGGTTATTCAACACTACTAGGATTTGAACCAATTACTAACCTTAGATGACCAAGAACTAAAGGATCTACAATCACACCACCAAATGTAGGGTATCTTTCCCCCAGATCGCCCCTAAATCGTAGCCACCTCAAAAATAACTCAGGAGGTCAGGGCTCTCTGTACTTATTTCTTAAAATGGTCATCACAGACGGTTTTAACCAAAACCGTCTATGACGTGTACCTCACCACAGACAGTTTTAGCAAAAAACCGTTTGTGATGTGCACCTCATCACAGACGGTTTTACCCAAAAACCGTCTGTGATGTCCCCCATCATGGCAGATGGTTATTTTATAAAACTGTCTGTGATGTTCTTCGGTTTTATCCAACAACCGTCTATGATGGTCCCGCTCTCATCACAGACGGTTTTTGGCTAAAACCGTCTGTGATGCCGGACACACCACAGACAGTTTTAGCCAAAAAACCGTCAGTGATGACCCCTTATCACAGATGGTTTTCATCACAAATGGTTTTTGTGAACCGTCTGTGAAGAGTCGTCCAATATATGCCTTTCTGTAGTAGTGCATGAGATACTTGGGGAAAAAATTTCGGTTGCATTCACCTCTCTTAGATAACCGGCAACGATCCTACAGATTTTATTCTTAGAGATCGAATGGCTGAAAATTGCCTAAATTCAAGCACCATTCGCTAAACACAAATGCCAAACAGAACTGCAGGCATAGGTCGATAAATTATACATACAATCAGAAGAAGCACCGAGGTTCATTTTACATAAAGAAGCATTACATTTGGTCATTAAACTTGTCCGTAAATTAACTATGATTTAGCAAGAAAGTAAAGAAGGATGCTAAGGAACATGGTATCTTTGTCAAAATTTAGCGACATGGAAAAATTAATGTTGAATATATATAGACACCACTAGCTCAATTTGGCAACTATTGGTCTAAATCCATGTTGGTGAGTTCGTATTCGGATCTAATAATTGTGAGTCCATATACGCAGTATCAGTCTAACCTTGCAACTGTAAATGTAGGGTGTGAGGTACCAAAGAACACATAATTATGTCCCAAATTTCTACTTTGGACCCTGACTAATATTCCACGGTGGAAAATGACCATAAGGTCCGATCATATTTTATGTACGAGAAAAGTCCATTTTTCATTTCTCAACAAGCTTGAGTCCAAATTTTTCCTCCAACTCCAAAACCATTTACTTCTCACCTTTGAACTATCAAAATTGTTCATTTTTCACCCCTAGGTAGAGGTGGGCGTCGTGCCGTGCCGGGCCGGTCCGGCATAGGCCCATCGTGCTTCGTACCTAAATGTGCCGTGCCACGATGGCCCGCCGTGCCGACCTTGTCGTGCCGTGCTGGCCCGGCTCGCCTTCGGCGAGCCCACGTACTGCCCATTTGCACATCGTGTCGTGCCAACCTAGCCCATTTGCACTATTGCGACGAGAGGATGAGACGATGGTAGAGGCAGGGGAGCTACACCGAGCGGCCCTTCTCCTCCAGCCGATGTAGCAGAGTAGTTCTTCCTCTGTGTGCTTCATGCCAAAGAGGAGACAGTCCTTAGGTGGAGGTTAGAGAGGGGTAGGACCTTCGTTTTGTTGGTCCATGTATAAGATGCTCTTTAGTACAAAGATTTGTACCTTACAAGAAGCTGTTATCTCTCGCTCATCTCTATCAATCTCTCCGCTCTCTCCCTCTCTCTTGCTCGTCTCTCTCAATCTCTCCCGTTTTTCTCTCACACACACACTCTCTCTCTCTCTCTTGGCCATCGCTCTCTCTCAATCTCTCTCTCGCCCGTTGTTCGTTGCGTGTGACTGTAAAGAAAATGGTGGCTCCCCCTGTTGGTCCTATATTGGATAGCTCTGCAATACATGTGTACATCAAATACGAGCTAACGGTCAGATTCAACTGAATAAATCTGGCCCGTGGCAAGAAATTCAAAATCACAAAAAAAACTACAATAGAGAACAAGTGTCCTTCCTTGTAGGGTTGATCAAGAACCGTATTATAGCATGTTGGGTTGCAGGCATATTCATAGTCAATTTCTTTTACCTCTCTCCAATCAAAGGACCAACTCCCAACGCTTTAGCAATAATCTATCCACCAAAATTGAAATTGAAATTTAAATATTATGGCAGTCATAGCAAAGGTGAACCAACAAGATTGCGAAGGATATTGTTTCTTCTTCTGAAACAAGATATGAATAAACTATAAATAAATCATTTAAAGATATTAGACACATACAATACTTGTCTAATATCATATAGTTTTTTTTACCAAATATGCTACCAGTTTATCCATAATCTAGTTGTTAGTTTCAAAGTTGTGTTTTTCTCAGTTTGGTAGTAGTAGCTTTGGTTAGTTGAGTTGGTTGTTAGCAATACTGATTTGATTCGGTTAGGTGTTTTCGTATTGAGTCTGGAGTCCAGATAAAGCAAAGATAAGTTTTGAGTTTGTTTAGATTCTGATGTAACAAACAGTTTGTTCTGAAGTATGATTATAAATAACACCCAGAAAAGTTGGTGGAAAGTGCCCTGCAAAAAGAAAAACTATCTCTGCTCTCGCTTGTTGCTCTGTGTTTGTTTTACCGAGTAGTTCATCGTTCTGTTCGGCAAGATTGATTACGATCTGTTCGGTCGTTAGCCTGACGAGTTTTCTGCTCTCTGTGCTGCCGTGACAATCAGTGTTTGCTTTTCGTATTGTATGCAGGTTGGTTTCAGCACCTATTCTGCAGATCTATTGGTGATTGTTCTGTCACTTTATTGAGACGGATCTAACAATTGGTATCAGAGCTACTGGGAGTTGAAGATCATGTCTCAGGAAGAAAATACATCAGGGGCGCCATTGCTAGATGTTGCTCATGCCCAAGCCAGAACAACACTTGGAAGACCGAGTGTTCCAGTTCAGTATCCAATGCTGAACGATGTAAATTATGGGGTGTGGTCTATCAAGATGAAAATCTTGCTCAGTTCTCTTGGAGTCTGGGCAGCAATTGAAGGAGATGCTTTGGTCGATAAAGAAAAGGATCAAGGCGCTCTGGTCAGACTGGCTCAATCATTCCAGATGAAGTCTTGTTGGCAATAGCACATAAGGAACAATGAGAGAAGCTTGGAACACGCTGAAAGAAATGCGTGTCGGCGAAGATCGCGTCCAAAAGGCTCATGTGCAGGTACTGAAGAGGGAATTCAATAAAATGAATATGGAAGAAACTGAATCCATAGACAAGTTTGCACTTCGTCTCACTACTTTGGTGAGTGAGATCCGATCTCTCGGTACGGAGATGTCGGAAAGTGTAGTTGTTGAGAAATTCTTGATGCGCCTCGACAAATTCATGCATATCGTCGGAACTATTGAGCAATGGGGAGATGTTTCGACAATGTCAATGTCAGAGGCTGTGGGACGATTGAGAGCTTTTGAAGAAAGCATAAAAGGCCGCCGAAAGAAAGAAGAAGGAGGAGAACTGATGCTGATTTCTCGAGAAAAGTGGGAGTCACTGAATGCAAAAGAAAAGAGATTTGGTGAAAGCTCCAGTAGCTATCTGGCTATGGCAGTAATGCGAGAGGTGGTGGCACCATAAGAAGAGGAACTGGACGCGGCAGAGGCCGTGGTCGCGGACGTGAAGGACAGAGCTGGGAGACTGAAAAACGTCCACTTCGCAAGTTCGACAAGGGCAAGATAAAGTGTTACAACTGTGATCACTTTGGGCATTTTGCTTCAGAGTGCAGACAACCGAAGAGAGAAAAGGCTCTGTATGTTGAAAAGAAGAAGGATAATGATCCTGTATTGTTGCTGATCGAAAATGTTGAGCAGCAACAAAGTGAAGATCAAGCTTCTGAGTTTGTGTTGCTGAAGGAAGAAGGAATGAAACCGCAGCTTGGTGAAGGGAAGAAGTCAGATGTCAATGTTTGGTATCTTGACACCGGAGCCAGCAATCATATGTCAGGATGTCGTGAAATCTTTACGGATCTTGACAGTGAGGTGCGAGGATCGGTAAGATTCGGAGATGGCTCAGATGTTGAAATCTGTGGGCGTGGCACAACGCTATTTCAAGGAATAGCCAATGAACATCACATACTGACGAATGTATACTACATTCCGATGCTACGCAGCAACATTGTGAGCTTGGGCCAACTCGATGAACAGGGATTCAAGACAGTGATTCAAGAAGGAAATATGAGTATTTATGATGAAGATGGCCAGCTCCTGACCAAGGTGCAGAGACAGCAAAACAGATTATATGTCCTGAACTTGAAATGTGTAAAGCCGGTGTGTCTTCTGGCGCAGCAAGGAGACAAAGAATGGCTCTGGCATGCACGTTTTGGGCACCTCAACTTTCGGGTATTGCGCAGCATGTCAAAAATGAAGATGGTTGATGGCATGCCTCAAATTGATCATATTGATCAGGTTTGTGAGGCATGTTTAGCAGGAAAGCATCATCGGTTTCCTTTTCCAAAGGCTGCAAGTTGGCGGGCAGAGCTGCCACTTGAACTCGTTCACGCTGATCTTTGTGGACCAATTACACCAATTACACCCGGTGGCAAGAGGTATTTTCTGCTAATGGTTGATGATTTCTCAAGATACATGTGGGCTGCTTTACTCAGTTCAAAAGATGAGGCTTTCAGAGCTTTCAAGCTTGTCAAAGCCCGAGCTGAACTGGAATCGCAGCACAAGCTGGTTGGGCTCCGCACTGATCGTGGAGGGGAGTTTGTGTCAACCGAGTTCAAAGAGTATTGTGAAGAGCATGGGATACTTCATCAGCTGACTGCTCCCTACTCTCCACAACAGAATGGGGTTGCCGAAAGGAGGAATCAAACCATTGTGAGCACTGCACGATGTTTGCTGAAAAACAAAAACATGCCCGGAAGATTCTGGGGTGAGGCTGTGGCTACATCAATATATCTGTTAAATCGAGCAGCAACAAAGAGCGTGGAAGGGAAGACGCCATATGAAGCTTGGTACAGAAGAAAACCAAAGGTTTCTCATTTACGTACTTTTGGTTGTATTGCACATGTAAAAACAGTGAAGCCACATATAAAGAAACTAGAAGATCGTAGTATACCAATGGTGTTCCTTGGATATGAGACATGCTCAAAAGCATACCGTACCTATGATCCAGTAAGGAACAAAGTACATGTCTCACGAGATGTGGTGTTTGAGGAAGACAAGGCCTGGAACTGGAAGGGAAGTTCTGAATCAAAAGGACTACCCACATCACAATTCAGAGAAATATTCAGAGTCAATGAGGAAGCAAGCTTGTCTGATTCAACACCTCAACTGCAGCGTCTCAAGATAAGTCAAAAGAGAACTTGCCCAAAGACACCGATAGCAAAGATCACCAACTTCGGTTGAAGGAGTATCAGCAATACCTGAAGATGAAGTGAATGGTGTTTTCACACCACAAGGCGAGACAAGTGATAGTGCTTCAGAACAGACTACACCTTCAAGTGCAACATCAATAGACAGTCCACCACGTCGTATGAGAACATTACAAGAACTGTATGACTCCACACAAGAAGTTGGCTTGGATTATTCAAGTTTGTGCTTATTGACTACAGCAGAAGAACCGGTTAGTGTTGAAGCTGCCCTAAAATCAGAACATTGGAGATTGGCTATGGAAGAAGAGATGAGATCAATTCTCAGCAATAACACCTGGGAGAAGGCAACACTACCTGCAGATCACAAACCCATAGGTCTAAAGTGGGTGTTCAAGGCAAAGAAAGATGCTAAAGGCAACATAATCAAGTATAAAGCAAGACTAGTTGCAAAAGGCTATGCTCAGCAACAGGGAGTAGACTTTGATGAAGTCTTTGCACCAGTTGCCAGAATAGAAACTGTGAGAGTTCTTATTGCGTTGGCAGCTCAAGGAGGATGGCAAATTCATCACATGGATGTGAAATCTGCCTTCTTGAATGGTGAGCTAGCAGAGGAGGTCTATGTATGTCAACCGCCAGGGTTTGTTGAAAGAACTGACACAACTATGGTTCTGAGGTTGAAGAAGGCACTCTATGGACTTCGTCAAGCACCAAGAGCGTGGAACTTCAAGTTGGACGCCACACTGATCTCTTTGGGCTTTGAGAGAAGTCAAATTGATCATGCTGTATACAGAAGAGAAAAGGATGGATTGTTGATGTTAGTTGGTGTTTATGTTGATGATCTGGTGATAACAGGCTCTAGTCTCGGTCTCATAAATGAATTCAAATCCCAAATGAAGAAGCTGTTCAGTATGAGTGATCTAGGATGCTTGAGCTATTATCTCGGCATTGAGGTAAGACAGCTAAAAGATGGCTTTACCTTATGTCAGGCAGGGTATGCAGTAAACATTTTGAAAACATTTGCAATGGGAGACTGTAACTCCAGCGCAACTCCCATGGAGAATAGACTCAAGCTAAGTAAAAACACTTGGATCAAGTAGATGCAACGAAGTATCGAAGCCTAGTGGGAAGTCGAGATACTTAGTAAATACAAGACCGGATATATCATTTGCGCTTGGAATTGTTAGCGATATATGGAGAAGCCAACCATTCAAAGATCTAGCAAAGAAAAAAACAGATTACGAGGTACATAAAGGAACTCTCACTTTGGTTGTTTCTATAAGCATCAAAGAAAAGAGCAAGCCAAGCTAGTTGGTTTTGTGATGATGATCTCGCCGGTGACATTGATGACCGGAAAAGCACGATGGGTGCAGTTTTTTTCTTTGGATCAAGTCTAGTCACTTGGGTCTCACAAAAACAGAAAATTGTGGCGCTATCATCGTGTGAAGCAGAATATATTGCAGCATCAACCGCGGCATGTCAGGCAGTGTGGTTGAGCCGATTGGTGGCAGATTTGATGAAGAGTAAGCTAGAGAAGGTCAAGCTGTTGATTGATAATAAATCTGCTATAGCTCTGAGCAAGAACCCCGTTTTTCACACACGAAGCAAACACATTGATACAAGATATCATTTTATTCATGAGTGTATAGAAGAAGAGAAGATAGAAGTAGAACATGTAAGCTCGGGGAGCAATTGGTGATTCTTGACAAAATCACTTGGTCGGGTGAAGTTTCGTGAGTTGCGCCAGAACCGGGAGTAGTGGATGTGAAACTAGCACAACAAGATTAGAGGAGATTGTTATCCATAATCTAGTTGTTAGTTTCAAAGTTGTGTTTTTCTCAGTTTGGTAGTAGTAGCTTTGGTTAGTTGAGTTGGTTGTTAGCAATCTGATTTGATTCGGTTAGGTGTTTTCATATTGAGTCCGGAGTCGGATAAAGCAAAGATAAGTTTTGAGTTTGTTTAGATTACGATGTAACAAACAGTTTGTTACAAGTATGATTATAAATAACACCGAAAAAGCTGGTGGAAAGTGCTCGAGCAAAAGAAAAACTATCTCTGCTCCTCGCTTGTTGCTCTGTGTTTGTTTTACCGAGTAATTCACTGTTCCTGTTCCGGCAAGATTGATTACGATCTGTTCGGTCGTTAGCCTGACGAGTTTTCTGCTCTCAGTGCTGCCGTGACAATCAGTGTTTGCTTTTCGTATTGTATGCAGGTTGGTTTCAGCACCTATTCTGCAGATCTATTGGTGATTGTTCTGTCACTTTATTGAGACGGATCTAACAACCAGGAGATCAGCATGTTTTTGTTTCTCCTTCCCTCTCTTTTTTCCCTCCTCTCTCTTCTTTTCCTACGTTTTCCCCGCGCGCCTGGCGGCCTGGCCTCGTGGCTGCTGCAATCCTGCCCCCTTCTTTTCTTTCATTTTTTTACCATCCGAGAGGGGTGAGAAGGAGAATATTATCGTATGTATAGCGAACGCAGCTCACATAGCAGACATGCGGGTCCCTTGTAAGTTGCCTAAATGACCTAACGTCTGTACCTGGCAACAATTGGCCGGTGGAATAGGCCGGCGTCCATTCTGTATTTTTGTTCCTGGTAGAAAAGTAAAAAAAAAAGAGTTAAAAACAGTTGTTTTTTTGTGTGTGTGCAAGTGTGCAACGAACTCCCAGACTAGTATTACGACTTTACGAGTAGTACTACCTCAAGTTCATCATAGTCTGATGCTCCTCACAGAAAAGGGATCTTAGAAGGAGGAGTTTTTAGACAAGAAAAGAAAGAAGCAGGTCAAAGGTTTTATTAGAGGTGATCAACTCCTCAACAACAACGGCAGGCTCTCACTTCTTGTGGATGGTTTATTTGTAAGGTGAGCTGCCTCTCTATAATAGTTTCTACCTGCATCGTCTGTTCTTTTTAGTTTTCTAATCTACGATGTGGTTACAGATTTTAACTCTTTGCTTCGCTAGGCTAACTTGTGCAAGATCACTGAGGAGAAGATCTTCTTGAGCCCAGTGGCGTAGGCCTGCAGTGGAGTTGTTGCCTTGTAGGCTCCTTTCTGATTAGTAATGTATCATAGCCGCTCCAAGAGGTGCTCATCCTGTGGTGTTGTATTATGCTGTTCTAGTAAGCTTGTAATCTTGCTTACAATACCTTGGTTGGACTTGTTGATGTTAAGTTACAGACACTAGTCCCAGGCCAGGTCTCACGCCTCTCTCGGTCTCTCACTCTCTCCCCACTCCCCCAGAGGTGAGGCGACGAGGCGCTGTGCGGCCTCGGCAAGCGGCGCGGCGGGCACGACCTCGACGGCCGGGCGGGTGGCGGCCGCAGGTAACCGGCGAGGACACTAACATGAGAACAGAGGAGAACGTAGTAGGGCGTAGCGTCGATTCAAACCTGCTGGAGCAGCGCCAGGAGGAGGCGAAGAGCATGCTGGCGTGGTGCCCGCGGCAGTGCCGCCGTGCCCGGGCGTGCCTGCGTGCAGCCTCCGTACCGTGCCGGCGTGGGTCTAGCCCAAACGACGGTGTCGGGCCATATCGACCACCGTGTCCGGTTCTTAAGCCCGATACGGTCCGAGCAACAGTACCGTACTAGCACGGCACGGTCCATTTCATATCGTGCCGGGCTTTGAGTTGGGTCATGCCCACCGTGCCTCGAGCTGACTCAAAAAAGTCTGGCCCGATGTCCACCTCTGCCCCTAGGTTAGCTTCATAAGTGGTTTTCGCTGCATTGGTATCCACATCATTGAGTTTGAGCTCAACTGGCATCCTAATCGGCTTAAACAAATAAAAAAGTGTAAATATTTATATATGACTCCATTGGGACCGTATGACAACATTTTCTCTTCTTACTTCATTGCATCAGAGAGAACTACAGAGGAGAGGAGAGCTACACGATACACGAGGCGGTAGGCTATGCACGACGCTGGGCGGTGAAGAGGCACAGGTGCAGGGCAAATTGGAATGTTGTGACATAACGAACCTTATGGTGGTGATGGTTTAGGGAGAGGCAGGTAGCGTTGGCAGCGGAGCTATGGAGACAACGATTAGTGAGTCAATACTAAGGTCTTGTTTGGTTTTAAGCTAATCTTACTTAAGTGTGATTCAGCTCCACAAGTGTGATAAAGTTTGTTAAAGAAAATGAGTCTCTCATGTCTAAAATTTGAGACTAAGAATATGACAAGGTATAATTGTGACAATGAATTAAATACTTATTTAAGACTCTATGGTACGTTTAAACTTAAATATGACAAAATTAACTCAAAACTAAATATATCGGAAGTGTGTCAAAAGATAGGTGAGGACGCGGACGATCGTCTACGAAGCAACCGGATTGAGTCTCGCTTGTGGCGACAAACTACAGGGAAGAAGCTCGATGGCGTCAGAGAAAAAGAACTACGAATACGAGCAGTTATCGGCACGAAACTCGAATTAATCTGGGGATGTGACAGAGGAGACGCTGGGCCCTTCTCAAGAAGTTTGACCAGATTGGCCAAGCTGACGAATAAGCCGAACTTGACAAAACTTTAACGGGTGATACTACCAATCGGATATCTATTCACTATTTAATTTCTTAATGCATCGTGTAATATTTTTTTCTCACGTCTATAATTTTTTTAACATCTACAGTATTTTGTTTTCTACAGATATTTGTACTATTATCAAAGAAAAATATTACACGTATGAAAAAAAAATGTTTCACACGTAAAAAAAAAAATTATAAACATCCGAAAAAATGGAGGTCCGAACAGTAAGTCATTCTGAATTTTATTAGTAGAGTCTCAGACCCACAGTAACAAACGCTACCTGACTCTGCAAGTCCATATCTTGGATTTGGATCTCAGTGTCGTAGAAAACGGCTACACTAAGCATTAAAAAAATAGTTTTTATTAGACCCACAAGCAAATTAACACGATTTTGATGTGTCAGGCGTAGGGATGAAAATGGGTCGAATAGTTTCCGATTGATCCGGATATTTTTGGATACGGATTCTGTCGGATTGGATATTTGTCGGATAGTATCGGATCGGATACGGATAAGGATTTTTTTTTTGTCGGATACGGATTCGGATTCGGTAGCTCACTATCCGTCAGAAACAGATACGAATTCGGATAATCCGGATATTGATGGATCGGATATCCGGATATACATGTGGCTGGGCCAAAACTACTATTTTGGCCAAAAAGGTTTCTTAATTTCAGAATTGTTTTCTAATTTAATTAATCTATAAAGCAAGTTTTAATTATTAAAATTAGCAAACTAACTTAAAAAATTATGAAATTTTTTTGAGAAAGTTACCGAAGTAATATAACATTTAAAAAATTATTTTAAAGATTTTATCAGATTTTAAATTTTCTCAAAAATTCGAAACCTCCTATTCTTAATAGAAAAATATTTTAAATAAGTAGCTAAAAAAAGCATAAAAACTCATAAATACATAATTTATCATTTTAAACATAATTCAACAAAGAATATAAATCTTGATTCATTACATGTAAGTGTTATATACTTTTTCTAGAGACATGATATCTAAGTATTATCAAACTTCTAGTGTGTTACGTGTTTACTTCTATTTGCATCTCTGAGCAAGGATTATCTTTAATTTGTGTTTTGATTTGCGTGTATGATAAACTTATCCTATGTGTGTGATAAACTAAGTATTATACAATTTTGTTTGCGATATGGTATTTGACTATTGTCTAAGTAAATGAAAATACTTATATTTGTTCAATTTTCAATAATATTTTGATCAAATCAACTAGTTATGTATTTTCGTTGATTTTTATGTACAATCTAAGGGGTTATCATGTTTGATAAATATTCGAAATCGTATCCGATTCGATTCGTATCTGTATTCAATATTATCCATATTCGTATTCGTATCCGGACTATCCGTATCTGTAACCGTATCTGAGAAAAAAATATGAAAACAAATATGGTAGAGCTACTACTATCCGTCCGAATCTGATCCGTTTTCATCCCTAGTCAGGCAACCAATAGTGTCTGCCCCTGTGATTCTGTAGTATCTATAAGTTAAAGCCATGTTTGTAACTCATAGGGTGTCCGTGCATTGCAACGGAATCCTAAAAAAAAGTGATACATATAAGTAGAAATGATCCTAAGCTATACAATAAAGTACAATTTCTTTTATACACACATGAAACGGGACATATCTCGGTAAGCTAGTAAATAAATTAGATTATAAATAAATGTTTTATGTTGAGTCTCGTCCAACATGAATACAAATAAAACATCTTTCAGTTGTATTATAAGATATCTATGATGTAAAAACTTTGTAGACGACATTCTTAGTGAACCTTTCATCTGAATTGAAGCGCCCATCTTTTGCGGTACAACAAATATTTTAAGATTGCTGCTTGTGATGTAGAGTTATCTATCAAAGAACCAAATTAGGAATATAAAAGCATACATTTTGGATGGTAGCAATTTTCTCGTAAGGATGGGGCCGGAGAGCAACCTCCCCCATGGGAACAGGAACAGAGCTACAAGGATTTAGTAAAAATTATAAATATATTATTTTAGTTATAAATTATTATTTTCCAATAGGAGGGATCAGGGTGCGGGAGCGTCCCTAGATACGATCATACGACATGAGGAATCATCGTCGTCATATGCCGTTGCAGAAGAATCCGAACACTGAGCTCTCGAAACAGACGGCTTCAGCTTGGAGTCGAGGTAAGCGGTTTTCCTTTCGCAAAGAAAGCTTCTAAAAGCTCGGGAGGTTCCAGCTGAACTAAACAAACAGAAAAACGGCAGCCACTACGTGTAAAGCAGCTCCATTGATGTCGAATAGATAGTTATCTTCTTTGACTCGTTTAACCATTCTATTCTTACAAATGTTGCTGTACAAACTCGAGGCGTGCCACATAGGAAACGCGACGCTCGCAAACGTACACAGTGAAGTTGAGCATAATTCTCACACTCTCTGTATTGAATCATGTGTAGGTACAAGTATAGAGTTACAAAGCGAAGAGAGACTAACACTAACAGTATATATGTGCTATTTGAAACAGTTTCCTAACCAGCTGCGGCTTCGTGGAAGTCGAAAGCCATCCCAAACAGTAGGCTTTTAGAAAAGCCAAAAGCCTCTCATAACTAGAGAAAGCCAAAAGTCTGTAACTGCTCCGGACTAGCTTACCGTAACTTTTGTGGGTTAGAATTAGATCTTTGCTCTTAAAAGTTAGAGTTATTTATCCACTCTATACGAGGTATAAATATTGCAACCCCTCCTCTCCCCACCCCATTTGATCCCATTGCCCAGCGTTTCTGGCTTGCCGTGCCGCCATCCGCCCCCTCCAACTGGGGTCATCGTCTGCACAGGCCTGCCGTTCGGCCACTCCGATCGGCGCCACCCTCTCCTGCCTCTTCCGCCTGGCGCCTCCCTGCCCTGAGTGACGCGGACGGCCATCTCTCCCACATCCAGTCTAGTGCTCCGTCGTCCGCCTCTGGTTTTCATCTAGGTCGTGAGGTACCAGAGCCCCCCTCCTGTAAGGATAGTTGTCTAGACTGCTCTTGTGTAAGAACAATCGCAAGCACATGATGCATGACGTGCTACGATTTAACTACCCATATAGTTTATTTCCTCCCGTTTTGTCTAAGAATTTTTGTCTACTTCAAACTTCAGAGTAGGATGGAGCTGGGGGATTGAGGCTGTACTGTAGTAGTATTGTACTCTGTACATAATTTGGTTAATATGTTAGTTCAGAAGTAGCACTGCGTTTCATCCAAAATTAATTTTGTTTTCGTTGTAGCATAGAAGCACTTGTAAGGTTGGTGCATACATTAGCACTTCTGAGAGGGTGAGATCGTTTATACTGCTTTCTTGTCACTTAAAAGAGAGAAGAAGAGATCTGCATATTTGGTTTTATCAAACTCCTGTTGCATATAAAGAAGAATCCGTTAGAAGCTAAGCCATGTGTTGTCCTTTGAAACACAATGTAGGAAAATTGAATAGCGATAATTGAAATTATTGAAAAAGTAGAAGATTTAGGTTCATGTTGCCCTGACCCAATTGCTAGTGCATAGGTTAGTTGCTGCATTAAGGCCAGATTTTTTGGTGTCAACAATCAGTAGGACCTATTTTTGCAATTCTAGGATGTTCAGCAGCAAGCAGTACAGAGCTTTTTTATCCCCATTGCCAGTTCACAAGATTGGCTGGCTACTCGGGAAGCAATGTCATGTGGTATTCAAGATATCAATACATAGGGACAAAACATATAGATCTAAATCATATAAGAGCATATTGTTTAGCCATCTTTGAAACAAAATAAATTTAACTGCCATACTGTACACTGTGCGAAGATCTAGAAGCCATCTTGGGTTCTTGTTCGCTGGTTTGATGGCCATAATTATGCTAATGAAACCAGTTACATATTAGTAAGGCCAATATCGACCTAGGGCTGCTAACTTGTGTAAAAACAAAAGGATGCTTTCAGCTTACTCTGTGAATATCTTTTCAGCAAGCCATTAGTTCTTCAAATATGCTTTCAGCTTTACATCTACAGAGTAACCTCATAAAATTCAGTAAAAATAATTATTCTTTCAGATTTACACGAGGGAACCGTTGTTTTTTCCAGGATTGTGAATTGTGTCGAAAATGGAAGAGTCCATCAAGAATTGTGATTTTGAATCCTTTGCAGGTTGACTTGTGTAGATAGCAACCAGTTTCATGCTGTTGGTTATATCAACTAGTTTAAAGTTGTATCAATCCTGGAATAATGTTTGTTATAAACCTTTATCATGTAAAAGGAGGGATGCTTGTATCTTGGATGCCTTTTGGCTTCAAGTCAAATTTTGGTTCAAAGACAAAGCATCTGCTAATTTCCATGTGATTCTCATCGATCTTTTGTTGTTGTAGCCGCCGTTTGGACTTATTTCCTTTGCTATTTGTATTTGGGAGTTGAGGTGATGTGCAGGCATGGTGCCAGTATGCGTAGCTACCCCGCTTTACAAAAAGTACACTCTTCCAAAAATCATGCATATATGATATTACAAATCTACACATATGATTTTCATGTATCTAAATTAAATATTTAAAAAGATATTAGCAAGTACCACTTATATATTATATTTTGTTATATAATGCTTGGAAATTAATAATGTACTACACGTCACGTTTAGATCTACATTTTTATACCATGTGCAAAAAAACATCCACTCATATATGCTTCAAACAACATCAAACAAGCTGTGATTTGACTCATGGGTATTTTAGATATTTTTCAACTCAGAACAACCTTACAACTAATCTAAAAGCTAGGTTGCCAAACATCAAACCTTTTCAGCCCAGCCGTGTAGCTGGTCAGCCATGTAGCTCAACCGAAAGCTACTTCTTAGAAAAGCTACATCCGTTCTAAACAGGGCCATAGTTGCATGCACATGAGAAGCAGGCGGTCATGTTCTGGTGTGATTCGAAGGTGTAGAAAGCGTATGACTCGGTGACAGATCCAGGTTCCCTTTTTATCTTAGCCGTTCGTGTCAGATTCAACAGATCAGGTATTCTAAAAGAGAATAGATGATCAACATCAACTCCTAATTAGAAGTAGTATAGATGTATTAATATTTTCGATTCCTCGAAAAATTTTAAGCATCTAATAATAAAATATAAATCAGTCAAGCCCATTAACATCCCTAACTGCACATGCTCTTTGCAGTGAGTAGATCACGAAAGATCATGTGCTCCTACCCAGAATTGCACACAGATATTACCCTGATCCGATAAGAATCTACCACGTTGCAGTCAACAAACGTGCGCATAAATCAGATGGGTGAACACTGTAGAAAAAGGATCATGAGGAATCTGCACACATGTCATGTCGTAGTCTTGCCCACTCGGCCACTCTCCACGAAAATCACGTGTGCAAACAGAAGCTAAGCAAGAATTAAGATAAGCTTAGTCTCCCGTATATATACGCTGGACAAGCCAACGACCGTTAGAAAGAAAACCAAGAACACCACACGGGAAGGGGGGAAAAGGTTAAGGAAGTCGAGCGAATTGAAGCAAAATTCGTGGAACACGCCGGAATTCGTTGTGTTTGGAGGCGGGTTTGGGGATAAATTTTGGGGATTTCTTTCTGCTGGAGATTTGATTTGAGGTTTCTTGTGGAGAGGATGGCTTCCGCAAAATCCGGGGAGAAAGCGAGCAGCTTCGCCATGGCCTGCAGCCTCCTCAGCCGCTACGTCAGGCAGAACGGCGCGGCCGCCGGCGAGCTCGGCCTCAGCATGAGAGGTGAGCGACTTCCCCGTGCTGTGTTTTTCTCGAAGAATAATTTGATCTTTTGGTCTTGGGAGTTGGGCCTTTTTTTCTGGCTCTCTCTCTCTCTCTCTCTTCTGCTGGGAGTTTAGAGCTATTTGCTGGGGGAAAATAGTAATTTGGAGTTCGATTCCTGTAAAAAGTTGCAATTTTGAGGTGCTTTCGTAGGAGTTTCCTGTGAGATCTGGTCTCAAAGTTTGGATTTTGGAATTAAAAGTCCCACCTTTCGTAAAGAACATGTGTCCAACCTGCGGGCTTTGGCTGAAAAAGCATACCGTTCTGCGTTTCAGGTAAAGCCGCTGATGCGTCGAGGACGCCTGCGACGATGAGCTTCCTTCTGGGGTCGGACGCGGAGAAGGGGGAGGCGAGGAAGGATACAATGGAGCTCTTCCCCCAGAACGCCGGCTTCGGCTCCGAGGCCGGCGCGCAAGAAGCCCCTGATGCGAGGTATTGGACGACACAAACACCTCTCGATCTGCTGTGATCTGTTCCGTTTCAGTTCAGTTGTAGCAGCAGGAGCAGTAGTAACTAGTTACATGACTGGCCTGACCAGATCTCGTCGCGAGTTTGCAGTTCTCCCGTCGTGTGAGCCAGCACCGTACTCGTGGTAAACTAGGAACCGCCGTTCACTACAGCTTAATGTGATCTCTCGATCTAGAACTGAATGTTCTGAGAGTGATTGATGAACCAAACAAAAATCAAGCGTTAATTGTTAGGAGCTGTTCTTCTGATTGTAAGATGGATATCTGTTGGGCTTAAGACGATGAGCGCTTGTCTACCAAAATCGGTTAAGTAATTCAGGTTCTCTGGTGCGATTCCCAGGGAGCAAGAACAGAAGCGCCAGCTGACCATCTTCTACGGTGGGAAGGTCCTCGTGTTCGATGACTTCCCAGCTGAGAAAGCCATGGACCTGATGCAGCTGGCTGGCAAGGGTGCCCCCACAGCTCAGAGTTCTGCCTTGCTGCCATCCTCCACAACTGCAACCGTCACTGATAGCACTAAGGTCTCAGCCGTGCCAGCCCCAGCAGCATCTGCATTACCTGCTACCCAGGTCAATGCCCAGAAGCCTGTTCGTCCAGGTGCAGCAGGTAAATCCACCACCTGTTGTTTGTATCGTTGTCTATCGGAATATGTGCGTAACATCTGAATGGTTAGTTTTTGTCGCACTGATTGTTCCTCAATCCATTGTCTTGCAGAGCTGCCTCAGTCCAGGAAGGCGTCGCTTCACCGGTTCCTTGAGAAGAGAAAGGATCGGTAGGTTACTTTCACTGTCAGGATGACACAAATATGGCCAAATTCTACAAGCCTAGCATTTTGATCTAACATGTGTTGTTCCTTGTCTCAGCCTTACTGCAAAGGCACCATACCAAGGCTCCCCTTCAGATGCTACACCGGTCAAGAAGGAGCTGCCGGAGTGTCAGCCATGGCTCGGGCTAGGACCTCAGGTCGCCGGTCCTGACCTGACCTTGCGCCAGGAATGTAGCCTATGATAAGCATTGCAGTTTTCGAATCTGCGATAACTCCTGTCACCAGAGAACTGGGCCATTGAACTTGTCACAAGTCATGTGTTAAGTGTTTTTCAGTTAGGCCATGATTC
Organism: Otatea glauca; assembly: GCA_036346275.1. NCBI lineage: Eukaryota > Viridiplantae > Streptophyta > Magnoliopsida > Poales > Poaceae > Otatea > Otatea glauca. The sequence goes on along the minus strand of CM070715.1, from coordinate 37,997,401 downwards.
CGTTATATGTGATATTTCTTCCATTAATACTATATATAGGTTGGATGTAAAGAAAGTCACTGATAATGATGATGACCTGTGCTGAGACAAGTTTTGGCTCATTAAGCCATGGTGATCTGACCCAAATTGCATGGTAGAAAGGCGAAGAGAAATTGTAACCGGTGCAAAGAACTTGTTTGTACTCATCTCTCATCTTGAGAGATACTGTACCATTTGTTTTTTGGCATTGCTGTGTGCAAAGCAAGTGATTGTAATTGATACAGATCGTAATAAGATTGTTTTCGTACTCCTGTTGATGCTTTTCGCTTCCCGTTGCCTGTGCTATAGTTCATGAGATGAATTTGCAAAAAGTTGGTTGATTCTACTTGAAGTTGCGTTTAAATTTGTTGAATACTAATACAAAGCCTGAAGCTGGAGTTAGGCCAAGCAAGCATGTATTATTGTGGATGGTCATCGCCAGCATGTTTGCTTCAGATTTTAGCAGACGTTTGGCATTCCACAGACAGAAGAGAAGAGAGCGAGAGAAAAGGGCCACCTTAAGAAAGGAAAACAAAAACAGTTGCACCGGCCAAAACAAAGCGTGTTCGCTTGACAACAACTACTAATTCATTGAGGCGTGGCTCTCGATTCTCACTGCAACTTGCAAGTTTGATGAAGAAGAATGCGCAATAAGAAAAGTTCCGTTGCAAGTTGCAGCTCGTTCCTAGATATTTCTGTTTTGCACTGCCAACACGCGCAAACACAGAAACAAAACGATCATGGGAGATTCCTATCCAAAACGTGTATGCGTTGTCAGGCAGGCAGGGCAGGGCTGGGATCGATCGACCGATTGATCAGATAGGGTCGAAGGCTTCGCACGATGGAGGCTCACAATATGCTAGGCTCATACTGCATGTGAGAAACGGAACGAAGGTGTGCAGTCCTACGAAACTTGCAAAATGAATGAGGAGAAATTAGAGGGAGAGAGATAACAGAGCTAAAGCGATGCTGTGGGGCAAATGGCAAGGCACGTTGGGGGGACACGGAGAAGATGCATATCACCCTCAGACCTACAGGGAACCGGATAATCATCATAATGTTGGTTTGCTTTAATGCATGCATACACCTTCAGTGGTTGTTTGGATCTAATAGAATAGCACTAAGTTTGCATAAAAACATAATTTCCTACGAATTTTAGAACCACTTTTAGGTAGTTATTCTGTTATCATATGGGTCTATAAAATTCTTTGTTTGAATGACCACAAACTGAAAACAAGTTTTACTAACACACTGTTTGGCTAACATAACAAGGAAATGCATTACTCCCACATGATCCTCTACTACCTACTTTCCCAGTCGTAGTCCTCTTCCTCCTGGTCGCCGAGTACATGGATCAATCACCTCCTTTCCTTCTCCATTCTCTCCTCGCTCTATCTCCATGCCGACCGTTCTGCCGGTCGATCCGCCGTCGGCAGCCGCTCTTCGGTGGTGCATCGTCGCCTGGACCGGCCGGTCCAGCACCAAAAGTCTCGACAGGTGAAGAATGGCTCCTCGTTGGTTTGTGGTATGTAGGATTGGATCCTCAGGTGGAGAGACGGTGATTGCGAAGCCTATTTAGTTGTTTTAGAGCTCGAAACCGTCTTCTGAATTTGATTTGCTGTGGTTGGTGCTCGTTCCAGGTGTATCTTAACTATCAGCTACTTGATTCCACATTCAGCATCTTGCTTCCTGCACATACTGACAGTTACTTTATCTGTCATTATATTCTCTCGCTTAACATTCATTTTGTGTTTAATTTGAGTTTTGTACTGACGTGAGTCTTTTCGATTCCGTGATAAAGCACGGGAGGCAAGCAGAAAGCAAATTGATGCTACAAGCTATGATCCTGACTTGTTTTCGATTAGAACGATCTCATGAGCCGAAGGGGCATGCACCGGATGAGCACAGAAACGTCAGTGGAGGTATGCAAATGACGGGTCGGTGGAGGTGCTAGCCGGCGGCTGACGCGCTGTGCGGAGGCGCCGGCCGGCGCGGTGCGGACGGTGGAGCCGGGGGCGGCAGAATAGGCGTTGTTGAGAACAGTGGCCAAGCCAGGATGAAATTGGAGGGAGGCCGGAAGGACTAAGCAATTTGTTTTAACCAAAAAGTTAAAGGAGGTTAAGCTAAATTAAGAAATATAACAAATACAGTCTTATATAATTCAAATTCATATATAAATAAAAGAGAAATAAACACAAATATATAATTAAGATACTTCGTACAGCCATATCGATGCGACGGATGGTGAATTTAAAACCAATAAAGCCTTCCTGTTAGCTACCTCCTTGATTGAGAACAAGTACACCGGGAATTGATTTCGTTAAAAAGTCGATTTTCGTAAAATCGTGAAAAACTAGTTTTCGTTGTCCGCAAGTTAGTTACCTATCCAAACAAAATTTCAGGTTGTTACTATCTCTGTTCTTAGATAGATAGTGTTTTAGGATTTTACACTTCAATTAACCAATAAAGCATATATATAGCTTCTTTCAGAAATCTCGCTGTAGCTAATTGTGTTGGGAATTTTTCTTAGTAACACTGCAATTAAACATGTGTAAATTATAAAATAATTCTAACATTCAAACCGAGGCTACTATGTTCGTGGGCATCTACCGAACTAACATGCTTTAGCGCTTTGGCTGTTGTGACACACGTGAGCAGGTTTCCAATAAAACCAACGAAAATCATGATTTTCGACCGTATCGAACAGCCTTGATATTTGAAATCAGTCAGTAAACTAATTTAATTCAAAAAATTCAGAAAATTTGGGCAAATTTATTCGAAAGTTCTATAAAATTAATATTAATAGCTATTTGACATCTGGGATGAAATGTTTTTGAAAAAACAAATTTGAGAGGCATTTTTAAGCAAATTCGAATATACATAATAGAAAAAAGAAAAAAGGGGCAAAGCAGTCAGCAATTTTTGATTTAATTGAGCTGTCAAATCGTTTTAAAATTTTTGTGTACGGTCATGAGGCAATGCTAATAATGGTGTAAAAATTTTAGATGATGATCAGACATGAGATTTTTGTAAAATTCTGACAGTGCTACTGCCTTCGTATATGTTGTTTTTGATTTTTCAAGGGGTAATAAATGAAGACTAATATTTTTGAAAATTTTACTACATGATCCTTGGGCACTATTTATGATACCATTAAAATTTCAGAGCATGACCAAACTTGTAAAGTTTTACAATAATCTGATAGTGCCTCTATTCCTTTTCATTAATTACTGTTTTTAATTTTCTGAAAGCACTAAATGAAAATTTTGTTGAAATTTCTCTAAGGTGTTTTATAGATTAATTAGGATTTATTCAGATTTTCTAGAATTTTTTCAAAATTTCTTGATTGTACCGATCTTCAATTTAAATCGTTTGAAAATCGAAATAAAAACCGGTCTTTGAGTGCGTCGTTCGAGGTCGAAAATCGAAAAAAACCAATCGAAAATCGGCCAAAATAGTTCGATTCGTTATTTTTCTACTCTCTTTGAACACTAAATTCAAAAATTTTAACTTTATAATTTGTTCGATTTCTATAGATTTTCAACGAAAATCCATGTCTAGCAAGCACTACTCGAATTTTCGTCTAGATTCGGTACCGTTAACCAGGGTTCAAAATTTCGTCGAATTTCGGCGAAATTTCGGACCACCCCGAAATCTAAACTACCGGCCGGATAAAAAATTGAAATTACTACAGTAAATTTCACTTTTTTTCTCGGCGAAATTTAATGTTTTTTGGCTGGTTTTGAATATTTTAAGGCCAGATTTGGTCCAATAAACCTTAGGAAAGTCATCTCCTATGAAAATTTGTTGAAAAACCGAATTTTTGAGACATTTTAAATTTTCGGCCAAAACACTATCAGATTTTTATAAAATTGTACTAGGTTGGTAATGAGTTGAAAATTTTATAGTACTATATTTAGTATCTTAGGATCATACATAAAAAAATTGAAAATAATTTAACTTAATTTGTTATCCTTACAAAATCAAAAATAGAATGAACATAATTGGGACTGTTACATTGTCAGAATTTTATAAATTTTATTGAGTGTGATTATGATCTAAATGTTTTTTTAGAGATTAATAATTTCCTTATTACCATTATATAAAAGTTTCAAAAAATTTCAACTTTTTTTGTTTGGTCAATCAAATCTATGTAAGCATTGAACTTCGTTTGTTATATTATATTTCAAAAATCAAAAATAAAAGAACATAAATGGTACTGTGCCTCGTAAGAATTTTATAAATTCACTGGAGTGTTATAATAATTCAAAATATTTATGAGATATTAAGAACTTCCTTATCACCCTTCTTTAAAATTTTCAAAAAATTTAAACTTTTTTTTATTGCTAAAGCAAATCTATGTATTGATCATGAGGCTTTTATTAGGACGTAGCACTGTCTGAATTTTAAAACATTATTTGAGAATGATCATCACCTAAAAATTTTAAATCAACATTAATGTTACGTCAGGACTATCCACAAAAAATTCAAAAGTTTTTAACATGGTTTAGATAATTGTTCATTTTGTTCAAGTTTACCGGTAAACCTTTTAAAAGGGCAGTAGTACTGTTAGAATTTTAAAAACTTCATACAGTTTGATCATCATCTGAAAAGAGCATTAGAGATACATCATAACCATGAAAAAAAATTTCAATTGTTTATAACGTGGTTTGAACCATTTTGCATTCGGTTCAAAATTGTCGGTCAGTGTTTTATCAGGACAGTAGCAATGTTTAAATTTTTAAAAATTCCATATACTTGAGAATAATCTGAAATTTTTATGAAAATATCATCTATATATCAGAACTCTACAAAAAATATTTCAAAATTTTTCGACATCTTTTAACCCATTTTTTTCCGTTGCAAAAAGGCCGAAATTTCGGTATATTTTGGCGAATTTCGTTTCTTCTCGGTACAAATCGAACCGGATTTGAATTTTGGTTTTTGAATTTTGAACAAGATTTGTCCGAAATATCCGAATTTCACAAAAATTTTAGATTCCGGTTCTAAACGGTATTTTATCCGAAAACGAAATTTGAATCCTCGCCGGTTACCCTGCACGTGAGAGTAAAACTCAAGTCTGTAGCCTGAAAAATCTGACGGCAACTTTACTATCGATCATGGCCGGCAAGCACCCAAGCACCTCCATCAGGGAATCTTCTAGTATTATATGTTTTCTCACGCCGCTGCCGCTTTCATGAACTTTATTCATTGCATATATATATACCACTTGTCATCACATGCAGATCGATCAATCTGCTGTTACTTCTTCTATAAATTAATTAATAGATAAAATATATAATTAAGGGACCCATATAGTAGCTTGGTTTCCTGTGTGCTTTTGAATTCCACGGGCGCTGCGGATCGATGCACGGAACTACTGCAGGATGAGGCGATGAGTTGAATTTTGGTAGCACGAGCTTTTCCAACCGAATTTTTTTAAATAATATATTTTTAATAAATATTTACAGAAATAATATATCAAACACTTTTACACACATATCGCAGTTCCAATTTGCGGCAATCAGTATGTCAAAATTTCAAATTGCGACAGAGGACGCTTCAGGTCTATGTTGCAATTCCAAATTGCGACATACTGTTTGTCGCAAATTGGAACTGCGACAGACAGTGTGTCGCAACTGTTGGCCTCTCTATCGCAATTCCAAATTGCGACAGAGGGTGTAAAAACGGGCGCTCCAGCCTTCGGCCTCATTTTCACCGAGACAAGCAGCCAAGCGCTAGAGAAAAGAGAGAAGAAAGAAAAGAGAGGAGGAAGAGGAGAGGAGAAAGAGGAGAGGAGAGGAGAAAGAGGAACAAGAGAGGAGCTTCGTCCAGTGTTCAGGTAATTTTTTTCGTTGATTTAAATTATAATTTAGACCAGATGAATTAGATTAGTAAGTACTTAGTTTTGTAGAGCAATTAATATTTAGAAAAATGATATAGTGATTAATTAGATATGTAGACTGACAATAGTTTATTTAAATTTACGATTTAGACGTATAGAGTCGTGATAGTTTATTTAAATGCAAACGTCTAGACTCGCAATTGGAAGGACAGAATTTGCTATTCCCAGCGTATAACATCCATAGTAAAAATTCGACGTATGTCCGCCATTCTCACCCAAAGCGGGACCGCCAAATACAACCGAGTCATTAGTTTTCCCCTTTATGAAAAGATCAATCTGCTTCATTCCTAAACCTACCAACTAGCGTATATTTTTCGAAGTGAGGGGGAATTAGAGTGGAGGACCCAGGATTTCTAAGATAGGCGTTCGGAGTAGCAAGATATTGTTCAATAGAAAAATTAAAAGTCCATAGTAGCAAAAATCAAGTGCAGATTGTTCCTTCTAGAGTTTATTTAAATTGACGATAGTGATCGGGTTATATAGGATTTTAATTATTCAGTTGTATGGAGTTATAATAGGTATGTTTTGACAGGTATGGATGAATGAGTAGAATTTAAAATACAATACGGAGAAGGGGTTCCGCAGATGGGTGCACAAGGGGTGGAACTTAGTCATTTTTCAAGTGTCATGGCTGGCCTGTCACGTGCTGGTGAGCGTTCTTGGGGCACGGTTAATAGATGGTTGTACCACATGTTTTCGTTGGATAGTAAATTGCAAGACCTCAAGCTGCACGGAGTATGGTCTCGGAGACAGGATTGCACGCACTGAGAGTTAGTAGAACTGAAGGGGCCAAAGTCCTGGAGCTCGTACGTAAGATTGGCAAATAAGAATGGTTGGCCATTAGTGTTGTTGGCGCAAGCATTTGAGAAAACCAATGCTGGCCATACGACGCAGGAGGAGGTTATTGGTGATGAATCGAAGGAAGTTGGTGAGAGCAGCCGAACCGAAGAACGCTTAGTGAGGCAGGATGTCAGCTCGAGTGATGAGGGTGTGCGAGGTGAGGAAGTTGATGTTCCAATGCAAGATGTTTAGGTACCTTCGGGTGTGGCAGACGAGGGAGAAAATATTGAATCGTTGGTTGAAGCGATGGAGGCGAAGAGTCAGGAATATGAGGATTTGAGTAATAACGAAGACGATGAAGAGTATTTCCCTGCGGAGTGGGATGCATGTCAGTTCGATAGATTGGTGGTCAACACGGGTGAACACTTCGTATGGCAGTCGGATCAGAATGAAGTGAGGCAAGGTGCTATTTACAAGAATAAGTTTGAGGTTCAGAAAGCAGTGACAGTATGGACAGTGTCGCTTGGTAGAACCTTTAAAGTTGCGAAGTCAGACCAACAGGTATATGATGTCAGATGACAGATAGAGGGTTGCTCATGGCGTGTGCATGCGTGCCAGCCTAAGTGGGATACTATTTAGAAGTGTTCTATAGTCGTCCCACACACATGCGTGCTGACGGAGTCTACCCAATCGCATAGAAACATATCTTCAGGTTTTATTGCAAATGCAATGTATGGGGAGATTGTGGGCAACCTGGATTTGGAGCCACGTGCCATCATACTTGCAATAGAGCAGAGATTTCACTACACCATAAGCTATGCGAAAGTATGGAGAGCGAAGCAGAATGCATTGAAAACTAGATTTGGTACGTACGAATACTCATATCAGAACCTACCAGCTATGCTTGAGGTGATCAAGGAAAGAAATCCTGGAACTTATATCGATATTTGTGAGCAGCCCTCGCAGCGCTTCCCTAGGAAGATGGTACTGGAGCAGGCATTCTTTGCTTTCGGTGCATGTGTCAACGCGTTTAGACATTGTCGTCCGTTGTTATGTGTGGATGGGACATTCTTGACTGGAAAGTATAAAGGCCAGATATTAACTGTCATAGGAGTAGATGGCAATAATCAGGTTGTTCTAGTAGCGCTCGCATTCATGGAGGGTGAGAACACAGAAAGCTGGATCTGGTTTTTAAGAAACGTGAAAGACGGCACCGTGGATCAGCGGCCTGGAGTGTGTGTTATACACGATCGGCATCCCGGGCTGTTGCAAGCGGTCTTGCATTTGCAGAAAGGTGCAGAAGAAACACATGCATGGCCTGATTTGCGAAATAAGTGGTGCAAGGGGCACATGGGTGCTAACTTCTACAAGAAGTTCAAGAATAAGGAGCTTATGAAGCTTTTTAAAATGTTGTGCGACCAGACTCAATAGAGAAAGTTTGATGCACTGTGGAAGAAGTTAGACGAGCTGACATCAAGGCATACAGTAGAGGCAGCGAAGAGGCCAATGCCCGGCAAAGAGGCCCCAGTAGCGCTGGAAATGTTACCCATAGAGCCTCCGTATTTGGTCTGGAGGAATGGAAGATCCATAAAATGCTTCTCCGAATGGATAGAGTATGAGCCTAGGGAGAAATGGGCATTGCTTTATGACATCGATGGTGCCCGATATGGGGTTATGATGACAAACTTGGCTGAGGTTTACAATTGGGTCATGCGAGGCCTGAGACCCCTTCCTCTTGTTGCTATAGTGGAGGGTGTTCTTTATGGTATTACGAAGTACTTTGTGGATCGTTATGCTAGAGCATTAGTCCGTATGAGTAACCCTAATGTGAAATACTCACAGGTCATCTATACGTACATGGAGGAGAAATGAAAAAAAGGGGAGATGCATAGAGCATTGAAGATGAGCACGAGGGAGCTTCGTTTCGAGGTACTGTGTAAAGAGAAAGTCAGTCGTGGGACGAACCGGCGTAAAGTTGCTCATGAATGCATTCTACTTCGGCAAACATGTGTCTGCAGCTACAACAAGCCTCGTCTCTTACATAAGCCATGCTCGCACGTAATGTCTTCCCGCTCAACAATCTGTATGGATCCAGGTATATTCTTGTCACAATTCTTCAATAAAGAAGCGGTGACGACAGCTTGGAGCGGTGAAATTTACGGCTTTCGAGTGGTGGGTTTGTTCACGGAGCATCAGAGATGGGAGGATACAAGGTGGGTTCCTGATGTCAGCAGGCGGAAGGGCGTAGGGCGATGACAAAGAAGACATATAAGGAACGATATTGACGCTGCAGAAAATGGGCATCGTGTGAAGAAATATTCAGTTTGTAAGGAAGGAGATAGCACATTCTTTCAAGTATTGCCTGACAGTTCAGAGGCCGTGACAATGTTGTATGGGTTTTGCATATAAAATTGAACTAGTTTACTCGCATGCCAATGTGATATGTCAAATTCATAGTTTACTCGCATGCCAATGTGATATGTCAAATTCATATATGTAATGCATGTATGGATATTTATGTGTAATGCATGTATGGACATTTGATGTGTACTGCATGTATGGATGTTGGATGTGTAATTCATGTATGGACATTTGATGTGTAATGCATGTATGAACTTCTGATGTGTATTGCATTCTTTATGGTTCGAATTTGTATGTGTGATGCATGTATGGATTTCAAAGGTGTTAGTGTTCGTGGATTTTAATGTATATTCCCTTTATTGTGTTGAAATTTTATTTCTAATCACTTCATTTAGTTTTATTGTGCATTTGATTTCGTAATAACGTTGTTTTATTCAATTGCAGGTATGGCGAACGTCAGGGAGTACGAGTTTTATTCACTGCACGGTACGAAGTCTCTTCGGTGCACTAAGTACACACCAACTACACACTGCACAGTTCGAAGTGACCACTCACTGCTTACTTTTAACTTCGAATTGACCACTTATTGTACAGTACATTTTGTCAGTGCTGACACCTTATGTGCATGACTGCCTTTTCAGCCGTACTTGACTACACACTCTGGCATTTTGCTATCCGTCTGTATATTTCAATCTTACCTTCAAACACTTAGTCCATACACCACCCCTTCGAGTCTATAAAAGGCAAAACCGCAGGCACACATCCACAGCTCCCATTCACACTTCACTATAGCTGCATCCTCTAGCAGAGCATTCTCTTGGACACCAGATATAAGCACCGTAGCCCTTCATTACACGTTGAAGGTTACGCGTAGTGGGAAGGATTATCCATTCAAGGAGGAGAACCTAAGTAAAGTGATGTCTAAATTTCAAAAGTGGCATCCGACATTACGGAGGCATAACGTAATAACCTCTGGCCTGAACCTTGTGACCTCCGACGACCTGAAGGCGCACTTGCAATGGTGGAGTCAAAGATATTTCAAGGTATGCGAATTAGCCGACCATCCTTCTGCTACAGGTTTCTCTAGAAGATCTAACATGGTACTGATACTGCCCGATCGGTATGCAGAGCATATTAAGGTTAGTTATTTTATATTTGTTCACCTTATTAATCTTTTTACCATTATACATAAGTTCACTACTTCGTATATTCGTCTTGTGTGTTAGTCATTCCCAGAGGATGAAGAGTTGCGGAACAAAGATATCCCAGAATTCTTAGGGCAGTGGTGAGAGGCACCGGGCGTGGAGGGCGGGGGGGGGGGAGGCGTCGGGCGCAGAGGGCGGAGCTATTGAGGGGCGCTAGGCGTGGAGGGAGAAAAAGGGGAGAGAGTGAAAAATAGGGGGAGAGAGAGGGAAAAGGGGGCTTGGTCACGTGGAAATAGGGAGGAGAGAGGGAAAAGACAAAAAGAGTGGCAAAAGAGGGGGAGAGCGAAAAAGAGGGAGAGAGCGCGAATGAAACACAATGTTTGGCAAACGATAGAGAAAAAGAATGATGTAACTTGGGACAGAAATAAAGATGATTTCAACGTTTGTCTGATTCCATCCCACACTCGATTCCAACATGAGGCTGAGTTTGCTCGCCACAAAACTCTCCTTGGGTTTCCATTTCCTCCACAACCGAAACCTTTGCTTTTATACTCTAAGTTCGCTCTTTGCTTGCTCTCTCTTTCTCCTCTTCTGAGTTTGTTCTCTCTGTTTGTTGCGTGTTTGCTCTCTTTTTGCTTTCTCGCCATGAAACAAAATATTTGGTAAAAGCAAGAGCAGGAGAGCACGCCCTCACTCTCCAAGTCCCCCTCATTGGGATCAAGGGATCGATCTGCACCAACTGATCTCCCCAGCATGGGAGACTATGGTATGGATGACCATCATCTTGATGGTACGTACGGTATCAAGAATGCCTCTTACATTCCCGAGGGCACGGGTGTTGGTATCCGCACCAAGCTCCAATGCCGCTACATTGGTGCATCTAGGACGGACATGATGCTGGCAATATATGGATAGAACCGTCGAATTTATGGATGGACGTGAGGTAGTGTATGCTATTTGTAAATACTGTCTTGCTAAATTATCTGCACGTGCACGTGGGGCATCATGTCATCTCAAGTGACACGCAGAGGCATGCTTAAAGAAAATATCGATCGAATGAAAGCCTGGCGAGGGTGTTCAAACACAGCTCAACTTCAACACCGATGATTCAGTAAGTACATAGGTATACAACACCGAAGTAGCTAGAATCAAAATTACACATTACATAGATACGAAGGATGTTCCACTTAGAATGGGTGAGAGCTCTAGTTCTGAAAAAATGGTGCAACATGTTTTTTGCCCACAATACCAATATGTTAGTAGGAGAACAAGTACATATGACATATACGCATTACACAAAAATAAATTAGCAATGTTGAAAGAAGCCTTCACGAGAGCTAGTTATTTCTTTGCCTTGACCTCAGATATATGGACTTCATCTCACCAAAGAGTAGCCTATCTTAGTGTTGTCATACATTAATTGAACGACGACTATGTCCTTAACAAAATGATCAAAGGGTTTAGGCCAATCGATGAGGCACACACTGGAGAGGCTATCGCTGCATATGTACTTAAGGTTATTACTGACTTTAAAATAGAAAGTATAATTATTTCTATCACTCTTGACAATGCATCAGCTAACACGACGGCTATGGAGCATCTCTCACCGCACCTAGAGATTTATATTGGAGGTTTTATACTTCACTAGAGATGCATATGCCACATCATTAATCTCATTGTGCATGCAGGTTTGCATGTAATGAAATCTAGTTTGAACTGTTAGTGTTATGCCCTTGAGGCAATCATTTAGATGATTGTAACATGACTATGTTTATGGATAATAATATGATTATTGGTCCAATGAATGTATATCATTGTATTGATCAACAAGTATGTGACTTGCTTATGAAGCTCTTTACTTAATGATGTAATTCGATAAATATCTCTGATCGGATATCATCGTATAGGACAACGATGAATAGATCAGCACATGTAGTGATCGATGATCATGCTTCATAGATCATGGGATATGGAGATATCATCTATACATTGTGGACGCATGTTGAAGAACATGGGTTAGATAGACCATAATGGGACATCGCGAGAATGTTTCATTCTTATGTGTCATCGATGTATCTCATACCTAGTAGATGTATGATCCTTAGACCTGAGATTGTCATATTCCCTACATGTGTAATAGTTTTCCTTGGGGCTATCAAACACTACTTCCTAACCGGATAGTTATAAAGGTAGCTTTCATGTTTACTATGAAGCGTGCGAGAGGAAGTGAGCGATCAAGATGGAATTTGCCACTCCAATGAAACGGAGATATATGACAAGGCCACTCGTGTGATATGATTAAGGAAGTGCATGGCCATGCCATGATTGAGAGTCAATCACAACTTATTAATATATCACGGATACGAGAGATGGATTGAATCATCAAAGGATGGCATGCTTCTCGCCTTGAGATCAATCTTCATATACTTGGCAAAGGGATTATTACATGAGTACTTTTGATAGGTTCTGTCCGATTTGATCATAGTATGTTTGGGAGTTGGCATACTTTGCAAGAAGCCACTACCGGCTATTGGATTGAAAAGGAGTTTTCCGAATCCACGTCCAAACGTCACGTGAACCCGCAGGTCACACACTTAATGGGTGGGGCGCATTAATTTGGATTGGATCCGTAATTAATGAACCTCGTGGGCTTAGCACGATGGGCCCTAGTTTAGGTTTCATCTCGTGGCTATATAAGGAGGGAGGAGGAGGCGCGGTGTGCTTTCCCACGGTTTAGGAGTGATTCACTCGAAACCTAGCCTACTCCTCTCGCGCCCCTACCGAGCGACTGGTGCTTGCACACGCGCACGGCGTTCCATCTCGGGCGTGTGGACTCTGCGGTGACGCTGCTGCGACTGCGGCGTGAGAGGACGATCCACGGCAAGGCGAGAACGATCCACTACATCGACGCAACGACTGCGGCGAGGACGATCCACTACATCGACGCGCGAAGGATTCTGCAACTGCGCGTCTAGTGGTAATCTTATCTATGATCCCCTTCTTGCGAGTAGCTTTCTGGTTTCGCGGTAGTTTTTTTTGTGCTAGCGTAGCATACCGCGTTCCTCTTCATGAACAACATACGTGATACTATCAATTTTGTTACAGGTTCAACTTTAAAGTACGCCTAGTTGTCAGAGTAATGTAGGGCCAATAATAAGCTACCAAGAAGATTCAACCTTGATATGAAGTTAGATGAAACTCTACGTATATTATGCTAAAGCGATGCAAGGACTACGAGCACATTATCACCGTCGTTATCAATTGCAAAAATGGTAAGCCGTTGGTTTATGATGTGGATTAGGAAGTTGCCTGTCATTTTCATCAATTTTTAGAATTTTTTTACAATGCAACCAACATGTTATCCAATGGGTACTACTCAACTTCTTGCTTAGGGCCTGTTTATTTCAGCTTTGGATTCTCTAAAAGCTGATTCTGGATTGTGGTTTTAGAGAAGCTGATTCTCCAAAAGCTGGAATCCAAAAGCACATATGAAGTGGATTCTGGATTCTAGTGTATATGGGTGGACTGGATTGTGAGAATCGGATTCTAGAACCAGCCTGTTTGTTTCTAATTCTGCTTTTGGGACCAGAATCTAAAATCAAAAGCTAAAACAAACAGGCCCTTAGTCATCGAGTGACTTTGGACTATTGCTAACAGTTTCAAAGAAAACAGAGATAATTATATTTTACAACCAATTATAGAACCAGCGGAGAAAAAAATTTAAAATATTTTCAAGCTACTCCATATCTCTACTGTTTTGCTACTATTTTGGATCCTCGGAGAAAATTATTTGATTTGCAGGGCGCCTTCGAGGGAATAGGCGAAGCATTCGATCTTGATTTTTTAGGCCTATACTCAGGTTTATAACGAGTTTTTGAGAGTTTTCGACAAATATTATTAAAAGTTTGGTAGCAGAAGTGAAGCAAGAAGATATACCTAAACAACGCAACAAGCATAAGGCAGTTCGACCGCTTTAAATATATGGAAGAATCTAAAAGGCAAGGCATCTACTTCGTCTTCCGAAGCGCCGAGCAGGTTGCAATAGAATCCATGAGTAGAGATCAATCACTACCTCGACACACCATTCATGATGACCGAGCTTGACATGGACGAAGAAAATCGACTCAGCTTGCTCTTGTGGTGGAAAAATCACGAACTTATTTACCTTGTGCTATTGTATTTTTCACGGGACGTATTTGTGGTTCTGGCGTCCACTGTCTCGTTGGAAGCCACTTTTAGTTCGATGGGAGTATACTTAATCCGAGGAGGTCGTCTTTCGGACCTAAAATGGTTGAGGCAATTACATATCGCAAAGACTGGGAGCATATAGATGATAGGACACAACATCAGATCGAGCATTCGGAGATCATGGACGCGATAGCCGACTTTGACTATCTCGACCTCGAGTAGTCTATGCATATGTATGTAGTTACTATACTCTTTTCCTTATCGGTGGTACTCTACACCGGGTGTAAGATTTTTAACGAGATAGTAAGTCTATAATTGTTTAAGAATGGATAAAATTTACTTCTTTTTTCTCTAACATTTGTGTCCATTGTCTCAGTTTTGTGCATCTCCGACTCCTTTCCTCTCATCGCAATAGTGCAAATGGACTGAACCTGGATCGACACGGTACGAAACGTAAATGGACTGTGACTAGATTCACCAAAGACGAATCGGAACAATATGGCATGGCACGATGGACCGTCGTGCCCCCAACACATTTCAGGTATGAAGCACAATCGATCTGTAGCTAGGCCTGGCACGACGCCCACTTCTACCAGGATGGAATGGAATTAAGCCATGGCCTAGCCAACCTTCAGGTGTACGTGTTAGTCGCCTGCTGAAAACTAAAAAGTACTGTGGCGTTGCGCTTCTGTGGCAGATCGTGATGTGCGACGTATTTGAACAAGAATTGGTGGCCAACTTTTACAGGCTGAAACGAGATGGAACGAACGATGCTAGTAGAACGATCCGTGTATATATCATGTGTACTAGGCAGCGCCCATCAAATTTTGGTCGGAACCGGACACAATTTTTTTAAGCTATGAGGACTTTTTTTTTTTTTGTAAAATGACATGATTCGGGTCTAGATATAATTTTTTGAGAATCACGATGATTTTTTTCCAAAAAGATTCTATGTAAAGCTAGACGTGAATTTGCGAAAGCACGTTTTTTTTTTGAAAGAGCCAACGAGACAGCTAAATGCAGTTTTCGAAGCAGCAATTGATTCCAACTGTGCCCGTAAGCGTGCAGAATATGATCGGTGCGACGGAACAATACAGTGGCTAGTATATATCCATTGTACATATGACGGAAGAATGTTTTACCAGTCGCTGAAAATCATTGTTCATACATATACTCGTGCGCCCAGGGCCGGGGCGGATTCACGGCTACCGGCAGGTTGGGCAACTGACTAAGCTTTGTCGTCGGAGTTCGTATTTATTGGTCTCCAAGCCTCCAAGGCCCCCTATTTAATCACTGTTACAGTATATATTAGGTTATGTCACTCGTTGGCCAACGGATATGTAGGCCTAGGCCTACCTCATCGACGAGTACACTACTACTATAGAAAATACTATCACAGATGCATCAAAATTGTTTGACGGTTTTCTGAACCATCTATAAGTATGTGTCAGTGATAATGCAATGTATCGCATACGGTTCAGAAACTGTCTGTGAAACACCACAGACGGTTAATTGTATTCAGAACCGTATGTGACTATCACAGACGGTTTTTATCTAGAACCTTTTGTAATATCAGACTATCACAGATCGTTTTTATCAAGAATCGTCTGTGATATGTGCCTATCACTTTTTTGGTAGAGTTTTCATGAGTAGTATCTATTGTTCGAATTTTTTTTCTCCATAGATATTTCTACATTGACATTTAAAAGGCACAACTAGATATAAATTTTGTGATTGAATATCTAAACATCTTAAATGTTTCGAGGCACAGCTTGTCTGGTTAGGATCATCTTAAAGTATGAACATTTGTAACACTTTCATCTACTTTCTTATTTTAATATTGATAGATTCCAATGTAAAATCCAATTCCATCCACAGTTCATCCAAAAAGTTGTAATGGTCTGATTTATCTTCCATTTCATCATCATACTCAAATGAGAATACCATAGACAGCCTATTTTCACTCTGTTCTTAGCCACGAATACGACAAGACTGATCATATTCCTGCATAAGACTAAAGTGAAAATAGATTGACTATAGTATTCTTATTCGGGGATGAAGATGGAATGGAAGTAATAAATCAGAGCATAACAACTGTTGGGATAAAATGTTGATGAAATTGGATTTTATCTTTGAATCCATCAACATTACAATGAGAAAGTAGATGAAAGTTCTACAAATATTCATACTTTAAGATGATCCTGGCCAGACAAGTCATGCCTCGATGCATCTAGGATGTTTAGATATTTAATTACAAAATTTATAACTGATTGTGTCTTGTAAATGTCATTGCAGAGATATTTAAAGAGACAAAAATTTCAAATAATAGATACTTTTTGTGAAAGTTCTACCAAGAGAGAAAGGAAAACTTATGGTTTCAACAAGTAAGCAGCTACTTTTCAGCCATTAGAGTCGAGATGAGCAAATATTAAGGATAATTAATTTCAGGTGACAATACAAGATATAATACCACAAATATCAACAAGTATATATATATTGAGAAAAAAATTAATTAGTTTATATATTAAGACAAGGAGAACTTAGAGCTTTTCTATATCTGCCATCATATGTGTCATAGCTTCCGCAATAGAGACTTTTTGGTTCTCCTTAAAGTTCCACAGCTCCGGTATAGTGCCCACTTGTTTGACACCAATAACTGATTGACTTCCAGTCACATCTCTTAATCCCTACAAGAGCGATCATATTGCTGTGAAAGGGGTGTCTTGGTAAATTATTAGTAACCACGTCAAATTAAATACTATAAACCTTTAAAAGCTCAGCTTTGGTTTTTTCCAACTCTACATTCACTCTGTACTCCTTAATGATGAGTGTTTTATTAAGAGAATCAATATCTTACAATTTGTCATCTATGTCTTTCAGTTTTTGTTTCATCTCATAAATCTTTTCTGTTAACTCAGACTTTCCCTTCAGTTGTTTTATCTCCACCTTAAGTTTTTGTTTAGCATCCAACAGCTTTTATATGTCGTCTATCTTGTTTGTAAGCTATTTTTTATATATGTGCAATTTGCAGTCACTAGGACATACAATGTATATATATGATGAATCACGACATAAGTTAAACATCTAGATATTTTTTGAATATAATGTGCACAATTCAAAGCTTGCATAAATGACATAATCGAAAGGATAAAACAATTCATAATTATTATGTTGACTTGATATTGAATAATGTCTACTTAACAGATTAATGAGTAATTGTATGATAGAGTGCTCTCAGATGTCGGGCTACTAAAGGTTAGACTTTCAGCCTATTCGCCACAAGGCGTAGGGCTGCTAGAGACTAATCTCTTACCTCCACTAAACTAGAGCCATATAATCAAAATTGAATTAGACAATTAACTAAGCAAATAAGACCTTGAACTCTTACCTTTCTAAATTATGCACCATAAAGTATTTAAAGTCATTCACTATTTATGACATGATCATAGAAAAATCTAGTAATGGTCAAATAGATCGTATAAAAATAAAATATGATATGATCAGAGAAAGATTAGAAGTTTTAAGAATAGAGTATCTGCTTACTTTCTACCGACATTTTTAAGCTCAAAGACAGTCAAATAAAATCAATACTTTCTTCCATTAACAGGAAGCAACTATATAGTTTAAGGTCACATTCGCTACTTTAATTGCTTTAGCTCATCAATAGATCTATAGTATCATTGAGTAGCAATATGTACATCTAGGGAAGAAACATCCATGTAACGCAAGGACTCGATGGGAGAAACATCTAGTAGCAAATTAATATACTACCTAGATGTTCTTACATACTCGTATACTACATGTACATACCTTCCGTTATACGAGATACTCTCTACGTTGTGATGTATAATATAAAGAGTAACTACTCCTGAGAATAGAAAAGAGGCTTGATATATAGGCAGCATTGGCAATCCAAGTTCCTAATTCCAAAACATAACAAATTCTAACGGAGTCAGATTCAGATTCATTTGGAAAAAAAATGCTTAGAGTCCGAGTTTCGCTAACTTAAAGCGCATTTTCAGGCAACCTATCGTAGGCAGAAGAGGCGGCGCGACGTTGCGCTGAATTTGCTTACAGGCACTCACTTTATCCACACACACATACAAAAATCTTATGTGCAAGAGGAATATCGAACGGATCGATCATCGATGAGAAACGGTCAGATTCTGTGTAGGAAGCCAATCGACCTGCCATTTCTGCAACCGCAAACCAAGCTGAATAGGCCAACACTCTCCCTAGCTTCATGTACTGCACCTGGGCAGGGGACAACCAAAGGCAACAGGCATGTGCCATGAGCGAAGGTTCCGTACAAAGGTGACTGGTTGGCTTCAACGTGTTGCATGGATTGAAGAAAGGCGACCGGCCCAATCGATCCTTGAGGTCGAATTACTGATCATTATTGTTCCTGTCCAATTTAGAGCCCATATATATACTAGTACTACACCAAACTACTCCATGCGGTGAGAACTATCATCTGATCGATAACCGGTGGTAGCGCAGCTGGTAAGGCATCCGGTGATTCCGGTTGTTGTTCCGATGAAAGTGAGGGTTGAGATACCATCAAACTTGCGGGTCGCTGGCCTTACCTCGTGCTTCGATGAGGCTTCATTACCGGGCTTAATGCTAAGTCACCACGTCTCTTTCATGCACGTCTGGTTCTGCATAATTTAACGTGACGATACATGATCGTACAACAAAATTTTGCCTGAGACGGAAGCCCCTGTCCAAGTGCGCGAGGCGTTTGGAACACTTCCACGGCGTGTTATTGAAAAAAAGAAAACAAAGGGCGACCGGATAAGTTGTTTGCCATCATGCCGCCCTGCATCAACACTGCAAATCGCCACTGTGAATACGACACATATGTTTCTTCTACAAACAATATGTGTCATATAAATAAATAAATAGCTAGTGCGCGTCCGATCAAATATTCTAGATGTACTAATTTAGTATGGTTTGATGATCATGACAACGATGATGATGATGATGATGATGATGATGATGATGATGATGATGATGATAATAATAATAATAATAATAATAAAGAAAATATGGTTTGGTTGGTAGGATTGACCATTTCCCACCACTACGCAAGGGCGTAGCCAGCAGGGTTCCAGTATGCAGGAGGCCCCTCCAGTTGCTGAACCTAAAATTTCTATTTAGTATCGGTATTCAATTTTTGATATGGCGATAGCGAATTTACATGTGCTCTGGCGTGGCTAAAAGAAGAAGAAGAAGTTTTGCTAGGTGGATAAGCTGCTTCATGTACTATGTGGCTTAGTGGTAGCTACTTATTGGAGGCCTAATTTGACAGCTGGTGACTTTGTTTACTGCTTGCACAACTAACTCGAAACCTAAACGCACGCAAAGACCATAGAGTGGGAGACAGGGCACGACACAATGTATCTCCTTTATGAGGACATGGTAGCCCACCAAGGCAAGGTCGCTTGACGCATGTCGCGAAGAGTGGATGCCAGAGAGCCAGCAAGTGCGTGGGAGTGCGGCGACGAGCAACCCACCACGACAATAGCAAGCGGGCAAGGAATGTAGCACATCTTTAGTCAGCGAGTGTCTAATCGGCTAAGTGAGCTGACCAAAATAACAAATAGACAATGTGAGCCTATCTTCTGATTTATGATTATTTTTTTGCCAGTTGTAACTGTGTAAATGGGTTGAATAGAGACAATAGTTGATTTGTTTGATTTATCGGTGTTAATTATTCATAGATTTACAAAAGTTTGACAAGCGAACGTTGTACAAGTATTTTTCAAATATTAAAATATTATTAGTAACCCTCAAACCGATAAAAATAGAACATAAGTTGTTTAATATGTTTATCTCAATTTAGCTTAATTCTTTGAGCCCACACTCTTCTTTTTCTAGCTTCGCCACTGCCACTACGGATTATTTATTCAATGTGTCTTGGCAAAGTTTCATTGCTAGCTAATTAATTACTTGGTGAAAAAGGAATAATGTAAAAAACTTGATGAAAGGGACTAGCTAAAACACAGAGCTGAACTTAAGAGTCGTGTTGTATTTTAGAATAAAGAGTCGTGATGGAAAAGAAGTACCCTTTCAAGTCAGCATTTCCTTCTATCGATATATTACCCAGGCTGTGTTTCTTGATCCTGACAGTTTAACCTGTTTCCACATATGTAAATCATAACCTATCCGAGTGTAGATAGTCAATGGAGGCGTCCATGGAGCTCTGCACAGTAGATGAAGGTTATGGAATTCGACATGTTCAAAGTTACAAATTTATATCCGAGCTGGGCTTACTCTTAACAATTGCTTGGCCTAATCGCAGACAGCAATATAAACTCCCATTCGCAGGACAAGAAAACCTCGTCACTTTCTTATTGACATTCCAAGCAGATTGTGATCTAATTTGTTTACTCCTCGAAAGCAAAATATTCCTTAAGAAATTCATGGAGCTAAGTCGATTAATGATGACGTCACTTGCAACAGCCTTTGATCTAGTTCGCCCAATAGGGTCAGTCCATGGTTCCATGGTTACAGGATTTGTCGTGAACCATCGTGTTGACGTCAAAAACTTGATGTAGGGTTTCTGACAGTAGCACACCAGACGAACACCGGGTTCAGAGCGTGCCAGTCAATTTGACCTGTAACCGATAAGGTAAAAATATAAATGTCGACGATCGGGACCGTCGACCGCAAAGAAAGAGGGTGGAGGATCGTACGGAGGGCGAGGCCCAGAGCTTCGCTCGTCTGGGAGGTATCCTTGGCGGCGTACTGCACAGTGGGGGACCGACCCAATCAAACAGGGGACACCAGGTTTATACTGGTTCGGGCCGGACGTCCCTACTCCAGTTCGAGTGGTGGTGCTGTATTTCTCTCGATGCAGATGGATGCACAATGTTTACAAATGAATGCTGGGGGCTTGGACACCTGAGACACTAGCTCGTGGAGGCGTAGCCAAAGAGAGGGCCCCCCAGAAGACCCTGCCCCTCCTTATATAGTCGAAAGGGGCAGGTTACATTGAGAATTGGGAGCGGGGAGGACGATGGGACTCACGTCAGAAAGCCTTCGTCTTGGTGATTGGTCTCTGTCCGGCCTTGCCCACGCCAGGTTAGTAGACTCACCGAGCAGAGCAGGTTGCCGTCTCCTTGGGAAACAGCGCACCTACTCCCTGTGGGTCTGTCAGATGATGACGTTGTTATGCACGGCCCCGGCGCTGCCTGAGGAAAGCGCACTTTTATGCCGTATGTGACTAGATGATGGGACCGGGGTTTTGACTTTGGCGACCTCCATGCTGCCTTGGGAAGGGGCTACCTGCTCCTGTGCGGTCACTTCAGGTGGTCGTGATCGTTGGGCACGTGGTTAATGGCCAGCGGAGGGCCCGATGCTCGACCCATGGTGGAGGCCGAGATCGGGCTGGTCGGAGGTCGGGGAAGAGCTCGGAGTGGTCCGCTGGGTCGGGGAAGAGCTCGGAGTGGTCCGCTGGGTCGGGGAAGAGTGTCCTTGGTGGCCTCTTGGGACCTTTGGTCGGATCCTGACTTGTAACAGTCCGCCTGGTGCCCCGGACCGGTAGCTCGGAGACGGCTCCGCCCGAGCTTAGGAACAGTCCCCCGAGCTTAAGGGGGGAACGGACGTGTGTCAGGGGAACACGTGTCAGGGTGTCCGATCCCCGACAATAAAGTTTACTCAAAAGCCGATCGTAACGATCAATCGGCTTAGACTCAATCAGCTTGAAGCCGATTAAGATCAAAGTAAAAGGGTAAGTCTAATTAGCCGATTAAAGCTAATCAGAGGATAAAGGTAGATCAATTCTGAAGAAGGCGATGTGCAAAAAAATCATAACAAATCAAACCTGGGGGTGTAATTGACGAAGATCAACAATCGGCGATGCGCAACTTTATTGATCAAAATCGATTACAAAGAGAGATCTAAATTACAAAGGCTACTCCTAGTCGACAGAAAAAAGCAGAAAAAGTAAAAGCTGATTGATTGTATTGTGTTGTTGTTTCGCAGCTTGCTCTGGTCCTTCTTTTATACCCTTCGGCCGATCGTGTCCGACTACAGCACGTTTCAAGTTTTGATCCGTATCGGCCTTATCTCAGACAGTTATTTCCTTAAAGATCTTGCCGTTACCAAAATATCTCCAAACCTTTTCATCCTGTCCGTTAATTCCGTATCTTTGACTTTATTGCCGATTTTGACCAGACTTGCCGAATTTTGGTGCAAACATATGCCCCCCATTTTTGAGAGATGACTTGTCATCTGTCAAAAATCGCAATTTTATCGGCTTTTTCAATCGGCTAACTGTTGAACTTCGCTCAATAACTGCTACTTTATTCGCGCCGTAATTCTCTGACATGCGGGTAGTGCGTTTTAACTACTCGCGCCTTTTGAGATTCACTTCCCGCCGCTTCAAATTTTTACCATGCTATAAAATGCGGCCCCCACTTCAGTCATTCTTCACGCGCTCGAGCTCTCACGGCTTTCACAATCGGCTTCTTCTTTCTGCACCTTGTTCTCACTGGCACGCCAACTCTTTTGACTGCAGTCGGCTTTCAACTTAAGATCGGCTGAATGGATCCTCTCGGTACTTATCCCAATCCCAACAAGTGTTGATCAATTCTTTCTCGGTCTATTAGGAAACTTAGACGCAGCTACAGTCATTGATCAAGAAGTAATTCGTCTCCCCTTATCGGCTAGAGGATATAATATTGAGGGTTGGAGTAAGAGTTTTAGGGCTTGGCCGACTGCACTTAAAGGTTGGAAGAGTTGGTACAACCGAGTAGCAGCCCAGAAAAGAGAGTCTTGGGAGAGAATGGGCATCACAGAATGCATTCCCTTGAGTTTAGCCGATCCAGAGGCCAATGAGCCCTTAGTGGCCACGGCTTGTTATTTCTGGTCGGATTCGTTTAATGCTTTTATGTTTCGCACCGGTATGATCGACCCAACCTTGCTGGATGTTGCTCAGCTCTGCTGCCTGAGACCGGACGGGGAACAAGTGTCGGCCTTTAGTGCCAAACCCAAACATAAGCTTATCCGATCAAAAGGCGAAGGCTGGTCTAAGTATATTGCAAATAACAATAAAGTAAATGGATTGGTATCGGACGAAGAACATATTGCTTTTCTTAACCTGTGGCTTGATCGGTTTTTGTTCTATGGTGCTTCACTAGGACCAACCCAAGTATATCAGACAATTGCAGAAGGATTAGTGGAGGGCCGTCGGCTTGCACTTGGAAAAACATTCCTCGGAGCAGTATACCAGATGATGCATGTTATTAGGAGTCGGCTTTACACGGGTTTTGCCGACTTCACCGTGGGTAAAATAGGAGGTCCCCTATGGTTTATTCAGGTCTGGCTATGTTGCTTCTTTAGCCGACCTTTTGATTTAGAACCTACCGAAGATACGGCTTTCCCAAGAGAAAACAATCCCGAGAACGCCATTCCCCAATATCAAGCAAGCCGATCTTTTGGCGAACGTTTCATCATGTGTTCCGGTGGCGAGACAAAAATTACAGCAGCTGATTCAAAGAAGTATATGTCCTTTTTCCTTAATTTGAGCGACGCGGATTTGAGGCAGCGAGATTTTTTCAGCTATAGTCAAGTGGCCGATTTTCCATGGCCTTCATTCCTTAGACTTGAGGACGACAGTTCTGCGATATCTTCGGAGACCCTCAGTTTGTACGGAATCTTTATTTCTCCTTGTATTCTTCATGCTGGTCTCTACACAAGGAATCGGACATACCAGCCGTCATATGAATTCTACCATCCGTCCATTTATGCAAGACAACTGGGATTTGGTCAATTGATTCCAAGCCTTCAGCTTCTTGATCGGCTTGAGCCAAGGGCCAGAGTCCGTAATGCTGTGTCGGCCGAGATCGTTCTTAAAGTGTCCGATGACCTGCAAATTCAATCTTTGCCACATTTCTTTTTGAACACCAGATGGGCAGGAGGCTACACTTCGTGGTGGTCAGTCATCGCAGAAGCTCTGTATCGGTCAAAGTCTCCATCTAACATTGTTAACGAATTCTTTCCAAACCTTCTGGAGCCGACGCTAGTATCTAATGCCGATTCTAGCAGCGAGGCTACTTCATCTGGATATACTAACATGAATGTAGATGTTTCTAGCGAGGTATCGGCTTTTAGAGTCCAAATTTTCCATTTCGCATTCCATGAAATTTCTTTGAATCTAACTTTGCTTCTGTGCAGAACAAGGCTATTGGGAAGAAGGCAGCTTCAGGCCTATCGGGCGACGGCCAACCCAGGAAACAGCAGTAATCGGCTGCCATTACTGGCTATGCTTCTATGTCTTTGGGCATTCAGAGCCCATCTCTATCGGACTTGGAGAAGCAGAAACAACCTAGTAAGTATTTTATCGGCTTTCTTTTAATCTCTGATCAATTCTCATCTAGCATGATTGGTTTATCCGATAAACTCTCAGAAAAGAAGCGAAAATACACAAAGGCTGCTACCAAGAAGGTTCCTAAGCCCAATGAACAGAGCGGCGAGAGCTCGCCACACGCGTCGGCTACTGGAGAGGTAAAAGTCGCCCTTTCATAAGTATCTAAGTCTTTTTAATGCATCGGCTCACCCTTTATTTTTATAGCCGACGCGGTCAACTCTGGTGGCGAAGATTTTAGCGGATCTCCCCAATGTTTCATCGACGCCTCTCTCTCCTCTGCGGCCGATGCCAACAGCCCCTGCTGCAGATCTGCTAGACATTTCTGACCCGACAAATCTATTGGGCTTTTCGCTGGCCGATCTTGACGACCCCGAGATCATGGCCACAGATGATTACGACGCAGAGATTAGAAGAATTCTGGAGGTCTCGAAGGAAGCGTCGGCTGTTGTGACCTCCGCCCCTGGAATGAAGGAGAAGCTTAACAAGCTCTTTGATTTGGTCACCAGGCCGCAGTCGGAGATATTGGCCAATAATCAGCCGATCCGAGACGCCATGGTGGCCGTTGAAGCCGACTTACCTCCAGAAGCAATGGCAGCTCTCCTGAACGTGTGCCACTTGGACGAGAGGAGACTCGAAGTCGAAGAAGCACAAACCAGAATTAATCATCGTGGAGCCAGAAGCCGATCAAAAGCTTCGATTTAACCCGTCGCAGACGCCAAGGCAAAGAAACGCAAATTTGATGCCAACGCTGCGGAAATGAAGTCGACCAAGGAGTCCCTCTCCAAACTTGAAAATACGAAGAAATTTCTTTTGGAAGAGTTGGCCAAGACAGAAAAACAAATCCAAGAAGGCCAGCACTCCATGGAAAAAACTGCGTCAGAGATAAAGGACCAAAAGCTTGGTATCGCCATGGCTATGGCAAGTGTGAAAAAACAATCGGCCAAGGTAGTGCCAGTGCTAGGGAGCGCAAAGGAAGACGATCGCATCATTGACGAAGTTCAATGTGTAATTGCAAAGGCCGCAGGTGCTCTGTTGGCTCTAGGCGCAACCCTCCCGGGCTCAGGCATCCAAAATTAACTTCTGAGATGTGAAAGTCTGTTGGCCATTTTTAAGAAAACACTTACTCTAAATACTTCGTAACTTTTGCGTTCTAAATACTCTGAACTTTTGCTATGTTTATAATCGGCTGTTTAACCGATTTTCATCTTGCTTACTAGTAGTTGTATCTTCTGAGTTTGCAATCCTTTCAGCTGATTAACAGCATCGTGTTAATCTTGGCTCTGAACGTGATCCTTAGTCGGCTAGGCTCCAATCCAAACGCTAGTATAGTATATCTTCAAATATTTTCCATTAATGGCTTTAGGCAATACATACCCTTCCAACGTCTCTATTATATACGAATTTCCGCCGACTAGCCGATTAACTTTATATGGTCCTTCCCACGTAGGTGACCATTTTTCGAATCGGTTATCTTTCGAACCAACAGGTAATATTGTTTTCCATACTAAATCGGCTTGATCGAAAGATTTAGGCACGACCTTTTTATCGTATGCTTTCGCCACCTTGATTTTATTCTTCTTAAGCCGATCAAGCGTAGACAATCGTAATTCTGCCAACTCATCCAAATTGTCGATCATCAAAGTGTCATAATCCTGAGCCGACAAACCATTTTGTCTGGCCATTCGTATAGATTCAATATTGATTTCAACGGGTAATACGGCTTCTTGACCATACACCAGCTGATAAGGCGAAAGCTTCGTCGCTCCGTGATAAGCTAGCCGATATGCCCAAAGTGATTCTGATAGAGTTGAGTGCCAATTCCTCGGCTTCTCATCGATCTTTCTTTTGATCAATTTAATCAGCGTTTTATTGGACGATTCGGCTTGTCCGTTAGCCTGAGCGTAGTATGGGGACGAATTCAATAGTTTAATCCCCAGACTTGTTGCGTAAGCCTGAAACTCATTGGACATAAAAATTGTGCCTTGATCGGTTGTAATTGTTTGCGGTATTCCAAACCGGTGAATAATATGTTCATTAACAAAACCGATGGCTTCAACGCTGGTTACTTTCTTAAGTGGTATAGCTTCAACCCACTTTGAGAAATAATCGGTTGTGGCCAAAATAAACTTGTGGCCTTTACTCGATGCAGGAAATATTTGGCCGATTATATCTATTCCCCAATCTCTAAACGGCCACGGCTTAATAATTGGGTGCAAAGCCGATGCTGGTGCTAATTGTACATTGCCAAATTTCTGACAAGTTTGACAACCTTTGTCGGCCAAAAGTAATCTGTCCGTCTAAGCATCCATTCCATCTTCTGGGCCGATTGATGAGAACCGCAAATGCCTTCATGTACTTCACCCATTGCCACTCGCGCTTCTTCGGTCCCAAGACATCTTAATAGCAATCCTTCCATCGTCCGATAGTACAACGTATCGTCCATAACAATGTACTTTAAAGCTTGTTGCCTAATTTTGCGTTCTGTCGGCTTAGATGGATCGATCAGGTATTTCTTTATCTGAGTCCTCCAATCCGCAACATCCACACACATGACTGCTTGATCAATTAGCTCAGTCACTTGATATCGGTCGAGGTCTTTGTACCCTGATGCCTGTTGAGCCAAGGCATTAGCTCTATCGTTCAACTCCCTAGGGACGTGGCCGATAGAAAATGACGTAAACGAGCCGATGATCTCTGTGCATTGCTCCAAGTATTTTAGCAGTATCTCGTCTCGACATTGGTATTCTCCTTTGATTTGCTGTATAATTAGCATAGAATCCCCGTATGCCTCAACCGTACTTGCTCCGATATTTTCCAACAACTGCAAACCTTTGAGCAACGCTTCATACTCCGCCTGATTATTTGAGCATCGGCTATTTAGCCAAAATGCGAACTCGAAGTTATGCCCTTTAGGCGATATGAGCACTATACCGATTGCATCGCCTACTCTGCACACAGACCAAACAAAAAACAAATGCCAAGGGGCTACGGATACCAAATCAATAGTAGTATCATGTCCTGTTATAAAATCGGCTAATACCTGCCCTTTGACTGCTTTGGCCGATTCATAGGACAGGTCGAACTCAACCAAGGCATAAGCCCATTTGCCAAGTCGACCCCGCAGGATTGGAGCTAACAACATATATTTTATAACATCGGCTTTACGGATTACTTTACAAGCCGATGCTAAAATGTAATGTCTTAGCTTTGTACCTGAGAAGTATAAAGACAAGCATAATTTTTCAACGAAAGGGTACCTGACTTCAGCATCAAGAAGGCGTCGGCTTAAATAAAAGATAACCCTTTCTTTTCCATCAACTTCTTGTGCTAAAACAGACCCAATAGTCTCCTTTTGAGCCGATATATATAACTTGAATGGAATCCCCTTTTGTGGCGCGGCCAAAACCAGAGGATTAGCTAAATATTTCTTCACGTCGTCGAAAGCCTTTTGCTGATCGGCTCCCCATACAAACTCTTGATTATCCTTTAGTTTCAACAGTGGGTTAAATGCGCGGATTCGTCCGGAAAGATTCAAGATGAACCTTCGGAGATAATTAATTTTGCCGATCAACTTCTGTAACTCATTTTTGCACGTCGGGGGCATTGTATCGACTATGGCTTTGACCCTTGTTTGATTGACTTCAATCCCCCTCTCATGCACCATAAAACCCAAAAACTGTCCAGCCGACACGCTGAACGCACATTTGAAAGGATTCATCTTCAAGCCATGCGATCTTATGTTCTGGAAAACTCTTTCTAGATCGGCCAAATGCTGCAATCCTCTGCAGATTTTACCACGACATCATCAATGTATATTTCAACGATGTGGCCGATTAAATCGTGAAAAATTAGATTCATGGCTCGCTGATATGTGGCTCCAGCGTTCTTTAATCCGAAGGTCATAACCGTCCACTCGAATAACCCTATTGCACCAAGACATCTGAAAGCTGTTTTTGGTATATCGGCTTCTGCCATGAATATCTGATTGTATCCGGCATTCCCGTCCAGAAAACATATGATTTTATTCCCCGACGAAGCATCGATAAGCATATCGGCTATAGGCATCGGGTATTCATCTTTTGGTGTCGCTTTATTCAAATCTCTAAAGTCGACACATACTTGTAGTGTCGGCGTTTCGAGCACCGGCAAGTAAATTTGTAAGTCAGAAGGGCCACGCGTTCCCTGTCCCTGAATGGTTAGACTCGAGAGCCCAAGGTGTATCTTGGTTGGGCCGAAAGTCCCTACTCCATTAGCTCGGTGGTGTTGTATTGCCTTAGGTGCGGATGGTACTAACGTTTACAAGTGAGGGTTGAGGGCTTGAACACAAAAGTGTTCATAAAGACCTAGCGAGAAGAGGAGATCTCAAAGGCGTGCGCGCACATACTCTCACTCTTTTTCGCACTCGCACTTACTCACACTCTTCTTCGCACTCGCACTTTTCTCTCCCAGAGGCCCCTGCCTCCCTTTATACAGTTGAAGGGGGCAGGTTACATGGGAAGTTGGGAGAGAAGGATGAGAAAACCTATGTCGGGAGCATTAGTCCTTCGCTTCGATGATTGGTCATCGCCCGGTTTGCCCACGCCGGGTCGGTAGTCTGAGTGGGCGAGGCGATTAAGCTGCTGCGTCGGAAATGGCGCACACCTTACGTGAGCTGCGATAGTTGGCGTTGCGGTGTATGGCGTTAGTCTGCCTCGGGAGGGAACATGCCTTCGTATTGTAGGTGACTGGTTGATGGGACCGGAATCTTGACTTCAGCAGCCATTATACCATCTCGGGAAAGAGCCACCTGCTCTCGTACAGTCACTTCGATCGATCCCTTCCGTGGGACACGTGGCCAATGGTCGTGGAGGCTCGTCGTGCGGCTTTTTGCGGAGGTTGCCTTAGCTTGGTCGGGATTGGGGATCCCGACCGCTTGGGTCGAGCCCCTACTTAGTCGGGAACGCTTGTCCCGACGGTCGGGACGGGCGTCCTTAGTGGCCCAGCAGTACTTTGGTCGGTGAGGGCACAGTGAAGCTCGCTAGGTCGGAGCTGGGCTTGAGGCGCCCGCTTGTCACCACGGGCCGTTGGGGTACCCTGGTATGAGTATTCGTCAAGAGCCCCAACCCCGAGCGAGTTCATCGATATGGTTGGGGTTGAACTTGATTGCTGAGCGATGGACGGGCCCAACCGGTCGGTCCGACCGACCGGTCGTGGTTTCCGCCAGTGTGCTAACGCATCCGACGGCAGCCGGAGGCTGGTCGGGGCATTGAACAATGGAAGCTTTAATCGCTTCATTCATTGCGCGCACGCGATGGCTTGTCGCGCCTTGACCGTATGTCTTCTTGGCCGCCTCGGGTTCTGGTGAAGGGCGCTTCGTTTTCCTGTGCTCGCATTTATTTTGGAGACGTTCGATCTCCCTTTGTTTGGGTATATATATAAGGGTGCCACCGCTTACTAGAACAATTGTCCCTCAAACCAAAGTCCTCTTTCGTAATCCTCGAAATGGCTTCGAGGCATCCACTAATCTTCAGCTTTGGTGATGATATCGAGGTGGAGGAAGAAGATCCCATGGCGAGCTACGGGTGAGTGCGACCAGACGATGACCGAGCTCAGGGAGGAGGAAGAAACCAGTGGCAGGAAGCGCCATTGTCGACCTTGTTGCCGAGGCCGTTCCAAGGCTCAAGGTGGTAAGGAGGGCCCTCTTAGAGGTGATGGCGCGGCCCGCGCCAGCCTTGTGTGGCGGCGGAATCGACGCGATCGTTGTCGGTCTTGTGAGGCGGCGCCGACGGACTCTGGGGTTAGTAGCCGTCTGTCTGTTGCATTGGCCTTGCGGGATGCTCAAGATATGATACTAGGTGCTGAAATAGCTCCACGATATCATGTAGCTTTGCGTAGTGTTCGAGTCTGCCGGGTACCTTATGTAATATTGTAAAGTTCGAGCCTGTTGGCCAATAATGAAATCTCCTTTTCCTTTATGAATGTCTTTGCGATGAGTTTGTCTCAGGCGCTCTTTTCGACTAACCCGGCCCTCGAGAACGTCGTAGCCAGAGCGTGCCTTGGTCGGCAGGGACCACCAGATGCCTCTCCGTGAGGTTCGGGTGTCCGAGTGCTCGTTTAACGTCGTAGCTAGACCGTGCCTTGGTCGGCAGGGACGACCAG
Organism: Otatea glauca; assembly: GCA_036346275.1. Lineage (NCBI taxonomy): Eukaryota > Viridiplantae > Streptophyta > Magnoliopsida > Poales > Poaceae > Otatea > Otatea glauca. The sequence goes on along the minus strand of CM070715.1, from coordinate 37,966,491 downwards.
ATGCCTCTCCGTGAGGCTCGGGTGTCCGAGTGCTCGTTTAACGTCGTAGCTAGACCGTGCCTTGGTCGGCAGGGACGACCAGATGCCTCTCCGTGAGGTTCGGGTGTCCGAGTGCTCGTTTAACGTCGTAGCTAGACCGTGCCTTGGTCGGTAGGGACGACCAGATGCCTCTCCGTGAGGTTCGGGTGTCCGAGTGCTCGTTTAACGTCGTAGCTAGACCGTGCCTTGGTCGGCAGGGACGACCAGGTGCCTCTTCGTGAGGTTCGGGTGTCCGAGTGCTCGTTTAATGTCGTAGCTAGACCGTGCCTTGGTCGGCAGGGACGACCAGATGCCTCTCCGTGAGGTTCGGGTGTCCGAGTGCTCGTTTAACGTCGTAGCTAGACCGTGCCTTGGTCGGCAGGGGCGACCAGTTGCCTCTCCGTGAGGCTCGGGTGTCCGAGTGCTCGTTTAATGTCGTAGCTGGACGGCGCTCTTTTTACGTTGTAGCTGGACGTGGGGCATCCATCCCGAGTCCTCGTCTGGCGAGGGTAGCTGCGAGAGGAGTGGTCGCTGTCTATCCCATGCGTATCGCCCGTCGCAGTGTGGGACTCGGAGGGGTGGCGACGCCGCGTTTACCCACGTTGGTTTGAACGCCGTGCTCGTGGAGCTAAATAACGGGTGGTCTGAGTGGGTCCTGGGAGGCTGCCAAGGTAGTGCGGCGCGAGCGCGACGCCGCCCAGCGGGAACTGGCCAAGTCAGTGGCCGATCTTCGCGATTTGGAGAGCTCCGCGGGCGGTAAGAGCTCTGATCTTTATGTTGACTCTACATCAGTAGTTTGTGGGGCGCGTTCTCTGACACAACCCCGACCCGCAGAGTTGCGGAAGAGCCTTGGTGACGCCGTGGAGGCACGGAAGGACGCTCTGCAAGCTCATGACATGGCGATCCGCGCGCGGGGCGTGGTTCGGTGGCGAAGGGCCTTAGGGTGGCCGACCGAGTTGGCCGCGAGTGGAGGCCCTTGAAGGTCGGCGAAATGTCTGCGCGGGTGCTCGGGCCGTGGCGGGCCGGCGCATTGCCATCGTCTTGGCTCGAGTCCGGGAACGCGTCGAGAGTGCGGTGATGGGTGCCACGCTTGGAGCCTCCTCGGCGTTGGTCAACACCATCTCACATTACGATGGCATCGACCTCGCGGTGGTGAGCAGCGGTGTTGCCGGGAATCGGACCGACGATGAGATTGACAGGCTCGAGCTCCATGTCGAGCCGCACGCTCGAGAGATCGCCAGCCACATCTCGCCGCGGAGTGCCCTCCAAAAAGAATAGGGAGAAGTTAGATACGTCCCCCTTTGTTGTAAAGACTATTGTATGTAAATAATCTTAAAACTTAGCAAGTTCCAGTATGCCTCTTGCCCTCTTTTATGTTGTGGTGAGCGCTTGACCGGCCATAGCTTTAAGGACCGCTGGGGTCGCTTATGCGTAGGTCGGGTCACTCCGGGAAGGGCGAAGAGGATAGGAACTTTGGCTACGCAGCATTCACACGCACTTGTGAGGGATAGGAGTGTTCCAGACCGACCAAAGGTCGCTCCGCTCGGGCACTTCCTTCTTCCGCTAAGTGCTACTGCAACCATAGTCAGCCGGGCGAGGCCGTAGCACTTTCGGTCGAGAGGGTTACTGCTCGGGAAGGACGTAGTGATTGGTCGGGTCACCGACTCGTATAAGCGCGTGAGTTAGCTGTGTTTGCGCGGGGGAGGAGTGTTCCCGACCGACCAAAGGTCGCTCCGCTCGGGTATTTCCTTCTTCCGCGAAGTGCTACTTCGCAACCATAGCCGCTGGGGCGTAGGCTGTAGCACTCGGGTCGAGGGAGTTACCGCTCGGGAAGGACCCCGTGGCTGGCCGGGTCACCTACCCGATGAGCGCCGACCGGAAATAGCCTGAACGGGGGCGCCAACGGGCAGCCCCCGAGCATCGCACGACGACCAGGTGCTCGGAAGGAAAGGTAAAGACGATGCAAGGAATAAGGAAGGAACTTAGGGATAGAATTGCCTTAACTTTTCTATATTCCATGCGTTAGAGAGGACGTGACCATCTGCGTCCTTGAGTCAAAAGGTGCCGGGTCGAAGAACCTCCACGACGGTGAAGGGCCTTCCCGAGTGGCGAGCTTATGTCATCTTTTTGATGGTCGGACCCTAGCGAGACCAGTCGCCGCTTGAAGGATCGCCCTCGAACACAGCGGTTGTGGTAACGTCGTGAGAGCTTGTTGATATTTGGCCGATCGTAGAATGGCCACATCGCGCCTCGCCAAGCTGGTCAATGGCGTCTTGTTGTGAGATGAGCCCCGAGCCTCGTCGAAGGCTTGTAATCTTAGGCGCCGTATTCGGTCGGTTGGCAAGACACTTGCGGCGCGAACACCATGAAGAATGGCGTAAACCCGATCGCCCGAGTTGGCGTGGTCCGCGAGCTCCGGAGGACGGAGGGTAGCTCGGCCACCCATCGCCCATAAAATGCTTGATCGGCGAAGATCCGTGGCTTGAGCCCTTGGAGGATCATGCCGTTCGCGCGTTCGACACGGCCGTTAGTCAGCGGATGGGCCACGGTACGCCCAATCGGCGTGGATGTTGAAGTCGTTCGCGAGAACTCGAGGAATTCCTTCCCCATGAACTGCGTCCCGTTGTTAGTGATGATAGAGTTAGGGACTCGAACCGAAGACGATGTCGCGGAAGAAGGTGGCGCTGCATCGGCGTGGCGCCACAACCGCTTGGCCTCTATCCACTTGGTGAATTTGTCCATTTGTGACAAGGAGGTGAGTAAAGCCCGGCGCCTTTCTTGAAGGGCCCACCGGATCGAGTCCCCAAGCGCAAATGGCCATGTGATGGGGATCGTCTGCGCAAGGCTTTGGTATGAGATGCGCTCGCGCAGCGAAGAATTGGCATCCTTCGCAGTGCGTACAATACGCTTTCGGCGTCGGACACGGCGGTCGGCGATGAAACCTTTTGAAGGCTTTTCCTACGGGGACCGGGCGCGACATGGTGACCGCAGACCCGCCATGGATATCGGCGAAGAACTATTTCCCTTGGTCGGCCAGGATGCACCTCTGGAGGACTCCCGAGGGACTCCTTTTGTAAAGGTCTGGCCCGACCAGGAAGAAGGATTTCGCCCGACGGGCGAGGCGCCGGGCCTTGGTCAGGTCGGAGGGAAGCGATCCGTCTGGTCGGGCGGTCGATGAAGACTTCCTCGATCGGATTGATCGTTAACACGCTGCGGTGCGACCCGGCCGGATCTACGCCCGACCGCACGGCGATCGGAGTAGCCGCTCTCGGCGGGTCGGAAGGCCGCTCGGCCACTGGGTCCATCTGACGAAGGCGTAAGGTCGCAGATGAAGATCCCAGGGGGGACTGGCTCTCTGCTGGAGGCAAAATTGGCTAGGTAATCGGCCTCACCATTGTAGCGTCTGTAGCTATGGTGGAGCTCGAAACCCTTGAACCGTTCCTCGAGCTTGCGCACTTCTCGACAGTACGCGGCCATCCGGGTGTCTCGGGGCTCCGCAGCCTTCATGACCTGGTCGACGACAAGCTTGGAGTCCCCGTGGACGTAGAGTCAGCGAGCGTCGAGGTCGGCAGCGATCCGGAGACCGTTGACGAGAGCCTCGTACTCGGCGATGTTGTTGGTCGCATCGAAGAGCAGCCTGATCACGTATTGAAGTCTGTTCCCGAGTGGGGAAACAATAACAACTCCTGCGCCCGCGCCGTTCTTGGTATAGGATCCATCGAAGTACATCGCCCGATGCTAAAGGTCTTGAAGCCGTGGTGTCCGGGCTTCGTCCACTCGGTGACGGTCGGCGAGAACTGCGACTTGATCGCCGTTCGAGGAACGTATGATATGCCGTGACCACTGAGCTCGAGTGCCCACTTGGCTATCCTTCCTGAGGCGTCGCGGTTGTGGATGATCTCGCCGAGTGGCGACGTGGTCACCACGGTGACGGGGTGCTGGTCGAAGTAGTGGACCAACTTCCTCTTTGTGATGAGTCTGCGTGAGAGCGACTACGCACTGCGGTACAGGAGCCTTGGACTCGGAAAGCACCTCGCTGATGAAGTAGACCGGCCGTTATATCTTGAGCTCACGACCTTCTTCCGCTCGTTCCACCACGAGGGCCGCACTGACAACTTGGGTTGTGGCGGCGATGTAGAAGCGGCCAGTTCGCCTTGATCTTGGGGCGGCCGGGGCGGGGTGAGGACAGGAAGGCCTTCAAGCGGGTGAGGGCCTCCTGAGCCTCCTGGGTCCAGCTGAAGCGGTCGGACTTCTTAAGCAGCCTGTAGAGCGGCATCCCGCGCTCGCCAAGGCGAGACGCGAAACGGCTTAAGGCTGCAAGGCATCCGGTTAGCCTTTGGACCCCTTTCAGGTTGCCGACCGGGCCCATCCTTGTGATCACTGAGATCTTCTCCTGATTGGCCTCGATGCCACGCTCAGAGACGATGAAACCGAGGAGCTTTCCCTTGGGGACCCCGAAGATGCACTTCTCGGGGTTGAGCTTTATGCGGAACCGCGGGAGATTTGCGAAAGTCTCTTCTAGGTCGGTGATGAGGTCGTCAGCCTTCTTGGTCCCAGGAGTTTCCAGGGCCCTTATAAGTGCCCTGGAAGTTACCGACAAAAAGGGTCTTCAGGTCGGCCCAGTTCCTGATGGTCTTTGCGGGCAAGTACTCGAGCCAGGCTCGAGCCGAGTCCGCGAGGTAGATAGGGAGGTATTGGATGATGAAGAGGTCATCCGTCGCTCCTCCCGCCCGACGCGAGCCAGTAGTCTTGAGCCATCTGCGGGGTTCGTGGCCGGTGTATTTGGCTATGTTGGTCGGTACCTTGAATCTGGCGGGGAAATCCGCATGGCGGATCCCTTGACAGAAAGCTCGTGGTCCCGGACCATCGGGGCTTGGGCTGCTATTGTGGCGGCGTTCGTTGTTCGCAACACGCGAGTGGGCGGCTTCGTCCACCGCTTTTCTTCGCGCATCGAGGGTGGCGTGAACGTCGTAGTCATCACCGAGGCGCTGGTGCACCGGGGTGCGCGAGGCCTGGGGTTGTTCTTGATGTGCCGCCACCTTTGCTTTGGACCGGTGCGGCCCGAGGGTGGTGCGAGTCCGGCGACGCAGGTGGCGCGAGAATGGTGGTCGGAGGCTTGCATGTCTTTGCCGCAAAGACGCTCCACCGACCCGAGATTCGATGCGTGGCTTTGGCCTCCGGTCGTCCGGCTCGGGAAGGCCTCGGGCGAAGATCGCGCCGCAGCGACCGCGTTCGACTCGCGTGGGGAAGAACTAAGGGCCATCGATTCCTCCACCGACTTGGCGCGCACTGACGTCTTGGCGCGCCTGCGCCGCCAAGCACCGATGGGGCTCGGGCTCATCTGCTCGGTCGGCTGGAGCTTATCGAGCTTCGACCCTTCGGTCCTCCAGCTCTTTCTGTTGCCGCTGAAACTCGGCGGCGAGCTTGCTTGGCCTTCAGGCTGCTATTCCTCCTCCCCGCGCCTTAGTGCGGCTGGATGGGAGCCCCGTGGCCGTGGGGTTACGGTCAGGTTGACCGTGCCTGCCATGTTGCACTCACGAGAGTGCCGTCTGCGGGCGGTTTGCTCCGTGTCGGAGCTGGAGTCGTGGCTGGAAGAATCTTCCAAAGGCTCGTGAGGCAGGGCGGCATATGGCGGCCATAGCCTGGCCTGTGAGCTCGTGGGAGGCGGCGTGGTCGTCCTCCCGAGCCCTCAGTGCTCTTGCCAAAGGCGGTGGGGCGCTCGTTGGGCTCGGCTTGAAGCTGCGAGGGCCTTAAGCGGAGGCGGCGAGGTTGTCGGAGATGGAGCCACGGTTTCGGCCGGGCCACGGTCTCCGATGGCGGCGGATCGAGCGCGAGCTCACCCGTTGGAGTGGCGATGAAGTCGAGGGAGCCGAAGCGATTGACCCCGGCGTGAACACGCCGTCGCAGGTGAAGAAAGCCATCAAGGAGATGAATGGGAATCCGGAGATGTCGATGAAGACGCGCGAAGCCCCTACCTGGCGCGCCAACTGTCGGCGTTTCGAGCACCGGTAAGTAAATTTGTAAGTCGAAGAAGGGCCACGCGTTCCTCGTCCCGAATGGTTAGACTCGAGAGCCCAAGGTGTATATTGGTTGGGCGAAAGTCCCTACTCGATTCGTTCGGTGGTGTTGTATTGCCTTAGGTGCGATGATGGTGCACTGCGTTTACAAGTGAGGTTGAGGCTTGAACACAAAAGTGTTCGTAAAGACCTAGCGAGAAGAGGAGATCTCAAAGGCGTGCGCGCATACTCTCACTCTTCTTCGCTTTCGCGCTTACTCACACTCTTCTTCTCGCACTTTTCTCTCCTCAGAGGCCCCGCCTCCCTTTATCCAGATTGGAGGGGGGTTACATGGGAAGTTGGGAGAAGGATGAGAAAACCTATCTTTGGGAGCATTAGTCCTTCGCCGGTGATAGGTCGTCGCTGGTTTGCCACGCCGGTCGGTAGTCTGGTGGGCGGGGCGATTAAACTTCTTCTTGTCGGAAATGGCGCACACGCCTACGCAGGCTCGACGATAGTTGGCGTTGCGATGTATAGCGTTGGTGCCGCCTCGGGAACGTGCCTTCGTATTATGCGTGGTCGGTTGATGGGACCAAAACTTGACTTCAGCTGACCATTATACCATCTCGGAAAGAGCCACCGCTCTCGTCACGATCCGCTTCGATCGATCCCTTCGTAGAGACACGTGGCCAATGGTTGGTGGAGGCTCGTCGTGCGGCTTTTTGGCGGAGGATGCCTTAGCTTGGTCGGGATTGGGGGATCCCGACCTGCCGCGGGGGTCGAGAGCCCTACTTGGTCGGGAACGCTTGTCCCGATCGGTCGGGGACGGGCGTCCTTAGTGGCCCCGCAGGTACATTGGTCGGTAGAGGGCCTAGTGAAGCTCACTAGGTCGGAGCTGGGCTTGAGGCAGCCCGCTTGTCACCTTGGGCCGTTGGGGTACCCCTGGTATGAGTATTCGTCACGCAGTTTTTCGTTTTTCTTCATAACTGGAACAATGTTGGAAACCCACTCCGCATATCGACAAGGTCTTATAAATTTAGCCTCCAACAATCGCTCTATCTCTTCTTTTATGATTTTATACAGAGTAGGATTAAAACGCCTAGGGTACTGTTTAAATGGCCTATAACCTTGTTTAATGGGTAGCCGATGTTCTACCAATTGTCGGCTTAAACCAGGCATTTCGTAATATTCGCAAGCAAAGCAATCTTTATATTTTCTAAGAATTTTGATTAATTTTTCTTTATATCTTACATCTAAATTTGCGCTAACAAAAGTTGGTCTTTTTCTATCACCACTACCTATATCAACTTCTTCAAGCAGATCGGTGGACGTAAAGCCATGACCCAACTTTTCATCTTCTTGAAAGTCTTCTATAGCTTCATAGCTATCCGTTGTTTGCCGATATCTTTGCATTTTATCTTGTAATGCCTTCACTGTTTTTCTTGTCCCCATCGGCGTAGCACTTCGTTTGCTCAATCAAATGTGCCTGGCTTGACACTGATCGGCATAAGTCCTGTCTTGCTTACGCAGATGAAATCGCAATCTTCAATGTTTTTCCGATATACACCTGCTTCTTCATGTTGCCAATTCGCGCCAGGCGGCCATGGCAACGTGAGCCGATGTGTCGTAGTGACAATTTCAACTTCTTCTCGTTCCATTGAACAAGCGCTTGATGCATAGTTGATGGGATCTGGCGGTTGGCGTGAATCCAATCTCTTCCGTGAACGCTGTAATTTCCTTTAGCGTCAATAACAAAAATGCGGTCGACAAAGTTTCTACCGCCGACGGTTAGTTACGTAACCATGGCGCCTTTGGCTTCGTGGGCTGTGAAGTCGTTTAAAACCATGTTAGTTTTAATCAAGTCTTCATCGGACTTACCCAATTTCTTGCAAGTCGTGTAAGGCATCAAATTTCTTGTGGCTCGCCATCTACGACATCCTTGATATCGGCTTTCCATTTATATATCCTTTCAGATATAACGGTTTTAAATGCCGATGATCATCTCTGGGCTTCTCAAAGATTGCGTTTTGGACTCCCGAACAAGATTGGGCAAAAGTTTCGTTAGCCGATTCAGTTTTGATTTTGAATTCGGCTGGCAATGTGAACACCATGTTGATATCCATTGGTGGTGTATCGTCCCTAATCATAGGAGAATCTAGATCATTTGCCGATTCAAAATCTTCTTCAGCTTGTTCTTTTTTCCTCCATTCTTTCTTGACAATTTTGACCGGACGAAGCTCATTGAAAGTTTCGTCCCTCTGTCTTTCTGCGTCGGCTTCTCGAATCTCTTGAGTCCTTAGCCTCTGAAGTCGTCGGCGTTGTGATCGGCTAAGGCCAGACGGACACCATCTAGGCTTAGGCTCTACTGGTTTTCTTATCTTACCGACGAGATTATCTTGGTCTATGTTTGACCTCCGCGTTTCGACCTGGTCTGGTTCTTGCTTTGGTTTAGATATTCTTTCGTGAACAGGCCTTCTGAAACCTTCGTTGGAACCCCGAATCGGCCCAGACAACCTATCTTTAGCCGATTGCCTTGACCAATCGTCGCGGGGGTAATGTTCCATCGGGCACGTATATGGGGATGGCAGTGCTACTCCCCTTTCCCAACAAAACTGCAAAAAAGGACATCTTCTATGGGCCCTTTCCACGTTTTCAGTGTGATATAAATTATCCGACCGATGAGCAGGATATTGCGGTCGGCTATTCATCCTTTCATATTTATCCATCAGTTGTGAAAAAGTTGGTCCCAGCCTTTTGGCCGATTGCTTTGATTGCGATTTTTCAGCTTTGTACCATTTACCCACCCGAGGATTACCCTTGGGTTTAATGGTCCTCGAATTTTTTCCTTCGTGATCGGCTTCTATTTGTAGTGAGCCGATCGTAATTTTAGCGTTTGACCGGTACGAATTTGGTGAATATTGACTGCCGATCCTCTTTGGTTCATCATGTATCGGCTTCTTTCCTTTAGCCGAGCATTGAACCATGTTGATTGGAAATGGATCGAGATCAACTTGCATAGTCGGCTCGTCGACAAATTTTAGCCGACCGTCCTCAATAGCCGACTGGATCTGTTGACGGAAAATATTGCAATCATTAGTATTGTGAGAAAAAGAATGGTGCCACTTGCAATACCTGTGTTTCTTGATCTCGTCAGCCGATGGTATAATATGTCCCTCGGGTAACCGTATTATCTTTTCTTGTAATAATAGATCAAAAATACGATCACATTTGGAAACATCAAAGGCATATTTAACTTCCGACTTATTTCTAGTCGGCTTTAGCCAAGAACAGACTAAGGACTTTTTAGATCCCTTTACCCATTCACTATATTTATTTACGCTTCATCGTCTTACGAAGATTCACTAGGACAATATTCACCATATTGACTTTGGCCTTGTCTTTCTCCTTATTATTATTGTTCTTGAATCTATCTTTAAACGCTTTACTATTAGGGAATCGGCTTTCTTGAGCCGATACACGATGAAGCAAGTGACTTAGATCGGCGAACTCTTACCCTCCAAACTTCTCCTAAGCGGAGGAATCAACCTTGAAACGCCAAATCGCAAGTTGATTATCGGGCAAAGTGGCGCTAAAACATCGATTCCTAGTTTCCCTAAACCTTTTAATGTAATCGATTCGATTCCCCAAATTTACGTGACGAGTTTAGATCGGAAATCCTGAGCTCCAAACTGCCCGAAAAGAAGTATTCGTGAAATCGGTTTTCCAAATCGTTCCATAAGTGGACCGAATTCGGAGGTAAATAGGTAAACCAGGTAAAAGCTGCTCCGGATAATGACAACGGGAACAGTCTTATTTTTAGTCCATCGGACTGAGCCGCTTCGCCGCATTGAGCGATAAAGCGTCCAATGTGTTCCAACGTTGTAGTTGAATCATCGCCAGAGAATTTCGCAAAGTCTAGTACTCTGAAATTATGAGGGTATGGCATACGATCTATGTAATTAGGATACGGCTTTCTATAGCCGATAACCTTTACCTTAATTTATATGCGGAATCGGGTCCTATAAAGCAGTGAAATCGATCGCCCAATTTACATTATCGGCCATTGGCATAGCGGGCCCTTGATAATGTTGGTCATAGTTGATACCGCCCCGAGTGCAAGCTCGGGTTGCCAATATCTTTGCATCGTCGGCTGCGACCATCTTGATCATGCCGATTATGCTCGCCTTGAGGTTAAACCTTTGGGACAAGCGGTTCGAATATGTTACTACCCTATGTGGACTGGGTTTCTAAGCATGGTAGGATTTTGAGAGAATCTCTCGGAGCCAATCGGCTGCGGAACCGATTGGGGAAAGGCATAGAACGGAGCCGATGGCGGCAGATTTATTGATGCGTCTAACTTCGCGGCATCGGTGTAGGAATGGTAATGGCTTACCCCACTTGACCGAGGATCTCTAGGAAATATTACGGTCGGCTAAGTAGGCATCATTGTAGGGGGTGAGGTTATAGCCGATGGTTTAGAATCGGCTGTTGAGCTCTGCGTATTTTGCGCTACTGAAAAAAGAGGATAATTTGGCAGAGCTTGTAATGGGTCAAGCAGACTTCCTGACGAGGCTAACTCCTGGGCTATAAATTTAACGCTATTTGCTATCATCGGCTTGAGCGTCGTCACGAGAGCCGATGATTGATTTATTAAGGCGTGATGCACAGACTGATTAATCATAGCCGGTAATTCGGCGAGCGGCGAATATCGGCTTACGGTTACTGTGACACCCGCATCTCTCGGCGTTGCTGCCGTCGGGCGGATTTTGAGTGGCGCCACGTCGGTTTTACGATAACGACTTAGCATCATCTCCTCCAACGCGATCTTAGAGCCTCTATTTCGACGTTGTTCGCGGTCAAATCGTCCATTGTTGGGATGATTATGGCTTCTGCGTTCAGATCGGATGGTGGAATCGACTTTCCTGATGAAGACATTTGTCCCACCGGGCGTGCCAAGAGTGTGTTGACGTCAAAAACTTGATGTAGGGAACACCGGGTTCAGAGCGTGCCAGTCGATTTGACCTGTAACCGACAAGGTAAAAATATAAAGTTTACTCAAAAGCCGATCGAAACGATCAATCAGCTTAGACTCAATCAGCTTGAAGCCGATTAAGATCAAAGTAACAGGGTAAGTCTAATTAGCCGATTAAAGCTAATCAGAGGATAAAGGTAGATCAATTCTGAAGAAGACGATGCGCAACAAAATCAGAACAAATCAAACTTGGGGGTGTAATTGACGAAGATCAACAATCGGTGATGCGCAACTTTATTGATCAAAATCGATTACAAAGAGAGATCTAAATTACAAAGGCTACTCCTAGTCGACAGGAAAAAGCAGAAAAAGTAAAAGCTGATTGATTGTATTGTGTTGTTGTTTCCCAGCTTGCTCTGGTCCTTCTTTTATACCCTTCGGCCGATCGTGTCCGACTACAACACGTTTCAAGTTTTGATCCGTATCGACCTTATCTCAGACAGTTATTTCCTTAAAGATCTTGCCGTTACCAAAATATCTCCAAACCTTTTCATCCTGCCCGTTAATTCCGTATCTTTGATTTTATTGCCGATTTTGACCAGACTTGCCAAATTTTGGTGCAAACACATCGCAAATTGTGAACCGGATTTATCGAACTCAAATTGGTTTAGGATACAAGGTTCGTGTTTACACTGAAAATTAGAAGAAAAAGTGATAAAGCATAAATCCTGAATACGGTACCACGACTTGATCAAACCACTTTTCTGATAACTACAAGGCAGTCAAGGGAACGTCTTCAGCGTTACAAGTTAAATTTCAAAACACAAACATAAGTTACATAAATAATAAACAGCGATTGAATATATATCAGTGTAGGAGATCATCCTCGTACATATATATATATTTGTAGACATATAATGCAAATTTAAGGAAATCGATGTGACCCACTTGAGAAAGCGTTTTGAAAACATATAATTGGATCCTACGCTAGATCATCGTACGTACAGCGGGGCTGATGTAATAGTTTCTGCGACCCAATTAACCAAGAAATTGCCCAATTGAGTACTTACGATGGCAGCAGCAGCTCGATACGGCAACTAGTGTAGTGGGTACAGCCCAACCAATCGCCGTATGGATGGAGCAAGGTAGATCCATTCCACACATCAATTTGGACTGGGCTGAACTCACTCTTCCCCATCAAGAAGACAAGGTTACTAACACCAGGGCACCAGCCATGGCTGATCAGCCATCCAAGCCAGCATCTCTCTGTTTGAGGCTTTGAGCATCAGCGTCCGGACCGACGGAATCTCTTGACGCGTGTATAGTAGTATTTCTGTTACATGTTGTAATGACCATGGTTGAGTAATTAAGCAAGCGTTTCTGTACTACTACGGTAGCACACACCATGGATGAAGGTTTATCAAGTAAGACGATGGTCAGCAAACAGGTTCAAGATAGCAACAAGTGGGCACCATGGATTAATGGAACAAGGGGGAAGATAGACAGATATTATTCTTTGGCAGTGGAGGACAAAAAGGAAGCAACGAACCCTTGAAAACTTGTCATTCTCCCTTGCCTTTCCTCCAAATTAAACATCATCGTCGCCCCGAAAATATTGCAAAAATTCAAGGTCAAAAAGACCAAAATCCATGACTCCTCTTGCAAGGAGAACAAAATTTCCCCACCCTCTACACTAAAACATCCTTATTTCTCCTCTTCTTCTCTCTTTTTTTCGTCTTATTTTCTTGTCTTGTTTATGTTACAGCCGTGCCTATAGTTGGTGGTTCCATTACGCGGCCACGATGCCGGTGAAGAAGATCTGCCCGCCGCCCGCGCAGGGTGACCCCGCCATCTCCGCCGCCGCCGCCGTTTTCTTGGGGACATCTGACGGCGCGGGGCCGGCGCGGCGCTTGCGCTCCTTCTCTTCTTGGAACTCGTCGCTCACCATGGCGTGGTACCTGCACTCCATGCTGCAGAACGCCCTCTCCCCTCGGTACATGTAGATGTCCTTGCCGTCCAGCGGCCGCCGGCACAGGTCGCAGCACGCCAAGAACTCTGCTACACGGAACGCCTCGCCGGCGCCGGAGGACGCGACCGCGCCTCCGCACACGCTGGTGGCGCACCGGCCGCTGCATCCGAGCTCGGAGACCTCCAGCCGCGCGGCGCGACGCGGGGACGCGATGGCGTTGGCTATGGCAACCGAGGCGGACACCCTCGCCGCCGCCGCCGCGGGCTGCGCCTCTAGCGCGGCCAGGATACCGAGCCCGACCCCGCCGGCCTCGCGGTGGCGCCACCCTCGGGACGACGGAGCGGCGGCCGCGCGATCCAGCGGGCTCGTCGGCGACGGAAGGCCGTCGGAACCGCCGGCCTTCCACGCCGAGCGTCCGCCCGGTGCGATGTCGAGCTTGCGCGCCATGACCCTGGCCTTCTCCACCATGCCTCGCTGTAGATTTGGAGGGCGAGGAGAGGTTCTTCGGTGCTGTTTGCTGTCCTCGTTGGTTGCCTCCTCTATTTGGTTTGGTTGTTTTGGTTTAGAGGAGAAGAAGAGGAGAGGAGGGGTAGGAAGTGGGAAAGGGAGAGAGGGGTTTGATGTATTTGTAGCCTCTGCAAGGGTGGTTTTTTGTTTTTGTTTCCTTCGTCTCTTTCTTTTTACTATTATTATTTTAAGAAAACCTGTTTTGTTAGTTTCTTTGGTGCGGCTAGAGGAACATGGAATTAGTTGCATTGCATATTTTTTGGGCAGTTGCACTGCTATATTGCAATAGAATCATGTGATTTGCCGATATAATCTATACTTATGTTGTGATTTCTATGAAAAAAATGATACAATCAGCTAAACCAAACAAAGGATATGAACCTTTATTGTGTCAAATAAGTTGCATGACAAAATGTACATCCTAAGTAAATTATTAATAAAATACTGTGTTATATTATTTAACAATGCAAACTATAAAATATCGCAATTAATCCTCAGTATTGTATTGCACCATCTAGTGAAGTAATTTTTTTAGCTCAAGTTAGATGCATATTGTCCATTTTGTTTTCGCAAACTACACATAAGAAAATTTGAGCTAATAAAAAATCCATTAAACATAAGAGAAATATCATTACTCATGATCTCGTGAATTTGTATCATAAGGGGATTCAAGTTGAATACTCATAATACTCCATCCATTGCATAATATATGTCTAACAACCTTGTGAAAAATACTCCAATAAAAGAGACATAAGACCTAATAGTTTTTCAATAAAATAGATAATGCATACGAGTTTAGTTACATGTTTTAATTGTTTAATTTGTTTCATAGCATTAAGAAAATGCCAAGAGAGTTGAAAATTACCACATGCTTCATTTCTTAAATGAACTTAACAATAAGTATAGCTTGCTGAATTTCTTGAGCAATTGCACGGCTAGATATCACAATGTATATGTTTATATTACAACATAGAGTTGTACTTATTATGTAACTCTTATAATCATGGGAAATATAACTGTATTCCTTATACACCTGTAATAGCTCTTATATTTATATATGATTCATCTGCACTATTATAAAATGGACCCACCACAATTGACACGTAGTCTTTTCCCATTTTCACTGATCAACGTGGTAATTTTCAGCCTTTGAAAATGAATATGGTGATTTCTTTCGGTCGTTTAGCTAATATAATAGATTATAGATAAAAAAATAAGAGTTTGCATAAAAATGTATGAAAGAATACCGGTGTAAGAAAAACTCTACTCAATTTCTTATTCTGAAAATAAAATTAATCAAATCCATTTGAGTAGTAAAGTGTGTATGGAATTGGCGTGCGAGTATCAATTGAGCGGCGGGTCCGTGGAAGCGGAAAGCGACGGGGAGAGAGAGAGAGCGCGCGCATGGAGAGCGATGATTGGCTTGCTGAAAACCATGGACATGGAAAATGGTGTGCCGGTTTTAGCGTGGGAGTCTGCCACGGCTAATACATCACATCAATCCCTTCTCGCTCTCCCCCCTCTCTCTCTCTCTTCTCTCACTTGTTGCCACTTGGATATTTGGAGTGTATTGAACCGAATTATTGGGTGTCGACGTTAAGGACTTGAGGTGTGCTAACTATGAGGTGAAGAAGGGAACATTCCAAACTCCCCGGCCTCCAAGGGTAGATCCAGCCTTGATACCTGTGTACGCCTTCGTGAACAGTGCCCACTGTTGCTCCATGATCTCGTCACACACAGTTGGGCAGTGGTGGTGACTTATGATGAATCTGGTCATGCATGATTTTATTTATCTCCATTCATTCGGAGTACTACAGCCTAATAAACCATTTCCTGATCTCAAAGTTTGTATAGGAAACTATGCTTAGGAATTCCACTATTTTGAAATAACGGAAAGGATTTCACCAAACCCGCTGCGAGCTCCAAAACTAGCTAGTATACTCCGGTGCATGGAGTAGCTCCACGAAAGCAAGTGCAGTAGTATTACAAAATATGCATGGAGAGAAAGATAAGCAAGTCTCTTTCCGTATGTCAATTAATTAAAGATAGGCTATGGTCCACTGGCCTGGCCCATTTAATTAAATATAAGCAATTAAGAAAATCATCATTTTTCATTCCGTGAGTAATTGTTTTTTCGCAAATTTAACATCTTTCAAACATAATTACAAAAATAACCTCATCTTCTACCGTAAAAGTATCGAAAAATAGTATAAGTCATCTTTCGCGCTCCTCTATCACGTAAGGGGATACTATTGTCCCCCAAGCTATCGGGTAGAGGGGCTCTATGTTACCTTCCGATGCTTTCGTGGTTGAAAATGGAGCTATTTTAGTTGTATTTGAGAGAAGACTAAATTTGGGAAAAAAAAGTTTATCGTATAAAAAAAATGATGATTTCGTGCCATTGGACCGGTTATATATTAAACCCTGATTAAAATACCAATTACAGTAATCAACAGCGCTACTTGCCATTGAAGCTTCTAGCGCGACGAGAGAGAGAGGAGCGCAGACGAGCTGCAGTGGCAGCGAGGGGGGGGGGTTGCGGAATCAGCCAGGAAGGAATGGGCCGGGAGTCGCTTGGAAGTTGGAGCCCTGCCTGGCGCGGGTGGCCGAGTGGCAGGTTGGGAGCACGGAGGCGGACGCGTGCAAGGACACGCGGAGGGGCAACGCTGACTCGTGTCCCCCCGTCGCCACGCACACGCCTCGCCGTGCTCGCATCGCATCTCATGGATCTGGCGCTGCTGCGCAGGGCCTTGGCATCGGGCAGTGTGCCAAACTGCGAGGGCACACGTACACCACCCACCTAGGGACCACGCTTTTATTCCCGCCTTGTCCTCTTGCTTTCGCTCGCTCTCTCTCTCTACTGTACGTTAATGGGGTTTGGAGCCGTGCGCCCGGACGGAAATGCCCTGGCTGTTCCCATCCTTGCATCAGATCGAATTTTTAAATAATAATTTTTATTAATTTTATATAAATAAATTATAGTTAAAAATACATAAATAACATTTTTTTGCTTGTTCAAATCACGGTAGAGAATATATTTCCATTTAAAATAGGGGAGAGAGCTTCTACCGTCGTTTCAAATCCTTAAAATATTTGTCGCCATTTGGAATAGTAATAGAGGGACAAATCAATTTAATTGGCAATAGAGGTCCTCGCATCCTATGTTGTCATTCGAAACATGATAGAAGGCAACCTACTTAAGGCGGAAAAAACCGACTGAAATTCATTTTTAGTTGGGGGAAAAGATAGAGGAAACAGATGAGAGCGAGAGAGAAAGAGAAGAGAGCGGGAAGTAGTGGATCTCTCCATCCTAGATATGAGTTTTCTATTTCTTTGTGGATGTTATTTGAAATTATGGTAAGTTAGCAAATAAAATGGTTGGATCGATAGTTGTATTGGGTAGTGGATAGATGTCTACATAGTGTGGTTGTAGATATATAGTTTTTTAGAGTAGTTTATCGTATGATTTATTCCTGTAGATCTATTGTAGTGCACCGATTAGTTTTAGAATATAATCTACTAGTTAGGTCTATTATGAACCTTTAGAGTAAAATGTTTTTAGGATCCATTATTATCTATGCATAATACGTAGATGAAGTATGCATAATAATTTCAATTTGTATGAAGCATGTACGATTGTTTGTCTTTCTTGGATGTTGAACGTTATGGAAATCCCCTTTTATGCAAGTTTATGTCTAAGTAATACATTTGTTATTAGGTCTATTTCATGGTATTTAATCGAATAAGCACCTGTCATTAACATCAGATTATTTTGTCAAAATCATTCATAGGTATGGCTGAACAAATAGTTTTCAAAATACACTATGGAGAAAGGGTTTCATAGATAGGTGTAGAAGGAGTTGATTTGCATGATTTTCAATCTGTAGCGGACAGTTTGTCAAGTTCATAGCAACGCCCGAAGATTCCTTCTTGCAGATGTGAGTGCACTTCTATTCATCAAAAGTTAGTCCCCGAACACTACATGTTAATTCACTACTACAGAAAGGCTTATCACAGCCGGTTCGGGACCGTCATCACAGACGGTTTCCCGAACCGTCTATAACCATGTGTCAATGATGTTACGACATATCACAGAGGTTTAGAAACCGTCTGTGATAGAACATATCACAAACGATTTCAATGTAAAACCGTCTGTGATATCATAACATCACAGAGGTTTTTAATAGAAAACACTACTACAGAAAAGGTCATCACAGACGGTTTTTCGAACCGTCTATAACCATGGGTTAGTGATGTTACGGAACATCACAGACGATTTATGAACCGTCTGTAATAGAACATATCACAAACATCACAGACGGTTTTTACTAAGAACCGTCTGTGATAACAACTATCACAGACAGTTTTTACTATGAACACTTTGTGATGTTACTTTTGGAAACAAAAAAAATATCGTCACGTATAGATGATAGTTCTGTGTTCCAGCTGCTTTGTGCTAGTTCAGGCATAATATAAAAGCTATTGGATGTGAGATATCCCATGTCACTGCTCTGAAGAACTTGAAAACGCAAAATCGACGAAAAAAACTTCGGAGGCCATTTTGAGGCCCTAAACGACGTTTTTTCGAGATCGACGTTTTTTCGGAGCCTCGCGTGTACTTCTGATATAGCCCTCTGACATAGTCTTATGGATTTTCAAATCGAACTTTTCGTTATGATATCACAGACGGTTTTAGTTTGAAACCGTCTGTTACATCATTACATCACATACCATTTTTAATTAAAAACCGTCTGTGATAATACTTCCAACAGATAACTATTTTTCTATTTATTGGCTTGGCTAGCCTCAAGAAATGCTAGCCATGCCGTCTGGAAAAAGCAGATTACAGAATAACTAAACTCATGTTACAAACATTACAACTATTTCAAATTACAGGCATTACATCCATTTCATCAATCAACTCAGATTACATCACAACGCAAAGTAGATTACGTATAGATTAATATTGCACGGCACATCTCTTTCAGAAATGAACTCAGATATATTAACCAAATGGAACTCAATACCATTAACCAATTAATTGAATGCACAACAATAATTCACAAATCCACAGCAAAAGTTTGACAATTAACCCAAATGGTAATTCAGAAAAAATACAACTCCTGAAGTTATAAAGCAGCGTGGAACTCGCCTTTTTCATTTAATACTTGACTGAGCAAGAAGGCACAAAGCTGTCATCGAATTCGCTCCAAATCGACCTCTTCCAATGCAGTTGTTACCAGATTGGACGTTTTTTTAGTGACAAGGAGTTCCATGTTGTGGCAAACATAAAATCCACAACGGTTATTTCCCTTTTCTTGCTGGTGGTACTGCAAATATAGATTTGGTTAATTCCAGAATCATTATTACATAGTTTATATAGGGTTATTGTATATAGCGGATACTAGAAACTTAAAATCGTGATTAAGCTTCGCCCTGTCCTTGCTAGAAGGCCCTCCATAAGCTTTGTGCACTTTGAACGCCCTATGTGATTGCCAAAGGTTAGCCTCAGCTATTCCAGGAGAAACATACACGTTGAACAACCTACATGACCATGTTATCTTTGGAGGAAATGTGATTAATTGTAAGGCCCTCATTTTTGATAAATAAATACCAAAAATGGATACCATGTGCATACAGTACTAGTCCCATGATCAGTAGCTAGTACGCACAAATACAAATTGATATCACAGTCATACACAAACTTTATTACACAATGAAGTAAGATTACATATTATTTTTACAATACCAAAAGTAAAAGCTGCGATGGAGACAACTTCTTGTAGTATGCCTTTTTAACCCATTGTTCCACGAGCAACTGACAAGGAAAATCCTTAGATAAATTCATCGTTAAATTCCCGTATCTGTATCAACGTAAGAATGCGTCGGGAAATCTGCATTTCTTCACCTAAAAACATCAACATTGGCAAGTTGAGTACTTACGTACTCGCAAGACTTATGCAAATCCTAAAATACATGCAGCCATTCCAATGAAAGGCTAATAAGGTTAATTTGCATAAAGTTTGGTTTGAAACGTAAATCTGAGAATAATAGATTGCAAAATGGAACTTAAACAAAATCAATTTAATATTAACGTAAAGAAAAGTAAGCATAAAGAATTCACAAATACTTGGGCATCATGACCATATTCAAAACTATTTCCACCAACACAAGGTGGAAATTATTAACACATGGTAGAAACCATATTTTAAGAAAATAATCAAAGCGACTAACTATGTGATGACTTTACAAGTGTCCATGACCATGACGCAGCTAATCGATTAGTTTTACACTCTGCGGTATACAACTTTCCCACAAGACATGGTGACTCTTTGAGCAATCGATATTTGCACACCGCCTTTGGTGTACCGCAGAGTCATGTTATAAGCTATTACATTATTTAAACCTAACTTTGCACCAAAGACGGTGGCGATAACCCATTCGTGGTGTAAGAACTCGAGCATAGAAATGATGGAACTACCCGCGAGATGGCATACACCGTTATATTGGTAGGCGTTTAATCCATGATCACCTCGGTGTGGGCGTCCGTCAAGCAATTCATTAAGAAATAGCTCGTACTACTCCGGCCTTCCAAGTGCAAAGCTAGCTTTAAACAACTTAATAAGTTAGAGCTGTCCCATACCAAAGACTTGTGGTTGTATGAATATTCTTGGCACGAAAACAACTCATAGTTCGGTCCTTAATCCGACACGGGCAATAATCTCCACCCTACACTACGTGCAAAGACATGCACAACCGGCTATTGCCAATAATTGCCCGCATCTAAACCATAGTTTTATTTTTATTTTTCCATCCAAAATACCAACCGCAAAAATGGTCATACCCATTTAAATGTCATAACCAACATTTTGAATCATGTCATGGTTGTATGTTCATTTGAGCATGGTGTAAGGCCCCCATTTTTGATAAATCAATACCAAAAATCAAGTCTTCTCGGACTTGAGGAGGCGGCGAATCTCGACGGCTTGGACGACGCGATGAAGATCCTCGAACTGCCGACGGATGGGTGGATTAGGTTTGAAATTTGGAGTGGCGAAGTCACTCGCCGAGGTGAGTTTCCGGTCTCCTCACTCCCGAATCTCATCCGGAGATCGAATGTGAGCATCCGGAACAAGGTTATTAATGAATTAACAGATAAGATCTGATTTAATTTTAATCTTAATTGTTACCAAATGTTTTAAAAGCATAGCTTAATTATTATTATTATGGATCTAACGTCGTAAAAATATTAACTACAAGTTAAATATTTACAGTAGGAACCAAAAGCACACAAAACAATATAAAGCAAAACTTTATTTCAACTTCATAATATTCACAACCAAAACATAACATTTATTTTTGACGTTACTACATAAAGGGGCACAACCAAAACTTCCTTTAATACTACTCATTATCTAGCAACTCACGGACCGCTACTATCCCTACGACTAGAACTCTCGGCGTCGGGAAAAGGAGTCTCCGACAATGATGCTCCTGCGGCCTCTGAGGGCGCCATGAGGAAAACTATGGGGTCTACACGGATGCTCGGCAACCTAGGGCGACTCCTATCATCGACATCCTCGCTTTGGCGACACCTAGGTGGTAATTGGGGTGTCGTCGGGCGCAGTGTCTGAGGAATGCCCTGAATCGAGCGAGGACAATACCTCTGGCGACCACGAGCGATGGCATTCTCTAGGAATGCTATCTGGCGACAGCGCATCCTCAGATTCGATTCTTGCCGACGGCAATCTTGGTCGAGGCATTTATGAATTCCACTTGGTTACGTAAAGTGGGATTTTGTAACCCGATGGCATCCATATAGCTATTCTCCCACTTGGTGGCCTAGATGGAATCCTCCTATATACCACCGCCGATTCGGGTAAAATGTGGCGCAAATCGACAACAATGACCATATAGGCGGCTTCACTCATGGCCATCATGAGAGAAGATCCAGGACCCTCAAAAGACAAAAACTCTTCACTGTCCTCATCTCGGGTAGGGATATCCACCTAGCTATGTATTCCATGAAAATGTAACTAATCGCGCGTGGAATACTATATATCGTGGATTTTCGTGAAAATGGGCGAATTCTAGCAAGCGAGCAAGAATTCCCGCCATGCCGAAATTCTCCTATTAGTGGAAGTGTAACATGGGTATATCCGCCCATCTCACATTTAACAAGGAATTAGTATTCTGATTAAATGTAAGACAAGAAAGTAATTTTTGGAGGAAAAGATTCTAGTAGAAATTTAAAAGCAGAAAAGAGTTATTAATGTGTATATCGCATAATCCAAAAGAAGTTTCATGCATATAAAGAATAGACAGGTAAGATGTCCTAATTCAAAATTTTAGTTTGTTTGAAACCTAATGTCAAGTTTTAGGTCTTTATTACTCCCGGACTACCTAGGTTTCCTCTGATCGGCATGGCTCGATACCAACTTGTAAGGCCCCATTTTTGATAAATCAATACCAAAAATGGATACCATGTGCATCTGATACTAGTCCCATGATCGATAGCTAGTACGCACAAATACAAATTGTTATCACAATCATACACAAACTTTATTACACAATGAAGTAAGATTACATATTATTTTACAATACCAAAAGTAAAATCGTAGTGGAGACAACATTCGTAGTATGCCTTTTAACCCATTGTCCCACAGAGCAACCGACAGGAAAATCCTTAGAAAAAGTCATCGTTAAATTCCCGTATCCTGCATCAACGTAAGATTAAATGGGAAATCATCCCTTCACCTAAAAATATCAACGATGGCAAGTTGAGTACTTACGTACTCATAAGACTTATGCAAAACCTAAAATACATGCGGGCCATTTCAAAGAAAGGCTATTAAGGTTAATTTGCATAAAGTTGGTTTTAAAATGTAAATCTGAGAATAGTAGATTGTAAAACAGATTTAAGTAAAAGCAAGTAAATTACAAGTAACGTAAAGTAAACATCAATATTTCACAATTGCTTAGGTATAACGACCATATCCAAAATCATTCCACCAACACAAGTGGAATATTAACAACGAGATAGAAACCACATTTTATGAAAATAAGCAAAACAACTAACTATGTGATGACTTTACAAGTGTCCATGATCATGACGCGCTAATCGATTAGTTTTACACTCTGCAGAGGTATACGACTTCCCCACAAGACATGACCGACTCTTTGAGCAATCGATATTTGCACACTTCCTTTGGTGTGCCGCAGAGTCATGTTATAAGCTGTTACATTATTTAAACCTAACTTTGCACCAAAGACGATGGCGACAAACCCATTTTGTGGAGTAAGAACTCGAGCATAGAAATGATGGAACTACCCACGATATGGCGTACATCGTTATATTGGTAGACGTTTAATCCATGATCACCTCGGTGTGGGCGTCGTCGAGCAATTCATTAAGAAACACCGTACTACTCCGGCCTTCCAAGTGCAAAGCTAGTTTTAAACAACTTAATAAGTTAGAGCTGTCCCATACCGGCACTTGTGGTTGTATGAATTTTCTTGGCTTTGAAAACAACTCATAGTTCGGTCCTTAATCCGACACGGGCAATAATCTCCACCTATTCTACGTGCAAAACATGCACACACGGCTATTGCCAATAATTGCCCGCATCTAAACCATAGTTTTATTTTCATTTTCCAACCAAAATACCAACCACAAAAATAGTCATACCCATCTAAATGTCATAACCAAGGTATTTAACCATGTCACGCTTTATGTTCATTATAGCTCGGCTAAGCATGTCACTAATGTGAGTAACCCAGATTGACATTAAATATTGTCTAAGCTAATTTAGGGTTTTCAAGGATCACAATTTTCTACTTATCAAGGAAATTCTATGTAGCTACAGGTACAACTACCAGTTTCCACAATATAGCTGACTTTAATAAAATAAAGTATGCGATCTGAGATTAATGAAAACATTTATAAAACTGGGTTCAACATGATCAAAGGAATTTGCTTGCCTTGTTGATTTTCCTCGACTTGAACTCTGGTCGTCGAATGTACCGTTCGTCGGGTTACACGTCGTAAGGCGACATAGAATAAATACCAAATTTCAATGAGGCCAAAAAGAAATCAGATGGAAATATTCAAATAAAATAATTTCACCAATTCAGGAATGGCTACATGCTTTATTTATTTTCTTTTGCAATTTAAAGATATGATTTATTTAAGCCATTATTGCATTATTTACTATCCATTTTATAACTTAAATTTTTCTTATAACACACCCTAAGTATTATTACAGATTCTGGTTCCTGAGATTACAAGAATTCTAATAAAATTTATTTTACTAAATTTGGAGGTTATTTGCAAAATTTCCATGTATGACGTATTCCTAACTCTTCGTTTGAATTTAAATTCAATTTCAAATAAAATTCAATTCTGAAATATTTTTACATATTTTGAATCTACTGGATTTTATATGAATTTAGAAATTTATTTCATCAAATTTTGTTAAATGATTCAAAAGATATGGCTATTTGAATATCTAGGTTTTAAATAAATACTAAAAATCGAAAAATTGCGAAAATGGAAAACGCGCTTTCGCGCGAAACGCGCTTTCCATTTCGGCGGAACCGCGCTTGAGGCGCCGACAAACGGGTCCACCGTCGGCGTCCAGCCAGCTTGCTGCCGCCGACGCCACGACCCAGACGGTCAGCGCGAGGTCGACAGGCTGGTCGCATGTCGTGACGACGCGCGCATGCGGATCGACAATGAGACCCACATGGCGGCGGCGCGCGCGCGCATGAGATCGACAGTCGGGCGGCCGGTCGACGCATCTCGGCTTTAGCGCGGCGGTGACAGACAGCCGGCCCGCTGGCGGTGACCAGCGGCAGTGGCCCGGCTTCCGGCGCGGCGAACCGAGCCGAGCGATGGAATCGATTCCACTCGAAGCTTCAGGCGCATCCGTGCGAACCAGGGACGGTCGCGCGGCGGTCCGAGGCGGCCGGAAGGCGATTCCACCGGCGGCGGCGGCGGCTGGCGGAGTTCGCCGACGGCGAGCGAGCCCTCCGGGTGGAATGGGTTCCACTCAGAGGTTCGAGGCATCCGTCGCACACTTTGGTGGCGGCGCGGTGGCTCGAGGCTCTCAGAATGCATGCCACCGTCAGCGAGGCGGCGGCAATGGCGGCGGCGGCGATGCAAAACTAGAGCTAACCAAGCTTCATTTTCACTCGGATGAGCACTGCGCGACTCAAGGAACCGTTCCATCAATCGCTTTGAAGAATGAATGAAGGAGGAAGGCTCTCACCGTGGCGGTGGCGGCGGAAGAAAACACGGCGAGAAGCTCGCGGGAAGAAAGGGTTTCGGCCAAGCTTGGGATGGGTTCTGGAGGCTCAAGGAAGCTTCAGAAGTGGTTGGGGCGAAATGGCGAGGAGAGGAAGATATGGTGTTTTGCCCTCTTTGCGGTTTTTGCCGGAATTGGAGAAGATGACAATAGCAGCGGCGGAATGGGTTGCACTGGGAGCAAGCTGGGTCGACGGCGACGCGAGGAGGGGTTTTTATATGGGCTCAAAGGCGGTTTAGCGCGGCGGCGCGAAGAACCGAGAGCAAGGCGTCTCTGCTGAGAGAGCGGAGAGGGGAGAAGAACGCGGCTGGGAGGCTGACACGCGGGGGCCAGATGGCAGCGACTGTTGGCTGAGTTGGCTCACTGACAGCCCGGGCCCACACGTCAGAGAGAGAGAGAAAAAGGAAGTCTGGCGAAGCCTCAGGACCGAACGGAGTTTCAACGGGGTTTTCAACGTTCAAACGGGCACGAAAATTTATGAAATTTTTACCATAGGTCGGAAAGGATATTACCAGCCTCCTGAAAAATTTTAGACATTTTATTATGCATGATGATTTTTATAAAATTCTGACATTGCAACAGTTACTGCATTGCCTATTCTGTTTTTATTTTAATTTGCGATTTAAATGAAGTTATTATTTTACAAAACTTTTTATGATGATTTAAAATGACATTCTACACCTTCTGTAAAAATTAAAGATTTTAATTATTATTATTTCATTTTTAAAAATTCTGACATTACTGTTTTCCAGATTATTTATTCACTGTTTTCGAATTTTTAAAATTATAAAATGATTTAGTAAATTCTTAATATTTTTACAGGAGGTTGATACTGTTTTGATGTCGGCAAGATAAAAATTTTGGGTCAGGATGATCTACAGATATTTTTACCAAATTGTTTTACCATTTTACCCTGAGATTTTTACCCATGATTATCTTTGATTAATTAATATTTTTATAAATCCAGGTTACCCACTGCCTTAAGCAAGCTGAGGGGAGCCCTCAGATATTTTGGAAGTTTTGGTAAATTTTTGTTGGATTGACATTTTTACTTTTTACCATTTTCTATTTATTATATTCTTTATTTCACATTCTTGCATTAAAGAAAAGCCAAACAAATATTCAGAAAATCCAGGAAATTCAGAAATTTCAAAATAATACACAAAAGATTTTTATTTCATTTTTATTTATTTTTTGATTTTTGAGGCTGTTACAGATCTACCTCTTCTTGTAAATCTCGTCCCCTAGATTTGGAGATGACTAGAAGAAATTGGGAACTCTTGGCGAAGGTGATCTTCTCTTTCCCGGTGGCTTCGTCTTGATATGATTGCTCCATTGAACCTTCAACATCTTGATGATTTTATTTCTTGTCCGGCGCCACTTCTTCCAAGATACTGATTTGGATGCTCCGATATGACGGATCTGGTGAAGATCTATCCTTCCAAATCGGTGAGGTCGGAGGAACACGGAGACATTTCTTAAGTGAGATACATGGAAGGCGTTATGAGCGTCGGATAGTTGAGGTGGCAATTCTAACCGATATGCCATCTCACCCATCTTTCCAATGATCTCAAACGGTCCAATGAATCGAGGAGCCAACTTCCCACGGATTTGAAATCGATTTAATTCCACGAAGAGGCGAGACTTTGAGATAGACATGGTCACCAACTTGGCGAGTTCACGGCGGCGATTGTCGGCAGAACTCTTCCGACGAGATCGAGCCTCTTTTAGTCGGCTTCGATCATGTCCACTTGCTCTTGAGCTTCTTGAATAAGATCTGGGCGAAGAATTTTCTTTCTCAACCTCGGACGTAAAAGAGGGTTCGACATTTTCTTCCATCTGGCGCTTCAAAAGCGATACTTGCGGATCGGATTGGAAACTTTTATTATAAGAGAATTGGCGAAGGCCAAACTTTTCTCCCAATTAGAGCCGTATGACAAAGACACGGGCTCTTAACATGTCTTCCAAAATCGATTGGTCCTTTCCGTTTGTCCATCATGCGAGGATGATAAGTCATCTCAAATTCACTTAGTACCCGTAAGACGGTGCAAACTTTCCTAAACGAAAGTAAACCGGGAACCTCGATCGAAACAATTGTCTTGGGGCGCCATGAAGGCGGACAATATTCTCCGGATACAACTCGGCAAGCTTATCTCGAATGAGTAGTCTTGACCGAATAAAGTGAGCCACTTTAGTCGACGATCAACGATTACCCAAATGGAATCATGCCCTTTCCCGGTTCTTGGCAAACCAAGAATAAAATCCATCTTGATGTCTTCCCATTTCCACTCGGTATCTTCAAAAGTCGCAAAAGTCTGCGGGGCGTTGATGCTCGGCTTTGACACGCTGGCATACATCACAGATTGCGACATATGCAGCGATATCCTTTTTCAAACCGGGCCACCAATATTCCTGTCGAAGGTCTTGATACATCTTTGTACTCCCAGGGTGAATTGAGAGGGGAGACTCATGGGCTTCTTTGAGAATTAACTCTTTTAATTCCGGATCATCAGGAACATATATTCGATTTTCGAACATAAGCACTTCATCTGAACTTTCACGGAATTTGGATTCCTTTCCTTGCTTCAACTCTTCACGGATTTTAATAATTGCTTCATCTTTGAGTTGAGCAGATTTAATCTGGGATTTAAGGGTTGGTTGCACCACTAGGCTGGCCAAATAACCTTTTCGACAACTCCCAAATTAAGCTTTTGGAAATCTTTTACGGATCGAATTGATCGGTCAAAGATGAAACAGAAAAACAATGAAGTTTTCGCTCGAGCATCACTCGACATTGGCTTTACGGGATGGTATTGAATACTAAGGTCATAATCTTTTATCAACTCTAGCCACCTTCGTTGTCTTAAATTTAGATCAGGCTGGGTGAAGAAATATTTGAGACTCTTATGATCTGTGAATACACTGCATTTGTTTCCAATCAGGTAATGACGCCAATTTTTAAAGCGTGCACTACCGCACTAATTCCGATCATGAGTCGGATAATTGAGCTCATGAGGTCGCAGAATCGACGAGAAGCGTAAGCTACGACTTTTCCTTCTTGCATAAGCACACACCCAAGCCCATTCTTTGAAGCATCACAATAAACATCAAAGCTTTTATGGACATCGGGTAACACTAGCACAGAGCCGTTGTTAACCTTTTCTTTAATTCTGAAAGCTTCCTTCGCATTCAGTGTCCACTCAAACTTCTTTTCTTTCTTGAGAAGTCGGGTCAAAGGACGGCGATTTTAGAAAAGTTCTCGATAAAGCGCGATAATATCCCGCTGCATCGAGAAAACTTCAATTTTCTGAACGGATTGAGGAGCTTCGGTCTAAAACAGCCTTGACTTTCTTCGGGATCAGCGGAAATACCACCTTTAGAAAGAATATGACCAAGGAAAGCAACTTCTTTTAGCCAAAATTCGCACTTCTCGAATTTGGCATAAAGCTTATGCTCTCGAAGCTTTTCAAGAACCTTACGCAAATGATGCGCATGATCTTCTTCGGATTTTGAATAGACGAGGATATCGTCAATAAACACCACTACGAACTTATCTAAATACTCCATGAAGACTTTATTCATGAGACACATGAAATTAGCAGGAGCATTTGTAAGTCCGAAAGACATCACAGTATATTCATATAGACCGTAACGAGTGGTGAAAGCAGTTTTAGGAATATCTTCGGGTCTGATCTTCAACTGATAGTACCCATGTCTTAAATCAATTTTTGAAAAGATTTGAGCACCGGTCAATTGATCGAATAGATCATCGATACGAGGCAAAGGATATTTATTCTTAATTGTGACATCATTCAATGCACGATAGTCCACGCACATGCGTATTCCACCGTCCTTTTTAGGCACAAAAAGAACTGGACTACCCCAAGGAGAAGAACTAGGTCGAATAAAGCCTTTTCTTAACTGCTCTTGAATTTGATTCTTTAGTTCAACTAACTCATCTGGGGGCATTCGATAAGGACGCTTGGATATAGGCGCTGTCCCAGGGACAAGATTTATGACAAATTCTAGGTCCCTATCCGGAGGCAGGCCTGGCAACTCATCTGGAAAAACATCAGGAAATTCGGAAACAATTGGAATCTGGCTAAGATCTTTTATTATGGCTGAACAAAGAGAAGCTTGAGAATTTGAAGAACTTTGGATGGAAGAGAAATGAACTGGAATTCCTTCAAGGCTAACCAAAGAAATGGATCGATTAGCACGATCTATGCAGCCTTTAAACTTAGACAACCAATCCATACCAAGGATTACTTCTAACCCTAAGGTTTCTATAAGGATAAGGTCAGCATGAAACATAACTCCATTTATTTCAATGCTAACCTTAGGACAAAACTTAATTGAATTCATGACTGAACCCGGAGAATAGATTATCATTTTGGCAGAGAGGAGATCAATTTCTAAATTATTCTGGTCAGCAAATTTCTTAGAGATAAACGAGTGCGATGCTCCAGAATCAAACAATACCAAAGTAGGTACCGAGTGCACAGGAAACATACCCAGTACCACATCTGGCGCTTCGCTTGCTTCTTCAGCGGTCACATGATGGAGACGACCGCTACTCGCACTGCGATTAAGAGCTGCAGAAGTCTTGATGACTTGAGAATTCCCAGCTCCTGAAGGTCGACCTGGGGGTCTCTGAACTCCTGCGATGGTCTGCCGACCGACGCTTGACCTCTTTTAGGCGTGCATTTGCATAATGCCCGCGCTTTTACAATGATAGCGAGTCACACCAATCGCTTGATTCAACTCCGAAGTCCTTCCTTCATTCTTTGCCGAGGGACGAATAGAAGATCTTTGGGGTCGGAGTGCTCGACCTTGACGCCTCTGCTGCTGCTGCCGATGAGGCGGGGAGTCGAACATTGGTCGGTGACCAACACGCGACCTCGGCAAATTCGGCCGGCGACTTTCCGCGCCATCCACTTCCTCTTCGACTTTCCATAACATCGCGTGAACTATGCTCGCGATTATAGCCTTATTCACGAGTGTTTGGAAATCGTGGAAGTCGTGAATGGCAAGAAGATGCTTAACTTCATTATTCGATTGTCCGGAAGTGCTCAATTCTTGAACTTCGAATCGACTTCGATGGCGCATAGCGAGCAAGGTAATTAAAGCGGTGAAGATATTCCATTACGGACATATTTCCTTGACGCAAGTCAAGAAATTCCCGCCTTTTAAATTCACCAAGCTCGAGGAATATGCGTCTTCCTAAAGGCTTCTTGAAAAACATCCCAAGTAATCTCTTGACCTTGGGGCCTTGCCGCTGAAAATTTTCCCACCAAATCGCAGCTCCCTCGAGTTGGTACGACGATAAAGAACCTTCTCATGATCATTGCATTGAGCAATGGCCAACTTACTTCAATAGCTCGTAACCAATCATCGCCTCGTGGATCGATGAAGAAGAAAAGGTTGGAGGCCGAGTCTTCAAGAATTCTCCTAACTTGGGCTGATGAGGGGTTTCACCAAAACCAGGCCTAGAACTTGCAGCACCAAGGTTAGTCGTATTTTGGACCAACTGTTTGAGCAACAGGGTATTCGTCTCAGCGACCTGTTCTATCATTACAAGCACTTGGGCCATGGTTGGCGGCCACGCAACCGCCTCTCGGAACTTCTTCTTCTTGAACTTGAGGAGGCGAATCTCGACGGCTTGACGACGCGATGAAGATCCTCGAATTGCCGACGGATGGATGGATTAGGTTTGGGCCGAGGGTCAAGTCACTCGCCAGAGGTGAGTTTCCGGTCTCTCACTCCCGTAATCTCATCCAGAGATCGGGTGCGAGCATCCGAACAAGGTTATTAATGAATTAACAGATAAGATCTGATTTAATTTTAATCTTAATTGTTACCAAATGTTTTAAAAGCATAGCTTAATTATTATTATTATGGATCACAACGTCGTAAAAATATTAACTACAAGTTAAATATTTACGAGTAGGAACCAAAAGCACACAAAACAATATAAAGCAAAAACTTTATTTCAACTTCATAATATTCACAACCAAAACATAACATTTATTTTTGACGTTACTACATAAAAGGGGCACAACCAAAAACTTCCTTTAATACTACTCATTATCTAGCAACTCACGGACTGCTACTATCCCTACGACTAGAACTCTCGGCGTCAGGGGGAAAAGGAGTCTCCCGACAGCGATGCTCCTGCGGCCTCTGAGGGCGCCGCGGAGGAAAACTATGGGGGTCTACCTGGATGCTCGGCAACCTAGGGCGACTCCCTATCACTGACATCCTCGCTTTGGCGACACCTAGGTGGTACTTGGGGTGTCGTCGGGCGCAGTGTCTGAGGAATTGCCCAGGCGAGCGAGGACAATACCTCTGCGACACGGGCGATGGCATTCTCTAGGAATGCTATACGGCGACGCGCATCCTCAGATTCGATTCTTGCTGGCGGCAATCTCGGTCGAGGCATTTATGAATTCCACTTGGTTACGTAAAGTGGGATTTTGTAACCCATGGTATCCATATAGCTATTCTCCCACTTGGTGGCCTAGATGGAATCCTCCTATATACCACCGCCGATTCGGGTAAAATGTGGCATAAGCGACAACGACCATATAGGCGGCTTCACTCATGGCCATCATGAGAGAAGATCCAGACCTCAAAAGACAAAAACTCTTCACTGTCCTCATCTCGGGTAGGGATATCCACCTAGCTATGTATTCCATGTAAAGAACTAATCGCGCGTGGAATACTATATATCGTGGATTTTCGGGAAAATGGGCGAATTCTAGCAAGCGAGCAAGAATTCCCGCCATGCCGTAATTCTCCTATTAGTGGAAGTGTAACATGGGGTATATCAGCCCATCTCACATTTAACAAGGAATTAGTATTCTGATTAAATGTAAGACAAGAAAGTAATTTTGGAGGAAAAGATTCTAGTAGAAATTTAAAAATGTAAAAGAGTTATTAACAATATACGCATAATCCAAAAAGAAGTTTCATGCATATAAAGAATAGACAGTAAGATGTCCTAATTCAAAATTTTAGTTTGTTTGAAACCTAATGTCAAGTTTTAGGTCTTTATTACTCCCAGACTACCCTAGGTTTCCTACGATCGATGGCTCGATACCAACTTGTAAGGCCCCATTTTTGATAAATCAATACCAAAATGGATACCATGTGCATCTGATACTAGTCCCATGATCGTGAGCTAAACGCACAAATACAAATTGTTATCACACATACACAAACTTTATTACACAATGAAGTAAGATTACATATTATTTTACAATACCAAAAGTAAAAGCGTAGTGGAGACAACATTCTGTAGTATGCCTTTTAACCCATTGTCCCACAGTGCAACCGACAGGAAAATCCTTAGAAAAGTCATCGTTAAATTCCCGTATCCTGCATCAACGTAAGATTAAATGGGAAATCTGTCCCTTCACCTAAAAATATCAACGGTGGCAAGTTGAGTACTTACGTACTCATAAGACTTATGCAAAACCTAAAATACATGCGAGCCATTTCAAAGAAAGGCTATTAAGGTTAATTTGCATAAAGTGGTTTTAAAATGTAAATACGAGAATAGTAGATTGTAAAAGCAGATTTAAGTAAAAGCAAGTAAATTCGAAGTAGCGTAAAGTAAACATCAATATTTCACAATTGCTTAGGTATAACGACCATATCCAAAATCATTCCACCAACACAAGTGGAATATTAACAACGCAGATAGAAACCACATTTTATGAAAATAAGCAAAACAAATTAACTATGTGATGACTTTACCAAGAGTTCATGATCATGACGCGCTAATCGATTAGTTTTACACTCTGAGGTATCTGACTTCCCCACAAGACATGGTGACTCTTTGAGCAATCGATATTTGCACACTTCCTTTGGTGTGCCGCAGAGAGTCATGTTATAAGCTCATACATTATTTAAACCTAACTTTGCACCAAAGACGATGACGACAAACCCATTTTGTGGAGTAAGAACTCGAGCATAGAAATGATGGAACTACCCACGATATGGCGTACATCGTTATATTGGTAGACGTTTAATCCATGATCACCTCGGTGTGGGCGTCCCGTCGAGCAATTCATTAAGAAACACCGTACTACTCCGGCCTTCCAAGTGCAAAGCTAGTTTTAAACAACTTAATAAGTTAGAGCTGTCCCATACCAAAGACTTGTGGTTGTATGAATTTTCTTGGCACGAAAACAACTCATAGTTCGGTCCTTAATCCCACACGGGCAATAATCTCCACCCTATTCTACGTGCAAAACATGCACACACGGCTATTGCCAATAATTGCCCGCATCTAAACCATAGTTTTATTTTCATTTTCCAACCAAAATACCAACCACAAAAATAGTCATACCCATCTAAATGTCATAACCAAGGTATTTAACCATGTCACGCTTTATGTTCATTATAGCTCGGCTAAGCATGTCACTAATGTGAGTAACCAGATTGACATTAAATATTGTCTAAGCTAATTTAGGGTTTTCAAGGATCACAATTTTCTACTTATCAAGGAAATTCTATGTAGCTACAGTACAACTACCGCTTCCACAATATAGTGACTTTAATAAAATAAAGTATGCGAGATGATTAATGAAAACATTTATAAAACTGGGTTCAACATGATCAAAGGAATTTGCTTGCCTTGTTGATTTTCCTCGACTTGAACTCCCGGTCGTCGAATGTACCGGTTCGTTCGGGTTCTACACGTCGTGGCGACATAGAATAAATACCAAATTTCAATGAGGCCAAAAAGAAATCAGATGGAAATATTCAAATAAAATAATTTCACCAATTCAGGAATGGCTACATGCTTTATTTATTTTTCTTTTGCAATTTAAAGATATGATTTATTTAAGCCATTATTGCATTATTTACTATCCATTTTATAACTTAAATTTTTCTTATAACACACCCTAAGTATTATTACAGATTCTGGTTCCTGAGATTACAAGAATTCTAATAAAATTTATTTTACTAAATTTGGAGGTTATTTGCAAAATTTCCATGTATGATGTATTCCTAACTCTTCGTTTGAATTTAAATTCGAATTTCAAATAAAATTCAATTCTGGAATATTTTTACATATTTTGAATCTACCAGATTTTATATGAATTTAGAAATTTATTTCATCAAATTTGGTTAAATGATTCAAAAGATATGGCTATTTGAATATCTAGGTTTTAAATAAATACTAAAAATCAGAAAATTGCCGAAAATGGAAAGTACGCTTTCGCGCGGAAAACGCGCTTTCCATTTCGGGCGGAACCGCAATGAGGCGCCGACAAACGGGTCCACCGTCAGCGTCAAATAGCCTTGCGCTAGGCGGTACGCTACGGACCAGCTGACGGTCGCGCGAGGTCGACAGCGGTGGTCGATGTCACGACGCGACGCGCAAGCGATCGACAATGAGACCCACATGGCGGCCGATCGGCGCGCGCGCATGAGATCGACAGCCGGGCCACTGGTCGGCGACGATATCGGCGCTTTGCGCGGCGGCCGACAGTCGGGCCCGCTGGCGTGACCGTAGCAGTAAGTGGCCGGGCTCGCCGGCGGCGAACCGAGCCGGGCGATGGAATCGATTCCACTCGAAGCCAGCGCATCCGTGCGAACCTGTGGACGGCCGCGCGGCGGTCTGAGGCGGCCGGAAAGGCGGATTCCACCGGCGAGGGGCGGCGGCGGCTCTGGCGGAGTTCGCCGACGGCGGAGCAGGCCCTCCGGGGTGGAATGGGTTCCACTCCGAGGTTCGAGGCATCCGTCGCGCACTTCGGTGGCGGCGGTGGCTCGAGGGGCTCAGAGCGCATGCCACCGTCGAGGGCGGCGGCGGCAATGGCGAGCGGCGGCGATGCAAAACTAGAGCTAACCAAGCTTCATTTTCACTCGGATGAGCACCTGCGCGACTCAAGGAACCAGTTCCATCAATCGCTTTGAAGAATGAATGAAGGAGGAAGGCTCTCACCGTGCGCGGTGGCGGAAGAAAACACGGCGGAGAAGCTCGCGGGGAAGAAAGGGTTTCGTAGAAGCTTGGGACGGGTTCTGGAGGCTCGAGGAAGCTTCAGTGAAGTGGTTGGGGCGAAATGGCGAGGAGAGGAAGATACGGTGTTTTGCCCTCTTTGCGGTTTTGCGAATTGGAGAAGATGACAATAGCAGCGGAATGGGTTGCACTGGGAGCAAGCTGGGTCGGCGACGCGAGGAGGGTTTTATATGGGCTCAAAGGCGGTTTAAGCGCGGCGGGCGCGAAGAACCGAGAGGCGGCGTCTCTGCGCGAGAGAGCGGGAGAGGGAGAAGAACGCGCTGGGAGGCTGACACGCGGGGGCCAGATGGCAGCGACTGTTGGCTGAGTTGGCTCACCGACAGCCCGGCCCACACGTCGAGAGAGAGAAAAAGGAAGTGCAGCGAAGCCTCGGGACCGAACGGAGTTTCAACGGGGTTTTCAACGTTCAAACGGGCACGAAAATTTATGAAATTTTTACCATAGGTCGGAAAGGATATTACCAGCCTCCTGAAAAATTTTAGACATTTTATTATGCATGATGATTTTTATAAAATTCTGACATTGCAACAGTTACTGCATTGCCTATTCTGTTTTTATTTTAATTTGCGATTTAAATGAAGTTATTATTTTACAAAACTTTTTATGATGATTTAAAATGACATTCTACACCTTCTGTAAAAATTAAAGATTTTAATTATTATTATTTAATTTTTAAAAATTCTGACATTACTGTTTTCCAGATTATTTATTCACTGTTTTCGAATTTTTAAAATTATAAAATGATTTAGTAAATTCTTAATATTTTTACAGGAGGTTGATACTGTTTTGATGTCGGCAAGATAAAAATTTTGGGTCAGGATGATCTACAGATATTTTTACCAAATTGTTTTACCATTTTACCCTGAGATTTTTACCCATGATTATCTTTGATTAATTAATATTTTTATAAATCCAGGTTACCCACTGCCTTAAGCAAGCTGAGGGGAGCCCTCAGATATTTTTGGAAGTTTTGGTAAATTTTTGTTGGATTGACATTTTTACTTTTTACCATTTTCTATTTATTATATTCTTTATTTCACATTCTTGCATTAAAGAAAAGCCAAACAAATATTCAGAAAATCCAGGAAATTCAGAAATTTCAAAAATAATACACAAAAGATTTTTATTTCATTTTTATTTATTTTTTTGATTTTTGAGGCTGTTACACATGGCTAAGCAAGTTACTAAATGTGAGTAACCCAGATTGACATTAAATAATGTCTAAGCTATTCTAGGGTTTTCAAGATTCTTAATTTCCTACTTATCAAGGAAGTTCTATAAGTCTACTAGTACAATTACCATTACCCGAAATATAGCAGACTTTAACAAAATAAAGTATGCAGTAAAACATTTAATGAAAATATTTATAAAACTGGGATCAATATTATCAAAGGGGTTTGCTTACCTTGTTGATTATCCTCGACTTCGAACTCCTGTTCGTCGAATACACCGGGTTCGTCGGATTCTACACGTTGTATGGCGACATATATCAAATACCAAATTTCGATAAGACCAAAAAGAAATCAGATGGAAATATTCAAATAAAATGATTTCACAAATTCATTTAAAGATTACATGAGTTACTTGTTCTCATTTGCAATTTAAAGATTTAGTTTATTTAAACCATTATTGCATTATTTCCTACACTTTTTTGTAACTTAAATTTTTCTTATAATACACCCTAAGTATTTTTACAGATTCTGGTTTCTGAGATTACATGGATTCTAATAAAATTTATTTTACTAAATTTGGAGATCATATACAAAATTTTCATGTATGACATATTTCTAACCTTTTCTTTGAATTTAAAGTCGAAATCCAAATAAAATTCAATTCTGAAATATTTTTGCATATTCTGAATCTACTGAATTTTATATGAATTTAGAAATTTATTTCATCAAATTTGGTTAAATGATTCAAAAGTTATAGCTAAATGAATATCTAGGTTTTGAATAAACACTGAAAATCAGAAAACTGCCGAAAATGGAAAGTGCGCTTTGCTGAGAAAATGCGCTTTCCTTTTCGGCGGAACCGCTACCGTTGGCGACAAGCGGGTCCACCTGTCGGTGGTTAGCTACATATGCTGTCTCGACGCCAGCCTGGTCGCGCGACGCGCGAGGTGATAAGCGGGGTCCGCATGTCGGCCGACGCAGACGCACAGACGCCTGACCGACCAAGCGGCCCAGATGGCGTGCAACTGCACGCATTACGCTGCCATGGCCGACAAATGGGCTGGCAGCGGTGACCAGAGCGAGCGCCCGGCTTAAAGCTTCGCGGCGGCGAATCGGGCCGGGCGGCGGAATGGATTCCGCTCGAGCATCAGCGCATCCGTGTGAACCTGTGGACGGTCGCGCGATAGCACCGAGGCGGCCGGAAGGCGATTCCACCGGCGAGGGCGGCGGCGTGGCGAGCTTCGCCGACGGCGAGCGAGCCTCCGGTGGAATGTGTTCCACCGAGGTTCAGACATCCGTCGCGACACTTTGGTGGCGCGCGGTGGCTGAGGGGTTCTGCACGCGACGCCACCGTGTGAGGGCGGCGGCGGCAATGGCGGCGGCGGCGACGCAAAACTAGAGCTAACCAAGCTTCATTTTCACTCGGATGAGCACTGCGCGACTCAAGGAACCAATTTCATCAATCGCTTTGAAGAATGAATGAAGGAGGAAGGCTTCACCGTCTTGCGGCGGCGGAAGGAAGAACGCGGCGGAGAAGCTCGCCGGGTAAGAAAGGGTTTCGGCCGAGGCTTGGGATGAGCTCCTGGAGGCACGAGGGAGCCTCGGGTGAAATGAATTGGGACGAAATGGGCTGAGGCAGAAGAATTGGAGTTTTGCCCTCTTTCGGGTTTTCGCCGGAATTGGAGAAGATGACAATAGCAGCGGCGGAATGGATTGCACAGGAGGCGAACTGGGTCGGCTGCGACGCGAGGAGAGGCTTTTATAGAGGCTCGAAGGCGGTTGGGCGAAGAGGGCGCGCGAAAAACCGAGAAGCGGCGTCGGCGCGGGAGAGAGGCAGAGAGAGGGGAAGAAGAAGGCGCGGGCGAGTGGCTGCCACGCGGGGGCCAGATGGCAGCGGCTGTCGGCTGAGCTGTCTCACTGATAGACCGGGCCCACATGTCAGCGAGAGCGAAAAAGAAGTCTGGAGAAGACTCACGACCGAACGGGATAAAAATGGGGTTTTTGATGGTCAAAACAAAGCAAAATTTTATGAAATGTTTACCATAGGTCGGTAAGGATATGACCAGCCTCCTGAAAAAATTTCGATATTTTATGATGCACGCAGATTTTTAGAAAATTCTGACAGTGCAACAGTTGCTGCATTGCCCATTTGGTTTTTCTTTTAATTTGCGATTTAAATGAAGAGATTATTTTACAAAAATTTTTATTACGGTTTGAAATGATATTATACACCTTCTGTAAAAATTACAGACTTTAATTATTATTATTTAATTTTTAAAAATTCTGACATTACTGTTTTCTAGATTATTTATTCACTGTTTTTGAATTTTTAAAATTGTAAAATTAATTAGTAAATTCTTGATATTTTTACTGAAGGTTGATACTGTTTTTATGTCGGCAAGATAAAAATTTTGGGTCAGGATGACTTATATATGTTTTTACCAAATTGTTTTACCATTTTACCCTGAGATATTTACTCATGATTATCTTTGATTAATTAATATTTTTACTAATTCAGCTTAACAACCGACTTAAGCAAGCTGAGGAGAGCCCTCAGATATTTATGGTGGCTTTGGTAAATTTTTGTTGAATTAACATTTTTACTTTTTACCATTTTCTATTTACCATATTCTTTGTTTCACTTTCTTGTATTAAAGAAAAGCCAAAAGAATATACAGAAAATCCAGAAAATTCAGAAATTTCAAAAATAATACACAAAAGATTTTTATTTCATTTTTCTTTATTTTATAATTTTTGAGGCTGTTACATTAATTACCTGGTGAGTAATTTTGCGATAGGTTTTAAGTCGTGGCTGCCACTCTGTAAAGAATCAAGGTAAATAACCCGATTCATCGATGGATGAATTACAATGAGAACTCAGTGAAACCTACACAGGTATGTCGGCATGATCAATTAACAGAACAGAGTTGCGAGCATATTGCAAATCAAAGTAGCACTTACCCTGGGTTGTGGGGTAAAAATATGAACTCTTTATCTTTTTGAGCCGCCAAGGCCTCTCCGACGTATTTATCGACAAATACTAAATCTTTGTCTATTGTTTAATTGGAGACTATGTGTGGGTTCAGGAACCCACCGGTTGTTTGTTTTATCTCGCTTCACGGATCATGTATCTAAATATACGAAAGTATTGAGTCATATATATATGACATTATCGGTATTACACGAATGTAGACTGTGATTGCACACACTTACAATGTCCAGTATCTCAAGAGCGCGGCGTCGAGGGTGTCGAGGTTGAAGACGTCAAACAGGTCCTTGAAGTCGGCTGTGAAGAATCCCCCGATAACTCGTTGAATAGATGCTCAGGCTTGAAGTTGACCGAGATACTCGTTATGCAGTCTTGCACTGGCTTTTTAGCTTGTTCCATGCACCAATTCTGCAATCTAACGCAAGCTATAGAAAGGTTCTTCATGCACTCTCCTGTTACAAAAGGCTCTCCTAGCTGGTATACTCGGGCCAGCGGGGCAATCAGATAGTCCAATTTCTTCGTGATCTGCTTCGCTTTGCCCTTGACTTGCGTTTTGCTATAGGGAGTCTTCACGGAAGACGAGTGGGCACCATCCCACTGAAGAAATTTTTTTTAAATAATACTATTTTTATTCTATTTTACAAAAATAATATACCGAATTTTTTTTACAAAACTACTCACTTGTCGCCATTTCAAACGGCGACAGAGAGTCTGTCGCCATTTCAAAAGGCGACAGACAGCCTGTCGCCGTTTCAGATAGGGACAGACTCTCTGTCGCCATTTCAAATGGCGACAAAGAGCAACCGTCACCTCTGTCGCCAATTTAAATAGAGATATCATGCATCCGCCATTTGAACGGCGACAGACTCTCTCGCCGCTTGAACTGGTGATGCATACGCTTATATAAAGTCAGCGTGCGGCCTGCGCCCCACTCGAGCCAGCCACCGAGCGCACAGAAAAAAAAACAGAGAGGAGGAGAGGAGGAGAAGGAGAAGGAGAAGGAGAAGGAGGAGGAGGAGAAAGGGAGAGGGAGAGGGAGAGAAGGAGATCTGCATTTCGTCAGGTACTATTTTTTTTGTAAGTATTTAAATGTTAAATATGTAATGTAGTAATCAGATTAAATAGAGTAATAATAGTTATTTAGCTAGATGACTTAGTTAGGAATGAGTACCTGATGCATGTAAGGATAGATGTTTAGTTAGATGAATTAGTTAGGAATTTATAGTTATGTCAGTATGGACAGATGTTTAGTTATATGACTTAGTTAGTAATTAAAAATTCGTTCGGTACGGATTAAAATGTCGTAGAGGACTTGTAGGTTCTCTGATCGTAATAATAGTTATTTGATTAGAATTTGTGGATAAATTTTCGATCTAGGGATGACCTAGAGGTAGGGTTTAAAATTTCGATTGTAATAATAGCTTTTTTTATTAGAGATTCTGGATAAATTTTCGATGAACTGGAAAATGTAGAATCCAAATTCGGTTATTTGTGTACTGAGAAATCGGAGATGTCATGTAGAGTTGGCTGGCTAAAATTGTCAGGACCGAAAAATAACTCAATCTGTAGAGGTTCCTGACACATTAGTTTAGTCATGTTCTCATAGAAATTTGAAATGATTACGGAATCTGAAGAATTTGTAAGAATTGAAATATTGCAACTCTACTGATTAAATGCTGGCCGGCATGGACCGAAAGAAAAATGAATTAAACTACGTTCTTAGAATTCAAATTTGTGATCATTATTAGTCGTACAATGTAGCGTTATATTGCGCAAATGTTAAGGGTTCGATGAATTTGCATGACAGGTATGGATGATAGAGTGAAATTTAAAATATATTATGGAGAAGGAGTTCCGCAAATGGGTGTTGAAGGGGTAGATCTAAGTCATTTCATAAGTGTAGACGCTTCTTTGTCATCTTGTGAGGGAGCGTTCATGGGCTACTGATTATGAGATGGTTGTACCACATGTTCTCTTTGGACCATGAATTGCATGATCCGAAGTTACACGGAGTAGTTTGCGGAGAATAGATTGCACGTCTTCGGGAGTTAATGGAAATGAGAGAGCCAAATCTTGGAGTTCAATGACGTAAGAATTGCAATTGAGAAAGGATGGCCATTAGTGTTATTGGCACAAGCATTTGAGAAAGTCAATACCGGGCATGCGACCGCAGAAGAGGTTGTTGATGAAGAACCGAGGAAGTTGGGAGAGCGGTAGAAGTAGAAGACTTAGTAGAGCGGGATGTAGGTTCGGTCGACTGAAGTGCAAGGTGAGAGAGCTGATGATGCAATGGGAGAGGTTCAAGAAGCAATGGGTATGGCAGACGATGGCGAAAACATTGAATCAGTGGTCGAAGCGATGGACACAGAGAATGAGGACTATGAGGCTTTAAGTAATGATGAAGCCGCTGAAGATCTATTCCCTGCAGAGAGGGATGAGTATCCGCTCGACAGTGGTGGTGAACGATGACGAGCAGTTCCTTCGCGATATGATCGAATGAGGTGAGACAAGGTGCAATTTACAAGAATAAGAGTGAGGTTCAAGAAGCGATATAGCATGGGCGTGTCGCTGCGCAGAACCTTCAAGGTTGTAAAGTCCGATCGGCGGTGTATGATGCGGATGCCGACGGAGGGTTGCCCGTGGCGTGTCCATGCGTACCGGCCTAAATGGGACACCATTTGGAAGTGTTCTATAGTCGTCCCACATACATGTGTACTAACAGAGTCTGCGTGAATACATCGAATATATCATCGCTTTATTGCCAATGCAATGTACGGAGAGATTGTAGGCAACCTAGATTTAGAGCCACGAGCCATCGTACTCGCAATACAACAGAGGTTCCAGTATACAATAAGCTACGCGAAGGCATGGAGAGCAAAGCAGAAGGCATTGGAAACACAGTTTGGCACGTACGAAGACTCCTACCAGAACTTGACAGGTTTGCTTCAGGTGATAAAGGACAGAAATCCTGGAACTTATGTTGACATTTGTAAGCATCCTTCATAGCGCTTCTCTGGGAAGATGGTTTTGAAGCGGGCATTCTTCGCTTTAGGTGCATGCATCAATGCGTTTAGGCATTGTCGTCCTTTGTTATGTGTGGATGGGACATTTTTGACTGGTAAATACAAAGGGCAGATATTGACTGCCATAGGAGTGGATGGCAATAATCAAGTTCTCCCCGTAGCTCTCGCATTCGTGGAGGGTGAAAACACAGATAGCTGGCATTGGTTCCTACGGAATGTCAAAGCCGGTGTCGTTCATCAGCGGCCTGTAGTGTGTATCATACACGATTGGCATACCAGGCTTTTGAGGGCAATTATTCAGTTGCAGCAAGGTGTGGATGAGACTCATCTATGGCCTGATTTGCGTAGTTGGTGGTGCAAGCGTCATATGGGTGCCAACTTTTACAAGCAGTTCAGGAACAAGGAGCTAACAAAGCTTTTCAAGAGGCTCTACGACCAGAACCAGCAGAGAAAGTTTGATGTACTCTGGAAGAAATTGGATAAGCTGGCATCAAGGTACACAGCTGAGGCAACGAAGAGGGCAACCCCGGCCACAGGGGAGGCCCCAGTTGCGTTGGAGAAGTTACCCACTGACCCTCCTCACCTGGTTCGAACGAATGGGAGGGCTCTGAAATGCTTCTCCGAATGGATAGAGCATGAGCCTAGGGAGAAATGGGCTCTGCTTTATGACATCGATGGTGCGAGGTATGGGGTCATGACAACAAACCTTGCGGAGGTTTACAACTGGGTGATGCGAGGGTTGAGACCCCTTCCCTTGGTTGGTATAGTTGAGGGTGTTCTTCATGGCATCACAAAGTACTTCGTTGATCACGAATGCATCATACACAGGCAAACTTGTGTCTGCACCTGCAATAAGCCTCGTCTATTACACAGGCTATGCTCCCATGTTATGGCTGCCTGCTCGACGATTCATATGGATCCGGTATATTCACGCCTCAATTCTTTAGTAAGGAAGTCGTGGTCGCAACTTGGAGCGCTTGAAATGTACGGTTTCGAGTGGTGGGTTTATTCACGGAGCACAAAAGTTGGGAGGATACACGTTGGGTCCCAGACATGAGCAAGCTAAAGGGAGTAGGAAGAAGGCAATCCAGGCGTATAAGGAATGATATGGACGCCGCTGAAAGTGGCCGCCGCGTAAAGAAATGTTCTGCTTGCAAGGAGACATGGCACTCTTTCAAGAGTTGCCCGAAGATTCAGAAGCTGTGAAGTGTTATATGTTCTTTCCGTTCTGAACTGTGGTTTACTTCGATGCACTAGAATTTCATTTGCTTGTATCGAATTAAATGCGTGTGGTCAAAATATGTACTATGAATGTTATTGTACTTGATTAAATGAGAGTGTAGTATGTTGTATTCATTTTGTTTCTTTTTAACGCTTTGCACATAGATGAACATTTTTACTTCCATGTATTACGTGTGCTCTAAATTACGACAGTACTTGTTCCATTAATATTCTATTTGTAATTGTTGTATTTATTTTGCACCTTTTTTACACCTTGTAGTAACATAAACATTTTTATTTGTAGGCATGGCGGGCGGACAGTTGTACGAGTTGCTTGACCCGTCGGTCGACGCGACTCACCGGAGCCGTTTAGCGACCTTGCCCCCGCAGGGTGGGGAGGCGGCGTTGGAGCTTGGGGCCCTGCGCTTGCGCACCCCCATGAGGGTGTGGTGTCTCGATCCGCGTTGGATCCCGAGGTTATTTCAATTTCGTCGCAGTGTTGTACTCATGTCCCCTTCAACACCACAATAATAATTGTCACATTCTTTTGTAGGTTGAGGGCGGCTGGCCTACTACCTGTTGCCCGTATGGTCGAGGCGACCGCCGCGGATGCGCAGGACCGACGGAGTGCCTCTAGGCGGTTCCCTTACGACAGGAGCTTGCTGACTGCTCTAGTGGACCGGTGGCGGCCTGAGACCCACACTTTTCACCTGCCGTGTGGTGAAATGGTGCTGACGCTAGAGGACGTCGATTACCTCCCGGGCTGCCACGCCGAGGATGCGGTGGTTCTCGCAGACGTCGACCAGTGTGGCGTGATATCCTCCATCGGTTCCGAGGGTGCTACCTCAGGCACAATACACGACTTTCACAGCTTCGCACGGTCCGACACAGCGGTGGCTTGTGCAGTTCTACGTAAGTGCGATTTTTCCTTGTCGTATGTGATTTGACTAACTGTGTGTGATTTTCATTGCATTTAACAACCTAACCTTTACTTTCTACAGCCCGAGAGGATGGTACCCGGAGCTGGGGAGCAGACCGTCGCCCGGCACTTGGAGGCGTATCTTCTTTGGCTCTTCGGGTGGGTCTTGTTCTGCTCGTCGCACGGGGACACTGTCGACAGGCACATGATCCAGTTTGTGAGGACGATCGCCAACGACGACTTGGAGGAGATCCTGCAGCTGGCTTGGGGACCTGCGGTATTTGCCGCGACG
Organism: Otatea glauca; assembly: GCA_036346275.1. NCBI lineage: Eukaryota > Viridiplantae > Streptophyta > Magnoliopsida > Poales > Poaceae > Otatea > Otatea glauca. The sequence continues at coordinate 37,922,074 of CM070715.1, read as the reverse complement.
TACCGGGCACTGTGCGACGGGTGTCGTCGCGTGTCTGACTCGTCCACTCTTGCCGGATGCCCTTTGCTACTACAGCTGTGGTCGTTCGAGAGGTTCCAGATCGGACGACCACGATAGACTCGTCGACCACGGCCCACCTTCTGCTGTGGTTCCCGGGGACGAGGTTGATCGTCCGACGATGGGGGCATTGTGGTGTCGTCGACCGGTCAGTTTTATCTATCGTAGCCGTATGTTGTTTTTTTAATTCTCCACGTGCTGTACTAACGTTAATCGCTGTTGTTTTCTTTTGCAGCCGCGGTTCACCCCAGTTACGACGCACACTTCGTACTCTCAGTACGTAACGATGTTGGACCAGCTCACGGACGACCGCGTCATATGGCACCCCTACGTTCCTGAGCTTGTCCAGCACGCGCCGCCGCTTCCATTCGGCCGCAGATGCACTCATCGACGCGCATCTTGGTTGACACGACGTCACTTGGTGTTCGACGTGTTCGTCGAGCCGTACGCCGCCCACCATGTCTTGAGGCAGTTTGGTCTGCGGCTGGCGTTCCCAGTACCCACAGGCGACATCGTTCCAGCAGCCGTGCACTCGTTCGTATTTCTACATTTTTTCCCTTCTATTAGTACTTACGATCTCGGTGGCTTTCGAATTAATGTTGCGCTTTCATTTTTGCAGGTACACACGCAAAGGTTTCGTCGGCACGCAGAGCTGGGCAGCACGCATGGTACCTCATGCGCAGTAGTGGGCACTGGCTCTTGCGGATGTGATCGACGAGATCGCCTACTCGACCACGCAGACGTCACGACGATATATCGAGTGGTACAGCACGCGCACCCGCGTTCGAGTTGTGCATGTCGTGGAGTCACCTCCTAGGCATGATCCGACCACTTAGACCACGCACCCACCCACCGCACTGCTTTCCACCGCGCGGTTTGTACTCCTTCCATTTGTCATTCAATGTAACGTCTTGAAAATTATGCCAACTAACTAGCCTCTTTTCGTTTTCACAGAGCGACCTTGCCAGGGAGGCACACGAGGCGACGTCGGTGTTGATCTGAGCGGTCGGTGCCACCCATACGATAGGGTCACAATGACGGCCTTCGAGGGGCGCTGCGCCATATTCAGGACTTGACTCACCGTGTTGTACACGGACGTCGTGTAGGCGGCCCAGTGACGGCGTGGTACAGATCCCCTCGTTAAATGCATTTATGCGAGGTCGACACGAGCGCACTCCCGACCGCCTCGCCTAGACTCGCTGGGGCCCCACTGTACCGAACCCCGGCGTCTGTCCCGATGACTACAGGTACATCAGGTGGTCTCTTTTTTCATATATTTTGTTGTTCATATAACATGTCGTTCTAACTTAAAAAGTTTGTCAACAGCACTGATCCCGCCTCGACGAGTGCGAGCACCTCGGGGACTCTGATACTTTCGGGACGAGGACTTGACTTTCGTGGATCCTTATCAGCAGTCCGCGGGTGTGGTACTTGGTTCGTCGCATCTCGCATCGTCCCCCGACCCATCTCAGCCGACACAGGACGCCTTCGCTACTCCGCCAGCCCCGGTCCGGCCTCCTTGGAGTACTCGTGGACAGGCCCCTGACCAGCTCACATATCCGTCTGGACATGTGCAGCGTCGTAGGAGGCCTGGGACCACACGAGGTGTTGCACCGCGCAGGCGCCCTAGCTAGTTTGTTTCTTTTACACATGATGTACCGTGAACAATATCATCTTTTACTTCCTTAGCTCATGTAATATCACATATGTTAGTTTTATTTATGAAGTTTTGTGCTATATATAATCTTTTACTTCCGTGGCACTATTTGTAAATACGCTACCAGTACCTTTGTCACGTCGATAGGACAGCACACACGTAGCTACTTTGACAATGCGATGCGACAACACGCTGCTGGCAGCTATCCCAACTAGCTTTTTTCTTTCATATATTTTGTAATGAACACAAAATGATGCTTTATTTCCTCATATTATGTCAAATTCAGCTATGGAATTTTGTTTTCATAAGTTATTTTTTATTACGGTATGATCACTATAGCTTTCCATGGATTTCGTAAAATAATAGGTTTACATGACAAATTATGGAGTAATAGCCCTGAAACACCCTTTGACATATGTACGACCTTGCAGCAGCTTTTCACGCGTGATTAGACAACTCACGGGCGCAATGCTTTCAACCTTTTCAGGCCGATTTGACCACACGCTGACAGACCTCTACTGTTTCGCACACAGGCTTTGTCACACATGCAGGCACAGTTCAAAGTGACCACTCACTGCCTACTTTTGTTCGTGCTGACAGGTCGTGTGGCTTTTCTCAGATGGTGACAAGTCGTGCAGCCTTCCGCAGAAGGTGACAGGTGGTGCAGCTTTGATGATGGGTGACACGTCGTGCAGCTGTTCATAGAGGATGTCGGGCGTCAACCGGACAAGTGTTGTAGTCGTGCGGAGTAATCCTCACCACCACTATAAAACCGCCTAGGGGTACACATCCAACACCGCCAAACAAGCAATACACGCCACCGAATCTACACAAATTATGGCACGATGTCGTTCTCTACCACGCCTCTTGACAGCGAAGTCATCCCGCCCCGAATACCCGGATACCAGTAGCGTGGACGCCCTAGTTCTGCCGGAGTTGCCTAGACCCAAATGCGACTGCAACCTTCCGGCGAAGATGATGCAATCTACCCACGGAGAGACGGCCGCCCGCGCTCACTACTATTGTGCCCACCCCTACTGGGTAAACCTACTTGTATCCATAAAATACAAAGCTAACGACCATTTCATGCATCGTTCTTTCTTTTCTCAAAGACAAGGGCGGTGTTGCTTCTTCCAATGGATCGACGGGCGAACAGCGTGACTTCAATTTATGTACAACCGCCATGACGCCTACCCCGCTTCGCTCGAGAACTTCACCCGTGGGAGAGGCCGCGAGATATGTCCCGCTCTAGATCGACGAGCTCGGGGCGGTGGGCAAGGGCCAACCAATGGGTGAGTTTCATGTGACATACTCATGTTTCACTCCCAAAGTAGTAATTGTAAACCGTTCATCGCATCTGAGGAGTTCAAAAGAAAATTGCAAAATTGCTGAGTCAAAGGAGAAACCTCCTCAAGGCACACCAAATGCCCGACTTTTGCGAACACGGCCTTGAGCGATGGTAGATACCGCCTCGATGAACTAGCGGACCGAAGATTCTACCGGTGCCCCTTGGCCGAGGATGAATGGTGCGGCTACTTCAATTGGGTGGACCCGGAGACATACCACCCACATCTCAAACTTCCTGTATGGGATAACTGGGTGAGCAACCCTCTCCGTGGTGCTACTACCGCCCAGAAAAGCCAGACCCCGAGTACGCCTACGGTGTTATTCAACGGCCAAAGTGGGCATACTGCATTGACTGCAGGGCACGCTTCCGGTTGTACAACGATAAGCCCAACACACACCACCTGCACCATACAATGGAGTGCGAGCCAAAACAGAGCAGACATCTCAGCAAGTGTCCGCCAACGGCCAACACACCAGAGGTGCAAGAGGGTACCTCCTCTCGAAGAGGAAGGGACAAGGGGAAGCAGCCGGTCGAGGTTCGCACCACGCAACAAATCCTTGACACGTTACGCAGACCATCCGAGAACCCAGGTGGTATTATCATAGGGGACACCGGGAATTGGGATGACATGCCCATGTGGGAGGGCAGAAATCCACATCAAAAAGACCAAAAAATTATGTCTTATACACCTGAGACGTACGGCATAGGGCACCCATTCGGCGATAGCTGGGAGCACTGCGGATCCCCATGGAGTTCTTTCATAGTAGGGATTGAGTTGTGCCCGAGTACAAATCTCAAAATTTACACAGGTCAGGTAATATGCAGAAAATGTGGGACATCATTCTGACTGTACCCAGATAGGCGGAACGATCATCTGTTCCACCATGACAACCAGTGCTTTCGTTAGTTAGTACGGCAAGCAATTTCGTCACTGTTGTAATACCCTTGCAATATAATCTATCTATTTCTTATTTTATCATCTGAACTTTCGATGTATGTGCCCTTATATATATGTTCAACAAATAATTTAATTGCTTCGTGGGAACTATTTATAACATGCGTTGTTGTCGACTATAATACTTAGGGTTGTTGCACTAGTGGAAATTAGATGCAAAGCAAGGGGTAAATTAAATATTTTCCCAGAATATGGTAGTGCACATATCAAAGAGCAAATCTAGTCTACTCTTCCTAAAAATTACATTTAAACAATAAATTTTACGGGCTGCCGAAAAGGCTAAAAAATCACTCTCCCTGATCTCAGATTCGCACTCTCTTTGATCTCCCTCTCCCTTTTATTCAACAGTACACCGAACGAGAATGACGAACAAAGAAATTTGATTTTCTTTCCTGAAAAAATTTACTCACAATTACCACATTAATTTCGTAAAACATCGCAACAACTAATACTGACTTTTTATTAACTGCAGCTCATAATTTACATACATTTTTCCATTGATATCAAATATATTTTTTGCAATTCGAATAAAAAAAGGGGCAAAACCTCTCTGTCGCCATTTCAAACGGCGATAGAGAGTCTGTCGCCATTTCAAATGGTGACATAAAGCCTGTCGCTGTTTCAAACGGCGACAGAGAGCCTATCCCTATCTGAAACGGCGACAGACTGTCTGTCGCCATTTGAAATGGCGACTGACTCTCTGTCGCCGTTTGAAATGGCGACAAGTGGGTAGTTTTGTAAAAAAAATTCGACATATTATTTTTGTAAAATAGAATAAAAATAGTATTATTTAAAGAAAAATTCTCCCACTGAAAGTCCTTTGATGCAGGGGGCACGGGAGCCGATCTGGTGGCCTGCTGAAGTGCAGCAGTTGACTCAGGCAGTTGGGGAAGCTCCGGTGATGGAGGACGGGCGTCCAGGGAGATGTTGCTGCTAGGCCACTGGATGAAAGTGCGAATGGCATCCCCTAGTGTCACGATCTCATCGTTTGGTGGCATCGGTAGCGGGACGGTCTTGAAATTATTATTTACACCATCCACATTAACCTTCATGAATCTCGGTGCAACTAGGGTATCATGCACCAGCGCCCCTTCAATAAATGGATACACGACCCTCGAAGCAATCGGAATAAGAATGGTACCAAAGACAAGTCTTACTTGGAGAGTGCACTGCATGGCCACCTACATAACGGTACACAATTTGCTACTGCGTCCAACAGCTATTTGTATGGAGCATTCAAAACATATATAAGTACCTTGATGTCACTGACAGAAAATTTGCCATGTTCATCTGTGGGAGTGGCGGACGCACAGCTGCTCTTTTTGGTAGTGGGGCTGATTTGCGCACATACATCTGGGACTTGTGCAGGCTATCGGTAGTCGTGATTATTGAGCCTTTCCTCAAGGCTTCTTATCTTATCGTTGAATTCTTCTCTTAGTCTTTCCTCAATCTTTTGTACCAGTCATTCCTCTCGCTCTGCTTTGGTTCTCTTCCTACTCCGGTATTTGTCTGAGTCGTCTGGGAATCCCAACTTCCAAGGAACAAAAACCCCCATGCCTCGCTTGTGACCAGGGTGTTCCTTGTTTCCCAAGGCTGTGGAGATTACATCTTTCTCCCTGTCTGGCAAAAAAGTGCCCTCGGAAGATTGTGTACTCAAGCTACCTGCAAGATCCCGACAAGTTATTTCACTTACGAAATTACAGACTAATTACGTACAAAACTGGAAGTCGAATATCTTACCAAGCGTTGGCAGACTTCCTTGTTCGCAGGGTTTGTAAAGGAGACGGTGCCGAAAGACGTGGTACTTGACCTTGCTTTCAGCCAGTCTCTAGCGCGCTGGTCAACGATAGATGCAAATGGCACACATGCCTCCTCATCCTCCCTCTCCCATTGGTCCCTCTTCCCCGCGTACCCAGCGGTGCCAAGGTTGTGGGGGGTGGGTGCTCCTTGCCTACAGGGCCTTGTGGGCTTCACTTTGACGCACGAATTCGTCCGTCATCTTCGCCTCAACAAAACTTTGCCATACGTCCTCAGCAATGAACCCGTACTTAGAAAAGGGAGTCCTTTCCTTATTGACATATTCCTTGACAAGCGTGCTCTTGAAGTTCTTTCACGCCTTTCTCGCCACTAGCAGTGCATACTGTCGCACTGAGCTCACAAAGTCTTCTAGGATCTCAAACGAAGACATAGTTTCTGTCACCAAGTCGTTCTAGTTCTCATCAGTCAGCGACTTCCATGATGGACTAGTGATGGGGACCCGTTCCCGTGCGACTATCCCGCACAATGTCCTAAATGTATTCACCGCCTTTCTTGGTTCGGGGGGGCTTTATCCTTTCGATCAACCGCCGTGATGGTATATCGTTTCGTGGGCCTTTTATTTGCTCTTGGACCTCGAGGAGGTTTTCTTTTCGATGACTCATCACATCCTTAAGACGATGAATGAGGGGACACCATCTTGCAATCTAGGCTGGTTGTCATGGCTCAACAAGAAAGAAAAGTAATCAAACAAGGAAGGCTACCAATTGATGGTTGCTTTTATTTAATGGGTACAAAGGTAGTATATATATTAGACCCTTAAGTATATTTATTATATGAAAGTATATTTTTACTTACTAGGGAAGTATGTAGAAGATAAATTTGAACATATATGAATATATAATAAACCGTCTGTGATGAGGCGTCTAATATATGACTTTCTGTAGTAGTGATGGTTCTACATCGGGCAATTAATTAATGGTCACTACCTATGATGCTACTTACATGCAAGATCTCCTAATTTTTATTGCTTTTTGCTTAAGGAACCTTGATTAAAGAACAAAGGAGTGCACATGTACACTTGCTACTTGAGTTATAGTAAAACAAATCACAACATAATGTTTTTTTAATTATTTGATGTTAATAGTTGCATGGGCGTCAGTTGCATATGCTCCTTGTCTAATGATATAGTTTTTGGGTAGCCAATCTAGATAGTTTCAAAGAATGGAGGGGTATAAATAGTCTAAAACTACTTTTCTAATAGAGATTAAGTGAAAAGCAAGTGCATTGGTTATAGATCACGCAAGGTGTGTCCTGGGGCATCTGAATAAAACAGATCTATGGTTGGAAGCTATGAAATTCATGAAAGAAAAAACTTGGCAAAGGAAAGGTGACTGAGGTAGTTGCTAGCTAGTACTGGTAAATAGGCAAAGAAACTACAAGTAATTAAAATTAAAGGAGAGGCAATCATGAGTTGCATAATCCATGTGGTGCAAACAGAAGTTGATATGGTGATTGAAGTTGACCTCTAGGAAATCTAATAAGGGGCCTTAATCAGTTGATTTGTTGCAAAGTATGCTTGCTTCCTCCATAGAAAAACATCATCGCTCTCGTGCGTGCAGTGCATGCGTGCTTGATGGTCACATATATTACATCATGCAACAAAAGGCCAGTACAACTCAATTTACACTTCAATTGATAGGCCATATAACCATATTTTATATCCCTTTTGGCTAGATTATTCCAATCTTTATGTGAAAGTTCCTTGATTTCCACAGGAGAAAATTGAGAAGGAAAAATATCAAAAGCAGTTGCAACTATGCATTCATGATTCATGCGATGAATATCTACAAACTAACATTCTCTTCAAAAGAAGGATAGATGGCAAATAAATGTATGTAAATCCAAGTGATGTGCAAGCAAAGCAGTAGTGCTGAAACTAGCCATGGACCATGGTTGAGTGGATGCATGACTCACATGGTTAACATTTTCAACACAGATATATAGTAGGCCAATTGAGTGGATGCATGACTCACATGGTTAACATGTTAGATGCGAGTGTTTTGTTTCTATCCTTGTTAATGACTTGATTCAAGAGTGGAGAAAACAGGTACAACTATCAAATTATGTTCCTACTTCCTAGAGAATTATCAACACAATTGTTTATTTTTTACTATTAAAATCTCCAATGGCTAACAAAACTTTTTCTAACAAGTCAGATATAAACCTATTGATTTATAAAAAGCAGTCTTTATGATCAAATTGTTTATTTTTGAAACTAGATGTTTTTGTTTTACCCCTGCTGTAATATATGATCCATTTTTGGCTGCCTTCTTTTGAATTTTCAGGATTTAGATCAATACAAATTTTTACTTCCGAATCAAAAACACAAAGATGACACCTTCCTGATGGAGCATAAAGCATTATATATACTAGTACCACGTTGTTCCATCACTATGATAGATGCAATCTAAGAGGCCCTATATATGCAGAAACAAACAACACATAGTACCACGATGTTCCTTAGCTTTCACTCCGCATATTTTTTTCTCAACTTCAGATAGGCACAACATCACATAGAAGTAGATCAATAAGATTGGAGCTTTTCGTTTTACCTTCTCTGATGAAAGCCGGTGAGGGTGTAGCCGTGGTTGTTGAGGCGGCCGGTGAGGATGTAGCCTCGGTCGTCGAGGTGGCTGGTGAGGGTGTAGCCGCGGTCATCCACGCGGCCGGTGAGGGTGTAGCTCATCATAGGCGGTGGGGGAGCCAGAGCCAGCGTCAGAGCGGACAAGCGGGAGGAGCAGGGTCGCAGCAAGGAGGCAGCGATAGGGACCAACCGAAGGAGGCTCCACGGGGGGAGACGCCGGTCGGGGAGGTGGCGAGGCCAGGGCGTCGGCGAGGTCAGGGGTGGAGTTGCCGCGGTGGGAGACGAAGCGTCGACTAGGGTTTGAGCGTTGGAGAGTGGTAAATGAATGATCTGTACGAGGGACCATTTTATAGAGCCCCTATCACAGACGATTCTAAAATAGAACCGTCTGTGATAGTTTATTATCACAGACGGTTCTATGTTCCTTATCAGAGACGGTTATAAACTAGAACCGTCTGTGATATAAATGAGACCAGAAGGAATTGCATAATGTTGTGTGTTTGGTTGCTTGTACCAAGTGGTACATGTATGAGATGATTCAAGAAAAGAGTCATCCATGTGTTTGGTTGCTTAATAGAACCATCCTGTCCTGGATGGTGTGATACAAATTTGATAAATATTCCCTATAGATGCTGAACCATTCCATTCACCCAAAACAATGGAACCAAATAGTACAGGACCATCACATCCCATTCAACCTCATCCCACCAACCAAACACACCCAAAATGGAATTGTGGATGGACCAACATCAGTGAAGGAATTGTATAATGTATATGGGATTGTGGATGAACCAACATCAGTAAAAGAAAGGAAACTTTATTAAGTAAATTAGATGCATACACAAAGTTGTTTTGAATTTCGAGCGTCTCATTAAAAACAACTCTATTATGATAGAGAGTACACATAAAATCATAACTCCACTTGCTTATTCTTTTGTATAAAAATTAGTCCTTCACGATGAGCGACGCGTGTGTTGCTAGCTTCCTCGAGTTGTTCTTCCTGGACTGTGATGCTCTTTCCGATAGGAGGCAACTCATCAAATTGATTGTATTCTTCCTCATCTACTACATTCTCTACTCCGACAATCCTTCTTTTACCCTAAAGAACTACATGTCTCTTCTTGTTGGACTGATCGATTACATAGAATACTTGAACAGCTTGGTTTGCGAGTATGAATGGTTCATCTTGGTATCCGACGCGTGCGAGGTTGACAGTAGTGACACCGTACTTGTCAACCTTCACGTGCTGGAGGTGGACCCAACGATACCGAAATAAGGGGATCTTGAATAGTACATAGTCGAGCTCCCAAATCTCCTCTATGAACCCATAGTAGGAGCTCCTTGTTGACCCAACGGTGTTGAACGCATCTATGTAGACACCGCTGTTCTGGTTTTTGCTCTTTATATCCTGATCTGTCGTGTAAAATGTGTACTCATTTAAGTCGTATCCTTTCCATGTGACAACTGTAAATGTTGGCCCTTTTGCTAACCATGTGAGCGTATCACCTGATGAGGCCCCAATGATGGGTCGCTCCTTCAGCCATCTGTTAAACTGAAGGTTATGCTATCTCGTGATCCAAAACTCTTGCCGCGTCAAATTCTCTTGCCGTAGCCAGTGCTTATGCTCATCAATATACGGGGACACTACAGCCATGTGTTGCAAAACTGTGAAATGAGCTTGAGCATAGGCAGCCGAATCAGGCGTGATTGCTTTACTTTCGATGGTCCTGATGCCCTGGAGTCTACCCTCATGGCGAGATCGAGGCACACATATTGGTTCGACCTGAGCCATGTAATTGACGCAGAACTCTATGACTTCTTCGGTTGCATAACCTTCGACAATGCTACCCTCCGACCGAGATCGATTCTGTACGTAGGACTTGAGAATTCCCATATACCTCTCGAATGGGTACATGCTACGTAGGAACATGGGCCTGCATATCTTTATCTCTATCACAAGGTGAATAACGAGATTGACCATGATATCGACCATGTTAATACTACCTGCTTCCTGTATCTCCTGCTCTTCACCGTGACTGGTCCAACATGTATACCCCCTTTTGAAACGCCTCATAATCAAGTGTACTTCGATCTGCGTAAAGTTTTGAAACATCTTCAGATTCTCACAGTCAATGCACGGACAAGACATAAACTGCACCCCCTTATTAAACATATCCTCTTCTGCAGCTCTTCTAAAAGCGGAGACGCCATTAATGTACTCGGCACTCACGCGGTTCTTAGTGTACATCTAGCTTCGGTCCATCTACGCCAAGTATATAGCATTTAGTGTTAAATATTAAAGTACACTAGGTGTCCGTATGCACACATTGCTAAATTATAACCAATTACTACCTTCGAACAAAACAAACAAATGGATCTACAAGCTAGATATCTAAACACAATCTTTAAATTAATTCTCTCTTTACCAAACTAGCTACCTAAATCTTATATATAATAATGCAGTTAAATTTAACCAATTACTAACCTTTGATCACAAAGAACTTGCACATGCATGGACCTACAAGCTAGATCTAAACAATCTTTAAATTCTCTCCTTACCAAGCTAGATCTTGAATATAATGTAATTACCCATTACTACATTAACCTTAGATCAACAAGATCACACATGGATCTACAAGCTAGCTAGATCTAAACAATCTTCAAATTTCTCTTCGAAGTAATATCTTGAATATAAAGCAATTAATTAGAATCCAAGAAATTATATACTAACCTGCTTAAATATAGAAAAGAACAGTACATGGATCTACAAGCTACATCTATATACAATATCTCTTCAAATTCTCTCCTTACAAAGCTAGATCATGAATATAATGCTATTAAAACCCATTACTACCCTTATATAGAAAAGAACACATGAATCTACAAGCTAGATCTAAAAAATCATCAAATTCTCTCCTTACCAAGCTAGATCTTGAACATACTGTAATTAGACACCATTACTAACCTTAGATCACCAAAATCAAATGGATCCTCAATCACCCTTCAAAATCAACGGACTTCTTTTACCAAATCGCCTCACAGCCGCAGCCAAATGAAAAATAGATCCCAAAACCCTAAAATGCACCAAGTGGCTCGGGCCTCTACATTATATATTGCTGAGAGATATCATAGACGATTTTATAAAAAAACTGTCAATGATAAACATAGTATCCCAGACGGTTTTATTATAAAACTGTCAGTGATCTATCACAGACGGTTTTACTATAAAATCGTTTGCGATAAAACCTACTATCACAGACGGTTTTTTTTATAAAACCGTCTGTGACATTGATGTATATCACTGACGGTTTTTGAAGAGCACCGACTGTGATGATGTCACTGACGGTTTCAATATAAAACCCTCAGTGATGTTAATCGTCACAGACAATTTTTAGGAACCGTCTGTGATGAGGCATCTAATATAAGCCTTTCTGTAGTAGTGATTGCCTATAAAGTGTCGGGACCCGGATTTGCAAATCCGAAACACTCTGTGTATACTGCACTAGTCCAGGATCACGCTAGTGCACACAGTGGAAACATAGATGAAATACCATTCCATACAACGAATTAACTAAGAAGATGCAAATTATTATTAAATAAAGCAAACGACCTTATGGTCAATGTTTACACCATTATGCCTTAAGGGCTTAAGAAATAAATACTATTGCAGCGGAAAAGATAACTTGAGCCATTCGACATGCCACAAGCAATCGTCTGGGGAAACGCCTTCCTAATCCACGTAGTCTTCATAGAATTCCTCCTCATGATACTCATTATCTCATTCAGCAACTGATCAACAAGGGCATAAAGCTGTGAGTACAAAGGTACTCAGCAAGCCGTAGGGAATTGATGCAATATATTCATGCACGGCTTGACAAGGATGACTATATGGTTCATTTGGCAGAAAGCAATAACTTGAATTGAAATACAATAAATAGATTGAAAGCATATTTACGACAAGATAAATAAATAACTGGTAGATCAATGATAGACAACAAAACAACAGTGAACTCCCCGTTCACATCCCAACAATTCCACATTCCACATTTTATGAAACACTCTATACCCCGTGTGAAATTCCCAGGCTTGTCCATGACCGCGGACTCGGCTATTCGAATAGTTTTACACTCTGCAGAGGTTGTACAACTTTACCCACAAGACATGACCATCTCTTTGTGCAATCGATCTTAACACACTTCCTTTGGTGTGTCGCAGAGATGTCATGACAAAGCCTTTACAATGCACTGTCTAAACTCGGTACTGCCCGCTAAGGCTTCGCCCCTTAGGGCCCCCTCTTGCGCCTTGCGAATCTACCCGTCCATCCCGGAACCCACATGTCGGGATCCGAATTTGCAAATCCGGACCCTCTGTGTATACCGCACTAGTCCAGGATCACGCTAGTGCACACAGGCTCAACATAGATGCTATCATAGTCATACACAACGGAATATAGCATAACTTTAATAATTAATAGTAACTGTTGTCTTACATGATTATTGCCACACAGGGCTTATGAAAGAAATAGCAAATAAACAGCAGCGGAAAAAAATAAATAAGCGTAGCAGCTCCCCAGTTCACCGCAGGCAACTGATGAGGCTCGGACCCTAAGCAGTCGCATCCATATAATCCTCCTCCACGAAAGGCGTAGATTCTTCCTCTTCTGAAGTTGTTGTTGTTGGGCTGAGTACATAAAGCACTTAACAAGTTGTGCACAACAATGCAAGTCTAATATTCTATATGCTTGGCTTAATCCAAAGGAATGCCTAATATGGCTATTTTGCAGTAGAGCGGCATTTAACAAGAATACAGTAAATAGATTGAAAAGCAGTAAAACAAACAACAATAATTAATAGATTCAGCATTTATGAAGTAAACCAAGTTTCCAATCCTAAATCAATTTCCACCTTCCATGGCACCCTGCCATCCCAACAAGTTTTTGTTTAACAAAAGTCTAACCCTTAACTGTAATTCCCGAGCATTGCCCAATACCGTGAGCACGGCTATTCGAATAGATTGTACACTCTGCAGAGGTTATGCACTTTACCCACACGATACAACCAAACACCACCAAGGCGAGTGATCATAACAAAGCCTTTACAATGCTACACCTAGACCCAGTACTGTTCGCTAAGGTTTCAATACTGAAGGGTTAAACCACCACAACAGGGGCCCCTCTTACGCCATGTGAGTTAAACCGTAAACCCGGGACTCACTATTCACCACGACAGTACCAAAATCTAGGCTTCACAAATTATTCAGCTAGGCTGTCCCATTCCAGACATGTGGTTGCAAGAGAGACCCAGGTCAAAGGCTTGCAAGGTTAAGTCCTTAAAGTGATTAAGGCAAGACTTCCACATACCCCTGCCAATCTTGGCCCACCTTGGCACACTGCCCCTTGCCACTTGCCCCAATCTAAATCATTACCACCCCAATTGATTACCAAGCACCACGTGCCACCAACATTTCAATCTAGTTGTGTGACCTCCTCGCCACGACAACTTGATAAAGACGTGTGACAACACATGACACACAAATTCTTAAACATTGTTCCATATTCCATTAGTCAAGATTAAGAAACAACATTCGGACACATGTGATGACGTGGCATGGCTAAGCAATCTACGACGGTCTAACTAGTCCCATGTTGATTATTAATATTAACCAACTATAATTCCACATCCTAGGGTGACAATTAGATCATGGCATAAAATTGACAAGGTGTGATTTAATTCAATTATGCATATCATCTAATTCCCAGATTAATTGAAATCATTTATACACATAAAATATCATGAATAATTTAAAAGACAAAATAGCAATTTGGTGAAATTGGGTGCAACATGATCAAAACACAACTTGCCTTGGAGTAGGTGCTGGTCTTGCTCTGAGCTTGGCTCTTGAAGCGATGAATCTCCCTCCGGATCACCGAGCAGTTCAACGTCTACGCGAAACGATGCTAAAATAGAAAATAAACTCTAAAACAGGGAGCAACCAAACTCCAAAAATAAAATAAAATTTACCAATAAATAGATCTTGATTTTACAAATTTTTAGAAATTTGAATCACTCAAATCCGAGTTAAAATGCAAAAGATATAGCCTTTTGAAGTTCGAATAAATAATGAAAATACAGAAAATAGAATTTTCGATTTTCCAGAATTATTTTTCTACTGAAAAAGATTTTTATTGCGCAACGCTGACGTCAGCCCTGGCCCGAGCCAATCAGACGCTGACACGTCACCTCGGCGCATGGACCCGGTCCACGGAACCGCCTCTGGTCCACCGTGGACGCGGCTCACAGAGCCTCGCGTCAAGCGCCTGACACGCGGCACGCATCTACTGGCTGCGACACCGCCCGTGCCGATGCTCGACACGCGGCGCGCATCCGGGCGACGATACGACGGCTACCGCCCTAACGCACACGCGACGCAATCTCAACCGAACAGACCCGATCCAACGGTCTATGCTTACCCGAGCTGATCACTGTAGACGAAGCGACGCGGCACGATCTGAGACGTCCACGGAAGATCCAACGGCTGCGCGAAGCTCCGAAGCACGGCGATGTCGCGGCGGCGTTGAGTTCCTGGAGACGAAGACGACGACGGTTCCGACGGCGAACCAGCTCCTCTTGGCGACGAAGAGGTGGCAGCTCCGGCGCGGCTCAACGCGGCGAGTTTGGATCTGGAACCCGAGCGGCGGATGGAGGCTTGACGGCGGCGAAACGGCGAGAAAAAGAGAGGCGGCGCTACAAAGAACTACGGCTAGCTCTCAGGGCCGAACGGCAGCGACTCCGGCGAAGAGGCTAGGCTAGCAGATGCGCTCTGGGATGGCGATCCTCGGGGTGCGAGCGACGGCTTTTATAGCCTCGACATGCGCACAGGAAAGGAAACCCTAAGCAATCCGCGGTGGAGACGGCGCGCGGCGGCGAACTCGGAAACCGAATCGGAGACGACAACCGAGAGCCGTCCGATTTGCGATCAACGGCCACGATTAGATCCGAAGCGATACGATCCGATCCGTTCTTTCCAAAACCGACGGGCGCGATCTTGGCCTTCCAAAAACAACGCGAGGAATCCTCTCCGCCCGATCTTGATCCAACGGCCGAAGGCGCTAGGGTTTCGGTGAGATGCAGATCGTCCGATGGAAATCCAACGGCCAAACGTGGGGTGGCGAGGAAACGGGCTGAACGGGCCGCACGCGCTGGGCCACGCGCACACAGTACTGGGCTTCGGCCCAGTACTATTCACCGATGTTTCAAAAGCTTTTTGATTTAAAATAATTTCCGAAATTAGATTAATTCATTTAAGGCAATTGAAATATAAGGAAAAATCCAAAAAAATTCTCATAAATACTTTGAAACATTCTGGGATGTTACACCACACCACCAATTGGCAGTATTCAAGGCTAGACATTGCAAATTAATCAGCTAGGTCTATCCCTTTCCAGACAAATGGTAGTACGATTAGGCCCAGTTCAATGGCGCACAAGATTAAGTCCTTAAGTTATCTCAGGCAAGACATCCACATCCCAATGTGCTAGAAAGCACCCCCTTTACTGCACGATCACTTGCCCGAGGGAAAACAATTCGTCCAACCAAGACCAATGGCAAACCCCGCCATGGTACAACAAATTTTACAACAGTGGCTAACGGCCGCGATTCAATATCTCATTAAGTCAAGATTAACATTATTCAATATGTGACATGAATCCCAACGTATATCTAAGTATGTCTAAGCATAGCTACGTAACCCAATGTTGGTATAATGATTATGTCCAACTAGTAATGTCCCAACCTAGGTTTAGCAATTCATACATGGCATACAATTAATCAAGGTGGCATAATGTCAACTAGGTATACATCTACTCCCATTAAATAAGCATTGATACACAAAATAGCATGCAATTGTATAAAAGTAAATTACTTTTGCAAACATAGGATCAATATGATCAAAGGTTACGACTTACCTTGCTGATCTAGTGCTGAGTCTTGGTCTTCGAAGTCTTCGTTTGCTCCCTCGGAATTAGCGTCTACCGGAAAAGAAGCAACGAAACCAAATAAATACAAAACAGAGACTC
This sequence comes from Otatea glauca, assembly GCA_036346275.1. Lineage (NCBI taxonomy): Eukaryota > Viridiplantae > Streptophyta > Magnoliopsida > Poales > Poaceae > Otatea > Otatea glauca. The sequence goes on along the minus strand of CM070715.1, from coordinate 37,905,581 downwards.
AAACAAGCTCAAAACTGAAAATAAATAGCTCTGGAAGATAGATCTTGACTTTAGAAAAATTAAGAAACTTGAATCGCCTCAATCGGAGTTCGTATGAGGGAGAACGAGCTTCTGGAAAATTAAATCAGAGAAAAAGGCTGAAAATCAGAAAATCGGAATTTCTGGATTTGTTTTTATACGGGAAAATCGATTTATTAGTAATCGCGACGGTAGGCTTTTGGTGGACTCGGTGCACGCACGCGAGCTCGGTTCACCGTGCACCGGTGCTGCGGTAGCGTCGGCGACGCAGCTGGCTCGGTGGCGACGCGGTGCCCGACGCAGGTGTGACGCAAGCGCTGACGTGACAAGCCATGTGTCGCGCATCTGGCGAGAGGGCCAGATCGAACGGCCAAGAAGCGGGGCTGCGGCGGAGGCGTCGGGGCGCAATCTGGAGCAGACGCCACCGATCGGACGGCTAAGTTTCACGGCGAGGAACAACGGCGAGGCGGCGGCGCGGGGCTTACCGGAGGCGAGGAAGAAGCCACGGCCGACGGCGAAGACGCGACAGATCGGGCCTGGGACAAGGCGGACCGGGGAGGGGGCGACGCGGGCAAGGCGGAGAGACAAACAGCGACGGCGAAGACGCACCGACGAAGAAGAAAAAGGCGGCGGAAGGTCTCGGCAAGGGCGGCGGACTCCGGCGGGGGTGCACGCGCCAACGGCGCTGCTGACGACGGCGAAGGGCAAACGGCGCGCGAGAGGGAACCTCGGGAGGCAGTTTGGCGGCACTTAAATAGCTTAGGGAGGCGTGCGTGGCACGGACTCCTAGACGGCAGCGCGTGCGGCGGCGGGACTCCGGTGCTAGGGTTAGGGTTCACGGGCGCGCGACGCGGCCGCATTGCACTCCTACACGCGTGGCGCCGACGGACGGCCAAGCAACGCGGTGGGTTGGGTCAATAATATGAGCTAAGCCGCCGAAGCGCGGGCTGGGTTGAGGCGGCGGGCTGGAGAAATGGGCTGGCGGGGAAAATCGGCCCGAAAGACTTTTTTGAAATTTAAAAACATTTTCCAATTTAAGAAAAATCCAGGAATTCAAATAAGTGCAAATAAATTCAAATAAATAGCAAATAAATTCAGAAAAATCCCCAAAAATACAGAAAAATTCCTTGCAGCACAATCTTTATTTTGATGAATAGTTTAATCTAATTAAATCCTTTCATTAATAGAAAAATCAAATTAAGCTGGGATTAATTCAAGAAAAATGAAAATGGTTTATTTTTGAATTCAAACATTCCAAAACTCAAATTTTGGGATGTTACATAAAGTGAGGCACACTCCACTACCAAAGCCAACACTCTTCTCGAGCTAATTTAAAAAATAATGAGAGGGGGAGAAGAGAGCTAGAGGAGGTCACTCCGCCAGGATTGGGGATGTCGGAATACGGAGAGATGTTTTAGAAGCAAAATTAGGTTACCAACAAGGTGGGAACGTACTCTGATTCTTTTTGCATTGGTGCACTTGTACCACCAAAGTTTCCACACCTGTAGTACAACTGTGGTAATCCATCAAAGATCATCAATACACACATCCAGACACCCCCACCAGAGCGTACTACAAGTTCGGGGATTATTACGTAAGTGAATGTCACGTAGTGATATTTCACGTTGCATGTTTCATTTCACATATTTCTAACTTTATCCATGCAAAATGGCAGCTACCGGAGCATTGCTACTTCTTCCAATGGATCGACTGCTTAGAGAAGTACGATAAGACATTCATCTAGCAAAAATACATACTGAACTATGAGGTTGCACCCTAGAAGTTCACCTGTGGAAACCTTACTCGACCGATAGTGGGAAAGACAAAGGAAAGGCACTGATGGTATGTAAGGAAACGTTGTGGTGGTGGAAGTTCCATAGTGTCATTAAAGCTGGACATGACGAGGTCCATAGCGAGGGGCCGAGCCAAAAGGGGAAAGACAAGGGAAAGGCTGAACAGGACTCAAAAGACGAGTTTAGGCTTTCTTATACGTGAATCAATGCAGGAAGGCTGAAGCCCATGCCCGCAAGGGAGTCAAGAGAAATGTATTGATGGACCCTGACACATAGGATGTATAACTGCAAGCTTGACTCCTTTCCATCCCCTGGTGTTTTTTATTCCAAAAGGCACATGCATTTTATCTGTTGTTTGGGTTAATGGTTCATGCATATTGCCATTTGTATCGTAAGGGTAGTGAGGCAAAGATATGCACCTAATCAAACCCTATGATCCATATAATTCGAACCTTCATTATGAAGTTTTATGTCGGGCTTGAAATGGTTTACTCCCTCTGTCCAAAAAACATAAGGCATATTTTGACTTTGCACAGGGATTAAGGTTATGTTGAAATTGAGAAAGGTATGAGAGAAAATGACTTAGATGCCCTACTTTAATTGTTTTGGAAGATGAGAGATAATACTTTGTGTGGGTGGTAATGAATAAATGCATATGGTTGAGAGAGAATAAATAGGGGTATAGAAGGAAATGCCTTATTAAATCTACATGCAAGCCTTATATTTATGGTCAAGACCATTAAAAAAGTAAGCCTTATAAACTTGGACGGATGGAGTATTTAAACAAGTATCATTACTCGAATTCCCTACGTGCATACAATAAACTTGTCAAATTCTCTTTTTTATATTTTGCTATTATTTTAAAACTACCTATCAAACAAAAAAAATGCAACCGGAGGATCATGTCACTCTTTGAAATGATGATAGAAGCTCTGTCGCAATTTCAATTGGTGATAGAACATGTTTCATCGTTTCAATTAGTGATAGAACTCTATAATTCTTTCAATTGGTGAAAGAGGTCCTATCATCATCTAAAATGACGAAAGATGTTTTGTCGTCAATTAAAATGGGATAGAGATCTACTTTCTATCAGGAGGGACTCCAAATCAGATTATCACCATTTCAAACAATGATAGAGTACAAACACCATTTCAAACAGTGATAGAGTACGATCATCACTTCAAAAGGCGATAGAAGATTATTTATGTAAAATTTTGTAATGATGATTTATTTACGTAATATTAATAAAAATATATTATTTTAAAAAACATTCAACTGACCTCTATGTAGCAAATGTTTTTCTTTTATATATCCGCCAATTTATGTTGGGTTTAGTTATAAATTAGTATAGTTTGAACCATAGGATAGAGAACTAACATCTTAGATCTCTCTTTTCCTTCACTTGCCACCCACCTATCCCATATAACCTAAGTCGTCGTGCCTAGGGGTGCAATTGGCTCGAATTCGATCGTATATCGCTCCTTTCGTATCCTAAACCATATTTTTTGTTGAATTCAGAGTTGGATACAGATAGTGCTAGATACAAATACAACATAGATAATATCTGCCACGAATTCGAAGCAAATACGGAGCAGAATCGATATTGTACTAAATATGTTTTATCGGATATTGCACGAAAACAGATAACGCATATAATACACATATAGCAATGAGTAACCAACCATATGAGTTAAACATGCAACAGGATTATCTCAATTTAACAAGTTATTTTATCAGGTAGTCCAACAAAGTTCCAAAAGTATCAAATATTCCTTTATGTTTTGCAAAAAACACAAGGTATTCATGTAGACAAGTGGAAGTATATTCTTACATGTCAAGCTCTGGTGGTGGCCGGCACCGACCGACGGCATGGCGAATGGGACGGTGGCAGGAGGGTGGAGCCATGGAGGGAGGTCCTAGCTTGGGCTATTTGGTTGGCCCAATTGAAGGTGCTAGAATATAGGCTGAAAATTTTCAGATGTCCCAAAATTATCCTAGTAAATTATTTGAAAATATAATTGGATATCCTGATATGTTGAATAGTGATCTCCCAAATCTGAAACTGGTGCCTAATCTAACAATTGTCTGACACGACTAGCCAAATTTAATCCAAACAAATCTGGTCGGTCGGTCGGTCAACATACACTACTATAGAATGGCACAACACTATCGGTTCATCTCGGTCGGTTCGTAACTTTTTAGGAAAAACCGATTGTGATAGATGATTTCGTAGAGGGTGGTAATGATAATCACAATCGATTCTAAGGTTAGATCCGATTGTGATGTAGCATTGGACACATCATAGTCGATTCTAACATGATAACTGATCGGTTCTAACATGGACACATCACAATCGGTTTTAACATGAGAACCGATTATGATGTGTAAGTACATCACAATTGATTCTTTTCTAAGAACCAATTGTGATGTGCCTCGCTAGGTTATTTATATCCTCGGGCTGAACTCTCCTTTGTTGTTGTTCCAGAGGCCAAAAAACCGCCGCTGCCCCAAAAAAACTCCACATACTCTGGTTGGAAGCAATCCTTGGGTGATAGATTATGAAATCCTGGAGGTTGAATGTTAAGAGAGTAAAGTTGAAGCCCTAGATTGAGGAGATTAATTTCCCCTCAATTTTTCCTCATTTATGGTTTTCTTCAAAAGGTGAGTATTCTTTCAAACCCCTTCAATTCTTGCACTAGGTAATTTTGATTTGTCGCAAAGAGAGTTCAGGTTGCACTAGAATTGTGTGTATCCTATCAGATTTCACACCCTTTATTTGACAAGCACACATCCATTTAATTATCTTTGTAGTACTCTCATGTTAATCTGGAATTATTGTTGCTGTAATACGATGAATGTCAGAGTTTAGGTTCTGTAACCTATGTCTCCCGTTCAAGGGTGCTTGTTTATAAATAAGCTGAATGGCATATTTATAAGTAAGCACTATCGAATTGTCCTCGTTTTTTGGACAGTTCGAGCAAATGTAGTTCGGGAAAGTTCCTAAGCTATTGTACAACTCCAAAGAAAGTTTCGGTACCATCTCCCTAGTGTTCTCCAGATACACACCCCTCTTGACTTGTTGTCGAGACGTGTATTTGGAGAACAACGGAGAGATGCTGCCGAAATTTTCTCTGGAGTTGTATAACAGCTTAGGAGCTTGCCTGAACACACTTCCTCAAATGGGATTAGGACCTAATCTATTTAGAGATTATAGGTCATCGTTCGTACGTACTTAGTTGGTCAACATATAGACATTTCGTTAAAATCATTCAATTCATCAACTTTGTTAATGCTTGCACCCTTATTTATTTTCATTGAAGTCAAAAGATTTGCAAGCAACTGCATTGGGTAATTCGATATAATTGTTGATGTTTTAAATGTATGTCTCCTAACTAGGGAATTGGAAGCTCTTAACCAAGGAAGAAGGTATTGGGAGTAAAATTATATATCTTGGAACCCGTCCGCTATTTTGCAAAGGTAATGAAATGACGTCTCAATATTTGAAATAGCTGGCTAGCAGTCGCTCAAGTTTTTCCTTAATTTATTGTGCATAGTTTAATTGCAGATGGACCATGAAGAATGGATGTATCAGAAAAGTCGTGTGAGTACTGAATTTCAGAGGGGTGTTAAGGGGTTCAAAAAAAGTACAGAAGAAGACATAGTGAAGAGAGGGTGTAAACTTCATATATTGTCCTTGCTTTGATTGCACCAATCTCAAGAGATTTAACAACTCAGTACAAATTGAAGACCACTTGATTCACCATGGTTTCATGAGGAATTACACGTGTTGGATACATCACGGGGAGACAAGTAGTATCCTTCCGGTATGCAACGAAGACATGCTGGAACCCGAGGATGAGTTACAGCATGATATGTTTGAGGAGGATAATTTGGAGCAAATGTTGAGGGATGTGCAGGAAAATTACACGGAAAGAGAGTTTGAGAAGTTTGAAAGCTTGATGGAAGACGATGCCAAATCGTTGTTCTCAGGTTGCAAAGCGGAATACACCAAGTTGGGTTCGGTCCTTGTATTATTCTAACTGAAGGTAAAACACCGTTGGATAGATAAAAGTTTCAATGCACTTTTAATTCTTCTATCGGATGTGCTTCCAGAGGAAAACGAGTTGCCAACAAGCATTTATGAAGCGAAGAAGCTACTATGTCCCAAAGGAATGGAAATAGAAAGGATACATGCATATTTGAATGATTGCATCTTGTACCGTAACACGCATAAGAAACTACACGTTTATCTAGCTTGTGGTGTACCCCGGTACAAACAAAAGGAGAAGTGTAATGACAAGAAGCGTAAGAGTCGGGGCGACGACGTTGAAGAGGTTATTAAAGGTGCACCGACTAAGATATTGTGGTACTTTCCCATTATTCCCCGTTTTAAAAGGTTGTTTGCAAATCCGAAAGAGACAAAATTGTTGTGTTGGCATTATGAATCTCGAAAGGAAGATGGTAAGCTGAGACACCCCACTAATTTGGCTCAATGGGGAAACATTGATTGGAAACATGAGGAGTTTGGTGCCGAGATGAGGAACATAAGATTTGGATTGAGTACCGATGGAATGAATCTGTTTAGTAATGTGAGCAGTCGTCACAGCATGCGGTTAGTTCTGTTGTGTATCTACAATCTCCCTCATTGGTCGTGCAAGAAGCGGAAGTATATCATGATATCATTGCTAATCTCGGGACCCAAATAGCCGAAAAATGATATTGATGTGTACCTTGCATCACTGAACAAGGATTTATTAAAATTGTGGAACGAGGGGGTCGCGTTGTGGGATATATACAAAAGAGAGAACTTCACTCTACAGGATATGATATTTTGCACCATAAAAGATTTTTCGGCCCTTGGTAATTTGGCGCGCTACAGTACAAAGGGTGCTAAAGCATGTCCTATTTGTGAAGAGGAGACTGAGAGCTTGTTGCTACCAAATTCCAAGAAAACTATGTACATGGGTCATCGTAGGTTTCTACCTCGAAATCATCGATACCGTAAGATGGATGACAAATTTGATGGTAAGAGGGAAGTTTGTTTGGCCCTGTAGCCTATGAGTGGAAGGCAAGTATATTCATGCATGGAGGATATCGATATTCAGTACGAAAATAGCCATAAATCTGTTCGTCTCAGGACCATGTGGAAGAAGAGATCGATATTTTGGGACTTACCATACTGGAAGGAGTTAGATATCCGACATTGTATTGATATCATGCACGTTGAGAAGAAAGTTTGCGACAATTTGGTTGGCATATTGCTGGTGTGAATGCTCGCCGCGACATGACCTACATGGGAATCAGGCCTAAGCTTGCAGTGATATGACCAGAGAGGGTCCGGTCATACCGCCAGTCATACCGGATTTCGATCATATTGGAGGGGGTCCGATAATACCACTGCTACGACCATTAAAACGCTCATAACGTTTTACTCCGAACTCCAATTTAGGTGATCTCGGATTCTATGCGAAGTTTATCAAGAGTGCTACAATCTCCACCCATTTTCAATATTTAAGCAACAATTTATATTTTTAAATATCATAAAAACAAAGACTCTAATGTAGTCATTTAAGTCTAAAATCTGATTTCTTGAAATCCCTCACGTAGACTTGATTAAGAGCGTGACTACAAGCTAGCAAGAGTCAATAAGATCAAATCTTGACCTATGTGATGATCAACTCATGATCAAAACAATTTTGCAAAACACATTTGCAAATTCTAATCACATGCTCCAAAATCAAACGCATGAACACCAATATTTTACAAAACACATCTGCAAATAAACCGACAACCTATGAGGTCAATCCTCTAGCCATGTAAGAATCAACACATGATCCCGACACTTTGCAAAACATATTTGCAAATGCCAACACATGCTCTAGGATAAAACCCATAAAATCTAGATTATTTGCAAAACACATTTGCAAATAACAAATCAACATTTTGCAAAAACACATTTTGCAAACACAAAATATAAACTTTACTTAAGCCTTGTGATGATCAATACATGATCAAATCACAAGCTAAAACACTAATGCATGAGCTCTAACCTTTTGCAACACATGCAAAACTTAGCTCCATATAAAAACCAAATCGATTAAGATTCAATTAAGAAGCAATCATATGCTCCCTTATTTGCATCACATGCAATACTTAACTCATGCAAAAACTAACCAAGAGAGTGAGCTAGAGTGAACCGGATTGAGTTCATCAACACATGATGAAGCTCAAGCTAAATGACTCAATCCCTCTTAATAGTACGGCACCAAACTAGCAACCCGGTCTTCCATCTGAACACTGAGATAGGTAAAAAACTAGGAACACATCCTTAGCCCTAGCTAGTTATACCTTTGCCTCTAGCAATACCACTTGAAGCTTTTATGATTCCCATCATCTTCTCTACAAGCCAGGTCCTTTCTTCTTGTTCATCAACACATGATGAACCTTCTCTAGCTCCACTTCACTTCGGGATTCATCCTTGAAGCTCATCAACACGTGATGACTTCTTCTTTTTCCCGATTCTTTATTTTTTTGGACTCAACCTACTTCACAACTCATGAAAGATTGTTAGTCCAACAAACACGGTTGTCTCAATCATCAATTGCACTCCATTAACACATAATGGATACCCCCACGATCGATTGAGCACAACCCTAATCAATTTGAATGATTTAAAGGTGTCTTGAGTATTTTGATGCAACTAATGCTTCATTATACTCAAGAACTATTCGTTTGTCCACAATCAACAAGGAACACCATCAACACATGATGAAGCGTTCTTTAGTTGATTGAAAGACAACCGAATCTCAATTTAAATTTCATTTAAATTGATATGAGTATATATTAACTACACAAGTTTTCATATACTCATTTCGATGGTTTCAAGTAATGATCCAAAATATTGGAGTGGAATGGAAGGGAATCAATACCTATTGAGACCATCAATCATAGAATAAACTCCACATAGATATGTGCATACATATAATTTGATTGGAAACAATATGCACATATTCAATTTGATTGCATTGGAGTTTATCCTATATTACCATGAGTATACTACAACTATGCAAGTCAAATATATACTTAAGGTATTGTTTCAATGTATTGATCCTTGATTTATGTGGCAAGATGAAATAGATTAATACTATTGAGACATTAAGTAAAAGTACGAACTCCCCCTAGATGTGTGCATCCATGTAATATATGGAATTGGAAACATAATGCATATCATTAATGTATAAGCAATGGAAGAGTTCATCCTTTAACTTGATTCCTAAGTATGCATTAAACTAATAGAGTGAATACGAGTGCATACCTTGGGTTTTCCATTTTCCATCCAAATTTGAGACTAACAAGAATAAAGCTCAATAGACATGTTAGTTTCATAATGATTAGATTTGTCATTAAACAATGACTAAGCATTAATCTAAAACCAATCACCAAAACCAACGGAGCTTGAACTTACAGGCGCCATTACTGCCTATCTTGTCACCCCTGAAACCCAGCTGTGCCTTGACCATCCTATCTTCTTTTCAGTACCACACCGTCCTAGTTCGTTGCCCCTGGCCTAAAGCCCTGGCTCCCCTCTTCTTTCTCGATCCGAGCCAACCACCTTTGCTCTCTGCTCCCTCTCTGTGTCATCCTGGGTTAAACCGACTTCACCCCACCGTATAAGACATTCATCGCTCATGCCGTGCCCTCACCATGCTCTGCACCACCCTACCACCCAGAAAACTCGTGCCGCTCCTTGCCGCAACTGATCCGTTGATCCACACCCTGTACCCGCTGTCATTTAAGTCAACCCCGACCTCACATTAGCTCTCCACACCTCCCCCATCACCCCATTAACAAGACTTGGCCTTGATCGTCCTTTCTCTGCCGCCATTACCGAGGCACAACAAGGAAAGGGAGAAATCAAATTAAGGAGCCTCAGTGAGTATATTTCCAATTCCCATAGGTTAAAGTCTCTCTAGTATCCCTTGAACTCATCGCCCAACATAATTGCAGCTCACACAACCCAAAATCTCACCACGGCACTGCTCATCTTCCTCACGGCCGGCGCACTATGGTCGAACTCTCTGGCGATCCTCCTACCAAGCCATGTGATAAAATGGATTCCCCTCATCACACTAATGCTTTTCCCGTGCTTATTTCAAGCTCTGTCGTCACCATTTTTTTCCTAGCCGACCATCATCGCCTCCGTCGCTGACCACCATTGTTGAGCTACTTTGGCCAACTTTTATGGTCTCCAAGACCTCCCTCGCCTCCCTCTCGGTCACCCCTGCCTCATGAGCCCATGGCTAGCCGGCTCTGACCCCACGTCGCCACCGGCGAGCGCATTTCCAAGCAGCTCTGCTCTCTGCCGCTGACGCGCGGGCTAGGATTGTTAGCCACTCAAGCGCTCACCCTCACGTGGTCACTAGCTATAGGGCCCACCTTGTCAGGTGGTTGAGATTCAAAAACTTGCCAAAAATGGAAAAGCACGTTCTATAGTGAAAGGCGTACCTTCCATTTTTGGAAGTTTTTCAATTTCTAGCCTTTTTACAAACCCTAGACTATTCAAACATGCATTTGCAAAACAAAAATCATGTAGTTTCAGAATTTGCAAAACTATTTAATTTTTATTCAAAGTTTTATTTTTTTACATTTAAATTTGAATAAAACCCTAATATGGTAACTATAGGCATTGTGCAAACCATAAATCCTGAAAATATGAAATAAATATCTACATGCTCTTGAGACCATAAGAAACCTATTTTTGTAAAAATATTGAAATTTGAACCTAAATTGTGTTAAATATTATATATAGGTTGTCTTCCAATGCATAGGAAAAACAAAATAGCAATACTTAGTGAAAATAAATTCAATATAAATATAACCAGTGAGTAAGACTTATTAGTACCAGGATAACCCTGGTTATAAAAGAATATTCTATATATGATTAGGTTTGAACCAAAATTTATAGACTAAGTATTCCATGTAGATAATAATATTATACACATTACTTTTGCACATAAAGAACTATACATGTAAAACCGGTTCCTAGATGCTCCCTAAGACCAGACCATCATACATTATAAAAATGATTCTATTAAAAACTTAAAATTTTATAATATGAACCCTAAAATCTATATGACAAACCAAAGAACTTAAACAATAAGAAATCAGTAATTAAAATGTTTTTATCACCAGAACCTTCAATACTAATTCATCTTTGAGTTTGGTATTATTTGACTTATTTTTGCCTTATATTGTCATTGCTTCTTAATGTTATTATATGATACGAACGTGTAGATGCTAACGCAATTGAAGCTGCTACTGATGACTTTGACCCGGAGTTTATTTTTGAACCAACAAAGCAAGGAAAGCACCCCATTGATCATATTGATCCCAGTATTTTAATTTTGTTTTATTTTGTCAAATCCATTTAAGCATGCGTATTTTCAGTAAATTGGCTATATTGTGGATATAACATCCCGAAAAATTCAAAAACAGATAAAACAAAATTTTAAATTTTAAAAATGGGGAAATAAAATTTTTAATTGGAATTATGATTCTATTCTGAATTTCTATCTTCATTTTGAATTTTGACTTAAAGAAAAATCAATTTCCTCATTTGACTTCTCTTTATCAAATTATGAAAACCAAAGTCACAAATGAGTAAAATGAAACTTTATTTGGCATTGTGTTACTAATCAAATATTTCCCTCTTTTCTATATTTTCTTGGATTTTTGCCTTAAAGCGAATTTGTTTTTGGAGTTTGAACTTTCATTTATAAACTATGGAATTTAAAAACACATAAAAATAAAATCTGGAAAAATTATATTTAAATCTTAGGATATACCTAGAGTCATCCTAAAAATTCCTAAAGTAATATGAACAAATTATCATAGGTAAGTTATTACAAACAGTAACTTTGGACTATGAACAGGTACTTGTCAGAATTAATCAACAATGTACGGATCTTATCTCAATCTAAAAATTTTACCACGTCATCTAAATGACTATAGTGTTGTAAATTGTAACATCCCAAAATTGGAGTTTTGGAATGTTTAAATTTGAAAATGAACCATTTGCATTTTTCCCAGATTAATCAAAGCTTAAATTGAATTTTATATTTATGAAATGATTTAATTTAACTAATCTATTCATCAAAAAAAATATTTTAAGTTTTAGTTGAGTTTATTATTCTTCAAGGAATTTTCTGTATTTTTGGAGTTTTTTCTGAATTTATTTGCTATTTATTTGAATTTATTTGAATTTCTGGAATTTCATTAATTCGGAAAATATTTTAATTTCCAAAACCCTTTTCGGGCCGAATCCTTCCGCGGCCCGTTTCCTCTCCCGTGTGGCCTGCTCACTTTTCCCTACGCTCGGCCGCTGCTGTTAGCCAACCAGCCGGCCCGCCATCATGCGGCCGTCTGATGGGCGACACATGTGCGGCTGCGATGAGGCCATGTCGCCCCGAGTCGCCACCACCCGAAACCCTAACCGTGTCGCCGCCGCGTCCGTGCCGCGCACGCCTCCCCAGGCTATTTAAGCCACCTCCGCACCCATCCCGAGGTTTGCCGTTCCGCGCCGCACCCATTGCCCTTTTCCGCGTAGCCCGAGGCGCCGTCATCTTCGTGCACGACCTCTCCGGAGTGCGCCGCTGTTGCCGAAGCCATCCGTCGCGTTTTTCACCCTCGCCGATGTGCCTCCTCTGCCGATTTTGGTCGTGTCGAGTTCCCTGCGACATCCTTTTTCTTTTGCCCCTAACCCGGTGTCGTCTCGTCGCGTTTTGCCCCGTCGGCCATGCCTTCTCCTCCGCCTCCGGCGTGCCTGCATCGCCACCGCCGAGCCGCTCTGTCCCGCGCCGTCGTGCCTCATCAAGTCGCGTCGGCGCCTCGTCCCGCTGCGTGGCGCCACCTCGACTCCACGCCGCCGCCTTCCGCCCGGTCGGCCGCCCTCGCCTCCGCGCCGCGTCGCATCACCACACTGTGGCGCGCCGCGACAGCGCGATCGCATCGCCACGCCACGCCCTTGCCTCCCGCGTGGCATGCCACCTTAGCCGGTCTGTCGCATCACCTTGAGCCGTCTAGGTGCACCCGGTTCCAAGGTTTCAAATTTCGGTTTCGGAATAAATTTTGTCCCTGGCCGGATAACGAAATTTCGACGAAATTTTGATATTTTGGAAATATTTCGGATGAAATTTGAATTTGAAAATTCAAATCCGGTCCATTCCGGGAAAAAAATACGAAATTCGGCGAAATTTCGGGTTTTTTGCGCTTGCTAAAAAGTGGTCTAAACGTTACCTAAAACTTTTGAAATTTTTTTGGAGGTTCCTGACACATTTCTGATGTTCTCACAAAAATTTCAGCTGATTATCACATCTGAGGAAGTTTTAAACATTCGTAGAGTGGTACTGTCCTGATAAAACACCGACCGACATGTTTGATCCGAATGGAAAATGGTACAAATCAAGTTATAAACTGTTGAAATTTTTTTTGCATGGTTATGATCTATAACTAATGTTCTCACAAAAATTTTAGCTGATTATCACATGTGAGGAATGTTTGAAAAGTCGGAGAGTGGCACTGTTCTGATAGAACACTGACTGATAAGTTTGATCCGAATGGAAAATGGTACAAATGATGTTAGAAACTGTTGTAATTTTTTGTGCATGGTTATGATGTATCTATAATGCTCTCATAAAAGTTTCAGAAAATTATCAAACTGTATGAATGTTTAAAAATTCGAACAGTACTACTGTCCTGTTAAAAGGCTTACCGGCAAACTTGAACAAAATAAAAAATTATGTAAAACATAAAAAAAAATTAAATTTTACAGAATGGTTATAAGGAAGTTCTTAATATCCCATAAAAATAGTGATTCATGATCACACTCCAGTGAATTTATAAAATTCTTACAAGGCACAGTACCATTTATGTTCTTTTCTTTTTGATTTTTGAAATATAATATAACAAACGAAGTTTAATGCTTACATAGATTTGATTGACCAAACAAACAAAGTTGAATTTTTTTGAAAATTTACATAATGGTACTGATTCAATTATTAATCTCTCAAAAAAAATTAGATCATAATCACAATCAAGAAAATTTATAAAATTCTGACAATATAACTGTCCCAATTATGTTCATTCTGTTTTTGATTTTTTAAAGATAACAAATTAAGTTAAATTATTTTTAAATTGTTTATGTGTGATCCTAATATACTAAGGATAGTACCATAAAATTTTCAGATTATTATCAAGCATGTACAATTTTATAAAAATCTGACAGTTTTTCTGCCAAAATTTTAAAATATTTAAAAATTCGTTTTTTAAACAAATTTTCATAGGAGATGACTTTCCTAAGGGTTATTGGACCAAATCCAGTCAAATCCGCCCCTAAAATTTCAAAACCGGCCAAAAAACATGAAATTTCGCCAAAACAATCTGAAATTTTGGGTTACTGTAGCAAATTCAAATTTTTTTTCTTTTTTTTCCGGCCGGTACTTTAGAATTTGGGGTGGTCCGAAATTTCGCCGAAATTCGCCGAATTTTGGAACCTTGCCCGGTTCATCATGGACCGAGCCACTGACGCGTGGGCCCCACGTGTCAGTCGGCATTTGTTTTCTTTTTCTGATTTTTCAGAAATTCCAGCCAATCAGAGAGCGCCATGTGTCAGCCTTTTTGATTTTTCAGAATTTTTGATCTTGGAATCTTTTAGGAGCTCGTTCTCCTTCGTTTGAGCTCTGATTCTAGTTATTCAAATTTATAAATTCATCTAAATTCATGATCTATCTTCCAGTACCATTATTTTAAATTTTTAAATTTTTATTTATTTATTTGCTCTCGTTTCGCGTGTAGACGACGCAGTCGAAGCTCAAGCGAATCAGCAGTCAGAGGTAGATCTAGCAGGAGGCATCGAAGGCAAGTCTTCCTTAAACATATTGATCCCAAATTTTATAAAATGCCTAAATTGTTTTAAATTATGCATGCTTACTTTATGCAATATACTTTAAATATAGCTTTAGGGTTTTAGTTAAATGCCAGCTTTGTTATACCCTCATTGACATTAATCTTGATGAACCTTTGTCACCCTAGGTAATACTAGCTATTTTATTTGGTGATAACCAGTAGATTAGCATGGGACGGTAGAATTGCTTAGTCCAGCTTAAACGTTTCGGTATTATGCTATTATGGGAATCACTTCAAACATTGTTGAATCTTATTTGTGAAGTCGCGGCAATTGTGTTGCTGCTGTTATTTAAAAGAAATAAAGTGGAAAATATGGTTTAGACCAGGGCGGATGGATGCTTAGCGGGTGCAGAAAGCACGAGACCTGGGTATGTGAATGTTCCGTCCTAATCAATTAAGGACCGAAGCATGTGTTATCATGGACCAAGCACTACCGTACAACCACAAGTCTATATGGGTACGACTTGGCTAAATAATTTGTGCGTCTCATTATTAGCTTCGCCAGTTGGTGAGTGTCAGATGTTGGCAGGCGCAAGAGGGGGCTTCTGTACTGGGCAGCTAGAACCCTAACAGCGGTGAAACCTTAGCGGGCGATGTTAATAGTGGGGTTGTACATTGTAAAGGCCTTGTCATGATCTCTCTGCCGACACACCAAAGGAAGTGTGTTAATTGCATGGCAACAAGAGTCGACCATGTCTTGTGGGTAAAGTGTACACACTCTGCAGAGTTAAAACCACTTAAGTAGCCGTGCCCACGGTCAAAGGGCAGGCGAGGTACGATTGCACATTGTAGATTTCATGGTTTTGTTTTAAAGGAAAATGATGGTTTGGGAATCCGTGAGCAGATGGAACTCTCGGGTTATGATTTGGCAGATGGAGCCAGTCTGGTAGCTAGAACCTTCTTTAGTTGTCAATCAAATTCAATTACTATTCAATTACATTTTGGTCAAATGATGCTTTGTGAAATTACTATTGGTATTTACAGTTAAACATTGCTTTATGCTAAAAGAGCCATATTATGCGTTCAATTGTTTATCCTTGCATATAGTTATCATGCATTATGTTTCCAAGACTTGCGGAGTACATTTTGTACTCACCCTAGCAACATCCCTAACTTTCCACAGAGGAGTTCGCAGAAGCTGAAGGTGACTACGATTTCTACGCTTGTGGTTACGACGAAGGCGATCCGGAATGCTAGGACGCGAACCCCAGTCGATTGCCTGTTGGGCAAATGGATGGGCTTACTTTGTCTTTGTTATTCCGCTTCATTGTTTCTTATTGAACTCAAGCTATGATGCTGCTTATTTGTAATAATTGGCCATAAGGCTAATACTCTTTTGCTTAATTAATATTATGTGCTTCGTGATATGGATGTATTGTCATCACTGTTTCCACTGTGTGTGCTAGCTTTTCCTGGACTAGCACAGGTTATACACAGAGGGTTCGGATTCGGAAATCCGGTCCCGACATAAATAAAGTTTTTTAAAAATAATAAACTTAATTTGATTCCCCTAAAAATTCAAAAATAGAAACCCTAAAATTCCCTAAATGCAATATCAAAATTCTTATAAAATAAATATGAGTGCCCATCATCTCAAAATTTTACATTAGCAACCTCAAGACACTATGAATCCCCAGGAAAAGTTTGAAATTTTTTTAACAATATTTTGATCCTCGTAAAAATCAAAAACAGAAAATGAAAAATCTGGACAGTAGGATTGTCAGAACCGTTAAAAATGGCATACAGAAGATCATAAGCTGAAATTTTAACAGATTACAATCATTGCTTATGGTTCAAGCACAAAAATTTGCAAAATGTTTAGACAAGATTTGTCATCTCATTTAATGCAAAGACCTTATCCTGTCCACGAAGGAAGAACCCAGGTGCCATCTTCTCACACTGCCATGTGGGGCCTGCACCAAGTCAGACCCACATGCCAGCGCCACAGTCCCTCACAGCCTTGCCTTCTTTTTCCCCAAGCCGAACACACCTCAACTCCCATTCCTCCCCTGCTTCCAGTCAAACCAAACAAGCACGACCTAGCTGCGCCGCATGCGACAAGCCCTCGCCCATGCCCTCCGCTGGCTTGCTTTTCACCATCCCCTGCGTCGGCCAAAACCCAATATAACCGCGCGCCGCCATTGGCCGAGCCGTGTTCACACACTGCCGCACCGACCTTGACCGCCTATAAAGCTACCTAAGCCGCCCCTTGAGCTTAGCACTACACCATCGAAATCTCTCCCGTGCCCGATCTGAGCTTCACCTCCGCTTCCCAGCCGCAGCTCCACCGCCATCCATCTTCTCACACAAGGCTCCATTGTCCAATTCAATTCACGTGGAGCATCGTCATTTACCCACAAACAAAACCCCCAATTCAATTTAGACTCCCCTCTGCCATGGAGCTGCCTTCACAGAGACTCACGGCCGTCGCCACCCATCACTGCTGCACCGCCGCTACAAGCTACCGCAGCTCTAGCCATGACCACCCACAGTACCAGTGAGCTCCTGGCATCCCATTTTGGCCATCGCCCCTAGCCCTAGGTGCTTGGTCGCCAGCTGCGCTCGCCCGAAGCCACTGCCATGGAACGGTCCTGTGCTCTATTCGGCTCTCCCCTTTGCCCTGTTCTCTCCGACTGATTGGTGGTTCCCCAGTTGAAGGTATCATGTGTTAGTGCATTAGTTTACTTCTTTAACTCTGTGACAGATAGGACCATCTTGATGTGAATCAAAGGAATAAATTGAGTAAGATTCAAATAATTTAATCCTCAAAATCAAACATCAAAACTAAGGGAATTTTGTTCAGCCCAAATGATCCCTGTCTTAAGATATACATGTGTGCATATATGTCCTATGAATACCCACATGCAGAAACTGCAAATTCAAAATGACACTTTGAATATAAAAGTAAGTAGTACATAGCCTTCTAGTAAGATTTAATTATTTCAAATAATTTTCCAATTCAAAAATGTTAAGAGTTTAATTTAAATAACTCGATTCGGTTAAATCTTTAAACTCATATATCAAAGCTTTGAGTTAACCAAACTTTAGTTGATTCAAATTATTCTTATCTCAGGTGAAGATTCAAATTAGGTACATTCATAAATATGTTTAGTTTAATCCTTTAGCAGAAGTTAGTTTAATAAACTTAATTTGATTTGATCAATCGTTGGTTAAACTTGTACTCTTCTTCATCTACCACATTTTCAACTCCAACAGTCCGCCGCTTCCCATGAAGGACGACGTGCAACCTCGGATTGGCCGGATCATGCACGTAAAAGACTTGATTTGCTTGCTTCGTAAGGACGAACGGTTCATCTTTATAGGCGAGTTTATTGAGATCCACAAGAATAAAACCTCTCTTGCCGATCTTCACTCCATGTGGAAGTCCCACTCACTTACATCGGAACAATAGAATTTGGTATATTCCATAATCGAGCTCCCAAATTTTTTCGATCATCCCGTAGTACGAGTTCATTGCCGTTGATGATCCTCCTTTCGAGTGATCATCGGAAAAAACATCTATGTTGACACTACTGTTTTGGACAGTATTCTTGGCATCTTGACTATCAGTGTAAAAGGTGTAGCCATTAATATCGTATCCCTGCCATATCTGTACATTAAATCTTGTTCCATTAGCCAACCATTTGACATTCTCACTAACGGAGACCTCCGCCTTTCCTTTGAACCATGTGAGAAATCGATCGTTGTGTTCTCGTGTGATGAAAATCTCATCCATATGTGGATTCTCTTCCCGTAATATCAAATTGTGCTTATCGATGTATGGATGAACGTCTGCGCTGTGCTGCAAGACTGTCAAATGGTCTTTGCAATACATATCAAACCGTGGAGTCGTTCGTTTGGACCCAATGGTTCCTTTGTTAGCAAGTCTGCCCTCATGGCGAGTCTTTTACAATACATACAGGAACACCGATTGCTTGTGTTTTACCTAGGTAGTCCATGCAGAACTCAATAACCTCTTCAGTCACATAATCATCAACAATACTATCCTCAAGCTTCGACCGATTCCTCACGAAGGACATTAATATACCCCTTTACCTCTCGAACGTATACATGTAACGTAGGAATGCGGGTCCACATATCTTAATATCTCTGACAAGGTGAACAACAAGGTGGACCATGACGTCAAAGAACGAGGGGGGAAATGCATCTCAAGCTGACATAGAGTACGCACCACCTCAAGCACATCGGGGTCAATAACCTTGCAAGAAATTGTATTAAAGAAATAACATAACTTCGTGATTGCCAACCTGACATCCTCTGGCAAAATATTTCTGATTGCAACTGGGAGCATTTGGGTCATCAAAACATGACAGTTGTAGGACTTCATACCAAGCGACTTCAAATAATCTATGGACACAAGCTTCTTAATATTTGCGGAGTAGCCCGATGGAACTTTAATACCTTAGAGACACTTGCAGAGGTCTTCTTTCTCCTTCTTGGACAGGGTGTAGCATGCAGGGGGTGTATAGACCTTTTTCATCCTCCTCTATCACTGCAAACTTGGACCTGATTCCCATGTAGGCCATGTCGCGGTGAGCATTCACACCATCCTTGATCTTCCCAGGTATGTTCAGCAGGATGCCAACCAAATTGTCACACATTCTTCTCAATGTGCATGATATCAATATAATGCCGGACATCTAACTCCTTCCAGTATGGTAAGTTCCAAAATATTAACCTCTTCTTCCAAATGGTCCTGGGACGAACAGATTTACGGCTCTTTTCATACTGAGCGTCTATATCCTCCAAGCGTGAATATACTTGTCTTCCACTCATAGGCTGCGGAGCTGAACGAACTTCCCTCTTCCCATCAAATTTATCATCCATCTTACGATATCGATGACTTCGAGGTAGAAACCAACGGTGATGCATGTACATAGTTTTCTTGGAATTCAGCAGCCACAAGCTCTCCGTCTCCTCTTCACAAATAGGACACGCTTTGACTCCTTTCGTACTGTAGCCCGCCAAATTACTAAGGGCCGAAAAATTATTTATGATGCAAAATACCATAGCCCGTAGGGTGAAGCGTTCTCTTTTATATGCATTCCACACCGCGACCCCCCAATTCCACAATTTTACCAAATCTATGATCAGTGGTGCAAGGTAAACATCAACATCATTTTCTAGCTATTTGGGTCCCGAGATTAGTAACGACATCATAATATACTTCCGCTTTATAGACAACCAAGGAGGGAGATTGTAGATACACAACAGAATTGGCCAGGTGTTGTGACGACTGCTCATATTACCAAACGGATTCATTCCATCGATACTCAATCCAAATCTTATGTTCCTCATCTTGGCACCAAACTCCTCGTGTTTCCAATCGATGTTTCTCCATTAAGCCGAATCAGCGGGGTGTCTTAGCTTGCCATCTTCCTTCCGAGGTTCATAATGCCAACGCAACAATTTTGCTGCAAACAACCGCTCCAAACGGGGAATGATGAGCAAGTACCATAATACCTTGGCCGGTGCCTCTTTAATGACCTCTTCACTGCCGTCGCCCTGGCTATTATGCTTCTTGTCATTATGATTCTCCTTTTGTTTGTATCGGGGCACACTGCAAACTGGACAAATGTGCATTTCCTGATGCACGTTACGGTACAAGATTCAATCATTCTGACAAGCATTTATCCTTTCTATTTCCATTCCTATGGGACATAGTAGCCTTTTCGCTTCATAAATACTTGTTGGCAACTCGTTTCCCTCTGAAAGCATATCGGATAGAAGAACTAAAAGTGGATTAAAACTTGTATCTATGCAACGGTGTTTTGCCTTCAGTTTGAACAATGCAAGGACCGAACCCAACTTGGTGTATTCCGCTTTGCAACCCGAGAACAGCGGTTTGGCATCGTCTTCCATCAAGCTTTTAAACTTTCCATGTAATTTCCCCTTCCATATCCCGCAACATTTACTCCAAATTATCCTCCTCAAACATATCACGCTGCAACTCGTCATCGAGTTCTACGATGTCTTCGTTGCATACCGAAAGGGTATTACTTGTCTCCCCATGATGGATCCAACACGTGTAATTCCTCACGAAGTCACGTCGAATCAGGTGGTCTTCAATTTGAGCTGAGTTGTTAAATCTCCTGAGATTGGTGCAATCAACACAAAGACAATATATGAAGTTTGCACCCCTCTTCACCATGTCGTCTTCAGCAAGTTTTTTGAACTCCTTAATACCCCTTTGAAATTCAGCACACACGGCTTTTCTGATACATCCATTCTTCATAGACCATCTTCAATTAAACTACACAATAAATTAAGGAAAAATTGGAGCGACAGCTAGCTGGCCATTTCAAATATTGAGGCATCATTTCAATATTACCTTTGCAAAAATAGAGGACGGGTTCCAAGATATATAAATTTACTCTCGATACCTTCTTCCTAAGTTAAGAGCTTCTAATTCCCTAGTTAGGAGATATACATTTCAAACATCAACAATGATATCGAATAACCTAATTAATGTAGTAGCTTGCAAATTTTTTGACTTCAATGAAATAAAATAAGGGTACCAACGATGACTCCTAATCTCTAAATAGGTTAGGTCCTAATCCTATTCGAGGATATGTGGTTCGGGCAAGTTCCTAAGCTGTTGTACAACTCCAGAGAAAATTTCAGCAGCATCTCCCCGTTGTTCTCCAGATACACGTCTCGACATCAAGTCAAGAGGTGTGTATCTGGAGAACACCAAGGAGATGCTAACAAAATCTACTCTGGAGTTGCACAGCAGCTTAGAAACTTGCCCGAACCACATATCCTCGAACTGTCCAAAAAACGTGGACAATTCGAGATTGCTTGCTTATAAATATGCCATTTTGGCATATTTATAAATAAGCACCCTCGAATGGGAGACGTAGGTTATGGAACATAAACTCTAACATTCATCATATGACAGCAACAATAATTCTAGATTAACATGACAGCACTACAAGGATAATTAAATGGATGTGGTGCTTGTCAAATAACGGGTGTGAAATCTGATAGTATACACACAATTCCAGTGCAACCTAAATTTTCTTTGCGACATATCGAAATTACCTAATACAAAATTGAAGGGGTTTCAAGAAATGTTCACATTTTGAAGAAAACCACAAATGAGGGAAAAAAGACGGGAAATCTCCTCAAGCTAGGGCTTCAAATTTACCCTCTTAACATCGAACCCTAAGGATTTCAAATTTTCTCACCCAAGTATTGCTTCCAACCAGAATATGTGCTATTTTTTCGGGTGATGACGGTTTTCTTAGCCTCTGAAACAACAACAAAGGAGAGTTCAGCCCGAGGGTGTAAATAACCTAGCGAGCCACATCACAATCGAATTTCAGGTTAGAAGCGATTGTGATGTAGCACTGGGCACATTAGAACCGATTGAGATGTGCCATGCAGATCACTAGCGGTTATCACTTACAAAGCGATAGTGATGAGCACATATACATCACTATCGGTTCTTATGTGAGAAGTGATAGTGATGTGGATATGCACATCACTATCGGTTATTATGTGATAAGCGATAGTGATGTGCATGGCACATCTCAATCGGTTCTAATGTTAGAACCGATTGTGATGTTCCCAGTGTTACATCACAATCGCTTCTAACCTGAGAACTGATAGTGATTATTATTAACACCTCTCCTGAGTCATCTATCACAATCATTTTTTCCTAAACACTTAAGAACCGACACAGATGAAGAGATAGTGATATACCATTCAGTAGTAGTGCTAGCCCGTGTCACGCCCCTTCGCCTCTCCTTGCCCGCGCCGCGCCCCTCCGCTTCCTCGGCTCCACGGTGCCTACATCGCCCCTCCGCCTGCCCAGCTCCCGTGGCGCACCCCAAACTCCACCTGGCCCATTGGCCTCTCTGGCTCCATGGTGCCTGTGTCGTCCCTCCGCTTGAATATACTGATTATGATTGCTTAGCTTGCTCTATTCCTAATCCCTGTTTAGTTGGTTATTGACATATCTGCTAGGTTGAACTGTTCATAATCTGATTTTGATCATTTGAATAGTGAATCAGTGTCGGTTGTATTGCTGCCTATTGTATGCTCAATGACGCTATGGGTCTATTGATGAACTAAAATAATTAATGTAGTGAATGTGGTCTTGAACTATAGAGTTATTTCTTGTTAATGCTAGAAAGTATTGTTTTTATTTCACTGCCTTTGAGCTTGATCATCATATTCAGTATCTAGTTTGATACTCGATTGATTATTACTGGATATACTGATTGTGATTGCTTAGCTTGCTCTGTTTAGTCAGTTGTTGATATACCTGCTTGGCTGAACTGTTCATAATCTGATTTTGATCATTTGAATAGTGAAAATGACTTTAAATACTTTATACCTGCTTGGTCAAACTATGTATAATTTAGGAAGGTTAGAGTTCAAGGCCTTATATGCTTAGTTAATTGTCTAGTTTAATTTTGATTATATGACCCTACTGTAGTGGAGGTAAGAGATTAGTCTCTAGCAGCCTACACCATGTGGCAAGGAGGCTAAATGTCTAACCTTCAGTAGCTCGACACTTGAGAACACATTATCCTACAATTATTCATCATATATTTATTTATATCCTAATGACTACAAATTGCACACATACATAAAATAGAGCCTACAAAGTTTAGTTGACAAGGAAAAGTTGTTGGATGCTAATCGAAAGCTTCAGGTGGAGATAGAATAATTGAAGGGAAAGTCTGAGTTAATAGAAAAGATTATGAAATGAAACAAAAACTGAAAGACATAGATGACAAATCGCAAGATATTGAATCTCTTAACCATGTACTCATTATTTTAGAGTGCAGAGCGAATGCAGGGCTGGAAGAAGACAAAGTTGAACTTATAGAGGTAATATAAAAGTTTCTAATATTTAATTTGATTTGGTAACTGATAATATACCAAGACAGCATATTTTCACAACAACATGATTGCTTTTGTAGGGATTAAGAGATATGACTGAAAGTTAATCAGTTATTGGTGTCAAACAAAATAGGCATTGTGCCAGAGCTGTGGAACTACAAGGAGAACTAAAAAGCCTCTCTCGCGGAAGCTATGACACATATGATGGCAGGCATAGAAAAGCCCTAAGGTCTCTCTTTGTCTTAATCTATCAAATAATGTTGTTTCTCAATGTATGCTTGTTGATATTTATGGTATCATACCTTCTCAATGTATTGTCGTCTAAAATTATTTTAACTAGTTCATTGTATCCTTGTAACCTAACAGGAAATAATTCAGACAAAAGTTGGCTATAAAAACAACTGCTCTTGATCTAAGAAGTACTGCCTTATATCAATGGACAACCTCTGTGGTACTCTAGATGCAATTGCTTCGGGTAAAGAGCCTTCTACTGGGATGTTGGGGCTGCATGAGGAGAGTTACGTTAGAGGATTGTGCTACTGATTTCTACATTGAGTATGTATCCTGAGTAGAGTTACGTTAGAGGATTGTGCTACTGATTTCTGCATTGAGTATGTATCCATAAATTAACACTATCAACAGTTTTGTGAATGTAAATATATTGTGAATTTGTCAATCTATGAGTATACTGTGAATGTGAATATACTATGAATTTGTCAATCTGTGAGTATACTTTGAATGTAAATATACTGTGAATCTGTAAAATTTCAGGAAAATAGCCTAGGATCTATCTCTATCTGTTCTGAGCATGAACTGATAGAGATAATACACGAATCTCTATCTGTTCAACGCAAATAATCGATAGAGATCAGGAGAACGTCTCTATCGGTTCAACGCAAATAATCGATAGAGATCAGGAGAACGTCTCTATCGGTTCTGAGCATGGAACCGATAAAGATTCGTGTATTATCTCTATCGGTTCCACGCTCGGAACCGATAGAGATAATTAGTCTTCTAGGTCGATTTCGAGATCGGAATTGACCCAGATGAGGATATATCTCTATCGGGCAAAAATCAAACGTGATAGCCGCTCGTCATCACTGTTTAAGGACTTTGTATCGCCACCAAAACTGACCCAGATGACGAAAAAGAACCAACCCAAATGATATTTCTGTAGTAGTGAGCGTAGGAGGGTCCATTCACATTGTGCTTCTGGTAACAAGATGGATCTTACCTAGTTATAGCGTTCCTTTAGGGATTTCCATACTATCAACGGGTCCTCTTCCATCAAATAGTCGGCCTTGAAGTCTGCATGGAGATGATTCCTTAGGAAGTGCAGAGCCACTCACTTTAGGAAGATTAGCGGCGCCAGCTACAGACTGCGTAATAGAAGCTCCAAGAGATTGAGTTGTCAGGTTAATCTTCACATCCATTGCCGAGGTCAGCTCATAGTTGGCATTCAGAGCAAGCTCAACAAATTCCCGTTTTGCGATGCACGATATATCCTATGTTATATTCATGCAAAAATGAATTTTTTTGCTGGTAAAATCAATATATTATGTGCACACTCTTGAATTAGTAAAGGTTAGTCTATATTTATTTAGTAAAAATTATCTAAAATTTCAGAATTTATTAACTAGTTTTCATGATATTTGCACAATTGGTGTCTAGAATGTCAAATTTTCTTAATCTTCAAAAATTTATGTAATTACACGGAACTGTTGGGTTCTTTACACAAAATTATCGACCCGTTTAAGTACATGAGCCGAATTTAGTCCAGTCAGGCCATATTGGGCCGGATCCGGTCCGATCCATTTAGCTCTCATGCGCTAGGGTTTCCAAACCACAGTGCCGAGTGTGGTGGCGGTGGTAGGCATAGCGGTCGACAGGCACCAGGCGTAGGCACACGTGGGCGTAGCGTAAGCAGCTGTCGTTGGGTGCACGGGGAGGACACAGGCGCAGAGCTCAAGCAATGCACGACGCACAACTAGCATAGGTAGCACACAACGCAAGTCTTCTAAAACTGCCGCCGGGTTGACGCCGCTCCCAACGAGCTCGTTGGCCATGCTTACACTCGCTACCACTAAGACTATGCAATGTGGTGCCCCACAATGACCTGGGTAAGGTAAAAAAAGAGTTGAAACCCTCTAAAAAACCCTAGCGTTGTTGGCCTCTTTGGGCCTCGCGGCCTGTGTGCTGCTATGGCTCATTAAAATTTTGGCCCAAGCAAGAAAAAAAAGAGCAAAAGGGGATTTGGCGCAATACGACAAGGCTAGACCGGATTCAGCCCATGTACTTGAACAGGCCCACATGGCCCCTTGGCAATTTGGTCCAAATACCAAATTCTTTTTGGACTCGTTATTTTTGCTGTTTAACCCCTGGGTTTTCAAGTATTCTTGCAGATGCGATAATTTTTGTGAAAAAGACCTTGAAGTTTCGTATAATTACATAAATTTATCGGGATAAAGAAATTTTATATTATGGACCCTAAAGTTTCAAATAATCCCAAAACATAGTTAATAAATTCTGAAAATTTATATTACAACCTAGAAACTGAATTTCTAGGTATATGTTTCGTAAATTATTGAAACTTAGGCCTGTAGCTAGAGCATTTCCTCAAAGGAATCTTTGTACACCAGTCTACATATACAAAGAAGCTATTAGAAAATTTTAATATGGATAAATCTCATCATTTGAAGACTCGAATGGTAGTAAGATCCCATGAAGTGGATAAACATACATTTAGACCGATGATGAAAAATGAGGAAGTCTAAGGACCTGAAGTTCCACACTTAAGCGCCATAGGAGCATTTATGTATCTTGTGAATTGCACAAGACCTGATATGGCATCTGTTATAAATTTGCTAGCTAGACACAGTGTAGTTCCCGACTAGAAGACATTAGGTTAGCATCAAGAATTTACTTAGATACCTCCAAGGTACATAAGATATTGGTTTATTCTACTGGAAGGACCATGACTCAACCATGGAGGGATATACGGATGCTAGCTATCTATTTGATCCCCACAAGGCCAAATCTCAGACTAGGCTTGTGTTTCTCTACAATGGTATAGCCATTTCTTAGCTGTCTTTTAAGCAGATTTTGGTAGCTACTTCTACCAATCACTCAGAGATTATAGCATAATATGAAGCCTCACGTGAATGTATTTGGCTAAGGTGTGTGATTAGCCATATCTAAAAGTCATGTGACATTAACACCATAAATACCCCACAATTATCTATTAAGATAATTCTGCTTGTATTGTACAAATGCAAATGGGTTATGTGAAGAGCAATATCATGAAGCCTATTGCCCCTAAACTTTTCTATCTGCATGAACTCCAGATGAATGGTGAGTAAAGATCTTGAAAACAAGAGTAAATTTCATAAAACTACAGATTTTTTATACAAACAATAAAAAACTACATATTTTAGCTTCAATTTAAAAAAACTATAGATTTTAGGGGAACTTATATCACAAAACTACAAGTTTCAGGTGAACTTGTATCATAAAACTATAGGTTTTAAAAGAACTTGTATAAAAAAACTACATGTTTTAGAATTTGACTATTTCTTGTAATGTGTCTAATAGTCTGGGCCTACATAGAAGTTTCACATGTGAGTGAAACGGAAAATAAGGGTGTATGTGACTGCCATATGGGCCCACACTGTCAAACCCGTTACAACAAACGGTCAATTCTAAAATCTATAGTTTTGTGACATAAGTTCTCGTAAAATCTGTAGTTTTGTGAAACAAGAGATAAAACCTATAGTTTTCTGATAGTTTACACAAAAAACTATAGTTTTGTGAAATTTACTATACAAACTAAGTAATGTGAAAATCTAACTGATTTATTCGCTAAGTCTTTGCCAGCCTCTAATTTACAAAGATGTGTTCGTGGCATTGGAATGAGACGACATAGCAATATGCGGAGTCCAAGGAAAGTAAATCCCTGAACAATAACCCGTAGCATGATCCTAAAGATGCTACCCTAATTTAGAAGATTATAAGTTCACTCTTTTTACCTCCGTGAGTTTTCCAAAAATTCTCATATAAATATTTGTAATTAGGCATCAAGTGTAACACAATATACGGATGCAACTAACTCTTTTCTCCAACATTTTTTTCACTGGTTTTTGGGAGGAGTTTTTAATGAGCCATATGCATTACACGGTATTTGCCTAAGGGGGAGTGTTGAGATATAGCCGGACTCTTGGTTGTTGAGATAAAATCGTAATCTTGGTTTTGGTGGAAGAATTCCGAGACTACCTCTAAAAGGTTTTCGGTATAAAAATAGTAACTCATTGTACAACAAAATCAATGTACAGTAAAGAGGAAAGAGTTGATATCCTCTGTTCATTTATTACTTGATTATTTTTTTGTGTATTCTTAATTAGCATTATAGTTGATATACGCCGATCATTTTATTATCCGTGTCATCTTTTATTTCCTCTCCATTTCCTACTTATTATACCTAGAATTCTGCAGCGCGACAGTGACTCTAGGGAAGGGGCATTTCTGTCTTTCCGGCCGTAGAGCGACGCGCCCCAGGCCACCCGGAAGCCCACCCGCCTGGCCACGTGGCGACGTCCACGTGTGCGCCGACCATTCGCTGCCACGCCAGGCCCTCACACCCCCGCTACACGACGAGCGAAACACCACGTCAGGCGTGGGCCCAGGACGTTGACGCTGCCCCCCGTTTCTGGCTAATGGCCGTGAGGTGGGGCCCATCTGGCGACCGGCAATTTAATGATAACACCTCCCAGATCTGTTAGTATTTCCTAGAGGTCCTCGTCAAATTTTGTACTAGTAGTGTTGACTGTTGAGTGAGACGTCTGTGATGTACTCGTAACCATAAGGGTGGTGTAGTATTTGGTCGATAGGAGCGGCAAAATTTAAGGATGTGGCCGTGAAAAAGCCTAAGCAAGAGGACGTGTCCATCGAGGGGTGGGGCCCAGACGGCAGTGACAGGCTGGGAAAGCGACAGGAGTAGGTGAGGTATAGTTTACTGTATATAGCAATAATTCCCTGCCCAATTTGGCTCCTTTCGGCGTGGGTACCACTGGCTGGTGGAGGGCCCACGTATACCAGTCGTTGTTTAGGATGAGCAGTGCGGTGGACTTTGACGCCGCAGGTGGCCCCGCTTCCGACAGGGACGTGCTGGGTCCGGGCCGGGTTAAAAAGCCCATGAAAACCGTCGGTTCTATCGGTAAACCGTGGAGTTCAAATATAAATTTAAAAAAAATAAAGAAAATTAGCAAAATATGTTAAAAAAATTTGTGTGAGGTCCCGAGACAATGCTAATAATACTATAATATTTTCAGATAATTATCAGACAAGTGTAGTTTTAAAAAATTCTGACAGTGATACTGTCACAGTATATGCTCTTCAGTTTTTTATTTTCTAGGGGCACAAAATTAAGGCTAATATTTCTTAAATTTTTTGTGTGATATTATAACGTAATTAAAATTATGTTGTAAAATTTTCAGATGATGATCAGATATATGTATTTTTAAAACATTCTGAAAGTGTTATTATCATTGTATATGCTCTTCTGTTCTTGATTTTATATAGATACTAAATGAAGTATAATATTTATGAAAATTTTATTACATAATCTTTTGGCACTATTTATGGTTACATTAAAATTTCAAAATATAAAAAATCCTTTAAATATTTATAAAAATCTGACAGTGTCTTTTTTCCTTTACATTAATTGTTGTTTTGGATTTTTTAGAAGTAATAAATGATTTAAAAAATTGGTTAAATTTCTTTGAGGTGTTTGATAGATTAATTGGATTTTTTGTAATTTTTTTAAAAATGTTTTGCAATTATTCGTTGCATTTTCACCATTTTTCCTTCTGTCGTCAGTTTTCAATTTTTTAAATCGGTTTGACCACCTGTTTGACTTTCACAAACCGATCGGTTTTTACCGAATTTTGGTCGGTTTTCGCGAAAAACTGATACCAACCAGATACCAGTTTTCGAATGCAAAACGAAAATATGAACCCTGGTCCGGGCCACTACCTTCATTTGCCACAAGAACGCTCTAGTTACTCAAATGAAATGCTGCACCCAGTTTTTCCTGACCAGCGAAAACAGTACTATATGTGATCTCAAATGTTGCCTCGATCTTAATTCAGAGGTGGGCCTAGGGCCGACCCGAGGCACGGCGTCATGGCCCGATTCAAAGAACGGCCCAGTACGAAATGGGTCGTGCTGGTACGGTACTGTAGCTCAGGCCGTGCTAGACCCGAAAAGTCCGCACGATGGGTGGCACGACCGTTTGGCTGGGTCCGTGCCGACACGGAGACGGTACATCAGCAAGGTCGGGCACGGAGCACGCCACGGCAAGACGGCACTGTCGCAGGCCCGCGGCAAGGAGGTGGGCCGTGGGGGAGAGAAGTGGGGGCCTGAGGGTAACTTGTTGTCGCTACCGAGGTCGTCGTGGCTGCCGTTTTAGGAGAGCATGGGCCGCCAATCCCGCGACTACCGCCGGCTCATCCGTCCGGTCTCCTCCACCGCGGCCGGCATCCGCGCCCAACGCTCAACCACCTTCGACCGACTGTCCTTCGACGCATCGACTCTGCCGCTCGTGGGCGCCGCCAACCTCATCTGGTTCTCCTCAGCTCGACGACTCTGTGTGCCGGTGCAGCCCCCAGTGCCTTCGGCCCTCGCTTGCGCCAACACGCGCCTGGTCCCAGCCGCCGCACCCGACTGGCGCAGTCTCCTTTTGTGCACGCCCCCGACTCTCCTTCGTTGGTCCATCCGGCGACCGCCCGCGACCAACACTAGGCCACCAGCCATCGCTATGCCACAATGTCGACCACGCCCAAGTTCTCCCGTGTTTGGAATCCAAGCACTTGCGCCCGTGGACAAACCAACCTAGAAGCTCTTGTGTGCTCTTTCCAAAGTAGGGCGGTAAACAAGCCAAGCTCGAGCGAGCCTGGCCCTTCAAGCTCGAGCCGAGTTCGAGTTGGGGCTCGACCCTCGACCCAGGCTTGAGCT
This sequence comes from Otatea glauca, assembly GCA_036346275.1. Taxonomy (NCBI): domain Eukaryota; kingdom Viridiplantae; phylum Streptophyta; class Magnoliopsida; order Poales; family Poaceae; genus Otatea; species Otatea glauca. Next base: position 37,874,922 of record CM070715.1, on the reverse strand, counting down.
CAGCTCGGTCCAAGCTCGAGTAAACTCGATAAGCTTGATAAGCTCGAGTAAGTTCGGTAAGCTTGGTAACAAGCTCGAGTAAGTTCGGCTCGAGTAAATTCGGTAACAAACTCAAAAAAGCTCGATTTAAGAAAGCTCGGTCCAGACTTGAGTAGGCTCGCGAGTTATTCGAGCTCGGCTCGAGTAAGCTCGCGAGCTCGAGTTCGGCTCGTTCGGAGCTCGAGTCGAGCTCAAACTTCGAGCTTCGAACCAAGCCTCTCGCGAGTCGAGCTCGAGTAGCTCGCGAACTTCGAGATTTTTTTACAGCCTTATTCCAAAAGCTCCAATGAAAAAGCACACCATTAATAGATTGGACCTGAATCAAATCGAAAAGCGTATTTAATTCCATTTGAGTTCCAAGGATGTGCCTTGCGCTGTGAACCGAAAAGTTAAGGGCTTAATGCCGAGTGAGAGAAAAAAAAGGCAAAAGGAAATTCGGCTGACAGTAAAGAAAAGGGGAAGTTTTTTTTTCTTTTTTTCAGATTTAACCTACCATACATATTTCTTGATCTACACTTTCTCTACATAATGTCATCTACTAAATTTGACATTGAGAAGTTTGATGGTAAGAGAGAGATTAGTCAAGCGAGAGAGACTGACCAAGAGATTGAGAGAGAGAGACTAGTTGGGCGAAAGAGACTGATCATGCGAGAGAGATTGAGAGAGACAAATCTGGCGAGAGAGACTGATCGGGCGAGAGAGATTGAGAGAGACCGAGAGATTGAGATAGAGACTGATTGAGCGAGAGAGATTGAAAGAGAGACTGAGATATTGAGAGAGAGACCGAGAGATTGAGAGAGAGACTGATTGAGCGAGAGAGATCGAGAGAGACACTGATCCGGTGAGAGAGACTGAGAGATTGAGAGAGAGACTGATCGGGTGAGAGAGAAATTAAGAGAGAGACTGAGAGTGAGAGATAGGGACTGATCGGGCGAGAGATAGAGCGAGAGACTGATTAGGAGAGATAGAGCGCGAGAGAGTAAAGGTGAGCACTAGGCTAGACCTTTTCGGGCTGGAGGAGAAGGGCGCTCGGTGTAGCTCCCCCGCCTCCGCCATCGTCTCGTCATCTTGTCACAATAGTGCACATGGGTCGAGCCTGGACCATCACGGCATGAAATAGGCATGAAGCGCAAATGGATCATGCTTGAGCTTGTCGAAGGCGATCCGGGCCAGCACGGCACAGCACGGTGGGCACGACGGGCTGTCGCGGCACGGCACGGTTCAGGTACGAAGCACGACAGGCCCGTGTTGGGCCAGCCTGGCACGGCACGACGCCCATCTCTAGTCTTAAACAGAATATGGGCATTCTTCGTCTGTGCGTTGGTAAAAATGCGACCAAAAACCACCATCATGTCGATAGCCTAAGACTTGTTAATGACAAACTTTTCCAATTTTATCTGTAATTGTTAATTGGCACTCGAGTGTTTTTTTTTGTTTGTGAGCACTTAATTTTTTTATCTATAGAGTAGTCAAATGTAAGGAGAGGAGGCAAATTGATTCCATTAATTGGATCTATATTTGAAGACTTATAATTTGAGTGCTATTTTAGCATGAAAACACTGAGTGCACCCTAGACACCTTTTCTTTTTGTTGAGGATACATGTCATGCATTTTAGCAGTGAGCTAAACAAACCCTTAAACAAGCTATGCCTATTAGTGTATTGGTGCGCTGTTGTCCTTTTGTAAGAGGTGAAAACATAAATCCCTGAATTGGACCATGTTTGATCGGAAGATAAGGTGGTGCACCACAGAATGTTCTACTTTGGTCACTCCGTGACTTTTTTCTTAGATGGCACTATGTGATTAGGATATGTATAATAAAATCATCTTAGCTTATTTTTAATTTGTACACATCAGTTTTATATTATATAAAAGAGTGAAAAAAATGAGAGTCAAGAGAGCCGGCTTTTATACAAGAGCTAGCATGGCATTGAAAACAAGATAGATTAGTTATGTAGGAAAGAGAAGAGATAGTTATTGTACAGCATCTAGAGACAACCTTTAGAGATAGTTATTGTACAAGCTGGCTTTAAACGTACTCTAGATGATATGGATGAGAGATAGAGTAAGTAATAAGATTTGTTATTGTACTTGCTCTTACGACATCTTCAATAATACCACTTCAGCTGTCTTTTAACTATACCATGTCAGCAAAATTCAACGTTAAGAAGAGAGTAGGTGAGGAAAGAGAATATACTATCTCTCATGCAAGAGACAACCTTATCATGCAAATCAATACAAAAAGTGACAAAGTGTGAGAGAAAAAAATGTAACGAAGATGGATGATTTTAGAGATAAATTATTAGAGATGAGCTAGAATCCGTAAAACAATCTTAAAAAGAGACTATTTACGCACGCCCTTAGTTGAAGCACTGTTCGTAAGAAAGATGATAAAAGAACGCTGTTACTGTCATAAATGATTTTCAAACAGGACGAATTAATTCCATAAGTACGGGTGGTACCTGTGGGGTCGGTCTAGTTTCAGTGAAGTGTGGTAAATGAATCCAAGGTAAACAAACGTCGGAGGATCAGTCTCCGAGAACAGATGACGAGACATCTTCAAGAAAAGGAAGCGTGTGTACAAACCGAGGTTCAAAATCTGGCGAAATTTTGAAAATTTCGTTAGAGATTTCAATCGAGGACGAGACTTAAAATCTCGATCAGATAAATTTTTTTTAAAAAATTTAAATTGCTACAATAATTTCAAAAATTTCGGCGAGATTTTACCAAAATCTCTTGCATTTTAACCGGATTTTAAAGTTTGAGGACCGGAATTGTCCCAATAACCCTTAAGAATGTCATCTTCCATGAGAAGAGTAAATTTCATAAAACTATAGTTTTTTTATACAAATTATCAGAAAGCTACAGATTTTAACTTTTATTTCACAAAACTACATATTTTAGAAGAACTTTTTTTTACAAAAAAACAGGTTTTTTATACAAATTATTAGAAAATTACAGATTTTAGCTTCTATTTCACAAAACTACAGATTTTAATAGAACTTATATCACAAAATTACAGGTTTTAAAAGAACTTGTTTCACAAAACTACAGGTTTTAGAATTGGCCGTTTCTTATAACGGATCTGACAATGTGGGCCCACATGATGGTCTCAAAAGCCCTCATTTCCCGTTTTACTCACACGTGAGACTGTCATGTGGGTCCAAACTTTCAGATCCGTTACAAGAAACAATTAATTCTAAAAACTGTAGTTTTATGATATAAGTTCTCCTAAAATCTGTAGTTTAGTGAAAATAAAAGCTAAAATCTATAGTTTTCGGATAATTTGTACAAGAAACCTGTAGTTTTGTGAAATAAGTTTTTCTAACATCTGTAGTTTTGTGAAATAGAAGCTAAAATCTGTAGTTTTCTGATAGTTTGTACAAAATCCTGTCGTTTTGTGAAATTTACTCTCCAAGAAAAGGAAGCGTGTGTACAAACCAAGGTTCAAAATCCCGACAAAATTTTTTAAATTTTGTCCGAGATTTCGGATTTCAGCCGGGGACGAGATTCAAAATCCTGATTGGATAATTTTTTTTGAAAAAATTCAAAATTGCTAAAGCAATATCAGAAATTTCGGCGACGGATTTTAAAGTTTGAGGACCGGATTTGTCCCAATAATCCTTAAGAATGTCATCTACCATGAAAATTTGTTGGAAAACCATTTTTTTACACGTTTTAGAAAAATGACAGAAACACTGTTAGATTTTTATAAAATTGTACAAGTTTGATAATGCTCTGAAAAATTCACGGTACCATATTTAGCTATCTTGGATCATACAAAAAAATTACAAAATAATTGAACTTCATTTGTCATCTTTAAAAAATCAAAAATAGAATGAACATAATTGAGATAGTAACATTGTCAGAATTTTATAAATTTTCTCAAGTGTGATCATGATCCAAAATTTTTTGGAGAGCTTAAGCATTGCCTCTGCACTCTTTTGTAAAAGTTTCAAAAATTCAAAAATTGTTTTGTTTGCTCAATAAAATCTAAAATCCATGTTGTATGCACAAAGGGAAAAAAAGAAAGTGCAAAAAAATTGCCAAGACTGGGATTCAAACCCATGCCATCTTAAGCCACACTTGGCACTTAGACCAACTCATATACCTGAACTTTTATGCCATGGCAAATTTAAACATTTTTTGTAGCCTTGGCCCTTGGGAGACCAGTTCAGAATTTTTCAAAATTCCTCATGCCTGAATATCATCTAGAAATTTTTTGGGAACATTAGTGATGCGTTAGGACCATCCATAAAAAAATTCAAAATTTTCTAGCGTGGAATGTAGATGGTGTGCATTAGTTCTATACAATGTGTACAATAAAAAAACGAAGCTGAAATGAGGATGGGGAGCATGTGATGCCGAGTGCCAACCGGAGCCTGGGGCAGGAGTATGTGCTGTGCTGCTAGGAGAAAGCAAGGAAATGAGTCACAGGTAGAGGATTGGCAAGAGAAAGAAAAGCCCTCACTGGAAGCTGTGGCCAACTCTTTCCCTCATCTCTCAGCCCAAGCTTTCTCCTCCCTCATCGATCAGGCAAATCCGGCTAGCTTCGGCTAAACTCCGGTCATCTCCGACCACGAAAATAGGTCATCTCGGCCTTTTAGACCTAGATCTCGGGAGTTTGAGATGAAATTTCGTTCCAAGTGAACGAAATCTCAACATTGCAGCAAGGACAGGTAAGAAAAAAATCTCGTTTTTGAGACCGAGATTTTGTCCAGTAGTATCGAAATTTCTCTTATTTATGCCAGATTGATGCAAATATGTGCTAGATTTGTGTTGTTTATGTCCGGAGTAATCGTTACAAAGATTGTGTTTATGGGAAAAAGTAATCCTTAGAGTGTGGCAATTGGCAGCTGATTGTCCATCTTGTGTTCACGAATGCCATAGTTTAAGTAAACAGAACATACAAGTTTAAAGGAGGAAAACATAATATACCATGTGATACTTCATTCTTGCATGAATACCTTATTTGACACCTTTGATGATTATGTATTCATAGTTTAAAGGAGGAAAACAGAATATGTCGAAGCTCATGAGCCCACAATATAGGATTAAACAATGTAGGAGTCATAGCGTGCTTTTATATGAACGAGTCAAGACTACATTATAGAATGTGCATATTTATTTTATACATTGACAACTTACACTATCCAAATTCTGAAAAATTATAATGGTACCATGCTTTTCTTAATATGTCTATGTAATGTAAATGGTATGTAAATTTATAGGCCATCTTTTGTCTTTCATTGCAGATTCTTGTGATGGCAGATCGTGTGGGTAACGTATGGGAGTATGAGTAGCTTGTCGGCCAAGGGTCAAAGTGCACTATACCTATGTTATGAAGGGTGGAGGCGCGACCCATCTGAAGGAACATTTTACCGACCACTCCGGAGAGGTGAGGACCTCCCTTGGTGTGCCTAAAGTGGTTAGACAGGCCATGCTCGTGGACCTCTGCGGAGGTCAGGAGAAGAAGGAGAAGGAGGCGGAGCACCTCCGTAAGGAGGAGGCTTGTGACAATTGGGGCACCGACTACTGTATCGAGCAGGAGTAGCTAAAGATGGCCCTAAGGGCCTCCAAAGAAGAGGCTTATCTCAGAAGCCAAGGTTTGACCCCAGGGTCGAGGTATGGGAGTGATGCAAAGAGGTCCTCAATCTAATCCACTATCAACAAAATGTTCGGCAAGTCCAAATCGACATGGGAAAGTCATGGCTCCATCGATCCTAACTTTGCACGGAGTGGTTTCCATCAGCAACCCCGTATTGACACTGCATTCAAGCAGGGGGCGAGGTAGAAGCTAGGGAGGGCATGGTCCAAGTGGTTCCATGCTAATGCAATTCCAAGAAGGAAGGGCGAGTATCTGTACTTCACAGATATGAAATGATTGTAGGTTTGTAAGTTAGCAGTTCGTGGACCACGGGGCCACGAGATCGATGGAAAGTACCTTGACAAGAACGAGCAGAAGATTGTCCAGTACCTTCGGAAGTTCAGGGACGACTGTGCCACATTTGATGTGACAGTCATGTGTGACGCCTGGACTGAGCCTACTCAGCAAAGCATCATCAACTTTATGGTGTACTGCAATGGAGTCATGTTCTTCCATAAGTCCGCCAATGCCACAGGTACAACATTCCCATATACATTCGTAAACGTCTTTACTCTTGCATACTAGAAATGTATGTACTAACTTCTAGCGTTTACATTCACTGGCAAGATCCAAGAGCACAAGTACCTGCTACACGAGATAACGAAAGACGTGGCCGAGGAAATTGGGGCAGAGCACGTCGTGCAAGTGGTTACTGACAACGCGGCCAACTTCAAGAAAGCGTGCCAGTTGTTACGAGTGCAGTTCCCACGGATTATATGGCGCCATGCTTGGTACACACAGTGAACCTTATGCTGAAAGACATGTGTGACGTCCCACATATCAAATAGATTGTGGGAGAGGAGAAGAGGATTTGCCGCTTTTTGTACAACCATAAGAATCTTCATGTACAAATGAGGCAACACATAGGTGGAGAGTTGGTGATGCCAAATGCCACTAGGTTTGGCACGACCTTCGTTTTCCTGGACAACTTCTTCAAAAAAAATGAGAAATTTCAGCAGTAGATGACCCATCCAGACTAGACAGGTAGCAGGTGGGCTGGGATGGACAAGGGCAAGTTTGCATATGACCACCTCGTCAATAGGGGTTTTTGGGACTTTTTTGTGTGGTGCATCTTGACCGTAGAACCCTTGTACAAGATGTTGAGGTTCGTGGATCAAGACAAATTGCCAACGATAAGTGGTGTCATAATGCAGTACTGCATGTATTGTGAGGACTGAGTACAACTAGTGCTTGCGTGGGCATGGAGAGTAGTATAGGATACTCGTGCAAGTCTTGGAAAATAGGTTTGTCGAAATAAGGGATACCACATTCGTGCAAGCAGGTTGGTGAAATTAATATATTCGTTTCTGATGTGCTGACTACACTATTCGTTTCTATTGTGGTAACTATACAATGATTTGTCTATTACAGCCTCCGTGCTCAATCTATAGTCTCAATTCAAGTATAATATATGTATCCCTTCGGTGTTCATGGGAGCGCTCTCCACTGCCCTTGGCATTGTAGCTGATGACAATGGAAGCGCGGTCCTAGCCTTACGGGAAGCTGACGTTTACCGTCTTAAGAGGGGACGGTTCACCACCTATCTTGCACAGAGCAGCGCCCCGATCCCCACATGATGACTGGTACTTAACTAATATCATGTATTGTTGTTGTGCTCTGACTAACATTTTCTTTGGTGTTGTCTGCAGCACAATGGTGGATGGCGTTTGGGAATGAGACGCTAGTATTGTAGAAGTACACCTTGAGGTTGGTGTCACAGTTCATATCGTCCAGCAGTTGCGAGCGAAATTGGAGTACATTTGCTTTAGTGCACAAGCAGCTAAGGAACAGATTAAGTTATGCAAAACTCTAGCAACTCGTGTTCGTGCACTATAATCTCTGACTTCACCTACGGGACTACGAATCCACTAGAAGGTACAGTTCCATGAGTCCGCCAATAGTAGCTCGGCGATAGACTTTGGAGGCAATGATGGTCACGCTGCCCGCTACTCCCTCCGACCCCGTTCACAGCCACCATCATTGGGAGGATCGCAACAAGGGGGAGGTGCCCTGTGGAAGGGCTCACAGAGGCAGACCCGTAGTACGAGGAAGGGCACGACGAGTGGTGGGAGTGGACGGCAGACTAAACAGTCCTAGGACGACATCGTCTCATGGTCTAGCATCCAGTAGTCGAGTCATTGGGGCTTCCCCAATGAGCAGCATGGGTACCCCATGGTAGAGTACAGTTCGATGCCCTACGGATGGGATCAGGGTGGGTACAGTCACAAACAAAGTTATGATGGATCAAGCATGTCGTCCTTGTTTGACTACACTAATCCCTACACCGATCCGTACACACGAGACACGTCTGTCAGGTACCTGTACAAGTCAGAGAAGCATGACACCTGGATGGCTCATTATGAACATTGAAAGTCTTCCTGGCTACCACGGAACATGACCTGGGAAGAGTTTAAGCAACAATACCAGAGGAAGTATCACAAGATTATTGTTGATAACACTGAGGTGTAGGTTGCACTATATGTGTACTACTACTCGTAGGTACGTAAACGCATAGTTGTCCACGCTTTACATGATCATACTCCTTTAATTATGCCTCTTCTTGCAAAACATGTTCATACTCTTCCTATTAATTATGCTTTTACATGTTGTTGCAATACATGTTCATACTTCATACTCATTCTTTAATTATGCCTCTTGCAGCTGGTTCGGCTGAGCGTTGCATTCTGGCGTCATCTATGCTTCAACAGGTACTTCTCTCATTTATTAACCACCCTTGCATCGTCATATATGGTCAATATGTTTTTGTATAGTCATATTTGTGGTGTATATGTGGTGAATTGTCATATATATCAATTTTATTTCATATCTATCATTTGTGATGACAATATATATTGTTCGTGGCCAATTTCAATTGTCATAATCAGAATATAATTCGAAATGCTGCCAAAATTTCTAACTTTACTGTCCTTTATGTTAAACTATTTAGTACGTTGCATTCAAACATATAGGAAATGTGGATAAATGCTTTTATATTTTTTCCATATTTTTTCTACCATCACTAGGCAATCTCACAGCCAATCCAAAAATTGCTGAAATTTCGATACTTTCGGGTGAAATTTCGCCATTTTTGGCTGAGATCTCAGTTGTTTTGACCGGATTACAAATTTTGTGACCAGATTTGGGACATTAACTCTTAATAATGTTATCTCCTACGAAAATGATTTGGAAACCAAATTTTTCAGTGGTTTTACAAAAATCACATAACTACTATCATATTTTTAAAATAATGTACAAGCTTTATCATACTACAAAAAAATTTATGGTATCATCTTTAGCAGTCTAGAATGACACATAAAGATTTCCAAAATAATTTAACTCCATTTCATACATTTTAAAAATGAAAAACAGAAGGAACATCAATGATACTTTACCGTGTCAGAATTTTCGTTGTCTGTGATTATGACCCAAAATGTTTATGACAGATTAAGCATCACCTCGGCACCCTTCTATAAAATTTTCAACAATTGTAAACTTATTTTGTTTGCTCAATGAAATGTATGGAAGCATTGCCTTAGCATTTTATTAGGATAGTATCACTGTCCTAATTTTTAAAAATTCCACAGGCTTCATTATTATTGCAACATTACTAATTTGTCAGGACCATTCATAAAAAAATTCAAAAAATTTCTGGACTGTTTGAACCATTTTTCCCCAGTTCATTTTCACCGAGATTTCGAAAATTTCGGCCAAAATCTTGGCATTTCTGACCGAAATTTCAGAAATCCCGGTTGAAAAAGAACCGGATTTGAATTTTGACAGGATTTCGTCCGAAATTCCGAGATTTCTTATTTCGGCCGACTCCGAGAGGCCATCCGAAAACAAAAGTTCAAACCTTGGTACAAACGAATAGTTTCTCCAGACAAAGTCATCGTCATTCCAGGAGACTCCTATGTTTCTAAATACACGACATTCTGGCATTTTGCACTTTAATCAAGGCATGCATAGAAATGGCTAAGTCGTTCTTTTTCATTAGCTCATTTATTATTTTTGGATGGTGTGTGTTACTCTAGTACTCTATAGTAATAATTAACATTGTGGATAATGAATAGTAGAGGTATGCAAATGAAAAAATAATTAAAAGTTTTCTCAAAATTGTAGAATAACATGTATTTAGGAACAAAATTTGAAACCTAGAATGACATGTATTCAGGAACGGAGGGAGTACGTTTTAAGCTTTACTCTATTCGTTCATAAATATAAAGTGTCTTTTGATTTTGCACCAGGATTAAGGTTACGGTGAAATTGAGAAAGTTACAAAAGAAAATGACAAAGATACTCCACTTGATTGTGTTGGAAGATGAGAGATAATACTTTGTGTAGATGTTAATGAATAAATGCATATGGTTGAAAGAGAATAAATAGGGATATAATAGGAAAAGTCTTATTAAATCTACATGCGAGTCTTATATTTATAAACCAGATAATTAAAACTATATGTCTTATATTTTTAAACGGATGGAGGAGTATTAAACTAGAATAGTGTACATACTGATTTGATCTTATTTAGTGATATGCACGTATCTACATGTTTTCTTCTGACTCGTGCACTTTTGGGATCCCCTTCATGTACTTTAGGGTTCGTGCTGTAAGCTCTCTAGTGTTCACCAAGCAATCTTGGACGGAGTTGGCAGAGGTGTGACATTTTCGAGGGCAGCAGATGAGGGTTGCGTACATGTCGATGGCGAATTTGTTAGTGCGGCAAGGAAGAGGAAGCGCCATGGTCTGAAGGTGCTCCGTAATCTGAAAAGAAACAACATCAACCTTTTATAACTAACTAATCTTTGAAAAATAAACGACGACACATGCTTTAAAACGAGCAAAATGAAGGGAAGCACTTGATGTTTGGGCGCAAGGCCGGTTTTTTTCTTGGTGGGGAGCTCTTCATGGTTTGGAAATTTTTCACAGATGAGGTGATATTATTTGAAAGCTCATTTGATTCCAATGTTTTAGTCCTTTAGCACATTCTATTTGCAATTTCATTTCAAAATAATTTCAGAATTTAGTCCAAGTTTTTAGTTGCAGTACATCGCAACACAAGTTTAGTCCAAGTTTTTAGTTGCAGTACATCTCAACACAAAAAGTTTGAAATACATTTGAGAATATGCAATTTTTCTAATGTGTAGCATGGCATGGTTTGCACCTGATGCCTATGGTTAGTAGTAATAAATCCTGACACAGAAAGCAACATTTGTTCACCTTACTGTTAATATAAGTACTTTCAAGAAAATTAATTCAACATTTCAGCATATATAGTAGATGAAAGCAGGGTACAAACACGATGGAAAAATTGCTGACCCTATTTAATTGAAAACAAAAGGCCCAAACGAAACAGCGGCGCATATATAGTTAGCGAATTGTTTAACTCATTTCAATTGATATGCTCAGCCTTTTCAAGATATCACTAATGATACGGTTCCTCCAGTATGGTAAAGCACAAAGTAGAGACATCGATCGGCGAGTTGAGCACGTCATCATGGTGCTCTTTGTAGTGGGTGAGATCCTATATATATATTCTTTCCATTCTCCTTTTATCCATGCAATCTTTTGTAACGTTGTGCTAAACATTTTCTAGAATATATGTATAGAAATGGATTGATCTGTTACCACTAAGCAAACAAAACCAGCTAATGTTTTCAGTTAATTAAGCACCGTAATGAGATGGGCCATTGATTTGAGACTTGAATATAGTTAAATGCTGGAGTCCGTCTAGTGAGCTGGGAATAAACCCCAGCTTGACTCAGCTGCAGATCTCTTTAGCAGAGCAAATCAGCAGATAAGGCATTCAAAAATAAGTGCTCATGGCCCTCCTTGATAAAAAGTATATCACTTGTATCTGATTATGATGTTTTGTGATTCCCACTTGTGCAACTTACGCTTCATTAGTTTTTTTTAGAGAGATCGTGTGGCTTCCATCTGTATTCTATACTAATTGTCTTGTTCTCTTTCTGATAACCATAGTGGGCCTGGAGCCACGCAAAGATATATAATGTATTATCCCCCCAGGAAATCTTGCATAAACTAATCACTTCGATTGTTCGAAAAAAAGCAATTTTTCGAGTTCAGAGATTAATGTACCGAAATAGGATCTTCTCTTAAAACTGAAAGGATTTGGTCATGTAAGGAGTTTTTTCGTATTAGATGCAAATTAAACCATACTTAAAATAGGATAGCGTGAACTAAATAAAGGCTACCCAATCGACTTGCGAAACTAACGTTACTAGTGTCCCAAGCTAGTTCAAGGAACACAACTGATCTTCTCACGTCGATCGGGTAGCCCTGCATTTAGTTCAAGCTATCCTATTTTAAGTATGGTTTATTTTGCACCTACTACGTACGTCCTTGACCATTGTTGATGTTGGGAATCAAGGGTAGCGAGCCGGAAGCAGTTTCACAAATTTTCATAATTCCAAACTCAGAAAACTCACTTCATATGATTTACGATTAAAGATTAGGGTTTGTACCGACAGACATACAGGTGCAACTTCTCAATATCGAAAGAAGAGCGTGTTGGATCACATTAGCACGTCGAGGTAGTAGCAGTCTCGTCCTACGAGTATCCACACAAATGAAAAAGAAGAATATGTCGTCGGTCTGCTAGAAACTCCACAGCACGACCCACTTGGTTCTCACCGGAATTAATCTATTAACTTCCGTTATCTCCGCGTAGTCTAGGTGCGTCTTTATTTATAACCGAATAGTTTCAAAAATATAAGCCCGAAACATTTCTTTTTCGTAACTGAATAGGACTCGAAATAATATTTATCAATTTGAAAGACCATGTGGAGGTCTACCCAGGTTTGTGATGAGTATTTTGACTAAGATTGAGTTTAGTATGCTCTGGTTCGAGTTTGATTTGAATTGGATTTGAAACTTGAAACAATTTGAGGATTTCTCTATTTTCTCGGTGATACCAGCCATGGTAGCGCGGTGCTACCGGGTGAGCGGTAGCACCGGCCCAAATGGCCGGTGTGAAAATTTCAAAGAGGATGTTTTTAGGGGTTCTGGTTGAACGGTGCTACCGGCCATTGTAGCCCGGTGCTACCGGACGAGCGGTAGCACCGGCCCTTTGGAGCGGTGTAAAAATTCTAGAGAAGGTGTTTTTAGGTGCTGGTGTGGCGATAGCACCGGTCCACTATGGGCGGTGCTACCGGCCTGAGGGCGGTAGCACCGGCCAGTATGAGCGAAGATGAATTTTTATCTTGGGGTTTTGATGGATTTCATCGCATATCTTTTGGGACATTGTTATGTGATGTGTTTCCTTGTTTTTGATGGTTGCAGGACGACGGTGCTAGGTCATGGTGAGGCGGAGGATGATCGGGACTATGCGAGAAGCGTCGGAGGTCCATACGATAGAAGATTGCTAGAAGATGATCGAAGACAGAGTCGGTGCAAGCCAAAGAAACAAGGAACGGATGAGATGCTAGCTAAAAGCTGCTTGAATCAATGAGGGCCGTCGAATCGCGGTCTAGTTGATAGGATAGCGGGTCTAGTTATTGTACTTTGAAAACCGTGCAAGAAAACCCGGTTTGTGTGGAGGGTTTTGGGTTAGCCTTTGCATGGTTGTTTGAGTGGGTCAATCCTAACCCTTGATGGAGTGTCCTAGGGTTGAGAGACTTATTCAAGGGTGGTAGGTGGCCCAAGAGTAGTATAAATAGAGGGGGAGGGGTGGCCTTCCTCCTTTTAGAGGTTTTGTGCTCCTTTGAGTTTTGCCCACTTTGTTGTGAGGCTTTGTAAAGCTCCTTTCCAAAAATGCAAATTATTTTCTCTTATACTTGAATTTATGTTACACATTTAAATTCAGCATTTAAATTTCGCACTTAAATTCTTGCAATTTACATTCACGTAATTTGGATTTGCCTCCCCTCCTTCTACAAACTTTTGGATTTGCCTCGTCTCCTTCTAAAATGCTTACGATTCTTATGCCGAAAATGTTGATTGATGGATGAATCTTTCTTTAGATCATATCCCAATCATCTATGCAATCCATGCGTTCTTCTTGCAAGAAACCGGTTTTTGTGTTCTAGAATGAATGATCATGTAAATCGCGTTTGTGGAAGTTGAGACTTGTGTTTTTACTTGCTGTTACTTGTGGGAAGCTATCCAAGATCATCTTGATCATTAAAATCCCACGAGCAAGTTCTGAGTCGATTTCTTGGGTTCTTACGTAAACTTGGTGTGTTCTTGCTTCCCGGGCAAAAAGTTAGGAACTTTGACGTCAATCCTCGCGATTGATGGTTGGAATGAGTTCCTCACATACTCAGAATAATATCTACCAAGTTTCAGGAGTTTTTGTCCGGCCGATCAAAAGATTCATCGAAATTTACTTTTAGGTCGTGTTGGTTTTAAGACTGTTCTGAGCTGTTTTTGAGCTCGGTGCTACCGCTCTTCCTGCGGTGCTATCGATCTCCAGTGTTACCGGACCCCATGTGGTAGTACCGGCCAGACAGCACAAAAGGCTCCTTTTGGTCGGCTCCTCTTGTGTGTTTTTCTCGCAAGCTTGTTTGGATTATTTTTGGGGGGGAATTATAAGTTGCGATCATTCACCCCCCTCTGTTCGCCATCTCGATCTTTCACAATTCAAATTCTTGTACGAACTAACTCCCTATTTAGTTTGTATTACATTAATCCGAATCATATAGGTTTGCTGTTTCGGATTTAAATAATCTGAATCAAACAAGGACTTCTTTCGTATTTAATAATTCCAATACATTAATTATCCATATAATAATATACATAATTTATTAACAAACTAGTAGATTTCCATTCTTGTGTGTGACCCCGTAGGCCCATTACAGTGTATCAAATCACCATCAATGCACAAGTCATAAGCGGCTCATAGCAGAACTTATAACTTTCCATACCACATGGATATCATTTATCCGATAAGCTATCAACGAATATATGTTCGATCCTTTTATCACTTTCAGATATTAATATTAAACCAAAGCCTAGATATATGTTATCCTTGTGATGTTTAATCCATTGTTTCTCGAATCTTCAAAACTATACTAAATAGGTCAAGCGGTTAACATCTCAACATGCTCGGGTATGGCCATACATGCACATTCTTTAGGCTATCTACTTTGAGTGGCCTGAAGATATTTTTGTCCTCGTATAACGAGGAGGACAAAAATCTATATTTACCATACACATCCAACCATATATCTCAACATATTCTCGAGTGTAACTAATATAATTTTTCTATTACGGAAAACGATTAGTAACATCAAAGAATACGATCCTTATATTGGGATGCATGTATGTTTCATGTGAGAGGATCGATCATAAATATTGTATGAAACCAATCAATCGATGACACGCATGTAATACTCAATGCGGTGTTTCGTAATAGGTCTATCCAATAATATGTTCACTAACACGTTATCTATATAATTGTGTTTATATTGCATATCTATGATCCACAAAATATGACTGCCATACATTCATATGCTTGTCGGTGTAAATAAGCAATGATGTTCTAATCAATTAAACGACAAGGGACAATTTATAATAATACCACAAACGTGTTATAGAGTCTCACAATCAAGCCACATACTTGATGGTTTATAACATATTCCATCTATTTGTGCATCAAGTCCGAAGAAGATCTCAATCTATAATGAAGAAATGATAGTAGCTCGTTGTTTTATAGGCTTTCTCATATTCAGTCGGAAGAGTTTAGGTAAGACTTTCAAAGAAACTCTCGACTAAACGTGGAATGGATGGCGGAGCGTAGGTGGCAGGCAGTTATATGGATACGGTGCTTTACCCGCAGACGCTTCTCCAGCTCTCGCAAGAATTGTATGGGAGTCGTCCTCGGGGAAGCGTAGTCATATCTCTATTAAATACGCTCGTCATATCTCTATGATAACGTTCCCTTGATCACGAGTTGGAAGAGGTAGGATTGCGTAGGTCGTATTTCTTACTTGGCGTAACCCGGTCGTAGCTACTGGGCGACGAAATGGGTTTTCCTATCCAGAAAAATTGTCGGCCTACGAATGTGGTTCCGATCCCTCCGGTGATGCCAGAAGTCGTTTCGATTTTCCTTATCTGTTAACGAGACTATACCTTTCCTCTGCCTATGAGCTGGCTAACCGCCAGGTGTGAAATCCAATCCAATAGTTCGAGGAGAAGCAGGAGTGCAGCTCAAGCTAGAACTCACTTAGAAGGTCAGGAAAGAGCGACTCAACAGGGGAAAGCCGGAGCACTCGTTCCCTATAAAATAGTAAATAGATAGAGATGTTGTACGTTCTTCCAGGCGTGGTATTATCTGCCTTTGTTGGATAGGCGCTCGGCGCCGCACTATGCTCCGCTTCAACAAATGAGAGTTTTCGGTGGGACCGGTGAACCACGCGAGCTGGTTAGACGAAGAAATTTCGAACAAAAGGATCGGAACTCGCTGATAGGAAAGGAGAGAAAAACAAAGCAATGCCAAGAGCTCCGTCAATCTGCACCACGGAAAGCGAATTCGATCCTTTAGTAGTCTTCTTTGTTCGAAAAATGCGCAGCGCCGAGCTCTGGAAACCAATAGGTAGTACACCTCCGGCTTCGAGCGCACTTAATTCCAATTCCTCTGGTTTTACGTCAAGCAATACGTAGAGTAACTCCCAATATAGGAGTAAAAACAAGACGTAATAAAAAAGGATCGACGCGGAAAGTTCCGATTGAAATAGTAAAAAAGAAGTGAATCTAGAAATGACTCTGCTAAGGCAAAGACTTCTTCCTTTCTAGCTGGGCTTTCAGGGAGTAATAGGAGGGGTTGGGAATTTTTCGTTGAAATCATCCCACCAGAGCATATGAGCTCCGAACTGTTAACAAAGATGTTGCTCCTGTAGCTAAAGCGGAGAGGAAGGTGTTGATGAGTTGAGACACCTTTCTCGAAGCGGAGTGCAATTTCGTGATCTGGATCTTTAATTGTTGGAAACTTCTCAAGTTCTTCTGCCAAGCCTTGATTAATGAACCTAAAAAATCCCTCGAATTGGATCTAACTAAATCCGGGTATTGTGGACATTCCCTCATTTCCATTCCGGTTATTTATTAAAGGAACATAAAAGCGTAAATATCTATCAATCATCTCTGTGATTAGTCACTAGGGCATATTTCTAACAGTTGATTCACTACCTCCACACATATTTAGGCCACCTACTATCGAATCGAATTAAAAAGAAATATCTCTTTTTTTATTATAAATAAGACACACACTGCCTTACGTACACCACACACACGTAAGTGCATTCCTTAGTACAAGATTAGAAAGTTGGAGGCCGAAATAAATCCACGATTTCGTATAATTCTTATTAGAAGCACACTCGTGTGTGCGTAAATATAGTCAATAATATTTGAATCCTGATGAACTGTCCTACCAAGAGTTGGTTTGGTGGTTCAAGTATATTGTATTTACTCCCCACAATTATTTGATTAATCCCACTAGCGCATCGAACTAAGACACATGCAGCACAGTCAAATTAGAATATCAAAATTTCCCCCAAAGAGAATCAATAAACAAAACATCCGCTTGCAGTTATGTCATGAAACAAGCAACAGAAGTATATTCAATTATACAAAACCACAAGGAGTCGGATCGCAAATAATTGATCGCCGTTAGTCAAAAAGTCTCGAGCATGCATACGCACTGGGTGATGCAATGACACATATACGAACGAACAAGCTGGGTTTTAAACACATATTGATGAGCAGTAAGATGGTGATTAGATCAATTATAATCAATTTAGGCATAATGATGGCTTAAGGGGAGCTGGTGCTTTGCACAATAGAGCTGTGTTGCTTTAATACAACAGGATTATTTTACGCTGCTCCGTGCGTCGCAATCAAGATTAACTAAAGCTTTCATGACTTAACTAAACGAGTAGATACTGTATATATGTGCAACTAGGGAGCAAGTTGGGGAGTAAAAGAAACGGTATAAGAATATTTTTGAACGACTGTATATGAATAATGAATAATATGATATTTATTTAGACGAATCAAACGTGCACGATATCTAGGGCCGGCCGGAGAATCCCATCTTTAGCTTGCTCAATTGTGTACAAGGTTGCAAATAGCGGTGATGTAGCGGCGATACGGTGTTATATCGTAAAAATTAGGCTCAGCGCTAAAATTTCATCGATATCGTAACTAGTGGTTTTTGATGATTTATCGTGTTAGGTGGCAAAATATATCATGTAGTGCTGTACACCATATATCGCCGATATTTGTCACTTCTCTGTTTCAGCTCTGGGGGAGAAGTTTTGACCCAGCCTACTAAGGCCCAATAGCAATATACTACTGTATAAGATTCATTTCTACCTTGTAACCCTAACATTTGGTTGAGATATTAAGGCTTGTAGATGATATACTAGCTATGTGATTGATTTCTGTACAGAGGTTTGATGTATGCCGAAGAAGAAATTGATATGAGAATTAATAACAAACAAACTAAGTAAAGCGTCACTTGGCAAATAATTGATAACAAGTGGGAGGACAAGTTGAAAAACCCATACTACAACTCAAACTGGTTGGAAATTGAGAGAAATGCAAAATTTAGAGAGAGTATGGTATACTGCATGGAAACAATAGTATATGCACTACTACAGGAATGTGCATCACAATAGATTCTTTTTCGTCATCACAATCAGTTTTAGTGGCGATACAATGTCTTTAAACAGTAATAAAATGGTGCTATGACAGTCGGTTTTCGCCCGTTAGTGATAACATGGCCATCACAATCGGTTCTAGCTCAGAACCGATTGTGATAACCACGCTTG
The DNA here is from genome assembly GCA_036346275.1 of Otatea glauca. NCBI lineage: Eukaryota > Viridiplantae > Streptophyta > Magnoliopsida > Poales > Poaceae > Otatea > Otatea glauca. The sequence continues at coordinate 37,856,451 of CM070715.1, read as the reverse complement.
ATGTTTAGTACATCGTCCGAAAACAACCCCAGATTACATATCACATATCATAAAACGTTATCATCAAACATGATCTCAAAACAGTAACAGTTTTTATCATCAAACATGATCTCAAAACAGTAACAGTTTTTGTATCATCAAACGTGAACCCAAAACCGTGAAGTAAACATCAAATTTCTCACACATATCAGGCAAAATATGTACAAACAGGTATTCAATAGTTTATATTGTTTCTTGTCCGAAGGACACTATTGTTTCCATAGGGATAGAGAATCTTCTCATCTGAAACTCAAGTATTCTGCCAATGTTGGTAATCTAGCCATCTTCCCTTGTCCAAATGCCACGCACACCCAATTAACCAAATATGTCTAGTATCTAATATACCAATTGTCATCCAAAAATGCCTAAATTCTAATAAAACTAGAGCATAGAGCCAACACAGATAAGATAGGAAAAAGATTAACTCTTATTCAAAATCCGAAGTCATATTCTCCTAAACTTATATTCTAGTGTGACATTATATAACGATATAATCAGTTAAATCACAATTGTCTATAGAAAGAACTCCTCCAGTTATATCACTGTAATGCATTATTGTTCTGACCACACTGATGTTTCCAGCATATGCACTCGCCATTAGAAATATAACAGTCTAATACCCATGACCTATACCCATAACCTGGTAAATGGTTGAAAAGTATCGTTCTTATGTTAAGGTACCATAAGAACTTTGTAACCTAGTTATCACCTCTGACTTACTAAATCTAAGTATTGTTGGAACAACTAGAATTTTTTTTTTGCCTACGTAATTGCTCTCTTTTGATCTTCTCGTATAGCATGATCTCTTCTGATACGTACGACATCTCTGAAAGAATTCATACACGCTTATCTTATAGACATAACTCGCACAAGAACTCATTTTTTTTTCTTCACAACCGACCACACGGGAGGCAAGTGCTTCACTGCAGAAAGTTAAACTCCTCACGCTCGTATGCATGCACACGACCAAGGAGCATCAACAAATGTAGCTTCTTTGCTGTTTGCTTGCATGCACACTGCCACGGTGGACTCCCGTTACTTCCCTGTGCATGCGTTGGACAGTCACCAGGAGGGAGCGATCTACTGCTACGAACACGTTGCAGCCGGGAGCTGCTTTTATTGCTGCACCGCACGTCGACCTTCGGTTACAGAGGTTTTCCTTCGCTTCTTTCGCTGCGGATGACGTGCCGCTAGGAGGATTCTGCTCGCCACGCCGCCTCCTGAAACAATCAAACGGGAGTGCCGCCGGCTAGAGCTGTGCTTCTTCGGGTGCCGCCCCCGGGAGTCTCCTCCCAGGGGCTATGTATTGATCGAAAACCTTTAGACTCTGATACTAATTATTACAACTATTAAGAAATTTTGTTGACCTACGCAACTGCTCCCTTTTGATCTTCTCGTATAGCATGATTTCTTCTGATGCGTACGACATCTCTAAAGAAATTCACATACGCTTATCTTATGAACACAACTCGCACAAGAACTCACTTTTTTTCTTCACGGCCGACCACACGGGAGGCAATTGCTTCATTGCAGGAAGTTAAACCCCTCACGCTCGTATGCATGCACGCGACCAAGGAGCATCAACAAATGTGGCTTCTTTGGCCCAATATCAATATACTACTGTATAAGATTCATTTCTACCTTGTAACCCTAACATTTGGTTGAGATATTAAGGCTTGTAGATGATATACTAGTTATGTGATTGATTTCTGTACAGAGGTTTGATGTATGCCGAAGAAGAAATTGATTTGGGAATTAATAACAAACAAACTAAGTAAAGTTTCACTTGGCAAATAATTGATAACAAGTGGGAGGACAAGTTGAAACCCATACTACAACTCAAATTGGTTGGAAATTGAGAGAAATGCAAAATTTAGAGAGTATGGTATACTGCATGGAAACAATAGTATATGCACTACTACAGGAATGTGCATCACAATCGATTATTTTCCGTCGTCACAGTCGGTTTTAGTGGCGATATAAAGTCTTTAAACAGTAATAAAATGGCTATGACAGTCGGTTTTCGCCCGTTAGTGATAACATGGCCATCACAATCGGTTCTAGCTCAGAACCGATTGTGATAACCGCGCTTGATGTTTAGTACATCGTCCGAAAACAACCCCAGATTACATATCACATATCATAAAACGTTATCATCAAACATGATCTCAAAACAGTAACAGTTTTTATCATCAAACATGATCTCAAAACAGTAACAGTTTTTGTATCATCAAACGTGAACCCAAAACCGTGAAGTAAACATCAAATTTCTCACACATATCAGGCAAAATATGTACAAACAGGTATTCAATAGTTTATATTGTTTCTTGTCCGAAGGACACTATTGTTTCCATAGGGATAGAGAATCTTCTCATCTGAAACTCAAGTATTCTGCCAATGTTGGTAATCTAGCCATCTTCCCTTGTCCAAATGCCACGCACACCCAATTAACCAAATATGTCTAGTATCTAATATATCAATTGTCATCCAAAAATGCCTAAATTCTAATAAAACTAGAGCATAGAGCCAACACAGATAAGATAGGAAAAAGATTAACTCTTATTCAAAATCCGAAGTCATATTCTCCTAAACTTATATTCTAGTGTGACATTATATAACGATATAATCAGTTAAATCACAATTGTCTATAGAAAGAACTCCTCCAGTTATATCACTGTAATGCATTATTGTTCTGACCACACTGATGTTTCCAGCATATGCACTCGCCATTAGAAATATAACAGTCTAATACCCATGACTTATACCCATAACCTGGTAAATGGTTGAAAAGTATCGTTCTTATGTTAAGGTACCATAAGAACTTTGTAACCTAGTTATCACCTCTGACTTACTAAATCTAAGTATTGTTGGAACAACTAGAATTTTTTTTTTGCCTATGTAATTGCTCTCTTTGATCTTCTCGTATAGCATGATCTCTTACGTCATCGACATCTCCGAAAGAATTCATAAACGCTTATCTTATAGACATAACTCGCACAAGAACTCATTTTTTTTTCTTCACAACCGACCACACGGGAGGCAAGTGCTTCACTGCAGAAAGTTAAACTCCTCACGCTCGTATGCATGCACACGACCAAGGAGCATCAACAAATGTAGCTTCTTTGCTGTTTGCTTGCATGCACACTGCCACGGTGGACTCCCGTTACTTCCCTGTGCATGCGTTGGACAGTCACCAGGAGGGAGCGATCTACTGCTACGAACACGTTGCAGCCGGGAGCTGCTTTTATTGCTGCACCGCACGTCGACCTTCGGTTACAGAGGTTTTCCTTCGCTTCTTTCGCTGCGGATGACGTGCCGCTAGGAGGATTCTGCTCGCCACGCCGCCTCCTGAAACAATAAAACGGGAGTGCCGCCGGGTAGAGCTGTGCTTCTTCGGGTGCCACCCCCGGGAGTCTCCTCCCAAGGGCTATGGAATGATCGAAAACCTTTAGACTCTGATACCAATTATTACAACTATTAAGAAATTTTGTTGGCCTACGCAACTGCTCCCTTTCGATCTTCTCGTATAGCATAATTTCTTCTGATGCGTACGACATCTCTAAAGAAATTCACATACGCTTGTCTTATGAACACAACTCGCACAAGAACTCACTTTTTTTCTTCACGACCGACCACACGGGAGGCAATTGCTTCATTGCAGGAAGTTAATCTCCTCACGCTCGTATGCATGCACGCGACCCAGGAGCATCAACAAATGTGGCTTCTTTGGCCCAATATCAATATACTACTGTATAAGATTCATTTCTACCTTGTAACCCTAACATTTGGTTGAGATATTAAGGCTTGTAGATGATATACTAGCTATGTGATTGATTTCTGTACAGAGGTTTGATGTATGCCGAAGAAGAAATTGATTTGGGAATTAATAACAAACAAACTAAGTAAAGTTTCACTTGGCAAATAATTGATAACAAGTGGGAGGACAAGTTGAAAACCCATACTACAACTCAAATTGGTTGGAAATTGAGAGAAATGCAAAATTTAGAGAGAGTATGGTATACTGCATGGAAACAATAGTATATGCACTACTACAGGAATGTGCATCACAATCGATTATTTTCCGTCGTCACAGTCGGTTTTAGTGGCGATATAAAGTCTTTAAACAGTGATGAGACAGTTGGTTTTCGTCCGATAGTGATAACATGGTCATTACAATCGGTTCTAACTCAGAACCGATTGTGATGACCCCGTTTGATGTTTAGTACATCGTCCGAAAACAACCCCAGATTACAGATCACATATCATAAAACGTTATCATCAAACATGATCTCAAAACAGTAACAATTTTTGTATCATCAAACGTGAACCCAAAACCGTGAAGTTAACATCAAATTTCTCACACATATCAGGAAAAATATGTACAAACAAGTATTTAGTAGTTTATATTGTTTCTTGTCCGCAGGACACTATTGTTTCCATAGGGATAGAGAATTTTCTCATCTGAAACTCAAGTATTCTGCCAATGTTGGTAATCTAGCCATCTTCCCTTGTCCAAATGCCACCCACACCCAATTAACCAAATATGTCTAGTATCTAATATATCAATTGTCATCCAAAAATACCTGAATTCTAATAAAACTGGAGCATAGAGCCAACGCAGGTAAGATAGGAAAAAGATTAACTTTTATTCAAAATCCGAAGTCGTATTCTCCTAAACTTATATTCTAGTGTGACATTATATAACGATATAATCAGTTAAATCACAATTGTCTGTAGAAAGAACTCCTCCAGTTATATTACTGTAATGCATAATTGTTCTGACCACACTGATGTTTCCAGCGTATGCACTCGCCATTGGAAATATAACAGTCTAATACTCATGACCTGGTAAATGGTTGAAAAGTATCGTTCTTATGTTAAGGTACCATAAGAACTTTGTAACCTAGTTATCACCACTGACTTACTAAATCTAAGTATCACTATTATGATATGAATTTATGGCCATGGCCTATAACACATGTACAATGAAGTGGTATCTGTTGGAAGCCATGATTTCCAGACAGCATCACAGAAGTTTTTTCTGCCAAAGCTTGTCATCATTCCAATAACAACCAGTGGCTTCTTCCTAGAATGAGTTCCTTTGAAATCCTAATCTATCACCTTGAGATCTACGTGCAAATAGTTCAATATGTTAACCTGTGTCATAATAGAGGGATTTGTTAGACGACCACATTCTTTTATTCCCCATCCAGTCTACATTTACATGAACAAAAATACAAAATGCCCCTAAAGGGCAGAATGCTGAGGTCAATACTACACAAAAATTACAAATTAAATCAAATCAGTTGCAGACCTTTCATCCAAACTCGTTGCTTACAGGTGATGTCAGGCAGTCAGCTTATTCATATTTGTTTTTGCCAAGAATCCTTGCTTATGCAACATAAAGCTAAAAACCCTAATGCATGTCAGGAAAAATAGTTATATAGCTCAAGAGGCACCTCGATTTCCATAAGCTAGATGATAGAGCTTAATTATCCATCGAGGCCTAGCTCCTGTTACACCTCGTTGAAGGAAAAATTATACCGAGCATAGGAGAACTAAAAATTATTCATAGTGCCCTATCGTACCATACAAGCTTGAAGTATTCATCTAAGTGTACAATAAGAGCAATTCCATAATGACGGGAAAAAAAGGGTTGCATGCATCTAAGTATATATATTAGTTCTATGATTAAAGCAATTCCATAATGATAGAGAGATGTGTAATATAGAAAAGGCATACCTGAAATCTCTGGAAAAGAACAAAATAAGCATTTACATGCACATCATTAGACTGCGCCAATTATTTTTCCTGGTCTTCAAATACAAAGTTACCATCCCAAGATCATTATACAATTGCTATAGATCTGAAGCTTTCATCAATTTGAACTGCAATAAACTATGTCTTTCAACTATAGATAAGACATATGGATTAGTTAATGAGGTAACAATACAACAACACAGAGCAAGGGGATGAAGCACTAGCGCACTTCACGTAGTAATAATGGAAGGTCATTGATAACTGAGCATATGGATTATCATGTTCCAGGGAAAAGTTCTCTAATTGCATTATTTCAAAAAGTGAAGTAAAATAAACCAGAAACTTGTGGTCACACTTCGGAACTTACGCAACAAACAGGTTCATGCTTTGGAAGAGCTAAAAATATCATTTCTGTTGATGATGAACCAGAAAAGTTCATTATATTATTTTAATGAAAACTGTAGTACTTTCCAGGTAAGATAATAAAGTGAAACAAAGCTTGTTGAAAATTTATGTCTACGTATTGCTCTCACTATCGGCTAAATGGCACCTGCAACCTGAATGAAGAAACCATTCCCTCCACAATATTATTTCAGCTCTCATCTTTTGACCCATCCAACAAAGCATCAAAGAACAGAAGGTCCAATAAGGATTATGGACAGTACTGCAACAAAGATCTCCACTAAAGATAACGACAGACTAACACAAAGATCTTGATTGTGAGGAAGTCACAGACAAGTTCCTTCTCATCCGTTCACAATTTCTTGGGACAATAAGCAACGATCTCAACAATACCATGGCATCCAGTCTCCAAAGTAACGATCTAATTCAACTCGGTACCACGAACAGAACCAGCAACAGAGCTACCTATTGCATGAACGTGTAGGGCTGGGGGAGCAAGATAGGGACCCGGCGGTCCTCATCGCCGTCGAGCAGCCTCTGAACTCGCTTCTTGGCGCAGTACTGCCGGTCGAAGTGCTTCACCTGCCAAAGAAATCGAAACCAAGTATTAAAAGAAACCAGAAAAAAAAAGACGCGAATCGTGGAGGGATAAATTGGCGGGTGCTGGCTGCGAGGCGGAGGTGGATTAGGACTTTACCCAGGTGGGGCGGCAGCTGCTGACGAAGTTGGCGCGGGACTTCTTGCAGTCGGCGGGGTAGAGGAGTCCCACGGTGGCGATCTCGGTGGGCTTCTTGTCCGCTTGCTTCTCCACGCACGCGTAGAAGGCGTCTCGTGTCTTGGGAGAATCGAAGCGCCTCCATCAGCGATGGAGGGGAAGGAAGAGGAGAGGATTAGGGGCCTAGGACTCAGGGTTGGCTACCTTGTAGCAGGATTCGCGGCCCTTGGAGAGGATGTTGGCCATGATGGTTCCGCTGCGGCCGTCGTGGTGGTCAGTGGGTATCCAACGTTGGGCTCGAGCCCACATTCCATCGTCACATCTTATGTATCCTTCGTAGCGGTGAAAGATTATTTTTTGGTATAGCAATGATAAATATACATGTATTTAGGTATGTTTAGAGGGAGAAAAATTTTTACTAGACGGGGAGTTACTTTTTAGACTATGTGGTTTTATAGGCCGTTGCTTGTTGAATGTTTAATTTTGCAATTGATAACTTCACTTGCTATCCGTAAAACTGGATTTGAACCCTTGATGCACATAGAGACTATAGAGAGAGAGAGAGGGAGGCGACTCGACATCTCTTCTTTGTGAGGATATGATAGCTTATCAAGTAGGGGGCACTTGATGCACGTCATCGGGACTCGGCAATTGTGAGGACACGACGAGGATATCGAGTGAATGTTGGGGAGCTGGCGAGGGCACGAGCGTGTAGTAACGGACAACCCACTGCAGTAATGGTGATCAGATTGTGAAGGTGGTGTAGTGTGTGTTGGCAAGTGCCTAACCGGCTGAGTAGACTGAACATGACAACAAATAGACAATATGAGCTTCTCTTCTAATATATGATTTATGAGAGGTGTTTCAATACTTTCCTTTTTGATAGATGCAGAAATATTAAAGTATGAATAAAAGGTAGATGGTGATTATTTACCTTTTCGCCTACTTCAAGATTTGTGCAACTTGTATTGGAAATGAAAGCATTGAAGCACAGCTCATGATTTTTTTTATTAATTGTAAATATGTCAGTGGGTTGAAAGAGACAATAGACGATTTGTTTGATTGATTGGTGTTAAATTGTTTATAGATTTCCAAAAATTTAACAAGCGAATGTTGCACAAGTATTTATCAAATAATGAACTACAAGTAGTAACACTTAAACCGATGATAATACAATACAAGCTATTTAACATATTTGTCTCAATTTAACCTAATTTTTTCAACCCACCCTCTATTTTTATCCTGAATTCGTCACTAGTGGTGGTGGTCCGAGTCGTCGTCCGGTGGGGCGGTGGACATCAGCTATGGTGGTGGTGGACATCGGCTGTGGTGGGGGTGACCCTCAAGACCTAGTGCTCCCATAGGAAAGCAGCGGTGACGGCATCTGGGGATTTATCTGGAGGACGGCACGCAGTGAGAAGCTGCAAGGGCGAGCAAGCGGCGGTAGCGGGAGGGGGGTAGCGAGAGGAGGAGGGAGATGCTACGTAGTGCCAGGCAAGTAGGGGAACGTTGGGGCGGCGCGGCGAGAAAATGAAGAGCGTGAGCGGTCGGAGGCGCCGGCGCAGAAGGCCTCGACGAGGTCCGGCATCGGCTTAAGGGGAGGTGGACTTGGGGGCAGCGACGGGGTGGTGGCACAGCAACCCGGGGGAGGCCAGATCCGGCAGCAACCTAGGATAGGGCGGGTGGGAGGTGGCCACGGTGCGGCGATATGGGGAGAAGGCGTGAGAGTGGTGTGCCATTTTGGGAGAGGGAGACGTGGGGAGGAGATGGGAAGTCAGACATCGCATTACAGTCAGTTCTCTGCCGGAACCAACATAGTTATTCCTGCTAATAGGGGTGGGTATACGGTTTTTTCGGTGTATTCAGTTTGGTTTTTTTGTTTTTTTTTGTTTTTTGAATCTAGAAACCGAAATTGTTATTTCTAAATCAAAAACCGAACCAAATTAACTGAAATAAATTCAATTCGGTTTTTCGGTTTTGAATTTACCGAAAAAATGACCAGCATTCAGATTTGAGATTTCAGTTCAATACCTTCACTGATTTAGGCACAAACAAACAGTGATTCAGATCAATAAACTTCAATGGTTCAGAACTTTAGATCAATAAAAAGCATACAAAAAAAGCACGACAAAGTTGCACTATTTTAGGCACTACTGCATACTTAACCATTCTGAACTGAGATGAACTAGTAGCTTTCCAAAGAGAGACCATCAGTGATCGATGACTTCATTGTTGATAACGATGCTTTAGGAGGTCGACTATGGAGAATGAAGAGGAACGCGGTATGCTACGCTAGCACAAAAAAAATCTACTGCATAATCAGAAAGCTACTCGCAAGAAGGGGATCGTGGATTAGATTATCACTAGATGAGCAGTTGTGGAATCCTTCGCGCGTTGATGTAGTGGATCGTCCTTGCCGTAGTCGTTGTGTCGATGGAGTGGATCGTTCTCGTCTCGCCGTGGATCGTCCTCCCACGCCGCAGTCGCAGCAGTGTCACTATAGTAGTCCACACGTCCGGGGATGGAACACCGTGCGTCGGTGTTCAAGCACCTGGTCGCTCGGCAGGGGCAGCGAGAGGAGGAGGCTAGGGTTTCGGGTGAAACACTTCTAGACCGTAGGAAAGCACACCCTGGGCCCACCCTCCTTCACTCTTTATATAGCCATGAGATGAAATCCTAAACCAGGGCCCATCAGTGAGCTAAGCCCACGAGGTCCATTAATGCGTCCCAGCCCATTAAGTGTGTGACCCTGCAGGTTCACGTACGTTTGGACATGGATTCGGAAAACTCCTTTTCAATCCAATAGTTGGTAGCGGCTCCTTGCAAAGCATGCCAACTCTCAAACATACTATGATCAAATCAGACAGAACCTATCAAAAGTACTCATGTAATAATCCCTTTGCCAAGTATATGAAGATTGAACTCAAGGCGAGAAGCATGTCATACTTTGATGATTCAATCCATCTCTCGTATCCGTGATATATTAATAAGTTGTGATTGACTCCTCAATCACGGCATGGCCATGCACTTCCTTAATCGTATCACACGAGTGGCCTTATCATATATCTCCATTTCATTGGAGTGGCAAATTCCATCTTGACTGCTCACTTCCCTCTGCACATTTTATAGTAAACATGAAAGCTACCTTTATAACTATCTGGTTAGGAAGTAGTGTTTGATAGCCCCAAGGAAAACTATTACACATGTAGGAAATATGACAATCTCAGGTCTAAGGATCATACATCTATTATGTGTGAGATACACTGATGACACATAAGAATATAACATTCTCGCAGTGTCCCATTGCGGGTCTATCTAACCCATGTTCTTCAACATGCGTCCACAATGTATAGTTGATATCTCCATATCCCATGATCTATGAAGCATGATCATCGATCACCACATGTGTTGATCTATTCATCGTTGTCCTATACGATGATATCCAATCAGAGATATTTATCGAATTACATCAATAAGTAAAGAGCTTCATAAGCAGTCACATACTTGTTGATCAATACAATGATATACATTTATTGGACCAATAATCATATTATTATTCATAAACATAGTCATATTACAATCATCTAAATGATTGCCTCAATGGCATAACACTAACAGAGAAATCCAGTCAATAGATTTCTCAAGATCTCAGTAATACATGTTGGCACAGTAATACAAATTTATCATTTGACCGCTTGAATGTTTGCTTTGACAGTCTTACTGCCGAACTGGAATGCAGGAACCAGCTGCAGACCTGGCAAATGATGGTGCACCAATCTTAACATACGTTGACCCCTAAAATAAATCTTAACATACGTTGCAGTCAAAATGGAAACTTTGCACCATTACAACTCGAGTTGTTAACAGTTGTAAGAGTACAAGAACCAGAATCATTATGTGGCGAGTTCTGGAATAATATACTCAATAGGAGTATGGGACTGGCAGTTACAAGGGTTACAGATCCAGGATGTATGTGCAATAATATACTCTACGGTTACAGATCTAGGATGTGTGGGCAATAATAAACTCCACGGTTACAAATCTAGGATGTGTCATGTGTGGGCAATAAGAATCATGCACTAAGAAGTTAAATGCTCATTTTACATGCTCACTACGGGGTGGGGATTGGGGAAGAAGGTGCCAACGCAGGAACGCAGCATAGCTCGTCGCTCGGTGCTGGCTCAGCCGCTCAGTCTCGCCTCGGCCCTCGGGGGATGGTCACGAGCTCACGGCGACTTGGGCGTTGGGGGCCTTGGGGGATCGGAGACTTGGACGCCGGGACAGGTGGATGTCGACGCCAGGACGGGGGGCCACAGGGACGTGGCGGCAAGTGCCAGCGCTGCTGGTTCGGTCGATGGTGGCACCACTGTTGGGTGGTGGTGAACTGGCGATTGGGTTCAGGGTTCCGCCATTCCCGTCTCTAGGACAGGGAAGGAATTAGGGATTGGGGAATCTCGAATGGAATGGCCCGACTAAATGGGGATTGGGGGGTCGAGTCGGATGGTAATGATCGAACCAGTGTGGATGTGTGGTGTTTGACTTTCGGTTTTTCGGTTTCCAGGAGTTCAAAACTGAATCGTAAATCGAAAACCGAATAGCACCAGAATAAAAAATGAAAACTAAAAAACCAATTTTTTCTGTTATTTTTGTTCGGTTCGGTTTTTCGATTTCGGTGCAAAAATGCCCACCCCTACCTACCAATACAATCAGTTCTCAATAGAACTTAACACAGATGTAAAATACCATCACAATCGGTTCTAAATCGAAACCAACACAGATGTAAATGTAATCACAATCGGTTCTCAATCGGAACAGACACAGATGTAACATGTATTGAAATCGGTTTTTCAATGAGGACCAACACAGATGTGCATTTGCACATCACAATAATACACATCACAATTGGTCCTTATATGGGAACTGATTGTGATGATTCTCTACCAATTATTAACCCTCGCCGAATCATCTATCATAATCGATTTTTTCTTAAAAATTTGAGAACCGGCCCAGATAAAGCGATAGTGTTATACCATTCTGTAGTAGTGATGTTTCCTAACGAAGAAACCTAAGAGAAAAATCTTGGATGAACTCAATGAGTACACTACTACAGAACAGTACATGACTGTCGGTTCCAAAACGCCATCACTGCCAGTCAATGGTGTCGGCAGTGATACTCGGGGATTATCACTGCTGGCTCTGGAACCGGCAGTGATGAGGATTATCACTACCGGTTCTACCTACAACCGGCAGTGATATTGAACTATCACTGCCGGGTCAAACCAAAATCCGGTAGTGATGATAATTATCACTGTCGGTTATACAGAAAACCGACAGTGATATCGAACTATCACTGCTGGGTTATACCACAATCTGACAGTGATATGTACATATCACTGCCGGTTTTCTCCAAGAACTTACAGTGACAAGCCGTGCACGAAATATTTTTATTGCATATTTTTTGTGCAATATATATATTTTTATACAATTGTTTATACAATGTCCATATATAGTATATAAAGCATCGTTCAAATCATAATTCAAATATATCCATATATATATATAAAGCATCATTAAAATCATAATTCAAATATATTAAAGCATCACAATATTTTGTTTTTACAATGATTTGTTTACAAATGTAGTTTGACTGCATCTCATCTCATCTCATTCACTTTGATTTTGCACCAGCTACAGTAGAAGGAGTCAAAGTAGGCATGTCACGGGTGTAGATCGAAGGAATGAGGGCGATGAGGCTACTCGTGGAACTCGCCGTTTGGATTGATGACATCATCATGAATGAATCTGGCGATCTGTTCTTGAATTGCTATAATTTTTGTCAGTAATAACTTATTGGTTCTCAGTTTAGAGCGCTGTTATTGAAGAAAAGATAAAGTTAATTAATGATGATATATGTTAAATGAAAAAAAGTAGGCATCAATGTGTAATTATGTACCATGGCTTCTGAGAGCATCTAGGCTCCCTATTTTTGTCAATTATGCTTATTATATAGGTTTTGGTGTTGATGATAAAAAAGGATACTAAGAAAAAGCCGACAACAGTTGCATTTGAAGATCAAGGCTAAGGTATTTGTTTCTAGTTTTGGCTTGGGAGTTGATTCAAGCCATATAGTTAGAATCACCGTACTATTAAGAGGGATTATACATAAGAAATGATCGTGGTTCATATGCAAAATCACTAAGATTACTTGGAGTTTAGGACATTTCATATTTCTCACTTAAAAATTCGGATCTTTCCTTAAGCCAAAAAGAGTTCTTTCTAAGACCAAACATCTTGTCAGGCATTCAAAAATCAAAGTTCAAAACCTAACCGAGTGCACACCATGTACGCCGGACCGACTTTTTCAGTCCGGCGCTAAGAGTTCTCTTCACCGAGCGTACATCGTTCATGTCGGACCGATCTGAATCATCTTTTAATTCAGTCCGATATATGTTATAATTTTAGTCTGAATAAAATCCTAGTCTGTATTAAGAATTATTTTGTTCAAATCTTAACCAGAAATATGATGTTTGCTGCGGACCAAAATTCTATGTGTACGCTGGACCAACTTTTTCAGTCCGGCGCAAACATACTTCTCTCAGATGAAACCAGCCGTTTTCCCATGTTCCCCAGACCAACTTTTTCGGTCTGACGCAAACGTTCTTTGCTGGTACACAAATGGAACAAAACCATGTGTACGTCGGACCAACTTTTTTGGTCCGACGCAAACATTGTTTTACTGATATCAATATAAATCAAAGTATGTGTACATCAGACCATCATTTTCAGTCCGGCACAAACTACCTCGACAAGTATATTTACGACGGACCGATAATTTCGGTCCGGCGCAAATGGGTCACTATGAGTACAATAATGCTTCTCTAATCCTATTTACCCCAGACTAAAAATTTCAGTCCGGCGTGTGTGTATTTTGATTTATGACTCATACACCTTAAAATTCTTATAAAAAAGTAGTAGTTGACCTACCCCATCTATCTTACCAACCCCCAACGGGCAAATGGCAGGTACAACGGTTATTTCTGTTCAGGCTCTATATATAGAGTGCCTGGGTTCACAAAAAATAGAGAGCTTTGCACATATACATCCTTGACATCTTGAACACTGTTGACATCTTTCAAATCATATACAACTCTTTGATCTTTAGAATTCCTGAGCTTCATTTCATCAAAGAATTTGAACTTCAACTCAAAAACTACAAACATTCATTCTGAATAGTTAGAAGTTCTTTCTCCAAGCTAAGTCTAGTTTGCATCTAGCTACTGAACCAAGAGACAGGGCTTGTGGATAGTCTATTATTCTTGGAACTAGCTGTTCCTAGACGGTTGGAGAAGTTGTTGGTGCGACCTATCAAACAGAGATTGTGGAAGGCCACCATTGCTGTGAAAGGTTGAGACTCACCTCACTGGAGTGGTGAAAGAGTCAAGATAGTGGAAAACCAAAAGCAATTGAGATTGGCTGTTTGGAGGAGCAATACTTCTGAAGAAGTGCTCTAACGGGGACGTTGGAGTTTTTTTTGAGCTCTTAACCTCGATTAAAAAATCTTTGAGTCTTCCTGTTATTGGTTTATCTTTGGTTGTTCCTCTTATTGTTGGTTCTCATTAAAATTCTTCTCTTAACAAATCTTACTTAAACAGAGCTGTGCTGAATTTTATATTATTTGTTTCTGTTACTACTTTTATTAAGAAAAGTTTTTCATAAGAATAAAAAAGTTTTTAAAGTTGCCTATTCACCCCCCTCTAGGCCAACTTGATCCTTTCAAGTGGTATCAGAGCAAGGCTACCCCTTTAAAAGCTTAACAGCTTGGATAAAATGGCCGAGGGAATAGGATCAGATACAGTAAGTGTAGGTAGGGTTCCTGTTTTTGATGGCACAAATTATGCTTATTGGAAAATTAGAATGAGGTGTTATCTTGAAGTCGTAAGTTATGATGTGTTGAGGGTTACAGAAAGACCTTTGTCTCCACGGGTCATACCTGAAGGGCAATCCTCATCCTCAGAACCTACTCCTGGAGAAATAAGAAATTTGCAATACGATGCTCAGGCTAGAAATGCTATCTTTTCTTGCCTTAGCGTTGAAGTTTTTGATAGAGTTAGTAATTTGTCAACAACATATGATATATGGACTACTCTTCAAGAAATTCATGAGAGTACCTCTGATGTAAAAGAGGAAAGTGCCAGAGAAAAATTTGATCAGTTCAAAATGCTTTCTCATGAAAATGCAAATGATATGTTCTCTAGATTAAATCATATTGTAAATGAGCTTAAAGGCCTAGGAACTAAAGTTGATGATGTTGAAGTATGTAGGAAGATGATCAGGGTTCTAACTCGAGCCTATCACAGCCTGATCACTTATTTATCCAATAGTGGTGATCTGAAGAAACTCACACCCACTGAACTATTGGGCAAAATCTCAGCTCATGAGCTTACCTTGGGTGATGAAGTTGAAATCAAGAAGAAATCTATTGCACTCAAGGCCAAGGAGAAAGTTCAAAGATTCATCCGATGATGAAGAAGAAGAAGATACAAGTTATGAAGAGGATGAAGATGTAAGAAAATTGGCATTACTCATGAGATCAGCAAACAAAATCATGAGAAGGGTAAATGCCAAAGGTAAGTCCTCTAACCACTTCTCAAAAAGAAACCCTTTCTCTAACATCATCTGCTTCGAGTGCAATGAGAAAGGACACATAACTACCCGTTGCCCAAATAAAAGTAACAAAAAGGGCAAGGGAAAGAACAAAGATGACAATGATGAATAAAAAGCTCAAGGAAGCTACAAGAGGAGTCATCGCAAGAAGAGCTACTTCAAGAAACATTTGAGGAAAGGTAAGAACGAGGCACACATTGGTGAATGGATCACCGATAAAGAAAATTCAAGTGAAGAATCCTCCTCCTCAGATGAAGAAGAGCCAAGGTCCAAGGGACTAGCAGGACTCGCTCTGGATGAATCCACACCACCTTCACCTTCAGTTTCTCTACCACTGTGCCTAATGGCCAAAAATGATGAAGACAAGGTAAATGATTCTCCTTCGTATGAAGAGCTTGTAGAAATTATTAAAGAGCTTAATGATGCTTTATATGTTAAAACTGCTAAAGACAAAGCTCTAAAGAAAAATGCTACAAGCTTGATGAATAAAGTTGAAACTCTTGAATCTGACATCAAGACCATGCATGAAAAATATGATGTGCTAGAAATTCGTCAAAATGAGTTTATAGATAAACATGAAAAACTTTCACATACTCATTCTGTACTAAATTCCGATCATATTCTTCTTACTGATTCTCATGATTCTTTGAAAACCACACATATACAACTTGTTAAAGATCATGATGAATTACTTGATAAATACTATGAGCTGGAAATTGATAATGAAATGCAGAATAGCAAATCTAAAAATATTTCATCTTGCAATGTTTCAATTAGCTGTGATTTGCTGTCTGATGAAATGATCACTCCCAGCTCATGTAGCATATGTAGTAAAACTTGCAAAAATGCTTTGTATGCTAAAGAGCTCATGACAGAAAACAATGAGCTAAAATCCAAGGTAGCGAAATTTGACAAAGGATTAGAAAAATGCTTCCTTGGTGGTGCCACTCTTGACAAAATTCTTGGGGAGTAAAAGATTGTTCTGTGTAAAAAGGGATTAGGTTATAAAGCTAAATCTAAGCCCAGAAGGAATGAACAACCAAAACCCAAGACAAATTTTTTCAAAAGTAGGACTCAATGCTGTTATTGTCATAACTACAATCATGCTTCTAAAAATTGCGAATTTGCTTGTGCTTCATATGCTAAGGATAATAAAAGATGCATGGTTGATAAACATTATATGTTGTTTAAGGTTTTTAGGGGTAAAATGAATGTCAAATATGTTGGCCCCTCTAATCTGGATAAAAATCTTAAAGCTATTTGGGTCCCTAAGTCCTTACTTACTAATCCATTTGGCCTCAAAATTATTCGGACTAACTCTAATGGACCCAAAAGTATTTGGGTACCTAAAATCAAGATATAAAAATTCTTTTTAGGTAAATTACAAGAGTGGCAGCCGGCACTGGGTTATTGTCGGGACCGTTCAGACTAACTCTAATGGACCCAAAAGTATTTGGGTACCTAAAATCAAGATATAAAAATTCTTTTTAGGTAAATTACAAGAGTGGCAGCCGGCACTGGGTTATTGTCGGGACCCGATTCTGAGAATCTGGACCCTCTGTGTATTCTGTGCTAGTCCAGAATCACGCTAGCACACACAGTCTTTACAGGGTTGAACATCACAGACATTCACAACGATACCATAATAAATAGTGCAAATATTTATATAAACTGAATTGTACGACCTTATGGTCTCCTTACATAAATCAGCCACGCATGGCTTACATTATCAGAGTAAACAGAAAACAGCGGAAAACATATAAACTTCGTGGAAGCCTTCATCTTGCCACAGGCAACCGACTGGGCTTGCCCCCTAATGGTCTGGATCTTTAATATACTCCTCCTCCCACGTTGGTGTAGACTCCTCCACTGATGTTGGGGTTGATAGGCAAGGAGGGGTGAGTACTCAAGGCACTCAATAAGTAATGCACAGAATGCGGTGCTATTACTACATGCAAGGCTTATTCCAAAGAATTGGCTTACTTGGTTCTTTTGCATCAAAAAGAAATTTTAAACTAGCATCTTATTTAGATTAAAAGCAGTGAAAACAGTTATATATAATGCTAAGTTCTTCAAACGATTTTTCTTCAAAAATTCTCGGCACACAACCACCCTTCCCACATTTTATTTTTGAAGATCTACCCCTTGACTGTAATCCCCGAGCACTACTCAGTACCGCGAGTACGGCTATTTGAATTGATTTGACACTCTGCAGAGGTTGTACACTTTACCCACAAGATACAGCCGCTCACCACACAGGTGATTGCCCGTAACAAAGCCTTTCAGGAACCTCTACCTTAACCAATGAACCTCTCCGGTATTACCTTCACTATCACTTCCCTCACACAGAGCCGAAGTATAGGACAGGACAACATCGTTGGATAGGCACCAAGCCGCAGCACAGGTAAACTCCCCCACACAGATACACCCCCGTGTACTGTCACCCCGAGGTATTAGAGGAAAGATGTCAGAACCCTAATCAACTAGGTTTGTCCCATATCAGACATGTGGTTGTACGGGTGACTCAGTTCAAAGACTTGCAAGGTGAAGTCCTTAGCTGACCAAGGCAAGACTTCCAACACTCAACAGTGGCACACATCCCCAATGTGGCACACAGACTCACATCACTCATCAACCCATTGCCACATAGGCCCACCTGGCACAAATCCTCTTGCCATTTGCCCCAGTCTAAATCATTTCCCACCCCGTTGATTATTGTGCAACACATGCCAACAATAACTCAACATCGGTACAGAACCACACAGGTGTCTGTACCTCAATCTGATCATGTGGCATCATCACACCACTTTCAAAATAAATCCAATATTTCATTAGTCAACATTGATACATTTTCCGAAAGATAATTCATGACTCGTTGCAAGGCTAAGCTTCTAATCACGGTCTAGCCTCCCGTGTTGGCATCATATTAATATCCAACAAATACGAATAACTTTAGGGTGGACAATGATTTAAAGGCATACAAATAGTAATTTCATGGTGGCGATAACAATATGGGTTGATTAACTACATACCCTAAATTAATTTAAATTCATTTTTAATTAATTTAGCATGCATAATTTCAAAGCAAAATACATTTTAAAATCTGGGAACAAAATGATCAAAGCATCACTTGCCTTCAAAGAGTTGCTGGTCTTGATCCGAAGCTTGATCTGAAGTGATGAACTCTCCTTCAAAACTTTCTGGCAAATTTGTGTCTACGCGTAAAAATAACATATACAATAAATAACCAAAACAGTAGACTATATAACCCAAAAAATTCAATTAAAATTCACCATTAAAAATAGAACAATTTTACAAATTTTTAGAAACTGGAATCACCTCAATCGGAGTTAAAATGCAAAAGTTATAACCTTTTAAATTTTTAAATAAAATATAAATCAGAAAATCCGATTTGTTTTAATTATTTTTAAACGGAAAATTTGGGATTTATGATGTCAGCATGACCTAATGATGACGTCAGCACCGAAATGAATTTCGGCCGAAATATTTTTATATATAAAACATATTTATGATGTCAGCATGACACGTGGCAGCCTTCTGGTACCGCCGCGTCGCCTCGGTCTATGGGCTCGGTCCACGGCTCGGATCGGTTCCACCGTGGACTCGGTCCACCAGCACAGTGCTTCCACGCGGCAAGATCCGAGCCATTCATTGAATCAACGGTTAGATCTCATGCGTCACACCGCACTGCCTCGAATCCACGCGACACGCGTCGCGCATCCGACGGTCGCTCAGATCCAACGGTTGGATCCCACGCACCAACTCGGCGACGCATCGTATTATGCGCCACCACGCGTCGCGCATCCGGCGGGACTCTAGGATCCGACGGCTGGATCTCGTGCACATTCGGCGGCGACTCGGTTCACGCGCGGCCACGCGGCAAGATCGCAGCTGTGCGCCTGAAAGCAACGGTCGGATCTGGTCTTCGCCCCGGTCAACGCGCACACGCGTCTGCGCGCGATTCGGCGAGGGTACGGCGCCATCACCGCCGCACGTTCAAATCTGAACGACGCGGATCCTTAGGGCAATCCGGATCTAAATTCTACCGTTAAGATCTAATCCGACGGCACAGGTTACTGGAGCGGTTCACTGTGCACAAGGAAACGCGGCACAATCTCAAGTGTCCACCGCGGATCTAACGGCTAAGATCTACTAAAAGACCTAATATCCAAATCTAATCTACGCCGCACATCACAGATTTAACGAGTACGATCTAATTCGAACGTAAAACAGAGAAGGGCTACGTGGACTCACCTACACGGTTGGATGGCAATCGAACGGTCGACGGAGCTCGCGAAGGTCGGCGGCGGCGAGGAAGAAGAGGCTGCCGGAGCTGAGGAAGACGGCGCAGACGACGGTGCTACGGTGGCTCTCCGGCGTGAAGAACTGGTGCGTTCGATGCGTCTCGGCGAGAGTGCTACTCCGGTGGCCTTGACGATGACGGAGACGCAACGGACGGTGAGCAAAAGGCTAAAGACTACGGCGGCGCACTCGAGCAACTACGGCGAGCTAGAACAGAGTCTCTGGGGCGTCTCGACGTGCGTGCGAGGAGTCAAAAGAAGCAGCGCGAGGAGCTCTGCACGACGCACTCAGCGGCGACTATAAAGACGCCTCGACGTGCGCGCAAACACCGGCAAAACGAGCGGAAACGCTCGCGGCGTTAACTCCGGCGATTACGCTAGGTCGGACTGACGTGGCTCCGTCACGGTCGTCCAAGCAGCGACGATCCGATGACGCACGTACGCGGGCGACGCGATGGTGACTGTTGGATCTCGATCAGACGGACCGGACAGCAGCGGCTAGGGTTTCGACGAAGCGGGCTGCGCGGGCCGACGGCGCGCGGCTAACTTGGGCCGAATCGAAGGTTTTCGGCCCAAACACTATTCACCCAATTTTTAAAACATTTTCGAATTAAAATAATTCAGATAAATAAACAAAGACAAAATAAATAGCAAAAATTCCCAGAAAAATCCAGAAAAATTCTGGAAAATATTTTGGAACATTTAGAACTCAGATAAAATATTTCCAATAAAACTTTGCATAAACCTTTGTATGAATTTAATGAAATTTAAGAAAGGTCAAAAATGAATAAATCCAATGAAATTCTAATAAATTCTCAGAAATTCTCAAAAATAAAAAATACTCCAAAATTTAAATTAGAGTAAATTTCAGGGTGTTACAGTTATTTACTATGGATGCACACAACACATGACCGGCACCTCAAGGATGTTTAGCTCAGTTGAAAAGGAAAATTATCCAAGTCACAAAATCACATTTGGAGATAACAGTAAAAGAAAGGTAAAGGGAAATGGTAAAATAGCTATCTCAAATGATCACTCTATTGAAAATGTATTACTTGTTGATTCTTTAAATTTCAATCTCTTGTCTGTTGCTCAACTTTGTGATTTAGGATTCCTCTGTATCTTCTCCAGTGATGAAGTAACAGTTCATGACAAAAATGAGAAGCTTATTTTTAAAGGTTTCAGATTTCAAAATCTCTACCTTATTGATTTCAATTCTAACTCCTTATGCATTTCAACTTGTCTGCTTGCTAAAGTTTCACATGGTTGGCTTGGCACAGACGACTTGGGCATGTAGGAATGTCTAATCTCAAAAAGCTTTTCAAAAATGAGCTAGTAGTGGGCCTAAAGGATGTTAAATTTGAAAAAGATAAAATTTACAGTGCTTGTTAAGCTAGCAAGCAAGTAGCTAATTCTCATCGTGCTAAAAATATTATGCCCACTACTAGGCCTCTAGAACTTCTGCATATGGATGTTTTTGGTCCTACCTCATATGCAAGTATAGGTGGCAACTCATACTGTCTTGTTATTGTGGATGATTTCTCTAGATTCACTTGGGTATTCTTTTTACCAAATAAAAGTGAAGTTGGAAAAATATTTAAAACATTTGCAAAAAGGGCTCAAAATGAATTTGACTGTCCTATTAAGAAGATTAGAAGTGACAATGGATCTGAATTTGTCAATACTAATATTGTTGAATACTATGATGAGTTAGGTATAAAGCATGAACTTTCAGCCATATACACTCCTCAACAGAATGGTGTAGTTCAAAGGAAAAATAGAACTCTAATAGAAATGGCAAGGACTATGTTGGATGAGTATAACACTTCTGATGCTTTCTGGGCTAAAGCCATCAACACTGCATGTCATGCAATCAACAGGCTTTATCTTCACCGACTTCTCAAGAAGACCTCATATGAGCTTCTGGCAGGAAGAAAACCTAATATCTCATATTTTCGTGTGTTTGGATGCAAGGTATATATCTATAAAAAGATAACACACTTAGGTAAATTTCAAAAGAGGTGTGATACAGGTATCATGCTAGGTTATTCGTCTAAATCTAAAGCTTATAGAGTGTTTAATAAAACAACTGGGTTAGTAGAGGAAACCTATGATGTTAAATTTGATGAATCTAATGGCTCACAAGGTGAGCATGAGAATCTAGCTGATGTAGGTGAAGAAGTTCTAAAAGAATCCATGAAGAAAATAGAAATTGGTGAGATTAAGCCCAAAGAAGACAAAGATGATCTACCACTGTCGGGACCCGGATTTGCAAATTCGATACCCTTTGTGTATACTGCACTAGTCCAGAATCACGCTAGTGCACACAGTGGAAACATAGATGAAATACCATTCCATACAACGAATTAACTAAGAAGAAGCAAATTATTATTAAATAAAGCAAACGACCTTATGGTCAATGTGTACACCATTATGCCTTAAGGGTTTAAGAAACAAATAATTATTGCAGCGGAAAAGATAACTTGAGCCATTCGACATGCCACAAGCAATCGTCTGGGGAACGCCTTCCTAATCCACGTAGTCTTCATAGAATTCCTCCTCATGAGATTCATTATCTCCTTCAGCAACTGATCAACAAGGGCATAAAGCCGTGAGTACAAAAGTACTCAGCAAGCCGTAGGGAATTGATGCAATATATTCATGCACGGCTTGACAAGGATGGCTATATAGTTCATTTGCAGAAAGCAACAACTTGAATTGAAATACAATAAATAGATTGGAAGCATATTTATGAAAACATAAATAAATAACTGAAAGATCAATGATAGACAACAATCACAACAGTGAACTCCCCGTTCACATCCCAACAATTCCACATTCCAAAATTCATGAAATACTCTATACCCCGTGTGAAATTTCCGGGCTTGTCCATGACCGCTGACGCGGCTATTCGAATAGTTTTACACTCTGCAGAGGTTGTACAACTTTACCCACAAGACATGAAATCTCTTTGCGCAATCGATATTAACACACTTCCTTTGTTGTGTCGCAGAGATATCATGACAAAGCCTTTACAATGCACTGTCTAAACTCGGTACTGCCCGCTAAGGTTTCGCCCCTTAGGGCCCCCTCTTGCGCCTTGCGAATCTACCCGTCCATCCCGGAATCCACACCACCAACTGGCAGTACTCAAGGCTAGACATTGCAAATTAATCAGCTAGGTCTGTCCCATACCAGACTTGTGGTAGTACGGTTAGGCCCAGTTCAATGGCGCAAAAGATTAAGTTCTTAAGTTATCTCAGGCAAGACATCCACATCCCAATGTGCTAGAAAGCACCCCCTTTACTTCACGATCACTTGCCCGAGGGAAAATAATTCGTTCAACCAAGACCAATGGCAAACCCCGCCATGGTACAACAAATTTTACAACAGTGGCTACCGGCCACGATTCAATATCTCATTAAGTCAAGATTAACATTATTCAACATGTGATATGAATCCCAACGTATATATAAGCATGTCTAAGCATAACTACGATAACCCAGGGTTGGTATAATGATCATGTCCAACTAGTAATGTCCCAACCTAGGTTTAACAATGGATACATGGCATACAACTAATCAAGATGGCATAATGTCAACTAGGTATACATCTACTCCCATTAAATAAACATTGATACGTAAATAGCATGCAAGTGTATAAAACAAATTACTTTGCAAACATAGGATCGATATGATCAAAGGTTACGACTTGCCTTGCTGATCTAGTGCTGAATCTTGGTCTTCGAAGTCTTCGTTTGCTCCCTCGGAATTAGCGTCTACCGGAAAAGAAAGCAACGAAACCAAATAAATACAAAACAGAGACTCAAACAAGCTCAAAACTCAAAATAAATGGCTCTGGAAGATAGATCTTGATTTTAGAAAAATTTAGAAACTTGCATCTCCTCAATCGGAGTTCGTATGAGCGAGAACGGGCCTCCGAAAGATTAAATTCAGAGAAAATACAGAAAATCAGAATTTCTGGATTTATTTTTATACGGAAAAAGGATTTATTGCGCAACACTGACGTCAGCCGGCTCTCGGTGGACTCGGTCCACGGCGCGGCCTCGGTTCACCGTGCGCTCGGCGCCTGGTAGCGACGCTATCACCGACACGGCAGATCGGTGACGCGGCGGTAGCGCCGCCACGCCACCGACTTCGGCAAGCCACGCGGCGTGCATCCAACGGTGACACGAGATCCAAAGACAGAGGAGCCAAGGCACGGGCGACGGTCACGCGGCGAAATCCGGGGCATCCATCGTGGATCGGACGGTCAAGAACGTCGACGGGGACCGACGGCGAGCGGCGGCGCATGACTCACCGGACTCGGGGAAGAAGACGCGGCGCCCGGCGAAGATGCGACGGATCAGACGTGCGCGGGTGCGGATAGGGAAGATCACGACGCGGGCAAGGTGTAGAGACCAATGGCGGCTGCGGGAATGCACCGACGGCGAAGAAAGAGGCGGCGGAAGGTCTCGGGCACGGCGACGACTTCGGCGAGGTCGCACGGAGCATCGGAGGCTGCTCGGACGACGGGTGAAGGGGCAAACGAAGCGGCGTGGAGAGGCGATCCTCGGGAGGCGCGCGACACTTTAAATAGGGGTCTCGGAGGCCGTGTTCGACCCGGACTCCAAGAACAGCGGCGGCTAGGGCTCGGCTGGCGGCGGCGCAAACGCAGGCGACGCGGAGTGATCCGGACCGGACGCGTGGCGCGCATCGGACGGACGGCCGACGCTGGGCTAGCAAGGCAAGCCAATAGGCGACGCGGCCGAGACGCGCGAGAGAGGCGTGCCGCAGAGTCGGGCCGAGGCGAGGCGGCAGTCGAGGGATTCTACCGGGCCGAGGCAAGGCGGAAGAAAGGTAGGCCGTGCGACGGCTGGAAAGGATTCGTCCCGACAGCGTTTTGGAAATTAAAATCATTTTCCGATTTGATATAATTCCAGAAATTCGAATAAAACCAAATAAATTCAAATAAATATCAAATAAATTCAGAAAAATCCCCAAAAATACAGAAAAATTCCTTGGAGCACAAGGAACCCAACTAAAACTGAAATTCTTTAGTTTGATGAATAGTTTAGTCAAATTAAATCCTTTCGTTATTTAGAAATTCAAATTAAGCTAGAATTAATTCAAGTAAAATACAATTGGTTCAATTTTGAAATCAAACATCCCAAAACTCAAATTTTTGGGATGTTACAACCACCAATGTCCATAATACCTCAAGATGGATCACAACTCGAAGATGATGAAAAGAAGGATGAAGGACCAAGTTTCATAAAAAGCCATCACACCATCACAAAGGATCACTCTGTAGATCAAATCATTGGTGAATTTAGTAAGGGTGTTCAAACTCGTTCTAAACAAGCATCTTTTTGTGGACATTACTCTTTTGTTTCATATGTTGAGCCCAGAACAATAGATGAAGCTTTAAAGGATGCTGACTGGATTGTGGCAATGGAAGAAGAGCTCAACAACTTTGAAAGAAACAAAGTCTGGAACTTAGTGGAAAGACCCTTAGAACATAATGTCATTGGAACAAAGTGGTTTTTCAGAAATAAACAAGATGAAAATGGTTTGATCACACGAAATAAAGCAAGGCTAGTAGCTCAAGGATACTCTCAAGTTGAAGGCTTGGATTATGGAGAAACCTATATGCATATGTAGCTCGACTTGAAGCCATACGGTTCCTTCTAGCCTTTGCTTGTCATTTCAATATTACTCTCTTTCAAATGGATATTAAAAGTGCCTTTCTTAATGGAATCATTGAAGAAACTGTATATATTGAACAACCTCCTAGTTTTGAAAATATGAAATCTCCCAATCATGTATATAACTTATCTAAGACACTATATGGTTTAAAACAAGCCCCTAGGGCATGGTATGAGCGCCTTAGAGACTCTCTACTAGAAAAAAATTTCAAAATTGGGAAGGTTGATCCAACATTATTTCTAAAAGATTTCAATGGTACATTAATGATTTGCCAAATTTATGTTGATGATATTATCTTTGGTAGTATTAATCTATCTCTGTGCAAAGAATTCAGTTATCAAATGGCTAAAGAATTTGAAATGTCAATGATGGGAGAGCTTACATTCTTTCTGGGATTTCAAGTCATGCAATTGAAGGAAGTGACCTTCATCTCACAAGAAAAGTATACTAAAACCCTTCTTCAGCGCTTTAATCTGGAAGAATGCAAGCCTCTTAAAACTCCTATGGCAACCAATACACATCTTGATCAAGATGTGGGAGGTAAGTCTATTGATCAAAAATTATATAGATATATGATAGGTTCTTTACTCTATTTAACATCATCTAGGCCAGATATCATGTTCAGTGTATGCATGTGTGCTAGATTTCAAACTGCACCTAAAGAAGTGCATCTTAGTGCAGTAAAAAGGATTTTCAGATATTTAAAGCATACTCCTTGTTTTGGCTTGTGGTACCCAAAAGGTGCTTCTTTTGATCTTCTTGGCTATTCAGATTCTGATTATGCCGGTTGCAAAGTTGATCGAAAAAGCACTTCTGGGGGTTGTCATTTACTTGAAAGATCCTTAGTATCTTGGTGTTCAAAGAAACAAAATTCTGTAGCACTTTCAACTACTGAGGCTGAATATGTTGCTACAGGCAGTTGTTGTGCTCAAATTATTTTTATTAAACAAACCTTTTATGTATACTTTCCTAAAATGTGCCTCTGTTGTGCTCAAATGCAGGCTGACTATGGCATTAAGTTTGAAAATGTGCCTCTGTTGTGTGATAATGAAAGTGCAGTGAAAATAGCCAACAACCCAGTCCAGCACTCTAGAACTAAGCATATTGAAAATAGACATCACTTCATACGTGATCATGTCACTAAAGGTGACATTATGCTTAGTCACGTTAGGACTGCAGATCAATTGGCCGACATTTTCACTAAACCACTTGATGAGGCCAGATTTTCAAAATTAAGAAATGAACTAAACATTCTTGCTTCTTCAAATATTGTTTGAATCTTTGAATAACATACTAAGGGGGAGTTAAGACTGCTTGCTATGCACATCTTGCTATCTTTATGTGAACAAAGTAAACTACTAGTGTTGAAGTAATTATAAGACTATATTTTAAATAAAAAGTCTTCTTGAAAACTAAAAGTCATAAAATTGCTGCTGAAAGTCTTCTCTTACTCTATTACTATATGTATACTTTCCTAAAACACAGTGTTTAGGTTAAGTAAGCTTCAAAAAAAGGAATTAACTATGCAGAAATTGAAAACCTAAATTACTCAGCACGTGAGTTATTTTCTTTGAGCTTGAGTTAATCATACTTATTCTCTTATGAAAACTAGGGCTCAAATATTCCCTTTTTGACTCAAATGTCTCCTAAGTTTATTGGTTGATTGATCTTTATATTAAGATTATTCTAAGATCCCTCTACAAATTCGTGTGTTAATCTTAAAAGAGAGATCTCAAAAAATCTTTAAGAAGTTAGTTATATCTGTATTTTTGAGTTCAGAACTTTGTCTATGTACCAAGGACTGCTGCCTAAACCAAACCGAGAGTTTTCCAACTGCGGCAGACCAAGTATGTCTTATACGGACTTGGTCCAGCGCAAATGGAAAGTCATCAGGACTCGGTTCGACGCAGATGGAAAAATATCTGTTGTATCCAAAAAGAGTCCGAGGTACACACGACAGTAGCTTTTTATCTCAAAACTCATCTCAAACTTCAAAAGGATCTTATCCTTGCTGTTCACAACAAAATCTTTCCTTTTCCTAGGACTTATCTCTGCTAAACCTGTCCAAAATTGGTAACCATATCTCCTGTTCAAAACCCTCTTCATAAAGAGACCTCCTTCAAACCGGGCAGTTGCAGTCATTACTTTCCCCATGTTTGTCCGTACTCCAAACTACTACAATAACTCCTTGTTTTTATTCCTCGCAACATGCACTATTTATATCTCCATATCCTTCAGAAATTTCTCAAGCTTTCTTCATCCACATCAATCCCTCGCAACCTGTTCTTGAGCGCAAGATCAATTCTTCACCGAAGCTCATCCTGACCGGGTGATTGTTAACGGTGTTTCTGTGTGCTCAAGGCAAGGCATTGCTTCTAAGGTTCTGTAAGTTCTTCAATCTTTATATCTTATCTTTGCTTTGATTGAAACGCTAAGTTAGAAATCTTTTCTTAAGGTCATCTCTATGTTCCTTAGGCTGTTCTTCAGTTTTTGCACGTTGCATTGTCAGTTAGCAGTCTGTTTATTTGTCAACCAAGTCAGCACAGTATTTCTGCTCGAAAAAGAAGTCTTAGTCAAAATGAGTTCAGATAACCCAGACAAAAGAAGTCTTCTTGGGAAAATTGCTGAAAAGGTCAAAAGGAAAAAGAAATCAAGAACCGATAGCTCTAGTCAACAACAATCTGGTAGAGTAGTAAAGAAAGTAACATCTAAACCACCAAAAAGAGGGAAGTAACCAGTCCAACATGATTCTTCCTCTTCTTCAGACGACAGTGACTATGAGCCTAGTGCAAACATATCTCTGATGAAGAAATAGAACTCAGTGATGAAATTGACATGATTGTTGGGCATGAACTAGCTACTTTGGGAGGAAAGAAACTAAGAGCTGTTAGATTGGTGCCAGAAAGGGTTTGGTTTCCTTTTGATAGACCCCCCTTTAATGAGAAATTCATCACCACATTCCAGAAAAAACATATATATGGGGTACAAGAGTAGGAAAATTAAGAGTGGTAAACTCATGACAACCTTGAGCAAGCATCAGTATTAGGCTGGAACCAAATTAGTTCAGTCCTAGTCTCAAACAGAATTTTGGATTGTGTAAGATCAACCCCTGGTCTTGCTGCTCTTATGTCTTCTGCTGGGCCAGCTTGGAATGAAAATAAAATTTTGGAATTCTATGCTTCTCTGCTTGTGAACAAGAATAGGCACTATATTCTGTTTACTATTGATGTGAAAAAGAGAAAAGTGAGATCACCTCAATTTGAAGCTGCCATTGGTGCCTCAAGTCCCTTACTGAACAGAACCAGAATTCATGACAGAATTTTTTCTGGCAATAGATGGAGGCAGGTGGGTGATATGCCAGATTTGCAAATATTAGCCCACATTTACAGAAACATCAATGAGGCTGAGTTTAATGCAAATAGGGTTAAATGTTTGTCTGCTGAGGCCAAAGCTCTGCTCTTGATACTAAGGCATACAATTTAACCTAAGACTGGATACAAAGAGAGAGTAACTCCATGTCTTGCTTGGTTGCTACATTTGATTCTGTCAAGACAACCCATTGATCTGACAGATTACATTTTTGGAGAAATGGAAGAAGCCATTTGCAGAAAAATGGGCACTCCTCTTCCTTTTACCATGCAGATCACTCAAATGCTATTGGCTCAAGGAATCATCTCCCAGCAAGAAATGAATAGGGACTTCAATTGTCGACCTAAACAGTACAAGATGCCTAAGCCAACAACTGATGCAGAAATGCCAGTTAGACTTTCTACTTCTCCACTTCCAGCAATACATGAGCCGAGTGCTCAAGAAGGCACTGAGATAAATGCCAGTTCAGATGATGATGGCAGATCTCCAAGTCTCAGTTATCATACTCAAGAACATTTTTCTCCAGCCCATCCACATACAACTACAGAAGTGTTGGGCTATGGCTTTGAGAGTCTGAGTCATCAGATTTTTGGACAGCATGAAGGCACTGAGATTCTTGTCAGCTCTGACTCTCATCATGAAGATGAAGAAATACAAAAATTGCAAGAACTAGCAGCTGCAACTAGGTTCATGGAGGCTCAAAGATTTCCATCAGCAACCCATGAGCATGAAGCAGGTGGTTCTAGGCCACCTTAGGGACATATGCCAACTTTTACTCAGCAATCTTTTGAGGACTCTCATCATTCACATCACTCTGAATTTGCTGAGCCTGAATTTTCACAAGATTATGGTCAGCAACCATCTTGGCGGGACTTACAGCCAGGTTGGTTCACATCTTTTAAGCAACAATACAATTCTGATCTCAGACATGCTCAAGAGAGTTTTGAAGAAGAAAGAAGGTTAGCAGCCCGGAGACATAATGAGCAAATGTCAGTCATTCAACAACAGCAAGAAATGCTGCAAAAGATCTATCAAGACCAAGCAAATCTCAGAGATGAAACTTATAAGAGGTTCGATATGATTAGAGGAAATCAATGGGACATGAGGAAGTGGATAAGTGAGATCAAGACTAAACAACTGGTGGTCAAAGATAGATTATATGATCTCAACAAAAAGTAGAATGCCCAAGATGTCAAAATTAATCAGTTTTCTCAAACTGTGTACAAAAACTTTGAAAAAACCGGTGACAGCTTGGATTGGCAAGGAGATATGCTTGAATATCT
Organism: Otatea glauca; assembly: GCA_036346275.1. NCBI lineage: Eukaryota > Viridiplantae > Streptophyta > Magnoliopsida > Poales > Poaceae > Otatea > Otatea glauca. The sequence continues at coordinate 37,826,189 of CM070715.1, read as the reverse complement.
TAGGGACTATTCTCAAGATGCAAGAAACAACTCAGTCTCTAATCAAGAGCAAATAGCACAACTCCTGTTGGATCAGTCTAATGAGACTCAAGAGCTGATCAGAGATGTCCAGCATGACTTCAATGAGCTCACTGTCAATCCTCAGCCTGGTGATCCTGATTATCCCAGTTGGCATGATCAAGCAATGGCTACTCCACATTCTGAATCTGACGAAGAGCAATCAACATCCTCTCCTCCAAGAAGAAGTACAAGCTCCAGAATGGCAAGCATGCTGAAAAGGACTTGTTCAAAGCGCAAGAAGTAACCTTTTTGGCTATTGATGCCAAAGGGGGAGAAGAATAAATTAGTTAAAGGGGAGAAGAATAGAATAGTTCTCTCAATAGAACCTCCTTTCTTAGTAATCTAAGCTTGTTATAAAGAGTTTGTTATAAAAAAAACTCAAGTCTTTTATGAATTATTGCTCATCTTAATTATTAATTTTGCTTCTCTTGGATCTATTGATATTTGTTTGGTTTTATTTGAAAAACACCTTTGATTCTGATATTACTTCCTGTGTTCAAATAAAATTCATCTCATGCATTCATCCAGGGGGAGTATAAAATACTTGAGTCATTTAAACATTATCTGTTCTATCAGACTAACTTTTATCTACAGATAAAGTAATCCTTTTTTATAGCTCTCTGAGTATAATATCAAAGATATTGTCATCAATCACCAAAAAAGGGGAGATTGAGAGCATCTAGGCTCCCTATTTTTGTCAATTATGCTTATTATATAGGTTTTGGTGTTGATGATAAAAAAGGATACTAAGAAAAAGTCGACAACAGTTGCATTTGAAGATCAAGGCTAAGGTATTTGTTTCTAGTTTTGCCTTGGGAGTTGATTCAAGCCATATAGCTAGAATCACCGTACTATTAAGAGGGATTATACATAAGAAATGATCGTGGTTCATATGCAAAATCACTAAGATAACTTGGAGCATAGGACATTTCATATTTCTCACTCAAAAATTCGGATCTTTCCTTAAGCCAAAAAGAGTTCTCTCTTAGACCAAACATCTTATCAGGCGTTCAAAAATCAAAGTTCAAAACCTAACCGAGCGCACACCATGTACGCCGGACCGACTTTTTCAGTCCGACGCTAAGAGTTCTCTTCACCGAGCGTACATCGTTCACGTCGGACCGATCTAAATACATCTTTTAATTCAGTCTGACATATGTTATAATTTCACTCTGAATAAAATCCTAGTCTGTGTTAAGAATTATTTTGCTTAAATCTTAACCAGAAATATTATGTTTGCTGCGGACCAAAATTCTATGTGTATGCCGGACCAACTTTTTCGGCCGGCGCAAACATACTTCTCTCAGATAAAACCAACCGTTTTCCCATGTTCGCCAGACCAACTTTTTCGGTCCGGTGCAAACGTTGTTCGCTGGTACTCAAATGGAACAAAACCATGTGTACGCCGGACCAACTTTTTTGGTCTGGCGCAAACATTGTTTTGCTTATATTAATATAAATCAAAGTATGTGTACATCAGACCATCATTTTCAGTCCGGCACAAACTACCTTGACAAGTATATTTACGACGGACCGATATTTTCGATCCGACGCAAATGGGTCACTATGAGTACAATAATGCTTTTCTAATCCTATGTACCCCGGACTATAAATTTCAGTCCGGCGTGTGTGTATTTTGACTTATGATTCATACACCTTAAAATTCTAATAAAAAGGTTGTAGTTGACCTACCACATCTATCTTACCAACCCCAACGGGCAAATGGCAGGTACAATGGTTATTTCTATTTAGGCTCTATATATAGAGTGCCTGGTTCACAAAAAATAGAGAGCTTTGCACATATACATCCTTGACATCCTGAACACCGTTGACATCTTTCAAATCATATACAACTCTTTGATCTTTAGAATTCCTAAGCTTCATTTCATCAAAGAATTTGAACTTCAACTCAAAAACTACAAACATTCATTCTGAATAGTTAGAAGTTCTTGCTGCAAGCTAAGTCTAGTTTGCATCTAGCTACTGAACCAAGAGACAGGGCTTGTGGATAGTCTATTACTCTTGGAACTAGCTGTTCTTAGACGGTTGGAGAAGTTATTGGTGCGACCTATCCAACAGAGATTATGGAAGGCCACCATTGCTGTGAAAGGTTGAGACTCACCTCACTGGAGTGGTGAAAGAGTCAAGATAGTGGAAAACCAAAAGCCATTAAGATTGGCTGTTTGGAGGAGCAATACTTCTGAAGAAGTGCTCTAACGGGAACGTAGGAGTTTTTTTTGAGCTCTGAACCTCGGTGAAAAAATCTTTGAATCCTCCTGTTATTGGTTTATCTTTGGTTGTTCCTCTTTTTTTCAGTTCTCATTAAAATTCTTCTCTTTACAAATCTTACTTAAACAGAGCTGTACTGAATTTTATATTATTTGTTTCTGTTACTACTTTTATTAAGAAAAGTTTTTCATAAGAATCAAAAAGTTTTTAAAGTTGCCTATTCACCCCTCCTCTAGGCCAACTTGATCCTTTCAGCTTTGTTATAGCCCACAGTCTCCGTGACAATTGAATGTAAATTTGTACATACATAGTATGCACATAAATTATTTCTCGGGTCCTGCCTCATACATGAAAAGTCGGTTACTATTTCAAAATGTTTCCTATAGGGACGATGCCGAACACTTTTCTTGCAGTATCGTGCGAATGCCCTGTGAATGATTTTGAATAGTAAGTAAACTTAAATACAATAGAATAGAATATTGCTAGAGCAATAACGCAACGATCGAGTTTACCTATTCAGCATGTCCCAAAAGTATTGATATAGATTAGTTGGTTTTCTCCTAGAGTCCAAGACAAAAATCCTTCTAGCATCTATCTGGATGACGAGGAGGACCCAGTGAAACATGCACATATATGTCAACGTAGTCAATTACTCCACATCGTACGTGTTACGCAATAATAGTAAAACGATATTAGAAGTAGGGAAATACATACTTAAAGTTATAGGGTAAAAGTATGGAGATTTTGTATTGCAGCTTCAAAAAAGTATTAAATAAATAGTCTTCATTGTACTGTGGATTATCCCTCACAAGCTTCTCGTTGACAAGCCCCAAATCTAGGAATCCTAGATTGTCATTGCCATTTCTTCTACATGTCTGTATCTCCATTCGGCATAAAAAAGAAGTCGGACATGTAATTAAATAGTACAAGAATGCACAATAATATACGTAGAGACTTACAAAGTCTACAGTCTAAGTATATTCACGTCTAGGGCATCTTGCTGGTGATAAGCTCAGATTGCGCGGAAAAATAATATCAGGCGGGAAAATAAATATCACTGCCGGTTCTGATGTAAAACCGGCAGTGAAAATGCCAATATCACTGCCGGTTGATAGAAGATCCGGCAGTGATATATCACTACCGGTTTTAGGTATAAACCGGCAGTGATATCTGGTTATCACTGCCGGTTGGTTCCACGAACTGGCAGTGATAAGTTCTCACCCCCGGCTTAACTTTCGAACCGGTTGTGATATACCGGCAAGGATTGCCTGTTCTGTAGTAGTGGTACCAAAACATTGTGGATTCTTTTGACCTGGTCTTTTCTAAAAAGCAACTTAGTGTTATATACCATAGATGTATCCTGTAATCTTGTGCATTCTATTAACTTTTTTAGCTATGCAAAATTTAATGATCTTACAATCATATTTTTTTAATGTTTATCGGATGACATATCATGCTATATCGTGAAACGCTAAACGGACCCTATGCCGCTATACACTATTTGCAACCTTGCTAGTGTACAAAATAACTATTACTATAGTGAAAAGAAAAAAACTATTATCATTTCATAAACACTGAATTTCACGTATGTATTCTTTATTGCCTTACAAAATTTTTTGGGTTTGTAAAATTTTGAGTTACCGTCGCATGTACAAACCAATAGAAGTTAACCCGGGAGGTACCACGATATAAACCATGCACTAGAGGTTTTAAGCGAACCAATCTATCTATCTATTATTATATTACTAAAACTATTAAAAAGAAGCCATCACATTTGCTCTCAAGGGCTAGAAATTCTCACGTAAAACAGAAGAAAAAGATAAAGATTTACACCGCTTATTTGATGGGTCTAGATTATCACACGGTACAGATTAATTAGATATATATTACAATTGTATAGTTGTATAAGAAATTAACTCTATTTTTAATCATAAGCATTAGAGATGTATAACAGTTACAATTCTTTTTTGAATGAAATCATGTGGATGGTAAAACTAGCCACGCAATTGTGAAATTTGACTAGTTATATTATTAAAAAGAGCAAAAGACGTCAGCATGTTCACTCTAAGGGCTAGAAATTCTAATATTAAGCGGAGAAAAAAACTATGTTTTCAACTATAAGCATATGAAAAGCAACTATTACAGTTGCATAAGAAAAGCAACTATGTTTTCAACTATAAGCATTAGAGTTCTATATCAAATACAAGTTTGTCTTGGAATAAAAACATATGTACTGTAATAGCTAGGCATGCAACTGCGTGAAAAATTGTTAGTTGTCTCTAAAATAATTCATAGTGGGTGTTAGGTTAAGGACAATTGCTTTGGGATTTTACGGAAGAGTAAATTCATTTTGTGCTATCGTCGCGGAGTTGCAAAATACCATTATGAAGAATCTAGACTTACAAATACCATCGCAAACATAAAAAGCTTTGAAAAATACCATCACCGTCACATTTTCCATGCAAGGGTGCGAAATGACCATTCTACCATTAGCCTTTCTTTTTCTTTCTTTCTTTTGCTTTGTCCTTTGTTCTTCCTTCCCCTCTCTTCTTTGACAACCTAAACATAGGTCCGCAGCAAGAGAGTGGAAGGTGATGCTCTAGGAAGGACCGTAATGGAGCAAGGGAGACAATGCAAATCTATTGGCGGTGGTGGTCTATGGAGATATATACTGGATATATGCATGTGGTTGTTGTCTACATAGAGATACATTGGAAGATGATAATAGTACCATGGAGTTCGGCTGGCTGCAGTGAGCAGTGTGTCCCCAACAACAACCTCAAGTTCCTAAATAGCCATTAGCCTGCCTTCTTACTTGTGCAAGCTGAAAGGGGTGAGTGGTGGAAGGATGCCGAGGGGCGGCGCGCTTGAGGACATTACGAGGACAATGCACGAGGGTATAGGTGGGGTTGGACAAGGGCACGAATGCACTAGGAGCTAGTGGCGGCATAGGAGGAGCCTCTGCTCCATCTGTCTTTATCTCTCCTTGTGGCTAGCAGGTGGGACCTACCTGTAGAGTGAAGAGGAAAGAAGAACTTAGGGGTAGAATTGATATTTCTGAATTTGTCTCTCCCTAAAAATGACTCTAACGGCAGTTTTGTACGGAAAACGTGACATCAATAGCATTTTCAAGATATTTTTGTGTCCGCAATGGTATTTTGCAGGCCTGTTGTTTGCGATTGTAGTTTTCAAGTCTCGTGCAAATGCAATGGCAGTGAAAAAATTTACGCTTTTCAGAATTAGTACAATTTGGACTATAACATAAGGATTTGGATCCAAATTTTGACTATATCTAAACATGTCCGACCGTAGGGTCTATCTCCTGTGCTCAAACTCTCATGATCCATTTGCAATTGCGAATTTGGAAAAGGACATACAGAATTATACTGATTTCGTTGAAATTCTCATATTCCAAACACAGTCTTACATTTTTTAGAGATGCACACTTTTGTAAAAAAAGTTTTCATTTCAAATTCTTCTATTTCAGCAAGTACAATACATAATACTTAGAAAGTGCTTCGATTTCCTTATAAATTGAGCGTATGTGGTTTACAAATGCCATCTAAAGTTTCTATATATGACGCTTTGGTGTCACTCTGACAATTGAATAGCTTTGCAACTGCAAATATGCATTTGACCCACTTAAAAAAATTGTATGGAAGTCAATAAATTTTTCATGGGATGCACTATTCTCGACCATGTTAAATAAGATCAAAAATGGTTGGATGTGTTTGTTAGAGAGATGGCTTCAAATAGAAAAAATAGCAAGGATCAACATGCAAAACCTCTTTTTTTCTGGCCTGAACTTTTTTCTTCTGATTTTTTATAAAAATTTATGCTGACTTTTGAAATAGTGTAGAGGACGGTTTCTATTTGCAACGATTTTATATGGGCATGCAATTAGCACTTGGCAGCCCCGTTGTAAAGTCCTCAAAGGTGCATCATGTCCTGTGGAGTGCACATTTGCCCTTGGCCCTCACACTAGGACTGATCAACTTTAGTTTTGGATACTAGAGCCAGAGTACATGCATATGTGGGCAGTGTGATCAGCATCGAAAAGGAATTAAAAAAAAGGAAGGAAAAGGAAAATGGGGCCCATGATGGGCCAGAGTATGTGCCCTTGATGGAGGTTAAGATGGGCCTTGAACTCGGGCTTCACTTCCAATTTCACAGCCCAACTGAAATATGAACGTTCCATTTTTTTTATCTGGGATCACTCTAAAAAAAGATGTTTTTAAATAATAAAATTTAAATAATATTACATAAATAATATATCAAAAAAGTGCACAAATATACGACTGTCGCTAATAAAAATAACGACATAGTCTCTGTCATCAGACGAGCGGATGACAAACTGGTAGGTCGGCTTAACACAAAGTCTATCGCCTTCGTCGATTTGGTGACAATCTCTGATGCCAATAGAGCATACTAGAAACTTATACGCGGCGTGCCACGCCGTGAGTGCCGCTCCACATGGGAGCAAATCGAGAAAACGCGCGATTGTCGCTCTCTACACGAGTAAATCAAGAAAACACGTGAAAAGAACATAAAAAGTTTATTTTGTGTTCTGTAAAAAGGCTTAAACGTAATGATAGAAAAACGCAAAAAGGACCTAAACGCAATGTATATTTTTTTCCAAAGAAAAGGACCTGAACGCATTCTTTTTCCCGAAAAGGACCTAATCGTAATTATGATTTTCCGTAAAAGGACCCGAGCGCAACGCTTAAAAACGCATAAAGGACCTAAACGTAATATATATTCTTTTTCTGGAAAAAGGACCTAACCGTAATTTTTTTCCAAAAAAGGACCTAATCGTAATTTTTTTTTTCGAAAAAGGACCTGAACGTAATTTTTTTTCGCGACTCGGCTCGAGCCGCGAAGGAGCCGGCTCAAAATGCCCAGGACGCACGAGCTCTGCCATATATAATAGATGGATTATACCAATCACCATTTGAAACCACTCTGCGCTATGCATTTAACTGACCAAATGGCTGACTTGGGGGTATTCGACCAGAATAGACAAAAGGGAAAGGAGGAGAGGTAGATACATTACTACAGAATGATACAACGCTATCATTTCATCTAGGTCGGTTCTCAACTTTTTAGGAAAAAACCGATTGTGATAGATGATTCAGTGAGGGTGTTAATAATTGGTGGGGACGATTGTGATGTGCATATGCACATCACAATCGATTCCCACCTAAGAATCAATTGTGATGTCGGTTCCCACCTAAGAACCGATTGTGATGTGCATGTGCTCACAATCATTTCTTGGATGGGAACCGATTGTGATGTGCCTCGTTAGGTTATATAAATCCTCGGGCTAAACTCTTCGCTGTTGTTGTTCTAGAGGAAAAAAACCGTCGCCGCCCCCAAAAAACACGACATACTCTGGTTGGAACCAATACTTGGGTGAGAAATTATGAAATCCTCGAGGATGGGTATTAAGAGGGTAAAGTTTAAGCCCTAGCTTGAAGAGATTTCTCCTCAATTTTTTCTCATTTGTGGTTTTCTTCGAAAGGTGAGCATTCCTTCAAATCCCTTCAATTTTTCACTAGGTAATTCGATATGTCGCAAAGAGAGTTTAGGTTGCACTTGAATTGTGTATATTCTATCAGATTTCTCACAATTTATTTGATAAATACACATCTATTTATCTGCTTTTTAGTACTCTCGTGTTAATATGGAATTATTGTTGCTGTAATATGATGAATGTTAGAGTTTAGGTTGCGTAACCCACGTCTCCTGTTCGAGGGTGCTTATTTATAAATATGCTAGAATGTCATATTTATAAAATAGCATTCTTAAATTGTCCACTTTTTTGGACAGTTAGAGGATATGGTTCGAGCAAGTTCCTAATTAAGTTGTTGTACAACAGCAGAGAAAATTAATTACGACATCATCTCCTTGGTGTTCTCCGGATACACTCCTTTTGACTTGTTGTCGAGACGTGTATTTGGAGACTAGCAGGGAGATGCTGTTGAAATTTTCTCTGAAGTTGTATAATAGGTTAGGAACTTGCCTGAACCACATATCCTTGAATAGGATTAGGACCTAACCTAATTAGAAATTTGGAGTCATCGTAGGTACTTAGTTAGTCAACAAATAGACGTTTCTTTATGATAATTCAATTCCGCAACTTTGTTAATACTTCCACATTTATTTTGTTTCATTGAAGTCAAAAGAATTGCAAGCTTATTGCATTAGGTAATTCGATATCATTGTTGATGTTTTAAATGTTGTTTCCTAACTAGGGAATTGATAGCTCTTAACTAGGGAAGAAGGTATCAGAAGTAAAATTATATATCTTGCAAAGGTAATTAATGATGTCTCAATATTTGAAATAGCTAGCTAGCTGTCGCTCCAGATTTTTGTTAATTTAGTGTGCGTAGTTTAATTGCAGATGGGCCATAATGAATGGATGTATCAGAAAAGCTGTGTGAGTGTTGAATTTCATAGGGGTGTTAAGAAGTTTAAAAAAATTGCAAAAGAAGATATGGTGAAGAGGGTTGTAAACTACATGTATTGTCCTTATTTTGATTGTACCAATCTCAGGAGATTTAACAACTCAGCTCAAATTAAAGACCACTTGATTCGATGTGGCTTTGTGAGGAATTATACGTGTTGAATCCATCATAGGGAGACAAGTACTACCCATTTGGTATGCAAGGAAGACATGCTGGAATCCGATCACGAGTTGCAGCGTGACGTGTTTGAGGAAGACAATTTAGAGCAAATGTTGTGGGATGTGGAGGGAAATTACACAGAAAGAGATTTTGAAAAGTTTAAAAGCCTGATGGAAGACGATACCAAACCGTTGTTCTCGGGTTGCAAAACGGAATACACCAAGTTGGGTTCGATCCTTGCATTGTTCGAACTGAAGTCAAAACATCTTTGGACAGATATAAGTTTCAATGCACTTTTAGTTCTTCTTTTAGATGTACTTCTGGAGGGAAACAAGTTGCCAACAAGTATTTATGAAGTGAAGAAGCTACTATGTCCTATGGGAATGGAAATAGAAAGAATACAAGCATGTCCGAATTATTACATTTTGTACCGTAACGCGCATAAGGAATTGCACATTTGTCCAGTTTATGGTGTACCCCGGTACAAACAAAAGGAGAAGCGCAACGATAAGAAGCGTAAGAGAAGTGGTTGCACATTTGTCAACAAGTGGGAAGTTCGTTCGGCCCCACAGCCTGAGTGGAAGGCAAGTATATTCAGTCATGAAGGGTATCGATGTTCAGTATGGAAAGAGCCATAAATATGTTCATCCCAGGACCGTTTGGAAGTAGAGGTAGATATTTTAGGACTTACCATACTAGGAGTTAGATGTCCGACATTGTATTGATGTCATGCACGTTGAGAAGAATGTTTGTGACAATTTGGTTGGCATCCCGCTGAACATATCTGCGAAGACCAAGGATGGTGTGAATGCTTGCCGTGAGATGGCCTATATGGAAATCAGGCCCAAGCTTGCATTGATAGAGGAGCATGGAAAAGATCCGTACATCCTGGCTGTGTCTGGACCCGAATATGCAAATCCGAACCCTCTGTGTATACTGCACTAGTCTAGGATCACGCTAGTGCACACAGACTCAATATCGGTAAATATCACGATCATACATAGCGAAAACATTATGAAAGACATCATATATTAAATAATACTAGTCGAATAACCATATGGTCAACTTACATGACTATGCCTCGCAAGGCTGAATAACATATTAAACTGCAGCGGAATGAAAACGTAGACAACCCTTCAGTATACCACAAGCAACTGACAAGGCTTGCACCCTAAACATTTGTCTCTTTCTCGTACTTCTTCTCCATCGTGGACGTAGACTCCTCAACTGGTGATGTTGTTGTTGGCAAGGGTGAGTACTTAAAGCACTCAACAAGTTGTGCACAGAATGTAATTCTATGTAACTATATGCAAGGCTTATTCCAAAGGAAAAGGCTATTATGGCTATTTTGCAATAAGCAGCATTTATGAACAAATACAATAAATAGATTGTAAAGACTGTAAAACAAATAACAGTAATAGATAGATTCAACATTTCTCAATAAACCAAGTTTCCAATCCTAAGTCAAGTTCCAACCTTCCGTATGGCAATCCCGCCATTCCAACTAAGTTTTTCACTTAATTAAGCTAACCCTTAATTGTAATTCTCGAGCATTGCTCAATACCGCGAGCACGGCTATTCGAATAGATTTACACTCTGCAGAGGTTATGCACTTTACCCACACGACATGATCGTCTCTTGGTGCAAGATTAGTAACACACTTTCTTTGGTGTGTCGCAGAGAGATCATGACAAAGCCTTTACAATACTCTAGCTTAACCCAGTACTACCCGCTAAGATTTTAACACTGGTGGGTCTGAAAACCACAACCAGGGCCCCCCTCTCGCGCCATGTGAGTTGCTCCATAACTCGGGAACTCACACTGCCATTAATAGTACCAATCTAAGGCATTGCAAATTAATCAGCTAGGCTGTCCCATGCGAGACATGTGGTTGCATGATTGACTTAGGTCAAAGTCTTGCAAGGTTAAGTCCTTAAGATGATCGAAGCAAGACTTCCACATACCCTATGCCCATCGGGCCCACCTTGGCATACTCGCCTCTTGTCACTTACCCCAATCTAAGTGATTACCACTCAAGTTGATTACTAAGCACCACGTGCCATCAACAATTCAACATCGTTGCCTGACATGACTCACCACTACAACTCAATCTCATTGTTTGATTTCACATGACACACAAGTTCATATCATTGTTCCATATTCCATTAATCAAGATTAAACATCAATGATTTGAGTACATGTGATGATGTGGCATGGCTGAGCAACTATGATGTTCTAACCTTCCCATGTTGATTTCAATACCAACCAACTATAGTGAACCAATCTAGGGTGACAATAGATCATGGCATACAAATGACAAGGTAGGGTATAGATAAAATTGGTAGATTAGCTAAGTCCCAATTTAATTTTAAACAATTGTATATATGAAATAACATGCAATAGAGTAAAACAATATAGCAATTTTGTAAACATGGGTTTAACATGATCAAAGCACAACTTGCCTTATAAAAGCCCTTATTATTGCTCTGGACCTTGGTCTTGAGTTGATGGATCTTCCTCGGATGTTTTGCACAATTCGACGGCTACGCGAAACAAAAGAGCAAGCCAAATAAATACCAAAACAGAGAGCAAATGAACTAAAAAAATTAAATAAAAATCTGCATTAAATAGATCTCAATTTTACAAATTTTTAGAAATTTGAATCACCTCAATCGGAGCTCGTATGAGGGAGAACGGTCTCTCGGAAGATTTAAAAAATCATAAAAACCTGAAAATTGGAAAAATACCGAATTATTTTCATATTGAAAAATATTGATTTATTGCATCGGCGTGACATCACGGTGACATCAGCCCTTGCCCAAATAGCTCTCGGGCCGACACGTGTTCGCCAGTCCATTGGAGCGCGTCCATCGACTATATCACAGTCCACGGCCTGATCTTTATGGATCGGGTTCACACGTCTCAGCGGCTGACAGCGGGACCCGCAAGTGCTGACGCTTGCGCACATGCGCGTGCTGATGTGGACGACCACTCGGCGCCACCTCTACGACACTTTCACGGCTTTTGCTGATGCGGCATCCACGTGAACCTCGTCGAAGCACGCCACGTAGGCCGATGGAGCACGCAACTCTAGGGTCACCGATGACGGATGGAAACCGCATCTACGGACTCACCACAATGGCGCCTACCTCCTGACATGAATAGATGACTCAGGTGCACACTGGCTCAGCGGCAGTCTGTACTTCTTCTCCGGCGGCGATCAGTTCTACGACGGCGATGACGTCCCAAAGGTCCATGAGCCGCTCCAAGACGCGCACGGGAGGCTCCTTGACTGGGCGGAACGGATGGCACCGCCTTGAGTCTTCTCTTCCACGGATGGTGACGAATCGGCGGTGTGAAGCTTTTGGTGGCGCCCGAAGTTGTACGCCCAATACCTCGAAACGGTGGCGCAACTAACTCGGCTAGCTTAGGGCTTTGGTTTTACGTGGCTTTGTGCAGCCGATGCCCCCGTTTTTATAGCACGATGTGTCCAGATTAAGCACGACGCGGCGTAGAGCCCATGACGAGCACGTTGGCCGCGTTGGAGTCTGATTCGCACACGCTTCAGAGAAGATGACGCGGAGTCGTTCGATGACAAAGCAACGGTGGCCGATCTAGGGTTTTCAGCAGGTGGACTAATCGGGCCGATGCGCACGGAATGGGCCAAAGCACAGTAAGGGCCATAGATGCACGAAAAACGGGCTTGGCCTAATACTGCTTTAGAATTTTCTAGAGTTTTTCTTTTAAAATAATTCTGAATATTCACTTAATTAGTTTTAGGTATTAAATATACCAAGAAAAAACCAAGAAAATTCCTAAAAATACTTTGAGGTATTTTAAACTCAAATAAAATATTTTTGGCAAAACTTGATATTAATTTTATCTATAATTAATTATTTTTCACAAAAGGGCATTATACTTAATTTGAAATAATTCAACTAAATTCCAGAAAAGCATAAAATGCACAAAAATCAATAAAATGATATTTAAGGCAAATTTTGGGATGTTACAGGCTGCATGCTACACCTTATCCAAGAAGGAGAAAAAAGACCTTTGCAAGTGTCTCCAAGGTATTAATGTTCCATGGGGCTACTCTGTAAATATAAAGAAGCTTGTGTCCATGGATGATTTGAAGTTACTTGGTATAGTCCCACGACTGTTATGTTTTGATGACCCAACTGCTCTCTGTTGGAATCAGAAATATTCTACCGGAGGATGTCAGGTTGGCAATCATGAAGCTATGCTATTTCTTGAATACGATTTCTTGCAAGATTATTGATCTTGAAGTACTAGACAACTTGTAGAGTGAGGTGGTGCAGACTCTATGTTAGCTTGAGTTGCATTTTCCCATGTCATTCTTCGACATCATGGTCCACCTTGTTGTTCACCTTGTTAGAGAGATTAAGATATGAGGACCTGCATTCCTACATTACATGTATTCGTTTGAGAGGTACATGGGTATATTAAAGTCATATGTGAAGAATCGATCGAAGTCTGAGGGTAGTATTATTTAAGGTCATGGGACTAAAGAGGTTATTGTGTTCTGCGTGGACTATCTAGGTAAAAGAAACAATTAATGTTCCTGTATCTCGTCATGAGGGTAGACGTAGAGGCAAAGGAACCATTGGGTCCAAACTAATGAGTCCACGGTTTGATATGTATTACAAAGCGTATCTGACAGTCTTGTATCATAACGCAGAAGGTCATCCATAAATCGAGTAGCACAAGTTGATATTACAGGAAGAAAATCAACATATGGATGAGCTTTTCATTACGCGAGAACAAAACGATCGATTCCTCACATGGTTCAAAGAAAAGGCTAAGGTCTCCTTTAGTGAGGATGTCAAATGATTGGCTGACAGACCAAGATTTAATATACAGATATGGCAGGGGTACGATATTAATGGCTACACCTTTTACACTGAAAGTCAAGATACAAAGAGTACTGTTCAAAACAGGGGTGTGAGCATAGATGCTTTGTTCGATGATCACTCGAAAAGAGGATCCTCAACCGCAATGAACTCCTACTACAGGATGATCGAATAAATTTGAGAGCTTGATTACAGAATATAATAGGTTCCATTGTCCTGATGTAAGTGGGTGAGACTTCCACATGGAGTGAAGGTCGATAAGGAGGTTTTACTCTTGTGGATCTCAATAGACTCGTCTATAAAGATGAACCATTTATCCTTGCGAAGCAAGCAAATCAAGTCTTCTACGTGCGTAATCCGGCAAATCCGATGTTGCATGTCGTCCTTCATGGCAAGAGGCTGATCGTTGGAGTTGAAAATATCGTATATGAAGAAAAGTGCAATCAATTTGATGAAATACCTCCGTTTGATGATGGGGCATATCTTAGCAGTGACGGTTACACACATATCAGACCCACAAGTTTTCAAGTTTGGGTACCCGATAAGGTCATAAGATGGGCGTGGGTGTCAATTTGTACCAATGGGTATCCTATGACATGTGGGTCCCGCTTTATAGAGACACACGTAACCAAATTAAGTTACATCAATGGGTAACCATTGGGTTCGGGTACCCATGTTTAGTTACATCAATGGGTACCCAATGGGTATCCTAGGTGCCCATGTTTAATTACATCAAACTAACCATGGGTACCCATCGGGTTCGGGTGTGGGCACAATTCTATGCTCGAAAAGCCTAACGGGTTCGGGTGGACGGCACAGTTTCGGGTTTTGGGTTCAGGTGGGCTGCAATCGTACTCGGAGGTACCCACTCGATTGCCATCCCTAGTCATGAGTATATGGGTCCGCATACATCTACATCCCTCCAAAGAAACTTAATGGAACCCCTCTGAAACAAAGACTCTTATGCATTATGCAATGGTCATCAAATAAGCTAAATAAAGACATAAGAGTACATCACAATCGGTTCTTAGTTGGAACCGATAGTGATGTAGTCATCATTACAATCGATTCCAAATAAGAACCGATTGTGATGATACCTTTTTGTCCATTTAACCTTGGTCTCATGCCCGCTTGGTACCATTGTTTCTGCAGCATGCCCCCTCAGCCCCCACGCAACCCCACACCCCCGAGCTCCCCCTCGTCACCTCCAAGCTCCCACCCATCACCTCCGTCGCCCTCGAGCTCCCCCCATTGCTTCTGAGTTCCCCATGTCACCCTTGAGCTCCCCATCGCCTTTGAGCTTGCCCCCATTGCCCTCGAGCTTGTCCCCGTTGCCTCCGAGCTCCCCCCCTAAGTTTGACACCAGAAGCATCAGGGTCGATGACAAGGTCATCAAGGCCCAGATCTGGGACACCACTAGGCAGGAGAGGTGAGCCTCGCGAATCAAAAACTTTTCTTTATTGCAGGAAATTTTTGTTGATAGGGCTGTGCATGCTGCAGCTTGTGAAAAATGTGAAAAACATCGGAAAGCCATTTCCTATCACCATACTAAATCTAGTACAAAAAGATACACATTAACAATTTGGTGGGTAATCAGATACATAAACATTATTATAATAAGTACTATAGGAGGTCTCAAAGCATGTAAAAGTTTCTTTGTTGATGTTTACTAATACCGTAATCTCTGTGTTTTAGCACTGCAAGATAGCCATCACAGCCAACTTTCCACATGCGTACTGTCTTGGTCTTTGGATGAAGTCAAGAGAAACTGCTGGCAACACTAAATCAGTTTATATAGCAAACTAGACATAAAGACAACAATTTTATTATATGATTGAATTGATATCAATGTAAAGTAGTGAACAGAATTTGACAAACATGTATTTTCACTACTACAGAAAAGTTCATCACAGACGGTTCGGAACCGTCATGACAGGCAGTTTTCTGAACCGTCTGTAACCATGTGTCAGTGATGTTATGGCATATCACAGACGATTTCCAAACCATCTGTGATATACGACATCACAAACGGTTTCTAATTAGGACCGTCTGTGATATAGTAACATCACAGATGGTTCTAATTAGAAACCGTCTATGATGTTATGATATTACTGACGATTTCAGCTTGAAACCGTCTGTGATATCATAACATCACAGATGGTTTCTAATTAGAACTGTCTGTGATAAGTGTTCCTACAGATGGACCTTTTTCTGTTTATTAGCTAACCTCAGGAAATGCTAGCCATTCCCTCTGAAAAAAGTAGATTATAGATCATCACAAGTATTACATCCATTTTAGCAATCAACTCAGATTACATCACAGCGCAAACAGATTACATACAGATTACTGCACGGTACATCCATTCTAGAATGAACTCAGATATATTAACTAATAGAACTCAATATTATTAACCAATTAATTGAATGCACAACTACAATTCACAAATCCAAAGCACAAGTTTGACAAATTAACCCAAGTGGTAATTCAGAAAAAACACAACTCCTGAAGTTAGGCAGAGTGGAACTCGCCTTCTGGATTTAAGACATGATTGAGCAAGAAGGAACAAAGCTATCCTCGAATTCGCATCAGATCGATCTCTTCCAATATAGTTATAGCCTCATTGGTCTTTCTTATATTGATGAGAAGTTGCATGTTGTGGAAAACGTAAAATCCACATCGGTTATTTCCCTTTCCCTACTGGTGGTACTGCAAATATAGAATTGATTAGTTCTAGAGTCATTATTAAGAAGTTTGATATAGAATTATTGTGTACAACAGATACCGGAAACTTAAAATTGTGCTTCAGCTTCGCCGTCCGTGCTACAAGGCCCTCCATAAGCTTTGTACACTCTAAACAACCTATGTGGTTGCAAAAGGTTAGCCTCAGCCATTTACAGGAGCAACGTACACCTTGAACAACCTACATGACCATGTTATCTATGGAGGAAACATGATTACCTCGTGAGTAATTTCGTGATAGTATTCAAGTCGTAGCTGCCGCTCTGTAAGGAATCAAGTTACATAACCCGATTTGTGGCTAGATGAATTATAATTAGAACCCAGTGAAACCTACACAGGTATGTCGCCATGGTCAATTAACAAAACTGAGTTACATGCACAGTACAAATCAAAATATAGCAAGTAGTGCAGCACTTACCCTGGGTTGTAGGGTAAATGTATGAAGTCTTTATATTTTTTGAGCCACCAATGCCTGTTCCACGTATTTCAGGACGCTGTCTATATTTTTGTCCATTTTTTGCTTCGAGACTATGTGTGGGTCCAAGAAACCCATCGATTATTTGTTCTCTTTCACTTAACAGATCATGTATCTATATATACAAAAGCAAGGAGTTATATATATATGATATGATATTTATCGGTATTACACGAATGTAGACTGTGGTTGCACACACTTACAATGTTCAGCATCTCAAGAGCGGAGCGTCGAGGGCATCGAGGTTGAAGAGATCGAATAGGTTCTTGAAGTCGACTGCGAAGAAGCCCCTCAATGACTGTCGGGACCCGGATCTGCAAATCCGGACCCTCTGTGTATTCTGTGCTAGTCCAGGATCACGCTAGCACACACAGTCTTTACAGGGTTGCACATCACAAACATTCGCAGCGATATAAGAATAAATAGTGCAAACATGTATATAAACCGAGTTGTACGACCTTATGGTCTCCTTACATAAAAACAGCCACGCAAGGCTTACAGTATTCAGAGTAAAAGAAATAACAGCGGAACATAAATAAATATCGTGGAAGCCTCCATCTCTCCACAGGCATCCGACTGGGCTTGCCCCCTAGTTACTCGGGTCCTCAATGTACTCCTCCTCCTAGGCTGGTGTAGACTCCTCCACTGATGTTGGGGTTGATAAGCAAGGTGGGATGAGTACACAAGGCACTCAACAAGTAATGCATGAATCGCGCACTAGTACTATATGCAAAGCTTATTCCAAAGGATTGGCTTAAATGGTTCTCTTGCATCAAACAACATTTTTAAACCAAGATCTTATTTAGTTTAAAGCAAAGGGAACAGCTTATAAGTAATACTATTTTCTTCAAATGGTTTTTCTTCGAAGATTCTCGACACACAGCCTTAATAGTTCATTTTCAATACTGGCACACAGCCACCCTTTCCACATTTTGTTTATGAAGATCTACCCCTTGATTGTAATCCCCGAGCAATGCTCAATACCGTGAGCACGGCTATTCGAATAGTTTTGACACTCTGCAGAGGTTGTACACTTTACCCACAAGATACAACCACTCACCACACAGGTGATTGTCCGTAACAAAGCTTTTCAGAACCTCTACCTTAACTAAAAACCTCTCCCAGATACCCTCACTATCACTTCCCTCACACAGAGCCAAGTATAGGACAGTCAATCACCGCTGGATGGGCACCAAGCCGTAGCACGTGCACGCTCCCGCACGATACACCCCGTGCAATCGCCACCCCGAGGTATCGTGAGGAAAGATATCGAACCCTAATCAACTAGGTCTGTCCCATATCAGACATGTGGTTGTACGTGTGACTCAGATCAAAGGCTTGCAAGGTGAAGTCCTTAACTGACCAAGGTAAGACTTCCAACACTCAATAGTGGCACACAACCCATTGTGGCACACAATCTCACAACACTCATCAACCCAATGCCACACAGGCCCACCAGGCACACAGCCTCTTGCCACTTGCCCCAGTCTAAATCATTTCCCACCCAGTTGATTATTGTGCAACACATGCCAGCAATAACTCCACATCGGTATGGAACCACAAAGGTCTCCATACTTCTATCTCATCATGTGGCAACATCACACCACTTTCAAAATACATTCAATATTCCATTAGTCAATATTGTAGCATTTTTCTGAAAGATCATTCATGACCCGTTGCAAAGCTAAGCATCTACTCACGGTCTAGCCTCTCGTGTTGGCATCATATTATTATCCAACTAGTACAAACAAACATAGGGTGACAATGATTTAGGGCATACAATTAATAATTTCAAGGTGGCATAACAGAATGGGTTGATTAACTATGTTATCCCAATTTAAATTAGATTCATTTTAAATAAATAAGCATGCATAATTTCAAAGCATAAATTACATTTTAAAAAGCTGGGATCAAAATGATCAAAGCATCACTTGCCTTCAAAGAGTTGCTGGTCGTGTTCCGAAGCTTGGTCTTGAGCGACGAAATCTTCCTCGAAACTTTCCGACAAATTTGCGTCTACGCGTATAAACAAAATATGCAATAAATAGCTAATACAGAGGACTATATGACCTAAAAAATTCAAATAAAATTCATCATTAAATATATCACATTTTTATAAATTTTTAGAAATTTGAATCACCCAAATCCGAGTTAAAATGCAAAAGTTATAGTCATTCGAAGTTTGAATAAAATCTGAAAATACAGAAATTAAGAAATCCGATTTTTCCAAATTATTTTTATACTAAAAATTCGCATTTATGACGTCAGCATCACATCATGATGACGTCAGCATAGAAATGAATTTCGGCCAAAATATTTTTATATATAAAAAATATTTATGACGTCAGCATGACACGTGGCAGCCTCTAGTGCCGCCACGTCGCCTCGGTCTATGGGCTTGGTTCACGGCTCGGCTCTGGTCTACCGTGGAATTGGTTCACCAAAACAGCGCATCCACGCGGCAAGATCTGAGCCATTCGTTGAATCAACGGCCAGATTTCATCACGCCACCGCAGCGCACCGAGATGCGTGCGACACGCGTCGCGCATCTGGCGGTCAGCCACGTATCCAACGCGGCGATGCCTCGGACTCCACGCCTCCACGCGTCGCACATCCAACGGCGCACCTGAAATTAACGGCTGGATCACGCGCACGTTCGGCGGTGTCTCGGTTTACGCACGGCCACGTGGCAGGATCGCAACGGTGCGCTCGAAACCGACGGCTGGATCTGGTCTCTGCCCGAGTCAAAACGACCACGCGTCAGCACGCGATTCGGCAAAGGCGTGGCGCAATCACCACCGCACGTTCAAATCTGAACGGCGCGGATTCTTAAGGCAAAACTGGATCTAATCTCCACCGTTGAGATTTAATCCAACGGAGCAAGGTATCCGAGTTGTTTACTGTGCATGGCGCAACGTGGCTCAATCCTACGCGTTCACTAACGATCCAACGGCTAAGACAAAAACATAGCGCAGAATAGATCTAATCCAAGCCGCTCACTCTAGATCTAACGATCAAGATTCAACTAACGTGTAAACCTAAGAGTTAATCCGCATCGTCCATAACCGATCTAACGATTCGATCTAATCTAGGCGAAAAGAGAAGGCGACGTGGACGCATCGGAACGTCATGATGCGCATCGAACGGTCGGCGAGGGTTGGCGAGGTCGACGACGGCGCAGAAAGAGAAGGTCACGAGTCGGGAAGATGATGCACCAACGCTCACGGGCTTCTCCGGAGAAGGGGTAGTCCACTCGATGCGGCTTGCTTCGTGAACTCGACGGGTCGAGCACGCGGAGCGGCTCGGACGACGACGAGAGGAAGCAAAAACAACGGCGGTGAGCGAAAGCAACTACGGTGAGTAACAGCGGGCGCTAGAGGTGGTCTCGGCGTGCGTGCAAGGAGTCAAAAGACGCGGCGTTGAGCCCTCTGCAGAACGCACTCACCAAGATGGCTTAAAGGGCCTCGACGTGAGCGAAACTGCCGGCGGAAATCACGGCCATCAAAGCCCACGCCTCTCCGGTGATCTCGCGGGACGGCGACGTGGTTCTATCCCACCGCTCAGACGGGCGATGATCCGGCGCGCGTCGCGGGCGACGTGGCACACTCGCAGCGCTCGATCGATCGGATCGGACGGCTCGGGGGCGGCGCTAGGGTTTGCGCGCGAGCTGGGCGGGCTAAGCACGCCTGGGCCTACCAAGATTATTCATCCGATTTTTAAATCATTTCTTATTAAAAACAATTCTAAAAATTCAATTAAATCATTTGGTGCTTTTAAAATAGTAGAAAAATTCTAGAAAAATTCCAGAAAATACTTTGAGCCATTTGGGACTCAAATAATATATTTTCAATAAAACTTTGCAAAAACTTTTCCATTATTTAATTGTTTTCAAGGAAGGCCATATTTGAATAAATCCAAATAAATTTCAATAAATTCCCAAAAATTCTCAAAAAACAAAAATATTCCAAAATTTAAATTAGAGCAAAATTTAGGGTGTTACAATGACTCGTTGAATAGATGCTTAGGCTTGAAGCTGACCGAGATACTCGTTATACGGTCTTGCACTTGCTTTTTAGCTTGGTCCATGTACCAATTATGCAATCTAACGTAAGCCATAGAAAGGTTCTTTAGGCGATCTCCCGTTACTAAAGGCTCTCCTAGCTGTTATAACTGGGCCAACAGGGCAATCGGATAGTCCAATGCCTTCGTAATCTTCTTCGATTTGCCCTTACCTTGCTTTCTGCTATAGGGAGTCTTCACAGGAGATGAGTGGGCACCAACCCACTGAAAGTCCTTTGATGCAGGGGGTTGGGGAGCTGATTTGTTGGCCTGCTGAGGTGCAGCAAATGACTCAGGCAGTTGGGGTACTTCTGATCATTGAGGATTGGCGTCCAGGGAGATGTTGCTACTGGGCCACTTGATGAATGTGCGAATGATATCCCCTAGTGTCACGATCTCGTTGTTTGGGGGCATCGGTAGTGGGATGGTCTTGAAACTATCATGTAAACCGTCCATATTAACCTTCGTGAAACCCAGCGCCACCAGGGTACCGTGCACTAGCCCCCTTCAATGGATGGATACGTGAGGCCCCAAGCAGCTTGAAGAGGAAGGGAGACATGGGCAAGTCTCACTTGGAGATTGCACCGCGTGCCTTCCTACATAACGGTACATAATTAGATAATGCGTCCAACAGCTATATCTATGGAGCATTCAAGAGATATATATTAGTACCTTGATGTCACGCACAGGAAATTTCTAGGATCTCGAACAAAGATAGAATTTCTGTCACCAAGTTGTTGCAGTTCTCGTCAGTAAGTGACTTCCAGGATTGACAGGTGATGAAGACTTCCCGTGCGACTATCCTCCATAATGTCTGGAATACTATCGCTGCCTTTCTTAGTTCGGTAGGGGCCCCATCCTTTGGATCAACTACTGTGATGGTATATTGGTCCGTGGGCCTTTTATTTGCTCCTATTGGACCTCGAGGAGGTTTTTCTTTCATTGGCTCATCACATCCTTGAGACGACGAATGAGGGGACGCCATCTTCTTTTTAACTAGACCTGCTGTACCATATTGTGTGTTGAAAATTATTATCTCCATCATTGCATATATTATATAATCTATTTAGGCCTCAAAAGATAAGTGAGAGGGATATATTATCAAAACATAAGTGAGAGAGATTCTTTCCGGGATTCCACTAGAAGAGGCATACTTGCAATCTAGGCTGGTTTTCATGGCTCAACAGGAAAGAAAAGTAATCAAGCAAGGAAGGCTACCAATTGATGACTGCTTTTATTTGATGGGTTCAAAGGTAGTATATGGTTGGCAAAAGAAAAAAATAGAAATATAACATCCCAATGAATGAGGTTGTTTAAAATTTAAAGAATCTAAACTCCACAATCCATAACCACAGTTATTTCAAAAAATATAAAATCTATTAGCATAGTTATTTCAGCAAATACATTTTGGTTGCTTATTTAATACTCTACATTTTGCTCTTCTTATGCCAGGGCCTCCCAATATTTGCAATTGGTGTTGGACTGAGCACATATGACAAAGCTTCGGATACATTAAAAACACCACAAGGGAGAAGCAAATTAAAAACAGTCTCAAATATATATAAACTATATCACCTTTGCAGTTTGGAAACAACAGCACTAAAAATACATTATCTTGATGAATACATTTTAACAGGGAACAAATACAGCAAGTACACCAGTTGTTCACTAGCATTAAGCAGACAAGCAGTGCCATGAACATTTTGAGAATAAAAGGGCATAAAATCAATTGCATGTTCATAAACCAACCAAGCACAGTAAACCATGAAAAACTATGACAGACCCATGTATACATGCACTTGCCCTACATGGCACTTGAAAATGTACATGTTACAAGATAAGCTCATAGATGGCCTAGTAGTAATAAGCCAAAGACTAATATGATCAGCTGCTATAATAAAAATATGTGCATGCAAGCATGCAAACAAATGCACAGATCCTGACCGAATCACCATATAACTCTTGATGCACAAATGGGTCAAATTTGTGGTCTTGATGCTCTTGGATATGTCTAGATTATAACAACCAAGATGTGTGGTATAGATTGATTACATTTTCCATTTGTTAATTATATGAAAGCAAATAGCCAAATACATGTTGGCATAAACTCGGTTCTATAGTTGCTTTGATGGTAACTTATAAGCAATACAGGCATGGTACATGCACATTTTTACTTTTGAAATCATTCACTTGGGCTCTTGTGCCCTAAATGTCATCGCTCGAATCCTTGTAGTTCTTGACTATTCATATATGGGTCTATGCACTCAAGTCTGTTAGTCAAGGTTTAGCTTAAGGATCATATATTGGCAAATAGCGGATGAGCACAATGATTTAGGTCGTGAAATAATAAGTATGGGACTAGAATGAACATTTGCAAAGTTTAAAAAGGAATTGAAGGGATGCAACCGAAACTACATCTATCCAAATAAACAATTCATAGAAGTAGCAAGCCCACACCATGGCTTGGCCTTTTTTTTTAAAAAAAGTTGCAGCCTGGTAATATTAATGGCAAGCTTGAACCAAACCAAACTACACTTGTATGTATTTTCTTTAAGTAGTTTTAGGTTTGATTTATATTTTAAATGAAATTATTTATTTGCAACTGAGAGATTGGTGTTTTTTTTGGTGTTGAATCTATTATTGTAATTCCTTTTTTGTTTTGGTTACTAGCATGAGTGCTCAACGCACACTGCTACCGAAAAGACTATAACAAATTTATATTGAATCATTCTATAGCTCATCAACAATAGTATTGCTTTTGATGCGCACTCGCATATCAGACAAGGAAACCATAGACCTCAAAACTAGCACAAGGAGCCAGATGTCAAAAACGCATGGCACTATCCTATATAATAAGCACAGGAGTTCACCTTGTGTACACCACGAAACCACAAAAAAGTGCCTCATCGTAGGCGGTGGGGGAGCCGGAGCTGACGTCGGAGCGGGTGAGCTAGAGGAGCAGGGCCGCAATGAGGAGGCGGCGATGGGGACCGGCAAGAGGAGGCGCCGCGGGGGGAAACACCGGTCGAGGAGGTGCCGTGGCGGGAGATGAAGTGTCGGCTAGGGTTTTGAGCGCTGGAGAGTGGTAACTAATCGATCTGCTCATCTGCTCGAGGGACCTTTTTATAGAGCCTCTATCACAGACGGTTTTAGGTCAGAACCATCTGTGATAAGACACATCATAGACGGTTATAAAATAGAACTATCTGTGATAGTTTATTATCACAAATGGTTCTAAACTAGAACCATCTATTATAGTGTATTATCACAGACGGTTCTAAACTAGAACCGTTTGTGATGTTATGAAGGAACCAATATCCAACATTAGTAAAGGAATTGCATAATGTAAATGGAATTTTGGATGAACCAACATCAGTGAAGGAATTGTATAAATGTATATGAAATTGTGGATGAACCAACATCTGTAAAAGAACGGGAACTTTCTTAAATAAATCAGATGCATACACAAAGATGTTTCGAATTTCTAGCATTTCATTAAAAACAACTCTATTATGCTGGAGAGTACACTTAAAATCATAACTCCACTTGCTTATTCTTTTGTATAAAAATTAGCCCTTCACGATGATTGACGCGTATATAGCTAAATTTCTCGGGTTGTTCTTCATGGACTGTGGTGCCGTTTCCGATAAGAGGCAACACATCAAATTGATTATATTCTTCCTCATTTACTACATTCTCAACTCCGACGATCCTCCTTTTTCCCTGAAGAACTACATTGTAACATCCCAAAATTTGCTTTAATATGATTTTATGTGTTATTTGTGCATTCTATGATTTTCTGGATTTATTTGAATTAACTTTAAATTAAGTATATTGATCTTTTGTTGAAAACTAATTAAATTTATGCAAAGCTAAAATAAAGTTTTGCCAAAAATATTTTATCTGAGTTCAAAATGTCTCAAAGTATTTTTGAGAATTTTCTTGGATTTTTCCTGATAATTTAATTGCCTAAAACTAATTAAATGAATTTCTGTAATTATTTTAAATCAGAAAACCGTGTTAAATTAGGTGAACAGTAATGGGCTGGAGCCCAATAATGTGCTCCTGGGGCCCATTTCTGTGCGGCCCAGTGCTTTGCACCGCCGACCCGTTGGCCTGTTTCCGGAAGGCGCGTCATCAGCCGTTGGATCGGATTGGATGGCTGAGATTTGAGGGTGGATTTGGAAACCCTAGCGACCGTTGGCCGTTGGATCGAGATCTTGCGGTGAGGATTGAGCCGCGTTGGTTTAGGAAAGGGAGGATCGTGCCCGTTGGATTTAGAAAGAGGATCGATCGACGGCTTGGGAGTCATTGTGACCGTTAATCCTTGATCGGACGGTTGTCCGTTGTCGTCTCCGATCGGGACTCGGAGTCCGTCGCCGATACGTCGCCGCCGCCGCGTGAGCTAGGTTTCCGTTTTGAGCGCGCTCGCCGAGGCTATAAAAGGGGAGGTTAGTATCCCGAGGCTCTTCCTTCCGTCACGCATCCGTAGCCCTAGCCGCAAGCGTCTGAGCCGCCGTCGTTTTAGAGCAAAAGCTCGCCGTAGTTCTAGTTGTGCCGCCGTCGTTTTTTTTGCGCTTCTGTGTCGCCGACGAGCCGTCTTCCGTCGTGTGGATTCCAGATCGGAGTTCTTCGAGTTGCGCCGCGTCGAATTCGGGGAGTTTCGTCATCGGAGCATCGCCGGAGCACCGTGGGGTCATCATCGTCTTCAAGTCCGGCAAGGGAGCGTCGCTCGTCGCCGCACCCGTGAGGTATCATCCGTGAACCGCTAGGATTGAGCCACGTGCGCGCTTGAGTAGATCGCCGTGTGAGCCGTCAGATTAGATCGAACGATCTGGATCGCGCCGCGTCTCGGACCAATCCTGTTGTGACACGTGTCGGGTTCAACAGCCGAAGTGTCGTGGACCGAGTCCGCCGTGGTCCAGCGCCACTCCGTGGACCAAGTCTATAGACCGTGACACGTGGCGCATCGTGATTGGTTCCAGATCTTCGCTAACGTCATGCTTACGTCATAATTGCGTTTTCAATTGGAAAATAATCCGATTGGAAGTTCTGCAATGCTGACGTCATCATGAGGTCACGCTGACGTCATAAATCAGTTTTCAATCTAAAATTAATTCGGTTAATTCTGATTTTCTAATTTCTGTAATTTCAGTATTTATTCAAACTTCCAAAGGCTATAACTTTTGCATCTTAACTCGGATTTGAGTGATTCAAATTTCGAAAAATTTGTAAAATTGAGATCTATTTAATGGTGAATTTTAATTGATTTTTGGAGTTCATTTTCTCTCTGTTTTGGTATTTATTTGCTTTTCTCCTTCGGTACGTGTAGACGTTGAATTATGCGACGCTTCGGAGGAAGATCCAACAACTCAAGAGCAAGCTCCAGATCAAGATCAGGACCTATTCCAAGGCAATTTGTGCTTTGATCATGTTGAACCCATGTTTGTAAAATTGCTTTAATTGTTTTACCCTATTGCATATTATTTCAAGTATATAGTTTTTTCAAATTAAATTGGGCTTAGCTATTATACCAAATTGATCTATACCCTACCTTGTCATCATATGCCATGATCTATTGTCACCCTAGTTTGGTTCAATATAGTTGGTTAGTAATGGTAATCAACATGGGATGGTTAGACCGTATTAGTTGCTTAGCCATGCCACGTCATCACATGTGTTGGAATCATTCATAATTAATCTTGATTAATGGAATATGGAACAATGTTATGAACTTGTGTGTCATGTGGGATCACACGATGAGATTGAGTTGTTTGTGGCGAGTCATTTCACGCAACGATGTTGAATTGTTGATGGCACGTGGTGCTTGGTAATCAACTGGGTGATATTCACTTAGATTGGGGCAAGTGACAAGGAGCGAGTATGCCAAGGTGGGCCCGATGGGCAGAGGGTATGTGGATGTCTTGCCTTGATCACTCTAAGGACTTAACCTTGCAAGCCTTTGACCTGAGTCAATCATGAAACCACATGTCTAGTATGGGCCAGCCTAGCTGATTAATTTGCAATGTCTTAGCTTTGGTACTATCTTGGTCGGTGTGAGTTCCCGAGTTATGGAGTAATTCACATGGCGCAAGAGGGGGGCCCTGGATGTGGTAACCAGTCCCACCAGTGTTGAAATCTTAGCGGGTGGTACCGGGTTAAGCCAGCGCATTGTAAAGGCTTTGTTATAATCACTCGCCTTTGTGGTGTATGGTTGTATCGCGTGGGTAAAGTGCATAACCTCTGCAGAGGTGAAACTATTCGGATAGCCGTGCTCGCGGTATTGAGCAATGCTCGGGAATTACAGTTAAGGGTTAGCTTAATTAAATGGACAACTTGGTTGGGATGGCGGAATGCCATGTGGAAGATTGAATTTGACTTAGGATTGGAAACTTGGTTTACTTAAAGAATGCTGAATCTATCTATTATTGTTATTTGTTTCACAGTCTTTACAATCTATTTATTGTATTTGTTCATAAATGCTGCTTATTGCAAAATAGCCATGATAGCCTATCCATTGGAATAAGCCTTGCATATAATTACATAGAATTGCATTCTGTGCACAACTTGTTGAGTGCTTTAAGTACTCACCCTTGCTAACAACGAAAATCAACAGTTGAAGAATCTACACCTGTGTTGGAGGAGGAGTTCCAAGAGGACGCGAGTTATTAGGGTCCGAGCCTTGTCGGTTGCCTGTGGTGAACTGATGAGCTATCTACGTTTTCTACTTTCCGCTGCTTAATTATTAGTTTATATTTCCAGCCTTGCCTTGCGTGGCTTAACAATGTAAGTCGGTCATAAGATCATACACTTAGCTATATCAATAAATGGAGTATTATTCTATTATCGTTGAGTATGATATGATATGTACCAATGTTGAGCTGTGTGCACTAGTGTTGATCTTGGGACTAGTGCGGTAAACACAATGGGTTCGAATCAGTGGATTCGGGTCCTTACATACATGTCGGTTCTTATTGGACGGGTCGGTTACATACAATACTTGAATAACTTGGTTAGCGAGTACAAATGGTTCATCTTGGTATCCGACGCGTGCGAGGTCGACAGTAGAGACACCGTACTTGTCAACCTTCACCTACTGGAGGTGGACCCAACGGTACCGAAATAAGGGGATCTTGAATAGTACATAGTCAAGCTCCCAAATCTCCTCTATGAACTCATAGTAGGAGCTCCTCGTCGACCAAGCGGTATTGAATGCATCTATGCGGACACCACTGTTCTGGTTTGTGCTCTTCCTATCCTGTTCTCCCGTGTAAAATGTGTATCCATTTAAGTCCTATAATTTCCATGTTACAACTGTAAATGTTGGCCCTTTTGCCTACCATGTCAGTGTATCACCTAACAAGGTCCCAGTGATGGGTCGCTCCTTCAACCATCTATTGAACTTAAGGTTATGATGTCTCGTGATTCAAGACTCCTGCCGCGTCGAATTCTCTTACCGCGGTCAGTGCTTATGCTCGTCGATGTATAGGGACACTACAGCCATGTGTTGCAAAATGGTGAAATGGGATTGAGCATAGGCAACCGGATCAGACGTGATTGCTTTCCTTCTGATGGTCCTGATACCCTAGAGCCTACCCTCATGGCGAGATCGAGGCACACCTATTGGTTCGACATGAGCCATGTAATTGACGCAGAATTCGACGACCTCTTCGGTTGCATAACCTTCGACAATGCTACCCTCCGGCCGAGATCGATTCCTTACGTAGGACTTGAGAATTCTCATATACCTCTCGAATGGGTACATGCTATGTAGGAACACGGTCCTACACATCTTTATCTCTATCACAAGGTGAACAATGAGATGGACAATGATATCGAAAAACGACAGAGGGAAATACATCTCAAGATTACATAGAGTTATCACCACCTCAGCCTGCAGAGTATCTAGTGCTTCAGGATCGTTGTAACATCCCAAAAATTTGAGTTTTGGAATGTTTGATTTCAAAATTGAACCATTGTATTTTACTTGAATTAATTCTAGCTTAATTTGAATTTCTAAATAATGAAAGGATTTAATTTGACTAAACTATTCATCAAACTAAAGAATTTCAGTTTTAGTTGGGTTCCTTGTGCTCCAAGGAATTTTTCTGTATTTTTGGGGATTTTTCTGAATTTATTTGATATTTATTTGAATTTATTTGGTTTTACTTGGATTTCTGGAATTATATAAAATCGGAAAATGATTTTAATTTCCAAAACGCTGTCGGGCCGAATCCTTTCCAACAGTTGCACGGCCCACCTTTCTTCCGCCATGCCTCGGCCCAGCCGAATCCCTCCGGCCTTCCCCGCTCTGCCTCGGCCCAGCTCCGCGGTCCGCCTTCTAGCGTCTCGGCCGCGTCGCCGCTCGGCTGCCTCGCCCGGCCAATTGCGTCGACCGTCCGATCGTGCCGCGCGTCGGTCCGAATCGCTCCGCGTCGCTGCGTTGCGCCGCCACCACCAACCCTAGCCGCGCCGTTCTTGAGTCCGGTCGGACACGACCTCTGAGACCCTATTTAAAGTGCCGCACGCCTCGAGGATCGCCTCTCGCGCCGCTTGCTTGCCCCTTCACCGCCGTCCGAGCAGCCTCCGTTGCTCGCGCGACCTCGTCGAAGTCGTCGCCGTGCCCGAGACCTTCCGTCGCCTCTGTCTTCGCCGCCGGTGCATTCCCGCCGCCGCCATCGGTCTCTTCACCTTGCCCGCGTCGTGCTCTTCCCGATCCGCACCCGCGCACGTCCGATCCGTCGCGTCTTTGCCGGGCACCGCGTCTTCTTCCCCGAGTCCGGTGAGTCATGCACCGCCGCTCGCCGTCGGTCCCCGTCGACGTTCTTGACCGTCCGATCCACGATGGATGCCCCGGATTTTGCCGCGTCACCGTCGCCCGTGCCTTGGCTCCTCTGCCGCCGGATCTCGCGTCGCCGTTGGATGCACGCCGCGTGGCTTGCCGCGTCAACGCTGGCGTGGCCGCTTGCGTCAGCCGCCGCGTCAGCCGATCTGCCCGCGTCAGCGATGACGTCAGCCGTGCGCCGAGCACACGGTGAACCGAGGCCGTGCCGTGGACCGAGTTGCGCAATAAATCCTTTTTCCGTATAAAAATAAATCCAGAAATTCTGATTTTCTGTATTTTCTCTGAATTTAATCTTTCGGAGGCCCGTTCTTGCTCATACGAACTCCGATTGAGGCGATTCAAGTTTCTAAATTTTTCTAAAATCAAGATCTATCTTCGAGAGCCATTTATTTTCAGCTTTGAGCTTGTTTGAGTCTCTGTTTTGTATTTATTTGGTTTCATTGCTTTCTTTTCCGGTAGACGCTAATTCCGAGGGAGCAAACGAAGACTTCGAAGACCAAGATTCAGCACTAGATCAGCAAGGCAAGTCGTAACCTTTGATCATATCGATCCTATGTTTGCAAAGTAATTTGTTTTATACACTTGCATGCTATTTACGTATCAATGTTTATTTAATGGGAGTAGATGTATACCTAGTTGACATTATGCCACCTTGATTAGTTGTATGCCATGTATCCATTGTTAAACCTAGGTTGGGACATTACTAGTTGGACATGATCATTATACCAACCCTGGGTTATCGTAGTTATGCTTAGACATGATGATATATACGTTGGGATTCATATCACATGTTGAATAATGTTAATCTTGACTTAATGAGATATTGAATCGTGGCCGGTAGCCACTGTTGTAAAATTTGTTGTACCATGGCGGGGTTTGCCATTGGTCTTGGTTGCACGAATTGTTTTCCCTCGGGCAAGTGATCGTGAAGTAAAGGGGGTGCTTTCTAGCACATTGGGATGTGGATGTCTTGCCTGAGACAACTTAAGGACTTAATCTTGTGCGCCATTGAACTGGGCCTAACCGTACTTCCACAAGTCTGGTATGGGACAGACCTAGCTGATTAATTTGCAATGTCTAGCCTTGAGTACAGCCAGTTGGTGGTGTGGGTTCCGGGATGGACGGGTAGATTCGCAAGGCACAAGAGGGGGCCCTAAGGGGCGAAACCTTAGCGGGCAGTACCGAGTTTAGACAGTGCATTGTAAAGGCTTTGTCATGATATCTCTGCGACACACCAAAGGAAGTGTGTTAATATCGATTGCGCAAAGAGATTTCATGTCTTGTGGGTAAAGTTGTACAACCTCTGCAGAGTGTAAAACTATTCGAATAGACGCGTCCGCGGTCATGGACAAGCCCGGGAATTTCACACGGGGTATAGAGTATTTCATGAATTGTGGAATGTGGAATTGTTGGGATGTGAACGGGGAGTTCGCTGTTGTGATTGTTGTCTATCATTGATCTATCAGTTATTTATTTATTTATGTTTTCATAAATATGCTTTCAATCTATTTATTGTATTTCAATTCAAGTTGTTGCTTTTTGCAAATGAACTATATAGCCATCCTTGTCAAGCCGTGCATGAATATATTGCATCAATTCACTACGGCTTGCTGAGTACTTTTGTACTCACGACTTTATGCCCTTGTTGATCAGTTGCTGAAGGAGATAATGAATCTCATGAGGAGGAATTCTATGAAGACTACGTGGATTAGGAAGGCGTTCCCCAAACGATTGCCTGTGGCATGTCGAATGGCTCAAGTTATCTTTTCCGCTGCAATAATTATTTGTTTCTTAAACCCTTAAGGCATAATGGTGTAAACATTGACTATAAGGTCGTTTGCTTTATTTAATAATAATTTGCTTCTTGTTAGTTAATTCGTTGTATGGAATGGTATTTCATCTATGTTTCCACTGTGTGCACTAGCGTGATCCTGGACTAGTGCAGTATACACAGAGGGTATCGGATTTGCAAATCTGGGTCTCGACAATCGTTGACCTTTTGAGCAATTGTGTTAAAGAAATAACACAGCCTCGTGATTGTCTCCCGGACCTTGACCGGCAAAAGACTTCTAATTGCGACAGGGATCATTTGTGTCATCAGCACATGACAATCATGAGACTTCATACCAGTTAATTTCAAATCTTGCATCGAAACAAGTCTTTTCATGTTAGAGGAGTAACTAGACAGAACTTTCATACTATGCAAGCACTAGCACAGTTCAGTTCTCTCGGCCTTGGACAAAGTGTAACAAGCAGGTTCGCAGTATGTTTGGTCTTTATTGGTCTCTTTCGGTGCTAACTAAGATCTTATTCCCATATTGACCAAGTCAAGCCATGCATTGATACCATTCTTTGTTTTGTCCTTAATGTTTAGTAAGATACCAATCAAGCTATCATAGATATTCTTCTCTGCGTGCTGCAGAGACGTTGATGCAGTGTCGAACTTCTAGGTGCTCCCAGTAAGGTAGGTCCCAAAATATTGATCTCTTCTTCCACATGCTCTTCTGACGGGTCTTTGATTTACGTCCCTTTCCATGCGCAACATCCAAATCCTTAACAATATCATGAAAATCTTTCCCGCTTAAAAGCCTTGGAGCTGAACCGTCTTCGTTTCTTCCGTTGAATTGTTTCTTCATCTTGCGGTATGGGTGATTCCTCCGAAGGAACCTATGGTGACACATGTACACAGTTTTGTGCGAGTGATTCAGCTACACACTCTCCTATCATCTAAGCA
The DNA here is from genome assembly GCA_036346275.1 of Otatea glauca. Classification (NCBI taxonomy): domain Eukaryota; kingdom Viridiplantae; phylum Streptophyta; class Magnoliopsida; order Poales; family Poaceae; genus Otatea; species Otatea glauca. The sequence continues at coordinate 37,793,550 of CM070715.1, read as the reverse complement.
GTGAGTGCAGGCTTTGGTTCCTTTTGTACTCTGGCCCGACAGGTTACCAAAGGCAAGGTAATCTTTTATGGTGCAGAAGAACAGGCAGTGCAAAGTGAAGTTCTCTTGTTTGTACGTATCCCATATCTGTACCCCGGGAACCCACAGTGTTTTCAGATCTTCCACCAATGGTGCCAGGTACACATCAATATCGTTCTGAGGTTGTTTCAGTCCTTGAATAAGTATAGACAATAAAATGTACTTCCGCTTTATAGACAACCAAGGTGGAAGGTTGTAGATATAGAGATTCACGGGCCAAGTGCTATATCGGCTGCTCATATTACTGAAAGGATTTATTCCTTTTGTACTCAATCCAAACCTTATATTCCTCGGATCCGCACTGAATTATTGAAACCTCCTATCATTGTTTCTCCACTGGGTAGAATTTGCAGGGTGTCTTAGCATTCCATCGCTCTTACACTCCTCCGAGTTCCAACGCAGCAGTTTTGCCTCCTTTGGGTTCGCAAACAAAAGCTTCAAACGGGGAATGACAAGCAGATACCATGCCACCTTAGCAAGAGATCCTTTCTTCACCTCGGTGCCCTCGCCGTCATCATCTAAATGACTCTTATTCTTGTACCAGGATGCGTTGCACACCGGACATAAATGCAAGTTTGCGTACTCTATGTGGTACAGGATACAGTCGTTCGGACATACATGTATTCTTTTTACTTCCATTCTCAGGGGACAAAGAACCTTCTTAGCTTTATAAGTGGTTGTCAGAAACTCGTTTCCCTCTAGAAGCATGTCTGCTAATAGACATAACAGCGGTGTGAAACTCTTGTCGGACCATCCGTTGCTTGCCTTCAATTTCACCAGTTCAAGTACAGATGATAACCTTACTTGCAGCCTGCGAACAAAGGTTTCTCTGAGTCCTGCATCAAGTCTCAGAATTTACCATATTCTCTGTCATCATGGTTCCCTTCTGCGTCGCACAACATTTGATTCAGATTGTCGTCCTGCAACCTATCCTTATCGAAAGCACAATCGATATGATGATCCGGCATCGACGATGTTAATACTACCTGCTTCCTGTATATTCTGTTCTTCACATTGACTGGTACAACATGTATACCCCCTTTTGAATCCACTTAGAGTCAAGTGTGCTTCGATCTGCGCTGAGTTTTGAAACATCTTCAAATTCTCGTAGTCAATGCACGGACAAGACATAAACTACATCTCCTTATTAAACATATCCTCCTCTGCACCTCTTTTAAAAGCGAATACGCCATTAATGTACCTGGCACTCACACGATTTTCAGTGTACATCCAACTTCGATCCATCTATGCTACGCATATAACATTTAGTGTTAAATATTGAAGTACACTAGGTGTGCGCATGCACATATTCTTGCACTGCTAGCTACTTCTTGAATATAATGCAATTATATAACCAATTACTACCTTAGAACACAAAGAACAAATGGATCTACAAGCTATCGATCTAAACACAATCTTCAAATTCTCTCTTCACCAAACTAGCTACCTAAATCTTAAATATAATAATGCAGTTAGAACCAATTACTAATCTTAGATCATCGAGAACACATGGAACTACAAGCTAGATCTAAATAATCTTTAAATTCTCTCGATACCAAGCTAGATCTTGAATATAATGCAAATACCCATTACTAACCTTAGATCACCAAGAACACATGGATCTACAAGCGAAATCTAAACAATCTTTAAATTCTCTACCAAGCTATATATATCTTGAATATAATGCATTTAGAACCTGTTGCTAACCTTAAATCACATAGAACACATGGATCTACAAGCTAGATCTAAACATTAATCTTCAAATTCTCTCCTTACCAAGCTAGATCTTGTATATAATGCAATTAGAACCTATTACTAACCTTAGATCACCAAGAACAGATGGATCTACAAGCTAGATCTAAACAATCTTCTAATTCTCTCCTTACCAAGCTAGATCTTAAATATAATGTAATTAGAACCCATTAGTAACCTTAGATCTCCAAAATCAAATGGATCTACAATCACCCTTCAAAATCAATTGTCTTCTTTCACCATATCGCCTCACAGTCGCAGCCACCTCAAAGATAGATCCTGAAACCCTAAGAAACACTAAGTGGATCGGAGCTCTGTATTATATATCGCTAGGAGATATCACAGACGGTTCTATTCATAAACTGTCAATGATTTACATAGAATCCCAAACGGTTTTATTCTAAAACCATCAGTGATAACTGCAGTAGCTATCACAGACGGTTTTAAACTAAAACACTGACGGTTTATGAAGAGTACCGTCTATGATGATGTCACTGACGGTTGCACTATAGAACCATCAGTGATGTTCCTCATCACAGACGGTTTTTTCAAAATCATTTGTAATGAGGCGTCTAATATATGCCTTTGTGTAGTAGTGTTTTCATGTCAAGACTGTCCAAACAATACAGGACCAAGAGAAAACTTACATCTGATTTTGACCATGCCATATCCAGGATATCACTTGCATGGCCATGAAACTCATGCAGCGGTGTCTCTGAAATATTAAAAACTTTCTTCGGTATTATGGCAATGGCACGGCTCCGACCTTTTCCCAGCTTCTTTTTAAGACCGTTGTTTTTGTTCATGTATTCAAGAGGCGCCTCTCTGCCATACAAATTAGGACAAGACTCCACTTCTCTTATCAGCCAAATGCGTACAAAGCAGTCATCGCTACCACTAGCTAAATACCACCCAAATGGACTAAACTTGATGACCCTAATTAAACCCTTGCGGGCTTTGATTTCTTGACACAAGTAGACAGCTGAGAAGTCCATCCACTTTTTATTCTGCTGATGAACTTGTGTTCTGGTTAATGTACCTGTCATCACGTTTTTCACATTGTGTATCGAAAACACATATTGTGAGAGCTGCAGCTGCAGCTTGTTCTCTGCGATTCATTTTGGTCAAGGGTCCAGAACTATTGAATAAGTAAGTACATTGGTTCTTCTGAGCAATCTGTATGGAAATTTTCTTTTTCTTTTTGGTCAGCACCATATGTCATTCCTGGTCTTTGGCCTTTTTCTAGTTTCACACGCAGGCATTTGACGGATTAGTATTGGGACATTTCCTTGCATCTTGTACTACTCAAACCTGTCTTACTGTTATAAATGTAGCTGTTGATTTGAGTTATAAAGGACCATTGCGCCCCAGCGAGCAACGCATAGTGCAGGAGTTTCTTGTCGTGTTGTTAATCAGGTAATTGTGCCTTTGCCACTACTTGATAAAAGCTTTAGGTTGGATCTAGTTCCCAAAAAGCAGAACATTATCTAATACTTTTTACATGATTTGTATCATTTTCCAATGTGCTTTCTAAAGCTCCAAGATGTTGTATTCTTTTTAGACATGTATTTAAAAATTTAGGCATATTAGTTTTATATTTTTTTATCTCAGTATGATATTAGAGTTTAGGTTGTGTAACCTACGTCTCCCGTTCGATGTTGCTTGTTTATAAATATGCTGACATAGCATATTTATAAAAAAAGCACTCTTGAATTGTCCATGTTTTTTGGTCAGTTCGAGAATATATGGTTCGGGTAAGTTTCTAAGCTGTTGTACACCTGCAGAGAAAATTTCGCTACCATCTCCCTGGTGTTCTCCAGATACACACCTTCTTGACTTGTTGTCGAGACGTGTATTTGAAGAATAGCAGGGAGATGCTGTCGAAATTTTCTCTAGAGTTGTACAATAGCTTAGGAACATGCCCGAACCACATATCCTCGAATGGAATTAGGACTTAACCTAATTAGAGATTTGGAGTCTTCGTTGGTAGGTACTAAGTTGGTCAACAGATAGATGTTTCTTTAAGATCATCCATTAATCTGTTAATTCACTACAATATGCTAGTACAATAATATTCTATGCATTATCCACTAATCTGTTAATTTACATGATTCATTGTCAAGTTGACATAATGGTTATGAATTGCTTTCTCTCATGTGAAATATATGATCATGTCAAATATATGAATTGCTTTCTCCCATTAAGTTTAGGTTTGATATATATATATTCAAATATCACAAAGAGATAGCACCGGCTCATCGCCAGACAAAATAGAAGGTGATGCTGAGAGTTGAGTAAGGTGAGAAAGGCCCAGGACAGAATAAAGGGGCTACAGGGAGAACGCCGCTGGTTCTCCACTTTGATGCCACGGGGGTTTGCACGGGTTCTCCCAAGTATAAGGGGTGCTACAGATCTTTTCTTGACAAATTGATGAGGGAGAGAGTGCTGATTATGGTTCACAAGGATCACTACGCCAAAACCTGCAATAGGTGACGGTCTATTTGTGGCGGTTTTTTTCGAACTGCCACAAATATAATTATCAGTGGCGGTTCTATATTGAAAATGGCGGGAAGAATATCAATGGCGATTCTATCCTCGAACCGCCGTTGATAATGCATTATCAGTGGCGGTTCGAGGATAGAACCGCCACTGATAACAAATACATCATTAGTGGCGGTTGAAGGATAGAACCGCCACTGATACTATTGGATTATCCGTGGCGGTTCAATCCTAGAACTGCCACTGATAATGCATTATCAGCGACAGTTCGAGGATAGAACCACCACAGATAATGTTATCAGTGGCGGATCTAATTAACAACCGCTAGTGATAATATTGCCTATAAATAGGTGGTCAGTAGCAGCACTGGTCTTCTTCCTCCCGAGAGTAAACCAAAACTTCTAATTTTCAGATTTTGTTTTCTCCAATTCTTGTGCTTGTACTTCCTCTAGTTGTTCCTTGGTGAGTTATTTTTTCTCCTCTCTTGATTTGTGTTAATCTTGTTGCAATTTAATTTTTAAATCTAGTTTAATTAAGGTTTATATGTAGATGAGATGAAAAGTTTAGATTTTGTTTATTTTTATTTACCTACCATAAGGATAGTTGTAGCCCTTTTGGCCGTTTTCGTTCAACGTAAACTTTAGTGTCATGATGGCTTTTCAGCAATGCATTTAGCTTTGCAGCTAAACATTATAATTCATAAAATTTGTTTAGAATCATTATCCAAAGTATATACTATATTATTATGATGAAATAATCATATTTCATCATGCTTTCCATATAAATCATGTCAGTTAAATAACCCTAAGTATTATGTTTTCTAAGCTTTATAATATGAATCGATAGTAATGAAGAAGTCTATAATAAAATATTTGTATCTTCAGAACCTTCTTAAAAACCATGAATAAATCTAGTAACCTAGCTTAATAAATCTAACTCATTTAAAACCCTTCTTATGTAAAATGACTTAAGGCTAAGTGATATTTGCATAATCCTTTAACTAATGTCTTAATTATATTAATCCAAATAATTTTAGCATCTATAATTCGAAATTATAAATGCAAGAATTCATAATTGTAGCCTCTTGAATTCATAATTCAAGAATAGATAATCTTTAAGAGAAACCGTGTTTGTTCTCTATAAAAGTCATTACCTATGGGAACGTGTAATTATCTATATCATGAGGTCCTGAAATCAATTAATCCAAACCCTAAAACATTCCTGTTTTCTTTAGTGAATCTTTATTTGGTTTTCTGTCTGTTTTCTTTTTGCCCTTATTAAAGCATGTTATTTGCTTTATTTCCGTTGAACGACGTGTAGAACCCGATGTCGCCGTTTCCGTCGTCGACTTCATCTATTGCGACCTTGTCTTCACCGTAAGCAATGATTAAGCAAGGCAAGCATTCCTTTGACCATCTTGATCCCAGTATTTGATTTGCATTGTGTTTACTAAAATGTTTTATGCATGCGTTTACTTTCTGTAAATTCTCTATTTTGTGGTATTGGTAGATATACCTGTTGTCACATGAAACTCCTTGATAATTATGGAAATGTGAACCTTGATAACCATAAAATAGGGCTAGACATTACTTAATGTCAAATTGAGTATATGCGATCATGTTAAACCTGCTTAGCCATGCTTTAGCTTTTTGTGGGGCAGATGATCATGATTAAAATTGTTTCCTGAAATGTTTTATATGGAACCTAAATGGTCCTTTTTGGGAAAATGGTTGCTGGTAGTTTGCTAAAAACCCCAAAATAAAACTATGGTTTGACGCGGGCGATTATTAGCAATAGCCGGATGTGCAGAGGGATTTGCACGTAGTGTAGGGTGGAGTATTGCCCGTGTCGGATTAAGGACAGAGCAATGGGACGCTATATATCCAAGAATTTCGTACAACCACGAGGGCTTGTATGGGCGGGTCTTAGCCTATTAAGTTATTTAGATGTGGCTTTGCATCTAAGGAAGGCGGGAGATTGCACAGGCATTCCGATCAGGTTTGTCTGTAGGGGTTTCTACATACCAATGCAACGGTGTACGCCTTGCTATGAACAGAAATGTGGTGTTGGGTGTGATGAAAATGGATCCACGTTTTGGGTGTGTGTTTCTGTTTCTATGGCGAGGGTTAACGTCCTGGGCTGGTTCAAAGCCATGTCTAAGTAATGTAACGGCTCTGTATGATCTCCTTGCCGACACACCAAAGGAAGTGTGTTAATTGATCTAGCGAAAAGGTTGATCATTCCTTGTGGGTAAAGCTGTACACCTCTGAAGAGTGTAAAATCTAATCGATTAGCCGCGTCCACGGTCGAGGACACTTGGTGGAGTCATTCCAATGTTAGAGTCTTTGGTATTTTCTAAAATGGGTTTGGTCTGAACTTGTTTTAGCAACTATTGCTTTATGTCGAAGGGCTGACATTGATGGACCTTATGGTTTAAATTATTTGAACTCACGTCATGGAGGACTGTGAGTATTACTTACTGTTGTATCTATTTTGTGATCAATCAACTTGCTCTTATAAATTCCGTTTGCAAATGATAACTGTTTTACAATTAAATCTTACTTTATGCAAATTAACTATATTAGCCTTTCCTTTGAAATGGCCTGCATATATTATAGGTGTTGCTAAAGTCTTGCTGAGTACGTAAAGTACTCACCCTTGCTTAATTATTATTTTAGCTGGATAAGTTAGCAAGGCTTCGAGTCTCCTTTTGTCGCAGGTTGCGGGATCTTCTTCGTCGTGTTCTATCTGCAGTTTATGCCTTGTCAGTTGCCTGCGGGTCAGATGGGCAAACTACAAGATATTGTTTCTTTTGCCGCTTTATTCTCTGAGTTGTAGCATTTCCTCTATGTAATAGTTTCCTCTTTAATCTATATGAGGTATGGTTGTGATTCCAATTTTTGTAAACATGTGAGTGCTAGCTACTGATCCAGGGAATAGCACAGTAATCACATGGAGGTTCCTGTTCATCAGAACGGGGTCTCACAATGACTCAAATACTCCAACCATAGCATGTATTTTTGGCCAGTCACCCCTTTGTGACGTATCATTACCAAGAGTGATGAGTACGTTGCGGATTGTGAGATACATAGCAATAACGTTGGCAACAATCTTGTAATGTGTCGGGACCCGAATCTGCAAATCCGGACCCTCTGTGTATTCTGTGCTAGTCCAAGATCACGCTAGCACACACAGTCTTCTGAGGTTGCACATCACGCATATTCACAATGATATAAGAATAAATAGTGCAAACATTCATATAAACTGAGTTGTACGACCTTATGGTCTCCTTACATAAAATCAGCCACGCAGGGCTTACATTATTCAGAGTAAAAGAAATAGCAGCAGAATAAAATAAATGTCGTGGAAGCCTTCATCTTGCCACAGGCAACCGACTAGGCTTGCCCCCTAATTGTCTGGATCCTCATTGTACTCCTCCTCCCACACTGGTGTAGACTCCTCCACTCATGTTGGGGTTGATAAGCAAGGAGGGGTGAGTACACAAGGCACTCAACAAGTAATGCACATAATGTAGCACTATTACTATATGCAAAGCTTATTCCAAAGGATTGGCTTACTTGGTTCTTTTTGCTTCAAACAACATTTTTAAAACGGTATCTTATTTAGATTAAAGCAGTGAAACAGTTATAATAATACTAATTTCTTCAAATGGTTTTTCTTCGAAGATTCTCGGCACACAGCCTTAACAGTTCATTTTTAACACTGGCACACAACCACCCAATCCACATTTTTATTTTTGAAGATCTAACCCTTGACTGTAATCCCCGAGCAATGTCCAATACCGCAGACTCGGCTATTCGAATAGATTTTACACTCTGCAGAGGTTGTACACTTTACTCACAAGATACAACCATTCACCACATAGGTGATCGTCCGTAACAAAGCCTTTCAGGAACCTCTACCTTAACCAAAGAACCTCTCCGGTATTGACTTCACTATCACTTCCCTCACACAGAGCCGAGGTATAGGACAGGTCAATCACCATTGGATGGGTACCAAGCCGTAGCACAGGTACGCTCCCCCGTACAGATACACCCCTGTGTACTGTCACCCTGAGGTATCAGAGGAAAGATAAAAGAACCCTAATCAACTAGGTCCGTCCCATACCAGACATGTGGTTGTACGGGTGACTCAGATCAAAGGCTTGCAAGGTGAAGTCCTTAACTGATCAAGGCAAGACATCCAACACTCAACAGTGGCACACAGCCCAATGTGGCACACAGACTCACATCACTCATCAACCCATTGCCACACAGCCCACAGCACACACCTCTTGCCACTTGCCCCGCCTAAATCATTTCCCACCCATTGATTATTGTGCAACACATGCCAGCAATAACTCAACATCGGTACAGAACCACACTGGTCTCTGTACCTCAATCTCATCATGTGGCATCATCACACCACTTTCAAAATACATTCAATATTTCTTTAATCAATATTGTAGCATTTTCTCAAAAGATCATTCATGATTCGTTGCAAGGCTAAGCATCTACTCACGGTCTAGCCTCCCGTGTTGGCACAATATTAACATCCAACTAATACAATCAAACTTAGGGTGACAAAGATTTCAGGGCATACAAATAATACTTTCATGGTGACAATAACAATATAGGTTGATTAGCTACATTACCCAATTTAATTTAAATTCACTTTAAATAAATTAGCATGCATAATTTCAAAGCATAAATAACATTTTAAAATCTGGGATCAAAATGATCAAAACATCACTTGCCTTCAAAGAGTTGCTGGTCATTTTCCGAAGCTTGGTCTTAAGCGACGAACTCTTCCTCGAAACCTTCCAGCAAATTTGCGTCTACGCGTACAAACAATGTATGCAATAAATAACTAATACAGAAGACTAAATGACCTAAAAAATTCAAATAAAATTCACCATTAAAGAGATCACAATTTTATGAATTTTTAGAAATTTGAATCACCCAAATCCGAGTTACAATGCAAAAGCTATAGGTATTTGAAGTTTGAATAAAATCTGAAAATACAGAAATTAGAAAATCCTATTTTTCTGAATTATTTTTATACTGAAAAATTGGCATTTATGACGTCAGCATGACCTAATGATGACGTCAGCACCAAAATGAAATTCGGGCGAATATAAAAAATATTTATGACGTCAGCGATGACGTCAGCATGACATCAGCACGACACGTGGCGGCTTCTGGTGCTGCCACGTCGCCTCGGCGAGAGCGCTACTCCGGTGGCCTCGGCGACGGCGGAGACTCAGCGGACGGCGAGAAAAAGGCGAAAGACTACGGCGGCGCACTCAAGTAACTACGGCGAGCTAGAGCGGAGTCTCTGGGGCGTCTCTGTTAGTGTTATGCCCTTGAGGCAATCATTTAGATGATTGTAACATGACTATGTTTATGAATAATAATATGATTATTGGTCCAATGAATGTATATCATTGTATTGATCAACAAGTATGTGACTTGATTATGAAGCTCTTTACTTAATGATGTAATTCGATAAATATCTCTGATCGGATATCATCGTATAGGACTACGATGAATAGATCAGCACATGTAGTGATCGATGATCATGCTTCATAGATCATGGGATATGGAGATATCATCTCTACATTGTGGACCATGTTGAAGAACATGGGTTAGATAGACCCGCTATGGGACAACTGCGAGAATGTTTCATTCTTATGTGTCATCGATGTATCTCATACCTAGAAGATGTATGATCCTTAGACTGAGATTGTCATATTCCCTACATGTGTAATAGTTTTCCTTGGGGCTATCAAACACTACTTCCTAACCGGATAGTCATAAAGGTAGCTTTCATGTTTACTATGAAACGTGCGAGAGGAAGTGGCGATCAAGATGGAATTTGCCACTCCAATGAAACAGAGATATATGACAAGGCCACTCGTGTGATATGATTAAGAAAGTGCATGGCCATGCCGTGATTGAGGAGTCAATCACAACTTATTAATATATCACGGATACGAGAGATGGATTGAATCATCAAAGGATGACATGCTTCTGCCTTGAGATCAATCTTCATATACTTGGCAAAGGGATTATTACATGAGTTCTTTTGATAGGTTCTGCTCGATTTGATCACAAGTATGTTTGGGAGTTGGCATACTTTGCAAGAAGCCGCTACCAACTATTGGATTGAAAAGGAGTTTTCGAATCCATGTCCAAACGTATGTGAACCTGCAGGTCACACACTTAATGGTGGGACGCATTAATTTGGATTGGATCCGTAATTAATGAACCTCGTGGGCTTAGCATCTTTGGTGGGCCCCGGTTTAGGTTTCATCTCGTGGCTATATAAGGAGGGAGGAGGAGGCGCAGAGTGTGCTTTCCACGGTTTAGGTTTGATTCACTTGAAACCCTAGCCTCCTCCTCTCGCCGCCTCGCCGAGCGACTAGGTGCTTGCACACGACGCACGGCGTTCCATCTCTCGAACGTGTGGACTCTGCGGTGACGCTGCTGCGATCGCGGCGTGGGAGGACGATCCACGGCGGCGAGGACGATCCACTACATCGACGCAACGATCGCGGCGAGGACGAACCACTACATCGACGCGCGAAGGATTCCGCAATGCGCGTCTAGTGGTAATCTTATCTATGATCCTCTTCTTGCGAGTAGCTTTCTGGTTGCGCGGTAGTTTTTTTTTTCGTGCTAGCGTAGCATACCGCGTTTCCCTACAGTCTCGACGAGCGTGCGAGGAGTCAAAAGATGCAACGAGAGGAGCTCTGCCAGACGCGCTACTCGATGCACTTTAAGGGGCCTCGACGTGCGCGCAAACAGCGGCGAAAAGAGCGGAAACGCTCGGCGGTGTTAACTCCGGCGATTACGCCCGGTCGGATCGATGTGGCTCCATCACGGCCGTCCAAGCAGCGATGATCCGATGGCGCACGTTCGCGGTTGACGCGGCGCAACGGCAGCCGCTGGATCCCGATCCGACGGCAGTGCGGTCTGCGGCAGCTAGGGTTTCAGTGCGTTGGTCATGGCGGCGCGCGCGATGTGAGCTCGGCCCATTATTGTTCTTAGCCGTTTTTAAAACCTTTTTCATTAAAATAATTCCAAAAATTCAAATATTCCAAGAAAATAACCAAAAATACTAGAAAATTCCCAAAAAAATTCCAAAAAATACTTTGAGCTATTTGGAACTCAAATAAAATACTTTCAATAAAACTTTGTATAAACTTTTGCATGAAGTTAATGAAATTCAAGAAAGGTCACAAATGAATAAATCCAATTAAATTCTTATAAATTTTCAGAAATTCTCAAAAATAAAAAATACTCCAAAATTTTAAATTAGAGTAAATTTCAAGGTGTTACATAATGAGAACCCCATCGAGTCTCACTGGGCCTAGGCAGCCCCATCTCTTGATTTAATCCACTCCTAGTTTCAATTTTTCCATAATCAAGTGCTTTCATGATATTCTCAATTCTAGCATTTCGAAGCATGCCATGACGTTTACAAGAAACTTCAACAATATTCAGCAAGAGAGAGACTTGATCAAAAAACCACACAATCATTATTTCCTTTGGCAACAGCAACAAGAACTAATTGAAGTTGATGTGCAAAACAATGGATATAATAAGCGGAAGGTGAATCTTGCAAGATCAATGTGTTTAGACCTTTAATCTCTCCTTTCATGTTGCTGGCCCCATCATAACCATGCCCACGGATTTGAGTTATAGTCAAGCCATGACTAATAAGTAAACCTTCAATTGCTTGCTTAAGTGATAAAGAGGTAGTATCATCTACATGAACAACTCCAAGAAAATGCTCACATGGCCTTCCTAATTTATCAACATAACGCAAGCAAAGAGCAAGTTGTTCTCTATGTGAAATGTCACTAGACTCATCTGCTAGAATTGCATAGGGCTCATCACCAAGTTCTTCAATAATTTTCTTTCTAGTTTCTATGGCACAACATTGAATAATTTGTTTTTGTATCTCTGGGCAAGTTAAGGTGCAATTACCTGGAGCATTCTTCAAAACATACTTGTCCACTTCTTCACTATTTGCTGCAAGAAATTTCAAAAGTTCAAGAAAGTTCCCTCTGTTGCTAGACTCTTCTCTTTCATCATGTCCCCAGAATGCCAATCTTTGTTGCAAAAGAAACTTCAAACATCTAAGTGAATAAGTCAACTTCATTTTGTAAAGACGAAGATCTTCATCACTCCACTTATCAATATGATAATCAATTACTGTTTTGGGATTCACAAAGCCATTATATCTCTCTTGAGCTGCATTGTGTGCCTTAGAACCCACATGTTTGACAAATGCTTTCTCTCCTATATTCCAATCTCCAACCACCTTTAGTATATGTATCTGCCCCATTACCCTTCTTGAACAAGTAGCATACAAAGCAAAATACGGAATCCTTCTTAATACTATATGCAAGCGAATGATATTTAAAAATCCATAAAGGACTGCAATTACGGTCTCTATCCCCAATTTTTCTTTTTGGGAAATCATGTGCATAAGGTTTGAATGGCCCTTTAAGAATATATGCTCTTGGAATTGCATCATGGTCATTAACAGGATAACTTTGAATGGGCAACCTTTCACCTGGATCATGTGGAAGACGATTGATATCATAAGTAGATGACGGTGGAGGTGGCGGTGGTGAGACATCTTCAAATTGAACAGATGGCAGAGACGATGGCATAGGATTCACAATTTCTTCAATTACCCTCTCTTGTTATTGAGGTAACTCATTCGCCACGGTTGCAGTTTGTGACGGGGGAGGAGGTGAAGCAGCAGCAACCTTCTTTGCTGCATGTTTCCGAAAAAGAGATGCAATGTCTCCGTTCCTCTTCATAATTTAAAAACCTTGCAAATAAAATACGTCCATTGAGTGATTAAAATACTAACTAAGATAAGCAATAAATAAAGATATAACTATGTCAGCTATAGTAGGAGTCGAATAAAGTATATGAGATTGGAATAAAGTATATGGGATTAGGCTCACTGCTCACCACAACACAGCTCACGAGCACCAATGTCCCAAATAAACAATTAAACTTGTGGCTGTCGCTTGCCCTTTAAGCTTTGACGACCTGATGACCTCTGCTCTCAGTCCTCTTGTCACAACAATAAAAAAAGCATATGTAGGCTGCAGCTGGTCTCAAGCAGCCGGGCGCCGGCGGAATCGCGCCATCACAGAGATGATCCCGGGCTCCTGGCGCACGCGCGAGCAGCAGCCGGTGGCTGGCGCGGATGGCCAAGACGAGAGCGGAGGCGATCCTGGTGTCAAGATACTCGAGTATCGGTCGCGTCGCCGCGGGGCTTCAGCAGCAGCAATCGGAGGCGACCGGTGTTGGCGAAGGCGGCGAGGCGAGTCGTAGGCTGTAGCTGCGGCACGATCGTGATTTAGAAGATGAATCGCTCGTGGATCGATCTAATCGAGCGGCGCTACGGCTAGAACGAACAAGGTACGGGCTTTGGGCTGGGTCACGGATTTTTTTTACAGATTTTACATATATCATGTATGGGTTGAGCCAAATCTATAGGGTATGCCGCGGCCCACCCGACATACCCTGTAGATCCGCCACTGGTTTAGAGGAATGTACTTATTTCTGCAAAACAGGCTTGATCGCGTAGGCCATCGGTCTCTTTTCGATCGAGTTAAAAGTATAGACTCTGTTTTCACTCAGAGTGATGACGAGTAGAACCCAATGATTGCTTATTAAATGGTATGCAGTGCAAGAAAATAAGTTCATATACGGTTTAAGTGCGTACAAGTATTGGAGGGTAAAGTAGTACTTACTCATCGTGGTATGCGAATAGAATGAAGTCCTTTTTTATCCCAGCCTGCAATGACCGATGTAGTTGGCAAGAAACTCCGATTGAAACCTAGCCATAGTCGTAGGTACCATCTCAAGATCAATAAACCCAACTAGGTGTTTACCTATCACAGCTCGTTGCCTCATTATCCTGCAACTCGTGTCAAATATTAAAAATGTAATACAAAATCTTATAACAGTCGTAGTCGTAGGCTCAAACAATTTGAAAAACGCTCACCGGATCACCTTGACCAGGTTTGCTCCCCTTTTCGGGTGTTCGGCGGCAATGGCAGAAGTAGAGGCCATTGGCGTTGGGTTTGGTTTCGATGTTCCAGAAGGGGTATGGGTGTGTGCCACGAGAGGCTCTGGCCGGCCTTTTTATAGAAGAGAAAGGCGGTGGCAACAACACTTTGTGAGTTTGGCCGAGATGAGAATGGGGTCGAGATTTTACGACGGCACGAGTTTTCTTGGCGCCGGAGCAGAGCTGAAGCGAAGGGGTGGCAGGGTATGGCTCTCACATCGTTGCAGTTAATGGCGTCGGTGTTGATCGGGGAGCTGGCACAGAAACTCTTTGCCACGGCAGCGAAACCAGCCGGCTTGGCCTGCCGTGGCAACAATTGGCAGTCGAGGCAAACCAGCGAGGAACGAGCTAGGTGAGAACGCAATATATCTTTGGCGCCGCAACCTGTGTCTGGACTAGACAGGTGCGGTGGAAAGCTTGCCGTGGCAGCGATTTGGCGATGAATCCTTTGCCATGGTAGTCGTTCGATAATGAGACCAGATGATGAAACAGGGCGAGCAGTAGAGAGGTTTGGGTGGCTGACTTGTGGGCCAGTGGTGTCAGCTATGCTTTCCTCTGTATCCCTGAGAGCTGGGTCCCACATGGCAGAGGTAGAAAAACAAGGAACCGACTTATCCTCTATGATGGGCAGGTCACACTATTTTCATTAAAGGAAGGGTCAAATCATGGATAGACTTTTTGAAAAATTTTGTAGACGATCTGGAGACATATTTTACAATACTATAAAAATTTCAGATCTTAACTTGTCTTATGTAATTTTAAAAATTCTGATAATGTGACTGTTATATTTATTCATTTTTGGTTATTGATTTTTATAATGATTTAAATTGAGTCTATTTTATTTGAAATTTTTTATTGATTACCCCATGATATTTTAAGGTTTCTATAAAATTTTCAGAAGTTGATCAGCACTAGAATTTTTTATTAAATTCTTACATTGATTTGATTAGTTATTTCCCTTTTTGATTTTGATTTTTCCAACATAGAAACTTAGATTTTATTTTGATGAAAATTTTTAGATAGGTTCCCATCATGGCACTGAGGATAATAATATAAAATTTTGAAGTAATGATCATATTCACAAAATTTGATTTAATTCTGACATGGATACTATTTCTAGTTTCCAAGTACCATTTTAAAATTTCTTTTCACAGTAAATTGCACTCATACTTCTTTGAGACTGGACTAGAAGTATCCGGAAGTGACCTAGGATTTAAATAAATATTTCTCTGAATTTTATCTATTTGGGTTTTGGTGTCTATAAATTAAAAGATTAATTTTTGGCTTAAATTTTGATTTTTCTTAAGAGCAAAAATTCCAAGTAAATCACAGAAATACCAACTCTCAGAATAAAATCACAATTCATATTGGTATCTCACATTTTATTTAATTTACATTTTTGGGATGTTACATTACTAGACATTTACACTCCATATTTATTTTCTGCTTTTTAATTACGCTTTACAAAGTTAATTACTGTATTTAAATTCAAAACTTAGCTTTATGCTGAATCAACCATATGAACTTCCTTTGATCTAGCCTTGCACATATAAATGCTTTTGGATTGGTCACTTGCTAAGTATGTATGTATACTCACTGTTGCATGTTGAACAAATTTAGTTGAAAGGGAAGAACCTGAGTGTGGTGAAATCTACGGCACATGATTTGATGGTGAAGATGCTACGAACTAGGTCGTGTTACCCCAGTCAGTTCCCTATATGCTACGGTAAGCCATGTAGGCACTATCTTTATTTATCTTCCACTGAAGTCTTGGTTTTATGGTATTTGGCTATATATGGCCTAAGACTTGATATTTTATGTTCTATGTATGCCTACTTAATATTAATCAAGTACCCTTTATTATATTTTTCTACATGTGATTATCTCCTATATTGTATCATTCTGCACTAGCCACTGATCATGTGACTAGTATGGTTGAAACACGGCACGATTCTGGATCATGTGATCCCGAGGTCCCACAATAAACTTGCATGCATGACCCAATGCACATACACTACTACAGAAAATCTTATCACAGATGGTTCGGAATCGTCATCACAGACGGTTTCTCGAACCGTCTATAACCATGTGTGAGTGATGTTACGGCATACCACAGACGGTTGAGAAACCGTCTGTGATAGAAAATATCACAGACGGTTTCAAACTAAAACCGTCTGTGATATCATTACATCATAGACGGTTTTTAATTAAAAACCGTATGTGATAAGACTTCCAACAGACAACCATTTTTCTATTTGTTGGCTAGTCTCAGGAAATGCTAGCCACACCCTTTGAAAAAAGTAGATTACAGACTAAATAAATCACATTACAACCATTTCAGATTACAGGCATTACATCCATTTCATCAATCAACTCAGATTACATCACAGCGTGAAGCAGATTGCGTATGATTAATATTGCACGGCACATCTCTTTCAGAAATGAACTCAGATATATTAACCAAATGTAACTCAATACCATTAACCAATTAATATAATACACAACTACAATTTACAAATCTACAACACAAGTTTGACAATTAACCCAAATGGTAATTCAGAAAAAATACAACCCCTGAAGTTATAAGGCAGCGTGGAACTCACCTTTTTCATTTAAGACTTGACTGAGCAGGAAGGCATAAAGTTGTCCTCGAATTCGCTCGAGATCGGCCTCTCGCCAACGCAGCTTGTTACGATTAGGCGTTTTCTTAGTGACAAGGAGTTCCATGTTGTGGCAAACGTAAAATCCACAATGGTTATTTCCCTTTCCCTACTGGTGGCACTGCAAATATAGATTTGGTTAGTTCCAGAATCATTATTACGTAGTTTATATAGGATTATTGTGTATAGCGGATACCGAAAACTTAAAATCGTGATTCAGCTTTGCCCTGTCCTTGCCAGAAGGCCCTCCATAAGCTTTGTACACTTTGAACGCACTACGTGATTGCAAAAGGTTAGCCTCAGCTATTCTAGGAGAAACATACACGTTGAACAACCTACATGACCATGTTATCTTTGGAGGAAACGTAATTAATTACCTGGTGATTAATTTTGCGATACGTTTTAAGTGGTGGCTGCCACTCTGTAAGGAATCAAGGTAAATAACCCGATCGTTGATGGATGAATTACAATGAGAACCCACTGAAACCTACACAGGTATGTAGGCATGGTCAAATAACAGAACAGAGTTGCGAGCATAGTGCAAATCAATGTAGCACTTACCCTAGGTTGTGGGGTAAAAGTATGAACTCTTTATCTTTTTGAGCCGCCAAGGCCTCTCCGGCGTATTTATCGACAAATACTTAATCTTTGTCCATTGTTTGCTTGGAGACTATGTGTGGGTCTAGAAAACACACCGGTTGTTTGTTCTGTCACGCTGCACAGATCCTGTATCTAAATATACGAAAGCATTGAATCATATATATATATGACTTTTATCGGTATTACATGAATGTAGACTGTGATTGCACACACTTACAATGTCCAGCATCTCAAGAGCGCGGCGTCAAGGGCGTCGAGGTTGAAGATGTCAAAAAGGTCCTTGAAGTCGGCTGTGAAGAATCCCCCCAATGACTCATTGAATAGATGCTCAGGCTTGAAGCTGACCGAGATACTCGTTATGCGGTCTTGCAGTGGCTTCTTAGCTTGTTCCATGCACCAATTCTGCAATCTAACGCAAGCCATAGAAATGTTCTTCATGCGCTCTCCTGTTACAAAAGGCTCTCCTAGTTGGTATACTTGGGCCAGCGGGGCAATCGGATAGTCCAATTTCTTCGTAATCTGCTTCGCTTTGCCCTTGACTTGCTTTCTTCTATAGGGAGTCTTCACGAGAGACGAGTGGGCACCACCCACTGAAAGTCCTTTGATGCAGGGGCATAGGAGCCGATTTGGTGCCCTGCTGATGTGCAGCAGATGACTCAGGCGGTTGGGGAAGCTCCGCTGATGGAGGACGGGCATCTAGGGAGATGTCGTTGCTGGGCCACTGGATGAAAGTGCGAATGGCGTTCCCTAGTGTCACGATCTCGTCATTTTGGGGCATCAGTAGCAAGACGGTCTTGAAATTATCATTTACACCATCCACACTAACCTTCATGAATCCCGGTGCCACAAGGGTGCCATGCACCAGCGCCCCTTCAATAAACGGATGCGCAACCCCCGAAGCAGCTGGAATAAGAATGGCACCATGGACAAGTCTCACTTGGAGAGTGCACCGCGTGGCCACCTACATAACAGTACACAATTAGCTACTGCATTCAACAGCTATTTGTATGGAGCATTCGAGACATATATATAAGTACCTTGATGTCACAGACAGGAAATTTGCCATGTTCATTTGTGGGAGTGGCGGACGCACAGCTGCTCTTTTTGGTAGTGGAGCTGATTTTCCCACATACATCTGGGACTTGCGCAGGCTGATTATTGAGCCTTTCCTCAAGGCTTCTTATCTTATTGTTGAATTCTTCTCTTAGTCTTTCCTCAATCTTTTGTATCAGTCGTTCCTCTCGCTCTGCTTTGGTTCTCTTCCTACTCCGGTATTTTTCTGAGTCGTCTGGGAATCCCGACTTCCAGGGAACAAAAACCCCCATGCCTCGCGTGCGACCATGGTGCTCCTTGTTTCTCAAGGCCGTGGAGAGTACATCTTTCTCCCTGTCTGCCAAAAAAGTGCCCTCGGAAGATTGTGTACTCAACGCTACCTGCAAGATCCCAACAAGTTATTTCACTTACGAAATTACGGACTAATTACATATAAAGTTGGAAGTCCGATATCTTACCACGCGTTGGCAGACTTCCTCGTTTGTGGGGTTTGTAAAGGAGATGGTGCCGGAAGACGTGGCACTTGACCTTGTTCTCAGCCAGTCTCTGGCGCGCGGGTCAACGATAGATGCAAATGGCACACATGCCTCCTCGTCCTCCCTCTCCCATTGGTCCCTCTTCCCCGCGTACCCAGCGGTGCCAAGTCTGTGGGGGTGGGTGCTTCTTTCCTGCAGAGCCTTGTGGGCTTCACTTTGACGCACGAATTCATCCGTCGTCTTCGCCTCAACAAAACTTTGCCATACGTCCTCAGCAATGAACCCGTACTTAGAGAAGGAAGTCATGTCCTTATTGACATATTCCTTGACAAGCGTGCTATTGAAATTCTTTCACGCCTTTCCCGCCACTAGCAGTGCATACCATCGCACTGAGCTCACAAAGTCTTTTGGGATATCAAACGAAGACATAATTTCTGTCACCAAGTCGTTGCGGCTCTCATCAGTCAGCGACTTCCAGGATGGACAGGTGTTGGGGACCCGTTCCCGTGCGACTATCCTGCACAATGTCCTAAATGCATTCACCGCCTTTCTTGGTTCGGTGGGGGACCCATCCTTTCAATCAACCGTCGTGATGGTATATCGTTCCATGGGCCTTTTATTTGCTCCTCTTGGACCTCGAGGAGGTTTTCTTTTCGATGACTCATCACATCCTTGAGACGACGAATGAGGGGACACCATCTTGTAATCTAGGCTGGTTGTCGTGGCTCAACAGGAAAGAAAAGTAATCAAACAAAGAAGGCTACCAATTGATGGCTGCTTTTATTTAGTGTGTACAAAGGTAGTATATATATTAGACCCTTAAGTATATTCAAGAGTGGAGATTGGATTGTTCGATGGGGGTAAGAATGAAGAAATTTGCATGAAGGCCAAGGATGTTGAATCAAATAAACTTGATGTCAAATGCGATCTGTTCTCCCCATTAAGCACGAATTGGTTTTTATGAGATTTGTGCTAGTTCTAGATGTGGGCTTGCTTGGCAGAAGCTTCTAACATGGTTGTAGCTATATTTGTTAATATGGTTCCCAAATATCATTATATCCAGATATGACTAAAGGAGTAGTGTGCATGGGATGATTTCAACAATCACTTGGAAATTGTTTAGGCTATGTCAGGATCAAGTGTCCATTATTGAGTTTGTCCAAATGATTAACAAATGAGCTAACTAGGAGGTTGTCATTTGTCATATCGAGAAAACTCAACGGCTTGAATCACTGATTGTGCTGATGGGATTTTGGGTGCTGTGAGAACCCGTTCTTGCAAAAAGGAACCTCCATGTGATTATTGTACTAGTTCCATGATCAGTGGCTAGCACTCACATATTTACAACATTTATATCACAACCACAAGATAATAAACTGCTAAGCATGTATTACATGCGGAAGTAATTATACAGAGTTTAAAATTTACAAAGACTGAACAACGGGATATAAAGAGAGTTAAAGAACTCCAAAAGCCTCGTGGTTTGACCACTAACCCTCAGACAACTGACTAGGCAACACTTCGCTAGCTTCGTCCTCTGAGACAGCAGATGCAAGATTGAGTACATTGGTACTCAGCAAGACTTATAGTGTTTGACATATGCAATTAAGTAATTATGCAGGCTAAGCAATTGCAGGTTAAAGGTTATTGTGCAGATGCATAAACATTTAAAAGTATGAACATAATAGACTGAAACATCGCATTTTTAAATAGGCAATTGAAATATAAAGCGATAATCAAATATTCAGGTTTATCAAACCAGTCTACACGAGTGTAAAAGTCCCTGGTGTTTGTCCTTTGACCCGGAAGCTAGTTGCAAGATTGGTTTCCTTCCCAAACCCATTTTCCAGAAAATACCAAAACTCTAACATTGGAATGACTTCACCAAGTGTCCTTGACCGTGGACGCGGCTAATCGATTAGATTTACACTCTGCAGAGATGTACAACTTTACCCACAAGGAATGATCAGCCTCTTATGCCAGGCCAGATAACACACTCCATTTGGTGTGTCGGCAAGGAGATCATACAGAGCCGTTACATTATCTAGATGTGGCTTTGAACCAACCCGGGACGTTGACCCTCACCATGAAAACAGAAACACTCACCCAAATCGTGGATCCATTTTCATCGCACCCAACACCACATTTCTGTTCATGGCAAGGCGTACACCGTTGCATTGGTATGTAGAAACCCCTACAAGCAAACCAAATCGGAACGCCTGTGCAATCTTCTGCCTTCCATAGATGCAAAGCCACACCTAAACAACTTAATAGGCTAAGACCCGCCCATATAAGCCCTCGTGGTTGTACGAAATTCTTGGATCTATAGCGTCCCATTGCTCGGTCCTTAATCCGACACGGGCGATACTCCACCCTACACTACGTGCGACTCCCTTTGCACCTCCGGCTATTGCCAATAACCGCCTGCGTCAAACCATAGTTTTATTTTGGGTTTTTAACCAAATACCAGCAACATTTTCCCAATTGAGGACCATACATTCTTTGAAAGGACTGAAAGCACGACGAGTAGCTTAAGAAGGAATATTATGCTAGCAGTTATACCCAAAATGACATTAAGCATGTCTAGTTCAAACTAAGGTATATGAAGCGGGGAGCCTGACTCTGAGATCTCTGAGCCTGGGGAGTCGGTCGCTGAGCCCTTGGTGCTTGGGGTGGTGGTGGTCGCCGAAAGTTGGTCGACTGCCACCCTTGAGACCTGGATGACCGAGCCCCAGCTGAGCTGCGCGCAAGCCACTTGCGCTTTTTGCTCTCCAACACACTTCGGCTAACATGTTCCACTCTGACCGCCTTGTCGACAAGGGTTTGGAAGTCATCAATATCTTGGGCTATCAAAGCCCACTTGATCTCCTCATTCAAACTCTCTCGAAACCGCTCAATCCTCCTCGCTTCATCAGCTACCTCATATGTGGCATACCGGGACAATTGATTGAAGCGGTGCAAGTATTCCATCACGGACATCGAACCTTGCTTCAGATCCAAGAACTCCCGCTTCTTCACTTCAATTACACTGGTGGGAATATGAGTGCGATGAAAAGCAGCCTTGAACTCTGGCCAAAGCACTTCTAGCCCTTCTGGCAAAACTGCTTGGTAATTTTCCCACCAAATGGCTGCGGTTCCTTGGAGCTGATAAGAGGCATAAAGAACCTTCTCTCGATCATCACACTGGGCAATACGCAGCTTGCTCTCCATAGCACGCAGCCAATCATCCGCATCAAGGGGCTCGGCTGAAGCAGAGAAAATCGCTGGCTGGGTTCTCAGGAACTCACTCAGCCTGGACACTTGTGGCGATCCACCGTTTCCTCCATGAGCAACACCTTGAGCTGATGTGTTTTGGGCTATCTGCTGCAGCAGCAAAGTATTTGCCAGCCTTCCTTGCTCAATTAGGGCCAATACTTGAGCCATAGTGGGCGGTGGAGGTAACTGCTCATCAGGAACATTATCCCCAACAGGAGATGGAATAGGGGCATCTTGATGAGCCGCTCGAGATGTCGAAGCTCTCATCATCGGATGCTGCGGATTTGGCCGTGCTGGCGTTGAGATGCTTGCTCAAGGGTCGCGAGCATCCTGAGCCGCATCGGTCTCCAAAATCTGACTGAGCGACCTAGTTGGCCTCATCCTGCAATCAGTACCTCTTAGTACGTTGCAAAGATAAGGATAAGATTTCAAATTTATTCGTCACATAATCATTCTATATGTCTTATTTCTGTTATTATTGTTATTATCAGTATCATCATCATTTTTTTATTATTATTGTTACTAACTATGAAGGATCATCTCATCGAAAATCTTCACTTCACAGTTACAATTTGCGAGGGAAAATCCATTGTTATATTTCACATAAAAAGATACAACTCAAGAACTTACAATACCAGAAGTACCTTACTTAGAAATTAACTTTACATACACATACCAACTATTTTACATATTTATTACTACAACACAAGGTCACTAGGGAAAACCTATTCACTACTAATCCCCGGATATGACGATGGCGATCCAGCATCACAACTACTCCCCGAACTAGAAGGCTCGGGAAGCGGCTTTTGAATTCCCGCTGGGCGAAACTGGCGCAAATATTCTTGTCTATTCCCTGTTCTACACCTCCTAGTTTCTAACCCAGTCCCTTGGCTACCTGCACGTGCTTCATACAAGTGCACATACGCACCCATATCAACATGATATACTTGACAAATCTTCCTCATTAATTTACGACTTGTTTCTTGTATAGCTTGGACTCTATTTGAACCATGATGCTTAACACCATGGTGCATGCGACGCTCTCTTTTTATAGTAACAGCGTGCGCATAAACCTTGAATCCATCGGTAGCCTGCCTAATGGTAAGCATAGGGCGGTTCTTTTCTTGCCCAAAACTCTCCGCTAATTCCCTAACTATAGCTGTCCAACTGGCAGGATTTGCCATCTGAAAGTTTAAACAAAACAAAATCAGTACTAACATAATGCTAGCAGCTATAAAGGAAAAACAACTACACTACTCCTTGTATGGATCGAGATCACCTCACAATTGTTATACACATAATCCTTACAGTCTACATGAATTAAGTTATCTCTTTGTTAACCTTTATCCTGAGATTCACGACTCACAAACAACTGATGCCATACTAATTTACAACAAAAGACACCACTTTATTTATTTCATACTACCCATTTTTACAAAAGTTTATTACATCTCATCGACATACTCCTACTCACCCTACTTTATCTAAAGCCCTAGTGGTGTAAGCCTTACGTCTATATACTCGAGGAACTTCAGGCTGGTACACGCAAGTACTACGGGGATCTATACCCTTATCATTTATAAGGCGTGGGCGACTACCTATACAAGACATCCTAGCCCCTTTTGGCACACCAGACGCAGGCACATAAGAGGCAGGTGGAAGACACCGCGCGGATGGAATTTGAGAAGTCCCATCACTTAGCACCGTGCATGGTATAGTGCCTCTTGCTACGCACGTTGCCAAGTGGGTCTCCAAAAATGCCATACGACGACGGGTTTCCAACAACTCTTGTGCCAACCGAATATAGTGCTTATCTAGATTGTTTACAAAATTCACCATAACTCTAAGACTATCACTCCTAACCTCAGTATGATCTCTATATACATTATCTCCAACCAAAGGTCTTCCAAGAAAATGGTAGTAGGCAAGGTCCAAATCTGGAATCACATGGCGAAGATGGATCACAGCTTGATAGGCAGCCTCATTCATCGAAGCATCCATAGATGATCCATATCCGTCAAAACTCCTTTCCCCCTCATTGAAAACCGGTCTAGGGGGTATGAAAACTCTAGTGGCATACTCCTTCGTCACCGAGCTCAGGTACGCTTGAAATACTATGTATCTCGGGGAGCTCTCAAAATGACAATCATTCAACAGATGGTGCAACACTCCCATCATTCCACCCAACTCCAGAACGGTCGACTCGTGACAGGGCACATAACACGTCATCTACAAAATAAAAAGAAGAGATAACTCAATGGCTTGAATCACTGATTGTGCTGATGGGATTTCGGGTGCTATGAGAACACGTTCTTGCAAACAGGAACCTCCATGTGATTACTGTACTAGTTCCATGATCAGTGGCTAGCACTCACATATTTACAACATTTATATCACAACCACAAGATAATAAACTGCTAAGCATGTATTACAAGCGGAAGTAATTATACAGAGTTTAAAATTTACAAAGACTGAACAACGGGATATAAAGAGAGTTAAAGAACTCCAAAAGCCTCGTGGTTTGACCACTAACCCTCAGACAACTGACTAGGCAAACCTAGGGGAAATCATCGTCAAATACCCCGCGCCCTGCGTGAAAGCAAGAATCATCTAGCACTTCGCAATCTTCGTCCTCTGAGACAGTAGATGCAAGATTGAGTACATTGGTACTCAGCAAGACTTATAGTGTTTGACAGATGCAATTAAGTAATTATGCAGGCTAAGCAATGACAGGTTAAAGTTTATTGTGCAGTTGCATAAACATTTAAAAGTATGAACATAATAGATTGTAACATCGTATTTTTAAACAAGCAATTGAAACATAAAGCGATAATCAAATATTTAGGTTTATCAAACCAGTCTACCCGACTGTAAAAGTCCCCGATGTCTGTCCTTTGACCCGGAAGTTAGTTGCAAGATTGGTTTCCTTCCCAAACCCATTTTCCAGAAAATACCAAAACTCTAACATTGGAATGACTTTACCAAGTGTCCTTGACCATGGACGCGGCTAATCGATTAGATTTACACTATGCAGAGATGTACAACTTTACCCACAAGGAATGATCAGCCTCTTATGCCAGGCCAGATAACACACTTCCTTTGGTGTGTCGGCAAGGAGATCATACAGAGCCGTTACATTATATAGATGTGGCTTTGAACCAGTCCGGAAGTTGACCCTCACCATGAAAACAGAAACACTCACCCAAATCGTGGATCTATTTTCATCGCACCCAACACCACATTTCTGTTCATGGCAAGGCGTACACCGTTGCATTGGTATGTAGAAACCCCTACAAGCAAACCAAATCGGAACGCCTGTGCGATCTCCCGCCTTCCTTAGATGCAAACCCACACCTAAACAACTTAATAGGCTAAGACCCGCCCATACAAGCCCTCGTGGTTGTACGAAATTCTTGGATCTATAACGTCCCATTGCTCGGTCCTTAATTCGACACGGGCGATACTCCACCCTACACTACGTGCAACTCCCTTTGCACCTCCGGCTATTGCCAATTATCGCCCGTGTCAAACCATAGTTTTATTTTGGATTTTTAACCAAATACCAGCAATATTTTCGCAATTGAGGACCATACATTCTTTGAAAGGACTGAAAGCACGACGAGTAGCTTAAGCAGGAATATTATGCTAGCGGTTATACCAAAAATGACATTAAGCATGTCTAGTTCAAACTAAGGTTTACAAGGTTCACATGTTCATACAGATTTAGGTAAACCATAATTTACAGGATTAACTACAGTTCCAACCCAAATTAGCAGTTCTATGGAGAATTATCCGGATGCATAGTACATAGACAAAAACAACATAATGTAGGTAAATTATCAGGCTCGACATGTTCAAGGGGGTGCTTGCCTTGCAACTCGTTGTTTAGGCCAGGATCTGGATCTGTGACGGAGTCGTCTTCTTCTTCGAGCACGTCGGATTCTACACGTCGATCAACTGGAAACATAAGAAATATCAAATTTCAATAAGGGCAAAAAGAAAACAGACAGTAAACCAAATAAAGATTAACTGCCGAAAACAGGGGTATATTTTAGGGTTTGGATTATAAAATTTTAAGATTTTATGATGAAAATAATTACACATTCACAAAGTTACCAAATTTTTATGATGAACAAACATGGGTTTTCTCGTAGATTACTTATTCTTATATTACGAATTCAAGAGGCTAAAATTATAAATTCTTATATTTATAACTTCGAATTATAGATGCTAAAATTATCGAAACTAACAAAATCTAAAACATAAGATAAATTGGTTGATTGCACCGAATCTATTTTGCTACGGCACTAGGTTTGCTCATGGCTTGAAACCATTTAATCTATATCCTAATTATTTAATTTCCTATGCACATATATATGAATATATATGTGTGAGTGCATTTGGCACAAGGTTTACTTCATATTTCAAATGGCAGTTCCCAACAAGTTTAATCCTTAATTATTTTGGCAAGTTCAATCATTCTACTGCCACCCTATTATTTATGAATTAAATTTTTCTTATTTCATATTCCTTCCATACCATTATACATACTTAAATTCTTGTGTTGAAAGCAAAACTTAAATAGGAAGTAATTCAAACATGCATCAAAATTAAATATTTTTATATATTTGAGCTCCTGGAAACATAAGGATTCCAGAAAAATTAGTTTTATTACCTTCTAAACTTGTTTACACAATTTTTCTATAAAGCATATCTTTATGCCTTTTATTAAAATTTGAATTTCAAAATTACCCATGGATCTTTTTCAAAATATTTTTGCATATTCTGAATCTACCGAATTTTCTATGAATTTAGAAATTGGTTTCACTATTTTTGGCCAGATGGTTCAAAAGTTATTAGTATTTGATTCAAATCGGTTTCTTTGAAAATCACCAGAAATTCCAAAATACGCTTTCCTTGCCGGAAAGCGGCTTTCCACGCGCGCGCGCGGGCGATTTGAACTGGCCCGGCCCGACTGACAACCCGAACTCATCCACCAGCGACCGCACGGCGCGACCAGTGACTGACCGCGGTGGCCCATCTGTCAGTGCATGCGCGTGATGAGAGAAAAAACCTGGCGCGTGGGCACGTGTCACGATGTATTTGCCAAGGCGAGCCACGAGTCGATGTTATACCCACGGAAGCGGTCGACGGTGGGTCCCAATGGTCAGGGACACGGGACAGGGTAGCTCGGTTCTTGGCTCGCCGCCGGCGGACTAGCTCCGCCACGGCGGAATGAGTAGCACCACAAGCATCAGTGCGCAAAGGCGCACCTAGGGGTGGTACCCATTCGCCGGGGGATGGCCGGGAAGGTGGTCGCCACCGTGGGGGTGCGGTGGCTGCCATGGCTGCGCGAGCTAAAGCTCGCCGCCAGCCATGTTTTCGCTGGGGAAGCAAGGCATGAGCATCAGTGAGCTAAGGGCAAGCTGTTTCACCTGAGAGAGAAAGCGGAGAAAGGTCGAAGGTGGCTGACCACGTGGGGTGTGGAAGAAACACAATGGAGAAAAGCGCTACACTGTGAGTAATGAAATTAGGGCATGATCGATAACCCAGGATGCTCAATGAAGCTCTAGATGGAACCAATACCGACGATTACCAACGGCTTTGCTCAAATCACCGATTTCCCCTCTTTTCAGGTTTTTAGCGAAAATGGCGAAGAGCTGGGTGACTGGCTCGGGTGTTCGGCTCAGAGAGTGAATGAAGAAATGGGGGCCTCAGTGCAACGCTCAAATGGTATTTATAGCCTGGGAAAAGTGATGGCTCTAGTGTATGAACGGAAGAGAGAGTTGCGGCTGCTCGGTTCTGCGCGAGGGGCGAGCTGGCGCTCGATTTGTGGGCTCAGGGCAGTGCAGCATGGTCAAGGCATGGCGTGGACAGACTGAGGATGAGCCGTGGCAATGCGGGATCGCAGATTTCGGCAGAATTGGCGCTGAGACGCAAAGAGGGGCGAAGGATCGGTAGGGCTCGCCTCCGCCTGCGTCGGGGAAGAGAAAAGAGAGGGAGGAGAGTGAGCGGTGGCTGACAACTTTGCCCAGGGTCCACCGGTCAGTGAGCGTTGCTGGGTTACCGCCTTGCACCAGGGAATGTGCCTGTACGCCGCGGGGCCCACCGGTCAGTGAGTGCACGTGATCAAGGGGATAAGCCCCAACCCAGATAGCTAGTACTTGCATTAATTTAGCTATCTTCTCAATTTGAAAATTTGCAAAACTTTTTTACTAGGGTATTCTGGTAGATTACACCGACCAGTAAACAATTTAAGATAAAATACCATACGGTTGATTTATAAAAATTCTGACACTGTGCACTGTCCAAAATTTGCATTTCAGTATTTTATTTATTTAAGGATATTAATCCTATCAATTATTTTCTAAAAATTTTATAGGAGTTTATTTTGGGTTATGGATAGCTTCATAAAAATTTCAAGTCAAAATATTAAATAAATATTTTATAAAAATTCTGACATGATGATTTTCAGTTTCCCAATGCCTCTGTTCTTGAATTGTTAAAAGGCTTGGGCTTCAAGATAAATTTCTAACATTTTTACCAGATGTATATACTGCTACGAGGGTGCTATGGTAATTTTTTTGGCTCCAGATAAGTTTCTAATATTTTTATTAATTCCATCTTCACTATTTTTAGTCAAAAAGAGATGATTAAATATTTTATTTGTTTACATTTCAGCACCTAGGATTTTTACTAGATAATTTTACTGGTTTACCAGCATGAATAAGGTCTCATGGTAATTTTTCTCATTTTTACTTTTACCTCTTTACCTTCTTACTATTTTCCATTTAATAATTCTATTTGTTGGACTTTTCGTACAAAGCATAAATCCAAGGAAAATACAAATAAAAACCAATAACACTAGGAAACTCAGAAATAACATATTCAAATCCAAAATATTCATTTTCATTTTATTATGTTTTTGGGATGTTACAGGTGTACCCTATTTTGTTTACTGTGTTTGGTGTTTAGCGTGTTCATGTGTTATCTACATTGCTATTAGTACCTTTTCGGTTTAAATATTGTTACGAAAAATGTTGTTACCTACTAATGTGATGCTTGTACAGATATATATGTGTATCACCTTCTAACCAAGACAGAAACCAAGAAGTGACCTCCGTTGCAAAACATTCGGAAAATTCTTGATGTGTTAGCATTTCCACCATTGTTCATGCACGACATGGTATACGCTTATGTTTGCTCTAGTTCTTCTTTCATGCTTTTTGTTTGATTGGTTTAATTTGTAGAGATTTCATATTAGCGTAATTTGTAGGGTTGCTCCATTCCCATGGAACTGAGATTAGTTTTGGTACCGTATACTTCTTTCCCTTAAAATACGGGTGAGTATTCTCTCATGTGTTTTTGATTCTTCTCTTTTGTTTGTTGAAAGTTTAGCAATCTTTTCTATCAACCACGAAATAGTTCAGATATTAGTTTTCACATGTGGAAAAAAGGCAATTGTTTAACAGTAAGCATTCTGAATATTGCAGGTGGCTTGTGATCTGCCTGTTGCTCCATCACCACCAAGCATTCCAGGTAATTGTCTGAATTGACCATTGACATGTTCATTCTAAATAAGCTCCAAATTTCAGATTCTAGAACCACTTGATCAATAGACGAAGGATCAATCCAATTGTTTCGCATGCATATTAATATGCTTTCAATCACGTCTGATCTTGTAGCCACATATAAAACCAAAAAAAAAATTCGATTGCAAATTTCAGTTTCAATGGCCACATATAAAACCAAAAAAAAGATGCAAACTGAAATATTTTTTCTTGACCATAACAGAGCATAAAAATTTTGCAGTAACGAGAGCTAGGTTATGACAATGAATAGTCAGAAAAACAATAAGAGTCTTATTATTTGTCAAAGCCAATTAAACTTTTCAGCACTTACCTCCATAGAAATGTTAATGTCATTTCAACCAGATGCTTGATTATCATATGTAATGCACGGGCTTAATTACAAGAGGCAAACTAACATGTGCAAGGGGGCGGCGTCGACGAGGGGGCGGCGTCGGCGAGGGGGAGGCGTCTAGGCGGTGTCGAAGAGGGGGCGGCATCGGCGAGGGGGCAGCGTCAAGGTTGGGGGCGGCTCTGGCTCCGGAATGAGAGATGAAGCGGGTGGGTTTGGGAGACAAAGCTATAGCTAGGGTTTTGAGCGCGTGAGTGCAGAATGAATGATTTGCAAGAGTAACCTTTTTATAGGGCTCCCCTATCACAGATGGTTCTTGTTTAGAACCATCTGTTATATCTTTATCACTGACGGTTCTTCAATAGAAAATGCAGTGATAGTATTTACATGACGGCTCTATATTAGAACAGTCTGCGATAGTATTTTATCGCAGACGGTTATGTATTAGAACCGTCTGTGATGAAGCTTGACATAGATCTTCATTGCTGAGGTAAATCCAGAGTTTGGCCTTCTTGACATACAATCGATAGTGGATAATGTATAATGTATATGGAATTGTAGATGAAGCAATATCAGTAAAGGAAAGGAAACTATATTAAATAAATCAGATGCATATATACACAAAGTTGTTTTGAATTTCGAGCATCTCATTACAAACAACTCTATTATCTTCTAGAGTACACTTAAAATCATAACTCCACTTGCTTATTCTTTTGTATAAAAATCAGCCCTTCACGATGATCGACGCGTGTATAGCTAGCTTCGTCGGGTTGTTCTTCCTGGACTGTGATGCTCTTTCCAATAGGAGGCAACTAATCAAATTGATTGTATTCTTCCTCATTTACTACATTCTCTACTCCGACAATCCTCTTTTTTCTCTGAAGAACTACATGTCTCTTCTTGTTGGACGGGTCGATTACATATAATACTTGAACAGCTTGGGAGTAACCGGAGCATTTGTGTCATCAACACATGACAATCATGAGACTTCATGCCAACTAATTTCAAATCTTGCATCGAAACAAGTCTCTTCATGTTAGAGGAGTAACCGGACGGAACTTTCAAACTATGCAAGCACTAGCACAGTTCAGTTATCTCAGCCTTAGACAAAGTGTAACAAGCAGGTTCGCAGTATGTTCGGCTTGTATCTGTCTCTTTCGGTGCTAACTCAGGTCTTATGCCCATATCGACCAAGTCAAGCCGTGCATTGATACTGTCCTTTGTTTTGCTTTTAATATTAAATAAGAGACCAATCAAGCTATCACAAACATTCTTCTCTACATGCATCACGTCGATGAAGTGATGAACTTCTAGGTGCTCCAATAAGGTAGGTCCCAAAATATTGATCTCTTCTTCCACGTGCTCTTCTCACGGGATCTCGATTTACGCCCCTTTCCAAACGCAACATTAACCATATCATAAACATCTATCCCACTTAAAGGCTTTGGAGCTGAACCGTCTTCATTCGTTCCATCGAATTGTTTTTTCATCTTGCGATATGGGTGATTCCTCCGAAGGAACCTACGGTGATGCATGTAAACGGTTTTACGTGAGTGATTCAGCCACACACTCTCGGTATTGTCTAAGCAGTGAGTGCAGGCTTTGGTTCCTTTTGTACTCTGGCCTGATAGGTTACCAAGGGCAGCGTAATCATTTATGGTGCAGAACAAAAGGCAGTGTAAAGTGAAGTTCTCTCGTTTGTACGTATCCCATACCTGTACCCTGGGAACCCATAGTGTTTTCAGATTTTGCACCAATGGTGCTAGGTACACATCAATATCGTTCCCAGGTTTTTTCGGTCCTTGAATAAGTATAGACAACAAAATGTACATCCGCTTCATAGACAACCAAGGAAAAAGGTTGTAGATACAGAGATTCACTGGCCAAGTGCTATGTTGGCTGCTCATGTTACCGAAAGGATTCATTCCATTTGTACTCAATCGAAACTTTATATTCCTCGAATCCGCACCGAATTCTTGAAACCTCCTATCGATGTTTCTCCACTGGATGGAATCAGCAGTGTGCCTTAGCATTCCATCGTTCTTACGCTCCTTCGAGTACCAACGCAACAGTTTTGCCTCATTTGGGTTCGCAAACAAATGCTTCAAACAAGGAATTACAGGCAGATACCATGCCACCTTAGCAGGAGGTCCTTTCATTACCTGGATGCCCTCGCTGTCATCATCTGAATGACTCTTACGCTTGTATCGGGATGCGTTGCACACAGGACATATGTGCAAGTTTGCGTACTCTTGGCGATCTGAGGATCTGATCGTTCGACATGCATGTATTCTTTCTACTTCCATTCCCAAGGGACAAAGAACCTTCTTAGCTTTGTAGGTGGTTGTCGGCAAACTCGTTTCCCTCGAGAAGCATGTCTGCTAATAGTCGTAACAGCGCTGTGAAACTCTTGTCAGACCAACCGTTGCTTGCTTTCAATTTCAGCGGTTTAAGCACGGATGACAACCTTATGTATTTCGACTTGCAGCCTGGGAACAAAGGTTTCTCTGAGTCCTCCATCAATCCCTGGAATTACCATATTCTCTATCATCACGGTTCCCTTCTGCATCGCGTAGCATCTGATTCATATTATCTTCATGCAACCTATCCTCATCGGAACCACAATCGATATCATCCGACATATCATTGACTTCGTCGACCATGTTAATACTACTTGCTTCCTGTATCTCCTACTCTTCACCGTGACTGGTCCAACATGTATACCCCCTTTTGAAACCCCTCATAATTGTAACGACCCCCATTTTTACAAACTTGCAAAAATGGAAATCTACTGTGCATTCCGTACTAGTCCCATGATCAGTAGCTAGTACGCACATGCACCAAATGGAATCACAACCATACAACAAATATTATTAAGCGGAAGCTATTACATAAAGAAAATCTTACAACTCAGAGATAAAGCAGCAAAAGAAGCAAGGTCTTGTAGTGTGCCCATCTAAAACCAACAGGCAACCGACAACGCATAATCCCTAGAAAGATTCGACGAAGAAAATCCCGCAACCTGCGATGAAAGAAACCTTCGAAGTTCGACAACTTATCCACCTAAAAACCACATATAAGCAAGGGTGAGTACATTCGTACTCCGCAAGACTTGAGCAAAGCCTATAATATATGCAGGCCATTTCAAAGGAGGCTACTATAGTTAATTTGCATAAAGCAGGATTGACATTGTAAAACAAGTTATTTGCAAACGGAATTTATAAAAGCATAATTGACTGATATGAAATAAGTAAAGCATAAGTAATATTCACAACCCATCGTGAATATCGAATAATCTAGAAATGGAATCCATCAATGTCGATCCTTTGACATGAAAACAAGAGCTGCTAAACAAGTTCCAAACCACAACCCATTTTAGAAAATTAAACATTTAACTAGTGCAAGTTCACCAAGTTTCCCATGACCGAGGGGACGACTAATCGATTAGATTTACACTCTGCAGAGGTGTACAACTTTACCCACAAGTCATGACCTTTTCTTTTTGCCGCGAGTTTCACGCACCTTTGGCGTGTGGCCAGAATGTTCATGACGAAAACCTTTACATTATCTAATTTAACTTTGCACCAGCACCGGGACGATAAAACCCACGCTATCTGGGAGAACTCGAGCATAGGAATGTTGGAACTCCCCATAGGCGTGGCGTACACCGTTATATTGGTAAGTATTGTTCCCAACACCTCGGTGTGGGCACCCGTGAAACAAACCCGAAGGGAAAGCCCGTACTACTTCAGCCTACCAATGTGCAAAGTTAAACTAGATAACTTAATTGGTTTAAGGAAGCCCCATAACAACACTTGTGGTTTGCACGAATTATCTCGGATCATACAACACTGAGTTCGGTCCTTAAATTGACACGGGCGATACTCCACCCTAACTACGTGCAAATCCCTCTGCACCTCCGGCTATTGCCAATAATCGCCCGCATCAAAACCATAGTTTTGTTTTGGGTTTTTAATCAAAATACCCATAACCAACAGCTACAAATACAACATTTTCCATTTCTCAAGGAACACATTTTGATCTGATCATCATCATCATATGATCTAAAAGCATGGCTAAGCATGGATAAAAGTATTCGTATATACCCATGGCGACATTTAGTAATTGTCTAAGCTTAATCTATGGTTATCAAGGTTCACATATTCATACTTATCAAGGAAGTTTCATGAGACAACAAGTATAACTACCAGTACTACAAAATAGCAATTTACAGAAAGTAAACGTATGCATAAAACATTTTAATAAACAATGTAAATTAAATTTTGGGATCAAGATGGTCAAAGGAGGGTGCTTGCCTTGCTTATATATCGTTTACGATGAAGACACGATCGCAGACGACGGAGGCAGGGGACGTCGGATTCTACACGTCGATTAATCGGAAAATAGCAAATATCCAACTTCAATAAGGGCAAAAGAAGACATACAGAAAATCAAATAAAGATTCATTACAGAAAACATGAACGCTTTAGAGTTTGGATTATTTAAGAAATTACTTTATTCTTAAACTTAATGACTTAATGACAAACAAAACAGGGTTTCTTTTATAGATTATCTAATCTTGAATTACGAATTCAAGAGGCTAAAATTATGAATTCCAGTATTTAAAACTTCGAATTATAGATGCTAAAATTATTCGGATTAAAAGAAGTAAAACACAAATCAAAGCGGTTATGCTAATAGCACTTAGCCTTAAGATTTTGCATATGAAAGGTTTTAAATAAGTTATGATTGATAAGCTAGCTAAACAGATTTATTTATGGTTTTTAAGAAGGTTCTGGTGATACAAATATATTAACTACAAATTCCTTATTACAAGGTTCACTTAATCTTATTATGAAGTTCATAAAGTATAAAACTAAGGGTTATTTGACTATTAAAGTTTATATGCAAAACATGATGAAATAAGATTATTTCTTCGGAAGTGGATAGGATATACTTTGAAGAACATATCTAGACTGATTTCATACATTTTAGTGTTTAGATGAGACATTATTTTCATAGTTGAACATGCTTAGGTGATATAAAAAGTTATGACAAACATACTTTTTAGGGGTATTCAGCTAGCACGATTTAATTGAAACGAAAGTTGTAAATAAAATATTTTTCCAGAATATGGTATACCATATCCCAAATATTATTTCCAAACTGATATTATACATTTTACTATAAAGACGAGTTATTTTATTTGTTGTTGAAATAGTATACATCACCACAAGGTTAACGTTGCAGTGAGTCGGATTTCATTTTCAGTTTGTTGCTACACCTTATAAGATTATTGATCCATTTTTCAAGCATTAACAGGGCATGACACTAGAAGTGATTTAAAGTTGGTTTCGCGTCAATAGGCTTTTATCCGAAACGTTTTTCCTATAAGCGATCATTAGGGTTAATCATGATCCTATTTCAACCTAGCACAAACATAAGATATTTTTGCCTAATCAGAAAGGGTACTATTTTTCAGGACTATAGGATTTGGTTTTGCCAAATTCTAAGTTTATTTGTGAAAGTTATAACTATTCCAATTATGCAATTATTTACACTTTAACTATTGATCATTTACTATTTTATGTAGTAATATTTAAATATTATTTTAAAACTGAAATCCTTGCAATGCCAGAGGTATAATAAAACTGGTTTGGTGATTATTTGAATTCATTTGATCTATATTACAACCATTTGACTTTGTATGCTATATGTTTATACACACTTTACATTTAAGTTATTTCATATCTTTCAAGATAGTTCAAATTAAGTTCATTTCTTAAATATTTTGGCAAACTCAGGTATCCTACTGCCATGCTAATATTTAGAAACTATATTTTACCTATTCCATATTTCTTTTGTTCAAACTATGTTTATTTGAATTTTCTAATGCATTGAATACAATCTTTAATAAAAAGTAATTCAAACAATAACGAAATTTAAATATTTTTATATATTTGAACTTCTGGAAACATGAATATTTCAATAAAATTGGTTCCATTCATTTCTAAGTTTGTTTACAACTTTTTAATATGAAGCACTTCTTTTAGTCTTTTCTTTAAATTTGAATTTCAAATTTACCCATTGAACATTTTCGAAATGTTATTTCATATTATGAAACTACTTGATTTTAGATGAATTTAGAATTTTGTTTCATGCAATTTGAAGTTATAATGCAAAAGTTATGAATGTTTGAATCAATTCGGGTATACAAAATAAATTGGAAAAATGAAAATACGCTTTCATAGAATCGGAAGCACCTTTTACCCTTCTGAACTGAGAACGATTCGTCCGGCTGACAGAGGGGGCCCGCTGCTCAGTGATCGAAAGCAGAGGCGGCGCTAGGGGTCGACGGCGACGAAGCTCCGGCGGGACTCCGGCCGAATGGGTAGCACGGCAGGCACCAGGGGGTCACGGTGCATCCGAGGGAGGTGTCGATCACCGGCGGGGACAACCGGAGTGGGCTGCCACCGGTGGCATGCGGCGGGGAAAGGAGAGGCTCGCCGGAGAAGAAGAGGGGTGGACTTCCGGTTGAATCGGTAGCACGGCGAGCATAAGTGGGTTGCTGGGGTTTCGTTTTTGCGGTCGGCTGGGCCGGAGAAGCTACGGGCTGGGCTGCCACCGGACGCCAGAGCTGAGGAAGAAAGGCACACGGTGCGGCGGAGCTGTGGGCAAGAAGAGCAGAAAAGGGTGAGTGGGATGAGTTCACCAGCTCACGAGGAAGCTTTAGAAGCAATCAATTTGGAAAGATTACTCACGGTTGAGCTCAATTTGATTCTTCCCCTCTTTTCGGGTTCCAGCCAAAAACTGCGAATAATGGTGGTCTCGGCTTGATTGCTCGGTTCTGGGAGCAAATGAAGGGGAAGGGAGCCTCAAGGCGATGTACACACGGTATTTATAGTCGAGGAACGAGGTTCACAGTGTTTGAATGCATGAACTGAGGATCGCCGTGCTTCTGGAGTTAGGCGGCTAGTTGGCGCGTGATTTCAGCCGGCAAGGAAACGATGTGAGGTCGACAGGGTATGGCGCACGAAGACCAAGGGCAGGCGTGGCACAGCAATGCACTGAACCGGCGAGGAAGGCGTGAAGGTTTGGTCGGCAGGGCGAGAAAGCTCGGAAGAAGTATCGGGACGCTCGGCTTGTCTCGGGCGAGAGGGAAGGAAGAGGGAGGCAGGGGAAAAACGACGCTGACACCTGGGTCCCGGGACCACCGGCAGAGAGAGGGAAAGATTTCCCGTTGCTTCCAGCGAAACATTACGGAATAAAAGGGTGGCCCACATGTCGGTGAGAGGAAGCAAAACGAAGGGATAAGCTCAGTCCAGACCGCCCCATGTGGGCATTAAAACGGCCATCAGATCACCGCATAATTTTGTGAAACTTTTTGAATGACCTCTCCTGGTAGTCTTCTCACCTCAGTAAAATTTGTAGGTCAAAATATCTTGTAATGTATTATTTAAAATTCTGACACTGTGGACTTGTACAGGATTTGAATTTCGGTATTTTATTTATTTTAGGATGTAAATCATATTAATTATTTTCAAAAAATTTTATAGGGATTAATTTTGTCTTAGTTATATCTCCATAAAAATTTCAAGTCAAAAACTCAAGTGAATATTTTATAAAAATTCTGACATTAGGATTTCTAGTTTTTAATTGTTTCTGTTTTTGAATTATTATAGGGCTTTGACCACATGATCAAATCCTGATATTTTTACCAGAGATAAAATATACCATGAGGGTATTGTGTTAATTTTTCCAGCTCCAGATAAACTTCGAATATTTTTCATTAATTCTGGCTTGTACTGTTTTTAGTAAAAAAGAGGTGTCATTCAATTATTTACCCACTTTTCTGTGCATAAAAATTTTACTTGTTGATTTTACTAACTTACCAGAATGGTTATGGTTCCATGGTAATTTTTCCAAATTTTTACTTTTACCATTTTAGCTTTTTACCATTATCCATTCCTTTAATTCTAGTTGATTGATTTTTCACTCAATACAAAATTCAAAGAAAATCCAAATAAATTCCATTCATGTCAAGAAAATCAGAAATAATGATATTCAAATTCAAAATATAAGTCTTTATATTTTTCCATTTTTCGGGATGTTACAATAATCAAGTGTACTTCGATCTGCGTAAAGTTTCAAAACATCTTCAGATTCTCACAGTCAATGCACGGACAAGACATAAACTGCATTCCCTTATTAAACATATCCTCTTCTGCAGCTCTTCTAAAAGCGAAGATGCCATTAATGTACTCGGAACTCACACGGTTCTTAGTGTACATCTAGCTTCGGTCCATCTACGCCAAGCATATAGCATTTAGTGTTAAATATTAAAGTACACTAGGTGTCCGTATGCACACATTGCTAAATTATAACCAATTACTACCTTCGAACAAAACAAACAAATGGATCTACAAGCTAGATATCTAAACACAATCTTTAAATTAACTCTCTCTTCACCAAACTAGCTACCTAAATCTTATATATAATAATGCAGTTAGATTTAACCAATTACTAACCTTTGATCACAAAGAACTTTCACATGCATGGACCTACAAGCTAGATCTAAACAATCTTTAAATTCTCTCCTTACCAAGCTAGATCTTGAATATAATGTAATTACCCATTACTACATTAACCTTAGATCAACAAGATCACACATGGATCTACAAGCTAGCTAGATCTAAATAATCTTCAAATTTCTCTTCTAAGTAATATCTTGAATATAAAGCAATTAATTAGAATCTAAGAAATTATATACTAATTAACCTGCTTAAATATAGAAAATAACAGTACATGGATCTACAAGCTACATCTATATACAATCTCTCTTCAAATTCTCTCCTTACCAAGCTAGATCATGAATATAATGCAATTAAAACCCATTACTACCCTTATATAGAAAGAACACAAGAATCTACAAGCTAAATCTAAAAAATCATCAAATTCTCTCCTTACCAAGCTAGATCTTGAACATACTACAATTAGACACCATTACTAACCTTAGATCACTAAAATCAAATGGATCCTCAATCACCCTTCAAAATCAACAGTCTTCTTTTACCAAATCGCCGTACAGCAGCAACCAAATGAAAATAGATCCCGAAACCCTAAAATGCACCAAGTGGCTCGAGCCTCTGTATTATATATCGTTGAGAGATATCACTGACGGTTTTATAAAAAAACCGTCAATGATAAACATAGTATCCCAGACGGTTTTACAATAAAACCGTCTGTGATATATGACAGACGGTTTTATTATAAAACCATCTGGGATAATACCTGATGTTACAAACGGTTTTTTTATAAAACCGTCTATGATATCTTCACAGACTGTTTTGAACTAAAACCGTCTGTGACATTGATGTATATCACTGACAGTTTTTGTAGAGTACCATCTGTGATGATGTCACTGATAGTTTCAATATAAAATCGTCAGTGATGTTAATCGTCACAGACGGTTTTGAGGAACCGTCTGTGATGAGGCGTCTAATATAAGCCTTTCTGTAGTAGTGATATATACTAATAAGCTACCATGAGACCTTCAAATTTGTTTAGATACATGAATCAAATTAAGGTCCACAAGAACATAAGTGCCTCAACTACACATTCATATAATAAAATCTCTAATGTCTCAGGGGATAAGGAAACTTAATCTCTATAAATCTCATGCATGTATGGCTTAATCTAAGTACTTGCTAGATGAAAGCAAAATCTAAATTGTGGCTTCCTTCATATCTTGATCTTCCACTTGGTAGTCACTGCATCAACCCAAAGTTATCTCCATTACACTGTATACAAAAAAAACATCAGCAAAGTATGTACTTTTTCTTGGCGGCATTATAAACCTGTCAAGGATATTAAAATTACTGACTATTCTTTGCGGGCTGGATAGGGGAAATGGTGACCGTCACAAAACATCTGAAGTCTGGTATTGTATTCATGAATACGTATAGAGGTGGGCGTCGTGCTGGCCAGGCATGGGTCTGTTGTGCTTCGTATTTGAACTGTGCCGTGCCACGTACGATGGCCCGTCGTGTCCATCATGTCGTGACGTGCTGGCCTGGCTCGCCTTCGGCGAGCCCAGGCATAGCCCATTTGCGCTTCGTGCCGTGCCGGCCCAGGCCTGGCCCATTTGCACTATTGTGATGAGAGGACAAGACGATGTAGCAACCCTTCTCCTCCACCCAATGTAGCGGAGTAGTTATCCCTTTATGTGCTTTATGCCCATCTCTCTCAATCTGTCAGCTCTCTCCCTTGCCCGTTGCTTCCTCTCTCAGCTCTCTCCCTCTCTCTCGCCCGCTTCTCTCAATCCTCTAGTCTATCTCTCTCTCACTCTCTATCTCGTTGCCCGCTCTCTCACTACTACAGAATTGTACATCAGAATCGGTTCTTTTTTGTCATTACAATCGGTTCAAGTGGCGATACGAAGTCTTTGGATAGTGATGAGGTGGAGTTATCACAGTCGGTTTTACCCCGATTGTGATAAATCCTCATTAGAATTGGTTCTTAGATCAAACCGATTACGATGAATACATTATCTGTCGGTTTTTCTAATAACCGATTACGATAAAGGTCATCGAATCGGTTCTTTAAAGGCGATTACGATGACCCCTCATTAGAATCGGTTCTTTTCTTTGAACCGATTACGATAACTGCGTTATCGAATCGGTTTCGCAAAGAACCGATTCTAATGAGGTCATCGAAATCGCTCCTTAAAGAATCGATTCGATGACCCCTCATTAGAATCGGTTCTTTTGTAGAACCGATTACGATAACTGCGTTATCGAATCGGTTCAAAAAGAACCGATTCTAATGAGGTCATCGAAATCGCTTCCTTTAAAGAACCGATTCTGATAATGTATCATCACAATCGCTTTATTCCAAGAACCGATTGTAATGGTATGGTTATCACTATCGCTTCCGTAAAAGAACCGATTCTACTAATGTGGTCATCACAATCGCTTTCTTAAAAGAACCGATTATGATGAGAGGTCATCACAATCAGTTCCTCATAAGAACCGGTTCTGATGACCCTCATGGGGGTGTTTCAATTTTGCATATTATCCAAAATAACACACATATTAACATTGGGCATATATCACATTGACAATACATAACACAGAATGCACATATCACATTCACGAACACGAATCGTAAATTGCAATACATATAGCCCATTCGTTCACAACATACAAACACAAACATGCTTAACAATCAAGACACGTGCATATATATCACATTGACATATACAATTAATATTGTTTCCATATGGACTAGTAGGGCGCTTGGATCTCTAAACCTACCGTCCTCCGATATAACTTCTAACCAGATACCATTGGCATAAGTGATCTAAGTAAATTGTTGAGTGCTTTCTTTGTCTAAGCTCTTCTCGGGATATTGATCATCACAAAAACATAAATGAGTGCATGAATTTAAGTTTCAAAATTTGTATGTGAAAGGCTAAGTATGCATGTACATATACCTTAGGAAAAGGTGTGAGCATGACCACAACCAACATGTGTTGCATGACATAGAAGCCGCCTGTGTCATCGTTGCCTGTTGATGACACTGTGAAGAGAGAAAAGAAATTAACACACGAAGATTAGATGTCAAAAAATTAAGCGTATATATGCTAGGCACTTGTACCGTGAATTTCTTATACTCCAAATATCTTGCCCTTTTTGTTATTGTGTGACCCTCCTTCATCGACATAGTCCGAGAAACCCCTACATATATTGGAGAGATACCATTGAGTAAAAAAATATAGTTAAATTCATAAAGTGTTAGGTTACGGTAATGTACTTACGCAAAGGACACTTGATCGCGTAGGCCATCGGTCTCTTCTTGATTGAGTTAAAAATATAGATGTGTTTTCACTCGGAGCGAGGACGAGTAGAACCCAATGGTTGCTTATTAAATGGAATGTAGTGCAAGGAAATAAGTTCGCATACGGTTTAAGTGCGTACAAGTAATTGAAGGGTTTGTACTACTTACTCCTCGTGATGCGGTATTACAACGAAGTCCTTCGTCGACTCGAGATGCAATACCCTCTTGGCGTAGCCGACAACAAACACGGATGTATCCTAGCCGTGGTCGCAGACACTAGCTCGGGTCGACAGAACCCAACTTGGTTTAGATTAAATCACGGCTCATTGTCTCATTGCCACCGCAACTCGTGTTGATATTAGAAAACATAATGCAAAATCCTATAAAAGTCGTCGACTCATGTTGTATGGTGCGATACTCACAGTCCAAGATCGTAAAGTAGAAATATCGACGGCTTTTAATTGGTACACAAGAAACAGATGCTCAAAGCGGCAGGAATATCCCATTCTCGTCACGGTGGAAATGTACCCTTTATACATCACATTGAAGTCAACTCGGCGCTCTTCCTCATTCACCTTATCAATATACCATCCATGGAGCTTGCGAGTCCACCGCCTAGACCATTTAGTTCGTTGGATGCAAGCGGGGCTTTCCATGTACGTAGGCCTTAAAATCATAAGGGATGTCTGTGGCTGTCTTGACTTTTCTTCTGGGCGAAGGAGTCTTGAGGTGAGGGTAGTTGGCTTTTCAAGTACCTCAAGGGGCTTTGTGGCCTTTATCGACTTTGCCTTCTTGGCGGAGGGAGTCTCGAGAGGCCTCTTGTGGTTCTGTTGGTGTCGTGCTTGTCCTTTTACCGTGAGCTCTGCACTCCGTGTAGGACTCATCACGGTGGTGGGAGCAGAATCGAGAGCACGAGTAAGCCGCAGTGCGGTAGGAACCTACAAAGCACGCGCATATTTAACTTATTGCGGTACTCTTTGGAATGGTAGAGAAGGCGGGGATTTTTACCTTGACGATCGACACCCGTCGTGGGCCACTTGATGAGCGACATGCGTGCTTGCCCGAGAGTCTTGATATCTTCGTTGGGGGAACTCGAGCACATGTGATAAGAAGTGTTCGTGGGCGTAGTCCACTGCACCCTCATGTAGCCCTTCCCCAAAGGTGACCATGCACGATGTCGGTCTCCTTGCGGAAATGCAACCCGCGTGCGACCTCGGCAGAAATCCATCCTCCGTCGGTGGTGGTGGCACTTAGCGAGGGCCTGCAAGATGTACGCAACTTGAGGAGAAACATTGTGGGAGTTACACTTGTAGATTTAATTTAGGAAAAATTAATTATTACCTTGGATGGGGATC
Organism: Otatea glauca; assembly: GCA_036346275.1. NCBI lineage: Eukaryota > Viridiplantae > Streptophyta > Magnoliopsida > Poales > Poaceae > Otatea > Otatea glauca. The sequence goes on along the minus strand of CM070715.1, from coordinate 37,749,957 downwards.
GGTCTTATCATTTTGGAACCACAATTTGCTAGGTCGGGGCACGAGCTTCTCTACAAGAGGTGAGGATTACGGCTCGACTGCAGGAGATCATCGCCATCATCTCGGACCTCGGGCGCTCCTCACGTGCCATCATCTCAACCCTTATCTCATCTTCACGTGCCATCATCTCCCCTCATCTCATCCTTGATCTCCTCCTCGGTTGCTCCTGGCGTCTCCTTGAGCGCTCGCGCGTGCCTCCCATGATCTTGATCTAGCACTCAAACGTCATCTTGGAAGTAGGACTTCTTCGTATGCCCGACCTGCGCGAGCACCGGCCCTTATGATCGGGCTTCCGATCGCGAGACGACGTGGATATCCTTCGACCCTTGGCTCGAAGGTCCCTGCTCTTCCGCCGGCTTACCTCCTCCCGCAATAGCGAGTGCAATTAGATCTGAAATACAACAAGCTAGGCCAACGCAATGTACTAAGTCGGATGTCTTACGATGGCGAGACGACGTGCGCGATGGCGGGTTTGCGACTACAAGCTGCCGTCGGGGTTTTCTTTGTCCTCGCTAATACCCGATTGCGTGCCGTTCCTCACATATGTGGGAGTAAGGCATCGTCGTCCGGAGTTCGCGCACTCCTCGGCTAGTCGCGCCCACTCGCCTTCTTCCCCTCATAGCCGCTGTCACAGGGGTGGTGCGGTGCGTGTTGTGCCTCTGGATAGCGGTATTCCTCTCTCTTAGTTGCTCGCCTCGGCGTACCCTTCGTCGTCGTGAACTCCACCCAAACATCTGTAGTAACGAACGGATACCTCTCGAATGGTGTACGACCTTTGATGACGTACTCACTTGTGCATGAGGACCACGAAGTGCCTCAAGGCCACACCCATCCTCTTCAAGTCGTCTTGTCTCGCGTTGCGTTCATCTTCCTCCTCTATAATCCACTTGCCCTTAACCTCATCCCACGATCGATTCTTACGCTCGTGCGTGACTTCCTTCCTCCAATCCTTAATCGTTATGGGCACTCTCTCTCACCAATTGACCGAGGAATGAGCGGTATCACCCTTGTACTTGGGAGGGCTGTGCAGATCCGTGGCATTGAAGTGGAGAACTGCGGTGTTCTCCTGTGGCCCCTTTGTTCGGTCCTCGGGCCTTCCTCACCTTACTCGGCCTCTCAACATTTGGAACTTGGCTCGGCCCTGGGAGCACCTTCTACTCATGCGGCGAGGAGCCGATGCTCTCTAATTGTGACATTTTGAGTTTTCTAATCGATAAGGTCATATATTTGACATGAGAGAAAGCAATTAGTACCTATTTTGTGAACTTGACAATAAATCATGTAAAGCAATAGCCGAATAGATAAGTAATAAGATGTAACTGTTCTAGCATATTTCAGTAGAGTAACAAATGAACGAACGATCTTCAAAAAAAGTTTATCTGTTGATCACCTAAATACGTACCAACGATAACCCCTACTCTCTAAATAGGTTTGGTCCTAATCCCATTCGAGGATATGTGGTTCGAGCAAGTTCCTAAGCCGTTGTACAACTGCAGAGTAGATTTGCATCTCCCCGCTGTTCTCTAGGTATATGTCTCGACAACAGGTCAAGAGGGGTGTATACCCGGAGAACACCGTAGGGAGATGTTACCGAAATCTACTCTGCAGTTGTACAACAGCTCAGGAACTTGCCCGAACCACATATCCTCGAACTGTCCAAAAAACGTGGACAATTCGAGAATGCTTGCTTATGAATGTGACGAAATGGCATATTCATAAACAAGCACTCTCGAATGGGAGACGTAGGTTACGCATTTTTAACTCTAACGTAGATCATATTACAGTAACAATAATAACATGTAGATCATATTACTGTATTTGCAGTAGATGATGAAAGCATGCATTGTGAAATTTGAACTCAGAAATGTTTGCTCTCAAACTTGAATTAGAGAAATAATTTTCTTGTTCTGTAACTTTGTCGTAAGGACAATAATGTACATCTTGCAATTCTAGTGTACTTGTACATATGCTCCATTTGAATGATGCCCAGTGAAACCTTCCATATATAATGTGCGAAACAAGCTTGATTGCCATCGGGAAAGTGCGCAAGGGCTTCCCACAACACATTTATTTCTATTTTTGTTGCTCTCTGCATTTTCCTTGTAATAATCAAGATTGGTTCTTTTCTTTGTCAACTATAAGAAACCGCACTACATCTCTTGGTCATTCTTAAAATTTTCCTCCTTAGGAGTGACAAACTACACAACGCAATTATGCAAGTTGATTATGAAAATTAAAAATTTCTACCACAAGTGCTTGGCATTGCTGGTTATCAAACTCTCGATTATGAATCTTTGTTTTAGACCGACGTTAAATAATATATCACTAAAATGGTTACCATTCGCACTTTTGACAATTTGTGTTATGTGTGGGCATGGTAAACCGTCTGTAATTTCCACATTACGTCTCTGTATGCCCTTAATCTTGAATAGGAGTTGTGTTTTTCTCGTGTCCCATTCATACGCTAGTGTGAAAGTATAACCTTGTGATTGTTCTATACCCTTACAAGTGATCTTTCTACCCTTTAGTGTTACTATTCAAATTCATACTCTATTGCATAAAATCAACCTGTTTGGAAGTTATATCTTGCTAGAAACTAGCTTGTTGATTTCATCTTGTGTTACTAGTGAGGAACATCAAGCCAACTCACATCTGAAGAAAGGATGGTTTAGAAAGTTACCAAGATAGAGCGTCAGTCGTGGCGTCGGGGCCAGGCGGTCGTCGTCGAGTAGTCGGGGCCGGCGGCGGGGCGAGTCGTCGGGTCGTCGTCGAGGGGTCGGGAGTCGGGCGGTCGTCGGGAGAGCGTCGGGGCTGGGGGCCGGTCGTCGGGCGGGCGGGGGGCGGCGGGCGGCGGGCGGGCGAGTCGTCGGGCAGGTCGGAGGGGCGTCGGGAGTCGGGCGGTCGACGGGCGCGTCGGTGGCGTCGGGCGAGGGCGGTCGGTCGGGCGAGGGCGGCGGGCGAGGCGGCGGGCGGCGGTAGGGGTGGCGGCGGGGCGGGCGGGAGGCGTCTTCGCTAGGTTAATGAGAGTATCTTTGCGCACTTTGAATCGACTTGGCGGAAATAAATGGCGGGTCATCGATGTCGTTTTTAGGAAAACCGATCCTGATAATATACATATCCGTGTCGTTTCTTCGAATAAAACCGACACGGATGTTTCAATCTTGATGTCGTTTTTACAATAACCGACACGGATGTGTAAATCAACATCAGTATCGCTTTTTCACACAAAACCGACACAGATATTTATAGTCATCAGTATCGCTTATTTTAAAAAAACCGACACAGATGTGTCAATCTTCAGTATCGTTTTTTTACAATAACCGACACAGATGTGTAAATCAACATCAGTATCGCTTTTTCACACAAAACCGACACAGATGTTTATAGTCATCAGTATCGCTTATTGTAAAAAAACCGACACAGATGTGTATAGTAATCAGTATCACTTATTTTAGGAAAACCGACACTGATAAGCTCAATATCCGTATCACTTTTTTAAAGAAAACCGACACAAATGTAGTTCATTGCACTATTCCCTTTTCAGAATACTGCAAGTTCTGAATTTTCAGCATTTCAGCAATTTTTTTGAACTCCTTAACACCCCTCTGAAATTCAGCACTCACACGACTTTTTGCATACATCCATTCCTTACGGTTCATCTGCAATTAAACTTCACCCAATAAATTATGCACAAAGCGGAGCGACGACAAGCTAGCTATTTGAAATATTGAGACATCATTTGATTAATATTACCTTTGCAAAATAGATGACAATTTCTGCAACATATATGAAATATGTACTCCGATCGATACCTAGATTCTTCCCTGGTTTAGAGCTTCCAATTTCCTAGATAAGAGACATACATTTTTAACATGAACAATGATATCAAACAATCTAATTATATAGTGCAAGAGCCTCTGGATCTTTTGACTACAACGAAACAATACAAGGGTATCAACGATGACTCCTAATCTCTAAATAGGTTTGGTCCTAATCCCATTCGAGGATATGTGGTTCGACAAATTCCTAAGCCGTTGTACAACTCGGAGAAAATTTGGCAGATCTCGCTATTCTCCATATACACGTCTCGACAACAGGTCAAGAGGGGTGTGTATCTGGAGAATATCAGGGAGACGCTACCGAAATCTCTACTCTGCAGTTGTACAACATAGCTCAGGAACTTGCCCGAAGCACATATCCTCGAACTATCCAAAGAACGTGGACAATTCGAGACTGCTCGCTTATAAATATGCCATTTCGTTCGGTATATTTATAAACAAGCATCCTCGAACGGGAGACGTAGGTTCCGCACCCTAAACTCTAGCATTCATCAGGTGACAGCAATAATAATTCCATATTAACATCAAAGCACTACAAATTAAGATAATTAAATACATGTGTACATGCTTGTGAATAAAGGGTGTGAAATCTGATAGGATATACACAATACCAGTATAATCTAAACTTTCTTGCGACATATCAAAATTACATAGTGCAAAATTAAAGGGGTTTGAAGGAATGCTCACATTTTGAAGAAAACCACAAATTATGCAAAATGAGGGGAAATCTCCTCAAGTTAGGGCTTCAAATTTACCCTCTTAACACCCACCCTTGAGGATTTCAAATTTTCTCACCCAAGTATTGCTTCCAACCACAGAATATGAGCTATTTTTTCGGTGGCGGCGGAGAAACCTCCTCCGGAACAATAACGAGAGAAGAGTTCATTCGAGTGGTATAAATAACCTAACGAGGTACATCACTATCGGTTCTCATATAAAAAGCGATAGTGATGTGATCATGCACATCACAGTCGGTTCTTACAAGACAAGCGATAGTGATTATCATAGTCATCACAATCGGTTCCCACATAAAACGCGATAGTGATGAGCACATACACATCACTATCGGTTCTTATTTAAGAAGCGATAGTGATGATAATGCACATCACTATCGCTTCTCACAAAAGAACCGATAGTGATGAGCACGTGATCATCACTATCGGTTCTTTTGTGAGAAGCGATAGTGATGTGCATTATCATCACTATCGCTTCTTAAATAAGAACCGATAGTGATGTGTACGTGCTCATCACTATCGCTTCTTATATGAAAACCGATAGTGATGATAATGCACATCACTATCACTTCTCGCATAAGAACCGATTGTAATATTCCCAGTGCTACATCACTATCACTTCTAACCTGAGAACCGATAGTGATTATGATTAATGCCTCTCTTAAGTCATCTATCACAATCGTTTCTTCCAAAAAACTTAAGAACCGACACAGATGAAGCGATAGTGATGTACCATTCTGTAGTAGTGTCTTTTGCTCGTCTCTCTCAATCTCTCTCTCGCTTGTTGCTCGTTGCGCGTGACTGTAAAGAAAATGGTGGCTTCCCGTGTTTTAGGGAGAAGTCACTATCATGTCAATTAAGTAGAGTCATTAACACGGGATGAATAGAGTCGATCAAGAACCACATTGTAGCATGCCGGGTTGTATGCATATTCAAAGTCAATTTTGTTTACCTCTTTCCGATTAAAGGACAAGTCTCCCATCACTTTAGCAATGGTCTATCTACCAAAATTGAAATTGAAATTTGCTACAATGGAAACACATGGTTTTTTTTCTTTTACCAAATATGCTCTGAGAAGACCAGCATGTTGTGATACTGATGTAGCTCATTGACTCCCAACAATGGCAGAACTAGAAATATTTCTATGAGAGCGCACACTTCACACATACAACTCTATAATCTTGTACAATAATTTCTTACTTTTTTTCTTTCTCTTTTCCCTTTTATCCACCTGTTTTCCTTTCCCTCTTTTTTTTCCAATTCCCTTCTTTTTTCCCTTCCCCGTTCCTCCCTTTTTTGGACAGAACCCGAGTGGTCGCCCTTGACCCCTCTACTCTCGCTGTTCCCCTCCGCCCCAGTGCCCCAACCCCTCCCCTTCCCCTCCGCCCGATGGAGACTCCCCGACCCCTCCCCTTCCCCTCCGCCCCACCACCTCCCTCCACCCCGTCTCCCACCTCCCTCCGCCCCTCCTCCCACCTTCCTCCTCTCCTCGCCTCCCCTTCGCGGCCACAACGACGAGCGGCCATGGTGTGCATGCGACGAGCAGCCACGACAATGGGCGTGCGTGAGACGGGCGTGTGTGTGATGCGGCAGGCAGCCACGACGGCGTGGGCCCAATTCGTGCATGTGAGGTGGCAGGCGGCCAAGGCGAGCCGAGCGGCGGCCTCGGCGGGCAGGCGAGGCCACGATAGCACTGGTGTTCCCTTCCTCCTCTTCGGTGCGGACACGATGACGCGGCCACAGGCCAGTGCAAGTACAACTCCCCCGCTCCTCCCCTGCCGCGGGCCCGCGGTAGTACGCCGTGCCTCCGTGCTGGCGTGTCCGCGGTGGGCCGACGTGCCACCACTGTGCCATGCTAGCACGGACCTAACCCAAACGGCTGTGCCGGGCCGTGCCGCCCATCGTGCCTAGTTACCAGGCCCGGCACGGTCTGAGCTACAGTACCATGCTGGCATAGCACAGCCCGTTTCATGTCGAGTCGGACTTTGGGCCGAGCTGTACCCGCTGTGCTTCGAGCCGGCCTAAAAAAGTCCGGTGTGATGCCCACCTCTAATATTTACGTAGTGAGTGATATATATATTTGTAATTATATATAATGGAGTACATGCATGATGCAAGATATATATTATTTCCTTGTTCCAACAGAACACCCGCCGGAATACTTTGACAAGTCCCCTATCTTGAGCTCCCTTTCTGGCCTTTGAACGGCTCCGGTCATTGTTCTCGCCTGCGGTCAAGACGATGGAGGAGTGCGCCCCTCGATCACCAGGGCGTCGGCTCGGCATGCAAGCCACCGTGAATGCGACGGTCATCGGCGCGACACGGGAATTGATTGCACCCTATTCAGCCATGCATCCTCATGCACGGTGAGGTGAGTAAGTACGTTTTTTCAGGATATGCATCATGCTGTAGCAGCCTAGATCCTCTTCACTCTTCTCTCCTCTTCCATATGTGTAGAGCTGCCCCAATCTACATTCTAGAGTACGTACGTAGGGCGTAGACTTTTGGAAGATGGATGCATCTAGCTAGCCAGGGAGCTATATCCACCGTCCATGCAGCCAATCACGTTGCTTTCTCTCTCTAAATAGCTAGCCCACAGAGAAGAGAGGAGGGAGGGAGGGGTGTGCATGTCGATCGCTGTGTTGTGTAGTAGTTGAGGTAGTGGTGTGCCATTTGCTCGTCTCCATCTCTTGTCACTCTGGCACATCTCTGTCTCTTAAGTGTTAATAATGCCTTTGTTATACATGTCATGTATAGGTCGGCTATGTGTATAGGGAGGTTCAGCCTATGTAGGAGAAGACTTGAATCTTGATGGATCCATGCATGGCCTGCATGATCATAGATATGCATGCATATACATGTACGTAATGGATGTCAGATGTGCTTTGAGATTCACGAAGTACGTTGCATCCATTATATGAGAATTAATTCGAGGTGAGCACTTTGGCATGAGAGACCGAAAATATCAACTTGCTAGCTCATTTGTTTGACTTGGACATGAGCTAGAAATAATCGCTTTTTTAGCCCTATAGCAAATTTGTTTGGCAAACTTGGCTCGTTGTGAACGGAATTACAAAAATAACTCTATCTCTGACTGCAAAAGCGCTAGAAGATAACGTGTGTCACCTTCCGTAACGTGCCGCGGAAGGAGCTACCGCGCTCTGGAAGCATGGCAGCTTACACGTGTCACCTTCCGGCACTACCATGGTTAGGGATAGAGTTATTTTTGCAATTTCATTCGCAAGAAGACCAGATTTGCAAAAAAATAAATATCACTCACGTTACAAGTGATCATTTCCAGAGTAGACCTGATTGAAAGTATATATTGTTTCTTATGCACATGCAATATATATCATGTTTAACATCAATACCGTATTAGCAACCGACTACCAGGTTTCCAAAATCTGGTCGGTCAGGACCGAAGTCAAGATCTCATGAAATCAGTACGCATTAGCATCATCAGAGTTTTACATTTTAAGAATATAGAGGATCATTTTGATTCAATATTTCAGGTGTGTAGTACAACCTAAATCATTAGTCGCAGATGAAGAAAACACAGCCCTTTTATTTCTTAAACAAGCAATATTGCGCAAAACTAAAACTTATAAGTGACGGTATGCTTCTGCCCATCATGTAAAACTCAATTTTGGTGACGGACTGCTCCTAGCCGTCACGAGGCCCCTTTTGGTGACAGTTTTTTCTTCTTCTTTTTTGCCATCACAGAACTGTAGAGCAGTCACCAAAAATCAAGTCTCCGGTAGTGTTACTGTAAATTTCTTCAGGACAAAGTATGCTTATACAAGTACCGAAAAATTACCCGATGGGAAGCGCCTCTCATTCTTTAGCTTATGTTGCAGTAATGTTTTATGAGGAATTTTACACTTCAAATCATATTACACATCTAGATTGGTTAATTATACACTTCAAAAAGCTAAACAGCAGGTCAATTAAATAGGATTTTTTTCTGAGTGATGGTACCTCCCTACTAATGTAAAACAAACCAAATAGGCATTGCTCTTTTTTTAGTGATGGTATATCTCCCTAGTAATGCAAAACATCTCAAACTTTAATATTTGTCATTCTGATATCGAGTTTCGGAACATGCATGGTTTAAACTATTGAACATGTGTTGACATGCTATATATAATTGCAGTCAAGCATTTCAATTTGTTTTAGATTACTGCTAAGCTGATAAGGGTTAGAACAATAAAGAAGAGAAAGGAAAGATTCTTTTATCTTCTATAGTAGGTTGGCTAGTGTTTCAACCTATCATTGTCTGATTATTCCATTGTCAAATGTGCATGATTGTGCCAACGAAAAGCCTTTCGAAAAAATGCCTTTTTTGGAAAATTGACCAAAACCCCTTAATAAAACAGAGAAAAAAAAGGATGAAACTTCGGCTGCAAGCATGTTCTTGCTTGCAACTTGCAAGCTACGTTAATAGGATCACGCGATAACTTCAAAATACAGTTAATGCAATAATAATACGGTATAAACATACCTATCTATATATTTGGCCATACCTGCGCTGGCATACGGAAAAGGCATGACATAAAGAGAATTGAAGCCTTTACTCATATAAGTGAGGTGCCACGTACACCATTTGGACTAGCTAATATCGGCATTGACTCGGAGTAATTTAGTTTGGAAATTTGCATCTGTGCTAATTAATGTGTGTTTACAATACGTACGTACACACGAGAGCCTAGCTACTTGATAAATATGCTCCAGCAACGTGATGTATATGAACCTAGATAGATAGGATATATACACAGAGTCTTCTGTAGCTAAGATATATAGAATGTTACGTCCATCCCTGCAATCAAATTAATGGCCGTGCATGGCAGCAAAATGAATACATGCTTGCTTTCCCACATGTCTACTTTTAATTATTTTTACATATGCACTTACCTGTGGTCAAAGGACCACACTCTGGACTATATATGTAGCTCGGGTTTTAAGTATGAGGAGACACTACTACAGAAAAGACTATCACAGAGGGTTCGCAAACCACATCACAGACGGTTATGTCAGTGATGACAAAGAATCATCACAGACAGTTTACCGTCAATCAAAAAACTCGATCATCACCGACCGTCTATCTCCTATCGGCTCTGTTGTTGCAATGTACATGTTGCTGGTGTTCCATCACAATAAAAAAATTATCCAGTCAAAAGCATCATTTTGGTGAAAACAGCTTCAAAATAATTTTGGTTTCCGCACCAAACTAACTGGAAAAAAATTTGAAGGTAGTAGTTCTTCATTTAGCAAACATCCGTTTGGAATTTCAATTTGATTTCAACTTTTAATACATGACAAACTATAAGTTACAAGAAAAGAGCAAAAACTACTATTTGCAGCAAATTTCCCTTTTTCGTCACTTTTTTGAGTTTGAACTACGTGGAATTTTAAAGGATAATCAATACTCCATAAACTATCTCTTCAATTTGTTATAGGAATTTTTTATGATGATTTTGTGCTCAAACCAACATGTTTTTCAAGTTTTCTTCAATATGAGTAGTTCAATTTTTTTAATTAATTAGTACAAGGAAATATTGCAAATCGACATGCATGCGCATGGAAAAGAGCTGGAATACAATGCATGGGAGATATAACTCAAATACAATACTCTCTCTGCTCATGTTAAAATGATGTTTTAGAATTCATGCAGTCAAACTTTTCTAAAATTTCACCATCAATATGTTTAGAACTATTTAGATTGATCATATAAAATATATATCATAAACCTATTTAGATTGATCATATGGGAAATGTATCACTAGATTTCTCACTAAAAGTAATTTCATAATATTATAACTTTTACTAGTGTATGCTAATATGAAGTTATAAAAGAGCAATGGACAAACTATATAAAATCTCAGATATCATGAAAAGCCAATAACGTCATTCAAAACGACACCATAACAAGTGTAACATGGATTATTTTCCACGGTGCTTTACGTGCCACTTTATAGTTGGCTTTGCACCTACACCCTCTAGTCACGAATACATGTTGTTTTGGGATATATGCAATCAAATTTTAGAAACTTTGGCAATTGATATCTTTTAAAATATTTATATTGGATACACAAAAATCATATGTGTAGATTTGTCTCGAAAAGTAGTTTTATAATACTATAATATTATTGGATTTTATAAATATATTATGATATAAATTAGTGGTCAAGATAAAATTTTAAGGACGGTGTGATATCCAAAATGATATATATTTGTGATCATGGAGTATTATTTCATAGGGAGACCAGACTACAGTTAAAACTAACTAGCTAATAAGTCTGATGAGATAAGTCAGTGCACGCCTTCTGCAATGACCACTCATGTGACGCCACGTGGCAGGCATGATGAGCTGTACATGACTTGGAAAGCTGCTGGATCATTCAAGCTGAGGAACCACCGTGATCGCATATATATTTGCAGCGGCCGAATTAGAAATTTTTTTGTTAGGTATGTACACTTCACATGTATAACTCTGTAGTTTTTTACAATTATTTCATAACATCGTAAATCCAACACATATATTTAAAATTTGCTAAAAGTAAAATATAAATAGTTCTAATTGGTCTTACAAATACTAAGCCATCAAAATCAGAACCAATTCAATAAACAAATTTAGCATAATAAGACATGATTTAATACAACTTTTTAAAATTTTGAGAGTCCGGAGCATAACCGGCACCCCTGGTACCGCCCTTGTATATACGTACACATCATCTACATACAATCATGCATGCACACCAGAGATTGGGCCCACAAATATATATATCCATCGTCTGATCGTAAGAGTTCCATATCGATGCATTATGTTTTGAATGATCCGGGCCGAAAACAACCGCTATCGATCTCATGCACCGATGGATCGAGCATACATATCATTGCATGCATTGCAGCTGATAACCATCATGCAAAGGTTGAATGTATATGGCCAGCCAGCCCTTCTCCATTCACTTTTGGATATGCATGCACATATACTTGATCATGCCATGAATCAATGAGCGTTTGCAATCGGTTGACGGTCGGCAGCCTCTTTTCGCAAAATTCACTACGCCTATAGTAGCCTTTGTTAACATATGAGAGAGAGAGAGACCCATGCTCCGTACATAGCCAATCATTCTATCAGCAAGTAGGGTACAATCAGGGATGGGAGGAACTTCACTTGCGGCTAGATATATACCATTGATATCTATATATTTAATGTTCATATTCTCTGTCAATCTCAATCGGTCCATGGAAGAATAAATCATGCGCATCTACTTGCTGTTACTTGTAGAGCACCTGCTTATCTTTTTATGTGATTGATTGATGAATCTTATCACTTAGTCAAGTCAGTTGTGTGCTGCAGCAGAACAAAGGAGTCCGCCATATTTGAAACGAACCATGTCTAGTACGTAGTACGTACTACTTTTTCATCTATGTGCAAATCTTTCTACAAAAGAAGGCAATAATGAAAACAAGTTGGGTACGTAGCTGTTGAAGTATTGTTAAATTGCCACGTCTTTCCTTAGCAATTAATTTTTTACGTAAACATGAAACCTCAGTGTGGTATAATATCAAAACTTCTGACAGGTTGAGCCTGAAAGTCCTTGCATTGATTTCACTACTAGCTTATGCGTCTGTGTGAACTAGTCGAATCGCAACAAATATAGATATGCACTAACCCAACGTCGTCACATCCCCCATTAATTCATAACATGCTTGAAGATTTAATTAACCTCATTATTTGCTTTGTTAGGAAGGGTTAAACTGATCCACCAGACTAATCATTTTGGTTTGTGAATCTTTAACTCTATCCTATAGCATCTGTCTAAAATTCTTGACCTTGAATATTGCCAAGGCATTTTGTACATTATATTTATCCCTGAGATGTGGGGGAGACTTCAGACTTGGGCTAGAGTCAATGTTATTCAAGTACCAAAAAGATGACCCACTGTTGTGTGCTGCCAGTTCTAGCTACACTATCTGCCAACCTACCTACCATAAGACCATATGCCATGCGTTGTCAAAAGGATAACATGGCATCCTAACAAACTATATATATGCTTCCTAGTACCACCCTATTTATATCACCCCCATCACCCTCCCTTACACCCTACCTTCCCATTCATCTCCTGTTCCCTTAGCAAGAAAGAGAATCTCACTAGCTAGGAGGAAGAGAGAGATGAGGAACCACAAGTTAGCTCCTACCACTTCTTCCTCTTCAAAGAACACCACCAAACAAGAACAGCCACACCTCTCTGGGGCTTACATTAGGAGTCTTGTGAAGCAACTTAGCTCCTCATCTACAACAAGATCCAAAGACCACAGCACCATGGGCACCAAACCACATGACCAACCACAGCAAGAAGAGCAGCAAGCCCCCCATACAACAACACCACCACCACAGCAGCAGCCACACAAGAAGCAGGTCAGGAGGAGGCTGCACACAAGCAGGCCATACCAGGAGAGGCTACTCAACATGGCAGAGGCCAGGAGAGAGATTGTCACAGCTCTCAAGATCCATAGAGCCTCCATGAGACAAGCCAAAGAGCAGCAGCAGCATCAACAATTGCTGCAACTGCAACAACATCAACAACAACAAGAGGTTCAGGTAGTGCAAGAGCAAAGCCAAGCAACTCGAGCTTCTGCACCTATGAGCTACGCTTCATTCTCAGATTACTTGTACAACTCACCATTTGCACATTTCACAGCTACTACTAGCTATTCCTCTCCACTCCCTTACCACACACCGGTTGTACCCATTGTTGATGGTTCTGACCATGCTTTCGATCACTTGATGCCTCTCCCTACACAGCCATTAGGGCTAAACCTTAGCTTCCAGGGTTTCACTGGAGTTGTCGGTGATGATGCCAAGAACAGTGCTAGTTCTTTTGATCCACCTTTACTCCAACCATCACCTACTTCTTCCTACTCGGTCTACTCTTCTCCATCAGTGACGATGGCGAACCACGACATGTCGGCCGTCACTACAGAGACCACTTCATTGGCTGCTGATGCATCACTGCACCGAGTATTAGATGATGAGGAGATGGCGGCGATCTGCTCGATAGGGGAGCAGCACGACATCGAATGGAGCGACACCCTGAACCTGGTCACGTCGGCGTGGTGGAGCAAGCTCCTCGAGAGCGTCGAAGGTGGTGGCGACGGGGCAGCAGTGGGGCAGGAGACCCGAGGCACTGTGAACACAACTGTGGAGGATGCTCTGACACACATGCCGGATTGGTTTAGCAACAGCCTTGGCCATAAGTGCACCAAAGAAAGAAATCCTGACGTCCTGGGAATGCATTTGAGTGAGTACTACCACCATGGGGGCTACGGCGCAGACGTCTCGTTGCCGCCGTAAGTGACCACTTTCTTCATTCGAAACTGTATAGAATTCATTTTTCCCCCATGGACCAGTTTCAAAATCAAATGTTTTCTTAATTGACTTAAGAAAGCTTGAGGCTAAATCAAGTACTACTGCTGTAATCCCGACTTCAGAATTCACTTTAATTAGTTCGTCGTTATATTAGAATAGCAGGAAACACACATGCATGTACTGCATGGTGATTGACAGCATGTATTATGTTTGTCATTGATTTGTCTAATGGTGAATAGTTTCCTTTGATTTGCAGTATGGACATAGGAGAAATCGAAGGATGGGATGCGGAGTGGTTCTCGTGATCGTCTGTCATAGGGAGAGCAATTCATTAAAGTTTTCAGCGAGAATTACTCCCTTTTGCTGACATGCATTTCACTGTATCTCGAATAATGAAAACGCTGCATGATAAGTAATATTGAGATGGCCAAGATTTTGATTATATGGATCAGACCTTTATTAACGCGCTGAGTGTTGTCGATGTACGATCTCGTTTTGGGCAAAATTAACAAGCACATCTTTGGTAACTGTAATTTGTGACATTTATTCATTTAGGCCAATGTACCAATCATTGTGATCTATATGTCATTCTATGCTTTCAGATTTGTCATTAGAAGTCGTTGTACTTAAACTTGATCGCTAATTTGTGATCAAATCGATCTTCCAATCTTTTCTTAGACAAAAAATCGGTCCTTCAATATGGTAGTTCACTTTTAACCTTGAGACGGCCGTTATACATCATGCAATTTTGAGGAATGTATACACTACTTATTTGGCCTATCATGATAATAATTTTGAGGAAAGTCTATATACCACTTATTTGACCGGTCCAAATTATAATGGTGAACTAATTATATATTATTTTCAGTGTAAAATATGCATGACATATGACAGCATACATGGAAAATCCGGTTGCCCAAGGGGTAGCTACCGGCCAGCCGGAATTATTTAGTTTATATATATATATATATATTACCTGAGGCACTATGATCCAAAATAGGTATTTTTCTTATGCATCTGCATGTGAAATTTTTTAGGATGTTGAGTTTAACCAGTTTACTAACTAGTTCAAACAAGTTTGAGTTGAAATTCAAACTAGAGTTTCATTTTTTAATGATAGTTTGATTGTAGGTATGTGCTGATTTTACATATAAATCAGCAAAGCATGTGATCTAAATTCATTCAAATATTTGAATTCGAGTATATTTTTTTCAAAGGTATCTGTTTCATTTGAATTGTTATAGATAGGTATATAAACTAAAACAAAAAGTTTCAAACAATATACCCAAATTTGGCTTGAATTCACACTTTTAAAACTATGATGCCTAGGCCGCATGGTGTGTGTGTATATATATAGCCTTGCAATTTTGGATGCTGTTTACAGCTAATTTTACTAAACTTGTTGTACTAATTAAGGGGACATAGAGTGCAAACTGAAAGGTAGGTGCAATTGTGCAATCAAAGTAGTTTGGTTTAGGTGCAAATCATCACCAAACATTTAAATGTAAAACTGTGGAGGTAATTCTCAGTTTGTTCAGCCTTCGTACAAAATATTAACCTCAAAATTCAATTTAGGTCACAAAAAATTATTTAAAATAAAAATTTTAAACTTTAAATTGAAAAATAAAGAGAAACATAGGTAAATGTTATTACTCACAGAGACAACCTCTTTTTATTTCCCCTCCAGCAATTTTTGAATCTGAACTTGAAATTATAAATGGTGCTAATACATGCAACGATTCTCGACAAACTATCTCCTAAATTTTTAACCAACCCAAAAGTTTTCTAGATTGCACCATAACTTGAGTCTATATTAGATATGTCCCCTTTTAATAATATTTCAAATAAAAAACATTTTTTAGAATTCTAGAGCAATATTTTAAAATGTTAGTCGCAAACAAAATTTTGATATAAATTACTGTTTGACATATTAACTTACACGTCCTTGATTATTGTACATTATTCAATATGCTCATTGATAAGAAATAGGTTTCACTTTTTTTCCCAGCTTCATACTGCCATTGCCTAACACTTTTTAAGATACACAAAAGGACAATATATAGAAGGTCATTGCTAAAAACATGAACATGGTTTATTAAACTTTTCTTTATGTTGTATCAACAAGCAACACTGAAGTAATTCCACACGAGTTTTTCCATACAGCTTAACCAAACTAATGCAATTATAGGCGATCTCATAAGAAATATGTCCTGGAAATTTAGTAAAGTTCTTTTTTACTTTTGGTAGGAGGAACACATCGGCCAGTTGAAATCCCGTGGAATTTGAGGAGCGCACGAAAGTCATACTCTGCGGTTTGGATTATAACATAAAAGCTTCTTCACTTTATAATAACAACTTGCCCGCCAACTATAACATAGTCTAGCGGTGTACGTGGTACCTTATCTTTTGACTGGTGATTAAAGTATAATTCTCATCAACCACTAGTTGGGTGAATTTATTTTGTGGATTTTCTTGTACGATTTTTTAGAATTGAATCTGTTACATATGTTTTGTGAATCTTAAGATGAATGCAGCAGCCAATTTGTCGTCGTCACCTTCTAAAAAATGAT
The DNA here is from genome assembly GCA_036346275.1 of Otatea glauca. NCBI lineage: Eukaryota > Viridiplantae > Streptophyta > Magnoliopsida > Poales > Poaceae > Otatea > Otatea glauca. The sequence goes on along the minus strand of CM070715.1, from coordinate 37,733,402 downwards.
AACATGCCCAGTTTGGCCGCTGCATATTGCATAGGATCTCGTCATCCAACAACTTGGTTGGCACACTGTGATGCTTGTCTCTCTGCTAATGTGTGTATGTCAATGCAAGAATTGCTGCTGCTGCCCCCACTCTAGTTGACACATAAGGACTAGCATTGATGCATATCTCCTGATCGATGTACTTTACTGCATCGAAGTTACAGCTTGCTTTTTCAGTCTAGTAAAATATATAAGTCGATAGAGCCTAGAAGGGCAGACTGGCAGGCAGAAGAATTGGTTGTAGCCTGGCATGAATGATCAGAGAAGAGTAAGCATGCATGATCAGAGAAGTGAAGCATGCATGCTGCTATGCATGGCCTTAATGGTAGTACGAGGAGAGTAAACAAATCAGCTTCTCTCTCCTTTCACCCCCTCCATATATTTTAAATTCAACATGATGAAAAATTATGTGAAGGTCTATTTAGGTTTGTGATGAGTTACTCATAGCGTTTGAGCATGTGGTGCTTAAGTTCGAGTTTGTTTTGAATTCTATTTCGAATTTGAGCAAATTTAGGTGCTGTCAGGTTAGGGCGCCACAGCCGGCCTTGGAGGAGCGGTAGTGCCGGCCAGGCGGCACACCGGCCTGGGTTAGGCGGTAGTGTCGGTTTGTCGGAGCTACCGGCCTTGGGAGCGGTAGTCTTTTTCAATAGAGGTGTTTTTCTCTCGGGTTGAGTGTGAGTTGCACTACCGACCATGTGGGAGCGGTAGTATCGGGGGTGCACAATTACCGGCCTTCAGTGGCGGTTATTATCTACCAGAGAGCGGTCTCTTGGGGATTATCAATGCGAGCGGCACTACCGGCCAACCAGGAGCGGTAGTGCGGGGGGTGCGGTACTATTGGCCCTTGGTGGCGGTAACGCCGACTTTTCAATGATATTGTGCTTAATGTTTGTATTAATTATTGATTAATACATATTATTGTAAACAATGCTATGTGATGTGTTTCTTGTCTGTGTTGGTTGCAGGACTCCGGGGCTAGGTCATGTTGAGCCGAAGGCAAGACTGGGACTAGGCTAGGAGAGTTGAGGCCCAGAACGGTCAAGGGACGCTGGAAGATGACTAAAGCCGGGAAGTGGTTGCAAGCTGGGAAGACAAGGAACTGGAGTATGAAGCACTGGTGGTGTACATGGTGGGAAATGACATGGACCGGGACTAGGCTCAGGGACGAGTTAAGGTTCAGAACAGTAAAGGAAGCCGATGCGGAAAAGGACACGTGGCGGTCAAGTAGCTTGGGCCTGTTTACAAGCGAGGACGGTTCGAGGGAGTCCGGACGAGTGAGAGGCTTGGCGGCAAGTTATTGGGGCCACGTGGAAAGCGCGAAACATGGCGATTCTTCAAGGAGAAGGAAGACCAGTCATTAGGGCAAATTGGTAATTTGTCCAATACCGGCGGTCGAGGCGGTTTGGAAAACCACGGCAATGGCCTAAGTCGTTGTTGGGACCCGAATATGCAAATCCGGACCCTCTGTGTATATCATACTAGTCCAGGATCACGCTAGTGCACACAGGCTCAACATAGATGTTATCACAGTCATACGCAGTGGAATATAGCATAACCTCAATAATTAATAATAACTATTGTCTTAGATGATTATTGCCTCACAGGGCTGAACTAAGAAATAGCAATTAAGCAGCAGCAGAAATGAAGTAAACGTAGTAGCTCCCCAGTTCACCACAGGCAACTGACGAGGCTCGGACCCTAAGCATCAGCGTCGTGGTACTCCTCCAAGAATGTCGTGGATTCCTCCTCTTCTGAAGTTTATTGTTGCGGGATGAGTACATAAAGCACTCAACAAGTTGTGCACAGTATTGCAAGTATAATATTCTACATGCTTGGCTTATTCCAAGGAAGGCTAACATGGCAATTTTGCAGTAAAGTAGCATTTATTAAAGAATACAGTAAGTAGATTGAAAGATAGTAAAACAAATAACAGTAAATAATAGATTCAACTTTTCAAGTAAACAGGGTTTTCCATTCTAAGTCAAATTCTAAGTTTTCATGGCAATTCACCATCCCAACAAGTTTTTATTTAACCAAAGTCTAACTCTTGACTGTAATTCCCGAGCATTGCCCAATACCGTGAGCACGGCTATTCGAATAGGTTTCACACTCTACAGAGGTTATGCACTTTACCGACACGATATAATCAAACACCACACAGGTGAGTGACCATAACAAAGCCTTTACAATGCTCTCTGCAGACCTGGTACTACCCGCTAAGGTTTCAACACTGGTGGGACTGGTTACCACATCCAGGGCACCCCTCTTGCGCCATGTGAGCTACCCCATAACCTGGGACTCACTGAACACCACCATAGTACCAAAATCTAAACATCACAAATTAGTCAGCTAGGCTGTCCCATTACAGACGTGTGGTTGCAAGTAAAGACTCAGGTCAAAGACTTGTAAGGTTAAGTCCTTAAAGTGACCGAGGCAAGACTTCCACATACCCATGCCCAATAGACCCACCTTGGCATACTGCCCCTTGCCACCTACCCCGATCTAAAATGATTACCACCCCAGTTGATTACCATGCACCACGTGCCATCAGCAATTCAATCTAGTTGTGTGACCTCCTCGCCACGACAACTCAATATCACTGTGTGACAACACATGACACACCAATTTATAAACATTGTTCCATAATCCATTAGTCAAGATTAAATAACAATGATCCAGATACATGTGATGACGTGGCATGGCTAAGAAAACTAACACGGTATAACTAGTCCCATGTTGATTATTAATATTAACCAACTATAGTTCCACATCCTAGGGTGACAATTAGATCATGGCATACAATTTACAAGGTATGATTTAATTCAAATAGGCATATTATCTAGTTTCCAGATTAATTGAAATCATTTATACACATAAAGTATCATGCATAAATTTTAAAGATAAAATAGCAATTTTGTGAAATTAGGTGCAATATGATCAAAGCACAACTTGCACGGGAACAGTCTTTGGTCTTGTTCGAACTTGGGTCTTGAAGCGGCGAATCCTCCTCCGAACCTGAGCAAATCAACGTCTACGCGAATCGAGATAAAATAGCAATAAACACCAAAAACAGAGAGAAAACAGACTCCAAAAATTCAAATAAAAAGCACCATTAAATATATCTTGATTTTAATTCTTTTAAAAAATTTGAATCACTCAAATCCCAGTTCAAATGCAAAAGTTATAGCTATTCAAAGTTTTAATTAATTCTGAAATTATAAATTCTGATTTTCCCGAATTATGTTTATAAAGAAAACTCGGATTATTGCGCAAGCGATACGTGGACCAACCAGAGGCTGACACGTGGCTTTGGCGCATGGACTCAGTCCACGAAATTCCGCTGGTCCACCGTGGACTCGAGGTATTATGCTGTGGACCGGATGATGTCATCATGACCAGGGATCCAAATTTCGGCGAAGTTTTGGGCCCACGGAGGCCTAAACAACGGGCCGAATTTTTTTTTGAAAAAAAAATGAAAATGCTATAGTAAATTAATTTTTTTCGGCGAGATTCCGGTCAAACCGGCCGAAATTACATGAAAAAAATCCGTATTTTGGTTTTTTATGGCCGGATTTGACTTCAATTACATCAATAACCCATAATAAAGTGATCTTTGATGATAATTTGTCCAAAAACTTATTTTTTGAGATATTTTGAAATTTTGGCAAAAACACTGTTAGAATTTTATAAAATGGAATATGCTTTTTAATGCTATGAAAAATTTATGGTATAATTTTAAGAAGTATAGGATCAAACATAAAATTTTATAAAATATTTTAACTTCATTTGTTATCTTTTAAAAATAAAAAATAGAATTAGCATAAACGAGGTAGTAATAGTGTCAGATTTTTATAAAGTTTTTTATGTTTGATCATCATTTGAAAATTTTATGATAATATTAGTGATGCATGAATAGTATAAATAAAAATTTTCAGAATTTTCTAGAATGTTTTGAAGTATTTTTCATTCGGTTGAAATTTATTGGTCAGCCTTTAGTTGCACTTTCCGAATTTTTAAATATTCATGATGCTTGATCATCACCTGAAAATTTTATGAGAATATTAATTATGGATCATAACTACACACAAAAAATTTCAACAGTTTCTAACTTGATTTGTATGATTTTTAATTCGGATCAAACTTGTCGGTCAGTGTTTTATCAGGACAGTACCAGTCTCCGAATTTTTAAAAATTCCTCAGATGTGATAATCAGCTCAAATTTTTGTGAGAACATCAGTAATGTGTCAAGAAGCTCCAAAAAAAATTCAAATTTTTTGTTAACGTTTGGACCACTTTTCTGCCGGTGCAAATTAAAAACCCAAAATTTCGGATTTTTTCGCCAAATTTCGGGATTTTTCGTTACTACACGGACCGGGTATGAATTTTCAAATTCAAATTTCGTCCGAAAGTTTTCCGAAATTTCAAAATTTTGGCGAAATCTCGCGATTCGGCCAGGGAAGAAATTTATTCCGAAACCGAATTTTCAAACCTTGAGCATGACGTCATCGCACACGTGGACTAATCGGGTTGCGCCACGTTGCTCGGTCTACGAACTGCGTCCACGGCACAACGCCTGCCCACCGTGCACCCGATGCACAACGCCTCAGATTCCGAGCCGACACGCGTTGCACATCCGCGCAAGGATCCAACGGCTACCGATCTACTCCTACGCGGCTAAATCCTGACCGCTCATCTCAGATCAAACGGACAAAGCTTACCAGAGCAGAACACTGCAGACAAAGTGACGTGGCATGATCTGGGGCTTTGCTTGGTGATCCGACGGTCGACGACGCTCTGAGGCGGAGATGGCAACACGGCGGCGCAGCTTCGCCGGACGCGAGGAAGACGGCCACCCGAACGGCGAACGAGACGACTCCGACGAGGAAGAAATGGCGGCCTCGATGCAGCTTGGAACGTCGACTCTGGATCTGGAACCCGTGCGGCTGTAAGACCCCCATTTTTGATAATAAATATCAACAATGGGTTCCCTGTGCATACCATACTAGTCCAATGATCAGTGGCTAGCACACACAGATTTCAAATTAAAATCACATCCATACACAATATATTACATATGCCAAGCGTCTTGAAATTACACAGTATTATTATTACAAGCCAAAACCTCAAAAAGCAGCAGTGGAAACTTTATTTCTCTTGTAGTATGCCCATTCACCCTCAGGCAACAGACAAGGTAAAGCCCTAGAAAACATCGCCATCATAACCCCTGAATCCTGAATCGCCGTAAAGATCATCGGGGTAATCAATACCTTCTCCTAAAGCAACATTGATAGCAAGATTGAGTACATTGTGTACTCAGCAAGACTTATAGTGTATCACAGATGCAATTATAAATAAATGCAGGACATAGCAACGGAATGGTTTCTATAGTTGTTTTTGCATTGGCAAACTAAAGCATAAGCATATATTAGATTGTATCCAAAGTTTGTAAAGAAGCATCTTATTGTAATAAGCAAGTATTAATTTAACGTAAACCAATCATCATATAATAGTCTATCCGATTGATTCAATCCATTTCGATGTCATCCCATGACATGAAATATACATATTCCATAACACCATTTTCCCATCAAATCATTTTGGAAATATTAAAACTCTAACCATGTGATGACTTTACCAAGTGCCTTTAACCTTAGGTATGGCTAATTAATTAGATTTACACTCTGCAGAGGCGTATAGCTTTACCCACAAGAAATGATCTGCCAGTTTTGCCAGGCCAGTTGACACTCTTCCTTTGGAATGTCGGCATGGTGATCATGACATAACCGTTACATTGTTTAAGCCTAACTTTGCACCAGCCCGATGACGTTAGATCCTTATTATGGAGAAGGAACACGATAGTGAATCCCTGTCATTTAAAGTGGTAACACAAGCAGTAATTCCCTGCATTAAAGGCAGTAAATCCCTGCGATAAGGGTTCCTTCCCATATCAAGGCGTTCATCGTTATACCGATATGCATTTACCCACAACGAAGTGTGGAAGCCCATCATAAGCAAACCTAGAAAGGATTGCTCATACTATCTCCCGCCTACCAATGTGCAAAGCCAGACCAAAGCAACTTAATAGGTTAAGGCTGTCCCATATCAGCACTAGTGGTTGTACTGTTTTCTTGGCTTGAAAACAACCCATAGCTCAGTCCTTAATCCGACACGGGCAATGCTCCACCCTACAATACGTACAAGTCCATCTTTTGCACAACCGGCTATTGTCAATAATTGCCCGTATCTAAGTTATAGTTTTATTTTGGGGTTTTTAGTCAAAACACCAATAATTGACATCATGTCATACCACCATTTAAATTCTCAAAAAATATCTTTGATCATCAACCTCGTTGCTAATAAGCATGGCTAAGCATGACTACTAGTCGTGTATACCCAATTTGACATTATGTAATGTCTACCCCTTTGTCTATGGTAAACAAGGTTCACATATTCATACTTATCAAGGAAGTTCCATGAAACATCAGGTATAGCTACCAATATTCCAACATAGCATTTTTATTGCAAGTATGCGTACGCACAATAGTTTTGCAATCATTGAAAGTAAATATTTGAAGTATTAGGATCAAAATGATCAAGGGGGGGTGCTTGCCTTGCTGATCGTAGTCGGGAATAAAGTCTGGATCGTCGGTAAGGTCGTAAATGCGCTAATTCAGGTTAAATGGAATCTATTAAATCGACCATCAAGAATAACATACAACAAATAGCGAACAAGTATAAGGGCAAAAAGAAAACAGACAAAAAATCAAATAAAACATGCTATAAGAAACAGGCACATATTCTTTTATAGATTATTTATTCTTGTTTTACGAATTCAAGAGGCTAAAATTATGTATTCTTGTATTTATAATTTCAAATTATAGATGCTAAAATTATTTGAAGTAGAAAGATTTGTCTTATGATTATATCGTAAAATAGCATGTTATTAATAGGATTCAGATGCAAAGCAATGCATTTAAAGATTTTAAAATCAAACATTTATTACTAAATTTCTAACTGCAATATTATTGGGCTTAGCACATTAAGTGATCTACTTCATTTTTATGAACTAATTGCTAGTTGCCAGCATGGTCTCAATGATCACACACACACACACACACATATATATACATATATACCTATTATACTCTTCATACTAAATTTCATCCTATTGCATAGTTCATTATTAGTTCAATATTTTTACTTAGCCTAACAATATTCTGCCACTATGCTGAAAAGAAATATGTTTAACAGATTACCAAAAATTATTTTCTTATTCATTTAGTTGTTATAGCATAGTTACTAATAATATTAAACTTTAATGGAAAAGACATCAAACAACTAGTTACCCAAATATTTTTATAGAAATGGGTTCATAGCAGAATAAGGGTCTTAATAAAATTGGTTCCAAATAATATTAACTTTGTTTGCAAAATTTCCATATTTATCTACTTTCTTACGTACTATTCACCTTTGTATTAAAATATTTTTCCGAAATAGCTTTTCAAAATATTTTTGCATAATCTGGAAGCTCTTGATTTTAGATGAATTTAGAAATTGGTTTCATCTCATTTGGATTTCAAATGCGAAAGATATTCAAGTTTGAATTTGAACTAGTTCTGAAAATCAAATGGAAATAATGAAATACGCTTTCAATGTTCTGAAAACGCCTTCCACTGCGCGCCGGATTTCGCGTTTAAATCCCGCCGGGGCACTGACATCCTGGGTGCACTCGTCAGCCTCGGTCTTGCGCACGCCCGCGCCCGACTCGGTCGCTGACAGCGGGAGCCCACCGGTCAGCAACTCCAAACTGAGGCGCTCGGTTTTTGGCTCGCCGCCGGCGAACTAACTACGGCGAGGAGGAATGGGTAGCACGTACGGCTTCAACATGCTAATGCGCATCTAGGGGACAACCTAATGACTTCCGAAGATGACCGAAGATGGGTCGCCGTCGTGGCCGAGCGGCAGAGGTCACGGCGACTGGCCGCACCGGCGACAGAAGGCATCTCCAGTGGAATGGGTTCCGGTTTTAGCATCCATGGGTTCCAGAGGTTTCATTTTCGCCAAAAGGAAGCTTAGGGAAGGGTCGGATTAGCTCACCACCGATCGCCGGTTTTGGAGAAGAAGGGGGCGTAGTGGCGGCGGAGCTCCGGCCGGAATTTCCTGAAAGTAACAGAGGGGTTTTGATTCATGTGAGCTTGTGATGCTATAACAGAAAGCAATTGAGGAATGATTGCTTGTACCACCTTCAATCGATCACGATCCGAAAGCTAGGGTTCTTCGGCTGATTCAAAGAAACGTGAAATTGGTAATGATCAGTGGAGTATACTGGATCAAACCGGAGGGGTTTTGATGAGCACTGTCTGGCGATCAGGCTGCGGTATTTATAGGCCGGGGGAGACGCTGTAGACGAGCCAACGCCTGGTGTGAACTCGATGAAATTTTGCGACGCTAGAACAGGAGAAGGGATGGGCGGTTTTCGGAAAATCCGGGCAAGGACGATGCGTGGCAGAGTTTAGTAGAGGCGGTTACCTTGGGCGAAGCGCAGGCGCTGCGGTGGTGCAAGCTACAGCCGGCAGAATCAGCTCCGGTCACGCATGAGCACGGCTACGAGGGAGGAAGAAGAAGGCGGTGGCTGAGGCTGACAGGTGGGACCACACAGTGATTCGGGCCCGCATGGCAGAGAGAGAAAAGGAGAAGTTCGGGTTGAACTGCAAGAGGCTGGATTTGATTCACTGAATCTGTTGCCTATCCAATCGTTAAATTAGTGATAAATTTACGTGTACTTGAGCTAGTTTAGGATCTACCATAAAAATTTCAGACCTATTTGACGCCTGAGGAATTTACAATAATTCTGACAGTGTACTGTGCACATATTTATGTATTCTGTTTTATATTTATTAAGATACTTATATTTTACTCAAAAATTTATAAACTTTTTGATCAGATCCCTTATATGCACATTATCCTCCTGTAAAATTTTCAGCTTCATATTATTGACATTTTATTTATTAAAATTCTGACATTGATGTTTCCAGATTTCTAACTATTCAATTTTTGAATTTTTATAAATACCAAACCTAAAGATCATCTCTTGATATTTTACTGCAGATGACTCTATCCAGGGAGAAGATAATATAAATATTTTCCCATCAAAATTATGATCATTTAATTTCGGACATTTTCACTATTACTAGTCTTGTTTCATTAATTACCTTTCTTTTCATCATTTAATATTTTGTCATAGTTTTAAAAATTATATTTTTAGTTCTGGATAGCTCCACGAATTTTTACCATAATTTTTATTATTTTTTGTTTTACAAATCATTTCTTATTACTTAAGAAATGGTTGATTGATTAGAAAAAGGAATTTTCCTTATAAGCAATAATCAAAAGAAATCAAGATAACTCATAGAAAATTCAGAAAAATCCAGGGAAAAAGCAAATTAAAAATTCTTAAAATATATAATTTAATTTCTTATTATTACTTATTTTTCAGGATGTTACAAACCTATCCCCTTACAAAAATCTCGTCCTCGAGATTTGGCAAGGGTTTAGAAGAAGTCTGGAAATTCTTTTCTGAGTTGATCTTCATGTTCCCATGTGGCTTCATCTTCGGAGTGGTTGCTCCATTGCACTTTTAACATTTTGTGGGACTTATTTCTGGTATGGCGTTCTGCTTCTTCAAGGATGCGGATTGGATGCTCCCGATAGGATAGATCAGGTTGAAGATCAATATTTTCCAGATTGGTGAGTTCAATAGGAATGCGAAGGCACTTTTTAAGTTGGGACACATGGAAAACAATATGCACTTCAGATAATTAGGGCGGCAGTTCTAACTTGTAAGCCATCTCGCCCATTTTCTCAATAATTTGATATGGACCAATATATCGGGGAGCTAGTTTTCCATGGACATGAAAACGACGGACTCCGCGGAGCGGTGGGACTTTTAAGTAGACATGATCACCGACTTCAAAGCTGAGTTCACGTCGATGATTGTCGGCGTAACTCTTTTGACGAGATTGGGCTTCTTTTAATCGACTTTTGATCATATCCACTTGCTCTTGGGCTTCTTGAATGAGATTGGGTCCAAAGAATTTTCTTTTACCTACTTCAGACCAAAAGAGAGGATTTCTACACTTTCTCCCATATAGTGCCTCAAATGGCGATATTTGGAGACTGGCTTGGAAACTGTTATTATAAGGGAACTCGGCAAATGCTAAACTCTTTTCCCAGTTAGTACTATAAGACAGTACACAGGCTCTTAACATGTCCTCCAAGATTTGGTTAGTCCTTTCTGTTTGACCATCTGTCTGAGGATGGTAAGCCGTACTGAAGTTTAGCTTAGTCCCAAGAAGACCATGCAAATTTTCCCAGAAACGGGATGTAAACTGGGATCCTCGATCAGAGACAATGGTCCTTGGGACACCATGCAGACGAACGATATTTTCCAGGTATAGCTCAGTGAGCTTATCTCCAGAATGAGTGGTCTTGACAGGAACAAAGTGGGCCACCTTGGTTAATCGATCTACGATTACCCAAATAGAATCATGCCCTTTCTTGGTTCTGGGCAGACCAGTGATGAAATCCATACTGATATCATCCCATTTTCATTCAGGAACTTTTAAGGGCTGAAGGAGTCCAGCAGGACGTTGATGCTCGGCTTTGACTCGTTGGCATACGTCGCAAATTGCAACATATGCTGCGATATCCTTTTTCATGCCGGGCCACCAATATTCCTGTCAGAGGTCTTGATACATTTTTGTACACCCTGGATGGATTGAGAGAGGTGATTGACGAGCTTCTTCTAAGATCAGATTCTTAAGCTCGGGATCATTGGGGATATAAATTTGTTTCTTATGCATAAGCAAGTCGTCAGAACTTTCCATGAACTCAGATTCAATGCCTTGCTTCAATTCTTTTCGGATTTTGATGATAGCTTCATCAACAAGCTGGGCAACTTTGATTTGGGATTTCAAGATTGTTTGCACTTCTAGTGCGGCCAAAAATCCTTTTTCAATAATCCCTAAATTAAGTTTCTGAAATTCAGCTTGTAGCTCTGATTTATCAGTGTAAGCCAAGATGGAAATGCAGTGGAGCTTTCGACTAAGGGCGTCGGCTACAACATTAGCTTTACCTGGGTGGTAATTTATGCTAAGATCATAGTCTTTGATCAGCTCCAACCATCTTTTTTGTCTAAGATTCAAATTCGATTGAGTGAAGAAATATTTCACGCTCTTATGATCGGTGTATACATTGCATCGATTACCAATGAGGTAATGACGCCAAATTTTTAGAGCATGAACCACAGCTGCTAGTTCTAAATCATGGGTAGGATAATTTTGTTCATGGGGACGAAGCTGTCGAGAAGCATATGCAACAGCTCTGGATTCTTGCATCAACATGCATCCCAGACCATATCGTGATGCATCACAAAAGACGTCAAAATTTTTATTAACATCCGAAAACACGAGGACAGGTGTTGTAGTGAGTCTTTTCTTCAACTCTTGAAAACTTGATTCACATTCGGGTGTCCATTCAAACTTCTTTTCTTTTTTTAATAGCTGAGTCATTAGTTTGGCGATTTTGGAGAAGTTTTCGATAAAGCGGCGATAATATCCCGCTAAACCAAGAAAACTTCGGATCTGAGGAACAGACTTGGGTTGTTCCCAGGCTTGCACAGCTTGAATTTTACTGGGATCAACGGAAATTCCTCCTTCCGAAAGGATATGCCCAAGGAATGCAATTTCTTTCAGCCAAAAATCACATTTTTCAAATTTGGCATAGAGTTGGTGGACTCGAAGTTTTTCAAGAATCATGTGCAAATGTTGCGCATGTTCTTCCTTAGATTTGGAATAGATGAGAATATCATCGATGAACACTACAACAAACTTGTCCAAATACTCCATAAAGACCTTGTTCATAAGGCACATGAAACTCGTGGGAGCATTGGTCACCAAGGACATCACGACATATTCAAAGAGACCATATCGAGTGGTAAATGCAGTTTTTGGAATATCGCAGGGCCTGATCTTTAGTTGGTAATATCCATGTCTTAAATCAATCTTTGAAAAGACTTGAGCACCACTAAATTGATCAAATAAATCATCGATGCGGGGAAGAGGGTATTTGTTTTTAATAGTGACATCATTTAAAGCACGATAATCTATACACATGCGTAGACCACCATCCTTTTTGTTAACAAAAAGAACTGGGCTTCCCCAAGGAGATGAACTGGGGCGAATGAACCCTTTATCCAATTGTTCTTCAATTTGTTTCTTAAGTTCAACTAGTTCGGTTGGGGCCATTCGATAGGGAGGTTTAGAAATTGGGGCAGTCCCAGGAATAAAATTGATAGCAAATTCTATATCTCTATCTGGTGGTAAACCTGGTAGCTCACTTAGAAAAACATCAGGATAATCACAAGCTACCAGTACTTGAGAAAGTTCTTTCAATGAGGTAGAACAAAGGAATGATTGGGGAAGTGATTTGTTTTGGCTAGAGGAAAACTCTACCATAATTTCTACTGGACTTAGCAAGGATATGGATCGATTAGCACAAGAACCACAGCTGCTAGTTCTAAATCATGGGTAGGATAATTTTGTTCATGGGGACGAAGCTGTCGAGAAGCATATGCAACAGCTCTGGATTCTTGCATCAACATGCATCCCAGACCATATCGTGATGCATCACAAAAGACGTCAAAATTTTTATTAACATCCGAAAACACGAGGACAGGTGTTGTAGTGAGTCTTTTCTTCAACTCTTGAAAACTTGATTCACATTCGGGTGTCCATTCAAACTTCTTTTCTTTTTTTAATAGCTGAGTCATTAGTTTGGCGATTTTGGAGAAGTTTTCGATAAAGCGGCGATAATATCCCGCTAAACCAAGAAAACTTCGGATCTGAGGAACAGACTTGGGTTGTTCCCAGGCTTGCACAACTTGAATTTTACTGGGATCAACGGAAATTCCTCCTTCCGAAAGGATATGCCCAAGGAATGCAATTTCTTTCAGCCAAAAATCACATTTTTCAAATTTGGCATAGAGTTGGTGGACTCGAAGTTTTCAAGAATCATGTGCAAATGTTGCGCATGTTCTTCCTTAGATTTGGAATAGATGAGAATATCATCGATGAACACTACAACAAACTTGTCCAAATACTCCATAAAGACCTTGTTCATAAGGCACATGAAACTCGTGGGAGCATTGGTCAGTCTGAAGGACATCACGACATATTCAAAGAGACCATATCGAGTGGTAAATGCAGTTTTTGGAATATCGCAGGGCCTGATCTTTAGTTGGTAATATCCATGTCTTAAATCAATCTTTGAAAAGACTTGAGCACCACTAAATTGATCAAATAAATCATCGATGCGGGGAAGAGGGTATTTGTTTTTAATAGTGACATCATTTAAAGCACGATAATCTATACACATGCGTAGACCACCATCCTTTTTGTTAACAAAAAGAACTGGGCTTCCCCAAGGAGATGAACTGGGGCGAATGAACCCTTTATCCAATTGTTCTTCAATTTGCTTCTTAAGTTCAACTAGTTCGGTTGGGGCCATTCGATAGGGACGTTTAGAAATTGGGGCAGTCCCAGGAATAAAATTGATAGCAAATTCTATATCTCTATCTGGTGGTAAACCTGGTAGTTCACTTAGAAAAACATCAGGATAATCACAAGCTACCAGTACTTGAGAAAGTTCTTTCAATGAGGTAGAACAAAGGAATGATTGGGGAAGTGATTTGTTTTGGCTAGAGGAAAACTCTACCATAATTTCTCTTGGACTTAGCAAGGATATGGATCGATTAGCACAAGAACCACAAATGCTAGTTCTAAATCATGGGTAGGATAATTTTGTTCATGGGGACGAAGTCGTCGAGAAGCATATGCAACACTCGGATTCTTGCATCAACATGCATCCTGGACCATATCGTGATGCATCACAAAAGGCGTCAAAATTTTTATTAACATCCAAAACACGAGGACGGGTGTTGTAGTGAGTCTTTTCTTCAACTCTTGAAAACTTGATTCACATTCGGTGTCCATTCAAACTTCTTTTCTTTTTTAATAGCTGAGTCATTAGTTTGGCGATTTTGGAGAAGTTTTCGATAAAGCGGCGATAATATCCCGCTAAACCAAGAAAACTTGGATCGAGGAATGACTTGGGTTGTTCCTGGGCTTGCACACTTGAATTTTCTTGGGATCAACGGAAATTCCTCCTTAGAAAGGATATGCCCAAGGAATGCAATTTCTTTCACCAAAAATCACATTTTCAAATTTGGCATAGAGTTGGTGGACTCGAAGTTTTTCAAGAATCATGTGCAAATGTTGCGCATGTTCTTCCTTAGATTTGGAATAGATGAGAATATCATCGATGAACACTACAACAAACTTGTCCAAATACTCCATAAAGACCTTGTTCATAAGGCACATGAAACTCGTGGGAGCATTGGTCGATCTGAAGGACATCACGACATATTCAAAGAGACCATATCAGTGGTAAATGCAGTTTTTGGAATATCGCAGGGCCTGATCTTTAGTTGGTAATATCCATGTCTTAAATCAATCTTTGAAAAGACTTGAGCACCACTAAATTGATCAAATAAATCATCGATGCGGGGAAGAGGGTATTTGTTTTTAATAGTGACATCATTTAAAGCACGATAATCTATACACATGCGTAGACCACCATCCTTTTTGTTAACAAAAAGAACTGGCTTCCCAAGGAGATGAATCAGCGAATGAACCCTTTATCCAATTGTTCTTCAATTTGTTTCTTAAGTTCAACTAGTTCGGTTGGGGCCATTCGATAGGGAGGTTTAGAAATTGGGGCAGTCCCAGGAATAAAATTGATAGCAAATTCTATATCTCTATCTGGTGGTAAACCTGGTAGCTCACTTAGAAAAACATCAGGATAATCACAAGCTACCAGTACTTGAGAAAGTTCTTTCAATGAGGTAGAACAAAGGAATGATTGGGGAAGTGATTTGTTTTGGCTAGAGGAAAACTCTACCATAATTTCTACTGGACTTAGCAAGGATATGGATCGATTAGCACAAGAACCACAGCTGCTAGTTCTAAATCATGGGTAGGATAATTTTGTTCATGGGGACGAAGCTGTCGAGAAGCATATGCAACAGCTCTGGATTCTTGCATCAACATGCATCCCAGACCATATCGTGATGCATCACAAAAGACGTCAAAATTTTTATTAACATCCGAAAACACGAGGACAGGTGTTGTAGTGAGTCTTTTCTTCAACTCTTGAAAACTTGATTCACATTCGGGTGTCCATTCAAACTTCTTTTCTTTTTTTAATAGCTGAGTCATTAGTTTGGCGATTTTGGAGAAGTTTTCGATAAAGCGGCGATAATATCCCGCTAAACCAAGAAAACTTCGGATCTGAGGAACAGACTTGGGTTGTTCCCAGGCTTGCACAACTTGAATTTTACTGGGATCAACGGAAATTCCTCCTTCCGAAAGGATATGCCCAAGGAATGCAATTTCTTTCAGCCAAAAATCACATTTTTCAAATTTGGCATAGAGTTGGTGGACTCGAGTTTTCAAGAATCATGTGCAAATGTTGCATGTTCTTCCTTAGATTTGGAATAGATGAGAATATCATCGATGAACACTACAACAAACTTGTCCAAATACACCATAAAGACCTTGTTCATAAGGCACATGAAACTCGTGGGAGCATTGGTCAGTCTGAAGGACATCACGACATATTCAAAGAGACCATATCGAGTGGTAAATGCAGTTTTTGGAATATCGCAGGGCCTGATCTTTAGTTGGTAATATCCATGTCTTAAATCAATCTTTGAAAAGACTTGAGCACCACTAAATTGATCAAATAAATCATCGATGCGGGGAAGAGGGTATTTGTTTTTAATAGTGACATCATTTAAAGCACGATAATCTATACACATGCGTAGACCACCATCCTTTTTGTTAACAAAAAGAACTGGGCTTCCCCAAGGAGATGAACTGGGGCGAATGAACCCTTTATCCAATTGTTCTTCAATTTGCTTCTTAAGTTCAACTAGTTCGGTTGGGGCCATTCGATAGGGACGTTTAGAAATTGGGGCAGTCCCAGGAATAAAATTGATAGCAAATTCTATATCTCTATCTGGTGGTAAACCTGGTAGCTCACTTAGAAAAACATCAGGATAATCACAAGCTACCAGTACTTGAGAAAGTTCTTTCAATGAGGTAGAACAAAGGAATGATTGGGGAAGTGATTTGTTTTGGCTAGAGGAAAACTCTACCATAATTTCTACTGGACTTAGCAAGGATATGGATCGATTAGCACAAGAACCACAGCTGCTAGTTCTAAATCATGGGTAGGATAATTTTGTTCATGGGGACGAAGCTGTCGAGAAGCATATGCAACAGCTCTGGATTCTTGCATCAACATGCATCCCAGACCATATCGTGATGCATCACAAAAGACGTCAAAATTTTTATTAACATCCGAAAACACGAGGACAGGTGTTGTAGTGAGTCTTTTCTTCAACTCTTGAAAACTTGATTCACATTCGGGTGTCCATTCAAACTTCTTTTCTTTTTTTAATAGCTGAGTCATTAGTTTGGCGATTTTGGAGAAGTTTTCGATAAAGCGGCGATAATATCCCGCTAAACCAAGAAAACTTCGGATCTGAGGAACAGACTTGGGTTGTTCCCAGGCTTGCACAACTTGAATTTTACTGGGATCAACGGAAATTCCTCCTTCCGAAAGGATATGCCCAAGGAATGCAATTTCTTTCAGCCAAAAATCACATTTTTCAAATTTGGCATAGAGTTGGTGGACTCGAAGTTTTTCAAGAATCATGTGCAAATGTTGCGCATGTTCTTCCTTAGATTTGGAATAGATGAGAATATCATCGATGAACACTACAACAAACTTGTCCAAATACTCCATAAAGACCTTGTTCATAAGGCACATGAAACTCGTGGGAGCATTGGTCAGTCTGAAGGACATCACGACATATTCAAAGAGACCATATCGAGTGGTAAATGCAGTTTTTGGAATATCGCAGGGCCTGATCTTTAGTTGGTAATATCCATGTCTTAAATCAATCTTTGAAAAGACTTGAGCACCACTAAATTGATCAAATAAATCATCGATGCGGGGAAGAGGGTATTTGTTTTTAATAGTGACATCATTTAAAGCACGATAATCTATACACATCGTAGACCACCATCCTTTTGTTAACAAAAGAACTGGCTTCCCAAGGAGATGAATAGGCGAATGAACCCTTTATCCAATTGTTCTTCAATTTGCTTCTTAAGTTCAACTAGTTCGGTTGGGGCCATTCGATAGGGACGTTTAGAAATTGGGGCAGTCCCAGGAATAAAATTGATAGCAAATTCTATATCTCTATCTGGTGGTAAACCTGGTAGCTCACTTAGAAAAACATCAGGATAATCACAAGCTACCAGTACTTGAGAAAGTTCTTTCAATGAGGTAGAACAAAGGAATGATTGGGGAAGTGATTTGTTTTGGCTAGAGGAAAACTCTACCATAATTTCTTCTGGACTTAGCAAGGATATGGATCGATTAGCACAATCTATATAGCCTTTATGCTTGGACAACCAATCCATACCAAGGATTATATCTAAGCCTTGAGTTTCGATAACGATGACATCAGCATGGAATAGTACTCCATTTATTTCAATGCTGACTTTAGGGCAAAGACGGAAAGTTTTAATTTTGGCTCCAGGGGAAGATACTATCATGGTAGAAGGCAAAAGATCAGTAGGAATTTCATTTTGATCCACAAATTTCTTGGATATGAAAGAATGCGAAGCTCCAGAATCAAATAATACCAAGGTTGGAATTGAGTGGACTAGCAACATACCTATGACCACGTCAGGTGCTTCGTTTGCATCCTCAGCGGTCACATGATGCAACCGTCCACGAGCAGGGCCCTGAAAATTATTAGGGGCTGTCCTGACTGGTTGTGGTGGTCCTCCGGATCCTTGTGGGCGACCTGGGGGTCATTGCTGAGCTCCCTTGGTTTGCTGACGAGTTGAATTCTTCTTGGGACATTTATTAGCATAATGCCCCAGCTCATTACAATGGAAACAAGTGATATTGACCGCCGGGTTTTGACCACCCGTAGGCCACTTGCCAATATTACCGCCGGGACGGACAGAAGGCTGTTGGCGGGAAGCTTGAGGCCGAGGTGGATGACTTTGATGTTTTTGCTGAATCGGTGGGGCAGAAGATTTGGGATTGAATGATTGCCCAAATCGCGGTCTAGGAGGATTAGCACTCAAGTTCTTTCGGGCCATCCATTTCCGCTTTCGCGACTCAGAAATGGTTCGAGTGCCTTGCTCAACTCGAAGGGCCTTGTCCACCAATGCTTGAAAGTCCTGGATATCATGGGCCACCAAGGTCCATTTAATTTCATCACTCAAATGCTCCCGAAAGCGCTCAACCCTTTTTTCTTCTGCGGTAACCTCAGAAGGGGCATATCGAGCCAAATAATTGAAGCGATGGAGGTACTCCACCACTGTCATGTTACCTTGGCGAAGATCCAAGAATTCTTTTTTCTTAAATTCCATTAAACTGGACGGTATGTGAGTTTTACGAAAGGATTCCTTAAAAGCTTCCCAAAGAATGACTTGATTTGGTGGCATCATGGCTTGAAAGTTTTCCCACCAAGCCGCCGCAGCTCCCTGCAGCTGGTAGGAGGCATAGAGTACTTTCTCCTGGTCGTTGCATTGAGCAATGGCCAACTTACTTTCGACTGAACGAAGCCAGTTATCAGCTTCCAATGGATCAGTTGTGGAGGAGAAGATGGGTGGCCGAGTTTTAAGAAACTCATTTAACTTGGAGTAATGGGGAGCATTCCCATTGCCACCTCTTGCAATGGCTGTGCCTATATTGGCAGTATTCTGAACCATTTGCTAGAGAAGGATAGTCTGAGTTTGATGGTTTTGCTCAATCATGGCGAGAACTTGAGCCATGGTTGGGGGTTCAGGTAGTTGATTTTCTGGAATTGGATTTGATTGATTTTGTGGAGGAGGAGGATTGTTGCGACTCGCGGGTTGGGATGATGTGGCTCTCATTGAGGGATGCATTGGATTTGGCTGGGCCGGTGTCGGGATTACGTTCCTTTGAGATTGGGTTTCGGGGGTAGCCTCACTTGCCAAGATATGACTAAGCGATCGCGTTACTGTCATCCTGCAATATAATAAGAATTATTTTATTAGAACCGATGGATGTTAAATATATGGTAGTTGTTCGTAACAAGCAATAAGTTTATATACTTATGCCACTACAAGGATTATCTCATCGAAAATTTTCACCTCAAAGCTATATTAGCGAGAGATATCCATAAGATAACACAAAGAGAAATTTCGAACAAAATGTCATACAATACCAAAAGATTACATAAGTTTTCATACATCTGCATAGGTACTACAAACTGACTGACTTTAACTAATACTTTATTCCTATAACATAAGACTCTACCACTTCCTTAATTAGAGTCGCTAGATATGATCCCTATGCCTCGAACTACTGGATATGAAGGTGGTGAATCTCCATCACAGCTACTCTCTAAACTGGAAGGTAAGGGTGCAGGGTTCTGTACTCCAACTGGTTGGAATTGGCGCAAATATTCACGTCGATTTCCAACTCGTCGCCTTAGTTCTCTTGCTGGATTTTGAGATTCCAAATGGGCCTCATATGAGCAGACATATGCCTTCATATTAATATGATGTGCTTTGAATATTCGGCGCACAAGCTTACGGCCTGATTCCTGAATTGCTTCATGCTTAGATTTATTATGGTGCTTCACATTATTATGCAATTTTTGGCCTTCAAGAATAGTAGAGGCATAGCTAGGAACTTTATATCCAAATGGTGTTTGCTTGATATCAAAAATAGGTGCATGCTTTTTATGACCCAATTTTTCAGCTAGTTCTCTTGCAATATCAGACCAATTCAAGTTTTTAGCCATCTGAAATTATTCCAAATGAGAAGAAAAGGATTATAGTAATTATTTTTCTCTCACCATGCATCCTTTGTTAAAGAGGTTTGTAATATTGTAAAGACTTATCTTTTTATGTTAAATATTTATGACTGCAATCCAAGGAATACACAAAAAAAATTCTCAAAACCCAAAAGTTTTCATTCATATGGATAATATTTTACATCCCTAATAGTACAATACTAGGGACTTCCTTGCTGGATACATTACATAATACAATACCAAAAGTCTGCCTTGCTAAGTATATTACATAGGGTCACCTCTTATTCCTATGGGGCTTAAGCTACCCTAATCACTGGTTTCAAGCCAACCAGCAAATCTCGTGTTGAGGTCATCTTCATTCAGTGGTGGAAACTTCTCCGAGGAGCTTCCTGCTGAAACAGAGCTAGCATCTCGGGGTGTGTGAGTTGTCTTGGGGCGACGAGAAGAAGAAGGTCTGGATTCTGCTGCGCGTTTGGCAAGGCGGGGTCGGCTTCCTCCCACTGACATATGGGCGGTGCGACGAAGGCTGGTGGGGGCAGTAGGAGCAGATGGTGCAGCAGGTGCAGCTGGAACTTGGGGTGCCTCCGGTGCTGCATTTCCTAAGGCCGAGCGAGAGATAAACCCCATGTTCACAAATGGGGCAATCACTTCCTCCAGGTAGCCCACACGACGACGACAGACAACTGCTTCCTGGGCTATACGGTGATGATGCTCATCCGTAGCATTACTAAACTCCACCAAGGTGTGAAGTCTATCCAGATGAATGCTTGCAGGGTCTGGGTAAGTAGTATCTCCAAGCGACGACTGGGAAGGATACAAGCGATAAGCAGAGTGTTGCTCAGGGAGAGCATGGTGCAGGCGGACAATGGCGGTGTAAGCAGCATCATTCATGGCCACATCCATAGTTGAGCCATAGCCCTCGAAATTGCGCTCACCTTCATCATACGAAGGGCGGGCAGGAATATGCAGTCGGGCTGCATACTCAACTGTAGAGGAACTGAGAGACACATAGTACACCATATAGCGAGGATTCTCGGCATACTGAGCCACGTCCAACATCTTAGCTAGCACTCCCTTAATTCCCGCTTCCTCACGAGCATTCGACTCGTAGCATAGGATAATATTCATCTGATTTAAACAAGGAGAAGATTAGAATTTTTCAATCAAGAACAGATAAGGAAGTTAACAGATATCTAGAATGAAGAGAAGTATTAATAAAGATATATTTATGAATTAAGCGCTAGTTTTTAAGGTTATTAAAATTTTTCCTCGACTAACGATCATGCTAACTAAGGTTTTCCTACAATCTGCATGGCTTTGATACCAACTTGTAAGACCCCCATTTTTTATAATAAATATCAACAATGGGTTCCCTGTGCATACCGTACTAGTCCCATGATCAGTGGCTAGCACACACAGATTACAAATTGAAATCACATCCACACACAATCTATTACATATGCCAAGCGTCTTGAAATTACATAGTATTATTATTACAAGCCAAAAGCTCGAAAAGCAGTAGCGGAAACTTTATTTCTCTTGTAGTATGCCCATTCACCATCAGGCAACAGACAAGGTAAAGCCCTAGAAAACATCGTCATCATAACCCCTAAATCCTGAATCGCCGTAAAGATCATCGGGGTAATCAATACCTTCTCCTAAAGCAACATTGATAGCAAGATTGAGTACATTGTGTACTCAGCAAGTCTTATAGTGTATCACAGATGCAATTATAAATAAATGCAGGACATAGCAATGGAATGGTTTCTACAGTTGTTTTTGCACTGGCAAACTAAAGCATAAGCACATATTAGATTGTATCCAAAGTTTGTAAAGAAGCATCTTATTGTAATAAGCAAGTATTAATTTAACGTAAACCAATCATCATATCATAGTCTATCCGATTGATTCAATCCATTCCGATGTCATCCCATGACATGAAATATACATATTCCATAACACCATTTTCCCATCAAATCATTTTGGAAATATTAAAACTCAAACCGTGTGATGACATTACCAAGTGCCTTTAACCGTAGGCGTGGCTAATTAATTAGATTTACACTCTGCAGAGACGTACAGCTTTACCCACAAGAAATGATCTGAAGTTTTGCCAGGCCAATTGACACTCTTCCTTTGGAATGTCGGCATGGTGATCATGGCATAACCGTTACATTGTTTAAGCCTAACTTTGCACCAGCCCGATGACGTTAGATCCTTATTATGGAGAAGGAACACGACAGTGAATCCCTGTCAGTTAAAGTGGTAACACAAGCAGTAATTCCCTGCATTAAAGGCAGTAAATCCCTGCGATAAGGGTTCCTTCCCATATCAAGGCGTTCATCGTTATACCGATATGCATTTACCCACAACGAAGTGTGAAAGCCATCATAAGCAAACCTAGAAAGGATTGCTCATACTATCTCCCGCCTACCAATGTGCAAAGTCAGACCTAAGCAACTTAATAGGTTAAGGCTGTCCCATATCAGTACTAGTGGTTGTACTATTTTCTTGGCTTGAAAACAACCCACAGCTCGGTCCTTAATCCGACACGGGCAATGCTCCACCCTACAATACGTACAAGTCCATCTCTTGCACAACCGGCTATTGCCAATAATTGCCCGTATCTAAGTCATAGTTTTATTTTGGGGTTTTTAGTCAAAACACCAATAATTGACATCATGTCATACCACCATTTAAATTCTCAAAAAATATCTTTGATCATCAACCTCGTTGCTAATAAGCATGGCTAAGCATGACTACTAGTCGTGTATACCCAATTTGATATTATGTAATGTCTACCCCTTTGTTTATGGTTAACAAGGTTCACATATTCATACTTATCAAGGAAGTTCCATGAAACATCAGGTATAGCTACCAATATTCCAACATAGCATTTTTATGACAAGTATGCGTACGCACAATAGTTTTGCAATAATTGAAATTAAATATTTGAAGTATTAGGATCAAAATGATCAAGGGGGGGTGCTTGCCTTGCTGATCGTAGTCGGGAATAAAGTCTGGATCGTCGGTAAGGTCGTGTCGCTAATTCGGTTAAATCGAAATCTATTAAATCGACCATCAAGAATAACATACAACAAATAGCGAACAAGTATAAGGGCAAAAAGAAGACAGACAAAAAAATCAAATAAAACATGCTATAAGAAACAGGCACATATTCTTTTATAGATTATTTATTCTTGTTTTACGAATTCAAGAGGCTAAAATTATGTATTCTTGTATTTATAATTTCGAATTATAGATGCTAAAATTATTTGAAGTAGAAAGATTTGTCTTATGATGATATCGTAAAATAGCATGTTATTAATAGGATTCAGATGCAAAGCAATGCATTTAAAGATTTTAAAATCAAACATTTATTACTAAATTTTTAACTGCAATATTATTGGGCTTAGCACATTAAGTGATCTACTTCATTTTTATGAACTAATTGCTAGTTGCCAGCATGGTCTCAATGATCACACACACACACACACACACACACACACACACACACACACACACATATACATATATACCTATTATACTCTTCATACGAAATTTCATCCTATTGCATAGTTCATTATTAGTTCAATATTTTTACTTAGCCTAACAATATTCTGCCACTATGCTGAAAAGAAATATGTTTAACAGATTACCAAAAATTATTTTCTTATTCATGTAGTTGTTATAGCATAGTTACTAATAATATTAAACTTTAATGGAAAAGACATCAAACAACTAGTTACCCAAATATTTTTATAGAAATGGGTTCATAGCAGAATAAGGGTCTTAATAAAATTGGTTCCAAATAATATTAACTTTGTTTGCAAAATTTCCATATTTATCTACTTTCTTACGTACTATTCACCTTTGTATTAAAATATTTTTCCGAAATAGCTTTTCAAAATATTTTTGCATAATCTGGAAGCTCTTGATTTTAGATGAATTTAGAAATTGGTTTCATCTCATTTGGATTTCAAATGCGAAAGATATTCAAGTTTGAATTTGAACTAGTTCTGAAAATCAAATGGAAATAATGAAATACGCTTTCAATGTTCTGAAAACGCCTTCCACTGCGCGCCGGATTTCGCGTTTAAATCCCGCCGGGGCACTGACATCCGGGGTCCACTCGTCAGTGACCTCGGTCTTGCGCACGCCCGCACCTGACTCGGTCACTGACATCGGGAGCTCACCGGTCAACGACTCCAAACAGAGGCGCTCGGTTTTTGGCTCGTCGACGGCGAACTAACTTCGGTGAGGAGGAATGGGTAGCACGTACGTCTTCAGCATGCTAATGCGCATCTAGGGGACAACCTAATGACCTCCGAAGATGACCGGAGATGGGTTGCCGTCGTGGCCGAGCGGCGGAGGTCACAGCGACTAGCCGCGCCGGCGACAGAAGGCATCTCCGGTGGAATGGGTTCCGGTTTTAGCATCCATGGGTTCCAGAGGTTTCATTTTCTCCAAAAGGAAGCTTAGGGAAGGGTCGGATTAGCTCACCACCGATCGCCGGTTTCGGAGAAGAAGGGGGCGTAGTGGCGACGGAGCTCCGGTCGAAATTTTCTGAAAGTAACAGAGGGGTTTTGATTCATGTGAGCTTGTGATTCTATAACAGAAAGCAATTGAGGAATGGTTGCTTGTACCACCTTCAATCGATCACGATCCAGCTAGGGTTCTTTGGCTGATTCAAAGAAACGTGAAATTGGTAGTGATCAGTGGAGTATACTGGATGAAACCAGAGGGGTTTTGATGAGCACTCTTTGGCGATCAGGCTGCGGTATTTATAGGCCGGGGGAGACGCTGTAGACGAGCCAACACCTGGTGTGAAATCGACGGATTTTTGCGGCACTAGAACAGGAGAAGGGATGGGCGGTTTGCGGAAAATCCGGGCATGGACGATGCGTGGCAGAGTTTAGCAGAGGCGGTTACCTTGGGCGAACCGCAGGCGCTGTGGTGGCGCGAGCTACAGCCGGCGAAATCAGCTCCGGTCACGCGCGGGCATGACTGCGAGGGAGGAAGAAGAAGGTGATGGCTGAGGCTGACAGGTGGGACCACAAAGTGATTCGGGCCCGCATGGCAGAGAGTGAAAAGGAGAAGTTCGGCTTGCACTGCAAGAGGCTGGATTTGAATCACTAAATCCATTGCCTATCCAATCGGTAAATTAATGATAAATTTACTTCGTGTACTTGAGCTAGTTTAGGATCTACCATAAAAATTTCAGACCTATTTGATATCTGAAGAATTTACAATAATTCTGAAAGTGCACTGCGCACATATTTATGCATTCTATTTTATATTTATTAAGATACCTATATTTTACTCAAAAATTTAGAAACTTTTAGAGAAGATTTCTTATATGCACATTATCCTCCTGTAAAATGTTTAGATTCATATTCTTGACAGTTTATTTAATAAAATTCTGACATTGAAGTTTCCAGATTTCTAACTATTCAGTTTTTGAAATTTTATAAATACCAAACCTAAAGATCATCTCCTGATATTTTACTGCAGATGACTCTATCTAGGGATAAGATAATATAAATATTTTCCCATCGAAATTATGATCATTTAATTTCTAACATTTTCACTATTACTAGTCTTGTTTCATTAATTACCTTTCTTTTCATCATTTAATATTTTGTCATAGTTTTACAAACTATATTTTGAGTTCTGGATAGCTCCACGAATTTTTACCATAATTTTTCTTATTTTTTGTTTTACAAATCATTTCTTATTACTTAAGAAATGGTTGATTGATTAGAAAGAGGAATTTTCCTTATAAGCAATAATCAAAAGAAATCAAGATAACTCATAGAAAATTCAGAAAAATCTAGGGAAAAAGCAAATTAAAAATTCTTAAAATATATCATTTAATTTTTTATTATTATTCATTTTTCAGGATGTTACAGCGGCGAACGGCGGCGGAAACCGAAGAAAACCACGGCGGCGCTACAAAGAACTATGGTGAGCTCTCGGGGCTACACGGCGGCGACTCTAAGACTAGGACTTGAGCGACTGGATGCGCAAGGGGATGAGGAACTTCGGGCAGTGGGCTGCGGCTTTTATAGCCTTGGTGTGCGTGCAAACACGGCAACCCTAGCAATCCGCAGCGGAGACAACGCGCGCCGGCGATTTCAGAATCTCGGTCGGAGACGACGACGGACAACCGTCTGATCTGCAACGAGCGGCCACAATTGCATCTCAGCCGATTCGATTCGATCCACACCTTCCAAAATCAACGGATACGATCCGCAGCTTCCAAAACAACGCAACGTGATCTCTTCTGCACGATCCTGATCCAACGACTCACAGGCGTTAGGGGTTTTGGCTTCATCTTCAAATCCTGAGCGCCCCTTCGCGATCCAACGGCTGATCACACGCACGCCACGTGGCTTGATGAAGTCCGGGCAATGAAGATCCATTGGCCGACGCTAACCCTAACCAGAACAGGCCAAACGGGTTGCGCAAATAACGGGCGCTGCAGCAAGACGATCTCGGGCTCGGCCAAGATGCTATTCATTCAATTTTTCTCGGGTTTTTGATTTAAAAATAATTACAGAAATTATTTTAATTAGTTTTAAGCAATTAAAATATCAGGAAAAATCCAAGAAAATTCTCATAAATACTTTGAGACATTTTGAACTCAAATAAAATGTTTTGGCAAAAGTTTATATTAGTTTTTATCTATTTATATTTAGTTTTCACAAAAGGTTCAATATACTTAATTAAAATAAATTCTACAAAATCCAATAAATTTAGAAAATAAAAAAATGCACATGAATAAAATTACAGGTAGATTTTGGGATGTTACAAACCTCCTCCCTTAACAGAATCTCGACCCCGAGATTCAAGGCTGACTAGGGAATAGGTTTGGGAATTCCGATTTCAGATCCTTCTCTCGCTCCCAGGTTGCTTCATTCTCTGAATGATTACTCCACTAAACTCTGCAAAAGAGAACAGAGTTGTTTCTGGTCCTGCGATCCATGACATTGAAAATTTTTATCGGGTGCTCCTTGTAGGTTAGATCTTTCTGCAGTTCAATTGTTTCCAATGGCATCTGCTCCTCTGGCACTCGAAGACACTTCTTAAGCTGTGACACATGGAACACATCGTGCACACCTGCCAAAGACGGCGGCAATTCCAACTGATATACTACCTCTCCTCGACGACTCAAAATCTTGAATGGTCCAACATATCTTGGAGCAAGCTTTCCTTTGGTGTGAAATCTTTTAACACCCCTCAGAGGAGTAACCCTAAGATACACAAAATCCTCTGGCTCAAAATTCAAATAACGACGTCGATTGTCAGCATAGCTTTTTTGCCTGGACTGCGCGATTTTCAACCTCTCTCTTATCATAGCCACTTGTTCCTCAGCTTCCTTGAGTATATCTGGTCCGATACCAATCGCTCTAGTGTCTCATTCCAATTTAACGGAGTACGACAAGCACGGCCATACAAATCCTCAAATGGTGACATTTGCAAGCTAGCCTGATAGGTGTTATTATAACTGAACTCCGCATACGGCAGACCTTTGTCCCACGAAGCAGTATAAGCTAATGCACAAGCTCTTAACATGTCCTCAAGAATCTGTGAAAAACCGAGATGGCGATCAGAGGGGGGGTGAATGATCCCAAAATAAAATATATTCTCTTAGGAGGATCACAAATGCAGATTTTCACCCAAAGAAACCAAGCCAAACCTCTAGATAATCAGATGGAAAGCAAAAGAGTCAATTTCCACAAAAAATCAGCTTGAGGCCGGTGCTACCGTGTTACTGTCAAAGTTTCGACCTTTATGCCTGAGAATGAAGAACATACCAAGTTTCAACAAAAACCGAAATAACTTCGATTGAGGCTTGCTCGTGGGATTTTGATGATCAAAGTGATCTTGAATGACTTCCCACAGGTCCCAGCAAGCAAGAGAACACAAGGAAGTTCAAGGAAACGCACTCTATAAAATCACACATTCAAGAACGCAAAGAACAACTTCTTGCAAGAAGAACGCATGGATTTCTTAGATGATTGAGAACAAGAATTCAGAAGTAGAATCATTCATCAAATATTAACCTCAACAAAGATTCGTAAGCATGTAGAAGGAGAGGAGGCAAATCCAAATTGCGTACATGTAAATTGCAAGAAAGTAAATGCAAAATTTGACTTGCATAATTTAAATGCGTAAAGGAAATGAAACATGAACATAAATGAAGAACATTTCATTTCTGGAAGGAGAGGTTACAAAGCCTCACATTCATGTGGGCAAAGCTCAAAGGAGCATCAAAAACCTCAAAAACCTTCACTGGGGGGAGGCTGCCCCTCCACCCCTATTTATACAACTCTTGGGCCACCTACCACCCTTGGATGAGCCTCTAAACCTTAGAGCATCCATCAAGGGCTAGGATTAACCCACTCAACCAGCCATGCAAGGGCTAACCCAGAACCCACCACACACATGGGTTTTCTTGCACGGTTTTCAAAGCAAACTACACTTATCCACTACTCTATCTTCCAGAACTGCAACCCAACAGCTCTCCATGATCCAAGTAGTGATAAGCTAGCTTCTCCACTGATCTCTTGTCTCTTGGAACTGCACCGACTTCATCTCCGGCCATCTTCTGGCAACATCCGGCCAACTTGAACCTCCGGCCATCCCATGCCTAGTTCCAGCCTCCCTTCGCCTCACCATGACCACCAAATGAAGTCCTACATCCACAAAGACAAGAAGACCCTTCTTAGTTCCACCATGAACCCAGCGCATCAATTTTATCACGAATTTGGGTTAGTCAGACCAAAACGGACCAAAACACTTCAACCAAGTGCAAACATCATGTTTTCAATACAGCAGTAATCTTCTCAATATTTTTTGATTTTTTTATATTGCTCAGATGAAAAACTTGTGAACATGAAAAAGTTGCGTTTCAAAATTCTCTACAACTTTCATGTAGAACACATAATTTTTTGAGAACGGGAAGACCTTCAAAAAGGCATATTACTGTAAGCTATCAAAATTGGTCCGTCATACATGTGAGATTCTCTATTAATCTTCCTGATTTTATATAATTTTTTATGTTGCTCAAATGAAAAACTTGTCAACATGAAAAAGATGTGTCTTGCAATTTTCTACAAGTTTCGTGTAGACCAAATATTTTTTTGAGCAGGGGAAGATCTTCAAAAATGCATATTATTGCACACAGGTAAAATTGGTCTGTCATACACGTGAAACTCACGCGACATTTGGTCCGTCATACACATGAAGCTCACTGAGATTTGGTCCATCATACATGTGAACCTCACAGAAATTTGGTCCGTCATACACGTGAAACTCACAGAAATTTGGTCCGGCATACACGTGAAACTCACAGAAATTTGGTCCGGCATACACGTGAAACTCTCAGAAATTTGGTCCATCGCAAATGCAACTCCAACTTGAAATCAAATTTAAATACAAACTCAAATCTAAGCTATCCTAGATCATATAAAGTCAAATACTCATCACAAACATGGATGGACCTCCACATGGTCCTTCAATCTGATTCACCCTTTCTGTCTAACCATCTGTCTGCGGGTGGTATGCTGTACTGAAATTTAATCGGGTCCCCATGGCTCCATGTAGCTTATCTCAGAACGTCGAGGTAAATTGGGTACCTTTATCGGACACTATCTTTTTAGGTACACCATGCAAACACACAACTTTGGTCAATCGGTATGAAGTGAACAACTTTGGTCAATCGGTCCACAATGACCCATATAGAATCATACCCACTTTGAGTTCTTGGCAACCCAGTGATAAAATCCATACCAATTTCTTCCCATTTCCACTCTGGAATTTTTAATGGTTGCATGCAGCAAACCTGCTGGCCTCTGGTGTATAGCCTTAACTCTTTGGCATACATCACACAAGGCAACATACTCAGCAACTTCACGCTTCATCTTAGGCCACCAAAATCTCTCTTTTAGGTCTTGATACATCTTAGCGCTTCCTGTATGAATTGAATACTTGGAATCGTGCGTCTCTTCTAAGATCAACTGTTTAAGCTCTGGTTTGTTTGGCACACAAATTCGCCCTTTGAACCACATGGTACATTGATCATTCACAGAAAAATCTGAAGCTAAACCTTCATCCTTTTTAGACTTGATCCGGTTGATTTTCTCATCATCTTTTTGCCCTTCCCGAATCTGATCCTCAAGCGTTGGCTTCACTTCCAATGCAGCTACGAATCCATCTGGAACCATTTCCAGTTTTAACCTCTGAAACTCCTTACATAGCTCCGACTGATCTTCTTGTACCATCATATTTGCAAAGTGGCTTTTACGACTCAAAAGCATCAGCCACTACATTAGCTTTCCCCGGATGGTAGTGGATTCCAATATTATAATCTTTTATCAGTTCCAACCACCTCCTTTGCCTCATGTTAAGATCTGACTGAGTAAAAATATATTTTAAGCTCTTGTGGTCCGTATATTACCAATGAGATAATGACACCACAATTTCAAGGCATGCACTACGGCAGCCAACTCCAAATTATGCGTAGGATAATTTCCTTCATGCGGCCTCAACTGCCTTGACGCATACACGACTACTTTACCATTCTGCATCAATACGCATCCAAGACCTTGTCTCGACGTATCGCGGTATATATCAAAACCACTCTGGACATCAGGTAATACCAACACTGGAGCTATCGTCAAATGCTTCTTTAATTCCTCAAAACTCTTCTCACACTCTGGCGTCAATGTAAACTTCTTTTCCTTTTTCAAAAGTTGCGTGAGAGATCTTGCAATTGTTGAGAATCCTTCTATAAACCGCCGGTAGTAACCTGCCATTCCCAAGAAACTACGCACCTGGGTAACAGACTTCAACTGCTCCCAGTGCAAGACTGTCTCCACTTTGCTCTGGTCTACTGCCACTCCTTTCGCAGTCATTACATGACCCAAGAATTCAACTTTTTCTTTCCAAAAGTCACACTTGCTAAACTTAGCATACAACTGTTCCTCTCGCAGCTTCTGCAAAACTAGCCGCAAATGATTCACATGCTCTTTTTCTGACATGGAATAAACCAGAATATCATCTATAAATACCACCACAAACTTATCCAGATATTCCATAAAAACCTTCTTCATCATATTCATGAAATATGCCGACGCATTGGTCAATCCAAATGACATGACTGTAAACTCATAATGTCCAAATCTCGTCGAAAATGCAGTCTTCGAAACGTCTTCTGCTTGAATCTTCAGTTGATGATATCCTGAATGAAGGTCCATCTTGGAGAAAACTCCTGTTCCTCTCAACTAATCAAATAAGTCGTCGATTCTTGGCAACGAGTACTTGTTCTTAACTGTTACTTCATTAAGTGCACGATAATCAATACACATCCTTAGGCTTTCGTCCTTCTTCCTAACAAACAATACTGGCGCTCCCCATGGCGATGAGCTGGGTCCGACGAAGCCTTTCTCTAACAGCTCCTCAATCTACTTCTTCATTTCTACTAGTTCATCAGCAGGCATCCGATAAGGTTTTTTTGCTATCGGTGCTGTCCCCGGTGCTAACTCAATGACGAATTCAATATCACTATCCGGCGGCATACCAAGTAAATCTTTCGGAAATACATATGCATAATCCTTGACTATTGGCACATCCTCTATGCTAGTGGCTTTCACGCTATTGACCATTAACTTCCCATCACGAACTGTTGTCGCTTGAAATTCCACCTTCTCTCATTTAGGGCTCTCAATTGATACGACCCTTCGACAACAATCCAATACCGTCTTATGCTTGGACAACCAATCCATTCCAAGAATAACGTCTAGGGTTTGGGTATCCAAAATGATTAGGTTCGCTAGGAACTCTACCCCATTAATTAGCAGCTTAACTCCCAAACACCCAAGGCAAGATGTTAACTCAGATCCCGGGGCTTAGACTAGCATCACACAGTTAAGATTTTTCACACTCATACCATTTTCAGTTGCAAAAGCTCGAGAAACAAATGAATGCGAAGCTCCAGAATCGAATAAAACAGTTGCAGGTACTGAGTTTACCAAAAACTTACCCAGTACGACGTCTGATGCTTCTTGAGCTGCATCTGCGGTGATATGGTTGATTATGCCTCTTACTGTAGCTTGAGGCATCACTCCTGCCTGACCAGCTCCCCGGTTTGCTCCTGACATTGGCGCCTTAGCAGGTGTCATTCCAAGATCGAAACGCACCGGCGTGATGCCTCCCTTCTGCAGACACCTGTTAGCAAAGTGCCACAACTCGTTGCAACTGTAGCACCTCCTAGTGGCCGACTGTTGAACACCTCCTGGAACATTATTTCTCTGGATCGGCGTCTGATAATTCTATCCAGATGGTCGCGGCGCAGGTGTCACTGTCTTGTTAGCAGCTGGTGGCTAGAATCTGGAGAACTGTTGCGGTGTCATTCTCATTCGCAGGTGGTTAGCATGTCCACCTTGGTTGGTCATCAAGCGCTTGCGATTCTCCCCAAGCTCCTTGCGCTTATCCTCCAGGATCAAAGCTTTATTCACCAACTCCTGGAAGTCTGGAAAGTTGTGGGTGATCAGCCCAACTTGCAGTCCTGAATTCAGCCTATTCATAAAGCGAGACTGCCTGGCCTTGTCTGTTGCTACATCCTCAGTAGCATAGCTAGCCAACTGCGTAAATTTATTCAAGTATTCGGCCACCGATTGGCCTCCTTGTTTAAGAGCCCTGAACTCCTCCTTCTTTAGGTCCATCATCCCTTCTGGCACATGGTACTGACGGAAGGCTGTTGCAAACTCCTCCCAAGTAATCTCCATCGGTGCCTCATGAGCGGCGCAGTAGTTCTCCCACCACTCTGCAGCAATTCCCTCTAGCTGATGGGATGCATAAAGAACCTTCTCATGTCCTTCACATTGGGTGATGTACAGCTTCCTTTCAATGGTTCTTAGCCAATCATCAGCTTCCAGGGGGTTGACATTGCCTAAAAATTTTGGCGGTCAGGTCCTCATAAAATCGGACAACTTGGAATAAGGATGAGGCCCACCATTGTTGTTTTGGGGAATGGGGTTGTTGGCTGCAGCCATGTTGGTCATCTGCTACATCTGCTGCATCATGGTTTGCATCAAGTGAGTTTGTGCAGCAAGAAAAGCCTCTAAGTTCTGCAGATCCACTGGCGGTGCTTGCTGCGATGGTGCTCCTTCATTGGGATTGTTGCCTGAGCGCAGACCACTTCCTAAGCTCCGTTGTTGCTGCGGGTGTTCACCATCTGCTTGATTGCTTCTCGGGTTAGGAAAGATAGATGTAGCATAGATAAGATGCAAGAATTTCTAAGGCAGGGAAACAGGTTAAAACCAACTTAAATAACTTTTATTAATACTTGGTATGGTTGCTTACAATGCCTAAGGGCTTTGCAACACATACTGCACACTCTGCAAACAATTAAGAACCAAACTAAATACGCAACCTTAACGTCTATGAAAGGGTAAAGAGTAGCCTTAAGACGCGACTCCACACTTGAGTCTCCACTCAACTCTAAAACACTCACTCATCTAGCCACCCTGGCTGAGACTGACCTGGCGCATACACCGGTGGGTGGGCTGGCATGTGTGCGAAACCATCCTGGTGACCCTCTACTGGCTCCTCAGTCTCCCACTCACGCTCCTCTGGGTCTTCTTCCTCTTCCTCAGAGTTCTCA
The DNA here is from genome assembly GCA_036346275.1 of Otatea glauca. Taxonomy (NCBI): domain Eukaryota; kingdom Viridiplantae; phylum Streptophyta; class Magnoliopsida; order Poales; family Poaceae; genus Otatea; species Otatea glauca. Next base: position 37,699,698 of record CM070715.1, on the reverse strand, counting down.
TCCGGCTCCTGAAGGACCTAATCTACCACCTCCTTGGCTTCCTGCAAGGCCTCCTCCAGCTCTTCGATGACTCTGGCGACTGTGTCACAGGTCTTCTGAAGCTCCCGTTCTGCCACTCTCAATGCCTCGTATGCTGTCTCCAGCTCCTGAGCAGTGTCCTTCATGTGCTCCTCCTGGGCGATGGCGTACTCCGCAAGGTGCACTGCGGTAGCACACTCCCCCCACGATCCGTCGGTGTTGGCATGCTCGCACGGTCAGGTGAAGACGGAACACGGTGTCGCGGAGCTCGTCGGCGTAGTCGTGGCAGATCCGTCGAAAAGCAAGTCTGGTAGCCTCTTGAATTCCAGCCTCGTACGCGAACCTCCTGACAGTGATGTGGATCAGTCTGGTGGTCTCGTCACGCTCTCGAGCGAAGATGGTCAGCTTACAAAAGAACCCCCAATGCACACCGTTGACATTCCAGTTGCTTCCTCGGTAAAGTGGATGGTCGAAACCTCCAATCACTTGAAGAGCTCTCCATAGCTCCATGGCATAGACACCCTGCCTCTCCTCGAAGGACTGGAAGATGGGCATCTATCCCAAAACAACTTTGTGTGAGCCTCCACTTGAACTGGCAGTGAGAAAACAGAAATTTCAGCAATGATGAGAGTAAAAGAATAGGATGAGTCAAGAGTTTCTTATTAGTCATGTTTATCTTTTTCCTTTAGAAAATAATTTTGGGCACTCCTAAAGGATAAACAAACGACCTAGGGTCAAACCTATGGTAAGCACGACTCTGATACCACCTCTGTCGCGACCCGAATATGCAAATCCGGACCCTCTGTGTATATCACACTAGTCTAGAATCATGCTAGTGAACACAGGCTCAACATAGATGCTATCACAGTCATACGCAACGGAATATAGCATAACCTCAATAATTAATAATAACTGTTGTCTTACATGATTATTGCCTCACAGGGCTTAACTAAGAAATAGCAATTAAGCAGTAGCAGAAATGAAGTAAACGTAGTAGCTCCCCAGTTCACCACAGGCAACTGACGAGGCTCAGACCCTAAGCATCAGCGTTGTGGTACTCCTCCAAGAATGTCGCGGATTACTCCTCTTCTGAAGTTTGTTGTTGCGGGATGAGTACATAAAGCACTCAACAAGTCGTGCACAATATTGCAAGTCTAATATTCTACATGCTTGGCTTATTCCAAGGAAGGCTAACATGGCTATTTTGCAGTAAAGCAGCATTTATTAAAGAATACAATAAGTAGATTGAAAGATAGTAACACAAATAAAAGTAAATAATAGATTCAACTTTTCAAGTAAATAGGGTTTTCCATCCTATGTCAAATTCCAAGTTTTCATGGCAATTCACTATCCCAACAAGTTTTTATTTAACCAAAGTCTAACCCTTGACTGTAATTCCGGAGCAATGCCCATATCGTGAGCATGGCTATTCGAATAGGTTTCACACTTTGTAGAGGTTATGCACTTTACCCACACGATATAATCAAACACCACACAGGTGAGTGACCATAACAAAGCCTTTACAATGCTTTGTGCAGGCCAGGTACTACCCGCTAAGGTTTCAAAACTGGTGGGCCTGGTTACCACATTCAAGGCCCCTCTCTTGCGCCATGTGAGCTACCCCATAACCCGGGACTCACTGAACACCACCGTAGTACCAAAATCTAAACATCATAAATTAGTCAGCTAGGCTGTCCCATTACAGACGTGTGGTTGCAAGTATGACTTAGGTCAAAGGCTTGCAAGGTTAAGTCCTTAAAGTGACCGAGGCAAGACTTCCACATACCCCTGCCCAACAGGCCCAACTTGGCATATTGCTCCTTGCCACCTGCCCCGATCTAAAATGATTACCACCCTAGTTGATTACTGTTGGGACCCGAATCTGCAAATCCAGACCCTCTGTGCATTCTATGCTAGTCCAGGATCACGCTAGCACACACGGTTTTTACAGGGTTGCACATCACAGACATTCACAGCGATATAAGAATAAATAGTGCAAACATTTATATAAACTGAGTTGTACGACCTTATGGTCTCCTTACATAAAATCAGCCACACAGGGCTTACATTATTCAGAGTAAATGAAATAGCAGCGAAATAAAAATAAATGTCGTGGAAGCCTTCATCTTGCCACAGGCAACCGACTGGGCTTGCCCCTAATTGTCCGGATCCTCATTGTACTCCTCATCCCACGCTGGTGTAGACTCCTCCACTGATGTTGGGGTTGATAAGCAAGGAGGGGAGAGTACACAAGGCACTCAACAAGTAATGCACAGAATGCAGCGCTATTATTATATGCAAAGCTTATTCCAAAGGATTGGCTTAATTTGTTCTTTTGCATCAAACAACATTTTTAAAGCAGTATCTTATTTAGATTAAAGTAGTGACCAGTTATAAATAATACTAATTTCTTCAAATGGTTTTTCTTCGAAGATTCTCGGCACACACCTTAATAGTTCATTTTAACAACGGCACACAGCCACCCTTTCCACATTTTGTTTCAAGATCTACCCTTGATCAGTAATCCCGAGCAATATCCAATACCGCGGACACGGCTATTCGAATAGATTTTACACTCTGTAGAGGTTGTACACTTTACCCACAAGATACAGCCATTCACCACACAGGTGATCGTCCGTAACAAAGCCTTTCAGGAACCTCTACCTTAACCAAAGAACATCTCCGGTATTACCTTCACTATCACTTCCCTTACACAGAGCCGACGTATAGGACAGGTCAATAACCGTTGGATGGGCACCAAGCCGTAGCATAGGTACGCTCCCCCGTACAGATACACCCCTATGTACTGTCACCCTGAGGTATCAGAGGAAAGATATAAGAACCCTAATCAACTAGGTCCGTCCCATACCAGACATGTGGTTGTACGGGTGACTCAGATCAAAGGCTTGCAAGGTGAAGTCCTTAACTGACCAAGGCAAGACTTCCATCACTCAACAGTGGCACACAGCCCGAATGTGGCACATAGACTCACATCACTCTTCAACCCATTGCCACACAGGCCCACCTGGCACACAGCCTCTTGCCACTTGCCCCAGTCTAAAACATTTCCCACCCCGTTGATTATTGTGCAACACTTGCCAGCAATAACTCAACATCGATGTGAAACCACACGGTCTCTCGTACCTCAATCTCATCATGTGGCATCATCACACCACTTTCAAAATACATTCAATATTTCTTTAATCAACATTGTAGCATTTTCCCGAAAGATCATTCAAGATTCGTTGCAAGGCTAAGCATCTACCCACGGTCTAGCCTCCCGTGTTGGCACAATATTAACATCCAACTAATACAATCAAACATAGGGGAACAATGATTTAGGCATTCAATCAATAATTTCAAGGTGGCGTAACAAAATGGGTTGGTTACCTACATTATCCCAAAGTAGTTTAAATCCATTTTTACTTAATTTAGCATGCATAATTTCAAAGCAAAGTACATTTAGAAACTGGGATAAAAATGGTCAAAGCATCACTTTCCTTCAAATAGTTGCTGGTCGTGTTCCGAAGCTTGGTCTTGAGCGACAAACTCTTCCTCGAAACCTTCCGGCAAATTTGCGTCTACGCGTACAAACAATATATGCAATAAATAACTAATATAGAAGACTAAATAAACTCAAAAATTCAAATAAAATTCACCATTAAAGAGATCAAAATTTTATGAATTTTTAGAAATTTGAATAACCCAAATCCGAGTTAAAATGCAAAAGTTATAGCCGTTTGAAGTTTGAATAAAATCTAAAAATACAGAAATTAGAAAATCTAATTTTTCCGAATTACTTTTATACTGAAAAAATCACATTTATGATGTCAGCATTGCATCATGATGACGTCAGCACAGAAATGAATTTCGGCCAAAATATTTTTCTGGAGAAATGACGTCAGCATGACGTCATTTGACACGTGGCATGCTCTGGGGCTGCCACGTCGCCTCGGTCCATGGACTGGGTCCACGACCGGGCTTTGGTTCACCGTGGACTGGCGGCACTATGCCCGTGCACCAGCTGACGCAAGCCGTGGCGTCAGCAATGATGCACAACCAATCCCGACGCGACACGCGGCAACATCCAGACCGTTCGCTCAACCAACGGTCAGATCTCACTCCAGCACAGACACGCGGCGGGATCGCAACGGTCCGTTTGGAATCAACGGCTGATATCTGGTCATTGCCTTAGTCAATTTGCGCACGCGTTCGCACGTGATTCGGCGAGGGCTCGGCGCAATCTCAACCGCACGTTCAGGAATGAACGGTGTCGATTCAATCAGCAACGCAGCCAACGGCCGACGCGTGTACGCATCATAGCCGCGCATCTACGATCGAACGGCTATGGCTAAACTACGCGAAACCGCTTAGATCTCTACCGCACAGATCCGATCCAACGGTGCACGTTATCCGAGCGGTTTAGTAAGCAACCGAGCGATGCGGCGCTATCTTATGCGTCCAAAGATGATCCAATGGTCCAGATCTAATCTAAACACACACACTTGATCAAATCCAAGCCGTCCAAAGAAAGATCTACGGTTATGATCTAAACGAGGCTAGAATAGGAAAGGGGCGACGTGGACTTACCGCAGCGGTTGGATGAAGATCGGATGGCTGATGAAGCTTGCGAAGGTCGGCGACGTCGTAGCGGATAGAAGTGGCTGGAGCTGAGGAAGACGATGCGGTCGATGGCGCTCCGGTGGTTTTCCGATGTGAAGAAGTGGTTCACTCGACGCGGTTCGACTCGGCGAGTACTCCGGTGACCTCAGCAATGGCGGAGATGGACCGACGGCGAAGGAAACGGCAAAGAACAGCGGCGGCACAAAGGAAACAACTACGGCGAGCTTTTGCGGGCAAACGGAGGCTTCTTGGGAGGCGTGAGCTAGTGCTACGGGAGCGTCTCGAAATGCGCAGCACGGGGGTGACAACGGTGCACTAAATAGCGCCTCGACGTGCGCACTACAGGCGACGAAAATGGCGATAACGCTCGGCGGTGTTTCCTCCGACGATGGCGCTCGACCGAGCCGACTTGGCTCCATCACGACCGTCCAAGCGTGACGATCCGAGGCGCACTTGCGCGAGTGACGTGGCGCGACGACAACAGTTGGATCCCGATCCAACGGTCGAATCTTGGGTGGTTTTTACGCATCTTGGGCGGATGAGCACGATCTTTGGGCGGCCCAGTACTATTCATTTGCGTTTTTAAAACCCTTTCTAATTAAAACAATACAGATAATTAAACAAAGCCAAAATAAATAGCAAAAATACCCGAAAAAATCCAGAAAACTTCCAGAAAATATTTTGGAACATTTAGAACTTAGATAAAATATTTCCAATAAAACTTTGCATAAAACTTTGAATGAATTTAATTAAATTCAAGAAAGGTCAAAAATGAATAAATCCAATTTAAATTCTAATAAATTCTCAGAAATTCTCAAAAATAAAAAATACTCCAAAATAAAAATTAGAGCAAATTTTAGGGTGTTACAAACCTCCCCCCCTTAACAGAATCTCGTCCCCGAGATTTAGGGCTGTCTACAGAAATAGGATAGGGAACTCCTTCTTCAGATCTTCTTCATGTTCCTAGGTTGCTTCACTTTCCGAGTGGTTGCTCCACTGGACTCTGCAAAAGCGTGTAGACTTGTTCCTTGTTTTTCTATCCATCGTATCTAGAATCTTCACCGGATGCTCTTTATAGGCTAAATCTTCTTGCAGCTCAATTGCTTCTAAAGGCGTTTGTTCTTTTGGTACTCGGAGACACTTCTTCAATTGAGACACATGGAATACATCACGCACTCCTGCCAAGGACTGTGGCAACTCCAACTGGTACCCAACTTCACCTCAGCAGCTCAAGATCTTGAATGGTCCGACATATCTGGGTGCAAGCTTCCCTTTTGCATGAAACCTCCTGACTCCCTTGAGTGGTGTAACTCTAAGGTATACATAATCTTCAGGTTCAAAGCTCAATTCTCTGCGACGATTGTCGGCATAACTCTTCTGCCTTGATTGTGCAATCTTTAATCTTTCTCTGATCATAGCGATCTGTTCTTCCGCTTGCTAAAGAATATCCGGTCCAAAAACATGCCGTTCCCCAGTCTCATTCCAATTCAAGGGTGTTCGACGAGATCGAACATCTGAGCTTCAAATGGAGACATCGTAAACTAAACTTGATAAGCTATTGTTGTGCCGAACTCGGCATAAGGCAAACACTTGTCCCATGAAGTAGAATATGCTAAAGCACATGCTCTCAGCATATCTTCCAGTATCTGGTTAACTCTCTCGGTTTGTCCATCTGTCTGCGGATGGTATGCTGTACTGAAGTTCAGACGAGTTCCCATGGCTTCATGCAGCTTTCCCCAAAACCTTGAGGTAAATTGGGTACCTCTGTCCGATACTATCTTCTTCGGCACTCCTTGCAAGCAAACAATTCTTGACATATAGAGTTCTGCTAACTTATCGTCCGAGTAAGTGGTCTTCATAGGTACAAAATATGCAACCTTGGTAAAACGATCCACTATAACCCATATAGAGTCATATCCATTCCGAGTCCTGGGTAAACCGGTTATGAAATCCATACCGATCTCTTCCCATTTCCATTCAGGTATCTTTAGGGGTTGCAATAATCCTGCTGGCCTCTGATGCATAGCTTTGACTCTTTGGCATATGTCACATAATGCAACATATTCGGCAACTTCCCGCTTCATGCTTGGCCACCAAAATCTTTCTTTTAAATCTTGATACATTTTTGCACTTTCTGGATGAATTGAGTACTTGGAGTCATGGGCTTCCTCCAAAATTAGCTGCTTTAGATCCTCTTTATTTGGCACACAAATGTGCCCTTTAAACCACATAGTACCTTGCTCATCCAGTTTGAAATCTGTTGCCTTACCTGCATCCATCTTGTCCTTAATTCTCTTGATTTTGTCGTCGTCTTTCTGACCTTCCCTCATCTGATCTTCCAGGGTAGGTTTTACTTCCAAGGTAGCCAAAAATCCTTCTGGTACAACTTCCAATCCTACCTTCTGGAAATCCTTACACAACTCGGTCTGACTTGGTTCTAACAGCATATTTACCACTACAAGAATCAGGGAAAAATTCGTGGGCCAAAAACCCACGAATTTAAGCTAAAACCCACGAATTTAATTTAAATTCGTGAGCAAACCGTCGAATTTAGTTCACGAATTTAACTCGACGAAATTAATTAATTAAATTCGTGGGTACCACACATTTAAGTTAAATTCGTGGGTTTCTTCCAAGCCCACGAATTTAATTGGGTTTCTGAGTTAAATTCGTGGGTTTAATAAACCCACGAATTTATCAGACTTAAATTCGTGGGTTTAAAAAACCCACGAATTTAACAGATTAAATTCGTGGGCTAAATAACCCACGAATTTATCAGATTAAATTGTGGGTTATTTTCCCCACGATTTAATCTGTTAAATTCGTGGGTTTATTAAACCCACGAATTTAATCTGTTTAAATTCGTGGGTATATTAAACCCACGAATTTAACTGTCATTTTTACAAAAAAAATGTATATATATCCATATATATATCCAAATGTATGTATTTATATATATATATGTATCGCACTCAATACATATAACAACTAAAGAAGAAAAGAAAAGGCAAAAGAAAATTGAAACTAAAAATTGCTAAGCGAAGAATAAATAAGAAGGATCATCTATTTTGTTCAAATCGATCGAAACACTAACACAAAAGACAAACTCCACAATGAAGTTCAAGCGAGCGAAGAATTAACAAGCGAGACACCAAACCTATTACGATTACTAAAATCTGAAACCAACCTTTTAACTCTTCAAAACGGCTTAAAACTAAGTCTCCGAAATGTACAAAATTTCGCATGACCTCTCTTGTAAATAGGACATCCACTCGTGAGACAAAAAACATTTGCGGTCATAATATATATATCAATCTCTCAAACCAGAAGGAGACATTCTAGTAGATCCTTAGATAATACAATCACACATCCAACGGCAATTTATAAACTACGCAATGACGTACAACAACACATTACAACCGCAATAGATACAATCCACATTCCATTAAAATAAGTCCATCACAATAAGTCGATCACAACGTATGCATCACAACAAGTTATAAAGTACAACAGTTATACACCAATCGAGCTCACAATGGAATTCATGCCTCGGGGTTGTTGGAGTTGTGGGCGTTACCACCACCGTCGCCGTTGAAGATGTCTTCTATGATGTCGCCGTTAGTACGTCTTTGGGGCGTGACCTAGAAACCCGCAAGTTCAACATTAACTTAGGTTGTGCTACAAGTAACATTATCTTTGATTCACATGAATGTCAATATGAGAATATCAATAGTACTATTCAACCAAGACACAATATGAGAATATCAATATGATAGGTCAAGCTAAACAAGAATAGATACTATATATAAGAACTACACGTACGAGCTAGTCAAGATATGCTGCAATAATCATATGAACATCAATCTCATATTCAATGAAGTATCAAAGTAATACTCTCTAGTATTAACATAAGGCCAAGATTACAACTAAAATTATTTAATTCAACTTCCAAAGGCCCCAATTGCATCACTGAGTATTCAAAAGATAACAAACAATGAAAATAGTTCAAAGAAGCAATTAAGAGTTTTGGTAGTCATTTTAAGAGTTCAATATACAAAGTACAAATATAAAGCATTCTACAAGGATAAACAATCAGATTGTACATGGGCAAACAACACATTCTACAAGGATGCCATATAAAGCATTTAAAACATAAGTTCACATTCTACAAGGATGCCATATAAAGCATTTAAAACATAAGTTCACAATTCAATTCCAAGAAGTCAGCACAATATAAGGTTCGAAATCAAAAAGTTATTGACAGAAAGAAAAAATCAAATAGCACGTAATGGGTTAATAATTTGGTAAACCATCACTTATCTACAGAGCACAAAGAATGAACTTTCATAAGCACACAGTTAACCTTTTCAAGTATGAACATTGAGATGATTTGTGCAAGGTTTAAGAAAGAGTTGCCTAAATGTCCTAAAATCGACTAAGTTGTGCATTTCAACAAAAATTATCACTTTTGCAACAGATTACTCAGATTGATATGTACTAAAAGAATGAACTAGATTTCCTACGGAAGTATATGTCCATCCGCTGCACATGTAATCTCATATTCAATGAAGCATATGTAATCTCATATTCAAAGAATGAACTAAAGTTCCTACGAAGCATATGTTCCTAAATTTGAGCAAGAGAAAGGAAGGGATAGGGCGGGTAGCTCACCAAGTCATCAAACTCCACAACAAAGTTCAAGCTAATGAAAAATTAACAAACGAGACACCAAACCTACTACCTCTACTAAAAGACCGAAACCAACCTTTTAACTCTTTAAAACCGGCTTAAAACTAAGTCATTGAAATGTACAAAATTTCGGCATGACCTCTCTAGTAAATAGGACATCCACTCAGTAGACAAAAAAACATTTGCAGTTATAATATATATACCAATCTCTCAAACCAGAAGGAGACATTCTAGCAGATCCTTAGATAATCAATCACACATCCAAAACGGCAATTTGTACACTACGTACGCAATGACCACCACCGCCGCCGGCGCTGTTGAAGATGTCTTCTATGATGTCGGTCGTTAGTAGGTGCTGGGGCGTGACCCAGAAACCTGTAAGTTCAAGAATTGACAAACTTAGCTCGTGTCGCAAACTTAGAATGTTTTCGACATCCATACATGTGGTGTCGTCTGAGGTGGCTGCAGGGCCCACGGGTTGAAGTACATAGGCATTCCTTGGCTTGGCATAGGTGGTGGGTATATGTAGAACAGGTTTGGAGGCTGGGAGCCCTGTAAGGCATAGACAGGTACATCATGCCACATATAAATCATTCATTCAAATTTTAAATAACGAATTGAACCGATCCGTCTTTACATGGTGCCTCTCCGTAGAAGGTGGTGCATCGTGGAGTGAACATGTAGAAAGGAGGAGGAGGCCGGGAGCTCTGTGGATCATAGTTTGTGATATGAAGTACACATAATAGAGTTTTTTGAAAATAAAGAATGCATGAGAATATCATATAACCTGAGGTGCATCTCCTAGGGGTGGTGCCTGCATCCCAGTAGGGTTTATGAAGGGCGCCGGGAGGCCGAGCACCTGTGATGCTTCTCCTTGTGGTGGTGGCTGCATGTGCGGAGAAAACATGTAGAAGGGAGGTGGTGGGAGCCCTATGACATAATAGTCCAGTTTGTGAATTCGTGATTTTACGAGCTAAGTGAATTAAAGAGTAATGAACTCAAGTATCTTTACTGCTGAGCAGGAGGGCGAAACACCGCACGTTAGGTCCAAGAGATTGTGACAGATTCTTGCATATAGATTGTTTGTTAGATTTTAATCACAAATGTAAACTTGAGCGTTTTGTTCAAAGTTGAGATTGTACTGCAGATACATTTTCATGTATTCTAAGTCTTCTCGCCTGCGAGCTTCCTCTCGTGCTTGACGAGACTCTTCTCGCGCTGACGAGCCTCCTCGCGCTTCACGAGCCTCCTCGTGCGCTTGTGCTTCCGTGCGGACCTCGACGAGCGAGCACTTCGTGAGTGAAAGCAGAGCCTCGTGGACGACGATCGCGATCCACAACTCCATCCCCATGGCCCACCTACAAGCGATATATCTTGAAATGTGACAATGCAATATTTTTTCCTTACTAGGCGAAAACAAATAAAATCAGTTTTATTAACGAACCTCCCATGCTTTAGGCCCTCCAACGTGGTACAACGCTTCCACATCGACCGGTCGGCCCTCCAATCAACCTTCGCCCATGACGTTGTGTCATTTGTTACGCATATGACGCTGCAAAGCAACATTTTGGTGCTCTGGATGTAAATTTGCACAAAACATATTGTGTCATTCATACTTACCATCCTCTCACTAGCCCGTCATCGCACAACACATCCGGTTCTCGTGAATCCTCGCCTTGGTGCCCCGGATGTAAACTTCCACAAAAGTGGGAGTACTCCCACTTTCGACCTCCTACGATGCAAAGTTATAAACAATTATAATACCGATACATAGTGACAAATTCACTAACAATTATAATATCGATACTTACCATGCGTTGCTCTAGGCCAATGTGTGCGTCTGCTACCAGTACTTGTGCTTCCCAATCTACTTCTTCATTCCCTCGATTTCTATTTGATTTTTCTTGAAAATCCTCCAGGCCCCGATCTGGCACATCCACCTCCAAGCCTCCATGTCCTTCATTATCCAATCGACCGAGCTCGGAGATACTCTTGTTCTGTCAGTGTATCCTCCTCGCCTCTGGTCCTCTTGTCATGTTCACCTTCTTCACCCTCTTGTAAAATTGATGACGGCTTGAATCGTGCATTCTTTGAGCGAATCTCAGACAACCTTTTGTGCCGCCTGTTGAAGACGCTTTTGGCCTTCTTCAAAGCGTTGTAATCGTCTTCGTTCTCAAGCGGAACCTCTCCGCATATAATCACACACTTTGTCAAATTGTACTTACATTTAAAGCAATACTCAAATAGAGTAAATACATAACGCAAACTCACCCGAAGCCACCCCCACATGCTACGATATGTTTGGTTGTCTTCGCCTCCTTCCACGTTCTCCTTCAATGCCCAGTGCTTCCGGTTGTGGGCGCGAATCTATCCTCTTTGACTCAACCATGCGGGGTAGTAGTACCGCCAAGGGCTCCCAAAGACGGCGTTAACCTTTGTAATGTGGCCCGTCCCAGTCCAACCCGGCTCTTTCGGTGCCTACAACAAAATACAAGACAAAGATGCATCAAAACAATAAGTTGTCACCTAGCTAATGCTAAAAGAGAAGATATAATCATTACTGCTCCCGTGTACCTCTATCAACCTCCTATCGACCGGGTTGCATCTCGGATGAAACCGAGACGGTTTCTGAAACACGAAAGGTAAATAATTAGTTCATAGACATTACAATGTAAATATAGAGATTAAATGATAATCCAATACTACACATATACCGATGGTACCGAAGAAGACCCGCCCTCTTGGTGGCTCTAAGGTCGCCTCAACTCTACATCTGCGCCTCGGCCTCGGCGTCAGATCTGTATCTGTCGTCCCCACCGCCACCACTCCCAACGACCTCCTCGTCGTCCGCCTCACCCATGTCGTCATGCTCACATCCCAATCGCCTCCTCCTCGCAACCCCAACTGCCCTCGTCCTCCTGTGGTCGCTCCGCGCTGTGTTCGTGCTCGCTCATCGAAGCACCTCTGAGCTGCTCCTGCCATTGTCTAATCTGCGCCGCCCAAAAAATATGGCGCCGCCGCCGTCGAGTCCTCGACCATGAGAACCCTTGCTCCTCGACCTTCCGGAGGACGACCACGAACTTGCCTTTAAGCTTGTCAACTGATGCTGAACATACTCATCTGCTCAAATTTGACAAGAGTTAGTATCTGAGTTTACAAATAATTTTCAATAAGTTGCAAAAAGAATGAGACAACTATAACATGTAAAAATGAAGGAGACAACAATGACTTGTAGAAATGAGCGAGGCAACAATAATCTTACAAAATATACATATCAAAAGTCGTCGGTGTCGGAATGCGTCATGCGACTCGTATTTCATTGAGGCGTGCTTAAAGACGTGCAATCCTTATCGACTTTTGAGGCGTTTCCGTGACGGGCGGGTTCATCTGTTATTACGTCCGTGGCATCGGTAGGTAATTGATCGAGTCCCGCCCGTCGGAGACAAGGAAAGAATCCTAAAGCTTATTCTTGATATACATCACCCACATCATCCTCGTTACTTTGCCACATACTGAAACATCCCCAAGAGGATATACTTGAGGTTAACTTTAAATACAACCCACCAAGCCTTCAAGCTACGGTGAGGATAGCTCGGGTAGTACACTGCTCAACCCGATGTGCAAGCACGATTTTATTGATATGGCCTGAAGCCGCGAATCGTGCTTCACCTCCACCATCCCAAAGTCATCGACACGTGTGCCGTTGTGTGGATCGAACCAATGGCAATCAAAAACACAACCTTCGAGTTCTTTGCCACCCCAAAGGTATACTCAATTATGTTTTGTACAACACCGTAGTAGTCTAATATATCGCCGCTGGAATCGGATGACGTTGTGACTACTCCGCTGTTTGAAGTGGCCGCAAGTGGACGGCTAGCTTCTAATTTCACAGTTCGAAAACTAAACCCGTTCACATCACAGCGACTATAGCTCCTTGTCGTCACATCACCATGTGAGAGCTGTCGGAGATCCTCAGGGACAGAGGCATCACGCATACACTATATAGCAACATTCATCACTGTTAGTCTAATATTAAGTTACTACAATAATTCATTTTAGAAAAATGAATAAATAGTCAAATTACATCTTGATGGAACCATTGCACGAAGCTTGGGCGCCTTTCAACCCATCACGACGTAGGTTATCCAATTGCTTAGTTGTGGGTTGTCGAGTTGACTTCAATTTTCTTTGTCAAATACTCTGCGTCATTTATTCTCGGGTTAAAAGGACACTACTTCGAAATGTTGAAAACATAATTCGAAAGTCACTTACTCAAAATATTTTCAACTTCTACCATGTTAGTGAACATGTAAAGCATGTCCATGTTCCACTCCTCATACTCAACATGGTGTGCGATTATACGACCCAACAAAGTTGACCCTTGCATTGAAAAAGCTTAAGTTCACGAACGGTTCTTCATCCGCATGACGCATCGATTCTTACGGACATTCACGTTGTGCTTGAGTGCGAAATACTTTGTTGAGAAGTTTGTGATCTCTTTACTTGCATAAGCCTCTGCGATACACCCTCTACCCTTGTCTTGTTGCGCATCGTAGCTCTAAGCTTTTCAACTCCCTTTCGACTATACATCCATCCGAATCGCGGGACCTCCAACCTTCGCTTCCCAAGGTAGATGCACCAGCAGATGTTGCATCACATTCATAAAACCAGTGGGAAAGTTTTTTCCAACTTGCATACAAGCAATGGAATTCCCTTCTCTAACTTCGCATCAACGTCTTAGAGATTTCCTTACCGCATATCCGCCTATAGAAGTAACTGAGTTCGGCCAACATCCTCCACAACTCATTATCAAAATAGCCACGAAACATTACCGGAACAAGTCTTTCCATGATAATATGGTAATCATGACTCTTTAGCCCGTTGAGCCTACGGTCTTGACATTCACGACCGCTTTATGTTAGATGCATAGCGATCAGAAACATTAGAGTTTTCAACCACCTCAAAATCTGCTTACGGTCTTACGGCTTCACACAAGATGGAGCTCGTGGCCGGCTCTCATTCCCATTTAAACCAACTTTAACCTCGAGCCACGGCCTAGCACAATGATCACCCATGTCTTTCCTAGCACTCATGTTATCCTTTGTTTTGTCGGTTACATCAAACACCATGCTTATGATGCTTTCTGCTACATTGCGCTCTTGGTGCATCAAATCTATGTTATGCGGCAGAATCAAAGCTTTCGCGTAAGGCAGCTCCCAAAGAAAAGAAATATGAGTCCAGTTGTGCTCCTTTCCATAGCCGATGAAACCCACTTAGTAGATCGTACAAGCCGACTATGCCATTCAGCTATCTCCTCTCCTGTGAGTCGCTTCGGCGGCCCTTTTTTAACTTTCTGTCCTTTTCGAAATGCTTTGGCGTCGTCCCTAAAAGGGTGCCTCGCCGGAAGCCATCGTCGATGACAATCGAAGAATGTGATCTTTTTACCGTGCATGAGCTTGAATGCATCAGAGTCAGCCATACAAATTGGACAACACAGGCGACCATGAACACACCAGCCAGCCCAAATGCCATATGCCAACAAATCATGGACTGACCACAGGTATGCGGCTCGTAAGGTAAATTCTCTGCCACCAACGCTGTCGTATGCCTTTTCCCCTCGCCACAACTTCTTCAGCTCATCAATTAAGGGCCGCATGAACACATTGAGATCCTTCCCTGGATGCTTAGGACCTGGAATGACAAGAGCAAGGAATATGAACCCCTCTTTCAAGCAAATCTCAGGTGGAAGATTGTATGGCATGATGAAGACCGGCCAACAAGAGTAGGGGCTAGCGCTTGTGCTGAAAGGTGTGAAACCGTCCGTGGATAAACCAAGACGGACACTCCTAGGGTCGTTTGCAAATGCAGGATCGAATCGGTCCAATGCCTGCCATGCCTCGCCATCAGACGGATGCACCATCATCTCCCGGTCTTGGTCCTCACGTTTACCTTCTTTGTGCCACCGCATATGTTTCGCTGTTTCTTTTGACATGTACAGCCTTTTAAGCCTATCCGTGATCGGCATGTACCGAAGCTGTTTAGTCGCGACCTTTGTAGTCACTGATACCCCTTCCTCATCTACCACCTCAACGAATCTGCACTTACCGCAATGCATACAATGGGTATCCTTGTCATGATCCTTCCAGAACAGCATGCAATTATTCTCGCACACATCAATCTTCTGGTAATTCATCCTGAGGCCGGCCATCAACTTTTTGATTGGTACAAATCCTTTGGCATCTTGTGGTTAGGCGGAAGGACATCATTCATTAGTTCAAGCAAAGCGTTGAAGCATTTGTTCGAAAAGTTGAACTTCGACTTCATCGACATAAGCCGTGTAACCGCCTGCAGGACGGTCACATTGGTCAAGTCATGCAGCTTCTCGTCCGAGGCGTCAAGTAGCCTATAGAATTCCTTAACCTCCTCCTACCGTGACCCCTCCCGGAGTTAAATTCATCCCCGCCAAGATCATCCAAAGATCTCTTCCATCCGGTCGTGATCCTCCACATGGTCCAAAGATCTCTTCTGTCTCAATGGCACGCCTGCGGCCTCTCTATGACGGTGCCACACCAAATAGTTAGGCATGAACCCGTTTTGCAAATGTGATATCGCACTATATCCTTGCAGTAGTAGCCGTTATTCTCGCAGAGGGTACACGGGCAATACACATATTCACTCCTCCAATAATGCTTGCTTCAAGAAAGCATCCGTGATCTCCCCCATTCCTTGAGTGCCCCCATCACTCCTCCATCCATCATACATTGCCCTTCGATCGTCACCCATTATCAAAGCTAAACAAATGAAACAATGTCAACGTCATTTAATCGTGGCTTAGGTGACAAAGACAACCCTATTAGGAAAGATGTGTTCTAAACCCACCCAAGAATGGAGGCTATTGTATGCGACTGTGACGTGCGCTCACGAACCGAACGAAATTTCGCAAAGATAACCTCATCGTTCTCCAAACGCACGCGATGTCAAGCGTCGGAGAACAACAGGTTATGTGGCGAAATCACGTTCGATCGCCGCACGCCACAGCCCTATGCAACAACCAACATTCTCGGGCTGTCCAAAATATGCTGGACAATTCCGGAACCGCGCACCTCACAAGCAAATGTGAGATGCGCCGTTCCCGAACGGGTGACGCCTATGCTCTCTACTATTCGACACAAACCCTAAACTCTAATGTTATATACAACAGCAGCGAGAAAATAAAAATATATATATCATATGCCGCGAATATAAAATGAGATGAAATATACCTTCTCCAACGCCGGTGGGGGCGTCGCGGAGGGTCCGGGGAGGACGGGTGGCGCCAATGATGGCGCGGCGGCACCGGCGATGGCGCGCGGTGGTGCGGGCGACGGGCGCGGCGGGTGGGGCGCGGCGCGGCAAGGCGGGCGGGCGGCGTCTCGCAACCGAGGGGAAGCGGTGCGCACAAAGGGAGGGCGGCGGGCGGCGGCGCGGCAGCGGGCAGCGGGCGACGGCGCGGTGGCGGCCGGCGAGCGGCAAGGCAGGCGGGCGGCCGGCTGGCGAGGGCAGCGGGCGGGCGGGCGCATGGCGAGGGCGGCGGCGACGGCGTCACGGCGGCGGCGGCGCGTGGCGGGCGGCGTGGCCGGGCGGCTGGGGCAAGGGCAGCAGCGGCGACAGGCGGGCCGGGCGGGCGGTGGCTGGGGGGCCGGGCCGGGCGGGCGCGGCGGCAGCAGGCGGCGGCGCGACCAAGCGCATGTGGCCTCCGGGCGGGTGCCGAGCGCAGCAGCGCCTGCGGGAGGGTGGCCGGCGGTGGCTCGGCGGCCGAATGGGCGGGCGCGCAGGCGGGAGGCGGCGAACGGCGGGCGGCAGACGACGCTGGGGACAGGTGGGGCCGGGCGAGCGGGCGAGGCGAGGGGGGTGGGGCGGGCGGGGCTCAGGCGGCGGCGCGCGCGTGGCGGCGGCGGGCGGCGGCATGTGTGGGCTGGGAGGCAGCGTGGGCGGGGTAGGCGCGTGTGCGGGCGTAGGGTTTTTTTTGCCACGGTTAAATTCGTGGGTATGCCCGGGCCCACGAATTTAAAAGTTTAAATTCGTGGGTAATTTGTGGCCCACGAATTTAAAAGTTTAAATTCGTGGGTAATGTTTGGCCCACGAATTTAAATGTGTAAATTCGTGCGTAATTTCTGGCCCACGAATTTAAACGATTACATTCGTGGGTTTTATTTTAGCTCACGAATTTAAATAAATAAATTCGTGGGTTTCATTTTGGCCCACAAATTTAATTAAAAACGTGGGTTTTATACAAACCGACGAATTTAAATAAATAAATTCGTGAGTTTTTTTTTGCCCACGAATTTAAAAAACCCACAAATTTTTCCCTGATTCTTGTAGTGTACGCTGTGGCTCTTCCGGCTCAAGGCATCGGCCACAACATTGGCTTTACCCGGGTGGTAATGAATTCCAACATTGTAATCCTTGATTAGTTCTAGCCATCTTCTTTGCCTCGTATTTAGGTCAGCTTGCGTGAAGATATACTTAAGACTTTTATGATCAGTATACACTTCACATCTGTTTCCATGGAGATAGTGACGCCATATTTTTAGGGCATGCACTACGGCAGCTAATTCCAAATCATGAGTCGGATAATTCTCCTCATGCGGCCTCAATTGCCTTGATGCATATGCGATTACCTTTCGGTTTTGCATCAATACACATCGCAATCCTTGACGCGATGCATCACAATAGATGTCGAAGCCTTGATGAACGTCAGGTAAAACTAATATAGGTGCTGATGTTAATCTTTTATTCAACTCCTGAAAACTCTTCTCATACTCAGGTGTCCATACGAATTTCTTTTCCTTTTTCAACAATTGCGTAAGAGGTCTCGCAATAGTGGAGAATCCTTCGATGAAACGACGGTAATATCCCACCATTCCAAGGAAACTACAGATTTGGGTTACCGTCTTCGGTGGTTCCCAATGTAATACTGCCTCCACTTTCTTTGGATCTACCACAATTCCTTCCGCAGTCATTATATGTCCAAGAAATTCCACCTTATTCTTCCAGAAATCACACTTGCTAAATTTAGCATACAACTGTTGTTCCCTCAACTTCTCAAGGATTAACTGTAAATGTTCGGCGTGCTCTTCCTTTGTCTTGGAGTAGACAAGGATGTCATCTATAAACACAACGACAAACTTATCCAAGTATTCTATGAAAACCTTATTTATTAAGTTCATGAAATATGCTGGTGCATTTGTCAAACCAAAAGACATCACTGTAAACTCGTAATGTCCATATCTTGACGAAAATGCAGTTTTTGGAATATCCTCAGATCGGATCTTCAGTTGATGGTATCCTAATCGGAGATCAATCTTGGAGAAGACTCCTGCTCCTCTCAACTGATCGAATAGATCATCGATCCTGGGTAGCGGATACTTATTCTTTATCGTCACATCATTGAGTGCACGATAGTCTATACACATCCTAAAACTCCCGTCCTTCTTCTTGACGAACAAGACAGACACTCCCCATGGCGATGAACTAGGTCTTATGAATCCTTTTTCCAGCAGCTCTTCAATTTGCTTCTTCATTTCCACTAATTCCTCCGTGGACATCCTGTAAGGTCTCTTAGCTATTGGAGCTGTCCCTGGAACAAGCTCTATCACGAACTCGATATCTCTTTCCGGCGGCATTCCAGGTAGATCCTCCAAGAAAACATCCGGATATTCATTGACTATGGAAACTTCCTCCAAGCTGACGGTGTTCATGCTGTTGACCATTAATTGTCCATCTCGTACTGCTTTTGCTTCAAACTCAACCCTTCTCCCTTCTGGGCTCTCGATTGATATAACTCTTTTCCGCATCCAAAGATCGCTTTGTTTTTGGTTAACCAATCCATTCCCAGGATAACATCCAGGGTTTGGGTATTCAATATAATTAAGTTCACTAGGAACTCTATTCCATTAATTATTAGTCTCACCCCAGAACATCCTACATTGGATCGGAGTTCTAATCCAGGGGATTGGACTACAAGTAGTTCCACAATATCCAAATTGTTGCAAACAGCAAAATCTTGAGACACAAATGAATGTGATGCTCCGGAGTCAAATAAAACAGTAGCTGGTACTGAGTTTACTAGGAACTTACCCAGTACAACGTCTGCAGCGTTCTGGACTTCATCCGCTGTGATGTAGTTGACTCGGCCTCGTGCAGTTCCTTGATATGGAGTTGCTGATGTCGATGCTCCGCGGTTCACATTTGGTGCCGGAGTCCTTGTAGGCGTATTCCCCAGGTTAAATCGGACCGGGGTGACACCTCCCTTCTTCGGGCAATTGTTGGCGAAGTGCCCCAATTCGTTGCAGTGATAACAACATCTTCCCGCTGCCTGTGAGGTTCCACCATTCTGTACCACAGTTCTGGCTGGAGTCTGGGCATTCTGGCCCACTGGACAATTTGCCGGCAGTGGTGCCCTATCACTACCTCTGGGTTGGAATCGGATGAACTGTTGGGGTGTCGTCCTCTGCTGGCCCGGACGTCCTCCTTGTTGCGCCATTCTACGTTTTCGGTTGTCATCCAATTCTTGGCGCTTGTCCTCCAGAATAAGAGCCTTGTTAACTAGCTCTTGGAAGTCGGGAAATGTGTGGGTGATCAGTCCCACTTGTAACCCTGCATTCAATCCCTTCATGAAGCGGGATTGTCTGGCCTTGTCCGTAGCTACGTCTTCTAGTGCGCAGCATGCTAGCTGGGTAAACTTATTCTAGTAGTCAACCACTGACTGGCCACCCTGCTTGAGATTCCGGAATTCCTCCTTCTTGAGATCCATGATACCCTCCGGTACATGGTATTGGCGAAAAGCTGAGGTGAATTCCTCCCACGTAATACTCTGTGGGTCTTAATGAGCTGCGCAGAAGTTTTCCCACCACTCTGTGGCAGTTCCTTCCAGTTGATGAGAGGCATAGAGCACCCTCTCATGTCCTACATACTAGGTAATGTGCAGCTTCCTTTCGATTGTCCTTAGCCAATCGTCCGCCTCCAACGGATTGGCGTTGCCTGGGACGAGTTCGCATAAACTTCGACAACCTTGAATAGGGGTGTGGTCCATAGTTACCCCCAGGTTGAACATTCGCAGCAGCTTGATTGGAGATCTGCTGCATGGTCAGCACCATTGTGTTCATGAGTTGAGTTTGGGCAGCCAGAAAAGCTCCCAAATTCTGCAGATCAACCTCAGGTGGTTGAGGAATTGGCTCCTCATTCTGGTTGTCAGCCTGATTAGCTCCATTTCCGCTGGCTCCAGCATTTCCGCGAGTCCTCACCATCTGTTGCAAACTTCCAAGGTTAAGAAAAGAAGAAAGCATAGACAAGTAAAAGAACTTATGCGGGGGAAACAGGTGTAACTTAAATTATTTAACAATTTTATTAATATAAAATAGTATGGTTGCTCACAAGTGCCTAAGGGCAATGCAACACATACAACACACTCCCAAACAGAAACAAGCAGACAACATTAAAAGCAACAACAACTCACACCTACTGGTGACTCTGAAAAAGACGCGACTCAACACTCGAGTCCCGACACCTCACTAACTAGACTCAAAAGACTGACTCAACATTTGATTCAACTCTTAAAAGAAAATAAACTCTCAGACACTGAACCATCCGGGGTGCGGTCCTCCCGAAGAAATGCGTAGTGCGCGCAAGATAGGGGCAAACCGTCTCGATGCCCTACAATGGCCGCAGACGATCGACCCCACCGACTCGTTGGTCCTGTGGTCGCCGCTCCTATGCCGGCCGCTCCTGCTGACCGTGCCTCTGCTCTGCTCCTTCGGATTTGATTGTGCGGCTCAGGATCGCTCAGCTCAGTCCATACAGGCCATCTCTGTGTCTCGATCCTCTACATGGAGTGAGCTAAGCCCTCCCGCAGTTGAGTCCTTGCCTCCGTGACTCGCCACGGGTCCTCTGACTCTCGAATCGCCTCATCCATGGCGCCCTCCCGGCGATGACATACCTCACCAGATGAGTGATCATGGCGTCCTCCTCCATGAGCTCCATCCTGTCATAGCGATTATCTCGGCGCGGGTGTTGACGAAAAACAGTGCCCTCCAACTCGGCGGAGTAAGTGCGGGCAATCTGCCGCATCGCAAGACGCACCGTCTCCTGGATCTCGGCCTCAAAAGAAGTCCTCCTAGTGGTGATGTAAATAGGACGGCTCGTCCTTGTCCTCTCCCGGGCATAGACAGTGATCTTGACATCCCAGGCGATATCAAGTCCTGCCCGCTCCACAGTGGTCCCCTGATAAAGCGGCCTATCGAAACCTCCGAGCAACGCGTGATCATACGCCATAACTCGATGGCGAATCCTCCAAAGGCGCCTCCATAGGTGTGGATCACCTCATCCGCCAAAACAAACCTCGCTTAAATTAAATGATAATAATAATAAGATTTCAAAGATAGATATGAAGCAAGAGAGAGAAGATAAGTCGAGATTTCATTGATATTCCCGCTCAAGTTGTTAAATTCTTAGAAAATAGTTTTATCCACTGCATACGCCTAATCTAGTTTAGGGTCAAGACCTACAATCGACCGCTTTGATACCACCTGCCTCGGGACCCGACCGCAAATCCGCACCCTCAGGTATTCTATGCTAGTCCAGATCACGCTAGCACACACGGTCTTTACAGGGTTGCACATCACAGAATTCACAGCGATATAAGAATAAATAGTGCAAACATTTATATAAACTGAGTTGTACGACCTTATGGTCTCCTTACATAAAATCAGCCACACAGGGCTTACATTATTCAGAGTAAATGAAATAGCAGCGGAATAAAAATAAATGTCGTGGAAGCCTTCATCTTGCCACAGGCAACCGACTGGGCTTGCCCCTAATTGTCCGGATCCTCATTGTACTCCTCATCCCACGCTGGTGTAGACTCCTCCACTGATGTTGGGGTTGATAAGAAAGGAGGGGTGAGTACACAAGGCACTCAACAAGTAATGCACATAATGCAGCGCTATTACTATATGCAAAGCTTATTCCAAAGGATTGGCTTAATTGGTTCTTTTGCATCAAACAACATTTTTAAAGCATTATCTTATTTAGATTAAAGTAGTGAACTAGTTATAAATAATACTAATTTCTTCAAATGGTTTTTCTTCGAAGATTCTCGGCACACAGCCTTAACAGTTCATTTTTAACACTGGCACACAGCCACCCTTTCCACATTTTGTTTCTGAAGATCTACCCCTTGACTGTAATCCCCGAGCAATGTCCAATACCGCGGACACGGCTATTCGAATAGATTTTACACTCTGTAGAGGTTGTACACTTTACCCACAAGATACAGCCATTCACCACACAAGTGATCGTCTGTAACAAAGCCTTTCAGGAACCTCTACCTTAACCAAAGAACATCTCCAGTATTACCTTCACTATCACTTCCCTTACACAGAGCCGAGGTATAGGACAGGTCAATAACCGTTGGATGGGCACCAAGCCGTAGCACAGGTACGCTCCCCCGTACAGATACACCCCTATGTACTGTCACCCTGAGGTATCAGAGGAAAGATATAAGAACCCTAATCAACTAGGTCCGTCCCATACCAGACATGTGGTTGTACGGGTGACTCAGATCAAAGGCTTGCAAGGTGAAGTCCTTAACTGACCAAGGCAAGACTTCTATCACTCAACAGTGGCACACAGCCCCAATGTGGCACATAGACTCACATCACTCTTCAACCCATTGCCACACAGCCCACTGCACACTGACCTCTGCCACTTGCCCCGCCTAAAACATTTCCCACCCGCTGATTATTGTGCAACATTTGCCAGCAATAACTCAACATCGGTACAGAACCACACAGGTCTCTGTACCTCAATCTCATCATGTGGCATCATCACACCACTTTCAAAATACATTCAATATTTCTTTAATCAACATTGTAGCATTTTCCTGAAAGATCATTCAAGATTCGTTGCAAGGCTAAGCATCTACCCACGGTCTAGCCTCCCGTGTTTGCACAATATTAACATCCAACTAATACAATCAAACATAGGGGAACAATGATTTAGGCATTCAATCAATAATTTCAAGGTGGCGTAACAAAATGGGTTGGTTACCTACATTATCCCAAAGTAGTTTAAATCCATTTTTACTTAATTTAGCATGCATAATTTCAAAGCAAAGTACATTTAGAAACCGGGATAAAAATGGTCAAAGCATCACTTGCCTTCAAATAGTTGCTGGTCATGTTCCGAAGCTTGGTCTTGAGCGACGAACTCTTCCTCGAAACCTTCCTAAGCAAATTTATGCTCTGCTGCATACAAACAATATATGCAATAAATAACAAATATAGAAGACTAAATAAACTCAAAAATTCAAATAAAATTCTCCATTAAATAGATCACAATTTTATTAATTTTTACAAATTTGAATAACCCAAATCCGAGTTAAAATGCAAAAGTTATAGCCGTTTGAAGTTTGAATAAAATCTGAAAATACAGAAATTAGAAAATCCAATTTTTCCGAATTACTTTTATACTGAAAAAATCACATTTATGATGTCAGCATTGCATCATGATGACGTCAGCACAGAAATGAATTTCGGCCAAAATATTTTTCTGGAGAAATGACGTCAGCATAACGTCATTTGACACGTGGCATGCTCTGGGCTGCCACGTCGCCTCGGTCCATGGACTGGGTCCATGACCGGGCTTTGGTTCACCGTGGACTGGCGGCACTATGCCCGTGCACCAGCTCACGCAAGCCGTGGCATCAGCAACGATGCACAACCAATCCCGACGCGACACGCGGCAACATCCAGACCGTTCGCTCAACCAACGATCAGATCTCACTCCAGCACGGCTCGACGACGCCTCGGAGATCGCGCGCCACGCGTTAGCCATCCACCGGTTCTCACAAATCCAACAGTCACATCCACTCGCACTAGCGACGCATCGATCTCCGCGCAGACACGCGGCGGGATCGCAACGGTCCGTTTGGAATCAACGGCTGAGATCTGGTCATTGCCTTAGTCAATGTGCGCACGCGTCTGCACGTGATTCGGCGAGGGCTCGGCGCAATCTCAGCCGCATGTTCAGGAATGAACGGTGCCGATTCAATCGGCAACGCAGCCAACGGCCGACGCGTGTACGCATCACACCCGCGCATCTACGATCGAATGGCTACGGCTAAACTACGCGACAACGCTTAGATCTCTACCGCACAGATTTGATCCGATGGTGCACGTTATCCGAGCGGTTTACTAAGCAACCGAGCGATGTGGCGCTATCCTATGCGTCCAAAGATGATCCAAGGGTCCAGATCTAATCTAAGCACAGACATATGATCTAATCCAAGCTGTCCAAAGAAAGATCTACGGTTAAGATCTAAACCAGGATAGAACAGGAAAGGGGCGACGTGGACTTACCGCAGCGGTTGGATGAAGATCGGATGGCTGATGAAGCTTGCGAAGGTCGGCGACGGTGTAGCGGATAGAAGTGGCCAGAGATGAGGAAGACAATGCGGTCGACGGTGCTCCGGTGGTTTTCTGACGTGAAGAAGTGGTTCACTCGACGCGGTTCGACTCGGCGAGTACGCCGGTGACCTCGGCGACGGCGGAGATGGAACGACGGCGAAGGAAACGGCGAAGAACAGCGGTGGCTCAAAGGAAACAACTACGGCGAGCTTTTGCGGGCAAACGAAGGCTTCTCGGGAGGCGTGAGCTAGTGCTACGGGAGCGTCTCGAAATGCGCAGCACGGGGGTGACAACGGTGCACTAAATAGTGCCTCGACGTGCACGCTACAAGCGGCGAAAATGGCGATAACGCTCGGCGGCGTTTCCTCCGGCGATGGCGCTCGGCCGAGCCAACGTGGCTCCATCATGACCGTCCAAGCGTGACGATCCGAGGCGCACGCGCGCGGGTGACGTGGCGCGACGACAACAGCTTGATCCCGATCCAACGGTCCGAATGCGCGGCGGCTAGGTTTTTGCATCTGGCCGGCCGAGCGCAGTGGCGGCCCCAAGATTATTCATTTGTGTTTTTAAAACCTTTTTAGTTAAAACAGTACAGATAATTAAACAAAGCCAAAATAAATAGCAAAAATACCCGGAAAAATCCAGAAAACTTCTGGAAAATATTTTGGAACATTTAGAACTCAGATAAAATATTTCCAATAAAACTTTGCATGATTTTAATTAAATTCAAGAAAGGTCAAAAATGAATAAATCCAATTTAAATTCTAATAAATTCCCAGAAATTCTCAAAAATAAAAAATACTCCAAAATAAAAATTATAGCAAATTTTAGGGTGTTACAATTACCATGCACCACGTGCCATCAGCAATTCAATCTAGTTGTGTGACCTCCTCGCCACGACAACTCAATATCACTGTGTGACAACACATGACACACCAATTTATAAACATTATTCCATAATCCATTAGTCAAGATTAAATGACAATGATCCAGATACATGTGATGACGTGGCATGGCTAAGTAAACTAACACGGTATAACTAGTCCCATGTTGATTATTAATATTAACCAACTATAGTTCCACATCCTAGGGTGACAATTAGATCATGGCATACAATTGACAAGGTATGATTTAATTCAAATAGGCATATTATCTAGTTCCCAGATTAATTGAAATCATTTATACACATAAAGTATCATGCATAAATTTTAAAGACAAAATAGCAATTTTGTGAAATTAGGTGCAATATGATCAAAGCACAACTTGCCTTGGAACAAAAATCTTTGGTCTTGTTACGAACTTGGGTCTTGAAGCGACGAATCCTCCTCCGGAGCACCGAGCAATTCAACGTCTACACGAATCGAGATAAAATAGCAATAAACACCCAAAATAGAGAGCAAACATACTACAAAAATTCAAATAAAATGTACCATTAAATATATCTTGATTGTAAATTTTTTTAGAAATTTGAATCACTCAGATCCGAGTTCAAATGCAAAATTTATAGCTATTCAAAGTTTTAATTAATTCTGAAATTAGAAATTTTAATTTTCCCGAATTATGTTTATAAAGAAAATTCGGATTATTGCGCAAGCGATACGTGGACCAACCAGAGGCTAACACGTGGCTTTGGCGCATGGACTCAGTCCACGAAACTCAGCTGGTCTACCGTGGACTCGAGGTACTATGCTGTGGACCGGACAAAAGGTTCAATATACTTAATTAAAATAAATTCAAATAAATTCTAGAAAATACAATAAAATCAAAAAATCACAAAATGCACATGAATGAAATTACAGGTAAATTTTGGGATGTTACAGTCGTTTATGTCACGTCAAAGTGGATTTGGACGCAAATTCGGGCTCGCGAAGCAGACTTGGCGTTAATGTAATAGTCGCTTTGAGAACCGTGCTTATGTGAGTGAAAACCTGTTAAGAGTGTTGGGTTTCGGGTTAGCCATATAAATGTGGATGGTATCTACTTGTAGTGTCCAAGTTTAGGGTTAGGATTGGCTGCACTATATAAGGAGATATAGTGGAAGGTAAGGACTTGAGACCTTAGACTTAGTCACTAGAAGTGTTAGGGTTTTCCACAAGATTTTGTGTTCTTGTGTGGTGTGTGAGTGCTCCTTAAGAGCTTTGCCCTCAGGTGAGAGACTTTGCAATCCATCCTCGTGCCCTGAAATAAAAATCAAATTCGTGCTTAAGATTTTGCCTCAAGTTTCGATCTTCTTCTTGCCTTACTCTTGATCTTTCTTGTTGGTTTCTTTTTCTCTTGATCTTGTGTTGCCAAGGATGATTAATTGATAGATGTATCCTCTGTAGATCATCACCCAATCATCTAGGCAAGCTCTCTCACGATCATCAAGAGATTTCTTAAGAAAGCGGGTTTTGTCTTGAGAAGGATGATCATCACCCAATCATCTAGGCAAGCTCTCTCACGATCATCAAGAGATTTCTTAAGAAAGCGGGTTTTGTCTTGAGATGGATTCGAGGTAGATCTCAATCTTGCATGTTTTAAGGCAATCTCTTTATTGCAAAGTTTTTGTTTTTGACCCGATTTTAGTGCAACCTTCGGTAAATTTGAAAAAGGTCAGAACTTTGATGTCAATCCTTGCGATTGAAGATTGGAATAGGTTCCTGACACCCATAGGAAGGTGCATACAAAGTTCCGCGGGATTTCATTAGCCGATCAAAAGTTACACCGATTTTAGTTTTTAAAGTCATGCCGCTTACTGTTCATTTGCCTATTTTTACTATTCATCAGGACTACCGCTACAATAACCTGGTTGTACCAAAGGTTACTGCTCATCCCTGCACTACCGGCCTCTGTAGGCCGGTAGTGCCGCCCAGAGCTGATTTTTTTGTGAGATTTTATTATTCCGCTCTTCTGAGGTCTTGTGAGGTTTTAGTTGGATTCTTTGGGGGTAAAATTATTGTGTGATGATTCACCCCACCTCTAATTGCCATTTTCGGTCCTTTAATTGGTATCAGAGCCTGGTTTTGGTCTCTTTAGATCTTGACCGGTCTCGAGAGCCATAGCGTCAAAAAGTATTCCACTAACCCTCCAATCTTTTCTGGGGTGGATAATCCTTTTTGGAAATCCAGGATGGAATCATACATCACTGCCCAGGGTTTCATGATACGGGTAGAAGGTGAAGCTTCAGTATATTGTTCCTGTCGATGAGAACGTAAATGCCACAAATATTGCTGATGTTGAGATGAATGCTAAGGCAAGGAACATCATCATATAGGGCTTATCCACAGTGAGTATAACCGGATCTCCCATTTATGATCTGCACACAAGATTTGGGTGGCCCTCAATGCTTACCATGAGGGTACCACCCAAATCAAGATGGTGAGGCAAGATTAATACAAGCGTAGCTACAACAAGTTCGAGCATGTAACATCCCAAAATTTGAAGTTTTGGAATGTTTGAATTCAAAAATAATCAATTTGCATTCTCTTGAAATAACTCCAGCTTAATTTGAATTTCTAAATAATAAAAGGATTTAATTTGGCTAAACTATTCATCAAACTTAAGAATTTCAGTTCTTGTTGGGTTCCTTGTGCTCCAAGGAATTTTTCTGTATTTTTGGGGATTTTTCTGAATTTATTTGATATTTATTTGAATTTATTTGATTTTATTTGAATTTCGGATTTTCTTAATTCGGAAAAGGTTTTATTTTTCAAAAGCCTCTTGGGCGAATCCTCTGCGGCGTTCCGCTCCTTCAGCCCGCTCCGCTCGGCCCACCTCTCGCCTGACCGCTCGGCTGCCTCGCCCGGCCAGCCCGCGTCGGCCGTCCGATCGACGCCACGTGTGGGCCGATCGCGCCCACGAAACCCTAGCCCGCCGACTCGAGTCCCGCCACCAGACGCCGCCGTCTCGGAGTCCGCGTCCGTTCGCGTTCCCGAGGCTATAAAGCCGTGCCGCACGCCGCCGAGGTTCCTCTCGCGCCGCTTCTTTTGCCCCGCTTCGCCGCCGAGACGTCGCGATCCTTCGCGTGAGCTCGCCGAGTCCGCCGCCCTTGCCGAGATCTTCCACCGCTTTTCTTCGTCGCGGTGCCGCTTTCGCCGTCCCGCTTGCATCTCCGAAGTTGCGCGTCGTCCCCTCCCGGTTCGCCTTGCCCGCGCCCGATCCGGCTCTCCTCCGCCCGCGGCCTCGTCTTCTTCCCGCCTCGGTAAAACTCGCCGCCGTTCTTCTTCGCCCAACCACGCCATCCGATCGCTGTGTGCGTCTCGAGATGCGCCACGCCTCTGTCGGCCGAGCTCTTGCGTCCCGCCGTCCGATCGCCCGTCGGCGCGCCGGATCGTGCGCGTCACCTCCGGCGCTGCGCCACTTCTCTGCCGTCGGATCTTGCGTCGCGTCGGATCGCGCGCCGCGCGGGCTGCTGCGTCACTCGCTGCGTCGGTAGAGCCATTGCGTCGGCCACGGCGTCCACGGGTGCACGGGCGCCGGTGAACCCAGCCGCGCCGTGGACCGAGTTCACCGTGAACCGGCGACGTCGCGTTGCGCAATAAATTCCTTTTCAAGTACAAAAATAAATCCAAAAATTCCGATTTTCGATTTTCTGTATTTTCTCTGAATTTAATCTTTGGAGGCCGTTCTCGCTCATACGAACTCCGATTGAGGCGATTCAAGTTTCTAAAATTTTCTAAAATCAAGATCTATCTTCCAGAGCCATTTATTTTCAGTTTTGAGCTTGTTTGAGTCTCTGTTTTGTATTTATTTGGTTTCATCGCTTTCTTTTCCTAGAGACGCTAATTCCGAGGAGCGAACGAAGACTTCGAAGACCAAGATTCAGCACTAGATCAGCAAGGCAAGTCGTAACCTTTGATCATATTGATCCTATGTTTGCAAAGTAATTTATTTTATACACTTGCATGCTATTTACGTATCAATGTTTATTTAATAGGAGTAGATGTATGCCTAGTTGACATTATGCCACCTTGATTCGTTGTATGCCATGTATCCATTGTTAAACCTAGGTTGGGACATTACTAGTTGGACATAATCATAATACCAACATTGGGTTATCGTAGCTATGCTTAGACATGCTTACATATCGTTGGGATTCATGTCACATGTTGAATAATGTTAATCTTGACTTAATGAGATATTGAATCGTGGCCGTTAGCCACTGTTGTAAAATTTGTTGTACCATGGCGGGTTTGCCATTGGTCTTGGTTGAACAATTGTTTTCCCTCGGGCAAGTGATCGTGCGATAAAGGGGTGCTTTCTAGCACGTTGGGATGTGGATGTCTTGCCTGAGACAACTTAAGGACTTAATCTTGTGCGCCATTGAACTGGGTCTAATCGTACTACCACATGTCTGGAATGGGACAGACCTAGCTGATTAAATTGTAATGTCTAGTCTTGAGTACGCCAATGGTGGTGTGGGTTCCGGATGGACGGGTAGATTCACATGGCGCAAGAGGGCCTTATGGGCTAAACCTTAGCGGCAAGCGTGCGAGTTTAGACAATGCATTGTAAAGGCTCACATGATATCTCTGCGACACACCAAAGGAAGTGTGTTAGTAACGTTTGCACAAAGAGATGTTCATGTCTTGTGGGTAAAGTTGTACAACCTCTGCAGAGTAAAACTATTCGGATAGCGCGTCATGGTCATGGACAAAGCCCGGAATTTCACACGGGTATAAAGTGTTTCATAAAATGTGGAATGTGGAATGTTGGGATGTGAACGGGAGTTCACCGTTGTTTTGTTGTCTATCATTGATCTATCGCTTATTTATTTATGTTTTCATAAATATGCTTTCAATCTATTTATTGTATTTCAATTCAAGTTATTGCTTTACGCAAAATAAACTATATAGCCATCCTTGTCAAGCCGTGCATAAATATATTGCATCAATTCCTGCGGCTTCTTGAGTACCTTTGTACTCACGGCTTTATGCCCTTGTTGATCGATTCTTTGAAGGAGATAATGAATCTCATGAGGAGGAATTCTATGAAGACTACGTGGATTAGGAAGGCGTTCCCCAGACGATTGCCTGTGGCATGTCGAATGGTTCAAGTTATCTTTTCCGCTGCAATAGTATTTGTTTCTTAAGCCCTTAAGGCACAATGGTGTAAACATTGACCATAAGGTCGTTTGCTTTATTTAATAATAATTTGCTTCTTCTTAATTAATTCGTTGTATGGAATGGTATTTCATCTATGTTTCCACTGTGTGCACTAGCGTGATCCTGGACTAGTGCAGTATACACAGAGGGTTTCGGATTTGTAAATCCGGGTCCCGACAGAGATGGTATCAGAGCCATATCGACTGTAGGTCGCTATCCTAGTTAGCATGGTCTTCAAAATTATTTTCTAAATCAAACCAACAAAAATTGGTACTTAATAGACTTCGTCTCCTCTCGTCTTATTCTTAGGTTCTTATTCCTCTCCTTTGCTGAAACCTTGATTTGAAATTTAAATTGACCTCATCTCATGAAACTTCTCAAAGCCTCGAGTTTCTGCAAGGATTCAACAAAAGACGATGATGATCAAGCCATCGAGGTTATGCCAAAAAGACTACCATATAAGTTAGGTTTTTGGTGCTCAACGGTATTTGAGCATGTGTTACCCTTTTCAGTTTAGTTACGTTTAGTCCGCGTATACTAGGATTTTTCTTGCTGGAGCGTCTGGTATGTTGTACACTTGCCTCAAGCACGGTGTTACAACCATACCTTTAATTGAAAAAAAACTTGATTTGCCTCCTTAATTTGAAGCCTTTGGTTGTATCCTTTTGTCCCCGGTATTACCTTCTCCCTAGATGATCTTACCACGCATCTATGCTTTTCCTCTTACCTATCAAACCCTTGCGCTGCACCTCAGATGGTTGACACTCGTTCTGGAGCCGGTCGCAGTTCTCCAGCGGATGCCAGTGCCAGTGCCAACACCAACTCCAACCCCAATGCACCACCGCCACCACCAGCGGATGCACGGAACATGGGACATTTTCTAGCAGCTCGGACTCGGCTTATGAACACAATGATGCGTAACATGAACAACATGATGAATCGCAGAACTGCATCGCAGCTGCTCTAGCCAACTGTTGAACCAAAGAAAACCAAGCTGCTTTGCTGCACCTCCTCAAGCTCGCCTCCACCAAGCTAGCGAAATTTATGAGGACTCGTCCGCCAACTTTCTCCAACTCTTCGTAACCATTGGGCCGATGATTGGATCCGCTCCATTGAGAAGAAGCTTGAAATTGCCCGTGCACCAATCGTGAAAAGGTTCTCTATGCCGCCATCACCGGAGGGTACCGCCACGAATGGTGGGAGAACTCTGATCTTGCCCATGATGATCCTCGGACTATCACTTGGGCGAGTTTTCCACCGCTTCCGCCACTCTCATATTCCCGATGGAAAGGTGGAAATGAAGAAGAATGAATTTCGAGAGCTTAAGCAAGAAGGAATGTCGGTGAGTGAATACCTTAATAAGTTCACTCAACTCGCCGCTCGCTCCGCAGGATGTAGCCACGCATGATGCTCGCCGAAGAAGTTCAAGCGTGGACTCAATCCAGACTAAAGGTGCAAGTCATTGGCAATGACTATGTAGATTTCAAAGATCCGGTTGATAAAGCTATGCTTATTGAGGAATCTCGTCGGAATTGGAAGAATCCGTAAGAGAAAGATGATGCAACATGGAGCCCATCGAGTCACCAGCAGAGAGTCGTAACAAATGCTCAACGACCGCTCGCTTCACTCCTCCGAATACATTCAGACCCTGCACGACAAAGACTCGCCCGACTCCTTCAGCAATCGCAACCCTAGCGCCAACAAAGAATCCACCTCGGAGAAACAAGAATCCAAATTGCAGAAGTCACATGTTTCAACTGTCATGAACTTGGTCACTATGCCAACAATCGCCCAAGGAAGCAAGCTGTGACGCCGGTTCGTTTCAACTTGGGATCTACGCCACCAAGACCCCGCACCAGATCGGGGCGTGGAGTGCCCCAAACTCCTAATCAAGCCACCAGACTCCGCCGCTTTGGAAGAGGCGCGTGAATCACGCCACCACCGAGGATGCCCATCGCACTGGCGTCATACTAGGTAAGCTCCTAGTCAACTCAAAGATCCGCCATGGTTTTGTTTGATTACGAGCTACGCATTCGCTTGTTTCTGAGTTTTGCCGCAAATCATCAATTAAAGACAATGCCTCTTAAGACTGTTTTACTAGTACAATCTCCGGATCGATTTGAGTACGAACCAAGGCTGCCCGGTTAAGATATTAATTGGAGGGTAGAATTTCTAGCCAACCTTATTGTCCTAGACACCAAGTCCCTAGATGTGATCCTAGGAATGGATTGGCTCTCCAAGAACCAAGCGATTTTGGATTGTGGGAATAGAGATCACCTTAACCACCCGGATGGATCCAAGTTAAAAGTTCAAGCCGCTTGGATCGGTCAAGGGATTAAAGTTTGTAGTGCCAAAGGAATAAGCTTGAAGATGTGCCATCGCCGAATTTCTGACGTGTTTCGGATGAGTTGCCCGATGCCACCGATCGAGATATAGAGTTCTTGATAGAACTAGTTCTGAACGCCACCCATTTCCAAGAGACCTTATAGGATGCATGCTAATGAGTTAGCCAAGTAAAGAGACAGATTAAAGAGTCGCAAGATCAAGGATTTGTTCGACCAAGTTCTTCGCCATGGGGAGCACCAGTTCTTCTAGTTGAAAAGAAAGATGGAACCCAGAGAATGTGTGTAGATTATCGCTCACTCAATGAGGTCACCATCAAAAATAAGTACCCTCTGCCAAGAATCGATGATTTATTTGACCAACTTCAAGGAGCCGGAGTGTTCTCGAAGATTGACCTGAGATCAGGATATCACCAGTTGAAGATTCGTCAAGAGGATATACCCAAAACAGCTTTTGTTACTCGGTATGGACAATATGAGTATACCGTGATGTCTTTTGGATTGACTAATGCCCCTGCCTACTTCATGACCTTGATGAATAAGGTATTCATGGAGTATTTGGATAAGTTTGTTGTTGTTTTCATTGACGACATTCTAATCTACTCCAAAAGTGAGGAAGAACATGAGGAGCACTTGCGCCAAATTTTAACGAAGCTAAGAGAGAATCAGCTTTATGCAAAGTTTAGTAAATGTGAGTTCTGGATGAAAGAAGTTGCTTTCCTAGGACATGTCATATCAGGAGAAGGAGTCGCGGTTGACCCTGGAAAGGTACGAGATGTGCTAAGTTGGGAGTCACCCAAGACGGTACCCCAAATCCGAAGTTTTCTTGGAATGGCAGGATATTATCGCCGTTTCATAGAAGGGTTTTCTAGTAAAGCTAGACCGCTCACTCAACTTTTAAAGAAGGAAAAGAAATTTGTTTGGACATCGGAGTGTGAGCAAAGTTTTCAAGAATTAAAGAAGTGTTTGACAACTGCCCCAGTGCTTATTCTGCCAGATAATAGGAAGGATTTTGAGATATTCTGTGATGCATCCCGACAAGGACTCGGTTGTGTGCTAATGCAAGATAAGAAGGTTGTAGCGTATGCTTCATGACAACCGAGGCCACATGAAGTTAACTATCCTACCCATGATTTGGAATTAGCAAATGTAGTGCATGCTTTAAAGATTTGGCGTCACTATCTCATTGGTAATCGTTGTGAAGTTTATACCGATCACAAGAGTTTGAAGTATATTTTACCCAAGTGACCTCAATATGAGACAAAGAAGATGGTTGGAATTGATCAAGGACTATGACATTGGGATTCATTATCATCCGTGCAAGGCCAATGTCGTAGCCGATGCTTTGAGTAGAAAGAGCTACCGCCATACTCGATGATTAAGGAAAGACACCGACCCTCTATAAGGAATTTGAAGCTTAGTTTGGAATTGATTCAGAGGGTATTTAGCTACTTTGGAAGTCGCCCTCGTTGGAAGATCGATTCGAGAAGCACGGTAGATGATGCCGACATTAAGGAGATTAAGAGCAATATGAAGAAAGGAAAAGCCTCGTGTTTCTCGAAAAATGAACAAGGTACTATTTGGTATGAGAATCGTATTTGCGTACGGATCGTAAAGAGCTTAAGGAGTTGATTCTCAAGGAAGCGCATGAGACTTTATACTCCATTCATCCCGAAGTACCAAGATGTATCAAGACCTCAAGGAAAGGTATTGGTGGCCTAGTATGAAGCGTGAGATTGCGAAATATGTTGCACTTTGTGATGTCCGCGGAAGGTCAAGGCAGAGCATCGAGGCCGCAGGATTGCTGCGACCATTGAAGATTCAGTGGAAGTGGGAAGAAATTGGTATGGATTTCATTACGGATTTCCTAAAACCCAAGCGAGTTATGACTCGATCCGGGTAATAGTGGATCGATTGACTAAGGTAGCTCACTTCATTCCAGTTAAGACTACCTATGCAGGAGATAAATTAGCAGAGTTATATATGTCAAGGATCGTCAGTCTTCACGGAGTGCCTAAGAATATAGTGTCTGATAGAGGAACCCAGTTTACCTCTCGCTTTTGGCGAGTGCGCACGAAGCCATGGGAACTCATCTCGATTCAAGATCGCCTATCACCCTCAAACCGATGGATGATGAGCGTGTGAATCAGATTCTTGAGGATATGTTAAGAGCTTGTGCCTTAACTTATGGTGTCAAGTGGGACAAGTGTTTGCCCTACGCCGAGTTTTTCGTACAACAATAGTTATCAAGCCACCGCAAATGTCGCCTTTTGAAGCCTTATATGGAAGGAAGTGCGAACCCTCTCAACCGGAAGGAGTCGGAGAAAGACAATTGTTTGGTCTGCCATACTGCAAGAAGTCAAGAGCAAGTTCAACTAATTCGAGACCGCTTGAAGATAGCTCAAAGCGCATGTAAGAGTTATGCGATAATCGTCGCAGATTTGAGTTTGAGCCCAATGATTATGTTTACCTCGAGTTACCCTCTCAAAGGAGTTAAGAGATTTCAAGTAAAAGGAAAGCTTCCCTAGATATGTGGGACCGCTCAAAATCTTGGAGCGAAGAGGCGAGGTTGCCTACAAGTTAGAATTGCCTCGCCTTTTCTTTGGAATCCATGATGTGTTCCATGTATCGCAATTGAAGAAGTGCTGCGTGTGCGGAAGCAGATGTCATTGGAAGCCATTGATTTGCAAGAGGATCTTACCTACAAGGAGCAACCAAGAAAATTTTGGATATCGCAGAGCGTATCACGAGAAGCAAGATCATCCGTTTTGCAAGGTCCATGGAGCCATCATTCGTAAGAGGAAGCAACTTGGGAGCGAAGAGGATCTCAAGTCCGAGTTTCCCACCTATTCCCTAGCTGACCGTAATCTCGGTCGAGATTCCATTTAAGGGAGGTTTGTAACATCCCAAAATTTGAAGTTTTGGAATGTTTGAATTCAAAATAATCAATTTGCATTCTCTTGAAATAACTCCACTTAATTTGAATTTCTAAATAATAAAAGGATTTAATTTGGCTAAACTATTCATCAAACTTAAGAATTTCAGTTCTTGTTGGGTTCCTTGTGCTCCAAGGAATTTTTCTGTATTTTGGGATTTTTCTGAATTTATTTGATATTTATTTGAATTTATTTGATTTTATTTGAATTTCTGGATTTTCTTAATTCGGAAAAGGTTTTATTTTCAAAAGCCTCTTGGGCGAATCCTCTGCGCCCGTTCCCGCTCCCTTCGCCCGCCCGCTCGCTCGGCCCACCTCTCTCTGCCCGCTCGGCTGCCTCGCCCGGCCAGTGCCGCGTCGGCCGTCCGATCGACGCCACGTGTGCGGTGGGATCGCGCCATGAAACCCTAGCCGCCGCCGACTCGAGTCCGCCGCCACGCCGCCGCCTCGAGTCCGCGTCCGCTGCGCTGCGTTCCGAGGCTATAAAGCCGTGCCGCACGCCGCCGAGGTTCCTCCTCGCGCGCTTCTTTTGCCCCTTCGCCGCCGAGACGTCGCCGATCCTTCGCGTGAGCTCGCCGAGTCCGCCGCCCTTGCCGAGATCTTCCACCGCTTTTTCTTCGTCGCCGGTGCCGTTCGCCGTCCCGCTTGCATCTCCGAAGTTGCGCGTCGTCCCCTCCCGGTTCGCCTTGCCCGCGCCCGATCCGCTCTCCTCCGCCGCCGGCCTCGTCTTCTTCCGTCTCGGTAAAACCTCGCCGCCGTTCTTCTTCGCCCAACCACGCCATCCGATCGCTGTGTGCGTCTCGATGCGCCACGTCTCTGTCGGCCGAGCTCTTGCGTCCCCGCCGTCCGACGCCCGATCGGCGCCGGATCGTGCGCGTCACCTCCGGCCGCTGCGCCACTCCTCTGCCGTCGGATCTTGCGTCGCGTCGGATGCGCGCCGCGCGGGCGCTATGCGTCAACTGCTGCGTCGGCCGAGCCGCTGCGTCGTGGCCACGACGCGTCACGGTGCACCGGGCGCCGCAGTGAACCCAGCCAGCGCCGTGGACCGAGTTCACCGTGAACCGGTGACGTCGGCGTTGCGCAATAAATTCCTTTTCAACAAAAATAAATCCGAAAATTCCGATTTTCGATTTTCTGTATTTTCTCTGAATTTAATCTTTCGAGGCCGTTCTCGCTCATACGAACTCCGATTGAGGCGATTCAAGTTTCTAAAATTTTCTAAAATCAAGATCTATCTTCCAGAGCCATTTATTTTCAGTTTTGAGCTTGTTTGAGTCTCTGTTTTGTATTTATTTGGTTTCATCGCTTTCTTTTCCGGTGAGACGCTAATTCCGAGGAGCGAACGAAGACTTCAAGACCAAGATTCAGACTAGATCAGCAAGGCAAGTCGTAACCTTTGATCATATTGATCCTATGTTTGCAAAGTAATTTATTTTATACACTTGCATGCTATTTACGTATCAATGTTTATTTAATAGGAGTAGATGTATGCCTAGTTGACATTATGCCACCTTGATTCGTTGTATGCCATGTATCCATTGTTAAACCTAGGTTGGGACATTACTAGTTGGACATAATCATAATACCAACATTGGGTTATCGTAGCTATGCTTAGACATGCTTACATATCGTTGGGATTCATGTCACATGTTGAATAATGTTAATCTTGACTTAATGAGATATTGAATCGTGGCCGTTAGCCATCTGTTGTAAAATTTGTTGTACCATGGCGGGTTTGCCATTGGTCTTGGTTGAACAATTGTTTTCCCTCGGGCAAGTGATCGTGCGAGAAAG
Source organism: Otatea glauca (assembly GCA_036346275.1). Lineage (NCBI taxonomy): Eukaryota > Viridiplantae > Streptophyta > Magnoliopsida > Poales > Poaceae > Otatea > Otatea glauca. Next base: position 37,661,768 of record CM070715.1, on the reverse strand, counting down.
GGGTGCTTTCTAGCACGTTGGGATGTGGATGTCTTGCCCGAGACAACTTAAGGACTTAATCTTGTGCGCCATTGAACTGGGTCTAATCGTACTACCACATGTCCGGAATGGGACAGACCTAGTGATTAAATTGTAATGTCTAGTCTTGAGTACGCCAATGGTGGTGTGGGTTCCGGATGGACGGGTAGATTCACATGGCGCAAGAGGGGCCTTATGGGCGAAACCTTAGCGAGCGATCTGAGTTTAGACAATGCATTGTAAAGGCTCACATGATATCTCTGCGACACACCAAAGGAAGTGTGTTAGTAACGCTTGCACAAAGAGATGTTCATGTCTTGTGGGTAAAGTTGTACAACCTCTGCAGAGTGTAAAACTATTCGGATAGCGCGTCATGGTCATGGACAAAGCCCGGAATTTCACACGGGTATAAAGTGTTTCATAAAATGTGGAATGTGGAATGTTGGGATGTGAACGGGAGTTCACTGTTGTTTTGTTGTCTATCATTGATCTATCGCTTATTTATTTATGTTTTCATAAATATGCTTTCAATCTATTTATTGTATTTCAATTCAAGTTATTGCTTTACGCAAAATAAACTATATAGCCATCCTTGTCAAGCCGTGCATAAATATATTGCATCAATTCCTGCGCTTGTCGAGTACCTTTGTACTCACGGCTTTATGCCCTTGTTGATCGATTCTTTGAAGGAGATAATGAATCTCATGAGGAGGAATTCTATGAAGACTACGTGGATTAGGAAGGCGTTCCCAGACGATTGCACGTGGCATGTCGAATGGTTCAAGTTATCTTTCCATTGCAATAGTATTTGTTTCTTAAGCCCTTAAGGCACAATGGTGTAAACATTGACCATAAGGTCGTTTGCTTTATTTAATAATAATTTGCTTCTTCTTAATTAATTCGTTGTATGGAATGGTATTTCATCTATGTTTCCACTGTGTGCACTAGCGTGATTCTGGACTAGTGCAGTATACACAGAGGGTTTCGGATTTGTAAATCCGGGTCCCGACAGAGCAGCACATTAGGGAGTCCTTGGATGAGTGCTTTGGTCATTTCACAAAGATCTTGAGCAATCTTCGAGCAGTTGGTACCACATACTCTGACTCGGATAATGTTCGACTTTTTCTTACGGCACTCGATCTTTGTGTTTGGGAAATGAAGGTGACCTCTGTCAAGGACACTACAGACTTGTCAACCTTGACTCTTGATTGGATTTATTCTCGACTCAAGACCCATGAGATTGGCGTCGTCTCTCATAAGACGAAGTCATAGTCGATGGCCTTGGTCACCAATCCCACTTTTGAGAATTCTTCTGGTTTTTTCCTGTAACACCACAAAAATTTTAAAATAAAGAAAAATAAAAATTTAAAATTTAAAATGGAGTTGAATAAAAATTTCAACTAAGACCAAGATTTTCAAATGTCATCTTTTACTTCATTTTCTAGTATTTCAACCCAAAAGAAAAGAGCAAGTGGCACATTAAAACTTTTCACACAAAATAAATAAACTTCAAAAAAAAAAGTTGAAAGTCGAATCCTATTTTAATTTCTCATATTTTCTGAAACATTTCCATCCTTATTAAACTATTCTTGGATTTTTTGGATTTAAAAGAAAATCAGTTAATGAAATTAGTAAATGTGTAAAAGTAAAAAGGTAAAAGGATGAAAGTAAAATCTAGCAAAAATAATATTAACTCTTTGTAAAGCCCCATCACATCTTTTCAGTTGTAAAAATATTTTTAATGAGTTAGGTAAAGAAGTAAATAATGAAGTGACATGTTTTAACTTTAAAACAATGACATGAAAGAATTTTACAGAACTCATCAAAGTTTATCTCCGGTAGAAAATTTTACCAAGTCTTACTCATAACAAAATTAAACCTTGGTAAAAATATAAAAAATTAATAATTATTTTAGTGCCTTTTAAAATTCAAAAACTGAAATCATGAAAATCTAAAATATGCAATGTCAGAATTAATAAAAAATAATTATGTAATATTTTGATCTAAAATTTTACACAAGAATCCTTAGATCATATGAAACTCTGTTAAAACGATTCAAAAATTCTTGAATACATTTCTATTCTAAAATAAAATAAAAACAGAAGTGAACAAATAAAGCAGTCAACATTGTCAGGATTTTTATAATTCTTGTGTTATATACTTTAATCTGAAAATTTTACAGTAGCGTGAAAACTTTCTTCAAATGACTCAGAAAAATTGTGGAAAATTTTAAAACCTGAATAGTAGCTCATTCATTGCGCTTGATTTTGTGTAGTCAAATCTACTGGAATCAATAAGCCTCTGTCACCTATAGGTGGGCCTGCACATCCTCTTGGACCCACATGGCAGACTCCTTCCCTCTTCTTCCTTCTTCCTTCCGAGCTCTTCCTCACATGTATACCAAACTGAACAGCTCTCTCTGCACCCGATCTAAATGGGTAACCAAAGCTACCGAATGGTGCCAAGCTAATGCCAATCAATTCACTGCCCTGGCACTATTCCCTCGCCACCCTGTCTCTATGAAGTCACGCCGTCTCCCCCATGCTTTGATGTTGCCGAAGCGTGGATGCCAACCCCTGTGCAGACATCAAGAAAATCGCCCAAACGGCTGCCATGTCTCCATGGCATTCCATCAATACTTCTTATCTTCTCCGGATAAAACAACTCCAGACCCTCACCAGCTCTCCACGGACCTTGCCACCCCGTATCCGAGCTCCACTCACAAAGAAACATGCCCGTCTTTCGCTACTGCCGCAGCCACACCGCAAGAAGGAAGGAACTCGATTCAAGAAGCTCGGTGAACACTCTTCAAATTCATCAAGTCTAGAGAGTCTTAGTGCATCCCCTAACCCTCTACCGCACCCAATTCCTGTTCGTTTTTCCTACAACGCCACCGCCACCTATACCCATCGTTCGCACGGACGGTCACATGGTGGTAGAATGCCTCAGCAGAACTCCGATCAAACCAAGCACAAAAATGGTGTCCACCGGCTCCACTAATGCTTGCTCTTCGGTCAATTTGAACCAAATAAGTTTCCTTCGCTTTCCCGGCTAACTGACGCAGTAACGGTCGCAGGGACTCGGTGGAGGCACTGTTTCGGCCACTACCACCCATGAGCTAACCCTCATGCAGGCGCGCAGGCAACCCCTCCAGCCCATCCAGCCGGCGCTCAGGACTGGCGACCTTCCCCTCGTCGGCGGCAAGGCTCGGGGCTACCCTTTCTGTTTTCTGTCTCTAACGGGCGGGCCCCTTCTATCACCTACTCCACCTCTCAGCTCAAACAAGCCCCTAACGAGTGGTCCCACCCTGTCAGTCGGCCACAACCGAGGTAGTTCTTTAGTGAAGGTGCTTTCAGTGCATGAAAAGCGTATTTTTCCTGTTTGTTACTATTCCTTCAAACCGGCAATCATTTGTTAGCTATCATCTTCTACATTTTACGGTAAATTTCAGAAAAATAAATTTCTAAATTCCTGATAAATCATGTAGTTTTTGAATGTGCAAAAAAATTAATTCTGCACTTAAGTTTAAACTATTTAATTTAAGTTTAAAACTAAACCTTATTATGGTCTATAACAGGAGCTAAGGAAATCATAAATGATTAAATAGTGAAACTAATTTTTGTAAGCCCCTCAGACCTTTAGAAACTTATTGCACAAAAATATTTAATTTTCAAACACATTTGGATTGTAAGGATATAACACTTAAGTAAAAACTTAAAATAGTTATTAATATGAATATATAAACCATAGCTCCATAAATCATGAGATAAATTTTAGGATGTTCCTGAGGTCAAGATTTCTCTATCCCTGTAAAAACATTTATAGTTGGATTTAGTTTGTACAAAATTTGAGTATAGAATGTTTTGCATGCATAGAAAGTCAAATTGTGAAAACATAGATCAAATAAACTGAAATCTTGGTAAAACCAGTTTAGTCACAATACTTAGGGTTCAAGGATCCCATATATACAAAAATATTTAGGTTTTACAATAGTAATCATCAAATACTCAACAGTCGGATTTTCGATACTTGAACGGTCCAAATGGTCGTAACTATTGTAATCGAGCCTAAAATTCAACGAAACCAAATCCCACAACCTTGAAATGCTATGCCCTTGCTTTTTATGCAAAAATAATCCCTGTTTGAGCAACTTTGAGTTAGGCCATATTAAGCCCTAATGATCATATAGATGAAAAACATCTTAAATAAATGCGAAATATCACGGAACTTACTTTAAAACACTTTTAGGGATATACCCTACTAATGTCTGAAAAATGGTTAGATTATCCCATGAGGTGCGGTCGCAATCGAAGAATGAAAACTGGACTGTAACCGCGCAATCGGCATAATCATATAAGCCTTTTCGGCAACCCATAAAATATCTTGTATAAATGGAAAATAATGAAAGAATAGCTCAATAACATCCTATGGTAGTTATGCTACCATAATATGGAAAAATATTTCATTCATAACCTGCTTTGCATATAAAACATGTCGCCGCAAACACCTTTAATGACCACAAACTGCACCAAAACTATAACACTTAAGCCTTTTCGGCAATCCGTAAAATACTCCGTCCAAATGCAAGTTTAAAGGAAAATGATTCCGAATCAGTGTTTAATATATGTACTACCATATTCTGTAAAAATATCTTAATTATAACTTGATTTGCATCCGAATCCTACTAAAGCAATAACCCTAAATGATCACAAATTGCGCAGTTTCAGAAACACTTAAGCACATTCGGCAGCTTGAAAGACTACACGGCTAAACACAAATTTTGGGGGAATTGGTCCCGAATCATACCCCTATATATGGACATCTAAAATATGGAAAAACATCTTGATTTCAACTTGCTTGTCATATAAAACATTCTAGAACAAATACCCTAAATGACAATGTTGCTAAAATCATTTGTATGGACGAATGAAATCGGAAGTCTTAAACCAAAACATCGGCAATGCAAGAAATCGTCACATAAGCAAGTAGTATCAACCAGTAACCTAAAATTTCAGATCCAAAATGTACAAATCATTCCCATGCATGAACACTTAAAGCTATGTACCAATCAAACGAAACCTTTTTAACAAATGTTACTTTTATTAATCCAAATAATTTTAGCATCTAGAGTTCGAAGTTAAGTATGCAAAGATACATAATTTTACCCTTTTGAATTCATAAATAGCCTTAGCTTTGATTATAACTTTAGCTTCTTATAATAGAGGATGAAAGTAACACATTCAAGAAAAGGCCTCACATAAGCAATATGCTAATGAAATCATTATGAAAGTGATAAATCAAGAACTCAAAATCACCATGTTCTTCTTGGTAAGTTTTAATTTTGTATTTACATCTGATTTCTTTTTGCCCCATTTGATACGGTGTTATTTGCTTTTATCTCGGTTTTTATTATTCGACGCACAGACGACGATATTTCGGATTCGGCTATTAACGGCGTTGACTACGATCCAGATTATATTCTAGAAGAAGAGCAACCAGGTAAGCACCCTCCTTTGATCATTTTGATCCCATATTTGCAAATTTATGTTGTTTTATCAAACAATATGCATGCGTGTACATTTTAAACTTGCTATGTTGTGGGTAATGGTAGCTAAATCCACTTGTATGCATTACCCTTACCTTGTCATTTGAACACTTGTCATTGTAACCTAGTTTTGGATTAGACAATACTTAATGTCACTTGGGTAAAACTTGCAAACTTACCATATGTATTGCTTAGACATGCTCATTAGAACAACTTTCAAAATGATGGGAGATGTTTCAACTACTTTGAGCAAACTTTGTTTAAATGGATGGAACCACGGTATGGTTTCCACTTAATTTGATAAAAATCCAACTCAAACTTTTGATTTAGATGTGGCCGATTTATTACTTAACTTGAGCCGTGAAAAGGACCTCACGCGTAGTTTGGGGGAGATTCTTGCCTGCGTCAGTTAAGGACCGAACTTGATGCTATCACCTAGGTGTTTTGGTGCAACCACATGTGCTAGTATGGGATAGCATAAACTCACTAGATTAGTTAGAGTTTAGCCTTGCATTTTGGTAGGCCGAAGTAGTATGGACTATCCGATGGACTGGTGTCGTTCTAGGTGCTCCCTTCACCGAGGTGTTGGGGCCTAAGCATTCCAATACAACGGTGCATGCCTTGCCATGTGGAGCGGACCCGATGGGGATATACCATCGTTTAGCACAGCACGTGTTGGTCCAGGTCTCCAGACCATGGCAAGGGATTAACATCATTGTCGCTGGTGTATGGCTAAGTTTTAACTAGTTGAACGATTTCATCACAGTCTAGCAAATCGGGTACGGTACGTATCGCGAGGCATGGTTGACATGATTGCTAGGGTGTGTCTTGTGGGTAAAGTGTACACTCTCTGCAGAGATTAAAATCTAATTAATTAGTCGTGCTCGCGGTCATTAGCAACTTGGGAAAATAATGTCAAGTATAGGCTCGTTTTTGCAAAAACTTTTGGAAATGGTTTTGGAATAGATGGGTAAACACATGAGCCAAGGGTGGCTGTTTTTACTCTCTATTCGAGCCAAGGAGGGCTGTGGAATGATGGATATGACCTGTACTTACTGTTATTAGCTTCTTATTAAATGCTCTTTACAATTCCGTTACCGTTTTATGCAACATTCACTTGTTAAACAAAATCTACTTTATGCTGAAAATGAGACTAGTGTAGAAGGTTGTTATCCTTGTTCTAGCCATGCATTTACAATATTTCCATACACTAAAGTCTTGCGAGTACATACGTGTACTCACGGTTGCTTAATCTAAACAATATAGACGACGGTATGGAAGAACACCCCGACAACTTGTACTTTACTTCGGGATCCGACGAATATGTTGATGGATGAACTTGGGCTTTTCCAAGTCGGTTGCCTATGGGTTATCGGATGGGCATACCGCTGTCCTCATTTTTGTATATGTTTGTTCTCCACTGCCATTTACTTTTGGCATGTAATATTTGGTCGGTCAACCACTACTTGTAATATTAAGTAGTTGTATTAGTTTTTAGTTTATGTTTATACTATGCCAACTACTTAGTCTTGTGTGTATGTGTTGCGATACATCTCGAATGCGGGATATGTGGGTGCTAGGCGTTGATCTTGGGAACTAGCACTAGACACATATCCGAGTACCTGGAATTGTTTTCAACCATCTAATACATAAACTCGAGCGGTCGTCGTTCTTTGACTATTGCGCGCGCTCCCCTTGGTGAGTGTGGGCGATACCAAGGTTCTGAGACGGACGGCGAGTGCTATGCTTAGATGAGTTGCTTTCAATCCCGGTATAGTTGTTCGGAATGGAATCAAAACTCCCTTGGTTGCGTAAGTGTGTACGGTGCAATTAGGTGTCTCATATTTGCTTGAGTGAGGGCCATCTGGTTAATACTCCGTGCACCGGACTTTTGGGTGACAGTGATCATACAGTTAAGTGGAGTATGGGTGTCACCTCTGAGTCCAACGCATGAGCGAGGATCGATTCGTGTTTCCGGGTGCCCACAAGAGGTGGTATCAAATCCCATACAACTGTAGGAAAAGCCTTAGTTAGCATGGTCGATAGTTAAAGACAAAGCTTTCTCGCAAAAGATTATTTTCAGTTATAAATACTATTTGAGAAAATGTAGAATGCTGTTCTTATCCCTTCGATAGATTTTCCTTCTCATCTTACCTTTCAAAAGGATTTTGAGCTCATCTCAAACTTCAAAAATTGGTTTTCTGGAAAACAACATCATGAAACTTTGCTCTATTCCTTACGCTCTTCAAATTGATCAAAACCGAGTTTCAAAGTTATGAATGATAATTTTTGAACACTAAAGTTTGCTAGGAACAGCATGAGGATCTCTAACCTTACCTTGTTCTGAAACATCTCCTTGGAGATGAAAAATTTCAAAACCTCACCTTGTATAAAAAGCTAGATAGGCCGCAAGTCGATAAAAGGTTAAGAGAAATTTAGGCTATTGTTTGATGAACTTAGAGACATAGAAAACTTCACTAAAATTCTGGAATGGGTCATCTCTGGATTGAGACTAATCTCGTAGGATTTTGTGAAATTCCGATCTAAGGAACGAGAGTTAGAACCTCAAAACGGGGGTAGTGAGCGCAGAATAATCGTTCTGGACAGAACCCCGCTTCTTCAATTTTGTAGGTAAACCTGTCAGTGTAAAAATTTCGAACATTTTACCATTGGTGCATAGCTTTTCCAGAAGGCTACCTAAAAATTTTCACAGTTTTATCATCCCTGTAGCAGTACTTAAAAATTCTAGGAACTAGTTGGACAGAACCTTTAGCATCACAGTTTTACTGTTTTAACATCTTTCCAAATCAATATTCGAATATTTTGTTACCAGGCTCAAGTTGTAACAAACTCTATCCCATTAAGATGGTGTGTGTGCAGCTTGTGCCCAAGTATTTTAATAAAAATATTTAGAGTTTCCTATAATATGTTTAAAAAGAAAAGTGTATATTGTGTATGTTAACTCTTCCCTACTTCTGTTTCAAATCAAAACTTTCTCTTGTATTTTGATTCGCTATCCCTATTATTCTTTTCACCTAGGGTTCCAAATTCTGTAACCTTTTCAGAATTTGCTCATATCATGAATGACCAATTTGAATCAAACACCTTCGTTCTCAATGTTGCATCTGTAATATATCTCCAAAGTGATCTCATTAACAATCGTATAGTTGTCCAAATTTATCATCATATTTGTATAGTCTCGCTGAGGTGAATTTTTTGCCTTTCTCTAGATCACTCTAGATATAATGCATCATAGCTTTCATCTCAATCACTCCGACGTATCGCATACCTTTCCCCAAGTTAAATCATTCTCATCGCATAAATCATTGCGGACCTATGTTATCCTCCTATTTAAATCTACTCTCATAAAAGAATGTGAATATCACTAATGTACCCTAATTATCAAGTGCAACTCATTGCAAGGCAAATGTCGGGACCCGAATTTGCAAATCCGAAACCCTCTGTGTATACTGCACTAGTCCAGGATCACGCTAGTGCACACAGTGGAAACATAGATGAAATATCATTCCATACAACGAATTAACTAAGAAGAAGCAAATTATTATTAAATAAAGCAAACGACCTTATGGTCAAAGTTTACACCAATATGCCTTGAGGGCTTAAGAAACAAATAACTATTGCAACGGAAAAGATAACTTGAGCTATTCGACATGCCACAGGCAATCGTCTGGGGAACGCATTCCTAATCCACGTAGTCTTCATAGAATTCCTCCTCATGATACTCATTATCTCCTGGTCCTTCCTCAGCAACTGATCAACAAAGGCGTATAGCCGTGAGTACAAAAAGTACTCAGCAAGCCGTAGGGATTTGATGCAATATATTCATGCACGGCTTGACAAGGATGGCTATACGGTTCATTTGCAGAAAGCAATAACTTGAATTGAAATACAGTAAATAGATTGAAAGCATATTTTATGAAAAGATAAATAAATAACTAGTAGATCAATGGTAGAGAACAAAACAACACTGAACTCCCCGTTCATATCCCAACAATCCCACATTCCACATTTCATGAAATACTCTATACCCCGTGTGAAATTCCCGGGCTTGTCCATGACCGCGGACGCGGCTATTCGAATAGTTTTACACTCTGCAGAGGTTGTACAACTTTACCCACAAGACATGATCATCTCTTTGTGCAATCGATTTTAACACACTTCCTTTGGTGTGTCGTAGAGATACCACGACAAAGCCTTTACAATGCACTATCTAAACTTGGTACTGCCCGCTAAGATTTTGTCCCTTAGGGCCCCCTCTTGCGCCTTGCGAATCTACCCGTCCATCCCGGAACCCACACCACCAATTGGCAGTACACAAGGCTAGATATTGCAAATTAATCAGCTAGGTCTGTCCCATACCAGACTTGTGGTAGTACGGTTAGGCTACGACTTGCCTTGCTGATCTAGTGATGAGTCTTGGTCTGTCCCATACCAATATGATCAAGGGCTACGACTTGCCTTGCTGATCTAGTGTTGAGTCTTGGTCTTCGAAGTCTTCGTTTGCTCCCTCGAAATTAGCGTCTACCGGAAAAGAAAGCAATGAAACCAAATAAATCGCAAACAGAGACTCAAACAAGCTCAAAACTGAAAATAAATGGCTCTGCAAGATAGATCTTGATTTTAGAAAAATTTAGAAACTTGAAAAGCCTCAATCGGAGTTCGTATGAGAGAGAACGGGCCTCCGAAAGACTGAATTCAGAGAAAATGCTGAAAATCAGAAAATCCGAATTTCCCGATTTATTTTTCTATTGGAAAATCGGTTTATTGCACAAAACTGACGTCAGCCGACTTTTGGTGGACTGGGTCCACGGCACGGGTTCGGTTCAACGTGCACTCGGCGCACGACCGACGTCAGCACTGATGCAGCGGCTCGACTGACACGGCGGGTGACGCAAGAGCCGATGTGGCAAGCCACGCGTCGCTCATCTAGCGACTTGGCCAGATCGGATGGCAAAGACGCGGGGTTACTGGCAGTGGCGACGTGGCGCTATCTGAGGCATCGGCTGGCGATCGGATGGCCACGAATTGGCGAAGGAGGACGACGGCGAGCGGCGGCGCGGGCTTACTGGAGGCGAGGATGAAGACGTGGCCAACGGCGGAAGACGTGACGAATCAAAAGCAGCTCAACATAGATCTGAGAGGGCTCAACGCGGTCGACTCAAAGACGCCAGCGGAGACGGCGAAGGAACAATGGCAGCGGAGAAAAAGACGGCGGAAGGCTTCGGATGAGTGCACAACTCTGGCGAGGTCGCACGGGCGGAGGACGAGGTCTTGGGCAGCGAGAAAGAGGGTAGCAGATGCGGGAGAAACGAGGATCCTCGGGCGGCGTGCGGTGCTTTGAATAGCGGTCTCGGGAGGCGTGTCGGACGCGAACTCCGAGACGGCGGCGTGCGGCGGTAGGGCTCCGAGCCGCGGCGGCTAGGGTTTCTCGGGGCGACGCGGATCGATCCGGACTGCACACATGGCGCGAATCAGACGACCGACGCGGCTGGGCTAGCGAAGCAGGCTGAGCGGGTGACGCGGGCCGAGAAGTGCGAGGGAGGCGGGCCGCGAAGTCCAGTTGGGCCGGGCTAAGCGGGAAAAATAGGAATGGACCGGTGGAAGAAAAACGGCCCGAGGGCGATTTGAAATAGAAAAACAAAAAAACATTTTCCGATTTAAGAAAATTCCAGAAGTTCAAATAAGTGCAATTTAATTCAAATAAATAGCAAATAGATTCAAAAAAATCCCTAAAAATACAAAAAAAAATTCTTGGAGCACAATGAACCCAACCAAAACTGAAAATCTTTAGTTTGATGAATAGTTTAGTCAAATTAAATCCCTTACTTAATAGAAAGTTCAAATTAAGCTGGAATTAATTCAAGAAAAATGCAAATGGTTTATTTTTGAATTCAAACATTCCAAAATTCAAATTTTGGGATGTTACAAACCTCCCCCCCTAAATGGAATCTCGACCCCGAGATTCAGGCTGGCTAGAGAACAGGTGGGGAAACTCGGACTTCGGATCCTCTTCTCGCTCCCAAGTAGCTTCCTCTTTTGAATGATTGCTCCACTGGACCTTGCAAAAACGGATGATCTTGCTCCTCGTGATACGCTCTGCTATATCCAAAATTTTGACTGGTTGCTCCTTGTAGGTAAGATCCTCCTGCAAATCAATGGCTTCCAATGGCATCTGTTCGTCTGGAACACGCAGGCATTTCTTCAACTGCGATATATGGAACACATCATGGATTCCGACAAAAGACTGAGGCAATTCTAACTTGTAGGCAACCTCGCCTCTTCGTTCCAAGATTTTGAACGGTCCCACATATCTAGGGGCAAGCTTTCCTTTTACTTGAAATCTCTTCACTCCTTTGAGAGGGGTGACTCTGAGATAAACATAATCATTGGGCTCAAAACTTAAATCTCTGCGATGATTATTTGCATAACTCTTCTGTCTGCTTTGAGCGATCTTCAAACGGTCTCGAATTAATTGGACTTGCTCTTTCGCTTCTTGCAGTATGGCGAGACCAAGCAATTGTCTTTCTCCATACTCCTTCCAGTTGAGAGGGGTTCTACACTTTCTTCCATATAAGGCTTCTAAAGGCGACATTTGTAGACTGTCTTGATAACTATTGTTGTACGAAAACTCGGCGTAGGGCAAACACTTGTCCCACTTGGCACCATAAGTTAAGGCACAAGCTCTTAACATATCCTCAAGAATCTGATTCACACGCTCAGTCTGTCCATCGGTTTGAGGGTGATTGGCAGTACTGAATCTGAGATGAGTTCCCATGGCTTCATGCAGACTCTGCCAAAAACGAGAGGTAAACTGGGTTCCTCTATCAGGTACTATCTTCTTAGGCACTCCGTGAAGACTGATGATTCTTGACATATATAGCTCTGCTAATTTATCTCCTGCATAGGTAGTCTTAACTGGAATGAAGTGAGCTACCTTAGTCAATCGATCCACTATTACCCAGATCGAGTCATAACCTGCTTGGGTCTTTGGAAATCCAGTAATGAAATCCATACCAATTTCTTCCAACTTCCACTCTGGAATCTTCAATGGCTGCAGCAATCCTGTTGGCCTCTGATGCTCTGCCTTGACCTTCTGGCAGACATCACAAAGTGCAACATACTCTGCAATCTCACTCTTCATACTAGGCCACCAATACCTTTCCTTAGGTCTTGATACATCTTGGTACTTCTAGGATGAATGGAGTATAAAGTCTCATGCGCTTCCTTGAGAATCAAATCCTTAAGCTCTTTCTGATCTGGTACGCAAATACGCTTCTCGTACCAAATAGTACCTCGTTCATCTTCGATGAAACCTGGGGCTTTTCCTTTCTTTATATTGCTCTTAATCTCCTTGACATCAGCATCATCTACCTGTGCTTCCCGAATCTGATCCTCCAACGTAGGGCGTACTTCCAAAGTAGCTAAATAACCTTCATGAACCAATTCCAAACTAAGCTTCTGAAATTCCTTATAAAGTACTGGCTGACTTTCCCTAATCATCAGAGTATTGCAGTAGCTCTTTCTACTCAAAGCATCAGCTACGACATTAGCTTTGCCTGGATGATAATGAATCCCAATGTCATAGTCCTTGATCAATTCCAACCATCTTCTTTGTCTCATATTGAGGTCAGCTTGGGTAAAGATATACTTCAAACTCTTGTGATCAGTATAAACCTCACAACGACTACCAATGAGATAATGACGCCAAATCTTTAAAGCATGCACTACAGCTGCCAATTCCAAATCATGGGTAGGATAATTGACTTCATGTGGCCTTAGTTGTCGCTAAGCATACGCTACAACCTTCTTATCTTGCATTAGCACACAACCGAGTCCTTGTCGGGATGCATCATAGAATGTCTCAAAATCCTTCCAAATATCCGACAAGATAAGCACTAGGGCAGTTGTCAAACACTTCTTTAGTGCTTGAAAACTTTGCTCGCACTCTGGTGTCCAAACAAATTTCTTCTCCTTCTTTAAGAGTTGAGTGAGCGGTGTAGCTTTTCTAGAAAACCCTTCTATGAAACGGCGATAATATCCCGCCATTCCAAGAAAACTTCGGATTTGGGGTACCGTCTTGGGTGACTCCCAACTTAGCACATCTCATACCTTACTGGGTCAACAAATGACTCATACGCTAATATGACATATCCTAGGAAAGCAATTTCTTTCATCCAGAACTCACATTTACTGAACTTTGCATAAAGCTGGTTTTCTCTTAGCTTCGTTAAAACTTGGCGCAAGTGATCCTCATGTTCTTCCTCACTTTTGGAGTAGATCAAAATGTCATCGATGAAAACAACAACAAACTTATCCAAATATTCCATGAATACTTTATTCATATAGGTCATGAAGTAGGCAAGGGCATTGGTCAATCCAAAAGACATCACGGTATACTCATACTTTCCATACCGAGTAACAAAAGTTGTTTTGGGTATATCCTCTTGACGAATCTTCAACCGGTGATATCCTAATCTCAGGTCAATCTTCGAGAACACTCCGGCTCCTTGAAGTTGGTCAAACAAATCATCGATTCTTGGCAGAGGGTACTTTTTCTTGATGGTGACCTCATTGAGTGAGCGATAATCTACACACATTCTCTGAGTTCCATCTTTCTTTTCAACTAAAAGAACTGGCGCTCCCCATGGCGAAGAACTTGGTCGAACAAAACCTTGATCTTGTAGCTCTTTAATCTGTCTCTTTAGTTTAGCTAACTCATTAGCAGGCATCCTATAAGGTCTCTTGGAAATGGGTGGTGTTCCAGGAACTAGTTCTATCAAGAACTCTATATCTCGGTCCGGTGGCATCCCAGGCAACTCATCTGGAAACACATCAAGAAAATCACTGGCAATTGGCACATCTTCCAAACTTATTCCTTTAGCACTACAAACTTTAATCCCTTTGGACTGATCTAAAGGGGCTTGAACTTTTAACTTGGCTCCATCTAGACTAGTTAAGGTGAACTCTCTATTCCCACAATCCAAAACTGCTTGGTTCTTAGAGAGCCAATCCATTCCTAGTATCACATCTAGGGACTTGGTGTCTAGGACAATAGGGTTGGCTAGAAATTCTACCCCTCCAATTAATATCTTAACTTCGGGGCAGCCTTGGTTCATACTCAAATCAGAACCAGGTGATTGCACTAATAAAATAGTCTTAAGAGGCATTGTCTTTAATTGATGATTTGTAGCAAAACTCCGAGAAACAAATGAATGCGTAGCTCTAGAATCAAACAAAACCATGGTGTCGGGACCCAGATTTACAAATCCGAAACCCTCTGTGTATACTGCACTAGTCCAGGATCACGCTAGTGCACACAGTGGAAACACAGATGTAATATCATTCCATACAACGAATTAACTAAGAAGAAGCAAATTATTATTAAATAAAGCAAACGACCTTATGGTCAATGTTTACACCATTGTGCCTTAAGGGCTTAAGAAACAAATACTATTGCAATGGAAAGATAACTTGAACCATTCGACATGCCACGGGCAATCGCCTGCGGAACGCCTTCCTAATCCACGTAGTCTTCATAGAATTCCTCTTCATGAGATTCATTATCTCCTTGACAGAATCGATCAACAAGGGCATAAAGCCGTGAGTACAAAGGTACTCGACAAGCCGTAGGGAATTGATGCAATATATTTATGCACGGCTTGACAAGGATGGCTATATAGTTTATTTTGCGAAAGCAATAACTTGAATGGAAATACAATAAATAGATTGAAAGCATATTTATGAAAACATAAATAAATAACGATAGATCAATGATAGACAACAAAACAACGGTGAACTCCCGTTCACATCCCAACAATTCCACATTTCATGAAACACTCTATACCCGTGTGAAATTCCGGGCTTTGTCCATGATCATGACGCGCTTATCCGAATAGTTTTACACTCTGCAGAGGTTGTACAACTTTACCCACAAGACATGAACATCTCTTTGTGCAAGCGTTACTAACACACTTCCTTTGGTGCGTCGCGAGAGATATCATGACAGCCTTTACAATGCATTGTCTAAACTCGATCTTGCTCGCTAAGGTTTCGCCCTTTAGGGCCCCTCTTGCGCCTTGCGAATCTACCCGTCCATCCGGAACCCACACCACCATTGGCGATACTCAAGACTAGACATTACAAATTAATCGCCTAGGTCTGTCCCATTCCGGACATGTGGTAGTACGATTAGACCAGTTCAATGGCGCACAAGATTAAGTCGTTAAGTTGTCTCGGCAAGACATCCACATCCCAACGTGCTAGAAAGCACCCCTTTCTTCGCACGATCACTTGCCCGAGGGAAAACAATTCGTTCAACCAAGACCAATGGCAAACCCGCCATGGTACAACAAATTTTACAACGATGGCTAACGGCCACGATTCAATATCTCTTTAAGTCAAGATTAACATTATTCAACATGTGACATGAATCCCAGCGTATATGTAAGCATGTCTAAGCATAGCTACGATAACCCAATGTTGGTATTATGATTATGTCCAACTAGTAATGTCCCAACCTAGGTTTAACAATGGATACATGGCATACAACGAATCAAGGTGGCATAATGTCAACTAGGCATACATCTACTCCCATTAAATAAACATTGATACGTAAATAGCATGCAAGTGTATAAAATAAATTACTTTGCAAACATAGGATCAATATGATCAAAGGTTACGACTTGCCTTGCTGATCTAGTCTGAATCTTGGTCTTGAAGTCTTCGTTTGCTCCTCGGAATTAGCGTCTACCGAAAAGAAAGCGATGAAACCAAATAAATACAAAACAGAGACTCAAACAAGCTCAAAACTGAAAATAAATGGCTCTGGAAGATAGATCTTGATTTTAGAAAATTTTAGAAACTTGAATCGCCTCAATCGGAGTTCGTATGAGCGAAACGGCCTCGAAAGATTAAATTCAGAGAAAATACAGAAAATCGAAAATCGAATTTTCGGATTTATTTTTGTACTGAAAAAAGAATTTATTGCGCAACGCCGACGTCAGCCAGTTCACGGTGAACTCGGTCCACGGCGCTGGTTGGTTCACCGTGGCGCCGCGGACGGCCGACGCGTCGGCGGCGACGCGAGCTCGGCCCGACGCAGCCGGTGATGCAAGCACCACGCGGCGCGCATCTAGCGACCCGGCGGATCGGACGGCCAGAGCCGGGTGCGGCGGAGGAGACGTGGCGCGCGCTCGGGGCGCACGCAGCGATCGGAAGGCCACGGTCTCGACGGTGAACGACGGCGAGGAAGCGGCGCGGTGCTCACCGGACCGAGAAGAAGACACGCCCGCGGCGAAAGGGCAACGGATCGGAGGCGCGGGGCAAGGCGAGCGGGTAGGTGACGACGCGGCAAGGCAAGGACACCGGCGGCGGCGGAGAGCGCGGCGGCGACAAAGCGGCGGAAGGGCTCGGGCACGGCGGCAAACTCCGGCGAGAGCGCACGGGGCAACGGCGGCGTTGCGGACGGCGAGAAAGAGGGCAAAAGAAGCGGCGCGAGACAGCAATCCTCGGGGGGTGTGCGGCTCGGCTTTTAAAGCCTCGAGAACCGCGCAAAGGACGCGGCACGAACGCCGAGGCGTGCGGCGGCTGGACTCCGATTCGGCGGCGGTTAGGGTTTGCAGCGCGGCGACGTGGGCGCATCGCATCCGTCCACGCGTCGCGCATCGGGCGCCGAGGCGGCCAGCGGTAGCGCAGCAGATGGGCCGAGGCGATCTGGCGGTCATGCGAGCTGGGCCGGACGCCGCAGATCGGGAACGGGCGAGACAGATTCGCCCAAGAGCTTTTGGAAAATAAAACCTTTTCCGAATTAAGAAAAATCCGAAATTCAAATGAAATCAAATAAATTCAAATAAATATCAAATAAATTCAGAAAAATCCCCAAAATACAGAAAAATTCCTTGGAGCACAAGGAACCCAACAAGAACTGAAATTCTTAAGTTTGATGAATAGTTTAGCCAAATTAAATCCTTTTATTATTTAGAAATTCAAATTAAGCTGGAGTTATTTCAAGAGAATGCAAATTGATTATTTTTGAATTCAAACATTCCAAAACTTCAAATTTTGGGATGTTACAAACCTCCCTTAAATGGAATCTCGACCCGAGATTACGGTAGCTAGGGAATAGGTGGGAAACTCGGACTTGAGATCCTCTTCTCGCTCCCAAGTTGCTTCCTCTTACGAATGATGGCTCCATCGACCTTGCAAAACGGATGATCTTGCTTCTCGTGATACGCTCTGCTATATCCAAAATTCTCACCGTTGCTCCTTGTAGGTAAGATCCTCTTGCAAATCAATGGCTTCAATGGCATCTGTTCTTCCGCACACGCAGTATTTCTTCAATCTGCGATACATGGAACACATCATGGATTCCAAAAAAAGATCGAGGCAATTCTAACTTGTAGGCAACCTCGCCTCTTCGTTCCAAGATTTTGAGCGGTCCCACATATCTAGGGGCAAGCTTTCCTTTTACTTGAAATCTCTTAACTCCTTTGAGAGGGGTGACTCTGAGATAAACATAATCATTGGGCTCGAAACTCAAATCTCTGCGACGATTATCGCATAACTCTTACATGCGCTTTGAGCTATCTTCAACTGTCTCGAATTAGTTGAACTTGCTCTTGACTTCTTGCAATATGGCGAGGACCAAACAATTGTCTTTCTCGACTCCTTCCAGTTGAGAGGAGTTCTGCACTTTCTTCCATATAAGGCTTCAAAAGGCGACATTTGCAGACTGGCTTGATAACTATTGTTGTACGAAAACTCGGCATAGGGCAAACACTTGTCCCACTTGGCACCATAAGTCAAGGCACAAGCTCTTAACATATCCTCAAGAATCTGATTCACACGCTCAGTCTGTCCATCTGTTTGTGGGTGATAGGCAGTACTGAATCTGAGATGAGTTCCCATGGCTTCGTGCAGACTCTGCCAAAAACGAGAGGTAAACTGGGTTCCTCTATCAGACACTATCTTCTTAGGCACTCCGTGAAGACTGACGATCCTTGACATATATAACTCTGCTAATTTATCTCCTGCATAGGTAGTCTTAACTGGAATGAAGTGAGCTACCTTAGTCAATCGATCCACTATTACCCAGATCGAGTCATAACCTGCTTGGGTTTTAGGAAATCCGGTAATGAAATCCATACCAATTTCTTCCCACTTCCACTCTGGAATCTTCAATGGCTGCAGCAATCCTGCTGGCCTCGATGCTCTGCCTTGACCTTCCGCGGACATCACAAAGTGCAACATATTCGCAATCTCACGCTTCATACTAGGCCACCAATACCTTTCCTTGAGGTCTTGATACATCTTGGTACTTCGGGATGAATGGAGTATAAAGTCTCATGCGCTTCCTTGAGAATCAACTCCTTAAGCTCTTTACGATCTGCACGCAAATCGCTTCTCATACCAAATAGTACCTTGTTCATCTTGAGAGAAACACGAGGCTTTTCCTTTCTTCATATTGCTCTTAATCTCCTTAATGTCGGCATCATCTACCGTGCTTCTCGAATCGATCTTCCAACGTAGGGCGTACTTCCAAAGTAGCTAAATACCCTCTGAATCAATTCCAAACTAAGCTTCAAATTCCTTATAGAGGGTCAATGACTTTCCTTAATCATCGAGTATGGCGGAGCTCTTTCTACTCAAAGCATCGGCTACGACATTGGCCTTGCACGGATGATAATGAATCCCAATGTCATAGTCCTTGATCAATTCCAACCATCTTCTTTGTCTCATATTGAGGTCGACTTGGGTAAAATATACTTCAAACTCTTGTGATCGGTATAAACTTCACAACGATTACCAATGAGATAGTGACGCCAAATCTTTAAAGCATGCACTACTACCGCTAATTCCAAATCATGGGTAGGATAGTTAACTTCATGTGGCCTCGGTTGTCGCAAGCATACGCTACAACCTTCTTATCTTGCATTAGCACACAACCGAGTCCTTGTCGGGATGCATCACGAATATCTCAAAATCCTTCCTATTATCCGCGAGAATAAGCACCGGGGCGGTTGTCAAACACTTCTTTAATTCTTGAAAACTTTGCTCACACTCCGATGTCCAAACAAATTTCTTTTCCTTCTTTAAAAGTTGAGTGAGCGGTCTAGCTTTTCTAGAAAACCCTTCTATGAAACGGCGATAATATCCCGCCATTCCAAGAAAACTTGAATTTGGGGTACCGTCTTGGGTGACTCCCAACTTAGCACATCTCGTACCTTTCCGGGTCAACAATGACTCCTTCTCCCGATATGACATGTCCTAGGAAAGCAACTTCTTTCATCGAACTCACATTTACTAAACTTTGCATAAAGTCGATTCTCTCTTAGCCGTTAAAATTTGGCGCAAGTGCTCCTCATGTTCTTCCTCACTTTTGGAGTAGATTAGAATGTCGTCAATGAAAACAACAACAAACTTGTCCAGATATTCCATGAATACCTTATTCATCAAGGTCATGAAGTAGGCAGGGGCATTAGTCAATCCAAAAGACATTCTTGTATACTCATCTTGTCCATACCGAGTAACAAAAGCTGTTTTGGGTATATCCTCTTGACGAATCTTCAACTGGTGGTATCCTCGATCTTAAGTCAATCTTGAGAACACTCGGCTCCTTGAAGTTGGTCAAATAAATCATCGATTCTTGGCAGAGGGTACTTATTTTTGATGGTGACCTCATTGAGTGAGCGATAATCTACACACATTCTCTGGGTTCCATCTTTCTTTTCAACTAGAAGAACTGGTGCTCCCCATGGCGAAGAACTTGGTCGAACAAATCCTTGATCTTGCAGCTCTTTAATCTGTCTCTTTACTTCGGCTAACTCATTAGCAGGCATCCTATAAGGTCTCTTGGAAATGGGTGGCGTTCCAGGAACTAGTTCTATCAAGAACTCTATATCTCGATCCGGTGGCATCCCAGGCAACTCATCTGGAAACACGTCAGGAAATTCGCTGGCGACTGGCACATCTTCCAAGCTTATTCCTTTGGCACTACAAACTTTAATCCCTTCGGACTGATCTGAAGCGGCTTGAACTTTTAACTTGGATCCATCTGGACTGGTTAAGGTGATCTCTCTATTCCCACAATCCAAAACTGCTTGGTTCTTGGAGAGCCAATCCATTCCTAGGATCACATCTAGGGACTTGGTGTCTAGGACAATAAGGTTGGCTAGAAATTCTACCCCTCCAATTAATATCTTAACTTCGGGGCAGCCTTGGTTCGTACTCAAATCAGAACCAGGAGATTGCACTAGTAAAACAGTCTTAAGAGGCATTGTCTTTAATTGATGATTTGCAGCAAAACTCAGAAACAAGCGAATCGTAGCTCGAAATCAAACAAAACCATGGCGAATCTTTGAGTTGACTAGGAGCTTACCTAGTATGGCGTGCAGTGCGGTGGGCATCCTCGGTGGTGGCGTGATTCACGCGCCTCTTCCGGCGAGGCGGAGTCTGGTGGCTTGATTAGGAGTTTGGGGCACTCCACGTCCTGATCCTGGTGCGGGGGTCTTGGCTGGCGTAGATCCCAAGTTGAAACGAACCGGCGTCACAGCTTGCTTCCTTGGACAGTTGTTGGCATAGTGACCAAGTTCATGACAGTTGAAACATGTGACTCCTGCACTGGATTCTCGTTTCTCTCCGAGGTGGATTCTTTGTTGGCGCTAGGGTTGCGATTGCTGAAGGAGCCGGGCGAGTCTTTGGTGCGAGGTCTGAATGTATTCGGAGGAGTGAAGCGAGCAGGCTGTTGAGCATTTGTTCTGACTCTCTGCTGGTGACTCTGATGGGCTCCATGCTGCATCATCTTTCTCTTACGGGATTCTTCCAATTCCCGACGAGATTCCTCAATAAGCATAGCTTTGTTTACCAGGTGCTGGAAATCTGCATAGTCATTGCCAATGACTTGCACCTTTAAACCAGGATTGAGCCCACGCTTGAACTTCTTTTGGCGAGCATCATCTGTGGCTACATCCTCTGGTGCGTAGCGAGCGAGTTGAGTGAATTTATTGAGGTATTCACTCACTGACATCCCTTCTTGCTTGAGGTCTCGGAACTCATTCTTCTTCATTTCAACTTTGCCATCGTGGATATGAGCGTGGCGGCGCAAGGAAAACTCGCCCAAGTGATAGTCGAGGGTCATCATGGGCGACCGTAGTTCTCCCACCATTCGGCAGTGTGCCTTCCGGTTGGTGGCGGCATAGAGAACCTTCTCACGATTGGTACACTTTGGGCAATTTCAAGCTTCTTCTCAATGGAGCGGATCAATCATCGGCGTCAATGGTTCGAAGAGTTAGAGAAAGTTGGCGGACGAGTCCTCATGAATTACGCTAGCTTGGGTGAGAGGCGAGCTTGAGGAGGTGCAGTGGCGACTTGGTTCTCACTGGTTCAACAGTTTGCTAGGGCAATCTGCCGCCCTGTTCAGTTCTGGCGATTCATCATGTTGTTCATGTTACGCATCATGGTGTTCATAAGCCGAGTCTGGCCGCGAAAATGTCCCATGTTCAGTGCATCACGGTGGTGGTGGTGGTGCATTGGGGTTGGAGTTGGTGTTGGCAGCGCGGTGGCATCCACGGCGATCCACGACCGGCTCGAGCAGTGTCAACCATCGAGGTGCAGCGCAAGGGTTTGATAGGTAAGAGGAAAAGCAGTAGATGCGTGGTAAGATCATCTAGGGGAGAAGGTAATACCCAGGGACAAAAGGATACAACCGAAAGGCTTCAAATTAAGGAGGCAAATCAAGTTTTTTTTTTTTTCAATTAAAGGTATGGTTGTAACACCGTGCTTGAGGCAAGTGTACAACATACCAGACGCTCCAGCAAGAAAAATCCTAGTATACGCGGACTAAACGTAACTAAACTGAAAAGGGTAACACATGCTCAAATACCGTTGAGCACCAAAAACCTAACTTATATGGTAGTCTTTTTGGCATAACCTCGATGGCTTGATCATCATCGTCTTTTGTTGAATCCTTGCAGAAACTCGAGGCTTTGAGAAGTTTCATGAGATAAGGTCAATTTAAATTTCAAATCAAAGTTTTAGCAAAGGAGAGGAATAAGAACCTAAGAATAAGACGAGAGGAGACGAAAGCTATTAAGTACCAATTTTGTTGGTTTGATTTAGAAAATAATTTTGAAGACCATGCTAACTAGGATAGCGACCTACAGTCGATATGGCTCTGATACCATCTCTGTCGGGACCCGGATTTACAAATCCGAAACCCTCTGTATATACTGCACTAGTCCAGGATCACGCTAGTGCACACAGTGGAAACACAGATGTAATATCATTCCATACAACGAATTAACTAAGAAGAAGCAAATTATTATTAAATAAAGCAAACGACCTTATGGTCAATGTTTACACCATTGTGCCTTAAGGGCTAAAGAAACAAATACTATTGCAGAGGAAAAGATAACTTGAACCATTCGACATGCCACAGGCAATCGTCTGGGGAACGCCTTCCTAATCCACGTAGTCTTCATAGAATTCCTCTTCATGAGATTCATTATCTCCTTCAGCAACTGATCAACAAGGGCATAAAGCCGTGAGTACAAAGGTACTCGACAAGTCGTAGGAATTGATGCAATATATTTATGCACGGCTTGACAAGGATGGCTATATAGTTTATTTTGCGTAAAGCAATAACTTGAATGGAAATACAATAAATAGATTGAAAGCATATTTATGAAAACATAAATAAATAACTGATAGATCAATGATAGACAACAAAACAACAGTGAACTCCCCGTTCACATCCCAACAATTCCACATTTCATGAAACACTCTATACCCCGTGTGAAATTCCCGGGCTTTGTCCATGACCGCGGACGCGGCTATCCGAATAGTTTTACACTCTGCAGAGGTTGTACAACTTTACCCACAAACAGATGGACAGACTGAGCGTGTGAATCAGATTCTTGAGGATATGTTAAGAGCTTGTGCCTTAACTTATGGTGTCAAGTGGGACAAGTGTTTGCCCTACGCCGAGTTTTCGTACAACAATAGTTATCAAGCCAGTCTGCAAATGTCGCCTTTTGAAGCCTTATATGGAAGGAAGTGCGAACCCTCTCAAGCTGGAAGGAGTCGGAGAAAGACAATTGTTTGGTCTGCCATCTTGCAAGAAGCCAAGAGCAAGTTCACTAATTCGAGACCGCTTGAAGATAGCTCAAAGCGCATGTAAGAGTTATGCGATAATCGTCGCAGAGATTTGAGTTTGAGCCCAATGATTATGTTTACCTCGAGTTACCCTCTCAAAGGAGTTAAGAGATTTCAAGTAAAGGAAAGCTTGCCCCTAGATATGTGGGACCGTTCAAAATCTTGGAGCGAAGAGGCGAGGTTGCCTACAAGTTAGAATTGCCTCGGTCTTTTCTTTGGAATCCATGATGTGTTCCATGTATCGCAATTGAAGAAGTACTGCGTGTGCGGAGGAGCAGATGTCATTGGAAGCCATTGATTTGCAAGAGGATCTTACCTACAAGGAGCAACGGTGAAAATTTTGGATATCGCAGAGCGTATCACGAGAAGCAAGATCATCCGTTTTGCAAGGTCGATGGAGCCATCATTCGTAAGAGGAAGCAACTTGGGAGCGAGAAGAGGATCTCAAGTCCGAGTTTCCCCACCTATTCCTAGCCGGCCGTAATCTCGGGTCGAGATTCCATTTAAGGGGAGGTTTGTAACATCCCAAAATTTGAAGTTTTGGAATGTTTGAATTCAAAATAATCAATTTGCATTCTCTTGAAATAACTCGACAATTTGAATTTCTAAATAATAATAGGATTTAATTTGGCTAAACTATTCATCAAACTTAAGAATTTCAGTTCTTGTTGGGTTCCTTGTGCTCCAAGGAATTTTTCTGTATTTTTGGGATTTTTCTGAATTTATTTGATATTTATTTGAATTTATTTGATTTCATTTGAATTTCTGGATTTTTCTTAATTCGGAAAAGGTTTTATTTTCAAAAAGCTCTTGGGCGAATCTGTCCGGCCCGTTCCCGATCTGCGGCGTCGGCCCAGCTCACCAAATCCACGCATCGCCTCGGCCCATCGGCGGCCACCATGCGCGCATCTCGGCCGCCCGTCTGCGCGCGACGCGTGGACGGATCGATCGATCGCCACGCCGCCACACGCAAACCCTAACCGCCGCCGAATCGAGTCCACCGCCCGCCGCCTCGGCGTTCGTGCGCGTCCTTTGCGCGTTCTCGAGGCTTTAAAAGCCGAGCCGCACACCCCGAGGATTGCTTGTCTCGCGCGCTTCTTTTGCCCTCTTTCGCCGTCGTCCGCGCCGCCGTTGCCCGTGCGCGCTCGCGGAGTTTGCCGCGTGCGAGCCCTTCCGCCGCTTTTTAAATCCGCCGCCGCGCCTCTCGCCGCCGCCGCGGTGTCCTTGCCTTGCCGCGTCGTCACCTACCCGCTCCGCCTTGCCCCGCGCCCGATCCGTTGCCCTTCGCGCGGGCCGTGTCTTCTTCGAAGTCCGGTGAGCACCGCGCCGCTTCCTCGCCGTCGTTCTCCGTCGAGACCGTGGCCTTCCGATCGCTGCGTGCGCTCCGATCTGACCATGTCTCCTCCGCCGCACTCGCTCTGGGCGTCCGTCTGGCCGGGTCGCTAGATGCGCGCGCCGCGTGGTGCTTACATCGGCCAGCTGCGTCGGTAGAGCTCGCGTCGGCCGCCACGGCGTCGGCCGTCGCGCCGGCGCGGTGAACCCAGCCGCGCCGTGGACCGAGTTCACCGTGAACCGGCTGGCGTCGGCGTTGCGCAATAAATTCCTTTTTCAAGACAAAATAAATCCGAAAAATTCGATTTTACGATTTTCTGTATTTTCTCTGAATTTAATCTTTGGAGGCCGTTCTCGCTCATACGAACTCCGATTGAGGCGATTCAAGTTTCTAAAATTTTCTAAAATCAAGATCTATCTTCCAGAGCCATTTATTTTCAGTTTTGAGCTTGTTTGAGTCTCTGTTTTGTATTTATTTGGTTTCATCGCTTTCTTTTCCGGTGAGACGCTAATTCCGAGGAGCAAGCGAAGACTTGAAGACCAAGATTCAGCACTAGATCAGCAAGGCAAGTCGTAACCTTTGATCATATTGATCCTATGTTTGCAAAGTAATTTATTTTATACACTTGCATGCTATTTACGTATCAATGTTTATTTAATGGGAGTAGATGTATGCCTAGTTGACATTATGCCACCTTGATTCGTTGTATGCCATGTATCCATTGTTAAACCTAGGTTGGGACATTACTAGTTGGACATAATCATAATACCAACATTGGGTTATCGTAGCTATGCTTAGACATGCTTACATATCGTTGGGATTCATGTCACATGTTGAATAATGTTAATCTTGACTTAATGAGATATTGAATCGTGGCGTTAGCCATCTGTTGTAAAATTTGTTGTACCATGGCGGGTTTGCCATTGGTCTTGGTTGAACAATTGTTTTCCTCGGGCAAGTGATCGTGCGATAAAGGGGTGCTTTCTAGCACGTTGGGATGTGGATGTCTTGCACGAGACAACTTAACGACTTAATCTTGTGCGCCATTGAACTGGGTCTAATCGTACTACCACATGTCCGGAATGGGACAGACCTAGGCGATTAATTTGTAATGTCTAGTCTTGAGTACGCCAATGGTGGTGTGGGTTCCGGATGGACGGGTAGATTCGCAAAGCGCAAGAGGGGGCCTAAAGGCGAAACCTTAGCGAGCGATCTTGAGTTTAGACAATGCATTGTAAAGGCTCTGTCATGATATCTCTGCGACGCACCAAAGGAAGTGTGTTAGTAACGTTTGCACAAAGAGATGTTCATGTCTTGTGGGTAAGTTGTACAACCTCTGCAGTGTAAAACTATTCGGATAAGCGCGTCATGATCATGGACAAAGCAGGAATTTCACACGGGGTATAGAGTGTTTCATGAAATGTGGAATTGTTGGGATGTGAGCGGGAGTTCACTTTGTTGTTTTGTTGTCTATCATTGATCTATCGATTATTTATTTATGTTTTCATAAATATGCTTTCAATCTATTTATTGTATTTCCATTCAAGTTATTGCTTTACGCAAAATAAACTATATAGCCATCCTTGTCAAGCCGTGCATAAATATATTGCATCAATTCCCTACGACTTGTCGAGTACCTTTGTACTCACGGCTTTATGCCCTTGTTGATCGATTCTTTGAAGGAGATAATGAATCTCATGAAGAGGAATTCTATGAAGACTACGTGGATTAGGAAGGCGTTCCCAGACGATTGCTGTGGCATGTCAGATGGTTCAAGTTATCTTTTCATTGCAATAGTATTTGTTTCTTAAGCCCTTAAGGCACAATGGTGTAAACATTGACCATAAGGTCGTTTGCTTTATTTAATAATAATTTGCTTCTTCTTAGTTAATTCGTTGTATGGAATGATATTACATCTGTGTTTCCACTTGTGTGCACTAGCGTGATCTGGACTAGTGCGATATACAGAGGGTTTGGTTTGTAAATCCGGTCCCGACACATGGCGGATCTTTGAGTTGACTAGGAGCTTACCTAGTATGACGCGTGCAGTGCGGTAGGCGTCCTCGGTGGTGATGTGATTCACACGACCTCTTCCAGCAGGCGGCGGAGTTCTGGTGGCTTGGTTAGGAGTCTGGGGCACTCCACGTCCTACTCCTGGTGCGGGGGTCTTGGCTGGCGTAGATCCCAAGTTGAAACGGACTGGCGTCACAGCTTGCTTGCTTGGTCAATTATTGGCATAATGACCGAGTTCATGACAGTTGAAACATGTGACTCCTGCAGCTGGATTACTGGTCCTCTGAGGTGGATTGCTGTTGGTGCTGAGGTTGCGATTGCCTGAAGGAGCTAGGCGAGGTGCTGGTGCAGGTGTTCTGAATGTATTCGGAGGAGTGAAACGAGCAGGCTGTTAAGCATTGGTTCTGACTCTCTGTTGATGATTCTGATGGGCTCCATGCTGCATCATCTTTCTCTTACGGGATTCTTCCAATTCACGACGAGATTCCTCAATAAGCATAGCTTTATCTACAAGGTGCTGAAAATCTGCATATTCATTGCCAATGACTTGCACCTTTATTCTTGGATTGAGTCCACGCTTGAACTTCTTCTGGCGAGCATCATCTGTAGCTACATCCTCTGGAGCGTAGCGAGTGAGTTGAGTGAACTTATTGAGGTATTCACTCACTGACATCCCTTCTTGCTTAAGCTCTCAAAACTCATTCTTCTTCATTTCAACCTTGCCATCAGGGATATGAGAGTGGCGAAAAGTAGTGGAAAAATCTGCCCAAGTGATAGTCTGAGGGTCATAATGGGTAGCACTGTAGTTCTCCCACCATTCAGCGGCGGTGCCCTCCAGCTGATGAGCGGCATAGAGAACCTTCTCACGATCTATGCACTGAGCAATTGCGAGCTTCTTCTCAATACAACGAACCCAGTCGTCTGCGTCCAATAGTTCTGAAGAGTTGGAAAAAGTTAGCGGGCGAGTCCTCATAAATTCCACTAGCTTGGACTAGAGATGAGCTTGAGGAGGTGCAGCAGCAGCTTGGTTCTGCTGGTTCAACAGATTAGCTAGGGCAACTGCAGTCTGGTTCTGCTGATTCATCATGTTGTTCATGTTCTGCATCATTGTGTTCATTAGCTGAGTCTGAGCTGCCAGAAAATGTCCCATGTTTTGATCTGTCACTGCTGGTGGTGGCGGTGGTTTGGGGTTGGGGTTGGCGCTAGCACTGGCACTGGCATCCACGGACGAACTGCGATTGACTCTAGAACGAGTGTCAACCATCTAAGATGCAACAGAAGGGTTTGATAGGTAAGAGGGAAAAGCAGTAGATGAGTGGTAAGATCATCTAGGGGAGAAGGTAATACCCAGGGACAAAAGGACACAACCGAAAAGGCTTCAAATTAAAGAGGCAAATAAAGCTTTTTCAACTAAAGGTATGGTTGCAACACCGTGCTTGGGGCAAGTGTACAATATACCAGGCACACAAGCAATAAAAATCCTAGTATACGCGGACTAAACGTAACTGAACTGAAAGGGGGAAAAACATGCTCAAACACCGCTGAGCACCAAGAACCTATCTTATATGGTAGTCTTCTCGGATATGTCTTTGATGGCTTGATTCATCGTCTCCCTTGATTTGATTCCTTGCAGAAGACTCGAGGCCTTGAGAAGTTTCATGAGATAAGATCAATTTAGATTTCAAATCAATGTTTCAGCAAAGGTGAGGAATAAAAACATAAGAATAAGATGAGAGGAGACGAAAACTATTAAATACCAATTTGTTGGTTTAATTTAGAAATTAATTTTGAAGACCATGCTTACTAGGATAGCGACCTACAGTCAATATGGCTCTGATACCATCTCTGTCGGGACCCGTATTTGCAAATCCGAAACCCTCTGTGTATACTGCAATAGTCCAGGATCACGCTAGTGCACACAGTGGAAACATAGATGAAATATTATTCCATACAACGAATTAACTAAGAAGAAGAAAATTATTATTAAATAAAGAAAACGACCTTATGGTCAAAGTTTACACCAATATGCCTTGAGGGCTTAAGAAACAAATAACTATTGCAGCGAAAAAGATAAGTTGAGCCATTCGACATGCCACAGGCAATCGTCTGGGGAACGCATTCCTAATCCACGTAGTCTTCATAGAATTCCTCCTCATGATACTCATTATCACCTGGTCCTTCCTCAGCAACTGATCAACAAAGGCGTATAGCCGTGAGTACAAAAAGTACTCAGCAGCCGTAGGGATTTCATGCAATATATTCATGCACGGCTTGACAAGGATGGCTATACGGTTCATTTGCAGAAAGCAATAACTTGAATTGAAATACAATAAATAGATTGAAAGCATATTTTATGAAAAGATAAATAAATAACTGGTTGATTAATGGTAGACAACAATACAACAGTGAACTCCCCGTTCACATCCCAACAATCCCACATTCCACATTTCATGAAATACTCTATACCTCGTGTGAAATTCCCGGGCTTGTCCACGACCGCGGACGCGGCTATTCGAATAGTTTTACACTCTGCAGAGGTTGTACAACTTTACCCACAAGACATGATCATCTCTTTGTGCAATCGATCTTAACACACTTCCTTTGGTGTGTCGTAGAGATACCATGACAAAGCCTTTACAATGCACTGTCTAAACTCGGTACTGCTCGCTAAGGTTTCGCCCCTTAGGGCCCCCTCTTGCGCCTTGCGAATCTACCCGTCCATCCCGGAACCCACACCACCAATTGGCAGTACACAAGGCTAGACATGCAAATTAACCAGACTTGTGGTAGTACGGTTAGGCCCAGTTCAATGGCGCACCAGATTAAGTCCTTAAATTGTCTCAGGCAAGACATCCACATCCCAATGTGCTAGAAAGCGCCCCCTTTACTACACGATCACTTGCCCGAGGGAAAACAATTCGTTCAACCAAGACCAATGGCAAACCCCGCCATGGTACAACAAATTTTACAACAGTGGCTAACGACCATAATTCAATATCTCATTAAGTCAAGATTAACATTATTCAATATGTGACATGAATCCCTTAGTACAACTAAGCATGTCTAAGCATAGCTACGTAACCCAATGTTGGTATAATGATTATGTCCGACTAGTAATGTCCCAACCTAGGTTTAAGAATGGATACATGGCATCCCAATTAGTCAAGGTGGCATAATGTCAACTAGGTAAATAACTAATTCCATAAAGTAAGCATTGATACACAAATAGCATGCAATTGTATAAAAGTAAAGTAATTTTGTAAACATAGGATCAATATGATCAAGGGCTATGACTTTCCTTGCTCATCTAGTGCTGAGTCTTGGTCTTCGAAGTCTTCGTTTGCTCCCTCGGAATTAGCGTCTACCAGAAAAGAAAGCAACGAAACCAAATAAATACCAAATAGAGACACAAACAAGCTCAAAACTGAAAATAAATAGTTCTGGAAGATAGATCTTGATTTTAGAAAAATCTAGAAACTTGAATCGCCTCAATCGGAGTTCGTATGAGAGAGAACGGGCCTCCGAAAGATTGAATTCAGAGAAAATGCTGAAAATCAGAAAATCCGAATTTCCCGATTTATTTTTCTATTGGAAAATCAGTTTATTGCGCAACGCTGACGTCAGCAGACTTTTGGTGGACTGGGTCCACGGCACGGGTTCGGTTCACCGTGCACTCAGCCCATGGCCGACGTCAGCGCTGACGCAGCGGCTCGGCTGACGCGGCGGCTGACGCAGGCGGGTGACGCAAGAGCGGACTTGGCAAGCCACGCGTCGCTCATCTGGCGACTTGGCTAGATCGTACGACAAAGACACGAGGTTGCGGGCAGTGGCGACGTGGCGCTATCCGAGGCATCGGCTGGCGATCGGATGGCCACGAATCGGCGAAGGAGGACGACGGCGAGCGGCGGCGCGGGCTTACCAGAGGCGAGGAAGAAGACGCGGCCAACGGCGGAAGACGCGACGGATCAGAAGCGGCTCGGCACAGATCTGAGAGGGCTCAACACGGGCGACTCAAAGACGCCAACGGAGACTGGGGAGGAGCAACGGCGGCGGAGAAAAAGACGGCGGAAGGCTTCGGATGAGGGCACAACTCCGGCGAGGTCGCATGGGCGGAGGACGAGGTCTCGGGCGGTGAGAAAGAGGGTAGCAGATGCGGGGAGAAACAGGGATCCTCGGGTGGCGTGCGGTGCTTTAAATAGTGGTCTCGGGAGGCGTGTCGGACGCGAACTCCGAGACGGCGGCGTGCGGCGGCAGGACTCCGAGCCGCAGCAGCAAGGGTTTCTCGAGGCGACGCGAATCGATCCGGACTGCACACATGGCGCGAATCAGACGACCGACGCGGCTGGGCTAGCGAAGCAGGCCGAGCAGGCGACGCGGGCAGAGACGCGCGAGGGAGGCGGGTCGCGGAGACCAGCTGGGCCGGGCCGAGCGGGAAAAATAGGAATGGGCCGGTGGAAGAAAAACGGCCCGAGGGCGATTTGAAATAGAAAAACAAAAAACATTTTCCGATTTAAGAAAATTCCTGAAATTCAAATAAGTGCAATTAAATTCAAATAAATAGCAAATAAATTCAGAAAGATCCCTAAAAATACAAAAAAAATCTTGGAGCACAATGAACCCAACCAAAACTAAAAATCTTTAATTTGATGAATAGTTTAGTCAAATTAAATCCCTTCCTTAATAGAAAATTCAAATTAAGCTGGAATTAATTCAAGAAAAATGCCAATGGTTTATTTTTGAATTGAAACATTCCAAAATTCAAATTTTGGGATGTTACAGCAAATATCTTCAATGTATCATGGATAAGGCTCTTCATTCTTCTCATATCAATTTAACTATGATCTTTAATCTTGAACTATCTCTTCGAAGCTATGCATGTGTGAGCTCCTGTTTATCGTTATATCATGGATCTATTATCAATCATTAAATCGATCCTTATGTCTATGAATCCTCAAGTCTATATCTATGTCCATCAATCATCAAATCGATCATTATGCCCATGAATCATTAGATGGAAAATATCGATCTATCATCCAATCATCTATGCGAGATCTAACTAACTCATGTTTCTACTAACTTTCTAAATCAAGATCTCAATGTTTATTCTTTATCTAAAGTCTACTCGGTATCGATCTGAATCTTGATCTTGAGAACTACCCATCACTTGGTAACTCAGGTACTTAGTAACAATGTCCATGAAATCAGGTGTTATCTCTCAATCTCCCTTCGGGCATGCTAACTTATCATTGATGCCATCATTATCTCAGCATGATTGTGATCTATAATAGCTGCAACCAAGTCTTTTCAAATCTCTTCAAAAATCTTTTTGGGATCTTCTCAATCTATCAATCTTGTAAATATAATTGATGAACCTATCCGGTCCTTTTCTCTTTTTTGGGTCATTCGTAAATCCTTGATGTCCTATGTACTCATCATGATGTACCTATGCAATAAAACTAACCTTATCTATTTTCTAAATTCTTTATATTGTCTTTTTGAAAAGAAAAATCACTGCACATTAGTTGTGGGGGAATACGGGAAAGGAGAGTGGCGATGATGATATTGACTTGGAGTAGTAGCTACACGTCAACACCGCGAGTGGCACCTTATGGACAAAGAGAGGACCCCCAATATGTGCCCGCATTAGAGGTAGCATCAATAGGCCAATTTCGCTAGGTTTGTAGCTAAGAAGTAACTATAGACCCCTATGTATTGGTTTTGAATATGTAATCTTTTATACTTTGGTGTTCTATTGTAAGATCTTTTGTACCGTTTCTTGGGTTACTCTCGTAAACACTAAACCCTCGGGTTGAAAATTTACGATGTGCCAACCCTATTTAATAAGAAACCTTAATTACAAAAAGTTTAAGGAACGAAACGTTGCCTTATAAACCAACCAACAATTACCTAGTTCATGTAGAGGCCTTTCCTAAATAATGTTTTAATGAACAGAATGTTGCCTTGTAACCTGGTTAACCCTATCCAACCATCTTTCTCCGATCCCAATATTCCAATGAACATTGTTGTAAGATGGCTATGACCCGGTCCACCAATACACCCACTAGAAGTAATAACTAATAAGATCCCCAAAATGTGTATACATTAGAGACAACACCATTATACTAAATGTGATGTTTGTTATGTATTCCCCTTATTTGCTATTATATATATGAACGTAAATCCATATACATGTCTATATGTTTGATTGAAACCTTGAGTGACTCATGCATTCATTCATAAAGAAATGGAATATTAAATCCTATATCCCTATGCCCTCCAACCTACTCATGCAAACCCTTTTAGTGGATTTAGCGGTATGAATATACATGTAGTTGTTGGGTTAAAGATTCTTCAAGGTTTGGTCAAGTTCTGAATAATTGAATTACATACAAAATATGATTTTAGCAGTTGATGGGATATTTTTCTGTAAATAAGAGTAATGAGAGTATATGTACAATTATGATCGTGATGTGCTCAAGAGTTTATATTGTTAATTGATCAATGTAGTAGACTATGGAATAAATGGATGTGAATTGTCCGAATACGAAATAAGTGATTGTGTTGTGACTTGGTGGTATACCAATAAATAGGTGATACAATATTGGATTTAGAAGTCTAACTGGATTGTAGGAACTAGGATGTAATTATGACCAAAATTGTTATATTTATTATTTGGATTTGTGGTTTTGTCTAATCAATCGAGAGGATTTTTAGTAGCAAGTAGAATATACACCTGAGTTTTGGAATGATATATAATGAAGAATGGGTGGAGAATTACCTAGTCAAAATCTTGCTTATATTATTATGTGTTGGGCTTATGACAGAAGCGATGATTCGATTTTGAGAAAAAAATGCAGCTTTAATTCTCGAGAATATTCGGAAGTTAGGTACAAATCGATTCAGATATTTTGAAAGAATCCTGGCGGACAAATGATTAAACACTTAGGATGCAAAGCCTTGATTATGGGGACCTCATCGAATCATATGATATTGGAATCATCAGGATGGATATTTCCCCTACAAATACAACCACCGAGAAATAATTCCCTAAACCCGTCTAGTACCCGCAAATCTCGAGGACGAGATTTCAGTAAGGGGGTAGGTTTGTAACACCCCAAAAATTTTAAAATAAAGAAAAATAAAAATTTAAAAATTTGAAAATGGAGTTGAATAAAAATTTCAACTAAACCAAGATTTTCAAATGTCATCTTTTACTTCATTTTCTAGTATTTCAACCCAAAAGAAAAGAGCAAGTGGCACATTAAAACATTTCACACAAAATAAATAAACTTAAAAAAAATAATTTGAAAGTCTAACCCTATTTTAATTTCTCATATTTTCTGAAACATTTCCAACCTTATTAAACTATTCTTGGATTTTTTGGATTTAAAAGAAAATCAGTTAATGAAATTAGTAAATGTGTAAAAGTTAAAAGGTAAAAAGATGAAAGTAAAATCCAGAAAAAATAATATTAATTATTTGTAAAGCCCCATCACATCTTTTCAGCTGTAAAAATATTTTTAATGAGTTAGGTAAAGAAGTAAATAATGAAGTGACATGTTTTAACTTTAAAACAATGACATGAAAGAATTTTACAGAACTCATCAAAGTTTATCTCCGGTAGAAAATTTCACCAAGTCTTACTCATAACAAAATTAAACCTTGGTAAAAATATAGAAAAATTAATAATTACTTTTAGTGCCTTTTAAAATTAAAAAACTGAAATCATGAAAATAAAAAATATGCAATGTCAGAATTAATAAAAAATAAATATGTAATATTTTGACCTGAAAGTTTACACAAGAATCCTTAGATCATATGAAACTCTGTTAAAACGTTTCAAAAATTCTTGAATACATTTCTATTCTAAAATAAAATAAAAACAGAAGTGAACAAATAAAGCAGTTAACATTGTCAGAATTTTTATAATTCTTGTGTCATATACTTTAATCTGAAAATTTTACAGTAGCGTGAAAACTTTCTTCAAATGACTCAGAAAAATTGTGGAGAATTTTAGAACCTGAATAGTAGCTCATTCATTGCGCTTGATTTTGTGCAGTCAAATCTGCTCGAATCAATAAGCCTTTATCACCTACAGGTGGGCCTGCGCATCCTCTTGGACCCACATGGCAGACTCCTTCCCTCTTCTTTCTTCTTCCTTCCCATCTCTTCCTCACGTGTAGACCAAACCGAACAGCTCTTTCTGCAGCCGATCTAAATGGGTAAATAAAGCTACGGAATGCTGCCAAGCTAATGCCAATCAATTCACTGCCCTGGCACTATTCCATCGCCATCCTATCTCTATGAAGTCACGCGTTCTCGCCCATGCTTCGATGTGGCTGAGGCGTGGATGCCAACCCCTGTGTAGACAACAACAAAATCGCCCAAATGGCTGCCAAGTCTCCATGGCATTCCATCAATACTACTTATCTTCTCCGGATAAAACATCTCCAGACCCTCACCAGCACTCCACGGTACTTGATACCCTGTATCCGAGCTCCACACAAAAAGAAACATGCCCGTCTTTCGCTACTACCGCAGCCACACCGCAAGAAGGAAGGAACTCGATTCAAGAAGCTCGGCGAACACTCCTCAAAGTCATCAAGTCTAGAGAGTCTTAGTGCATCCCCTAAACCTCAACCGCACCCAATTCCTGTTCGTTTTTTCCTGCAACGCCACCGCCATCTGTACCCGTCGCCGCACGGAGGGTCACATGGTGGTAGAATGCGTCAGCAGACCTCCGATCAAACCAAGCACAAAAATGGAGTCCACTGGCTCCACTAATGCTTGCTCTGCGGTCAATTTGAACCAAATAAGTTTCCTTCGCTTTCCCGGCTAACTGACGCAGTAACGGTCGCAGGGACTCGTTGGAGGCACTGTTTCGACCACTGCCACCCATGACCTAACCCTCATGCAGGCGCGCAGGCAACCCCTCCAGCCCATCCAGCCGGCGCTCAGGACCGGCGACCTTCCCCTCGTCGGCGGCAAGGCTCGGGGCTGCCCTCTCTGTTTTCTGTCTCTAACGGGCGGGTCCCTTCTATCACCTACTCCACCTCTCAGCTCAAACAAGCCCCTGACGAGTGGTCCCACCTCGTCAGTCAGACACAACTGAGGTAGTTCTTTAGTGAAGGTGCTTTCAGTGCATGAAAAGCGTATTTTTCCTGTTTGTTACTATTCTTTCAAACCGGCAATCATTTGTTATCTGTCATCTTCTACATTTTACGGTAAATTTAAAAAAATAAATTTCTAAATTCCTAATAAATCATGTAGTTTTTGAATGTGAAAAAAATTTAATTCTGCACTTAATTTTAAACTATTTAAATTTAAGTTTAAAACTAAACCTTATTATGGTCTATAACAGGAGCTAAGGAAATCATAAATGATTAAATAATGAAACTAATTTTTGTAAGCCCCTCAGACCTTTAGAAACTTATTGCACAAAAATATTTAATTTTCAAACACATTTGGATTGTAAGGATATAACACTTAAGTAAAAACTTAAAATAGTTATTAATATGAATATATAAACCATAGCTCCATAAATCATGAGATAAATTTTAAGGAATTTCCTGAGGTCAAGATTTCTCAATTCCTGAAAAAACATTTAGAGTTGGATTTAGTTTGAACAAGATTTGAGTATAGAATGTTTTGCATGCATAGAAAGCCAAATTGTGAAAACATAGATCAAATAAACTCAAATCTTGGTAAAACCAGTTTAGCCACAATACTTAGGGTTCAAGGATCCAATATATACAAAAATATTTAGGTTTTACAATAGTAATCATCAAATACTCAACAGTCGGATTTTCAATACTTGAACGGTCCAAATGGTCGTAACTATTGTAATCGAGCCTAAAATTCAACAAAACCAAATCCCACGACCTTGAAATGTTATGCCCTTGCTTTTTATACAAAAATAATCCCTGTTTGAGCAACTTTGAGTTAGGCCATATTAAGCCCTAATGATCATATACATGAAAAACATCTTAAATAAATGTGAAATATCACGGAACTTACTTTTAAACACTTTTAGGGATATCCCCTACTAATGTATGAAAAATGGTTAGATTATCCCATGAGGTGCAATCGCAATCGAAGAATGAAAACTGGACCGTAACCGCGCAATCGGCATATTCATATAAGCCTTTTCGGCAACCCATAAAATATCTTGTATAAATGGAAAATAATGAAAAAATAGCTCAATAACATCCTATGGTAGTTATGCTACCATAATATGGAAAAATATTTCATTCATAACCTGCTTTGCATATAAAACTTGTCGCCGCAAACAACTTAAATGACCACAAACTGCACCAAAACTAAACACTTAAGCCTTTTCGGCAATCCGTAAAATACTCCGTCCAAATGCAAGTTTAAAGGAAAATGATTCCGAATCAGTGTTTAATATATGTACTACCATATTCTGTAAAAATATCTTAATTATAGCTTTATTTGCATCTGAATCCTACTAAAGCAAGAACCCTAAATGATCACAAATTGCGCAGTTTCAGAAACACTTAAGCACATTCGGCAGCTTGAAAGACTACGCGGCTTAACACAAATTTTGGGGGAATTGGTTCAGAATCATACCCCTATATATGGACAACTAAAATATGGAAAAACATCTTGATTTCAACTTGCTTGTCATATAAAACTTGCTAGAACAAATACCCTAAATGACAATGTTGCTAAAATCATTTGTATGGATGAATGAAATTGGAAGTTTTAAACCAAAACATCGGCAATGCAAGAAATCGTCACATAAGCAAGTAGTATCAACCAGTACCCTAAAATTTCAGATCCAACATGTACAAATCATTCCCAAGCATGAACACTTAAAGCTATGTACCAATCAAACGAAACCTTTTTAACAAATGTTACTTTTATTAATCCAAATAATTTTATCATGTAGAGTTCGAAGTTATGTATGCAAAGATACATAATTTTAGCCTCTTGAATTCATAAATAGCCTTAGCTATGATTATAACTTTAGCTTCTTATAATAGACTATGAAAGTAACACATTCAAGAAAAGGCCTCACATAAGCAATGTGCTAATGAAATCATTATGAAAATGATAAATCAAGAACTGAAAATAACCATGTTCTTCTTTGTTAAGTTTTAATTTGGTATTTACATCTGATTTCTTTTTTCCCCATTTGATACGGTGTTATTTGCTTTTGTCTCGGTTTTTATTATTCGACGCATAGACGAGGATATTTCTGATTCGGCTATTAACGACGTCGACTACGATCCGGATTATATTCCAGAAGAAGAGCAACCAGGCAAGCACCCTCCTTTGATCATTTTGATCCCATATTTGCAAATTTATGTTGTTTTATCAAACTATATGCATGCGTGTACGTTTTAAACTTGCTATGTTGTGGGTAATGGTAGCTAAATCCACTTGTATGCATTACCCTTGTCATTTGAACACTTGCCATTGTAACCTAGTATTGGATTAGACAATACTTAATGTCACTTGGGTTAAACTTGCAAACTTATCATATGTATTGCTTAGACATGCTCATTAGAACAACTTTCAAAATGATGGGAGATGTTTCAACTACTTTGAACAAACTTTGTTTAAATGGATGGAACCACGGTATGGTTTCCACTTAATTTGATAAAAATCCAACTCAAACTTATGATTTAGACGTGGGCGAGTTATTACTTAACTTGAGGCGTGAAAAGGACCTCACGCGTAGTTAGGGGGAGATTCTCGCCTGGGTCAGTTAAGAACCGAACTTGATGCTGTCACCTAGGTGTTTTGGTGACACTACATGTGCTAGTATGGGATAGCCTAAACTCACTAGATTAGTTAGAGTTTAGCCTTGTATTTTGGTAGGCTGAAGTAGTATGGACGATCCGATGAACTGGTGTCGTTCTAGGTGCTCCCTTCACCGAGGTGTTGGGGCCCAAGCATTCCAATACAATGGTGCATGCCTTGCAATGTGGAGCGGACCCGATGGGGATATACCATCGTCTAGCACAGCACGTGTTGGTCCAGGTCTCTAGACCATGGCAACGGATTAACATCACTGTCGCTGGTGCAAGGCTAAGCTTTAACTAGTTGAACGGTTTCATCACAATCTAGCAAATCGGGTACGGTATGTATCGTGAGGCATGGTTGACATGATTGCTAGGGTGTGTCAGGTGGGTAAAGTGTACACTCTCTGCAGAGATTAAAATCTAATTAATTATCCGTGCTCGCGGCCATGAGCAACTTGGGAAAATAATGTCAAGTATAGTCTCGTTTTTGCAAAAACTTTTGGAAATGGTTTTGGAATGGATGGGTAAACACATGAGCCAAGGGTGGCTGTTTTTACTCTCTATTAATTCGTAGCCAAGGAGGGTTGTGGAATGATGGATATGACCTGTACTTACTGTTATTAGCTTCTTATTAAATGCTCTTTACAATTCTGTTACCGTTTTATGCAATATTCACTTGTTAAGCAAAATCTGCTTTATGCTAAAAATGAGACTAGTGTAGAATTTTGTTATCCTTGTTCTAGCCATGCATTTACAATATTTCATACACTAAAGTCTTGCGAGTACATACGTGTACTCACGGTTGCTTAATCTAAACAATATAGACGATGGTATGGAAGAACACCCCGACAACTTGTACTTTACTTCGGGATCCGACGAATATGTTGATGGATGAACTTGGGCTTTTCCAAGTCGGTTGCCTATGGGTTATCGGATGGGCATACCGTTGTCCTCATTTTGGTACATGTTTGTTCTGCGCTGCAATTTACTTTTGGCATGTAATATTTGGCCGGTTGGCCACTACTTGTAATATTAAGTATTGTATTACTTTCTAGTTTATGTTTATGCTATGCCAACTACTTTGTCTTGTGTGTATGTGTTGTGATACATCTCGAATGCGGGATATGTGGGTGCTAGGCGTTGATCTTGGGAACTAGCACTAGACACGTATCCGGGTACCTGGAATTGTTTTCAACCATCTAATGCATAAACTCGAGCGGTCGTCGCTCTTTGACTATTGCTCGCGCTCCCCTTGGTGAGTGTGGGCGATTCGTGTTTCCGGGTGCCCACATTTCTTCTCCGCTTTTTATGAAATGCGCGATGACCATCTGGACAGATTTTAAAAAAATGAGCTTGCCCTCTTAGACAAAAAATGATCCCACGCATACAATAGGGTGAGGAGAGAGGAGAGGCGGATCCATCACCTGGTTCGAGTGTGGTGGCCCCAACCACATTTGAGCCAACTGCCCCAAGATGGAGAAGGGCAAGAACGATCACAGCGGTTCCAAGAAGATCGACTACACCGACAAGAACTGCAACAAGAAGGCTCCAGTTTGTGATCCTGCGTGTGAGAAGAAGTACCGCAACTTTGCAAAGAAAAAGAAGCTCTTTCACAACGTTCTCGCCGCACTTGACGACATCAACCTCTCCGACACCGATACGTGGAGCCACGATAATGGAGAGGATGATCCACAAGAGATGACCAAAGGCGGCGATGACTTCACCGACATGTGCTTTATGGCCTACGAGAGCAGCATCAACGACATTGAGCTCTACAGTGAGTCCGATAATGTACCTTCCTATGACGAGCTTAATGAGGCATTCATTAAGCTAGAAAGATTCAATGCTAGAGCTAGGACTAGGTGTTTGGAGCTAGAAAAGAAGGTAGATAACATGTCATGGGAGATAGCTTCACCTAGATCTTCCTCCCGTGCTAATAGAAAGAACAAATTTTCTACAAAAGCTCTAGAAATCCAAGAAAAATTCACAAAAGCTCAAATATGCTTATGATCCTAAGAACTAGCAATTTTTCACTATGATCATAAGAACCACGATGCATTCACATTTTTTACCTTTTGATGATGCATTTTCTCCCCCTTTTGGCAATATAGGTATCAAGAGAGCATTTTCTCCCCCTTTTTCACATGTATGAATGAAATGCATTCTAAAAGAGTTTTGAAAATTATCCAAGTAACCACATAGACAAAGTATGTAGCGACCCCCATTTTCACATAAAATGCAAAAATAAGAATCTCATGTGCATACAGTACTAGTCCCATGATTAGTGGCTAGTACGCACATTTACAACAATTGGAATCACAACCATACACAGTGATATTAAAGCGGAAGCTATTTATACATTGTATTTACAATTCAGAGAATATATGTATATAGCACAGAAGAAGCAAAGTCTTGTAGTGTGCACATCCATCCTGCAGGCAACTGACAAGGCATAATCCCTAGAAAGATCTCTCCATACAAAATTCCCGCAACCTGCGACGAAAGGTACTCTTCGAAGCTTTATTTTCTTATCCACCTAAAACAACATAATAAGCAAGGTTGAGTACTTTCGTACTCCGCAAGACTTAACGTGGTATTTGCAAATTCAGTAATGCAGGTTAAATCAAAGATGGCTTCTAGGTTAATTTGCATAAAGCAACATTGATTTTGTTAATCAAGTGGTAACTTAGAGACGGAATTTGTAATAGCAAATTTAATTGATATGAAAGTAATAAATACAGCATAAGTAATAAGTCACAGTCCTCCATGACGTGAGCTTCGAGAGATCCAATTCCTACAACACATTCCTTGCAAAAACGAGGTATAACAGATGAAACCAGCCATTTTGAAAATAATAAAACATCTAACCATGTGATGACTTCACCAAGTGCCCATGATCGCGGGTGCGGCTAATCAATTAGATTTACACTCTGCAGAGGTGTACAGCTTTATCCTTAAGAAATGATCAGTTCTTTGTGCAAGCACACTTCCTTTGGTGTGCCGTAGAGAGATCATACATTACCTAGTCATGACTTTGCACTAGCACGGTGATGTCTACCCTTACTATGGGAATAGAAACCCATGATAAAAGCATGAAAGTTTCCCTCCATAGCAAGGAGTACACCGTTGTATTGGTATATGCATTTACCCACACCGATGTGTGGTAGCCCCTACGAGCAAACTGTAACGAAGTGCCGGTACAACTTCGGCCTGCCAAAGCGCAAAGTCATACCTAGGTAACTTAGTAGGTTAAGGCCGTTCCATACCGACACTCGTGGTTGTACATGTTTCTTGGATCAATAGCGTCTCATAGTTCGGTCCTTAATCCAACACTGGCGACAATCTCCCCCTACACTACGTGCAACAACTGCACCTTCGGCTATTGCTAGTAATCACTTACGTCAAAACCATAGTTTTATTTTGAGTTTTTAACCAAAATACCAACAACCGACATCATGTCATATCCAACATTTTCAAATTCTCAATAGACAGTTTTTAATTCAGTTGTCCCAACTTCTACTGCTAAGCATGGATAATATTTGCATACACCCAAGTTGTCAAGGTTCACATGTCCATACTTATCAAGGAAGTTCCATGAAACAACAGGTATATCTACCAATACCACAAAATAGCGAATTTACAGAAAGTAGCGCATGCATGAAACAATTTGATAAACAAAATGAAAAATTTAATACTAGGATCAATATGATCAAAGGGGTGCTTGCCATGCTTAATTCTTGTTTTCGACGAAGTCGTGGTCGTAGATGACGGTGTCGACGACGGAGTTAATGACGTTAAGTTCTACACGTTGTTCCAACGAAAATATAGTAAATAACAAACTTTAATAAGGAAAAAAGAAGACAGAAAGAAAATCAACTAAAGACTTACTACAGAAAGCACACGTGGTTTCAGGTTTGGGTTGTATGATTTCACATTCTCATGTTTCAGTTGATTATGTATACATTATTGTTAACAGCGTTTAGGCTAAGCGATACATGATTTCTTTTATGGATTATTTATTCTTGTTTTACGAATTCAAGAATCTAAAATTATGTATTCTTATATTTATAATTTTGAATTCAAGATGCAAAAATTATTTATATTAATAGAATTAAATCATTAGTTACTTTGTTGTAGGCTTTGCACGAATAGTATTCGATTTAAATGATTTCGCATAAGAAGTTGTTGGGTCTGTGTCGGGACGCGGATTTGCAAATCTGAAACCCTCTGTGTATACTTCACTAGTCTAGGATCACGCTAGTGCATACAATGGAAACATAGATGAAATATCATTCCATACAACGAATCAACTAAGAAAGAGGCAAATTATTATTAAATAAAGCAAACGACATTATGGTCAATGTTTACACCATTATGCCTTAAGGGCTTAAGAAACAAATAACTATTGCAGCGGAAAAGATAACTTGAGCCATTCGACATACCACAGGCAATCGTCTGGGGAACGCTTTTCTAATCCACATAGTCTTCATAATATTCCTCCTCATGATATTCAGCATTTCCTGATCCTTCCTCAGTAACTGATCAACAAAGGCGTATAGCTGTGAGTACAAAAAGTACTCAGCAAGCCATAGGGAAATGATGCAATATATTCATGCAAGGCTTGACAAAGGATAGCCATATGGTTCATTTGCAGAAAGCATTAACTTGAATTGAAATACAGTAAAAAGATTGAAAGCATATTTATGAAAAAATAAATAAATAACTGGTAGATCAATGGTAGACATCATGAACAGAATGGCGAGGCATCACTTTACACCATCTAAAACAAGTATCAACCAATAAATTCAATAGTATTACTTTAGACAACAGTGAACTCCCCCGTTCACATCCCAACAATTCCACATTTCCACATTTCATGAAACACTCTATACTCCGTGTGAAATTCCCGGGCTTGTCCATGACAACGGACACGGCTATTCGAATAGTTTTACACTCTGCAGAGGTTGTACAACTTTATCCACAAGACACGAACATCTCTTTGTGCAAACGTTACTAACACACTTCCTTTGGTGTGTCGCAGAGATATCATGACAGCCTTTACAATGCATTCCCCGCCATGGTACAACAAATTTTACAACAGTGGCTAACGGCCACGATTCAA
Source organism: Otatea glauca (assembly GCA_036346275.1). Lineage (NCBI taxonomy): Eukaryota > Viridiplantae > Streptophyta > Magnoliopsida > Poales > Poaceae > Otatea > Otatea glauca. The sequence goes on along the minus strand of CM070715.1, from coordinate 37,617,795 downwards.
TATCTCATTAAGTCAAGATTAACATTAATCACATGTGATATGGATCCCAACGTATATCTAAGTATGACTAAGCACAGCTACGATAGCCCATTGTTGGTATTATGATTATGTCCAACTAATAATGAACCAACCTAGGATTAACAATGGATACATGTCATCCCAATAATCAAGGTGGCATAAAGGCAACTAGGTATATAGCTATTCCCATGAAATAAGCATTTATACACTAGTAGCATGCAATTGCATAAAATAAATTACTTTGCAAACATAGGTTCAATATGATTAAAGGTTACGACTTGCCTTGTTGATCTAGTGCTGAGTCTTGGTCTTCAAAGTCTCCGTTCGCTCCTTCGGGATTAGCGTCTACCGGAAAAGAAAGCAACAAAACCAAATAAATACCAAACAGAGACTCAAACAAGCTCAAAACTGAAAATAAATGCCTCTGGAAGATAGAGCTTGATTTTAGAAAAAAAATTAGAAATTTGAATCGTCTCAATCGGAGTTCGTGTGAGAGAGAATGAGCTCCTGCAAAATTAAATCAGAGAAAATAGAAAAATGTATTTTTTGGAATTATTTTTCTAAAGAAAAACAGTTTTATTGCGCAATCGCTGACGTCATCCGAAATTTAATGGACTGGGTCCACGGCATTGTTCGGTTCACCGTGCACCCAGTGCACAGCTGACGTCGGCGCTTGCGTCGGCATTAGGGCTGAGGTGACGGCTGACGCAGCTGCTGACATGGCGCACACGCGGGCGCTGACGAGGGTTGCCACACATCGCGCATCGGCGGCACGACCGAATCGGACGGCGAGGAACAAGGGCATGGGCGGCGACGATGTGGCCAAATCCAGAGCACTCGTGGGCGATCGGACGGTCGAAATCTAGCGAAGAAGGACGACGGCGAGCGGTGGTGCTATTCCGCCGGAGCCGAGAGAGATGACATGAAACACGATGGAAGTTTACCGGATCGGGCACAAAACCTTAGGAAACTTGAAGAGCTCGACGCGAGGAACACGAAGAAGGCAATGGAAGCGACGAAGATGCAACGGCGACAGAGATAGAAGCGGCGAAAGGCTTCGGGCACGGCGGCGAACTTCGGCGAGCTCGGGTGAAGCGACGGCGGCGACTCGGGTGATGAGACCTATGGCAAACTAGGCGGTGCGGAGAGGGGAACCTCGGGCAGGGGTTGGCGGCGGCTTAAATAGCATGGGGAGGCGTGTAGGGTGCGGAATCCAAGAGCGACAACATGCAGCGCGCGATCTCCTGGCGTTTAGGGTTAGGGTTTCCCAGTCAGCGGCTCAGGCGACGTGGCTGCATTGTAGCTGCACACGTGGCGCAAATCGGACGATCGGCATGATGCGGGCTGGTGGCTGGCTAGGATGGGAGGAGCGGGCCGCGTAGGAAAGAAAAAAAAGAGTTGGTTCGGCGGAATAGATTCGGCCCAGAAGAAATTTTCCAAAAATAGAATCATTTTCTGAATTAATATAATTTCAGAAATTCAAATAGAAGCAAATAAATTCAAATAAATAGCAAATAAATTCAGAAAAATCTCCAAAAATACAGAAAAATTCCTTGGAGCACAATAAACCCAACTAAAACTTTTGTTTGATGAATAGTTTAGCCAAATTAAATCTTTTCATTATTAGAAAATTCAAATTAATCATTGATTAATTTGGAAAAACGCAAATGGTTCAATTTCAAGTTCCAACATTCCAAAACTCAAAATTTTGGGATGTTACAGTCTGTTAGCTTTTATGCTACTAGACTTTATTTTCATGATTTTTGAGGAAGTTCTGGTGATACAAAATCTTAGTTACTGATTCCTCATTTATTATTAAGTTCGTTTACTCGTAGTACGGATTTCAGAGATCATAATACTTAGGGTTATTTGGCTGACATAATTTATATGCACAGTATGATGAAATGAGATTATCTCTTCAAAATAAGGTAGTCCATATTTTGCGGAGCATTTCTAAGCTGATTCTATAAATTTTAGGATTTAAACAAGATGTTTTATTCACTGCTGAATTAGCCTATATGATATTATGGTTCTAGTTATAAATAATCGGATTAGCAATGTGTCGTGTACGAGTAGTTTTTAGCCCTACGTGTTTTTGCATGCATGGTGATTTATACATGCTGAAATCTACAAAATAAGGCTACTAGTTTCATTTACATGGTTACACACTTATTCTTGCGACACAAGTATTTTAGCTAAAGGTTTCTCATGCTCAACTGTTCTTATAATGTGTTTCCGACGACCATAACATTTAGGGGTATTGAGCTAGCAGGATTTAGATGAAAAGCAAGTTGTAATAAGAATATTTTTCTAGATTGTGGTAGTCCATATCCTAAACAATATTTCTAAGCTAATCTTCACAAAATTTGCATTTAGACGAGTTGCTTTATGAGTTGCCGAAAAGGCTTAAATGATCAGAAAGTGGACGTTATAAAGAATCGTATTTCATTTTAAGTTTGCGACTTCACTATACATGATTATTAACTTATTTTTCTGACATTAGTAGGGTATGATCCTAGAAGTGTTTTGAAACTGGTTTTGCATTATTTTGATTTTAGCCGCGATAGTTTATAAGCATATGGACATTAAAGGCCTTTATAAACTTAATTCAAATTAGCTCTTTTTTGCCAACTATTATGATCTTGTCTTTAAGAATATGCTAAGATTTGCTCTACCTATTCTGCTACTCAATTTATGAGGTTATATGTGCACATACATATGTTCATTTGCATGGATAAAGCTTATGATCATTATACACATTGAGTTTATGCACATACAATCTTTTGTTGCTGTCTTCATAATGCTTCAATAGAATTAAATCAGCCTCATGGTCATGCACATATTTATACTACTATTAGTTATTATACATGTGCACAGATATATGTATTTTACATACATCTTTTACACTTGGGTTATACTCCATTTATAAGACTTATTCAATTCAAGTTCGTTAAACATTTTGTTGCTATAAAGTAACTTAGTTTCATGATCCCTCCTGAGATATATGCATTTGTACATATGTGCAATACTGCTAGTTACTTATTATATGCATATGCATATATATACATTCTTTACTCTAGGAGCTCATTCTACTCATGAAACAATTCAAGTCAAATTCATTAGTTAAACATTCTGCCATATTCTGGAGTCCTACGAGGTTATACTAATATATAAACATCAATTCTACTCATTTCAGACTTCTTTTGCACAACTATGTATTTTTGGATATTTATAGTATTGCAATTATCCTTTTATAGAAAATGATTTAAAAAAAGATGAAATTGAAATATTTTTATATATTTTCATTTTTGGTAGTCTAAGGGTTCAAATAAAATTTGTTTCGTTCAATTCTGATTTTGTTTGCAAAATTTTTGTTTATAGCATATATTTAGGCTTTTTTTTAACTTTAAATTTCAAATCATCCATTGTTCTTTTTCAAAAAAAATTTGCCTATTCTGAATGTACTGGATTTTATATGAATTTATAATTTTGTTTCACATTATTTGGCTTAAGAATGCGAAAGATATTCACATTTGAAGTTGGCTTGGTTACGAAATTAGGAGAAAACCAGAAATACGCTTTCATGAATTGGAAACGGCTTTTCAATTTCATGATCTTTATTTAAAGCGCAACTGACCGACATGCGGGGCCTGAGTGTAGTGACTGCGTGAGGAGGGAGAGGCGACTGTGAGGTGGTGGCTGACATGGGAGACCCGTGTGACATTGACACAGAACATAGCATAAGCTTCAGCTCGTTTGCACGGCTTGCCACTGACGAAGCAGCACCAGAGTGGTCCAGCCGCTGGTGCAGTGAGCTTCAGAAGACCTAGCTGCACCTGGGGGTGGCACCGATTCGACCGAAGGTGAACCGAGGTGTGCTTCCACCGAGGTGGAGCGGCAGCGGTCATGGCGGCCAAGCCGTGCCGGCGAAAGACGGCCGGTCGAGTGTCATGGGTTCCAGATTGAGTATCTACGAGTCATTAGCATTCCATTTTACCTTCTCTTAGTGTCAGAGGAGGCTTGGTTTGAGCTGTCACCATGCGCCGTGGCTGAGGAAGAAGAGCACAAAGGGCGGCGAGTATCTGAGAGACAAAACTTCAAACAGAATGAGGGCTTTTGATCTATGCGTGTTGGTGGTGCTACTGTACCAAGCAATTGGGTTTTGGTTTAGTGTATCATCTAGAATCGAGTTTGCTCCGAGCTAAAAGTTCATACGGCCATGGCGGAAATGGAAGAGAATAGGACGTTTCGGCTAGAGAGAAGCGAGAGGAGGGAGAGGGGAAACGATGCGTGGCCTCATGCGATCCCAAGGGTGCTATTTATAGGTGGGAAATGGTGAAGATGAGCCCGCCTCGATCAAGAACTCGGTGAGAAGAAACCCACGTCCGCACAGGGGAAGGTATGGTTGCGGCAAAGGCAGGGCATGGTCGCTCAGCGCGAAACACGGTGAAGAGAACCACGTGACAATGTCCGTCGTGCTGGAGTCTTTGGATGATACGAGCTACAGCGACTGACACCATCAACAGAGGAGTCGAGCTTCGCTTTAGAGCACCAGCGATCGAAGGAGGAAGAAGGCTGGCGGTTTCGCTGACGGGTGGCCCCAACATGGTTCGGGTCCCATGGGCAGTGAGAGGAGAAGCGATTTCAGGGTTTTCAGTAGGTTGAGCCGGATAAGGCCATCTCCAACAGCATTCCCTAAATCTGAATCCCTATATCCCCATATACAGAATTTCCTAAAAAGATTCCTTCCCTATATCTCTTCCCTCTCCAACAGCATTCCCCAAATCCCACTCTCTATTTTCTCCCTCCTATAAAATAATAATATTTCATAACCACCATACACTGCCTTCTTCTGAAGCCGAACATCAATACTATTGCTTGACAATACATGCTGCAAAAGGGAACTACACTACTACAAAGCAAAGTAAAAGTACAACAACAACATAAGCACTTATCAATCTGACATGTATGCACCATTGCACTGGCACCATTGCAGAATCCTACTGTCAATAAGACTATAACAGTTATTTGCTATTGATTCAAAACCTTTGGAACAATAAAAGATGTCCATATTTAATGACATCCTGCAGAAATGTAATCTAGGAATTAACACATTACAACAGTTTAAGTGCACATAAACTTCCATCTCTACCATTTTCAAGCTTATCTAAAACTTCTCCCCAATTATATTGCAACTGTAAGCCCTTAAACATTTCTTACTGCACCACTTATAGTCAAACAACTTCTATTTACATCTGTTAAGTCGCTAGACTTGCTTTGTGACTTCACCTGATCATGTATCCTTAACTGAAAATTCCCAAGCTACTCGATCTGTTGCTCATAAAGTCTCTTCCTCTTCAAGCACTGTATTGCAGCTACAACAAAGAAAAGTTCAAAGCTTATAGTTAAGTCATTCTCCTCACTAGAATTCATTAGCCTCACAGGAAAAAAAAAACTCATGCCACATGATGACACTAAACAGTATGCAGCGGAATACAAGTAGATGGCTTTAGTGAACCCCTTGGCCTTCTGAACCTCCATATTTGCCTTTTTCACCAACAAATTTACCTTCTTTTCTAACATTTCAAGAGTCCGAAGCATATTAAGAAAGTTAGTTTGCAGATACAAACTACAATAAATTAATAAGTAAGAACACTATAACCACTATTACATGCTGTGTATGGAAAGAAACCCTTTACTCTGAAAGAGTGAAAGTCACTTTAAAGATTATCCAAGCAACATAGAGTAATTAAGATATCCAATTATGTGTTATGCAGTGTTGAATTGGGCTTGCCAAATTATCTGCTATTTTCATTCAGTCCTTCCATGCATTGAATAATTCATAAGTTTTACAATCCAGAGGAAGTAAGAAGACCACAGTTACGTACATATAATCCCTTTGACATTATTTTCTACTTTTACTAGTTTTGGAAGTGAGTGGTTACACCACTGCAATAGACCCACTGAAACAAGAAGCGCGCCAAACCCTAAGTTTCTAGCTTACACACCTTCCAACCATCAAACATAACTTTATTCTAGAACTGAAATAGCATCAAACATGACAAGCACAACAAATATTTAGTTCCTCACGCAATTTCATCGATTAAAACCATTTGGCCTGGACAGTTATTATTATATCAGAAACACTTTTGCGTCTCTCACTTTCGCAACCTGTGAGGACACAATTTACCTTTCTTTATCTTGTTACCGAGCACATAAACATCTGACCCTTTTATCACTACATGGCACAGATATAATGAATAGCTAGCTTCTTAGTATAAAACCCTCCTAATCTTTCGTAACCTCACAGCCAGATTTATATTGCAAAAGCAGTTGTAGCTTCCACTTACAGAAAAAAAACAATTAAACCGATCTACATCCATAGTCATAGGCATTAAACATCAACTTCTTAAACTCTAAGCTTAATTACCATACTACGGCAACAACAAACTAATTCCCAAAAAAGGATATAATATGATCAGGGCGAGAGGAACAATTTAATTGATCGATTCATTCACCTCGCTGAGCTTGTCGATGGAGGCGAGCACGGTGGCCTGGCTCTGCTCCTTGGATTTCCCGAACATTCTACTGAATACACCGACACAGCTGACTGCCTATCTACCAGATCGAATCAAATGTACGAGAAGAAATAGAAGCAAGGATCAAAATCGAGCAGCTTCTAGGTCGAATTCGATCGATGGATCGAACAGGTAGAAACATACTCCAGAATCAGAGCAGTCCTCTCGTGCTCGCGCCTCCTCGATCCTCGCTTCGTCGGGTACCTGGGCTTGTATCTCTTGGAAGTGGGAGTCAAGCTCTGATCTTCTTAGACGGGAAAGAAGGGGTTCATACATTGCGGTTCCACTCGATCCCGCAGCACCCGACGTCGATGGCGAGGCGGATAGGGTCAACAACGAAGCCGGTCACGCGACGCGATAGTTGGCCTCCAAGATGGTGCGCGACGGAGCGCTCGAGCGCAGGCTTGCCTTCTGGATGGTGTGGGAAGGAGCCGGGCATCGCCTCCACGCCAGATTTGGGACAGACCAGCGGAGCGGCTGCCTCCTCGCTGCTTCCTCGCGGGCGCGGGAGGAAGAATCGTTGCGCTCGAGAGAGGACGGGAATGCGATGGGGAACACAGAGAGAATCCTGAGATTTTGGGATTCTCTCTCCGATATGCAAAAATGGGGAACCAGATGAGTAATTTGTTGGAGCAGGAACAGTAGCGATTTTGAGTACAGATTCCTCATTTTATCGGTTAGAGAATGGGATGAGTAACATGTTGGAGGTGCCCTAAGGCCATTGAATCGGAGAGTCATCCACTCAAGAAATTATATGATAATTTTGTGAATGATTTTTAGATAATTTTATTCATACTGCAAAAATTTCAGATTTAAATACTCTGTACATAATTTATAAAAATTCTGACAATGTATTGTGCACAGATTTCAGTTTTCTATTTTTAAATTTTATGGGAGTTCATCAAAATTTTGTGAAATTTTTTTTAGGAGTTCATTTTAGCTACAGTGTACTTCAGTAAAATTTAATCTCTAAACAGTTTGTATTTAAGTTAATAAAATCTTGACATTCTGATTCTTGGATTTCAGCCTTTCTGTAATTAAATTTTTAAATATATTAAAACTTGTTATTAATTTATAATATTTTTAATGTTGATGTATTTCTATATCCAGAGGACTATATAAAATTTTTGTGTCGAAATAATGTAATATTATGTTTATTAAATTCTAAAATTGTCACTGTTGTTAGTCAAGGTTCATTGAATTCCTTTCTTTTCACATTTTATTACATGATATGACTTTTTAAATTTGCAATAGAGTCACTGGAGGTTCCCTGAGCTTGGGTAAAAATTTTATTTATTTTATTGGTATAGTATTTTATTCTTTTCTTTTCCCTTTTTACTTAAGATTATATATATAAAGGATTTCCCCATTGAAGCAGAAATCAAGAAAATCCAGGAAAAGACAAGAAGATCCAGAAAACTCAGAAAAAGCATCAGTAAATACAATTAGGGGTTTAATATTTAATTCCTCATTATATTTTGTGTTTTATAATGAAGAGAAAAGGAAATCAATACAATGAAAGATTTCTTAAGAACCAAAATTCCATATAATTTCAGATTAGTTGGAATTTCAGGGTAAATTTTTATTTTCAACTCATTTTCATATTTTTTTAATTTGGGAGAAGAGATTTTATATCGCAACTTATATATGCTGCTTAAGATTGAAATTCAAGAAAAAGGAGAAATAAATGATATTTTGTTTTAAAATCTTTATTCCAAATAAAAATTTTATTTAGTTTTGTTTTTAAATTTTAAATTTTCATTTTCCTTATTTTTGAAAGTTTTGGGATGTTACAAAGTATAACACCAAGCTACTCAAGTTCAGACTATGCTAATTTAAGACATGTTCAAGTGCAAATTGTAATATCCTTGCTAGCAAGCACAAGCAAGACTGTCATTTTTGCATGATTTCAACTAGTGCAACACTTAGCATAATCTCCAAACTAGAAATATAGCTATACAATGGATCAAATAGATGACCTAGTGTTCAACCTAACCAACACTTTGGGGAAGCTAAAAGTGCATAAAAGATCCTTCATGCTCAATCATCTTTAATGCAAAATTTTTTGTTTTAAAACTTTAATGCACATAGTGGGGTGCAAATGTTTCACATTATTTACATTCTTTACCCACTTTTCTTTTTTTATTTGCATTCTTCAAGTGTAATTGACTCCAGCCATCGTCGACCATCTCAAGAAGGAATCTTAAAAGAATGGTCTTGGTCATACACGATACATTTCAAGTTCATCCCAAGTGCAATGGGAAGCATTGTCGTAAATGTAAAGCGTTGAGATCAATTTGCACACAAAAGTCAAAATTTGGACCATTTTTGCACTTAGATTCATGAGCATGTGAAGCAATTTAGTATGGATCAATCTAACTTCACCCAAGTTGCTATATGGACTCTAGTAGAAATCCAAGATTTCACAAATTATTGCATATGCACCTAGTGAGGAAACATAGAAAGTAAAAGCTACAAGTTTCATCAAGTTTTCATTAAAGCTCAATTTTTATTTTTAACAAGCTTAGCATAATGAAGCAAAAATGAACTTAGACATGGCTAAGCTAGCAATGATCTTCAGAAGAGTAGCAAGGTGCATAGCATGAATGATATCTTATTTGCATAATAGACAAAGCTCATTAAAACAGAAAATAAAGTCTATATGCAATGCATGAAACAGATTCTCAAACTCCCCCTCAACAAGTGAATCAATTTTAAGCATAAATTCTGGTTCAAGTTGAGTTATTAGCAGAATTAAGTTAAGAGAACTCCCAAATGAACCCAACAGAAACCAGAAACACAAAATGAGGAAAGAAAGCCGAGAAACTACAAGCTAAGTGGCTATAGAGCATAGAAAAGATGATAGAGAACACTATGGTTTAGACTCGCTCTCATCTTCCCCCAATGACTGACATAAGAAAGCTGACTCTAAAACCCAAGATAGGGAGTACATATAGACCCTGTCTACCTAGGAGGCTCAACCCTGCTAGAGCTATAAGACTATGAGGGAACTCAATATAGAGAGAAGAGAGAACATCTAATTGTGCATGATAACAACCTATAGCATAAGATGAGAGGTCTATACAAAGTATGCCAGAAGTCTAAGTGAAGTGAACTCAAAACTCTAGCACCAAAGCCCAAAAACACCCAGAAGATACAAAAGAAAGGAAATGCTGGAAGTAAATAAATATAGTACAAAATATACAAACCAGCTTCCCCTCAAGAGATGCCGTAAGGGCACACGCAAGCTCTCCCGTGAAGGCCACAAACCTAGAGCTATCCAAAGGCTTGGTAAATATATCAGCAATCCGATGGTCACTCTCCACAAACTGAAACACTATATCACCCTTCTCCACATTATCTCTAAGGAAGTGATATCTAATGTCAATATGCTTGGTCCTAGATATCTATGTTTAATCCAAAGACCCGCAAGGTCGATCTCATCCAAAGCACCTACTACAGCAACCAGCGGCTACAACGTTGTCGAAGGTTAGAAATCGATAATAAACTTATACTTTTGGGTACCATCGGGTTATCAGAGTCAAGCAAAAAATTGGAGGCACACGATGTAGACAGGTTCGGGCCCCTCGACGGAGTAACACCCTACTTCCTGTGTGGATGATATATGTATTTAGTGGATGGAATACAGAGCAATGTGTCTAGCCCTAGTTACAAGGAAGATTGAACTTAGGCTAAGTCTAAGCTAAGGTTGGAGGTTGACGAAGCACAGGTCGTCGACTCCTGGTTGCTCTGCGTAAAAGCTCTAAAAGTCTTCTCTTCGTTTGGCTTGGAAGTATTCTCCTTTTTCCCCTTTCTTGAGGACCCCTACCCCCGACCTTATATAGTCGAGGTAGCCCAGCCTCAAGTCGAGTTGTAGTCGGTTTGAAGTACCAGATCATAGCCGATGAGGGGTCCATCGTCGCATGATCTTCACAGCATATCCAAACTTCCCTGAATATCAGGCATACTCGAGTTGGTTTCCTCGTAACGGGAATATGATTGAGTCCTTCATAATATGGAACTATCCTTTTCGCGCATATCTTATCCCATAGAACTGGGCCCGTGATATCTAGAGTATCTTTATGTTGCTAGGAAATATCCTTCGTGTATCCCGCATATGCTCATACCCTATATTTAGATATTTGACAAATGTACTCGGTCTAAGCAGTGGACTATGCAACTCTGGACTGTGCCAGAAGTGCTCTTCCTACCTATCCTACAGCCAGCAAAATCTGCATCTGACAAGGCTTGAAAAGACAGAAAGAAGAGCAAGAGTACCAAATACCATAGTCAATAGTAGCTCGAATGTTCCTGAAGATGCGCTTCACCGCTTGGTGTTGAGAGGCATAAGGAGAAGCCTAAAATCGAGCTCACAGACACACAGCGAAGTGTATGTCCGGTCTCGAAGCAATGGGGTACAAGTGGGAGCCGATCATGCTCCTGAACTCTTTCTGATCAACTCGCTGATCACCATCCTCATCACGCATTAATTGTTGATTAATGCATATTCTTGTGAATAGTGCTATGTGATGTGTTTCTTGTTTGTGTTGGTTGCAACTCCTATGGGCACCCGAAAATATAAATCGATACTCACTCGTGCGTTGGACTTAGAGGAGACACCCATACTCCACTTAAGCATATGCTCACTGTCACCCAAAAGTCTTGTGCACGGAGTATTAACTAGATAGCCCTTACTCAAACAAATATGAGCTACCTAGTTGCACCGTACACACTTACGCGACAAATATAATTTTGATTCTATTCCGAATAACCATACTGGGATTGAAACCAACCTATCCAAGCATAGCACCCGTCGTCCATCTCAAAACCTTGGTATCGCCCACACCCACTGAGGGGAGGGCGAAGCAATAGTCAAGGAACGATGGTCGCACGTGCACATGCGTCGAATGGTTGATAACAATTCCGGGTACTCGGATATGTGTCTAGCACTAGTTCCCAAGATCAACGCCTAGTGCCCACATATCTTGCATTCAAGATGCATCATAACACACACATGTCTAAGCATTTGGCATAACATAAGCTTAAACTAGAAACTATTACAATTACATGATATTACAAGTACATGGCTGACCAGCCAAATATTACATACAAAAGTAGAACGTAGCGGAGATTATGCATAAACCAAAAGTAGGATAGCAGTATGCCCATCCATAAACCCATAGGCAACCAACTAGGAAGAGCCCTAGTTTATCCGTCCACATAGTCGTCGGACCCCAGTTCAAAGTACGAGACGTCGGGGTACTCTTCCATACCTTCGTCTATATTATTTAGAATGAGCAACAATGAGTACATGTATGTACTCGCAAGACTTTAGTGTATGGAAATACAATAAATACAAGGTTAGATCAAGGATAACAAGCCACTACTCTAAGTCTCATTTTCAGCATAAGGCATATTTTATTTGCAAGTGAATGTTTCATCAAACGATAACAGAATTATAAAGAACATTTGTTGTGAAACTAATAACAGTAAGTAAAGTTCAATATCATCATTTCATAGCCCTCCTTGGCTGTGAACAGCAAGTAAACAAAACCATCCTTGGCTCTCAAGTTTACCAACCTGTTCCAACACCGGTTCCAAAAGTTTTCACAAAAACACAAAAATAAGACTATACTTGACATTATTTTTCTAAGTTGCTCATGACCGTGAGCACGGCTAATTAATTAGATTTAAATCTCTGCAGAGAGTGTACACTTTACTCACATGATACATTCTAGCAATCATGTCAACCATGCCTCGCGATACTCACTGTACCCGATTTGCTAGATTGTGACGAAATCGTTCAACTAGCTAAAGCTTAGCCTTGCACCAGCCCCAGTGATGTTAAACCCTTGCCATGGTCCGGATATCTAGACCTGCACACACTGTACTAACAATGGTTTACGCCCCATCGTGTCCTCTCCCCATGGCAAGGCATACACTGTTGTATTGGAATGCTTTAGCCCCAACACCTCGATGAAAGGAGCACTTTACGAGCGATACCGTACCCCGTAGTGCCCTTACTACTACGGCCTACCAAAATACAATGCTAAACCCCAACTAATCTACTAAGCTAAGGTTATCCCGTACTAACACATGTTGTTTCACCAAATTACATAGGTGATAGCATCAAGTTCGGTCCTTAACTGACCCGGGCGAGAATCTCCACCTATCTACGCGAGAGGTCCCTCCTCACACCTCAAGTTTAAACAATAACTCGCCCATGTCTAAACCATAAGTTTTGGGTTGGATTTTTACCAAAATACACGGAAACCATAACTCAGCTTCGTACCTTTACAAATTGCAGAAGTTTGAATGGAAATGAATCCCAACATTTAAAAGACGTTCTAATAAGCATGTACATGAGAAATTTCACATTTAATACCCAAAATGACACTAAGTAATGTCTACACCAAAAGCTAAGTTTACAATAGTAGGTGATCAAGTGTCAAGGTAATGGCAATGCATACAAATGGGAAGTAACTACCGGTACCCACAACATAGCAAGTTTATCATTAACATATGCACATGCATATAATTTGCTAAAACAACATAAATATCTTGAAATAATGGGGTCAACATGATAAAAGGAGGGTTCTTTCCTTGTTGCTCATCGTCCGGTATGTAATCGGGGTCGTCGGTGAGGTCGTCATCGACGGATTCTGAAGCATTGGCGTCTACATGTTATATAACGAGAATTTGAGACAAATAGCAAACAACAACTTGTCAATAAGGGAAAAAAGAAATCAGATGTAAATACCAAATGAAACTTACCAAAGAAGATTAGGGTGGTTTAGGGTTCTAGAGTTATCACTTTGTGCATGATGGTTCCATTAGTACTTTGTTTGAGTATGGCCCTTTTCATGCATATGTTACTTTTATTCTTCGAATTCAGGAAACTAAAGTTATAATCATGTATAAGGATATTTAAAAATTCAAAAGGTTAAAATTATGTATTTTCATATTTATAATTTTGAATTGAAGAGGCTAAAATTATTTGGATTAATATAATTAAGACATTAGTAAAGGTATTACATATGGGTAGTACTTAACCCCAGATGCTTTTGCATAAAAAGTGATTTGTACATGTTAGGTCTATTAAGTTTAGGCTAATGGTTATTCATTCATGGTTTTAAGATGATTCTTGCGATACAGATACCTTAACTACTGGTTTCTAGAGCTTGATTATTCATATTATGGATTTTAGCGTTCATAATACTTAGGGTTATATTCTTAATAGGATTCAGATGCAAAGCAGGTTGTAATGAGGCTATTTCTTCAGAATAAGGTAGTCTTTGCCCTAAAGAGCTTTTCTATGCTGATCTTATTAATATTGGTGTTTAGACGAGATGTCTTATTCAATGCTGAAAAAGCATAAATGATTTTAAAGTTTACGCTATAAGGGGTCAGATTTCGTTTTAAGTTTGCGACTGCACTTTACAAGATTACTTAACCATTTTTCTGGCATTATCATGGAACAACCCTAAAAATGTTTTAAAACTAGTTCTACGACATTTTGCTTTTATCCACGGTAGTTTTCATATAAGTGAACAATATAATATGGCCTTTTATGGACTTAATTCTAACTTACACAAACATGAAATATTCTTGCATAAACAGAGAGAGAATCATTTTTCAGGTTCATAAGATTTGGTTTCATCAAATTTGAAGTTCAATTGCACATGTTATGACTATTTGAACCATGCAAGGATCGATATTGACCTATTTATCAATTTGATGTAAACTATGACAAAATCTAAATATTTTTATATATCTGGAAAGCTTGTGACCTCAAGATCATGACAAAAGTATTTTACCAAGATTTGAGTTTATTTTATCTAAGTTTTAACTATTTTGATTTTCTATGCATGAAAAGCAATCTATTTTCAATTTGAATCAAACTAAATTCAAATATAAATGTTTTTGTAGAAATGGGGAACTTTAAGTATTATAATTTTCCATAATTAATTTCATGATTTTAGGAGTTTTGGTCTGTATATTGTAATAGTAACTATCTTAAGGTAAACTCAAGTTTTTTTTTCAATTAATTAAAATTTTGTTCAAAAATTAAATACTTTTACACAAATGAGTTTATTAGGGTCTCAGGAGCATATGAAAATTTATTTCATGATTTTAGAACCTAGGGTTTTTAATTCTTGTATAAAGACCATATTAGGGTTTATTTTAAATTCGAATTTAAATAATTTAAACTTAGGTTCAGAAATAAATATTTTCACATATTCAAATACAAAATGATTTAACATGAATTTATAGGTTTGTTTCACTGGATTTGGAGTTGAAATGCAACACATATCAAAGTTTAAAGCTTGTCGGTTGAGAAATGTTCCAAGAAGGTGAAAATACGCTTCCTGTGTTAGAAGACGCCTTTACTGATTTAACCTTCTCTATCCCGCGCTGACTGACAGTAAGGCCCCACTGCATAGAGGAACAAAACAGAGGGTCTCGGTCATGGCGTTGCCGGCGGCGGGACAAGGCCGGAGGCGAGCGTTCGTCGGCGGGGTGAGCTCCAGGGGATCATGACGCAACTGGGGAAGGTCTTGGCGATGGCTAGCGTTCATCCGAGCGGGCCACCACCGGTGAGGGACTGCGGTGAGTTCGGCCGACTGAGGATCATCAAGATGGCCTTGACATTGTCTTTGGTGAGACCGTAGTCTTGCTGTTGAGAGAGCAAGACATCTATGAGGTCGCCGGTATCTTACGACTCGTCGTCGACGTCATGATGTGGTACTACTGACGACAATGGCTTGGCGTCGGCGTGTTCATCCATGAGCTTGTTGAACAAGTTGTGACAGATAATATAGTCCTGAACAGCTCTTGTGTTAGTTTGTTTCTTTTCTGAATAAGCTAGGAAGTAGTCACCGTGGCCTGAGCGAGCATCTCGATCACAGATATAAGTAGAGTTCATCGCGCGTTTTGTTCACGCGGGAACGCGTCAAGGACACCCGCGTCGCCCGGCACGCCTGAGGATCATGGGATGGCGCGAGACGAGGAGCGACGTGCCGCGCAGCGCGGGCGTAGAGGCCGGAAGGCCACTGCATGTATTTGTTATTTATACCTCAATTAAACTCAGTAAAGAGTGTGGGTAATAGCCGCACCAAAACCCTGCGTGTTCATCTTGTTCATGTGAGTCCTCTGTTTTTTTTAACGTGTGTTCTTGTCTTCTTGGGTAAGTCTTGGCAAGCAGAGGAGCTGCGGCGCCAGCGGTTGGCAGAACAATTGGTATCAGAGCTGCGTCGGCACACGGGACCATGTCGGCACCACGACAACCGCCGTCTCGATGGAGTACTCCACCGCGAGCTCCTCGTAGTCCGAGATCGCCGTCGTGAAGGCCGAACCGGAGGGACGTTACCGGGCGTGGGGTCATCATCGAGCGCGTCATCGAGAGAACCGTGGTGGGCTCGACGAGCTACCCCGTGCTCTCGAAGGCCAACTACCCGGACTGGGCTGCTCTCATGTGGGTCATGCTACAAGCGCGGGGCCTGTGGGTGGCCGTGACGGAGGGCACCGACGACTACGTCGAGGATCGAATGGCACTCGAGGCCATCGCGAAGGCAGTACCGGCAGAGATGATGGGCACCATCGCCGGCAAGGCCACGGCCAAGATCGCGTGGGACGCTATCAAAACCATGTACATGGGAGTCGATCGTGTGCGCAAGGCAAAGGCGAACACACTGCGGCATGAGTTCGACAGCCTCAAGTTCAAGGATGGCGAGACGGTGGATGAATTCGGCATCCGCATCAGTGGGATCGCGAACCAGCTCGCGGTTCTCGGCGACGGCTACAAGGAGGAGGAAATCGTGCGTAAGTTTCTCCAGTCGCTCCCGCAGAGGTTCTTGCAGGTCGCCATCTCCATCGAGACACTGCTCAACCTCGACGAGATCTCGGTGGAGGAGCTCATATGCCGGCTAAAGGCTATAGAGGAGCGCCACGATCTTGCTCCCGCAAACTCGATTGCCAGGCTGAACCTCACTGAGGACGAGCTCGTAGCGCGCGTGTCATCACGGCTGCAGCTCTCTGGTGAGGGATCGAGCGTTAGAAGGTCATCGTCATCATCAAATCGTAGCAAGGGTCGCGGTCGCGGACGCGGAAAGGAAGGCGGTGGACGCGGTGGCAAGAGCGGGCGCGACGGCGGCACGGTAGGGGCAGATGAATGCCGCTACTGTGGAAAGAAGGGGCACTGGGCTCGTGAGTGCAGGAAGAAAAAGAAGGACGAGCAGGCCCATGCGGCCCAGGTAGAAGATTAGGGGGAGCCCACGCTGCTACTGGTCTCGACCTCGGTCAACATCGTCTCCACCTTTCCGGCAGCGGCGACACCAAACATTTCTTCCTTCTCAAATCCACCGGCGATCCACCTTGACGAGAGCAAGCTATTCGTTCAGCTCAGCGACAAGGGAGAAGACGACTGTACAAGATGGATCCTCGACATCGGCGTCACCAATCACATGACCGGGGAGCGTTCGGTCTTCTCCGAGCTCGACACCGGTGTCCATGGGATCGTCCGCTTCGGGGACGGCTCTGTGGTTGGAATTGAAGGGCGCGGGACAGTGCTCTTCAAATGCAAGACTGGCGAGCACCAGGCTTTCACCGGGGTGTATCACATCCCGCGCCTCACTGCCAACATTGTGAGCTTGGGCCAGCTGGAGGAAGGCGGCTACAAGATCTTGCTAGAGATGGGCTTCCTCAAGATCTAGGACCAGCGGCGGCTGCTGGCAAAGGTGGCACAGGCGGCGAATCGCCTGTACGTGTTGAAGCTCGACATTGGGAGGCTGGTGTGCTTGGCGGCGCAGGGCACCAGCACGACGTGGCGGTGGCATGCCAGATTCGGCCACTTAAACTTTCGTGGGCTATGGCGGCTCGCTCAGGAGCAAATAGTGTGTGGACTGCCACAGATCGACCACGTCGACCAGGTCTGCGACAATTGTCTCGCCGGGAAGCAGAGGCGCCTGACGTTCCTGAGCGAGGCCAAGTACCGCGCAATGCACAAGCTAGAGCTTGTGCACGGCGACCTTTGCGGGCCCGTGACGCCAACGACGCCAAGCGGGAACAAGTTCTTCTTCCTGCTCGTTGACTATCTGAGCCGCTTCATGTGGCTCATCTTGCTGAGCACTAAGGACCAGGCGTCGGCGGTGTTCACGACGTTCCAAGCGCGTGCCGAGGTTGAGGCCAGGAGAAAGCTAGGAACTTTGTGCACCGATCGCGGCGGTGAGTTCACGGCGCGCACCTTCATTGACTACTGCGTGCAGGAGGGGATCCAGAGGCACTACACCGCGCTGTACACGCCTCAACAAAACTGCGTCGTGGAGAGGCGTAATCAAACGGTCATGGGCATGGCCAGGAGCATGATGAAGGCCATGTCCATGCCGGGCTGGTTCTAGGGGGAGGCGGTGACCACGGCTGTGTTCATCTTGAACCGATCATCCACCCAGAGCATCGATGGGAAAACTCCATTCGAGGTATGGTACGGGATCAAACCACCTGTTCATTTCTTCTGCACCTTTGGATGTGTGGCACACGTGAAGACCGGGGGCAAGACCCTCACCAAACTGGAGGATCGGAGCACGCCGATGGTGTTCGTCGGCTACGAGCAGGGCACCAAGGCTTGGCGCTTCTATAATCCTGTCTCGCGGAGCGTTCACATGTCACGGGATGCGGTGTTTGAAGAGGATTGGCCATGGGAATGGGGCGCTGACAAGGGAGCTGGGACGGATGACGAAAACGAGCAATTTTGTGTCGAGTTCGTCACGATCGGGGGAGCGCGAGATGAGCCTAGGACCGTGGCTGTGCAGGGCACGCCAGCAGCAACGCCTGCTCCGCTCTCGTCGTCCTCTGCACCAGCAAGCGCGGCGATGCCCACGTGCGGGTCTGAGACCCGCACAGCAGCGTCACCGGCTTCACCAACCCTAGTTGAGTTCGCGACGCCGCCAACGGGGGAGCTTGATCTCGGCCACAATCACGACAACGCGCCACTGTGGTTCCAAACTGTGGACAATATCCTTAGTCCGACGTCGCCACCAGGCCTCGCTGACCGAGAGCTCACGGAGGAGCTGCTGGCTACGATTGGGGATGAGCCAACAACGGTTGAAGAGGCAAGGGCAATCAAGGAGTGGCGCATGGCCATGCTGGAGAAGATAGCCTCAATCGAAGAGAACAAGACGTGGTCCCTGGTTGATCTGCCCAGGGGTCACCGCGCCATTGGCTTGAAATGGGTTCTCAAGCTCAAGCGTGACGAGCGCGGCGAGGTGGTTAAGCACAAGTCTCAGCTTGTTGCGAAGGGATATGTGCAGCGGGAAGGCATCGATTTTGAAGAAGTATTTGCTCTGATTGCGAGGATGGAGTCGGTGAGCGTGGTACTGGCCGTGACGGCGCACCGCGGCTGGTCCGTGCACCATATGGACGTCAAGTCTGCTTTTCTCAATGGCGAGCTAGCAGAGGAAGTCTACGTTGCACAGCCTCTGGGGTTCACCGCTGCTGGACATGAAGAGAAGGTCCTCAAGCTGCACAAGGCATTGTATGGGCTCCGTCAAGCACCGTGAGCGTGGAACGCAAAATTGGATGCCAGTCTACACGAGCTTGGGTTCACCAGGAGCAAGTGCGAGCATGGTCTTTACATGCACGGCGCGGAGGTGTCAGGGTTGGTGGTGGGTGTGTACGTAGATGACTTGATCATCATGGGGGAGTCCTCCGGCGAGATCGAACAGTTCAAGTCAGAGATGAAGAAGCTTTTTCAGATGAGCGACTTGGGAGCTCTGTCTTACTACCTCAGGATCGAGGTGAAACAGGGACGGCGCGGCATTGAGCTGCGCTAGAGTGCGTACGCCATCAAGATACTCGAGAAGGCGGGGATGGGCGGCTGCAATACGTGCGCAACACCGATGGAGGTCAGGCTGAAGCTGTCCAAGGCGAGCACCTCACTGGCAGTGGATCCAACAACGTACCGTAGTCTTATCGACAGTTTGCGATACCTGCTTCACACCCAGCCGGAGCTCACCTTCAGCGTCGGGTACTTGAGCCAGTTCATGGAGGAACCAAAGCAGGAGCACATGGCGGCCATGAAGCACTTGCTCTGCTATGTCGCGGGGACGATCGACTACGCGCTGTTGTACACTGGCAGTGACGGCGGCGAGCTTGATCTCCTGGGGTACAGCGACAGCAACATGGCCGGGGACGTCGACGACCGCAAGAGCACGACGGGCGTGATCTTCTTCCTCAGCGGCAACCCTGTGACTTGGCACTCGCAGAAGCAGCGCGTGGTGGCATTGTCATCATGCGAGGCAGAGTTCATCGCAGGAGCAGCGGCAGCATGCCAGGCTGTCTGGCTCAGGCGCTTGCTGGGGGATGTAATCGGCGTCAAGACCTCCCCACCAAGGCTCAAGATGGATAATATGTCAGCGATTGCACTCAGCAAAAATCCCGTGCTTCATGATAGGAGCAAACATATCGACACCAAATTTTACTTTATTCGTGAATGTGTTGATAGCAGGGACATCAGCTTGGAGTTTGCAGGTACTCAGGAGCAACTTGCGGATATTCTGACAAAGCCACTCGGGAAGGTACGTTTTCAAGAACTTCGTGAGAGGATTGGCGTCACCAAGCTCATTTGATCAGCACCAAAGTTAGGGGGAGATTGACAGATAATATAGTGCTGAACTGCTCTTGTGTTAGTTTGTTTCTTTTCTGAATAAGCTAGGAAGTAGTCACTGTGGCCTGAGCGGGCATCTTGGTCACGGATATAAGTGGAGTTCGTCGCGCGTTTTGTTCGCACGGGCACGCGTCAAGGACGCCTGCGTCGCCCGGCACGCCTGAGGATCATGGGATGGCGCGAGACGAGGAGCGACGTGCCGCGCAGCGCGGGCGTAGAGGCCGGAAGGCCACTGCATGTATTTGTTATTTATACCTCAATTAAACTCAGTAAAGAGTGTGGGTAATAGCCGCACCAAAACCCTGCGTGTTCATCTTGTTCATGTGAGTCCTCTGTTTTTTTTAACGTGTGTTCTTGTCTTCTTCGGGAAGTCTTGGCGAGCAGAGGAGCTGCGGCGCCAGCGGTTGGCGGAACAAGTTGTCCCACCTCTTGCTCATCCCCTTGGGCTTGGCACAGACCACCCTTGCGAGCACGTCCACCATTGCCAGCCTTGGGAACAGGTCCTCGATGTTGAAGCTGTTGGAACACAAAAAGAGGAACAAATAATCAACTCAAAAATTTTGCAGCCGACCAAACCACTGAGTCAGAAGCTCTCTGTGTATTACATTGCTTCTTTTCTCTTCTTATGTTTACAGGGCTCTCTACACAGCCTTATAAAGGTTATTTACACGGCAAGACTCAGCCGACTCGGTTTCAATTCAACGTTCGACTCGAAGTCTAAAATCTTTTCTAAAACAAACTTACCTAATTACAAATTTTTCAAACTAAACTTTCCTAATTACAAGATTATCTCTATCAATCACCCCCTTAATCTTGTAACACAACTCTAGCTTAAGTCGACATCTAATCTCCTGATGCATCTCTAAGGAGTTCCGCCTTCTTCTTACTGGCTATACCACTGGTGACGCATCTCGTCGACGATTATAACCTTTTGCTTCAGCCCCAATTGTCTTTTCACCGGTAACACAACTTGACGGCAACACAGACTCGCATTAGAGTTTACCCATGAGAAAACTTGGACACACCTACAAAAATTATCATGCGCACACACATCTAGAACGACAACCACAACTCCTCAACATCCTGGACTCATCTTCGACGAACTTGACTTTGGACGTCAAACACACCTCTTCATCGTCCCGGACTCGACTTCCACACGCAGCGACATCCTTTTGATCTTCTCATGCAGCATGATCTCTTCTGATGCGCACGATATCTCTGAATGAACTCGCATATATTTATCTTGTGGACACAACTCGCATAAGAACACATACATTGAACACCTGGAGGGAGGAATAAGAACATGTAAGTACACGAAACAATTTTTTTCTTTTTCTTGTGCACTGTACTACCACCAAGAGAACTTTGCTTGCTGCCGCTGCACGAAGATCACCTGCAGCCTCACCTTACCTTTCCTTACTGCAGCTATTGCCGGAGGAGGTCTTCATCACGTAGCTTCCTTCCACCACACGTCACCACCGCATGGAGCTTCTCCCTTTTCTTGCGCAGCAGATGCACCTTTTCTACCTTTTTCTTGACGGATGGCTCTAGGAATATGCTCCTGGACTTCCTTGCCACACGCCTTAGCGACGTCAAACTTCCCGACACATGCCGGCGAGAAGGCCCTGAGCGCTGCCTGGCAACCATGCTTCTTGCCCTTGCACGCGCCACCTTGGGAGGGACATGTCCTCACAGAACACGCGCCAGCCGATGTTGCGCTGCACGGTTGACCGTCCCGAGAGTCTCCTCCTCTCGAGGCAGCAGTGAGGGTTTCGAATCCGGAGCTCTGATAATTATTGGAATACAAAAAGAGGACCAAATTAACAACTCAAAATATTTGAGTACGCAAGACTTGAACCCTTGACCTACGGTCTCGACAGCAACGAACAAACCACTGAGCCAAAAGCTCTCTATATATTGCACTGCTTCTTTTCTCTTCTTATGTTTACAGGGCTCTCTACACAGCCTTATAAAGGCTGTTTACACGGCAAGACTCAACCGACTCGGTTTCAATTCAACGTCTCACTCAGAGTCTAAAATATTTCCTAAAACAAACTTTCCTAATTACAAATTTTTCAAACTAAACTTTCCTAATTAGAAGATTATCTCACTACTACACAAATATACATCACAATCGGTTCTTTTTTATTATCACAGTCGAATCTGGTGGCGACACAAAGTCATGAGACAGAGATGAGGCAGCATTATTACAGTCGGTTCTTGCCCGATAGAGATGACAGCATCATCTCTATCGCTTTTTAAAAAGAACCGATAGAGGTGAGTTGATCATCTCTATCGCTTTTTACAAAGAACCGATAGAGATAATAGACTCATCTCTATCACTTCCTAGAAAGAATCGATAGAGATGAATACCCTCATCTCTATCGCTTCTTACAAAGAATCGATAGAGATGAGCGTCACATCTCTATCATTTTCTTGTGAGAACCGACAGAGATGAAGGGCTGTGGTGGTGCTATTTTCTAATTCACCCTCCAATCAGCACATATTTCATACAATATGCACATATCACATTTACACAGAAATTACAGACAACATATCACATTGAAAGAACATGAACACTTTGTTACAACAAACACATATCACATTTGTTAACAAAATAGAACGTAAACATGCTTAACCATAAGTACACATGCAATCGCATTCAAATATGTAATATTGTTCACATCTGGTCTAGTAGGAGCTTTCGGGATCTCTAAACCGTCCGTCCTCCGACAAGCATTCTATCCAGTACCACTGGCATAAGTGGTCTCGTATCTGGTTGAGTGAGTGATGTCTACATTCTTTTGGGGATATTGGTATGCTGCAAAATAGAAACGAGTGCTCTAATTTAAGTTTTCAAATTTCTATGTGAAAGACTAATTGTATAATAATGCATGTACTACCTTAGGAAACAGTGCAGTAGGCAATCAAGATCACCATGTGTTGCATGACATACAAACCACAGCGGTCGTCGCTGCCCTGTTGATAACATTGTGAAGAAAGAAAAATAAATTAAGAGACGAAGAAAATATGTCAGAAAATCTAAATCTTATATATGATAGCCACTTGTACCCTAAAGCGGACATACTCCAGCTTGGAGCCCTTTTGTCGTCGTGTGTCCCTCCTGCTTCGACGTATTCCTTGAAACCCCTATATACATTGGAGAGATGCCGTCAAGTAAAAAAATAATGAACGTAGTTAAATATAGAAAATATTAGATAAGAGTGGCGCACTTATTGCTCCAAAGGAGGCTTGATCGCGTAGACCATCGGTCTCTTATCAATCGAATTAAAAGTGTACACTTTGTTGTCACTCGGAAGGAGCACGAGTAGAACCCAATGGTTATTTATTAAATGGTATGCAGCGAAGAAAATAAGTTCACACACGGTTTCAATGCGTAGAAGAAATTGAACGGTGAAGTAGCACTTACTCCTCGTGGTACGGGAGTAGAATGAAGTCCTTCTTCGACTCAGCTTGCAATGTCTTCTTGATGTAGGAGGCAACCCATTCCGGTTGAAGCCTAGCCATCGTCGCGAACACAAGCTCAGGGTCGACGAACCCAACTAGTTGTCGATTCGTCACGACCCACTGCCTCATCGCCCTGCAACTCGCATTGAATGTTAAAAAGCGTAATGCAAAATCCTATGGAAGTTATAAGGTCGTGCAACGTGGTGCGATACTCACAACGTCCAGGATCGTACAGTACAAATATCGATGGATATCAGTTGGTACAGATGGAACAGATCCTCAAAACTAACTAGAATGTCCTATCCTCCTCGCGGTGAAAATGTCCCTTTCTGTATCTAACATTGAAGTCGACACGCTCACTCTCTTTCACTTTGTCAACGTACCATCCATGGAGCTGTCGAGTTCATATACCTAGAGCATTCAATTTGCTGAGAGGCAGAAGGGGCTTTCCATGTATGTAGGCCTTAAATTCATAAGGCTTCTCTGTGGTCTGTGTCGGCTCTCCTTTCTGGGCCGAAGGAGTCTCCGAGACCGGGACAGTGGGCTTTTCATGTACTTGAGGGGGCGCTGTGGTCTTTGTGAGCCTTGCCTTTTTAGCAAAGGTCTCTAGTGGTTCTGTGGTTGTTGTGCTAGTCCTTTTATGCACCAGTTCTGTACTTTGTGCAGGACTCGTCACGGTCGTGGGAGCAGACGTAAGTGCGGTCCGCAACAGGCTGGATCAGAAGCCCCCTACAGCGACACGTTGATCTCGAACAGCTTGCGGAAGAGCTTGTTCCGGTCTTCCTCCCGTAGGTACTTGCCCACCACCGCTCGGTATACGACGTCGTTCGTGAACGAGCCCAGCAGCTCGTTCATGTCCACCGCTGTGCCAGGAGCGGACGTAGACGCAACACGGATAGATCTTGGCCATCGCGATGCGCACCTCTTCCTGGCGGCCATGGCGGAAGGAGTGCACCTTCTTGGCGCAGAGCATGTGTGCGTCGTGACAAGCTTTCTTGCCGTCCGCCAGTAGTCGCCAAGAGCGGCGAAGGCGACGTCCGACGACCAGTAGAAGATGATGCCGGCGACAGGGGACGGCGCCCTGGAGGCGAACACGCGGTCGTGCGTGTGGAGGACGGGAAAGGATGCTTATGATCTCGTGTGGTTGTGGCAAAGTAGTAGCGTAGGAGGAAGAGTAGAAAGAGAAGCAGTGCTGCTGCTGCTTGCGAGGGAAGTACTAGCTCGTAAGTAGCCATGTCGTTGATCTTCTAATTAATCTACACCGAAGCTAGCTGCTGAGACATGGTATGGCTGGGGACGATGATTTGATGCTAGGGCAGGGTATGGTGTGAGGACAGGTTGCGAACGGTCAAATGGGCGGCACGGTCCGTTTTAGTTCGGCTATTAAATGGACTGTGTTGTGTCGGCTCATGTGCCGGGGAGGCGGCTCTAGCACGGCCCGTGAGGCTAAGGTCCGTGTCATCCCGACACGGGTCCAACGGACTGCAACAGGCTAGATCGGCCCGTTAGCGCAAAAAAAAAATCAAAAAAAAAATAAAAAAGTTAGAAAAATAGAAAAAAGTGTGAAAAAATACAGAAAAATATGAAAAAATTTAGAAAAAATGGAAAATTTAGAATAATTAGAAAAACTAAAAGGATTTAGAAAAACTTTTAAAATATATATATAAATTAAGAAAAAGCTAAAATATGAGATAAATTCTAAAATAAGACAAATAATTAGAATTAAATAATGAGCTTTATTGATGTTTGGCTGCCTTGTTAAAATCTTTGCCAAGTAAAAACTCTCAACATGAGAAAACCTTGCCAATGAAAAAAGAGTACAGCCTATAGCTCAGTGATATAAAAAAAATGAATATTACAATTATTCTTCCTCATTATCTAGATAAAGATTTTTGAACGTCTCCGCCAACTCAGCATTTTCTGCAGTATGTTGAGTTCGTTGATCAACTTGTTCCCAATCTTTCACAGTGAGAAGTATTTCCACCATCTCACTTGTCAGATTTGTTCTTCTCTCCTTGATTATTCTTTCGAATAGACTGAAAGCAGACTCCGAAAAAACCGTGGAGACAGAAACTGTTAACACATCCCGTGCTAATATGGAAAGCACCGGATATGTTATCATGTGCTCGTGCCACCATTGCAAAATGCTGAAGTCCTCTTGCTGCTCTTGAAAGATGACAGTGACGCTGTTGAGATAGGCAAATAGCTCCTCACCACTTGATGTGTACACACTTATTGTTGTTGTACTCGAACTCCTTGAGGAAGAGCCACCTGCACCCCATATCTTTCCCCACGCAGTTTTCTTCTTACCTGTTGTTGGGGCTGGTGGAGGTCGCTGCATGCAAACTCTAGCAAACTTTTGATCATACTTAGCATAAACGTGAGATAAGTTAGCATAGACATTTAAAAAATAACTAGAGTAATCAGTACCTACCGCATCACTTAGAAGTGAGAGAACATTAGTGAATCCTTGAACTTTAGCTCTAGGATCTAAAATAAATGCAAATGCATATAACATAGGAATTTCTTGCCAATATTTGAAAATTTTAGTTTTCATAGCATAAACAACTTCGCGCAAGATATTATCAATTTCGTGGCTCCTTAAGTGGGTAGCAATTTCTAAAATATGATGCACAATTAAAGGAGAGGTTGCGTAATAAACTCCAGATAAAGCAACAGTGGAATTAAAAAAAGTTCTAAAAATGACAACGAGTATTTAGGAACATACCAATGTTGCTCTGTGAGTAGCGGTTGACCATCATGTCTACGATAGTGCGTGTTAATAAAAACAGAAAATGTGCTCTCATATGGTATGAGAGACTTAAGCATCAAGTAAGTAGAGTTCCATCGAACAGGCATATCCAAACCAAACTTACGTGGACGAACATTCATTGCAATACAGTAAGTCTTATATGCTGCTACTCGTTGATTAGAATTATTTAAGAAAGATATTGCAGTGCGAAAAGGTTCAAGATACTGATCTAACCTTTTCAAACCAGATTTAACTATAAGATTAATAATATGGCAAGCACAACGTTAATGTAATAAGAAAGATTCAGTATAGGAATTGAAAAGGGGAGTAAGAATGTTCATGGCAGAAGTATTTGCTGAAGCATTATCTAATGTTATTGCAAAAATCTTATCACTAAGGCCAAAATCTTCCACAACTTTTATAATACAATCAACAATATTTTCACCAGTGTGTGCTACATCAATTAATTTAAATCCTATGATTCTCTTTTCTAGTTGCCAATCATTGTTTACATAATGAGCAACTACACTAAGGTAATCCCATTTAGCTCTACCACTCCATTATATCAGATGTCAAAGACATAGAAAAAGTACAGGTACTAAATTGCTCTTTTAGCTTTTTACGACAATTATTATAATATTTAATCAAATCTCTATTTGTTGTCTGTCTAGAAACTGCAGAAAACATAAGATTATGAGCAGTTCTAATGTAGTTTTCAAACGCAGCTGATTCACTAAAGTTTAAAGAAAGATCTTGAGAAGAGATTAAACATCAAAGAGATTCACAAGCTACCTCAGGATTATAGTCCCAGTTACGTACCATACCGTCGGGGTTGTACTGCAGCTGTGTCTATCTCAAAGCCATCCCCGCTTTTCTTCTACAGCTCTCAGCGTGCCTCTTCAAGTGCCCCGTTCCACCTGAAAATTTCATAGTTAATTTGTGCTTACAATATTTACAAATAGCATACCTGCTCTGGACGTCATCTGATGTCTCAAAAATGTGCTCGAAATCTGACGTCTTGATCTTTTCGCCCCTAGTGCTTGGCGACGTAGTAGCACTTGTAGAGCCTTAGGATGGTACAGGTGCTGCAGCTTCTTGAGCTTCATAGGATGAAAGAATCTCCTCGGGTGAAATCCCAAAATCAGAACCTGGGAAAGACAGAAAATCCCCGTGCTCCATAAAGAAAACTGCGAGAAATAATTACGCTATTAGTACTAAAATATAATTTAAAATACTAAAAAAATGAAAAACTAAACTACAATTATTACCTTGATTTCGTCACAGAAGCCAGAAGCCGAATTTTAGATTTTTCGATTTTGGTAAAACTATTTTGAATTTTGCCAAATTACCACTAATAGCAAAAGAATTTCCATAAGAGAATGAATAGAAGAGAATGCAGTATTGCTGGTGTGGAAATGAAGGGGCAGCCATCTATTTATAGGGAAAAAATGGGATTTTTTTGTAATTTTTTCAATTTTTTTAAACCTTCAACAGCTATAAAACGTCTATTTTTCAAACTAAACGGGCAAAATGAGCCGTGTCTCCTCTAACCGTGCCAGGTCGCTTGCGGTCCATGCCTTGCCTAGGCCGTTCCGTGGCGACCCAAGCACGGCACGGGCTCGTGGGCCATGCCTGTGCCGGGCCAACAGTACCGTGCCTCGGGTCGGCCCATTTGGCCATGTCTGTGACAAGTGATTAGATGGGCAGATGACGAGTGACAAGGAAAAAAGAGATTGGCTCCATATTCTGGTCTGATAAAGGGTATGGGCATTAACTGAGAGGTCTAGTCAACTCAAGATATTTTGACAATTTTTGTGAGTGATCCAGAGATGTTTTTCACCCTACTGTAAAATTTTCATATTAAATACTTTATATAAAAATTATGGTAATTCTGACGATGTTCACCGTCCAATTTCCATCTTTCTGTTTTTATTTTATTTGAGGATAGAAATTTATTTAAGAATTTTTGAAACTTTTTGAGAGAGTATTATATGGGCTAATAATTCTTGTATAAAAATTTCAGATCAAGATCAAGCATATTTATTTTCTATTAATTCTGACATTGCAGATTTCAGATTTCCCTATTTTCTATTTTTGAATTATAAAAGGCATTAAATGTAATTATTAATTTTTAATATTTTTTTAAGCCAGACATAATTTTTGAAGATTTTTATTAAATTCTGACATTCAAGTGTTTTTCACTCAAAATGGGTCATTTCACATTTCACTTCTTTACCTAATGCATTTAAGTTCTTTTTTCTGCTGAAAAGAAGTTCTAGAGACTTCAAAATTTTAATATTATTTTTGTAGATTTTTAATAGTATTTAATTTTATCTTTTCACCTTTTCACTTTTATCTTTTATCTAATTACATTAAGTGATTTTTCTTTAGAGCAAAAATCCAAGAATAATCAATAAAGTCAGAAAAATTCAGAAATAAACTTATTTAAATTAAAAAATTCCATTTTTAATTTGTTTGAATTTTCAAGTTGTTACAACTTCGGGGCTAGCTCACGGTGAGTTGAAGGTGACACCAGGACTAGTCTAGGAGAGTTGAAGTTCAGAACGATTAAGTGACGCCGAAAGATGACTAAGGCTATGTAACATCCTGAAATTTAAAATAAGTTAAGAAATTAATTTTTTAGATTTAATTATTTTTAATTATGCATTTTCTAATTTTTTTCTGGATTATCTTGGCTTTTCTTGATTTTTTCCCTAAAGGAAAATTCCTTTATATATTCATTTAAGTAATATATAATTGATAAGAAAAAATCTTATAACAAAAAAATATATAAAAATTCTGTTTAAATTCAGGAAATCTCCAGAAACTCAATTCTGAATTTAAAAATTCATGTCAACATAATTAAATGTGAAATGTAAGTTAATTTAATGAAATTTGACTACCAACAGTAAAATTGTCAGAATTTAATAAAACAATTATTACATTATCTCAAATAGAAAATTTTACCTTATTCTCTGAATGGATATACCTATTACCATTAAAATATCAAAAATTAATAATCAATTTTCATATATTTGAAAATATAAAAACAGTAAAGGTGAAAACTTTAAAATTCCAATGTCAAAATTTTTATAAATTAAATACAGAACATATTAATTTTAAATTGTTACAAAAGTATACAGGAAGAGTAATAAATCTCTACAAAAAGTTTCAAATTTTTTTGATGAGATATCCACTTCCAGATAAATTAAAAACTAAAAACAAAAATCTGAGCACAGTACCTTGTCAGAATGATTACAAATTCTGAACATAATATCTCGGCCTAAAAATTTTATAGAATAAGAAAAATTATCTAAACTCCACCCAGAAAAATTATGAAAAATTTTCTAACAAGACAGCTAGCTCATTCAATGAACCTAATCTAGATCAGTTTACAGCCGGTTTATGTTTTTGCCTCTACCTTCACTAGCGCGTGGGGCCGGTTCATTGTGCGGGCCCGCCTGTCAGCCTCGGCTGCTTCCTTTCTTCTTCCTCCTTCAGTCGGAGCCCCTGAACTGAGCTCATTGGGCTGTAGCCGCCGTCACCCTCTGCCAAATTCTGTCGCCCGAGGCTTCAATGTTATCCTTTCATCGCCATGCAGCCATCTCGCCCGCATTTCAAGGTTCACCGGCCATACTTCTCCCTGTGTAAGCGCCGCAATAGCTTGTGGGTTCACATTAGCTGGCTAGCTCCTCTACAGCAAATCACAGGCTATATAAATGAAAGACCGAGATGGCGATCAGAGGGGGGTGAATAATTCCAAATAAAAATTTCCCCCATTAAAATAACCAAACAAGCCCAAAACAATCAAAAGAAGCAAATGAGATTGAGGGAGTTTCATGCAAGGCCGGTATGACCAGGGTGAGGCCGCTAGCATCGGAGTTCGGTATGACTGTATGAAGGGCAGTATGACCGGGCTCAAGAACAGTAGAACGAATAGAGTCAAAAACAGCACGAACTCAAAAGCCAATTTGATGAATCTTTTGATCGGCTGGACAAAAACTCACAAAACTTGGTAGATGTCTTTCTAAGGATGTCTGGAACTTATTCCAACCTTCAATCGCAAGGATTGACGTCAAAGTTCCAACCTTTTTCACTTTGAAAGAATAACACACAAAGTTTGAGCAAAACTCAAGAACTTGATCTTGGACTTGCTCGTGGGGTTTTGATGATCAAGATGATCTTGGATAACCCCCCACATGTCACAGCAAGCAAGAACACAAGTCCAAAACCCCGCAAACACGATCTAGAAGAATGATTCACTCAAGAACACAAGATCGATTATTTGCAAGAAAAATACATGGATTGCCTAGATGATTGAGGTAAAATAGGAGATTCATTCATCAATCAGCATCCTTGGTACAAGAAGCAAAAGCATGTAGAAGGAGAGGAAGCAAATCCAAATTGCATAAATGTAAATTGCAAGAATGTAAGTATAGAATTTAAATGCTGAATTTTAAACATAATGTAAATGCGGAAATTTAATTCAAGCATAAGGAAAATTGTTTTGGATTTCTGGAAGGGAGGTTTACAAAGCCTCACAACAAGGTGGACAAAAGCTCAAAGGAGCACAAAACCTCCGAAACCTTCGAGAGAAGGAAGGCTACCCCTCCCCCTCTATTTACACTACTCTTGAGTCACCCTCCACCCTTGGATGAGTTCCTTCTACCCTAAGGATCACCATCAAGGGCTAGGAATGGCTCCCACACACAGCCATACATAGGCTAACCCGAAACCCAACAAGCATACCGGGTTTTTTTGCACGCTTTTCAAAGCATACTAACTAAACCTATTACTCTATCACCTAGACCACGATCCGACGGCCCTCCTTGATCCGAGTAGCTCGAAGTTAGCATCTCATCCATTCCTTGTTTTCTTGGCTCGTAGCGACTTCGTCTCCGATCATCTTCAGGCAATCCTTGACCGTTTGGACCTCCAGCGCACCTCGCCTAGTCCCGATCATCCTCTGCCTCACCATGATCAAACACCGACGTCCTGCGACCATCAAAGACAAGAAATACCCATTCCATAGCAATGTTCAAAAAGATATGCAATTAAACTCCCAAAATCACAATTTTTGGAACATTCACTCTCATCAGGCTCGGCGCTATCGCCCTCTAGTCGATAGCACCACCCTTCATCCAAAACAGCAAAACATCCCTCTTTGTAATTTTCACACCGGGCATTTGGACCAGTGCTACCGCTATCCCTGTAGCACCGGACTACCATGGGCAGTAGCACCGGACTGCCAAAATGCCCAAAAACGCACCCTTCTAGAATTTTTACACTGCTCTGTGAGGTCGGTGCTACCGCTTTTCGGTAGCACCGGGCTACCATGGCTAGTAGCATCGCAAATTCCAGACAGAGCTCAAATTGCTTCAAATTAAAAATCTAATTGAAATCAAACTCAAACCAGAGCATACTTAGCTCAAATTTAGTCAAATACTCATCACAAACATGGGTAGGCCTCTACATGGTCTTCCAATCTCCCTCTTGATGAGTATATTGACAAACAACACAAAAGGCATAAATTTGAGTTTGAAGAAGAAGGAAGAAAGCAATTTGAATGCAAAGCCAAACTTGATCCAAGGAAAGAGAAAATAAGATCATGAACAATTTGGCAAGAAGGATTTAGAGCAAGCCAATAGAAAGAACAAGTTTTCTACAAAAGCTCTAAATATCCAATAAAAGCTCACAAATGCTTATGATTCTTACGATTAGCAAGATTTCACCAAAATCATAAGATCCAAAATGCAATTCCATTTTTTTTTCAAATGATGCATTTTCTACATTTTCTCCCCCTTTCGGCAATGTAAGCATCAAGATTTCTATATTTTCTCCCCCCTTTTTGCTTAGTATGGATGTATGAAATACATCTAAAGAGCTTTGAAGATTATCCAAGAGATCATAATGACAAAATGTGACACCAAGCTAGTCAATTTCAGATTAGACAAAACTAAGACATGTCCAAGTGCAAATAACAAATTTTGCTAGCAAGCTTAGTTTTGAAAATGTCATTATTAGCAAGATTTCACAAGTGCAACACTTATCATTAGTTTCGAAACTAGAAGCAAAGTCACTCAAAGGATCAACTGAAAAACCTAGAGTTCAACCTACTCAACACTTTGGGGAATCTAGAAGTGCATATAAGGTCATTCGAGCTCATTTTTCAATTAATGTAAATTTTGCTTTAAGACCATAAAAGACATAGCGGGGTGCAAATGTTTGACATTATTTGCATTCTTTACACACTCATGTTTTTTTTATTTGCGTTGTTTTTTTAAGGCAATTGACTCAAGCCATAATCGACCATCTCAAGAAAAACTCTTAAGAGGATGGTCTTGGTCATACACAATTAATTCTAAGTTCATCCCAAGTGTAATGGGAGGCTGTCTTATGAATATAAGGTGTTAAGTCTAATGCGCACAAAGAGAGTCAAATTTTTTTTTGCTTAATTTTCATTTTAGCACATTTATTTATGAGCAAATGAAGGACACAAGTATGGATGAAACAAGTTTCACCCAAGTTGCTATAGAGACTCTAGAGAAATCCAAAATTTCACAAATCATGGCAAATACACCTAGAGAAGAAACTTAGCAAGTAAAAGCAACATGTTTCATCAAGTTTTTCTTCTAAAGCTTATTTGCAATTTTTAGCAAGCTTAGCAAGATAAATGAACTTGGACATGTCTAAGCTAGTGATTTTCTTCATATGATGTAGCATGGTGTATAGCATGATGAGAAAATCATTTGCATAATAGACAAAGCTTATAAAACAGAAAATGCAATCTATATGCAATGCATGAACAGATCCCCAAACTCCCCCTCAACAAGAGAATCAGCTTTAAGCACAAATCTGGTTAAACTGAGTTATTAGCAAAAGAAGACGCAAGGAAAACCCAAATGAACTCAATTGAAACCAAAAATACAGAATGAGGAGAAGAAGTCGAGAAAACTACAAACTGGGTGGCTATAGAGCATAGAAAAGATAGAAGAGAAACACTACAGCTCAGATTCGCTCTCATCTTCCCCAATGACTGACATAGGGAAGCTGACTCTAGATCTCACCCAAGGAGTGGACACAGACTCTACCCTGTCTACCCAAGGGTCCCAACACCTGCTAGAATTATAAGACTGTGAGGGAACTCAACCTAGAGAGAAGAGAGAATAGCTAATTGTGCATGATAGCAACCTATAGCATAAGATGAGAGGTCCATGAAAAGCATGCCAGAAGTCTAAGTGAAGTGAACTTAGAATTATAGAAATAGGTTCAATAATACCCAGAAGATGCAAAAGAAAAGAAATACTGGAAGAGAACATATATAAAACATAATATACAAACCAGCTCCCCCTCACAATAAGCCGTAAGAGCACACAACTCTAAGCTCTCCTCTCAAGGCCACAAACCTAGAGCTATCCAATGTCTTGGTAAAGATGTCAGCAAGCTAGTGGTCACTCTCCACAAACTGAAGCACTATATCTCCTTTCTCCACATGGTCTCTAAGGAAGTGATATCTAATATCAATGTGCTTGGTCCTGGAATGCTGCACTGGGTTCTTAGCAATGCAAATAGCAGAAGTGTTGTCACAGAAAAGTAGAACACTCTCTATCTCTAACCCAAAGTCCCGCAAGGTCAATCTCATCCAGAGCACTTGACTACAGCAACTAGCTGCAGCAACATACTCGGCCTCAGCGGTGGACTTTGCAACTCCAGACTGCATCCTAGATGACCAAGAAATAAGAGAAATACCAATGAATTGGCAAGTGCCAGAAGTGCTCTTCCTATCTATCCTACAGCCAGCAAAGTCTACATCGAAAAAAGCTCTAAGGGACAGACAAGAAGAAGAGGAGTACCAAATACCATAGTCAAAGGTAGATCGAAGGTACCTAAAGATGCGCTTCACCACTTGGCGGTGAGAGGCACGAGGAGAAGCCTGAAATCGAGCGCATAGACACAAAGCAAAGTGTAGGTTCAACCTCAAAGCAGTGAGGTACAGGAGGGAGCCGATCATGCTCCGGAACTTCTGATCAACTGGCTCACCATCCTCATCAGGCTTGAGGACAATAGTGGTGGCCATAGGATTCATCACGGCTTCTTGTCAAACATGTCAAAGCGCTTTAGGAGGTCTCGAGTGTACTTGCCTTGATGCAAGAAAGTACACTCCCGAGTCTACTTGATTTGGAAGCTAAGGAAGTAACTCAACTCGCCCATCATTCTCATCTCGAACTCTGTGCTCATCACATATGAAAACTGAGACACAAGAGAGTGCAAAGAGCCACCAAAGATAATATCATCCACATAAATCTGGACAAGAAGAAAATAAGAATCCTGGTGTCTGATGAACAGAGTCTTATCTACTGTACCCATCTTAAAATCATGACTAAGAAGATAGGACTTAAGCCTCTCATACCAAGCTCTAGGGGCCTACTTAAGTCCATATAAAGTTTTGGAAAGCTTGAAGATATGGTTTGACATACACCTCTGTTGGGACCCCGAATCTGCAAATTCAGACCCTCTGTGTATTCTGTGCTAGTCCAGGATCACGCTAGCACACACAGTCTTACAGGGTTGCACATCACAGACATTCACAGCGATATAAGAATAAATAGTGCAAACATTTATATAAACTGAGTTGTACGACCTTATGGTCTCCTTACATAAAATCAGCCACGCAGGGTTTACATTATTCAGAGTAAAAGAAATAGCAGCGGAATAAAATAAATATCGTGGAAGCCTTCATCTTGCCAGAGGCAACCGACTGGGTTTGCCCCCTAATTGTACGGATCCTCATTGTACTCCTCCCACGCTGGTGTAAACTCCTCCACTGATGTTGGGGTTGATAAGCAAGGAGGGGTGAGTACACAAGGCACTCAACAAGTAATTGCACAGAATGCAGCGCTATTACTATATGCAAAGCTTATTCCAAAGGATTGGCTTAATTGGTTTTTTTTGCTCCAAACAGCATTTTCAAAGCGGTATCTTATTTAGATTAAAGCAGTGAAACAGTTATAATAATACTAATTTCTTCAAATGGTTTTTCTTCGAAGATTCTTCGCACACAGCTTTAACAGTTCATTTTTAACACTGGCACACAGCCACCCAATCCACATTTTTATTTTTGAAGATCTAACCCTTGACTGTAATCCCCGAGCAATGTCCAATACCGCGGACTCGGCTATTCGAATAGATTTTACACTCTGCAGAGGTTGTACACTTTACCCACAAGATACAGCCATTCACCACACAGGTGATCATCCGTAACAAAGCCTTTCAGGAACCTCTACCTTAACCAAAGAACCTCTTCGGTATTGCCTTCACTATCACTTCCCTCACACAGAGCCGAGGTATAGGACAGATCAATCACCGTTGGATGGGCACCAAGCCGTAGCACAGGTACGCTCCCCCGTATAGATACACCCCTGTGTACTGTCACCCTGAGGTATCAGAGGAAAGATAAAAGAACCCTAATCAACTAGGTCCGTCCCATACCAGACATGTGGTTGTACGGGTGACTCAGATCAAAGGCTTGCAAGGTGAAGTCCTTAACTGACCAAGGCAAGACTTCCAACACTCAACAGTGGCACACAGCCCAATGTGGCACACAGACTCACATCACTCATCAACCCATTGCCACACAGGCCCACCTCACACACAGCCTCTTGCCACTTGCCCCAGTCTAAATCATTTCCCACCTAGTTGATTATTTTGCAACACATGCCAGCAATAACTCAACATCGCATGCAGAAACCACAGGTCTCGTACCTCAATCTCATCATGTGGCATCATCACACCACTTTCAAAATACATTCAATATTTCTTTAATCAATATTGTAGCATTTTCCCGAAAGATCATTCATGATTCGTTGCAAGGCTAAGCATCAACTCACGATCTAGCCTCCCGTGTTGGCACAATATTAACATCCAACTAATACAATCAAACTTAGGGTGACAAAGATTTCAGGGTATACAGATAATACTTTCATAGTGACAATAACAATATGAGTTGATTAGCTACATTACCCAATTTAATTTAAATTCACTTTAAATAAATTAGCATGCATAATTTCAAAGCATAAATTACATTTTAAAATCTGGGATCAAAATGATCAAAGCATCACTTGCCTTCAAACAGTTTCTGGTCGTTTCCGAAGCTTGGTCTTGAGCGACGAACTCTTCCTCGAAACCTTCCGGCAAATTTGCGTCTACGCGTACAAACAATGTATGCAATAAATAAAATTCACCATTAAATATATCACAATTTTATGAATTTTTAGAAATTTGAATCACCCAAATCCGAGTTAAAATGCAAAAGTTATAGCCACTTGAAGTTGAATAAAATCTGAAAATACAAAAATTAGAAAATCCGATTTTTCTGAATTATTTTTATACTGAAAAATTGGGATTTATGACGTCAGCATGACCTAATGATGATGTCAGCACCAAAATGAAATTCGGGCGAATTATAAAAATATTTATGACATCAGCATGACACGTGGCAGCTTCTCGTGCTGCCAGGTTGCCTCGGTCATGGACACGGTCCATGGCTCGGGTCGGGTCCACCGTGGACTTGGTCCATCAGCACAGTGCATCCACGCGGTAAGATCCGAGCCGTTCATTGAATCAACGGTCAGATCTCACGCGTCACACCGCACTGCCGCGAATTCACGCGACACACGTCGAGCATCCGACGGTCGCTCGGATCCAACGGCTGGATCCCACGCACCGACTCGGCGACGTATCGCGTTCTGCGCCTCCACGCGTCGCGCATCCGACGGAACTCCCGGATCCAACGGCTGGATCTCTCGCACGTTCGATGGCTTCTCGATTCACGCGCGGCCACGTGGCAAGATCGCAGCGGCGCGCTCCACTACAAGAATCAGGGAAAAATTCGTGGGCCAAAAACCCACGAATTTAAGCTAAAACCCACGAATTTAATTTAAATTCGTGAGCAAACCGTCGAATTTAGTTCACGAATTTTACTCGACGAAATTAATTAATTAAATTCGTGGGTTTCTGCCAAGCCCACGAATTTAATTGGGAATCTGAGTTAAATTCGTGGGTTTATTAAACCCACGAATTTAACAGATTAAATTCGTGGGCTAAATAACCCACGAATTTAATCTGTTAAATTCGTGGGTTTAATATACCCACGAATTTAATCTGTTAAATTCGTGGGTTTAATAAACCCACGAATTTATCAGTCATTTTTACAAAAAAATGTATATATATATATATCCATATATATATCCAAATGTATGTATATATATATATATATATATATATATATATCGCACTCAATACATATAACAACTAAAGAAGAAAAGAAAAGGCAAAAAGAAAATTGAAACTAAAAATTACTAAGCGAAGAATAAATAAGAAGGATCATCTATTTTGTTCAAATCTGATCAGAAACACTAACACAAAAGACAAACTCTACAATGAAGTTCAAACGAACGAAGAATTAACAAACGAGACACCAAACCTATTACCAGTACTAAAATACTGAAACCAACCTTTTAACTCTTCAAAACCGGCTTAAAACAAAGTCTCCGAAATGTACAAAATTTCGGCACGACCTCTCTTGTAAATAGGACATCCACTCAGCAGACAAAAAAACATTTGCAGTTATAATATATATATCAATCTCTCAAACCAGGAGGAGACATTCTAGCAGATCCTTAGATAATCCAATCACACATCCAACGGCAATTTGTAAACTACGCAATGACGTACAACACATTACAACCGCAATAGATACAATCCACATTCCATTAAAATAAGTCCATCACAACAAGTTATAAAGTACAACAGTTATACACCAATCGAGCTCACAATGGAATTCATGCCTCGGGGTTGTTGGAGTTAGGGCGCTACCACCACCGTCGTCGTATTTTGAAGATGTCTTCTATGATGTCGTCGTTAGTACGTGCTGGAGGGCGTGACCTAGAAACCTGCAAGTTCAAGATTAACTTAGGTTGTACTACAAGTAACATTATGCTGATTCACATGAATATCAATATGAGAATATCAATAGTACTATTCAACCAAGACACAATATGAGAATATCAATATAACAGGTCAAGCTAAACAAGAATAGATACTATATATAAGAACTACACCTACGAGCTAGTCAAGATATGCTGTAATAATCATATGACATCACGTATAAAAAATAAAGTACAAGAGATTCTAAATTCTAATTGCATGTAGATAAGAATTAAGAGCCGTACATGTTTGGCTATTTAGCTAAGCTAAAGTCACCTGACAATTGAAACTACAGAGGAGTACGACAATAGAGCAAGCTAAATGGGACTTAAAAGTCACCAGATTGCACTTCACCCTATCAATATTCAGTGGCAAGTGGCAACAACAAAACAAGATGATATTCTATAATTGAGTCTTCATAGCTGGTCAAAAGCAGTTAAAACAAGTTGTACGTGTTTTAAGAGTATATTTTCTAATATAAAATGTCAGTTACTACTATCACATGGACAACTGAACTCATGATTGCCACCCTTATTTTTTTCCCTTAACAATTAACATGGCATCCAGTAACTTCTAGCCTCCTAAACAACCCACTCAGTACCAAGAATTTATCGAGGAATATGGACAGCCAACAGGTCATAAGAGTGATAAGCAAACTTTAAGTGGTTTGGGTTTCAAAGAAAACTCAATACACCCAACAAGTCTTTAATAGCTTATTATCTTTTGTCAAAGAATATGTTAGCTTGGCTAAAAATGATGTAAATCATACATAATTACAAATGTTTGGGCAATTTTTAACTAATCCTGAAAATTCTTGAAACGAAATCCCCCATTCAAGCACCCCTAAGTTGGATTATAATATGTAAAGCTCTAATTCTCAAAATGGTTAGTTTTGAATTTTGATAAACTGATAGTGGTTACTGCCAACTTTCTTGAACATTTAGTAAGACATCATCTGTATTCTGTTTCGATGGGCATGTTCTAACCTCCTAAGATATTCTGCGTTGTAAAATCCTCGGTTTGATCCCCAGAGGATCCAAATCATCTTGGATATGCTCAATCAACACATCGAGCACATCTTTGGCTTTTTGGGCAGAGATGGATTTTGGAAGTAACTACTACCAACTACCAAGACCACCTACAAAGATTATATCTTGGATTTCATGGTTGGAATTTTTTTTCAATTACCCAAACAAGGCCTAAGTCACATTTTACATGCACATAATCACATTCTCTGCTTTTGACTAATGTTAATCGATCACCTTTTTCTTAAAAAGGTAAAAGAAGAAAAGGCAAATAATAGTACTCACCTTCCCATTGTATCTACGCATACCAAGTGCAGGGACTACACATAAGGAGCTGTTTCCCAATTGATTTGGACTTTCATGTCTCATAACAAGATGACTTAGCGAATGATATGTCAAGAAACATGCACGCAGAGGAGGAATACTAGTCCCGCTATTTTACGAATTCGATAAATGGGATACCAAGCAGCCGAGTACCTAGCAACAAGGAGAAACATAAATGGTAGGGTTATATCTTGCGTTGTCCACTAGGTTCAATGAAGAGGCACTTGAAAGAACTGTTTTACTAACCAAGATGCGGGGTGTAGATCATGCAGTTTTAACTGATCCAGCTCAGAGGGGTCACCAAATGAATGAGAATTGGATGAACCTTGTTCTTTGATTTCAACTATTCTGCATTGTGGTTAAAAGAGAAGGCATCAATTAAAGAAGAACATGACAAACACTGAAATTAGCAGTCCCATTTTCTCAAAGCAGGTAGTAATCATAAAGATGTTACTGAAAATAGCATATGAAAGCATAAGCGTTAGCCCCTTACGTTTGAGGCAATGACTTCCGATTCGTGGTTGATCATGCTCAAAGGATTCAAAGACCGCCTCGCATCATCGAGAAGCAAAATGATGGAGCAGAGCTGCTAGCAAAGAGGCCTTCAACCGAGTCATTTTGAAGCAACAAACATGGAATATCTGAACCAAGCGGTGGCGCTGGCAAAGCGGGGTGGGGCGCCGCCGTCCGGCAAGGCGGGCGGCGTCTCGAGCGATCGAGCGGGTGTAGCACGAGCGAGAGGGCGGCCGGGCAGGCGGCGGCGGCGCGCGAGCAGGCGGCGCGGCCGGCGCAGTGGCCGACCGGGGGGCGGCGCGGGCGGGCGGTCGGCCGGCGGGTCTCAGCGGCCGAGCGGCCGGCGCCGACGGAGGGCGATCGGGCGGTGCTTCGGGCGGCGGCCGGGCGGCAGCGGCAGCGGCAGGCAGAGCCGCGGCCGACGGACATGGGAGGGACCGGGTAAGGCGGTAGGCGGTGGCGGGCGGGCGCGGCGGCGGGCGGCGCTGTGGGGAGGCAACGTGGCCGGGCGCTGCTGGGTCAGGGTCGTAGGGTTTTTTTCCTGTTAAATTCGTGGGGATGACCGTGGCCACGATTTAAATTTTAAATTCGTGGGTAATTTTGGCCCACGAATTTAAATGTTTAAATTTAGGGTAATTTTGGCCCACAATTTAAATGTTTAAATTGTGGGTAACCATTACAATTTAAATGATTAAATTCGTGGGTGTTATTTTAGCCCACGAATTTAAATAAATAAATTCGTGGGTTTCATTTTGGCCCACGAATTTAATTAAAAACGTGGGTTTTATTTAAACCGACGAATTTAAATAAATAAATTCGTGGGTTTTTTTTTGGCCCACGAATTTTTCTCTGTTTCTTGTAGTGCTCGAAAGCGACGGCTGGATCTGGTCTCTGCCCCGGTCAAAATGCCCACGCGTCGGCACAAGATTCGGCGAGGGTACGGTGCCATCACCACCGCACGTTCAAATCTGAACGGCGCGGATCCTTAAGGCAAAACCAGATCTAATCTCTCCCGTTTAGATCTAATCCGACGGCGCAGGTTACCGGAGCGGTTTACTGTTCACCCTAGCGACGCGGCGCAATCTCACGCGTACACTAACGATCCAACGGCTGAGATCTAAACAGGCACATAAACTAAATCTAATCACCACCGTTGAATCTAGATCTAACGGTCAAGATTAACGCTGGGTAAGAAAAGGGAGCAGCGACGTGGACGTACTAGAACCGTGCGATGAAGGTCGAACGTTCCACGGAGCTCGGTGAAGACGACGGCGACGAGGAAGCGAAAGTTGCCGGAGCTGGGGAAGACGACGCAACCAACGGAGATACGGGGCTGCTCCGGCGTGAAGAACTGGCGCGTTCGACGCGTCTCGGCGAGAGCGCTACTCCGGTGGCCTCGGCGACGACGGAGACTCAATGGACGGCGAGAAAAAGGCGAAAGACTACGGCGGCGCACTCGAGCAACTACGGCGAGCTAGAGCGAAGTCTCTAGGGCGTCTCGACGTGCGTGCGAGGAGTCAAAAGATGCAGCGAGAGGAGCTCTGCCAGACGCGCTACTCGATGCACTTTAAGGGGCCTCGACGTGCGCGCAAACACCGGCGAAACGAGCGGAAATGCTAGGCGGCGTTAACTCCGGCGATTATGCCTGGTCGGACCGACGTGGCTCCATCACGGCCGTCCAAGCAGCGACGATCCGATGGCGCATGTTCGCGGTTGACACGGCGCAACGACAGCCGCTGGATCCCGATCCGACGGTGCAGATACACGGCGGCTAGGGTTTCTGGCGCGTTGGGCCGGCGGCGTGCACATTAACGGGCTCGGCCCATTACTGTTCATAGCCGTTTT
This sequence comes from Otatea glauca, assembly GCA_036346275.1. Taxonomy (NCBI): domain Eukaryota; kingdom Viridiplantae; phylum Streptophyta; class Magnoliopsida; order Poales; family Poaceae; genus Otatea; species Otatea glauca. The sequence continues at coordinate 37,575,627 of CM070715.1, read as the reverse complement.
TAAAACCTTTTTCATTAAAATAATTCGAGAAATTCAAATATTCCAAGAAAATAACCAAAAATACTAGAAAAATTCCAAAAAATACTTTGAGCTATTTGGAACTCAAATAAAATATTTTCAATAAAACTTTGTATAAACTTTTGCATGAAGTTAATGAAATTCAAGAAAGGTCACAAATGAATAAATCCAATTAAATTCTTATAAATTCTCAAAAATTCTCAAAAATAAAAAATACTCCAAAATTTTAAATTAGAGTAAATTTCAGGGTGTTACAACCTCTTCCTCAATATACCCATTGAGGAATGCACTCTTGACATCCGTTTGATAAAGCTTGAAGCCCTTGGATGCCGAGAATGCAAGGAGGATCCTAATAGCCTCTAGTCTAGCTACAGCGGAAAAGGTCTCCTCAAAGTCCAGACCCTCAATTTGAGAAAAGCTCTGTGCAACTAGTCTAGCCTTGTTTCTGATGACAATCCCATCCTCACTCTGCTTGTTCTTGGACACCCACTTGGTCCCAATGATATTATGATTAGATGGGGGCTCAACAAGCTGCCAAACCTTGTTCCTCTCGAAGTTCTCAAGTTCCTCATGCATAGAATTAATCCATGACTCATCGGATAATGCATGAGAAATATCCTTTGTCTCAAAAGAGGCAACAAACGCTGAGTGAAGGCAAAAACTGGACAAACCTGATTTCGAGTGTGTGACTCGCTCAAACAGATCACCAATGATCTGATCTAGTGGATGACACCTTTGAATATGGCAGGGAGGTCCACAGACAGAAGTGATCTCTACCTCATGCACAGAAGAGTCAGGAACAGAACCACTTGCTAAAGGAGAGTCTGAAGGTAAGGGCTGGTCTCCCTGAGGTGCAGAAATGAAAACAGGAGGTACCTCAGGTGTAGAGGGGACTGGATCAGATGGAACACTATCATCTCCATCATCCTCATCCTCTACAAAGATAGTCTCGTAGAGAGAGGAAGAGCCTGAAATGTCAGGTCTAGCTCCTGGGCTAGCCTCATCAAAGGTCACCTCACTGGCCTCTATAATCCTATTCGCATCACAACTCCAGACCCTATAGCTACGAGAAGAAGTCGAGTAACCCAAAAAAATACCATCAGAAGAGCGAGACTCAAACTTATCCATGTTACGAGACTTCAAAACATAGCATTTGCAACCAAACATACGAAAATGAGAAACACTGGGCTTTCGCCCATACCTCAACTCCTAAGAAGTGCGATACAAATTTGCTATCAAGAATACTCGATTAGAAACATAACAAGCAGTAGCTATAGCCTCAACCCAAAACTTCCTAGGAGTATTGTACTCATCTAGCATCATCCTGACCATTTCGATCGAGGTCCTATTCTTCCTTTCCACTACGCCATTTTGCTGAGGGACGTATAGAGAGGAAAACTGATGCTCTATGCCTAACTCCTCTCAGAAACTCTCAAAGTAGAAGTTCATGAACTCCGTGACATTATCACTTCGTATAGCTCGTAAGACACCAGGGAGCTCAATAGACAACCTACTAACCGAACCCCTGAAATGGGTAAAAGACTCATCCTTCGAGGTCATGAAAAACACCCAAGAATACCTCAAAAAATCATCAACAATGACAAGAACATACCATTTCCCACCAGCTGACTGCACTCTAGCTGGATCAACAGTGTTCATATGTAAAAGCTGTCCTAGTGCATCAGTTATCACAGCAGTGACTGGAGGATGAGAAGTAGCAACCATCTTACCATGTCGGCAGAGAGAGTAAACTAAATCTTCGACCATCTTGAGTTTGGGCAAACCACGAATGAGATCGTGTTGTTAACCCGAGTCAAATGATCGAAACCGATGTGACCTAATCTCCTATGCCAGAAGGAGAGATCACGGGACTCTGAAGCAATCAAACACCAAAGAGAGTCTCCAGAAGAAACAGAAAAATCAGTACGAAAGACTCTCCTAAATCTAGAAATCCTGCAAACTAGCTCCCCTAATGAATCAAGGATCCTACAGGCACTACTCTCAAAGCTTTCCTCGAAAGAGTCATCGATAAGCTGAGAGATAGAAAGCAAATTGTATTGCAGCTTACTCACTAAGGCAACGTCCTTAAGAAAGAAATTATCATTAATGCAGACGGTACCTTTTGCAATGACTCTACCTGAAGAAGCATCCCAAAAGTGATCAACTCATCACCGGGAGCTCGGACTAGGGAAGAGAACCATCTAGAGTCTTCGGTCATATGACGAGAACAACCGGAGTCAACAATCCATACCTCTTCCTTCCCCATTCGACGAGCCTGATCAAGACACAAGAGAGAGAGATGACTCAGTACTGGGATAAAGCAAAGACCTAGGAACCCAATACTGAACCACACGACGCCTCAGAGTACCAATCACAGAAGAAGAAGACTGGACTCTAGTGTCTCTCTAACGCTCAACTCTCACAAGATCATGGACAACGTTAGTAGAAGATCTCGGAGCCAAAACTGGGTTGGCCCACCGTGGTGCAAAGACGGGGGCATCCCAGTGAGGCTGCCTGAATCTCCTACCAGAAAACACCTCACGCCGCTGATATCTACCTTGATGGGAAAAATGAGGAATATCAAGAGGACGGCGGATAGTCTGACTATGAGCAGCTCCAGGACTAAAACTGGACTGAATAACCTGAAAACCGATTCCTAGACACTGCACAAAAATAGGCGACTCTCTAACCTGTCTAGCAGCAGTGCGTGCCTTAGAAGCACTCAGAGTCTAGGGATGACCCTGAATAACCCTAAGAGCAGCAACACGCTCACGCCTTGTGATCTTGGCGTGCCTGAAGCAAAAATCTGCCAAATGTCCATCCTTCTAACAGAAGGTGCATATATACTTCGCCTTACTAGATGCAGAAGTAGTAGGAGGAGCAACCTTCTGATCAAATATCCCATGGACAACCCCGGTAGATCTAAACACAATGGAACTTACCCTGGGAGCTACCACGATCTCACCACTCTTGGAGCCACGCACAATGGTGGAAGGATGCGCCCGAGCATGCTCCAAGTAGTCAAATCCTAGATCCTGATTAAATCGGCTAATCTTGGATTGGTCTAGAATGATGTTGAGCTTCTTCTTGCCTCCTATAAACTTCTCAAGAGTGCTCATAAGATACCCACACTCCCGAAAGAAAGAGGCATATGAAGAATAGGGAAAAGAAGAGGAAGAAGAACCAGAAAGAGAAGAACTACAAGCACGTATATTTTTCTCCCTCTCCACGGCTGCCTCAACTTTGAGGACCTCACATGAAACACAAGGAGCATCTCTAATCCTAAGGGTCTAGGCCTCTAGCTTCTTCCTAAGTTCAACTTGGATTTTATCCAAATCCCCCTCAATCTCAGCACATCACAAGCAACTTTCTTGTGACTTATCTAGTAAGTCTTTAGCAAGTTTAGCACACTTGACATTTAAAGATTCATTGTCAAGTTTTAGTTGTTTATAGCCCTCACTTGAGCTAACTGAGTCCTTAGAAGCATGCATTTCAAGTTCGTCATTTCTAATTGAGAGCTTCCTAAGGTGAGTGCTCATGGCATCAATCTCAGCAAGTAATTTAGGGCAATTTTCACATGAGGGAGTAGAGTGAGTATGAAGAAAGCTAGCATATAAAGACATAGCATTAACAGATTCATTGCTATCATTCTTCAATCTAAGACCATCAAGTTTAGCAAGCATACTATCATGCATGGTCCTTAGGTTCTCTAGCTCCACAAGCACGGCATCACACAAAGAACAATCATCAGAAACTCGGGAGGGAGAAGATCTAAGAGAAGCTAACTCCCGAGTCAAGGTATCTACTTCCTTCTCAAGCTCCATACACCTAGCTCTAGCTCTAGCATGAAATTTTTCTAATTTGCAGAAAGCTTCATTGAGCTGGTCATAGGAGGGTACCTCGTTCGAGTCGCTGTAGAGCTCAGAGTCACTGATGCCATTGGTGTCTACCATAAAGCACATGCCGGTGAAGTTGTTGTCGCATTTGTTCTATTGCGGATCATCCTCGCCTTCGTCGCTCCAGGTCTCCGTTTCGGAGAAGTTGATGTCGTCAAGGGCGACGAGAACGCGGTGGAAGAGCTTCTTGTTATTTGAGAAGTTGTGGTACTTCTTCTCATGCGCTAGCTCGCAAACTGCAGGCTTCTTGTTGTGGTTCTTATTGGTGTAATCGTTCTTTGCCGATCCACCGGAGTCGTTCTTGCCTTTCTCCAGTTTGGGGCAGTTTGCTCGAATGTGGTTGGGGCCACCACACTCGAAGTAGGTGATCGTGCCACCTCCCTTCTTCTCTCTCACCCTCTTGTATGCATGAGAGAATTTGCGAGCCGAAAGAGCAAGCTCATTTTCTGAAAAATTTTCCAGTTGGTCATCCCTTAGCTCGCAAAGGGCGGAGAGAGAAAAAACAGCAAAAGAATTAGAATTTGATCCAATGGGATCGGTGACTGTCGGGACCCGAATTTACAAATTTGGATCATCTGTATATTCCGCACTAGTCCAGGATCACGCTAGTGCACACAGGCTCAACATAGATAATTATCACAATCATACTCAACTATAACACAATAAAGACTTCATCAAATTAAATATAACTGTTAGACGACCTTATGGTCCTCCTTACATGAATACGCCTCACATGGCTAAGATTGAAAAACAAATAAACTGTAGCAGAAATAGACTTATTTGTAGATAAAGCCTTCAATTTACCATAGGCACTGACAAGGTTCGCACCCTAGTTATTCGTCTCCTCCTGATACTCCTCCTCGAAAGTAGGCGAAGCTTCTTCTCCAACTAGTGGGATTTTGTTGCAAGGGGTGAGTACATAAAGCACTCTATAAGTTATGCACAGAATGCAAGTCTAATATACTATATGCACAGCTTATTACAAAGGAATAGTTGACATGGTTACTTTGCATTAAACAACATTTGTAAAGGAATAGCATAAATAGATTGAAAGATCAAATATTAACAATAATAAATTTCTCATTTGTTTCCCAATAATCAACTCATAACCTTAACCCATAATCCAACATACATACCCACATTGGTTTTGATAAAATCTAACCCTTGACTGTAATTACCGAGCAATGATCAATACCGCCAGCACGGCTATTCGAATAGGTTTTACACTCTGCAGAGGTTTATACACTTTACCCACAAGATACAACCATACACCACAAAGGCGAGTGATTATAACAAAGCCTTTCCAATGCCTGACTAAACTCAGTACTGCCCGCTAAGGTTTCAACACTGGTGGGACTGGTTACCACATCCAGGGCCCCCCTTTTGTGCCATGTGAGTCTACCCGTATACCTAGAACCCACACTGCCAAAACAGTACCAAAGTTTAGACATAACAAATTAATCAGCTAGGTCTATCCCATAACAGACATGTGGTTGTATAAATGACTCAGTTCAAATTCTTGCAAGGTTAAGTCCTTAATTGACCAAGGCAAGACTAACCAAAAACCATCATTATCATAAGCCATCATATACCATTAAAAAGTAATGCGACCACCCAAATGCCACATTGGCCCACCACAAATTCTTGCCTCTTGCCTCAGCCTAAATCATTTACAACCCCGGTTGTTTTATTATGCACCATGTGCTATCAACAACAACAACATTGTTTGACAACACTCGACACACAAGTTAATAAACATGTTCCATAATCATTAAGCAAGATTAATCATTTTTACATAAAACAATGACTCGTTGCATGGCTAAGCATACTACTAGCGTTTTAACTACCCACATTGGCACAAATGAAATACGACATATGACATGGCAAGGTGGATATATCACAATTGGATGAATAACTATACCCAACATAATTGAAACAAACGATATTTGAATTATCATGCAATACTTTGAAACAATATAATATTTAAAGCATAGGTTCAACGTAATCAAAGCATAACTTGCCTTCAAAAAGCCCAGAATCCTGCTTTGGAACTTGACCTTGCACTGGCTCCTCGATCACTAACTCACCGGGCAACTCGACGTCTACACAAAACGAGAGAGAAAGCAATAAATAAGCAAAACAGAGAGCAATATCAACTCCAAAAATTAAATACAATTCACTATTAAATATATCATGATTTTACAAATTTTTAGAAACTGGATTCACGTCAATCGGAGTTCGGATGAGAAAGATATAGCTATTCAAAGCTTGAAATAAAAGATAAATCAGAAAAATAGAAAACCGAATTTAACCAAATTATTTTCATACGGGAAAATAGGATTTATGATGTCATGCTGACATCAGCACCGAATATGATTTTTGGCTAATTATTTTTCTACAGAAAAACCAAATATGACATCATGCTGATGTCACACGACACGTGGCACAACCACAGCTCGACACGCGGCTTAACCACGGCACAACACGCGTCCCGGCACATGGACCTGGTCCACGACCAACACTAGTCCACCGTGGACCAGCGGCACTATGCTCATGCACCCGCTGACGCAAGTAGCACACGTGGCATCATCAGATCGATGACACGTGGCACAAAATCAATGGCAGCGATGAAGACACGCGGTAGCAAAATCTTGACCGTTCACGCTAGATCTGACGACGGAGACTAATGACGATGACATCATCGGTGACCGACGGCGGTGACACCTCGGTTCCCGTGTGACACGTGGCAGCACAAGACCAGCTCGATGCGCGGTGCGATCGTAACCGCATGGTTCAAAACCGACGGTCGGGATCCAACAAAACGACGCATCGGCGGTGGACACGCGGCACCAGATCAGATTGCTCAGCACAGATCCAATGATGGATGGCAAGCAGCACGATGCGGCAAGAACTGATCCGATCAACGGGATTCGACGGCGGGCAGCGATGAAGCGGCAACGCACACGAGGTGAAATCTGGACCGCACGAGATTGATCGAACAGTTGAGAGAACTCATGAGAACGACGATGGCGCGGCAGCTCGAAACGGCGGCGTTCTCACAGGAGAGGAAGATGATGACTATGGCGACCGCTTTCTAGGGCTTCGCTGGCGATGCTTCCTCCTCGGTTCGACGCGGCGCGAAGAGACGATCTCAAATCTAGGCTCGGAAACGACGGAGGACGGTGAACGGTGAACTGTAACGGTTCAACGGAGAAACGACGGCGGCTTCAACATGAACTCCGGAGAGCTTTTGCGGGCAAACGGCGGCGTCTCGGCGTGCACAACTTGACCAGGAGGTGTGGCGCATGGTGAAGAAAATGAGGGTGGCGATGGCACTTTAAATAGCGGCGTCGGCTTCCGCGAAACGAGGTTTGCTCGGATATGATGGCGGAATTCAGCGAGGATACGGAAGGGCGACGTGGCGGCATCACGAATGTCCACACAACAATGATCCAACGGCTCACATGCGCCAGCGACGCGGAGAAATCACGGCCGTTTGATCAAGATCCAACGGTAGCGCGGCTAGGGTAAGGGTTTCACCGAGGAAGTGGGCTGCACGGGCCGACGGCGCGAGTGGATTGGGCCGAACAGATGGGTTTCAACCCAAACACTATTCACACTATTTTTAAAACATTTTCGAATAAAACAACTCATAAAAATAAATAAGGTCCAAATAAATAGAAAAAATATCAGGAAAAATCCAGAAGAATTCCAAAAAATACCTTAAAGCATTTAGAACCCAAATAAATTATTTTCAACAAAAGCTTATTTAATCTTTTCATATTTTCCAAACAACTTTATAAAGGAGCCATAAATCCATAAATACAATTCAATTCAAATAAATTCCAAAAAAATCAATAAAATATAAAATGCTTATTAAACTCAAGAAATGCAAAAATTGGGGTGTTCAGTGACCAAAGCCATCGACTAATATTTCGTCTTGTGAGAGACCCCTCAAACTCTGGCACGATTCGCTGCCATTACCGTCGCCATAGGCGCACGGTGGCCGACCACCTTCGGTTACCGTTAGCTGTAACCAGACCCACCACTAGGTGTGGCTCAGTGCCCTTATGCTCGCTGTGTCCACGGCTAGGCGAGATCGCCGCCAGCGAGCCGATCTCCTCTCGATCCTGTTCTGTGCGACCACTAGGTGGGGCTAGCTTGTCAGCCACAGCCCTCATGCGCGCGCAGAGCCACTGGCCAGTGGGCCCAGCCAGTCAGGTAGTCGGTTTTGAAAGCATACCAAAAAAGGAAAAGACGCTTTCTCCACAAGGAAGCGTACTATCCCTTTTTGGAAAGTTTTTATAATTTCCAGACTTTTTCATACCTAAACCAACTCAAACTTGCATAACTTTTGCATTTTTTATCCAAATGAGATGAAACAAATTTTTAAATTCATGTAAAAATGAGTAATTCCAGAATATGTAAAAACAGTTTGAAAATGAGCTATGTGAAAATTTGAAATTTAAATTCAAAGAGAAGGCATAAAATATGCTATATATAAAATTTATGTAAACAAGCCAAGAATTGAATGAAACTAATTTTAATGGAATCCTTATGCTACCATCAACCCAAATATTGTAAAAATATTTTAATTTCAACTTATTCTAAATAATGAATACATTCAATGTGCTAAAAATTCAAAAGTGCATATCTTGTGCAAAAGAACTCTAAACTGAATAAAATTTACTTCATTATGCTCATAGGACAGTATGCCTCTGAAATATGCAAAAATATTTAAGAATCAAACTTAATTTGAACTTGTTCCATAAAAATATCTTATCCTAGGAATAAAAGGATATATATATATATATGTATATGGAACTAATATTAGTATATATATATATATATGATAAAGTAAAGGCTTGATACATGAAGAGCTAGTTGCTAAAAACTCTAAGAAATTTAACAATCCGGAACCTAAATATAATTCTAATATAATATGCTTTGCATCTGAAGCCTATTTAAGAATACAACACCTTGTGCTAACACTGTATCAATAACATTGCTAATCCAAATAATTTTAGCCTCTTGAATTCGAAATTACACATATATGAATACATAATTTTAGCCTCTTGAATTCATAAAATGAAGAAGAGTAACTTATAGAAAGCAAGAACCCTATTGTCACTAAACTAAAAACTAGCAGGAATCAAAAGACAACCAAAGTACATGTACACGAAATCATGGACCCTAAATCACACGTGTTTTCAATATCAAGCCATTATTTGATTTTCCATTTGATTTCTTTTTGCCCTTATTGAAACATATTATTTGCTATGTTGCCGTCAAACGACGTGTAGAACCCGATGTTCCAGATACAGTCATCGAAGACCCCGAGTTCGACTTCAACAATAATCTACAAGGCAAGCACCCCCTTTGACCATGTTGATCCTAGTTTTCAAAATTGTTTTATTAAAACTTTCATGCAAGCGCTATGTTTATAAACTCTTCTATTTCATGGGTTGTGGTAGATAATACCTTCATTAATGGGATCTCCTTAATTAAAATTGACATGTGAACCTTGATAACCCTAGAATATAGATAATCACACAATGATAACAAAATGGGTATACACGTTTATATATGCATCTGCTTAGTATGCCTTATAAATAAGCACACAAATAGCAGGCTTTATTGTTCATGATGAACTGTGGACATGATGGTTATGTGATCAATGGTAATTTCTTAAAAATGAAAATAAAACTATGGTTTTGACACGGGCGATTATTGGCAATAGCCGGGTGTGCAAGGGACTTGCACGTAGTGTAGGGGGATTATTGCCCGGGTCGGATTAAGAATCGAACAATGGGTTGTTTTCAAGCCAAGACAACCGTACAATCACAAGACTGGTATGGGACGGCTGTCGGGACCCGAATCTGCAAATCCGGACCCTCTGTGTATTCTGTGCTAGTCCAGGATCACTCTAGCACACACAGTCTTACAGGGTTACACATCACAGACATTCACAGTGATATAAGAATAAATAATGCAAACATTCATATAAACGGAGTTGTACGACCTTATGGTCTCCTTACATAAAATCAGCCACGCAGGGCTTACATTATTCAGAGTAAAATAAATAGCAGCGGAATAAAATAAATGTCGTGGAAGCCTTCATCTTGCCACAGGCAACCGACTGGGCTTGCCCCCTAATTGTCCGGATCCTCATTGTACTCCTCCTCCCACACTGGTGTAGACTCCTCCACTGATGTTGGGGTTGATAAGCAAGGAGGGGTGAGTACACAAGGCACTCAACAAGTAATGCACAGAATGCAGCGCTATTACTATATGCAAAGCTTATTCCAAAGGATTGGCTTAATTGGTTCTTTTTGCTTCAAACAGCATTTTTAAAGCGCTAACTTATTTAGATTAAAACAGTGAAACAGTTATAATAGTACTAATTTCTTCAAATGGTTTTTCTTCGAAGATTCTCGGCACACAGCCTTAACAGTTCATTTTTAACACTGGCACACAGCCACCAAATCCACATTTTTATTTTTGAAGATCTAACCCTTGACTGTAATCCCCGAGCAATGTCCAATACCGCGGACTCGGCTATTCAAATAGATTTTACACTATGCAGAGGTTGTACACTTTACCCACAAGATACAGCCATTCACCACACAGGTGATCGTCCATAACAAAGCCTTTCAGGAACCTCTACCTTAACCAAAGAACCTCTCCGGTATTGCCTTCACTATCACTTCCCTCACACAGAGCCGAGGTATAGTGTCGGGACCCGAATATGCAAATCCGGACCCTCTGTGTATACTGCACTAGTCCAGGATCACGCTAGTGCACACAGGCTCAACATAAGTAAATATCACAATCATACATAGCGAAAATATTATGAAAGACATCATATGATACATACCACTAGTTGAATGACCTTATGGTCCACTTACATGACTATGCCTCGCAAGGCTGAACAATATATTAAACGGCAGTAGGATGAAAACGTAGACAACCCCTCAAGATACCACAGTAATCGACAAGGCTTGCGCCTAAACATTCGCCTCTCCTCGAATCTTTCCTCCAAAGCATTGATGTAGACTCTTCAACTGTGAGGTTATTGTTGGCAAGGGTGAGTACTTAAAGCACTCAACAAGTTGTGCATGTAATGCAATTCTATGTAACTATATGCAAGGCTTATTCCAAAAGATAGGCTATCATGGCTATTTTGCAACAAAGCGAAGATTTACGAACAAATACGATAAATAGATTGTAAAGACGGTAAAACAAATAATAATAATGAAAGATTCACTTTTTCTCAAGTAAACCAAGTTTCCAATCTTAAGTCAAATTCCATCTTCCATATGGCATTCGCCATCCCAACCAAGTTGTTCATTTTAATTAAGCTAACCCTTAATCAGTAATTCCCGAGCATTGCTCAATACCATGAGCACGGCTATCCGAATAGTTTCACACTGCAGAGGTTATGCACTTTACCCACGTGACATGATCGCCTCTTGGTGCCTTCCGCTTAACACACTTCCTTTGGTGTGTCGGCGGAGAGATCATGACAAAGCCTTTACAATGCTCGCTTAATCCAAGACTACCCGTTAAGGTTTCAACACCGTGGGTCCGAAACCACAACCAGGGGCCCTCTTGCGCCATGTGAATTACTCCATAACTCGTGAACTCACACCGACCAAGATAGTACCAAAGTTAAGACATTGCAAATTAATCACCTAGGCCGCCCATACTGCACATGTGGTTGCATGATTGACTCAGTCAAAGGCTTGCAAGGTTAAGTCCTTAGTGTGATCAAGGCAAGACATCCACATACCCTCTGCCCATTGGGCCCACCTTGGCATCCTCGCCCCTTGTCACTTGCCCCAATCTAAGTTATTATCACCCAGTTGATTACCAAGCACCACGTGCCATCAACAATTCAACATCGCTATGTGACATGACTCGCCACAACAACTCAATCTCATCGTGTGATTCCACATGACACACAAGTTCATAACTTTGTTCCATATTCCATTAATCAAGATTAATTATCAATGATTCTGACACATGTGATGACGTGGCATGACTAAGCAACTAGTACAGACTAATCCTCCAATGTTGATTATAATTATTAACCAACTATATTTAACCAATCTAGGGTGACAATGGATCATGGCATACAATGACAAGGTAGGTTATAATTCAATCTGGTGTATTAGCTAAACCCAATCTAATTTGAAACAATTGTATACTTGAAATAATATGCAATAGGGTAAAACAAATATAACAATTTTATAAGCATGGGTTCAACATGATCAAAGCACAACTTGCCTTGGAATAGGTTCTGGTCTTGCTCTGAAACTTGAACTTGAGTTGTTGAATTTTCTTCCGAAGCGTCGCACAATTCAACGTCTACGTGTACCGAAGAATAAAAGTAAATAAATACCAAAACAGAGAGCAATTGAACTCTAAAAATCAAATAAAATTCACCATTAAATAGATCTCAATTTTACAAATTTTTAGAAATTTGAATCACTCAAATCCGAGTTAAATTGCAAAAGATATAGCCTTTTGAAGTTTGAAATAAATACTGAAATTGCTAAAATCAGAAAATCAGAATTAACAGATTTATTTTTAAATCGAAAACAATTTATTGCGTCATCATGACGGCATGCTGACGTCAACCCTTGACCCAGCGAACCAGATGCTGCCACGTGGCCTTGGTCTATGGACTGAGTCCACAGAATCGCGATGGATCACCATGGACTCGGTCCACGGCGCTTGGGCTCCGTGCGCCACGCGGCCTCATCTGATTGGCTGACCAGCGGTGCGATCTGGCCCTTCCATCACCGATCCGACGGCTTACGCTTGGCGACGACGTGGCTTACCGACACGCACTCCACGCGGCGAAATCCGACGCGCTCGATCCAAGATCCAACGGTTGCAAACGCTCGCGAGGTTCGACGACGAGCTCGGCGGCGCGTTCACCGGAGACCGAGACGAAGACGAGCCCAACGACGCTTTGGCGACCAAACGGCGACGAAAATACCTGGAACCGACGTGTCTCGCAGCGTGGATTCCGGATCTGCCCTCAACGGTGGCGAATGAACACCGGATGGCCACGAAAACACGGCGACCCGACGAAAACGCGGCAAGGAACAACGGCGAGCTCCCGATCGATGAAGACGGCGACGGCGACGATCCTCGGACCAAAAGATGCGGCGCTCGTGGAAACCTCGGCCGCACACGCGGTACTTATAACGTTGGGATCCGCGCTTTACACGGACTCCAAGACACGCACGGCGCGGCGCGCGTGTCGGGCGGCGACTCGAGTCCCGATCGGAGACGACAACCCCACACCATCCGATCGCCAACGAACGGCCACGATGTGAACTGACGCGGCACGATCGGATATGTCCGTCTCCGAAACAACGGATGAGATCTTCACTTACCCTAAACGTACCGACTTACCTGGCGCCGCTTGATCTTGATCCTACGGTCCACGGCGCTAGGGTTTCCAGATCCCCGACGCCAAATCTCAGCCACCGATCCTTGATCCGACGGTGCGCATCCACGTCTCTAGGGGATGGGCCGACGGCGCAAAGACTAAGCCTCACCACGATGGGCCTTGCGAGAACAGTATTGGGTTTTGGCCCAATACTGTTAAATCTATTTTCCCTGCATTTTCCATTTAAAATAATTACAGAAATTCATTTTATTTATTTTAAACGATAAAACTATTAGGAAAATCCAAGAAACATCTCAAAATACTTTGAGACATTCTGACTCAACTAAAATATTTTTGGCAAAACTTTATTTCAACTTTGCATGAGTTTAAATAGATTTGAACAAAAGGCAATTAAACTTGGTTTAAAATTAATTCAAATAAATCCAAAAAAATCCAAATAAATTCCAGAAAATCATAAATGCACTTTTAAGCAATAAAAACTTAATTAAGCCAAATTTTTGGGGTGTTACATATAGGACAGGTCAATCACCGTTGGATGGGCACCAAGCCGTAGGATAGGTACGCTCCCCCGTACAGATACACCCCTGTGTACTGTCACCCTGAGGTATCAGAGGAAAGATAAAAGAACCCTAATCAACTAGGTCCGTCCCATACCAGACATGTGGTTGTACGGGTGACTCAGATCAAAGGCTTGCAAGGTGAAGTCCTTAACTGACCAAGGCAAGACTTCCAACACTCAACAATGGCACACAGCCCAATGTGGCACACAGACTCACATCACTCATCAACCCATTGCCACACAGGCCCACCTGGCACACAGCCTCTTGCCACTTACCCCAGTCTAAATCATTTCCCACCCAGTTGATTATTTTGCAACACATCCCAGCAATAACTCAACATCGGTACAGAACCACACAGGTCTATGTTCCTCAATCTCATCATGTGGCATCATCACACCACTTTCAAAATACATTCAATATTTCTTTAATCAATATTGTAGCATTTTCTCGAAAGATCATTCATGATTCGTTGCAACGCTAAGCATCTATTCACGATCTAGCCTCCCGTGTTGGCACAATATTAACATCCAACTAATACAATCAAACTTACGGTGACAAAGATTTTAGGGCATACAGATAATACTTTCATGGTGACAATAACAATATGGGTTGATTAGCTACATTACCCAATTTAATTTAAATTCACTTTAAATAAATTAACATGCATAATTTCAAAGCATAAATTACATTTTAAAATCTGGGATCAAAATGATCAAAGCATCACTTGCCTTCAAAGTGTTGCTGGTCGTTTTCCGAAGCTTGATCTTAAGCGATGAACTCTTCCTCAAGACCTTCTGGCAAATTTGCGTCTACGCGTACAAACAATGTATACAATAAATAACTAATACAGAAGACTAAATGACCTCAAAAATTCAAATAAAATTAAACATTAAAGAGATCACAATTTTATGAATTTTTAGAAATTTGAATCACCCAAATCCGAGTAAAAATGCAAAAGTTATAGCCATTTGAAGTTTGAATAAAATATGAAAATACAGAAATTAGAAAATCCGATTATTCGAATTATTTTTATACTGAAAAATTGGGATTTATGACGTCAGCACCAAAATGAAATTCGGGCGAGTATAAAAATATTTATGATGTCAGCGATGACATCAGCACGACACGTGGCAGCTTCTGGTGCTGCCACGTCGCCTCGGTCTATGGACTCGGTCCACGGCTCGGGTCGTGTCCACCGTGGACTTGGTCCACCAGCACAGTGCATCCACGCGGCAAGATCCGAGCCGTTCATTGAATCAACGGTCAGATCTCACGCGTCACACCGCACAGCCTCGAATCCACGCGACACACGTCGCGCATCCGACGGACGCTCGGATCCATCGGCTAGATCCCACTCACTGACCCGGCGACGCATCGCGTTCTACGCCTCCACGCGTCGCGCATCCGACGGAACTCCCAGATCCGACGGCTGGATCTGGTCTCTGCCCCAGTCAAAATGCCAACGCGTCGTCACGCGATTCGGCGAGGGTACGACGCCATCACCGCCGCACGTTCAAATCTGAACGGCGCAGATCCTTAAGGCAAAACCAGATCTAATCTCTACCGTATAGATCTAATTCGACGGCACAGGTTACCAGAGCGGTTTACTATTCACCCTAGCGACGCGGCGCAATCTCACGCGTACACTAACGATCCAACGGCTGAGATCTAAATAGGCACAGAAACTAAATCTAATCACCACCGTTCAATCTAGATCTAACGGTCAAGATTAACGCTGGGTAAGAAAAGGGAGCAGCGACGTAGACGTACTAGAACCGTGCGATGAAGGTCGAACGTTCCACGGAGCTCGGTGAAGACGACGGCGGCGAGGAAGCGAAAGTTGCCGGAGCTGGGGAAGACGACGCAACCAACGGAGATACGGGGCTGCTCCGGCGTGAAGAACTGGCGCGTTCGACGCGTCTCGGCGAGAGCGCTACTCCGGTGGCCTCGGCGACGGTGGAGGCTCAACGGACGGCGAGAAAAAGGCGAAAGACTACGGCGGCACACTCAAGCAACTACGGCGAGCTAGAGCGGAGTCTCTGGGGCGTCTCGACGTGCGTGCGGGAGTCAAAAGATGCAGCGAGAGGAGCTCTGCCAGACGCGCTACTCGGTGCACTTTAAGGGGCCTCGACGTGCGTGCAAACACCGACGAAATGAGCGGAAATGCTCGGCGGCATTAACTCCGGCGATTACGCCTGGTCGGACCGATGTGGCTCCATCACGGCCATCCAAGCAGCGACGGTCAGATGGCGCACGTTCGCGGTTGACGCGGCGCAACGGTAGCAGCTGGATCCCGATCCGACGGTGTAGATACGCGGTGGCTAGGGTTTCTGGCGCATTGGGCCGGCGGCGCGCACAGTAACGGGCTCAGCCCATTACTGTTCATAGTCGTTTTTAAAACCTTTTTCACTAAAATAATTCCAGAAATTCAAATATTCCAAGAAAATAACCAAAAATACTAGAAAATTTCCAGAAAAAATCCAAAAAATACTTTGAGCTATTTGGAACTCAAATAAAATATTTTCCATAAAACTTTGTATAGACTTTTACATGAAGTTAATGAAATTCAAGAAAGGTCACAAATGAATAAATCCAATTAAATTCTTATAAATTCTCATAAATTCTCAAAAATAAAAAATACTCCAAAATTTTAAATTAGAGGAAATTTCAGGGTGTTACAATGGCCTTAACCTATTAAGTTACTTAGAACTAACTTTGCACATTGGAAGGCTGTAGTATTACGATCTTTCAGTGACTGATTGCTCGGAGGGGCGCCCACGTTGAGGTGTTGGGAATAACGCTTGCTGATACATTGGTTTACGCCATGCTATGGATATATAACCATTTATCATACAGTGATTGTACCAATATCTTTTACCACCATAGTATGGGTTATCGTCACTGGGCTGGTGCAAAGCTAGGGCTAGGTAATGTAATAGTTATGTTATGATCTCCTTGCCGACACACCAAAAGAAGTGCGTTACTGGCCTGGCAAAAAGGGTTGATCATTTCTTGTAGGTAAAGCTGTACACCTCTATTGAGTGTAAATCTAATCGATTAGCCGAGCCCGCGGTCATGGGCACTTGTGTCGGGACCCGAATTTGCAAATCCGGACCCTCTGTGTATACCGCACTAGTCCAGGATCACGCTAGTGCACACAGGCTCAACATAGATGCTATCATAGTCACACACAGCGAAATATAGCATAAACTTCATTAATTAATAATAATCGTTGTCTTACATGAATAATGCCTCACAGGCTTAAAAAGAGTATCAATGAGAAGCAATGAAATAGAATAAACGCAGTGGCGCTCGATTCTCCACGAACAACCGACGAGGCTCGGACCTAAGCATTCGTGATCCAAATAATCCTCATCCATGATCGGCGTAGATTCTTCCTCTTACAAGTTGTTGTTGATGGGGTGAGTACATAAAGCACTCAACAAGTTGTGCAAAATAATGCAAGTCTAATATTCTATATGTTTGGCTTAATCCAAAGGAATGGCTAGTAAGGGTATTTTTACAATAAAGCGACATTTAACAAGAATACAATAAATAGATTGGAAAGCAATAAACAAATACAAGAATTAATAAATTCAGATTTCAAATACACCAAGTTTCCAATCCTAAATTAATTTTCCACTTTCCATGGCACCTTGCCATCCCAACAAGTTTTTGTTTAACAAAAGTCTAACCCTTAATCTGTAATTCCCGAGCATTGCCCAATACCGTGAGCACGGCTATTCAATAGATTGTACACTCTGCAGAGGTTATGCACTTTACCCACACGATACAACCAAACACCACCAAGGCGAGTGATCATAACAAAGCCTTTACAATGCTACACCTAGACCCAAGATCGCCGCTAAGGTTTCAACATCAAGGGTTAAACCACCACAACAGGCCCCCTCTTGCGCCATGTGAGTTAAACCGTAACCGGGACTCACTATTCACCACGACAAGATCAAATCTAGGTTTCACAAATTATTCAACTAGGTCAGTCCCATTCCGCATGTGGTTGCAAGAGAGACTCAGTCAAAGGCTTGCAAGGTTAAGTCCTTAAGGTGATTAAGGCAAGACTTCCACATACCCCGCCAAACCTGGCCCACCTTGGCACACCGCCTTGCCACTTGCCTCAATCTAAAATCATTACCACCCCAGCTTGATTACCAAGCACCACATGCCATCAACATTTCAATCCCGATGTGTGACCTCCTCGCCACGACAACTTGATATCATTGTGTGACAACACATGACACACCAATTCATAAACATTGTTCCATATTCCATTAGTCAAGATTAAGTATCGACATTCTGACACATGTGATGACGTGGCATGGCTAAGCAATCTATGACGATCTAACTAGCCCATGTTGATTATCAACTATAATTCCACATCCTAGGGTGACAAATAGATCATGGCATATAATTGACAAGGTATGGTTTAATTCAAATAGGCATATTATCTAATTCCCAGTTAATTGAAATCATTTATACACATAAAATATCATGCATAAAGTTTAAAAGACAAAATAGTAATTTGGTGAAAATTAGGTGCAACATGATCAAAGCACAACTTGCCTTGGAGTAGGTGCTGGTCTTGATCTGAGCTTGGGTCTTGGAGCGACGAATCTTCTTCCGGATCACCGAAAGCGCTCAACGTCTCACGCTAAACGATGCCAAAATAGCAAATAAACACCAAACCAGAGAGCAACCAAACTCCAAAAATAAAATAAAATTCACCAATAAATAGATCTTGATTTTACAAATTTTTAGAAATTTGAAACACTCAAATCCGAGTTAAAATGCAAAAGATATAGCCTTTTGAAGTTTGAATAACATCAAAATACAGAAAATAGAATTTCGATTTTTCAATTATTTTTCTATTGAAAAGATTTTATTGCGCAACGCCGACGTCAGCCCGACTCGGACCAATCACGCGACACGTCGCTGGTCCATGGACTCGGTCCACGGAACCGCCTCGTCCACCGTGGACGCGCCCACGGCGCCTCGCACCACGCGCCGACACGCGGCGCGTGCATCGATTGGTCGCGACGCCGCGTCGCCGATGCTCGACACGCGGCGCGATCTCGCGACGATCCGACGGCTAACGCTCATCGCACACGCGGCGCGATCTCACCCGAACAACCACGATCCAACGGTCACGCTTACCCGAGCCGCTTTATCGCAGACGGCGACGTGGCTCGATCCGATGGTCCGCCGGAGATCCGACGGCCGTGCGGTTCGGCACGGCGATGTCGCGGCGGCTCGAGTTCCCGGAGACGAGGACGACGACGACCAGACGGCGTTCGCTCCTGCCGGCGACGAAGAGGTAGTCGCTCGGTGCGGCTCGACGTGGCGAACCCGAATCGAACCTACACGCCGAACGGCGGCTTGACGACGGCGAACGGCGAGAAACGAAGCGGCGCTAGAAAACTACGGCGAGCTCGGGGCTAAACGGCGGTGACTCAACGGCGAAGGCTAGCATCGCGGATGCGCTGCGGGATGAGGAACCTCGGTGTGCGGGCTGCGCTTTTATAGCCTCGGCATGCGCGCTAAAACGGCAACCCTAAATCACGCGGCGCGGCAAGCGCGACGGATTCGAAAACCGAATCGGAGACGAAGGTCGATACCGTCCGATTTACAACGAGCGCCGAGATTAGATCCGGCGATACGATCCGATCCGCTCTTTCCAAAATCAACGGGCGAGATCTAAACTTACCAAAACAACGCGAAACGATCCCGACCGCCGATCTCAATCCAACGGCCACGCCGCGAGGGCGCGAATAAGGTGATCGGGCCGCCGACGTCGATGGGCAAGACACGCGAAGATCGGGCTTCGCCCAAGATCGCTCACTCGATTTTCAAAAGCTTTTGATTTAAAATAATTCCCAAATTAGATTAATCTACTTTAAGCAATTAAAATATCGGAAAAATCCTTAAAATTCTCATAAATACTTTGAGACATTACGAGCACAAATAAAATATTTTTGGTAAAACTTTATATTAACTTTATCTATATATATTTAGTTTTCACAAAAGGTTCAATATACTTCAATTCAATTAATTTCGAAAAAATCCAATAAATTCGTAAAATCACCAAAAAGCATATGAGCGAAATTATAAGCCAAATTTTGGGATGTTACAAACCTCCCCTTAATGTAATCTCGACCCGAGATTCAAGGTGACTAGGAAATAGGTTTGGAAATTCGACTTGAGATCCTCTTCACGCTCCTGTGTTGCTTCATTCTCGTAATGGTTGCTCCATGAACTCGCAAAGCGAATCGACTTGGTCCCGGTCTTGCGGTCCATAACATCCAGATTCGATTGGTTGCTCCTTGTAGGTCGATCTTTCGCAATTCAATCTCTCCCAAAGGCGTCGTGCTCGCGCTGCACCCAAAGACACTTCTTGAGTGTGACACATGGAACACATCATGCACGCTGCTAGTGATCGGCAATTCTAATCGATAAGCAACCTCCTCGACGGCTCAAAATTTTGAACGGTCCAACATATCTTGGGGCAAGCTTCCTTTAACGTGGAACCTTTAACTCCTTTCGGAGGGTAACCTAAGATATACGAAATCATCAGTTCAAGCTCAAATCACGGCGTCGATTATTCGCATAACTTTTTGTCTTGATTGCGCGATTTTCAACCTGTCTCTTATCATGGCAACTTGCTCTTCAGCTTCCTTGAGAATATTAGGGCCAAATATCATACGTTCCCCTGTCTCATTCCAATTCAGCGGGGTACGACAGGCACGACCATATAAAGCTTCGAATGGCGACATCTGCAAACTAGCTCGTAATCGTTGTTATAATCAACTCGCATATGGCAAACACTTATCCCATGATGTAGTATAGGCTAATGCACAAGCCCTTAGCATATCCTCCAAAATTTGATTTACCCTTTCTGTTTGACCATCGATCATGGATGATATCTTTGTCTTTGAAGTTCAAACGCTTCCCATAGCTTCATGCAATTTATCCCAAAATCTCGAGGTGAACTGGGTACCTCTATCGACACTATTTTCTTTGGTACACCATGCAAACACACGACTGGCTATGTATAGTTACGCTAACCGGTCTCTGAGTAAGTGGTCTTGATCGAATGAAGTGAGCAACTTTGGTCAATCGATCCACGATAACCCATATAGAATCATACCCATTTTGAGTTCTTGGCAATCCAAAGGACGAAATCCATACCGATTTCTTCCCACTTCCATTCAGGACTTTTAGCGGTTGTAGCAAACCCGCTGGTCTCGATGTATTGTCTTAACTCTCGGCATACATCGCACAAGGCAACGTGCTCGGCGACTTCGCGCTTCATATTCGCCACCAAAACCTCTCCTTTAAGTCCCGTACATCTTAGCGCTTCTGGATGAATTGAATACTTGGAATCATGAGCCTCTTCCAAAATCAATGCTTAAGTTCTAGTCTGCTTGGCACACAAATGCGACCCTTGAACCACATGGTACCTTGGTCGTCCACGGTAAAGTCCTTTGCTAATCCTTCATCCTTTTTAGCCTTGATTCGGTTGACTTTCTCATCATCTTTTTGTCCTTCCCGAATTTGATCTTCGAGCATTGGCTTCACTTCCAAAGCAGCTAGGAATCCTTCTAAAACTACTTCCAATTTTAAATTTTCCAATTCTCTGCATGATTCGATTGTCCTTCCCGCACCATCATATTCGCCACGTAGCTCTTGCGACTTAAGGCATCGGCTACCACATTTGCTTTTCCTGATGGTAATGAATTCCCATGTTATAACCCTTGATTAATTCCAACCATCTCCTTTGCCTCATATTGAGATCGATTGAGTGAAAATATATTTCAAACTCTTATGGTCCGTATATATCTCACATCTATTTCCAATGAGATAATGACGCCACAATTTCAAGGCATGCACCACGGCAGCCAATTCCAAGTCATGCGTAGGATAATTTCCTTCATGCGGTCTTAATCGCTTTGACGATATGCGACCACTTTACCCTCTTGCATCAATACGCATCCAAGACCTGTCTTGACGCATCACAATATATCAAGTCGTTACGAACATTAGGCAAAACCAACACTGGGCTGTTGTTAAACGCTTCTTTAATTCTCAAAACTCTTATCACAATCAAGTCCCATGAAAATTTCTTTTCCTTTTTCAATAACGAGTAAGAGGTCTAGCAATCGTCGAAAATCCTTCTATGAACCGCGATAATATCCTGCCATTCCTGAAAACTTCGGACTTGAGTGACAGACTTTGGTTGCTCCCAATGCAACACTGCCTCCACTTTGCTTGGGTCGACAGCAACTCCTTCTGCATTCATGACATGACCGAGAAATTCCACCTTTTCCTTCCAAAAGTCGCATTCTCGAATTTAGCATACAAACAGTTGCTCACGCAGCTTTTCCAACACTAGCCTCGGATGATTTGCGTGCTCTGCTCGGTCTTGAATATACCAAAATATCATCTATGAACACAACAACAAACTTGTCCAAGTATTCCATGAAAATCTTATTCATCAAGTTCATGAAATAGGTCGCGCATTGGTCAATCCAAAAGACATGACCGTGAACTCATAATGTCCGTATCTTGAAGAAAATGCGGTTTTGGAACATCTTCCGTCCGAATCTTTAGTTGATGATATCCTAACGAAGGTCTATCTTGGAGAAAACTCCAGCTCCTCTCAACCGGTCGAATGGATCATCAATCCTTGGCAACGGATACTTATTCTTAATCGTCACTTCATTAAGTGCACGGTAATCAATACACATTCTAAGGCTTCCATCCTTTTCCCGACAAACAAAATCGGCGCTCCCCATGGCGGCGAACTTGGTCTTATAAAACCTTTCTCTAATAACTCGTCGATCTGTTTCTTCATCTCTACTAACTCATCGGTAGGCATCCCAGTAAGGTCTTTTGCTATTGGTGCTGTATGTACTAACTCAATGACAAACTCGATGTCACGGTGCAGCGGCATTCTGGCGGATCCTCCGAAATACATCCGATATTCTTTGACCACCGCACGTCCTCAATCTTGACGGCTTTCATGCTATTAACCATTAATTGACCCTTGCGAACCGATGTCGCTCGAATTCCACCTTTTCTCCCGTAGGGCTCTCAATGGATACAACCCTTCACCACAATCCAATACCGTCTTATGCTTGGTTAACCAATCCATACCAAGGATAACATCTAAAACTTGGGCATCTAGAATAATTAAGTTCGCTAGGAACTCTACCGATTAATTATCGCCTTTACCCCAAACATCCAATATTAGATCTTAACTCGGATCACGGGCTTGAACTAGCATCACACACTTGAGATTTTTCATGCTTAAACCATTTTTAGATGCAAAAGCTCGAGAGACAAATGAATGTGAAGCTCTGAATCAAATAATCTTTATTGCAGTCGAGTTTACAAAAACTTACCCAAAGACGACGTCCGATGCTTCCCGGCTCCATCGGCGGTGATGTGGTTGACTCGCCTCGAATAGTAGCTTGAGGCGCCACTCCCGCTGTCCGGCTCCTCGATTCGCTCCGTCATCGGTGCCTTAGCGGTGTCGCTCCAAGGTTGAAACGCCTTTGGCGTGATTCCTCCTTTCTCGGGACATCTATTAGCATAATGCCCCACCATTGCAATCGTAGCACCTTCGGCGGTGATCACGCACTTCTTGAGCATTGTTACCTTGGGCCGGCCCGATAACCTTGTCACGATGGTCGCGGTGCGGTGTTGTTGGCTTGTTAACGACTTGTGGTTGGAACCTAGCAAACTGCTGCGGGTCATCCTCATTCGTAGGTGGTTAGGCGCCCACCGGGTTAGTCATCAAGCGCTTTGCGATTTTCCCCAAGCTCCTTGCGCTTATCCTCCGTAATCAAAGCCTTGTTTACCAATTCTTGGAAATCGGAAAAGTGTGGGTAATCACCCCACTTGCGACCCCGAGTTTAGTCCTTTCATGAAGCGGACTGTCTAGCCTTGTCCGTTGCTACATCTTCGGAGCATAGCGTGCTAATCGAGTGAATTTGTTCAAGTAATCACCACCGGTTGGCCTCCTTGCTTAAGCGCCTGAATTCTTCCTTTTTCAGTCCATCATTCCTCTGCACGTGGTATCGGCGAAAGGCCGCTGCGAACTCTTCCCACGTGATTTCCATGGGTGCCTCATGAGTAGCACAAGAGTTCTCCCACCATTCTGCAATTGCTCCTCTAGCCGATGGGATGCGAAGAACCCTCTCATGCCCTTCACATTGTGTGATGTACAACTTCCTCTCAATGGTTCTCACCAATCATCCGCTTCCAAGGGGTTGGCGTTGCGAGAATGTTGGCGGTCGGGTCCTCATGAAGTCGACAACTTGGAGTAAGGACGAGGCCCGCCATTGTTGTTCGCTTTCGGCAATGGGTTGTTGATCGCAGACCATATTGGTCATCTCTTGCATCATAGTGCGCATCAACCGAGTTTGCGCAATGAGAAAAGCTCCCAAGTTCGCATATCCACCGGCGGTGCTTGCTGCGGTGGTACTCCTTCATTGGGATTGTTGCTGGCGTAGACCACTTCAAAGCCCCATTGTTGTCGCGAGTGTTCACCATCCGCTTGATTGCTTCTTGGGTTAGGAAAGATAGATGTAGCATAGATAAGATGCAAGAATTTCTAAAGCGGGGAAACAGTTAAACCCAACTTAAATAATCTTTATTATTATTACTTGGTATGGTTGCTTACAATGCCTAAGGGCTTTGCAACACATAATTGCACACTCAACAAACAATTAAGAACCAACTAAACATGCAACTTTAACGCCTACTAAAAGGGTAAAGGCTAACTTAAAACGCGACTCAACACTCGAGTCTCAACACAACTCTAAGATCGACTCTCACTCATCCAACCACCACGGTGAGACCGATCCGGGCATACACCGGTGGGTGGGTGGCATGGGTGCGAACCTATCCGGTGACCCTCTGCTTGGCTCCTCGTGCTCCCACTCACGCTCTTAGGGTCTTCTTCTTCTTCTTCTTCTTGGCGACCTCATCCGGCTCTGGGACGACTTGGTCCGCTATTTCCTCGGCTACTGCAAGGCCTCCTCCACTGCCGATGACTCGGGTCTGCTGCGTCGCGGGTCTTTTGAAGCTCCCGCTCGCCACTCTCAACGCCTCACACGCTGTCTCCGGTTCTTGCGCAGTGTCCTCAAGTGATCCTCCCGGCGGTGGCGAACTCAAGAAGGTGTATGCAGAGCACACTCTCCTTCCACGATCCGTCGACGCCGCACGCCGCACCGTCGGGTGAAGTCGAAATACGGTGTTGCGGCTCGAGGCGTAGTCGTGGCGCATCCGTCGTGAGAGCAAGTCTAGCGACCTCTGAACTCCACCTCGTAAGTGAACCTCAGGGCGGTGATGTGGATCGGTGCAGTGGTCTCGCCGCACTCGAGCGAAGATGATCGCCTGCGTAAGAACCCCGATGCACACCGTTGACGCTCCAGCTTGCTTCCTCGGTAGAGCGGACGATCAAAGCCTCCAATCACTTGAAGAACTCTCCACGGCTCCATGGCATAGCCACCTGTCTTGACTCGAAGGATCGAAGATCGGCATCTATTCAAAACAAAATTTTGAATAAGATCTCCACTCAAACGGCAACGAAAAGAAGGTAATTTAGCAAGGATGAGAGTAGGAGGATGAGATAAGCCAAGAGTTTCATATTAGTCAATTTTACTGTTTTCTTTAGAAAATAATTTTGGACACTCTAAGAGATACCAACTACCTAGGCCAAGACCTATAGTCGGTATGGCTCGATACCACCTCTGTCGGGACCCGAATTTGCAAATCCGACCCTCTGTGTATACCGCACTAGTCCAGATCACGCTAGTGCACACAGCTCAACATAGATGCTATCATAGTCACACACAAAAATATAGCATAAACTTCATTAATTAATAATAACTGTTGTCTTACATGAATAATGCCTCACGGGGCTTAAAAGAGTATCAATGAGAAGCGTGAAATAGAATAAACGCAGATGGCGCTCGATTCGCCACGAGCAACCGACGAGGCTCGGACCTAAGCATTCGCATCCAAATAATCCTCATCTATGATCATGAGATTCTTCCTCTTCCAAGTTGTTGTTGATGGGGTGAGTACATAAAGCACTCAACAAGTTGTGCAAAATAATGCAAGTCTAATATTCTATATGTTTGGCTTAATCCAAAGGAATGGCTAGTAAGGGTATTTTTGCAATAAAGCAGCATTTAACAAGAATACAATAAATAGATTGGAAAGCAGTAAAACAAATACAAGAATTAATAAATTCAGATTTCAAATACACCAAGTTTCCAATCCTAAATTAATTTTCCACTTTCCATGGCACCTTGCCATCCCAACAAGTTTTGTTTAACAAAAGTCTAACCCTTAATCTGTAATTCCGAGCATTGCCCAATACCGTGAGCACGGCTATTCGAATAGATTGTACACTCTGCAGAGGTTATGCACTTTACCCACACGATACAACCAAACACCACCAAGGCGAGTGATCATAACAAAGCCTTTACAATGCTACACCTAGACCCAGTACTGCTCGCTAAGGTTTCAACATCAAGGGTTAAACCACCACAACAGGGCCCCCCTCTTGCGCCATGTGAGTTAAACCGTAACCGGGACTCACTATTCACCACGACAAGATCAAATCTAGGTTTCACAAATTATTCACTAGGTGTCCCATTCCGCACATGTGGTTGCAAGAGAGACTCGGTCAAAGGCTTGCAAGGTTAAGTCCTTAAGGTGATTAAGGCAAGACTTCCACATACCCCGCCAAACTGGCCCACCTTGGCACACCGCCCTTGCCACTTGCCTCAATCTAAAATCATTACCACCCGGCTTGATTACCAAGCACCACATGCCATCAACATTTCAATCCCGATGTGTGACCTCCTCGCCACGACAACTTGATATCATTGTGTGACAACACATGACACACCAATTCATAAACATTGTTCCATATTCCATTAGTCAAGATTAAGTATCGACATTCGGACACATGTGATGACGTGGCATGGCTAAGCAATCTATGACGATCTAACTAGCCCATGTTGATTATCAACTATAATTCCACATCCTAGGGTGACAAATAGATCATGGCATATAATTGACAAGGTATGGTTTAATTCAAATAGGCATATTATCTAATTCCCAGATTAATTGAAATCATTTATACACATAAAATATCATGCATAAAGTTTAAAAGACAAAATAGTAATTTGGTGAAAATTAGGTGCAACATGATCAAAGCACAACTTGCCTTGGAGTAGGTGCTGGTCTTGATCTGAGCTTGGGTCTTGGGCGACGAATCTTCTTCCTGATCACCGAGCGCTTCAACGCTCTACGCTAAACGATGCCAAAATAGCAAATAAACACCAAACCAGAGAGCAACCAAACTCCAAAAATAAAATAAAATTCACCAATAAATAGATCTTGATTTTACAAATTTTAGAAATTTGAAACACTCAAATCCGAGTTAAAATGCAAAAGATATAGCCTTTTGAAGTTTGAATAACATCAAAATACGAAAATAGAATTTCGATTTTTCCAATTATTTTTCTATTGGAAAAGATTTTATTGCGCAACGCCGACGTCAGCCCCGACTCGGACCAATCACGCCGACACGTCGCTGGTCCATGGACTCGGTCCACGGAACCGCCTCGTCCACCGTGGGCGCGCCCACGCCGCGCACCACGCGCCCGACACGCGCGCGCATCGATTAGTCTGCGACGCCGCCGCGCCGATGCTCGACACGCGGCGCGATCTGCGCGACGATCGACGGCTAACGCTCTCACACACGCGCGCGATCTCACCCGAACAACCACGATCCAACGGTCACGCTTACGAGCCGTTTCATGCGCAGACGAAGCGGCGTGGCTCGATCTGGATGGTCCGCCGGAGATTCGACGGTGTGCGCGGTTCAGCACGGCGATGTCGCGCGGCGCCGAGTTCCCGGAGACGAGGACGACGACGACCAGACGGCGTTACGGCTCCTGCCGGCGACGAAGAGGTAGCGCGCTCGGTGTGGCTCGGCGTGGCGAACCCGCTCGAACCCACACGTCGAACGGCGGCTTGACGACGGCGAACGGCGAAAACGAAGCGGCGGCGCTAGAAAACTACGGCGAGCTCTCGGGGCTAAACGGCGGTGACTCAACGGCGAAGGCTAGCATCGCGGATGCGCTGCGGGATGAGGAACCTCGGTGTGCGGGCTGCGGCTTTATAGCCTCGGCATGCGCTAAAACGGCAACCCTAAATCACGCGGCGGCGGCAAGCGGCGACGGATTCGAAAACCGAATCGGAGATTTAAGGCGACACCGTCCGATTTACAACGAGCGCCGAGATTAGATCCGGTGATACGATCCGATCCGCTCTTTCCAAAATCAACGGCGAGATCTAAACTTACCAAAACAACGCGAAACGATCCCGACCGCCGATCTCAATCCAACGCCACGCGCGAGCGGCGTGACGGTGATCGGGCCGCGCGTCGATGGGCGCTACGCGCACAAAGATCGGGCTTCGCCCCGATCGCTTTCACTCGATTTTCAAAAGCTTTTGATTTAAAATAATTCCGAAATTAGATTAATCTACTTTAAGCAATTAAAATATCAGGAAAAATCCTAAAATTCTCATAAATACTTTGAGACATTCGAGCACAAATAAAATATTTTTGGTAAAACTTTATATTAACTTTATCTATATATATTTAGTTTTCACAAAAGGTTCAATATACTTCAATTCAATTAATTTTTGGAAAAAAATCCAATAAATTCAGAAAATCACCAAAAAGCATATGAGCGAAATTATAAGCCAAATTTTTGGGATGTTACAACTTGGTAAAGTCATCACATAGTTAGATATTTTATTTTCGTGAAAACCTGGTTTATGCCATGTGATGGTAGAAAATGGTTCATTGTGGTGATCACGTTATAAAAGTTCGTGGATTTAATTACTTATGCTTACATATCATTATTTTATTAACCTGTCAAATTACTTTTACTGAAATTCCATTTGCAATCTATTATTCAGTATTTACAAATCAAATTAGCTTTATGCAAATTAACTGTAGAAGCCTTTCTCTTGATTCAAGCCTGCATATATTATAGATTTTGCATAAAGTCTTTCGAGTACGTAAAGTACTCAACTTGCTATTGTTGTTGGTTTTAGGTGAAGAATCATAATACCCCGACAATACTTATTTTGACGCAGGATTCGGGGATGTTAACGATGAGTTTTTCTAGGGTTTTACCTTTTCAGTTGCCTGTGGGAGTATTGGGAAAACTACAAGTATTTTGGTCACACCAAAGTGGAGTTGAACGCAAATTCAGGCTCACGGAGCGGATTTGACGTTAATGTATTGACTGCTTTGAGAAGCGTGCTTGTGCGAGTGAAAAACCCGTTAAGAGTGTTGGGTTTCTGGTTAGCCTATGTAAATGTGGATGATATCCACTTGTAGTGTTCAGGATTAGGGTTAGAGTTGTCTCCACTATATAAGGAGATGTAGTGGGAGGTGAAGACTTGAGACCTTAAACTTAGTCACTAGGAGTGTTAGGGTTTCCAACAAGATTTTTTGCTCTTATGTGGTGTGTGAGTACTCCTTGGGAAATTTGCCCTCATGTGAGAGGCTTTGTAATCCATCCTCATGCTCTGAAATAAAGATCAAGTTCGTGCTCAAGTTTTGATCTTCTTACTTTACTTTTGATCTTTCTTATTGGTTTCTTTGCCTCTTAATCTTGTGTTGCCAAGGATGAGTGATTGATGGATGTATCCTCTAAAGACCATCACCCAATCATCTAGGCAAGCTCTCTCATGATCATCAAGAGATTTCTTAAGAAACCGGGTTTTGGCTTCAAAAGGAAGGATTCGAGGTAGATCTTGATCTTGTACGTTTCGGGGCAATCTCTTAGAGTTCTTGCTTGCTATGACATGTGAGAGATCATCTAGGTTCATCTTGATCATCAAATCCTCACGAGCAAGCCCAGGGCAAAGTTTTTGTTTTTGACCCAATTTTAGTGCAACCTTCGGTAAATTCAAAAAAAGTCAGAACTTTGACATCAATCCTTATAATTGAAGGTTGGAATAGGTTCCTGACACCCATAAGAAGGTGCATACAAAGTTTCACGGGTTTTCAATCAGCCGATCAAAAGTTACACCGATTTTAGTTTTTAAAGTCGTGCTGATTTACTGTTCAGCAGCACTACCACTATAGTAACCCGGTAGTACCGGGGTACTGTTCATCCCGACACTATCGGCCTCTGTAGCGTTGTAGTGCCACCCCAGAGCTGATTTTTCGGGAGATTTTCTTCTTCCGCTCTTTTGAGGTCTTGGGAGGTTTTAGTTGGATTCTTTGGAGGGAAATTGTTGTGTGATCATTCACACACCCCCTCTTTGATCGCCATTTCCGATGCTTCACAACTGTTATTTTTTTCTTTTTTGAGGTGGGTTGTGTGCTTAGCTGGCACAATTCAATTGTCCTTCCTGCTTCCTTCGCCAGATCGAAGAGTACAAATTATAACTTCTTTGAAGGAAATAAGGGAATGTATCTAGTTTCTGCCTTTTACATTCAGAGCTATCCAATAGTAATAAATGGCCTAATAAAAAAGGTAATTTGGTATTTTATAGGCTTGCTTTGGTTGAAGTGCAACATACAAAAACGGCATCTGTTAAAGAATGGAGGTAGTACTCCCTCCATCCAAGTTTACAAGGTGTATTTTTTCTTCGCATATAGGCCAAGAAGACAGTGAAAATGACTAAATTACCCCTAATTATTATCACTAATCACTATATTCAATGCATGCATGTAGAGAATATGAAGTAAAGATAGGTATTTATTAGGGGTATAGAGGGAACATCACACTAATTTTGTATTCTAATATGAAATATGTCATATATTCATGGATAAGACCTTTAAAAAAATAGGTCTAATTTGAATCCAGATTAGGGTGTTGTCAAGTAAAACTTTCAATTGCAGGGACTCTTGTCTAAGTATCATACCTCTGTATATGCTTTCTTTATATGAGCTCCCACCTCCCAGTTGGGGTGAAGAAAAGGCTAGATTTATTTAGAGCTAGACATTTTGTGGCATGAAGAACAGGGGGGAAACATCACTTGGTAAATTGGCCAGTGATATGCCTTCCTAAAGATCAAGGAGGATCGGGTGTGTTAGATCTTGTGATAATCAACAGAGCTCTTTTGGGCAAATGGATTTGGAAGTTAGAAAAATGAGGATGAGCTCTGGCAAAAATCATGCTGAGGAATAAATATTTAAGTAGCCAGACTATGGCTCTGTTGAGCTAGCCCTGCCAGTTCAGGCAGGGGGTTCTCAAAGTCTGATATTTTTCATGCTTGTTGCAGGAAAGTGTTAGGTGATGGTATCAATATTAGGTTTTGGGAGGATGTTTGGTAGGGTAATAATTCTTTGGCTCTGAGATCCCTGAGGCTATACTGGCTCACTTTCAACGAAAACATAATTATGGCAAAAATGCTTACAAAAGGTTTAGATAAAGCTGGGTTTAGGAGAACTCTGCTTTAGAAGAAAAAACATGAGAACTTGGCAAAGGATTCAACAAAATTGTTCCAGGTTAACGCTATCTGAACAGAGATAGATTTGGTTTGGAAGTTGACATCCCGTGGACAGTTCACCGTGAAGTCGTTTTATACTCTCTTTTTTTCTGGAATCCATTTGTGGAAAGTTAAAATTCCTCACAAAGTCAAAATTTTCCTCTGGTTAGTGTTTAGAAAGAGTATTATGACTTGAGAAAACTTGATTAAGAGTGGTTCGAAGCGTAGTAAAGCTTGTCAATTCTGTGGTTCTGATGGAACCTTAGACCACCTTCTATTTGTTTGTCCGATGGCTGGATTGATTTGGAATTTAGTGCAGTGCAGGGTTTGAAAAATCAACGAAAATCACTTGAAAATCGCGATTTTCAACTATATCACTCCGGCTCGAGATTTGAAACCGGTCGGTAAACCGGTTCAATTCAAATTTAAATTTAAAAAAATTTGAAAAAAATTATCCAAAATTTCCCTAGAATTAGTATTAATCGCTTTTTGACATCTAGCATGAATTTGTTTTTGAAAAAACAAATTTGGGAGACATTTTGAGCAAATCTAAATATAGATACTAGAATGGAAAAAAAAGAAAAACTTCCGTGTATATGGATACGTATATATTCTATTTGTACATTTTAGATGCAATAATATAATTTTTGGTTCATGATACTCATCCGGATGTTTTTACAGAATCGGAATTATATCTTTATTTCTAAGAAATGAACGGGGATAAAATAGCTAAGCTATTTTTTAATATAAATATGGTACCAGATGTGATGAAAGAATCGATTGTTATTAATACTATAAAGGTCGTTAATACTCAACAATATCAAGCAGAGCAGTGACCAAAAAATGGATATTAATACTAGAAAAGTGGTCGTTATTTCTTCATAATTAATGATAGCACACTATTCCGTTGTTAAAAAATATATTTACATGGTTGCTAGTACTATTAACCATGGAGCCTTTAACGACGGCTAATGGCCATAATTATGTGGTTGTCAGTGGCTTTTAATGACTACATCTCGCGTCATTAATAATTGTTTTCCTAGTAGTGCCAATCATTCATTGAATATCCTTGATTGTCCTACAAATGCCCCAAACTTTTATCATATCATCACAAAACAGAGCTTTAATATAAGAGGTCATTGTTTTGAGTTCTCACGTTACTTTTACTTGAATATCCAGCATTTTCTGCAATTTTTTCATTTTTTTCTTGAATTTTTTCGAATTTCCGCTGAGTGTGTCGATTTTCGATGTAAACAGGCCAAAAATCGGTAAAAATCAATCGAAAATCGGTAAAATCGGTCGGTTTTCAATTTATTTCGGCCGCTATTTGACCGTCGAGTTCAAAAAGTTTGACTTTACAATTCGTTCGATTTCTATCAATTTTTAACGAAAATTGATAGCGCTAGGGAGGTGATTTCCATGCTAGATGCAGTAATGTAAACCCTGGTACATGTGACTTTGGCTCATCTGCTTTACTCTGCATTGTAGAGCATCTTTTTGTCACTTTGATGGGATGTTTCCAGTGCATACAAAGAGTCTGGTTAGGGTGGGAGTAGCTGAAATTCTTTGGACTTTGTGATTAATCGTTGATCCGAAGGAATTGCAAAAATAGCTACTGTACAGTACAATCTAGCGAACCATGTCTGCGGTTTTTTTTAATATTTTTTTTCCAGCGGACCGGATATGCAGTATAATCTTTTTTTTGCAATTTTGCAGCGCACCCAGTCCACTGGTTTTTTTATTGCATGCAATGGGGCCGGCGAATCCAGCGGTTCCAGTCCACTGGAATTCGCGTGGGGGGCGGGGTGACGCGTTTAGGAGGCCGGCGACACGCGCAGGGAAAAAAACTATCTAGGACTCGAACGACGTTAAAAAATGTTGAAATTTTTTGTGGAGGTTATTGACACATCAATGATATTTTCATAAAATTTTCAGAAGATTATGAAATCTGAGAAATTTTTAAAAATTCGAACATTAGAACTGTCCTGATAAAACACTGACCAGCAAGTTTGAACCAAACGAAAAATGAAACAAACCACGTTAGAAAATTTTGAAATTTTGTCTATGGTTATGGTGCATCATTAATGTTTCCATAAAATTGTTAGATGATGAACAAGCTTTATGAATTTTTTAAAATTCAGACAGTGCTACTGTCCTAATAAAAGCCATACCGGCAGAATTCAACCAAATGAAAAATGGTACGAACCACTTTATAAAATTTGAAAAAAAATTGGGTGTTCGTGATGTATCATTAATGTTTCTATAAAATTTCATATGATGATCAAGCTGCAATAAGTTACAAAAATTCTGACATTTTTATGAGGACGTAGAAAATTTCAGTGTTTCTCATTCTCTATCGGTGTGCGGCAAATTTGACGACAAATCATAGTAAACTATTGAATCCAGCTGATCCGAACCGCAGGAATCGGCGGGACGTGGTGATTCACGGGCGCAGGCTGAGGAACAGCGCGATTTTTTCTTCTTTTTTGCTTTTTGATTTTATTTGTGGCAGAGATTAATGATCCAGCAGCAAACAAAAAAATCAGCGGTCTAGGACTCCGACCGGGAGAAAGGTAGCAAATATTTTACCGCGGATTTTGTGGACTGCAAGATAAAAAACAATATGTCGCCAGGCCGGAAGTTACAAAATAAAATGTTCCAGCGGACTGGATCGAAAGGAATCGATGGCTCAAGCATGGGCTCAAGGGGAAAAAAGCAGTGATTTTCGTTGCGACAAATGCTGCTTTTCGAAAAAAATACCATGCGCAAATAAAAGTAGAAGTTTCACATAATAATAGATTTTTTTAAAATAATATTTTATTTTGAGGAAATTGAATTTATGAAAAGCTATTTTGCACTGATTTTATTCAAAAATTCGTTGTAACCTCTGTTAGCATGAATTATTAAAAGTCAATGTTATTTTGAGAGTTGCTAGAATTTTAAAGTTCAAACTAGAGTTCAATAAATTAAGAAAAATTCATATTTTTCTATGATAATCATAATTCATATAGCGTTTTACAAAATTATTTGTAAGTTAATTATTTTTAATAAAAAATCAAATTTCATTGTTCCTCATTCTCTTTCGGTGTGCGACAAATTTGATGACAAATCTGAAGAGGAACGCGATATGCTACACTAGCACAAAAAAAACTACCGCGTAACCAGAAAGCTACTCGCAAGAAGGGGATCACAGATAAGATTACCACTAGACGCGCAGTTGCGGAATCCTTCTCGCGTCGATGTAGTGGATCGTCCTCGCCGCAGTCGTTGCGTCGATGGAGCGGATCGTCCTTGCCTCGTCGTGGATCGTCCTCCCACGCCGCAGTCGCAGCAGCGTCACCGCAGTAGTCCACACGTTCAGGGATGGAACGCCGTGCGTCGGTGTGCAAGCACTTGGTCGCTCGGCAGGGGCAACGAGAAGAGGAGGCTAGGGTTTCGAGTGAATCACTTCTAAACCGTGGGAAACCACACCCTGCGCCCACCCTCCTCCTCCTTATATAGCCACGAGATGAAACCTAAACCAAGGCCCATCGTGCTAAACCCACGATGTCCATTAATTATGGATCCAATCCAAATTAATGCGTCCCACCATTAAGTGTGTGACCTGCGAGTTCACGTGCGTTTGGACATGGATTCGAAAAACTCCTTTTCAATCCAATAGTTGGTAGCGGCTCCTTGCAAAGTATGCCAACTCCCAAACATACTATGATCAAATCAAACAGAACCTATCAAAAGTACTCATGTAATAATCCCTTTGCCAAGTATATGAAGATTGAACTCAAGGCGAGAAGTATGTCATCCTTTGATGATTCAATCCATCTCTCGTATCCGTGATATATTAATAAGTTGTGATTGACTCCTCAATCACGACATGGCCATGCACTTCCTTAATCATATCACACGAGTGGCCTTGTCATATATCTCCGTTTCATTGGAGTGGCAAATTCCATCTTGACTGTTCACTTCCCTCTGCACGTTTCATAGTAAACATGAAAGCTACCTTTATAACTCTCCGGTTAGGAAGTAGTGTTTGATAGCTCCAAGGAAAACTATTACACATGTAGGGAATATGACAATCTCAGGTCTAAGGATCATACATCTACTAGGTATGAGATACACTGATGACACATAAGAATGAAACATTCTCGCAGTGTCCAATTGCGGGTCTATCTAACCCATGTTCTTCAACATGTATCCACAATGTATAGATGATATCTCTATATCCCATGATCTATGAAGCATGATCATCGATCACTACATGTGCTGATCTATTCATCGTTGAACTATACGATGATATCCGATCAGAGATATTTATCGAATTATATCGATAAGTAAAGAGCTTCATAAGCAAGTCACATACTTGTTGATCAATACAATGATATACATTCATTGGACCAATAATCATATTATTATTCATAAACATAGTCATGTTACAATCATCTAAATGATTGCCTCAAGGGCATAGCACTAACAATCTCCCACTTGCACTTGAGTCAATCAATTAAGTATCTAATACCAATAGACCTCGTGTGTGCCTCATGCTTAGGCTATGGCTGTGGCTTTGTCAACGGATCGGCCACATTGGCTTCCGTATGTACTTTGCATATTCTCACGTCACCTCTATCCACAATCTCGCGAATAAGGTGAAAGCGCCGGAGTATGTGTTTAGACTTCTGATGTGATCTAGGCTCTTTTGCTTGTGCAATGGCAACACTATTAACACAATAGATGTTCATTGGACAGAGGCACTAGCGACCACACCAAACTCTGTGATAAACTTCTTAATCCACATAGCTTCTTTTGCGGCCTTCAAAGCCGCAATGTACTCCGCTTCTGTCATAGAGTAGGCCACCGTATTTTTCTTGGAACTCTTCCAGCTTACTGCTCCTCCATAAAGTGTAAACACAAACCCGGATTGCGATCGAAAATCATTTTTGTCAGTTTGGAAGCTTGCATCGGTGTAACCCTTTGCAACCAGATCTTCCTCACCTCCAAAAACAAGGAACATACCCTTAGTTATTCTCAAGTACTTCAGGATATTTTTTACGGCTATCCAATGATCATCACCAGGATCCGCTTGGTATCTGCTTGTGACACTTAGAGCATATGAGATATCTGGGCGTGTACAGATCATGGCATACATAATAAACCCAATAGCAGAAGCATATAGAATCTTGCTCATCCTGTCTCGCTCATCAGATGTCGAAGGACATTGATTCTTGCAGAGACTAATGCCATGTGACATTGGCATGAAACCTCTCTTGGATTCATGCATATTGAACCTTTTCAATATCTTGTCAATGTACGTTTCCTGACTTAATCCAATTAACCTTTTTGATCTATCTCTATAGATTTTTATGCGCAAGATATAGCATGCTTCTCCCAAGTCCTTCATTGAGAAACTCCTTTTCAATGAAGTCTTAACATCTTCAAGC
The DNA here is from genome assembly GCA_036346275.1 of Otatea glauca. Lineage (NCBI taxonomy): Eukaryota > Viridiplantae > Streptophyta > Magnoliopsida > Poales > Poaceae > Otatea > Otatea glauca. The sequence continues at coordinate 37,538,729 of CM070715.1, read as the reverse complement.
ATAGGAATATCATTCCCGATCAATAATATGTCATCCACATACAAAATCAGAAATACAAGTGCGCTCCCACTAGCCTTCTTGTAAAAACAAGGCTCTTCTTCATTTTTGATAAAGTCAAACCCTTTGACTACTTCATCAAAACGAATATTCCAACTCCGAGATGCTTGCTTTAACCCATAAATGGATCTTTGAAGCTTGCATACCCTTTTAGAATATTTAGGATCAACAAAACCTTCAGGTTGTATCATGTATATATCCTCAGAAATATTCCCATTAAAGAAGGATGTTTTGACATCCATCTGCCATATTTCATAATCAAAATATGCAGCAATAGCTAAAATGATCCGGACAGACTTGAGCATGGCTACCGGTGAGAAAGTTTCATCATAGTCAACTCCTTGAACTTGTTTGAAACCCTTTGCCACCAACCGTGCCTTATAGATCTGAACATTTCCATCTACGTCTATCTTTTTCTTGAAAATCCATTTGCATTCAATGGTTTTTACACCATCAGGAGAATCGACCAAGTTCCAAACTTGATTGTCATGCATGGATTGAATTTCGGATCTCATGGCTTCAAGCCATTTTTGAGTTTGGGTCCATCATTGCTTCTTCATAAGTTGTGGGCTCATCATTGTCCAACAATAATATGTCATTCCCATATCTTATAGGTACATGGCGTGGCCTCCCGACCTACGTGGGGTGGAGTCTCTTCCACAAAGTTGTACAACACTTTGTACATCTTGTGAAGGTTCGATGTAGCTTGAACATATTCATGTGATTCTCGAACTTCATCAAGATACACATCACTCTTCTGAATTCTTTTGAAAGAAACTCTTTCTCCAAAAGACACCATTTGAGCAACAAAAACTTTGTTCTCGTTTCTTTTGTAAAAGTAATATCCTTTTGTTTCTTTAGGATACCCCATAAAAAGCATTTTTCGATTTAGGTGCGAGTTTATCTGATTGTAAACGTTTTACATAAGCCTCACATCCCCATATCTTGAGAAATGACAACATGGGACTTCTCCCAGTCCATATCTCATATGGCGTCTTCTCAACGGATTTTGATGGGACCCTATTCAAAGTGAACGCATTTGTCTCTAGAGCGAAACCCGAAGGATAATGGCGGATCTGTTTGGCTCATCATTGGCCGAACCATATCTAATAAAGTTCGGTTTCATCGTTCGGACACGCCATTCCATTGAGGCGTTCCTGACGGAGTAAGTTGCGGAACGATTCCACATTGCTTTAGATGATCACCAAACTCTTGGCTCAAGTATTCGCCACCACGATCTGATCGTAAGTGTTTTATTGATTTGCCAAGTTGATTTTGTACTTCATTTTGAAACTCTTTGAACCTTTCAAAAGTTTCAGATTTATGCCTCATTAAATAGATATATCCGTATCTACTAAAGTCATCGGTAAAAGTTACAAAGTACTGAAACCCTCCCCTAGCAGTCGAGCTCATTGGTCCACATACATCTGTATGTACTAGGGCCAATAACTCACTCATTCTCTCACTAAAACCTGTGAAAGAGGCTTTTGTCATCTTGCCAAGTAAACAAGATTCACATGTTTCAAATGATTCAAAATCAAATGAGGTTAGAAGTCCATCACCATGGAGCTTCTTCATGCGCTTCTCATTTATATGACCTAGCGACAATGCCATAAAAGGTAGGGTTCAAATCATTAGGCGATGCCTTTTACATTAATGTTATAGACGAGTTTCTCTTGAGTTCAAGGACGTACAACCCATCCACCATGGGGCAACGACCATAATACATATCATTCAAAAATATTGAACAAACAAAGTTCTTTTTTATGAAATCATAACCTTCATGTTCCAAACAAGAAGATGAAATAATGTTTCTACTCAAAGATGGAACAAAATAACAATTATTGAGTTCTAAAACTAATCCTGAAGGCAAATGCAATGGGTATGTGCCAACGTGTAACATCCCAAAATTTTGCTTAAATATTATTCTATTACTTAAAAGTGCATTTATGATTTTCTGGAATTTATTTGGATTTTTCTGGATTTATTTGAATTAGTTTTAAATCAAGTTTATTGCCCATTTATTCAAATCTATTTAAATCCATGCCAAGTCAAAATAAAGTTTTGTCAAAAATATTTTATTTGAGTCCAGAATGTCTCAAAGTATTTTTGAGATTTTTCTGGGATTTTTGCTGATATTTTTAATGCTTAAAATAAATAAAATGAATTTCAGAAATTATTTTAATTATTAAAGTTTTAAAAACCCAAGTGAACAGTGTTGGGCCAAGCCCAACACTGTGCGTGGGAGGCCTGCGTCGGTGCGGCCCGGTCACGTCACCCACGAATCGCGTGAGGGAAACCCTAGATCGTGGCCGTTCGCGCGATCCAGCGGACCGGAGTTGGCCGCGTGTGCACTCGCGTTTTGGCCGTCGGATCGGGACACGCGTCGCGCTGTCGGTTGTCGTCTCCGAAGCGGACTCGGAGTTCACCGCCGTGACGCCGCCGGACTCTTTCGCCGTGTAGAGCGCGGACGTCTAGGCTATAAAAGAAGGGGGTAGCGCTCCGAGGTTCGTAGTCGAGCGCCGCGTCTTTTGGTCGGAGACGCGTTTGCGAGAGCGATCGTAGAAACGCCGCCGCAAGCTCGCCGGAGTTGAAGCGTGGGACCGCCGCGGTTTTTGCTCAAGTGCGCCACCGGATCGTCGGTTTTCGGCGTTTTGGTTCAAGATCGGAACTCTTCGAGGTGTGCCGCGTCGACTACGCTACGTCTTCTCGTCGGAACCGCGCCGGAACGCCGCTATCTCGGTCTTCTTCCTCGCCTCCGGTGGTCTTCTCGCCGTCGCGCCGCCTTTTGCTTCGGGTAAGTTTGTGACCGTCGGATCTTCAGTGAAGGGCCAGGATCGTGCCGCGTGGGGTTGAGATCGGCAGCCGTTGGATGCGATCTGTGCGGTGGGTTTCCGCCGCGCGTGTGGACCAATCAGGAGCCGACATGTGTCAGGCGCAGAGATCGAGGCGCCATGGACCGGGTGCACCGTGAACCCGAGGGAGTCGTGGACTAGGTCTATGCGCTGAAGACACATGGCAGCCTCTGATTTGTTCGGTCCAGGGCTGACGTCATGATGACGCAATAAATCGGTTTTTTCAGAATAAAAATAAATCTATTAATTTCGAATTTCTGATTTTCTGATTTCAGTATTTATTTCAAACTTCAAAAGGCTATATCTTTTGCAATTTAACTCGGAATTGAGTGATTCCAATTTCTAAAAATTTGTAAAATTGAGATCTATTTAATGGTGAATTTTAATTGATTTTTTGAGTTCATTTGCTCTCTGTTTTGGTATTTATTTGCTTTTCTTCTTCGGTACGCGTAGACGTTGAATTGTGTGACGCTTCGGAGGAAGATCCAGCAAATCAAGAGCAAGCTTTAGATAAAGATCAGGACCTATTCCAAGGCAAGTTGTGCTTTGATCATGTTGAACCCATGTTTATAAAATTGCTATGTTTGTTTTACCCTATTGCATATATTTCAAATATACAATTGTTTCAAGTTAGATTGGGCTTAGCTAATATACCAGATTGATCTATACCCTACCTTGTCGTTATATGCCATGATCCATTGTCACCCTAGATTGGTTAAATATAGTTGGTTAATAATTATAACCAACATTGGAGGATTAGTTCGTATTAGTTGCCTAGCCGTGCCACGTCATCACATGTGTCAGAATCATTGATAATTAATCTTGATTAATGGAATATGGAACAATATTATGAACTTGTGTGTCATGTGGGATCACACGATGAGATTGAGTTGTTGTGGCAAGTCATGTCACGCAACGATGTTGAATTGTTGATGGCACGTGGTGCTTGGTAATCAACTGGGTGATAATAACTTAGATTGAGGCAAGTGGCAAGGGGCGAGGAGGCCAAGGTGGGCCCAATGGGCAGAGGGTATGTGGATGTCTTACCTTGATCACACTAAGGACCTAACCTTGCAAGCCTTTGACCTGAGTCTATCATGCAACCACATGTCTGGTATGGGCCAGCCTAGCTGAGTAATTTGCAATGTCTTAATTTTGGTACTATCGTGGTCGGTGTGAGTTTCCGAGTTATGGTGTAATTCACATGGCGCAAGAGGGGGCCCCGGATGTGGTAACCATCCCACGATGTTGAATCCTTAGCGGGTAGTATCGGGTTAAGCGAGCATTGTAAAGGCTTTGTTATAATCACTCGCCTTGGTGGTGTTTGGTTGTATCACGTGGGTAAAGTGCATAACCTCTGCAGAGTGTGAAACTATTCGGATAGCCGTGCTCGCGGTATTGAGCAATGCTCGGGAATTCTGATTAAGGGTTAGCTTAATTAATTGGACAACATGGTTGGGATGGCGGAATGCCATATGGAAGATGAAATTTGACTTAGGATTGGAAACTTGGTTTACTTGAGAAATCTTGAAGTTATTTATTATTGCTATTTGTTTTACATTCTTTACAATCTATTTATGTATTTGTTCATAAATGTCGCTTATTGCAAAATAGCCATGATAGCCTATCCATTGGAATAAGCCTTACATATAGATACATAGAATTGCATTCATGCACAACTTGTTGAGTGCTTTAAGTACTCACCCTTGCCAAACAACAATAATCAACAGTTGAGGAATCTACACTGTGTTGGAAGATGAAGTCCGGAAGACACGAGTCATTAGGGTCCGAGCCTTGTCGATTGCCTGTGGTGAATCGATGAGCTATCTACGTTTCTATTTTCCGCTGCTTAATCATTAGTTATATTCTCAGTCTTGCCCTGCGTGGCTTAATAATGTAAGTTGGTCATAAGATCATACATTTAGCTATATCAAATAAATGAACTATTATTCTATTATCGTTGTGTATGATGTGATATGTACCAATGTCAACCTGTGTGCACTAGCGTTGATCCTGGGACTAGTGCAGTAAACACAGTGGGTTCGAATCAGTGGATTCGGGTCCTTACACAACGGCAAGACCAGCAACTCTTGCTTTATTCCCCACGCGAAGATCCACTTCTCCTTTTGCCAAGTCTCTACTCTTTATCAGCCCTTGCATCGAATTGCAAATGTGAGCAACCGAACCTGTATCATATACCCATGAGCTGATTGAAGAAGTAGCAAGATTAATTTCTATAACATTAATACCTGAAGTGGAAACCACATTTCCATTCTTCTTATCTGCCAGGTACTTTTCGCAGTTTCGTTTCCAATGTCCAGATTTCTTGCAATAGAAGCATTGGGTATCAGGTTGAGGGCCAACTTTAAGCTTCTGAAGCTTATTTTTGAGGCTTGCGATTTCATCTTGAGCCTTGCCCTTGCTCTTTCCCGTTCCCCCAGCCTTAGCCTTCCTCTTTTTGAATGCACTTGTTTTCTGAACCATCATCACATGATTGGGTTTTTTCTTAATGCTTTCCTCGGCAGCCTTGAGCATCCCATGTAGCTCGGTTAGGCTCTTCTCCATGCTATTCATATGAAAATTCATAATGAATGGCTCAAAGCTCTGAGGCTGAGACTGGAGAATAACATATGTGGCCAAACCGAGGCTAAGGGAAAACTCAAGTTTTTCCAATCTCCCAATGTAACCAATCATCTTGATTACATGAGGGCTGACCGGACTGTCTTCAGCCAGCTTACAAAAAAATAAAAGCTTTGAGATACCATACCTCTCAGCTCTTGCTTGATTCCCAAACATGCCCTTCAAGCCCACAATCATATTGTAAGCATCCTGATCCTCATATTGCTTTTGGAGCTCAGAGTCCATGATGGCTAGCATGAGACAGTTGACCTCTACAGAAGCATTAACATGCTTTTCATATTCAACCTTCAAATTGCGAGGAGCATTTTTGGCTGGTTCATCAGGAATTGGATTCTCTAGAACGTAGTCCTTCTTTTCATGCTTGAGAACAATTCTCAGGTTGCGATACCAATCAACAAAATTAGTTCCATTAAGTTTTTCCCTTTCCAAAACTGATCTCAAAGCAAAACCAGGTGTAGCAGGAGTAGGAGAAGGTGCCATTGAACTACAACAAAAACATGCAAAGATTCTAAGCACTATGTTTATGTAAAATTTTATTAAACATTTTAATAAAAGACACTCCTATTTTATGTCCCTTTTATAGACACATAGTGAGTATTCAAGATCCATATTCATCAAACACTAGTGAGCTTTGGCATCACTGCTAGAAATTTAATGACATAGGTAAGCAACACCTTTGCTAATTACATCTTATGTAACTCTTGTTTGTTGAGTATGAAAACAAGTAATGAATGCCTCCGTCAACTTGACTCATGGCCAGGTCAACCTGCCCCTAGGGCTCACATGAGGGAGGGAGCACTTCCCGTATTCGGGTGCCAATTAAGAAACCTGCCTCATGTGTGTTTTCCTAGACACCAATTGTCTTGTATAGGTTCCTTCATTACTGAAATCAAATCCCAACCACTTATGTCCTCAAGCCCAAAACCATTTTGATCGCTTGATTAAATCTACCATTGTTATGCGTGATGTGTCCAACACATCCCTATCATCTATTAAGATAGCCATTGATATACTACTTTGGCAATCATATCAATAACGATCTAAATTCTTGATAGGTGCAACAATTGGATGGACATTTTGATTTAAAATTTTGACTATAGGGATGAACAAAATCTACTAAGAACATGGCATCACATGCAATGAGCATAAAGAAAATAGCAAGGATTAAACACACATCTACAGAAAATCAAAATAAGCTGTGAAATAGCATGGCCCTTAGCATTAAGATCTCTATCATCATGCTTGTTTGTTCACCTTGCCACCTTGCTTGATTTGTTCACCTAGCCACCTTGCTTGATACCATCGTCTTCATCATTATGGATGCAACACCTTACAACTTTTGATAATGAATTTTACATGAGGGTTTGAAGCATCACAAGTCGACACGCAGGTCGTTATACAATTTAAATAGCCTTATGGCTTGACATGGCACGCAGGCCATGTGGGAATTACATGCATCACATACACATAGGCCATACTATTTTCACATAATTCCCTGCAAAAACGAGTTAAACAAAAGCAACACTACGACTCCGGGGTCCGAGGAGCAGTGCCCCTGGTGGGGTCCAAGGGGCAGCGCCCTTGGAAAAAAATTTTAGAGGCAAGTCTTCTGTTAAAGGAAAACACCCTCAAAATTTCCACGGATCAACCAAATTGACCCAATCCGATCTAATCTGATTGGCTTGGTCCCATATGGATACGTTTCAGAAACCCTGATGGCGGTAACCCGACCGGTAAGGGTAACGTCGTACCATGAACGAACTCACCCAAATCAATATTGAATCGGTTTGCTCTTACCATGGATCAACTAGATTGACCCAATCCAACTCAATCTGATTGGCTTGGTCCCATATGGATACGTTTCAGAAACCCTCATGGCGGTAACCCGACCGGTAAGGGTAACGTCGTACCATGAACGGACTCACCCAAATCAAGATTGAGTCAGTTTGCACTTTCGTCAAACCCTAAACCGATCGATCTCATCGATGGCTGCCGTCACCAATTCATCACATGAACCGGCTGGACATGTAACAGATCTAATCTACTAACCTCACACATCATATGTGCAACATCCAGATCACAAAACTATACGAGATGGCTCTGATACCACTGAAGAGGAACGCGATATGCTACACTAGCACAAAAAAAACTACAGCGTAACGCTACTACGCAAGAAGGGGATCACAGATAAGATTACCACTAGATGCGCAGTTGCGGAATCCTTCGCACGTCGATGTAGTGGATCGTCCTCGCTGCAGTCGTTTCATCGATGGAGCGGATCGTCCTCGCCTCGCCGTGGATCGTCCTCCCACGCCACAGTCGCAGCAGCGTCACTGCAGTAGTACACACGTTCAGGGATGGAACACCGTGCGTCGGTGTGCAAGCACCTGGTCGCTCGGCAGGGGCAACGAGAAGAGGAGGCTAGGGTTTCGAGTGAATCACTTCTAAACCGTGGAAACCACACCTGCGCCCACCCTCCTCCCTCCTTATATAGCCACGAGATGAAACCCTAAACCAAGGCCCATCAGCGTGCTAAACCCACGATGTCCATTAATTATGGATCCAATCCAAATTAATGCGTCCTAGCCCATTAAGTGTGTGACCCTGCAGGTTCATGTACGTTTGGACATGGATTCGAAAAACTCCTTTTCAATCCAATAGTTGGTAGCGGCTCCTTACAAAGCATGCCAACTCCCAAACATACTATGATCAAATCAAACAGAACCTATCAAAAGTACTCATGTAATAATCCCTTTGCCAAGTATATGAAGATTGAACTCAAGGCGAGAAGTATGTCATCCTTTGATGATTCAATCCATCTCTCGTATCCGTGATATATTAATAAGTTGTGATTGACTCCTCAATCACGGCATGGCCATGCACTTCCTTAATCATATCACACGAGTGGCCTTGTCATATATCTCCGTTTCATTGGAGTGGCAAATTCCATCTTATTGCTCACTTCCCTCGCACGCTTTATAGTAAACATGAAAGCTACCTTTATAACTATCCGGTTAGGAAGTAGTGTTTGATAGCTCCAAGGAAAACTATTACACATGTAGGGAATATGACAATCTCGTGTCTAAGGATCATACATCTACTAGGTATGAGATACATCGATGACACATAAGAATGAAACATTCTCGCAGTTGTCCAATTGCGGGTCTATCTAACCCATGTTCTTCAACATGCGTCCACAATGTATAGATGATATCTCTATATCCCATGATCTATGAAGCATGATCATCGATCACTACATGTGCTGATCTATTCATCGTTGTCCTATACGATGATATCCGATCAGATATATTTATCGAATTATATCAATTAGTAAAGAGCTTCATAAGCAAGTCACATACTTGTTGATCAATACAATGATATACATTCATTGGACCAATAATCATATTATTATTCATAAACATAGTCATGTTACAATCATCTAAATGATTGCCTCAAGGGCATAGCACTAACAATCTCCCACTTGCACTTGAGTCAATCAATTAAGTATCTAATACCAATAGACCTCGTGTGTGCCTCATGCTTAGGCTGTGGCTGTGGCTTTGTCAACAGATCGGTCATCATCAATTGCATAGTTAGGAGCAAGCCCCCCTCCGGTAGTGGTTGAACGTCCTCTTGAACTTGCTGCTGCAACTGTACTGGGTCAACCTCTACCCCTCAAGTTAGATCCTCTTCTGCGTCTTCTGCATGAACAAGGCATCACACCCCTGTCGAAGAGCATATACATCGCAAAGAATTCTGGGATATCTTTGTTCAGCAACTCTTTATCCTCCGGGAATGACTAACACACAAGACGAGCATACGAATTAGTGAATTTATAGATAATGGTAAAAAGATTAGTAGGATGAACAAATAAGAAATAACTAACCTTAATATGCTCTGCATACTGATCGAGCAGCATCATTACCCTATAAAGTCTCGTAGAGAAACCTGTAACAGAAGGGTGGTCGGCTAGTTCGCACACCCTGAAATACATTTGATGCCACCCTTGCAACTGCGCCTTGAGGTCATCAGAGGTCACAAGGTTTAGGCCAGAGGTTGTCACGTTATGCCTCGATAATGTCGGACGCCACTCTTGCAATTTGAACACCACTATACTTAGGTTCTCCTCCTTGAACGGATCATCCTTCACATTACACGTAACCTTCAACGTGTAATGAAAGGTTACGCTACTCATATCAGGTGTCCACATGAATTCTCTACTAGAGGATCTAGTCATGGTGAAGTGTGAGTGGGAGCTGTGTATGTGTGCGTGCGGTTTGGCTTTTTGTAGACTCGAAGGGGTGGTGTATGGACAAAGTGTTGGAAGGTAAGGTTCAAACGTGCAGATGGACAGCAAAAACCTGGAGTGTGTAGTCTTGTCGGGCTGAAAAGGCAGTCATGCATGCAAGGTGTCAGTACTAACAAACATGTTGTGCATTAAGAGGTCACTTCAGAGTTAAAAGTAGGTAGTGAGTGGTCACTTCGGAGTGTGTGGTGTGCAGTTAGTGCGTACTAAGTGTACCGATGGGCTATACACTCCTAAAAATATGTATCTATCTACTTCTATCTGTAAAAAATCTACACTCCTAAAAATACATATCTATCTACATCTATCTGTAATAAACATGTACATTACCGATAAAATATTATTTTTTCCTTAAAAATATTTATCTACGTAAATGTATTTGTACGAACGATCCATGCGCTTGTTAACGACCAGGCTTTGACACTGTTTCCGTAATCTCATTGTTCCTGTTAGGTTCTTCAGACCTAATATTGAAATGAAGCGTGATCGACAAATTGGTGATGTTTTTGATGTGCTTGACGGCTTGATGTTCAAGGATGGTTTCGTGTATAAATGGGTTGCGCTTAGTGGATTGATTTACTAGGGGATATAACCAATGGAGACTGAGCTTCTCGAGTTCTCTTCTAGTCCAAGCAATAAAAGTTTTGCTAATGACTTGGATTGGGTCTCTAGCATCTATGGTCTTAAGAAGAGGAACTTGCCCAAAGAACGGGATACGAAGGCATCGTACCTATACTTGTCTACTCGACCTGACAAAGCTGCTACCTATGACTTGTCTACTCGGTCTGACAAAGCTACACGCCCGTGAGTTGTCTAATTGCCTTGAAAAAGCATGTGTACGGGAGTTGTCAATTCAGTTTAAGAAAGAAACAAGCATCGTTCATGCATGGCAGTAATTTCTACATGTTGGTTCTAAAATTTTGGACGGTTATTGGCTGTTACTACATGGTTATGTGATGATTCTTGCATTGTCGATACTTTAGTTAAAGACTTCGAAAGTCGTTTTCGTAAAATATGGCCCCGGTAACATTATCATTTAGGTGTTCGCGCTAATGGATTTTATATGATAAGCAAGTTTTAATTTGGATATTTTTCTATAATTTCAGTGTCCATATACTGAAGTATGTTTCTGGACCAATTCCCCTAAAATTTGTGTTTAGACGAGTTGTTTTACCCCCTGCCGAAAAGGCTCCAGTGTTATCAAATCTGTACAGTTTGTGGTCATTTAGGGTATTTGTTGTGACAAAATTTATATGCAAAGCAGGTTACAAATAAAATATTTTTCTAGAATGTAGTAATATAGATATCACAGAATGTTTATGAGCTATTCCCTCACTATTTTACATTTAGGCACGATATTTTACGGGCTGCCGGCTTCTATGACCATGATGTTTGCGTGATTACGGTCCAGTTTTGCACGATATTTTACGGGCTGTCGAATGAGAATTCCGAAATCAAAATATGCCATTTTATTATCTGCTTAGATTTTGGATGTTACAAAACCACTACTAATGGTCCGAAGGCATACATGAATCACACTTATGAACTTCATTATAGCAATAGAAACAGTCGCTTCGTGGAAACCTCATTACAGCAATAGAAATACGATACTAAAATAGTACAAAAGGTACAACATTCTTACACCACTTCGAACGGTAGCCATGACCAAGTTTGTATCCTCTACAAGAAATAAACTACTTCGCAAGTATTGCGTATAGTACAACAAAGATAGCTACACACACAATCTTCTCCAACCACTTGATATGATCTAAAATGTGCTCCATGTTGAACACAAGCACGTTCAGCCTCTGCTCGAGCATAGGGTCGAGCCTCTGCTCCGTAGCAACCTGCAGTCTCTGTGGTCCTATTTCTTGCAGGATGCTCCATCGAGGTGTCTATGGTGTCCGCCCATTGAAAATATTGGCATCCTCTGGACTATGTGACGAGGTGAATATGCGTTCAGGCCGTGAAAAGAAATAAGATCTCTCGAAACAAATAGTCAACTCTAACATTAAAGAAATCATCAGTACAAGAAGAAATTGTAACATCCCAAAATTTGCTTTAAAATCATTTTATTGGTTATTTGTCCATTTTATGATTTACTGGAATTTATTGCATTTTCGGGATTTATTTGAGTTAACTTTAAATTAAGTATATTGGTCTTTTATTGAAAACTATTTAAATCTATGCAAAGTTAAAATAAAGTTTTGCCAAAAATATTTTATCTGAGTTCAAAATGCCTTAAAGTATTTTTGAGATTTTTCTGGGATTTTTCCTGATGATTTTATTGCCTGAAACAAGTTAAATGATTTTCTGTAATTATTTTAAATGAAAAATCCTTTTAAAAATGGATGAACGATGTGAGTCGGCCCATGTCTTTATGCGGCCCAAATCAGCCATGCACTGTTTGCCGCCGAAACCCTAACCCTAAACCAGCCAACCGTTGGATCAAGATCCAACGGCTGCGCTTTCGTCGCGTCGCCAATCGCTCACAGTCGTTGGATGGAGGCCGCGTGGACGCTCCGGATGGGACCACGTCGTTCTCCATATCATCGTCGGAGTCCACCGTCGCCACGAAACCGACTCCAATTTCCGCGCTGCGCATGCCTCCCCGTGCGCCTATTTAAGGCGTCGCGTGGCGCCAATCCTCACCCCGCGCACCTCTGGTCAATTCGCCGCCGAGACGCCTTTGCTTGCCCGTGCGAGCACGTCGAAGTTTGCCCAAGCCCCGCCATGGTTTCCTTCCTTTTTCCGCCGTCGTCGAGCCGCTTTTCGCCGTTCGGGTTCCAGATCCGGGATCACCGTGTTGCGCCGCGTCGAGCTGAGGCGTTTTCGTCGTCATTTTGTCATCGGAGCACAACGCCGCCGTCTTCGTCTCCACTGCTGGTGAGTGTCCGCCGCCGTAGCACCGCCGTCAAGCTTCGACCTCTGCCAGCCGTTCGATCTTCGTTTAACGCTCCGGATCATGCCGTGTGGGTAAGCAGCTCGGGTACCGGTAGTCGTCGGATTCTGATCGTGCGATCGAAGTGTAGCCATGTGCACCCCTGCCCAGAGCCATCCGATCGGATCTTGGCGCATCAGATGGCACCGGCGCCGTGGCCAACCGCGTGCCGCCGCGTGTCGAGCGCAGAGCCGTAGCGCCGCGAGCCGTGTCCACCGTGAACCGGTGCGGTGGTGGACTCGATCCATACACGAGGCAGCGTGGCGTCGATTGGCGGCTTCGGTGGTGATGTCACCACTGACGTCATCTTGACCACGATGTCGGTTTTCAATCTAAAAATAATTGATTAATTCTGATTTTCCAATTTCTGTATTTTCAGTATTTATTCAAACTTCAAAAGGCTATAACTTTTGCATTTTAACTCGGATTTGAGTGATTCACATTTCTAAAAATTTGTAAAATGGAGATCTATTTAATGGTGAATTTTATTTTATTTTTGGAGCTCATTTGCTCTCTATTTTGGTATTTATTTGTTTTTCTCCTTCGATACGCGTAGACGTGGAATTGTGCGACGCTTTGGAGGAAGATTCAACAACTCAAGATCAAGTTCCAGAGCAAGACCAGAACCTATTCCAAGGCAAGTTGTGCTTTGATCATGTTGAACCAATGTTTATACAAATGCTATATTGTTTTACTTTATTGCATAGTATTTCAAGTATACAATTGTTTCAATCTAAATTGGGATCTAGTTAATCTACCCACTTGACTTATACACCCTACCTTGTCATTGTATGCCCTGATCTAATTGTCACCCTAGGATGGTAAACTAATAGTTGGTTAATATTGATGATCAACATGGGTTGGTTAGACCGTTGTAGATTGCTTAGTCGTACCACGTCATCATATGTACATGAATTATCAATGATTAATCTTGAATAATGGAATATAGAACAATGATGTGAACTTGTGTGTCATGTGAGATCACACAATGAGATTTGAGTTGTAGTGACGAGTCATGTCATGCAACGATGTTGATTTGTTGATGGCACGTGGTGCTTGGTAATCAACTTGGGTGATAATCACTCAGATTGAGGCAAGTGACAAGGGGCGAGTATGCTAAGGTGGGCCCAATGGGCAGAGGGTATGCGGATGTCTTTCCTCGATCACCCTAAGGACTTAACCTTGTAAGCCTTTGACCTGAGTCAACTATGCAACCACATGTCTGGTATGGGACAGCCTAGCTGATTAATTTGTAAAGTCTAGATTTCGGTACTGTCGAGGTGACTAGTGAGTTCCTGTATTTGGGGTAGACTCACATGGCGCAAGAGGGGGGCCCTGGATGTGGTAACCAGTCCACGGTGTTGAAACCTTAGCGGCGATCTTGGGTCTAGGTGGAGCATTGTAAAGGCTTTGTTATAATCACTCGCCTTTGTGGTGTTTGGTTGTATCGTGTGGGTAAAGTGCATAACTTATGTAGAGTGTAAAATTGTTCGAATAGCCGTGCTCACGGAATTGAGCAATGCTCGGGAATTACAGTTAAGGGTTAGCTTAATTAAAATGGAAAACTTATTGCGATGGTAGGGTGCCATGGGAGTTGGAAATTGACTTAGTATTGGAAACTTGGTTTACTTGAGAATTACTGAAACTATTATTTACTGTTATTTGTTTTACCGTCTTTATGATCTATTTATTGTATTTGTTCATAAATGTTGCTTATTGCAAAATAGCCATGATAGCCAATCCTTTGGAATAAGCCTTGCATATAGTTACACAGAATTGCATTCTGTGCACAACTTGCTGAGTGCTTTATGTACTCACCCCGCAACAACAATAATCAACAGTTGAAGAGTCTACACCTCTGTTGTAGGAGGAGTTACCGGAGGATGTGAGTCATTAAGGTCCGAGCCTTGTCAGTTGCCTGTGGTGAACTGATGAGCTATCTACGTCTTCTTCTATCCGCTGCTTAATTATTAGATTATATTTCAAGTCTTGCCCTGTGTGGCTTAATAATGTAAGTTGGTCATAAGATCATACACTTAGTTATATCAATAAATGGAGTATTATTCTATTACCGTTGAGTATGATGTGATATGTACCAATGTTGAGCTGTGTGCACTAGCGTTGATCCTGGGACTAGTGCGGTAAACACAGTGGGTTCGAATCAGTGGATTCGGGTCCTTACAGAAATCAAACTAACTGGCCACTTACTGAGAAAAAAGGGCATTTGTAGAACACCCGGCCGTTATTTCCCTTTGTGTTGGAGTAGAACACATTAGCTTGCACATGGCAGTTCGGACAATCGAGCTGCCTTGCAGTGGCAAGATCACGAGCCCTTCGATTTCCTGAGCGCCGTTTGAGACAAGGCCTTTGGAAGGAAGGAATGGGATGAGGGTGAGGATATGAGGAAGCGGAGCTGGAATGGTTGCCTATTTATGGAGGCAGTGTGTTGATTCGGCGGGAAAAATCACGCCAACTTTTCGCAGGATATGTCTAACGGGAGGGGCAAACTGGTATTTTCATGCCTTAGTTAATGGGCACTACATAGGTGACTATTATTGTTTGTCGTACAACGGATAGAAATACAGTAATTTTGACATGAAGACACAAATATGAATTTCAACGTGATGTTCATGGAAAGTCACAGCCCGAAAGCATACATCAATTACATGATACGCACTGCAGTACATCACTATAACCGGTTGCTATCTCGTAGCGTCAACTATGATCTTATCGCCGCTTCCGCTGACGGCGGAGTTGGTTTTCTGGGAATGTGAACCGGTCAGGCTCATGCGTTGTGCTCCGACTCATAACGTGTGTCTTCTGTCTCACGAGGGGCGTCATATAGCTCGCTAGAACCCAGGTTCTGCGTAGTCAACATGTCTGTCACCCACGCGGGATGCTACATTGGAATACACTGTTAGTGTCATGCCTAAGAGTGAGTGCGCTTAAATTACTTGAGACACTTACCGATGAGTGTCGTGGGGTCATAGACTGCAGTGCCCATTGGGAGAACTCGTCCCGCGAAACCTGAACACATACTGTTAGCATAGCGTCGTGTCGGGATAACTTGAGCTGCACAAACATACCTGCCCTGGCGCCAACCAAGTCTACTAAGGTGGGTGCTGTGGTAAGCGTGGGGTCGCAAACGTACCCCAACTATAGGTTGCTGGTGGCAAGTATTGATCGGGGGTGTCCACGTCAGTGGGTGTATCTACCTCAGCAGCTCTCAACGGTGGAAGGAGAGTTTGATCCTTTCGCACGTCCTGCAAAAGAACATGATACAAATGGAAATGTTAGTTACCTCCGAGAAAGTGACGTTCAATAGCAGGTAATAACATCAATCAAAAGTAATGTACCTCTTGTGGCGCCTGTGTAGATGACATGCCTGCACTGAAACTGTGGAAGGTGTGTGGGGTATAGGCCTGGCCGAAGCCGTAATCTTGTGGTAAATGTACCCGCGAGGACTCAGGCAAGTCTCGATCGGGCCTAGACGACTAAGGTAGGAGAGATTGATCTCTACGCTCGCACTGCAAAAGGATATGGCATTATCAAATAGGTCAGTTTGGGTGAGTAGTTCAAAGTATAACAGCTAAATGTATGTGTCGTACCTGCGAATCCTGACGGCCATGCTGAGAGAAAGACGACCGTGCAAAGCTCGATCGTCTTCCACCCATGCTCGGGCGTGACGGCCTGGGAGATGAAGGACGAGCGCCTCACTCAGCACCCCGTACAGCAACATCACTGTGACGACCGCATATCAATGCCTTCATGATGCCCTTAGACTCATCCATGATAGAACATAGAACCCCAACTAGGCTGGACCTAGAGCTGTGGGCTGTATGCCGTACTGCAGTGGAACTATCTTTGAAGATATGGCTCGCATGGTCAAACTGCAAGAAAACATGATTAGTAAAATAAATAGGAATTGAAATATAATGTATGTTAAATACGCGTCATCACGGCATCTTTGCGCAGATGTGCTGAGTGGCAGGGGCCAATCGCTCGACGTGCGTGACCGCTTGAGGCCTTGAGGGAGGTGGCGTAGTAAGTCGTGCTCGGGTATGAGGCACGTACCACTCCAAGTACGCTACATATGACTCGAGGTCGTATGGTCGACTCTCCGCTACTACCTGCTCCGTGGCGGACTGCTCCCATGCAGTCGTCCATAGTAATTGCGTGTCGCGCCAGTCGTTGCTCCTTTGGCCCCTCCGAGTTTGCCTGCGGGAATGAAAGTTGTAAGTTACAAATTATAATTACAAATTACAATTCATATTTACGAATTAAACATACATATGCACTTTTCGAGGCAAAGGTGGGCCAACTGGAGGGGGGATTTGCTGATAAAATCCAAATTGGCCCATCACTCGAGCTGGGAAGTACATCTCCACCATATGACAGAACATGAGGTGGCACGTCATCAACCAGTAAGCACCGCCTGCCCACACTGCTGTGACAATCCATGCGGCGTCGTAGTGACCAATAAATCAGAAGTCCAGGGTTGCCATATTATTTCATCCTCGTGCAAGGTTTCAAAGTAGTTATGAAACTCAGAGTAGACTCTTTGAAGTCTATCCCTTGCCCATCCTAAGTAGGAAGCCGTCCACCAAAACCCTATGGTGGGACCATCATTTGGGTGTCCATAGTAGAAGTCAGCGTCCAACGTAGAAGTCAGCGTCCAACAGATACGGGTGAACGGGCTCCCGGAAGTACAGGCGTCCAACAGGAAAATGCTCCCAAGATCAAATCTGCAGCTACAAGAAGCACAATGCAAGAACGGGCCCCTCCCCCGTTATCTTCATGCAAGCCGCGCACAATCCCCTGTATGTGGAGCAGAGCACCGCCGATCCAAAACTGAACTGAGGGACCTCGTCGTCATGGGCATCAGCCAAAGCCTCCGCAATGTGGATGTAGCCCGGGTAGACAACATCTCCCTACGTTGTAGGGAACAACACCCAGCCAAACAAGAAGAGCAGGTATGCGACAAGGTGAGTCCTCACCATATCCTGAGGCGCATCATTGGGGAATTGGATGTAGCGATGAAGCCATGACAGTGGAACGCCTGGACTCTGCTCAGGGGCTGCATGGCCAAACCTGTTCTGCAACCTTATTTTCCAGTCAGGACTCCTCAGTGATGGAACTACCGGCCTGCCCCTGATAGGCAAGCTGATAATGTAGGCAACATCTTGGAGGGTGACGATCATCTCCCCCCAGCGAAAGTGGAAAGTGTGGGTCTCCGGTCTCCAACGATCCACTAGTGCGGAGAAGAGAGCCTCGTCGAAAGTGAAGGATTACCCGATGTCCATCATCCAGGCTAGCGGCAATAGCCCTGACTCCCGTAGAGTGGGCACGTACCGCTCGTCCAAGGTCCAGTGCTCCTTGGGACCCTAAGAACGAAAGACGGTGGTCCAACACCTGTAAGCCAGAGCCTGCTATGATGCTTGGCGTCGTAGTATGGGTTAAGCAAAGTCTGCGGGTGTTTAGCCATGTCCTGCGAGAAGAAAAAACATAAATTAATACATGTAAGATAACATGACGTGACAAAACAATAAATATAATATGACGATAGGACAGTACATAACATGACATAGATAGCACAGTACATGATATTGCATATCAAAATAATGAAATTACAGGAAGGTACTAGCCGCACACAAAAATAAAATTATGCAGGGGACATAAAAAATAACATTAAATGATATAACAATACATAACATGTGACGACATGCAATTAGGTAACATGACATAGGTAGCACGATACATGATACTAAATAATAAAAAAGAAAATTACATGAAGGTACTACTCGCACAAAAAATAATTATATGAAGGTACATTCACATGGTTGCTACGGATGGGTCGACGAGCCAGCCCTACTAGGGCAGTTCTTCATTGTATACCCCACTGTCCTGTATATACGGTATTTTCGTGTAGCTCGTGCGTCTCCCCGCTGACTAGCGTCCATATCGTTACGGATTCGCCGTGACTACCACCGTCCATGGCCACTCCGCTTCAAAGCGTCATTCTGATACCAAGTTACTTACCCTGGCCACAGCTCCCTATAATGCATGTCCAAGCCGTAGGAGTTGAACTCCGAACTCTATGACCCGAACAGATAGTCGGCGCTGAAGTACTCAGAGATGTATGCCACAGAAGACTGACGGAGAACCGCGCACACCGCATATACATGCGAGCATGGCTTGTACAACAGTTGTGGCTTGTTGCATGTGCATGTTGTCACATCACGTACTGTGCACACTTTCTTACGGTAGCCTCTGCAATGGTCATCGACGAACTTCTCCCGTAGACGCACTTCAAACTTTCGCCTGACTCCATCCATGGTGCGGGCCACTTTTCTTGCTCTGGAGTGTGCAACTGCACCCACTGAGAGAAGTTGTTCACCTGACCCTCTGTGGACTGCGTCGTATGTTTCGCGATCTCCTCATCGAGTAATCTCCATATGGCTTCGAACTTCCGCCTCTGGTTTTGCATGCAAAGCCTCTTGAATGTCTTCATGACTTCCTTGCTGCGGAACCTCCTGTGCAGGTTTGCGGTAAAATGCCTCATGCACTAGCGATTGATGACGCCATTCCATTGGTAGGTCGGTTGTGTCTCTCCTAGCATGGTGCTGATGGCGAACATTAACCCAGCATGCCTGTCCGTGATGAGGCATACGTTCGAACGATCTTGGACAACAGCTTACTTCACATTTTCTAGGAACTATAACCAGCTATCCGTGTTCTTGCTTTCCACGAGTGCATAGGCCACCGGGAGTAGCTGGTCGTTGGTGTCTGCCGCGGCCGCCATAAGTATGTTACCCCTGTACTTGCCGGATAGGAAAGTGCTATCCACGGTCAGCACAGGGCGGCAGTACTTGAAGCCCTGAATGGTTGGTCCGAATGCCCAAAACACACGGTCGAGTATGAAACAGTAGGGACCCTTCGTGGGGTGTGGCCTATCCATCTTGTTGATGTAGGTCTCAGGATTGGCTTCGGCAATCTGGTGAAGCATGCGAGGAACAAGGTTGTACCCCTCTTCGTACGTGTTGTACATCATCTCTATAACTTTCTTCTTTGCTCGCCACACCTTGCCGTAGCTAACAGGATATCCCACCATGTTAACCACGTCGACCATTAGTATCTTCGATGAAACGGTCACGTCCGTCGTGACCAAGTGAGAAATCAGGCTTGCCACATATAAGGACGTGACATTTCTGTGTTTTTGCAGTGGCTCGGCAAGCACACAAGTGTGCTCCGTCAAGACGGTTACCCTGAAGCCCGAACTCGAGCCCTTGAACTTCTAGGCATGGATCTTGCCGAGACACTCAGCATCCATAAACTTCACAATGTAGGTCTCTTAGTTCGACCTGTACACCCGGTATGTGCGGCTGATATTTACCGCATATCTAGCAATTGCTTGCTGG
This sequence comes from Otatea glauca, assembly GCA_036346275.1. NCBI lineage: Eukaryota > Viridiplantae > Streptophyta > Magnoliopsida > Poales > Poaceae > Otatea > Otatea glauca. Next base: position 37,518,512 of record CM070715.1, on the reverse strand, counting down.
GCAGCACTCTTCGTAGGGAAGCGTTTCCCTACCACCAGAGTGTCGTGATCGAAGGCCCACTCAGTGCCGGTTTCGTCCGGCAGCACGAGAGACGTCATCGCCAGATCGTCCAACCGAGAAGAGACATACTCCACATCGGTGGACACAATGCCACCGACTGGAGCTGCATCGTCGTCTCCGCTGCTATCCGTGTCGACTTCCTCATCTTCATCGGATATTGCTTCGTCTGTCATGCCTTCCAAGTGCTCGTGGTAGTCAGTGCGAACGGACCACCACCGCCCGATATCTTCATTCGCCTGAAAGTCATCCGCACCAACTTCCTCACCGATGGCCCCAAACGATGCTTCGACAACGACGCCAGCGCCGCCAAGGGGACTAGAGGTTTGGCCTCGGTCAAGGAAGCGCACATACACTATCGGCTTACGGTGTATCAGCGCTTCAGAGTTCATCACAATTTACATATATTCCCACCACATTGTGCTTCCCATGATCTTGCATAGATCCCACACGTAGTTGATAGAACCTTCCACGACTCTACCATGCACCGCCTCGATGACGAGCTTCTTTCGGGCAGTCTCCCGATCAAATGCGCTTCTCACACACGTACGGAGGTCGGCCAGACTCATCTCCGTAAGACCCGGAGCCCAGATCACCTTCCTTTCGCAGTTCGAAAGGTCCATCCCATATGGACCGTCTCGAACAACGCCGTCACCATAAAACACAGACAAATCTAGAATTTCTGCCATTTAGTACCTACCATAGCGAAAGACACAAACACGCGCATTAAGTACCAACATACGGTTCGCCACATCCGTAATCAGTAATAATATAGCAAATACGTAAACATCATTTCCATGTGATGTTGTTAAGGTAATCATGCACCGTTATTTATTCCATTAATGGTACTAACTTTTTTACTATTAACAGTGATGTTATTGTGCTATTTGTTTGGATACTACAGAAGTTTCATTACAACGAACTAATATTCCATTAATATCATACAAATGCTACACTAAATATTAAACTGTTCATACCGCAATTTTATTAATTATCCAACAAATTATACGCCTAACACCATAATTTACGTAGCACTGATGTTACTCGTACCAACATATTTTTTACTGCTAATGGTTATTTTACGGGCTATAGTGTTATTTTACGGGCCAATGATTGTTACCGTTATACTACCAATACGTTATTATACTACCAATTCTTTTGACTAAACCTGTCCATCTGATTATACTAATAACATCATTTCGTACACTGCAAATGACACTAATCTCGTACTAATTATACTACTACTATATTAACAAAATACTAATCTTCATGAAGATTCCGAACTAACCTTCCTGAAGCTCTCCTGAAGATTAAATATCCGACGGATGTACGAATCAACCCTTCCGGACAATACCTACAAAATACAGATCTCTCGTCAAATGATCGAAAATATAAACTCTAACCAAACTTCTACAAAATATGAATATCATAAAAAATCCTCCGAAAATACACTTCCAAATTTCCTTTTCCACCTCGTTTTCCTCTCTGTTTTTCCCTCCTCTCGTCTCTTCTGCCTCTCGATTACCGGCGCTCGAACTGCGTCGCTTTTGCTCTACTTTCTTCCTCACGTCGAATGCTCAACGCAAATCATCGTAACTAAGCTGCGATTTATAGCACTTCCCTACGCGAATGCACCGAAGAAGCGGCCATTTGTCATTGCTTTCGGCTCACGGACAAGACAGAACGATTAAAGTTTTCACCGCGCGTCGATCGCACATGGATCCGACCCCCCTTCAGATTCCAATACTACATCGTTTTGCGCGAAGCCCGGCAAATTTTTCACTGAACTGCGCCCTGCCCTGGTCGAATTCCTCCACTCGCTGGCCGGGCCCCCGCTTTTTTCTCCGCGCATCGCCCCGCCGCCGATTTCTCGGCCGCCGCCCGCCACCATTGCTCCGTGCCGCATACGTCGCCCGAATCCAATGATGCGGGACGGCTGGATTCGAATCAATGGTCCCGCATCACCGAATTGCCGCTGGTTTTTTCTTTTTCCTCCGCTGAATAGAATTAAATATTTTTCAAGGCTTTCGATTCGTGGAAAAAAAATTCCTGCACATCCCGTCCATTGGACTCAATTAAAAAAATTTCCTACGCTCCCGGTCCGTTGGAATGTACTGTTTAGAGGCCACATCTGGAATTTCGGCGCAGACGTGGTTATTTCAAAAAAAAAAAATACAAGACATGCGCCCAGAACAGAAAATCGTTCGCGCAATGATGCCCTCTGACCCAATTGATGTGGCTCTCTTCGTTGCTGGTTGAATTTTCGGGCCCTATCGCACTCATGAGTGACATTCTGGGACAAATTTTAGTTTTTCAGTATATCCGTGAACTTTGTTGTTGTGGTCTCTAATAATAGAGGAAATCGAAGTCTCCTTTTTTTTTAAAAAAAAGTGTTAATATATGAGAGAAAAGCGTTTTCTGAAGGCTAATTCAACTACAGAGAAAACGAGCTGCTGCAGCTCTCGCCAGGAGACAAGGGTTATTTTTAAAGAAATTTTACGGTGGATTACATAGGTAGTAAGTAGTGGTAGTAGGAATCAAATCTAACCATTCATTCTCAAGGGTATTTTAGATTTTTCCTATCCATTCATCAAGGGTATTTTAGATTTTTCCTAATTCGTTTACAATTTTGGATTCACCGAATACCTTGTGATCTTCAAAGACTTCTTATCCATTCGTCCGTCATTCATCGGGATCACAGGATGTGTTTTACCGTAAAGAACAGATAATATGACGAAATTTTTTACCCTTTTACCCCTCTTTCAAATTTACTACCGATACTACAGGTGGTAATATAAATAGATCTTAATTGATTTCAACCATTAGATTCAAAGGAATGGACGGCTTATATTGATTTTAATCTACTGTAAAAGAGCTCATTTTTACATTGACAATACATCTCATGCACTTTTCATGCTTTGAAGTTCGAATACCCACCGGGATCTGTAGAATTTATGCAAAACCGAAAGGCCGATGTGCATATTGCGAAGACATTTTTGTGACTAGTAAAATTCACTGAAAACTGCTCGTCATCACAATGCAGGATGCCGCAAAGGTCGTGCATTTTAAAATATAAACACCGAATAAGAAATCAAAACAGCAACTCACATCTGCTTATTACAGTTAGTAACACATGGTTGATACAGCGTCAAATCGCAGAACCTTCAGCAAAAAGATAGTTTTGTGCGAAGTCTGTAAAGAAAGCACTGTATCTCTCTGGCAAACGGTGAGACCAAATATTCCAGCCCCAATGAAGTTCCTATTTAACAAATCCAATAATAACATCCGAAACAAAATAAGATGAGCCAATGGGCACATGCAACATCTGGATTTATTTCTGAATGGACACCCTTGCTTGGGACATTTTTGCTTTTCCGATACCAAGAAAAAAAGAACAATTGCTATCTTTGCTCGGTTATATGGCAAATATTTCTAGTAAGCTCAGATTTCCTTCTAAATTTGCAGCTAAGGAAAAGTTTTCTAGTCCGGTAGCTTATACAAAGTTCTAGTTCCATGATGCAATCAAACCATAAGCTAGCAAATCACCAGCCGAGGTCACTTGAAGGGCCCAAACAAGATTGATGAATTATGCCCACCGAATCCAAATGAGTTTGACAGCGCCACCTTCACATCACATCTCTCCTTTTGCGATCCCACTAGCAAGCTGACATCCTAAATCAAGATTGAAATCACAAGCATATTACAAGAATTGAAACATAGTAAAAACAAATTAGTAAAAGATCAAGATGAAAGTCTGTTCACAATACTAGCTGCTATCAATCTAATTTTTATTTTTTACAATGACACGTTGATGTGCTTGCAGGGATTGGTGTCGGGTTAAATTAGGATTTCATTAAAATGTCTGTTTTTTTTTTTGGTTTGGACCAACATCTATACAATAGAAAGTTACAAAAAGAAACTACAAAATACTGGCAACCTAAGCAGTAAATTGATAAAAAGAACACTTTTAAAGTTGAACACATGTGGAGCAAACATAACCCCAACTGTTCAATGAACCACTACAAATTAGATTCGCTAGTTTTGTTCTTTCATTTGGAACCTCTTCCGTAGAAACAATAGCCTGACAGAACCACATCAACCTGGCTAACTATTCCTTATACCAGCATAGCCTCTATTTGGTGAAAAAAAAAAGTTTAAAAACTCATTCAAGAAGACTGACAAATTGTGTGCCAAGAAGAAATTACCACATTTTCCTCCGGATTGTCTAAATTGATATTTGGATGGATCCAACCTGTTCTTATAGCCTGCATATACACAAGGCAATAGAAAATCATAAGTAAGACGATCATGATGAGTTCAATATCATTTGCATCAGAAAATACGGTAAATCCTGTATCCTAGCTGCTGCTCACTGAAGTTGGTAGTTGCACAACAGGTAATGAAGACATGTGGCAGGTTATCAATATCCCTGTCAGATAAAAATTGCTGGTTGTTGGGCACATATCACACACACTTGAGACTTGACTAGGTGTGGGACTTGGAGGAAACAGTAAAATAAATACTGACTGCTAATACTCTACAGGAGCATCATGTGCAGGTCTTGGAATGAATAAAAGGTGGTTTTTTACTTGATGCTTCCTGGCAAAACATGTCTAGCAACGGTCCAAATTGAAACTGACCAACTGTTACACAAGTATCTCAAAATCACTTGCCCAACCAATTCGCATAAATATGAAGAAATCGCTTAACGAAATCACAGAATTGAATGCCATGAAGGAAAGTTTAACGATACTAAGAGTTAGAATTTAGAAACCCTGCATTTGAAGACATCAGGCACTGCACATGGGTAGCATTGCACTTCTGGTGCAAGCGCAAAGAACACATGCAATTACACATGGCAAAACTTTTCCCACGCACCCATCATCCAAATGAGCTAGACCAAAAAAATGGACCAGTAGTAAACTTTATATTTACCTTTGGAAAAATAGCAAACCACATATTTCCTTTTGAGAGCATACCTGCCAAATCTTCTATACTCTAGAGTTTAGTTTGTATAAATGGCTTGAAAAGGACATGAAAAATGAAGACCTCATAAGGTACTGCCACATCATCTAAAGCCAACAGATGTTCTTAATAATCAATATTGTCCTCTTTTCCCCAAAAAAGAGGAAATGCCGTCTGAGTGCAAAGGCTACAATGCCACAATTTACTGCAGGCAAAAAAAAATACTCCTTGATATTTATAAGGCAAGGTTTGACTTGGCATGGTCTCTTATATGGACTTGTGGTGAGACAGCGCCACTAGATTAGAAAACATCATGAATGCAATTTTGAATGTAAGTATACAGAACCCCACAGATTTTAAAGGTGGTGACATCGGTAAAATCAGTGAATTCTAAATACAAGCGCATATTTAAATTTTAAAAAGGAATGGCTAGAGTATGAATACTTCTAAGATATTATAACAATTCTCCACCTTTTTCAACTTTGAACCTATCACCCCTTCCACTTCCACCCCTCACACGTAATATAAAAAAGGTTGAAAAGAACGTGTAAATTGTACAAAACCAAACATTCAGAGGGAGAAATTTTCTTGGTCTGCCACTGGATCTTTTAGAAAGCTGAATGCCAAATGCAAGCATTACAGTAACCATTCATCACACCTGAGTTTTCAAGAAATGCTTCTGTACAGACAGCTATATAGCATGATTCACTAACACACCATAACTGTTAAGTAGGCAACAGTACAATACTGAGATTCTAGTGTAGCCCTAAACTTAATTTTGATATGGATACCCACATGCTACGCCATACACTATATAGTATGTGTCCCGTAAACAGTATGATGTAAGTATGCTAGTCAAGGCTGGTAGGAACCTTAGATTAAGCCCTTACGTCAAAGTAACCATAAATCCCAGTAACCACTCTTAAGTTCTCTTTGTGGGTACATGAACTGGACAAGTGCCCACCTGACAAACTGTAAATTCAATAAACCTAAACAAAGATGCTCATCGCGTGCAGCATATTCTTCTTGTAGACTTGGCAGCTGGATTTATTGAACATCAAAGCCACTAATCCTTCAGAATCTATTTAGAACTATTACAAGCCGGATACTAACTACTAAGGATTTGTTAGGCACAGTTTTCTAAAAAGAAGCCTAAGTTGGCGCCAGCCGCTAGGTGCCCCCTTGCCACCGTAATTCTGCCATAGTTGGCAGGATGGGAGCCAGGGCCACCTAGTCAGTACTAGGCTGTCCTCGGTGGTCAAATGTGCAGCTAAATAATTCAAATTGTTCGTTATGAAGACTTGGAGATAGGAACATGCATTCTGCATGTTTGCTCTCTTGGTTAATAAGGTACATCTCAACTCTATTAGTCGAACTTCTGGTATTCTAATACATTTCTGTGGAAACATGCAATTTGCACTGTCTGCTGTGCGGCCGCCTAGGCACCCTGCTGCCGCCTGCCTAGCACCTAGCACATTCTGTAACGCTGGTTAGGCAGTGCAGTACATCTTTACTATTTCTGATACATTAAACAATTACTCTCCTCCAGTTCACAAAAACATGTCATTTTAAGATACATGCAATCAAACTTTTGAAACTTTGGCTATCAAAGTCTTATTAAATATTTAGATTAGATACATGAAAATCATGTGCAGATTCGTCTCGAAAAGTATTTTCATAATATTATAATTTTATTTGGTTTTATAAATATATTACCATAGAAATTAGTGATCAAAGTTGTGTTTTCGGGACCATGTTGATGTCCAAAACGACATGTTTTTTGTGAACTAGGGGGAGTATACACCTCTTTGTTGAAGCCATTGTGTAAAAAATATATATAAACCATAATTGGTAAAGATTATAACTAACTTGACTCCATAGCACAGCGCAGCAATGCCAAAGTGTCCTAATTATAACAAGCACTGTAACTTGGTTATCTTATTATAGCATCATCAACTGCCCTTGACAGTCATACTGGAATACCCATTTGGGCAGAAAAAACAGTAATGTAGAAAAATTAAAGAAAACCAATAAAGGTACACTCCAGGAACCAAAATGACATTCTGAACAATAGAATGTGATAACTAAACAAAAATTCCTAAAAGCAAAAATCTACAGTAAAACCCTTACTTGTATAGCAGCGACAGCTTCTATTCCACCTGCAGCTCCTATAAGGTGGCCCGTCATTGATTTTGTTGAGTTTACTCTTAGCTGCAAAAAAAATGCAATAATTTAGCTTAATTTACAAAAATCAAAAGAAGATTTCTGGATCCTTTCAAAAGAAAATAGAAGATTTCTGAAATCAAGAGGTGTGCCTGAGGATTCTGCCCAAAACAACGGATGAGAGCTTCAAATTCCTTCAAATCACCCAACTGCGTAGATGTAGCATGGGCATTTACATAGTTAATGTCTTCCTTTGTTACTCCTGCATCTGCTAGTGCGTTTTCGATACAAAGGATGACCCCCATCCCTGATATTATATAAAACAATATTAGTATTGAAATAGGTCAAAAAAAATGTGAGGAAAGCACGAGAGTGGACGAACAAATGCACCCCAAGATTAAAGCATTTTCTTCACCTTCAGGATGTGGCTCTGTCATGTGATATGCATCACATGTGAAGCTTCCTCCCAGAAATTCAGCATATATTTCTGCACCTCTTTGCTGCAGAATGTAAATCCATATTGTAAGCTCTTAACATTTGAATAAAATTACTATTAACCTTTGCATGAATAAAGTTGCAGACTAAGGAAATTGCATGAATGGAACCTTTGCATGCTCAAGTTCTTCCAAAAGAAGCACACCAGCGCCTTCTCCCATGACAAACCCATCACGATCCTGTCCCAGAAAAGATTGATAACAGACTATTAGAACAATAAGAGTTCTGCCGATCTCACACATCCGACTACTGCAGAACCATCAGGTAAATATGTGCACCAAGCAAGTAAGAATGCTGAAAAATGTATGAAGGAATAAATCTGGTTTACCCCTTGAACTCTGGTGTTGTAGCCACTTAACCCCAAACTACAAAACCGAGTATTGTATACCCCCCCCCCCCCCCCCCAAAATAAGGAGCTCCCAAAATCAGAGCACTTAACCCCCTATGGCCGGTTTTGAAGGTGGTTTTGCCACCCCAGCAGTTGATGTGAACCGGCTGCTTTATGTAAAAAAAAGGTAGTAGTTATGTCAAATTATTCTTGGACAACTAACCACATCCCAAGGTCGAGAAGCTTTTGTTGGATCACTATTTCTCTGTGAAAGAGCTCTACAGGCCACAAAACCTCCCAATCCTGCATGTAACAGTTCAGATGATCAAAACAGCAAGCTTAGTATATGCATGAGAAAACATGTTCTAGTAAAAAGGAAGCTATAACAATGAATAAAGATATCACAAATAATTAAAGGTGCCGTACCAATTGGGATAAGTGGTGCATCAGAACCACCACAAAGCATCACATCCTGCAAGTTTAGGGTATGTTTGCTGTTAGGACGTTTCTCGCTTTGCAGAAGAGACCATCAGAAAATGAATTTACTTACAGTTTCCCCTCTTATGATATGATTTGCTGCATTTAGGATGCAGAAGTTACTAGTCGCGCAAGCAGTAGAGATAGAGTAGTTTGGGCCCATCCAACCCTGCATAGGCATACATTTTAATTGTTTAGAATTATAATCATCACTAACCAATGAGAAGATTAATAAACGAAAAGAATGAAATGTCAGGTCATATAAGTCACCAAATCCATTGCAAGTATAGCAGAACCCATGTTTGTAGTTGCAAAAGGTACACAAAATGGGTTCATCTTCCTGTAAGAGACCCTCAATGCTTCAATTGCATCACTAAAAACCTGCTTAAAATAGCATCATAAGATGAACTATGTTAAAGGAAACAGGGTCAAAGAAAACCTTTGCTTCTTTGAGGAAGTAAATTATGCACTGTAAGAATCTGAACCTTCATGCCACCCATAGCAGATCCAATTAGAACTCCACATCTCGATTTTTCCAACTCGCTCATGATCTCTTCTGTGATTCCACCATTTTCCAATGCTTTCTTCCCAGCAGTTATCAAATATTGCATGAACTTGTCCATTCTCTTAGCTAACTTTGGTGCAACCCAACCATCAGTTGAGAAGGATTTGATTTCTCCTGCAATTCTCTGTATACAAGGTAAAAACAACATGTCAAGCAGTGTACAGGATATTCTCAGCTAATTTGCAAAATGAACTTCACATCCATTACCGTGGGATAGTTGGAGCAGTCAAATGATTCTATCTCACTTATTCCACTGACACCTTGTAGAAGGTTGTTGTAAAACTCGTCAGGATCATGGCCTAATGGTGTCACAACACCCATGCCAGTAACAACTACCCTCCGTTGTTTGATATCGGACTTCTTCTTTTCCACAGCTCCCCTTTCAGGATGCAAAGCAACAGCCATGGGCATTCCTGGTGTTCACAAGACATCTCATTTAGAGAGTGGACAACTAACTCAACTCGGCGCATACGACAAATAGACAACGGACAAAAGAAAAGTAGCATCATCCGCAAACAAGCTTATCAGTATGATACTTCTTTGAGTGACAGCTTATTGGACATCTATATGCTTTTACGGTCCAACATGCTTCGAAGAAAACACCAAAATTGTCGAATAACATAGGATGGTTTGTTCGCATGATTCTTCACGCAGGCATGTGATGAAATGTAGCCAACGGCAATGGAAGATGGGAATGAAAACATGCTTTCCTGCAGTAAGATTTCAGTTTTCGCTAATACTATGTCTACTCTGGTAAAAATCCTTGGTTTATCAGACGTATACTTCTAATGATGGAATCACGGCAAGATCAGCAATTCACTTCAAAAGCATGCATCACACATACGGATAAAAATACTAGACCAAGATCCCGCACAAAGCAGGGTATAATCCCCTGTCCCCTCAAATCCCAAATGTGCACACAAGCGATGTGACACCTGAAACCGTAGAAACCTTTATACGCCTAAACACCCGGTGATACTACCTATGCGGTACCCGCTGCAATTTTACAGTTTACACTCAGCGAGCAAGAAAACAAAAAATGAAAAGATGGACAAGGAAACGGAAATGGCCTCACCAGAGCGCGCCACGCCACGGCGCCGCGCACCGAGGTGGCGGCGCGAGCCGAACAGCTCGCCGCCGCCACCGTACTTGCGCTGCTTCTCCTTCTCGGCAGCGTCAAATGCCGCGGACAAGCAGGCGGCGACGAGCCAGGTGCACAGCGGTGGCGCCACCGCCGCCGCCATTGCTCACGGCTTGGATCCTTAGGACGCGACGGCGATGCGAGACACCTGGATTTGCGGCAGGGGGGAGGGCGGGCGCACCGACAGGCCAACAAGTTCCAAGAAACGGCGGAGCCAAGAACAGCGCCCGCCGCCGCGGCGGGGGCGCGTCGAGATGCGTGCGGTGAGGCACGAGGGCAGGGCCGCGAGCGATGTAGGTAGGTAGGCAGGGGTTTGCGGGAGTGGGATACGAGGGAGGCGGCGATGGTCTTATTAATAAGGAAGGAGGCGTCTCTGGCTCATCTGGGAGGTGGCGAACGAGGGGGCGGAAGCCGCCATTGCCAGATGCTCGACGCGAGGTGTGGTGGGGGAGGAAGTGACTTAATAGCGAGGAAAATGAAATGAATACAAGAAAAGAACAAAGACTTTGGGCTGTTTTGGGTTGCTTGTAATAGCTATCAATAATTATCTTATTAAATTTTGATAGTGTTAATTAAATTTATCAAGTATTTAATTTGCTATCAAATTTTGATAAGATTCTCTTCTCTCTTGATTATCTAGTTCATTTTCTTGTCAATCTTTATCCAAAATATTAGTAGTCAATTTGGTGATCAAATTTTGATATTCCCAAATTTTTGTAAAGTTTAGTTTGACAAATTTGTCATCAAATCAAACAGGCTCTTTTTTCTTCAGGAGAGAGAGTTTCTACCTTTTTAAGGGCGTTTAAAGTGGAAAGAATTTTTGGTTTGAGAGAGATTGGGTAGGTTTGTCTGTGGGGGATTTTGATGAGGCCAGGTGGGGCTCTGGATGCTCCCTAAAATTTGCTTCCAGATATAGATTAGATTGTAGATTGATTATACACCCTCCTACAAAAACATAAGACGTATTGATTTTGTATAAGATTTAAGGTTAAAATGAAATTAAGAAATATACGAGAGGAAACTAGTCATATGCCCGTGCGTTTTAACGAAAACTCAATTTGCGATAAAAAATTTATTTGCAAAGAACACTAACTTTAGTTATGTTTTAATAGTAGGAAAAGTTTGTTCCTCCGAAGAGATTCAACTATTGGGTTAAATCATCTTCCATCTCAACCGTTTATGTTAGATCCAACGAATCAAGTACTCTAAAGGAGAACGGACGATGCCACAAACTCTTAATTAGAATTAGTAGAGAGATATCAATCCTTACCATTGAAGGAGGAGAAAGTTATTGCCTTCCTCTTGCAGGAAATCTTCTTGATTCTTGCACGCAGCCTTTCTCTTCTCTTCTCTTTATGCGTTTGTCTCCACTACCGACCAGCCTGTCCTCCTAGAGATGACAGTGGGTGCTCTCTTATAAGGAGTAGATGAAAGCAGAAAGCAGCGTACGCAGGCGGATGAAAGCCAGGTCTCCCCGACATCTTCGTGATTGGCACGTGATTTGGTTGCATGATTCTTTCCTTTTAATCTATGCATTTCCAGATATGATGAGATAGAATTCCCGTATTATGGGATATGGTGAGTATATCCTTCTATCCATGCAGGACATGATGAGAAAATCCTTTCATTTATAAGATATATGAATAACATCCTTCCATAGTAAGAACATGTGAATAGAGATATGCTAAAGTAATATTTCTATTCAAAAAAGATATGATAAAATCTTTTCATCCAAAATATGATTAAATACTCTTCTACCTCAGCCGTTCATATCAGATCCAACGAATCAGATACTCTAGAGGAAAATAGACCACTGCCACTAACTCCTAATTAGAAGTAGTAGAGATGATTTAGATGCCATACTTAATTGTACTAGAATATGAGAGAGAATACTTTATGTGCGTAATAATGAATAAATGTATATGGTTGAGAGATAATAAAGAGTGGTATAGTATGAAAAGTCCCATTAAATCTATATACGAGCTTTATATTTTTACACAAAATCAATTAAATTATAGACCTTATATTTTGCACGAAGCAAAAACATAACAGAGTTGAAAAAGGAGAGACGGGCCATGGGCAGAGAGAGAAGGGCTTAAGGAGAGAGAGAATGTGTGTGAGATATTGCTTGCTGCTGCTGAACTGGTGCTAGGCTGCTAGCAGGCAGGGAGACTTGATTGAGTCACAGACTTGTTTGTCCCTTCTTATTATAGTTTTTTTTAATTGGCTAGGAGCTAATTAAGTATTCGAACTTGGATGGGCTGAGAGGCTACAGGCGCTCCTTGCTAACCCATTTGGCCATTTAGACTCAGTTCTCACTTCTGATTAGAATTTTTACTTGCAAACTTGACCAAAACAGTAATCAGAAAAGACATAAGGAATGAGTGATGGATCTTACAGGAAAAATAAACATAGATATTTCTGATATTGGCTAGTTGAATATGATGTGGGGAAAACAACAAGATTTTGTGAGGTCTTGTGAACATGATATGAGTCTATTGGAACCAAAGAAATTTTTCTTAAAAAGGTTAAGGTTTAAACATGTATGAATTAAAAAATGGGAGACACGAATAGTACAAGCGTGAAACGTGGGACTGAAAATTCTTGGGAAAAAAAATAGGGAAATGGGCGTTTGTTTCAGCGATAAGGAAAAATACTACAAACTTTTTAGAAGGTTGAAAGGAAAATTCCCGTGAGTCCACCTTGTTTTTTTATTTTCTCCAAGATTCATTTGAAATCCTTGGGAATTTCAAGAGCTCAATTCCTTTTTAGAAAAAAACGAATTTTTCGAAATTTCCATTATAACTAGAATCTTCTCAAACTCCTCAATGTTTCTTCCATTAAATAGAACACTTAATAGTTTTTTTTCCAATAAAATTCATGTGGAAGTGGTTTAGGCTACCGTGAAGGGATTTTTAAAGGATTTTTTTGTTCTAAATAGGGATGAAAACGGAACAAAAACGGTCGGTAAATAGCTATTTCGTTTCTGTTTTCATATTTTTTTACCGGTAACGGAAACAATCGAAAACCCCGAAAACAGATACGAAAATGGATGCGGAACAGAACTGAGCGGATACGGAAACGAAAGCGAAAAATTTCACAAGAATGTAGTACATGATCTATCCAAAATTTCAAACATACCAACTTTGAATGGTATTGTAGTTATACAAAACATCTTAATAAAATTAGCCAACAATGAACATCGTATGAACAAGAACATGTAAACATTGTTTACCTCAAAACCAGCCAACACATTATAGTATAATAGCAAACTAGATAGTTCCACATCATAATATAATAGCAAACACATATAGTACCATATCATAACATAATAGCAAAGACATATAGTTCCACATCATAACATAATAGCAAACACATATAGTTCCACATCATAACATAATAGCAAACACATATAGTTCCACATCATAACATAATAGCAAACACATATAGTTCCAAATAGCCAAAACTCAGTTTTTTTCTCAAGCTATTTGTCCTCCATATCGGTCCATCATGTTCTCCTCCATATCAGTCCATCATGTTCTCCTCCATATCAGTACTATCGACATCCTCTTACTCCTCCAACTACAAAGGCAAGCATGAAACAATAGTAATGTTCTTGAGAAGACAAATAGAAGTGCACTAAACTGAAATTTTACTTAATTTGCACAATATGGTTTCAAAGTTAGATAAGAAAAGGCAAACCGTTTCCATCGAGCTTGCAAAATGTCGCTCAAGGCTATCCATATCCAACTCAGCAATGATAGATGCAATGGTACTATATGAATGATTAGTAAAAACTGATTAGGATTAAATATTTTCTCACATGATGAACAAACTATTGAAGCAAAACTATAAAGTTACCTTTTGATGCTGTGGTCCAATCTTTAGTACAAATTAAAGCTTGCGCAATATCAGGATGTAAACGGCTGCGAAATGGGTCAACAACCCATCCATCGGCACTGAATGCCGACTTCGAAGCAAGCGTCGACACTTGAATAGATAGCACATCACGAGTAAGCTGGGAGAGAATAGGAAGCTCAGCTTACTTGACCTTCCACCACGACAAGATATCGAAATTCTAGTCTTTTATAGATGCTAAAGGTTGCTCCAAGTATATTTCCAACTCAGTTTTGGTAACATGATCTGATTCACTAATGCTATGCAAGAACGTGTCAAGCTCATCATCTTCATCAACATCATCAAGTTGAGAACCCACTTGGTACACATTTGTAGCAGTACAGGCTATCTTCTTTGAAGTAGAGACATAAGCTTGGAACAACTCATAAACAACTTTAGTAAACTTATCAATCTCTTGCAAAGAAGTGGCGGGGTAAATCTTCGGTGCATAATAGTCTATCATTTTTCTCTTGTATCTAGGATCAAAGAAGCATGCTACAGCAAGTGCTATGTTGGATTTTTCCCAATACTTATCATATTTAATTTTCATAGAATGTGCCATAGCATTAATTACTGGGTCAGAGTTGTCACACCATTCTATAATTGCAATCTTAATTTGGCAAAACATTATGAAAAATGGATTCGTAGTTGGATATTTAGTGCCAGAGAATAGCTCAATAGCATTATAAAATGGCTTCAAGCATGCAGATATTGATGTTGCCATAGCCCAATTATTCGAAGTTGGAGCACATTTCTTATATTTACTTGAATTCTGAAGAAAGAGCCTACCAAAAGCATATTTATAGTAAATTGCACTCTTCAACATAAGGTATGTGAAGTTCCACATTGTAGGAACATCCAAGGATAGACCCTTTGTCACATTCAAGTCACACTCTAAAACACACTTCTTAAACTCTTCATACTGCAGTGAGAGTTCTTCACAATTGCGACTGTATTTCTAATATTTGCAATGGCTGGTGCAATTGTCTTTAAACCATCTTGGGCAACGAGGTTCAAAATATGATTCAAACATCTCACATGGAAAATGATGCCATCACAGATTAATGGAGATATCTTATTGAGTTTGCTTACTATCCTCTGAACACATTTATCATTTGCTGAAGCATTGTCCAAAGTAAGTACAAGCAATCTCTTGTCAAGATTCCAATCCACTATACTATCATAAAACGCTAAGCACAAATTTTTTTCCGAATGATGTTTTAATACATGCATGAACTTAATAATCCTTTTCTTGATGCACCAATTGGCATCTATCCAATGCATTATGATGCACATGTAGCCTTTGTTTTGATTAGATGAACACATGTCTATGGTTGTACTAAAGCGGCATTCGAGTGTTTTAAAGTACCCATATAATTTTTTCTTTTCCTCCACAAACATATTTAATATATCTTTCCTCACAATAATGCGACTTTTAATTGGAAAAGAAGGACACAAACACTTGATAAAGTCCACAAAGTACTCATGCTCAACAATATTAAAGGGATATTCATGCATGATAATTGTGAGATAAAATTTCTTCAAACTGACAGCCTCATCATACCTATAAGTCTCAATACATGCAATGGATTCGTCGCCCTCACTCTTCTTCAGGTTGATTGTTTGCTGCCCGGTTAAGATAAAATGCTTGTGTTTCAAGTGACTTTTGAAACCCAATGTTTCTCTACTACTCTCGCACCGATCTTTATAGCAACATTCGATCTTGTTGCACCTAGTCCATAGCTGTACAACATCGTTGCCCTTTTCATCTTTCGCATTAACCTCATACTTGGTGAAGTGCACCCAAACATCAGAGGTGACTTTCTTAGCTCTCTTTCCAGGATGTGGCTTGCCATCGGTTTCATCGATTAAATCCACACTTGGAGTTAGAGTAGCAGTTGCAACAACATTTGGAGTTGGAGTAGCATCGGGGGGCTCCAACAGCTGTAGTGACTGAGCCAAATCAGGGGATGTCGCGCTTGCACTTGCACTGCTGCTCCTATTTGCAACATAGTCCATGGTTATCTGTTACATTTCAATAAGTGATTAGTTGTACAAAATCTCGAATTTGATGGTTGATCACGAAATAGAACAGCACATCTGCACATTTATGTTGTTGGATATGGGTTATTACTTCACTTCACAATAATAACTCAATTATGTAACTTACATTATATAAAAATTACAATAGAAACATAATCATAAGAAAGTATGAATTAAATATCAAGGACAGTATGCCAAGTATAAGGTGTCAGGGAAGCCTATGATAATATGTAGTTAATCAAGATCATACATGTTAACACAAATCCATTGAAATTAATATCTTTTTCAGACTACACATACCAACCATATAATCACCGAATTTACACGATCTACTAAAAACTAAAAAGCAAAGAAAAATGAAGAATCTATTGTGCTGAATTTTCTGAGGACCCGAAGAGAAGGCATAGATTGTGCAGATATATGTATGGTGTTCATGATAGACTGGAATAGTGCAATCCTTTTACCCATCTCTTTTCAGTAATGAGACAATTTGGAATCTTTCACCTTTGGTGACCCTTCTACATGGATTGTGCACAGGTAGTGAACTGCATTGCACTGTGACCTCAATCATTTGAGTAGATTTAGCTAGATAGTTTCTGGATCTATCCTTATCAAGGACGGCTTTGTTAGGGGATAACAATCAATCTAGTATGGTTCACATACGTGTAGTGCTCTCCAAAGTAATCATGCAATATTTGCATCCTGCAATAATGAATGATGTCTGGTTGCATAACCTTTAAGTGAAAAGTTGGGGTTTTGATTACAGATTTCATGAATATGCTTGTACTAGACTGTTAGTCATATTACTTTTCACTCATTATCTTCTGGTCATGATTAATCAGTGTTTAAGAAAATAAGAGTACGTGCCAAAGTTGGGTCTAGTCTGATTTTTGCAGCCAACCAAATAAATATCCTTAAAATAGCAAAATTTAACATACTTATACTAGGATCTGGCAATAATGGGATATGCTTAGTTAATCATAATTTTCTACACAATTTTCTAAATAACTCCAACAAGGTTTCAAATTTGCTCGCAATCCAGAAGAGCTCATCAACCCAAGCATGAAAAAATCGTTACCTTGTGAGTCACCAGTAGGGGGAGGTGCGGTGGGGGATGCCGTAAGTCAGCCTGTGGGGACGACTCAGTGGGGGCGCCGATCTGGGGGTGGCGCAGTGGGGGTGCCGATCTAGGGGCGGCGGGACTACGGTCGGGGCGTCGGGGCGGCGCGGTGGGGACGGTGGCGGCATTGCCGACTTGGGAGTCGGGAGGCCAGGACGGGAGTTTATGAGAGCCTGAGTCTGAGACAGAGCTTGAGACTGAGAGCCTAGGGTTACTTCACTCGGTGCGCAACGCTTGGGCCTTGGTGGGTTACGGGTTGGGCTTCAACCTTCGGTCCGTTTGGAATTTCCGAATAATATTATACGGAATTTCTGTTCCGTTTTTCGTTTTCGTCGGAACTGACTCTCCCGTTTCCATTTCTAGAAAAAAAAATTCCGTTTCCGTTTTCATACCAAAAGTTTCCGTTTCTAAAAATAGGCTTCCGTTTCTGTTTTCCTTCGGAACGGTCGGAAAGTTTCCATTCCGTTTTCACCCTAAGTTCTAAACACCTTGTATACAGGGACTAGGATTGTCTAGGCATATGTATTTTCTACTTTACCATTTTCAAAATGCAATGCACATTTAAAACATTTTAATAAAAAAATTTCACTCCTCTTCCAACATCTCTACTCCTGAAATTTTCTCTCCCCCTCCACCTCACCCTCCTTGGCCAGCCTACCCTAGTATCCATCTTCCCTCTCTAATATACTATCCTAACTCCTCACCTTTCTTGACCTCTTCGCTAGACATTTTGTGGCATGTCGCCACCAAATACCGCTAGTCTAGCACCAACACTCCCCATCTCCTTGACTTGTAGGCCAATCACCACAACTATCGAAAATCCATAATACCTTCCCCCGCCACATTATTCCCTATACCAAAGTCATCTCTAGGTCTCAAGAAAATGGTTAATTATTCTGAAATAACTAATGATTGGAAGTCTTTTTTTCAATTAGAGTGAAGTAAGACCAAACTGATGAGCTTATTATCCTAGGTCTAACCTAAATGTGGTACATATTGAACATCGTATTTTGCGAATGTTATCCATGAGTAGATGTATTGTCAAAATTGTATTTCTTTCTTATATTTGAGAGGTAATTACTGAAGTTATTAGTCAAAAAAAAATCCAAAAAATGGCTAATTCTATAGCATCATTTTTCAAGTAGCAACTGAACAATCCAGTAGAGGATCTAGGTAAGCTGATGAGCTATGCAATGATACAAAGGAAAAAAGTTGAAGAGATTTTACTAGCCAAGTATATGAAAGAAAATGCCAAAAAATAGAATTCAACAATGGGGAAAGCACTAATATTTTCCCTTTATTTACGCTTGTAAATTTGCATCTCACACCAACCAGGGGCGTAAAGCCAGAGTAAGATTATCGTACTTTCTATGTCTTTACCATCCATACGAATACGACATCTTTTTGACATCTGAATTGTCAAAACATACACCTAACTTGTTGAAACTTACAAACTAAAACCACATCACTAATATCCTTGATTGACCTCAAAATAGCATGGCAAATCAATATCACAAAAAAAAACTTTCAAACTATATAGTACTTAAATATATATATAATACAAAGTGGTAATAGTATAAATATCAATATTAGTAGTTTTTTTGTGTGAAAACTGTAGGATAAGCGCCTACAGTATATAATATTTTAATAAAATAGTGAGAAAATATTTACAATGGAGAAGACAAAGAAGGCAGAGGGAGAGTTTCAAAATACAAAAAGGGAGTGAATGTTTCCTTTTCTACTAAACAATTCCCGTGTTTCAGACAATATCTTATTTCGTTCCTTTATTCTCTTGATCAGATGGCTCTTGTTTACAACACTGTCCTATTTTACTTACTTGTGTCACAGACATGTGGTAAACCCTAAAACCCAGTTTGCAGGGATTAGCTATTCAAAAACATTTTGCAATACATGAAGTAGAAGCATCCTATAGTGCTACCATTATATGTTTTACAAGACGTGCATTACAGTTGCACTCTTATTGAGGACAATTTGATGATACACCAGCTTAATTATGAACCATTTTTTTGTGAACAAGGGTGGTCATTTCTATTACCTTGTATAAGGTAATATATCATTTATTATCACACCAAGGCTAATGGTGACTTTGACTACATATATTCAATATAAGTCTAAAGACCACCATACCATACATGTCGGGATCCAAATATGCAAATTCAGACCCTCTCTGTATACTGCACTAGTCCAAGATCACACTAGTGTACACAGTGGCAACATAGATATAATATCAAAATCATGCGTAGTGGAAACATAACAAAAGACTATATTTATTGAATAAAAGATAATTGAATGACCTTAAGGTTGATTTTACATTATTTAGACCTCACAGGGCTTTAACTAAAGAGAAAGCAGCAGAACGAAAAAATTCAGTGGATAACCCATCAATATACCATAGGTAGCTGAAAAGGTTCGACTCCTAGCAACTCGCTTCCTCGTGGAACTCCTCTTCCAAAGTAGGTGTAGACTCATCTTTAATTGATAGATTTATTTGTGGCATAGGTGAGTACATAAAGCACCCAACAAGTTGTGCACAGAATGCAAGTCTATTATAACTACATGCAAGGCTTATTCCAAGAATGGTTAATATAGCTATTTTGCAACAAAGTAATATTTTCAAGTTAGGTGGTGGCGGTGGCGGCACTCCCAAGTTAGGTGTGTTCAATCTAGACATGTGATTGTATGATTTTAGCCAATTCAATGGCTTACAAGGTTAAGTCTTTAATTGACTGAGGCAAGACTTCCAATTATATCTTAGTTAACCATATCAATCGATTCACACAGAATCTCTAACCTAAATATCACACAGACCCACCATCATAGCACACAACCTCCTGCTATTTACACCAATCTAAATCATTTACCATCCCAATTGATTATTGTGCAATACATACCATCAATAACATCAACATTATTGTGTGACAACACATGACATACTATTTTTTAAAAGATATTCTATAGGCCATTAGTCAAGTTTGAATTTGCACTTTTAAAATATATCAATTATTCATGGCATTACTAAGCATACTAAACACGATCTAACAGCCCACGTTGGCATTATATTAGCAACCAACTAATAATTACCCATCCTAGGGTGATAAATGAATATGGCATAATAAATCACAAGGTATGCATAATTCAAATGGGTTGAATAACTAATTCCTAAACTATTTGAAAATAGTTATAACTCGAAATAACCATCAATAGGTTAAAACAAAATAGCATTTGTAAAATTGGGTTCAATATGATCAAAACACAACTTGCCTTGGAATAACTCCTGACCTTTGTCTTGAATTAACTCTTCACCTTCGAATGCTCCTAGTACTTCAACATCCAAGCGAAACGAACGGTAAAAACCAAAATAAATACAAACTAGAGAAAAAAACAACATCAAAAATTAAATAAAATACATTGGAGCGTAGAGCTTGATTTTAGATAAATTTAGAAACTTGAATGGACTCAATCGAAGTTCGTATGAAAGAGAACAAACTCTCAAAGATTTAGTGAATAATTAAATCCTGGAAAAAAGAGAGAGAAAGGAGAATATTCCCAGAATGTTCCCTCTGGAGAGACTGACAAGCGGCCTCGGGCTAATTTTTTATTTTCTAATTAAATTTTGGATTTTCTAGAAAATTAACAGAAGCTGACATGTGGGCCATTGGTCTACAGACCAAGTCCACAAACTCTCAAGCCTTGTACACTGTGGATTTGGCTCACGAACATGACTCACTGACATGTGGGTCCCACACATTAGAGACTAAGCTCGTGGTGGACTAAGCCTACATAGATCGATCTATTGGCTTACATGGCACTGGTCTAGCACCACATGGCTTACCATGTCAGCGACATGTCGACAGTGGCACGAAGGGACCTAGGTTCAACGACGACGAGCTCCGGCATGGCTCCGGGGGCCTCCAGGTCATACCATCGGCAAGATCTCGACGTGGCGATCCTTTTGACATGGGTATTGCAACCAACGGCGATCGGCAACGAGCGGCGGCAGCAAGGGCTCTCACGGTGACGACGAACTACGGCCATGCTCCAGCCGTGATGATGCACGAATGAGGTAGAACGCAAGACGAGGAAGTTAGCGATGCAAGCCAATGGCACAAGAACTCACCGGCGATAATGAAATCCAGTGATTACTTCTGCGGCGGCATGCTCAGAAATCCTCAAAATCTGGCAAAACGATGGCTCCACGGCAAAACGATGGCTCCGCGGCGGCATTCAGAAATCCTCAAAATCTTAGGGTTTCGGTTGAGATGCTTATGGCGGTCCCGATGCTCCCCTTAAATCCTCCTCAATGTCTGTGTAGAGCACGAATCAAAGGTGCAATCCGCGGTGACCACGAATCGAGCACGAAGTCCAGCTTGTGCACAGAGATGACAGATCTGATAGGTGGGCTCCACCTGTCAATGTCTCACACGACGGTGGACCAAGCTGGGCTAAGGCACACGACTGGCCTAGTACACATGGGTAGAGTGGGCCTCGGTGCTAGGCTTGGGCCAGATGGGCTGGGTTTCAGCCCAAACTCCATTAAGGCATTTTTATATGGTTTTCCCTTTTTAGAAAATACAGAAAATACAGATAGACTTGGAAAGATAAATTTTTTTTGTAAAATACTTAGAGTATATAGAACCCAAATAAAATAGTTTTGACAATTGTTCACTTGAGCATTAATCTTATTAAATCCTTTTTATTAAGGAAATTCCAATTTAAGCTTTAATTAGCAATAAAAATTATGAAATTTTTTGGAAAGGCTAAAATACTTAAAATAATTTCAAAGATGCAAAAATTGGGATATTACAATATGCACAGATCGGAGCACTAAATCTAAGAAAAAGTTAATATCACTGGACCATGGATACCCTATTGACATACTACAACTGCTCGTCTACTTTTCCAACATTAAAAAAGGGGTATATAGTGGGAATATTACAATAACTACACATTTGATCTAAGCAATGTACTTATCTTAAGGGAACACACTTTTCCAAGAACGAGGCTTATATTGTGGGATGGAGGGAGTAATAAATAAGGAAATGTATACTATTTAGTACCGTATTTTAAAGTATGGTAACTAATGTTGTAAGCTAGACATAGGATCGATGAATAGTGAAATCGACAGGAGTTTAGGATCAAAAATCCATGCAACTTTTGTTCGGCTGATTCAACACCCATGAAACTTTCTATGATCCTTCCTAAGGATGTCAGGAACCTATTCCAACCTTCAATCGCATGAATTGACATCAAAGTTACGACCTTTTTCAAGTTTAGTGAAGGTTGCACCAAAACTTCGCCCTGATGATGTAAAAAACATTGAATACAAATGTGTCTATAAGAAGAAGACTGATATGAATAGAAATGTTCACATCTATAAAGCTAGACTTGTCGCAAAGGGTTTTCAACAAGTTCAAGGAGTTGAATACGACAAGACTTTCTCGTCGGTATCGATGCTTAAATCTGTACGAATCATTCTAGCTATTACTGCATATTTTGATTATGAAATATGACAAAAGGATGTCAAAACGGCTTTCCTTAATAGAAACCTAAGTGAAGATGTGTACATGACACAACCTGAGGGTTTTGTCGATCCAAAGAACGTTAGTAAAGTATGCAAACTTCAAAAAATCTATTTATGGGTTGAAGCAAGCATCTCGGAGTTGGAATATTCGTTTTGATGAGGTAGTCAAAGGGTTTGGCTTCATCAAGAATGTAGAAGAACCTTGTGTTTACAAGAAGGTTAGTGGGAGTGCACTTATAATTCTAATCTTGTATGTGGATGACATATTATTGATTGGGAATGACATTCCTATGCTGGAATCTATTAAGACCTTACTGAAAAATAGTTTTTCTATGAAGGACTTAGGAGAACCAGTATATATCTTAGGCATAAAGATCTATAGAAATAGAGAAAAAAGGCTAATTGGATTAAGCCAGAGTACTTACATTGACAAGGTGTTGAATCGGTTCAACATGCAGGATGCCAAGAAGGGGTTCTTGCCTATGTCGCATGGAATAAGTCTTAGCAAGACTCAATGTCCTTCGACTATTGATGAGCGAAATCGTATGAGTAAGATTCCATATTCTTCAGCTATTGGGTCTATCATGTACTCTATGTTATGTACTTGACCAAATTTATCATATGCTCTAAGTGTTACGAGCAGATACCAATCTGATCCAGGTGAAGGTCACTAGACAGCGGTTAAAAACATTCTTAATTACTTGAGAAGGACTAAGACTGTTTTCCTAGTTTATGGAGGTGACAAAGAGCTCATTGTAAACGGTTACACTGATGCAAGCTTCCAAACCAACAAGGAAGATTGTTGTTCGCAATCTGGATTTGTATACATTGTAAATGGAGGGGTAGTGAGTTGGAAAAGTTTCAAACAAGACACGGTTGCTGATTCTACAACGGAGGCCGAGTACATTGCGGCTTCTGAAGCTGCAAAAGAGTGTGTTTGGATAAAGAAATTCATTTCTGAATTGGGTGTGATCCCTAGTTCCTCCAGCCCAATGATTCTCTATTGTGATTGAAGGGAAACGCGGTATGCTACGCTAGCACAAAAAAAAAACTACCGCGCAACCAGAAAGCTACTCGCAAGAAGGGGATCATAGATAAGATTACCACTAGACGCGAAGTTGCGGAATCCTTCGCGTCGATGTAGTGCTCGTCCTCGCCGCGATCGTTGCGTCGATGTAGTGGATCGTCCTCGCCTCGCCGTGGATCGTCCTCCCACGCCAGATCGCAGCAGCGTCACCGCAGATAGTCCACACGTCCGAGATGGAACGCCGTGCGTCGTGTGCAAGCACCTAGTCGCTCGGCGAGGCGGCGAGAGGAGGAGGCTAGGGTTTCAAGTGAATCAAACCTAAACCGTGGAAAGCACACTCTGCGCCTCCTCCTCCCCTCCTTATATAGCCACGAGATGAAACCTAAACCAGGGCCCACCATGCTAAGCCCACGAGGTTCATTAATTACGGATCCAATCCAAATTAATGCGTCCCACCATTAAGTGTGTGACCTGCGGGTTCACATACGTTTGGACATGGATTCGGAAAACTCCTTTTCAATCCAATAGTTGGTAGCGGCTTCTTGCAAAGTATGCCAACTCCCAAACATCCGTGATCAAATCGAGCAGAACCTATCAAAAGAACTCATGTAATAATCCCTTTGCCAAGTATATGAAGATTGATCTCAAGGCGAAAGCATGTCATCCTTTGATGATTCAATCCATCTCTCGTATCCGTGATATATTAATAAGTTGTGATTGACTCCTCAATCACGGCATGGCCATGCACTTTCTTAATCATATCACACGAGTGGCCTTGTCATATATCTCCGTTTCATTGGAGTGGCAAATTCCATCTTGATTTGCTCACTTCCTCTCGCACGTTTCATAGTAAACATGAAAGCTACCTTTATAACTATCCGGTTAGGAAGTAGTGTTTGATAGCCCCAAGGAAAACTATTACACATGTAGGGAATATGACAATCTGTGTCTAAGGATCATACATCTTCTAGGTATGAGATACACGATGACACATAAGAATGAAACATTCTCGCGATGTCCCATAGCGGGTCTATCTAACCCATGTTCTTCAACATGGTCCACAATGTAGAGATGATATCTCCATATCCCATGATCTATGAAGCATGATCATCGATCACTACATGTGCTGATCTATTCATCGTAGTCCTATACGATGATATCCGATCAGAGATATTTATCGAATTACATCATTAAGTAAAGAGCTTCATAATCAAGTCACATACTTGTTGATCAATACAATGATATACATTCATTGGACCAATAATCATATTATTATTCATAAACATAGTCATGTTACAATCATCTAAATGATTGCCTCAAGGGCATAACACTAACAGTGATAATAGTGGAGCCATTGCGCAGGCTAAGGAACCAAGGTCCTATCAAAAGTCCAAACACATAGTCAGGCGATATCATCTTGTTCGCGAGATTGTGGATAGAGGAGATGTAAAGATATGTAAAGTACAAACGGATTCAAATGTTGCTGATCCGTTGACAAAACCTCTCTTGCAGCCAAAGCATGAGACGCACACAAGAGCTATGGGTATTAAATACCTCAATGATTGACTCTAGTGCAAGTGGGAGACTGTTGGAAATATGCCCTAGAGGCAATCATAGTGATGATTATATTTCTATAAATGTTCATAAACTATGAGATTGTTCTTTGAATAATAACATCATGGATATTGATTGACAAGTACGTGACTTGTTTATGAAACTCTGTATTCATCTTTATGATGTTCATTCTAAAAAGGGTCCCTAGTCGATAACCATATGAGAACACATATGAGTAGACTAGCATATGTATTGGTCGATGACCATATTTCACAGGTCATAGATATGAAGATATCAAACCAATAATATAGACACATGTTAGAGAACATGGTGTTGGACATCGACCTACTATGAGACACTGTGAGGACATTGTATTCTTTCATGTCATCAATTGGTCTCATATACGATATGTATGCTATATCCTTTGACTTGAGATCGTCGCATGTTCTCGAGATGCATAATGGCTTACTTAGGGGTCGTCAAACGCAACTCTGTAACTAGTTATAAAGATGGCTTTTGGGTTTGTCATGAAACATGCTGCGAGGCATGATCAATCAAGATAGGATTTACCCCTCCATACAATGGGAGAGATATCTCTAGGCCTCTCGAGTGGTCGGAATCCAAAAACGCATGGCCATGCTACTCGAGTAAAGAGTTACCCGAGTCATCGAGTTAAAGAGTTAACTAGAGGTATTTGGGGATTCCGAGTCAAGGCATCGAGAAAGAGTGGTCGAACCATTCAAACAAGGATGACAATATCTCACCTTAGGTTTGACCGATATCATGAGGTAAAAGAAAATACATATAGGACATTGTTGAGGTTCGTTCGATCTTTACAAGTACTCGGGAGTCGGGAAGCCCTGCTAGGGGCCACTACCGACTATTGGTCGAGTACTCGATCATCGAGTAGGAGTACTCGATGGTCAAGTAGGTGTACCTGATGGTCGAGTAGGAGTACTCGATAGTTGATATGGGTACTCGAGCTATGTCTGAGTGCATATGAACCTATAGGGTCGTACACTTAAGGGGTTGTAACCAATTCGGATAGAGGTCCGAGTTGTAATGGGTTTAGAGTTCCTAATGGGCTTCAAAGAGTTGAGACCCGCTATGGCACATCTATATAAAGGAAGGAGGTGGCGGCTTTAAAATAAGATAAAAAGGTGACACAATAGGAATTTGGAATTCCCGAAACCCTAGCCGCCACCCCTCCTCCATCTAGAACCGTGCAGCCGGCGCTAGCACTCCGGCACATGGTGTTCCTGCCCCGTACGTGTGAATACCTTGGAGGCGTTGCTGCGAAGCTTCAACGCTAGGACAATCCGCAACCTGTGACAGTCACAAGGAGCTATTGGGAGACGTGAGGCTAGTACGACTACATCTGCACCACCGAGATACATTGACTCTACTTTTGCTACGGGTCTACGCGTCTAGTGGTAATTTTGTGATCTATAACTTGCAGTGGTTCCTTGATTACGCGGTAGAAAATTTTGATTTTTCGCTAGAGTAGCCTACCCGTTCCCTTCACAATTTGCCCTATGATCGGTCTTTTCCTTCCACTCGAAGCATCGCCTATGCTTCCTTACCTTCCACGTGGTCTCAATGACTTCCCGCCAAGCCTCTTACACATCCAAAATCTCCCAAACCATCCTCGCTTGCAAACGGGCCCAAGTCACCTAGCGCGCCACATGTCCTTGACAGTTTTACCATGAAGACGTCGGCTTCTTTGACCGTTCTAGACTTCAACTCCTCTCAGAACCTAGTCCCAGTCCATGCCATTGCCCACCATGTCCATCACCAATGCTTCACGCTCTAGCTCCTTGTCTTCTTGGCTCGCAACCACTTCCTATCCAAAGTCATCTTCCGGCGTCCCTTGACCATTATGGACCTCAGCTCTCCTAGACTAGTCCCGGTCTCCTCCGCCTCACCATAACTTAACTCTGAAATCTTGCAACCAACACAGACAAGCAAACACGTCATA
The DNA here is from genome assembly GCA_036346275.1 of Otatea glauca. Lineage (NCBI taxonomy): Eukaryota > Viridiplantae > Streptophyta > Magnoliopsida > Poales > Poaceae > Otatea > Otatea glauca. The sequence continues at coordinate 37,491,160 of CM070715.1, read as the reverse complement.
AAGCATTCTTCACACAGATATGCAATAAACATTAGATAACCAAAATTTCTAGTTCATAGTATCTCTCTCTGGAAAATAACTACCACCAACTAGGGGTCGGTAGTATTGTCTGGCTAGCACTACCGCCATGAAATGGCCATAGTGCCGCTTGGCTGGTACTATCGCCCCTAAGGCCGGTAGTGTTGATTTTCCTAAGACCCGAAAAACCTTCCTTCTGGAAAATAGCTACCACCATCATGAGGCCGATAGTACTGCCCCCAAGGGCCAGTAGTGCCACCCACCTTAACAATCACCTCAAATTGCTTCAAAATTCATATCTAATTTATATCAAACTCAAACTTGAGCACCATAAGCTCAAATACAGTCAATTATTCATCACTCACATGAGTAGACCTCCACATGGTCTTTCAGTCTCCCCCTTGATGAGTATATTGACAAACACCGAAAAGGCACAATTTGAGTTTGAAAAAGAAAGCATAAAGCAATTTGATTGCAAAGTCAACACTTGGTCCAAATATAAGAGAGAGCAAAGATCATCACCAAGTTTTCAAGAAGAGTTTTAGAGCAAACAATAGAAAAGAACAAGTTGTCCACAAAAGCTCTAAAAACTCAAGAAATCTCACAAAAGCTAAATTTTGCTTATAATCCAAAGAAGACTAAAGCATATCCAAGTGCATATTTCAACATACTTGCTAGCAAGCAAAATAAAATTATGCTATTTTTGCATGATTTTAACAAGAGCAACACTTAGCATATTCTTCAAAACTAGAAACAAAGCCAAGCTATGGAGCAAATGGAAAACCTAGAGTTCAACCTTGTCAATACTTTGGGGAGCTACAAGTGCATAAGAGAACCTTCTTGCTCAATTACCTTTTGTGAATGCAAACTTTAGATTTTAACACACAGAATGAGTTTTAGAGAGCTTATCCAAGAAGAGCACATCCTCGACTAGGAGCCATCGACAAAGGCCTCCTAGGCTTCACTCTCTTTCTAATTTTTGTTTTATTTGCATTTTACATTTTTTTATTGACTCATGCTATAGTCGACCATCTCAAGCAGGACACTTAAAAGAATAGTCTTGGTCATACACAATACATTCCAAGTTTATTCCAAGTGCAATGGGAAGTAGTCTTGTTAAAATGTTGAGATCAATCTTAGCACACATAACTCAATATTTGATCATTTTTAGCACTTAGATACATGAGAAAATGAAGAATTTCAGAATGAAATAATCTAGCTCTGCCCAACTTGCTATAGGGACTCTAGTAGAAATCCAAGATTTCTCATAGTATGGTGTATGCACCTAGGGAGGAAATATAGTAAGTAAGAGCTACAAGTTTCATCAAGTTTTCATTAAAGTTCAAATTTTAATTTGTTAGCAAACTTAGCATGATAAAGCAATAAGAAATTAAATATGAGTAAGCTAGCAAAGATCTTTAGAAAAGTAGAAAGGTGCATAACGTGAGTGTGAATTCAATTGCATAATAGATAAAGCTCATTAAAACAGAAAATGAAGTCTATATGCAACGCATGATGAAAAGCTTCTCGAGACTCCCCCTCAACAAGTGAATCAATTTTAAGCACAAATCTGGTTCAAGTTGAATTATTAGCAGAATTAGTTCAGAAAACCTCCAAATGAACTCTACTAAAACTTGAAATACACACTACGAAGAGGAAGCTAAGAAACTAAAAATTGGATGGTCTATAGAGCATAGAAAAGATGGTAGAGAACACTATAACTCAAACTCGCTCTCATCTTCCCCATATGACTAGCATATGAAAGCTGACTTTACAAACCCTAACTAGAGAGTGTACACAGACCCTATCTACCCAAGGGACCCAACACCTACTAAATCTGCAAGACTGTGAGGGAACTCAACCTAGAGAGAAGAGAAAACAACTAATTAAGCATGATAACAACCTATAGTACAAGATGAGAGGTCCATGCAAAAGCATGCCAGAAGTCTAAGTGAAGTGAACTCAGAACTCTATAAAAAACACAAAAACCCTTAGAAGATGAAAAAAAAGAAAATGCTAGAAGTAAATATATAATACATAATATAATGTACGGAACCAGCTCCCCTCAAGTGATGTCGTAAGGACTCACGACTCCAAGTTCTCCCCTCAATGCCATAAACCTAGAGCTATCTGAAGGTTTGATAAAGATATTGGTAATCTGGTGATCACTCTTCATAAACTGGAGTACTATGTCACCCTTCTTATGGTCTCTAAGGAAATGATATCTGATATCTATATGCTTGGTTCTGGGGTGTTGCACTGGGTTCTTAGCTATATGAATGGCTAAAGTGTTATCACAGAAGAGTGGACCACTATCTATAGCTAACTCAAAGTCCCGCAAGGTCGATCTCATACAAAGCACTTGACTACAACAACTGGCTACTGCCACGCACTCGGTCTCAGCGGTAGACTGTGCAACTCCAGATTGCTTCCTAGATGACCAAAAAACAAGAGAAGTGCTAAAAATGCTCTCCCTATCTATCCTACAGCCAACAAAGTCTGCATCTGAAAAGGCTCAAAGGGATAGACAAGAAGAGGAAGAGTGCTAGATACCATAGTCGATGGTAGCTCCAAGATACCTGAAGATACGCTTCACTGCTTGGTAGTGAGAGGCGTGAGGAGAAGCCTAAAATCGAGTACACAAACACACAGCGAAGTGTATGTTCAGCCTCGAGGTAGTGAAGTATAAGATGGAACTAATCATACTCCTAAACTCCTTCTGATCTACTGGCTCACCATCCTCATCAGGCTCAAGAATGGTTGTGGTGGCTATAGGAGTCATCAATGACATCCCTTCAAACATGTCAAAGCGTCTCAGGAGGTCTCGAGTGTACTTACCTTGATGTAAGAAAATACCCTTCCAAGTCCGCTTGATCCGGAAGCTAAGGAAGTAGCTCAACTCGTCTATGATGATCATCTCAAACTCTGTGCTTATCACATCTGAAAACTGCGATACAAGAGCATACGAGGAACCATTAAAGATAATGTCATCCACATATATCTTGATAAGGAGAAAGTCTGAATCTACATGTCTAACGAACAAGATCTTATCTACCTTACCTATCTCAAAAACCATGACTAAGAATATACGACTTAAGCCTTTCATACCAAGCTCTAGGGGTCTGCTTAAGTCTATACAAAGCCTTGAAAAGCTTATAGACATAGTTTGGGTAATTAGGGTTCTCGAATCTTGGAGGTTGTCTTACATAAACTTCTTTCTCAATATACCCATTGAGGAATGCACTCTTGACATCCATCTGATATAGCTTGAAGCCCTTGGATGCCAAGAATGCAAGCAGGATCCTAATGGCTTCTAGTCTAGCTACAGGGGCAAAGGTCTCCTCAAAGTCACGACCCTCAACCTGAGTGAATCCCTGAGCGACTAGCCTACCCTTGATCTTGATGACAACCCCATCCTCACTTTGCTTGTTTTGAACACCCACTTGCTCCCAATGACATTATGATCAGATGAGGGCTCAACAAGCTACCAGACCTTGTTCCTCTCAAAGTTCTCAAGTTCCTCTTGCATAGTATTAATCCAAGACTCATCGGATAATGTATGAGAAACATTTTTCACCTCAAAGGTAGCAGCGAAGGTAGAATTGATACATCCCTATCTTTGAGCGCGTGATATGTTCAAATAGATTCCCAATGATCTGATCAGGCGGATGACGCTACTAAATGTGGCAGGGAGCTCAGAAGCAAAAGTGACATCTACCTCAAGAATAGAAGAGGCAGGAGTACAGTCACTAGCTGCAGAAGAATGTGAAGGTAATTAGGGCTGATCTCCCTGCGGTGCAGAGATAGAAACAGGAGGCACCTCAGGTGTAGAGGGGACTGGATCAAGGGAAACACCGTCATCTCCATCATCCTTGTCCTCTACAAAGATGGCCTCGGAGAGGGAAGAAGAACCTATTATGTCTAGTCTAGCTCTAGGACTAGCCTCATCAAAGGTTACCTCACAAGTCTTTATAATCTTATTCCCCTCACAACTCCAAACCCTATAGCTACGAGAAGAAGTCGAGTAACTTAGAAAGATACTATTAGAAGAATGAGACTCGAACTTATCTAGGTTCCTAAAATTTAGAATGAAAAATTTGCATCCAAAAACACGAAAATGAGCAACACTTGGCTTTCACCCATACCTCAACTCATATGAAGTGCAGTGCAAGTGTGCTCTCAAGAAAACTCGATTGGATATATGGCAAGCAGTAGCTATAGCCTCAGCCCAAAACTTCTTAGGAGTACTATACTCATCTAGCATCGTCCTTGCCATCTCGACCAAGGTCATGTTCTTCATTTCCACTACGTAATTTTGCTGAGAGACGTATGGAGAGGAGAACTGATACTCAATACCTGACTCCCCACAGAAGCTCTCAAAGTAGATATTCTTGAACTTTGTGCCATTGTAATTGCGTACAACTCATAAGGCACTTGGGAGCTTAAAGGACAACCTATGGACCAAACCCACGAATTGGGTGAAAAAACTCATCCTTTGTGGCCATGAAAAACATCTAAGAATATCTTGAAAAATTATTAACAATGATAAGAACATACCATTTCCCATTCACTGACTGCACTCTAGCTGGATCAACAGTGTTTATATATAAGAGTTGTCCTGGTATATTAGTCATGACCATAGTGATTGGGGGATGAGAAGCAACAACTATCTTACCATGTTGGCAAGGATAACAAACCAAGTCTTTGACCATTTTGAGTTTGCAAAAATCATGAATAAGATCATGGCAGCTAACTCAGATCAAATGATCAAAACCAATATGACCAAGTGTCCTATGCCAAAAGAAGAGATCACGGGACTCTAAAGCAACTAGGCAACAGAAAGAATCACTAGAAGAAACTGCGAAGTCAGCATGAAAAACTCTCCTATAACTAGAAATCCCGCAAACTAACCGTTCAGAAGAATCAAGAATTCTACTGGCATTGCGCTTGAAGCTCACCTTGAAACTGTCATCGGTAAGCTGGAAGACAGAAAGCAAATTGTATTGCAGCTTACTTACTAAGGCAAAGTCCTTATGAATGAAATTATCATTAATACGAAGGGTACCTGTAGCGATGACTCTACTTGATGAAGCATCTCCAAAGGTGATTAGCTCATCACCAGGAGTACGCACTAGGGAAAGGTGATTAGCTCATCACCAGGAGTACGCACTAGGGAAGAGAACCAACGAGGATCTCTAGTCATGTGGTGAGAACAGCCGAAGTCTATGATCCAAACCTCTCCCTTCCCAGCCCTATGCACCTAATTAGACTCGCTGTAGAGGTCGTCATCGCTGATGCCATTCTCATCCACCATGAAGCACATACCAGTGAATTCGTCGTCGCCCTTGGTCTTCTCTTGTGGATCATCCTATCCATCATCGCTCTAAGTCTCGACGTCAGAGAAGGAGATGTCGTCAAGTGCAGTGAGGACGTGGTAGAAGAGCTTCTTGTTCTTGGAGAAGTTGCGGTACTTCTTTTTACGCACGGGATCCCGAGTTGGAGCCTTCTTGTTGCTGTCCTTGTCGGTGTGCTCGTTCTTGTTCGCACCGCTATTATCATTCTTGCCCTTCTCTAGCTTGGGGCAGTTTGTCCGAATGTAGTTGGGGCCACCATATTCGAAGCAAGTGATCGATCCACCTCTCCTCCTTTTTCTCACCCTCTTGTATGCATGGGAGAATTTTCTGGCTAAGAGGGCAAGCTCATTTTCTAAAAACCTCTCCAGATGATCATCACTCATCTCACAAAGAGCCGAGAGGGAAACATCAAAGGAAATCTCAAAAGTAGTGGGATCGGTGACCAAGGCCATCGACTGTGACTTCGTCTTACGAGAGACAACGTCAATCTCATGATTCTTGAGTCGAGAATAAAGCCCATCAAGAGTCAGAGTTGATAAGTCTATGGTGTTCTTGATGGAGGTCACCTTCATTTTCCAAACACGAAGGTCCAGTGCCATAAGAAAATACCGAGCGCTCTCCGAGTCAGAGTATGTAGTGCCTACATCTCAGAGATCACTCAGGATCTTGGTGAAATGACCAAAACACTCATCCAAGGACTATCCAGTGTGCTACTCAAACTTGTTGTAGTCACGCTTGTACTGGTCTTGTCTCACTGTCTTAATCTAGGTGGTTCCCTCATGGTAGGCATCGAGGGTCATCTAGATCTAGTGAGTAGATCGTAGATGAGAGATCCTATCATACTCACTACGGCTAAGACCTTGTATGAGAATGTTCTTTGCCTTAGCATTTGCCTCAACATCAACCATATTCGTAGGAACCTCATACGGGAGCTTCACTTTTTGCCAGATCATGAAACCCTAAGCAGTGATGTATGACTCCATCTTGGATTTCTAAAAAGTATAATCCACCCTAGAGAATATTGGAGGCTTGGTGGAATATTTGTCCGTCGCCATGACTCTTGAGACCGGTCAAGCTCTAGAAAGAGCAAAATCGGGCGCTGATACCAATTGAAGGATTGAAAATGGCGATTAGACAAGGGTGAATGATAAACAACAACTTCCCCCAAAGAAACCAACCAAAACCTAACAAGATCACAGAAGAGCGAAAATACAAAATTTCTGAGAATTTCACCCAGGAGCCGGCACTACCGCCATTTAGAGGGCGATACTACCATAATAAATAGTAACCCAGCACTACCGTGCTATCGATGAACAGTAAAAACATGGTAGTGAATAGTGAAATCGGCACGAGTTCAAGATCAAAAATCCATGCAACTTTTGATCAGTTGATTCAACACCCAAGGAACTTTGTATACACCTTCCTAAAGATGTCAAGAACCTATTCCAAACTTCAATCATATGGATTGATGTCAAAGTTCTAACCTTTTTCAAGTTTAGCGAAGGTTGCACCAAAAACGGGTCAAATGGAAAAACTTCGCCCTGAGTTTTCTCATGGGGTTTTGATGATTAAGATGATTTTAGATAACCTCCCACATATTACAGCAAGCAGAAATACCAAACAAATTGCCCCCAAAATCTCAAGAACACAATTTACCAGAAATCCTTCTCTTTTGAGTCAAAAACCAGTTTCTTGAGAATTCCTTGATGAACAAGTGAGAGCATGCCTAGACAATTGGGATATGATCTCCAAAGGATATATCCATCAATCACTTATCCTTGGCAACACAAGATCAAGAGTAGATGAAACCAAACAAGAAATATCAAAAACTCAAGAAGAGGGAAGGTCAAAACAAGAGGCAAAACTTGAGCACAAATTTGATCTTTATTTTAGAGTAAGATGAATGATTACAAAGCCTCTCACATAAGGGCAAGGCTCCCAAGAAGCACTCACACACCCACACAAGAAAACCAAAATCTTGTGGAAACCCTAAACCTAGAGTCTTAAGGCTTCAAGGCTTAAAGCCTCACCTCACTCTACATCTCCTTATATAGAAGAGACAACCCTAACCCAAAAACCTGGACATCCAAGTGAATACCATCCATATTTACATGGGATAACATGATAACCCAACATATATAACGGGTTTTACACTCACACAAAGCATGCTTCTCAAAGCGGCCTTCTTCATGACGCTCAATTCGCTCCACGAGCCTAAATTTGCATCTATGTCCACTTTGGTTTGACCTAAACCACTTAGGCCACTGCCGCGGTGTAAGGACCCGAATCCACTGATTTGAACCTACTGTGTTTACTGCACTGAACACCCGATTTGACACAGCTAGACTTGAAACACTGCACAGACATCTTGTAAAGTAGTAAATGAAATAAAAAGCCCTTATCTTCTGCAGAGTGGGTTGGGGTTATGACGGCTATCGCTATAGCACACTCCAAGGGCTGGGGCTTAAACTAGTTAGGTTCCGGAAATCCTAATCCTCGGGCCAGGGAAATATGCTTTTGATAATGAAATATTGGTATAGGAATGGTCAGCTACTCGCACTACGCATTGGGAAAAAACCTCTTGTCGTCATTTGGCCCTTCGGCATGAACTCTCTATTGAATCCCGGCTGATCAACCCAGCTGCAATCCATCCCGCCTTAGTGTTATTTGCAGAGCAAAGTTTATATTATTAGAGCTGATCTCAGAGCCTAACGGTGATTTGGCTTGTGGGAGAACTAGTACAATAGTAACCTCGCAGCACGAAGAGTAGGGCGCTCCGCTGTGGCGAGGTCTCGGAGAAGCTGCTGTTCGTGTGCAAGAGCGAGCAGCACGGAAGGAGGTAGTGCTGAGTGGAGCGTTTGAGAAAGTAATCGCAATGAAAAGCTCAGAATCGGAGTGAATCTATACTTACTCAACTACTAACTCTGAATGTTCTCGCTCTCGAAGGATTTCTTTCTTTGCGTACTGCCTCCACTCGGAAAAGGTATCCGGTTCCTTTCATCCAAAGAAAATAAGGATACGCAGATCGAAGCAAATCAAAGCTAAGGGAATCTTTTCCTATAACTGCTAACGGCGGATATCCGTTTCCCCGCTAGTGCACACAGCTCAACATTGGTACATATCACATCATACTCAACAATAATAAAATAATACTCCATTTATTGATATAGCCAAGTGTATGATCTTATGACCAACTTACATTATTAAGCCACGCAGGGCAAGACTGGAAATATAAACTAAGAATTAAGCAGCGGAAAGTAGAAAACCTAGATAGCTCATCAGTTCAGCACAGGCAACTGACAAGGCTCGGACCTTAATGACTCGTGTCCTCCTGGAGCTCCTCCTCCAACACAGGTGTAGATTCTTCAACTGTTATTATTGTTGTTGGCAAGGGTGAGTACTTAAAGCACTCAACAAGTTGTGCACAGAATGCAATTCTATGTAACTATATGCAAGGCTTATTCCAAAGGACAGGCTATCATGGCTATTTTGCAATAAGCAGCATTTATGAACAAATACAATAAATAGATCGTAAAGACTGTAAAACAAATAACAGTAGTAAATAGATTCGGTGTTTCTCAAGTAAACTATTCGGTGTTTCTCAAGTAAACCAAGTTTCCAATCTAAATCAAATTCCATCTTCCACATGGCATCCTGCCATCCCAGCCAAGTTTTCCATTTTAATTAAGCTAACCCTTAACTGTAATTCCCGAGCATTGCTCAATACCGTGAGCACGGCTAGTTGAACAGTTTTACACTCTGCAGAGGTTATGCACTTTACCCACGCGATACAACCATACACCACAAAGGCGAGTGATTATAACAAAGCCTTTACAATGCGCTGGCTTAACCCGGTACCACCCGCTAAGGTTTCAACACTGGTGGGACTGGTTACCACATCCAGGGCACCCTATTGCGCCTTGTGAATTACTCCATAACTCGGGAATTCACACCGACCAAGATAGTACCAAAAATTAAGACATTGCAAATTAATCAGCTAGGCTGGCCCATACCAGACATGTGGTTGCATGATTGACTCAGGTCAAAGGCTTGCAAGGTTAAGTCCTTAGAGTGATCAAGGCAAGACATCCACATACCCTCTACCCATCGGGCCCACCTTGGCATACTCGCCCCTTGTCACTTGCCCCAAGCTAAATGATTATCACCCAAGTTGATTACCAAGCACCACGTGCCATCAACAATTCAACATCGTTGCGTGACATGACTCGCCACAAACAACTCAATCTCATCGTGTGATCCCACATGACACACCAGTTCATGACATTGTTCCATATTCCATTAGTCAAGATTAATTATCAATGATTCAAACACATGTGATGACGTGGCATGACTAAGCAACTAATACGGTCTAACCATCCCATGTTGATTATCATTACTAACCAACCATAATGAACCAATCTAGGGTGACAATAGATCATGGCATACAATGACAAGGTAGGGTATAGATCAAATTCGTAGCTTAACTAGGTCCCAATTTAAGTTGAAACAATTGTATACTTGAAATACTATGCAATAAAGTAAAACAAAATATCATTTGTATAACATGGGTTCAACATGATCAAAGCACAACTTGCCTTGGAATAGGTCCTGATCTTGATCTGGAGCTTGCTCTTGAGTTGATGGATCTTCCTCCGAAGCGTCGCACAATTCAAAGTCTACGCGTACCGAAGGGAAAAAGCTAATAAATACCAAAACAGAGAGCAAATGAAGTCCAAAAATTAATTAAAACTCTCCATTAAATAGATCTCCATTTTACAAATTTTTAAAAATTTGAATCACTCAAATCTGAGTTAAAATGCAAAAGATATAGCCTTTTGAAGTTTGAATAAATACTGAAATTACAGAAATTAGAAAATCAGAATTAACCGAAATATTTTTAAATTGAAAAACCGATTAACTGCGTCAGCATGACGTCAGGGTGACAACATCACCGAGCCGGCCAATCAGACGCTGCCACGCGTCTCGGGCGTATGGACTCAGTCCACCAGCCCGCACCGGTTCACGGTGGACGCGGCTCACGGCGCTACGGTTCTGCGCCCGACACGCGGCGGCACGCGATTGGTCGCGCGCCCGATGCAATCGAGCAGCGCCGCATCCGATCGAGCGACGGCGGGCGGGAACACGTGGCTACACCTCGATCGCACGATCAGAAACCGACGGCTACCGGTACACGAGATGCTTACCACGCGGCACGATCCGGAGCTTCAAACGAAGATCGAACGGCTGGCAGAGCTCAAACCCAGCGATGGCGGTGCGGTGGCGCAGCTTCACCGGCAGCGGAGAAGACGACATCGGCGACGGCGTTTCTGTGACGATCCGGCGGCAGGGAACGGCGAGGTAGATGCGTCACGGTCCAAGGGTCACAGATCTAGAACCAGAACGGCGAAAAGCGGCTCGACGACGGCGGAAAAAGGACGGAAACCACGGCGGGGCTTCGGCAACTTCGGCGAGCTCGCATGGGCAGGCAAGGGCGTCTCGGCGTGCGAGAATTGACCAAGGGGTGCGGCGCGGGGTGAGGGATTCAGCGCCAACGGCGGCGCCTTAAATAGGCGCACGGGGAGGCGTGCGCATCGCGGAATTCGAAGACGATTTTGTGGCGGCGGCGGACTCCAGCGGCAATATGGAGAGCGACGCGGCCTCATTCGGAGCATCCACGCGGCCTCCATCCGACGTCTGCAGGCTACAGGCGACGCGGCGGAAGCGCGGCTGTTGGATCTCAATCCAACGGTCGGCGGATTAGGTTTAGGGTTTCTGACGATAAGCAGACTCACGCGGCCGACTTGGGCGCCGCGATTGCATGGGCCGGCCCATTACTGTTCATGCAGTTTTAAAAGGATTTTTCATTTAAAATAATTACAAAAAATCATTTGATTTGTTTGAGGCAATAAAATAATCATAAAAATTTCAAGAAAAATCTCAAAAATACTTTGAGACATTTTTAACTCAGATAAAATATTTTTGGCAAAACTTTATTTTAACTTTGCATAAACTTAAATAGTTTTCGACAAAGGACCAATACACTTAATTCAAAGTAAATTCAAATAAATCCATAAAAATCCAATAAATTCCAGAAAAACATAAAATGGACAAATAACCGATAAAATGATATTAAAGCAAATTTTGGGATGTTACAAACCTCCCCCCTTAACAGAATCTCGACCTCGAGATTCCGGGCTAACTAAAGAATAGGTTCGGGAATTCTGACTTAAATTCCTCTTCGCTCTCCCAAGTTGCTTCACTTTCGGAATGATTGCTCCACTTAACTCTACAAAAGCGAATAGACTCGTTCCTTGTCCTGCGTTCCATAACATCCAAAATTCTAACTGGCTGCTCCTTATATGTCAAATCTTCCTGCAGCTCTATTGCGTCCAACGGGGTTTGTTCTGCTGGCACTCTGAGACATTTCTTAAGTTGTGACACGTGAAACACGTCATGCACTCCTGCCAAGGGCTGAGGCAAGTCCAACTGATAAGCTACCTTTCCTCGGCGGTCCAAAATTTTGAACGGACCAACATATCTTGGTGCCAGCTTTCCTTTGACATGAAACCTTTTAACACCCTTAAGAGGGGTAACCCTGAGATACACATAATCATCTGGCTCGAAACTCAAATCTCGGCGTCGGTTGTCTGCGTAGCTCTTTTGCGTTGACTGTGCTATCTTTAACCTCTCCTTAATCATAGCAACTTGATTTTCTACCTCCTTAAGAATATCGGGTCCAAACACCAAATGCTCCCCTGTTTCATTCCAATTCAGCGGAGTACGACAAGCACGACCATACAACGCCTCAAATGGTGACATTTGCAAGCTAGCTTGATAACTATTATTGTAACTGAATTCTGCATACGGTAGACATTTATCCCAAGATGTAGCATAAGCTAAAGCACAAGCTCTCAACATGTCTTCCAAAATCTGATTTACCCTTTACATCGACCATCATGCGGATGATATGTTGTCTTTGAAATTGAGCGAATCCCCATTGCTTCATGCAACTTGTTCCAAAATCTTGAGGTAAATTGGGTACCTCATCGACACAATCTTTTGGGCACTCCGTGCAAACATACAATCCTTGACATATACAGCTCCGCTAAACGATCTCCTGAGTAGGTGGTCTTCACCGGGATAAAATGAGCGACCTTGGTCAAACGATCCACAATAACCCAAATAGAATCATAACCTCTCTGAGTCTTAGGTAAACCGGTGATAAAATCCATACCAATTTCCTCCCACTTCCATTCAGGAATTTTCAACGGCTGCAACAAACCAGCTGGTCTTTGATGCATGGCTTTTACTCTCTGACATACATCGCATAGAGCAACATGCTCAGCCACCTCACGCTTCATATTAGGCCACCAGAATCTCTCCCTCAAATCCTGATACATTTTAGCACTTCCTGGATGAATCGAGTACTTAGAATCGTGAGCTTCTTCAAGAATCAGCTGCTTTTGTTCCTTTTTATTCGGCACACAAATTCGACCGTTGAAGAAAATGGTTCCTTACTCATCCAAGGTGAAATCCACGGCTAAGCCTTCCCCTTTCTTGGACTTGATCTTAGTGATTTTCTCATCATCTTTCTGGTCTTCTCTGATCCGATCCTCAAGTGTTGGTTTTACTTCCAGTGCAGCTACAATTCCTTGCGGAACAACTTCCAACTTTAACTTCTGAAATTCTTTACATAGCTCTGGTTGATCCTCCATTGACAGCGTATTTGCACTATGGCTTTTTCGACTTAGAGCATTGGCTACCACATTAGCTTTTCCAGGGTGGTAATGAATTCCCACATTATAATCCTTAATTAACTCTAGCCACCTTCGTTGTCTTATATTAAGATCTGCTTGAGTGAATATGTACTTCAGGCTCTTATGGTTAGTATATATCTCACATCTGTTCCCTATGAGGTAATGACGCCATATTTTCAAAGCATGCACTACGGCAGCTAACTCCAAATCATGCGTCGGATAATTCTCCTCATGCGGCCTCAACTGCCTCGACGCATAAGCGACCACTTTGCCATTCTGCATTAACACGCACCCAAGGCCTTGCTTTGAGGCATCGCAATAAATATCAAAACCATCCTGCACATCCGGCAATACTAATACGGGGGCTGTCGTCAAACGCTTCTTCAGTTCCATGAAACTTTTCTCGCACTCTGGCGTCCATGCAAACTTCTTTTCTTTCTTCAACAACTGCGTAAGGGGTTTAGCAATTGTTGAGAATCCTTCTATGAATCGACGGTAATATCCCGCCATTCCCAGAAAACTACGGATCTGAGTAACAGACTTCGGTTGCTCCCAATGCAGCACTGCGTCCACTTTGCTTGGGTCAACTGCAACTCCTTTAGCAGTCATTACATTACCAAGAAATTCAACCTTCTCTTTCGAAAAATCACACTTGCTGAACTTAGCATACAGTTGATGTTCTCGCAGCCTCTCTAATACCATCCTTAAATGTTTCGCATGCTCTTCCTCTGTCTTCGAGAAAACTAAGATATCGTTTATAAAGACTACCACAAACTTATCCAAATACTCCATGAAAACCTTATTCATCATGTTCATGAAATATGCAGGGGCATTAGTCAATCCAAATGACATGACTGTGAACTCATAGTGTCCATATCGCGTAGAAAACGCAGTCTTAGGCACATCCTCCGCTCGAATCTTCAACTGATGGTATCCTGAACGAAGATCTATTTTGGAGAAAACTCCGGCTCCTCTTAACTGATCAAATAAATCGTCGATCCTGGGCAATGTATACTTATTCTTGATCGTTACTTCATTGAGTGCTCGATAGTCGATACACATCCTAAGACTTCCATCTTTCTTCCGGACAAACAAAACCGGCGCTCCCCATGGTGACGAACTTGGCCTGATAAAACCCTTCTCTAGCAGTTCCTCAATCTGCTTTTTCATTTCCACTAACTCATCGGTAGGCATCCGATAAGGTCTCTTTGATATCGGTGCTGTCCCTGGTGCTAACTCGATAACAAACTTGATATCGCGGTTTGGCGGCATCCTTGGTAAATCTTCTGGAAACACATCTGGGTATTCTCTGACTACTGGCACATCCTCTAAGCCGATGGCTTGCACGCTGTTGACCACTAATTGTCCATCATGAACTACGGTCGCTTGAAATTCTACCTTCTTGCCACTAGGGCCTTCCAGTGCTACGATCCTTCGGCCACAATCCAAAACAGCCTTATGTTTGGTCAGCCAACCCATTCCAAGGATAACGTCTAGGGATTGGGCATCTAATAAGATAAGATTCGCTAGAAATTCTATCCCGTCCATAAGCAACTTAACTCCCAAGTACCCAAGGCTAGATCTAAGCTCAGATCCTGGGGCTTGGACTAATAGCACACACTTAAGATTCATCACTTTAAATCCATTCTTGGTTGCAAAACTTTGAGAAACGAACGAATGCGAAGATCCAGAATCAAATAAAGCAGAAGCAGTAATCGAGTTAACGAGAACTTACCCGGACGACGTCCAAGCCTCTTGAGCTCCATCGGATGATGTGATTGATCCTACCAACGCATTTGTTGATTGAGGGTTGCTCGGCTTGACTGGCGCATGATTTCCTCTGAAGCGGTGCCTTGGCGGTGTTGTTCCCAAGTTAAAACGAACCGGTGTGATGCCTCCTCTCTGTGGACACCTATTAGAGAAGTGCCCTGGCTCATTGCATGTATAACATCTCTTGATTGTAGATCGCGACTCCTCTGGTGCATTCTTGCCCGTCTTTGGCGTCTGAAAGATCTGATTAGCAGGGCGAGGTGCAGGAGTTGATGCCTTGTTTACAGCTGACGGTTGGAATATGGTAAACTGCTGCGGTGACATTCTCAGACGCAGGTGTTGGGACGTCCACCCTGATTAGTCATCAAGCGCTTACGGTTTTCACCCAGCTCTTTGCGCTTGTCCTCCAGAATCAATGCCTTGTTAACCAATTCCTGAAAGTCCGAAAAATTGTGGGTGATCAGCCCTACTTGCAGTCCAAAATTTAGTCCCTTCATGAAGCGGGACTGCCTAGCTTTATCTGTCGCTACGTCTTCAGGGGCATAGCGAGCTAACTGAGTAAACTTGTTCAGATATTCGGCCACGGGTGGCCTCCTTGCTTCGAGCCACGAACTCCTCTTTCTTGAGATCCATCATTCCCTCGGAACATGGTATTGGCGGAAAGCGGTAGTAAACTCATCCCATGTGATCTCCTGCGGGGCTTCATGCGCGGCACAAAAGTTTTCCCACCACTCTACGGCTGTTCCTTCCAATTGATGAGAGGCGTAGAGCACCCTCTCATTGCCCTCACATTGAGTGATATGAAGCTTCCTCTCGACGGTCCTAAGCCAGTCATCGGCTTCCAAGGGATTAACATTTCCTGAAAAGGTTGGCGGCCGAGTCCTCATAAAATCTGACAGCTTGGAGTACGGCCGCGGTCCACCATTGTTGTTCTGGTTCACATGATTGTTGTTATTTGCAGCCATGTTAGTCATCTGCTGCATCATGGTCTGCATCAGTTGAGTCTGTGCGGCGAGAAATGCTCCCAGATTCTGCATGTCCACTGGCGGTGGTGGTTGAGGATGGCCTCCATCATTGGGGTTCTCATTCTGGCGCAGCCTACTTCCTGAAGCACCGTTGTTTCCATGAGTGTTCACCATCTGTTGATTGCCTCTTGGGTTAGGAAAGATAGATGTAGCATAGATGAGATGTAAGAGTCTCTAGGGCGGGAAAACATGTTAAACCCAACTTAAGTAATCTTTATTAATACTTGGTATGGTTGCTTACAATGCCTAAGGGCTTTGCAACACATACTGCACACTCAGCAGACAATTAAGAACCAAACTAACACGAAACCTTAACATCTACGAAAAGGTAAAGACTATCTTAAAGACGCGACTCAACACTCGAGTCTCAACATAACTCTATGACTGACTCGCACTCATCCAGCCACCCTGGCTGAGACTGATCCGGCGCATACACCGGCGGGTGAGCTAGCATAGGAGCAAACCTATCCTGGTGACCCTCTACTGGCTCCTCAGGCTCCCACTCACGCTCCTCCGGGTCTTCTTCTTCTTCTTCGACGACCTCATCCGGCTTCTGAACGACCTGGTCCGCTAGCTCCTCGGCTACCTGCAAGGCCTCCTCTAGCTCGCTGATGACTCTGGCTGCGGCGTCACGGGTCTTCTGAAGCTCTCGCTCAGTCACCCTCAGTGCCTCGTACACTGTCTCTAGCTTCTGCGCAATGTCCCTCAGGTGATCCTCCTGGGCGATAGCGAACTCAGCAAGGTGTACTGCAGTAGCACACTCGCCCCCCACGATCCGTCGGCGTCGGCATGCTTGCACATCAGGGTGAAGTCGGAACACTGAGTCGTGAAGCTCGTCGGCGTAGTTGCGGCAGACACGGCGAAGTGCAAGTCGGGCAACCTCCTGAAACGCAACCTCATACGAGAACCTCCTTGCAAAAATTCTGATCGGCCTGCTAGTGTCATCATTCTCCCGGGCGTAAATAATCAACTTGCTAATAAATCCTTGGTGCACACCGTTAACGGACCAGCTGCCTCCTCAGTAAAGCGGGCGATAGAATCCTCCAAGCATCTGAAGAACCCTCCACAGCTCCATGGCATAGCCACCAGCTGACTCCTCAAAGGTCGGAACGATCGGCATCTGCTCCACAAGAACTTTAAGTAAGTTCTCCAACCGGAACGGAAATGAAAACGGTAAATTCAGCAAAGGCAAGAAGTAGAGATTGGGGTGAGTCAAGAGTGTTTTATTAGTCAAATTGAAATTTTCCTTTAGAAAATAGTTTTGGACACAACCAGGACACCACCATGCTATCTAGGGCCAAGACCTACAGTCAGTATGCTCTGATACCACCTCTATAAGGACCCGAATCCACTTATTCGAACCTACTGTGTTTATTGCACTAGTCCCAGGATCAACGCTAGTGCACACAGCTCAACATTGGTACATATCACATCATACTCAACAATAATAAAATAATACTCCATTTATTGATATAGCCAAGTGTATGATCTTATGACCAACTTAAATTATTAAGCCACGCAGGGCAAGACTGGAAATATAAACTAAGAATTAAGCAGCGGAAAGTAGAAAACTTAGATAGCTCATCGATTCAAACGACAGTAATCGACAAGGCTCGGACCCTAATGACTCGTGTCCTCCTGGAGCTCCTCCTCCAACACAGTGTAGATTCTTCAATTTATTATTATTGTTGTTGGCAAGGGTGAGTACTTAAAGCACTCAACAAGTTGTGCACAGAATGCAATTCTATGTAACTATATGCAAGGCTTATTCCAAAGGACAGGCTATCATGGCTATTTTGCAATAAGCAGCATTTATGAACAAATACAATAAATAGATCGTAAAGACTGTAAAACAAATAACAGTAGTAAATAGATTCGGTGTTTCTCAAGTAAACCAAGTTTCCAATCTAAATCAAATTCCATCTTCCACATGGCATCCTGCCACCCAGCCAAGTTTTCCATTTTAATTAAGCTAACTCTTAACTGTAATTCCCGAGCATTGCTCAATACCGTGAGCACGGCTATTTGAACAGTTTTACACTCTGCAGAGGTTATGCACTTTACCCACGCGATACAACCATACACCACAAAGGCGAGTGATTATAACAAAGCCTTTGCAATGCGCTGGCTTAACCCGGTACCACCCGCTAAGGTTTCAACACTGGTGGGACTGGTTACCACATCCAGGGCACCCTATTGCGCCTTGTGAATTACTCCATAACTCGGGAATTCACACCGACCAAGATAGTACCAAAAATTAAGACATTGCAAATTAATCAGCTAGGCTGGCCCATACCAGACATGTGGTTGCATGATTGACTCAGGTCAAAGGCTTGCAAGGTTAAGTCCTTAGAGTGATCAAGGCAAGACATCCACATACCCTCTGCCCATCGGGCCCACCTTGGCATACTCGCCCCTTGTCACTTGCCCCAAGCTAAATGATTATCACCCAAGTTGATTACCAAGCACCACGTGCCATCAACAATTCAACATCGTTGCGTGACATGACTCGCCACAAACAACTCAATCTCATCGTGTGATCCCACATGACACACCAGTTCATGACATTGTTCCATATTCCATTAGTCAAGATTAATTATCAATGATTCAAACACATGTGATGACGTGGCATGGCTAAGCAACTAATACGGTCTAACCATCCCATGTTGATTATCATTACTAACCAACCATAATGAACCGATCTAGGGTGAAAATAGATCATGGCATACATTGACAAGGTAGGGTATAGATCAAATTGGTAGCTTAACTAGATCCCAATTTAAGTTGAAACAATTGTATACTTGAAATACTATGCAATAAAGTAAAACAAAATATCATTTGTATAACATGGGTTCAACATGATCAAAGCACAACTTGCCTTAGAATAGGTCCTGATCTTGATCTGGAGCTTGCTCTTGAGTTGATGGATCTTCCTCCGAAGCTTCGCACAATTCAACGTCTACGCGTACCGAAGGGAAAAAACAAATAAATACCAAAAAAGAGAGCAAATGAACTCCAAAAATTAATTAAAATTCATCATTAAATAGATCTCCATTTTACAAATTTTTAGAAATTTGAACCACTCAAATCCGAGTTAAAATGCAAAAGATATAGCTTTTTGAAGTTTGAATAAATACTGAAATTACAAAAATTAGAAAATCAGAATTAACCGAAATATTTTTAAATTGAAAAGCCGATTAACTGCGTCAGCATGACGTCAGGGTGACATCATCACCGAGCCGGCCAATCAGACGCTGCCACGCGTCTCGGGCGTATGGACTCAGTCCACCAGCCCGCACCGGTTCACGGTGGACGCGGCTCACGGCGCTACGGTTCTGCACCCGACACGCGGCGGCACGCGATTGGTCGCGGCGCCAGTGCAATCAGACGCGCACAGATCCGATCGAACGGTGCTGGGCAGGGGAACACGTGGCTACGCCTCGATCGCACGATCAGAAACCGACGGCTACCGGTACCCGAGATGCTTACCCACGCGGCACGATCCGGAGCGTCAAACGAAGATCGAACGGCTGGCAGAGCTCAAACCCAGCGATGGCGGTGCAGTGACGCGGCTTCACCGGCAGCGGAGAAGACAACGTCGACGACAACGTTTCTGCGACGATCCGGCGGTAGGGAACGGCGAGGTAGATGCGTCACGGTCCAAGGGTCACGGATCTGGAACCAGAACGGCAAAAAGCGGCTCGACGACGGTGGAAAAAGGACGGAAACCACGGCGGGGCTTCGGCAACTTCGGCGAGCTCGCACGGGCAGGCAAGGGCGTCTCGGCGTGCGAGAATTGACCAAGGGGTGCGGCGCGGGGTGAGGGATTCAGCGCCAGCGGCGGCGTCTTAAATAGGCGCACGTGGAGGTGTGCGCATCGCGGAATTCGGAGATGGTTTCATGGCGGCGGCGGACTCCAGTGGCGATACGGAGAGCGACGCGGCCTCATCCGGAGCGTCCACGCTGCCTCCATCCGACGGCTGCAGGCGACAGGCGACGCGGCGGAAGCGCGGCCGTTGGATCTCAATCCAACGGTCGGCGGATTAGGGTTAGGGTTTCCGACGATAAACGGGCTGCGCGGGCTGACTTGGGCCGCACAGTGCATGGGCCGGGCCGTTACTGTTCATGCAGTTTTAAAAGGATTTTTTATTTAAAATAATTACAGAAAATCATTTGATTTGTTTCAGGCAATAAAATAATCAGGAAAATTTCAAGAAAAATCTCAAAAATACTTTGAGACATTTTGAACTCTGATAAAATATTTTTGGAAAAACTTTATTTTAACTTTGCATAAACTTAAATAGTTTTCGACAAAGGACCAATACACTTAATTCAAAGTAAATTCAAATAAATCCAGAAAAATCCAATAAATTCCAAAAAAACATAAAATGGACAAATAACCAATAAAATGATATTAAAGCAAATTTTGGAATGTTACACGCGGTTTTCCAAACTGCCTCGATCCTCGGTAATAGATAAATTACCAATTTGCCCCAGGACTAGTCTTTCCTTTCACTCGAAGCATCGCCCATATGTCGTCACCTTCTATATGGCCCCAATGAATTCCTGCCAAGCCTCTTACGCGTCTGGCTCCCCCGAACCGTCGTCGCTTGCAAATGGACCTAAGTCACATGGCGTGCCCACATATCCTTGACCACTTCACCATGACGGCGCTGGCTTCCTTAACCGTTCTAGACCTCAACTCCTTTTTGAGCCTAGTCCTGGTCCATGAAGTTGCCCTCTATGTCTATCACCAATGCTTCATGCTCGAGCTACTTGTCTTCCTGGCTCGCAACCATTTTTCGGCCTTAGTCATCTTTCACGCGTCCCTTGATCGTTCTGAACCTCAGCTCTCCTAGCCTAGTCTCGGTCTCCTCCGCCTCACCATGACCTAGCTCCGAAGTCCTGCAACCAACATAGACTAGCAAATACGTCATGTAGCACTATTCACACAAATATGTAATAAACATTACATAATAAAAATTTCCAGTTCACAGAATCTCGTTTTGGAAAATAACTATCGCCAGCTTGGGGCCGATAGTACCACTTGGCCTGCACTACCACCATGAAATGGCTGGTAGTGCCGCTCACCGCCCCCAAGGCCGGTAGTGCCGATTTCCCTAAGACCCGAAAAATCATCCTCTTGGAAAATAACAACCACCATCATGAGACCGGTAGTAACGAAGGGTCGGTAGTACCGCCCCCAGGGCCGGTAGTGCCGCCCACCCTGATAATCGCCTCAAATTGCTTCAAAATTTATATCCAATTCAAATCAAACTCAAACACAGTCGATTACTCAGATCTCTACATAGTCTTTCACGAACCTTTTTTTCCGAGCTCTTTTACAGTGGATTAAAATCAATATGAAAGTCTAAAATACCCTTAAGGAATGGGTGATTAGATTTGATTTCTACCACCACTACTTACTACCTATGTTATCCACATTAAAAATTTCTTTAAAACTATTGTTATAAGGAGACACAGCCGTTGACATCCTAGGACCGTTGACATCCTAGGATCAACTTTACGCTGCTAGCCGACTTCGGAAGGTAGAACTTCGGGAATCTTAAGATTTAGTTTAAATTTGAATTAAATTTCAAAAAAATCCAGATCCCCCTCTCACCCAAACACCACCGTAGAAGATTAATCTTACATGGCCGTAGGATTTGAACCGTGGTTAAAATTAACCAGGAAAATCCTTATTAGATCACTCTCCTTCGCCGGAAGAGCTCTTATCTTTCAAGGCCACTAGCCAGGGACACGCGCTACGCTGCGTCGTGCGAAATCTCGTCTTCGTTTTTTTCTGCGTAATCCCGTTTCTCTTTTTTTTAAAAAAAATAGATCACTAGGGCCCATCGGCAAATCCACATACTGCTATAAACCGTCGGTGAATTTATGGACTCCTATAAACCGTCAATGAATATGCGGTTTTTTGTTTTTGGGAGAAAATAAATGTATTTTTTTTGCGTAATTTCAGGTTCCTTGTTTTTAAAAAAAGGATCTAAATGTAATTTCGGTTTTTTCGGGTCTATTTTGTGCTAAAAACCGCTGGAGGACTCAAACGTAAACCGTAGAGAGACCTAAACGTAATTTCAGATTTTTTCGGGTCCTTTTTGTTAAAAACCGGCGGAAGGATCTAAACGCGATTTTGAATTTTCTGGAGGGCCTTTCCGCTAATTTGCTGATGTGGCGCCCTTCTCAGCGCCGGAATCCTCTCCGCTATAAGATATACTAGCCAAGGTTACGCGCTACGCTGAGTCGTGCGAAATTTCGGCGCGTGACGCTGCGATGTGTGAAATTTGGAAAATTCAGTCGCGCGATGCTGCGACATGCGAAACTTGGTCCGACGGATATTTCTGGAAAAAAAACGCGTAACTTCGGTTTTCTGTTTTTTTTAATAAAAAATGGGCTGCTAGGAGTCGTCGGCGAATCTGTGGATTTTTTTTGGAGAAAATCACGGAGGGATTTAAACGTTATTTAGTTTTTTTGCTTAAAAATAGGTCGGTAGGACCCGTCGGCTAATTTTGTGGACTGCTATAAACCTTCGTCGAATCTGTTTTTTTTGGAAAGGCTGCTAGGAGCCGTCGGCGAATCTGTGGATTTTTTTAGAAAACCGCAGAGAAATTTAAACGTCATTTAATTTTTTTTGCGTAAAAATGGGTCAGTAGGACCCGTCGGCTAATTTATGGACTACTATAAACCTTCGGTGAATCTGTGTTTTTTTAGGGACAAAACTAAGAATGTATTTTTTGTTTTTTTCTGGTCCATTTTGCAAAAAAACGATTTAAACGTTATTTATTTTTTTTGTAAAAATGGGTCAGTAGGACCCGTTGGCTAATTTGTGGACTGCTATAAACCTTTTGGCGAATGAGTGTTTTTTTTTTGGAGAAAACCACGTCTATTCTGTAAAAAATGATTTAAAAGTTATTTAGTTTTTTACATAAAAATGGGTCGGTAGGACTCGTCGATGAATTTGTGGATTGCTATAAACCTTCGGTGAATTTGTGGATTGCTATAAACCTTCGACGAATCTGTGTTTCATTTAGAGAAACCACTGACGTATTTTTTTGTTTTTTTCGGGTCTATTCTGCAAAAAACGGCGAGAGGAGCAGGAGTAAACCGTAGAGGGACCTAAACATATTTTCGTATTTTCTGGGGTCTTTTCTTATAAAACCCTCCGAGAGGACCTGAACGTAAACCGCAGAGGAAACTGAATGTAATTTTGGTTTTTCGGGCCCTTTCTGTTAAAAATCGACTGGAGGACCTAAACGCGATTTCGAATTTTCTGGAGTGCTGTGTTTTTTTTGGGAGAAAACCGCGTCTATTCTGAAAAAAACGATTTAAACTTTATTTAGTTTTTTTAGTAAAAATGGGTTGGTAGGACCCGTCGGCGAATTTGTGGACTGCTATAAACCTTCGGCGAATTTGTGTTTTATTTTTGGGAAACCCGTGGACGTATTTTTTGTTTTTTGTTTTGGTCTATTCTGCAAAAATACGGCGAGAGGAGCTGAACGTAAACCGTAGAGGGACCTAAACGTATTTTCGTATTTTCCGGGGTCCGTTTTTATAAAAACCTTTGGGAGAACTGAAATGTAAACCGTAGAGGGACCTAAATATAATTTTAGTATTGTCGGATACTTTTAAAAACCGACCGAAGGATCTAAACGTGATTTCGAATTTTTCGAAGGGCCTCTCCGCGAACCGACTAAGAGAACCGACTAACGTGGCGTCCCTCAGAGCCGGCAAAATCTCAGCGCTTTAATACATAGTATACATATATAGATTGGTTCGTACAGTGCTTGCGAGTTGGACTTGACATATCACCAGCAACCTATGCCTCCTTCTGATCATAATACAGGATAACTGCTGGGCTATCCAGGACCATGCACTTGTTCGCTGCAGTTTTCGGTCGAGTTGGAGGCCAGGATATGCATTGCCGCCGGTGACAGCCTCTGAGAATGTACACATCAGTAGGTGCTGTCGCGTTCCACTTAGCAAGAGAAACGCATCCGAGCTTCAGGCTCAGAAATCAGAATCGATGTGCTGAATTTTGACGTTGAAAAGGACATGCAGGTAATGTTGCTGCTAGCTTATTGAGCATGGCCAAGACGGAACATCACGCTAGGGCCTAGGTGTGCATCGAGTTTGTATGAGAGGGAAGCATGGTCAGCGAACTTGACGTCTGAACTGGACTTACAAGGCCACGCACGCTTTCAGCGTTCCTACCAACACATGTTTCCCGCGGACTTGCAAGTTAAATTTAGACTAGGAGATCGAGCTTGACAAGCAACACCCAGCGGCCGGTACGTTCCTTCGCTCAAGTTTCTGATTTGATATTCTTAAAGCGAAAAAAGAGAAATTTTACAGTGGATAATAAAGGTAGTAAGCAGTGGTACTAGAAATCAAATCTAACCATTTATTTCTCAAGGGTATTTTAAACTTTTCCTATCCATTCATTAGAGGTTTTTTAGCATTTTCCTAATTCGTTCACAGTTTTGGATTCACCGAATACCTAGTGATCTTGAGAGACTTCTTATCCATTCATTCGCCATTCATGAGGATCACAGAATATGTTTTATCGTAAAGGACAAATAGTATGACGGAATTTTTTACCCTTTTACCTCTCTCTGAATTTTACTACCAATACGTCAGATGGTAGTATAACTAGATCTAAATTGATTTCAACCATTAGATTCAAATGAATGGACGGCTTATATTGATTTTAATCCACTATAAAAGAGCTCTAGTTTTAATCGACTCTTTCTCCCTGCCGGCAGAACTGAATAGGGATGGCAATCAGACCCGCGGGTTCTGCACCTGATCGGGTCGGGTTCGGGTCCAAATTGTCACCCGTGGGTTCTTCAGGTCGGGCACCCGAAATGGGTTCGAGTCGGGTTCAGGTTTATAAAACCCCCCACGAGTACCCATCGGGTATCTGAAATACCACATATACCTATTGGGTACCAGTCTGATTCCGGGTACCCACCGGGTTTGGGGTCGGGTTTCAGGTACCAGCCGGGTTCGGCTCGGATTTTTTGGTTCAGGTTTCTTGTCGGGTCGGGTTTTAAAAAAACACACCCGACCCGACCTATTAACTGCAGTACTGCACAAAACCCGTCGGGTACTCGCCGGATTTCGGGTACCCGTCGAGCTCGGGTATAGTTTTTACCCGATAGGGTATTCGGATTCGGATCGGGTTTTTTCAATTCGGGTTTTCTATCGGGTCGGGTTTTGTAAAACTTGCACCCGACCTGACCCGTTGCCGTCCCTAGAACTGAACCAGCAGTGTTCAAGCCCTGTTCAGCATTTTCTTGGTTCATGCGTGTTTGATGAGTCGCTTACCGCTGTTTTTGTCCGGCAAACTGATGAGTTGTTCCGGAGATCATGCTCCATTTGCTGACTTGGCTGTTGCAAGTTGCAACTGACACGAGCTCCTAGCTGTCGAACCAGTCCAGTATGTCCAGATGCAGAGAAGGCTGCATTTAGTTGCAAATCCAACAGCTTCTATCAGCTATGTCTAATACGCAATCGTATCTGAATGTTTTGCTTTGGGCCCCTGCTGATCATCTGAGTATTTTTTTTTCTTTTTTTGCATCGCTTCTCCAGATGTTTCTAAGGCTGGATAAATTTCATTTTCTTGAGTTAAACGATTGTTCTGACTTCTGATGTTTGACATGCGGATGGAAGATGGGTTTACCCTCCGAGGTTCCCACTGATGATCCTTTCAGGATGATCATATCTTCAGAATCCTGTACTACCACGACTTGTCTATTTCAGAATGCGATGCAGGGTTTACCACTCAATGTCATGTCCAGTGTGCAATACACCAAATGCTCCTGTCTTGATCAATCTGCATTCTACAGACAGACAAGAGCATGAATACTTCACCAAACGTATTGATAACGGGACGCTAACCTTAACTAAATTGTCCGGGCAAGTTGCGAGCAGAGCACTAGCCAATTGAATTGGTTAGCTCCCCATCCATTTGATATTAATAATGAGCGAAGAAATGCAGTTCAGAAAGCCTTCTTCGAGCAGTGCAAGCAGCTCTCATCATGACAGTGGCATTTCCTATTTGCATTCATTTAGTCTACTGTTCTACTGCTACAGCACGAACGACACAATCGATTTAAGATCAGTGGTAGAAACAGTGAGAAGAGAACTTGAAATAGAAGAACTTGGCGTGGGAAAGAATCAAGCAAAACAGCATGGATCTTCAAAGACCACACAGTGATCCGACCACGGTGCACAGAATCGCTGGCCGTTACCACTCTGATGATCCCAACTTTACGATGACCAACAAGCAGGATAAAATGACATCACAAGACATCACGGGTCGACGAGCAAACCATACCAGAATGTTGCAAGGCATACATTTGATCGCAAAATGCCCTTGCAGCAACGTTATCCATGAAAAGTAACAAGAAAGGAGTTAACTGGCAGCGCCCACTGCCCAGCTGAGTCGACACTCAAAATTGATTCACACTTGACATTATGCGATACTACAACATGGAGCTACTTGAAACAGGTCTACCAACAAACACATAATGTTAAGTAACTCGGATTTCCTGCTGTCTTTGATAAATCATGATCCATGCAGAAATCTATTACTGCCAACCAGTGGGGGCGGGGGCACTGCCTTCTTCCCAGTCAGGGGTAGCAGCAGGAACAGCAGCAGCAGCAGCAGCAGCAGCAGGAGCAGCTGCTGCTGCTGCATCCCACCCTTCCGCAGCCACAGGAGCTGCAATTCAAAATAATGTAAAGTTAAGTCTATGTTACAATATTTGAAGAGCACAGAGGCTTCATGAGACAACAATCAAACTTGTCTCTGTAATCAACCATAATATAAGAACAGACAGAAGGCTCTAAAAAACTAATACAGGTCAAAGTTTCTCAACTGGGTTACTGACCAATTTATTGACAAGTGCTATAATAGTTATAAATGAGTTCAAATTAACTCTAGGAAGAAATAATAAGCCTTCATGGTAATGTGCATTTGTGGTTCTATTCATTCAAGACAACATTAGATTCTATCGTGATTCGTGACTCGTCAGTCCAACTCAAAATAAAATGACAATTCACCCTTAATCAAACAGCATACATCATCTTCTTACCTCAGTCAAATTATGAAGGTAGATGGGTAAATCAATTTAATAAGAGCTAGCAAACATGTACTTGCTGGATATCCAGTAATAACTGAATTAAAATTACTAGTAAACATAAGGTGAACCGACCTGGAGCAGAACCCCACTCAGCACCTGTTGTTGCTGCAGCAAGGGCAGCAGGTGGAGCATCTCCAACCCATTGGTGGTCACCCCAATTGTCAGCGGCGGGGGCACCATACTCAGCAACTGCACCATAGTCTGGAGCTGCTGGAGCATCCTCTTCCTCCAGCTCCTTTGCTTCCTCTGGATCCCTATAGAAGAAAAGATCAACCTACAAAAGAGAAACAACATCCATGAGTAATTAGAAGACAAAGGAGCATGTCATTCGTTGTTTCCAAAAGCAATTCAGCAGGAAGTACAAACATAAACAATTCAAATGTCACTATTGATCATCAAAGTTTACCATGACATCCCACTTGTGTCCTGGGAGAATTGTGCCACGCATCTGAAGAACCATCCTAGCAAGCAGCCAGAAAAGGCAACCAATGCTCTGCTTCCCCTTGTTGTTGGCAGGAATGCCAATATCAACATAGCGCATAGGAGAATCAGTGTCACAGAAGGCAATGGTGGGGATGTTTCCAAGAGCAGACTCCTTGATGGGCTGTACACATTTAAACCAACACAGTTACCAGATGATTCATATGGCAAACTCCATTCCATAAAAGCTCATCAAATCAAAAGAAAATTACCTGATGATCAGTCCTGGGGTCTGTCAGGATGAGAAGTCGTGGCTCACTGAATGAGGTTTGCAGTTGGTTGGTGAAGGTACCAGGGGTGTGCCTGCCAGCAATGGCATGGGCGCCAGTGTACTGTGCAAACTTGAGGACAGCCCTCTGACCATAAGGCCTAGCAGACTGCACAATGATGTCCTGCGGGTTCTCAATCGCAACAATCACTCTGGCAGCCAGCTGAAGCTTCTCCCAGGTTTTGCCGAGGTTAATTATGAAAATTCCTGCAAGAAAGTATAAAAACATTGCCTCTTAAGCAGTTGGTCACCACAATCGGTTGGTAAAGGAGAATCTATCGCTGCTAAGGAAAAGAGTAGCGCATGAAGGAGACCTCCCCTTCATCATCCTGCCTTTTTCAATAACAAGAGGAATCATTACAAGAAACAGACACTTCAATGTTTCCTCAAGAGTCATAGTTATGTGGCTGCATTACAGCAACAAATGGAACAACCACACGGATCCGTAGCTCTGATTTGTAAGAAGAACCGCTGTTCCAGGCTTGCAGCATACTTGTCAGAAATCAAATCACAAGCAACCAGTCCAAATCCAGAGAACCACAACTGCATGGGTACTATCTCAAACAACTATTCTAACCAGCTGTCACATATATAGAGAACAGCAGCTAAACAGGAAACGTTCCACTCATGTCACCATCTCGACCAAGGATTCAAATTTCGTTTTCGGATGAAATCTCGCCGGTGACCGAAATCCGAAACCTCGCCGATATCTCAGAATTTCGGGTAAATCTCGAACGAAATTCAAAAACAAAAAATCAAATCCGGTTTTATTTCTACCGGGAAAAACGAAATTTAGGCCGAAATTCCTGAAATCTCGGCAAGATTTGCCGAGATTTTGGTAAATTTGCACCGAGCGAAAAATGGCTCAAATGACGTCGAAAAATGTTGAATTTTTTTGGGAGGTTCCTGACACATCAGTGATGTTCCTATAAAAATTTCAGATGATTATAAAATCTGAGGAATTTTTAAAAATTCAAACATTGCTACTGTCTTGATAAAACGCTGACCGGCAAGTTTGAACCGAATGAAAAATGGAAGAAACCACATTAGAAAATTTTGAATTTTTTTCTGCATAGTTATGATGCATCACAAATGTTCCCATAAAATTTTCAGATGATGATCAAGCTTCATGAATTTTTAAAAATTCGGATAGTGCTACTGTCCTAATAAAAGCCTTACTGGCAAACTTCAACCAAATGAAAAATGGTTCAAACCACGTTAGAAAATTTTGAAAATTTTTGTCGATGCTCCTCATGTATCATTAATGTTTCTATAAAATTTTCATATGATGATCAAGCTTCAAGAAGTTCCAAAAATTCTGACAGTGCTACGTCCTGATAAAAGCCTGATGATCAATACATAGATTTGCTTTAGCAATCAAAAAAGGTTTAAAATTTGTGAAAATTTATAGAAGGGTTCTAAGGAAATGCTTAAGATCTCATCAAAATTTTGAATCATGATCACACTCTAGTGAATTTATAAAATTCTTACAAGGGCACTGTACCATTTATGTTCTTTCTGTTTTTTGATTTTTGAAATATAACAAATGAAGTTTAATGCTTACATAGATTTGATTGAGCAAACAAAAAGAGTTGAATTTTCTTTAAAAAATTTAGAGAATGGTACTGAGGCAATTCTTAAGCTCATAAAATTTTTGGATCATGATCACACTTAGAAAATTTATAAAATTCTGCCAAGGTTACTGTCCCAATTATGTTCATTCTGTTTTTGATTTTTTTAAGATAACAAATGAAGTTCAATTATTTTGAAAAATTTTCTGTATGATCCTACACTACTAAAGATAGTACCATAAATTTTTTAGATCATGATCAAGCTTGTACAATTTTATAAAAATCTCACAGTGTTTCTGCCGAAATTTTAAAATGGCTCAAAAATTCGGTTTTTCAACAAATTTTCATGGAAGATGACTTTCTTAAGAGTTATTGGACTAAATCTGGTCAAATCCCGCCATAAAAAGTCAAAAACAGGCCAAAAAACCCGAGATTTCTTAAGAGTTATTGGACCAAATCTGGTCAAATCCCGCCATAAAAAGTCAAAAACAGCCAAAAAAAACCCGAGATTTGGCGAAATCTCGCCGAAATTTCCGAGATTACGGTAGCAATTTAAAACAAAAATCAGTTTTTTTTACCCGGCCGCGATTTTGGATCCCATCCCCAGCCGGAATCGGAAATCTCGGCCGAGATTTCCGAGATTTGCGGTTTTTTGAACTATGATCTCGACCCTAAGTTATACTAGCTGCTAAACAGGTGCACTTCATGTTCTGCCATGATGCGCCTGACATAGGTGCTGGGTGCATGCATGGCTATGAATCAAAGATAGAAACATCGATGCGTGCCATCATATGCTCAAACATTTAATCTCCTCTACAAACGATATTCATTTGAACGCCGCAAATGAATCATATTTGCACTGCGAAGCAGATGAAGCAGGCGAAAAATCTACCCCTACCACTTGGCGGATCTACCAAACCATCCTAACACAATGAAGCAACCTAATCACGCGCACAAACATAACCAGATCTATCTAAACACACGCATCAGTGTGAAGGCCAAACCGAATTAATCCAAGAACACGCAAGGAGAACAGAAGTATAATCTAGAGCGGCTACGGGTAGATTTCGGGGTGGGAGCGGTGGTGGTACCGTCGGATCGGCGCTTGAAGACGTAGCGCTCCATCTGGAAGTCGCAGTTCTTGGTGCCGAGGTGAACGTCCGCCGCTAGCATCATCTGGATGTCCTGCTCCCGCTGCGAGAGAGCCCGCGGAGCGCCGCCTGCAGCCGCCATCGTCGCTGTCGCCGCCGGGAGGAAGGGGAGCTAGGGTTGGGGTGGGGGTGTGGGCGCGAGACTAGCAGGTGAGGAGGTAGCGGCGCCGATTGGGGATGGAAGGTTTATATGTGTGGGCCTTTTGGGCTAAAACCCTAGATCTTCTATTCTGTTATCTGACTCAACTGTCAAGGGCTTTTTCTTCTGCGTTAAGTGTTTTTTCATTATTTTCCTGTGGAAAATTGCACCACAGAAGCTTTCCATGCCGGAATTTTTTAAATAAATTTTTGTAAGAGTAAATTTCAGAAAACCCAGGGTCAACCAATATATTTTGGCTTGCGACATAAAACCGTAAGTTTTGTTATCACAATGTTTCACAAAACCACACATGAACCAAATCTCAAGCCATCAACATGTTTGGGCCCACCCGCAGCTCCTCCTCCCCTCCAGCTTGGCTTGTCGAGTGGATCGGCAGAACAGACTGGAATGCATCGCTGAATAAAAAACCATCCGTCTCGGTGTCCATTCACGCCACGTCGACGCAACTGCCTGGAACAACTCCACTCCTGGGGCCGACGCGCTCCTACCTTGACCATCACGGCCAGCGGCTCGTCGAACGGCTTCCCGACGATGCATGAACTCGATGACCTTGAGGTAGGTGAGCTTAGGCGAGCAGTACACCTTGGAGTCCGTGTTGGTAGGTTAAGAGGGGCGGTGTACATCTTACTATTGGCGTTACTATAGATACCTTTAAGCACCTTTAACCAGTGGGCAGCGGCTAGCGAGTGTGTACTGGCTGTGAGCAGCGCTATGGCAAGCTATAGTGGCGTATGCCGACCGAGCGGTGGGTGACGGGTGTGTACCAGTCGAGCGACATGCGAGGAGGACATTCGGTAAGCTAGTAAACACCCTCTAAAATTTCGAAGCAGCGATTATGCCGGACGAGGTAGTACCACTACAACATGAGCGGGCTGAGTGTCCCTGTGCAGATTTTTCTCTACTTAATGCTACAATTTCATAACTAAGGACACTAATTTACGCAACACCGGCACCATTCACTAAAAAAAAGAACAAAAAATAATATACTAGGTAGAGTGTAACATCCCAATTTTTTCTTTCAATTTGTGTTTTCAATCTAATGTTTTTAAATTTTTTTGGATTTTATTTATAATTTAAATATTATTATGAATTTGCCTTAATGAAAAACGTATTTAAATAGGATAAAATTTAAGTGGAAATTTATTAAAAATATTTTATTTGAGTTCTAAATGTCTCAAAATATTTTACAGAATTTTTCAAGTATTTTTTCTATTTATTTGAAGCTATTTGAATTTCTATAATTACTTTAATTGGAAAATCTTTTGGAAAAATATAGATTTCGGATTGGGCTAAAACCCATTTGTCCGGCCTAGTTTTCCCTGTGCCGAGCCAGCCTACTGTTGCCCAGTACTGCGTGCCATGCAGCCTAGTGAGATCTGGCCCTGTCCGCACCGCGCGTGTCGCTGATAGGTAGGGCCCACTTGTCAGAAGCGTCGTCTCCGTGTACGTTCTGGACTTGGAGCGCGCCGGCCGTGTTCGTCGTTGACTCCGGTTGTGTGCTGGCCAAGGCATGGACGTCAAAGCCTATAAAACACGTGCAGCGAGATCGCTGTAACCCAAGGAATCATAATCCTAGACCAATTTCCATCTTCTTGTTGTCGTTGAGCCGGATTTTGCGGATTTATGTATGCACCACCGCCTTGGGGAAAAGCTCGATTCATCGTCGGTGGTGGTCTTCTCAAGTCATCAACCATACCATCGTGTTCACCTGAACCAGATCTACTTGGTGCTCACACTAGTTCGCCAGAAGGAGGTTGGAAGCTCACCATTGTCTTCAAGCCCTTGCCACCACCGCTTTAAGCCTCGCCGCCGATGTTCTAGGTCGTCGGAGGGGAAACTGACTTCATCATCATGTGTACCAGGACCAGAGCTTTCTAACGAGACCAATCGCCGTCGCCGTTGATGACCCTAGGGCTTAGAGCTCTGCCTTGTGACGTGGCATGAACCGGGTCTCGATGTGTGTCCTAGTGACGTCATGGTGATGCTTGGGGCCCACATGTTAGAGTCTGTGGATCGTTTCCTTTTCAAAAATAACTCGGTCAGAAATTAAAATTAGCCGTTAACATCGGCATTACGTCATAATGCAGTTTTTCTTTAGAAAAATAATCCAAAATTTCATAAAATCTTTTATTTTTATTTTTATTTTTCTTTATTCTCAATCTTTTGAGAGCATGTTCTCCTTCATACGAGCTATGATTAAGTAAATTCAAATTTCTAATTTTTTATAAATTCAAGCTCTACTTCTTAGTGAATTTTATTTGATTTTTAGAGTTTATTTTCTCTTTATTTTGTATTTATTTTGATAGTTGCTTCTCGATTTGCGTAGACATTAAAGTGCTGGGAACGTATGAGAGTGAAGAGTTGACTTAATGTAACATCCTAAAATTTTGAGTTTTGGAATGTTCGAATTTGAAAATGAACTATTTGCATTTTTCCTGGATTAAATCAAGCTAAATTGAGTTTTCTATTAATGAAAAGATTCAAATTGATTAAACTATACATCAGATTAAAGATTTCCAGTCGTAGTTGGGTTCACTATGCTCCAAAGAATTTTTTTGTATTTTTTTGACATTTTGCTGAATTTGTTTGCTATTTATTTGAATTTCTAGAATTTTCTTTATTCATGTTTTTATTTCTTAAAATTCTTTCGAGCCATTTCTATCTCCCGCCGACCAATTCCTTTTCCTACCAGCCTGGTCCGGCCTGCCTCTTCCGGTCCGCATCGCTCAGCCTTGGGCCGTTTGCGCTCGGCCTGCTCTGCCCTAGCCCGCTTCGCCCGTTCTCGGCCCAGCCAGCCCGCATGTCCACACCGCCGCCGCAAGTCACGCGAACCCTAGCCACTGCTGACTCGGTTTTGAAGTTCGTGGCGCGCATGCCTCCTGAGGCTATTTAAGTCGCCGTCTTGCCTCGATCCGGGAGCCCCCTCGCACGCCACATCTGTTGCCCCGTTTTACGCACGCCGAGACGCCCCCGTCACGGAGATCGGAGCTCGCCGAAGCCTGCGTTGCCGCCATGCCATTGGAGCCCGAAGCTCATCCTCTCCGTCTCTGATCTGCGCCCCGGTGAGCCTCCGCCATCAACCATCTTGCCACGTCGCTCCTCCGCCGTCGACCGTCCGCCTTTTTGCCTCGCTGCCGTGTGAAGCCGAAGCGCCGGGAGACGAAGAGTCACAGGTGCCGAAGAGACACCGTCAGACGAAGACGACGCTGACGTCATCAGATCTGAGCGTTTGCGTCAGCCTACCGATGTTAGTCCTAGCCGCTATTTCACAGATCCTAGACCATGGCCTCTTCGTGGACTCGGTCCATGGACCAAGGGTCCTGCGTGTCTGCCACGATGTCAGTGTGACGCAATAAACCTGTTTTCCCTTAGAAAAATAATTCCAGAAATTGTTCTTTTCTATTTTCTCTGAATTTAATCTTTTGGAGGCCCATTCTCTCTCCTACGAACTCCGATTGAGGCGATTCAAATTTTTAATTTTTTTCTAAAATCAAGCTCTACATTCGAAAGCCATTTATTTTCAATCTTATGCTTGTTTGTTTATCTATTTCGTATTTATTTGTATTTGTTGCCTTCTTTTCCGTAGATGCGAATCTCGAGAGAGCAAACGAAGAATTTCAAGATCAAGACTCAGCATTAGATCAGCAAGGCAAGTTGTAATCTTTGATCATGTTGAACCTATGTTTGCAAAAGTACTTTGCTTTATATAATTGCATGCTATTTTGTGTATCAATGATTATTTCATGGGAATAGCTATATACCTAATTGACATTATGCCACCTTAATTATTGGATTGCCATGTATCCATTGTTAAACCTAGGTTGGGACATTATTAGTTGGACATGATGATATTACCATCATTGGGTTATCGTAGCTATGCTTAAATCTGCTTAGTTATACGATGGGATTCATATCACATGTTGAATAATGTTAATCTTGACTTAATGAGATATTAAATTGTGGCCGATAGCCACTGCTGTAAAAATTTGTTGTACCATGGCAGGGTTTGCCATTGGTCTTGGTTGAATGAAATTGTTTTCCCTCGGGCAAGTGACGTGTGCAGTAAAGGGGGTGCCGTTGGCACATTTGGGATGTGGATGTCTTGCATGAGATAAATTAAGGACTTAATCTTATACGCCATTGAATTGGGCCTAACCGTATAGCCACAAGTCTGGTATGGGACAAACCTAGCTGATTAATTTGCAATGTCTAGCTTTGAGTACTGCCAATTGGTGGCGTTGGTTCTGGGATGGACGGGTTGATTCACATGGGTCAAGAGGGGACTCTGAGGGGCAAAACCTTAGCGAGCAGTACTGAGTTTAGACAGGGCATTGTAAATTCTTTGTCATGATTTCTCTACCGACACACCAAATTAAGTGTGTTAATAGCTTGACAACAAGAGATAATCATGTCTTGTGGGTAAAGCAGTACAACCTCTGTAGAGTGTAAAACTATTCGAATAGCTATGTCCGCGATCATGGACATACTCAGGAATTTCACATGAGGTATAGAGTATTTCATGAAATGTTGGATGGTAGAATTGTTGAGATGTGAGCAGGGAGTTCACTATTGTTTTGTTGTCTAAAGTTATACTTGTTGAATTCAGTGGTTTGATAATTATTTTAGATGGTGTAGGGTGATGCCTCACCATTCTGTTCACGTTATCTATCATTGATTTACCAGTTATTTATTATCTTTTCATAAATATGCTTTCAATCTATTTATTGTACTTTAATTCAAGTTATTGTTTTCTGCAAAAGAGCCATATGTCTATCCTTTGTCAAGCCTACATGAATATATTGCATCATTTTCCTGCGGCTTGCTGAGTAATTTTTGTACTCACGGCTATACGCCTTTGTTGATCAGTTGCTGAGAAAGGACCACGAAATACTGAGTTCTATGAGGAGGAATGTTACGAAGACTACGTGGATTAGGAAGGCGTTCCCCAAACGATTGCCTGTGGCATATTGAATGGCCTAAATAATTTTATTTTCTCTGTAACAGTTTATTTGTTTCTTAAGCCCTTAAGGCATAGTGGTGTAAACTTTGACCATAATGTCTGATGCTTTATTTAATAATAGTTTGCTTCTTTCTTAGTTAATTTGTTGAATGATATGATATTTCATCTATGTTTCCACTGTGTGCACTAGCGTGATCTTGGACTAGTGCAGTATACATAGAGGGTTTCGGATTTGCAAATCCGGGTCCTGACACTCAAGCTCAAGTCCAGATCAAAATCAAGAGTTGTTCCAAGGCAAGTTGTATTTTCATCATGTTGAATTTAGTTTTATAAATGCTATATTATTTTAATCTCGTGCATTTTATTTTTATGCTTATAATTGTTTTCAAATAATTTGAGAAATTAGCTATTCAATCTAGTTGGTTATACCTACATTGTCAGTTGCTACCATGTTTATTTATCACCATAGGATGGATAATTATTAGTTGGTTACTAATAGATGTCAACGTGGGTTGGTTAGATCATGTGTAGTTTACTAAGCCATGTCAGGTGCAACTGATATCTTGTGAAAGTGCAAATTGAAATTGACTAATGGGATATGGAACATGTTTATAAAAAGGTGTGTCATGTATTGTCACACAATGATGTTGAGTTGTTGATGTCATGTGTTGCACAATAACCAACTGGGGTGGTAAATGATTTAGACTGTGGCAAGTGGCTGTGAGCCGTGGTGAGCCTGTGTGGCATTGAGTTGGTATGATGGTATATGAATGGAAGTGATAGAGTTGGTGATTATACGTGAATGGATAATGGTTTCTGTGAGTGATTGGAAGTCTTGCTTTAGTCAATTAAGGACTTGACCTTGCAAGCCATTGAACTGGGCTAATCATACAACCACATGTCTGTTATGGGCTAGATCTAACTGAGTAAGTTACCGAGTCTTGACATGTGATGCCTTAGGTGCAAGACCAAACTGTGTGTGTGAAGGACCAAAAATGGCGATCAGAGGGGGTGAATGACCACAAATCAAATTTTACCCCAAAGAAACCAACCAAGGCCTCACTAGGTCAAATATGCGTGGAAAAACAAATTTTTGGGAAAAATTAGCTCTGGGGCAGCACTACCGCTCTTATATGGTTAGTAATACTAGAATGAACAGTACCCCCGGTAGTGCTGGATGAACCTTAAAAAATAGGGTATGAATAGTAAAATCAACATGAGTTCAAATCCAAAAAATAGTGTAACTTTTGATTGGACGATCCAAAACTTGTGAAACTTTGTATGCACCTTTCTAGGGATGTCAGGAATCTATTCCAACCATCAATCACAAAGATTGACGTCAAAATTCTGACCTATTTCAAATTTACCGAAGGGTGCACCAAAATCGGGTCAAAATCTAAAACTTCACCCTGAGCTTGCTCGTGGGGGCTTGATGATCAAGATGATCCTAGATGACCTCTCACATGTCACAGCAAGCAAGAATACTCAAGAAAGATCTCTCAAACTTAGAAAGATCAAGATCTACCTCAATAACTTCCATCTTGGAGAAACTTGGTTGATCAAGAAGAAACTTGCGTAGATGATTGAGGAGATGGTTTTTAGAGGATACATCTATCAATCATACATCCTTGGTAGTACGAGATCAAGCAAGAAAGAAACCACAATAAAAGATCAAGAGCCAAGCAAGAAGAAGATCAAAACTTGAGCAAAGAGATGATTTGTATTTAGATCATGATGAGGATCACTCACACACCCACACAAGAACACTAAAGTCTTGTGAAAACCCTAATTCTAGGCTTAGTGGCTTAGAGCCTCACCTCCCACTACATCTTCTTATATAGTGGAGGCAACCCTAACCTTAAAACTTGGACACACATGTGGATACCATCCATATTTACATGGGCTAACTCGATAACCCAACACATATAACGGGTATTACACTCACACAAGCACGCTTTCCAAAACAACATTCTCTTTGACGCACAATTCGCTCCACGAGTCTGAATTTGAGTCAAACTCACTTTAGCATGACCAAAACCACTTAGGCCAGCACCGCGGTTTTCCAAACCACCTCGACTGCCGGTATCGGACAAATTACCAATTTGCCCTAATGACCAATCTTTCTTCTTCTCGAAGCATCGCCCATACTTCGCGCTTTGTGCTTTCCACGTGACCCCAATGACTTGCCGACAAGCCTCTCACGCGTTCGAACTCCCCCAAACCGGCATTGCTTGCAAACGGGCCCAAGTCATTTGGCGAGCCACGTGTCCTTGATCGCTTCACCATGACGGCTTCGGCTTTGTTGACCGTTCTGGACCTCAACTCCTCCCTAAGCCTAGTCTCGGTCCATACGGTTATCTGCCAAGTTTATCACCAATGCTTCACGCTCTGTTTCCATATCTTCCCAGCTTGTAACCACCTCTCGGCCTCAGTCATCTTCCACGTCCCTTGACCATTCTGGACCTCAGCTATCCTAGCCTAGTCTTGGTCTCCTCCATCTCACCATGACCTAGTTCCAAATTTTTGCAATCAACACAGACAAGCAAACCATCACATAGCACTGTTCACAATAATATGCAATAAACATTATAAAATCCGAACAACACTCCCAACTCATTGGAAAGTACCCCCGATACTACCGCCTCCATGGCCGGTAGTACCTCCTTAGCTGTACTCAAACAGCACACTCTGGAAAATAACTACCTCCACTAGAGGTCGAAAGTACCACACCCCCGGTACTACTGCTCCCAGGTGCCGATAGTGCCGCCCTTGCCTAACCCCAAAGAAAATACCTCTCCGTAAAAAGGCTACCGTTTTCACGGCCGATAGCACCATAAGACCGGCACTACCGCCACCCCAAGGCCGATAGTGCCACCCAACACAGACAGCACCTCAAATTGCTTCAAATTCAAGATAAAATTCAAAATAAACTCAAACTTGAGCACCACTTGCTCAAACACAGTCAATAACTCATCACCAACAAGCATAGACCTCCACATGATCTTTCAATCTCCCTCTTGATGAGTATATTGACAAACACCACAAAAAGCACAAATTTGAGTTTGAAAGCAAAAAAAGAAAGCAATTTGATTGCGAAGTCTCACTTTTTCCAGAGCTAGAGAAAACAAGGCCATGACCAAGTTGGCAAGAAGAATTTTAGAGCAAGCCAAGATAAAGAACAAGTTTTTCACAAAAGCTCTAAAAATTCAGGAAATTTCACAATGAGCTCAAAAGCACTTATGATCCTAAGAAAGAGCAATTTTTCACCATGATCATAAGAAACAAGATGCATATATATTTCTCCCCCTTTGACGATGCCTTTTCATAATTTCTCCCCCTTTTTGGCAATATAGGCATCAAGAGAGCATTTTCTCCCCCTTTCATCATGTATGCATGGAATGCATCCTAAAAGAGCTTTGAAAATTATCCAAGTAACCACAAAGACAAAGTATGACACAAAGCTACACAAGTTCAGATTATGCTTGACTAAGGCATATGCAAGTGCAAATTGTAATATCCTTGCTAGCAAGCAAAAATAAGAATATGTCATTTTTGCATGATTATTTCAACGAGTGCAACACTTAGCATAATCTCCAAACTAAAAATATAGTCATACAATGGATCAAATGGATAACCAAGAGTTCAACGTAGTCAACACTTTAGGGAAGTTAGATGTACATAAAAGATCCTTCATGCTCAATCATCTTTAATGTAATTTTTTTGAATTTAACGCACACAGCGAGGTGTGAAGAGGTTATCCTAGCAAAGCACATCCCCCACTAGGAGCCATCGACAAAGGTCTCCTAGGTTTCACGCTCTTTCACACACCCAATGAGGTTTGAAGAGCTTATCATAGCAAAGCACATCCCCGACTGGGAGCCATTGACAAAGGCCTCCTAGGCTTCACTCTCTTCCTCATTTTTATTTTTATTTGTATTTTTCATTTTGATTGACTCATGCCATCGTCGACCATCTCAAGTATGACAATTAAAACAATGGTCTTAGTCATATATAGTACACTCCGAGTTCATCTTGAATGTAGAGTGTTGAGTTCAATTTTAGCATAGATAAGTCAATATTTGGTCATTTTAGCATTTGGATTCATGAGCATGTGAAGGATTCTAGTATGGATCAATCTAGCTTCACTCAAGCTGCTCTAGGGACTCTAGTAGAAATTCAAGATTTCACAAAACATGGCATATACACCTAATGAGAAAATATAGCAAGTAAAAGCTACAAGCTTCATCAAGTTTTCAATAAAGCTCAATTTTCATTTTTTAGCAAGCTTATCATGATGAAGCAAAATGAACTTAGACATAACTAAGCTAGCAATGATCTTCAGAAAAGTAGTAAGGTGCATATCATGACTGACTGCTCATTTGCACAATAGACAAAGCTCATTAAAATAGAAAATGAAGTCTATATGCAATGCATGAACAACTTCTCAAACCCCCCCTCAACAAGTGAATTAATTTTAAGCATAATTTCTCGTTCAAGTTGAGTTATTAACAAAATTAAGCTTAGAAAATTTTCAAATGAACTCAACAAAAACCAGAAGCACAAAATGAAGAGAAGAAGTTGAGAAATTGCAAACTGGGTGGCTATAGAGCATAAAAAATATGATAGAGAACACTATGGCTCAGACTCACCCTCATCTTCCCCATAAGACTAACATTGGAAAGCTGACTCTAAAACCCAAGCTAGAGAGTACACACAGACCCTATCTACCCAGGGGGCCCAATACCTGCTAGACATATAAGACTGTGAGGGAACTCAACCTAGAAAGAAGAGAGAACAACTAATTGTGTATGATAGCAACCTATAGCATAAGATGAGAGGTCCATGCAAAGTATACCATAAGTCTAAGTGTAGTGAACTCAGAATTCTAAGAATAAGCCCAAAAATACCCAGAAGATGCAAAAGAAAGGAAATACTGGAAGTAAACATATAATACATAATATACAAAGCTCAACCCCCCCCCCCCAAGAAATGCCGTAAGGGTACATGACTCCAAGCTCTCCCCTCAAGGCTACAATCCTAGAGCTATCCAAAGGCTTAATAAAGATATTAGCAATCTGGTGGTCACTCTATGCAAATTGGAGCACTATGTCACCCTTCTCCACATGGCCTCTAAAGAAGTGATATCTAATGTCAATATGCTTGGTTCTGGAATACTGCATTGGG
The DNA here is from genome assembly GCA_036346275.1 of Otatea glauca. NCBI lineage: Eukaryota > Viridiplantae > Streptophyta > Magnoliopsida > Poales > Poaceae > Otatea > Otatea glauca. The sequence goes on along the minus strand of CM070715.1, from coordinate 37,450,300 downwards.
TTCTTGGCAATGCAAATGGCAGAAGTGTTGTCACAGAAAAGTAGAACACTATTTATGGCTAACCTGACTACAGCAACTGGCTGCTACCACATATTCGGCCTCAGAGGTGGACTGTGCAACTTTGGATTGCTTCCTAGATGACTAAAAAATAAGAGAATTGCCAATAAATTGGCAAGTTTCAGAAGTGCTCTTCCTATCTATCCTACAACCAGCAAAGTCTGCATCTGAAAAGGCTCTAAGGGACAGACAAGAAGAGGAAGTGCACCAGATACCATAGTCAATGGAAGCTCGAAGGTAACTGAAGATGCGCTTCATCGCCTAGCAGTGAGAGGCACGAGGAGAAGCCTAAAATTGAGCGCATAGATACACAACAAAGTGTATGTCTGACCTCAAGGCAGTGAGGTACAAGAGAGAGCTGATCATGCTTTTGAACACCTTCTAATCAACTAGCCCATCATCCTCATCAGGCTCGAGGACAGTAGTGGTGACCATAGGAGTTATCACTGGCATTCCATCCGATATGTCGAAGCGCCTCAGGAGGTCTCGAGTGTACTTGCCTTGATGCAAGAAAATGCCCTCCCGAATCTGCTTGATCTGGAAGTCGAGAAAGTAGCTCAACTCGTCCATCATACTCGTCTCGAACTTTGTACTCATCACATCTGAAAATTAAGACACAAGAAAGTGCGAAGAGCCATCAAAGATAATATCATCCAAATAAATCTAGATAAGTAAGAAATGAGAATCCTAATGTTTAATGAACAAAGTCTTGTCAACTTTACTCATATCAAAACCATAACTAAGGAGTTAGGACTTAAGCGTCTCATACCAAGCTCTAGGTGACTACTTAAATCCATACAAAGTTTTGAAACGCTTATAGATATGATTTGGGTATTTAGAGTTCTCGAATCCTGGATGCTATCTGACATAAACCTCTTCCACAATATACCTATTGAGGAATGCACTCTTGGTATCCATCTGATACAGCTTGAATCCCTTGGATGCCGAAAATACAAGCAGGATCTTAATGCCTCGAGTCTAGCTACAGGGGCAAAGGTCTCTTAAAAGTCAAGACCCTAAACTTGAGTGAATCCCTAAGCGACTAGCCTAACCTTATTCCTGATGTTTACCCATTCTCACTTTGCTTGTTCTTGAATACCCACTTGGTCCCAATGACATTATGACCAGAAAAGGGTTCAACAAGATGCGAGACCTTGTTTCTCTCCAAACTCTCAAGTTTCTCATGCATAGTATAGATCCAAGACTCATTTGTCAATGCATAAGAAATGTCCTTTAGCTCAAAGGAGGTAATGAAGGCAGAGTGAAGACAGAACAGAGAAACGCCTTTCTTTGAGTGCTTGACATGCTCAAATAGATCCCCAATCATCTGGTCAGGCGGATGACGCTGTTGAATGTGACGAGGAGAGCCACTAGCTGCAGAAGAGTCTGAAGGTAAGGGCTGATCTCCCTAAGGTGCAGAGATAGAAACAGGAGACACCTCAGGTGTAGACGGGACTGGATCAGGTGGAACATCATCATCTCCATCATACTCATTCTCTACAAAGATGATCTTAGAGAGAACAAGAGCCTAAAATATCTAGTCTAGATCCTGGACTAGCCTAATCAAATGTCACCTTACAGGTCTGTATGATCCTATTCGCATCATAACTCTAAACCCTATAGCTACAAGAAGAAGTCAAGTAACCTAGAAAGATACTATCAAGAGAACGTGACTCGAACTTATCTTGGTTCTCAGACTTTAAAATGAAATACTTGCAACCAAACACATGAAAATGAGAAACACTGGGCTTTTGCCCATATCTCAACTCATAAGAAGTGCGGTGCAAATGTGCTCTCAAGAATACTCGATTAGACACATAACAAGCAGTAGCTATAGTTATAGCCCGAAACTTTCTAAGAGTACTGTACTCATCTAGCATCATCCTGACCATCTCAACCAAGGTTTTGTTTTTCCTTTCTACTACGCCATTTTGTTGAGGGACGTATGGAGAGGAGAATTGATGTTCTAAGCCTGACTCCTCACAGAAGCTCTCAAAGTAGGAGTTCTTGAACTCCGTGCTATTGTCATTGTTTATAGTTCGTAGGGCACCTTGGAGCTCAAAAGAAAACCTACGGACCAAACCTCTAAAATGGATAAAAGACTCATCCTTCGAGGCTATGAACAATACCCTAGAATATCTCAAAAAATCATTGACAATGATAAGAACATACCACTTCCCACCTGCTAATTGCACTCTAGCTGGACCAATCGTGTCTATATATAAAAGTTTTCTTAGTGCATCAGTCATCACAACAGTGACTGGGGGATGAGAGGCAGCAACCATCTTGCCATGTCGAAAAGAAAAGCAAACCAAGTGTTTGACCATATTGAGTTTGGACAAACCACGAATAAGATCATAGCTTCTAACTCAAGTCAAATGATCAAAACCAATGTGACCAAGTCTCCTATGCTAGAAGGAGAAATCACATGACTCTTAAGCAACTAAGCAATAGAGAGAATCACTAGAAGAATTAGCAAAAACAGCACGAAAGACTATCCCAAACTTAGAAACCCCCAAATCAACCTTCCAAAAGAATCGAGAATTCTACAGACATTATGCTTGAAGCTTACCTCGAAATCATCATTGATAAGCTGAGAAACAGAAAACAACACAGAACCTTTGGCGATAACGCGACCAGAAGAAGCATCCCCAAAAGTGATTAGCTCATCACCTGGGGCACGAGTTAGAGAAGAGAACCAACGAGAATCTTTGATCATGTGGCTAGAAAATCCAAATTCTATGAGCCAAACATCTCCCTTCCCAGCCCTATGCACCTGAATCAATGAAAGCAAGAGGTCGACGACTCAGTACTGGGGTAGATAAGTGCAGATCTAGGAACCCAATACTGAGCCACACGACCAGCAGGAGTACCAATCAAAGAAGCAAAAGACTGAACTCTAACGTCTCTCCGACGCTCAACTCTCACAAAATCAAGAACAACACCTACAGAAGATTTTGGAGCTGCAGCTGGGTTGGACCGCTGATGTGCAAAGGTCGAACTATCCCAGCAACACTGCCTAAACCTCGTACTGGTGGGAGCAAACTTACACCGCTGATATCCACCTGATGGAAAAAATGAGGAATATCAAGAGGACAGTGGAAAGACTGATCACGAACGGCTCCAAGACAAAAACTAGTAGGAATAACCTAAAAACCAAGTCCTGGACATTGCGCAAAAATAGAAGACACTCTATCTTGTCTAGAAGCCATGGGTGCCTTGCAAGCACCAGGAGCAAATCATAGAACAAATCAAGCTGGAGCTACACTACAAGTGGCGGTGAGAGGTCGAGTAAATCACATCTCCACCGAGGAAGCTCAGGAGGCATCATATGTTGTTCTGGGTAAGTTCTTGGTTAACTCAGTGCCCGCAATAGTTTTATTTGATTCTAGAGCTTCACATTCTTTTGTTTCTTGAGCTTTTGATGTTGAAACTGTTTCGGATGTTATGAATCTTAAGTGTATATTGTTAGTTCAATCCCCCGGGTCAGAACTTAGATCTATTCTAGATTGTTTGGGAGTTAAGTTGCTTATCGATGGGATTGAGTTTTTGGCAAATCTAATCATATTGGATACCCAGACTTTAGATGTTATCATTAGGATGGATTAGTTGTCCAAGCATAAGGCTATTTTAGATTGTGATTGAAGAGTGGTGTCAGTTGAGAGCCCAAAGGCGAAAAGATAGAGTTTCAAGCGACTGCAGTTCGTGTTGGTCAATTGTTGGTTAACAGTGTAAAAGTTGCTAGTTTGGAAGATGTACGGGTGTTTAGAGAGTACCCAGATGTTTTTTCAAAAGATTTCCCTGGTATGCCACCAAATCGTGATATTGAATTTATTATCGAGTTGGTGCCTGGTATAGTCCCAATAGCAAATATTTCGTATCGGATGCCTACCAATGAGTTGGTGGAAATGAAAACAGATTGAAGAGCTGCTAGAAAAATATTTTGTGAGACCTAGTTCGTCGTCATGGGGAGTACTAGTTCTGTTTGTTAGAAAGAAATACACAAGTCTGAGAATATGTATTGATTATCGTGCGCTTAATTAAGTGGTGAAAAAGAACAAGTATCCATTGTCCAGGATCGATGACTTGTTTGATCAACTAAGATCGCACTGCCTAAAGTGACTGGCAGTGTGTTGGGACTCAAATAGACAAATCTGAACCCTTTGTGTATATTGCACTAATCTAGGATCGCACTAATGCAGATAGTTGCAATATTGATATAATATCAACTCCATACACAATGGAATAATAATAAACGACTAAATTTGATAATTAAATAAATAGTGATATGACCTTATAGTTGAATTTACATTTATTACACCTCACATGGCTTAAGCACTAAATAAAGAAACTATGGCCAAATGAAAATAAACTCCAACAGGGAACCCATCGACCTACCAAAGGCAATCTACTGGGGCTCGAATCCTAGTAATCGACCTCTTCATGATACTTCTCCTCCAAAGCTAGTGTTGACTCTTGTTCTCCAACTAATTGATGATTATTACAAGGGTACGAACATGGAGTACTCAACAAGTAGTCACAAAATGCAATTCTAATATAACTACATGCAAGGCTTTCACAAATAATGGTTGATATGTTTACTTATGCATAAAGTAACCTTTAGCATTTGAGTATAATAATAACATACTAAAACCATAAGTGAAAGGAATAACAATAATAATAAGTTATTTAGGGTTTTTCACCAGTTCAATTGGCACACTACCTACACTGTTTCCTTTTCCAAGCACATAGCCTCCTTTCTAGTTTTTGTTTTATAAAATCTAACCCTTGTGTAAAATTTTTGAGCATTGTTCATAACCAGGGACACTGCTATTCGAATAGTTCTACACTCTGTAGAGGTTATACACTTTTACCCACAAGATATCATATTCTTCTCATGTTATGCTATCGACACGCTTCCTTAGATGTGAGATTAAGAAGATCGTAACAAAACCTTTCAGAAACTCTGTTCGAACATTAACTCTCTCGATAAATTTGATCTCACCATTTTACCCACACACAGAGTAGAAGAATGGGAGGCGTTTACCATTGGACTAGGAACAATAACTATTCAAGATATGGCGCCTTTGCAGCACACACTTTCTCCAACCACGCACACAACTTAGTATACCATTTGAAGGTATCATATGTCAAGATTCGGTAACTTACTGAGTTAGGTTTGGCTCATAACAAACATATGGTTGTATGATTGGCACAGTTCAATGCTTACAAGTTTAGGTCCTTAATTAACAAAGACACGACTTCCAGTCTACTTATTCACACCAAACCATATCAATTGATTCATAGATAATCATCAACCCAAGGCCACATTGCATCCCAAAATTTCCATATTATTATTTTTATTGTTATTTATGCATTTTGTGAATTTTTTTGGAATTTATTGGATTTTTCTAGAATTTATTTGAATTTATTTTGAAATATGTATTTTGGCCTTTTGAGAAAACTAATTAAATATATACAAAGTTAATATAAAGTTTTATCAAAAATATTTTATTTAAGTCAAAAATGTCTCAAAGTATTTTTGAGATTTTCTAGGATTTTTCCTGATATTTTATTTGCCTAAAACTAATTAAACTATTTTCTGTAATTATTTTAATTAGAAAATCAGTGGAAATTCAGTTATAGCAGAATTGGGCCGAAACCCAGCACTATGTGAGCGTGGCCCACGTTGTGCTGCCCAAATCGCTAGCACGCCGGCCCGAGTAAGCCAAGTCTATCCCTACCCGTTGATCTACAATCGTGCGGTCGGGATTGAAGATGGCCTTTCCTGTTATCGCCCAGTGTTGGTAGCCGCTGGATCGTGCGTGAACGGCGGGGATTAGATCGTGCTATTTCGGGACTTATCTAATCTAGGCCGTTAGTTTGTTAGGAGCGGAGGAGATCGTGTGGCTTCTGGAGTGTATCGCGGCCGTTGGATAGGGATCAGACGGTCCGAGGCTGTCGTCTTCGCTGCGGACTCAGAACCCTCGTCGCCGCATTGGTTAGGATTTGTGGCGCCACGTACGGAGTGGAATCCGTTGCGGGCACGGACGTCGAGAGGGCTATATAATCCACAGACCCCGCCCCGAGAAAGAGCAAACTGCGCCGCATCCTTTGCCCTAGGAATTGTCGCCTGCGCCGCGTCTGTCGAGGAGATCGAGCTCGTCGTGGTTCCAGGAGCACGCCGCCGCTTTCAACCGACGAGAACTCACCGTCTGTTGCACCACAGTTGAAGACAAGGACACCTGCTGGTTCGTCGCAAGGAGCTCCATCAGATCCGTACAATACCACTGCAAACCACGCAAGAGAACGCCGCCCTGGTGGTCTTTGTCTCCAACTCCGGTGACACCGCTGCCAAGCACATTGTCGGACCGCGTGATCAATTGTCGCCGTTGGATCCCAGATCGAACGTTTCAGATTGCGCCACGTGGAGTGTGTGTCGGTAAGCCACGTCGTCGCTATCGTCGGGTTATCGGATCATTAACAGAAGGTTTAGATCGCGCCGTGGGATTAGTCAATCGGGTAGCGCCACGTGGTAGTGCGGGTGCCAAGGCCTCATACTCTGAGTGCGTGGTAGACCGACCAACGCGGTGAACCAAGTCTATAGACTGGAACACGTGGCGCGTTGGGATAGGTCTGAGGGTCGCTGACGTCATAATCGGGGTTTTTTTTCCGTTGGAAGATAAATCCAATCAAAAATTCTGGTATGATGACGTCATCATGGTGTCACGCTGACGCAATAAAGCGAATTTTCTTTATAAAAATAATTGGTTTATTATTTGATTTTCAATTTCCTGATTTTTTTGAATTTTTGAATCTTCCGAGAGCCCGTTCTCCCTCATACTCCGATTGAGGTGATTCAAATTTCTAAAAATTTGTAAAATTGAGATATATCTAATGGTGGATTTGATTTGATTTGTGGAGTTCATTTGCTCTCTATTTTAGTATTTATTTGCTTATCTCCTTTGGTTCGCGTAGACGTTGAATTGTGCGACGCTTCGGAGGATGATCTGTCAACTCAAGATCAAGTTCTAGAGCAAGATCATAACCTATTCCAAGGCAAGTTGTGCTTTGACCATGTTGAACCCATGTTTATAAAATCGCTATATTGATTTACTTTAATGCATGCTATTTCACGTGTACAATTGTTTCAAATTAAATTGGGATCTAGTTAATCCACCAATTGATCTATACACTACCTTGTCATTTGTATGCCATGATCTATTGTCACCCTAGATTGGTTCACTATAGTTTGTTAATACTAAAATCAACATGGGATGGTTAGACCGTGTTAGTTGCTTAGCCATGCCACGTCATCACATGTACTTAAATCATTGATAATTAATGTTGACTAATGGAATATGGAACAATGATATGAACTTGTGTGTCATGTGAGATCACACAATGAGATTGAGTTGTAGTGGCGAGTCATGTCACGCAACGATGTTGAATTGTTGATGGCACGTGGTGCTTGGTAATCATCTGGGGTGGTAATCACTTAGATTGGGGCAAGTGACAAGGGGCGAGTATGCCAAGGTGGGCCCGATGGGCAGCCGGTATGAGGAAGTCTTGCTTTGATCACCCTAAGGACTTAACCTTGCAAGTCTTTGACCTGAGTCAATCATGCAACCACATGTCTGGTATGGGACAGCCTAGCTGATTAATTTGCAATGTCTTAGTTTGGTACTATCATTGGCAGTGTGAGTAACCGAGTTATGGAGTAATTCACAACGTGCAAGAGGAGGGTCCTGGTTGTGGTTTTCAGACCCACCAGTGTTGAAACCTTAGCGGGTAGTATCAGGGTAAGGTAGTGCATTGTAAAGGCTTTGTTATAATCACTCGCCTTTGTGGTGTATGGTTGTATCATGTGGGTAAAGTGCATCACCTCTGCAGAGTGTAAATCTATTCGGATAGCCGTGCTCGCGGTATTGAGCAATGCTCGGGAATTACAGTTAAGGGTTAGCTTAATTAAATGGAAAACTTGGTTAGGATGGCAGGATTGCCATGTGGAAGGTTGAACATGACTTAGGATTGGAAACTTGGTTTAATTGAGAAATGTTGAATCTTTTTATTACTGCTATTTGCTTTACAGTCTTTACAATCTATTTATTGTAGTTGTTCATAAATGCTGCTTATTGCAAAATAGCTATAATAACCTTTTCCTTTGGAATAAGCCTTGCATATAGTTACATAGGATTGCATTCTGTGCACAACTTGTTGAGTGCTCTATGTACTCACCCTTGCCAACAACTACAATCAATAGTTGAAGAGTCTACACCTTTGTTGGAGGAGGAGTTCCAGGATGACACGAGTCATTAGGGTACGAGCCTTGTCAGTTGCCTGTGGTGAACTGATGAGCCATCCACGTCTTCTACTTTCTGCTGCTTATTTCTTAGTTTATATTTCAAGTCTAGCCCTACGTGGCTTAATAATGTAAGTTGGTCATAAGATCATACACTTAGTTATATCAATAAATGGAGTATTATTATTATCGTTGAGTATGATGTGATATGTACCAATGTTAAGCTGTGTGCACTAGCGTTGATCCTGGGACTAGTGCGGTAAACACAGTGGGTTCGAATCAGTGGATTCGGGTCCTTACACACACAAACCCACCCAAGCACACAACTAGGGTTGTCAACGAGCCGAACTCAAGCGAGCTTGGCCCTCTAGGCTCGAGCTCAGTAGAAGCTCGAGCCTAGCTCGAGTTAGGGTTCGAGTTCGAAGCTGGGCTCGAGCTCGGCTCGGCAAAAGCTCGAATAGGCTCGAGCTCAGCTCGATTAAGCTCGACAACAAGTAAAAACATAGCAAGCTCGAATAGACTCAAATTAAGCTCGATAACAATTAAATGTATAGACATCAGGCATGGTAATATTTAGCCATTAGACAACCTAAATATGAGAAATATATAACCATGAAACAATTCTCAATAGGAACAAATATGATAAAGTATGTCTTAATAGGAGCACATATAACAAAGTTACAATTCTCTTAATAGAAGCAAGGATGGTTTAACGGTTACATATCAATCACACACAGACATACTCGCAAGAGTGCATAACCACATAGACAATAGGTTCACAATACTTATCAAACTTGCGACATTTCAATCACATACAGTCATACAGACTTACTCGCATAAGTGCAATAACCATATAGGCAATAGGTTCCAAGTTCCAACCTACCAAAACACCCACAAAATACCTCTTTCCCTGTTGACAATCAACTAATAGCTTCAACATAAATTTTGGAACATCCAGAATCCAACTCCTAGTGCTGCTGCATATACATTTGAAATTTCAGAAAACTGATCACAAACAAACAAACTTATCAATAATGCATAGTCAAAAAATACTTTGACACTATCTGCATCGACTATTCTTTTTTCCACATAAGAATTATCTTGTGCATAACCAAGTACCAACCTAACTATGCTGCCCCCCAATGATCTTCACAAAAAAAAGAAGGATAGCAAACCCATCTTGATATGTAAATAGATTCCATTCCATCTATATGAAATTGATGAAGCATGCAGTTGTAATCTTGCATGGACACAATCACGATTTGCTAGCACTTATGTTATCTAAATAAGGATGCATTATAAACCGGTTTTGCAAAATAATTACACCAGTAGCAACAAAACCAACAGGGCATTTACCCTGTATAGATGGAATCACCAAATGCTAGTGGTTGAATGGCGTTAGAAACATACTAGAAAAATGGACAAGGGAAAGGAAGATTGGAGTCCAAATCCCAAACAAGATCAAGAGCTCCTCCTTTGTTTCGCCTAGACTTCCATATGCACATCAAGAACTAGGTACCATGAAATGCTACTTGATACAAAATGTACTACTTTTATGTTGTGGACAAAGAATTCATTTGATGACTTACTGAAGTATACATACCTGATATAGAAGACTAATTGCTACCCACTATTGAAATGGCTGCAGCAGTCTCGGTTGATGACAAAGGGATGGAATTAGCATCATCATCCTATGCAAGAAGTAAATATATATTAGATACACAAATGAATTATGTGGTAAACAACAACACCCATGAACTTACCAAATCCTTTGGTTTGTGGTGACCTTCTCTAATCCAACTAGATGCACACACCATAGCTTGCACAGTTGATGGAAGTAAAGAGCTACGATAATCATCGACCACTCGACCTCCGGTACTAAAAGCTGACTCCAATGTGAATGTGGTAATGGGAATAGTGAGAACATCTTTGGCCATCCTAGCCATTACTGGATATTTCAATTCATTCATCCTCCACCATTTAAGTATATCAAATCCTTCCACAAGAATAACTTCAACTGGATCATCCAAGTACTTTCTTAAATCTGGCTTTGAATGATGAGTAGCATGTTGGGCTTTCATAAACTCTTGGAATTGGCTAGCAGTTGAGAAAGCACTACTGGAGGTATGATCAGATGTACTAGTACATTGAGAAGAAGAATCATTGTTCTTCAATGTTGGTATGCTTTTGTTATATTCACTTTCATATATAGCATACAACTCATCCAGTGTAGATTGAATAGATGCAAGTTTTTGAGGAAGGTCAATTTCTGAGTACAAAGAAGGAAATGTAAATTGAATCATGCCCATCTTAAATCTTGGATCTAGAATTGCAGCAATTGCAAACAAAATATTACATTCTGGGCCCCAATACTTATCAAACTTCTTTACCATTACATCAGCCATTTTTCTAAGAGATTCATCTCCAAACAGCAACAATTGATCTAGTGCCTTCTTAATATCGACAATATAAGGATAAAACAAATTGGAGGTAGGGTACTTTGAACCTGAGAACTCTGTAGCCAAGGGAAAAACACATAGCACATCCTTGACTTGTTCATACATCCTTAAACCAATTATGTTATCTAGTTTAACTTTGCATTTATGGAAGGCGGGAGATAGCACAAGCATTCCTTTCAAAGTCTGCTTGTACGGGTTTCTACTTACCAATGTAACGGTGTACGCCATGCTATGGGAGTTCCCATCATTTCTATGCTCTAAGTTCTTCTACTATAGTATGGATTAACGTCCCGGGCTGGTGCAAAGTTAATCTAGATAATATAAAAGTTTACGTCATGAACATTCTGGCCACACGCCAATGGTGCATGAAACATGCGGCAAAAAGAAAAGGTCATGACTTGTGGGTAAAGTTGCACACCTCTACAGAGTGTAAATCTAATCGATTAGCCGTACCTATGGTTATGGGAAACTTGGTGAACTGGCGCTAGTTAAATGTTTTGTTATTTTTAAAAGGGCTTGGTTTCATTTGTTTTGCCACGTGTTGGCAAGGAATGGTTATGGCAGGATTGTATTATTGGATAAATGGTTATGTGTTGGCAAAGGAATGGTTGTGACAGAATTGGATTATTGGACCATTGAATTATTCAATGCTCGCGAAGGGCTGTGAGTATTACTTATGCTTTATTTATTTCTTATCAGTCAAATTTGCTCTTACAAATTTTGTTTGCAAATGACAACTTGATTTACAAATTCAATATTGCTTTATGCAAATTAACTGTAGTAGCCTCCTTTGATATAGCGTGCATTATTACATTTGCAAATACCACTTAAGTCTTGGGAAGTACGAAAGTACTCAACCTTGCTTAATCTATTATTTTAGGTTGATAAGAAAGCGAAGCTCCGAAGATTACCTTTCATCGCAGGACGCGGGAATTCTGATGATGCGATCTTTCTAGGGATTTATGCCTTGTCAGTTGCCTAAGGGTTGGATGGGCACACTACAAGACTTTGCTTCCTCTATGTTGTATATATATATATACACTCTGAGTTGTAAGAATACCTTGTACAAATAGATATGGGCCAGTACTACCGCCGCTTGGTAGCACCGGGGTAGGACCGATAGCACCGGCCAACCTGATTAAGTGGCATTTTCACAAGTGTTTTCTTCTCCTTTTGTTTTTTCTAAAATGCAATGTCATGGAATAACAAATATGCATGAATTTGAGCCTTTAAACATTTTTCGACATCGAGCAAATAACCAAGATGTTCTTAATAGTACGGCACGTATTCTAGCAATCCGATCTTTTTCTCCAAACTCCGAGATCGGTAAAAGCTATGAAAAGGTCCTTAAATTTTATACCTTAGCCATCTTGTCTCGACGCGTTGATCTTCTTTTTCATCATTTTCATGCTTCTAGGATCGCCGAATTTAGAACCAACCTATTCTCAAAATACTCAAATGAAAATATTAGTCCTTTAATCATAATTATGATTAATTACCAAAACCAAATCGAATTTGGAGCCTAGATGCTTTCAGCAGCACAACTCTAGCGATTACGATGGTGAGGGCTCGTGGCACGCGGGTGGTACAATCCGAGATCTCAACTAGGCAAAGATGATGATGCAAATGTTGTGGCTAGCAACAACCGCCGATGGACGGTGTGTTGGGACCCGAATTTGCAAATCCGGACCCTTTGTGTATAACGCACTAGTCTAGGATCATGCTAGTGCACACAGACTCAACATAGATGCTATCATAGTCACACAGTGGAATATAGCATAAACTTCAATAATTAATAATAACTGTTGTCTTACATGAATAATGCCTCACAAGGCTCAATTAAAAAGTAGCAAATGAGTAGCAGCGGAAAAATAAATAAGCGTAGCAGCTCCCCAGTTCACCGCAGGCAACTGACGAGGCTCGAACCCTAAGCATTCGCATCCATATAATCCTCCTCCACGAAAGGCGTAGACTCTTCCTCTTCTGAAGTTGTTGTTGTTGGGGTGAGTACATAAAGTACTCAACAAGTTGTGCGCAGCAATGCAAGTCTAATATTCTATATGCTTGGCTTAATCCAAGGGAATGGCTAATAAGGATATTTTGCAATAAAGCGACATTTAACAAGAATACAATAAATAGATTGAAAAGCAGTAAAACAAATAACAATAATTAATAGATTCAGCATTTCTGAAGTAAACCAAGTTTCTAATCCTAAATCAATTTCCACTTTCCATGGCACCTTGCCATCCCAATAGGTTTTCATTTTAACAAAAGTCTAACCCTTAACTGTAATTCCCGAGCATTGCCCAATACCGTGAGCACGGCTATTCGAATAGATTGTACACTCTGCAGAGGTTATGCACATTACCCACACGATACAACCAAACACCACCAAGACCCAGTACTGTGATCATAACAAAGCTTTTACAATGCTACACCTAGACCCAGTACTGTTCGCTAAGGTTTCAACACTGAAGGGCTAAACCACTATAACAGGGCCCCCCTCTTGCACCATGTGAGTTTAACCGTAAACCCGGGACTCACTATTCACCACGACAGTACCGAAATCTAGGTTTCACAAATTATTCAGCTAAGCTGTCCCATTCCAGACATGTGGTTGCAAGAAAGACTCAGGTCCAAGGCTTGCAAGGTTAAGTCCTTAAGGTGATTAAGACAAGGCTTCCACATATCCCTGCCAATCCTGGCCCACCTTGGCACACTGCCCCTTGCCCCAATCTAAATCATTACCACCCCAGTTGATTACCAAGCACCACGTGCCACCAACATTTTAATCTAGTTATGTGACCTCCTCGCCACGACAACTTGATATCACTGTGTGACAACACATGACACACCAATTCATAAACATTGTTCCATATTCCCTTAGTCAAGATTAAGTATCAACATTTGGACACATGTGATGACGTGGCATGGCTAAGCAATCTACGACGGTCTAACTAGTCTCATGTTGATTATTAATATTAACCAACTATAATTCCACATCCTAGGGTGACAATTAGATCATGGCATAAAATTGACAAGGCATGATTTAATTCAAATAGGCATATTATCTAATTCCCAGATTAATTGAAATCATTTATAAACATAAAATATCATGCATAATTTAAAAGACAAAATAGCAATTTGGTGAAATTGGGTGCAACATGACCAAAACACAACTTGCCTTGGAGTAGGTTCTGGTCTTGCTCTGATCTTGGGTCTTGAAGCAATGAATCTTCCTCCGGATCACCGAGCAGTTCAACGTCTACGCGAAACGATGCCAAAATAACAAATAAATACTAAAACAGAGAGCAACCAAACTCTAAAAATAAAATAAAATTCACCAATAAATAGATCTTGATTTTACAAATTTTTAGAAATTTAAATCACTCAAATCCGAGTTAAAATGCAAAAGATATAGCCTTTTGAAGTTTTGAATAAATACTGAAATACAGAAAATAGAATTTTCGATTTTCCCGAAATATTTTCCTATTGACAAAGATTTTTATTGCGCAACACTGAAGTCAGCCCTGGCCCAAGCCAATCAGGCGCTGACACTTCACCTGGCGCACAGACCCGGTCCACGGAACCGCCTCTGGTCCACCGTGGACGCGGCTCACGGCGCCTCGCGCCCCGCGCCCGACACGCGGCGCGCATCTACTGGCTGCGACGCCGCCCGTGCCGATGCTCGACACACGGCGCGCATCTGCGAGAGGATCCGACGGCTAGCGAACTACACCAACGTGGCACTATCTTGACCGCTCATCTTAGATCTAACGGTCCATCTTACCGGAGAGGTTCACTGCTGATGAGGATGACGCGGTGCGATCTGGACGGTCTGACGCGGATCCAACGGCTGCGCGAAGCTCCGAAGCACGGCGGCGGATTGGCACCGGAGCGGAGGAAGACGACCACCCGAACGGCGTTTCGACGCGACTCCGGCGAGAAGAAGTGGCGGCCTCAACGCTTCTTGGAACAGCGACCCCGGATCAGGAACCGATTCGGCGGAAGGAGGCTCGACGGCAACGAAACGGCGCAAAAACTCGCGGCGGTGCTTCAAAGAACTACGGTGAGCTCCTGAGAGACAATGATAGCGAAACAGGCGAAGAGGCTAGTGCTACTGGCTACGCAAAGGGACGAGGAACATCGGAGTGCGGGCTGCGGCTTTTATAGCCTCGGCATGCGCGCAGGGAAGGAAACCCTAAGCAATCCGCGACGAAGACGGCGCGTGGCGGCGAACTCGGAAACCGAATCGGAGACGACGACCGACGACCGTCCGACCCAAGATGAACGGCCACGATCGATTCCCACGTGATACGATCCGATCCGCCCTTTCCAAAATCAACAGATGCGATCAAATCTTTCCAAAACAATGCGAAGCGATCTCGACCGCTTGATCTCGATCCAACGGCTCACACGCTAGGGTTTCGCCGAGGAAAGAGGACCGCACGATCCGATCCAACGGTCGCCGCACGCGTGCGGCGGCGAGCCGCTGGCGAGCCGCGACAACGCGCGGTCACACAAGACAATCTTCGAGCTTCGCCCAAGATCGCATTCACCGATTTTCAAAAGATTTTTGATTTAAAATAATTCCCAAAATTAGATTAATTCATTTAAGGTAATTAAAATATCAGAAAAAATCCAAGAAAATTCTCATAAATACTTTGAGACATTTTGAGTTCAAATAAAATATTTTTGGCAAAACTTCATATTAGTTTTATCTATATATAATTAGTTTTCACCAAAGGTTCAATATACTTAATTAAAATAAATTCAATTAAATTCCAGAAAATCCAATAAGTTCAGAAAATCACCAAAATGCATATAAGTGAAACTATAGACTAAATTTGGGATGTTACACGGTGGCATCAAGAAAGCAACGACAAAGACATCTCTATGGTGATGGCGGGCTACGGCTTCACTCTGGCAATGAGAGGGTGCACATTGGGTAGAACATGCAACGGTGAACAAGATGGTGTAGATGATGAAAACAGAGACTAACAGATGGTGGTGCTTGCAGAGATTCAAATTTTGGCTTAACGGTGACGGGTCTTGCCAGCTAGGGTTAGGGCTTTGGATTCGGAGGGTCTAGGAAGGTGGGCAGAGCTATTTATGGTGGCCTTGGCGTGTGAGAATAGCAGAGACCAGCGCAGATTTGGCACCACACATGATGTAGAGACAGAGTTACGAAGTACATGCCCACTTGTTCTAGTATTTAATTTAGTTATTCTTTTAAGAAAATACAAAAAATACAAAAGAGCACATAAAAAATAGTAAATGCACTCGAAAAATTCCCGAAAAAAGTTGAAAAATATTTCCAAGCACAAGGAACTCAAATAAAGTAATTTAGATAATTTTTCACTTGGGATTTAATCATATTAAATTGTTTTTGATTTAGGAAAGTCCCACATTAAGCTTTAATTAGCAATAAAATTTCTGAAATTTTTTGGAGGCTAAACTACACAAAATATTTTTAAAAGGATAAAAATTGGGATGTTATGTGGTGCGTACATGCTAGTCACTCGACCACCGCACGACTGGTGGGCGATATGAGGAGGGTAAAACAATTCAACTGAAAAGTCATTTTAAATCAGGAAAAAAGAGAAAGAGAGGAGAGGAGAGGAAGGGAAGAGAGGGGAGAAAAGGAGGAGGAGCCACCGCTCATGTTCATCCGTGCACGTCCACGTGGCCCTCATGTCCGCCACTCTATGTGGGTCCCCTACGGTGTTCCAATTTCGCCTTAGGGGTCATAAGCCCAATTAGATCAACAGCTATCATGTCCTTTACATTCCAAAAGAAGCTTATGTACTGAAGTTGTAATGAGGTTGGTTGGGTCGTGTGTCTTGTCATTTGTACTGTAGGTGTAGACTGCAAAATATGCACTTGAACGAACTGTACGTGGCATGTAACTCCATATTTCCTTCATGAATTATCTCGAAGAATTCTGTAGACTTATATTTTACTAGGTTACTATGTACTGATACTAAATGGTTTGACTATGTGCCTAAAACAAGCCATTTATTGTAGCATAGCATCGATATTTCACCTTTTTTTTGACTCAATTTATTGTAATATGCCAATGTTTCAGACAGAATTGATTATACCATGCCATGCCACTTTTTCATATTGAATTGACAGAACGCATCAGATTTACTCAGTAATTTGACAACTCGCACCACCTTTTCTGAGTGAATTGACAACACGCACCAGCTTTTCTTAGTAATTTGATAACTCGCACCACTTTTATTGTGCCCAAAGGTTCCTTCTCGCGGACATCAATGCACTTTTATTCACCAAAATTTACTCCTGCAACACTATAGACTAACCACCTATAAAAATTTGGCACACTCCACCACTACAGCCAATACTCCACTCGAGCTAATTTTGAAAATAGGGAGAGGGGGGACAGGGGGGAGGGTAAAGAAGGTCAGTCCGCCGAGGTCATGGATGTCGGACTACAGCCAAGAAGGTGGGAATCTACCCTGATTTTTCTTACAAGAATGCATCTATACCACTAGAGTTTTTACTCCTGCAGTGTGATAGCGTTAATCTGGCTTCGATCGTTCAATCCAAACATTGAGAGCTTACTACATGTGTGAGGATTACTGCGTAAGTGAATGACATGTACTGATACTTCATATTGTATGTTGCATTTTACATATCACTAACTTCATTTGTGCATAATGGTAGCTGCCGGAATGCTGCTACTTCTTCCAATGGATTGATGACCTAGAGAAGTACGATGGTGCATTCATCTAGCAAAAAATACATGCTGAACTACACAGTTGCCCTCAAGAACTTTACTTGTTAGAAACCTTACACCCCGAAGGACAAGGGAAAGGCTAAGAGGGGGAAAGAAAAAGGGAAAGATGCCGATGGTCCCTAATGTCTTTGCTGAAGGTGAGGTTATTTCGGATTAGGACAAGCCTAAACTGGACCCGAAATATGAGTATTGGATTATCTGTTACAGGAATAATTGGGGGAAGGCTTTATCTCACACCATCAGACTCTCCAAGGGAAAGGCACTGATGAACCTTGATGCATAGGATGTATGACTACAAGCCTAAGTTCTTTTCTATCCCTCGAGTGTTTTCGATTTCAAAAGATGCACATGTATCTTAGTTGTTGTTTGAGTCAATGATTTGTACATGTTGTAATTTATGTCTAGGAGTAGCAAGGTAAACATATGCACCTAAGCAAACCCTACACGTCATGTAATTCGTGCATTTATTATAAAGTGTTATGTTGGGCTTGAGATGGTTTATTTATACAAAAATTATCACTCAACTTCCCTGTATGCATACAACAACCTCTCAAATTCTCTCTCTAATAGTTAACTATTATTTCAATACTACTAACTCATAAAAATACCATGTTGAATTCCAAACCGGATTATTGACGGTTCCAATGGCGAGAGAACTATGTCAGTATTTCAAACGACGACAAAAGGTTATTTCTGCATTTTTTAAATCCGAATATTTATTTGTGTAAATATTAATTAAAAATATATTATTTTAAAATAAATTGTTCAATTAGGTCTTGTTGTGCCACTGTTCTGCGGCCGGGGTGAGAGTCACGATCTGATGGCACGACTGAACCCAGTCACACAGTGGTAGTGCTAGAGATACCAACCCAAGGCCAGTCACAGGACAACATTGCGACATGCCTCGGTCGCTCTTCGGCTTATTTAAAACAAACACTCGGGGAAAAGTTGCACATGGGTAAGGATGTCAATGAGTGGTCGGCGGTTGCGACCGCAACCATGGCCGGGCTGAGGTAAAGGCTAATTTGGTTATCCCATCGTTTCCCAGCTCAAACCTACCCTCCCACTGAATTTGGATTGGTGGGAAATGAGCTCCATATATCCCAATCCCTAACCCATCTCTCATCAACTAACATCCTCCTCCCTCTATTTCCCATTGCCACCGGTCATAACCAGGGTTCACAAAATCGCGATAAACAGCTCGGTTTTCAACTATACCGCTCCGGTTCGAAATCTAAAACTGCTCGGTAAACCGGTCTAATTTAAAAAAATTCAAAAAAAATTATGCATTGAAAACCGCTCGAAAACAGTTGAAAAACTGCGATTTTCGCATAAAAAACGCTCAAAACCCATTTTTTAGGAACATTCAATTGGTTGGCTAGTTTTTCACGAAAAACCGCGGTTTTTTGTTGAAAAACCGAATGATTTTTGATTTTTTTTCAATTTTTTTTATTTCTTAACCCTTCGGTTTCTACGGTTTTTGAGCGGTTTTCACAGTTTCGATTTTTACGATTTTTCACGATTTCAATTTTGTGAACCCTGGTCGTAACAACCCAGGAACCAAATGCTACCTACATGCATTTGTGTCGTTTCTAAACAACATATAGTTAGGCCTATTGTCCAATGCTCTCGTGTTTCATGCACAAGCCAAATCCAATACAGACCCAGTGTGAGGAGGGCTGCAGAGACCACTCGGAACCTCGGAGTGTATACTACCGTATATAAGGTTGGGAGATTTCGCCGCCTCCCGCAGCGTCCACCGGGCCTCGTGGCCACGCCTCCGTCCGCCGCGTCGCTCGCGTGAGCAGGAAAACACTCGGGCTCAGCGTTGAGCCACGTCGCGTGGCTCACAGGCTTGCCTACCTTAAGTATTTTGTCTAGGTCAGCCCTAAAACGCTGTAGCGCAGCTGGTAAAAGCGCTCGCTTCGCAAGGAGGTCACGCGATCGAGTCCTAGCGAGCGCATTTTTTTTCTCCGCGGTCGCGCCTCTCGTTCCCCTCCACTCGCATACGTCGCCCGGCCACCACTCCTCGCCTTCTCCGCTAGCGCACCTCGCCGGGGAGCAGGCGATCCACCCGGTCAGCAAGAAGATGGGCTCCGTCGTGTTGCAGCAGAGCATGAGCACCGTGCTGATTTTGTGAGGTCACCGTCTGCAGATGGCTCCATCGTTGATCCTTCTTTTTCGTTTCTTCTTTCTACTGGTTCATCCCTTCATTTCCGTTCCTTTTTCCTACTGGCTTCCTTCGCTTTGCTATCCTCTTACATGAATCCAGCTCGTCCGGCGCAACCTTGCCGCCAAGCGATTATGCATACGAGCTGGTAGGTTCGTTAGATTGCTTCAATCTCTACACCGGCTGCACATCGTGAAGCCCTATTAAGAGGTTGCTAATCTCAACTAATAGGTCCTAGAAAGCAGGCTTATTATTGATTCTGAGCCTTCTACTTGATACTTCCTATTTGCACAATTTATTTTCCATTATTGCATTCTGGATCTTCGTAATGCCACGCTCAAAAGATCTGGCCTTGCTATTGCTTCTTTACATAATTTTCCCCTACAGGTTGCCTCTCTTCTATCAAGGGGTTCGTAGTCTCCAGATCAGCCGATCTTTCATGCAGGTTTATTCTTTCACACAAATTTTTTGGTTTAGCCTGGTTCACTTATTCAATATACATTTGATTACTTATATTAGGATGAGGTTTCAGATGCTACTTGGTAGCTTCTATGCGCACAATTTATTTTGCACTATTGAATTTTGGATCTTCGTAATACCATATTCGTAGTCTCCAGATCAGCTGATCTTTTATGCAGGTTTATTCTTTCACACAATTTTTTTGGTTTAGCCTGGTTCACTTATTCGATATACATTTGATTACTTATATTAGGATGAGGTTTCAGATGCTACCTGGTAGCTTCTATGCGCATAATTTATTTTGCACTATTGGATTTTGGATCTTCGTAATACCATATTCTATAGATTTGGCATATTTTTTTTCCATAAGCGATTCAAAGCTTCTGATCCAGTCCTTGAGCATGACCTATACTGCCGCGCTAACATTTCTTAGGGTAAATCTGATTTGGCCTTTTTCTCTTTGTTACTTGAAGTCATCAGCTATATTAGCCTACTACTGGTCTTGCTCTCTTTGTGGTGATATTTCTGCAGATTATCGATCTGTATGTAGCTTTCTCTGTGGCCACTGCCCTTATTCAGGCAAGTTTTGTCGCTTTCCTCTTTGTTGATTGTACCTGCTTTAAGAGGAGTTTGGAGCCTCAAAATAGAAGTTGAAATTTACTTGAACAACCTGGAGCATATATTATTTTCAAGACTTTTCCTGTTAAGGATTTTCGCTATAGCAGGCAAAGATTGCACCCCATCAAAGGTTCTTGTGCTACAGAAACAGGTTCTGATGTTGTCGTTCGTAGATATGGGCATCCAAAGTCACCTCAGATGGATTTGTTCTACGGATATCTACGGACAGAGAATAATATTCGCATATCAACCGATAACACTGTTTTTCTTATTCTCCTTCCAGCTGTTAATTTTGGCTTGCTGCTTATATTACACTTATTTTGGACGCTTCTTATTTATTTTATTTATTCTTTCATCTACAAACCAGTCGCTTATCTGAATTTTTTTGACCCTTTTAGTCGATATCATCTTTTAAATTTAGTTGCCAAATTACGTGTTTGTTGCGCAGGTTGTCGAAATAATTTATCTAAATCAATTTTTGTTTAGTACACACATTGTTCCTGTCAGCTTGATTGCATTATGTGGTATGATTTGGATGATGATAACCTTTTCCTATATTCTTTTGAAAGATATAGTTAGGCTGCATTTTATTCTAGCTAAAACTACAGCCTCAGGTGATATATTGCCATACTCCGTACTTATCCCAGTAAGCAATAATTTCCTTCTAGAGTCAAAGAACCAGCCATGCACTGCGTGACTAGCAGTCTTAATCATGAAACAATTTTGTATCGTACATAGTAATTGGAAATTAGAGCTTCATGGGAGTGACTTGAAATGCCTTTTTAAAGGTTGAGTGGCTGTTTATGGTGTTATTGCCCCTGCTATAGAGTCGCCGATAAAAACTCTTTCGATCAAATTCTAAGCTGACGAGTTTATTTCCTTAACATATATTGGTGGTTTTAGATTGATTTTGTGTATTTCTTATATTACTGTACTAACATTGTTCGCTAACTGCAGTTCTCTTATTTTTTCAGCTCAAGCTTCTCGAGCATTTTAATCGAACTCAATAGCTGTTGCATGGTTAGTGCCAAAGGAAGTTTTCTTAAGATACTTCAACGTGTCTTTCCCTACAATGTTTCTACTTCAAACTTCTGTCACACGATGATCTCTGTATGCATGACATAGCTTTTGCTATTCCAGCACTTATTTTGTGTTGAATCATTTGTTGTTTATTTGCCTGAATATAATTACCAGCTTATTTATTGCAAAATTCAGAGGGTCCAGAGCATAGCCTGATCCACTTTTGGATTACCAATTTTATGTCCTCTTACTATCAGTGCGGTGAAGGGCAGGTGGCCGTTTGAAGTTCTCAGTCTTGCAAGATCTATTTCTAAGCATAGCCTGATCCATTTTTGGATTACCAATTTTATGTCCTCTTACTATCAGTGCGGTGAAGGGCAAGTAGCCATTTGAAGTCCTCAGTCTTGCAAGATCTATTTCTAATGTGATATGCTTGGTCTCCTAGGATACTGTTCAGTTCATTCTTCTTCCACCTTTTCAGACTCTTGGATTTTTCCCTCTCCCACTAGAAAGGATACTTTTTTAGTCTTTATTGCTAGAAAACCTCGAATGGTACATGTTCACCTCTTTGGTGTGAAACAACAAAAACATTTGTAGAAATACTCTGCTTATTAATTTGGCTCCTAAAGTCAGCCAATCGAGCCTCCAGATGTGAATTTACAGAACAAGGGCGTGCTCTGGTATTGCATTCTATTCCTAACTCCTAAGTGATAGGTAAGAAGCTTCATTTCACTGCTCTTGATGTTTTTGCCTGTAACAGAGTGATGCTTATTTATTTAGATTCACCGTTATGTGCCACGGTACGTTTACTACATATTGCGACCCTTCTGCACATCAACTAATGGCATCATGAACTTCTAGATAACAAGCATCAATGCTGTAAGCTTCTATGATTATATATAATCATTGCAATGGGCTTTGTTTTTAATTTTCCATTGATTTGATTCACTTTTGCCTTCTTCAAATGTAGTCTTTATCCATCCCAGTTAACATTGAGGCAAGCAAAAGTTGTTCAACAATTTTTAAGATTCAAAGCTCTTTGACATTACTGTCAATCTAAAGACGTAAGGGTGCGCTGAGAAAGCAATTACAGTTATAATTTGTGGCACAGATTGGACAAGAGGCTGTACGATACTCTTTACCCTCATATATTAACACAGATTGTACTCTTTACGCACCGGACAATCGTAGTCTCGTACATGTATGTATGTGTGCATCTAGGGCTGGTACAAAAAAAGTTGTTTGGTGGCCCATGGGTTCGTTTAAAATTGCTCCGATGAGAACTCGTTTATGTTTAAAATTAAAATGGATCAAATTCGAATGAAAGCGAGTATGCTTAGACTTGGCTCGGCTAGCTAGCTTATAATAAAATTGCTTCTAAACTAGCTATAAATAAGATGATAATAAATCAAAATGAGCCTATATCGAACGGAGCTGCGTTAGTCCACTTAAATAGATAGCCAGCCCTAAGTGCATCTCTGCTGCAATCTTAAGATGAAAACCTAATCTTGAACGTTAAACCATAGAGCTATTTTGAAAAAATGGAACCATCCTAGAACTGCCCACACGGGGAAGCGTTTAAATCTCAAAATTGGCTGGTGAGGGACCATTTGACGTACGGTGCCAAAGCTAAACGTCAAACCGAAGTTGTGTCTGTGTGTAGGGTTGTATCTGTCAGTGACACTTCCTGCACAAGGCTCGTCCGTGCAGTACACACACACTAAGCATAGGCAAAATGGTCACTATTCTAGCCTTTTTTTTGTCACCAAAATTGTAAATCTAACCACTTTCTATTGGATTTGCAAATCTAACCCCCTTCATGCTCTCGCGCTCCCCTAATGTGGAAGCCGGCATGCCGCACTCCAGGAGCGGTCGAGCGTGGGAGGCTGTTGGTTGTGATCTCGGCTTAACTGCCAGACCCAAAAATTTTGGGGCTAAGCCCACCTTACATGTGCTCTGATTGGGAGCCACACCAACTGTATTTGGTTTTGATCCCGTTGGCTGACGCTAAAAATAAGAGGGAAGAGGCCGGCACTCATAAATACAAGCTACTCTCGAGTTCGTCTCTATTCCTGACATTATCTGATCTAAACTCTAGCGCAAGGCCACCGAAGACCTCTGCCTCTTCGCTGCGCATCCGTGTTCCTTCTTCCTTCACTGACGAACCTACACCGACCAACTCTAATGGCTTCTTCATCTTTTCGCTACCGGGTCAGTTTTTCTTATGTTTTAATTTCCGCATTATGTTTTGGTGATCATACTTTAGACTAGCTTGTGATTAATGTTTAATTAAGCCTTAGATTTAACATTTGGTATCAGAGCCGATCTAGTCTTTTTATGATCCCTTTTTAGCCCGGTTTAAGCCATATTCTTGTCGGCTAAAGGACTTTTTATGGTTCTTGTGGCTAGATTAGCTTTTAGAAAGAGGGGAATAGAATCAACCCAAACCCTAATCCCATTATTTGTCCCCAAATCAAGCAAAACCTAATGATCTAAGAGGGGCGTTTTGGGGCTTACCTCGATCGGTCGTTGTCGCCACCATTCCAGTCGTGTTCGTCGTCGGCCGTTCGACCCGCGTCTCCTCTTGCTCGCCATCGTCTCCCACGGGCCTAAGCCTCACCCGCGGTCGCGACTTTGCGCGAGTGCAACGCCACGATATCTCCCCGCCTCGTCGGAGCTGCGCGACTTTAGTCAACCGCTCGCGTGTTCTCCGGTGCCGCTCGCCTCGCCATCGCGCCTCTCCGCTTGCTTAGTCGCCGCGCAGCAGATTTGTCGGAGCAGGAAGTGTAATGGCATTAGGGTTAGGGTTCGGCTGCACGTTTTGTTTCGATCGCACGTCATTCGAGCCGTCCGTTCGCGACCGGCACACGACGCCTCGCGTTGCGCGGGGCCGAAGCCTCGTGTTTTGCACGGGTCAACGCCTCGTGTCTCGCGCGATTGGGCCAACGCTTTAGCTGGCCATGGGTGTGGCTGGGCCACCGAATCGGCAGAGCCGGCTGCACGCGGGCAGCGTTTAGCTACTAGGCCGTGAGTGGTTTTGGGCCGGTTTATTTGTTTTAGCTCTTACTTTCTGTTTCTTCATGTCTTATTTATTTTTAGCAATAAGTATTGTTTAATTTTTATTTCCTGGGTATTTATGTTATGATTAATTTTATGAGTAATTTTCTGAGCATATTATCTAATGTGGCAATTATTTTTTCATGTGATGATTATTTCTGAGTATTATCTCTAATTAAAATGGAACCAACGAAAAGTTTTGATTAGAGATTATTGTTTAATGTTTAAAATTGGGATTATGTCATGACCATGATCATATACTGGACAACGTTGCTTATGAACATGTGTCACCTATAAGATAATTTAGTTCTTTTTCGTTTCTGCCAAACGGTGATGCGAGTTAGAACTATTAATTTTTCTTTTCATTAGCATGTTATTAATCAGACCAACGTTGGGTTAATTTCATGCAAGACATTTATTTTCTCTAATATTTACTAATTATATGCTATTTTGATTCAGCCATGAACAACACTAATGTTGCCGCTTACTTGAACGACATTGAGCAGTTGATTGGGGCAAAATTTCCTTCTTAGAAGGAAAGGATTTTGATTGTCTTTGGAGTCATGGACTTGGATTATACATTACATAAGGATGCTCCCATAGCTCCTTCTACTGATGATGAGGGTTTCACTGAGAAAAAGAAACTCTATGACTTAACAGCGGAAAAGTGGGAGCGGTCCAACCGCACGTCCTTAATGATTATGAAAAGCACCATTTCTGTAGGGATAAGGGGAGCAATCCCTGAATCCGATAATGCTAAGCAGTACTTGGCTTTAGTTGAGGAGCAATTCAAGGGCTCCTCAAAGGTTTATGCCAGTACTTTAATTATGAAGATGCTCACTACTAAGTATGATGTCTCTAATAGCGTTCGTGAGCATATTATGATGATGATAGATATGGCTGCAAAACTTAAGGGTATGGATATGGCCGTTTCTGATGGTTTCTTGGTCCATTTTATTATGACCTCCCTCTCTTCTGAGTATAATGCATTCAAGATCAATTATAACACTCAGAAGGAACAGTGGACCATTAGCGAGTTGATCGCTATGTGTGTCCAAGAGGAGAGGATTAAGGCTAAGAAGAAGGGCCAAGTTTTCCATGTTGGTCATTGGAAAAGGAAATTCCAAGGGGAATCTAAGTCCAAAAAGAAGCTGTATTTCTCCCCTAAGGCTGAGTCAAACAAGCCAAAACTAAAGGAGAAGGCCCCTGCATCTAACTCTACTTCTGATGGGCCCATCTGTCGCTTCTGCAAGAATAGTGGGCACATTCAGAAAGATTGTGTGGGCTTCATGAAGTGGCTTGCCAAGAGGGGTAACGACATTATTTCTACCGTTGATGAAACCGTTTTTGCTGATTTTTCTCCTAATACCTGGTGGATTGATTCTAGTGCCTCTGTGCACATTTTCAATTCATTGCTGGGATTCCTTACCGTGAGGACAATAAGAAAGGGGGAGCGAAGTTTTAGAGTTGCTGATGGAAGGGAAGCTGAAGTTGAATACATTGGCACATTGCCATTAGCATTAGATAGTGACTTCACCCTTCATTTAAATAATGTTGTTTATGTTCCCACTATGAGGAGGAACCTTATTTCTGTTTCTCTTTTGGATGATGATGGATACATTTGTACCTTTGGGGATAATAAATGTATTATAAGTTTTAATTCAAATAATGTTGGTCTCGCAACTCGACGAGACAAACTCTATATGCTTCCTCTCTTTGAATTCCCTGTGTCAATGAATGTGTGCGATGCCACTAATAAGTGAAAGAGAAGTATAAGTGATGAGGCTTCATTGAAAGTGTGGCACTGTCGTTTAGGCCACATTTCGTAGGGAAGAATGGAGCGTCTCATTAAGAAAGAGATACTCAACCCTTTAGACTTCTCTAATTCAGACCACTGTATTGACTGTATTAAGGGGAAATATGTAAAACAAATTAAGAAAGGAGCCACACAAAATACAGGAATATTAGAATTAATCCACACTATATATGTGGTCCATTTCCTGTAACTTCAGTAGATGGGTATGACTCCTTTATTACATTCACTGATGATTTCTCCCGTTATGGTTATATTTTCCCATTCGTGATCGATCTGAATCACTCGATAAGTTTAAAATATTTAAGGCAAAAGTAGAAAATTAGCATAATTTAAAGATTAAGGTAGTGAGATCAGATCGTGGAGAGGAATATTATGGGAGACATGCTCCTTATGGACAAATTCCTGGTCTATTTGCTAAGTTTTTTTCTTCTGAAAATAGCATAAATATTCAACACCTGGTGAACCTCAATAAAATGGAGTAGTCGAAAGGCACAATCGCATCCTTATGGATATGGTGCGTAGCATGATGAGTTACTCTAGTTTACCAGTTGGTTTGTGGATTGAAACATTAAAGACAGCCGCACAAATTCTTAATCGGGTCCGAGTAAATTAGTACCTAAGACACCTTATGAATTATGTATTGGGAGGAAATCGAGCTTAAAATACTTACGTGTGTGGGGTTGTCCTGCTGAAGCTACAGTCTTTAATCCACATATTGGGAAATTAGATCCTAAGATAGTAAGCTGTCATTTTATTGGATATCCAGAAAGATCTAAGGGGTATCGATTTTATTGTCCAAATCGTGTTACTAAGTTTGTGCAAACCCAACATGCTGTATTTTTAGAGAATGATGAAATCAGTGGGAGCTCAGAGGCTAGGAAAATAGATCTTGAGGAGATTCGGACTTATGTACCATTACCGATAATCCAAGAGACTATTCTTCCTATGCCTCATTCAGTTACACTTCCAGCTGAGAATCCTGGAGTTGAGCCTCCACCTGAGAATTGTGAGATTAACAGTACAACATCTAATGATGAGACTCAACAGCCCCCTGTGATAACTAATGAACCACTAAGGAGATCACAGCGGGACAAAAGGTCTGCCATCCCGAATGACTATGTCGTATACATGAATGAAGATGTAAATGACATAGGGAAGGTAGACGATCCCACCTCATTTAAGGAGGCCATGATGACTAAGGATTCACCCAAGTTGCTTGAGGCCATGCAGGATGAAATTAAGTCTATGAGCATTAATGACGTTTGGGATTTAGTAGAAATTCCTGACGGAGTCAAAACGGTAGGTTGTAGATGGGTCTACAAAACTAAGCATGACTCTAAGTGAAATGTCGAAAGATTCAAGGCAAGGCTTGTAACAAAAGGGTTTACACAAAGAAAGGGGATTGATTATGTTGATACTTTCTCTCCCGTCTCAAAGAAAGATTCACTAAGAATTGTCATGGCACTTGTTGCTCACTATGATTTAGAGCTACATCAGATGGATGTTAAAACTGCATTCTTTAATGGTAACTTGTATGAGAATGTTTACATGGCTCAACCGAAAGGTTTTGTCGTGAAAGGTAAGGAACATATGGGATGTCGATTTAAGAAATCCATCTATGGACTAAAACAAGCGTCTAGACAATGGTACCTTAAGTTCGATAAGACCATAAAAAAATTTTGGTTTCAAAGAGCATGAAGTGGATAATTGCATATATGTTAAGATTAAGGGGAGCAAATTTACTATGTTAGTGCTTTATGTGGATGATATCTTATTGGCCAGCAGCGATAAGGATATGCTGTATGAGACTAAGAGATTTCTTTCCGCTAATTTTGACATGAAGGATCTTGGTGATGACTCTTATGTTTTCGGCATTGAGATTTATCGAGATAGGTCCAAAGAAGTATTAGGCTTATCCCAAAGGGCATACATTGACAGACTGCTTAAGAGATATAATATGCATAACTGCTCTGCTACGCCTGCTCTTATTGTTAAGGGCGATAAGTTTGGAACATTTCAATATCCAAGGAATCAATTAGAAATTGATCAGATGAAGGGAATTCCTTACGCTTCAGCTGTCGGAAGCATTATGTATGCTCAAGTTTGTACTCGCCCTGATTTAGCATTCGTAACCGGGATGCTTGGCATATTTCAATCAAATCCAGGGTTGGACCACTGGAAAGCCATTAAGAAAGCTTTGCGTTATTTGTAAGGCACTAAGCATTACATGCTCGCATATAAAAAGTCTAATGCCCTTAACGTTCTGGGCTATTTAGACACTGACTTTGCAGGTTGTGTTGATACTAAGAAATCCACATCAGGTTATATCTTCGCACTTGCGGGAGGAGCCATTTCGTGGAAAAGCTCCAAACAATCCTTAACTGCATCATCAACGATGCAGATTGTGTTTGTGGCATGTTATGAGGCTACTGGGTAGGCTGTATGGCTTAAAATTTTTATCCCAGGATTAAGAGTGGTAGACAGCATATCTAGACAGATGCCTATATACTGCGATAATTTAGCCGCAGTTTTCTATTCAAGTAACAACAAGTCATGTGGCGCTCCAAACACATTGACATTAAGTATCATGTTGTGAAAGATAGAATCCAGGATCAGATTATTGATGTCAAGCATATAAGTATTAAGTCTATGCTTGCGGATCCGCTTACTAAAGGCTTACCACCCAGTCTCTTTCGAGAGCATGTTGCCGGCATGGGTTTATTGAAAAGCCTCTCATTCTGGAAATAAGGACCATAAGAATAAAATCAACTCCCGTTAAGAATAAGTAATTAACCTATCGAGATAGAATAATGCACTATAGATACTGGGGTTTCAGCGGTGTATTTATTAACTGCTGAAATACTTTATTTTGGTTTGATGTTCTGTTGAGTGTGAACTTATGATATTAGCCTTACGATCAAGTGAGAGAATATTGGTTGTGATCTCAGCTTAACTGCAAGATCCGAAATTTTTGGGGCTAAACCCACCTTACACGTTCTTTGATTGGGAGCCACACCAACTGTATTTGAAATTGGTCCCGTTGGCTGGCGCTAGAAATAAAAGGGAAGAGGTTGATACTCGTGGATACAAGCTACTCTCAAGTTCACCTCTATTCCTGACATTATCCGATCTAAGCTCTAGCGCAAGGCCACCGAAGACCTCTACCTCTTCGCTGTGCATCCGTGTTCCTTCCTCTCCTTCACTGACGAACCTACACCGACCAACTCTAATGGCTTCTTCATCTTCGCTACCGGGTCAATTTTTCTTATGTTTTAATTTCCGCATTATGTTTTGGTGATCATGCTTTAGACTAGCTTATGATTAATGTTTAAATAAGCCTTAGATTTAACAGAGACCACCTCCTGCGGTAGGGGAGCACGTTTGGAGATGCTAGATTTGTAATTCTGGTGAGAATAGAACTAGATTTGTAATTTCGATGATAAATTAAAGCTAAAATAGTAATCATTTCAGCACAGGCACTAACTTCGGAATTCCTATGTTGCGTCGTGTAGCCGATCGAGCATGTGATTCTCGATCGGATCACAACAGAAGACGAGGACCATTGGTAGTGAAAGCTAGCTTTCTTGCGCACTATACAGATAGGAGGAATCTGTGTATATGTGTCGCTACTTCAGTTTAGCTAGGCCCTGTGAGGGGAGGATCCGGCAACTTTCGCTTTGTATTCTCGGCTTAGATAATTTAGAGTATTATATCAAATCATCAAAGGGAAAATTAAAAAAAAGACTCCCTTATTGTATACTCTCTATGACCACAAATAGATGCTGTTTTGGACATCGATACGGTCTTCAAAACACAACTTTGATCACTATTTTATATTGTAATATATTTATAAAACCTAATAAAACTATAATATTATAAAATTACTTATCGATAAAAATCTGTAGATATAATTTTCATGTATCCAATTTAAATATTTTAAACTATATCGATAGTAGAATTTTTAAAAGTTTGATAACATATATTCTAAAACAATATATATTTATGACGAGAGGGTATCAATGAAAGAAAGAAAAATTAATACAGTAAGAAAGGACATCTGATTCTAGGTGGCCACTTGTTTTTCTCAAGTCGCTTCGGTATAATACAAAATCTTGATGAAAAGAAGAATAGAAGCCGAAATCGGAAACGCACGATTAATGTTGTCGTTACAGATGGCTCCATTTTTTTTTTCTTTTGAGTTGAGTTAATACAGATGGCTACATGTGATTGCACATTTTATGCATAGAGCTTCCTGCACTGTACCTATATATGTAGGTACTATCATACGCTCAAACCAAACAATTTAAAAACATCCTCTTAGGATACCATGTCATCTTCTTCATTCACTTCTACCCTCCTCTCTTCCGAAATCACTTGCCCTACCTTCCTTTCTCTAACACAAAATTTTCAAACAAGAAAATTTTAACTTCGAAAATTTTAAACAAGGAGTTTCAACTTAAAAAAAATTCAACTTAAGAATTTTCAACTCGAAAAATTTCAAATCAAAAAGTTTCAAATTAGAATGTTTCAATTCGAAAAAATTTAAATCAAAAAATTTAAATTAAAAATTTCAAATTGGAAACTTTCAACTCCAAAATATTTCAATTAAAAAGAAAATCAATTCAAAAAGTTTGATTCAAAAAACTTTCTAAGGTGGTTAAAAAACACTTCATATTCAAAAAATTACAGGGGAATTTGAAAAACAAAAACTATTTTGAGTTTGAAGGGAAGGAATGCGGGATGAAAGGAGGATGAAGGTGATAGCGCCAAGTGTCACGACAAGAGTGTCTTTAAGGGGGAAGGGAAGTGATGTGAAAACATATGTGCTGAACACTTTTCAGTTAAATATATTATTTGATATGAAGGAATTATTGAACCACATTAAATATTGGTAGGTGAACTCTAATATAATTGGTTCTTTCTATGCTATACTTGGAGGTACAGAGCTAATACTATTTTATTTATTTATATACAGATCCATATTTGATCTATACAAATCGAAAATAAAGATGCGTTTGGAAGACCCACAAATATTCGGTTGAATCAACGAGTCAACGTAACCAGGTAAGTGATTGCGGCATGTCACGTCGCGACTGTCGTTACCCACACGAGCAAATCGAGAAAACGGACGATTGCCGCTCCCTACGCGAGCAAATCGAGTAAACATGTGAAACGGTTGAAATGATACAAACGTAATTGCGTTTTTTTCGTATTTATTCGACAGTTGAAAGGATATAAATGTATTTGAGTTACCGCGGTGTGCCACGCCACAACCGCCGCTCCATACTAAAAAATGGCAAAAATGATCTAAACGGCTTTTTTTCTCGAAAAAGGATATAAAAAGGACTTAAATGCTTTTTTTTGATAAGGACAAAAAAAGACCTAAACTTAATACTTAAAAAGGCCAAAAGGACATAAACATAATATACTTTTTTTTTCCGTAAAAGGACGTAAACATAACGTTTTTTTCAAAAAAAAAAAAACCTAAACGTATTTTTTTTTCCAAAGAAGGACTTAAGCGTAAAAAAAATTTCGCGGCTCGGCTCGAGCCGCTAGCCGAGCCGGCTCAAACTCACCACAGCGCGCGATTCCTGCCATCTTTAATAAAGATAGTATTTACTTTTAAATGTAGAGAGATAAGGAGAAGAGTTTGGATCCGTCATACCAACTACTGACGGATTCCAATATGTTAGTTGTGGCCTTGGACAACCTCTTTGCTCCTCATCTTTTCATCATATATGCTGGTTATATCCAATTGTAAAGACGAGACATCATATTAATAGTATAGCTATTTTGTATCTCCTATTGTTCTTCGCTTATTCTTCCTTATTACATATGCATAGAGGGAGATTTGTGCGACTTCTTCCAAAGAACATTTTGCCTTTCCATTGGGAATTAAGAGATCTATATACTTCACTAGATGTATGTTAAGTTCAGCACGTATGTGATCTTAGTAAATCAAAGAGTTACAACCTCATTGCATCTAGCAGTGGGGGATCAGCTAGCGTTCATCAAGAGAAAATGTGAGTATTCAAATCCTACGCCGTGACGATTAGGTAACGCATGTATCATCGTGGTATTAGAGCATTGAGTTGACATGGTAGGATTATTTACCCTTAGCTACTAATTTTTTTAGTCCTATAATAAAAAAATTGCCTTACAAAAATCATCATCATATACCTAGACCTTTGAGCTTAGAGTTATTCTTAGTTTTTCATTATCAAATTTCAATCCATGTGTTAGATTGTTTTTAATTGCTGTCGCGTTACATCTGTTAAACCAGAAAACAAAACTGCCATCAATTGTTGGCTGCCAGCCACAAAATTAAACCTTGGTCACCGGCCAAGCCACTGACATCAAGTTTCCATCGAAACACTCAAATAAAAAGTTATACTGCCGCCCTACACAGGTCGTGCAAGGCCACAGCCAGAAATTGTGTGGGCCTCTTACCGTTTTCCTAGATCTCAGCTACCCCAACCGATCTCTCTCACAGCACACCCTTCCTACATCTGGGCCGCTGCTGTGGACCCCGAGTTGTGTTGTGCCATCAGCATCCGTCAGACTACAAAGGTCCCCAACCTAGCTACGCGCTTTTTTTTTGGAAAGTCGTAGCTACAAGAGAGGTGCTTTTTCACAGTTGTGGTTTCGCTCGCTCGCCCCCGCTTCCGCCCCTGGTTGGTCGCCGTCGCCTCCACCTTGCTCGCCCCCTCTCCACCCTGCCTCGCCTCAGCGTGGTCGGTCGAGAGGGGGGCTTCGAGCGCTCGGTCGCCTCGCCGCCTCCTCCATGCCTCGCCTAGCCACCTCCTCCCCTCCCTACAACTAGGTCACCCGGCCTCCTCCTTGCCACTCGGTGGTCGCCTTCTCCTCGCCCATCGGTGGTCGCCTCCTCCCCTACCCACTGCTTGGTTGCCTAGCCTCCTCCCCGCCGCTCGGTCGCTGCCTCCTCCCGGCTACCTCGAGGTGACTCGATCGAGGTCGGGGCGGTGGTGCGATCAAGGTCGAGCCGGCGTAGCGTGGTCAAGGTCGGGGCAGTGTGGTCACGTTTGGGCGGCGCGGGGTGAGCAAGGGGTTGAGTAGCAGCAGGTAAAAAGCTAGTTTGCCAAACGGCATATCAGGAAAAGCTGTAACTGCCAGCTACAGCTACTTTACAACATAGCAAGCCAAAAGTAGCTTTTCAGCCCAGCCGTAGCCCCCAAATAGGCCTTACGACTGGCGGTTGCATGTATGCCTGCTCTCGTATGGAGTGCCATATTGGTTTTTGCTATCTGCGCGTTTTCCACTAGCTCACGTATTTGGCCCTAGGTTCAAAATCCCAGCGAAATTTTGGAAATTTCAGCCGAGATTTCGAATTTCAGCCAGGGATGAGAATCCAAATCCTGGCGGAATAAAAAATGGTTGAAATAAATTCAAATTGCTACAGTGATTTCTAAAATTTCGAGTATTTTGAGTGGATTTCATGTTGTTTGGACTGGTTTTTATGTTGTTTGGACCAGATTTCACACCAATTTTTTTGTCAAATTTTAATGCCATTTCTGAGGAATACATGTAAAAATTTTGCAATAAACTCACGAAAGGACTCTAGCTCAGTTTGTACTTTGTGGACGGAAGGCTAAAGTCCAAGGTCATAGGTTCAAATCATGAAGAATATGACATTTTTACCTCTTTTAGTTGAGCAAAACTTCATAGAGAAAAAATTTCCAAGATTAATGTGATAGCTAGGACTCGAACCCTAGGTTGAGACCCTTACGCTCTACCGACTGAGCTAGGCAGCCTCATCGGTGCTCATATTTTTTTCCTATTTTTTTATAGCCTTGGTAAATCATTGAAATTTCCACAAATTTCCCCAAAATTTTGGTGATTTTGACCAAAATTTTGAGTATTATGACCGAATTTCATGTTTTTGGATCCTATTTGACTGGATTTGGGACAATATCTCTTAAGAATGTTATCTTCCATGAAATTGTTTTGAAAAAATGAATTTTTGAGACATTTTCTAAAAATAACAGAAGCACTGTAAGATTTTTTATAAAACAGCGCATGCTTGATAATACTCTAAAAAATTTATGGTACCATTTTTAGCAATATAGGATCATAAAAAAAATTTCAAAAGAATTGAACTTCATTTGTTATCTTTGAAAAATAAAAAACATAAGGAACACAAATAAGAAAGTAACCTTGTCAGAATTTTATAAATTCACTCAAGTGTGATTATGATCCAAAATGTTTAGGAGAGCTTAATCATTGCCTCATCACTCTTCTCTAAGAGTTTCAAAAATTCTAAACCTGTTTTGATTGCTCAATTAAATCTATAGAAGCAATACATGCACTCAGCCTTTATCAGGATAGTAGCACTCTCAAAAAATTTTAAAATTCCCAAGCTTGATCAACTTCTAAAAATTTTATGTGAATATTAGTGATGCATCAAAACCATCCACAAATTTTTTTAAAATTGTCTAACATGGTTTGAATAGTTTTTCATTTGGTTGAAATTTGCCGAGATTTCGGCAGTTTTAGCCGAAATCTCAGAAATCCTGGTCCAAAAAATTCCAAATTTGAATTTTGCTTTTTGAATTTCGTTCGGATTTCATCCGAAATTTCAAAATCTCACTGAAATTTTGGATTTCGATTGCCTCCAAGGTATAGTTTGAAAATGAAATTTGAAACCTTGATATGGGCCTAGCTAGCTTCTTTCATGTATCCAACAAACATTACACAAAGCACAAGGTACCATCCAAAGTTGCAGCACCTTTTGTTTAAGCAGTTGTCTCCCATTGTACCTTGAGCATAAAACAAAGTCGAACAAAAGACAGAGAAAAAAGGAGAATCGGTTAAAAAATAAGAACCAGTTAAAAAAGGAGAGAGTTGAACAAAATTAAGAAAAAACTAGTAAGGTGCCTGTGCGTTGCAACAGAATACTAAATGAGGATGATACGTATCAATAAAACATGATTATAAATTGTATAAACTGATACTTAAATGCAAAACAAAATATTTAGTCTCGCAAGGCTACAGAGTAATTCAACAACAATGCCCTACAGCTATGTTGTCCTAAATCCTGAAGGCAATACATCAATGGTCCTTCTCAGAGAGCCAATGCATTTGTTGCAATAAACCGATAATCATATGTTTGATCATCCTATAACATGATACATTATGTACACTTCAGATGTGTAACTTTATGAGGGATTGGGTATATGAAAAATTAATAACTATGTTGACAGAAGAATATGCGTTTTTCTCTTATCAGTTCATTCCTTTTTTTGCAAAGGAAATATTGGTTATTGATGCTATATTATGTTTATAGCAATTC
This sequence comes from Otatea glauca, assembly GCA_036346275.1. NCBI lineage: Eukaryota > Viridiplantae > Streptophyta > Magnoliopsida > Poales > Poaceae > Otatea > Otatea glauca. Next base: position 37,414,269 of record CM070715.1, on the reverse strand, counting down.
ATTGTTCTACTAATTGCCATTACATTGGTCTACTTACGAGGGAGCAATACTAACATCAAAGCATATACAAAGAAGCAAGCAATTAAAATTGTGAATGTGAAATAGATTGTGATGTCAACTAAAGCCCCAGTACTAACATCAAAGCATGTGAAATAGATTAAGAAGGCAAAACTATGGGGAAAACATAGATACCATAAGCAGTAGACAATACAACTCAACTTGCTGCTTGTCCTCGCAAAGAGATGAAACCAAAGTAATGTTGGTAGTAGCCCTTCCGTGCGTTGACCTCCTTATCTTGAATTCCAACCAAGTTTCCTTGATCCACCGAATTCTTGCGGAGGCAGAAAGTAGGAAGAAAATCATGCCAAGAATTACTGTCAGCCAGGGACATAGGGTTATCATTCCACCTCACAAATGCAGTGCTCCATTTGGGGCATGAGCATCAGTTCAATCTACACCATGCAAAATTTGAACAATTCTATAGTTAGATCAATCAATTTGGCTCTCTTGGAAGCAATCTAAAACCTAAACGATTGTACCTCATGATAAGGGAGGATTCTTGGAAGAGCGTGCATCAGCAATGACTCCTCTTAATCTCAGGCCTCCAGGTGCGCGAAATCATAGTTGCCACCTGAGTTTGTGAACAGAGCAGGAAGAGGGAGCCGACGTGGAGGGTCATCGCCACCATACGGTTTACTTCCATATAAACACGCCAACAATAAATCAATTGACACAGAGGTAGCTGAGTAGCAGGTAGAGTGGAAATGGCATCGAGGCAAATATTTCTTATAAGCTGAGAATTTACCTGAAAAGAAAATTTCATACAAAATCGCAGGAGTGACAGACTAATAGTGGTAAACTATATTTTAAGCCTTTCAAAGTGTTTTTAGGGTCTATATATCCTGTGACAATTCTACAACGTTATGATGTTTACCTTGCATACTGTATCAAATCCAACTGTTGTGGTAAGAAAACTGAAGTCAGTCTATGGAGGATTATGATGCCTAATTGTACTTGATTAAAAAAATAGATAAATGGTAAAGACTAAAGAATAAGCTTGTTCTAAATTAGTAAGATCCTGCTTGGACATTGGATGAGTTTAAACTCTAAAGCTTGCATAAGTTAAGTCCATCTGCATTGACAAATGTATGGCATTAAGCCAACCTTGGTTTATGGGCTTATCAAGCTTATCAAAACTTCAAGCCCTAAAACAAGTGTAAAAACCATATAACATATATATGTCTTGCAAATATTAAGGCCTACCAATGGATTTTTATGCAATCTGAATAGAAGGCCCGCCAAAATTCTGCATGTATAGTAACTTACTTTTGAGTTGAACAGGGATCTGAAGCTGTAGCATCTAAATCATCATTTTCCACTCGAAACGAAGCTAAATGATCATCAAAATTGAAAAGATAGGCCAAAAAAATGATTAGCAGATTCTGAAGTACGAATAAAAGCTTTGAAAGCCTAAGGTACTCGTTGAAATACCTTTCCACTTTCTATATTGAATCGGATTTGGAGGGAGACCAATATGTTCTTCAATCAAGTCTCCAAGCAAGTAAAGTCTAGTATATTTTAGTGCTTGAATCACCCTATAAGAGAAATTCCACTGTCCAAGAAGATGTGATCATTTTGGTTGTTGGATAACTCACCAGACTGCTGCTCAAATTCAAACGCATTCAATATCTACAATTTATCCAAGATCACAAGATCAGGTTCCATTTTTTAGACAATTTACATGTATAGACATGAAATTATAATCCATGTAGTATTACAGAAAACAGAAAGTTAATGTTACTGTAGCAACAATCCGAGTAGCCACAAGAACATCCCTATCCATTTATACGTCCAGTCATCTCCTCCTAACGATCACAAAATGAAACATATATGTTGTTCTTTAGATAAATCAAAATTAAAGGTTTTCAATCAGCATTTCATACTGAATCTATAGTTCTACTACCTGAAGGAACTACAGGCACCTCATTCTTCTTGTAGGTCACCCTGAAATCTTCAAGAAGCCTGGTGAATAGCAATTCTCTAACATCCTTAAGGAAACTTTCTGTCTGATATTTCGTTTCTGTCACTCGCACTTTAACAAGAGTGGTTGTTGTCAAACAACTATCCCTAGGTTGCTCACTAGCTGCATTCCTTATCTCGTTTGCATCAGGCATTGCATGGTCAACACCGGCTGCATTCTCAATCTCCTCTACAGCAGGCCCTTCAACATCGTGTGTAGGGTCCGACTCGGTCTCTGAACTACTTGCCCTACTCAAAAGGAAGCATTAGGATTGGAACAATCCTTGCGAGGAGTTCTAGGCCATCCAGAAGGCCTCAGCAAAGTGGTCGACAGGCACCTCCTTGACACGTGGAAGAGATCGTAGAGTGAGGTGCCATTGGGGAGGAAGATGTGGGCATTTTGGTTCTTCGACACCAACCTTGTGTGCTTCTTGAACTGCAGCGCCGACAACACATTTGCTGCCCACTGCTGAAAAAAACCCAACCTATGCTGCTACCGGCCAACACCTAATCTGCATGCAGCAACAGAGGAGGAGGCCGAGGGTGTGAAGAGGCGGCGCGGTGTGGAGGCAAAGTGGTGTGGGGAGACACAGGAGGCGATGGGAATTATGGAGCGGAGTAGGGAGCCTGAAGACGATGAGGTGGCACCGGAAAGGCAAAAGGCAATGCAGGGGATGCTGAGGGGTGCTGCGGGGAGGACAGTCGACTGGTATGGGCGACGCGGTTTCTAGATCTAGTGCAGACGGAGAAGCGACGTGGGCGCGTGGTAGGCAAAGGTGATGGGTGCGAGGTAGTCGAGAGAGAGGGGAGTTCGGGGAGGGGAAGGTGTGGGATGTGGCGTGGAGGTGGTGGTCGTGGGATCGAGCAGTACGACGGATCCATTCAATCGTTCGTGTTAGATCCAACAGATTGAATGCTCTCAAGTAGAACAGACTGCCACCACCAACTCCAAATTAGAAGTAGTAGAGATCAGAAGAAAAGAAGTGCTCTCTAGAGGAATATTTAAAGGGACAAATTTCATATTTTCTGCACACTTTTCCACATCTATTGCAGTTTATGTTTATTAGTTGGTGCATTATGCTTATATGCACTTTGTGACACATCCTATTTTGTTAGCGATTTTTTAATAATATATCTTTTAAAACATTACAAAAATAATATGCCATTTAAAAAATTTACAGGACTTCCCTATTGTCGCCAAATGGAATGGCGACATGGACAGGCCATTTGAAATGGCGACAGGATTCTGTAGCCGTTGGCGATAGAACTCTGTTGCCATTTGGAATGATGACAAAGCTACTAAAAGCCTACCCAGCAGCACGCTATCGACCAAAATAGCTACATTTCGCATTTACCAGCCGAGAGAAAGAAAGAGAGAGGGGAAGGAGAAGAAAAAAAGGGAGAAAGAGGAGGGGAAGGAGGAGGAAGAAGAAGAAGAGGAGAAGGAGCAGGAGGAGAAGGAGGAAGAAGAGGAGGAAGAGGAAGGAGAGGAGAAGTAGAAGGAGGTGGAGGAAGCTGAAAGACCATGTGGAGGTCTATCCTTAGTGGTGATATGTTATTGACTGTGATTGAGCTTTAGGTGCCTTTTGAGTTTGTTTTGAGCTCTATTCTAAATTTGAAGCAATTTGAGCTCTGTCTGCAATTTTCGGTGCTACCGGCCATGGCAGCCCAATGCTACTGGCCGAGCGGTAGCACTGGTGAAGGAACTAGTTGGCCTAGAGGGGGGTGAAAAGGCAACTTTTTGCAAATTTTAACTTCTTAGAGACAATTTACTATTATCTTTATGTGAATAACTTAGTTCAATATATGACAGAAGTAAAAACAAATAATGATAACAGCGAAAGCAATAAAGTCAAATAAAACACAAATGAGACACAGATTTATCCCGTGGTTCACAGCCTCACTCCTACTCCACGTTGAAGCACTTCTTCCGAAGTATTGCTTCTCCAAAGCTAGTCGTAGTAGCTCTAGTGATCACTTAGGAAACTCTTTCACTACTCCAGTGAGATGAGCTTCAAACCTTTCACAACCACAGTGGCCTTCCACAATCACCTTTGGACAGGTCGCACTTTTCACTTCCACCAAGCTGTCTAGGATCACTAAGATCCAATAGTAATAAACTTTGCACAAGCTCTGTCTCTTGGTTCACTCGCAAATCACACAGCTAGACTTCAGCTTGGAGCTAAAACACTTAGAGATGTTGAGGATTTTGAGTTTGAAAGTGAAGCATAGACCCCTTTTTAGAATGAGAACTATTTTGAATACTAAAAGGTCAAGGAGTTCATTAATTCTAATGGTAGATGGCTCAGGAAATGCTTATATAGCCATTTGGAAAGAATATAGCCGTTGCACCTACCACTATAGCCGTTGGACGTGTCAGAATATAAAAAATATCTAAAATACACATTTACAACGGACTGAGCAACATAACTTAGCGATACTGATCATGTGTATGACGGACCAATTTAAGACATTTACGACGGACCAAAAAATTTGGTCCGTTGTACATGGGATTTTCAGAGAGTTTGGTCCAGCAAAGGAATGAGAGAGTTACATGTATGCCGGACCAAATTATTTGGTCCGTCATACATGGAAATTTCTAAGATCAGTAGCCAAGGTCCCTATTTAACAAAATATAAGTTTATCCAAGCGATTTTCTTTAGTAACGGACTAAAATTTTAAACAAGTAGATTTGGTCCGTTAACAAAGGAAAAACCTTTGAATAAGAATGACTATCTATCTTTGGAATTAATAAATAGAACTCCAAGGCTTGGTCCAGCAAAAGGCTTATAATCTGGATGAGTGCCGGACTAAAAATATTTGGTCCGCTGAAGATGGCAATCTGAGAAGGTTTTGGTCTGTAGAAGGAGTATGACTTCATATGTATGCCGGACCAGAAACTTTGATCCGTCATACACAGAAAGACACTTGGTTGCAAGATGTCTTCAAGGAATTTTCACCAAGGATTAAAGTATGTGAAAATAAGAAGTTTGGTCCGATGAGTTGATACCTTGAAAGGAGTTTTGACAAAGAAGATTTTTAATGCTGGACCAAAGAAGCTTTTGACTTAAAAGGATTTTGGCCATGTATGCAATAGACCTAAGAAATGGATAGCTGAATTTTAGTCCGTTGCATATTTAGACTATTGAAATGAAGGAGAATTTTGATTCAAAGAACAATGACTAAGTGTCTTTTACTCCGAGAAATCTAATTTTGTCTTTGCCTTATGATGCAATCTACTAACTTGTGCAAAGTCCCCCTTTAGAACAGCCAAACTGAAAATAATCCTAGCTATTTGATTTGAATCAACTCCCAAGTCATAAACTAGTAACAGAACACCTTAATCTTGTTAGTCCAACTTGCTTCACCATTGATTTCAGCACAAGTTCTTCAACACTTAAGCATTATTAACTTAGTCATCAATACCAAAATTATAATAAAACAGGTTAATGAAATTTGAGGGGGCCTAGATGCTATCAATCTCCCCCTTTTTGGTAATTGATGACAACATACCTTTTCAGTTAATAATATCTCATCCATTCTGCAAAACAGAGTTAACTAGACAGAATATAATGCAGAAGTTGTAGATATATGTGCTCCCCCTTAATGAATGCATTATTTGAATTTTGACAGTTATGATATATTAGGACTATATTAGATCCTTAAAATACATAATTAGAGATCAGATCAGATCAAAAAGAGTTAGAGTATGTACCTCACCAACAAGAAAGTATCAAAATAATTATCAGAACACAAATAAACCAGATGAAGGTCAGAGATACTTCTAGTACCAAATTACAATAATAGCCTTTATAGATTTAACAGACTTTGTCCAGCCTACAGAACAGAACCTAGGAAAATTCTCCCCCTTTGGCATCAATAGCCAAAAAGGGTCCTATTTGCGCCGAGAAAAGGTCCTTTTGAGCTGACCAAGAACTGAGCTCTTCCTGGGAGGGGAAACAATCTGATCATCAGCTGCTTCTGATTTTTCTTGGGTTTGAGTACTTGGCCCTTGGGACACGGCTTGATCATGCCAGCTCGGATAATCTAGTTCGCCCGATTGAATGGTCAGATTATGAAGATCAGACTGCATTTTGTTCAAGGACTCATTTAAGGTATCTGTTTCTGCGAGGATCTAACCCACATCATAAATGAAGTCTTGTGCCAGTTGAGTATGGTGTAAAAGGGCATCCTCAGTGAAGTCCATGAGATGGTCCAGATTTTGTCTGATCCATATCTGATTACTCCTATTTGATGTCTTTGGCGACCTCAACTTGATTTACGATTCTTGTGATGTTTGTCAATTTTCGATTCATGTCATACTGATCGTCCTTTAATAGATTCGATTGGTACCAAGTTCTTTGGATCCATTGTCTTAATTCCCTTGATTCTTTGTTGAGGTGATCAAATCTAGAAAAGATTTCATTTTGAAATTTTGCTTGTTCTTCATATCTCTGAGCTGCCATTGCTTGATCTTCCATGTATCTTGCTTGAAATCCTCTTTGGTCAGCATAATATTGTTGTTCAAAAGGGGAAAACCATGCAGGTTGAGAGACAAAGATGTTTTCCTGAGCCTGAAAGGTATCTTCCTATGCTTGCTCAGCATGCTTTTGAGGAGACGTAGAAGGGTACTGAAAATCAAACAGACTTTGCCAACCAGGAAAAGTATCCCTCTAATCATGCTCAGGATGAACAGCTGATGGAGGATAATAAGATTTAAACGTTTGTGGTATACCAGATCCTCCTGCCTCATAATCATTTGCTCCTGGCCTGAAACTTTGAGTTTCCATAAATCTTGCTACTGCTGCTGACTCTTGCAGGTGGTGAAGCTGTTGCTCTTCATTAAAAGACTTAGCAACTGAGCTTGAGATAACTTGAGTTGCAGCATCCTCCTCATTCCAGGATTCACTTCCATGAATCACTTCTGTTGGTTCTGGAGTAGAGGCTAGAAGTTGAGTGAATGGCCTTGGATCATAAGCAGATTTATGATGACTTGAGGCCTTACCTTTATTTCCACTTTGAGCACTAGGCTCTCTGTTATTTCCAGATTTGTTCTTGCTTGCACTGTGAGCACTTGGTTCATTCCTTTTTCCAAACCTATTCATGTTGCTGCTATGATGACTTTCATATAAGGGCATATGGCTTGTCGGGACCCGAATTTGCAAACCCGGACCCTCTGTGTGTACCGCACTAGTCCAGGATCACGCTAGTGCACACAGGCTCAACATAGATGCTATCATAGTCATACATAGTGAAATATAGCATAAACTTCAATGATTAATAATAACTGTTGTCTTACATGAATAATGCCTCACAGGGCTTAAATAAAAAGTATCAATGAAAAGCAGCAGAAATAGAATAAACGCAGTGGCGTTCCAGTTCGCCACAGGCAACTGACGAGGCTCGGACCCTAAGCATTCGCATCCAAATAATTCTCCTCCATGAATGGCGTAGATTCCTCTTCTTCTGAAATTGTTGTTGTTGGGGTGAGTACATAAAGCACTCAACAAGTTGTGCACAATAATGCAAGTCTAATATTCTATATGCTTGGCTTAATCCAAAGGAATGGCTAATAAGGGTATTTTGCAATAAAGCAGCATTTAACAAGAATACAATAAATAGATTGGAAAGCAGTAAAACAAATACAGTAATTAATAAATTCAGTATTTTTGAAATACACCAAGTTCCTAATCCTAAATCAATTTTCACCTTCCATGACACCTTGCCATCCCAATAGGTTTTTGTTTAACAAAAGTCTAACCCTTAACTGTAATTCCCGAGCATTGCCCAATACCGTGAGCACGGCTATTCGAATAGATTGTACACTCTGCAGAGGTTATGCACTTTACCCACACGATACAACCAGACACCACCAAGGCGAGTGATCGTAACAAAGCCTTTACAATGCTACACCTAGACCCGATCTTTGCTCGCTAAGGTTTCAACATTTGAGGGTTAAACCACCACAGCAGGCCCCACTTGCGCCATGTGAGTTAAACCGTAACCCGGGACTCACTATTCACCACGACAGTACCGAAATCTAGGTTTCACAAATTATTCAGCTAGGCTATCCCATTCCAGACATGTGGTTGCAAGAAGGACTCAGGTCAAAGGCTTGCAAGGTAAAGTCCTTAAGGTGATTAAGGCAAGACTTCCACATACCCCTGCCAACCTTGGCCCACCTTGGCACACTGCCCTTTGCCACTTGCCCCAATCTAAATCATTACCACCCCAGTTGATTACCAAGTACCACATGCCATCAACATTTCAATCTAGATGTGTGACCTCCTCGCCACGACAACTTGATATCACTGTGTGACGACACATGACACACCAATTCATAAACATTGTTCCATATTCCATTAGTCAAGATTAAGTATCAACATTCAGACACATGTGATGACGTGGCATGGCTAAGCAATCTATGACGGTCTAACTAGCCCATGTTGATTATCGATGTTAACCAACTATAATTCCACATCCTAGGGTGACAAATAGATCATGGCATAAAATTGACAAAGTATGATTTAATTCAAATAGGCATATTATCTAATTCCCAGATTAATTGAAATCATTTATACATATAAAATATCATGCATAAAGTTTAAGAGAAAAAATAGCAATTTGGTGAAAATTAGGTGCAACATGATCAAAGCACAACTTGCCTTGGAGTAGGTGCTGGTCTTGATCTGAGCTTGGGTCTTGGAGCGACGAATCTTCCTCCGGATCACCGAGCAGTTCAACGTCTACGCGAAATGATGCCAAAATAGCAAATAAACACCAAACCAGAGAGCAAACAAACTCCAAAAATAAAATAAAATTCACCAATAAATAGATCCTGATTTTACAATTTTTTACAAATTTGAATCACTCAAATCTGAGTTAAAATGCAAAAGATATTGCCTTTTGAAGTTTGAATAAATACTGAAAATACAGAAAATAGAATTTCTAATTTTTTCGAATTATTTTTCTATTGGAAAAGATCTTTATTGCGTAACGCTGACGTCAGCCCTGACTCGAACCAATCAGGCGCTGACATGTCGCCTGGTCCATGGACTCGGTCCACGGGACCGCCTCTGGTCCACCGTGGACGTGGCCCACGGCGCCTCGTGCCACGCGCCCGTCTGCGGCGCGCATCGGTAGGCAACCCCGCCGCGCCGATGCTCGACAGCGGCGCACATCCGGCGACGATCCAACGGCTAACGCTCTAACGCACACGCGGCGCGATCTCAACCGAACAAACCTGATCCAACGGCCGACGCTTACCCGAGCCGTTTACTGCTCTTACCGAGATGTGGCGTGATCGCAGCGGTCCGACGAAGATCCAACGGCTGATGAAGCTTCCCGACGAAGATGGCAGCACAGCGGCGGTCTGGCACCGGAGCGGAGGACGACGACCACCCGAACGGCGTTCCGGCGTGACTCCGGCGGGATGAAGTGGCTACCCCGATGCGGCTTGACGCGACGAGCCCGGATCTGGAACCGATTCGGCGAACGGCGGCTTGACGGAGACGCAAACTAAAGAAAACGACCGGTGGTGTTACGAAGAACTGCGGGGAGCTCTACTGCACGGGCGACGGCGACTCGACGACGAAGACTAGAGCGACTGGAAGCGCAAGGCGATGAGGAACCTCGGGGTGCAACCCATGCCTTTTATAGCCTCGGCATGCGCGCTAAAACGACAACCCTAGACAATCCCCGGCGGAGACGGCGTGCGACGGCGAAACGGAACCGGATCGGGGGCGACGGTCGGCGGCCGTCCGATCCAAGATGGCGCCACGATTAGATCCGAAAGCGATACGATCCGATCCGCTCCTTCCAAATCCAACGGCGAGATCTAAACTTACCAAAACAACGCGGCGATCCGACCACTTGATCTCGATCCAACGGCTCGCGAAGACTAGGGTTCTGCGATGAAGCGGTGCCGATCTTCATCCAACGGTCACACACGCGGCGGCGATGAAGCGGGCCGACGGGCCGCACCGCGATAGACCACGCACGCGCCAAGGCTTGGGCTTGGCCCATCTTGTTCCAAGATTTTCAAAAGCTTTTGATTTAAAATAATTCCGAAATTAGATTAATCTATTTTAAGTAATTAAAATATCAGGAAAAATCCCAAAAAATTCTCATAAATACTTTGAGACATTCTGAACTCAAATAAAATATTTTTGGTAAAACTTTATATTAACTTTATCTATATATATTTAGTTTTCACCAAAGGTTCAATATACTTAATTAAAATAAATTCAAATAATTTCTGGAAAAATCCAATAAATTCAGAAAATCACAAAAATGCACGTGAGCGAAATTATAGGTCAATTTTTTGGGATGTTACATGGCTTCCATAATATTGATGCCATTAGTCACTATCTTTAGCCTGTGAATTTCCACTTCGGCTGTTGTTGTCAAACTTATTTTCAGGTTCTGCACATGACTCATTTCCTTCTTCTTCTTGATCAGGCAGTTCTGGTTCTTCCCCTTCATTAGGTTGATTCTCATGCAATCCTCGAAGAAAACCAGTGACCCTCAAATTTTGTCCAGTGGATTTATGCATATTATATTTCTTTGGGAAACACTTAAATTCCCTATTCAGATCATCTTGGGAAATTATACCTTGTGCCAACAGAATTTCAGTGATTTGTTGAGCAAAAGGTAAAGGGCTGCTAAATTTTTTGTAGACTACCTCCTCCATTTCCCCAAAGATGTAATCAACCAAGTCTATAGGTTGTCTTGACAAAATAAGATGCAACAGCCATGCTAGGGTTGGGGTCACACCTTCCTTGTATCCAGACTTGGGAAAAATTGTATGCCTTAAAACTAGCAGCAGTACCTTTGCTTCTTTAGATAAACAAGAGACTCTGTTGGGATTGAAATCAGTACTGGTGGTGTCTTTGTATATATGTGCAGATATTTGTAAATCAGGCATATCACCAGTCAACCTCCATCTCTGACAAGGATACATCTTTTCAAATATCCTTGTTTTATTCACTAATGGACTAGAGGCTCCAATTGCAGACTCAAACTGAGTAGATCTGATTTTTCTTATCTTTCCATTCATAGTGAACATAATGTGTTTTCTCTGTTTGTTCACTAATAGAGATGCATAGAACTCTAGTGTTCTTGAGATACTCCAAGGAATTGTCTTGTTTGACATTATATGAATTAATCCAGGGGTTGAGTTTATACAGTCAAACAACTTTGTTGAGTAAATTATGGAGTTCACTTGATCCCAATCCACATACTGATGATTTGATAAGGTTGATACCATCTTTTCTTTTCGATCTTTTCTATTCAGATAACCATTATATATATTTTTGTGAAGAAGAGACACAAAATTTTCACCCAAAGCTGGTCTTAACTCAGGAAACCAGACTTTCTCATTAACCAATCTCACTGCCCTCAGTTTCTTGCCTCTTAGGTTAGCTAATTCTTCACTACTCAAAGTATCAACTTCAGCAAACAGCTCAGTATTTTTTGAAGATGATTCACTGCTAGGCTCATAGGCACTATCTTCAGAAGATGATTCTGATTCAAACACTTGTTTATCTTTTCCTTTTCTTGGATGAGAAGTGACTAATTTTTTGTTTGTTCGGGCAGCATTATGAACATCTTGAATGAGCACAGGACCTTGAGGTTGTCTAGGCAATGTTATTCCAGGAGATGAACTAGATACCTTCGGTTTCTTGCTCCTTACTTTATCATCAATTTTTTCTATTAGTCCTCTTTTATCTGGGTTCTTCGACCTCATCTTGACTACTAACTGATGTTCAACTCTTGCTCAGACTCAAATGCAGACCCTTTTCAAGCACAAAGATCAGACCTAAAAAAACTAGAGTCTAAGATCTAGGTCTAGGGTTTTTGATATGAAGGGAAAATAGGGGGTTTAAGGAAAAAACTTACTGTGCCTGAAAGAGATTCTTGCGCAGAATGCCAGATGAACACCGTTGCTAAGATCCGATTAGGGACTTGCTTCTGTGCTAAGACGGTTTTTCTAGCTTTGAGGAGTTTGCGCAAGCACGAATGTATCAAAGGAGAAATTTTGATGGAAGAGGTAACTGCATTGAATATAAGGGTATCTTGGTAACTGACGCCTTTAAACAAGGTGGTTGATGGGAACTGGCACCTTGGTAAAGAGGTGGTGGGACCTCGTTAGGTATATCGGTTTGAGAAAATGCATGGAGTCCCGAAAACAAGGTCAGGTTAGCAGAAGACAAGTCCTAAAGCAATAGGCAAGATTTTGAACATATTTTGAAATCTGAGAAGAGAAGAAAAAGTTTTTATGAAATAGATAAAATCCATTTGAATTTGGATAAGAATTAGACTTAGAAACGTTTGGTCATAAGCCAGACTTATTTTGACTGAAAGATCAGAGAGTTTACCTATTGTGCCAGACCAAGTCGATTAAAATATAGACTAGACTAATTTTGGTCCGTGATTAAAGGGTTTTGCTCTGGACAATATCAAGACCAAAACTTCCTTTAATGTCAGACCAAAATTTTTTAGTCCGTGTGCATTAATTTTTTTTGTTTGTTTTTGATTGGTCCGTCGCAAAAGGGTACTTGCCATTTTACTTTAATTGATCTTAGTCTGCAATATTATTATGTTTCTGAAGATTAGAAATAAGGGATATAGCTAAGATTAGCAACCAAACCAACACAAAAGAAATAAACTGGAAGAATTAAGTTCTCAGCGAATGTTTGAGTCTTATTTTCAAATGAGCAAAAGTAATTGCAACTGTCGGGACCCGGATTTGCAAATCTGAAATCCTCTGTGTATACTGCACTGGTCCAGGATCACGCTAGTGCACACAGTGGAAACATAGATGAAATACCATTCCATACAACGAATTAACTAAGAAGAAGCAAATTATTATTAAATAAAGCAAACGACCTTATGGTCAATGTTTACACCATTATGCCTTAAGGGCTTAAGAAACAAATACTATTGCAGCGGAAAAGATAACTTGAGCCATTCGACATGCCACGGACATTAAATGTCTGGGAACGCCTTCTAATCCACGTAGTCTTCATAGAATTCCTCCTCATGATATTCATTATCTCCTTGAAAGAATCGATCAACAAGGGCATAAAGCCGTGAGTACAAAAGTACTCAACAAGCTGTAGGAATTGATGCAATATATTCATGCACGGCTTGACAAGGATGGCTATATGTTTCATTTGCAGAAAGCAATAACTTGAATTGAAATACAATAAATAGATTGAAAGCATATTTATGAAAAGGTAAATAAATGATTGATAGATCAATGATAGACAACAAAACAACAGTGAACTCCCCGTTCACATCCCAAAAATTCCACATTCCACACTTTATGAAACACTCTATACCCCGTGTGAAATTCCTGGCTTTGTGCATGACCGCGGACGCGGCTATTCGATTAGTTTTACACTCTACAGAGGTTGTACAACTTTACCCACAAGACATGACCATCTCTTTGTGCAATCGATCTTAACACACTTCCTTTGGTGTGTCGCAGAGATGTCATGATAAAGCCTTTACAATGCACTGTCTAAACTCGATCGCTTCGCTAAGGTTTTGCCCCTTAGGGCCCCTCTTGTGCCTTGCGAATCTACCCGTCCATCCGGAACCCACACCACCAATTGGCGATACTCAAGGCTAGACATTGCAAATTAATCACTAACGCTGTCCCATACCGGACTTCGTGGTAATGCAGTTAGGCCCAGTTCAATGGCGCACAAGATTAAGTCCTTAAGTTGTCTCGGGCAAGACATCCACATCCCAATGTGCTAGAAAGCACCCCTTTATTTGCACGATCACTTGCCCGAGGGAAAACAATTCGTTCAACCAAGACCAATGGCAAACCCGCCATGGTACAACAAATTTTACAACAAATGGCTAACGGCCACGATTCAATATCTCATTAAGTCAAGATTAACATTATTCAATATGTGACATGAATCCCAACGTATATCTAAGCATGTCTAAGCATAGCTACGTAACCCAATGTTGGTATAATGATTATGTCCAACTAGTAATGTCCCAACCAAGGTTTAACAATGGATACATGGCATCCCAATAATCAAGGTGGCATAATGTCAACTAGGTATACATCTACTCCCATTAAATAAGCATTGATATACAAAATAGCATGCAATTGTAATAAAGTAAATTACTTTTGCAAACATAGGATCAACATGATCAAAGGATTACGACTTGCCTTGCCAATCTAATGCTGAGTCTTGGTCTTCAAAGTCTTCGTTCGCTCCCTCGGAATTAGCGTCTACCGGAAAAGAAGCAACGAAACCAAATAAATACAAAACAGAGACTCAAACAAGCTCAAAACTGAAAATAAATGGCTCTGAAAGATAGATCTTGATTTTAGAAAAAAATTAGAAACTTGAATCGCCTCAATCGGAGTTCGTATGAGCGAGAACGGACCTCCGAAAGATTAAATTCAGAGAAAATACTGAAAATCAGAAAATAAGAATTTCTAGATTTATTTTCATACGGGAAAAGCGGTTTATTGCGCAACGCTGACGTCAGCCGGCTCTTGGTGGACTCGGTCCACGGCACGGGCTCGGTTCACCGTGCGCCGCACACACCTGGTAGCCGCAGCCAGCCGACGCGGCGGCGATGGCGTGCGCGACGCAGGCGTGGACAAACAAGCCACGCGTCGCTCATCGGTGGCACGGCCAGATCGGGCGGCTGGAAACAGAGCGCGGGCGGCGAAGGACGTGGCTAGATCCGAGACGTCCGCGGTAGATCAGGTGGTCACGATTCGACGAAGGAGGACGACGGCGAGCGGCGGCGCGGGCTTACCGGAGGCGAGGAAGAAGACGCGCGAACGGCGCACGGCGGCGGATCGGACCGGGACAAGGCGAAGCCCAGGAAGAAGCGGCGTGGGCAAGCGAAGATGCACCGCGGCGGAGGAAAAAGCGGCGAAAGCTTCAAGGGCGGCGGACTCGGCGAGTCGCCGGCGGGAAACGAAGTCTCGGCGGCGAGATGAGAACAACCGAGGCGGCAAAACGGCGAAACTTCGGAGGTGTCTGGCGGCTTAAATAGGGTCTCGAGGCCGTGTCCGACCGGACTCAAGACGGCGGCGGACGTGGTTTCAACGCGGCGGCTAGGGTTTCAGCGCGCGGGCGGGGTGAGGCCAGTGGGCGTCTGAGGGCGAGCGAATGGGCGGGCGAGCCGATCTGGCCGGAGGGAGCGGAGTGGAGCTGGGCCGAGGCGGAGTAGGCCGACGCGGGAGCGCGGGCTGAGGCGGTGGTCTGGAGAAGATTCGGCCCGAGAGGCTTTTTGAAAATTAAAACGTTTTTTTCGATTTTAGAAATTTCCAGAGATTCAAATAAATTCAGAAAAATCCCCAAAAATACAAAAAAATTCCTTGGAGCATAATAAACCCATCTAAAGCTGAAAATCTTTAGTTTGATGAATAGTTTAGTCAAATTAAATCCTTTCATTAATGGAAAAAATGCAAATGGTTTATTTTTGAATTCAACATTCCAAAACTCAAGTTTTGGGATGTTACAGCAACTTAAGCTCAGCTGAAGGACTCAAGTGCTGAATAGAGAAATTTTGCTAAATATTGTCACCAATTTTGAGGAGAACAGAGATTTTGACTTAGTTACTATATTTTGGATTGGATAAGAAAGAAGCATAGTAAGGTAAGTCTTATAGCAGCATTTTCTCATTTTTAGTTAATAGATTTATTTGAATTAGAAAAGAAGCATTTTATTTTGAATTCAGCACTTTTGAATTTATTTATTTATTCACACATTGGGTATCAAGAGATGTATAGCAGGCAAACTTGCTCCCCCTAAGTGTGACATCATCGAACAACATTTGAATAGGCAATGATATTCAGTTCATTTCTTAATTTTGAGAATTTGGCCTCATCAAGTGGTTTAGTGAAAATATCAGCCAATTGGTCCTCAGTTCTTTCATAACTAAGCATAATGTTTCCTTTAGCAACATGATCATAAATAAAGTGATGTCGAATTTCAATATGCTTAGTTCTGGAATGTTGGACCGGGTTGTTTGCTATTTTCACTGCACATTCATTATCACACAACAGAGGCACTTTATCAAACTTTATCCCAAAATCTAGAAATGTTTGTTTGATGAATAGAATTTGAGCACAACAACTGCCTGCAGCCACATATTCGGCTTCGGTAGTGGGCGATTACTCTGAAATTTTGCTTTTTATAACACCAAGAAACTAAAGATTTTCCAAGCAAATGACAACCCCCTGAGGTGCTCTTACGATCAATCTTGCAGCCGGCATAATCAGAATCTGAATAGCCAAGAAGTTCAAATGGAGCACCTTTAGGGTGTCATAAACCAATACTAGAAGTAAACTTAAGATATCTAAATATTCTTTTTACAGCACTTAAGTGAATTTCTTTAGGTGCAGCCTAAAATCTAGCACACATACAAACACTAAACATGATGTCAGGCCTAGATGCTGTCAAGTACAGTAATGAGCCAATCATAGATCTAAAAAGCTTTTGGTCAACAGGCTTACCTCCCACATCTTGATTAAGATGAGTATTAGTTGCCATAGGAGTCTTTATTGTCTTGCATTCTTCCATTTTGAAGCGCTTGAGGAGGTCCTTGGTATACTTTTCTTGTGAAATGAAGGTTCCCTCCTTTAACTGCTTGATTTGGAATCCTAGCAAGAATGACAGCTCCCCAATCATAGACATCTCAAACTCTTTGGCCATCATGTCACCAAATTCCTTACAAAGAGAATCATTAGTAAATCCAAAAATGATATCATCTACATATATTTGACAAATCATTAATGTTCCATTGATGTCTTTTAGAAACAATGTTGGATCAACCTTCCCAATTTTGAAGTTCTTATCAAGTAGAAAATCTCTAAGACGCTCATACCAAGCTCTAGGAGCTTGTTTTAGACCATAGAGCGCCTTATATAATTTGTACACATGATTTAGCAAGTTTGAATCTTCAAAACCAGGTGGTTGCTCAACATAAATAGTTTCATCAATCAATCCATTAAGAAATGCACTTTTCACATCCATTTGAAAAAGAGTGATATTAAAATGAGTAGCAAAGGCAAGAAGAAACCGAATAGCTTCAAGTCGTGCCACTGGGGCATAGGTCTCTTCATAGTCCAGCCCTTCCACTTGAGTAAATCCTTGAGCTACAAGTCTAGCTTTGTTCCTTATTACAACTCCATTTTCATCTTGCTTGTTTCGGAACACCCATTTTGTACCAATAACATTGTGATCCTTCGGGCGTTTTATTAAGCTCCAAACTTTATTTCATTCAAAATTGTTAAGTTCTTCTTCCATAGCTATTATCCAATCAGCATCTTCTAGAGCTTCTTCCACTGTTTTAGGTTTAATACAAGAGACAAAAGTGTAATGTTCACAAAAAAGAAGTTTGTCTAGAACGAGTTTGGACACCCTTACTGATTTCACCAATGATTTGGTCTGTGGGATGATTCTTAGCAATGGCATGGTGACTTTTGATGATGACTGGCCGATCTCGTTCCTTTTCTTCCTCTCCTTCTTGGGTTCCATCATGTGGCACCGTTGATTGTGTAGGAGATTCATCCTTATCTTCCTTAGGTTTAATGTCACCCACTTCCATCTTTCTCATTGCTTGCACCAATCCATCATCACCTACATCATCTAAATTCTTATGCTCACCTTGTGAGCCATTAGATTCATCAAATTTGGCATCATAAGTTTCTTCTACTAGGCTAGTTGAATTATTAAATACTCTATATGCTTTGGACTTAGAAGAATATCCTAGTATGATGCCTATATCACATCTAGTTTGAAATTTACCCAAATGTGTTCTCTTTTTATAGATATATACCTTACAACCAAATACACGAAAATATGATATATTGGGTCTTCTACCTACCAATAATTCATAAGGAGTTTTCTTAAGCAGTCTATGAAGATAAAGTCTATTTACAGCATGGCAAGCAGTATTGATAGCTTCAGTCCAAAAAGCATCAGAAGTATTATATTCATCTAGCATAGACCTAGCCATTTCAATTAAAGTCCTATTCTTTCTTTCAACCACACCATTTTGCTGAGGAGTATATGTGGCAGAAAGTTCATGCTTAATTCCTAATTCATCACAGTATTCAATAATATTGGTATTAACAAACTAGATCCATTGTCACTTCTTATTTTCTTGATGGGACAATCAAATCCATTTTTGGCCATTTTGGCAAAAGTTTTGAAAATGTTTCCAACTTCACTTTTATTATGCAAGAAGAATACCCAAGTGAATCTGGAGAAATCATCAACAATTACAAGACAATATGAGTTACCATCAATACTAGCATATGAAGTGGGACCAAATACATCCATATGCAGAAGCTCAAGTGGTCTAGTGGTGGACATGATACCTTTGATTGGATGAGAGTTAGCTACTTGTTTGCCTGCTTGACAAGCACTACATAGCTTATTCTTTTCAAATTTAACATCTTTCAAACCCACCACTAGCTCATTTTTGAAAAGCTTTTTGAGATTAGACATACCTACAAGCCCAAGACGCCTGTGCCAAAGCCATCCAAGAGAAACTTTAGCTAACAGGCAGGTCGAGATGCATGAGGAGTTAGATTTGAAATCTACTAAGTAGAGATTTTGAAATCTGAAACCTTTGAATATAAGCTTTTCATTTTTGTCAAACACAGTTACCCTATCAGATGAGAAGTTACAATGGAATCCAAGATCACACAATTGAGCAACAGATAATAAGTTGAAATTTAAGGAATCAACAAGAAGAACATTGTCAATAGAGTGATCATTTGATATAGCAATCTTACCAAGACCTTTTACCTTTCTTTTGCTATTATCTCCAAAGGTGATTTTGTGACTTGGATCACTTTCTCCTTCAATTGAAGTAAACATTCTTGAGGTCCTGGTCATATGTTGAGTGCAGCCACTGTCAATTACCCAATGTCTGCCTCCACTTTTATAGTTCACCTACAAATTCATTTCTTAACTTTAGGTACCCAAATACTTTTGGGTCCTTTGGTGTTAGTTTTAGCAAGTTTAGGTCTAAAGGGATTTAACAACATGGCCTTAGGTACCGAGACAGCTTTAAGTTTCTTATTAAGATTTGAGGGACCTACAAATTTTACATTCATTTTGCCCCTAAAATCCTTAAATAGCATGTAATGGGCATCCACCATACAACCCCTTTTGGCATGAGAAACATTTGCAAGATAGCAATTTTTAGATTCATGATTTGATTTATGACAGTAATAGCATTGAGTGCTTTTCTTGACAAAAATCTGTTCGAAATGGTTTGATCCATTTTTCTTGAGCAAGCTGTTGGGTTTATACCCTAAGCCCTTTTTGCCCAAGTTGGATTTCTGTTCAACAAGAATTTTGTCAAGAGTAGCACTACCCAGAAAGCATTTTTCTAAACCTTATCAAATTTGGCTACCTTGGCTTTTAGTTCTTCATTTTCAGTTTTAAGCTCCTTAGCACAAGAAGCATATTTGCAATTTTCATTACAAGCATCAGAAAAACTAGAGGTCATGATTTCATCTTTAAGTAAGTCACATGAAATTGATGCATCACATAAAGAAACATGTTTAGACTTATTTGTTAGCATTTTATTTTCAATTTCAAGCTCATAATATTTAGTCTGTAGATCTTCATGATTCTTGACAAGCAAAACATGACTTGTGACTAGATCATTATGGGTTTGTACAGACTTTTCATGTTCATGCATAAGCTTATTATACTTGTCTGTTAGCAACTTTTGGTCATTAAACAAGCCAACAATAGTTTTCTTAAGAGCTCTTGTTGTATTTGTTTTATCATGCAAAGCATTATTTAGCTCTTCAACTATTTCTACTAGCTCATCATAATAGGGTGAGTCACTAACCTTTTCCTCATCTGATCTTGCCATAAGACATAGAGGAAATGAAGGTGGTGGTGGAGTTGACTCATCTAAGGCAAGTCTAGCTAGCCCCTTTGACTTTGAATTTTCATCATCCGAGGATGAATCTTCATTAGGACTTTCTTCATCAGTGATCCATTCTCTTATGTAAGCTTCTCCTTTTCCTTTCTTTGCTAATTTCTTGGAGTAGCTTTTCTTGAAAAACTTCTTCTTGGGTTTTTCATGAGTCTTCTCCTCATCCTCATCATCCTTGCTCTTGTACTTGCTTTTCTTCTTGATTTTGTTGGGGCACCGAGCAGCTATGTGTCCCTTTTCATTGCATTCAAAGCATATAACATTAGCAAAAGGATTTTTCTTTGAGTAGTAAGAGTTTGACCTTTCTTTGTCTTTGAAATTAACTCTTCTCATGATTTTGTTAGCTCTTCTCATGAGTAGAGCTAACTTCTTCACATCTTCATCCTCACTTGACTCATCATCATCCTCGTCAGATGAGTCTTGTACAACTTCCTTGGCTTTGAGTGCGATAGATTTCTTCTTTGGAGCATCTTCTTCGGCTAATGTGAGCTCATGAGCAGATATTTACCTAGTAGCTCGGTTGGAGTAAGCCTCTTGAGATCACCACTATTGAACAGATATGTGATCAAACTGTGATACGCTCGAGGAAGCACTTTAATCATCTTCCTGCATACCGCAACATCAGAAATTTTAGTTCTTAGGCCTTTTAGTTCATTGACAATAGGATTTAGCCTAGGGAACATTTCATTAGCATTTTCTTGAGGAAGCATTTTGAATTGATCAAATTTTTCTTGAACAACATAATATCTTTCTTCTTTTACATCAGAAGTACCTTCATGAATTTCTTGTAAAGTTGTCCATATGTCATAAGCAGAAGTAAGATTACTTAATTTATCAAAAACTTCTAAGCTGAAACAGGAAAATATGGCATTTCTATCTTGGGCATCATACTGCATATTTTGAATCTCACCAGGAGTGGGTTCACCATACACAGATTGCCCTTCGGACATGACACGAGGAGGCAAAGGCTTCTCTGTAACCCTCCACACATCATACCCAACAACTTCTAAATAACATCTCATTCTAATTTTCCAATAAGCATAATTAGTGCCATCAAAAAATGGTACTCTACCAATACTAACACTTGCGGATCCATTTCCCTCGGCCATTTACCAAAGCTAGTTAAGCTAATAAAGGTAGACCAGGCTCTGATACCACTTGAAGGAACTAGTTGGCCTAGAGGGGGGGGGGGGTGAATAGGCAACTTTTGCAAATTTTAATTTCTTAGAGATAATTTACTATTCTGTTTATGTGAATAACTCAGTTCAATATATGACGGAAGTAAAAAAAAATAGTGATAACAGCGAAAGCAATAAAGTGAAATAAAGCACAAATGAGACAGAGATTTATCCCGTGGTTCAGAGCCTCACTCCTACTCCACGTTGAAGCACTTCTTCTGAAGTATTGCTTCTCCAAAGCAAGTCGCAGTAGCTCTGGTGATCACTCAGGAAACTCTTTCACTACTCTAGTGAGGTGGGCTTCAAACCTTTCACAACCACAGTGGCCTTCCACAATCACCTTTGGACAGGTCGCACTTTTCACTTCCACCAAGTTGTCTAGGATCACTAAGATCCAAGAGTAATAAACTTTGCACAAGCTCTGTCTCTTGGTTCACTCGCAAATCACACAGCTAGACTTCAGCTTGGAGCTAAAACACTTAGAGATGTTGAGGATTTTGAGTTTGAAAGTGAAGCATAGACTCCTTTTTAGAATGAGAACTATTTTGAATACTAAAAGGTCAAGGAGTTCATTCTTTCTAATGGTAGATGGCTCAGGAAATGCTTATATAGCCATTTGGAATGAGTATAGCCGTTGCACCTACCACTGTAGCCGTTGGACGTGTCAGAATATCAAAAATATCTAAAATACACGTTTACAACTGACTGAGCAACATAACTTAGCGATACTGATCATGTGTATGACGGACCAATTTAAGACATTTACGACGGACCAAAAAATTTGGTCTGTTGTACATGGGATTTTCAGAGAGTTTTGTCCGGCAAAGGAATGAGAGAGTTACATGTATGCCGGACCAAATTATTTGGTCCGTCATACATGGAAATTTCTAAGATCAGTAGCCAAGGTCCCTTTTTAACAAAACATAAGTTTATCCAAGCGATTTGCTTTAGTAACGGACTAAAATTTTAAACAAGAAGATTTGGTCCGTCAACAAAGGAAAAACCTTTGAATAAGAATGCGTATCTATCTTTGGAATTAATAAATAGAACTCCAAGGCTTGGTCCGGCAAAAGGCTTATAATCTAAATGAGTGCTGGACTAAAAATGTTTGGTCCGCTGAAGATGGAAATCGGAGAATGTTTTGGTCTGTTGAAGGAGTATGACTTCATATGTATGCCGGACCAGAAACTTTGGTGTGTCATACACAGAAAGACACTTGGTTGCAAGATGTCTTCAAGGAATTTTCACCAAGGACTAAAGTATGTGAAAATAAGAAGTTTGGTCCGATGAGTAGATACCTTGAAAGGAGTTTTGACAAAGAAGATTTTTAATACTGGACCAAAGAAGCTTTTGACTTAAAAGTATTTTGGTCATGTATGCAACAGACATAAGAAATGGATAGCTGAATTTTAGTCCGTTGCATATTTAGACTATTGAAATAAAGGAGAATTTTGATTCAAAGAACAATGACTAAGTGTCTTTTACTCCGAGAAATCTAATTTTGTCTTTGCCTTATGATCCAATCTACTAACTTGTGCAAAGTCCCCCTTTAGAATAGCCAAACTGAAAATAATCCTAACTATTTGACTTGAGTCAACTCCCAAGTCATAAACTAGTAACAGAACACCTTAATCTTGTTAGTCCAACTTGCTTCACCATTGATTTCAGCACAAGTTCTTCAACACTTAAGCATTATTAACTTAGTCATCAATACCAAAATTATAATAAAACATGTTAATGAAATTTGAGGGGGCCTAGATGCTATCAACTGGCCCCAGAGCAGTGTGGAAAAACCCGAGAGGGTTTTTTGGGGGATCAGGCAGGTTGGTGCTACCGGCCATGGCAGCCTGGTGCTACCGGCCGAGATGTAGCACCGATCAAAATGGCCGGCGTGAAAATTCCAGAGAGCACCTTCTTCTGGTTCGGGTGTAGGGTGGTGCTACCGGCCTGTGAGCGGTAGCACCGGCCCTTATGAGCGAGGATGAACTTTTAAATTGTATTTCTTGATAAAATTCATTGCATATCTTTTGCGACTTTGCTATGTGATGTGTTTCCTTGCTTTTGATGGTTGCAGGATGTCAGAGCTTTGTTCATCAGGGGCTTAAGTCCTATCTTCTCAGCCATGGTTTTAAGATGGGTATAGTAGACAAGACTTTGTTCATCAGACACCAAGATGTTCATTTTCTCCTTGTCCAGATTTATATGGACGATATTATCTTTGGTGGCTTTTCGCACTCTCTTGTGTCTTAGTTTTCAGATGTGATGAGTATAGAGTTTGAGATGAGTATGATGGGCGAGTTGAGCTACTTCCTCGGCTTACAGATCAAGCAGACTTGGGAGAGCATTTTGTCGTATCAAGGCAAGTACACTCGAGACGTTCTGAGGTGTTTTGACATGTCTGATGGGAAGCTGGTGATGACTTTTATGGCCACCATTGCTGTCCTCGAGCCTGATGAGGATGGTGAATCAGTTGATCAGAAGGAATTCTAGAGCATGATCGACTCCCTCATGTACCTCACTGCTTCGAGGCTGGACATATACTTTGCTGTGTGTCAGTGCGCTCAATTTCAGGCTTCTCCTCGTGCCTCTCACACCCAAGTGATGAAGCGCATCTTTAGGTACCTTCGAGCTACCCTGGATTATGGTATTTGGTACTCTTCTTCTTCTTGTCTATCCCTTAGAGCCTTTTCTGATGCAGACTTTTTTGGCTTTAGGATAGATAGGAAGAGCACTTCTAGCACTTGCCAATTCATTGGCACTTCTCTTATTTCTTGGTCATCTAGAAAATAGTCCTGAGTTGCACAGTCCGCCGCTGAGGCCGAGTATGTTGCAGCAGCTAGTTGCTGTAGTTAAGTGCTCTAGATGAGATCGATCTTGCAAAACTTTGGGTTAGAGATAGAGAGTGTTCTACTTTTCTGTGACAACACTTCTGCTATTTGCATTGCCAAAAACCCAGTGAAACACTTTAGAATCAAGCACATTGATACTAGATATCACTTCCTTAGAGACCATATGGAGAAGGGTTGTATAATACTTCAGTTTGTAGATAGTGACCACCAGATAGCCGATATCTTTACCAAGGCTTTGGATAGCTCTAGGTTCATTGCCTTGAGGAGTGAGCTTGGAGTCGTGTGCCCTTACGGCTTATCGTGAGGGGGAGTTGGTTTGTATATTATGTATTATATATATTTTTCTTCCAGCATTTCCTTTCTTTTTCATTTTCTAGGTGATATTGGGCTTAATTTTAGAGTTGTGAGTTCACTTCACTTAGACTTCTTGCATGCTTTGCATGGACCTCTCATCTTATGCTATAGGTTGCTATCATGCACAATTAGTTGTTCTCTCTTCTCTCTAGGTTGAGTTCCCTCACAATCTTATAAGTCTAGTAGGTGTTGGACCCCTGGGTATACAGGGTCTGTGTGCACTCCTTAGGTGAGATCTAGAGTGAGCTTCCCTATATGAGTCATTAGGGAAGATGAGGGCGAGTCTAAGCCATAGTGTTTCTGTTCTATCTTTCCTATACTCTATAGCTACCTAGTTTCCAGTTTTCTCGACTTCTTCTCATTCTGTATTTTTGGTTTATATTGAGTTCATTTGGGTTTTCCTTGTGCCTAATTCTGCTAATAACTCAGTTTAACCATATTTGTGCTTAAAATTGATTCACTTGTTGAGGGGGAATTTGGGAATCAGTTCATGCATTGCATATAGACTACATTTTCTGTTTTATGAGCTTTGTCTTTTATGCAAATGATTTACTCATCATCCTATACACCATGCTACATCATATGAAGAAAATCACTAGCTTAGATATGTTCGAGTTCATTTATCTTCCTAAGCTTACTAAAAATTACAAATTAGCTTTAAAAGAAAAACTTGATGAAACATGTTGCTTTTACTTGCTAAGTTTCTTCTCTAGGAGTATTTGCCATTATTTGTGAAATTTTGGAATTCTCTAGAGTCCCTATAGCAACTGGGGTGAAACTTATTTGATCCATAATTGAGTCCTTCATTTGCTCATAAATCAATGTGCTAAAAATGAAGATTAAGCAAAAATGACTTTATTTGTACGCATTAGACTTAACACCTTACATTCACAAGACAGCCTCTCATTGCACTTGCGATGAATTTGGAATACATCGTGTATGACCAAGACCATCCTTTTAATAGCTCCTCTTAAGATGATTGAATATGGCTTAAGTCAATTGCTTTAAAAAATGCAAATAAAAAAAATAAGTGGGTAAAGAATACAAATAATGTCAAATATTTGCACCGCGCTATGTCTTTCAAAGTCTTGAAGAAAAATTTGTATTAATTGAAAAATGAGCTCAAGGATCTTGTATGCACTTCTAGATTCCCCAAAGTGTTGAGTAGGTTGAACTCCAGGTTTTCCATTTCATGCTTTGAGTGGCTTTGCTTCTAGTTTTGAAACTAATACTAAGTGTTGCACTTGTCAAATCTTGCTAAAAATGATATATTCAAAACTAAGCTTGCTAGCAAAATTTGTTATTTGCACTCGGACATGTCCTAGTTTAGTCAAATTTGACATTAACAAGCTTGGTGTCATATCTTGTCATTATGATGATCACTTGGATAATCTTTAAAGCTATGTAGATGCGTTTCATTCATCCATACTAGAAAAAGGGGGAGAAAATATAGAAATATTGATGCCTATATTGTCAAAAGGGGGAGAAAATTGTAAAAAAGGCATCATTAAAAAAAAAAGGAATTGCATCTTGGATCTTTTGATTTTGGTGAAAACTTGTTAATCTTAATAATCACAAGCATTTGTGAGCTTTCATTGGAGTTTTAGAGATTTTGTGGAAAACTTGTTCTTTCTATTGCTGTGGAATATAAGAACTCGGGTACCCTCATAACAGGCCCAAGAGGAAGGCCCAGAAGATACTCCCCATGTCAGGCCTCGCTGCCGTACGCAAGGGAACATATCCTAAAGGAAGTTGAACTCATTTTTAGATATGATAGATACGGTTGAAATCCGAGTCGTTGATAGGGTAGATAAAGATGTAAACTCTATCTTGTAACCGATCGGAATCTCTTAACCGATCAGGACTCTGTAAGCCGCCCCACCCCCGCTATATAAGGGAGAGGGCGGGTAACGGCATAGGGACCCGATCAAGCCATAGAGAACACTTCATATTGCCCAGAGCATACGGCGCTTTGAGTAACATCTGATCCAAGAGATCCGCATAATCCCAGTACACAGGATTAGGGTATTACCTCCATCGCTGAGGGCCTGAACCTGTTTAAACCCCTTGTCTTGTGTGACCTTCGAGTTTGAGATCAAGCGCCTACCCCATAAATTCATTGCCGACTACAAAAGTCGGCGGTTAGCGCGCCAGTAGAAGCGCTTCAATCTGCTCCTCTGACTTCGATGGTATCAACGGCAGATTCACCGCCACTTTCATCTCGGCGGGCTTTCCGTTTGGGCTTTGGATTTCGTAACTAATATGCATGGAGAGCTTGTCGGCTGGATAAAGATCGGATCAATCTGGCGAGAATCCAGACAAACCATCTCGGTACATTACAGCGACTTACGGAAAACGATCGGCTCCATTAGGAGCGATCTGCGATTTCGAGCATCTTCTCAATTGAAGGACGGAAGATCAATCTCCATCAAGAAGATCGTGGCGTCGCGGAGGAAGATCGGCGTAAGGTAAGGAGATCGGGCGCGGTCTCTCCGCTCTTTGGGTTACAACGTCCGGGAGGACATCACGCAATCTAAGTTGGGAGATCGATCCGTCTTCCGCACGCCGATGCAAAGCGTCGTCGCCGAAGACGCTCCTCGACACGCTGGACCCGATGATTGCATCGGATAGTCCAGCAGCCCCGATCGTGGCTCACATCAGGGCCATGGTGACGGCGGCAGCTATCCAGCAAAATCAGGAGAAGCCGTTTGGAGAAGCACACTCGCCCTCCAACGCGGCCACTCGCGTCGCCAGCGATCGATCGCAACGGCGAGGCGTTGGCGATCGGCACCACGCACCGCCACCGAGACGCTCGGCGGATCCTGACCGCGACCTCGCCAGATATCACGGCGAGCGGCGAGGCGAAGCGAGGAAGAAAGACGCGGACGCGGGCGGCGACTCTGCGTTCGACAAAAGCTACGATCGGCGAACGGCCAAATGCACGATGACCACGGCGATCACGAATTCATCATCGCCGGGTGAAAGTGGCGACGAACGCCGAGCCAATGACTCGCGCGCCGAACCTCACCCCGACGTTTTGACGGTCATCACCGAGCTAAAAGAGTGCCACGCCGGAGTCCACCCCAGCAAGATGAAAGATCCATCTATGGGATTCGAGCGTTCACTCCCCGGCTTGGCCGAGTGGTTTGGCCCGAGGGGTTCAACCCCAAAGGCATTGTGAAGTTCGACGGGGAACGAGATCCAGAAGCTTGGTTGCGGTCTACATGGCGGTCAAAGGCGGCAGTGGAAATCGGGCCGTCATGGCGAACTATTTGCCGGTCAATTTCAGCCCCTCAACACAAGCATGGCTCACGGGCCTCCCTGCCAACTCAGTGGACTCCTGGAGTGACCTATGCGAGCAATTCATCGCCAACTTTCAGGGGACCTATGAGAGGCCCGGTACTCCGTGGGATCTGTATCAACTGCACCAGAAGAAGGGTGAAATGCTGAGAGATTTCATCCGGCGCTTCATGCAGAAGAAGAACACCGTCAGAGACGTGTCAGAAGCGGTGGTGGTGGCGGCCTTCGAGAAAGGGTAGCGATCTGATCTTATTAAAAAATGTCGAAGCCCCGACCTCCGTAAAAGAAATGTTTGCGTTAGCCGACCGCTCGTCACGGCCGGATGCTCTGGCCGGCGGCTAGAAGATCATCCTCCACAAAAGAGCAAGGGCGATAAGCCCGAGTCCTCTAAACACAAGGATAGGAAGCTCAAGGGCGAGGAGCTGGTCGCGGTAGCCGAGCATAACCGACCCCGAGCCACTCGAAGAGAGGCACCCGACTACAGCGCCGTCATGGAGGCGATCTGTCCTTTCCATCCCAAGGGAAAACACGCAGCCAAGGACTGCTTCACTCTGAAGCGTTTTGCGCGCGAAAGTCAACGGCAACCGGCCCCAGCCAAGGACGAAGTTGCTCCAGCAAAGAAGAAGGAACTCCCGGATGAAGAAGATTTCCAGGAGCCCGAGCAAGAACTAAACTACATCTACGGGGGCTCAACTGGATACGAGTCCAAGCGGAAGCAAAAACTTACCGCTCAGGAGATCAACGTAGTGAAACCAGCGACTCCTCAATTTCTAAAATGGTCAGAGGTCCCGATCACCTTTGACCGTAGAGATCACCCCTGCCGGGTCCCATATCTGGGTAAGTTTCCTCTCGTTCTTGACCCGGTTGTGCGTAGTGTGAAGCTCAAGAGGGTTCTGATCGACGGCGGAAGTGGGCTCAACGTCCTGTTCGCCAGAACTTTCGACAACATGAGCATCCCCCGTTCGGAGCTGAGGCCAAGCACCCGGCCTTTCCACGGAGTAATCCCCGGGGCGTCCTCATTCCCCCTCGGACAGATTTCATTACCTGGTACGTTCGGGACCAAGGATAATTTTTGGACCGAATTCATCAATTTTGAGGTAGCCAATTTCGAGACGGCGTATCATGCCATCTTGGGAAGGCCTGGCCTAGCCAAATTCATGGCCATACCTCATTACACTTACTCGGTGTTGAAGATGTCGGGACCCAAAGGAGTCATCGCACTCCGTGGCGATATCAGGCAATCCTCACAATGCGATCGGGAAAATCATGGACTTGCCGAATTACAGGAAGCAGGTACCCAGGCAAAAAAAATCCGGGCGGAGGCTGCCACGCTTCAAGACGAAGGAGAAGTACCATCAAAAAAGCAGGCCACCTCGGGAATTAAGCCTGGCGAAGGCACTAAAAGGATCATTCTTGACCCGTCTGACATGTCTAGAACAACCGTGATCGGGACAGGGCTCGAGGACAAATAGGAAAGCGTGCTTGTCACCTTCCTCCAAGCTAACAGGGACATCTTCGCCTGGAAACCATCAGATATGCCAGGTGTACCAAGGGAGGTGATCGAGCACTCTCTCCATGTTGATGAGAAATCAAAACCCGTCAAACAAAGGCTTCGGCGGTTCGCTCCGGATCGTCGGAACGCCATAAAACAGGAAATCACGAAACTCCTAGCCGCAGGTTTCATCAAAGAAGTGTATCATCCTGATTGGTTAGCGAATCCTGTATTAGTTCAAAAGAAGAATAAAACTTGGCGCATGTGCGTTGATTATACTGATCTCAACAAGGCGTGCCCGAAGGATCCTTTTGGCTGCCCGAATCGATCGGTGGTAGACTCGACCGTGGTTGTGAAATTTTGAGTTTTCTTGGCGCTACTCGGGTTATCACAGTTCGCCTAAAGGAGGAAGATCATATCAAGACCTCATTCATCGGGCCTTTGAGCTTCTTTGTTACACCACGATGGCATTCGGGCTAAAAAACGCTGGTGCGACCTATCAGCGTGCGATACAGCGGTGTTTTCATGCCCAGCTCGGGCGCAACGTGGAGGCGTATGTAGATGACGTTGTCGTAAAAACTCGGGAAAGGAAAGATCTTATCATCGACCTAGCCGAGAATTTCGAAAGTTTAAGGGCCTTCAACATGAAGCTGAATCCTGATAAGTGTGTTTTCGGAGTATCTTCGGGAAAACTGCTCGGATTTATCATGTCACAACGAGGCATCGGAGCCAACCCGGAGAAAGTCAAGGCCATATCAAATATGCAACCGCCAACTAGCCAAAAAGACGTCCAGAAGCTTACGGGGTGCATGGCCGTTCTAAGCAGGTTCATCTCCCGACTGGGTATGCGAGGTATGCCTTTCTTCAAACTACTCAAGAAACAAGATAAGTTCCAGTGGACATCGGAAGCGCAACAAGCATTCGAAGATCTGAAGACCTTCCTGACGACACCTCCCGTATTAGTCTCGCCAATACCAGAAGAACCCCTGCTACTTTATATCGCGGCAACGACACATGTAGTCGGCCTGCGATCATCGTTGAAAAGGAGGAAGCGGCTCGGCGCGACGAAATCCGACACCGGTTTGCCGTTAGTGAAGTCCTAAGTGAATCCAAGGGACGGTATCCACAAGTGCAGAAGCTACTATATGCCGTACTCCTTACATCTCGCAAACTTAAACACTACTTCCAAGAGCATGCCATTATGGTAGTCACTTCCTTCCCGATCGTAGACATACTTCACAACCAGGAGGCCACTGGAAGAATTGCCAAATGGGCAGTTGAACTCGGGGCCTTTGACATTCAATTTAGGCCCCGCATGGCCATCAAATCCCAAGCACTCGCTGACTTTACGGCCGAGTGGACATAATTACAGCACCGTGCAATCACCAAAAATCTCGAGTATTGGATGATGTACTTTGATGGCTCCCTCATGCTCAACGGCGCGGGGGCTGGTATAGTACTCATATCACCGAGTGGAGAAAGGTTGAGGTATGTCCTCCAAATATTTTTTCCTGCTTCCAACAATGCCGCCGAGTATGAGGCACTCATTCACGGACTCCGTATCGCCATATCTCTCGGCATTTGGCGACTGGCGGTTCACGGAGATTCAATGCTCGTGGTCAATCAAGTGCAGAAGGAATGGTCTTGCATCGTGGACAACATGGCAGCATATTGCCAAGAAGTGCGCAAGCTAGAAGGCAACTTCGATGGACTCGAGCTCATTCACGTGCTTCGACGGGACAACGAAGCGGTAAGCAATTGGCGAAGATGGGATCCTGCCGGTCGAGTACCGTGGGAATATTCGTGGAAGAAATTCATAAACCCACGATCGGCGCTTCGGCCAAAAGCGAGCGATCCGATGAGAAAAGGGGAAGAGGCAGAGGTCTTGATTATTACCCCAGTTGGACATCTCCATACAGACTACGACAAATGACAAGCTACCCGAGGATCGCGTCAAGCCGAGCGGATCATGCGTCGAAGCAAGAGTTATATAATCGTTGGAAAGGAGCTTTATCGTAAGAGCTCCTCGGCATCTTCGACGATGCATATCGAACAAAAGGCAAAGACACGCTCAAAGAAATCCACTCGAAATTTGTAGGAACCATGCGGCATCATCGACCACAGTCGGAAAAGCCTATCGCCAAGGGTTCTTTTGGCCGATTGCCGTCACAGATCACGGAGGACATCGTGCGGACATCGAAGGATGTCGATTTTTGCACGCCAAATGAACAAGCCAGCGCGAGAACTACAGACTATCCCGATTACATGGCCATTTGCGGTGCAGGGGCTCGACATGGTGGGACCTTTGAAAAAGGCTCAAGGAGGCTATACTCATCTCTTAAATCGCCGTTGATAAATTCACCAAATGGATTGAGGCCAAACCGATCGCCACCATTACGGCGGCAAAGGCGAAAAATTCTTTCACGAGATCGTGGTTAGATTTGGCGTACCAACCGAATCATCACGGATAATGGCACTTTCGATTCGAGGCGAAGTATTTCAAGATTGGTGTGAGGAGTGGGCATAAAAATTTGCTTCGCGTTAGTCGCGCACCCCCGAAGTAACGGACAGGTTGAGCGAGCTAATGGTATGGTGCTCCAAGGCATAAAAGCAAGAATTTTCGATTGACTCCAACCATATGCTACGGTGGGACAAAGAAGCGCCTTGATGCTGCAGGGGCTACGAACTACCCAATGAGCAACCGGGCGATCACCTTTCTTCTGGTATATAGCACGAAGCGGTCTTACTAACGAGTTAGAATTCGGATCCCGCGGGTTCGGAGTTATGAAGAGATCGCTTGAAAGGCGATCGGCTAGAAGACCTCGGCAGTTGGAAGAAGCCGGGGATATCGCAACAATTCGTTCGGCAAAATACCTCCAAGGCTTACGACGTTATCATGGGCGCAATGTAAAAAGCCGTGCGTTCTCCAAAGGAGATCTAGTCCTACGGAGGAATCAAAAGAGCGAACATAAACTCTCCCCAAGTTGGGAGGGCCCTTACATCATCGATGAAGTAATTCGTCCCGGAGCTTATAAACTTAAGCGAGAAGATGGATCGACAATCAGCAATACTTGGAATATAGAACAGCTACGTCACTTTTTCACTTAAATTTTTGTACTTCTGTTTAATCCTTTGTGAATAAAAGTTCGATTGAAAAAGTCGTTTTCATATAACCACTTTTACAATCGTGAATTCGAGTGCTTCGCTCTTATGTTAAGACTCAGGGACAAGATCCATGAATCATATCCCAGAGCCTGGGGGCTGGAGTCAGATGAACAAAGATCACTAGTCAAACCACTCGAAGATATATATTTTCATGAAGAAAAAACAAGGAACACTTTTTATGCCTTTAAAGGTCAAGAGTCTCTACAATCGACAAAGAAGTATCCCTGACTTCCTCCCAGAGCTCGGCAGCCCGATCTTCGTCAACATCGCGAGCGTAGCCTTCCCTAAGGGCCTCAAGATCCACTCGGGGATAGAGGGACTTGGTGATCGCCAGTGTCTGGCTAGCACCGTTAGCCGCTATTTCCTTCAGCAGATTCTTGAGGGCCCCCGGGGCTTCCTTTAGCCGGACGACGACCTCACCCCAGCTGAGTGGCCTCTCGCCACTTGGATGAAGCGAACTAAGCGAGGGGCTAGAAGCGTCCTGGGCTCGATCTGAAGTTTGAGAACCTTAACTCTCTCACGAAGGCGGCGTATTGCGCTGAGTTTTGACCTTATAATCTGCAAAGCAAAGCGTTAGAGAAGATAGTAAAGGATCAAGCAAAGACTAGTTGTGACTACACCTTCAAAATCCTTCTCGGCTTCACTCGGGAATCTTCCACGGCTTTAAGTTTTCCTTGAACTTGAGAGCGAATCCGAGGAGCAAACACGAAAATCGGCAAGATAGTCGACTAGCGAAAAACATGAAAACAACCCAAGAGATAGCTACCTCGGAGAGAGCGGTGACATCCAGATTCTCTGGCGCGAGCGTTTTGTTACGCTTACGATGTCCGGAGTTGGACCGAAGGATTGCAGCTCGGCCGTATACTCGGCTTTGATGTGTGCTAGGTCGGCCAAATACTCCTGGTGCGTCCGGATTTCAGGGAGCATCCTTTGAATGTACTCGGACTTTCGCTCGAAGCGCTCCCCTATTTTCTATAATCATCATAGCAAAAGGTAAACGCGTGGAAGAAGGGAGGAATGTAACATCCCAAAATTTGGTTTAATTAAGTTTTATTGTTTAAAAGTGCATTTGTGATTTTCTGGAATTTATTTAGATTTTTCTGGATTTACTGGAATTAATTTTAAATCAAGTTTATTGCCTTTTGTTCAAATCTATTTAAATCTATGCAAAGTTAAAATAAAATTTTGCCAAAAATATTTTATTTAAGCCCAGAATGTTTCAAAGTATTTCAGAGATTTTTCTTGGATTTTTCCTGATTATTTTATTGCCTAAAACAAATTAAATGAATTTCTGGAATTATTTAAAATGAAAAACCTTTTGAAAAACCTCACGAGCGATAATGGCCTCGGCAGGTGTCTTTGTCTTGTGAGGCCGGAGAAGCGCGCCCATTTGGCCCATCTCGGGTAAACCCTAGGCGATTGAATCTGCGCCGTTGGATCTGGATCGGATGATCATGGATGAAGCGTACCGGTTCGGGATTTGGGAGATCTTCGCCGTTGGAAAGAAATCGTGGGCGGTTAGGATTAGATCGTGGTTGTGTGATCGTGACCGTTGGAGCGGAATCGAGCAGTGAGGTTGTCGTCTCCGTCTGAACTCGAGTCCGCGCCCGACACGACTTCGCCGCGGGAAAGCCTAGGTTTTCGTTTTTAAGCGCGTTTGCCGAGGTTATAAAAGGAGGGGTAGCGCCCGAGGTTCATCTGTGTCTTGCGCGTCTTTTGGTCGGCAAGGTTTCGCGAGCCGTCGTCACGCATCGAGAGGAGCTCGTCGGAGTTGAAGTTTGCGGCCGCCGCGGTTTTGGCCTTGGATCGTCGCCGATCTGTGGTTTCGGCGTTTTGGTCCCGGATTCGAACTTCGTCGGGTGTGCGCATCCATTCGTCACTTCTTTTAAATCGAGGATCTGGCGGAACACCGTCGCCGAGTCTTCTTCTTCATCTCGGTGGACTTCCTCGCCGTCGCCGCCGCGAGCCGGGTGAGTTCGTGGCCGTTAGATCCGGATGAGCGGAGGATCGAGCAGCGTTACGCGCATCTGCCGCCGTTCGATCGGATCGGGCGTGGATGCATGCCGCGTGTCGTGCATCGGTGGTCGGCGCAACCAATCGAAACAAGGCGGCGTGTCGGGTGCGGTACCGCCGGCGTCATCTGTTGGGTTCACGGTGGACGGAGGAGGTCCGTGGATCGGTCTATGCACCGAGGCCACGCGCGTCGACTTCGATTGAATGCAGTTCATTGCGGCGTCATCGCGACGTCATGATGGCGCAATAAATCAGTTTTCGTTTTAAAAATAAATCTGTTAATTTCAATTTCGATTTTACGATTTGATTTATTTCAAACTTCAAAAGGCTATATCTTTTGCAATTTAACTCGATTTGAGTGATTCAAATTTCTAAAAATTTGTAAAATTGAGATATATTTAATGGTGAATTTTATTTGATTTTGGAGTTCAATTGCTCTCTGTTTTGGTATTTATTTGCTTTTCTCCTTGATGCAGCGTAGACATTGAATTGTGCGACGCTTCGGAGGAAGATCAAGCAACCCAAGAGCAAGCTTCAGATCAAGATCAGGACCTATTCCAAGGCAAGTTGTGCTTTGATCATGTTGAACCCATGTTTATAAAATTGCTATATTTGTTTTACCCTATTGCATATGCTTCAAATATACAATTGTTTCAAATTAGATTGGGATTAGCTAATATACCAGATTGATCTATACCCTACCTTGTCATTGTATGCCATGAACCATTGTCACCCTAGATTGGTTAAATATAGTTGGTTAATAATTATAATCAACATTGGAGGTTTAGACCGTATTAGTTGCTTAGCTTTGCCACGTCATCACATGTATCAGAATCATTGATAATTAATCTTGATTAATGGAATATGGAACAATGTTATGAACTTGTGTGTCATGTGGGATCACACGATGAGATTGAGTTGTTGTGGTGAGTCATGTCACATAGCGATGTTGAATTTTGATGGCACGTGGTGCTTGGTAATCAACTGGGTGATGATAATTTAGATTGGGGCAAGTGGCAAGGGGCGAGGAGGCCAAGGTGGGCCCAATGGGCAGAGGGTATGTGGATGTCTTGCCTTGATCACACTAAGGACTTAACCTTGCAAGCCTTTGACCTGAGTCAATCATGCAACCACATGTCTGGTATGGGCCAGCCTAGCTGAGTAAATTGCAATGTCTTGATTTTGGTACTATCGTGGGCGGTGTGAGTTCGAGTTATGGTGTAATTCACATGGCGCAAGAGGGGGGCCCTGGTTATGGTTTTCAGACCCACTAGTGTTGAAACCTTAGCGGGTAGTATCCGGTTAAGCCAGAGCATTGTAAAGGCTTTGTTATGATCACTCGCCTTGGTGGTGTTTGGT
This sequence comes from Otatea glauca, assembly GCA_036346275.1. NCBI lineage: Eukaryota > Viridiplantae > Streptophyta > Magnoliopsida > Poales > Poaceae > Otatea > Otatea glauca. The sequence continues at coordinate 37,378,582 of CM070715.1, read as the reverse complement.
TGTATCACGTGGGTAAAGTGCATAACCTCTGCAGTGTGAAACTATTCGGATAGCCGTGCTCGCGGTATTGAGCAATGCTCGGAATTCTGATTAAGGTTAGCTTAATTAATTGGACAACATGGTTGGGATGGCGGAATGCCATATGGAAGATGAAATTTGACTTAGGATTGGAAACTTGGTTTACTTGAGAAATCTGAAGTTATTTATTATTGCTATTTGTTTTACATTCTTTACAATCTATTTCTTGTATTTGTTCATAAATCTTGCTTATTGCAAAATAGCCATGATAGCCTATCCATTGGAATAAGCCTTACATATAGATACATAGAATTGCATTCATGCACAACTTGTTGAGTGCTTTAAGTACTCACCCTTGCCAAACAACAATAATCAACAGTTGAAGAATCTACACATGTTGGAAGAGGAAGTCGAGAAGACCACGAGTCATTAGGGTCCGAGCCTTGTCGGTTGCTGTGGTGAACCGATGAGCTATCTACGTTTCTATTTTCCATTGCTTAATCATTAGTTATATTTTCGGTCTTGCCTGCGTGGCTTAATAATGTAAGTTGGTCATAAGATCATACCTTTAGTTATATCAATGAATGAACTATTATTCATTATCGTTGAGTATGATGTGATATGTACCAATGTTGAGTGTGTGCACTAGCGTTGATCACAGGAATAGTGCGGTAAACACGGTGGGTTCGAATCGATGGATTCGGGTCCTTCTGAGGTGGTATCGAGCATCTTGTTGTAGGTCTTGGCCCTAGATAGTGTGGAGGTGTCTGTGTGAGTCCAAAACTATTTTCTAAAGAAAATCTAAACATGACTAATGAAACACTCTCGACTCATCTCATTCTCTACTTCTCGCCTTTGCTGAATTTACCGTTTTACTTGCCGTTTTGGGTGGAGCTCTTATTCAAAGTTCTTGTGGAGCGGATCCGATTGTTCGACCTTGAGTCGGTGGCGGCTCGCCATGGAGATGTGGAGAGTACTTGGGCGCTTGGGGCTTCTACCGTCCGCTTTCCGAGGAGGCGGTGGTCGATTAATGGTGTACACCGGGATTTATTTGCAAGGCGATTATCTCGCTCGGGAGAACGAGGAAGCTAGCAGGCCAATCAACATCTCAGCCAGAAGATTCTCGTATGAGGTTGCAATTGAGGAGGTGGCCCGACTTGCTCTTCGCCGTGTCTGCCGCGACTACGCCGACGAGCTTCACGACTCGATGTTCGCCTTCACCCAGACGTTCAAGCATGCCGACGCCGACGGATCGTGGAGAGCGAGTGTGCCATCTGCGGTACACCTTGCGGAGTTCGCCCTTGCCGGAGGATCATATGAGAGATACTACTCGGGAGCTAGAGGCGTATGCGAGGCACTCAGTGGCGAGCGGGGAGCTTGAGGTGACCGTGCTTGACCATCGGGATGATCAGGGTGGGAGAGGCCCTAGAGGCGGTCGAGGACGAGTGGGCGCGTGACTCGAGAAGTTCGAGAGCCAGCAGAGGAGTCAGGGAGGATCGGAGGAGCGAGAGTGGGAGCGGAGGAGTCTGAGACCCGTTGTTGCGAGAGGACCAGTAGTAGGTCATCGGGATAGGTTTGCTCCTATGCCCGCTCATCCGCCGGTGTATGCGCGGATCGACCTCGGCCGAGGTGGTGGATGAGTGAGTGTCGACCTTGGAGCTGTGTTGAGACTCGAGTGTGAGTCGCGTCTTTAAGTTAGTTTTACCTTTCTAGTTGGCGTTAAGGTTTAGTGTTTAGTTTGCTTCTTAGTATTCTTTGAGTGTGCGGTATGTGTTGCAAAGCTTGTAGGCTTAAATAAGCGACCATACCAAGAATAAATAAAGAATTATTTCAATTGGGTATAACCTATCTCCCGCTTTAGAAATTCTTACTTCTTATCTATGCTACATCTACCTTCCCTAAACCTAAGAGGCAATCATCAGATGGTGAATACTCGAGGGAACAATGGAGCTTGAAAGTGGATCTGCGCCCGAGCGACAACACCAGCGACGGAGGCAGCCCTCAACCACCGTCGGTGACATGCGAGAACACAGGGCGTTTCTTGCCGCGTAGACTCAACTAATGCAGACTATGATGCAGCAGATGACCAATGCAGCAGCAACCAACAACAACCCTGTAGCTCAGAACAACCATGGTGGACCCCGACCTCACTCAAAGCTATCAGATTTTATGAGGACTCGGCCACCAACTTTTTCAGGGAATGTGAACCCTTTGGAAGCCGATGACTGGCTTAGGACAATTGAGAAGAAGCTGCACATCACTCAGTGTGAGGGCAATGAGAAGGTGCTCTACGCCTCTCATCAACTTGAAGGAACCGCCGCAGAATGGTGGGAGAATTACTGTGCCGCTCATGGAGCCCCACAAGAGATCACCTGGGAGGAGTTTACTAATGCTTTCCGCCAAGATATCATGTTCGGAGGAATGATGGACCTTAAGAAGGAAGAGTTCAGGGCTTTGAAACAAGGAGGCCAACCAGTGGCCGAGTACCTGAACAAGTTTACTCAGTTAGCTCGCTATGCCCCTGAAGACGTAGCGACAGATAAAGCTAGGCAGTCTCGTTTCATGAAGGGACCAATTCAGATCTGCAGTGGGGTGATCACCCACAATTTTCCAAATTTTCAGGAACTAGTCAATAAAGCTTTGATCCTAGAAGATAAGCGCAAAGAGCTGGGTGAAAACCGTAAGCGCTTAATAACTAATCAGGGTGGACGTCCAAACCATCTACGTTTAAGGATGTCACCACAACAATTTGCTAGATTCCAACCACCACCGTGAACAAGACATCAACCCCTGCACCTCGCCACCAATCGAACTTTCGGACACGGCCGACAGGGCAACAATGCGCGAGAGAGGAATCAGCGATCTGCCGTGAAAAGATGCTATACATGCAATGAGTCAGGGCACTTTTCTAATAGGTGTCCACAGAAGGGAGGCATTACGCTAGTTCGTTTCAACTTGGGAACCACACCTGCCAAAGCACCAGCCTCAGGAGGAAATCGTGCGCGGTCAAGCTGGAGCAACCCGCAATCAACGGTCGTGGAAGGATCAACCACATCACCGCGATGGAGCTCGGGAGGCTACGGGCGTCGTCTTGGGTAAGTTTACGTCAACTCGATTACTGCTACTGATTTGTTTGATTCTGGAGCTTCGCATTCGTTTGTTTCTCAAAGTTTTGCAACCAAGAATGGATTTCAAGTGGTGAATCTTAAGTGTGTGCTCTTAGTCCAAGCCCGAGGATCTGAGCTTAGATCTAGCCTTGGGTGTTTGGGAGCTAAGTTGCTTATGGATGGGATAGAATTCTAGCAAATCTTATCTTGATAGATCGCAATCTCTAGACGTCATCCTTGGAATGGATTGGCTGTCTAAGCATAAGGCCGTTTTGGATTGTGGCCAAGGATCGTGACTTTGGAAGACCCTAGTGGCAAGAAAGTAGAGTTTCAAGCGACCGCGATTCGCGATGGGCGATTAATGGTCAGCGGCGTGAAAGCCATCGGCATGGAAGATGTGCGATGGCGAGAGAATACCGGATGTGTTTCGGAAGATTTGCGGGATTGCCACGGACCGTGATATCGAGTTCGTGATCGAGTTAGCGCCAGTGCAAAGCACCGATATCAAAAAGACCATATCGGATGCCTACCGACGAGTTAGTGGAAATGAAGAAGCGATTGAGGCGCTAGAGAAAGGTTTCATTAGACCAAGTTCATCGCCGTGGGAGCCCGGTTTTGTTTGTTAAGTAAAAGGGCGGAAGTCTTAGAATGTGCATCGATTATCGTGCCTTGAATGAAATAACGATCAAGAATAAGTATCCGTTGCCGGGATCGATGACTTATTTGATCGATTAAGAGGAGCTGGAGTTTTCTCCAAGATAGATCTTCGTTCGGTACCATCGATTGAAGATCCGAGCGGAGGATGTGCCTAAGACTGCGTTTTCTATGCGATATGGACATTATGAGTTCTGATCATGTCATTTGGATTGACTAATGCCCGGCATATTTTATGAACATGATGAATAAGGTTTTCATGGAATATTTGGATAAGTTTGTTGTAGTCTTTATAGGCGATATCTTGGTTTACTCGAAGACGGAGGAAGAGCATGCGAACATCTCGAGAATGGTTTTAGAGAGGTCTGCGAGAACATCACCGTATGCTAAGTTTAGCAAGTGTGAATTTTGGAAGGAGAAAGTGGAATTTCTTGGTCATGTAATGACTACTAAAGGAGTAGCGATTGACCCAAGCAAAGTGGGCCAGATGTTGCATTAGGAGCAACCAAAGTCATTACCAGATCCGTGTTTTCACAGGAATGGCGGGATATTACCGTCGGTTCATAGAGGATTCTCAACGATTGCTAAACCCCTTACGCGATTGTTAAAGAAAGAAAAGAAGTTTGCATGGGCGCTAGAGTGCGAGAAAAGCTTTATGGAGTTAAAGAAGCGTTTAACAACAGCCCCCGTATTAGTGTTGCCAGATGTGCAGAATGGATTTGATATTTATTGCGATGCTTCAAAGCAAGGCTTGGGATGCGTGTTAATGCAAGAAGGCAAAGTCATTGTTTACGCGTCAAGACAGTTAAGACCGCATGAAGTGAATTACCCAACGCATGATTTGGAATTAGCTGCCGTAGTGCATGCTTTAAAGATATGGCGTCATTATCTCATAGGAAATAGATGTGAGATATATACAGACCATAAGAGCCTGAAATACATATTCACTCAAGCAGATCTGAATATGAGACAGCGAATGTCGCTAGAGCTAATTAAGGATTATAATGTGGGAATCCATTATCATCCCGGAAAAGCCAATGTGGTGGCAGATGCTCTAAGTCGAAAGAGCCATAGCGCAAATACGCTAACAATGGAGGATCAACCAGAACTATGCAAGGAATTTCAGAAGCTAAGGTTGGAAGTCGTTCAAGGAATGGTAAGCTGCACTAGAAGTGAAGCCAACCTTTGGAGGAACAGTTGGAAAAGGCGGAAGGATGACGATAAAATTTCTAAGATTAAGGCTAAAAAGGAAGAAGGCCTAGCCGTAGATTTCACTCTGAATGAGCAAGGGACCATGTTCTTCAATGGCGGATTTGCGTCTTGGGATAAAAGGAGCTAAAGCAATTGATTCTTGAGGAAGCTCACGATTCAAGTACTCAATTCATCCAGAAGTGCTAAGATGTACGAGGATTTGAAAGAGAGATTTTGGTGGCCTAATATAAAGCGTGAAGTAGTGAACATGTTGCTTTATGTGACGTATGTCGAGGGTAAAAGCCATGCACCAAAGACCACCGATGCATTGCGTAGTTGAAAATTCGGAATGGAAGTGGGAGGAAATCGGAATGGATTTTATTACGGTTTACCTAAAACTCGAGAGGTTCACGATTCCATTTGGGTTATTGTGGATCGTCTAACCAAGGTCGCCCATTTTATCCCAAAGAAAGACCACTTACTCGGAGATCGTTTAGCGAGTTGTACATGTCAAGGATTGTATGCTTGCATGGAGTGCCCAAGAAGATTGTGTCGAACGAGGGACCCAATTTACCTCGAGATTTTGGAATAAGTTGCGAAGCAATGGGAACTCGTCTGAATTTTAGTCTGACATATCACCCGCAGAGCGGATGGTCGATGAAAGAGTAAATCAGATTTTAGAGGATATGTTGAGAGCTTGTGCTTTAGCTTATGCTACATCTTGGGATAAAAGTTTGCCATATGCAGAATTCAGTTACAATAATAGTTACCAAGCTAGCCTACAGATGTCACCGTTCGAGGCATTGTATGGACGTGCTTGTCGTACACCGTTGAATTGGAACGAAACGGGAGAACGTTTGGTGTTTGGGCCAGATATTCTCGAGGAGGCAGAAAGACAAGTTGCAATGATCAGAGAGAGGTTGAAGATAGCACAGTCAAGACAGAAGAGTTACGCAGACAACCGTCGTCGAGATTTGAGTTTTGAACCAGAAGATCATGTGTATCTCAGGGTTACCCCTCTTAAGGGCGTTAAAAGATTTCACGTTAAATGGAAGCTTGCGCCAAGATATATTGGTCCGTTCAAGATTCTGAGCCGTCGAGGAGAGGTAGCTTATCGATTAGAATTGCCTCGATCCTTGGCGAGAGTGCATGATGTATTCCATGTGTCGCGGCTTAAGAAGTGTCTCGAGTGCCAACAGAGCAAACCCGTTGGATGCAATAGAGTGCAAGAAGATTTGACTTACAAAGAGCAACGGTCGAATTTTGGATGTTATGGTGCGCAAGACCAGAAACAAGTCTATTCGCTTTTGCAGAGTGCAGTGGAGCAATCATTCCGAAAGTGAAGCCACTTGGGAGCGAGAAGAAGATTTGAAGTCAGAATTTGCGAACCTATTCTCTAGTTAGCCCGAAATCTCGGGTCGAGATTCTGTTAAGGGGGGGAGGTTTGTAACATCCCAAAATTTGGTTTAATTAAGTTTTATTGTTTAAAAGTGCATTTGTGATTTTCTGGAATTTATTTAGATTTTTCTGGATTTACTGGAATTAATTTTAAATCAAGTTTATTGCCTTTTGTTCAAATCTATTTAAATCTATGCAAAGTTAAAATAAAGTTTTGCCAAAAATATTTTATTTAAGCCCAGAATGTTTCAAAGTATTTCAGAGATTTTTCTTGGATTTTTCCTGATTATTTTTTGCCTAAAACAAATTAAATGAATTTCTGGAATTATTTTAAATGAAAAACCTTTTGAAAAACCTCTGAACAGTAATGGGCTCGGCCCGTGTACTGTGCGCGCGTGGCCCGAAGAAGCGCGGCCCATTTGGCCCATCTCGGGTAAACCCTAGAGCGATTGAATCTGCGCCGTTGGATCTGGATCGGATGATCATGGATGAAGCGTACCGGTTCGGGATTCGGGAGATCTTCGCCGTTGGAAAGAAATCGTGGGCGGTTAGGATTAGATCGTGGCTGTGTGATCGTGACCGTTGGAGCGGAATCGAATGGCTGAGGGTTGTCGTCTCCGATGCGAACTCGGAGTCCGTCGCCGACACGACTTCGCCGCCGGGGAATGCCTAGGTTTCCGTTTTTAGCGCGTTTGCCGAGGTTATAAAAGGAGGGGGTAGCGCCGAGGTTCATCTGTGTCGCCGCGTCTTTTGGTCGGTAAGGTTTCGCGAGCCGTCGTCACGCATCGAGGAGCTCGTCGGAGTTGAAGTTTGCGACCGCGCGGTTTTGGCCTTGGATCGTCGCCGATCTGTGGTTTTTCGGCGTTTGGTCCCGGTTCGAACTTCGTCGGGTGTGCGCATCCATTGCGTCACTTCTTTTCGTCGAGGATCGCGGAACGCCGTCGCCGAAGTCTTCTTCTTCATCTCGGTGGACTTCCGCCGCCGCCGCCGCAAGCCGGGTGAGTTCGGGACCGTTAGATCCGGATGAGCGGAGGATCGAGCGCGTTACGCGCATCGTCGCCGTTCGATCGGATCGGGCCGTGGATGCATGCCGCGTGTCGTGCATCGGCGGTCGTGCGCAACCAATCGAAACAAGGCGCGTGTCGGTGCGGGTACCGCGGCATCATGGCCGGTTCACGGTGGACGGAGGAGGTCCGTGGATCGTGTCTATGCACCGAGGCCACGCGTCGGCTTCGATTGGTGCAGTTCATTGTGGCGTCATGCGGACGTCATGATGACGCAATAAATCAGTTTTCGTTTTAAAAATAAATCATTAATTTCCAATTTCGATTTTCGATTTGATGATTTATTTCAAACTTCAAAAGGCTATATCTTTTGCAATTTAACTTGGATTTGAGTGATTCAAATTTCTAAAAATTTGTAAAATTGAGATCTATTTAATGGTGAATTTTATTTGATTTTGGAGTTCAATTGCTCTCTGTTTTGGTATTTATTTGCTTTTCTCCTTGATGCAGCGTAGACATTGAATTGTGCGGCGCTTGGAGGAAGATCAAGCAACCCAAGAGCAAGCTTCAGATCAAGATCAGGACCTATTCAAGGCAAGTTGTGCTTTGATCATGTTGAACCCATGTTTATAAAATTGCTATATTTGTTTTACCCTATTGCATATGCTTCAAATATACAATTGTTTCAAATTAGATTGGGATTAGCTAATATACCAGATTGATCTATACCCTACCTTGTCATTGTATGCCATGATCCATTGTCACCCTAGATTGGTTAAATATAGTTGGTTAATAATTATAATCAACATTGGAGGTTTAGACCGTATTAGTTGCTTAGCTTTGCCACGTCATCACATGTATCGAATCATTGATAATTAATCTTGATTAATGGAATATGGAACAATGTTATGAACTTGTGTGTCATGTGGGATCACACGATGAGATTGAGTTGTTGTGGCGAGTCATGTCACGCAGCGATGTAGAATTGTTGATGGCACGTGGTGCTTGTAATCAAGCTGGTGATGATAATTTAGATTGGGGCAAGTGGCAAGGGCGAGGAGGCCAAGGTGGGCCCAATGGGCGGAGGGTATGTGGATGTCTTGCCTTGATCACACTAAGGACTTAACCTTGCAAGCCTTTGACTGAGTCAATCATGCAACCACATATGCGGTATGGGCCACCTAGGTGAGTAAATTGCAATGTCTTGATTTTGGTACTATCGTGGGCGGTGTGAGTTCGAGTTATGGTGTAATTCACATGGCGTAAGAGGGGGCCCGGCTGTGGTTTCAGACCCACGGTGTTGAAACCTTAGCGGGTAGTATCCGTTAAGCGAGCATTGTAAAGGCTTTGTTATGATCACTCGCCTTGGTGGTGTTTGGTTGTATCACGTGGGTAAAGTGCATAACCTCTGCAGTGTGAAACTATTCGGATAGCCGTGCTCGCGGTATTGAGCAATGCTCGGAATTACTGATTAAGGGTTAGCTTAATTAATTGGACAACATGGTTGGGATGGCGGAATGCCATATGGAAGATGAAATTTGACTTAGGATTGGAAACTTGGTTTACTTGAGAAATCTGAAGTTATTTATTATTGCTATTTGTTTTACATTCTTTACAATCTATTTCTTGTATTTGTTCATAAATGTTGCTTATTGCAAAATAGCCATGATAGCCTATCCATTGGAATAAGCCTTACATATAGATACATAGAATTGCATTACATGCACAACTTGTTGAGTGCTTTAAGTACTCACCCTTGCCAAACAACAATAATCAACAGTTGAAGAATCTACACTGTGTTGGAAGAGGAAGTCCAGAAGACACGAGTCATTAGGGTCCGAGCCTTGTCGGTTGCTGTGGTGAACGATGAGCTATCTACGTTTCTATTTTCCATTTGCTTAATCATTAGTTATATTTTCGGTCTTGCCTGCGTGGCTTAATAATGTAAGTTGGTCATAAGATCATACCTTTAGTTATATCAATGAATGAACTATTATTCTGTTATCGTTGAGTATGATGTGATATGTACCAATGTTGAGCTGTGTGCACTAGCGTTGATCCTGGGAATAGTGCGGTAAACACAGTGGGTTCGAATCAGTGGATTCGGGTCCTTACAAGGAAGCAGGGACAAAGCGGTTTTGGAGGAAAGCTCACCTGGGCGGCATGCGCACAATCCTTGGCATGGATGAAAAAGTCATCCCTCTCTCTCTGCTCTTCCTCCGGGTCGTCCAAAAGCTTCAAACCCTCATCATCGGCAAAGGCTGTATCTGTTATTAGCCGGGGGCGAGTAGGGGCTGGCGGGACTCGGTGAATCTCTTCAACCTCAGGGGACGAGCAGGAGGCCGGCTCAGGAGCATCGGGATCTGTCGCAGGGCAACGCGAACAGGAGATGGCGCTAGGGGACTAGGAGACACTTCGGCGCCCTCAGAAGCAGTTTCCCCTGTCGAAGTATGAACTTCGGGAGGTCCAACCTCAGCAGGGCCCTCAGGTGGAGACCTGACAGGCGTATCAAGCGAAGGGTCCCTGTGAAGGAAAATCGTCAGCAAGACCGAAGAATAAAAATGGAGTCAACAGAGTAACGGACCTATTGGATTTCCTCATTCTCATCGGGGGTTTCTTGCGAATAGCTGGCCCACCCCCGGAAGAACCACTCGAACCGCCGCCGACTGGTGCCCCGGACTTCTCTGGACAACCCGCCGGGACTCGAGCAGGTGGATCTTGGATTTTGGGACCACCGACCGGACGTCGGGGGGTCCCGAGGTCATCAGACATTATCTTCTTTCCCTTCTTTGCAATAGGGCCCCCTGCTGGAGACCGCGCCCGGCGCTTCAGAGAATAGCCTGGGCAAGGAGGCATTTCCGGAAGACGAGGAACACTGAAGAATGCGATGCGATCCTGAAGATGAAAATCAAGAGTTAGCAAAACTTCAAAGAACGAAGAAAACGCAAAATCCCCAATAAAAATCACCTACCGCAGGAGGGGGGCGTGATATGTTGAAAGATTTCGGGCACTTGACAGATAATATATCGATGCTCGAGATAAAGAGTTCTCCAGCCCTGGCGCATAATCTCTCCCTTGGCAAATCGTCGGGCCGTTCCCGGGTCGGGTCACTTTGTCCCCTATAAGCGAATCCCAGATGAACTCGCTCCTTCAGGGGCTGCACCCGGCGGGCGATGAAGTGGAGGGCCAAACCCACTCCTGTGAGCCCGCTATCTTTCAGCTTTCCGATCGGTGCCAAGTTGGACACTTGATCCATGTCGGAAGAAGCAGGGGCGGAACCCTAGGAAATAGACATTGAGGGACGGCGCCCAGTGAATGGAGGCAGAGACAAATCGGGGTTGGCACAGTAAAACCATTCCCTATGCCAGCCCTTGTTGGAGGTCTTGATAGGAATGGCAAAATAGTCCTTCTTCAACCCTTCCCGCAGTTGGAATCCAGCGCCCCCAATAACCTTGGGGTCGTTTTTGGAGGGATAGGGCTTCAGGAGATAGAGGTGACGAAAGAGGTCGAAATGGGGGCTAATGCCCAGAAAAGCTTCACAAAGGTGAACAAAGAGAGAAATTTGAAGGATAGAATTGGGGTTTAGATTCACCAATTCGATTTCATAAAATAAAAGAAGGCCGCGAAGGAAAGAACTGATTGGAAGACCAAGGCCGCGGTGGAAAAAGGATTCAAAACCACCACCTCCTGAGCAGGAGTCGGGCGGATTCACGGTGGCCGGGCGTGCGGAGATCGAGGGCTAGATCGAGCAAGATCCGTCTGTCTACCATGGATTTCACTTCTCCTCGGTCGTTGTCGAGGTCGTCCAATCTTGTGGCGAAGGCGAGAAGGAGTAGAAGAAGACATTCTTGCAAAAGATGAGACAATGACTCGAGAAGGCAAGAACGTGAAGGTTAACCTTGGTGGCAAAGAGTTCGAAGGCGAGAAGGAGAAATGAGAAAAAGCTCGCGGAAAGATGAACTCGGCGTCGTGCGACCTAGTTTTTAAAGAGAGAGCAGTAAGGTCTCTGCCGAATCGGCGGGAAAAAGCTGCGAAACGTCTCATCCTTTCAGATTCCTCATAAATGATTTATAGGCCCGTCGCCTCGACTTACGGGGCTTGACAGAATTTGACCGGATCGCGTCGAGGCCACGTCGCCCCCATGATGGGGCTCGTTTCCCACTTACCGCATTAAACGGGATGTGGATGGTCTTCAATTTGAGTAAAAACTTGCTTTCTTACGGTATGCTCCACGATTGGGCCTTTGGGTGGTTACCGCATGACGGAATCATGTACCGTAAGATTGAGCCCAAACGGGCATAGATCCATGGGCGTGCTCCACGAGGGCCGAGAATTTTGTGCGTCGTTTAAACGAGTACGGACACCCTTCGGATCTAAATGTGATACGCTCCAAGAGATCTTAAGCTGGGTCCGACATCAGTCGGGAAAGGGTATCACTCGGCCACGAGCCGTCAATAGTAATATGCTCCAAGAGAGCTTAGGCTAAGCCTAACATCAGTCGGGGATGGATATCACTCGGCCATGAGTCGCTTAAAAAAAACGTGATACACTCCGAGAGAGTCTAAAGCCACTTCCGATATCAGTTGGGAAAAGATATCACTCGGCCAAGAGCCATGAGAGATCATGGTACGCTCCAAGAGAGCCGAGCCGTGCTCGTAGGACATGGGTATCATTTGGCCATGAGCCAAGAAGAACCTCGGCATGACACAAACAGAATTATGTACTATGCTTTGTAGCAACTGGACACAGGACTGCATGGCCAGGGCCACGACGCACTCTGAATTGGCACTAAGCTACGAAAGAACGAGTTGAACGTCGTCTAGCCTTGAGACAGCGATGAATGTTGCGCGACTCGGGATTACGCAGAGTCAAACGAACTTCACGATGACCCTAAACTACGTCTCGCAGCGGACAAACGTGTCGTCAGTTTCAAGTCACGGACAAAATCCAGGACGCCGTATAACGGGTCCAATCCACCGCCGAAAGATTAAACAAGAGATTCTTCGACAAAAGGTATTTTATTACGTTATACAAAATGCCCTAAGTGCTATATATACAAATTGTGTACCATAGGAGGATTACACTTCCCAGCGGTGCACCCGGCCCAGCATCACGACGAGAGGTTCCCTAACCCTACTAAGGGTAGGCACGGCCTCGACGAGAGTGCTGACTGCTTCGCGGTCACGTCGCTTCGCCTATTCCTCCAGAAGCGCCTCGAACGCTCGATCGAATTCTTCCCAACGTTTAACCAGCCTGGGGTCTGCCTTCGCTTGAAGATACCACGGTGACATGATGAAGGCTAAAGCTAAAAGCAAAAAATTGGAAGATAGAAAGCGAATGGATACATCACCAAATATTGGAACCCCTTTTTATAGCCGGTTCGGACGGAATCGAAGCGAGCACCGGGATATTAAGCGTCAGAAGCTGAAGAGGTTTGGTGTTAATGCGACTTCAGAAGATGAGGAGTTTTTCCGGCTGAACGAGTTGGCGCAGAAAAACAAGGCAACCTCGAAGGCTGCCCGAAGATTATCCAGCGATGAAGATTAAAAGACTTCGGGCGGGAAAAGTATCAAATCTATGTTTGTGACGTGATAAGGAGTCTGTCAGACTACTCGCAATAAATCATCTCGGTAAAAGATTCGTACTTGAGAAAAGCAAAGGACGGAATTTATGATCGAGTTCTTCATAATTTGCCTGTTGTAAAAGGAAAACTTTCTTCGATTGGATAAGGAAACCAGTCGGGATTTCGGACAGGGAGCCCAGAGTAAAGCAGTCGGATCATGAAGCACTCGGGGGCTACTGTGGAATATAAGAACTCGGGTACCCTCATGATAGGCCCAAGAGGAAGGCGCAGAAGATACTCCCCATGTCAGGCCTCGCTGCCGTACGCAAGGGAACATATCCTAAAGGAAGTTGAACTCATTTTTAAATATGATAGATACGGTTGAAATCCGAGTCGTTGATAGGGTAGATAAAGATGTAAACTCTATCTTGTAACCGATCAGAATCTCTTAACCGATCAGGACTCTGTAAGTCGCCCCACCCCCGCTATATAAGGGAGAGGGCGGGTAACGGCATAGGGACCCGATCAAGCCATAGAGCATAGAACACTTCATATTGCCCAGAGCATACGGCGCTTTGAGTAACATCTGATCCAAGAGATCCGCATAATCCCAGCACATAGGATTAGGGTATTACCTCCATCGCTGAGGGCCTGAACCTGTATAAACCCCTTGTCTTGTGTGACCTTCGAGTTTGAGATCAAGCGCCTACCCCATAAATTCATTGCCGACTACAAAAGTCGACAATTGCCTTGATTTAAAAACCTTTCTTGCCAACTTGGTCATGATCTACTTTCCTTTCTTTGGACTAAATTTTGCTTTGCATTCAAATTGCTTCTTTTTCTCTCTTTTTTTCAAACTCAAAATTCTATGCCTTTCGGGTGTTTGTTAATATACTCATCAAGGGGGAGATTGAAAGACCATGTGGAGGTCTATCCTTAGTGGTGATAAGTTATTGACTGTGATTAAGCTTTAGGTCCCTAAGTTTGAGTTTGTTTTGAGCTCTATTCTAAATTTGAAGCAATTTGAGATCTGCCTGCAATTTTTGGTGCTACTGACCGAGCAGTAGCACCGATCCCCAGAGCGGTGTGGAAAAACCCGAGAGGGTGTTTTTGGAGGATTAGGCAGGCCTGTGCTACCGGCCATGGCAGCCTGGTGCTACCGGTCGAGCGGTAGCACCGGCCAAAATGGCTGGTGCGAAAATTCCAGAGAGCACCTTCTTCTGGTTCGGCTGTAGGGCGGTGCTACAGGCCTAGGAGTGGTAGCACCGACCCTTATCAGCGAGGATAAATTTTAAAATTGCAATTCTTGATGAAATTCATTGCATATCTTTTTGGACATTACTATGTGATGTGTTTCCTTTTTTTATGGTTGTAGAACGTCGGAGCTTGATCATGGTGAGGCGAAGGATGATCGGGACTAGGCGAGGTGCGCCGGAGGTCCAGACGGTCGAGGATCGTCGGAAGATGATTAGAGACGGAGTCGTGGCAAGCCTAGAAGACAAGGAACGGACGAGATGCTAGCTAGACACTACTCGGATCAAGGAGGGCCGTCGGATCGCGGTCTAGGTGATAGAGTAGCGGGTCTAGGTAGTATGCTTTGAAAAGCATGCAAAAACCCGGTATGCTTGTTGGGTTTCAGGTTAGCCCGTGTATGGCTGTGTATGGGAGTCATTCCTAGCCCTTGATCTGATCCTTAGGGTAGAAGGAACTCATCCAAGGGTGGAGGGAGACTCATGTGTAGTATAAATAGAGGGGGAGGGGTGGCATTCCTCCTCTTGAAGGTTTTCGTGGTTTTGTGCTCCATTGAGCTTTTGCCCACCTTGTTGTGAGGCTTTGTAAACCTCCCTTCCAGAAATCCAAAACATTTTTCATTATGCTTGAATTTACTTTACGCATTTACATTATGTCTTAAATTCAGCATTTCCATACTTACATTCTTACAATTTACATTTACGCAATTTGTTACATTCTTACAATTTACATTTACGCAATTTGGATTTGCCTCCCATCCTTCTACATGCTTTTGCTTCTTGTGCCAAGGATGTTGTTTGATGGATGAATCTTCATATTTTACCTCAATCATCCAGGCAATCCATGTGTTTTTCTTGCAAGAAACCGATCTTGTGTTCTTGAGTGAATCATTATTCTAGATCGAGTTTGTGCAGTTTTTGGACTTGTGTTCTTGCGTTCTGTGATTTGTGAGAGGTTATCCAAGATCATCTTTATCATCAAAACCCCACGAGTAAGTTCAAGATCAAGTTCTTGAGTTTTGCTCAAACTTAGTGTGTTCTTCCTTCAAGTGAAAAAGGTTGGAACTTTGACGTCAATCCTTGCGATTGAAGGTTGGAATAAGTTCCTGACATCCTTAGGAGGACATCTACCAAGTTTCGTGAGATTTTGTCCAGCCGATCAAATGATTCCTCAAATTGGCTTTTGAGTTCGTGTTGTTTTTGACTCTGTTCTTCCTGATGTTCTTGAGCCCGGTTATACCGCCCTTCATGCGGTCATACCGAACTCCGTTGCTACCGGCCTCACCCTGGTCATACCAAACCTCGATGCTACCGGGCTCACCCCAGTCATATCGGCTTTGCAGGAAACTCCCTTCATCTCATTTGCTTCTTTTGAGTGTTTTGGTTAAGGGCTTGTTTGGATTGTCTTGATTGGGGGAAAATTTTATCATTTAGCCCCACTTTGATCGCCATCTCGGTCCTTCAGAAGGGAAGGAGAAGAAGGAAGAAGTCATTGGCTAGTCGGCTACGTTGCAGGTATAATTTTTGGTTTTACTTTAGGTGTATAGAGTAGCAATAGTTACATAGCTTTGTAGGTATTTTAAGATTGGTAGTTGTATTTGAAATGTGTAGAATGGATCAGATTGGAAATGAAAAATTATGAAAAGTTTGTGCGGTAGTATATAGTTCAAAAATTAAATTTACGAATGTTTACATGAACCTTTACATTACCTATATCTAACTTTGCACTAGCCCGGTGACGACAAACCCTTATTATGGCAGTAGAAGATATTTGTACAATCATTGTACTCACGATATTCCATCCCTGTCGTATCCCCACTTCTCCCCATTACAAGGTGTACACCGTTGTATCGGCAAGCGTTATTCCTAACACCTTGGTGAGGGCACCCCTTCGAGCAAACCTACGCGAATTGCCCGTACTACTACAGCCTTCCAATGCGTAAAGGTAGACCCATGTAACTTAACAGGTTAAAGCTACCTCATAATAGCACTTGTGGTTGCACTGATTATCTTGGGTTATACAACACTACGTTCGGTCCTTAATTCGACCCAAGCCAGAACACTCCCCTTGCACTACGTGCAAGTCCGTCCCTCGCACTACGTGCAAGTCCGTCCCTCGCATATCCGGCTATTGCCATATCTCGCCCACGTCAAACCATAGTTTTATTTTGAGTTTTTATACCAAAATACTACCAACTACTATTCTCATCATGTCCTAATATTTCTAATTTTAAACGAATAGTATACCCAACCAATTGTCATCCCAATTGTAAAGCATGGCTAAGCAATTGCACATATAATTGAATATACCCATTTAACATATCTATAATATCTAAACCTACACTACTACAGAACAACCAATCCTTGCCGGCATATCACTGCCGGTTAGGACCGAGCCGGCAGTGATAACGTATCTCTGCCGGTTCGAAAGTTAAGTTGGGGGAGAACTTATCACTACCGGTTCATGCAACAAAGCGGCAGTAAAAAGCAAGATATCACTGCTGGTTTGAGACAACAACCGGCAGAGATATATCTCTGCCAGGTCGTTCTTAAACCGGCAGTGCTACTTGCATTTTCACTGCCGGGTTAAAGCGAGAACCGGCAGTGATATTATCTTCCCGCGCAATATGTTTTTCGCGGCAAGATTCAAAGCTTATCACTGCCGGTTCGCACAGAACCGGCGGTGATAAGTCTTTATATAAATGAGACCCACGCCTCGAGCCGATCGAGCAAAGACAGAGAGCGCCTGCCTTTGCTCGATTTGTAGATTGCAACGATCTGCTGCGAAAAATTTGTTAAAATTTGTATTGTACTTCTTTTGAGGTTAGTAATTTGATCTCTATTTTTGTAAATAATAAAAATTGCCACGTGGATTTTTACATAATGAAAAAAGGTGTATTTTCAAATGTTGAAATAATAAAAACTTGTTAGATGGATATTTACCTAATAAAAAAATGTTGATATATTTTAATGTACTCAAAGTATATCCTAAGTACTTACAATTTTTTCCAAATTTGTAAATAATAAGGAATTGCAAGACGGATATTGACGCAATGAAAAAAAGATTGATATATTTTGATATAGTCTAAATATATCCTAACTATTTACAATTATTTTCATTTTTTACAATACTAAAAAATTGCTATATGGATATTTACATAACGGAAAAAGGTTGATGTATTTTAATATAGTCAAAATTGCTACATATGTTTTTAAATCTAATCGTTTACAATTATTTGTTATTTGCAATTATATGCGTATGTAATGTTTGATTTAATTAATTGTAGATGGACCGAAGGTGGATGTATGACACGGACCGTTGTGGGGCAGAGTTTTTTAATGGTGTGAGTTATTTTCTAAACGTGGCTGCGGCGCTAAGTCGAAGAATCTGGCGGACTACATGTGTTGTCCATGCGTTGATTTACAAAAATCGTGTCGTTTTCTACCATAGAGTCGATACGCACACACTTGCTTCAAGAGGTTTCAAGGTCGGCTATACCGTTGGACCAAGCACGCGAAGATGACATTGTACATGAAGGGCAACACATTATTGAAGATGACGAGACAACGGTATGACGGCATTGAAGATACGTTTGTCGGCGACCACGACGACGATCCGGATCAAATGTTGCGTGATGGGGAGGGAGACTTCACGAGTGAAAGAGAGTTTCAAAAGTTCCAACATATGGTACAGACTCCACGACACCATTGTACCCGGTACGCAAGGAGGAGCACAAAAATTGCGCATCGTGCTTACACTCTGCGCAGCTTGAAGGCAAGCAATGGTTGGTCCGATAAGAGCTTCACCGAGCTCTTATGTCTCTTGGGGATTTGCTTCCGAGGGTAACGTGTTGCCTACAAGTGCGCATCGCCAAGCAGGTTGTCCGCCGTTGGGATTGGAAATACAAAGGATACACGTATGTCCAAACGATTGCATGTTGTATCGCAATGAGTTTGCGGACTTGATGGTCGTCTTTGTTTGCAAAGCAAAGCGGTATAAGGGCAACGATGATGACATCGATAATGAAGATGTCGGGGTGAAGCGTAAGAAGATGAGATCTCCCCGTAAGGTGGTGTGGTATTTTCCTATAATTCCCCGTCTGAATCGATTGTTTGCGAACAAAAGGCATGCCCAATTGCTACGATGGCACGCCAAGAGCGTAAGAACGATGGAATGCTCGGACACCTCACGACTCGTGCAATGGAGGAACATCGACGTAAAATATAAGAAGCACTTTGCATATGATGTAAGGAATATAAGGTTCGGTTGAGTACGGATGGGATGAATCCTTTCGGTAACATGAGCGGTCGTCATAGCACTTGGCCGGTAACTCTATGTATCTACAACCTTCCTCCTTGGCTTTGTATGAAGCGGAAGTACATTATGATGCCACTACTGATCCAAGGGCCCAGGCAACCTGGCAACGATATCGATGTGTACCTCAAACCATTGGTTGAAGATCTTCTAATCTTGTGGAACGATAGAGTACGGGTATGGGATGAGTATAAAAGAGAGAACTTTATCCTACGCGCATTGTTGTTCAGAACCATCAATGATTACCCGCCCTTGGTAACTGTCGGGCCAGACGACAAAAGGCTTCAATGGATGCGTCCAATGCTTAGATGGTACAGCTAGTCGGTGGCTGAAGAACTGTCGAAAAATGTCTTACATGAGGCATCGTAGGTTCCTCCGCAAGGATCACCCATACCGCAATAATAAGAAAGCTTTTGATGGGACAAAGGATTTTTATAATTTTACAACTTTGTCAAAACTTAGGGGACATATTTAAATCGAATATTACATGTCCTGAAGTATTCCTCCAAAAATTTGCAGAAAATTTGGATAAAAATTGATAGGATTTAAAAACTCCCAAAGCAATCATCCTTTGAAAACTTTGATATAATTGATCGAGCTTATCATCGCGGTTGTCTCGTTAAGCCGGAGGTGAAGTGCTATCACCGGTTTGTAGTATTAACCCGACGGTGATAATCAAGTACTCTTCCGGTTTTTGTTTTGAATCGGCAAAGTGATAATGTATTATTACCGCCGGTTGAGCTTGAACCGGCAGTGATAAAACTTTCATTGCGGGTTGAGCTTGAACCGCAAGGATAATTCAACTATCACCGCCGGTTCTCTTTATTAGCCGGCGAAGATAGTGTATCACCGCCGGTTTTTGTGGTGACCCGACAGTGATACTCTAACCCTATAAATTCGAACGCCGCGCCACTCAAATTTCTCATTTCCACTTCAACTTTGACGCCGCCACTTTGTCTCCTCGCGCTCGCCCGCCGCCCGCCCGCCGCCCGCCCGTCGTCTCGACCTCACCGCCCGGACCTCACCGCCCCGCCGTCGCTTCAAATCGGAGGTGACTTTCTTTTCATTTTTTTCGCTTCAAATCGGAGGTGACTAGATCCGAATGCCATGGCCGTCGGCGTCCTGGCGTCCTCCCACCGGCCGTTGGGGTGCGTCGATGGCAAGGAATGGGCGGCAACGCCTTCATCGCGGTGAGACGTCGGCGAATCTGCTTCTGCCGGGCATCCAATGCGAGTGGCATGGTGTTTGGACTCTGGAATCAGACGCGTGCGTGGCTTTAATTAGGTTAAGATTGGAGTTTGGTGTCTGGAATCACATGCGATTAGTTTTTCATTAGCGTTCAGACTAGAGTTTGAGCGACCAGAGCTCATGTAAGTAGCCTAAGGTCCTGAGGATTAAAGTCAGTTTTAACTTATGAAAAACCAGTAAACTCTTCTAAACAGTTCAGTTTTTAAGCAACTTTTGATATAAATAGGGAAAATTTGGCTGAGGGTGGTTGCTGGGTAGGTCGATGTGTGTATGTGCATGTGATTTAGGTAGATCAATCAACATGGGGTAACAAATTGTTTAATCCAATCCCACCAGATTCATATGTAGGACTTCCAATTACACCGAGAATTCCGCTCATCACGCTTTAGGCTTGTCAACTAACTGTCTTTGTCCACTTCTAAAAAGTAACTTTGCCTATGCCGCACTCGCTTAGGCTTCAAGTCATCCTTTTTATTCTAGCATTAGCATTAATATGGTTTATAGAAAAAAATAGCATCACCATTAATCTAGTATGGGGTGTAGTTCACAGCGTGATCAAAGTTCCCTCAAGCCTCAACCCCAAACTCGCGTTCAACGAAAGATGTATATGTGTATGTATCCTGGGATATGTAAACATCCTTTCACGGGATTAACTTTAATGTCAATCCTCGTTTGTATGTGTCTTTCAAAAATGACCTTGTTAATTGGAAATTTTCAACAAACTTGCTAGGAATGGCCTCCGACGAAGGACAAGTGCCGGAGGGAGTTGGGCCCTCAAATATGGACGAAGGAGGAAGGGGTAGCCCGAATAATAGCCCAACGTCCTATCTGAACCTGCAGGATCCAGCCATGGACCAACCTGACGATACTCACGTAAGTGAGGTAAAGTTTTAGTACACTGTGGTTCCCAAAACATGGTAGGCCCAGACGACTAATAATGTAGAAGTTCAATTTGTAGGCTCAGACGTCTGATCAACGAAGGCAGCGCGCAAGTCGTGGTCCGAACAAGATGCCTAAGGGAATTTTTAACATAGTGGAGCTCTCGACAGTCGGGGAACCTGCTATGCTAGAGTCATCATTGGGGCCGTACAGGACAGCCTGCGGGGTTATTGCTAGGGATGATGTGCCCATCAGCTACAGATCATGGATTGGCCGCGTAGGTGACCCATAGGTGGTACCCAATGACCTGAAGAACTCATTATAGGACAAGCTGAAACAAGTTTTCCAGCTCCCCAAGGGACCGAGCTGGTTGCAAAGAAACGAGCACTCAGATCATGTGCCTTTGCGTGGAAGAATTGGAAGACAACACTAAACAAGAATTATGTGAAAAAGAATGAAACGCCAATTTTGACACGCACTCAAAGTTAAGGGAGTTCGGGATGAATTTGTATGCGTATAAGAGGTCCAAGAAGCTCACATAGTAAGTCAAAGGAACAAAGCAAACGCGGATAAGAATATTCACTCTCACAACTAGGAACCGGAGGGTACGTGAAGAAAATACCAAGATGGGATCGGTCCAAGAAGAAATAACCCGCAAGGGTATAATTCTACAACGGCCGCCTTAAGCGAACGATCAAGCACCGGTTGCTTGGGAGGGTGCTTCTATCTCCAATGATGGCAGCTTAAGCTTCAGAAGCGATAGAGAGCAGGAAGTGCTGCGCAGAATCACAGATGCTCACACGCAGTCTTCCCAAGGATCTTTCACGCCACGAAGGGAGAATGACGAGCTAACCATAGCCCTGGGTAACAAGGAGCATCCAGGTCGCACCAGAGGGGTTGGTTTGGTCACGTGGAAAGAAGCCTTCCCCGCAGACGCATGGATGTACAAACGTTCAAAGAGATTAAGAGAAGATCGACTGGAACGTCAGATAAAAGATGCTGTCGCGAGAGCGCTAGAGGAACAAAGATCGGAACTAGATAAGGCTGTGGAGCAAGCCGTACAGAAAGCTCTCAGCTCACGACCGCCACCCGGTGAAAGCCCTGAGCTCATCAGTCCCGGTGCTCGTAAGAGCAGCGCGCGTCCCACGAGGATTCCCAAGAGCATGGATCTGCGTTTTCCGTGGATGACATCAAAGAACCGACACTGCAAGCTACATTTGGCCGCATATGGCATTACCATAAAGGTGGTCGAGGCGGGGCTTGGCCATGCCAGAGTCACGGACTTTGCATCGCCGCCGATATCGCAGGATTCGCCAGGTCGGTGGGCGGTGTCATCCGCCAATACCAAAAAATGGAGGTAGAGATCCTCGCGAGGATGGGAACAAAAGCTAGGAGAAAACGTGAATGGCTTCCTCGCGTGGCGCAAGAGCTTGATTAAGTTTGGCTCGGACGATGAGGGCGACGACGATGATGATCACCGCACTCTCCACACGAGACCTCCGCCCTTCTCGCGCCAACCAGAAAAGTCCAACTCCTCCGTCGGCACCAACCGAAAAAGCCCGACTCTCCGCCAAAAAGCGTAAAGAATCGAACAACGGGAACATCTCGGCGGTCGGCACCGTCCTCAAGAAATCTCAACCATCTGTGAACCCGTGACAACCACAAAAGAAACTATCACCGACATGATCGGGAAGAGCGGAAAAAATGTGTAGCGCTGCGTAGCATCTCACTTTAAAAGGTGCCATCAAGTAAGAAGAGTAAAGTTGATGCCGACGCACAAAAATTTTCTTGAGTATGGCAAAAGTGCAAAAGACGGGCAAAGCTTCAACCTTGCAAAATATCGGACTACGAGCGCATATCCGTAAAGCAATACTTGCGGCGCTAGTGCCGACACGCTTAAGCGGGATGCTCAAGCGGATGATGTTCAACCAGATGCTCGCGCAAGGTCTCGTGGAAGTTCGTTATGGAAAACCGGTTGAATCACTCATTTCGACAACCTTACAACTCAATCGGCGCGTCCCATCGCTGGTACATGCGGCGGTCCAACGATGGTATGGAGGCGTTCCCAGTCAGATACACAGAGCAAGATTTTCACAATGGGGATAACATCTGCTGGGTTCTTTTCACGGAGCTGTATATGTTGTACCAGCAAGATGCCCTGGACGTGAACATACTTAGACTATGGACTTTGTAAGTCTGTCTGTATATCGTTGAGCATTTCTGTACTGTTTAATTGCATCTCTAACTTCTTTCTTATGTAGAATGGAGGTACAGACATGTAGAAGAAATAACAATGACAATCTAGCATTCCTAGATCCGGCTCACAACGAGAAACTTGTGAACGATAATCCACGATTCGTTGAAGACTATTTATTTAATACTTTTTGAAGTCGCAATACAAAACCTCCGTACTTTTACCCTATAACTTCAAGCACGATCTCGACTTCTAATATCGTTTTACTATTTTTGCGTAACACGCATGCGATGTGGGAGTAATTGACTACGCTGACATATATGTGCAGGTTTTATCGGGTCCTCCTCGTCATCCGCTTAGATGCTAGCGAGATTTTGTCTTGGACTCGGGAGAAAACAAACTAACTGTACCAAGACCTTTGGGACATCTTCAATAGGTAAACTCGATCGTTGCGTTATTACTCTAGCAAAATTCCATTCTATTGCATTTAAGTTTAATTACTATTCAAAATCATTCACAGGGGCTTTCGCACGTGCGCAAGAAAAGTGTTCGTATCGTCCATACAGAAAAATTTTGAAATAATAAATGACTTTCCATGCATGAAGCAGAACCCTAAACAATTTATGTGCATTCTATGTATGTACAAATATGCATTCAATTGTCACGGAGAGTGTCGGCTATAACGAAGCCATGGTGCGTAATTACACTTTGATGCCCTTTTTATTTAACAAATATCATCATTAAGTAACTTCCTTTTTGTTCAAAACAACGCCCAAACGAGAACCAATAAGTTATTCTTGTGTAAATTATAGCAATTCAAGAACAGATCGCCGGATTCATTCATGATGAGATCATCAATCCAAACGGCGAGTTCCACAAGTAGCCTCATCGCCCTCATTCCTACGGCCTAGACGCGTGACATGAAATACAAGGTTATATCTACTAGTACCCATAATATAATAATTTAATAACAGTAAACGCATGCGTACATAGATTGAAGAAAACAACATAAGCTAAGTGAAATATTAGGATTAACATGGTCAAAGGGAGTGCTTTCCTTGCTCGTTGAATTCTTGGTTTGAGTCAAAGTGATAGTCGCGGTTTCTGGGACATCGGTGTCTATATGTAATTCAACATAAAGCAATAACAGAAAGCAAAAAAAGTTAATAACATTTGAATCTAAATAAACTTACATAAATAGAAGGCTTAGGATTTTTTAGAAAGGGTTTTCATAATTTTTAAGTCTTATATATATAAGTTCAGGTTATTTAAGTTTAAATTTTAAGGCAAATACCATTCTGATTAAGCAATAGGTGCAACTAGTGTCTAATTTTAAATATTTTTATAGATATAGGGGTTCTAATTTTTAGTAGTTTTAGGAGATGGTCTCACAAAATTTTGAACTCATTTGCAATAGTTATTCTTATTTGAACAATGTATGCATTGAATAATAACCCTTTTTAGACTTAAATTAAAACTAAGTCTAAATTTAAATATTTTTACAGAAATGGAGTGCCTATTGACTCAAAAGATTATAGAAAAATTTTCATCAATTTTGGAGTTAGTTCGTTGAAATTCTACTTAGTGCATATTCTAGGTTTTACGCAAATTTTAAAATTAAATATTGAAAAAGAGGTCTAAAATTAAATAATTTTGCATATCTGGCAAGTTCAGGATTTAAAAACAATTTCAAAACTTGTTATACTAAATTTAAAGTTAAAATGCAAAAGATATAAGCTTTTGAATTTTGAAAGTTATGGAAATTGCCCAAAAGAGATAATACGCTTTCTGAATAGGGAAGGCGCCTTTTCTATTTTTTGGATTTTCCCGTTTTTTTTGAAATAGCGTCGGTCACTAATGAGAGGGACCCACATGTCAGTGACCCAAGGTAGGGGAGACAGCGGCGAGGCCTGCCGACGGTAGCTCATCGGTGATGGTGCTCGGCTGACGATGGGGATAGCTAGAGGAGGCTCTAGGGTTTCCAGGATACCGGTCAGCAACGACTGAGGATGGCAGGAGTGAGCTCGCAACATCGAGGTGCGGCGGTGGTGGCGGCTAGCCATGGGGGAAATGGGGGTTTGCTTAACCTCAGCGTGGGAAAAGCATCAGTGAGTCTTGGGGATTCCGTTTTGGGGTCTTACCACGACGGAGACACTCCGACGATGCTTGGCGACAGTGGCCAGAGGCAGAGAAGGAGGGGTACAGGCGGTGGTGCTACAAGCTTCTGGAACTGAAATCAAAGCAAGGAAATCGATCAGGGGTGATGAGGAAGCTCCAGGAAATGAAATTGGAGAAAACTTATCAAGGGGCCACAATGCACGGGGCAGGTGGAGCTCAAAGGGGTACGAGGGTGTTGGCCGAAGGCTCGGTGGACTTAAATATCCATGAAGGGGTGAGAATCGGCGGCAACGCCTGTGAGTGAGCTCGGCGGGCAAGGGGTTATAGGCCCGATGGTGCAGGTATCTCCATCAGCTAGGTGTGTATGTGAGTTTTGGGCAGCAAAGGTCAACAAGGCTGAGCTGATAGGCACTGGAGAAGGGGCATTGATGTTGGAAATATGCCCTAGAGGCAATCATAGAGATGATTATATTTCTATAAATGTTCATAAACTATGATATTGTTCTTTGAATAACATCATGGATATTGATTAATAAGTACGTAACTTATTTGTGAAACTCTATATTCATCTTTATGATGTTCATTCTAAAAGTGATCCCTAGTCGATAAATATATGAGGACATATATGAATAGACTAGCATATGTATTCGTTGATGACCATGTTTCATAGGTCATAGATATGGAGATATCAAACCAATAATATGAACACATGTTGGAGGATATAGAGTTGGATCGACCCACCTTGAGACACTGCGAAAATGTTGTATTCTTTTATGTCATCAGTTGGTCTCATATACGATGTATTTGCTATATTCTTCGACTTGAGATTGTCGCATGTTCTCAAGATACGTAATGGCTTACTTAGGAGTCATCAAACACTACTCTGTAACTGCGTAGTTATAAAGATGGCTTTCGGGTTTGTCATGAAACATGCTGCGAGGCGTGGTCGATCAAGATAGGATTTGCCCCTCTATACAAGGGGAGAGGTATCTCTAGGCCTCTCGAGTGGTCGGATTTCGAAAAATGCATGGCCATGATCATCGAGTAAAGAGTTACTCGAGTCATCGAGTTAAAGAGTTAACTTGATGAATTCGGGGAATCCGAGTCACGGTATCGAGAAAGATTGGTCGAGCCATCAAAACAAGCATGACAACAACTCGCCTTGGGTTTGACTGATATTGTGAGGCAAAAGGAAATGCATATAGGACATTGTTAAGGTTCGTCCAATCTTTACATGTACATGGAATCAGCACGTCCTGCTAGGGGCCACTATTGGTTATTGGTCGAGTAAGAGTATTCGAGCTATGTTTGGTCGAGTAGGAGTACTCAAGCCATGACCGGTCGAATAAGGGTACTCGAGCAATGTCTGGTCGAGTAGGACTACTCGAGCCATATCTAGTCGAGTAGGAATACTCAGGCCATGTCCAAGTGCACGTGAACCTATAGGATCGCACACTTAAGGGGCTGTAACCAATTCGGATAGGGATCCGAGTTGTAATAGGCTTAGAGTTCCTAATAGGCTTCAAAGGTTGACACCCGTTATGGGACATCTATATAAAGGGAGGAGATGCTAGCTTTAAAATAAAAAATGTGAGTAACACGATAGGACCACTCCAACATGGTCGGTAGCACCGGCCATAGAAACCCAAAAATCAACGTTCTGTTAAAAGCATACCGGCCATTTGACCCGGTGCTACCAATCTTGCAGTAGCATTGCTCTCACCTGATCGGTAGTACCGGTCTTACTAGCTTCCTCTCAGATTTTTCAAATGACTCAACATCTAAGACTTAGTGTGAGCATGATTTGAGCCATGAAACTTGATCTACATTAACCTACTAACCAAGGTTCCCCTTAATAGTACGGCACCTAATCTAGCAACTCGATCTTTTCTCCAAAACACCAAGATCAGCAAAAGCTATGAAAAGGTCCTTAAATATTATACCTTGGCAATTGAGCTTGATGCTTTGATTATCTTTGAACCTCATTTCCTTACTTCATTACGTGCCATGTTTAGGACCAAACTATTTCCATAACCTCAAGAGAAAAATGTTAGTCCTTTAATCACAATTGTCCTTAATTACTAAAACCAAAATGAATTAGGGGCCTAGATGCTTCACACATTCATCCATTGGCCCAAGAGGGACATCTGCTTCGACGATCGTCCTCCAGCTCCGGAGCTACACGCACAACCCGAGCCACCTGCTGCATCGGAGCTACCAGCACTACCGCAGCCATGTGCTGCACCAAAGTATGCCACCATATTGGATACCATGCCCTGTATGGCACAGGCCGGTACTTCACTTTGGGCATAGTCGTCAAGATAACATATGATAGACGACGAGGCGGTGGCAAGGGAAAATAGAAGCAGACCACAGAGGCCCCTGACTTTCCGTTGGTCTAGAAATTAAAGCTAGGACAGTTGTTCGTACAGGAAGAGTGCCAGCGAATGCTTTCAATAGCTTTCATTAGATTGCAAAATTGGTACATGGAACAAGCCAACAAGCCGGTGGCAGAACGGATATCCAGTATCTCGGTTAGGTTCAAGGAGGGGCATTTCTTCCATCAGTCATCGGGTGCTTCTTTGTGGTCAGCTTCAACGACTTATTCGATCTCTACAACCTCAAGATCCTCGATGCCTCACTCATGAGATGCTGGACATTGTAAGTGTCTGCAACCATAGTCTACATTCATGTAATACCGATAAATGTCATATATATATGCATATATATATATATGGTCCTTGCTTTTGTATATATAGATACATGATCTGTGAAGCAAAAAAAGAGAAACAACTAGTGGGTTTCCTCGAACCACACGTGGTGTCCAAGCAAATCATGGACAATAATTTACTTGTTATCCAGGAGTATGTGGAAAATGCATTGTTGGCTCAACGCAATATAGAATACATACTTTTACCCCACAACACATGGTAAGTGCATCACTAGTTGCTATATGTTGAGACCCGAATATACAAATCTGGACCCTTCGTGTATTCTGCACTAGCCCAGGATCACGCTAGTGCACACAGGCTCAACATAGATGAATATCACAATCATACGCAACGAATACCTGAATAAATACTTCGTCAAATTAAATATAACTTGTTTTACGATCTTATGGTCCTCCTTACATGAGTACGCCACATAGGGCTAAGACTGAGAAATAAATGAAACAGCAGTGAAAATAATTTATTCATAGAAACCTTTCAATTTGCCATAGGAAACTAACAAGGTTCGCACCCTAGCCGGTCATCTCCTCCTGGAACTCTTCCTCGTAGGCAGGCGTGGCCTTCTCTCCAACTGGTGATTTGTTGTTGCAAGGGGTGAGTACATAAGCACTCAACAAGTTGTGCACAGAATGCAAGTCTATTATTTTATATGCATGGTTTATTGCAAATGAATGGGTGAATTGGTTGTTTTGCAATAAAGCAGCATTTATAAAAGAATAGCATAAATAGATTGAAAAGGCAGTAAAACAAATAATAACAATAATAAATTTCTCAATTATTTCCAAAGTAAACCAACTAACAACCTTAAATCAATCTCCACACCTTCATTGGGCATACAGCCTCCATTCCCAAGGTTATTTTAATAACATCTAACCCTTGACTATAATCACCGAGCATTCCTCAATACCGCGAGCATGGCTATTCAAATAGGTTTGACACTCTACAGAGGTTATACACTTTACCCACAATATACAATCATAGACCACAAAGGCGAGTGATCATAATAAAACCTTTCCAATGCTCTGTCTAAACTCAGTACTGCCCGCTGAGGTTTCAACATTGATGGGACTGGTTACCACATTCAAGGCCCCCTTCTTGCGCCATGTGAGTTTACCCATACTCTTGGAACCCACACTACCACGACAGTACCAAAGCCTAGACATTACAAATTAATCAGCTAGGTCTGTCCCATACAAGACATGTGGTTGTATGAATGACTCAGTTCAAATGTTTGCAAGGTTAAGTCCTTAATTGACTAAGGCAAAACTAACCAAAAATTCACTATTACCAAACCATCCATTTCCATTATCAAAAACAATGTGACCGCCCAATTGCCACACCAGCCCACCATAAACCACAACTCTTGCCACTTGCCTCAGTCTAAATCATTTTACCACCCCAGTTGTTTACCATGCACCACATGCCATCAACAACATCAACATTATGTGACAACACCTACACACAAATTCATAAACATATTCCATATTCCATTAACCAAGATTAACCTTTTCACATAAAATGATATCAATAACTCGTTGCATGGCTAAGCAAACTACTCACGTTCTAGTTAACCCATATTGGCAATTATTAGCTACCAAACAATAAAGAACCATAATAGGGTGACAAATGAAATATGACATACAAATGCCAAGGAAGATATAACTCAAATTGGATGAATAGCTAATTCCAAATTAATTGAACAAGTATAAATTGAATTAGCAAGTAATAGTTTAAAACAAAATAACTTTAGAAACATGGGTTAAACATGATCAAAACACAACTTGCCTTCAAAGAGCTCTTGATCCTGCTTTGGACCTTGATCATGGGTTGGCTCCTCGATTACGTACACTTCAGGTACCTCGATGTCTACGCGAAATAAATAATAAAGCAATAAATACCAAAAATAGAGAGCAAACTCAACCCCAAAAAATATATAAAATTCACCATTAAATAGATCTTGATTTTAAAAATTTTTAGAAACTAGAATCACCTCAATCGGAGTTCGTATGAGGGAGAACGAGCTATTTAAAATTTGAAATAAAAGAAAAAGGCAGAAAATAGAAAAAAATCTGAATTATTGGAATTATTTTTTACTGGAAAAACACATTTATGATGTCACTGTGATGTCAGCACCGAATTTAATTTTGGTCAAAATACTTTTCTAAAGAAAACTCGATTTATGACGTCAGCGAACACGTGGACCAATCACGTGCTCACATGAATCACGATGTATGGACTCGGTCCACGGAACCGATCTGGTTCACGGTGAACCCGGTGCACGACACCTCGATTCTCGACATGAAACGCGGCGGCACACGACTGGGCACAGCGCAGGTGCGATCTCGACCACCCATCCTAGATCGGATGGTTGACACCCAATTAAACCCGAGGGACACGCGGCGTGATCCGAATGCACACACGCGGGAAGATCCAAGCCGCACACTCCCAATTGGATGATTAGCAACACCCATCGCAGAACGTCGACATGGCTACCCCGATGCACGATGCATGGATGACATCCAACGGCTCACATGTAGATCCAACGGTCGAAGGAGTTCACGAGCGGTGGCAATGGCACGGCGGTGCTTGGTCACCAAAAATGGAGACGAAGGCAACGAATGCGGCGAAGCAGAGCCCCTCTGGCGATGACCCTAGACCAGACCAACGCAGCTCATAGTGACGAACTCAGATCCGACCAAAAACGCGGTGAAAGACGTCAGACGGCGACGAAAATGATGAAAAGTCACGGCGACACGAGCAACCACAGGTGCAAGGTGGCAGTTCGGGCAACGTTTCCTAGGGCATTTTGTGTGGTGTGAAAAGAGCTTCCCGATGCGCGTGACGACGCAATAAATAGCACCCTCGGCTACCGCGTAAGTCACAAAGACCGAGGTTCATAGGGATACAGTAGCGAAGTCCAGCGATGGCTCGGAGAGATGATGTGGCTCCATCACAAGCATACGCGTTGCGTTGATCGTGCGGCTGACAGCACGCGATGACACAGTGAGATTGCGAGCGTTAGATCGGGATCCAACAACCACTATCTAGGGTTTACGGGGCGATGGGCTCAGCAGGTGAAGGACCATGTGGAGTTCCATCCATGTTTGTGATGAGTATTTGACTTTATTTGAGCAAGGTGTGCTCAGGTTTGAGTTTGATTTAAATTAGAATTTGAAGCAATTTGAGTCTTCTCCTATTTTTGTGGTAGTACCGGCCAAGATGAACAAAAATGAATTTTAATTTGTGGACTGTGATGATCTATTGCATATCATTGTGGGCATTGCTATGTGAGGTATTTCCTTGTTTTTGATTGTTGCATGTCGACGATGTTAGATCATGGTGAGGCAAAGGATGACCGGGACTAGGCGAGGAGTGTCGGAGGTCCAGACGGTGGTCGGGGATTGCCGGAAGATGATCGGAGATGGAGTCGTGGCAAGCCGTGAAGATAAGGAACGGATGAGATGCTAGCTAGACGCTACGTGGATCAATGAGGACCATTGGATCTTGGTCTAGTTGATAGGTTAGCTGGTCTAGTTAGTGTGCTTTGAGAACCGTGCAAGAAAACCCATTATGTGTTGTGGGTTTTGAGTGAACCCTTGCATGGCTGGTTGAGTGGGTAAATCCTAGCCCTTGATGGATGCTCTAGGGTTTAGAGGCTCATCCAAGGGTGGTAGGTGGCCCAAGAGTTGTATAAATTGGGGTGGAGGGGTAGCCTTCCCCCCTTGAAGGTTTGAGTTGCTCCTTTGAGCTTTGCCCACATCAAGTGAGGCTTTGTAAACCTTCCATCCAGAAAATACAAAAAATTTCTTTACCTTATTGTGAATTTAAATTGCGCATTTACATTATGTCTTTACTTTACGCAATTTAAATTCAGTATTTACTTTCCTGTATTTACATTCTCGCAATTTACTTTCTCGTAATTTGGATTTGCCTCCCCTCATTCTAAATGCTATTGTTCTAAGATGTTTTGAGTGTGTTTATATGGTTTTACACTTCTCTTACACCCTAGGATAGACTAAAGATCAAGTTTTCTATCAAGTTGTCATTTTGTCCAGAACTTATTCTTCGCGCAGAAGTCAGTCTTTGATTTTTAGAAAACTACAAAAAAATCCTTTTTGAGTGATTCTTATTGGAAACGGTGCGTGACTCCTATATCCATATCTGTAAAAATTTGTGAGTCCACTGGTTGCACCGTTTGAGCGCTATGAAGTGAAAACCGACACTCAAACTTTCTGGTCGAAGTTCCTGACTATCTGTAACACTTGATTTTTCATGTCTATTATACAAAGCTTTTTAATGTGATTTTTGGTGGATTGTTTCATGACTCAAATGCTCACAGGAAGAAAAATTCCAAAAATTTTAGAGTAACAGAAACTCACCAACCACCTGCTCCAAGTGAGGACAATTCCTGAAAAATCTGCTTTTACTTTTCTGAAAATAGACTTTGTTGTTTTTAGCTATATCTCTTTTAGAAAAGAAGTCTTTGAATTAATTTCTTTTTATTTCGACACTTGACAACCAAGATTGTGATTAAAACATCTCTAACATGGTTCATAGTTGTCAACCATGTAAGCTAGGGGTACACATAGTTGTCTAGTTGTTCGGGTTTTGGAGGGTGGGCGAATCTGATAAGCGCCAGTTTGAATGAAAATCTTTGGGTGTTTCAGATTTTTATTGCGAGATTATTTGGAGTACTTTAAGTGGGGGAAAATTTTATTTGGGATCATTGACGCCCCTCTGATCGCCATTTCGTTCCTTCAGCGGGCCAACGCGGGAGATGGGCCAGGCTGGCGATGCGAGGAAAATAGACCGAGCCAGTTGGGTTTCAGCCCAACACTGCTCACGGGCTTTTAAAATATTTTTCATTTAGAATAAATCCAGAAATTAAAATAAGTTAAAATAAATAGCAAAAATGTTCGAAAAATTCCAAAAAAATTATAAAAATATTTTAGGTCATTTAGAACTCAAATAAAATATTTTCAACAAAACTTTATTTAAACATTATCAAATATTTAAATAATTAACACAAAAGGCTTAATTCAATTAAATTCCAAATAAATCAAATAAAATCCAAAAAATTCCCAAAAAATTAAAATGCACATTAAATCTATAAAATGCAAAAATTGGGATGTTACACTATACTTGTTGATTTGTACTTTACATGCAACCAAAAGTTAGGTTGAATGACCATGGCGACAAACCTGTGTAGGTTTCACTGGGTTCTAATTGTAATTATACTAAGACAGAACGGGGTAATGTACCTTGATTCCTCAAAAGACGGCACCCACGACTTGAAGCCTGTCAAAAAATTACTCGACAGGTCGTTCGAAGTGTACAAAGCTCATGGAGGGCCATCCAAGTACTGGTCGAAGTTGAAGTACGATTATAAGTTTTCGGTATCCGCTAGTACACAATAATCTTATATCACACTCTGCAATAATGCCTCTGAAACTAACAAATTCTATTTGGGCAGTGCCATTAGCAGCTAAAGGGCACTAACCAATGTGGATTTATTTTTGCCAAAACATTTAACTCATCATAGGTAAAAAGAATACCAATGACATGGAGGTTTGTTAATCTTGCAATAATTGTTTTGTACTTATCAATTTATATACATGCAAAACTTTAGTCTTCTCATCGACAGGTTTGGAAATGCACTACAACTGCGTTAGAACAGGCTGATCTATTAGGAATTTGGGGATAACTCTGCTCCTTCTTGATACGTAAGATCATAAATCCAGAAGGCGAATGCCACTCTGCCTGAGTTGTGAATTTGGGAATTAATACTTGGGTTAATTTGTAAACCTTCTACTAAGAGTTTGTGAATTGAAGTTATGCATTCAATTGGTTAATATATATAAGTTGAATTCTGAATGAATGTGTTGTACGTGGTGTAATATATAATCTGAGTTGATGTCTGAAATGGATGTGATAATATATATGCTTGTGATGTAATCTGTAATATTCTTGTTTCAGAAGGCATGGCTAGCATTTCCTGAGGCTAGACAATAAACAGAAAAAGCATCATCAATACAAAATAATATCATAGATGGTTTTTTATTAAAAAAACTGTATGTGATAATATAACATCATAGACGGTTATTATTGGGAACCGTCTGTGATAGTAGTACATCACACACGGTTCTAAAGAAGAACTGTCTGCGATATCGCTCACATCACAAATGATTCTGTGATAGGTAGGACATCTTAGACGATTCCAAAAAAGAATCATCTATGATAGCTATAACATCACATATGGTTTCTACTAAAAACCGTCTGTGATGTCTTTCACAAACGGTTTGAGAACCATCTATGATGTGCCGTTATTAGCACTGACACATAGTTATAGATGGTTCACAAAACCGTCTGTGATGATGCTTTTGAACCGTCTATGATGTGATTTTCTATATTAGTGTGTGCATCTAGTGGTAATTTCGTAATCTATAACTTGCAGTGGTTTCTTGGTTACACGGTAGAAAATTTGAATTTATGTTAGAGTAGCCTACCTGCTCCCTTCGTCACCATCCCTATCGAATTCAGAAGTGGATTACTACTCCATTAGCTAGCTTGGTCTCTTCCATCATTCATGGACTCATATGGGTGTCGAGCAATAGCAAGAGCAAGGCAGGGTCAACTTGCGTTGTCTCTGATCTTAAATTTGTACCTTTATTGATGCTGTCCTGGCTAGAAACGCCTAACGGACGCATGCACCATGTAGGACGTGCGTGCTGATGCATGTGCCAACTCGGCCTTCTGCACTACTACAGAAATATACAGCACAATCGGTTCTTTTCGTCATCACAGTCGATTTTGGTGGCGATACAAAGTCATTAGACAGTGATGAGGCGAGACTATCACAGTCGGTTCTCGCCCGATAGAGATGAGACCTCATCACTATCGGATTATTTATGGAACCGACACAGATGACAAGAGTTTTCCAATCGGTTTATTTATAGAACCGACACAGATGATGAGTTTTTACAATCGGTTTTTGTATGAAACCGATACAAATAATCATGTTTTTCCAATCGGTTTTTACAGTGTTACTGACACCGATAGGAAACTATCTCTATCGGTTTATTTACGAAACCGACACAGATGACAATAGTTTTCCAATCGGTTTGTTTATAGAACCGACATATATGATGTGTTTTTGCAATCGGTTTTTTCACGAAATCGACATAAATAAACACTTTTTTCCAATTGGTTTTTACAGTGTAATCGACACTGATAGAATACTATCTCTATCGTTTTATTTATGGAACCGACACAAATGACTATATTTTTTCAATTAGTTTGTTTATAGAACTGACACAGATGAGGGGGTGTGCTGTTTTCCAATACACGCTCCAAAAACAGCACATATTACACACAATATGCACAAATCACAATCACACAGCATAGATTACACATAGTATGCACATATCACATTCACAGAACACAAACACTTTATTACAACACATGTATCATATTCGTTCACAATATAGAACACAAACATGCTTAACAGTCAGTACACATGCATATCGCATTCACATATATATAATATTGTTTACATATGGACTAGTAGGAGCTTTCAGGATCTTTAAACTTACCGTCCTCCGATATAACTTCTACCCAGTACTACTGGCATAAGTGGTCTCGTAATTTATTGAGTTCTTTGCTTTGTAAGCTCTTCCAGGGGATATCGATGTTTTGCAAAATAGAAATGAGTGCTCTAATTTAAGTTTTAAAATTTTTATGTAAAAGGCTAAGTGTATTATTATGCATGTACATATACCTTAGGGAAAATATCTGCGCCGTCGACCACGAGCAGCATGTGATGCATGACGTAGAAGCCGCACAAGTCGTCGCTGCCCTGTTGATGATGTTATGAAGAAAGAAAAAGAAATTAAGAGATGAAGAATAGATGTCAGAAAAAAATTAATCTTATATATGCTAGGCACTTATACCTTGAAGCGCTTATACTCTAGCTTGGAGCCCTTTTTATCATCGTGTGTCCCTCCTTCCGCGACGTAGGCCAAGAAACCCCTACATACATTGGAGAGATGCTATTGAGTCAAAAAAAATAAATGTAGTTAAATTCAGAAAGTGTTAAGTAAAAGTAGTGCACTTACTTCTCTAAAGCAAGCTTGATCGTGTAGTCCATCGGTATCTTCTCGAGAGAGTTAAAAGTGTAGACTTTGTTTTAACTCGGAGTGAGCACGAGTAGAACCCAATGGTTGCTTATTAAATGGTATGAAGTGCAAGGAAATAATTTCACATACGGTTTAAGTGCGTACAAGTAAATTGAAGGGTAAAGTACTACTTACTCCTCGTGGTACGGGAATAGGACAAAGTCCTTCTTCGACTCAACTTTCAATGCCCCCTTGATGTAACCAGCAAAGAACTTTGGTTGAAGCCTAGCCATGGTCGCAGAAACAACCTCAGGGTCGACGAACCCAACTAGTTGTCGACAAGTCACGTCTCGCTGCCTCATTGCCCTGCAACTCGTGTTGAATGTTAAAAAACATAATGTAAAATCCTATAAAAGTCATAAGCTCATATTGTATGGTGCGATACTCACAGCGTCCAGGATCATACAGAAGAAATATCAATGGCTATCAGTTGGTACAAACGGAACAGATCCACAAAACTGACTGGAATGTCCCATGGTCATCACGGTGGAAATGTCCCTTTCTGTACTTCACATTGAAATCAACACGCCGTTTGGCCTTATTCACTCTGTCAATGTACCACCCATGGAGCACGTGAGTCCACTTGCCTAGAGCATTCAATTGGCTGATAGACAAAAGGGGTTTTCCATGTACATGGGCCTTAAAATCTTGAAGGGTGTTTGTGGCCTGTGCCGATTTTCCTTTCTGGGTAGAAGGAGTCTCCGAGGTCAGGACAGAGGTCCTTTCATGTACTTCAGGGGGTGCTGTAGCCTCTGTTAGCTTTGCCTTCTTGACAGAAGGAGTCTCTGAGGCCTCCTGTGGTTCTGTTGCTGTCATGCTAGTCCTTTTGCGTGCCAGCTTTGCACTCTGCGTAGAACTCATCACGGTGGTGGGAGCAGGAGCAGAAGCAGGTGCAGGTACGGTAGGAACCTATGAAGCACATCCATATGAAACTTGTTGCAGTATTACTGGAATGATAGAGAAGACGCGGGGGATTTTTACCTTGACCATTACGACACCGATCGTGGGCCACTTGATGAGCGACATACGTGCTTGCCCGAGAGTGGTGATATCTTCGTTTGGGGGAACTCGAGCACATGTAATAAGAAGTCTTCGTGGACGTAGTCTACCTGCACCCTCATGTAGACCTTACCCAAAGGTTGACCATGCACCGTGTCGGTCTCCTTGCATGGAAATGCAACCCCACATGCAGCCTCGATGGGAAATCTGTCTTCCGCCAGGGTGAGCTGGCACTTAGTAGGCGCCTGAAAGAAATGCGCAACTTGAGGGAAAACATTGTGGGAGTTACCCCGTACCTTTAAGTCAGGAAAAATTAATTATCACCTTCAGCTGGGGACCGAACTTATCATTTTTGGAACCACAACTGCTGGGTCGGGGCACAGGCTTCTATACGAGAGGCAAGGGCATCTGGCTCTGACTCTAATAGGTCATCGCCATCATCTCGTCCCTCAGGCACTCCTCGCGTGCCATCATCTCCTCCTTGATCTCCTCCCTTAGCTGCTCCCTGAGCGTGTCCTTGAGGCGCTCCGCACGTTCCTCCTATGATCTTGATCTGGCACTAGCAGCGTCAACTTAGAAGTAGGACTTCTTCGTATGCCCCGCCCCTGCGGCAAGCACCCGGCCCTTATGGTCGGGCTTCCTAATCGCAGAGGACAGGATATCCTTCGACCCTTAGCTCAGAAAGGTCCCTGCTCTTTCTGCTGGCTTACCACCTCCTACATGAAGCGAATACAAATTAGATCTGAAATACAACAAGAAGGGTCAACTGCAATGTACTAAGTAGATGTCTTATGATGGTGGAGACGACGTGTGCGGTAGCCGAGGTTTGGAACTACAAGCTGCCCATCGGCGATTTTCTTTATCCTCGCTAATACCCAGTCACATGTCCGTTCCTCACATTTATTGGAGTAAGGCATCGCCGTCACGGAGTTCGCACACTCCTCGGCTAGTCGAGCCCACTCTGCCTTCTTCCCTTCATAGCCTCCCGAACCGAGGTGGTGCGTGTGCGTGTTTTGCCTCTGGACAGCGATGTTCTTCTCTCTCAGCTCCTCCACCTCGGGCGTACTCTTCATTCGTGTGAATTCCTCCCAAACACCAGGAGTCAGGAACGGATACCTCTCGAATGGAGTATGACCTTTCAGCATGTACTCACAGTGCATGAAGACCCTGAAGTGCCTCAAGGCCACCCCATCCTTTTTAAGGCGTACCGCCTCGCATTGCTTTCATCTTCCTCTTCTATAATCCATTTGCCCTTAACCTTGTCCCACAGCCGATTTTTTTATCGGCGCTGACTTCCTTCCTCCCATCCTTAACCATGATGGGCACTCTCTCCCATACTAATTGCCCAAGGAATGACCGATATCGCACTTTGTACTTGGGGGGACCCGTGCAAACCCCCGTGGCATTGAAGTGGAGAACCTGCAGCGTTCTCCCTATGGCCCCTTTGTTCGGTCATCGAGCCTTCCTCACCTTACTCCTAATCTATAAATAGGTTAGGTCCTAATCCCGTTTGAGGATATGTGATTCGGGCAATGTCGGGACCCGATTCTGAGAATCTGGACCCTCTGTGTATTATGTGCTAGTCCAGGATTACGCTAGCACACAAAGTCTTTACAGGGTTGAACATCATAGACATTAACAACGATACCATATTAAATAGTGCAAACATTTATATAAACTGAATTGTACGATTTTATGGTCTCCTTACATAAGATCAGCCACGCAGGGCTTACATTATCAGAGTAATAAAAGGTAACAGCGGAAAGCAAATAAACTTCGTGGAGTCCCATCAACTTGCCACAGGCAACCAACTGGGCTTGCCCCATAATTGTCTGGCTCTTCGATGTACTCCTCCTCCCATGCTGGCGTAGACTGCACCACTGATGATGGGTTGATAGGCAAGGAGGGGTGAGTACTCAAGGCACTCAACAAGTAATGCACAGAATGCATTACTATTACTATATGCAAGACGTATTCCAAAAAATTGGCTTACTTGGCTCATTTGCATCAAACAGCATTTTTAAACTAACAATTTATTTAGATTAAAAGCAGTGAAACAGTTAATAATAGTACTAAGTTCTTTGAACAGTTTTTCTCCGTAAACTTGGCACACAGCCTTAATCAATTTATTTTCACACTAGCACACAGCCAACCTTTCCACATTATAATTTTGAAGATCTAACCCTTGACTGTAATCCCCGAGCAATGTCCAATACCGCGGACACGGCTATTCGAATATATTTGACACTCTGCAGAGGTTGTACACTTTACCCACAAGATACAGCCGCTCAGCACACAGGTGATTTCCCGCAACAAAGCCTTTCAGGAATCTCTACCTTAACCAATGAACTTCTTCGGTATTGCCTTCACTATGACTCCCCTCACATAGAGCCGAAGTATAGGATAGGCCAACACCGTTGGATGGGCACCAAGCCGTAGCACAGGTACGCTCCCCCACACAGATACACCCCCGTGTACTATCACCCCGAGATTTCAGAGGAAAGATATCAGAACCCTAATCAACTAGGTCTGTCCCATACCAGACATGTGGTTGTATGGGTGACTCAGTTCAAAGACTTGCAAGGTGAAGTCCTTAGCTGACCAAGGCAAGACTTTAATCACTCAACAATGGCACAAACCCCAATGTGGCACACAGACTCACAACTCTCATCAATCCTTTGCCACACAGGCCCACCCGGCACAAAGCCTTCTGCCACTTGCCCCAGTCTAAATCATTTTCCCACCCAGTTGATTATTGTGCAACACATGCCAACACAACTCAAAGATCGATGACAGAACCACACAGGTCTCCGTGACTCAATTTCATCACGTGGCATCACCACACCATTTTCAAATACATTCCATATGTCATTAATCAGCATTGTTGCATTTTCCAGAAAATCTTCGATGACTCGTTGCAAGGCTAAGCATCTATTCTCGGTCTAGCCTCCCGTGTTGGCATCATATTAACATCCAACGAGTATCCTAGGGTGACAATGTTTTCATGGCATACAAATAATAATTTCAAGGTGGTAATAACAATATGGGTTGATTAGCTACATTACCCGAATTTATTTAAATTCATTTTTAATTAACTTAGCATGCATAATTTCAAAATAACATACATTTAAAAACTGGGACCAAAATGGTCAAAGCATCACTTGCCTTCGAAGAGTTGCTGGTCGTGTTCCGAAGCTTGATCTTGAGCGACGAACTCTTCCTCGAAACTTCCCGGCAAATTTGTGTCTACGCGTAAAAATTATATATGCAATAAATAACCAAAACAGTATACTATATAACCTCAAAAATTCAAATAAAATTCACCATTAAAAAGAGCACAATTTGACAAATTTTTAGAGACTGGAATCACCTCAATCGGAGTTAAAAATGCAAAAGTTATAGCCTTTCAAAGTTTTAAATAAAATATAAATCAGAAAATAGAAAATACGAATTAATTAATTTATTTTTCTATTGAAAACTCAATTTATTGCGTCAGCATGACGTCAACCGACACGTGGCGCTTCCTGGTGCTACCACGTCGCCTCGGTCCCTGGACTGGGTCCACGGCCCCGCTCTAGTCCACGGTGGACTCGGTCCACAGAACAGTGCTGACGCTGACAAGTGGGTCCCATTGATGACGTCAGCACTGACGTCACCCAACACATGGACCTCTAACGCGCCGACAGGTGGCTCGGTCTGATTGGTTGGGCACACGGTGGGCTGGGTTCACCGACTCGGGTCTACAGTGGACTCGGTCCAACAGACCACTGCGGCTGACAGGTGGAATCCGCACCCATGACGTCATCGCTGACATCATGTGCACGGCGCAGTCAAACGACTCCTCGGTCACCGGTGACACGCGGCGGCTTCCGATTGGCTGGCGCGATGGCACGATCTCTACCGTTCAATTCTAAATGGATGGCTGCGATTGACTCTAACGAAATAATTGATTAAAACTTAACCGAATACTCTACACGAATTACTCTAGCCGTGCGATTGAGATCTAACGGCTGATATAAATCGAACTTAACCCAACCGAGAGGAATACGTGGCATTACCGCGACGGTCGGATGGGGATCGGACGGTCAAGTAAGCTCAATCGGTGTCGATGGCGAGACAGCGGCGGCTCGGACCGGCGCGGTGGAAGACGATCACAGCGACGGCGCTACGGGGCTTCTCCGGCGAAGATGAGCGGCGCGTTCGACGCGTCTCGGTACGACGAGGTCGGCGATGTCCTCGGAAATGGCGGAGGCGGCTCGACGACGGAGGAATGAAACGAAGAAGGAGCGGTGGTCGCTAGCAACTACGGCGAGCAACAACGTGCGCTAGGGAGGGTCTCGGCGTGCGTGTGAGGGGGCAAAAGACGCGGAGAGAGAGGCTCTACACGCTGCGCTAACTAGAGGACTTAAAAGGGCCCTCGACGTGCGCACTGCAGGCGGTGAAACCGGTGGTAATGGTCGGCGGCATTAACTCCGGTGATTACACGGGCGAAGGGACGTGGCTTCATCTCATCCGTCCACGCGGACTCAATCGGAAGGCCAACAATGCACGATGACGCGGCGCGCTCACAACCGTTCGATCACGATCGGATGGTGTGATCCTAGGGTTTCGGCGTGCTGGGCTGGGCTAAGCACAATGCTGGGCTGGCCCAGTACTATTCACTCACGTTTTAAAAATATTTTTGATTTAAAATAAATCAGATAAATAAAAAAAACGAAATAAATAGAAGAAATACCTGAAAAAATCCAGAAAATTTCTGGAAAATATTTTGAGACATTTGGAACTCAAATAAAATATTTCCAGAAAAACTTTGCTTAAAATTTTGCATTATTTTAATTAATTTCAAGAAGCCCTTTTTTGAATAAATGCAAATAAATTCCAATAAATACCCAAAAATTCCGAAAATCAAAATAACTCCAAAATTTAAAATATGGCAAATTTTTAGTGTGTTACAGGCAAGTTCCTAAGATGTTGTACAACTCTTGAGAAAATTTTAGCAGTATCTCCCCACTGTTCTCCAAATACACGTCTCGACAATAGGTCAAGAGGGGTGTGTATCCGGAGAACACCAGGGAGATGCTACCGAAATCTACTCTGGAGTTGTACAACAGCTCAAGAACTTACCCAAACCACATATCCTCGAACGGGAGACATAGGTTATGCAACCTAAACTGTAACGTCATGTTGAGATTACAAAAATAAAACTAATATGCAATTATAACTGAAATAACGGACTCAATTATCAAAGTCAAAAGTTGCATAATAATCTGACGAGGTATGTGGTCAACACGTGAATATGTTGATGTGCTTGATGTATGTTTAAGCCATGTCTTTTATCAAGAAACTAGCATGTACAGGGTCAGATTACTCTGATTCCATATTCCATCATGTGAGACATAGAGCAGTGGGGCTAGATGCTGTTAAGAACTGTAACAGATGTTCTTTTATAATTTACATGTTGTCTCGATTCAAGTACTAGCAGATTTAGGACTAACTGCTCAGATTCTCAAGTTTTCATGTAAGCAAGATATGAAGTGATGCAGATCATGTCAGTGAACTAGAAATAATTTCATTCTATACATGCCTACTGTTCTGAATCAATACTAGTATGCCACCTTATATGTTGCATCTTATAGTATGCCAAAAGAGAATCTTATATCAACTTATCCAAAATAGTTTTTGAAAAACCAGCATCAGTTGGCTCAGTAACTGAAAAAACCAGGAAACTGTTTAATCTAATACAATTCGAGCAAGTGAGTGGTTAGGTCAAGACACAGATGACCAACAGCAAGCTTGGATGATTTTTTTTATTATTCCGAATGTTCTATATAATTGATAGTTAAACTAAGCATAGATAGGGGCTGCCAACATTGGTGAAGCCCATTATCACATTTGTCCAAAATCTCAAACTGGACCACTTGAAAAAGGATTATTTCAGGAGTAGATATTACTATTGTCCTTTAAACATTGTCCTATTAAGTTCTCACTTAATGCTAGCTGAGTTTTTCATTTTTCATGCATATAAAATAGAAATAGCCAGACAAGAACGGCTGACTTTGATATGGTTTCCATCTAAGTTGCCTGTTGTAAAGTTAATCTGCAACAAATCTTGGCTTGTGTCAAAACAGTTACCACCATCATTTATAAGTAGGCAGCGGCAGCTACTTTGTACCCTGGTGTCGTTACTCATCAATTAGGATGCACATGGACATGGATAGCTCAAAGGCAGCACCCATTTCCACTAGCCGGGACTAGGATCAAGCGTGAATATAGGCAAGCAAAGCAACAGTGAATATGAAAGTGATGGGGTTGGCCTAACCAAGGATCCCTGCAATTAGCATGCTCCTTCCTGCATTATCAAAGTATTTATAAAAAAAAAGTACTGATTATATGGCTTCTTTTTAATCAGAAAACAATTATAGTATACAGAATTTGGCAACAACTCCATGGCCACTGAGAAACAGAACGTAACACAGGCGTGTAGCTCCAAATTTCAGATGGTCCCAACTCGTATTTTAATACACCCAAAACCATTCGTCTACATTGCACATTCTTCAGTATGCCCATCCCCAAATACATTGCACATTCTGGGTTAAAATTATGAGATCAGTATAGTAACTCACCATATTTTTGCTAAGTACTTATGTAGGAATGATGCCACACATTGATCTCTAGAAATAGCAACTCACCATA
Organism: Otatea glauca; assembly: GCA_036346275.1. Lineage (NCBI taxonomy): Eukaryota > Viridiplantae > Streptophyta > Magnoliopsida > Poales > Poaceae > Otatea > Otatea glauca. The sequence goes on along the minus strand of CM070715.1, from coordinate 37,335,048 downwards.
TTTTTGCTAAGTACTCATGTAGGAATGATGCCACACATTGATGTCTAGAAATAGCAACTCACCATATTTTTGCTAAAAGAACTTAAGATTAACATATAAGTAAACCAATATTGCCTTTATACCGGCGGTGCGGGGGAGCTCGGTGGGGGACCAGTGCGTTGAGCCACTGGTGAGGGGAGGTGGAGGGCGACCGGTGGGTGGAGTCGCCAGTGAGGTGAGGGGAGCTCGAGGGGATGCCGGTGAGGGGAGCTCAAGGGCAACCGGTGAGGGCGATCGGGGAGGGCGAGCTGTGAGGGGAGCTCGAGGGCTGTGGGAGATGCGGCAAGCGATGCTGGGGCGACGGGAAACTACGGTTAGGCAAGGGCGGCGGGAACCGAGGTTAGGGCGCGGGAGAGTGCGGAGTAATTAACTGTGTCTGCTTGGTGGCTGCAGGTGAGTGCTAGTAAATAGGCTGCGGGGCATTTATGTCAATTTTAAACCAAAACCACACAAATGTGAAAGAAATCACTATCGGGTTGTAAAACAAACCGACACAAATATACATCACTTCACTATCGGGTTTTCACAAAAACTGGCACAAATTTTGATCATTAGCACTATTGGTTTTTCACCAAAAACCGACACAAATATATACCACTGCACTATCGGTTTGTAAGAAAAACTGATACAAACGTATAGAACTTCACTATCGATTTTTCACAAAAACCGACACAAATGTTGATCAATAGCACTATCGGTTTTTCACAAAAAACCGATACAAATGTATACCACTGCACTATCGGTTTGTAAGAAAAATCGATACAAACGTATAGAACTTCACTATCAGTTTTAAAAAAACTAACACAAATGTATATCACAACACTATCGGTTTGTAACACAAACCGATACAAGCGTATAGAACTTCACTATCGGTCTTTAACAAAAACCAACACAAATGTGGCTTCACTATCGGTTTTTAATAAAATCTGACACAAATGTAGATCACTGCACTATTGGTTTTCCAGACAAACCATGAAGTCTGAATTTTCAGAATTATTTGATCAAAGAGTGAAAAGGCCATAACTTTTGCAAATATAGTTGGAATTGTTTGAAATTTTGGAGAAACATATTTTGGGATACTACAAATCTTTTCCAAAAATAATTTTGCAAGAAATATTTAGCATTGAAAAAAAATGCCGAAATTCACTTCGTAGGCTTGAATTTTTCTTAAAGAGTAGAAAAGTCAAAACTTTTCAAATAAAATCCAGATTTTTTCAAAAATCCACAAATGAAATTTGACTAGTTAGAAGCTTTCCCAAAAAGAATAATTTCAAAAGGAATTTTCTTTCAAAATATATGGCAAAATGCGCTTAATAGGCATGAACAAATGACCAAAAATCTGGTCCACGAGGTGAAACTCACATAATGCTAGAATATGACCTACACCTTTAAGAGTAGTTTTTCGGCTACTTTCAAAATCAAATAACTTAGGATCAGTTGATCTTTCAAAAATCTTTAGAATAAGAGAATTGTTACGACTGACCAACTAGTAAGTAGATTTCAAGTATGTCACAATGTTCCATGTGAGAAGCCAACCATACAATTGTACCCAAATAAACGGCACAATAAAATGGGCCTGTTAAACAGTAACGGCCATTAAAAGGTGTAAATGACCCAATAAAATGAATAAACACCAAATAGTTTCTTCATTTACAATATAACCCTTCTTGATAATTTACACGCATGTAATTTGTTCCATGTGTTTCATCGTCACTGCTAAGACAGGCCCCATCTGCGAACAGAGGTATTTCGTCGAATTGGTTGTACTCTTCTTCATCTACCACATTTTCAACTCCAAAAATCTGCCGCTTGCCATGAAGGACGATGTGCAACCTCGGATTGGCTAGATCACGCACGTAGAAGACTTGATTTTCTTGCTTCACAAGGATGAATGGTTCATCTTTGTAGGCGAGTCTATTGAGGTCTACAAGAGTAAAACCTCTCTTGTCGATCTTCACTCCATGTGGAAGTCCCACCCACTTACATCAGAACAATGGAACTTGGTATATTCCGTAATCGAACTCCTAAATTTCTTCGATCATCCCGTAGTACGAGTTCGTTGCCATTGAGGATCCTCCTTTTGAGTGATCATCGAAAAAGTATCTATACTCACACCACTGTTTTGGACAGTAGTCTTGGCATCTTGACTCTCAGTGTAAAAGGTGTAACCATTAATATCGTACCCCTACCATGTTTGTACATTAAATCATAATCCGTCAGCCAACCATTTGACATTCTCACTAACGGGGAGACCTCCGCCTTTTCTTTGAACCATGTGAGAAATCGATCATTGTGTTCTCATGTGATGGAAAGCTCATCCATATGTGGATTCTCTTCCCGTAATATCAACTTGTGTTGCTCGATGTACGGATGAACTTCTGTGCTGTGTTGCAAGACTGTCAAATGCGTTTTGCAATACATATCAAACCGTGGACTCGTTAGTTTGGACCTAACGGTTCCTTTGCCAGCAAGTCTGCCCTCTTGATGAGATACAGGAATATCAATTGCTTGTTTTTTACCTAGGTAGTCCATGCAGAATTCAATAACCTCTTTAGTCCCATAACTTTCAACAATACTACCCTCAGGCTTCGACCGATTCCTCACGTAGGACTTTAATATACCCATGTACCTCTCGAACTGATACATGTAACGTAGGAATGCGAGTCAACATATCTTAATCCCTCTAACAAGGTGAACAACAAGGTGGACCATGATGTCGAAGAACGAGAGGGGGAAATACATCTCAAACTTACATAGAGTCTGCACCACCTTACTCTGTAAGTTGTTTAGCATATCAGGGTCAATAATCTTACAAGAAATCGCTTTGAAGAAATAACATAGCTTCGTGATTGCCAACCTGATATCCTCTAGCAGAATATTTTCGATTACAACAGGGAGAATTTTGGTCATCAAGACATGACAGTCGTAGGACTTCATACCAAGCAACTTCAAATCATCCTTGGACACAAGATTCTTAATATTTGCAGAGTATCCTGATGGAACTTTAATACCTTAGAGACACTTGCAAAGGTCTTCTTTCTCCTTCTTGGATAGGGTGTAGCATGAAGGGGGATGTATGGCCATTTTTCATCCTCCTTTATCACTGCAAGCTTAGGCCTGATGCCTATGTAGGCCATGTTGCGGTGAGCATTCATACCATCCTTGGTCTTCCCAGGTATGTTCAGCAGGATGCTAACTAAATTGTCGCAGACCTTCTTCTCAACGTGCATGACACCAATACAATGCTGGACATCTAACTCATTTCAGTATGGTAAGTCCCAAAATATCAACCTCTTCATCCAAATAGTCTTAGGACAAATAGATTTACGGCTATTTCCATACTGAACGTCGATATCCTCCACGCGTGAATATACTTGCCTTCCACTCAAAGGTTGCAGGGCTGAACGAACTTCCCTCTTTCCATCAAATTTATCATCCATGTTACGATATCGATGACTTCGAGGTAGAAACTTATTGTGACCCATGTATACAGTTTTCTTAGAATTCGGCAGCCACAAGCTCTCAGTCTCCTCTTCACAAATAAAACACGCTTTGGCTCTCTTCGTACTGTAGGCCACCAAATTACCAAGGGTCGAAAAATTATTTATGGTGCAAAATATTATAGCCTGTAGTGTGAAGTGTTCTCTTTTGTATGCATCCCACATCGAGACCCCCTCGTTCCATAATTTTACCAAATCCTCGATCAGTGGTGCAAGGTACACATCAATATCATTTCTCGACTGTTTGGGTCCCAAGATTAGCAACGACATCATGATATACTTCCGCTTCATGCACAACCAAGGAGGGAGATTATAGATACACAACAGAATTGGCCAGATGCTATGACGACTGCTCATATTACCGAACAGATTCATTCCATCGGTACTCAATACAAATCTTATATTCCTCAACTCGGCACCAAACTCCTCATATTTCTAATCGATGTTTCTCCACTGAGCCGAATCAGCAGGGTGTCTCAGCTTGCCATCTTCCTTTCGAGATACGTAATGCCAAGATAACAATTTTGCCTCTCTGTGATTTGCAAACAACCGCTCAAAACAGGGAATGATGGGCAAGTATCACAATACCTTGGTCGGTACCCTTTAATGACATCTTCACCATCGTTGCCCTGTCTCTTACGCTTCTTGTCATTACGCTTCTCATTTTGTTTGTACTAGGGCACACTGCAAACTAGACAAACGTGCAGTTCCTGATACGTGTTACGGTACAAGATGCAATCATTCGGACATGCATGTATCATTTTTATTTCCATTCCCATGGGACATATTAGCTTCTTCGCTTCATAAATAATTATTGGCAATTCGTTTCCCTCCGGAAGAAGATCTGATAGAAAAACTAAAAGTTCTTTGAAACTTATATCTGTTTAACAGTATTTTGCCTTCAGTTGGAATAATGCAAGGACCAAACCCAACTTGGTGTATTCCACTTTGCAACCCAAAAACAACGGTTTGGTATCGTCTTCAATCAAACTTTTAAACTTTTCAAACTCTCTTTTCGTGTAATTTCCCTCCACATCCTGCGATATTTTCTCCAAATTGTCCTCCTCAAACATGTCACCCTGAAACTCGTCATCGGGTTCAACCATGCCTTCGTTGCATACCGGAAGGGTACTACTTGTCACCCCGTGATGGATCCAACACGTGTAATTCCTCACGAAGCCATGTTGAATCAGGTGGTCTTTAATTTGAGCTGAGTTATTAAATCTCTTGAGATTTGTGCAATCAATACAAGGACAATATATAAAGTTTGCACGCCTCTTCACCATGTTTTCTTCTACAATTTTTTTGAACTTCTTAACTCCCTCTGAATTTCAGCACTCACACGGTTTTTCTGATACATCTATTCTTCACGGTCCATTTGTAATTGTACTACGCATAATAAATTAAGGAAAAATTGGAGCGACAGCTAGCTAGCTATTTCAAATATTGAGACATCATTTCATCAATATTACCTTTGCCAAATAGAGTATGGGTTCCAAAATATATAATATACTCCCGATACCTTCTTCCCTAGTTAAGAACTTCCAATTTCCTAGTTAGGAGACATACACTTCGAACATCAACAATGATATTGAATAACCTAATTATATAGTGTAGTAGCTTGCAAATCTTTTAACTTCAACGAAACAAAATAAGGGTACCAACGATGACTCCTAATATCTAAATAGGTTGGATCCTAATCCCATTCGAAGATATCTGGTTCGGGTAAGTTCCTAAGCTGTTGTACAACTCCAGAGAAAATTTTGGCAGCATCTCCCTGCTGTTCTCCAGATACACGTCTCGACAACAGGTCAAGAGGGGTGTGTGCCCGGAGAACACCACGCAGATGCTATCGAAATCTACTCTGAAGTTGTACAACAGCTCAGAAACATGCCCGAACCACATATCCTCGAATTGTCCAAAAAAATATGGACAATTTGAGACTGCTTGCTTATAAATATGCCATTTCGATCGGCATATTTATAAAAAGCACCCTCAAACGGGAGACGTAGGTTACACAGCCTAAACTCTAACATTTATCATATGACAGTAACAATAATTCCAGATTAACACGAGAGCACTATAAAGATAATTAACAGATGTGTGCTTATCAAATAAAGGGTGTGAAATCTGATAGGATACACACAATTCCAATGCAACCTAAATTTTCTTTGCGAGATATCAAAATTACCTAGTGCAAAATTGAAGGAGTTTGAAGGAATACTTACATTTTGAAGAAAACCACAAATGAAGGAAAAAAGAAGGAAAATCTCCTGAAGGTAGGGCTTAAAATTTACCCTCTTAACACCCAACCTTATTATTACAAATTTTCTCACTCAAGTATTGCTTCCAACTAGAATATGTGCTGTTTTTTCGGGTGAAAGCAAAGAAATCTCTTCTGGAACAACAACAGAGGAGAGTTCAGTACGAGGGGTATAAATAACCTAGCGAGGCACATTACAATCGGTTCTCACTTAAGAAGCGATAGTGATGTGATCATGCACATTGCTATCGATTCTTATGTGAAAAGCGATAGTGATGTGCACGTGCTCATCAAACCGATTGTGATGTATCCAGTGCTACATTACAATCACTTCTAACCTGAGAACCGATAGTAATTATTACTAACACCCCTCCTAAATCATCTATTACAATCGTTTTTTTCTAAACATTTAAGAACCGATCCAGATGAAACGATAGTGATGTATCATTCTATAGTATTGTTGTTTGATATCCGGGGTACGTGACACCTACCGCTCTGGCTGGCTGGCTGGCCGCGATCGATCGCTCGTCTGATTGTGAAATGCTAGCTAGCGATCGACGCCAACGTTGGATCGATGTTACAAGGGCCAGTAGCTATCTAGCTGACCTTATGTATCATGAGGCAGATCCGACGGATATCATATGGTCCGTTAATCCCACACGGATTAGACAATCTCACCTATGATCGATGATGCGCCCCCATTCCTTCTTGCTTAAGCTCGCGCGTGGACGGTCGAAATATTTCCCTGAAAAGGGAAAAAGGAAGAGATTTTCCAACAGTGAACCCACGACATACACTGTTGCATAGTACTCCCTCTGTTCAAATTTATTTTTGTGTATTTCTTCTTATCACATAGACCAAAAAAATATTAAAAATGACTATATTACCTATAATTATTAACATTAAGCACTATATTCAATACATATAGATAATATAAAGTAAAAATGGATATTTATTAGGGGTATAGAGGGAACATTACACTAATTCTACAATAGAATATGAAATATCCGCTATATTTATAGACGAGACCATTCGAAAAATATGCATTATAAATTAGGACGGAGGTAGTATTAGAATTCAGTGTTCTACCCTTTGCCTCTGTCTCCTGAGAGAGAAGGTATTCTAGCTTTTCCTTTTGTTTCGATGGACAAATAAATAAATTAAAGCAGACTGGAGAAGGTAGGGAGTCTAGAGATCAGGCTTGGAGCGATGTTCGTCCCCATTGATAAATGGGTCAGTGGGTGGCTTTATAAATCCAAGTTTTGTGCCGCCCTCAAGTAGATGCCAACAGGAGCTGCGGAAATATGCCAAACTAGCTTGGATCATGTCATGGTCTGTATTCAATGCGCTAGGTTCATGGTGCCGTCAGTTAATTAATTTTCCGCGTATGTCAATTAGTCTTTTCCATTCAACTTTGCACTATCATGCACATTATATATCTTCCATGCATGATAATTAGGTATTTACCGGCATTTCTCTATGGGAGAAGCCTAGTTAATTCAACAACGCATTTCCAACATTGTTCTGGGCGTTCAGGGATAGATCATTGCTGATGGATCATAGATGCTTGACCAGACCAGATAAGACTAACAGATAACAGGCCTTCCAATCCCCCCCTTTTTTTCAGACCAACGACGTGCTAGCTAGACGAATGGTCACGAGGAAACAATAAAATAAAATCATGTCATGTAAGCCTAATGAATGGATAACGATAGACAGTCAGCATACATACATTCAGCAAAACAAAGGAGTGCAAATGTCAGATCTATTTGGTGGTTTTCTAAGGGAGAGCAGGAAAAAGGTAGGTTGCTTGTTGAAGGGGACCAACCTGGTTGTTGTGCACTCTAACCTCTCTTACTCACCAAAGGGGAAAAGAAAATCCATTGCATAAACTAATATGACATGACAACTCAATGGTTCAGATCTGGGATATGCTCACCAACAGAAAGAGACGTATGATCTAGAATTCATAAAAAATATTAATTAATTAACTCTTCATAATTTGGAAAAAATGGCAATTATAGCCAGTATATATGTGATGGAAAAATTATAGAACTTGCGCAAAAATTAAATAACTCTTAAGAATCAGTTCTAGTTTGATCCAATTGATCTTCTCAGCCGATCCATGTGATGATATTTTGAGCCATCCATTTATATTGGGGCATTTGATTCACTCTCAGAACACACTTTAAGGAACAAGATTATTTTATGGGGCCCTAATTGTCCACCTCACTCTCCTCAGAGCCCTTGAGCTACTCCCTCCTTTTTAGTTGTAGTGGTCAATTAGTTGGTGGTTTGAGGGCAATGGGGTATTGGGGTTTAAGTAAGATGCAAATCAGCTTATATAACTCAATCATGACTTGGCCTGCTATATAACTCAATCATGGCTGGGCCCCTTGACTTGAGGCCTCAAGATATATTTCTCAATTGGTTTCTTGATTTAAAGCTAAGGAAAGGAACTGCACATGTAAAGCAATAATATTGTACACCGTGATTAGTGGCGGAGCAAGAACTTGAGAGTAAGGGCTAGGTACTTTTCTTTTCTTAGCAAATCAAAAACATCTGTCGTCATCTTTTAAGTAATGTATATAATACATGGGGTCTACCTTCATTAATATCTCATTTATTGGGTGCATCTGACTGCAGGTTTCTAGTTGATATCGTTACATTCTTGTGCGCATTATACTTCAATTTTTTGCTAGTTGATATGTTCGTTGTACTGTCAATACATACCAAATATTAATTGCATCTATACTCAACGAAAATGTGTTCCTGATTTTTTTTTCCGAATGTGGTAGCCTATAATTTGTCCGTGCTAACAGTTTAATGCAACACAAGTATTCCAATTCGAAAAAGAAAAGAGCTCCGTTTTAGAAACCCTTTGTTGGCGTCAAAAACTTGAGGTAGGGTTTCTGACAGCAGCACACCAGACGAACACCTGGTTCAAGAGCGAGCCAATCGATTTGACCTATAACCAACAAGGTAAAATATAAAATTTACTCAAAAGCCGATCGTAACGATCAATCGGCTTAGACCCAATCAGCTTGAAGCCGATTAAGATCAAAGTAACAAGGTAAGTCTAATTAGCCGATTAAGGCTAATCAGAGGATAAAGGTAGATCGATTCTGAAGAAGGCGATGCGCAACAAAGTCAGAATAAATCAAACCTGGGGTGTAATTGAAGAAGATCAACAATCGGCGATGCGCAACTTTATTGATCAAGATCGATTACAGAGACTAAATTACAAAAGCTACTCCTAGTCGACAGGAAGAAAGTAAAAGCTGGTTGATTGTATTGTGTTGATGATGATTTTCGCAGCTTGCTTTGGTCCTTCTTTATACCTTTGGCCGATAGTGTCCTCGTTATAACACGATTTAAGCCCGTATCCGATCGGCCTTATCTTGAACAGCTTATTTCCTAAAAATCTTGCCGTTAGCATAAATATCTCCAAACTTTCTTAACTTGTCATTAACGCCCATATCTTTGATTTCATTGCCGATTACGGTTAGATTTGCCAAATTTTGGTGCAAACATATGCCCTCATTTTTGAGAGATGACATGTCATCTTTCAAAATATCAATAATCGGCTTTTCAATCGCTAACGCTTGAACTTCACCCATTAACTATCGCTTTACTCGCGCCGCAATTTTTTGACATGCGGGTAGTGCGTTTAATCGCCGCGCTTTTGAGATTCACTTCCGCCTCTTCAAATTTTCACCGCTATAAAATGCGGCCCCACCTTGGTCATTCTTCACGCGCACAAGCTCTCGAATCACCGCAATCGGTTTAAGCTTTCCGCTTGAAGTACTCCAAGCAAACCTTTAGCTCATCCAATTTCCTTCATCGGCTACAATGGACCCTAGCTGTACTTATTCCGATTCCGCACAAAGAATGACCAATATTTTCGGGTCCTTTGAGGAACTGGAGGCAGCTATAGTTATTGACCAAGAAGTGACCCGCTTCCTTTGTCGGCTAGAGGATATAATATCGAGGGTTGGAGTAAAAGTTTTAGGGCTTGGCCGACCGCACTCAAAGGGTGGAAAATTGGTATAATCGTAGCAGCCCAAAAAGGGAGTCTTGGGAGAGGATGGGCATAGCAGAGTGCATTCCTTTAAGTTTAGCCGACCCAGAGGCCAATGAGTCCTTAGTGGCCACGGCTTGTTATTTCTGGTCGGATACTTTTAATGCTTTCATGTGCCACACTGGTATGGTTGGTCCAACCCTGCTAGACGTTGCTCAACTCTCCGCTTGAGACCAGACGGAGAATGTGTCGGCCTTTAGTGCTAAACCCAAACATAAGCTTATCCGATCAAAAGGCGAAGGTCGGTCTAAGTATATTGCAAATAATAATAAAGTGAATGGATTAGTATCTGACGAAGAGCATGTCGCTTTCTCAACCTTTGGTGGACCGATTCTTATTCTCAAGGTGCTTCATTAGGGCCAACCCAAGTATACCGACATAATCGAAGGACTAGTAGAAGGTCGCTTGGCTAGCACTTGGAAAACGCTTCGGGAGCAAGGTATCGATGATGTATATCATTAGAGTCGGCTATATACGTGTTTTGCCGACTTTATCGTGGGTAATGTGGTGGGCCTCGTGGTTTATCCAGTGTCCGTCAGTATTGCTTTTTAGCCGACCATTTGATTTGGAACTCATCAAGACACATTTTTCCGAGAGAAGACAATGTCGAAAATGTTGTTCCGCAATACCAAGCAAGCCGATCTTTTGGCTAACGGTTTATCATGTGTTCAGAAATGAGACTAAAATCACAGCAATTTATTCAAGAAAGTATATGTTCTTTTTCCTTAATCAACGACACGGATTTGAGGCGAGAGATTTCTTCGCTTATAGCAAGGTGGCCGATTTTCCGTGGCCTTCATTTCTTCAACTTGAAGCTGACAGTTTTGCAATGCCTCCAGAGACTCTTGCTTTGTACTGCACTTTTCATTTCTCCTGCGTCCTTCATGCTGGACTTCATACAAGGAGTCGGACTTTCCAGTTATGCAAGACAACTTGGTTTTGGCCAAATAATTCCAAGCTTCCCACTCCTTGATCGGCTTGAGCCAAGAGCCGAGTCCGAGTGCTACATCCGCGAAATCGCCCTTGAAGTGGCCGATGACTTACGATGCAATCCTTACCACATTTCTTCTTGAATACCGACGGGCCGAGGTTACACATAGTGGTGGTCGCTATTGCGGATGCTTTATATCGGTCAAAATCTCCATCTAACATTATTAATGAAGTTCTTTCCAAATCTCCCGAGCCGACGCTAGTATCTAATCGTCGACTCTAGCAATGATACTTCATCGTCGGGATATACTAATACGAATGTAGTCGCTTTCTAGCGAGGTATCGGCTTTAGAGTCTAAACTTTTCCTTTCATTACTTCAATCGTCCGAGATTTGTTTTGCATCCGACTCAATTTTTACTGTTGTAGAAGTCAATCGCCCGGCCCATCGGGTGATAAGCAACCCAAAATCAATCGCAGCGGTCGTCAGCATCGTTATGCATCGATCTTTGGGCATACAGAGCCCATCTCCGCTTGGACTTGGAAAACAAAACAACCTAGTAAGTTTTATTGTCGGCTTCCTTTTATAAAACTGCTTTTGGCTAACTGATCGCTTTGCTGACAATCTTCAGAGAAGAAGCGAAAATATACTAAGGCTGCTGCAAAAAAGGTTCTCAAGCCTCTCGAGCAGAGTGGTGAAAGCTTTCCGACAGCATTGGCTATGGGAGAGGTAGGTCACAATATTTGTATAGTAACGTATTTTAATGCACTGGCTCACCCTTTGTCTTAATTTCCTTTAGCCAACGCAATCTGCCCAAGTCGTGAAGATCTTAGCCGATCTTCCAAACATATCCACCGCGCCAATCCCCATACCGCTGCCAACTTCAACAACTCCAACCACCAACCTGCCAGAACCATCAGATCCGACTGACCTGCTGGGATTTTCCCTGGCCGATCTTGACGATCCAGAGATCATGGCTACCAATGATTACGATGCAGAGATCAGAAAAATCCTTGAAGTATCAATAGTGGCATCGGCTGCTGTTACATCTGCTCCGGGCGTGAAGGAGCGTCTTGACAAGCTCTTTGATCTAGTCATGCGTCCCCAATCGGAGATTTTGTCCAACAATCAACCGATCAGAGATGCCATGGCCGCCGCCGGCCGACCTTCCTCCGTAAGCCATGCAAGCCTTGCTCAACATATGCCATCCGATGACAAGAGGTCTGCGGTAGAGGCGCCCAAGATCGAATTCGACGCCGTGAAGCCTGTGAAGCCGGCGTAAAGCTCTTAGATGAATTGTTGTCGACGCCAAGGAAAAAAGGTAAATTTGATGCCGATGCACTTCAAATGAAGTCGACCAAGGAATCTCTCCAAGCTTGAAAACAAAGAAATTCCTTCCGAAGAATTAGCCAAAACGAGAAACAAATCGAGAAGGCCAACAAACCTTGGAGACCACCGACGGAGTCAAGAATAAAAACTTAGCATTGCAGCGGCTGTTGAAAATGTGACCAAACAATCTGCCAAGGTAAAACCAGTGCCCGGGAATGCCAAGGACGATGAACGCCTGCTAAACGAAATTCAAGACATCATCGCCAAGGCAGCGGGTGCTCTGTCGGCCTTGGGCGCGACTCTTCCAGGATCGGGCATCCAGTATTGAATTGTAAAACTTTGATGGTTGTTTTGAAAACACTTGTTCTGAATGCTTGTTCTGAACGTTTGTAACTTGTTATGTTTATAATCGGCTGTTTAACCGATTCATATTTTGCTTATATCTTCTGAGTTTGCAATCCTTTCAGCCGATTAACAGCATCGTGTTAATCTTGGCTCTGAATATGATCTTCAGTCGGCTATGCTCCAATCCAAACGCTAGGGTAGTATTTCTTCAAGTGTTTCCCGTTAATAGCTTTTGGCAATACATACCCCTCAAGTGTTTCCAGTAAGTACGAGTTTCCGCCAACTAGCCGATTAATTTTGTATGGCCCTTCCCACGTAGGTGACCATTTTCCAAATCGGTTATCCTTAGAACCAACAGGCAATATTGTTTTCCATACTAAATCGGCTTGATCGAAAAATTTAGGCATGACCCTTTTATTGTATGCCCTTGCAACTCTGATCTTGTTCTTCTTAAGCCGATCAAGCGTAGACAAACGTAACTCTGCTAACTCATCCAAGCTGTCGACCATTAAGTTATTGTAATCTTGAGCCGACAAACCATTCTGTCTGGCTATTCGTATCGACTCAATGTTGATTTCTACAGGTAAAACAGCTTCTTGTCCATACACCAATTAGTAAGGTGAAAGTTTTGTCGCTCCGTGATAAGATAACCGATAGGCCCAAAGTGACTCCGATAGAGTCGAATGCCAATTCCTTGGCTTCTCATCAATTTTTCTTTTGATCAATTTGATTAGTGTTTTATTAGACGACTCGGCCTGTCCATTAGCCTGAGCGTAATATGGCGAAGAGTTTAACAATTTGATCCCTAGACTTGTAGCGTAACCTTGAAACTCGTTAGACATGAATACCGTACCTTGATCGGTCGTGATTGTTTGTGGAATTCCAAACCGATGGACGATATGTTCATTCACAAAACTAATCGCCTCAACACTAGTCACCTTCTCAAGTGGGATAGCCTCAACCCACTTTGAAAAGTAATCGGTTGCGGCCAAAATAAATTTGTGGCCTTTACTCGAAGCAGGAAATATTTGGCCGATTATATCTATTCCCCAACCCCTAAACGGCCAAGGTTTAATAATTGGATGTAAAGCCGATGCTGGTGCTAGTTGTACATTGCCAAACTTTTGACATGTTTGACATCCTTTATAGTACTTGAAACAATCCTCTAGCATCGTCGGCCAAAAATAACCTGCCCGTCTGAGCATCCATTTCATCTTACGTGCCGATTGATGAGAACCACAAATCCCTTCGTGTAATTCACCCATTGCCACCCGCGTTTCTTCAGTTTCAAGACATCTCAACAACAAACCTTCCATAGTCCGATAATATAGTATATCGTCCAAAACAACATATTTCAACGCTTGTTGTCGTATCTTTCGTTCCGTCGGCTTGGATAGATCAACTAGATAATCTTTTATTTATGCTTCTCCAATCAAGAATATCTACGCACATGACCGCTTTGTTCACCGCCTCGGTCTCGACTTTGGTCAAAATCCTTATATCCTCGATGCTTGCCGAGCTAAAGATTAGCTCTATCGCTCAATTCACGAGGAATATGACCGATAGAAAATGACGAAAAGAGCCGATAATCTCTAGACATTGTTCTAAATATCTCGTAGTACTTCATCCCGACATTGGTATTCTCCTTTATTTGTCAGACTACCAACAAAGTGAATCACCATATGCCTCAACAAATCTTACTCCAATATTTTCTAACAACAAGAAGCCTTTGAGTAACGCCGTACTCGGTCTGGTTGTTCGAGCATCGGCTATTTAGCCGAAATGCGAATTCAAAGTTATGCCCCTTGGGTGAAGTGAGTACAATACCGATACCATTACCTTCCCCGCATACTGATCCGTCAAAGAACAGTTGCCATGGTGCTACCAAGACTAAGTTTGTCATTGTGTCATGTCCTCGTTATAAAATCGGCTAAGACTTGTCCTTTGACTGCTTTGGCCGATTCATATGATAAGTCAAACTCGACCAAGGCGTAAGCCCATTTGCCAAGTCGACCTCGCAGAATTGGAGCTGACAATATATATTTTATAACATCGGTTTTGCAGATGACTTTACAAGTCGATGCTAATATGTAGTGCCTTAGCTTTGTGCATGAGAAGTACAAGGATAAACATAGTTTTTCGATAAAAGGGTACCTGACTTCTGCGTCCAGCAACCGCCGGCTTAAATAAAAAATAACCCTCTCTTTACCATGCACTTCTTGTGCCAAAACAGCTCCAATAGTATCTTCTTCGGCCAAGACATATAATCTGAAAGGAATCCCTTTTTGAGGTGCAGCCAAAACTGGAGGGTTGGACAAATACCTTTTGACTTCGTTGAAAGCTTTCTGCTGATCGGCTCCCCATATAAATTCTTCATTGTCCTTCAACTTCAGTAATGGAGTAAAGGCACGAATTCTACCAGAGAGGTTCGAGATGAACATACGGAGATAGTTAATTTTGCCGATCAACTTTTGTAATTCGTTTTTGCATGTCGGTGGTTCAGTATTGGCTATGGCCTTAACCCTC
Source organism: Otatea glauca (assembly GCA_036346275.1). Lineage (NCBI taxonomy): Eukaryota > Viridiplantae > Streptophyta > Magnoliopsida > Poales > Poaceae > Otatea > Otatea glauca. Next base: position 37,320,036 of record CM070715.1, on the reverse strand, counting down.
GTTTGGCTGACTTCGATTCCTCTTTCATGTACCATAAAGCCTAAAAACTGTCCAGCTGACACGCTGAACGCACACTTGTAAGGATTCATCTTCAAACCGTGCGATCTCATGTTTTTAAACACCCTCTCTAAATCGGCCACATGTTGGAAATCGTCTGCAGATTTTACCACTACATCGTCAATATATATTTCGACAATGTGGCCGATTAAATCATGAAAGATCAGATTCATTGCCCGCTGATACGTTGCTCCAGCGTTTTTCAAGCCGAAAGTCATTACTGTCCACTCGAACAACCCTATTGCACCAGGACATCTGAAAGTTGTCTTCGGTATATCGGCTTCTGCCATGAGTATCTGGTTATACCCGGCATTACCATCTAAAAAACTTATGATCTTGTTCCTTGATGCAGCATCGATAAGCATATCGGCTATCGGCATCGGGTATTCATCTTTCGGCGTCGCCTTGTTCAAATCTCTAAAGTCGACGCATACCCGAAGCTTTCCATTTTTCTTCATAACAGGAACAATGTTGGAAACCCACTCCGCGTATCGGCAAGGCCTGATAAATTTTGCTTCCAACAACCGTTCTATTTCTTCCTTTATGACTTGGTACAAGGCTGGATTAAAACGCCTAGGGTACTGTTTAAACGGCCGATAGCCCGATTTTATAGGTAGCCGATGTTCCACCAGTTGACGGCTTAATCTGGGCATCTCATGATACTCCCAAGCGAAACAATCCTTATAATCTCTAAGTATTTTTATTAGTTTCTCCTTGTACTTTACATCTAAATTCGCACCAACAAAAGTTGGTCTTTTTCTATCACCGCTACCTATATCGACTTCTTCAAGTAAATCGGTGGATGTGAAGCCTTGACCTAACTTCTCAATTTCTTCAACATCTTCGATGGCTTCGTAGCTATCCGTTGTTTGCCGATAGCTTTGCATTTTATCCTGCAGCGCTTTCAATGTTTTTCTTGTCCCCATCGGCGTAATACTTCATTTGCCCGATCAAAAGTGCCCGGCTTGACACTGATCGGCATGAGACCTGACTTGCTCACACAAATGAAATCGCAGTCGTCCAACGCCTTGCCCGATATGCAGCCAGCTTCTTCGTGTTGCCAATTCGCATCGGAGCTAGCCATGGCAATGTGAGCCGATGTATCGGCTGTAACGACCTCAACTTCTTCTCCGTTCCATTGAACAAGCGCTTGATGCATGGTCGATGGGATACAGCAGTTTGCATGAATCCAATCCCGCCCGAGCAGCACACTGTAGTTTCCTTTGGCATCAATTACAAAGAATGCTGTCGGCAAGGTCTTGTCGCCGACGATCACCGATGACCATGACACCCTTTGCTTCAGTAGGGTCACCGTGAAGTCATTCGAACCATGTTAGTTTTGATTAAGTCTTCGCCGACTTACCCGCTTTTTGCATGTCGTACGGCATCGATTCACCGTGGTGCCCCGCCTACTAGCATCCTTGATATCGGCTTGCCATTTATATACCCTTTTAGATACAATGGTTTCGGATGCCGATGATCATCTTTGGTTTTCGAAGATGGCGTTACGCACGCCGAGCACACCGAGCAATCGCCTCTTTGACCGATTCGCTTCTAACTCAACTCAAATGCAATGTGAACACCATGTTAATATCCATTGAGGCGTGTCATCTCAATCATAGGAGAATCCAAGTCATCAGCCGATTCGAAATCTTCTTCGGCTTGTTCTTTTCTTCTCCACTCTTTTTTGATGCATTTAACTGGACGAAGTTCGTTAAACACTTCATCTCTCTCTCTCTCTGCGTCGACCTCACGAATCTCTTGCGTCCTTAGCCTCTGAAGCCGTCATCGTTGCGATCGGCTCAGGCCAGATGGACACCACCTGGGTTTGGGTTCCACCGGCTTCCGTATTTGACCAGCCAAATCTTCTTGATTAGAACTGGGCACGTGCGTCTTGTCTTGGCTCGGTTCTTGATTCGGTTTAGATATTCTCTCGTGGACCGGCCTTCCGTGACTTCGCCTTGCTCTCGATCGCCCGGATAGTTTATCTCGGCCGATTGCCTTGGCCAATCGTCTTGGGGATAATGTTCCATCGGGCAGGTGTACGGTGATGGTAACGCTACTCTTCTTTCCCAGCAAAACTACCAAAAGGGACACCTTCTATGTGCCTTCTCCACATTCTCAGTACGGTACAAATTATCCGACCGGCGGGTATTACTCCGTGGTCGGCTATTCATCCTTTCGTATCTCTCCATTAATTGTGAGAACGTTGGACCTGACCTTTCATTTGGATGCCTTGATGGAGATTTCTTCGCTTTGTACCATTTACCCACCTGGGGATTCCCTTGGGTTTAATGGTTCTTGAATTTTTTCCTTCTTGATCGGCTTCTATTTGTAAGGAACCGATGGTAATCTTCAGTGTTTGACCGCCGTCCGAGCTTGATTGTATGTCGACTTGTCGACCCTTTTTCTGCACGTCTTGCATCGGCTCTTTTCCTTTAGCCGAACACTGCACCATGTTGATGGGGAACGGATCAACATCAACTTGCATGGTCGGCTCATCGCAAACTTCAACCGACCATCCTCAATAGCGATTGAATCGTTGACGAAAGATATTGCAATAATTAGTGTTATGCGAATAAGAATGATGCCACTTGCAATACCTGCGTTTTTGATCTCATCGGCGACGGTATCACAGTCCCTCCGCAATCGTATTATCCTTTCTTGCGTATAAATCAAAATACGATCGCACTTGGAAACATCAAAAGAGTACTTAACTTCCGACTTATTCCTAGTTGGTTTGAGCCAGAATGGACTAAGGATTTCTTGGATCCTTTTACCCATTCGGCTATATTTATTTCGCTTCCTCGCCTTCCGACGAATCACTAGGGCAATATTCAACCATATTGACCTTAGCCTTGTCCTTTCTTTGTTATTGCTGTTTTTGAATCGTCCTGAATACCTTATTATCGCTGAATCGGCTTTCTTGAGCCGATACGCGATGCAATAAGTGGCCAAGGTCGGTGAATTCTTGCCTCCAAATTTCTCCTAAGCGGCGGATCAAACCCTCAAATGCTAAATCGGCGAGTTGGTTGTCAGGCAACGTGACGCTAAAACACCGATTCCTAATTTCTCTGAACCTCTTGATATAATCTGTTACCGATTCCCCAAACTTTTGGCGTACGGAACTCAAATCTGAAATTCTGAGCTCCAAACTGCCTGAAAAGAAATATTCATGGAATCGGTTTCCAAATCGTTCCATAAATGGGACCGAATTCGGAGGTAAACAGGTGAACCATGTAAATGCTGCCCCTGATAAAGACAAAGGGAATAGTCTAATTTTTAGCCCGTCAGACTGGGCCGCTTCACCGCGATCGCGCGATAAAGCGCCCAACATGCTCGAGGTGGTAATAGAATCATCCCGGAGAATTTGGCTAAGTCCGGACTCAAATTATGAGGGTAAGGCATGCGATCTATGTAATCGGGTACGACTTTACAGAGCCGATAACCTTCCCTTTGGTTGTATGCCGAATTGGTCTCTCAAGACGGCAGAGATCCGACGGCCCGCTTAACGCATCGGCCGCTGGCATAGCAGGCCCTTGATAATGTCGGTCATAATCGGCGCCCCGCCCCGAGTGCAAGCTCAAAGGTTGCCAATTATGTTTGTCGCTGGCACACGACCATACCGATCGCGTCGATTATGCCCGGTTTGAGCTTCCCAGACCTTTGGGGCAAATGGTTCGAGTATGTTACTATCCTATGTGGACCGGGTTTCTTAGCAGGCGTGCTCTTGTGGAATCTCTCGAGCCAATCGGCCAGTGAAACCGATTGGGGAAAGGCGAGAACGGAGCCGACGGAGGCAAATTGATTGATGCATCCATCCTAGCGGCATCGGTATAGGCGTGGTAATGGCTCATCCCGCTTGACCGAGGGTCCCTAGGCAATATGACCGTGGGTTGTGTGGGCATCATGGTGGGGGTGAGGTTACACCGATGGTTTAGGATCGCCATTGTGCTCGCGTATTTTGTGATATTGAAAAAGCAGGATAATTTGGCGTAGCTTGCGGTGGGTCGAGCGAGCTTCCGACGAGGCTAACTCTGGGCTATAGATTTGACACTATTCGCTATCATCGGCTTGAGTGTTGTAACAAGAGCCGATGATTGGTTTATTAAGGCGTGGTGCATGATCGATTAATCATAGCCGATAATTCGCTTGAGCAGCGATATCGGCTTACTTGTTCTGTTACACCCGCACGCCTGTATGCTGACCGTCGGCAGGCGGATTTTTGAGTGACGCCACGCCTTGTTTTCTCGATAGCGACTTAGCATCATCTCTTCTAGCGCGGCCTTCCGAGCTTCAATCTCTTGGCGTTGCTCCGCAGATAAATCATCCATTGTTGGGACGATTATAGCTTCTGAGTTGAGATCTGATGGCGGAATCGACTTCCCTGATGAAGACATTGAGTGTCCCACCGGGCGTGTCAAGAGTGTGTTGGCGTCAAAAACTTGAGGTAGGGTTTCGACAAGAAGACACCAAAGTAACACTGTTCAAGAGCGTGCGGTCGATTTGACCTATAACCGACAAGGTAAAATATAAAATTTACTCAAAAGCCGATCGTAACGATCAATCGGCTTAGACCCAATCAGCTTGAAGCCGATTAAGATCAAAGTAACAAGGTAAGTCTAATTAGCCGATTAAGGCTAATCAGAGGATAAAGGTAGATCGATTCTGAAGAAGGCGATGCACAACAAAGTTAGAATAAATCAAACCTGGGGTGTAATTGAAGAAGATCAACAATCGGCGATGCGCAACTTTATTGATCAAGATCGATTACAGAGACTAAATTACAAAAGCTACTCCTAGTCGACAGGAAGAAAGTAAAAGTTGGTTGATTGTATTGTGTTGATGATGATTTTCGCAGCTTGCTTTGGTCCTTCTTTAATACCTTTGGCCGATAGTGTCCTGTTACAACACGATTTAAGCCCGTATCCGTATCGGCCTTATCTTGAACAGTTATTTCCTAAAAATCTTGCCGTTAGCATAAATATCTCCAAACTTTCTTAACTTGTCTGTTAACGTCCATATCTTTGATTTCATTACCGAATACGGTTAGATTTGCCAAATTTTGGTGCAAACACCCTTTAACTACTAGTACATATACAAAACACAAAAACAGTAAAATGTGGTCCCTTTTTCTAAGAGTAAATACTCCCTCATTCGACAATATAAGTTCAAACCCATCATACACAGAACCCAAGTACTAAATCTAACAAAAAGCCTACCATATACCCTTTAAAGCCCACAATACACACAAACTAGGTAACTATACCCTATGAATCCTTGGACCATATATATACCCATCTTAAAGGGTATAATTACAACTACTCTATTTTTTTTCCAATTAAAGATGTGTATACATTTGAAATATTGCAATAACTACACTTTGATTCTATCGATGGACTTATATTGCGGGGTTCAAGTTCTCAAGATGGACTTAGTCCCTATTTGGATTCATTAGTGCTAATAGTTAGCTAGCTATTATTAGTAGGAGTTGTTTGGATCCACCTGCTAATAAAGTTCACAAAATCAGCCAATTAAAGAGAAATAACCATAATGCCCTTTTAGTAGGATAGTAAACGAGTGGACAGGGACGCTCGAGTGGATAGGGTTGGAGGGAGGGCAAAAGTGTCAATTGGCTATCTATTAACATCTTTTAGTAGGGTACAATCTGCTAATGAACTAATTGTTAGCAAGGTGGGTTGCTAATAATTAGCAGGTCTATTAGCAAGCCTGTTTGGATCCATAACTGCTAAAATTAGCATCTAACTATTAGTGCTAATGGATCCAAATAGGCCCTTATATTGTGAAACAGAGAGGGTACAAGGCTATATGATTTTGAGCCCTTTCTGGTTCCAAGAGATGAAGATATTTTTTATTGTGAATTGTGAAGCATTGGTCCCAAAATTCCAATATAAAGTCATAAAGACAGGCCAAGAGTGGAATAAAAGGGAATGGGGCAGGTTGACCATGTAGAGCCTCCATCGTGATTCTCTGCAGCTTAAATACACAAAGAAAATTGCTAGGAGGCAACCATGAAAGGTGACTTCACCATGGATAAGGAAAAGTACATATATTCTATAGTGTGTATGTGTATGTACACGATAATAGTCCCATCTTTTCTCAAAGGGCACCAGTTTCCTCTTTATAATAAAACTTGAATGACTTCACATAAAGCAAGCGCAAAATAAATTATACTCCTACTAACTAGGTGATACAATTAGGATAACATCATTGTCACCTTTCTGTAACATCGTCTTATACTTTAATTAAATTAGTTTCACCCGTTTGTGTTCGCTCTCTCTATCTACTCTCTCCATTCAAAAATATAAGGTGTATTTTGATTTTGCACAAAGATTAAAGTTGCATTTCAATTGAGAAAGTTATGAGAGAAAATGACTTAGATGCTCCTACTTAATTGTCTTGGAAGATGAGAGATATAATACTTTGTGTGAGTAGTAATAAATAAATGCATATGGTTGAGAGATAATAAATAGAGTTATATAAGGAAAGATATCATTAAATCTACATGCAAACCTTATATTTATGAATAAGACTATTTAAAAAATAAGTCTTATAACCTTGGACAGATGGAGTATCTATGTGTCAACTACATAATATTTGCACCCAACAGAGCCAGCGGCTATCACTTGCTGTAACCACTGCGGGACCCTGAGTAGAATCTGTATTTGCAGGATCGTGATTCCATAAAGAAAAAACTGGACGGTTTAGATCCACATTATACAATGTTGATGGCTACATAGTCTAAGTACCAATTAGCATTCATTAGTAGTTAATTTCCTTGGGCAAAATTGAAACAACTCCCACTTTTTTTTTTGAACTTGAAACAACTCCCACTTAATTGGTGCTACATCAACATCAATTTAACCATATATTATTAGCCCAAAAACAACCACCATATAGGAGAAATATTAATTAATTAACTTTTATGCTATAGTCGTTAACAACTAATGGTGAGGTTGTTGTATCAAACCTAAATAAATAGTAAAGGTAGAAAATAAACCCAGCAAATAGAAAGACACAACACATAAACCCATGCTGGTGTAATCATGCACACAAGTTTTTTTTTTTTTGAGGGAGGAAAGTTTGTTATGTATACAACATAAGCTGTCATTGCCGCATTGTTGGGTAGAAAAATTGGATGTGCTAGAAAAGGCTAGCATTGCAACCGAGGGTATAAAATGGAACTTATAAACTGATCTAGTATGTAATTAAAAATGATTTTCTAAAGTTTTGGGAGGTAGAGAATGAAACGATGTAATAAATTAAACTATGGTTGTCCAAAGATGGAAGAAAAAAGATAGTTTCATTTCAAACATGTTGGGACCCAAATTTATCAATTCGGACCCACTATGTTTACCGCATTAGTCCCGGATCAACGCTAGTGCGTACAACTCAACATTGGTAAATATCACATCATACAAAACGACAATAATGATAATACCCCATTTATTGATTATAACTAAGTGTATAATCTTATAACCAATTTACATTAATAAGCCACGCAGGGATAGACTTAAAATAAAAACTAAGACATAGCAGCGGAAAGTAGAAGACATAGACTACCCATCAGTTTACCACCGGCAACTGACTAGGCTCGGACCCTAATTACTCGTGTCCTCCTGATACTCCTCCAAGACAGGGGTAGACTCCTCAACTGTTGATTGTAGTTGTTGGCAAGAGTGAATACTTGAAAACACTCAACAAGTTGTGCATAGAATTCAATTCTATGTAACTATATGCAAGGTTTATTCCAAAGGTAAAGGCTATCATAGCTATTTTGGAATAAAGCAGCATTTATGAATAAGTATGATAATAGATTGTAAAGACAGTAAAACAAATAGCAACAAATAGTATTTTCAGCATTTCTCAAGTAAACTAAGTTTCCAAACCTAAGTCAAGTTCTAACCTTCCACATGGCAACCTGCCATCCCATCCAAGTTTCCATTTAATTAAACTAACCCTTAACTGTAATTCCCGAGCTATGCTCAATACCGCGAGCACGGCTATTCGAATAGGTTACGCACTTTCCTCACATGATACAACCATACACCATAAAGGAGAGTGATTATAACAAAGCCTTTACAATACACTACCTTAACCTAGTACTACCCGTCAAGGTTTCAACACTGGCTGGTCTGGTTACCACATTCAAGGCCCCCCTCTTGCGCCATGTGAGTTGATCCATGAACTCGAGACTCACACCACCATTGATAGTAGTAAGCTAAGACATTACAAATTAATCAGCTAGGCTGTCCCATACCAGACATGCGGTTGCATGATTGACTCAGGTCAAAGGCTTGCAAGGTTAAATCCTTAAGATGAACGAGGCAAAACTTCCACATACCCTCTGCCCTTCGGCCCACCTTGGCACACTTGTCCCTTGCCACTTGCCCTAATCTAAAGTGATTACCACCCCAGTTGATTACCAAACACCACGTGCCATCAACAATTCAACATCATTGCGTGACATCCCTCGCCACAATTCAACATCATTGCGTGACATCCCTCGCCACAACTCAATCTCATCGTGTGACAACACCTAACGCACCAATTTATTAACATGTTCCATATTCCATTAGTTAAGATTAATCATTGATGATTCAAGTACTTGTGATAACATGGCATGACTAAGCAAACTGATACGGTCTAACCATCCCATGTTGATTTAAATATTAACCAACTATAATGAACCAATCTAGGGTGATAATAAATCATCGCGTACAAATGACAAGGTAGGGTATAGATCAAATTGCGCCACACGTCAACACACTATTGTTCCGCCGGATGGCAAAATCTGGACCGCACATTGACATCCGATGGCCACGGCTTGATCCACCGCTTGAGCCATGCGGCAGGTCGCAGAAGTGTCCATGCGTTGAAGATCTAACGGTCTTGGGCGAATCGGACGGTAAGATCCTTACGATGGAGATCGACGGCGCATATCGACGAAACTTCACCGGAGGCGAGGAAGAAGACTACAGCGACGGCGGATCGACAGCGGTCCAGCACTAAGGGTTCGTGGGTTCGAAGTGGCGCAGCGCGGCGCGATGATCTCAAATCCAGCACCAAAGTTGCGAAAGAAGTCTTGACGGCGGCAGAAGTCGACGAAGACCGACGAGCTGCGCGCTAACAACTCCGGTGAGTTCCTAACTGCGAACGGCGGCGACTCTCTTAAAATGGGTCCGATCAAAGGCTGCGGCGCGTCTCGACGAACCTAGGACTAGGGTTGGAGTGCTATTTCAAGCCCTCAGCGGTCGTCTTGCGCCTGGAAACCCGAAGCATCACGGCGGAGGAGTCCACGACGAATACTACGGCGCGGTTTCGAATCTTTCGCAGAGACGACAATTGCGGATCTTCCGATTGCCAACGAACGGTCAAGATCCCATCTGACGTGGCGCTATCAAATCCTCCCGCAACAATCTAATTGCCAGAATCCTCCAGGACTCAAAACGGCAACAACAATCCTCAACCGCTCGTGCGAGATCCAACGTTGACGATTCCTAGGGTTTCGTGACGACGAAAGCCAACGGATTGAGGTCCAACAATTGGCACAAAGGCTTCTAGAAGACAGCCTTTGGGCTGACTGCGCAAGCAACCAGGCCGCACAGTGTTGGGCTTCGGCCCGACACTCTTAAACTTTTCCCCGGATTTTTCTATTAAAATAATTTCAGAAATTATTTTAATTTTTTAGGCAATAAAAATATCAGGAAAAATCCAAGAAAATTCTCATAAATACTTTGATATATTTTATACTCAAATAAAATATTTTTAGTCAATCTTTATATTGACTTTATCTATATTTAATTAGTTTTCACAAAAGGCCAGTATACTTAATTTAAAATAAATTCAAATAAATCCCAAAAAATCCAATAAATTCAAACAAATCACAAAATGCACAAAAAATAATAAAATAATATTATAAGCAAATTTTGGGATGTTACAAAACATTGCTTTAAAAAAGGGGGGAAAAAGCACTCGCGTTCACTGAAAAATGGGGTGGGCATCTCAAATGGATCTTAGGATTTGGACTCGGGTGAGCGGGGCGCGCACTGTTACCTCCAGCCATCCAATCGTAGGCGAAATCCATATTACAAATGAGAATATCCTAGTACGTACGTGCCCACAAAATGAGAATATCCTAGTACGTACGTGCCCACAAAATCCAATCTCCATCGGTGTAGCCAAAGTTCAGTCTAAAATAGAGGTGGGCGTCGTGCCGTGCCAGGCTGGTCCGGCACGAATTCATCGTGTTGGGCCACGATGACCCGTCGTGTCCGTTGTGCCGAGCCGACACGGCCCGGCTTGCCTTCGGCTAGCCCAGGCACAACCTATTTGCACTTCGTGCCATGTTGGTTCAGGTATGGTCTATTTACACTATTGTGACAAGAGGAAAGGACCCGGAGGCACACGGAGTTGAAGAAATTGACACAAATATGGGGGAAAATAAGTAAATTTTATTCAATCTTGAACATGTACAGAGTTACTGTCTCGTTAAAAACGTTACACCCCCGGTATATAGTACCCCTCATAAGGAAAAAAATTACAGTAACTACATATACATATATAGACTACCTAAGGCTGAAATTGTCAAAGTCGACATCAAGCGTCAGTGATCTCGGATCCTCCGTGCCGGCCGGGCCGCCATCGCTCTGGTTCTCGGGCCCGCACGATCCGTGCTAGCTTCAGGTGCCGACACAAGACAGCCCACTCCATACCATGCCGTGCCCGTCGTGCCTCAAACCGGTCCAAAAAAGCCCAGCCCAAGTGCCCACCTCTAGGACTCCAAACCCAGCCCAACCCAAGCTCTTTTGGAAACTAATAAATAAAGTTGGTTTCATTAATTTTTTATAATAAGCCAAGAGCTCTAGCTTGCGCTAAAAAAAGGAAATTTTGAAATACAGTACAAAATACGATCAAAAATTACAAATCGATACAATATGTTTGCGTATTTACCAAAAGCCCAACCATACCCGAAACTTGAAAATTCGTTTAACGTTGCCCGAAATTTGAAAATCCGGCAAAACAATAAACGAAAAATGGAATTTCGGGTATGGGGGGCCCACCCCATACCCGAAATCTCAGATTTTGGGTATGGGATGGGGTCCCTACCCAAAATGCCACATTCCGGTTAAGGCCCAACCCCCCCCCAAAAAAAATTCCCTACACGCTGATTAGTAAAAAGTGATTAGTAAAAAGTATAATTAGTAAAATTAGAAAAGAAGAGAAAGCAAATTTCGTTGTCTCCACGTGATTAGAAAAATTATAATTAGTGCATGCACGAAATGCTAGAGATTAAGGCGCGCGAATCTTTCTCCCAGGCACTGGCAAAAGCGGAAGATTCTCGTGCACATGCAAAAGAGATCAGTGTCTCACATGCAAAAGAGATCATTGTGCGCTGCATTTTCTCACAGGCAATCAGTGTTTTTCCTTTGTGTCCCATCCACGCACCGAAACTAGCGACCAAATTATTTTGCTTGTCGGGCGTAAGGAAGCATTCCCTCGCTATAAGTGACGACTCGCATTAGAGCGAGGTCATTCAACAGCCGCGAAGAGAGCTGAGAAAAGAGAGAGCTAGAAGAGGAGAGACGCGAGGAAACCAGGGAGGCGGAATTCTGATTGGAAATAGATTTTCAAATCGGAATTCTAGAGAAATTTAGTCGGTGTTCATTGTTTGGTGAAGTTTACGCTAGGTTAACCCTTTTTTTGAGTATTTTATTTGTGATTTGTATTTTGTAGGTATTTTTCAGGAAGGTTTTCGGTACGTTGCTTGGCTTTAGTGATCTTCGGTACAAATTTGAGAAGGTTAGTAAGAAATTTTCTGAAATATTAGTATAGTATTTTTGTAATATTAGTGTAATTAGTACAATATTAGTAGAAGGAGCGTTACATAAAACCATGAAAGGAATAAATAATAGTGTGTACTTCATGTGATTGTAGTGCAATTATTAGTAATAAAATAAATGTATTAGTATATGTAATGACAATGCTAGAATAACTACCCATACATAAAATAACAAACATGGCATAAGTAATGGCATAATTATCAGTGTTAATGTTTTGTAGGAATTTATTCCGAGCTATCTTCATTTTATGGATTAACTAATTCAGGTTCCCTATTTCACAGGTACGCTCCAGGAAGGTTATTTTGCAAGTTGGTAGAGGTTTTCTAGTCTTCATTACAGCTTCACACAGGTTAGTTTTTAATATTTAGGAATATTACTGTGATATTGTTATAATACAACTATAATAAGTAGAATATTAGTACAAGTAGTATGACATAAACTACAGTACTAGTAGAACGAATAGTACATGAAAATGACAGTGTTGGAATAATGGTAAATACATACATTAACAGTGCATAGTTAGTAGTCATGAACAGCGTAAATAATAGTGTGTAATTAGTACTACACTTTGACATGTAAATATTTGACTATAGGAAAACAGTCTCGTATGGTTTTTTTTATGTAGTGTAATTGGGTACTCATTAATTCTCTGGGATTCCTCGTTTAGGCCATACTCATCCTTGTCATATTCAGTTTGCTTTGCTTGCCTATATTTGTGACTGATCCCAGTCCCGGCTAGTGGATATGGGTGATGCATTTGAGCTGTCCATGTCCATGTGCATCTGATGAGTAACGGCATGGAGATAAAAAGTAGCTGCTGCTGCCTACTTATAAATGATGGTTGTAATATTTTGACATGGGCCAATATTTGTTGCTGACTAACTTTACAGCAAGCAACTTAGCTAGAAACCATACCAAGGTCAGTTGATCTTCACCTTCTTTAATGATGTTTACGGATCAGTGGATGCAATGCTCTATCATTAAAAAATAAGCAAGTTTTCTAAACTTTAGGTACCACAGCTAAAATAGCTACTTACCTAACCCCATTCAATTCTGTTGAACTGTAGTTGCAGTCAGTTGAGTGACTTCAATTTAATGGAGTTCTGTCTCATCTTTTCTACCATGAGATAGTGCTGGCTTCACCCGTTATAATGACAGACATTTGTAATATCCTAAAAATCTAAAACAGTGAATATGAATTAAATTGGAATATAAATATTTTTGAGTTTTCTGGTGTTATTTATTTTAATTGGATTTTTCTTGGATTTTTGCATTGAATGAAAAATGGAATGAAAGAGCATAAGAAAAAGGAACAAGGTAAAAAGGTAAAAGTAAAAGCTAGGAAATTTACCATGGGACCTTATCTATGCTGGTAAGCCAGTATAATCATCAGGTAAAAATCTTATGCACAGGAATGTAAATAAATAAAGTATATAACCACTCTTTTGACTAGAAACAGTAAGGTTAAAATTTAAAGGAAATTAGTCGATGTCTATCCGGAGTTGAGAAAATTATCATAGTACCCTGAGTATAGAACCTGCCACTGGTAAATGTTTCATAAATTAATAAGCCCATTTAGGCGTTTTAAAAATTTAAATACAGAGGCCATAGAAAATTTGAAAATTGAATGTCAGAATTCTTATTAAATAAATACTCAAGTTTTAGACTTGAAAATTTTATTGTAGTTCCGACAGAAGGATATAAACCCCCCAAAAAAGTTTCAAAAATATATATTATCGAATGAGACTTTAAATAAATTAAAACCCTAAATGGAAATTTTGGGCAGTGCACAGTATCAGAATTAATATAAATTCCATATAGGATATTTTGATCTCACATTTTTACTGAGTGGTAACAACTTTCAGTAGACATCAGTCAAAAAGTTTTGGGCTGTCTGGAGTTGAGTCTATCATGTAAAATCCTGTAGATCCAGATTATGCAAAAATAATTTGAAGATCCATATTATGCAAAAATAATTTGAAGATCAATGATGTGCAACTTTAGAAAATGCAAAGAAACACATAGGTATGGATAATGTTATTTAATAAAATGTTTTCAAATAAAGTTAAAGTAGAATAAAATAAATTTTATGGAATCTCTGGTCATGTTTTCAAATAAAGTTAAAGTAGAATAAAATAAATTTTATGGAATCTCTGGTCTGCAAGTGTTCTAAATATGTAAAAATGTTTACATGTTACTTTATTATACATCAAATTCAAATGGAACGAAGTTTCAATGTAAAAAGGGATAAATAAGTGGAACTGGTATAAATTAATATTTATGTAGGTAAAGTTTATTTTTGAAGGATCATATGCAAGTATAAGCTCATTCATATGAAAATGCATATGAAAAAGTTATAGGTTATGTTTGTCTAGTAGAGGAAAGTAGTTGTTATACCAATAAATGTGGGTGTAACTTATCAATGTTAAGTTCGAATAATTTAAAACAAGTTTTATTGTAAGACCCTGCCCTGATAATACAATAAAAATGGATAAAAGTTGATGAGTGATTTGGTCACAATTGAAAGTGGAAGTTGAGATGTCATAGGATTTCTTTTGTGGTCATTTATACCTTTTCAATAGCAAATAAAATGATGTTTCTAAATGAAAAGAATTGTGGAATTAGCATTTTAGCACCCTGCAAAGTCCATGCTATGATGTTCTGAAGAAATAATGTCACTTTGTAAAGGTTTGCATATAAAGTAAGTTAGCAACATAAGTCTAGTTGTTATGATTTCAAAATAGTAGAACCACTTAAGCAATTTTAGCCGCTTGTAGAATAACTCGTTTAAGTGAGAATTTCATGATGGATAGCATAGAAATGATGTTAAAAGTATGTACTTGAAGGACCATGTGGAGGTCCATCCATGTTTGTGATGAGTATTTGACTTTATTTGAGCAAGGTGTGCTCAAGTTTGAGTTTGATTTGGATTGATTTTCAAAATGAAGCAATTTTAGTTGTCTCTGCTAGGAGTGGCAGTACCGGCCGTATGGGCGCGGTAGTGATTAGTTGGATGGGTTTATTGCATATCATTGTGGGCATTGCTATGAAAGGTTTTTCCTTGTCTTTGATGGTTGCAGGGCGACGGTGCTAGGTCATGGTGAGGCGGAGGATGACCGGGACTAGGCGAGGAGGGTCGAAGGTCCAGACGGTTGGGAGATCGCCGGAAGATGATCGGAGACGGAGTCCGGGCAAGTCAAGAAGACAAGGAAAGGAGATGATGTTAGCTAGATGCCGCGTGGATCAATGAGGGCCGTCGGATTGAGGTCTAGTTGATAGGTTAGCGGGTCTAGGTAGTATGCTTTGAAAACCATGCAAGAAAACCCAGTATGTGTGTGGGTTTTGGGTTAGCCCTTGCATGGCTGTGTGTGTGGGTTAATCCTAGCCCTTAGATGAGTGCTCTAGGGTTGAGGGACTCATCCAAGGGTGGTAGGTGGCCCAAGAGTAGTATAAATAGGGGTGGAGGGGTAGCCTCCTTCCCTTGAAGGTTTTGAGGTTTATGAATGCTCCTTTGAGCTTTGCCCACATGAAAGTGAGGTTTTGTAACCTCTCCTTCTAGAAATGAAAGTTTTATCCATCCACCTCTGAATTTATTTTGCGCATTTACATTATGTCTTTACTTTACGCAATTTAAATTCAGCATTTACTTTCCCGCAATTACATTCTCGCAATTTACTTTCATGTAATTTGGATTTGCCTCCCCTCCTTATAAATGATGCTGATCATGGATGTTTTGAGTGTGTTCATATGGTTTTACATCTCTTTTGCACTCTTGGATTGAGTAGAGAACATCTTTTCTTTCAAGTTCCAACTTTGTTCAGAACTTTTTCTTCACGCAGCAGTCAGTGTTTGATTTCTATAAAAATCTAGAAAAAAACTTTTTGAAGTTATTCTTATTGGAGGAGGTGCGGAACTCTGGTATCCACTTTCAGAAAAATTTTGGAGTTCACTTGTTGCACCGTTTGGGCGCCATGAGGTGAAAACCGAGCCCCAAACTTTCTGCTCGAAGTTCTTGACCAGATTGTGTCTTAGATTTTTCCTGTTTTTTCTGTAAGGCTTTTTGAGGAGAAATTTGGTGGATTCCTTCATGACTCTTATGCTCATAGGGATAAAAAGTCTCAAAAATTGTTGAGCTGCATAAACCCATCAACCTCCTGTGCAAATTAAGGACAAGTTCTGGAAATTCTGCTTTTGCTTTTCTGAAAGTGACTTTTTTGATTTGAATTGATGTCCTCTCTAAAAGCAAGAGTTTGAATTGATTCCTCTTTATCTTGGACACTAGACAACCAATATTGTGACTCAAAAATCCCCACATATTTTATGGTACTTATCCATGCAAGTTTGGGGTACACATAGTTGTCTAGTTTTTCAGGTTTTTCACGATTTCCTTTTAGCGATCTTGTCGAGGTTTTTGTTGGAGTATTTTGGGGGAAATTTTATTTGCGACCATTCACCCCCCCTCTGTTCGCCATCTCGGTCCTTCAATTGGTATCAGAGCCGGTTTTTCTCTTCCATAGATCTTGACCGGTCTCAAGAGCCATGGCGACGGACAAATATTCCACCAAGCCTCCCATCTTTAATGGAGTTGATTTTCCTTTTTGGAAGTCCCGGATGGAGTCATACATCACTTGCCAGGTTACCTGATATGGCAGAAGGTGAAACTCCCGTATGAGGTTCCTGCTGATGAAAATGTCACGGCCATCAATATGGTTGACGTTGAGGCGAATGCTAAGGCAAGGAACATTCTCATACAGGGTCTTAGCCGCGATGAGTATGATAGGATTTCTTACCTTCGCTCCGCTCACGAGATTTGGGTAACCCTCGATGCTTACCATGAGGGCTCTACTAAAATCAAGACTGTGAGGCAGGACCAGTTCAAGCGCGAGTACAACAAATTTGATCAATGCGCTGGTGAGAGTCTCGACGAGTGTTTTGGTCTGTTTACAAAGATTTTGAGTGACCTCCGAGCAGTTGGTTGCATATACCCTGAGTCGGACAATGCTGGCATTTCTTGACCGCACTCGACCTTCGGGTTTGGAACATGAAGGTGACCACCATCAAGGACACCACCGACTTATCGACTCTGACTCTTGACGGTCTTTATTCCCGCCTCAAGACTCATGAGATCGATGTCGTCTCTCGGAAAACGAAATCTCAGTCGATGGCTTTGGTCACCGATCCCATTGGATCTTCTTCTTCTGATCCTTCTATTGGTTTCTCTCATTCCGCCCTTTGCGAGCTAAGCGATGACCAACTGGAAAAATCTCCAGAAAATGAGCTTGCTCTTCTCGCTCGCAAGTTTTCTCATGCATACAAGAGGGTGAGAGAGAGGAAGAGAGGTGGCATGATCACCTGCTTTGAGTGTGGTGGCCCCAACCACATTCGGGCGAACTGTCCCAAGCTGGAGAAGGGCAAGAACGACGTTGGCGGTTCGGGCAAGAACGACTACACCGACAAGAACCGCAACAAGAAGCCTTGGTTCGTGAACCGACACGAGAAGAAGTACCGCAACTTCTCCAAGAACAAGAAGCTCTTCCACCGCGTCCTCGCCGCGCTTGACGACATCAACCTCTCCGACACGGAGACATGGAGCGACGAGGGCGAGGATGATCCGCAAGAGAAGAAGGGCGGTGACGACTTCTCCGGCATGTGCTTCATGGCCGACACCAACAACATCAGCGACTCCGAGCTCTACAGCGACTCGGATGAGGTACTCTCCTATGACCAGCTCAATGAAACTTTCTGCAAATTAGAAAAATTTCATGCTAGAGCTAGAGCTAGGTGTACGGAGCTTGAGAAGGAAGTAGGTACCTTGACTCGGGAGTTAGCTTCACTTAGATCTTCTCCCTCCCGAGTCACTGATGATTGCTCTTTGAGTGATGCTATTCTTGTGGAGTTGGAGAACCTAAGGACCATACATGATAGTGTGCTTGCTGAACTTGATGATCTTAGATTGAAGAATGCTAGCACTAGTTCTGTTGATGTTATTCCTGTTGAGGCTAGTTTTCTTCATGCTCACTCCACTCCATCATGTGCTAATTGCCCTAAATTGCTTGCCGAAATTGATGCCATGAGCGAACACCTTAGAAAGCTTTCTGCTAGAAATGATGAACTTGAATTGCATGCTTCTAAGGACCCAAATACTCATGTGAGGGTTGTAGGCAACTAAAACTTGACAATGATGCTTTGAATGTCAAGTGTGATCAACTTGCTAAGGACTTACTAGTTAAGTCAAAAACTGGTTGCTTGCTGTGTGTTGGGGTTAAGGATGATGTGGATCAAATCCATGTCGAGCTTAGGAAGAAGTTAAAAGACCAAACCCTTAGGATTAGAGATGCTCCTTGCGTTTCTTGTGAGGCCCTCAAGATTGAGGCAGCTATGCTAGGGAACAAAAGCACGTCTTTGAGAGATCTTCTCTTTCTCTTTACGGTTCTTCTTCTTCCTCTCCTTCCCCTGCTCTTCTTGTGCTTCTTTCTTTCGAGATTGCCAGATCTTATGAGCACTCTCGAGAAGTTTGTTGGAGGCAAGAAGAAGCTCAATCTTATTCTAGACCAATCCAAGATTAGTAGATTCAATCAAGGTCTAGGATTTGATCCCTTGGAGCACGCTCGGGCGCATCCTCCCACCATTGTGCGCGGCTCCAAGAGTGGTGAGATTGTGGTAGCTCCCAGAGTGAGTACCACCGTCTTTAGGTCCGCTGGGGTTGTCCATAGGACTTCTGACTAGAAGGGTGTTACTCCTATTGCTTCTGCCTCTAGCAAGGCGAAGTACACATGCACCTTCTGTAAGAAGGATGGTCACCTAGTAGATTTCTGCTTCAGGCGCGCCAAGATCACTCGGCGTGAGCGTGTTGCTGCTCTTAGGGGTATTCAGGGTCATCCCTAGACTTTGAGTGCTTCTAAGACACACACTGCTTCTAGACAGGTTAGAGAGTCGCCTATTTTTGGGCAGCGTCCAGGACTTGGTTTTCATGCTAGTTCTTCGAGTTTTAGTCCTGGAGCTGTTCGTAGTCAGTCTTTTCGCCGTCCTCTTGATATTCCTCGTTTTCCCATCGAGGTAGATATCGCGGCGTGAGGTGTTTTCCAAGAGGAGATCCAGCAGCCTTCTCGGGATAGTCCGCTTTTGCACCACGGCGTGCAACCCGCTTTGACTCCTAGATTATCTACCAGAGTTGCTCCTGATCGTGTGAGAGTTGAGCGTCAGAGAGACACTCGAGTCCAGTCTTCTTATGTGGCTGGTACTCTGAGGTGTCGTATGGTTCAGTATTGGGTTCCTAAGTCTTCACTCTATCCCAGTACTGAGTCATCTTTCTCTCTTATGTCTTGATCAGGTTCGTCGGATGGGGAAGGACGATGTTTGGATTGTTGACTACGGTTGTTCTCATCATATGACCGGAGATTCTCGTTGGTTCTCTTCCCTAGTCCGAGCCCCCGGTGATGAGTTAATCACTTTTGGGGATGCATCTTCAGGTAGAGTCATTGCTAAAGGTACCATCTGCATTAACCAAAATTTCATTCTTAAAGATGTTGCCTTAGTAAGTAAGCTGCAATACAATCTGCTCTCTGTTTCTCAGCTTATCGATGACTCTTTCGAGGTAAGCTTCAAGAGTAATGCCTGTAGAATTCTTGATTTATCAAGAGGGTTAGTTTGCGGGATTTCTAGATTTGGGAGAGTCTTTCGTGCTGATTTTTCTACTTCTTCTGGAGACTCCCTTCGATGTTTGATTGCTTCTGAGTCCCGTGATCTCTCCATCTGGCATAGGAGACTTGGTCACATTGGTTTTGATCATTTGACCCGAGTTAGCAGCCACGATCACATTCGGGGTTTTCCCAAACTCAAGATGGTCAAAGACTTAGTTTGCTCTCCTTGCCGACATGGCAAAATGGTTACTGCTTCTCATCCTCCAGTCACCGTAGTGATGACTGATGCACCAGGACAGCTTTTACTTATGGACACTATTGGTCCAGCTAGAGTGCAGTCAGCAGGAGGGAAGTGGTATGTTCTTGTCATCGTTGATGATTTTTCTAGATACTCTTGGGTATTCTTTATGGCCTCAAGGATGAGACTTTTCTCACTTCAGGGTTTGGTCAAGAGGTTGTCTTTGAGCTCCTGGTGCATTACGAGCTATCTGCAGTGATAATGGCACGGAGTTCAAGAATTCCTACTTTGAGAGTTTCTATGTGGAGTCTGGTTTAGAGCATCGCTTCTCTTCTCCCTCGCCTCAGCAGAATGGCGTAGTGGAAAGGAAGAACATGACCTTGGTTGAGATGGCCAGACGATGCTAGACGAGTCATACTCTTAGGAAGTTTTGGGTGAGGCTATAGCTCTTGCTGCCATGTTTCTAATCGCGTGTTTTTGAGAGCACATCCGCATCGCACTTCTTATGAGTTGAGGTATGGGCGAAAGCCCAAAGTGTCTCATTTTCGCGTTTTGGTTGCAAGTGTTTTATCTTGAAGTCCGTAACCTAGATAAGTTTGAGTCTCGCTCTTCCGATGGTATCTTTCTAGGTTACTCGACTTCTTCTCGTAGCTATAGGGTCCGGAGTGTTAATGCGATAGGATCATAGAGACCGTGATGTGACCTTTGATGAGGCTAGCCCAGAGCTAGACACGATGTTTCGAGCTCTTCTTATCCCTCTGAGACCATCTTTGTAGAAGATGAGGATGATGGAGATGATGGTGTTCCACCGGATCCAGTTCCCTCTACACCTAAGGTGCCTCCTATGTCCATTTCTGCACCTCAGGGAGACCAGCCTTGCCTTCCGACTCTCCTTCAGCGAGTGGCTCTGCTCCTACCTCTTCTGTGCATGAGGTAGAGGCCACTTCTGCTTCTGGTCCTCCCCGACATATCCAGAAAGCTCATCCACCTGATTAGATCATTGGTGATCTGTTTGAGCGGGTCACTCACTCAAAATTAGGTTTGTCCAGTTTCTGCCTCCACTCTGCCTTTGTTGCCTCCTTTGAGCCGAAGGATGTTTCTCATGCATTATCCGATGAATCGTGGATTAATTCTATGCATGAGGAACTTGAGAACTTTGAGAGGAACAAGGTATGGCAGCTTGTCGAGCCCCCATCTGGTCATAATGTCATTGGGACCAAGTGGGTGTTCAAAAACAAGTAGAGTGAGGATGGGGTTGTCATTCGCAACAAGGCTAGGCTAGTTGCACAGGGCTTTTCTCAGGTTGAGGGTCTTGACTTTGAGGAGACCTTTGCCCTTGTAGCTAGACTAGAGGCTATTAGGATCCTGCTTGCATTCTTTGCATCCCAGGGCTTCAAGCTCTATCAAATGGATGTCAAGAATGCATTCCTCAATGGCTATATTGAGGAAGAGGTTTATGTCAAACAACCTCCAGGATTCGAGAACCCCAAGTTTCCGAGTCATGTATACAAGCTCTCCAAAGCTTTGTATGGACTCAAGCAGGCCCCCAGAGCATGGTATGAGAGGCTCAAGTCTTATCTTCTCAGCCATGACTTCAAAATGGGCATAGTAGACAAAACTCTATTCATCAGACACCATGAGTC
Organism: Otatea glauca; assembly: GCA_036346275.1. Classification (NCBI taxonomy): domain Eukaryota; kingdom Viridiplantae; phylum Streptophyta; class Magnoliopsida; order Poales; family Poaceae; genus Otatea; species Otatea glauca. Next base: position 37,298,594 of record CM070715.1, on the reverse strand, counting down.
TAATTTTCTTCTTGTCCAGATTTATGTGGACGATATCATTTTTGGTGGCTCATCTCATTCGCTTGTGTCTCAGTTTTCTGAGGTGATGAGCACAGAGTTTGAGATGAGTATGTTGGGCGAGTTGAGCTACTTTCTTGGCTTCCGAATCAAGCAGACTCAGGAGGGTACTTTCTTGTATCAAGGCAAGTATACCCGTGACCTCCTGAGGCGCTTCGATATGTCTGATGGGAAGCCAGTGATGACACCTATGGCCACCACTGCTGTCCTCGAGCCCGATGAGGATGGTGAGCTCACGATCAAAAGGAGTTTGAGCACGATCGGCTCCCTCTTGTACCTCACCGCTTCGAGGCCGACATACATTTCATTGTGTCTGCGTGCGCTCGATTTCAAGCTTTCCTCGCGCCTCTCACCGCCAAAGGTCAAGCGCATCTTCAGTACCTTCGTGCTACCACCGATTATGGTATTTGGTACTCTTCGTCTTCTTGTCTATCTCTTAGAGCCTTTTCCGATGCCGACTTTGTTGGTCAGAGGATAGATAGGAAGAGCACTTCTGGCACTTGCCAATTCATTGGCACTTCTCTTGTTTCTTGGTCATCTAGGAAGCGATGCAGGGTTGCACACCACCACCGAGGCCGAGTATGTTGTCGCAGACGATTCTTTGAGCTGTGCTCTGATGAGATCGACCTTACGGGACTATGGGTTAGAGATAGAGAGTGTGCCACTTTTCGTGACAACACTTCACTATTTGCATTGCTAAAACCCAGTGCAACATTCCCGGACCAAACACATTGATATTAGATATCACTTCCTTAGAGACCATGTGGAGAAGGGAGATATCGCGCTTCAGTTCATAGAGAGTGACCTTCAATTAGCCGATATATTCACCAAGCCTTTGGATAGCTCCAGATTTGTTGCCTTGAGGAGTGAGCTTGGAGTCGTGAGCCCTTACGGCCTTTCGTGAGGGGGGCCGGTTTGTATATTATGTATTATATGTTTTCTTCCACTTTTCTTTTCTTTGTATTTCTTTTGGGTGACTTTGAGCTTGTTTTCTTGAGTTGAGTTCACTCACTTAGACTTCTGCATGCCTTTCATGGACCTCTTATCTTGTGCTTTAGGTTGCTATCATGCGTGATTAGTCGTTCTCTCTTCTCTCTAGGTTGAGTTCCCTCACGCCTTATAAGTCTAGCGTGTATTGGGCCTCCTGGTAGACAGTGGTCCTGTGCACTCCTTAGTTGGGATCTAGACTCACTTCCCTATATCACCATCGGGAAGATAAGAGCGAGTCTAAGCCGTAGTGAGTCTCTTATATCTTTTCTATGCTCTATAGCCATCCGCTTTTGCGCTTTCTCGACTTCTTCTCCTTATTCTGCTTTTTCCGTTATTATTGAGTTCATTCGGTTTTTCTTTGTGCCTAATCTTGATAATAACTGAACTTTAACCAGATTTGAGCTTAAAATTGATTCATTTGTTGAGGGGGAGTTTGGGAATCTGTTCGTGCATTGCATATAGACTGCATTTCCTGTTTAATGAGCTTTGTCTATTATGCAATTGATTTCTTCTTCATGCTACACCATGCTGCATCATATGGAGGAAATCACTAGCTCAGATATGTCCAAGTTCATTTAACTTGCTAAGCTTTAAAATGAAAAAGTCTTAAATGAAAAACTTGATGAAACATGTTGCTTTTACTTGCTAGGTTTCTTCTCTAGAGGTTTGTGCCATAATTTGAGAAATTTTGGAGTTCTCTAGAGTCCCTATAGCAACTTGGGTGAAACTAGTTTAATCCATGCTAGAGTCCTTCAATTGCTCATGAATCATTGTGCTAAAAATGAAAATTAAACAAAATTGACTCTTCTTGTGCACATACGACTCAACACCTTGCATTCACAAGACCGCTTCCCATTGCACTTGGGATGAACTTGGAATACATCGTGTTTGACCTGGACCATCCTCTTAAGAGTTCATCTTGAGATGGTCGCATATGGCTTGAGTCAATTGGTTGTCAAAAGAAAATGCAAATAAATTAAAAACAAAGACATATGTGGGTAAAGAATGCAAATAATGTCAAACATTTGCACCCTCTATGTCTTGTATGATGATAAATCAAAATTTGCATTAAGTGATAAATGAGCCCAAGGACCTTGTATGCTCTTCTAGATTCCCCAAAGTGTTGAGTAGGTTGAACTCTAGGTTTTCCTTTTGATCCTTAGAGTGGCTATTCTTCTATTTTTGAAACTAAAGCTAAGTGTTGCACTTGTCAAATCTCGCTAAAATGAAATATTCAAAACTAAGCTCGATTTGCACTTGGACATGTCTTAGTTTAGTCATCTTCTAAATTGACAAGCTTGGTGTAATATCCTTCCATTTTGATCAATTGGATAATCTTCAAAGCTCTTTCGATTGCATTTCATGCATACATAAAAATTGATGCCTATATTGCCAAAAGGAGAGAAAACGTAGAAAAGGCGCACTAAAAGATAAAAATGTGAATGCTTATTTGGTTATTATGATCTTTGTAAAACTATGCTACTACTTCATTGGATCATAATCTCATAATCACATTTGACATGTTTAGTTGGATTTTAGAGTTTTTGTTGAAAACTTGCTCTTTCTTAAATTTAACTCTAAAATCTAAATTCCACTTCGTCAACTTGGTCATGGTTCTAATTTCTATCTTTGGACCAAGTTTGACTTTACAACTAAAAATTGCTTTCTTCTTCATTTTCTTCAAACTCAAATTTATGTCTTTTTGTGTGGTTTGTCAATATACTCATCAAGGGGGAGATTGAAGGACCATGTGGAGGTCCATCCATGTTTGTGATGAGTATTTGACTTTATTTGAGCAAGGTGTGCTCAAGTTTGAGATTGATTTGGATTGATTTTCAAAATGAAGCAATTTGAGTTGTCTCTGCTAGGAGTGGCAGTACCGGCCGTATGGGTGTGGTAGTGATGAGTTGGATGGGTTTATTGCATATCATTGTGGGCATTGCTATGAAAGGTTTTTCCTTGTCTTTGATGGTTGCAGGGCGACGGTGCTAGCTCATGGTGAGGCGGAGGATGTCCGGGACTAGGCGAGGAGCGTCGGAGGTCCAGACGGTTGGGAGATCACCGGAAGATGATCGGAGACGGAGTCCGGGCAAGTCAAGAAGACAAGGAAAGGAGATGATACTAGCTAGATGCCGCGTGGGTCAATGAGGGCCGTCGGATTGAGATCTAGTTTATAGGTTAGCGGGTCTAGGTAGTATGCTTTGAAAACCATGCAAGAAAACCCAGTATGTGTGTGGCTTTTGGGTTAGCTCTTGTATGGCTGTGTGTGTGGGTTAATCCTAGCCCTTAGATGAGTGCTCTAGGGTTGAGGGACTCATCCAAGGGTGGTAGGTGGCCCAAGAGTAGAATAAATAGGGGTGGAGGGGTAGCCTCCTTCCCTTGAAGGTTTTGAGATTTGTGAATGCTCCTTTGAGCATTGCCCACATGAAAGTGAGGCTTTGTAACCTCTCCTTCCAGAAATTAAAGTTTTATCGATCCACCTCTGAATTTATTTTGCGCATTTACATTATGTCTTTACTTGACGCAATTTAAATTCAGCTTTTACTTTCCCGCAATTACATTCTCGCAATTTACTTTCATGTAATTTGGATTTGCCTCCCCTCCTTCTAAATGTTGTTGATCTTGGATGTTTTGAGTGTGTTCATATGGTTTTACATCTCTTTTGCACTCTTGGATTGAGTAGAGAACATCTTTTCTTTCAAGTTCCAACTTTGTTCAGAACTTGTTCTTCGCGCAGCAGTTAGTGTTTGATTTCTATAAAAATCTAGAAAAATCTTTTTGAAGTTATTCTTGTTGGAGGAGGTGAGGGACTCTGATATCCACTTGCAAAAAAAATTTGGAGTTCACTTTTTGCACCGTTTGGGCGCCATGAGGTGAAAACCGAGCCCCAAACTTTCTACTCGAAGTTCTTGACAAGACTGTGTTCTTAGATTTTTCCTGTTTTTTCTGAAAGGCTTTTTGAGGAAAAATGGTGGAGTTCTTCACGACTCTGATGCTCATAGGGAGAAAAAGTCTCAAAAATTTGTGAGCTGCAGAATCCCATCAACCTGCTGTGCAAATTGAGGACAAGTTCTGGAAATTCTGCTTTTGCTTTTCTGAAAGTGACTTTTGTGATTTGAATTGATGTCCTTTCTAAAAGCAAGAGTTTGAATTGATTCTTCTTTATCTTGGACACTAGACAACCAGTATTGTGACTCAAAAATCCCCACATATTTTATGGTATTTATCCATGCAAGCTTGGGGTACACATAGTTGTCTAGTTTTTCAGGTTTTTCTCGATTTCCTTTGAGCGATCTTGTCGAGGTTTTTGTTGGAGTATTTTGGGGGAAATTTTATTTGCGACCATTCACCCCCCTCTGTTCGCCATCTCGGTCCTTCAGTACTACTGTGTTCCAGAAAGAGATCTTATTAATAAGCTGTGCTTCGCTTCGTTTTCGTTAGTGTAATACCCTTAAGTGATATTGATCAGCCTGCTTAGCCCAGTTTTTATAGCTTAAGTTAAAGTTTCATTTAAGCCTTTTTAGCAGTAAGTTGTATGTCTTGTCTAAACCCAAAAACTTAGGAAAACACCTTAGGAGTATTGTCCAAAGTTTGCACTATTGTGTTCTGAAGAATTATCTTTATTTCTTCAAGTTTAGCTTATAGATCTTGTTGGTTAAACATCCTTAAGTGCTTTAGTTTCTAGTGCTGAAAATGTGAGCCTGAGAGAGCAGAGAGTGCAGAGTCAATGTTATCCTTGTATGTCTGTCAAGCAGGGAAGCATATGAACTAATGTCTTGGTAATCTAAGTAACCTTTGCATCTCAAATTTGAAATTTGACTAACAATAATTCATTTAAAACAACCCTTGTCTTGGTTTGAGCTTGCTTTTATCTATCCATTTGTTTTCTTTCCGCTTTTTGGAATTTGCTATTCTTTTGTATTCCTCTTTTCACGACGTGTAGACACCGACGTCCCCAAGGAAGAAGACGATCCAGTTGCAAATCCAGACTTTGAGCCAGACATCGAGCTGCAAGGCAAGCACCCCCTTGAACATGTCGAACCCGATAATTTACCTACAATATGTTGTTTTTGTCAATGTATTATGCATTCCGGTAATTCCCCATAGAAATGCTATTTTGGGTAGAAGTTGTAGTTACCCTTGTACATTATGGTTTTCCCTTAATTTTATGGACATGTGAACCTTGTAAACCTAAGTATGAACTAGACATGCTTAATGTCCTTTTGGGTATAAACGCTAGCCTATTCATGCTTAAGCTATCCGTTATATGTTTTCGGTCTTTTCAACAAATGTATGGTCCTTTTTGGGAATGGTTGCTGGTAGTTTGTTAAAAACACCAAAATAAAACTATGGTTGGACGTGGGTGATTATTGGCAATAGCCGGTGGTGCAAAAAGGTAATTGCACGTAGTTTAGGGTGGAGTATCTCCCGTGCCGGATTAAGGACCGAGCAATGGGACGGTAGATCCAAGATTCCGTACAACCACGAGGGCTGATCATGGGACTAGTACAATGATCACATGGAGGTTCCTGTTCGCAAGAATAGGGTCTCACAGCGTTGGTATCAGAGCCGCACTGACTGTAGGAAACCCTGGGTAAATAGTCGTTAGTTAGTAATATGAAGACTTAAATTGAAAAAAATAAACAAAATCCTACCTCTACTAATAATGAAATTTAGCATATGCGCTAATTTTCTTATTTGTGGCTTCTTAACTTTTCATAATAACTATTATTAACCTTCCCTTCTCTTTTTATTTTTGTAGATGGCGCGATATGTACTTTGTCATGAGTCAACTGTTCCAGAACTGTTGGGGATGATGGGAGTGCTACATTCACTGCTAGAGAGTTGCCACTTTGAGGGCCTCCCAAGATATGTTGTGTTTCAGGCTTACTTAAGTCCTGAAACGAAGGAGTATGCCACCCGGGTCTTCATTCCTCCTAGGCCGGCTCTCAATGAGGGTGAAAGGAGCTTTGTGGGTTATGGATCATCCATAGATGCGTCCATGAATGAGGCCGCATATCTGGCAGTGGTTCGACTTCGGCAGGCGTTACCTGATTGGAGTCCCCATTACTACTACCTGCCCGCGAGACCCCTGATTGGGAGTAGTGTGTACAGGGATCACACTAGAGTGAGGGATGATAGCCTTAGGGTCATGGTGGATTTTACGAATAGGTTGGACCAGCATTATGTCCAGTTGGCCCAGGAGCTGTTGGAGACTCATTGGCGTATGGCATTCTTGGAGTCGCATCTAGTCTTGCATGTGGCGAGGACTCCTCTACCACGAGCAATACTAAGGGATGGAACTCCATAAATCCCAGCATCCCGACGTCCGCCATCGGCTTCTTACGTGCCTACCCCGGGGGTGCGCAAAGGAGCAAGAATATCGTGTGTTGGTAGTTGCCCTAGGCTTGTGAATGATAAGGGCATCAATCCTAGGAGCACTTGTACTTACCACCCCGAGACTCCTCGGGTGTATCGTCACAAGGACTATGCATCTAGGATTGTGGAAGTTGGAGAGGGTGCTGGATCCTCCTCTAGGCCGGTTGTGTTGGAAGTGGGAGAAATAACCATGGAGTAGAGGGTAAAAGTGTAGTAGGAACAAGTGGGGTGTGATGCTGTAATAAAGGAAAGTCTTTTGGTAGTGATCTAGTAGTAGGAGTAATGTATGTGTTAAGTGTAGCTTTTGTTGTAGTATATGTGTTGCAAGAATATTGTAAGTTCCAGAAAGACATGTTGAGTTGCAAGGTGAACTAGTTCCAGTCTGTACAGGAAATAGAACTTGTAGAGATGTTAATTGTGGGTTGCAGCTTCCTATGTTAAACCAATGCCTATGTATGTTTATGAAGGGATGCATTGAAGTTTTATTCCTGTGTTGCTGCTAAGTGTTGCATTTGTTAGTACTAATTGTGTCTTATTTTAAGATTTTAGATGGCAAACTCCGCCAATTGGGCAGCCATAGTTAGGGAGTTAGCGGAAAATTTGGGACAAGAAAAGAATCACCCTATGCTCATCATTAGGCAAACCACTGTTGGGTTTAAAGTTCGTGCATGTGCAGTCACCAAAATGAGAGAGCGTCGCGTGCATCATCGTGTCAAGCATCATAACGCATGTAGGATTCATGCTATAAAAGAAGCAAGTCGCAAGTTGATGAGGAAAATTTGTCAAGTGCATCGGGTAAACATGGATGCATATGTGAGGATGTATGAAAGTCGTGTAGGTCGCCAAGGGGCTGGATTGGGACCTAGGAGGCGCAGGATAGGAAACAGGCAGGAGTATTTGTGCCAGTTTCGTCCCGCAGGAGTTCAGGAGCCGCCCCCTGAACCATCTAGTTCGGGAAGTAATTGCGAGATTGGTTCACCACCGCAGTTTCCAATGATTGGTGGTGCATGGGTCCTTTCCAGTAGCTCTGATGCTTGAGCCTTAGTGCTCTGGTAGTGGAGAACAAAATCACAGGAAAGTGTGGTAGTGGCTGTTATGTGAAATAGATTATGTACATATGTATAGCTAATATGTATGTGATGTGTTTTGCTATTGTAAGTTTTTGAACTGCACTCTTATTATGTGGATTAATAATAGTGGGTTTTCTCTCGCAAATTGTAACTGTGAAGTGAAAATTTTCGATGAGATAATTCTTCCTAGTTGTAAAATAACAAAAGTAAGACTATAAAGTGCTATGTTGTGAATAAATTCATATCAGTGTTCTTTTCTTTGTAGCAATGCTAAAAGGGTTGTGATTGCAGGATGAGGCCAACAATGTCGCTTAGTCAGATTTTGGAGACCAATGCGGCCCAGGATACTCGCGACCCTCGAGCGAGCATCTCGACGCCGTCACAGCCAAATCCGCAGCATCCAACGACGAGAGCTTCGTCATCTTGAGCGGCTCGTCGTGATGCTCCCATTCCATCTCCTGTCCAAGAAAATGTCCCTGAAGAGTAGTTGCCTCAACCACCAACCATGGCTCAAGTGTTAGCCATGATTGAGCAAGGGAGGCAGGCAAACACTTTGCTGCTGCAACAAATAGTTCAGAACACAGCATCGCAAGGTGTTGCTCGTGGAGGAAACGGTGGCCAACCACAAGTGTCCAAGCTAAGTGAGCTTTTGAAGACTCAGCCACCTGTCTTCTCCCCTTCAGCCGAGCCCCTGGATGCAGATGATTGGCTTCATGCCGTGGATAGTAAACTATCCATTGCTCAATGTGACGATAGGGAGAAGGTCCTTTATGCCTCATACCAGCTGCAGGGAGCTGCGGCTATCTGGTGGGAGAATTATCAAGTAGTCTTGCCAGAAGAGCAAGTGTTGCTTTGGCCGGAATTCAAAGTCGCCTTTCGCCGCACCCACATTCCTGCTAGTGTCATGGAGGTGAAGAAGCGGGAATTGTTGGACTTGAAGCAAGGCACAATGACTGTGATGGAGTATTTGCATCGCTTCAACCAGTTATCCCAGTACGCTACGTATGAAGTAGCGAATGAAGCAAGGAGAATTGAGCGGTTTCGGGAGAACCTAAATGAGGAGATCAAGTGGGCTTTGATAGCCCAAGATATTGATGATTTTCAGACCCTTGTTGATAATGCTGTAAGGGTGGAGCATGGCATTCGCAGTGTATTGGAGAGTCGAAAGCGCAAGTGGCTTGCGCACAGTTCAGCTGGGGCCGGATCATCAAGGTCACAAGGGTGGCAGTCGACTAATGTTCGTCAACAACTAGTCGATTGAGGCACGTCTGCTTGGCGAAGATCCAGTCAGCATGGTCATATAGGCCTTTTTGGCAAACCGTAAAATATCTTATATAAATGCAAAATAGTGAAAGATAGTTCACTAACATTCTATGATATATGTACTACCATAATCTAGAAAAACATTTCATTTATAACCTTGTTCACATATAAAACTTGTTGCTGCAAATACCTTAAGTGACCACAAACTGCACCAAAACCATATTACTTAAACCTTTTCGGCAATCTGTAAAGTATCTCGTCTAAATGTAAATTTAAAGGTAAATGGTACAAAATACCTGTTTAGTATGTATAATACCATATTCCAGAATAATATCTCAATTATAACTTGCTTTTTATCTGAATCCTACTAAAGCAAGAACCCTAAATGTTCACAAATTGTGCAGTTTCAGAAATACTTAAGCTTTTTCGGTGGCTTGTAAAACTACTCGACTAAACATAAATTTTGGGGGAAATGGTCCAAAAACATACCCCCGTATATGGACAACCAAAATATAGAAAAACATCTCAATTACAATTTGCTTGTCATATAAAATTCGTTAGAGCAAACACCTTAAATGATAATGTTGCTAGAGCCTTATTGTATGGCCGAATGAGATCGGAAGTCTTGAACCGAAACATCTGTAATGCAAGAATCATCTCGTAACTAAGTAGTATTGACCAATAACTTTAAATTCCAGTTCCAACGTGTAGAAATCACTCCCATGCATGAACCCTTGATGAGGACATCACTACTATGGATACGTCCACACCTAGTTGGACCAACTCTAACACGTCATCAATGGCCCAAGAAGATAGAGCTATAAAATCCATCACGTTCTGGAATCCAATTCGGCCTCTAGATACTAGTCTGAAGTAAAATGAGCATAACTTTTGCATACGGAGTCCAATTGGAGAGTTCTTGTGCTTGATTGAAAGGTTACAACAAGACCTTTCAAATGGATCTGGTCTCAGCCCTAGATTCATCGTGGATCATCTGGAATTATTGAAATAATAAGTTACATCACTGTTTTGGGCTGTTTTGGGCCTTGTAAGCGTGAGGGGGCCCAAGCCCAAGTTGTGTGCGCCCCCTGGCTACACACAACCCTAGAACGACCCTCTCACGTCCCTCCCTCTCATATAATCAGTAGCTGCCGCCTTAGAAACTTGGGTTTTGTTTAGTTGTAGTTTTCCTTGGTGAAACTATTTGGTATTCTCTTGATCGGCGAGGTCAATAGCAATACCGTGCTTCGGAACCCTGCATCAGTACTTCAATTATATTTGCAATTTCAGATTGCTTTTGCTTTGTTCTTGCTTATTCTTCGATTGCTTGCAGGAATTGATCTTCGTGATCAGGTCAACCGGGTTTTGGCACAGTTGATAACAACTCGGAGTTTGGTTCAGCGATTGCTTGGCGTCGGTCGCGTTTCGGTCATAACTTGGATCGTGAGGGTCATCTCCACTAATCGATAGCTATCCATCTCACCGAAAGATCGGGCCTCTGTTAAGCCTCATCAACCCTTAAAGGTAAGTACCAACTAAGCAAAACCCTTCAACTAATGTTTACTTTTATCAATCCAAATGATTTTAGCATCTCGAATCTAAAGTTATACAAAGATACGTAATTTTAGCCTCTTGAATTCCTAAATAACCCTAGCTATGGTTATAACCTTAGCTTCTTATAATAAAGGATGAAAGTTATGTTTGGGTCAATTTGTATTAAGACCATATAGGGCCTTAAAGATCGATTACAGGGAAAACGTCTCGGATAAAAGTAATATATAGCGGAAACAACTTAGAATATCATTATGTTATAAAACAACGACAGATAAAATAACTCGTCTAAACACTAAAATTATAAAACCAGTTTAGAAATACTCCCCAAAGTATATACTATCATATTCTTAAAATAGAATATCATTATGTTATGATTTGCATATAAAACTCGCTAGCAAAATAACACTAAGCGTTAAGCTTTCTGAATATTAGAAACATTGAAGCATTTTCGGCAGTCTGTAGAATAACTCGTCTAAATGCAAACCTTATGTAAAATAGCTTAGAAATGATATTTAGGATATGTACTACTGTATTCTAGAAAAATATTTTATTTGCAACTTGCCGTTCATCAAAAACCTGTTAGTATAAAACCCGTAAGTGATAAGGTAATCATACACTCATTTGGCCGATTTTGTATAACAGACTTTAATGATAAATAAGCCTTTTCATCAATGAATATAATACCTCAGCTAAACACTAAAATTCATGAAATTAGTTTAGAAATGCTAACCAAAGTATAGATTACCATATTCTAAAGAAATAACCTTATTTCATTATGTTTTTCATATAAATCTTAATAGCTGAACAACCTTAAGTAATAAGCTTTTCGTAAGCTATAATATGCATAAACGAACTCGAAAACAATGAAGAAATCTATATTTAAAATATTTATATCACCAATATCGTCTTAAAAACCCTGTATATGTAACCAGTAACCTAATCTAACAAGATTTGATATAGTGAAATAAGCTTTTCATACAAAATAAATTAAGAATTAAACACTATTCATTCATACAATTCAACCAAGTGATTAATGATTTCATTTCTACTAATGTAATTAATTTTTGCATCTTGAATTCGGATTTACAAATATAAAAATACATAATTTTAACCTCTTGAATTCATAAGTTAAGAATAGATAATCTAAAAGAAACTGTATTCTTGCTCGACCTGAGAATAGACAATATCTTAACAAGTCTTAGCAACATCCATCAGCATTACAATATCTTAACAAGTCTTAACATTAAAATAGGACTAGAACACTCCCGAACCATCACTATCAATATCGATACCCTCATCTTCACAATACTGCCAATCATCACGTTTACCCTCATCATCGCTTTGGTAATCGTAAGGAAGACACAAATCAGGGTCTACATCCCCTTCAGGCTCTACTTCATCTCTTCGCATCAATTCAAGTGACTGTATGGCAACTTGCTCAAGGCTGCGAGCTATAGCTTTGATATCAATCACAAAGCCATTGTGTGCATTGCCACATGGACATGTGTCAGGACTAAAATTGTCTTGTGCAATTTTGTTAAGGTCAGATGCGATGCACTCTATTTGTTCCACTGTCCATGCTAATCCTTCACTGAGCTTCTCCGCATCCTTGTCCATCTACATGTATTACAAGTGTGTAATTAACAAACCTAAGTGCTGATTAGCCGTCATATAGGTTTCATACCTAACATACATAAGTAGAATTTCTACATTTAAGATCAACAAAAGAACCTCAAACATCAAGGCTTGCACTTCATGCCATGCGTATCTATTTCTTCAACACAACAAGCTTGCTTATACAAGCGTGTAAGGAATTGAAAATGCACGTGTAATTTGCAGGCATACTCCATGAATTAAATCATGTTTTATGACATCCAAATTTTGGACCCACCACCCTTTTATCGCTCACTATTTTCTATACACAACGAGGATATCTACTCAGGACCATATATCAGCTTAGCCAGTAACAAATTACCATTTCTGATGACAATGAAATGCAACCAATCTCTACCCAAAAGGTGAACAAAAATGATAAAAATTCAGGAAATAACATAACAAACAGCTCTGCTTACATGTAGAAGCAATTCTGCCGGGTAGCCACCACTTGCAAAAAATCAATTTGCTAACACAAACAAACTCGCTTGAAAGCACAAACTACTGTTGCCAAATAGTGGTAACCTAGCAGTGTGAATCATCCATGAATGAAGTCCAATTAACATAAAGACAGATTCTAAAGCTCACCATTGTTGTCCTTTAAAACTTACTCTAGTTCTTGAGCTTCTTGTCGGAACAAGATTCAAATTTCCCAAGATTATCTTTTGGTTAGCAGAATGTGAACTACTTCTAGAGTAGAGTTAAGCGACAACAATAGACCTAGTTAGATCGCCACAAGAAAACACTAAGATCTCTCCTAACACTGAACATTAGTACATCATCATTCCTAACACATCAGGAGTTAGGTTGTCAGCAAAATCGCTCGCAGGACGCAAGTTCCCTCGCACAAATCTGCAACAGACCAAGGTCGCAAGAAGACGAAGGTGGCAGATGGCAACAAAGTGAATGGGGGGTTGACGTGAGCTGCTGACCTCCGACGAAGAGGAAGGGGAACATGCGACGCATGAAACCCTTCCTCAGATCTGGCGAACGGGGCTTGTTCGAGCGTGGAAGCTCTAATCCGTTGCAATCTCGAGTTTAAACCTGACATCCAAATCAAGTTAGGGCTCATACCTTGCGGATCCGATCGATCCCGCGGCACCGGAGGTCGAAGAGGTCGATGGCGAGGTGGATCTGGTCGACGACGAAGCCGGCAACGCGACCCGGTGACTAGCCTCCAAGAAGGTGCGGGACAGAGTACCCGATCACAGGCTTGCCTCCTAGACGACGCGGGAAGCAGCCGGGCGTCGCCTCCACACCGGATTTGCGACGGAGTGCTGGAGCGGTTGCCTCCTTGCAGGTTCATCGCGGTTGCGGGAGGCAACGATCGTTATACGCAACAAGCAAGTAGAAGCGATGGGGAACGGAGAGAGATTCATGAAATATCAGGATTCTCTCTCCATTCTGTAAAGATGGGGAGGTGTTTGGGGAGTTTGTTGGAGACGCACGAATTGTACGGATTCCCCATTTTATGCGATAGGGCACCGGATAAGTAAGCTATTGGAGATGCCCTAAAAGCTATTATTTATTCATATGTTAATCTCTTAAAAGTAAGGTATATGAAATCACATAACCCAAACCCTAAAGTATTCTCGCTTTTTACAGTGATTCATCAAAGCTGCATGACCTGTCACCCATCGTCAAAGCTCCACGACCTGTCACCCATCATCAAAGCTGCACGACCTGTCACTACACATCATTAAAGTTGCACGACCAGTCACCCATCATCAATGCTGCACAACCTGTCACTACACATCATCAAAGCTGCATGACCTGTCACCCATCATCAAAACTGCATGACCTGTCACTACACATCATGAAAGCTACATGACCTGTTATGTCCCCATACCCAAAATTTCATGTTTCGGCAAAGGCTGGGCGACAGGCTGCATGCAAGTAATTTGGATGGTGGTGGCAGGGAATCTCACGGGCGATCATCGTGTGCCGAAAGCACCGACCGAACGAATTCCTGTGAGCTGCGTCCTTCCTTTCCCTTGCTATAAATCCTTCGCGATGGCATTGTAACGTTCACGATAGCAGAGAGCGTGAAGGCAAGGCAAGGCAACCAAAGAGCCCGAAGAAGAGATATTAGTTCGTTGGTGTTCATAGTTTGTTGAAATTTTCACAAAGTTTAAATTTTTTTATTTATTTCATTCGGGATTCTAACATTGCAGGTAATCTTCAAGAAGATTTATTGGTACATTGCTCCAGCTTTATTGATCTTCGGTACAGCTTATAGAAGGTTAGTTAGAAATCATCATGAGTGTATATTATTTTTGTGTTATTAAGGTATTCAGTACATTAATAGTGTGATATTTGCTACAGATAGACATGCGTGTTAAAATTTATTTCAGAGAACGGCCCGTAGTTTTGCACGGGAGAGTCGTGAGCATTGATAACTGTCTGCACGTAGATAGCACAATAGCCACCCCGAACGAACTCTGGCAGCTCAAATCACATGTTATCGCTCTACTGCGAGTGAACCTTGAGACGCATAGAATTCGTTTTGATGGGGTTCGTCGACGGTTTGTCCCCAACAGCCCGATGGTTGTGTACATGCTCTTCCCTGTAAGACCCCAGATTTACCATCCAGAATCTCCTGTGTATTTCTGTACTAGTCCCAGATCAGTTGCTAGTACACACAGTGAAGCAGTGATGATCATAACCAAAACAGAACGAAGAAAAAAAATAGCATAAATATAAATTACCAGCCACATGGCTATTTATTACATCTCCTGGTCACATGACCAGAGTTTCACAGCAGCGGAAACAAAAACAACAAGATAAAACCCAAAAGACACCACAAGCGACGACTAGGAGCGCGCGCTTAGTTATCTTGGCGATCTCCAACGAACTCCTTGTCATAGAATTCATTGTCTTCGACTGCATCTTGGTAATTCTCTGATGACAAAATTTTGTGTAGCATGTGAGTACAAACATACTCCGCAAGTCTGGGAAAATGCATCATGAAGGGCTTTCCAAGGAAGGCTTAATAGGGTTCTTTTGCATAAAGCCAAGTTTCATCAAACTACACTTAATAATAATTTTCACAATGTACATTTTAACAAATATTTTAACAATAGGATATATCTATTATTCTAGCGAAGGTTCTAACCACCATCGCTAGTATACTGGCTCATGACTCTATCCATCATGATCAAAACAGGTTCCATCTACCTGATTGGCTCAATCCGCCAAATAAACATTCGAGAGTTCTAACCACTCCCGAATCCCAAAACATCAGTTATTTTGAAAACCAAAACCAAGTCTATCAGTATGAAAGCATTCTTCGCTTTGCCTTTGACCGTAGGCATGGCTATTCGAATAGTTTTACTCTGCAGAGGTGTACAACTTTACCCACAAGACATGATCATCTCTTTACTGCCAAGCGCTATGAACACACTTCCTTTGGTGTGCCGGCAGAGATATCATGATAAGGCCTTTACAATGTATATGCCTAACCCGACTCACCCACTGAGGTTTCACCGCTGTTAGGGTTCCATCCACCCAGTACAGAAGCCCCCTCTTGTGCCGTGTGAGAAATACGACTTGCCTCCATCCGGCACCCACATTCCACCAACTGGCGAGTCTAAGTTAGGTTTCTATGAATTATTCAGCCAGGCCGTACCCATTATAGACTTGTGGTTGCACGGTAATGCTTAGAATGGACAGTCATAAGCGTCGGTCCTTAAATTGATTAGGGCGGCTTTCACAAACCAGAACCAGTGCTCCATCCGCACCCACCTGACAAACCATTCCGCCCCAATCTAAACCATTTTTATTTTATTTTTATTTTACAATCACAGCATCAATCACCTTGCAACAGTTTCGATAAAACATGTTTCAACAACATTTTAGAATTTTTCCCACCATAGGCATTTTGATCAACATCAATCCTAAGCACAGTCTATCGTACTAAGCAAGGTTAATCACATAATACATGATTTCATGATTAAATTTTAAGGTTACAAAGGCATGGTAATCAAACAGCAAGGATGTCATTTCGAAATGGGCATAATTAACATTCTATATTTTAACATCATCAGTTTATATAAATAGCCATGCAAGTTGTAAACATTTTATAAAACAGTTATAAACAATGGGATCAACGTGCGTCAAGGAGATTTGCCTTCATCGACAAAGTGCATTTCGCTATTCTGGAGGTCTTCTCCTTCGTCGGCGACGACAATCGCTTCTTCGACTACGCGCAAAACGGAGCGACCAATAAATAAAAGAAAAAAAACAAAATCTAAAAATTATAAAACTAGTACTGGAAAAAATATCTTGAATTTAGATGAATTTATAAATTTGAATCACTCGATTCGGAGTTACGACGGAAGAGAACGGGTCATTTGAATGCGCTCGGACTGAAAAAAATAGAAAAACGAGGAAAATTCCGGAATCTTTCTTTTTCCTGGAATTACTGAATTTGCCTTCTCTCTATTACAAGAGGGACCCGGCTGTCATAGACTCAGGCCTTCTTCTTCACAAGAACAGAGAGCACAGCCATAGAGGGCTCAGCCATGGGGGTGGCGCCGGCGATTGGAAAAATGGAACGGCGACAGAGTCGCGGGACCGAAGCCAGAGCTGCGTGGTCGGAGGCGGCCGAAGCGAGTGCAGCTGCGGCCAGAAGCAAGGCGTGGAGAAGACGCACGTGGCAGGCAACGGGATGGGAAGAAAATGGTGAGCATCACGTAGAGCTCGACCCCACGAATCCAAAGGTGGAATCGGATTTCGAAGAGGCTTACCAGAGATGACGAATCGACGCTGCAAAGATGGTTAGGCCGACGGTGTTCAAACTTCAAATTTGTCGCCGTCCTGTAATGAAACCCAAATTTTCTTGAGGGCTTTTGATCTTTGCGACAAGATGCACAAAATGACGCGAACGGAATTTGATTTGGCTCACCGGATCAAAAGTTGGCTCGCCGGTGTCTTTGGTCGAAGTCGGGCTGCGGTTTTCGCGAGTTTTGGAGAGGGAAAGTTTGAGGAAACAAAGGGAAATGGTGAGCACGGCATAGAGGACAGCAAGACGAAACTTTTGAGTACTCGCACGTCCGGTGAGGTGAAGAAACGCCTGAGATAATAACCGAGCGATAAATTGTTATTAACGCTTAATTGCGGCCGTTTCGCTCAGATTAAGGATGGTTAACGGCAAAGAATCGAATCCTTGCATCAATGCGATCGCAACGCTTCAACTCTCCCTTGATTTGATACGAAAATGAAGAAGTTATAAGTATTCTTCTTTTGGACATTGAAGAGGAGAGAAACATGCAAATAAAACACAGAGGCCGGAGGTTGAAGATGTTACTTTAGCTCTGACAGGTGGGACAAATAAATAGTGCTGAGAATAAAGCGTGAAGGATAAAATAACAAGAAGGCTCTAAAAATCTTGGAAAAATTCTCAAAAATACTATGGAGTATTTCGAACCTAACAAAATTGGTTTCGGAATTTTTAGAGAAATCTGGAATTGGATTTGAATTTTGGATATCCGGATGAAAATGGAATTTTCGGACGCGAATGGAATAAGTTCCATTTTTTGATGAAAAGAAATGCCAGGTTAACTAAAATTCCAAAGAAAACCCAAATCCTTGAATTAATTAATTTAAATTAATTTTTTTGACAAAAGCACTAAAAAATGGGATGTTACATTCCCGCTATGGAATGAAAGCGCGTGGGCTTTGTATGTCCGCAAAGCGGGTGAAGAGAATTTTGAGGTAGGAGTATACGTGGAGATATTGCCACGGCACGAGACCGTAGAGGAGGCCTCTACCTCCCGAGCAGTAGAACAAAACATATCACATGCACCACCCAAACCAGCAATTGTAGAGGAGGGGGCATCAGGGGGAAGCGAAGAAGAAGCTGACGCGGCAGAGGTGGATGGGGAATGCATGGATGATGAAGACGGCGGAAGCGGGGATGAAGAAACGGCAGACAATGATGACCCAACACCGGCTATACATTACTTCAGGGCCATCAGTCAGCTGGATTATACCCTAACGGATTACAGTAACATATCTGCGTGGGGGTACTCCTAGAACGATGTCCAAACCGGACAACGGTTCCGTAACAAGCTGGAGGCTATTCACTTTCTTAGCAACTATGCCGTCATGACAAGACGGGAGCACACTCGTCTCTGGTCAGAGCCCTCCTCGTATGAGGTTAGGTGCACGAAGTACCCGGATTGTCCCTTCTTTGTACGAGTTCACAGAGCCAAGCACGAAGATTACTTTGTCATAAGTAGAAGTAAGCCTCATACGTGCACGGAGGAGTCCGTAAGGAACATTAGCCGACTTGTGGACACGACGTTTGTAGCCCAGATCCTCGTGTCCATCGTTGGAAGCGACATAGGGATGATGTAACACCCCAAAATTTACAAATAAAATTATTTTATGGCTATTTGTGCTTTTCCTAATTTTCTGGATTTATTTGGATTTATTTAGAATTTCCAAAAACAATTTATATTGACTTATTTGTGAAAAGTATTTATTTAAAGCCAAAGTCAAAATAAATTTTTGCCAAAAATATTTTATTTGAGTTCAGAATGTCTCAAAGTATTTATGAGAATTATCTGGGATTTTTTCTGGTAATTCAATTGCTTAAAACAGATTAAACTAATTTCTGTAATTATTTTAAATCGTAAAGCATTAGAAAATTCGTGAATGCGATCGGGGCGAGCCCAAGATCAGGCGCTGTATGAGCCCAATAGCGTGCGACCCGTTCGGCCGCCGCGCGCCTTCGCCGCGCCGGTGTTGGATTTCCATCGGGCGGCCTTCTTCATCGCGAAACCCTAGCGCTGCGAGCCGTTGGATCGGGATTGTGCGTCCGAGATTGCTTCACGTTAATTTTGGTAAGAGTGGATCGTATCCGTTAATTTTGGAAAGGGCGGATCAGATCGTATCGGCTGAGATCTAATCGTGACCGCTCGTTGCAGATCAGACGGTTCACGGTCGTCGTCTCCGATACGATTTCCGAACCCGCCGCCGACCTGCCGCCGCCGCCGCGTGATTTAGGGTTGCCATATTTGCGCGCATGCCGAGGCTATAAAAGCCGCAGCCTGCACCTCGAGGATCGCCATCCCAATGCGCATCTGCTAGCCTAGCCTCTTCGCCGGAGTCGCCGCCGTTTAGCCCTGAGAGCTCGCCGTAGTTCTTCGTAGCGTCGTTGCTCGTTTTCTCACCGTTTCGCTGCCGTCAAGCCTCCATCCGCCGTGTGGGTTCTAGTTTCGGGTTCACCGCATCGAGCCGCACCGGAGCTGCCACCTCTTCGTCGCCAAAAGGAGCTAGTTCGCCGTCGGACCCGTCGTCGTCTTCGTCTCCGGGAACACTGCGCCGCCGCGACATCGACGTGCTTTGGAGCTAGCTTCGCGCAGCCGTCAGATCCCACCGGACCGTCTAGATCGCACCACGTCTTCATCGTCAGCAGTGTTCTGCTCGGGTAAAGCTCTGGCCGTTAGATTTAATCGGACGTTCGGGATTGAGCCGCGTGTGCGTAGTGCGTTGGCCGTTGGATTGTCTCGCGGATGTGCGACGCGTGATGGTGCGGGTATCGAATAGTCGTGCGCCGGGTGCATCGTGGACAGGCGTGTGCTGTGGACATGGTCCATAGACCGAGCGACGTGGCGCAATTTGATTGGCCCACGTGTCGCGATGACGTCATGCTGATATCACGCTGGTCCACGGTGGACCAGCGTGATTTCGTGGACTAAGTCCATGCGCCGAAGCCACGTGTCCATCTCTGATTGGTCCACGTATCGCTTGCGCAGTAAATCGAGTTTTCTGTATAAAAATAATTCTGGAAAATCGGTTTTTCTAATTTCTGTATTTTCAGTATTTATTCAAACTTCAAAAGGCCATATCTTTTGCATTTTAACTCGGATTTGAGTGATTCAAATTTCTAAAAATTTGTAAAATCAAGATCTATTTATTGGTTATATTATTTTTTTTGGAGTTTGTTTGCTCTCTGGTTTGGTGTTTATTTGCTATTTTGGCATCGTTTCGCGGAGACATTGAACTGCTCGTTGATCCGGAGGAAGATTCGTCGCTTAAAGACCCAAGCTCAGAGCAAGACCAGCACCTACTCCAAGGCAAGTTGTGCTTTGATCATGTTGCACGTGATTTCACAAAATTGCTATTTCGTCTCTTAAACTTCATGCATGATACTTTATGTGTATAAATGATTTCAATTAATCTGGGAATTAGATAATATGCCTATTTGAATTAAATCATACCTTGTCAATTATATGACACGATCTAATTGTCACCCTAAGATGGTTAATTAATAGTTGGTTAATATTGATAATCAACATGGGCTAGTTAGACCGTCATAGATTGCTTAGCCATGCCACGTCATCACATGTGTCCGAATGTTGATACTTAATCTTGACTAATGGAATATGGAACAATGTTTAAGAATTGGTGTGTCATGTGTTGTCACACAGTGATATCAAGTTGTCGTGGCGAGGAGGTCACACAACTAGATTGAAATGTTGGTGGCACGTGGTGCTTGGTAATCAACTGGGGTGGTAATGATTTAGATTGGGGCAAGTGGCAAGGGGCAGTATGCCAAGGTGGGCCAGGATTGGCAGGGGTATGTGGAAGTCTTGCCTTAATCACTTTAAGGACTTAACCTTGCAAGCCTTTGACTTGAGTCTTTCTTGCAACCACATGTCTGGAATGGGACAACCTAGCTGAATAATTTGTGAAGCCTACATTTCGGTACTGTCGTGGTGAATAGTAAGTCCCGGGATTACAGTTAAACTCACATGGCGCA
The DNA here is from genome assembly GCA_036346275.1 of Otatea glauca. Lineage (NCBI taxonomy): Eukaryota > Viridiplantae > Streptophyta > Magnoliopsida > Poales > Poaceae > Otatea > Otatea glauca. The sequence continues at coordinate 37,277,858 of CM070715.1, read as the reverse complement.
AGAGGGGGGCCCTGTTGTGGTGATTTAACCCTTCAGTGTTGAAACCTTAGCGAGCAGTACTAGGTCTAGGTGTAGCATTGTAAAGGCTTTGTTATGATCACTCGCCTTGGTGGTGTTTGGTTGTATCGTGTGGGTAAAGTGCATAACCTCTGCAGAGTGTACAATCTATTCGAATAGCCGTGCTCACGGTATTGGGCAATGCTCGGGAATTACAGTTAAGGGTTAGACTTTTGTTAAACAAAAACTTATTGGGATGGCAGGGTGCCATGGAGAATGGAAATTGATTTAGGATTGGAAACTTGGTTTACTTCGTAAATCTTGAATCTATTAATTATCATTATTTTTTACTATTTTCAATCTATTTATCAGTATTCTTGTTAAATGCCGCTTTCTTGCAAAAATAGCCATATTAGCCATTCCTTTGGATTAAGCCAAGCATATAGAATATTAGACTTGCATTGCTGTGCACAACTTGTTGAGTGCTTTATGTACTCACCCCAACAACAACAACTTCAGAAGAGGAAGAATCTACGCCTTTCGTGGAGGAGGATTATATGGGTGCGAATGCTTAGGGTTCGAGCCTCGTTAGTTGCCTGCGGTGAACTGGGGAGCTGCTACGCTTATTTATTTTTATTCTTTGCTTATTTGCTATTTCTTTTATAAGCCTGTGTGTGGCAATAATCATGTAAGACAACAGTTATTATTAATTATTGAAGTTATGCTATATTCCGATGTGTATGACTGTGATAGCATCTATGTTGAGCCTGTGTGCATTAGCGTGATCCTGGACTAGTGCGATATACACAGAGGGTCCGGATTTACAAATTCGGGTCCCGACGGATGACTCCTCGTAAAATTATGGAGGAGGACCAGGCTAAAACTGGGAGGGTCATCACGTACCATATGGCTTGGAGAGCGAAGCAGAAGGCATTGAAGATGCTTTTTAGGGGATTCATGGAGTCTTTCAACTATGCCCCTAGGTTGCTACAGAAGATCGCCATGACGAACCCGGGCACTCAATTTGCAGTCGCCGATGAGCTTGTCATACTAGAAGACGGGTCCGTCAGCTCGACGGACCGGTACCTCATCAGGATATTCTGGTCATTCGGTCAATGCATCAAAGATTTCAGGTATTGTAGACCAATCATATGCGTGGACGTTACATTCCTGAGTGGGAAGTTCCATGGTACACTGCTGACTGCACTCGCTGTTGATGCAAATAACCAAATCCTCCCGGTGGCGTTCGCTCTCGTCGAGAGCGAGAACAATGACAGCTGGTTGTGGTTCTTGACTCTACTCAAGAGCCGGGTCGTCGGTACCCGGGAGCGCTTATGCGTTGTTTCAGACAGGAACAAAGGCCTCCTCCACGCGTTGGATGTCATGCACGACAGCATGTCCTCCAAGACTAGCTGGCCCGATGTCGAGAGAAGATGGTGCATGTGCCACCTTGGTGCGAACCTGTACACAAGGTACAAGAACAAGGCCATGGTCAAGAGATTCAAAGCTATGTGCCTGCAGAACCAAGCACACAAGTTCAACGCGATATGGACGCAGCTGCATTAGACCACACGAAAGATGATGGAGGATGACCAATCTCAGGAGCTGCAACTCCATTCGCAAATGGTGAGAGGCCAGACCGTGGTTTCTCGGACTTGGCCCACCTTCAGCCAGTGGATCGAGGGGAAGCCAGCGGACCTGTGGGCGCTACTCCACGACACGAGCGGAGCGAGGTATGGACGAACCATAACATAACGCAAATCATTTCACCTCCTTGTATTCATTTCCATACAAGCTGACATACACCATCATATGTACAACGTGATGACAACGAACATAGCGGAGGCGTTCAACAACGTCCTGAAGGGGGTGCGCACTCTTCCTTTATGTTCAATCATTGAGCTCATATTCTACCGGGCGGCTGATTACTTTCGAAATCACGGTAACGCGGCTGAGGCGTGCGTCACCACGTACGCACCTAGAGTGGAGAAGATGCTCGCGGAGAGAAGGAAGAAGGTGCACTTCCACCGCACAAGGATTTATGACCTGGCGACGAATAAATTTGAGGTCATGTGCAAGCGCAGACATGCATCTGGGTATCTCGCGGGGGACACCGTGCAACAGTGTCAGCTAGGGACTGAGCAAGTGATGTGCACGTGCAACAAGCCGAAGCTTCAACACATTCCGCGCTCCCATGTGCTCGCCGCATGTCGCGACATGGGTGGGAATGATGCATCATAGTACATCTCGCCTTACTACACCGCGCATGCTTTGAAGAACACATGGCGTCTGAAGATGAGTTCATTCACAATCGGAGCGAACTACAAAATTATGGAAGGCCCAACCTGGAAACCATATCCCACGACTAGACGCACACAACATGGGAGGCCAAGGGGCACCAGATTGCAAGGTGACATGGACGCGGCTGATGCGGTGGATGGTTTGCGAAAATGCAAATTATGTAAACAACCTGGACATGGCCGTAGGAGGTGCCCCAATCCACACAGTATGTAGTCATTTTGCTTTGATTATGTGTGAAATGTTCTCTGCCCCCCAATGTATCATGTTTAATCACTCTTGTGTTGCCAAATTTGAAATAAATCGATGTCAGCTTTCTCTGAAGTTGTCTTTCCTAATTTATTGTATCTACTAGTCTTGTCAAATCACTCATGTGTTGTCATCTTTGTAATACAGTGATGCCAGCTTCTCTTAAGCTATCGAAATTTTTAATTGTGCTCATAGTCATGTCAAATCACCCATGTGTTATCCGTCTGCACGCTTTCTCAGAGTGGACGATTAGACGACGCACACCACAGCCTTCGCAACGCGATGTGACAGCACGCTGCTATCAGCTTTCTCAAGCTGATTCGACAACACTCTGCACACCACCAAGCGACACAGCACTACCCATCTCAGGCCAACAGAGGGTAACAGGTCGTACAGCTTTTGACAGAGGGTGACAGGTCATGCGGCTTTTGACTGCGGGTAACAGATCGTGCGGCTGTTGACACAGGGTGACAGGTCGTGCGGCTTTTGACAGAGGGTAACAGGTCGTGCGGCTTTTGACAGAGGGTGACAGGTCGTGCGGCTTTTGACAGAGGGTGACACGTCGTGCAGCTTTCGAAGAGGGTGACACGTCGTGCGGCCTTTAATAGAGGGTGACAAGTCGTGCAGCTTTTCTCAGAGGGTGACAAGTCGTGCGGCTTTTCTCAGAAGGTGACAGGCCCTGCAGCTTTGATGATGGGTGACACGTCGTGCAGCTTTTCACAGAGGATGCCAGACCGTCAAAATCGACAAGTGCTGCAGTTGTGTGGAGTAACCCCTCACCACCACTATAAAACAAGCCGAGGGGTAGACATCCAACACGCCAAACCAGCCATAAAACGTCGGCTGAATCTACACAAATTAGGGCACGATGTCGTTCTACCGTCGCCTCTTCAGTAAGCAGAACTTATCCCGCCCTGAATACCCGGATGCCAGTAGCGTCGATGCCCCAGTTCTACCGGAGTTGCCCCAACCCAAATGCGACTGCAACATTTCGGCAAAGATGATGCAATCTACCCACGGAGAGACGGCCGCTCGCGCTCATTACTATTGTGCCCGCCCCTACCGGGTAAACCTACTGGTGTCCATACAATACAGGGTTACAATACCATTTCATGCAACGTTCTTCCTTTTCTCAACACAACAACCGGTGTTGCTTCTTCCAATGGATCGACGGGCCGGAACGACGTGACAACGAATTTATCTACAACTGCCATGACGCCTACCCCGCTTCGCCCGAGAACACCCGGTGGGAGAGGCCGTCAGGATATGTTCCCGTTCTAGATCGACTAGAGTTCAGGGCCGGTGGGCAAGGGGCCAACCAATCGGTGAGTTTCATGCTACTTACTCATGTTTTACTCACAAAGTAGTAATTCTAAACCAGTTCATCGCATACAGGAGTTCAAAAAGAAAATTACGAAATTGCTCAAGTCAAAGGACAAACCTCCTCAAGGGCCACCTGAAAGCCCCGACTTCTGCGAACACGGCCTGCAAGCAGTGGTTGATACCTGCCACGATAATTTAGCGGACCGAAGATTCTACCGGTGCCCCTTGGCCGAGGATGAATGATGCGGCTACTTCAACTGAGTGGACCCAGAGACGTACCACCCGCATCTCAAACTTCCAATATGGGAAACTGGAGGGAGCAACCCTCTCCGTGGTGCTACTACCGCCTAGAAAAGCCAGACCACGATTACGCCTACGGTATTATTCAACGACCACAGCGGGCATACTGCATTGACTGCAGGGCACGCTTCCGGTTGTACAAGGATAAGCCCAACACACACCTCCTGCACCATATAGTGGAGTGCGAGCCGAAACAGAGCAGGCGTCTCGGCAAGTCTCCGCCAACGTCCAGCACACCAGAAGTGCAAGAGGGTACCTCCTCTCGAAGAGAAAGGGACAAGGGGAAGCAGCCGGCCGAGGTCCACACCATGCAACAAATCCTTGATGCGTTACGCAGACCATCCAGGAACCCGGGTGGTATTAACATAGGGGACGCCGGGAATCGGGATGACATGCCCATATGGGAGGGCAGAAATCCACATAAAAAAGACCAAAAAATGATGTCTTATACACTCGAGACGTACGGCATAGGCCACCCAATCGGCGACAGCTGGGAACACTGCGGATCCCCATGGAGTTCTTTCATAGTAGGGATTGAGTTGTGTCTGAGAACAAATCGCGAAATTTACACGGGTGATGTAATATGTAGAAAATATCGTACATCATTCCCGCTTTACCCAGATAGGCGGAACGATCACGTGTTCCACCATGAGAAATATTGCTTTCGTTAGTTAGTTCGTCAAGCAATTTCATCACTATTGTAATGCCCTTGTAATATAATATAATCTATTGCTTATTTTATCATCTGAACTTTCGGTGTATGTGCCCTTATATATGTTCAACAAATAATTTAAGTGCTACGTGAGGACTATTCATAACATGAGTTCTTGTCGACTATAATACTTAGGGTTATTGCACTAGTGGAAATTAGATGCAAAGCAAGGTGTAAATTAAATATTTTTCCAGAATATGGTAGTGCATATATGAAAGATCAAATGTGGTCCATTGTTCATAAAAATTGCTTCTAGACATAATATTTTATGGGCCGCCGAAAAGGCTAAAAAACATGACATGAGTTGTTGTCGACTATAATACTTAGGGTTAGTGCACTAGTGGAAATTAGATGCAAACTAAGGTGTAAATTACACATTTTTCCAGAATATAGTAGTGCATATATCAAAGAGCAAGCAAATCTGGTCCATTCTTCATAAAAATTATGTTTAAACATGACATTTTACGGACTGCCGAAAAAGCTAAAAAAATCACTCTCCCTGATCTTAGAATCGCACTCTCTATGATCTCCCTCTTCCACCATCGTTTTGCAATTTCACCCTCTCTCACAACGAAATTTGCTTTATCTTCTTTTCTAATTCTACTAATTATAATTTTACTAACCACAAAACTACGAGGGGCAGAGGAGATTCAAGGATATCAGAAAGAGATTGCCAGTTTGAAAGAACGTATTCAAACACCAGTCATAAACTAAAATAAAGGAACTAAAAATTGCTGATGCAAATGCCTTGGCTTTACGAAAACAAACTGAAGGTTTTCTTACTGAGTATGAGCATCTCATTGCGGAGATCGAGGAATTGAGAAACAGACTGCAGTCATTGGCCTCAAAAAAAAACCTGTAACATCCCAAAATTTGGCCTATAATTTTACTTATGTGCATGTTGGTGATTTTCTGAATTTATTGGATGTTTCCAGAAATTATTTGAATTTATTTTAATTAAGTATATTGAACCTTTGGTGAAAACTAAATATATATAGATAAAGTTAATATAAAGTTTTACCAAAAATATTTTATTTGAGCTCAGAATGTCTCAAAGTATTTATGAGAATTTTTTTGGGATTTTTCCTGATATTTTAATTGCCTTAAATGAATTAATCTAATTTTGGGAATTATTTTAAATCGAAAAGCGTTGGAAAATCAGAGTGAATAAGATCGGGCCAAGCCCAAGATCGCGTGCGTCTTGTGCCCATCGCGGTGCGCCCGTCGGCCGTTCCGCCGCCTCGCGTATGGACCATTGATCCGCACTGCACGGTACCGCTCCTTTCGTGAAACCTAAGCGCCTTCGGCCGTTGGATCAAGATCGCGCGGTGAGGATTCCTTGCGCGCTTTTGGAAAGATCCGATCGCATCCGCTGATTTTGGAAAGAGCGGATCGGATCGTATCGCGTTCGGGGGAATCATAGCCGTTCATCGCAGATCGGACGGACCGCAGTCATCGTCTCCGATTCGGTTTCCGAATCCGCCGCTGCTTGCCGTCGCCGCCGCGTGATTTTAGGGTTGCCTTTTCTGGGCGTTCGCCGAGGCTATTTAAAGCGTGGACCGCACCCCGAGGATCGCCATCCCAGAGCGCATCCGCCAGTGCTAGCCTTCGCCGTTGAGTCGCCGTTGTAGCCTCGCAGGAGCTCACCGGAGCTTGCCCTTCACCGCTGCGGTTTTCTTCGAGTCCCGCCGGCGTCAAGCCGGCGTCCGCCGCAAGGGTTCCAGATCGAGTTCCTCGCGTCGTGCCACGCCGAAGTCTGCCGCTTCTTCTCGCCGAGTCGCATCAAACGCCGCTCGGTGGTCGTCTTCCTCCGCTCCGGCAAGCCCGCCGCCGTGTCTCGGAGCTTCACGCAGCCGCTGGATCTTCGCCAAACCGCCCGTATCGCGCCGCGTCATCCTCATCGCAGCGAACCTCTCCGGTAAGATGGACCGTTAGATCTAAGATAAGCGGTCGATAGTGACGCGTAGGGGTAGATCGGTGGCCGCCGATCGCCACGCGGATACACGCCGCGTGTCGAGCATCGCACGCGAGCGGCGCCGCAGCCAGATCGATGCGCCGCGCGTGTCGGGCACGTGATGCGAGGCGCCGTGAGCCGCGCCCACGGTGGACCGAGGCGGTTCCGTGGACCGGTCCGGCGCCGAGGTGACGATGTCGGCGCCGATTGGCTCGGGCCGTGGCGACGCCAAGATTGCGCAATAAAGATCTTTTCCAATAGAAAATAATTCGAAAAATCGGTTATTCTATTTTCTGTATTTTCAGTATTTATTCAAACTTCAAAAGACTATATCTTTTGCATTTTAACTCGGATTTGAGTGATTCAAATTTCTAAAAATTTGTAAAATCAAGATCTATTTATTGGTGAATTTTATTTTATTTTTGGAGTTTGTTGGCTCTCGGGTTTGGTGTTTATTTGCTATTTTGGCATCGTTTCGCGTAGACGTTGAACTGCTCGGTGATCCGGAGGAAGATTCGTCGCTCCAAGACCCAAGCTCAGATCAAGACCAGCACCTACTCCAAGGCAAGTTGTGCTTTGATCATGTTGCACCTAATTTTCACCAAATTGCTATTTTGTCTCTTAAACTTTATGCATGATATTTTATGTGTATAAATGATTTCAATTAATCTGGGAATTAGATAATATGCCTATTTGAATTAAATCATACCTTATCAATTTTATGCCATGATCTATTTGTCACCCTAGGATGTGGAATTATAGTTGGTTAATATTGATAATCAACCTGGGCTAGTTAGACCGTCATAGATTGCTTAGCCATGCCACGTCATCACTTGTGTCCGAATGTTGATACTTAATCTTGACTAATGGAATATGGAACAATGTTTATGAATTGGTGTGTCATGTGTCGTCACACAGTGATATCAAGTTGTCGTGGCAAGGAGGTCACACATCTAGATTGAAATGTTGATGGCATGTGGTGCTTGGTAATCAACTGGGGTGGTAATGATTTTAGATTGGGGCAAGTGGCAAGGGGCAATGTGCCAAGGTGGGCCAGGGTTGGCAGGGGTATGTGGAAGTCTTGCCTTAATCACCTTAAGGACTTAACCTTGCAAGCCTTTGACCTGAGTCCTTCTTGCAACCACATGTCCGAATAGGACAAACCTAGTGAATAATTTGTGAAACCTAGATTTCGCATCGTCGTGGTGAATAGTGAGTCCCGGTTACGGTTTAACTCACATGGCGCAAGAGGGGACCTGTTGGGGTGGTTTAACCCTTCATGTTGAAACCTTAGCGAGCAAAGATCTTGGGTCTAGGTGTAGCATTGTAAAGGCTTTGTTACGATCACTCGCCTTGGTGGTGTTTGGTTGTATCGTGTGGGTAAAGTGCATAACCTATGCAGAGTGTACAATCTTTTCGAATAGCCGTGCTCACGGTATTGGGCAAAGCTCGGGAATTACAGTTAAGTGTTAGACTTTTGTTAAACGAAAACCTATTGGGATGGCAAGGTGCCATGGAAGGTGGAAATTGATTTAGGATTAGGAACTTGGTGTATTTCAGAAATACCGAGTTTATTAATTGCTGTATTTGTTTTACTGCTTTCCAATCTATTTATTGTATTCTTGTTAAATGCTGCTTTATTGCAAAATACCCTTATTAGCCATTCCTTTGGATTAAGCCAAGCATATAGAATATTAGACATGCATTATTGTGCACAACTTGTTGAGTGCTTTATGTACTCACCCCAACAACAACAACTTCAGAAGAAGAGGAATCTACGCCATTCATGGAGGAGGATTATTTGGATGCGAATGCTTAGGGTCCGAGCCTCGTCGATTCCGTGGCGAATCGAACGCCATCGCGTTTATTATATTTCCGCTGCTTTTCATTGTTACTTTTTATTTAAGCCCTGTGAGGCATTATTTATGTAAGACAACAGTTATTATTAATCATTGAAGTTTATGCTATATTTCGCTGTGTATGACTATGATAGCATCTATGTTGAGCCTGTGTGCACTAGCGTGATCCTGAACTAGTGCGGTACACACAGAGGGTCCGGGTTTTCAAATTCGGGTCCCGACAGAGGTGGTGTGAGAGACATACTGACTATAGGTCTTGGCCCTAGGTAGTTGGTATCTCTTAGGAGTGTCCAAAATTATTTTCTAAAGAAAAAGGTGAGATTGACTAATAAGAAACTCTTGGCTTATCTCATCCCTCTACTCTCATCCTTGCTAAATTACCTTCTTTTCGTTGCCGTTTCGAGTGGAGATCTTATTCAAAATTTTGTTTTGAATAGATGCCGATCTTCCAGTCTTTCGAGTCGAGGCAGGGTGGCTACACCATAGAGCTGTGGAGAGTTCTTCATGTGATTGGAGGCTTTGATCGTCCGCTCTACCGAGGAAGCAACTGGAACGTCAACGGTGTGCATCGGGGATTCTTCTGCAAGCTGATCATCTTCGCTCGAGAGTGCGACGAGACCACCAGACCGATCCACATCACCGCCCGGAGATTCACTTACGAGGCTGGAGTTCAGGAGGCTGCTAGACTTGCTCTACGACGGATCTGCCACGACTACGCCTACGAGCTTCGCGACACCGTGTTTCGGCTTCACCCGACAGTGCGAGCGTGCCAGCGTCGACGGATCGTGGAGGGGGAGTGTGCTACTGCGGTATACCTCGCTGAGTTCGCCACTGCCCAGGAGGAGCACCTGAGGGACACTGCGCAGGAGCTGGAGACAGCGTGTGAGGCGTTGAGAGTGGCGGAGCGAGAGCTTCAAAAGACCCGTGACGCCGCAGCCAGAGTCATCGGTGAGTTGGAGGAGACCTTGCAGGTAGCCGAGGAGATAGCAGATCAAGTCGTCCAGGAGCCGGATGAGGTCGCCGAAGAAGAAGAAGAGGAAGAAGAAGACCCGGAAGAGCGTGAGTGGGAGCCTGAGGAGCCAGCAGAGGGTCACCAGGATAGGTTCGCACCCATGCCAGCCCACCCACCGGTGTATGCATCGGATCGGCTCACCTGTGGTGGTCGGATGAGTGAGAGTCGGTCTTAGAGTTGTGTTGAGACTCGAGTGTTGAGTCGCGTCTTTAGGTTAGCCTTTACCTTTTAGTAGACGTTAAGGTTGCATGTTTAGTTTGGTTCTTAATTGTTTGCTGAGTGTGCAGTATGTGTTGCAAAGCCCTTAGGCATTGTAAGCAACCATACCAAGTATTAATAAATATTATTTAAGTTGGGTTTAACCTGTTTCCCCGCCTTAGAAATTCTTACATCTTATCTATGCTACATCTACCTTTCCTAACCCAAGAAGCAATCAAGCAGATGGTGAATACCCGCAAAGAACAACGGAGCTTCAGAAGTGGTCCGCGCCGCAACAATCCCAACGAAGGAGCACCACCGCATCAGGCACCGCCAGTGGATATGTAGAACTTGGGAGCTTTTCTCGCTGCGTAGACTCAGTTGATGCAGACAATGATGCAACAGATGACCAATATGGCTGCAGTCAACAACCCCGCTACTCAGATTAATAACGGCGACCTCGCCCTTATTCCAAATTGTCGACTTTATGAGGACCCGACCGCCAACATTCTCGCAACGCCAACCCCTTGGAAGCAGATGATTGGCTGAGAACCATTGAGAGGAAGTTGTACATCACGCAATGTGAAGGGCATGAGAAGGTTCTTTATGCATCCCATCAGCTTGAGGGAACAGCTGCAGAATGGTGGGAGAACTACTGTGCTACTCACGAGGCACCCATGGAAATCACGTGGGAAGAATTCGCAACGGCCTTTCGCCAATACCACGTACTAGAAGGAATGATGGACCCGAAAAAGGAAGAATTGTATGCTTACAAGGAGGCCAACCAGTGGCTGATTACTTGAACAAATTCACGCAGTTAGCTCGCTATGCTCCTGAAGATGTGGCGACGGACAAGGCTAGGCAGTCCCGATTCATGAAGGGATTAAACTCAGGACTGCAAGTGGGGCTGATTACCCACACTTTTCCAGATTTTCAAGAATTGGTAAACAAGGCTTTGATTCTGGAGGATAAGCGCAGGGAGCTTGGGGAAAATCGCAAGCGCTTGATGACTAACCCAGGTGGACGCCCTAACCACCTGCGAATGAGGATGACCCCGCAACAGTTTGCTAAGTTCCAACCGCGAGCTGTTAACAAACCAAAGAACACCGCACCGCGACCACCAGGACAGAGTTATCATACGCCGGTTCAGGGTAACAATGCTCAAGGAGGAGTGCAGCAGTCAGCCGCCAGAAGGTGCTACAGTTGCAATGAGCTAGGGCATTATGCTAATAGATGTCCCTAGAAAGGAGGTATCACGCCAGTACGTTTCAACCTTGGAACGACATCTGCTAAGGCACCGATGATGGGAGCAAATCGAGGAGCTGGACAGGCAGGAGCAACGCCTCAAGCTACTATTCGAGGCAGAGTCAACCACATCACCGCCGATGGAGCCTGTGAAGCATCGACGTCAGATCGGGTAAGTTTTTGTAAACTCAAGACTGCAATAAGATTATTTGATTCAGAGCTTCGATTCATTTGTCTCTCGAGCTTTTGCATCCAAAATGGTTTGAGCATGAAAACTCTTAAGTGTGTGATGCTAGTCCAAGCCCCAGGATCTGAGTTAAGATCTAACCTTGGATGTTTGGGGATAAAGCTAAAAATTAATGGGGTAGAGTTCCTAGCGAACTTGATTATTCTAGATGCCCAAGTTTTAGATGTTATCCTCGGTATGGATTGGTTAACCAAGCATAAGACAAGATTGGATTGCGGTCAAAGGATTGTATCCATTGAGAGCCCTAGAGGAGAAAAGGTGGAATTCGAGCGACATCACTTCGTAAGGGTCAATTAATTGTTAATAGCGTGAAAGACGTCATAGAGGACGTGCGAGTGGTCAGGGAATATCCAGATGTATTTCTAGAGGATCTACCGAATGCCGCTGCACCATGACATCGAGTTTGTCATTGAGTTAGTACCGCACAAAGACCAATAGCAAAAGACCTTATCGGATGCCTACCGATGAGTTGGTGGAAATGAAGAAGCGATCGACGAGTTATTAGAGAAGGGTTTTATAAGACCAAGTTCGCCGCCATGGGGAGCGCCAGCTTTGTTTGTCGGAAAAAGATGGAAGCCTTAGAATGTGTATTGATTATCGTGCACTTAATGAAGTGACGATTAAGAATAAGTATCCGCTGCCAAGGATTGATGATCCGCTCGACCAGCTTTAGACGAGCCGGAGTTTTCTCAAGATAGACCTTCGCTCCGGATATCATCAACTAAAGATTCGGGCGAAGATGTTCCAAAGACCGCATTTTCTTCAAGATACGGACATTATGAGTTCACGGTCATGTCTTTCGGATTGACCAATGCGCCAAAGATATTTCATGAACTTGATGAATAAGATTTTCATGGAATACTTGGACAAGTTTGTTGTTGTGTTCATAGATGATATTTTGGTATATTCAAAGACCGAAGCGAGCACGCAAATCATCCGAGGCTAGTGTTGGAAAAGTCTGCGTGCATAGCAATACCGTATGCTAAATTCAAGAATGCGACTTTTGGAAGGAAAAGGTGGAATTTCTCGGTCATGTTATGACTGCAGAAGGAGTTGACGCCGACCCAAGCAAAGTGGAGGCGGTGTTGCATTGGGAACAACCAAAGTCCGCTCACTCAAGTCCAAAGTTTTCGGGAATGGCGAGGATATTATCGCCGATTCATAGAAGGATTTTCGACGATTATGAGACCTCTTACGCAGCTTGTTGAAAAAGGAAAAGAAATTTTCATGGAAGCCGATTGTGATAAGGGTTTTGAGGAATTAAAGAAGCGCTTGACAATGTTTCTGTTGGTTTTGCCTAATGTTCGTAATGCTTTGATATATATCGTGATGCGCCAAGACAGTGGTCTTGGATGCGATTGATGCAAGAGGGTAAAGTGGTCGATATGCATCAAGGCGCTTAAGACCGCATGAAGGGAATTATCCTACGATGACTTGGAATTGGTCGCCGTGGTGCATGCCTTGAAATTGTGGCGCCATTATCTCTTGGGAAATAGATGTGAGATATATACGACCACAAGAGTTTGAAATATATCTTCACCCAATGATCTTAACATGAGGCAAAGGAGATGGTTGGAACCGATCAAGGATTATAATATGGGAATCCACTACCATCCGTGAAAGGCTAATGTAGTGGTCAAGCCTTGAGTCGTAAAAACCATGTTACAAACATGATGGTACAGAAGATCAATCTGAGTTGTGTAAGGAGTTTCGTGGTTAAAATTGGTAATGGTTCCGTATGATTTATAGCTGCTTTGGAAGTAAGGCCGACGCTTGAAGATCGATTTGGGAAGGGCAAAGGATGATGAGAAAATCAACCAAATCAAAGCTAAAAAGGATGAAGGATTAGCGGTAGATTTTACTATGGATGGCCGGGTACCATGTGGTTCAAGGGTCGATTTGTGTGCCAAATGCACGAGCTTAAGCGCTTGATTTTAGAAGAGGCTCACGATTCCAAGTATTCAATCCATCCAGAAGCGCCAAGATGTACCAGATTTAAGGAGAGGTTTTGGTGGCGAATATGAAGCGTGAAGTCGCGAGCATGTTGCCTTATGTGATATATGCCGAGAGTTAAGGCAATACACCGAGACTCGCGCAGGATTATTACAACCGTTAAAAGTTCCGAATGGAAATGGGAAAAATCGGTATGGATTTCATCACCGGATTGCCAAGAACCCAAAGTGGGTATGATTCTATATGGGTTATCGTGGATCGATCGACCAAAGTTGCTCACTTCATTCCACCAAGACAACTTACTCAGAGACCGTTAGCGTAACTATACATAGCCGTAATTGTGTGTTTGCATGGGGTACCAAAGAAAATAGTGTCGATGAGGTACCCAGTTCACCTCGAGATTTTGGGATAAATTGCATGAAGCCATAGGAACGCTTTGAACTTCAAAGACGCATATCACCCGCAGATCGATGGTCGCATGTAAAGAGTAAATCGATTTTGGAAGATATGTTAAGAGCTTGCGCTTTAGCCTACACCACTTCATGGGACAAATGCTTACCGTATGCACGCTTCAAATTATAACAACAGCTACTGTGCTAGTTTGCAGATGTCGCCATTTGAGGCTTTATATGGTCGTGCCTGTCGTACCCCACTGAATTGGAATAAGACAGCAGAACGTATGATATTTGGCCCTGATATTCTCCAGGTAGCTGAAAAGCAAGTTGCTATGATAAGAGAGAGGTTGAAAATCGCGCAGTCAAGGCAAAAGAGTTACGCTGATAATCGACGTCGTGATCTAAGTTTCGAGCCCGATGATTTCGTGTATCTTAGAGTTACCCCTCTGAAAGGAGTTAAGAGGTTTCACGCTAAAGGAAAGCTTGCCCCAAGATACGTTGGACCGTTCAAAATTTTGAGCCGTCGAGGGGAGGTTGCTTATCAGTTGGAATTGCCGCAGTTGCTGGCAGGTGTGCATGATGTGTTCCATGTGTCACAACTCAAGAAGTGTCTTCGGGTGCCAGCAGAGCAGACGCCTATGGAAGAGATTGAGTTGCAGAAGGATTTGACCTACAAGGAACAGCCAATGAAAATTTTGGATGTCATGGACCGCAGAACCAGGAACAAGTCAGTTCGTTTTTGCAGAGTTCAGTGGAGCAACCATTCTGAGAATGAGGCAACCTGGGAGCGTGAAGAGGACCTAAAGATAGAATTTCCAAACCTATTCCCTAGTCAGCCTTGAATCTCGAGGTCGAGATTCTGTTAAGGGGGGAAGGTTTGTAACATCCCAAAATTTGGCCTATAATTTCACTTATGTGCATGTTGGTGATTTTCTGAATTTATTGGATGTTTCCAGAAATTATTTGAATTTATTTTAATTAAGTATATTGAACCTTTGGTGAAAACTAAATATATATAGATAAAGTTAATATAAAGTTTTACCAAAAATATTTTATTTGAGCTCAGAATGTCTCAAAGTATTTATGAGAATTTTTTTGGGATTTTTCCTGATATTTTAATTGCCTTGAATGAATTAATCTAATTTCGGGAATTATTTTAAATAGAAAAGCATTGGAAAATCAGAGTGAATAAGATCGGCCAAGCCCAAAGATCGCGTCTTGCGCCCATCGCGGTGCGGCCCGTCGGCCGTTCTCCGCCGCCGCGTATGGACCATTGATCCGGATCGGGCGGTTTGTCTCCTTCGCGAAACCCTAGCGCCTTCTACCGTTGGATCAAGATCGCGCGGTGAGGATTCCTTGCGCCATTTTGGAAAGATCCGATCGCAGCCGTTGATTTTGGAAAGAGCGGATCGGATCGTATCGCATTCGGGGGAATCATAGCCGTTCATCGCAGATCGGACGGACCGCAGTCATAGTCTCCGATTCGGTTTCCGAATCCGCCGTCGCTTGTCGCCGCCGCCGCGTGATTTTAGGGTTGTCTTTTCGGGCGTCACGAGGCTATTTAAAGCGCGGACCGCACTCGAGGATCGCCATCCCGCAGCGCATCCGCTGCTGCTAGCCTTCGCCGTTGAGTCGCCGCCGTAGCCTCGCAGAGCTCGCCAGAGCTTGCCCTTCGCCGCGCGGTTTTCGAGTCCCGCCGCCGCTGCCGCCGTCCGCCGCAAGGGTTCCAGATCCGAGTTCTCGCGTTGTGCCACGCCGAGTCCGCCGCTTCTTCTCGCCGAGTTGTACCGAACGCCGTCGGGTGGTCGCCTTCCTCCTCTCCGGCAAGCCCGCCGCCATGTCTCGGAGCCACAGCACCGCTGGATCTTCGCCAAACCGCCCGTATCGCGCCGCGTCATCCTCATCGCCAGCGAACCTCTCCTAAGAAGGACCGTTAGATCTAAGATAAGCGGTCGATAGTGACGCGTAGGGGTAGATCGGTGGCCGCCGATCGTCGCGTGGATGCACGCCGCGTGTCGAGCATCGGCACGGCGCGCCGCAGCGATCGATGCGCGCCGCGTGTCGGGCACGTGATGCGAGGCGCCGTGAGCCGCGTCCACGGTGGACCAGAGGCGATTCCGTGGACCGGGTCTGTGCGCCGAGGAGACGTGTCAGCGCCTGATTGGCTCGGGCCAGGGCTGACATCAGCATTGCACAATAAAGATCTTTTCCAATAGAAAAATAATTCAGAAAAATCGGTTATTCGATTTTCTGTATTTTCAGTATTTGTTCAAACTTCAAAAGGCCATATCTTTTGAATTTTAACTCGGATTTGAGTGATTCAAATTTCTAAAAATTTGTAAAATCAAGATCTATTTATTGGTGAATTTTATTTTATTTTTGGAGTTTGTTTGCTCTCGGGTTTGGTGTTTATTTGCTATTTTTGCATCGTTTCGCGTAGGACGTTGAACGGCCGGTGATCCGGAGGAAGATTCGTCGCTCCAAGACCCAAGCTCAGATCAAGACCAGCACCTACTCCAAGGCAAGTTGTGCTTTGATCATGTTGCACCTAATTTTCACCAAATTGCTATTTTGTCTCTTAAACTTTATGCATGATATTTTATGTGTATAAATGATTTCAATTAATCTGGGAATTAGATAATATGCCTACTTGAATTAAATCATACCTTATCAATTTTATGCCATGATCTATTTGTCACCCTAGGATGTGGAATTATAGTTGGTTAATATTGATAATCAACCTGGGCTAGTTAGACCGTCATAGATTGCTTAGCCATGCCACGTCATCACATGTGTCCGAATGTTGATACTTAATCTTGACTAATGGAATATGGAACAATGTTTATGAATTGGTGTGTCATGTGTCGTCACACAGTGATATCAAGTTGTCGTGGCAAGGAGGTCACACATCTAGATTGAAATGTTGATGGCATGTGGTGCTTGGTAATCAACCGGGTGGTAATGATTTTAGATTGGGGCAAGTGGTAAGGGCGGTGTGCCAAGGTGGGCCAGGTTGGCGGGGTATGTGGAAGTCTTGCCTTAATCACCTTAAGGACTTAACCTTGCAAGCCTTTGACCCGAGTCCTTCTTGCAACCACATGTCCGGAATGGGACACCTAGTGAATAATTTGTGAAACCTAGATTTGATCTTGCTCGTGGTGAATAGTGAGTCCCGGTTACGCTTTAACTCACATGGCGCAAGAGGGGGCCCTGTCGGTGGTTTAACCCTTCAAAGGTTGAAACCTTAGCGAGCAAGATCGGGTCTAGGTGTAGCATTGTAAAGGCTTTGTTACGATCACTCGCCTTGGTGGTGTTTGGTTGTATCGTGTGGGTAAAGTGCATAACCTCTGCAGAGTGTACAATCTATTCGAATAGCCGTGCTCATGGTATTGGGCAATGCTCGGGAATTACAGTTAAGGGTTAGACTTTTGTTAAACGAAAACCTATTGGGATGGCAAGGTTCCATGGAAGGTGGAAATTGATTTTGGATTAGGAACTTGGTGTATTTCAGAAATACCGAGTTTATTAATTACTGTATTTGTTTTACTGCTTTCCAATCTATTTATTGTATTCTTGTTAAATGCTGCTTTATTGCAAAATACCCTTATTAGCCATTCCTTTGGATAAACCAAGCATATAGAATATTAGACTTGCATTATTGTGCACAACTTGTTGAGTGCTTTATGTACTCACCCCAACAACAACAACTTCAGAAGAAGAGGAATCTACGCCATTCATGGAGGAGGATTATTTGGATGCGAATGCTTAGGGTCCGAGCCTCGCTCGGTTGTCGTATGAATCGAACGCCATCGCGCTTATTCTATTTCCGCCGCCATTGATACTTTTATTTAAGCCCCGTGAGGCATTATTTATGTAAGACAACGCTTATTATTAATCATTGAAGTTTATGCTATATTTCACGTATGACTATGATAGCATCTATGTTGAGCTGTGTGCACTAGCGTGATCCTGGACTAGTGCGGTACACACAGAGGGTCCGGGTTTGCAAATTCGGGTCCCGACAAAACCTTACCCGAATTAGGGCATTTCTGGTATGGGGCCGCACCCCATACCCAAAATCTAAAATTTCAGGTATGGGGTGGGGCGCCCCCATACCCGAAATTCCATTTTTCGTTTATTGCTTTGCTAGATTTTCAAATTTTGGGAAAGGATAAACGAATTTTCAGGTTTCGGGTATGGTTGGGCTTTTGATAAATACGCAAACATGTTGTATCGATTTGTAATTACGGATCATTTTTTGTACTGTATTCCAAAAATTCCGCTAAAAAGAGGTGGATATCTTTAGTCGATCGTAGGATTCAGACTAGGGTGGTCGGGGCATAGAGTTCTCTCTTACCTTTGGCCACACGCCAAATCCTTGTTACAAAAGTTATAGTGAGGCCGTCCCGAATCCTGATATGAGCCAACTAAATCTAATCTCAGACTAGCTAAAGCTCATTCCAAGCCTAGTGTAACCTGTTAAGGAACCTCGCTATCGAATAGTCCGGGGTTCCCGAACAGATCTGAAGTGGAGAACAGAGAGAGAAAGAGAAACACAGGTTTAGGGAGGAACAGCGAGAGAATTCTTTATTGCTTTCTGATTCCTTTTACAATGGGGGGGACCCCCCTCCTCCTTATATAGTGGTCACCTAGGGTTTCGGCTAAGGGACCATCGTGGGCCTTCATGGGCCACGTGGTTTCCCAACACTCCCCCTTGGGCCCTTTGCCGTGAGATGCATATGCCTCATTAAAACTCCAGAAAAACCCAGTGGGAAAAATACTTGGAGAAAGAGTACATAGCATACGCTTACTGCGTTGCACGAATTTCCTCATTAAAACCTTGTGCAAGAAAACTTCATGAAACTTGCTAAGGAAAAAGAGTACAATTCACCCGAATTTCAAATTGCTAATCTTCGAGATTCATATTGGGTACTCAAACCTCATGTTTAAGATTTATGTGGGGGTATGTGAAATATCTCCCCCTGAAATCTGCACTTCTCTAAGTCTCATCATCCCAATCCCTTTTATGCACCTTTCAAAGGTAGATGCTGGGAGTGATTTAGTGAACAAATCAGCAAGATTTTCACATGACTTAGTATGCAGTATCTTGATCTCGTTCATCTTATGCAATTCGTGAGTATAGAAGAACATGGGGTTGATGTGCTTCGTGAGATTGCTCTTCACATAACCCATCTGTGCTTGAGCAACACAAGCTGCATTATCTTCATAGATGATCGTGGGAGTTTGCTCAATGTTCAAGCCACATGACTTCTGGATGTGGTGAACCATTCTTCAGAGCCATGCACATTCACGAGAGGCTTCATATAAAGCAATGATTTTCGAGTGGTTTATCGACGTCGAGACATGAGTCTGCTTAGACGACTTCCAGAAAACTGTTGTTCCTCCACATAGGAAGACATACCCAGTTTGGGACTTGCCAGTATGCGGGTCTGATAAGTACCCAGCATCGGCGTAGCCAACCAAATTCATTTCATTGTTTCTTCTGAAGAACAAACCGAGATCTTTGCTTCCTTGGAGGTAATGGAAGATGTCCTTGATCCCTTTCCAATGCCTTTTGGTGGGTTCTGCACTGTACCGGGCTAGCAAATTGACAGCGAACGCAATGTCCGGTCTGGTGCTATTCGCAAGGTACATGAGCACTCCAACTGAACTCAGATATGGGAATTCTGCTCCCAGGACTTCCTCCCCTCTTCTCTAGGTCTCAGATGGGTCTAGGTCTGCTTGGAGTGACCTTCCGACCATTGGAGTCTTTGCAGGATATGCCTTTTCAAAGCCAAATCTTTCCAACACTTTCTGCGTGTAGGATGATTGGTGTACCAAGATTCCTCCTTGGACATGCTCAAGCTGCAAGCCTAAACAAAACTTGGTTTTACCCAAAGCCTTCATTTCAAACTCAGACTTCAAGTATGAGCATGCTTCTTCAAATTCTTCATCCATCCCAATGATGTTCAAGTCATCTACATAGACGGAGATTATACAGAATCCATTCGAGGATCGCTGTATAAACACGCATGGACAATCTTCGCTGTTCATGTAGCCTTTCTTGTAGAGAAAGTCGCTCAAGCGATTGTACCACATTCTTCCTTACTGTTTTAGCCCATACAGTGATTTCTTCAATTTCACATTGTACAGGTTTCTATTTGCTCTGTCTTGGTTCGAGATAGGAATACCTTCCAGAACTTTCATGTATATCTCCGAATCCAAGTTCCCATACAAATATGATGTGACAACATCCATTAACTTCATTTTCAACTTCAAGTTGACTGCTATTGAGATCAAATATCTAAAGGTAATTCCTCCCATGACCGGAGAGTAGGTTTCTTCATAATCAACCCAAGGATGTTGAGTGAAACCTTGAGCTACAAGCCTTGCCTTGTACCTTACAACTTTGTTGTTTTCATTCCTCTTCCGAACAAAGACCCATTTGTGACCTACATGGTTTATATGGGGAGGTGTGCGGTATACGGGCCCAAACACCTCTCTCTTGTTCAGAGAGACTAACTCTGCAATGATTGCCTTCTTCCATTCTTCCCAATCTAGCCTTTTCTTGCATTCTGCGAGAGATGCAAGCTCGGGATCATGATCAATGATCGAGGCAATCTTCTTTGCAAAGTATGCATCAACATTGGTTGTTGCTCTATTCAGGGATTCTCCTGTTATTACAAAGTTTATGGCCATTTCATCATGGGGTGCTTCATGCACTTCTACTTACTCTTCACTGCCATTTCCTATCGCAGGGGCAAGTTCCTTTAGCTTTTCATCGCCCATGTGTACACACACATTATTTCCGGTGACTTCCTACAGTTCAAGTCTGGAATTGCCTTTTCCGTTGGTATCTTTCCAGTGTCAGGTCTCAACTGGCTCCCCTTCTTTCCTTGGGGTATTTTCGTGATTGGTTGTGGTAAGTCCTCTCGCCCAGTTTTCTCCAGACGTCTCCGGGTACTTTGGGTTTGAGGAGCCAGATTTCCTGTTCTTTTTGTTTGAGGCCTCTGAATAGGGTGAGGAATATCTTCTGCTTTCTTTGGTATTTCCACCCTCTCTGGTGCATTTCTTGCGGGTACATGCGACTTAACCACGCCCTTCAGATCACAAAAATGATCAGGCAGTTCATTTGCTAAATTCTGCAAATCAATTATCTTCTGGACTTCTTGATTTGCTTCATTAGTGCGGAGGTCATGCGCGGGGATCCCAGTGGAATGCCATATGATTTCCCGCCATTTTTCATCTAAAGGTTGATTTCCTCCCCCTAAAGACGGGAAATGATTCTCATCAAATATGCAATCAGCGAATCGGGTTGTATGCAAGTCTCCAGTCATGGGTTCCAAATACCTGATTATGGATGCACTCTCATAACCAACGTATATCCCAGACTTGCGGAGAGGGCCCATTGCAGTCCGCTGAGGGGGTTGTATAGGAACATATACCATACACCCAAATTTTCTGAGATAGGAGATTTTCGGGATGACCCCGTGCACCAGTTGCATAGCGGAATGGATGTTGTAGGTCTAAGGTCTAAAATTGATGAGAGCTGTTGCGTGTAGGACTGCGTGTCCCCAACAAGTGTTGGGCAAGTTACAACTCTGCAAAAGTGGTCTGGCAATGAATTTGATCCTCTTTATTAGTGCTTTAGCTAGTACATTCTGCGTATGGACATGTGGTACGGAGTGCTCAACTGCTATCCCTGTTGCAGTGCAATAATCATCAAATGCCTTTGAAGTAAATTCTTCGGCATTGTCCATTCTAATGGACTTCACGCGATGATCAGGGAAAGCATTCTTAATTCTTATGATCTGCGAGATCAGCTTTGCAAAAGCATGGCTTCTTGTTGACAATAAGCATACATGCGACCATTTCGAGGAAGCATCGATGAGCACCATAAAGTACCGAAATGGCCCTGACAAGGGCTGAATCGGGCCACAAATATCCCCCTGGATGCGTTCCAGGAATGCAGGGGTTTCACTTTGCACTTTCATCACAGAGGGTCTAGTTATTAATTTCCCGGTGGCACATGTAGGCACACGAAATCTTCATGATTCGGGAAATTTTTAACATTAATGCCATGACCTTGTGAGTTGTTCACTATATTCCTCATCATTCTAAGACCAGGATGACCTAATCTGCAATGCCATAAAGAAAATAACTCAGAGCTTCTAAAGCAGTCTTCAAGGAAGTATACACTTCGGGTGCATGAATATTCGTGTAGTACAACCCAAATTCATAAGAGGGACATTTTTCTAATACCATTTTTCCACATACCGTGTGCTTCACAATAAACAAGTATTCTTTGCCATTTTTTTCATTGGTTTCTACGTGAAAACCATTGGCGCGGATGTCTTTGAAACTTAAGAGAGTGCGCATTGATTCAGGGTACAAAAGGGCTTCTTCAATTACCAAAGTTGTACCCATAGGCAATATAATTGTGGCTCTTCCTGAGCCTATTACATATGAATCGCTTCCTGCAATCGTAGTAATCTTTCCGGTGTTCTTCGTGATTGACGGGAAGTATTTGGACTCTCTTAAGATGGTATTTGTTGTGCCACTATCAACAATGCATATCTCTTCCATTTGGGCGCTACACGATTTCTAAAAAGGAGAATAATTCCAATCAGATAATGGCAAAATAATTCAAACATTGCTTGCAAATTAAAGAATAATGGAATAAAGAATAAATTGCATATTTATTCATGAGAGAAGTATGCTCTTCTAGAGCTTACAATTCATTATTCAAAGAAATTCGCTAACAACCATAATCTAAAAAAAATAATGCGATTCATGCATTAAATGGAATCTGTAAAATATGCATTAATTTCTGCTTCTATGTCATCGACAGAAGTTTTGTCTTCATTTGCCATAAGATTGGCTGCAGCATCGATGTCCAAGCTAGTATGTGAGGATGAGACAAGTGGGGTATCCTCATCCATGGCATCGTTATCACCAATCTTGGCGAAGTGCGCCTCTGCTAGGGCGTTTTCTTTTGCCTTCTTCTTAGCCTGATATGCGTTGATCAGTTCCTTGGATTCCCGGCATATTTTTTACCAGTGTCCCCAAGTGCCACACCTGAAGCACGTTTGGTTCTGCTATCCATACGGCTTAGCATGCGCCTTTTCCTTGTCATCCTTCTTCACTGGGGCTTTGGATTTTCCCTTAGTTTGAAACCTCTCTTTTCTACCCTGCTTGCCCTTCTTTCTATGAGTGGGTTTTTTCACCTTATAGCTGTTAGCATTGACTTCTGTGCCAATGCCTCTTCCAGATGGCTGTGAGACGAAGTTCTTGCGTAGAACATCATCTTGTGACTCCGTAACTTGCATGACATCAATCAGTTCGCTATACTCCTTGTATGCGTCCTGACGATAGCTGCGTGCACTGTGGATAGCATTTGGATGGAAGGTGGAGAGAGTCTTTTCAATCTTCTCCTCGTTAGTGATCTTCTTGCCACATAGGGAGAGATTGGTACAAATTCTGTGCAAGGCAGAATTGTATTCGGCCACTGTTCTGTAGTCTGCAAACCTCAGGCGGACCCAATGTTGCTGTGCTTGGGGCAAGATGGTGTACTTGAGCTTCTCGAACCGCTTTTGAAGTGCAGTCCAAAGCTTAAGTGCACTCTCCTCAGCCATGTATTCATTCTTCAGAGTGGCTGAGAGGTGGTGCCTAAGGAAGTGCAAGGCTTGATCGTTCTGCTCGGTGGTAGGTTGCGCGTCCTGCGAGGACGCTAGACCAATCGCAGCACAGAGCTTCTTGCCCCCAAGAACGATCTTTACATCCGATGCCCAAGTGAGGTAGTTCTGACCGTGTGGGGCCAGTTCTTCAAACTCATGATTCACGATGCCGAACATCTGCATGATTTCAAAATTCCAGCAATAGATTATTGCGTGTAATCTAATAAAAAACATAAATTGCAGAAAATAAATTACCATGCATTTCTAGTAAATTAAATAAAGCAATGAATTCAAAATTCATAAAGAATATTCATAAATGCAGAGAATAAAGATAGAAAAATTAAAAATAGAGCCAAATAATTTTCTGGATTTTTTGGCAATTTTCCTTAATTTTCTGCTATATTTTTTTCTTTTTTTCTTTTTTTCCCTTTCCTTTTGTTTCTTTTCTTTCTTTTCTTTCCTTTTCTTTCCCCGCCGAGCGGCCAGTTGGGCCTTGGTTTCATTGGCCCATCACACGCGCGCGCGGCTTGGGTTTCTTTCGTGCGGCTTGGCTGGGGAAGGTGAGGCGACGGGACGCGCGGTGCTTCGAGCGGCGGTGCGCGGCTTCGGGCTGGAGAAAAAACGAGGCGCACCGCGCGCGCGGCGATTGCCGTGCACGCCGGCGCGGCGCCATCTCGGTTTCGGTGCTACGGCGGCGGCGGCGGGCGGGCGTGGCCGAGCGAGGCGGCGATCGACGGGGCCCGCCGGCGCGACGACAACATCGCGGGCGCGCCGAAGGGGCCGAAGCGAGGCGACGACGCTCGGCGGTGCGACGGTGGAGCCAAGAGGAGGCGACGCCGGCGGCGCGCGTCGGTGAAGCCGAGGAGGCGGCGGCGCCGTCGGCAACAATGGTCTTTGGCGATCGCGACGGCGAGGATCGTCTTGGCGCGCGGTGGCGGCGAAGCGCTTTGCGCGGCAGCAATGGCTGCGCTTCTTCGGCGGCGCTTACGTCACGGCGGCGCGTCGCTGGAGCAGAGGAGTCGGCGGTGCCGGTGCCCACGTGTCGGCGCGCAGCCGGCGTCGCTGGCGCTTGCGCGCCACGCGTCGACGGCGGCGGCGCGGCGTCGGCGGCTTCGAGCGCATCGCGTCGGCGGCGGCTTTAACGCTAATGTGCCGGCAAAAGCGGCAGCAGCGTCAGCGGTGCCGAGCGCATCGCGTCGACGGCGGCTTTGGCGCAGCGCCGGCGAAGGCAGCGGCGATGTCGGCGGCGCTTCGAGCGCATGCTGCTGATTGTTTTTGGATGAACAGTAGATTCGTGTATTGTAGCTTCATGTCGTTGTAACTTCTTGCCATATGATGGACAGTACAAGATGTGTAGGTTAGATGCATGCATAGAATCAACAAGCGTTTAGATTCAATCGCCGATTCTCACCTTTTCTCACCTTTTCAATCTGTTCGCCGGTAAAGCTTCATGCTGATAACGTGTTAAGGAACCTCGCTATCGAATAGTCCGGGGTTCCCGAACAGATCTGAAGTGGAGAACAGAGAGAGAAAGAGAGACACAGGTTTAGGGAGGAACAGCGAGAGAATTCTTTATTGCTTTCTGATTCCTTGTACAATGAGGGGACCCCATCCTCCTTATATAGTGGTCGCCTAGGGTTTCGTCTAAGGGACCATCGTGGACCTTCATGGGCCACGTAGTTTCCCAACATAACCTAGCATAACCTCAGATAATCCGGGTCTAATTAATTCCGAAGCCCATGCATAGCCTCAAGAAAGGCTGAAGACACGAAATTACTTCAGTGGATATATTTTGATGAAATGAGGTGCAATATTGGAATTATTAAATAAGTTCTCATTTAAAACACGACAATTTTTCAAATTCATGTAGGAATTAAATTATTTACTATGAAATTTATACGAAATTGCTACATTCCAAATATGCCACTTTACTCACAACTATGCAAGATGTCTTTCTGATATAAAAAGAAGAATTGAACGGAAAGCAGGAGTAATAAACCACACAATCCCAATTGATAGAGCTCGGTTGATGCAGATAGATATTTGCAACATTATTAATCGAAGGCTGTACTAATTGAGGACAAAGGTTTGGATCGAGATCTAAAGTGTAAATTTCGATGCTCCAAGTCCAAGTAATCCCCTTCAATTGGATCACTAAACCCACATGGGTATCTTAATTGTAGTCACCTTTTCCTTTGTTGACGGGATCATAATTCTCACCACGGTGAAGTACTACTGGAACAGTCAAGCGCAACCGGTCCCACCTTTCTTCACTTCGTTTAGCTTAGAGCATGAATAATGATACATATTAGCTGTCTGTAAGTCTATGTCACATAAGATTTTTGTGATGTAGAGGTGAGAGAAAAATATTATGTACTATTTAATAGACGGTCCTATAAATGGTTTTATATTATGTGTACTTGTTGACGTCGAAAATATAACGAAGGATTTGATTGGCTCAAACACACGCAAACACCGGATTTAAGAGGTTCGAGGTATGCCAAACAATTTGATCCTGTAATCGGCAAGAAAATTATAATCTAAATAGCTATAATAGTCTATTAGGTTTTTCAATAATAATCTGACCTAAACAGCTATTTAGCCGATTAAATCACATGTAACAATAAGTTTAAACAACTTGTTAAAGCTGATTAGATGATTTTAGTAAAGGCTAATTTTTCTGAAAAAGGCGATGCGCAACAAGATTGGAGAAAAGAAAACCTGAGTAGATTGGTGTAATCAAAGATGATCAGCAATCGGTGATGCGCAACTTTATTAATCAAGAACAAATTACAAGGGTTACTCCTAGTCGACGGAAAGTAAATGAAAGTAGATGCAAATTGTTTGATTGATTGTTAGATATCTTTTTTTAGCTCGCCTCAGGCCCTCTTTTATAGTGTATAAGTCGATCGTATCCTTCTTCGACCCGCCACAAACCACGAATAGTATCGGCCTCCTCGCACATAAAATTCTGTCTCTGGATCAATATCGGCTTTAAGTCTAACTTTTAACTTAACTTTTCCTTTTTAACCAATGTCAACCAAAACTTATCCAATTTCAACCTCGGCCTATGTCGGGATCCGAATATGCAAATCCAGACCCTCTGTGTATTCAGCACTAGTCCATGATCACGCTAGTGCACACAGGCTCAACATAGATGAATATCATATTCATACTCAACGATAACATAATAAATACTTCATCGAATTAAATATAACTTGTTAGACGACCTTATTGTCCACCTTACATGAATATGCCTTACAGGGCTAAGACTGAAAAATAAATAAACTGCAGCGGAGATAAATTTATTCGTATCAACCCTTCAAATTGTCACAGGCAACTAACAAGGTTCGCACCCTAGTTGTCCGCTCCTTCCTGAAACTCCTCAAAAGCAGGCGTAGCTTCTTCTCCAACTGATGATATTTGGGGCAAGGGGTGAGTACATAAAGCACTCAACAAGTTGTGCACAGAATACAAGTTTAATATACTACATGCATGGCTTATTCTAAGTGAATGGTTGACATGGTTATTTTACATAAAACGGCATTTGTAAAAGAAAATCATAAATAGATTGAAAAGATAGTAAAACTAATAATAACAGTATTAAATTTCTTGGTTATTTCTCAAATAAACCAACTCATAACCATAAATCATATTCCAACCTCCGTAGGCACACAACCTCCATAACCACATTTGTTTTAATAAAAACTAACACTTGACTGTTATCATCGAGCAATACTCAATACCACGAGCACGGCTATTCAAATAGATTTGACACTCTACAGAGGTTATACACTTTTCCCACAATATACAACCATACACCACAAAGTCAGTGATTATAACAAAACCTTTCCAATGCCTGTCTAAACCCAGTACTACCCGCTAAGGTTTCAACACTTGTGGGAGTAGTTACCACATCCAGGCCCCCCCCTCTTGCGCCATGTGAGACTACCCATGCAAGGACTGGTTACCACAACCCGAGGCTCACACCACCACCAGTAGTACCAAAGTTTAGACATAACAAATTAATCAGCTAGATATGTCCCATACCAGACTTGTGGTTGTATGAATGACTCATTTCAAATTTTTGAAAGGTTAAGTCCTTAATCGACCAAGGCAAGACTTAGCAAAAACCATCATTATCATAAACCATCATATACCATTAAAAAGCAATGTGACTACTCAAACGCCACATTGGCCCACCACAAATACTTGCCACTTGCCTCAGTCTAAATCATTTTACCACCCCGGTTGTTTTAGCATGCACCACGTGCCATCAACAACAACAACATTGTGTGACAACACCAAACATATAAATTAATAAATATGTTCCATAATTCATTAAGCAAGATTAACCATGTCCTCATAAAATGATGACTCGTTATATGGCTAAGCACACTACATGCGTTCTAGCTACCCACATTGGCAACTACGGCTACCAACTAATATGAAATCATTCTTGGGTGACAAATGAAATACGACTTACAATATAGCAAGGTCGATATATCACAATTGGATGAATAACTATACCCAACATAATTAAAACAAGTAGTAATTGAATTGATATGCAATACTTTGAAACAATATAATATTTTAAACATGGGTTCAACATGATCAATGCATAACTTGCCCTCAAAGAGCTCTGGATTCTGCTCTGGAACTTGTTCTTGTGCTAGCGCCTCCATCAAAAACTCACCAGGCACCTCAACGTCTACGCGAAACGAGTGAGAAAGCAATAAATACCAAAAATAGATAGCAAAATCAACTCCAAAAATTAAATAAAATTCACCAATAAATAGATCTTGATTTTACAAATTTTTAGAAATTGGAATCACCTCAATCGAAGTTCGCATGAGCAAGAACGAGCTAGTTAAAATTTTACATAAAAGATAAATCAGAAATTTTTCTACTGGAAAATAGCATTTATGACGTCGTGCTGACGTCAGCACCGAATATGATTTTAGCTGAATATTTTTTGGTATTTATTGCTAATGGAAAATATTGTAATAATTAGTATTATGAGAAAAAGAATGATGTCATTTGCAATACCTTTGCTTTTTAATATCTCCAGTCGATGGTATGGTATGACCCTCAGGCAATCGTATTATCTTTTCTTGCAGTAGTAAATCAAAAATGCGGTCGCACTTCGATAAATCAAAAGCATACTTTATTTTTGACCAATTCTTGGTCAGTTTAAGCCACGAACAGACCAAAGATTTCTTGGATCCTTTAACCCATTTGGCTATGTTTATTTTAGCCTCATCGTCTTCCAATAAATCACTTAAACCATATTCGATGAAGTTAATTTTGGCTTTATCTTTATCCTTGTTATTATTTTTTTAACTTATACCTAAAAGTTATATCGGTAAACCGGCCTTCTTGAGCCGATACTCGATGTAAAAAAGACTTAAATTGGTGAAGTCCTGCCCGTTGAATTTCTCCTTTAGTTGGAGAATTAACCCTTGGAAGGCTAAATCGGTCAACTGATTATCGAGTAGCGTAATGCTAAAGCACTGATTTCTTACTTCTCTAAACCTTTTAATGTAATCTGTGACCGATTCCCTAAACTTCTGTCGAGTAGAACTTAGCTCCGAAATTCTAAGTTCTAAACTTCCGCGAAAAAAGTACTCACATAATTGGTTTTTCAAATCACTCCAAGATTGACTGGATTTAGGGACAAGGTTGTGAACCATGTGAAAGCAGCCCTTGACAAAAATAATAGGAATAATTTCACCCTCAATCCATTGGTCTTAGCTGCTTTACTGCATTGTGCGATGAAACGTCTGATATGCTCTAAGGTAGTAGTAGAATCATCTTCCGAAAAATTTTGCAAAAATTAGGGACCTTGAAGTTCTTGGGGTAAGGTATCCGATCAATGTAATCAGGGTACGACTTCTAATAGCCAGTAGCCTTCCGTTTAGCCTGTATACCGAATTGATCTTATAATACAACAGATATCTGATCAGCCCAATTAACTATCTGAGACAATTGTAATTGAGGAACTTGCTAATTACGATAGTAATTGGCATACTGCCCCCTGAGCGCTAGCTTGGGTTGATATGGTACAGGTAGGGGTTGTGGGTTATATGGGCGTTCATAACCGACGTCAGATCTTCTGGTCGTCAGCTCTGATAGCGGAACAAAAGGCTCTGAGTATGTCACAATCCTATATGGAGCCAGATTCCTTTGTGGGATCGACTCGCGATATTGTGGATGTACCTGAGGTTATGTTGGTGGTGGAGCCAATTGTGGGAAGATGTAAAATGGGGCTAACGGCGGTAAACTGGCTTGAGAGTCCAACTTAGCACCGTCAATATGCGTATAGTAATGTGGGATTGCGCTTGCACCCGGATCCCATGGAAAAATCATGATTGTCTAGGTCGGCATCAGAGTCGGAGTCGGAACTGACGGCTTAGGATCGATTACTAGACCAGAACTTTATGTATTCTCCATTACCTAATTGACCAGATAATTTGGTAAAGCTTGCATCAGATCTAACAAATTTCCAATTGACACTAACTCCTGAGCAACGGCTTTAACACTATTAGCAATCATCGGCTTGAGAATTGTTACTAAGGTCGACGACTGGTTGATCTAAGCATGATACACATTGATTAATCATAGCAGACAATTCAACTTGTGCAGAATGTATCAGCTTACTGATGCATCAGTAGTTTTCGAGTCACCAAAGGGATTGACCGTCAGCAACGCGATCTTCTGAGTAACACCACGTTGAGTCTTTTGATAACAATTTAACATAATCTCCTCAAGCGCAGCCTTCCGATCCTCAATCTCCTTGCATTGTTATGGTGTCAAATCGTCCAGTGTCAAAACGATTATAGCATCGGAGTTGACATCGGACGGGGAATTGCTTTTCCTAAAGAAGACATCGTGTCCCACCAGGCGTGCCAAAAGTGTGTCGGCGCTGAAAATATGACAAAAGATTTGATCGGCTCAAACACACACAAACACCAGGTTTAAGAGGTTCGAGGCGTGCCAGCTGATTTAATCCTACAATCGACAAAAAAATTATAATCTAAGTAGTTATAATAGTCGATTATCTTTTTCAATAATAATCTAACCTAAACAACTATTTAGCCGATTAAATCACATGTAACGATAAGTCTAAACAACTTGTTAAAGCATATCAGATGGTTTTAATAAAGGTATATTTTCCCGAAAGAGGTGATGAGCATTAAGATCGAAGAAAAGCAAATCTAGGTAGATTGGCGTAATCGAATATGATCAACAATCGGCGATACGCAACTTTATTGATCAAGAACGAATTACAGAGTCTAAATTACAAGATCTACTCCTAGTCGACGGAAAGTAAATACAAGTTGTTTAATTGATCGTTGGATATCTTTTTTAGCTCGTCTCAGATCCTCTTTTATAGTGTAAAGGCCGATCGTATGATATCCTTCTCCGACCTGCCACAAACTATAAACCGTATGAACCTCCTCACAGATAAAATTCCATCTCTGAATCAATATCGACTTTAATTCCAATTTCTAACTTAACTCTTCCTTTTTAACCGATATCTGCCAAAACTTATCCAATTTCAACCTCGGCCTACCAAATCGGTTATGCCTCGATAAATTTTGGTGCTAACACTACCATTATATAGACATTCTATTAATTACATGAGACAATTACAAATAACTCTACAGACAATTCATTGTATAAGTTATTTTTAGTTATATCTATAGGTAATATAAAAGTATATTCAGACAACTGCCATCTATGTCACTGTATACGTCGTTAGGAAATCTCTGTACCCTGAAAAACCTGTAAATCCCTCGTGTGGATGCGATCCCATGGTCCGCGCCAGGGTTAACAAAACCGCGGTAAACCGCTCGGTTTTCGCGGTTTTCGACCGTACCGCTCCGGTTTGAAAACAGAAACCGAGCGATTTACCGATGGAATTTAAAAAAATTGAAAAAAATTATGCGATGAAAACCGCTCGAAAACCATTGAAAAACCGCGGTTTTCGCAAAAAAACCGCTCGAAAAACCGTTTTTCAAGAACGTTCAATTGGTCGGCTGGTTTTTCGCGAAAACCGAGCGGTTTTTTTGTCAAAAACCGCAGTTTTCGCGAATAAATTTGACCAAAATTCGAATTTTTTGAATTTGCAAACCGTTCGGTTTTTTCTCGGTTTTCAAGCGGTTTCTCACGAAAACCGCTACCGCCGGGTTAGCAGTTTTCGGCTTCGAAACGAAATTGTGAATCCTGGTCCGCGCGACCGTTCGTTGGTTATTTGCGGATGGCTCATTTTTTGTGTCCGAAAAAGCGCGACTCTTCTCTTTGGCACCGACTTGGTCTTTGGGGCTCCATAATGACTTTGCTTTACTCACTTGGTACCCGAATATGCGTTATTGTAGCTTTCAAATTTTATTCTAAATACATATCATTATATAATTTTAAAGTAATATTTTATATATTTTTTCTTCTATACCTTTCCTATTTAGCTATTTTCAATTATATACTAGCATAGACTAGAGTAAAACACATCATCCAGAGATATAATGAAGAGAAATAATATAGCCTTCTGATTATATACTTTGGTGAAAATGTAAGAACCTAAAATAACATGTATTAAGGAACGAATAGAGTATATTAGTAGTATATCATGAACAGTAGAAATCAGATATACCTATTAATTTATGGAAAGTATTTCTACTACTTCACTATTAGAGAAAATATAAGTAAATACCGATTAATCTGATAAAAAGAACAGACTAACTATATTAAATTTAGTGTACGTACAAGATCTCCGGTAATTAACAGCACGAGCGGACCTTTGCACAAACTTTTCCATCTATTACATCTTGTTCGTCAAGAAATGCAAGGATTGTACACTATTGTTCGTCAAGATCACGATGCTACGCCGGCGACCGATCCGCCTGGGCGACAGAGTTTTCTATTTATAAATTCAGAAATACTGCTACCTACCCATGCACATGCGGGTGTCAGATTTTACCGGGGGGAAACACATTTTTAAACTAAATCCGCTGATTGCCCAACAAAACAAATCTGTGTGTGCTCCAGGTATGGGAACCGGCGGATAGAGAATTCTTCGTCGTCGTTGAAGCGAAAAGCCTTGTGTTATTTGCTAGTAGTAATAAATCAAAACCACGGACTGGTCGACGATTGCAGCAGTGTTCTCTCCTTCCTCCTCCAACACGGCGGAATCCATCCAGGCTGGAGGAAGAAATAAACAAACGGAGGAGAAGAAAAACGCCGGTGTTAGGCTCCACGTGGATTTTCCGGCACATTCCGATCTTCTACGGCCTGCAGCTCCGGTTTTAGCATGTCCAAGGCCATAAGAGAACTGTCCCGTTTTAAACAAAGATAGGACTAGTTCAGTGCCTGTGCGTTGCTACAGAAAATAAATTTGTAACGAAACATAAAGGTCAAGAAATAAAAAAAATTCTGGCTATAAGATGAAACACAAATAACTGCGAAACCATGTTGTGAAATAACAACAAACGAAATAATAAACCGAGTACAATTTTTCCTCATAAAATTGACCCTAAATCACAAGCTATTGATTTTAAATACCAATATGATTCGTCATAAAAGTGACTCAAAATCACACAAATTATATTTTCCTAACAGCTGTTACCTGATTACTTTCATTCAAACCATCTCAAGTTCACACCATTGTTGAAAGAGTTGTTGAACATGGATACTGAGACCTAATACCGTGGCAATTAAAGACATGGGATGGGCATTTGTTTCTTGTTAAACAAACATATAATAAGTGTATCATCTTCTCTGAAGATAACCACACTCCAACTACTAACCATGGTTTTCTGCAACAGTGACTTAACTACATTGAAATAGTCCATCAATATGACCTACAAAAAAATTGAGACAAAATGTAGTTAGCAACCAATGTCACCACAATTAAATTTGAGTGACAGAATGAGTGTAATTAGCATCCTACAAAACATGCACGTACACAAAAGGCCAAAACATGCACGTACACAAAAGGCATACTACTGGAAGTTGGAACAACTTATGAGCAATAGAATTATGACTCCTCTTTCTCAGGCCTCATGAGAAAATCATGATACAGTCAGGAGCCTATTAAAAGCATCAATTTCTTGTCTAGCCCCCTTTTTTCACAGCAGACTTCTGAAACGAAATAATTTTGGGTGAAATGCATGATATGCAAGAAAATCAGAGAACTTTTTTATAAGGTTTCAAGTTTCAACAAATTCTCACTCCAAAGAACTGATTAAAATATCACGTAACACTCGTCGTCTAAGGTTGATCTATTTCGGTTTCATGTAGCTCTGCTGCACAACGCCTACACTGCATAGGCGCGTATACACTCGTAAAATCATTTTGCGAACAAAGTTAAACCACAATCATGTCATACTTTCATATTTCGAAACACTGATGCTGCCATGCATCACACTGTTGCTACCCAGCACAAAAACACAAGTGTCTGCAACCAACAAATGCATCATCAGAATGAAAAAAATCTTTGTTTTGATAACTTAAAATAGACCATAAAGATCCCAATTAAAATATCAGGATTTGATAACCTATTAAGTTACCAAATTATAAATTCCTCAACCCGGAGGAACAATTCTTGGATTGTCCTGGGATACTTAGTCTATAACCATGAGACTAGAGTGTATCCAAAATAAATTTTATAAATCTTAAATCAAAATATCTACATGTTGTTATATAGGAAAGTCACTTCTCTAATGTCCTCCACTTCATATAATGTTATTACTTAGCATCGTGTATGAAAGTGGCTTACATTGCTAGATTGTCAGAGATGCTAAAATTTCAGCTGATGCATGTGTTCACCATCTATGTTCAGTGCCAATATCGTGTTATATTATTAATTGAGATGCAGATATTCTAGCGACCAATATGAGGATTAACTGGATTGACCTTCTTTTGCAAGGGACCAAATCGACCTATTTAGCCTTTTAAACACAACAATATAATTTTCATGTTAAAAAACAGAGGTTTTATATTTAAAACCAGCACACTTGCCTATAACATGTTTTTAGTATTTCATTTAGAGGTTGTACAGTCAAAGGGATAACAATATTATGAAATTCTAGAGTTTTGCATAATAGCCATCAGAAAATAGAAAGGAGCCTAACTGGAATTATAACCTCAGTTATGCATTTGAATTCGCCACATAATTTCAAAGAAAATAGAAGGAACCAACTAGTGCTTCAGAACACCAACACAAAGCAAATTATGACACCATATGAGTATACGACAAAAGGGGAAAAATTTAAGAAGCCTATGATGAGCTCAATTATATAAAAAAATAGTAATCACCATTCTTTCCAGGGGAAAAACTGACATTGAACTGTGTTCCTTACTTAATAATTAGAGTAGCAACCTTGGTAGTGAATACTGCATACTATAAAGATAACATGCACATAGAGAACAACCTTAAAGCGTCTTTGGTGGTTTCAATTCACAATTAGAAGTAGTAGAGATAAGTAGAAGAAAATATATATAAGGATCAATATTTCATTGAAATGATGACGTTATGCCATGGATAGTTTTACCACAACTTTTTTGTAAATCCGATGTGCTCTTTAAGAACTCCAGGCCAGGATGGTTGTCCAAAAGTTCTCGAAGAATCAGTTTGAAATCCTCCTAAATTATCATGGAACATTGGTTAGAGAAGGCCATCTGTGAGAACTAGCAACACGCTTTGTTGAATTAATCCATTTCTGAAGCCTTTCACTCCATACTTATGTTTTGATAAAGGGCATACCTTTATGAGGTAATCGTGAATCTGTTACTCCAAGATTAAGATTGTGAATACTTGGTTTGCACTGTCCATAGTCATCGTATTGCTATTCACCCAGAAATTCATAAAGGAATCCCTGGAAGCAAATACCATAATGCAAAATTTAACAAAAATAATTTTGTGTTCTACATACTATTAAATGTGGTCAACTACCTTTAGACGAATCCCGTGTTCTCCTCATCGATCTTTCCAAAAAGAACAGTTGTAAAGAACAACGGCAGTTTGCAAAGCTCCCTGCTAACCATCCGAAATTCTATTGTGGAATGAAAAGAGACCCAAAAAAAGCACGGACAGATATTAGTTGATAGTCTCACGAACAATCTGATGTGATCAACATAATAAAAAATTTAACGCACGTTGGTTGCGTGTTTAAGCCATTCCAAATAACAAACTTGAACATAAATTTGAAAGAAAATACGAGTAGATCAAAACATCAAGGACCAAATCAAACTGTCCTAGAACCTGACACCAATCACTTGTCTAATTAGAATTGCTTCCAAAAAATCTAGCTTAAAAATTTCCGGTTCATATCTGTCAACATTAGCACAAGGGCATATCCCATTTGACGCACCTTGAATCCCAAGGCCATTTGAGTGTCCAGCGAAGAGCTGATCAACTAAGATATGCATTGCTTCTTCAGCTCATACGGCGGTGGGAAATAGAACTACCACATCGACAACATAATTGTCTCTCGTGACAATGGTGATGGTGGTTCCCTCAGTTGATCGATCGATGGATCGTGGAAACGTTTGTACCTACGGTATGACTCCTTGACGGCACACGCGGCGGCCGGCCGAAGCCGGGAGGCGGAGTGGTTGGGCTGGGCGACGCCTACCCTGCTGGGCCTCCTCGAGAGGTGTGGCGACCTCGGCGAGAGCAGCGGCACGGAGGCGAACCCCTACAACAGCATCGTCCGGTGGCGCATAGGGCAAGGAGGGTGAAGTGAACGGGAGGATGAGCGGCACCGAGCAGTTTTGAGGATGAGGCACGCAACCATCTGGGGAGAGGGGAAGAGTGCGGCGGGGGCAGAGAGCGTGGGACTGAGGAGTTGAGAAGTCGGGGACCGTGGGGGTGAAGAGCGAAGGGGAGACCGTGACATGTCAGGGCAAAGGCGGATAACGGACATACCACCACCAACTCCTAATTAGAAGTAGTAGAGATGTTGATTGCATGACACAACCTGGTTCGTGTTCCAGCGATAAGACATTCGGAATGTGCACGCAACAACTCTAAACACACATGCGAAATGTGCACGCAACAACTCTAAACATAGTGATATTCGAAGACATTTCTGTTTAGCTTTGCTCATATATACCGTTACAACAGAAATGATAACTCATTTGGTACCTTCCTTCATTCTTTTAAAAAAATGGCATCTTTTCGATTTTTTTGCAAAAATAGTCCCATTCTGCGCTATAGGAACACGGCAATTGCCACGGCACGACACGTGGTATATTCCGCGACACCAGAGCACGGAAACTAAGCGCGGGAAATCGCCTCCACGACAACTGGCAGCGGCCATGGCGTGTAGATGAAATTTCATAGAGCGGGGGCGCGGCAATTCGCATTTCCGTGGTGTGGGGGCGCGAAAAACCCTGGAACAGTACATTTTCGCGACGTGAGGGTGCGGAAAACCCTGGAACAGTGAATTTCCACAGCGTTGTAGCGCGGAAATGTACTGTTTCGAGACTATTTTTGCAAAAAAAAGGTACTATTTTTACAATTAAAACGAAGAAAGAGACCAAATGAGTAAACACTTGGTTACCTCCGCGACAAACTATAAAGCTATTGCTTCACATGAAGTATGATGCCACCCATACGTGAGTACGTGACTATCCGATGTTGTCAAAATGAGGTCGATATCACCCGTGGTTGCAGAGTTGTACATCAATTTGAGAATGTGCTCATGCGATGGTATTTTGATTTCTTTTCGATGCTAACACAAAATAGCTTGTGAATATTCTTAGTAGTTTAGAATTTACAAGTATCTTTTTTTCTTTTCCGTTTTACCAATAAAACTAAATAAACATTAAGTAAACGACGTGAATCGTATTGGACTCAATGTATAAAACAAAACAATTAATTATTTTTAATATTTATTGCATATATATTTGTACTTAAATTGTGTTGAGAAGAGAGTTTGCTAAGGGGGAATACGATGATATCACACTATCCGATCTTGCATGTTCCCAGAGTGTCCAAAACACAAGGGAAAGACCAAAACAAAACACACGAGACAACCTTTAGCACTAGGGGAGCATACAGATTCTGGTAGTGTCATGTACAAACCGTCCAAAGAAATTTTATGAATGACAGGACACGTTCCTTTTTTGAGGTCTTTTTTAGGACTGATAGGACATATTCCTCTCAAAAATTCATGTTATTTAGAATTAATTACAAAAAAATATGCATGAGGCAGCACAAAGCATGGTCTTCAAGACGGGCAATAGAAGAGAAGTCACGGTCCTCTCAGAAAAAGGGTGAAAATATTGCTGCAGTAACAAGGCCAAGTGGCCGGCCACGTTGGGGACCACAGGGTTAGTTTCCTGCTTGAGATCCGGCAATGCCTGTGACTGTGAGACGGAGCACGTGCCTGGAACGTGGGGCCCACCGAAATCCACCACTAGCTCTGCCTCTACGGCCCCTCGTGCATGCCAGCTCAGCACTGCCACCACCTTATCCATTAGCTAACGGTTTCTATTTATTATTGGATCCGGGCCGGTTGTGTTGTTGTTGTTGGATGTTCTTCTACGTATCACGCCCCGTTTTACAGTCAATTTGTGATATAAGTAGGCAAGAAAAATTAGCAGCCGTTTGGAACTGATAGTTTTGTCTAGACTCAGTTGCTACTTGCTACTGATGCATGTTATGTTCGAAGTTCTTCCCCATCCAGGGGTGAGTGGAGTTGCTCAAATATTAGGGCATAATATTTGATGACGACTAAGTATTGGATTTGACGCTCTCAAATATTTGGGTATATTTGGAAGGCGAGAATTTTACTAGAAAACTTTAATACCTCAGAAATTCCAAACTGCATGTACATACACTATCTGTGCCACCCATTTTGCTTTGAGATAGTGCACATGGGACGCGGAATACAGTAAAAAAAGAGAGAGGTGTTTGTATGCTTTTCTTTTTAAAAGTTATATAAATATTAAAGCATGAACGAAAAGTAGATGGTAATTACTTACTCTTTCGCTTGTTTCAAGATTTATGCAACTTATATTAGAAGAGAAAACATGAAAACACTGCTAGAAAAGAAATCATCAGTCAAATAAGTGTCTTTCTACTCTGTTTGTTCTCTCCTCTCTCCACATCAACTCCCTCCCTGTCGTCACCTTCAGCATGACACCATCATTCACCTTCTCTATTGCGCGAACCAAGAAAAATTATCAAGATTAATTTTCAGATTCAAGAAATGGAACGAACCCATTTTGGATTTCATCTTCAATAGTTTGAGTCATTTGTTTTTTCTAACCCTTTGACATGTTTTTTTTGCAAATCCGTCCCCTTCCGAATAAATTTGCGAAAATATCCTCCCCCGAACACGGAAGTTGCGACAGGTGACATATATTTCGTGCCATGCCCATGGACCTCGGTAGGTTTCCAGGCCTACGACAGGCTAGCTACCGGAGCTGTCGAGCATGGGGAGCTCGGTAGGCCTGCTATTGAGCGCGCAACAAAGCACAGGACCTCCTTCCGAGTTAGAGGAGCGTGACATTGAGGTGGGCCCGGCACTGCTGCGCGGGCATGGAAACCTACCGAGGTCAACAGACGTAGCCTTTGTCATGCCTTCTGCGGTTGGGGAGGGGCTATTTTCCCAAATTTATTCGAAAGAGAGCCATATTTGTAAAAAATGTTAGGAGACTAGAAAAGCGAAGGTTTCAAAAGGCACAAAAAAAATACACGAACCAAGAAATTGCAATAGAGTCATTAAAATTTCAACTCCAAGAATTTGCATGAATCAAGAAATGGCTTCAATAAATTGCATGGACCAAGAAAATTTTTGGGTTTCATCTTCAAGATTTCGAAAGGAAAACATTACATGAAAGTGCATGAACGAAGAAATTTGATATGGATCAACTAGGAGTTGATGCATTGGGGTGGCCCGATCTTCATGGTACGGTTCAACAGCATCGGTTCTTCCATGTTTTGCTAGTGTGCAGCCACCAGTTGAAGAGATATGATTCCGGTTGACGTAGAAAACCCTAAATGACCAGCAGCTCTGCCCCTTCGTCTTGGTTGAATTGCACCCTCGATCAGCGAGAACGCCGAAGGTAGAAGCAATCAACCTAGCCATCAAAAACTGTGAACTAAGATAGGTCAGAAATCAGTATTTTGAATTGTGTAGATTCAGTGTTCATCCTCAAGAACAGTGTGTTCTTGATCTTGCGTCAACCTCACTCAAACCTTAGATGAAAAAACCTTGCACACACTCAATCATGGTCGCCAGACACCATAGCAATTTTATGGTATGTTATTCAATGCGTCAACTTTAATATCTTTAATTGGGGTAGATCCTTTGGCCTTATATTGGCTCTCATGCACAGCAAAACATATCAAAACCAACTCAAACTTATCTCATAAACGTATATAACTTGGCCTCTAAGAGATAAAAAGAGATTATGACTTAAAATTTAAATTCAGCCACTTATATTAACTTGATGCAACGGAGATATATGAAGATAATCTTCTAAACCTTCAAGAAAGTCCAAAAACATCGCAATCTGAGCTCGAACGTGAGAATTATGGACATTTCAATTCGGCTTGTGCTGTCAATTCGTGTTGATTTCTTTCTTTCTCTCTAAATCGAGTTGGACTTTTGCCCTACTTCTCTTTCACGACTTTGGCTCTCCTTTTCTCTTCCAAACCATGTGTCTGCCCACACATTCTCTGTTCATGCGACTTATGCGGCCTTAGCCCATGCGGCCAGCCTATACGAGCATATCTAGCACACGTGTTGCCTTTATATGGTTTACGTAATATTGGCACAATATGCTTCTTATGCTTTATGGTTGTAACTATTCTCCCCGAGTTAAAATTTAAGAGGTTCTAACGGGACAATGCCAATCCGAGATAAACGAAAAAATCAGGCCCCAAAAATACAAAAAGCTGGGAAATAATCCGGCTGGAGCCCGAGTAGATCCAACTGCACAAGGAGGACGGCACCTTTGCTTCCAACCCAAGCAAAAATCCGGATCCGATCGACCATCTCTGATTTCTCACCGTCCCATTCCTCCCATCACATCCGACTACTCCATAGTAAGTAAAACAAATGCTAGGGGCACGCACGGTATATTTTCTCGTCCTTCGGCAGGGGGCCTGTCCCCTCGAGTACGGAAAAGCTGCCTGCCTGGGATGCCTTTTTCCTTGCTGCTGTGGGAAATGGGGGTGTGCGCGTAGCGTAATCACCGTGCGTCAGAAACCGGAGGAATCGCTTTACCGCTGGTTTTCCGAGCTGATGTGCTCCCTCTGTTTCCATATACGGGAGTGGCCAGTTTTGGAACTCGGCATATTCTGCTCTTCCGATACTCTCGTCGCTAATTTTTATTATTATATGTTTATAAAATATAATAAGATTATAATATTATGAAATTCATTTTCAGGATAAATCTGAATTTTTTTGTATCTAATATTTGAAAAGATATCTATAGTCAAGGTTTTAAAATTTTGATAGCACGTATCCCAAAACGACATGTCGGAAGGAGTAGTACGTACAAAAATTATTAGATTGGATTTGTATTGTATTTGTGGTTTACAATGTACTTGAAACGGGCCATTAAATAATGTAGTACGTTGATTATTAAAAATAAAAAGGTAGATTACCGTAAAGTACTCACATTTTAATTCGGCCGTGTTTCTCTTAAAAGAATAATGGGATTAAGCCGGGTCAACTTCTGTTAAAAAGCATACTCACAAAAGTAAAATCCAAATGGTTAATTTAAAAGGGACCATTTTAAAAGCTATGATATAGCTGATCGAAAAGAATAACAATATTTTAGAAGCCTTAGTTTCTCAACAACGTCAATTCATATTGAGTGGTCGAACGTTTTTGAAGAAAAATAATGACATTACAAATTTTAGATCACTTATATCATCCTTAATACTGATCCTGGAACTTTATTCGTTTAATAACTTGCTCCGGAAACCACATTACGTTTCTTTAAAACACTACAATACTAGAAAATTCTGAAAGAACCTTCCCAAAACAAGCCGCGCATCCAAGTTGGTGCAGGAAGAATACAGGCAGCCGGGCCGCATTTTCCCAAGAACCCAAGGCTAAGAATAATACGGCCGTACCCTGCTCCATACAGCCATGGATACATGCAAAGAGATTAGTACCAAAATCCACAACCGGCACCAAATTAAAAGCAAAGTAAAATATAGTAGTACTAAATTATTTGGCTTAGGAAAAAGTAGCAGTAGATTATTTCTTGTCAAGTCTCACCCACCATTTTTATATCGGCGAGGGACCAATGGCAAGCCCAACCCGTGTATAAAATAGGGGCATGGTTCTCCTCTCCTCGCACCAATCCATCCCATCTCCGTTCACCCCGTTCGTTTTGTTTTGCGTTTACTTAGTTTCTAGCTTTGCTTGTGTTGTGTTTCTTGGGTTCCTTGGCAAGGCAGCGCCCTTGCCTTCCGTTCCCTTCTTCTTCTTCCTAAGGTAAAGGAATCGATCTCCATCAATGGAGCTCTCTCTTTCACTCTCTCTTTCTCTCTGTGAGCTCTTGAACAATGCCCTGTTCTCTCCGTGTTCATAGAACTGTCGCCGCCGTCAAACGCTGCCGGTAATGTGATGTTCATGCAGCATGTCCGAATAGGATGCTGCCTGGCTGCCGGTAGGAAGTAGGAAACTGAACCCCTGTTAGATTGCTTGGGACTCTTTTAGTCTTGCCAGTGATCCTAGAGAGGTCATGCCAAAATTTTTCCTGGCTTCTTCGAACTTGCTGCTGCATGCCCTGAGGATGTGTAGTCGAATTGTTGCTCGAAACCAGACTGGAGGTGTGGAGATCTTTAGGAGGAGGTGCTGCCTCGGAATGCAATTTCTTGCACCACCACCAACAATAACAACAAAAAAGTGTTTTTTTTTGTTCTTACACTAGGGGGTAGTATCATGGTGTGAGATCTGGTGAGTATTTGGGGTTCAACAACCTGGGTCAACATCCACTTGGAGAGATCCAGTGGAGAGCGTTGCTTCTGGATATGGGGTTTAGCGAGTCTCATGCTCTGGGTTTAAGGTTTCTTTTTCTAATTTTCAGCCTGATGTGGATAGAATGTTTAGATCCAGTACTTGTTAGTGTTTGTTTCTTTTTGCCTCGATTTTTAAGTATTTCTTGATGAATTCTCTTGCTTGCCTCTGACAAGTTATTGTCTTGTCCGTTTCTCTGCATGTGCTCATGTCTGGGACTCCGCGACACTGCCAGTTTTCGGTTCTTGTGCCAATGGCATGATTAACCTTAGATTATCTCTCTCTCATGACTATCTTCTGTTTATGATTAGATTATCTCTCTCTCATGACTATCTTTTGTTTATGATTAATTACCTTTGTTAATAACCTTGTCATGGCCCTTAAGAAAGAAGCCCCAATCCCATGCTAATCTCGTGTTTACAAGAGCCCAGAAGATCCAGCTGATTGTGCTCATATGCGTCGCTCTTTCTCCTTGACGGCTATTCCAGCTGCAAGCCATTGCTGCTGCGCTGGAGCAATACTCTAAGATCATTTTCCCTGGAAACCATTGAA
This sequence comes from Otatea glauca, assembly GCA_036346275.1. NCBI lineage: Eukaryota > Viridiplantae > Streptophyta > Magnoliopsida > Poales > Poaceae > Otatea > Otatea glauca. The sequence continues at coordinate 37,234,895 of CM070715.1, read as the reverse complement.
CTATTTTATTTTGTTGGTTTCTCTCTTCAGATCTGTATAAATACACCCCCCCCCCCTCCTTTTCACCATTCCTTGGTACTCGAGAGCCGCCCTTCACCGATTCTTGTATGCCTCTCAATCCTCCTCTAGTTGGTAGCATCGATTATTTCTTGTTTTCTTGGATTTTTGTCGAGCTGTGTTGTTCACTTGGTTCTTTGCATGTTTGTCAAATGTTGCAGCAGTAGGTGGTCGTACTGTTTTCTCGCAATCCCCAAATTGTTTCTTGCTAGAATGTCAGCGGTGTCGTCGGCAAGACCGATTGTTGGTTGGGATAAGGCTTGACATGTGGGGGTTTTGGGATGACTTGTTCTCCCACTTTTTTGCAGTGCTTGTGTGTTGTGTCGCTGGATCTCAGTGATTCTGTTCTTTGTACTCTTAAGAGAACTGAAGCTTCCATTCTTGCTGTGCAGGTTTGAGGGTCCGAGAGGAGGATAGCAATGGGGGAAGCTGCCGGCGACCGTGTCCTGAGCCGCCTCCACAGCATGAGGGAGCGCATCGGCGATTCCCTCTCCGCCCACCCTAATGAGCTCGTCGCTGTCTTCACGAGGTTCGCATCGATTTCATTACTATGTTGATTAGTTTGTGCATTTTTACGAAAAAATTAGTCTATTCGATTTTGTCCCTAGTATGGTTCTGAACATCTGATAAGTCGATGTTAGTAGTCTGTAGATCTCTGGGGTGATGATGTCACATGTGCCTTTTACAGATCTTTGTTCCAGAAGTTGTTAGATCTGGTCTGGTTTGCATGCATTCGTTCCTAGTCAAAATCCCTAATTAAAATGAATATATAAATACATCCTTCTACCCAAGATTTTGTAGAAACCTAGTACTGAATATGATATACCAGATATACCATCGCGTTTTAAGAGTGAACTGCCAGTGGATCTGACTACATGTGATTTTTATATTCGTTGTTGTGTAACTGAATAGAATGACTGAATTCTGCTCGTCCAAGTGATTGATACTAAGGTTTCCAGAATATGATATACTAATCGGTGTATATGCCTAGATCTGACTGGATTTATGATATGCCTAGATCTGACTGGATTTATTTAGCTGTGCATAGATCTGACGGGATCTGATGTAATTTCATTAAGTCTAGTTACAAGATCGATACGAGTCTTTTCATATTCCCAATTGAATTTCTTATTCACCTCTATGCTCAAACAAATTACGTATATTACTATACTGGCCACTAGTGACTTTGGATTCTGTTCACAACTTCTTGTGCCTAAACTATTTCTTGAAATAACATAGGCTGAGTTGATAGATCTGGCTTGATCTTATGTGATGCAATAATGCTATGTGCAGGCTGGTCAACCTTGGAAAGGGAATGCTGCAGCCCCACCAGATCATCGCTGAGTACAACAATGCAATCCCTGAGGCAGAGCGTGAGAAGCTGAAGGATGGCGCCTTTGAGGATGTCCTGCGGGCAGCACAGGTTTGCATCAGATTCAGGTTTCATTGGACTACATCATTCCACTTTAACTTTTGCTCTTGGTCTAATCATTTGCATTGTTTCATCATACAGGAGGCGATCGTTATCCGCCCATGGGTTGCCCTTGCCATCCGCCCGAGGCCTGGTGTCTGGGAATATGTGAGGGTCAACGTGAGTGAGCTCGCCGTTGAGGAGTTGAGAGTCCCTGAGTACTTGCAGTTCAAGGAGCAGCTTGTGGAAGGAAGGTATATATATCTGCACTTGAGAATTGGGATTTTAACTGATCATGCTTAAACCTTGGTTCTTTTACTTTTTTGTTTATATATAATATCTGTGTAATACTTTTGATGTATTTATTTCAGCACCAACAACAACTTTGTGCTTGAGCTGGACTTTGAGCCGTTCAATGCGTCCTTCCCTCGTCCTTCTCTGTCGAAGTCCATTGGCAACGGTGTGCAGTTCCTCAACAGGCACCTGTCATCAAAGCTCTTCCATGACAAGGAGAGCATGTACCCCTTGCTCAACTTCCTTCGTGCACACAACTACAAGGGCATGGTAAGCCAATCTTCTAATTGTTTCCTCAATCTTCATTATAACGTTTGACATGGCAGAAGATGTATGTAAACTTATATGTTCCCTGCAGACTATGATGTTGAACGACAGAATCCGCAGCCTCAGTGCTCTCCAAGGTGCTCTGAGGAAGGCTGAGGAGCATCTGTCTGGTCTTTCAGCAGACACCCCGTACTCAGACTTCCACCACAGGTACCGATCTCTTATTTGTTACATCATTATTAACTCTTTAATATGTTCTAACATGGAACCACTGAAAATATTTACTGTTCTTTGAAAAATACAGGTTCCAGGAACTTGGTCTGGAGAAGGGTTGGGGTGACTGTGCCAAGCGTGCGCAGGAGACCATTCACCTCCTCTTGGACCTTCTTGAGGCTCCTGATCCGTCCACCCTGGAGAAGTTCCTTGGAACAATCCCAATGGTGTTCAATGTTGTCATCCTCTCCCCGCATGGTTACTTTGCCCAAGCCAATGTCTTGGGGTACCCTGACACTGGAGGGCAGGTAAAATCCTTACACAGTTTTGGCATGTGTACATACTTACATAACTAAACATGTTCTCAATCTCATTAATCTGTCATGATTATCTATAGGTTGTCTACATTTTGGATCAAGTCCGTGCAATGGAGAATGAGATGCTGCTGAGGATCAAGCAGCAAGGTCTTAACATCACGCCACGGATCCTTATTGTAAGTGTGGCATCTGGTATGGTAAAGTAAAACTTATCAGCTGCTGCGATATGACAGTGAACCTTCTTTGGTCTTGCACAGGTCACCAGGTTGCTCCCTGATGCAACTGGCACCACCTGTGGTCAGCGTCTTGAGAAGGTCCTTGGCACCGAGCACACCCACATCCTTCGTGTGCCATTCAGAACTGAAAATGGAATTGTTCGCAAATGGATCTCACGTTTTGAAGTCTGGCCGTACCTGGAGACTTTCACTGATGTAGATACCTAACCTCACCAGTATACCTCCTTGTGTCATTTGTTAAAGATGAACATCTTATTAAGCCTTTCCCATTTCTACCAGGATGTGGCACACGAGATTGCTGGAGAGCTCCAAGCCAACCCTGACCTGATCATCGGAAACTACAGCGATGGAAACCTTGTTGCATGCTTGCTTGCACACAAGATGGGTGTTACTCATGTACGAATTCTAGCTACTTTGGTTGGAAGTATTTTTTTTACCACATACTCATTGCTCATGTTACCTTATTCCTTGATATGCAGTGTACCATTGCCCATGCGCTTGAGAAAACCAAGTACCCCAACTCCGACCTATACTGGAAGAAGTTTGAGGACCACTACCACTTCTCATGCCAGTTCACTACTGACTTGATTGCTATGAACCACGCTGACTTCATCATCACCAGTACCTTCCAAGAGATTGCCGGAAAGTAATATTTCTTTACAACCAAACTTTGCTGATCAAATTCATCATTTTAGTGGTAAAATGCAACCATCTTTCCATGATCTAATGGCATTTTCTGCTTTTTCAGCAAGGACACCGTTGGTCAGTACGAATCTCACATGGCATTCACAATGCCTGGCCTGTACCGTGTTGTCCATGGTATTGATGTTTTTGACCCCAAGTTTAACATTGTCTCGCCTGGTGCGGACTTGTCCATCTACTTCCCTTACTCCGAGTCACACAAGAGGCTCACCTCCCTCCACCCAGAGATTGAGGAGTTGCTCTACAGTGATGTTGACAACAATGAGCACAAGTAAGAATTGGTTCTTACTTAGCTCGAGCTGCATTGGTGTGATGCATGCCTTGCTTGTTGTCTGACTATAATAATACCTTTTGCAGGTTTGTGCTAAAGGACAGGAACAAGCCAATCATCTTCTCGATGGCTCGTCTTGACCGTGTCAAGAACTTGACTGGTCTGGTTGAGCTGTATGGCCGGAACCCTCGTCTGCAGGAGATGGTTAACCTTGTGGTTGTCTGTGGTGACCATGGCAATCCATCAAAGGACAAGGAGGAGCAGGCTGAGTTCAAGAAGATGTTTGATCTTATTGAGCAATACAACCTGAATGGGCACATCCGCTGGATCTCTGCTCAGATGAATCGTGTCCGCAATGGTGAGCTCTACCGCTACATTTGCGACACCAGGGGTGCTTTTGTGCAGGTAATTAAACGTTGCTTCCTCATGTTGCGTAAGCATCATAGTTGTGTAGTAAATTTATCTGTTCTCACATGCCTCTTGTGTGTGTAGCCTGCTTTCTACGAGGCTTTTGGGCTTACCGTGGTTGAGTCCATGACCTGTGGTCTTCCAACATTCGCAACCGCCTATGGTGGTCCAGCTGAGATCATTGTGCACGGTGTGTCTGGCTTCCACATCGATCCTTACCAGGGTGACAAGGCCTCGGCGCTGCTTGTCGAGTTCTTTGAGAAGTGCCAGCAAGACCCCAGCCACTGGACCAATATCTCCCAGGGCGGGCTTCAGCGTATTGAGGAGAAGTATGCAACTCAGTCACTGATTTCTATTCTTTTAGGTACTATTTTGTAGTACTAACATTATTATTTTACCAATCTTATTCAGATACACCTGGAAGCTCTACTCTGAGAGGTTGATGACCCTCACTGGTGTCTACGGATTCTGGAAGTACGTATCCAACCTCGAGAGGCGCGAGACCCGCCGCTACCTCGAGATGCTGTACGCCCTCAAGTACCGCCCGATGGCTAGCACCGTTCCATTGGCTGTTGATGGAGAGCCCTCGAACAAATGATTTGGTCAACATATGGGCTGAAACCTGAAAGAAGGGAGCATTGAAGTTCTTTTTTGTTCTGTTCTTGGTTCAGAGATGAAGAACAGAGTTTTTCCTAGGCACTGCTCTTTATTAAGATTGATGTGGGAGTTGCTAGTTTCGTTTAGTTGGGGTGAGTCGAGGAATTTGGTGTGTGGTTGGTGCTCTCTTGTTTCTTGGATGTTTACCTATGAATAATAGAACGGCCTTGGTGCCGTTTCTGAAATAATAGTAGCATCCTTGTTTCCAAGAAAATTTCTGTCACTGAAATGCTCATTTCTAGTATTCTCCTCACTTGCATTGCTGCCTCGTCTCTCTCTGAAACTTGTGCATTGTTCACAACAATCTGGGTCTTTTTAGTAACTAAAGCTCAGCTGCATCCGTCTTAGTGACTAAAGCCCGTCGTAGTGACTAAAGCTCGAAGTCCTAACTCATCCCATTTGTTTGTTCCAAACTTGCTGGAATTTGATACAGCCCATATATAGCAAAAATGGCAATTTGAGTGGAAATGTGCAAATGCCAACCGTGGCCATCCGATCCTGCTCGCGTGGAAATTGCGGGCGAGATTTTGGATTTCAGCAGGGCTGCGATTCCAAATCTCAGCGGAAAAAAAGAAAGGTTAAGTAATCATTATCTATCATTCATTAATATTTTAACAACTGTTAAAAAGATTTCAGCGGGGTTGCGATTCCAAATCTCAGCGGAAAAAGTGAAGAGGTAAGTAATCACCGTCTACCATTCATTCATGCTTTAACAGTTGTACAACTGTTAAAAAGAAAAGCATGGAAACATTTCTTAAAAATGAAAAATTTCAGAATTGCTATAGTAATTTCAGTAAATTTCGGTTATTTTGACTGGATTTCATATATTTTGGACCAGTTTGCATTGTTTTTGTTTTGGATTTGGCACCAATTTTTGTGGAGAATTGTGATGTCTTTTATGAGAAAAACATGTGAAAAATTTGCAAAATATATATATATATATATGTATATATATGTATATGTATATATATGTATATATATATATATATATATATATATATATATATATATATATATATATATATATATATATGAAGTTTTTCAGATTCTCAGTGTACATACTCCCACCTCTAATATACCATTTAAACGAATATGTTATACTTCTTTATCACTTTCATTATACTTCAATCATAATTATAAGATACTCCAATACAATATAGTTGAAAAAATTTTATCGAAGCCCTTTATTTTTGCTATGCACACTATTCCATATGCAAAAGGAGTGCATACACAAATTATACTATAAAAGGTGGAGCTTGATGAAATTTTTCATAGAACTCACTTAGGAGTATCTTATAATCAGTATTAGAGTATGTTCAAAAAGATAAAGAGGTATAACAACATCATTTAAGTGGTATACTTAGAGTGAGAGTACATACACCCAGGAGTATGAAACCATTTTCATATATATATATATATATATATATATATATATACACACACTAATTATGTAATTTCTTTACTCCATACATGCATGTTGAATCAAAAGAGCACGAATGTTACCTACAGTAGGGTACTTAGCATGTATAGGCTACGTACTTCCTGCTCTCATCTCTTTCGATCATTGAGCTATTGCCATGATTCTTGGTGCTAGATCATGTTTATGTCAGTTTTGCCATATGTTCTTTTAGCAAGAAGATGTTAGATACCAATCTGAAAATAATTAGTATGTGTAGGTTGCTCTCAGTTCATTTTTGCATCGTTGAGCTTATATATCTATTACTTAGAGGTACATTCCTTTGCCATGGTTCTTGTCAGATAGATACAAGTACTTAAGTAGGAAAGTAACTGGCATGGATTAGATAGATTGATAACTGTTTTCAGTTCTCATCAGGAAAACATCATGTGTAGAAATTTGAAGCATAGAACCAGGCAAGACTAAAATCTTGAGTAAAGTTATCACAAGGCTCGGTTCTAGTATTATCTCCTCATTGCCATGCTACAAGAAAGTAGATCAAGCAGTTCTTCTCAATCAGGTCATGCCTCATGGTTATGGGGTCCTATTAAGGATCTTCTCATTGCCAAATGTAATCGTTAGAATTCGAAAATCAGTCGAAATACTGCCAAATTTTCTAAATTTAGGATCTTTTATGTATAAATACTGTGACGACCCGCATAATTAGCTTAGGGTAACGACAGTAGCGCTGTCACCACACTGGGATAATTACGCGAATCTCGGCATACTAGCTAATCAAAACATCAAGCGCACTCGATATTTTATCAGTTAGCACGCCGTATTCAGAGTGTTGCAACAGAATAATAATTAGAGACTGAATATAAATATATTACAAACTAAGCCACACATGGCTATATGTCTAGTACCATAAGGATATATCAGATCCAAGAGCAAAAAAAAGATATTACATAGATACTATTTACACCAAAAGATTGACAAAGTCGATGCACGGCTACTCATCCCTTCTATCCCTCCTAGTAGAACTCAGCCGCCTCGTCAACCCAACCGTCTGCTTGAGCACCGGAGCCAAACTCTAGAACAGAGGGATTTAGCAAGAGTGAGTACAAAAGTACTGAGCAAGCATTAATACAAATGCAGATATGAATTTTCCTCTCAAATCCAGCCATTTTCTTACCTTTCCTCAAAATCTATTTTTACAGAAAATAGTTTTTTGGTTTTCTTTAAGGGTTGGATATTTTAAATATGAAAACAGCTACTACACTCGTATATGGAGCAGATTTAGCTTCTGTAGCCTCCAATCTAGGAGACATGCTTGAATTCAAGATTTTTAACCCTATGCAGATTCGTATCATTTTTAGCCATAGTGACCCCATCATACGAGGCCCCAAAACGTTTATCACTAATCCAGCATTTTGATCTCCAACCCTGGTAGCCAACGAGTAGTAGTGTCCTCGACTGTCCCCCACATAACCTCATCATATCAGTTGTACCATGCTACCGCAGCAGCATTGATACTCCCTTAGGCTTTAAATATAGCGTCTGATCAACCGCAGTTGATATCGTGTCCTTCACTGGGACTCTCGGCATACCCAGCTTCACACTCCTAGTTAACTACATAATCACTAATGTGGAGATCATAATACTTTCATAGGACAACCTTTTCTGACCGATTTCACTCACTATGGTTGATACTGGAATACGGTCATTGCCCGAGTGTAGTTGATTGACCTTATATTATAGCCTATGTAGAGGACCCCGTCGGCTATTACCTCCTCTTCGGTGTCTTCTACCCACCATACATAAAGATACGAACACATTCCTGGCTCCATTCATTGGATGAGCCAAACATCATTTCCGAAATTCTATTTACCATCTCATCAACTCATTCACAAACCATAGTTCCATCCGAGTTCGATTTAAGGTTTTCAATTACAATATATATTTGTCAATGCAGTGATGATATAGATAAGCATAAAAGCAGTTGAAAACATTTAACAAGACATGATTAAAGGAAAGCTTGCCTGTTTAGGATTGATATACACGACCTCACTCCGATTTGGAAAGAGGCCTTCTGCTGGATTCATTCAGATCTTGAAAGCAAAAAGCATTAACTAGGGCAATTAAGGTGAACAATTTATTCTGGTATCCAACAAATTTTTAATCTGTCGTACAATTTTATCTTGGCACTATTTAATTCATATCAGTTGTCGATTTTTACGTGATCCGCAAGTTGATCAACAAAATCAACGCGGTCCGCCGCACGAATTATTTTTCCTACCCTTTTCCTCTCACTTTTTCTCTCTTCATTTCTCTCTTCCTATTTTCTCCCTCTTTTTCTTTCTTCCTTTTCCCCTTTTCTCTTTTCCTTTCCTTTTTCTCCTGGGCGAGTCCTTGGCTGCTCCTTACTTCCTCTCTTCTCCTCTGCTCAGCCCTTCTCCTCTACTCTCCATTGCGCCTTAGCTCCATTACGGCCGGCACTCCTCCACTTTCTCTACCTGACCGACTCCCTGCTCCCACAGTTGTAGGATCAAGGATAACCGACTAGAGGGGGGTGAATAGGAGGTTTCTAAATTTTTCAATACAATTTAGGAAATACAAAAGATGCTATCAAATTGAGATACAAAAGTGAAGAACACACTAAAATCTCTAGCAATTGCTTAAGATGGTATGTCAATACAAGTGAAGCAAATATACTTGAGAGCACAAGAGACAATGAAGAATATGGTATTAATGAAATGGATTTTCAACAAACAAAAGTACCAAACACAAATAAATAGGAGACAAGGAATTTAACCCGTGGTCTCGGAGACTTGCCGGTCTCCCTACTCCACGTTGAGGTGACTTGAACCACGTCAAGCCGGCTCCACTCGCTTGAGCCTTCCTCGATCACTAGGGTAGTTCTTCCCGCTCCGGTAGGCGAACTCCGGCCTTCACAACTTGCCGGACTTCTCACAATCTCCGTTGAGAAGCTCACCGCTGTCGCCACCAAGCCGTCTAGGAGGCGGCAACCTCCAAGAGTAATAAACCTTGACGCTAGCTTGAGGTCAAATGTCGGTGTCTAAAGGCTCAAACACTAAATGCAACACCCAAACTTGATTCTCACCTCACAAATAGAAATTGAATGCACACTAGAGTGGAGAACACTTGCTAGAGCTCAAATATCATCAATGAGGACCAAGAGGTGCTCTAGAATGCAGTGGGGAGGTATTTATAGCCTCCACCAAACTTTCTAGCCGTTGGAGCTCGAATCTGCAGAAAATCTGTTTTTAGGTGCTACGCCCATGTAGGACCCAGTAGCACCGAGCTCCACTTCAACGGCTAGAACAAAGGCATTTAATGCACTTGCCGAGACCGTTATAGGTCCGTGCTACCGCCCAACTAGGGCGGTAGCACCGGCTCCATTTCTTTTCTTTGTTCAAAACACACTTCTCTCGAAATATAGCACGGGTGAGGTCCGTGCTACCAAGGTCCGTAGCACCGCCACCAAAGTTGATAGCACCGGATACCAAAAGCTTAAGAAAAGTGCTTCTCGGAATTTTTACACGGGTTAAGGTCCGGTGCTACCAAGGTCCGGTAGCACCGCCATCTTAAGCGTAGCACCGCCACTAAATCACCCATAAACACACCCTCGTGATTTTCACACGGTGAAGTCCGTGCTACCGTGATCCCGTAGCACCGGCCGCCATGGGCGGTAGCACCGGGTTACAAATCGCCCAAAAACCTCTTCTCTGGAATTTTCACACCGGCTGTTGAGCTGGTGCTACCGCTCATCCGGTAGCACCGCGCTGCCATAGGTGGTAGCACCGGATTTCCAGAGATTTGAATTATCTTAAGGTTTTTCAAAGATGAAACTTATCTAATATTGGGCAACTAATTTGAATATGCATATTGAGCCTTCAAACCCTTAAATGACATTAAGATAAGCGTCAAGATCCCTCTTAATAGTACGGCCCTAAATCTAGTAAACCAATCTTTCTTCCAAACTCCAAGATCGTCAAAGGACTAGAAAAGAGCCTTATAAATATACCTTTATATGATCTTGACATATTGCTTGATTGGCTTGAACATTCCTTGGTATTTCCATGATCATTAATCTTGGAATCGACCTACTTTCAATATTCTCAACAAAAGCATTAGATCATATAGCAAAGTTGTCATTAATTATCAAAACCAAAACATATCGGGTGCCTAGATGCTTTCAATCTCCCCCTTTTTGGTAATTGATGACAACCCATAGTGATAGTTTGAAATTGTTTTTAGGTGAACAAAAGGGAATTTTTGCTTCAAGTGATTAGGAATCAATAAGTTTTCTTTGCCTTTCGAAGCAAGAAAGGAGTATAAAACATGATATATATTTTTAAAGAAATACTCCCCCTAGAGATGTGCATGTTAATTGCAAGTAGATGATTTGTACATTTAAACAAAAATTTGACAGAGTTTTGTTTAATAATTGAGCCCGTGGATAAACAAATGAGGGTATTAAAACAACAATATGATATTGCAATATGCAAGAGCATGAGAATATTTTAAAGCAACCATAAGTATTACAAATATTTAACCACGACAAGTTGAAACAAACATACACAGCAACAAAAGTATCAACCAAAACAAACATAAGTTTCTAGTTTCTCTTCTGTTCACTTTCACTTCTCCCCCTTTGGCATCAAATACAAAAAGATCGTCGAGAAGCTCAAGAAGATGGAGGAGCCGGAGGAGGCGGAGTAGATGGAGGTGCACGAGATCCCGAGCGCTGATAGACAATAGGGAGCGATGAGTGAAGCTCGGAGATGGAGGAATCAATGGAATCCAGACGACCTCGGACCTCCTCAACCATCTGCCTAGACTGCGACTGCTGCTCCTCCAGCCGTGAGAAACCACTCATCATGTCAGATCTCATGCTGGCTAGACTGCTCATGAGGTCAGTCCTCAAACTGTCCAAGAACTGATCATGAGAAATATGCTGAGATGGAGGGACCTTTGAGGCAGCTGGGATATCCTGATGTTGAGGCTGCTGGGATGAAGATTGATCCCGCTGACTAATGGTCTGAGGAGCAGCCTCACGGGGTTGGTATGGCTTGTGGACACCGCCACATCCTCCTCGAAACACAATCACTCTCTTGATTATCATCATAATGAATGGAGCAAAGTAGATTCTTTTACCTTTGTCACAAGCAGATGAAGCCATTTCTTTGATCATAAAATCCACCACATCAAACTTATTTCTGTTCATGATTTTAGCTAGAATATTCCAGGCATATCCTCTGATTTCATCATAGTTTCCGCTCTTAGGATGGATTGTAACTCTAACAATTCTATTTATTAGACTGGCAGAAGGAAGCAGATGCGCCATTTTACCTGGACGCTTGACTGAAGCTGAAGGTTCATAGAACTCAAACTTTCTGGCGAGGGGAATGACTCTATCACTGTGCACTCTGGGATACCCACTGTGATGAATGCCCCAAGCTTCCTCAATTTCACTCTTGGTGACTGTGTGCACTACGGCATCTGTCATCCAAGTTATGCTCTCATGTGATTCAGAGACATGCAATGTAGCATAAAATTGTCTGATTAGATCTTCATTATAATCACACCTTTTACTAACTAAGTCTGACAGTCCCGCACCATGAAATAACTCAGGGACTCCAACAAACAGAGGAATTTTTCTAATGTGCTCCCAGTTTATCCATTTGTGATCAGCAAATTCCTTTTCTTTGTAAATCTCATAAAAAACTTTCTGCTGAAATAAAGTTCTGAATTTATCCTCAGTGGCAGTCCTAGGCAACAAGTATTGATTTGCTGTTCTCAAGGAGAAATATGTGTCACCTTTGATTGTCTTCAAATTTACCGAAGGATCGAAGTCATCAAGGTTTTCTTCTTCTTCGGTCTCTTCTCCACTTTGAGATTTATCTATATCCATAGAGTCACTAGCTTCTTCAGTTTCTGACACACATTGTTTGCCCTTGGATTTCTTGGAGTTGTCACCAGTTTCTTGCCTAACCTTCTGTCGGACTTCACGATGTCTTGAAGCTATTGGAATGTTGTCTTCACTGTCGGAGTCTTGAGGAAGAGGAGGAGGAGCTCGTCCTCTATTTGCAGCTACTTTAACGTAAGACCCGGAGCCACGAGTCTTAGGCATGATTACTGGATACAAAAGAGATTTTCAAGGATTAAGATCAAAGGATATACCCCAGACACTTAGAGTTTTGTAAAGAAAATTGCAATCTGTGAGCAGTTTATCTGCAAATCTGGTGCTACCGCCTATACAAACCCGGTAGCACCGGACCATGGGCGGTGCTACCGCACAGGGACCAGTAGCACCGGCCAGATACAGTTTTGAGCAAAATTTGTTTGAATTCATAATTTAACTGATTTGATTCAGGAAAAGTCTACTAATAGCAAGAATATCCTTCATCAAATACATTTTAACCACAAATTTTAACAAATTTCCACACATTTTGCTGATTTTTCACAAAACCCTAAAAAGGAATAACGATGATGCTAGGGCATAAAGAACCGATGAAATTTGATCAAAAGAAGGTACCTTTGAGAGAGGATCGAGTGAAGATCAAACGGGTGGAGAGAAAACTTGATTTCTTCGGATGATTTTGAAGAAATTTGAGAGGGGAAACAAAAGGGATAACGGGAAGAGAGAGAAAAGAGAGAGAGCGGTGTGAAGAAGGAGGAGGGAACGGTTGCACCGCACTTGGCTTAACCCCCAGAACCCGATAAATCCGGTGCTACCGCGGATTTTCTGGTTGCACCGGTCTCCGGTGCTACCGCTCTTGTATGAGCGATGCTACCGGGAAAGCAGACAAGACAGAGATAAATACCCAAAGAAATCAACATTTTCAATAAAACTTTGATATATATTTTATAAGACATACAATTGCATCCAAAATTTATAGAATCTCAAGTTTTATGGCTTAATTAAGATTCAACCTTATTTTTGAAACAAACAATATTGTTTGAGATTCAAGATGTAATAATCATATGAAGAGCTCTCCCTCAACAAGTGCTATATTAAATAAAATTGAAAGATATTTAACAAAGCAACAACAGAATTAACCAATCAATCTTCAAGCGAGATTAAAGGAAAAACTCAAACCACATTGGAGATGTCTATGACATTTAATTCATTCCTCAATTTACAAAACCAGGCTTCATCTAAAGGCTTGGTTAAGATATCCGCTAATTGATCTTCGGTTCTAATGTGACTAATCACTATATCTCCTTTGCTAACATGATCTCTCAAGAAATGATGACGGATTTCTATATGTTTAGTTCTTGAGTGTTGGACCGGGTTGTTGGCTATTTTAACGGCACTTTCGTTATCATATAAAAGAGGCACATTTTTAAAATCTATTCCATAATCCATTAAAGTTTGCCTCATCCATAATAATTGAGCACAACAACTACCGGCGGATATGTATTCGACTTCGGCGGTGGATAGAGCTACGGAATTTTGTTTCTTGGAGAACCAAGAAATAAGGGATCTACCTAGGAATTGGCAATTTTCGGAGGTGCTTTTTCTATCCACTTTGCAACCCGCATAATCCGAGTCCGAATATCCAATTAAATCAAAACTAGCACCTTTAGGATACCATAACCCTATATTTGAGGAATGCTTTAAATATTTTAGAATTCTCTTAACCGCTACTAAATGACATTCTTTAGGGGAAGCTTGAAAGCGAGCACACATGCACACACTAAACATAATATCGGGCCTAGATGCGGTGAGATAAAGTAGAATACCAATCATAGAGCGATAAAGTTTTGAGTCTACCGGTTTACCTTCCTTATTTAGATCAAGATGCCCGTTGGAAGCCATTGGAGTCTTGATGGGCTTCGAGTCTTCCATACCAAATCTTTTTAGCAAGTCTTTCACATATTTGGTTTGACTCAAGAAGGTCCCATTCTTGAGTTTCTTGATTTGAAGTCCAAGGAAGAAGCTTAATTCTCCAATCATTGACATCTCAAACTCTCTAGACATCATGTCACCAAATTTTTTGCAAAAGTCTTCGTTAGTAGAACCAAATATAATATCGTCAACATAGATTTGACATACAAAGAATTCTTCATCAATAATCTTTGTCAAGAGTGTTGTATCAACCTTCCCAATTTTGAACCCTTTAGAAAGTAGAAAATCTCTAAGTCGCTCATACCATGCTCTAGGAGCTTGTTTGAGATCATATAGCGCCTTAGAGAGTTTGTAAACATGGTTAGGATATTTAGGGCTTTCAAAACCGAGAGGTTGTTCAACAAATACCAACTCGGAAATTTCTCCATTTAGAAAAGCACTCTTTACATCCATTTGAAATAATTTAATATCAAAACAAGATGCAAAAGCAAGTAAGAATCTAATGGCTTCTAATCTAGCCACGGGAGCAAAGGTTTCACCAAAATCCAAACCTTCAATTTGAGTAAATCCTTGAGCTACCAACCGGGCCTTATTTCTTACCACAATACCATTTTCATCTTGTTTGTTTCGGAATACCCACTTTGTACCTATTACATTGTGCTCCTTGGGCCTTTCCACTAAAGTCCAAACATCATTTCGGGCAAAGTTATTGAGTTCTTCATGCATTGAATTTGCCCAATCCGGATCATCTAGATTTCTATGTGAGTAGGTTCAAAAGAAGATACAAAGGAGTAATGTTTGCAAAAAGAAGCGACGCGAGATCGAGTTTGAACACCCTTACTAACGTCACCCAATATTTGATCTATTGGATGATCTTTGGAGAGCCTATGATGAACTCTTTGAGGTAGAGTATGCGTTTGTTGATCACACTCCTTTTCATCCACATCAATAGGTTGAACTTGACTTGACGTAGCGGAAGTGGAGGGTTCAACTTTAGTGGATGAGGGTGTATCTTGTTTATCCTCCTTTGGTTTTATGTCTCCAAGTGTCATGTTCTTCATTGCTTCTCTTAAACCTTCTTCACCTACATCATCCAAGTTTTCTTGCTCTTCTTGAGAGCCGTTAGTTTCATCAAACTCAATATCTGTAAGGACCCGAATCCACTGATTCGAACCCACTGTGTTTACCGCACTAGTCCCAGGATCAACGCTAGTGCACACAGCTCAACATTGGTACATATCACATCATACTCAACGATAATAAAATAATAGTTCATTTATTGATATAGCTAAATGTATGATCTTATGACCAACTTACATTATTAAGCCACGCAGGGCAAGACTGAAAATATAAGCTAATAATTAAGCAGCGGACAGAAGAAAACGTAGATAGCTCATCAGTTCACCACAAGCAACCGACAAGGTTCGGACCCTAATGACTCGTGTCCTCTTGGACTTCTTCTTCCAACACAGGTGTAGATTCTTCAACTGTTGATTATTGTTGTTGGCAAGGGTGAGTACTTTAAGCACTCAACAAGTTGTGCACAGAATGCAATTCTATGTAACTATATGCAAGGCTTATTCCAATGGATAGGCTATCATGGCTATTTTGCAATAAGCAGCATTTATGAACAAATATAATAAATAGATTATAAAGACTGTAAAACAAATAACAATAGTAAATAAATTCAGTATTTCTCAAGTAAACTAAGTTTCCAATCCTAAGTCAAATTCCATCTTCCATATGGCATACCGCCATCCCAACCAGTTGTCCATTTAATTAAACTAACCCTTAACTGTAATTACCGAGCATTGCTCAATACCGCGAGCACGGCTATCCGAATAGTTTCACACTCTGCAGAGGTTATGCACTTTACCCACGTGATACAACCAAACACCACCAAGGCGAGTGATTATAACAAAGCCTTTATAATG
The DNA here is from genome assembly GCA_036346275.1 of Otatea glauca. Taxonomy (NCBI): domain Eukaryota; kingdom Viridiplantae; phylum Streptophyta; class Magnoliopsida; order Poales; family Poaceae; genus Otatea; species Otatea glauca. The sequence continues at coordinate 37,218,853 of CM070715.1, read as the reverse complement.
CGCTGGCTTAATCCGATACTACCCGCTAAGGTTTCAACACTGGTGGGACTGGTTACCACATCCAGGGCCCCCCTCTTGCGCCATGTGAATTACTCCATAACTCGGGAACTCACAACGACCACGATAGTACCAAAATTAAGACATTGGAAATTACTCAGCTAGGCTGGCCCATACCAGACATGTGGTTGCATGATTGACTCGGGTCAAAGGCTTGCAAGGTTAAGTCCTTAGTGTGATCAGGGCAAGACATCCACATACCCTCTACCCATCGGGCCCACCTTGGCATACTCGCCCCTTGTCACTTGCCCCAATCTAAGTGATTATCACCCAGTTGATTACCAAGCACCACGTGCCATCAACAATTCAACATCGTTGCGTGACATGACTCGCCACAACAACTCAATCTCATCGTGTGATCTCACATGACACACAAGTTCATAACATTGTTCCATATTCCATTAATCAAGATTATTTATCAATGATTCTGACACATGTGATGACGTGGAAAGGCTAAGCAACTAATACGGACTAATCCTCCAATGTTGATTATAATTATTAACCAACTATATTTAACCAATCTAGGGTGACAATGGATCATGGCATACAATGACAAGGTAGGGTATAGATCAATCTGGTATATTAGCTAAGCCCAATCTAATTTGAAACAATTGTATACTTGAAATATATGCAATAGGGTAAAACAAATATAGCAATTTTATAAACATGGGTTCAACATGATCAAAGCACAACTTGCCTTGGAATAGGTCCTGATCTGGTTCTGGAACTTGCTCTTGAGTTGCTGGATCTTCCTCCAAGCGTCACACAATTCAACGCTCACGCTGCATCAAGGGAAAAGCAAATAAATACCAAAACAGAGAGAAAATGAACTCCAAAAATCAAATAAAATTCACCATTAAATAGATCTCAATTTTAAAATTTTTTAGAAATTTGAATCACTCAAATCCGAGTTAAATTGCAAAAGATATAGCCTTTTGAAGTTTGAAATAAATACTGAAATTAACAAAAGTCGAAAATCGAAATGATTTATTTTTAAATCGAAAAATAGATTATTGCGTCATCATGACGGCACGCTGACGTCAGCCCTGGCGCCAGCCAATCAGAGCTTGCCACGTGGTCCTGGTGCATAGACTCGGTCCATGGCTTGGATCTGGTCCACCGTGGACCGGGTCTATGGCGCTGGTACCTGTGCCCGCCACGCGGCACAATCTGGTTGGTTGCACGCACCGCTCGATCTGGTCCGAGGAAAACGAATCGAACGGTCACTGATGGCTCGAGACGTGGCAGCGCATCAACCAACAGATCTAGATCCGACGGCTCAGAACTTCTGGATCCGGCGATGGCTACGCGACGGCGAGTTCTTACCGGCAGCGAAGAAGAAGACCGGGGTAGCGGCGTTCCGGCGAGATTCTGGCGACGAGACGCTGCGGTTCTGCGCGGCGCGGTCCGGCGAACTTGATGATGGCACCGGTGGCGGCGGAGACCCAACGGCGGCGACGAAACCGAGCGAGAAACTCTCACGGTCCGAACCCCACTCCGGCGAGCTCCCGAGCACGCTCCTCGACCGATCTTGCGAAACCTTACCGATCAAAAGCTGCGGCGCACAAGGATGAACCTCGGGTACTTGCTCCCCCCTATTTATAGCCTCGGAACACGCGCTCACAAGGAACCCTAGATCCTCCCGGCGGCGAAGGCGTGTCGGCGGCGGACTCCGAGTCCTTCGCGGAGACGACAACCCCCAGCCACCCGATCTGCTACCAACGGCCCGGATCACTCCTGGCACGATACGATCTGAACCGATCTTTCCAAATCTAACGGCGCGATCTTATCCTTCCCGATCGATGCGATCACGAACGGCACCGCCCGATCTTGATCTGACGGTCAGGACGCGAGCACTGATGTGGCGATCTCTGGGCCACTGGATGGGAATCGAACGACTACGAGCTAGGGTTTCTGGGAGACAGTCTTCGCGGGCTGACTGGGCCGCACCGACGCAGGCCTCAAGCACACAGTGTTGGGCTTCGGCCCAACACTGTTCCAAGGTATTTTTAAAACTTTATTAATTTAAATAATTCTAGGAATTCATTTAATTAGTTTTAGGCAAATAAATTATCAGGAAAAATCCCAGAAAAATCTCAAAAATACTTTGAGACATTCTGGACTCAAATGAAATATTTTTGGCAAAACTTTATTTTAACTTTGCACAGATTTAAATAAATTTGAACAAAAGGTCAATATTCATAATTTAAAATTAATTCAAATAAATCCAGAAAAATCCAAATAAATTCCAGAAAATCATAAATGCACATTTAAGCAATAAAATAATATTTGAGCAAATTTTGGGATGTTACAATATCGCAAGTTTCTTCCACAAAACCTTTATTTTTGTTAAATACACGATAGGCTTTGCTATTTGAAGAATATCCAAGCAAGAAGCCTTCATCACAACGACTTTGAAATTTTGAAAGTCGAACACCCTTTTTCAAGATGTAGCATTTACAACCAAAAACTCGAAAATAAGAAATATTTGGTCTTCTTCCAATGAGAAGCTCATAAGAGGTCTTTTTCAAGAGACGATGCAAATAAAGCCTATTAGTTGCATGGCAAGCGGTATTAATGGCTTCCGCCCAAAAACTATCGGAGGTGCCATACTCATCAAGCATAGTTCTTGCCATTTCAATTAATGTTCGATTTTTCCGCTCCACAACTCCATTTTGCTCCGGAGTGTAAGTAGCGGAAAGTTCGTGCTTTATTCCAAATTCATCACAATAATCTTCAATTTTTGTATTTTTGAACTTGGAACCATTGTCACTACGAATCTTCTTAATTTTAAAATCAAATTCATTTTGAGCCCTTTTTGCAAAGTTTTTAAAGATACCGGAGGTTTCGGATTTATCATCTAAAAAGAATACCCACGTATACCTTGAAAAATCATCAACAATGACCAAACAATAAGAATTTCCTCCAATGCTCTTATAGGTTGTTGGGCCAAACAAATCCATATGTAAGAGCTCTAATGGTCTAAATGTGGACATGATAATTTTTGAAGGATGAGAGCTAGCAACTTGTTTTTCGGCTTGACAAGCACTACAAAGTCTATTTTTCTCAAACTTCACATCTTTCAAGCCCACAACTAAATCATTTTTGAAAAGCTTTTTGAGTTGGATCATCCCAACATGAGCTAGTCTTCTATGCCATAACCATCCTAGGGATTTCTTTGCAATTAAGCAAGTTTGAAGACATGACTCATTTGAGGTGAAATCAACTAAATATAAGTTTCCAAATCTAAAACCTTTGAACACTAAAGAATTATCATTTTCTTTAGAAATCACTACACCATTCTTAGAAAACATGCAAGAAAGACCTAGATCACAAATTTGAGCAACCGATAACAAATTAAAATTTAAGGTTTCTACCAAAGAAACATTTGAAATAAAAAGGTCATTTGAGATAGCTATTTTACCCAAACCCAATACCTTTCCTTTACTATTGTCACCAAATGTGATCTTGTCGTTTTGCCCATCTCCTACTTCAAAGGTGGTGAACATCTTCCGGTCACCGGTCATATGTTGAGTGCATCCACTATCCAACACCCAATGCCGTCCGCCGGTCTTGTAGTTCACCTACAAAAGAGAATCAAGTTCTTTTAGGTACCCAAATTTGTTTGGGTCCTTGGAGGTTAGTAACCAAGGCTTTGGGCACCCAAATGGCATTCTTTTTACGGCCAAGTATAGGAGTGCCAACAAACTTAGCAATTATTTTGCCAAAACTATCTTTCTTAAGAACATAACAAAAGTCATAAATATTATTTTTAGTTGTTTTATCCAAAGTACAATTATTTGCTAGATGCCCTACCTCATGACATTTGTAACAAAACTTCCCATTTGATTTAACAAAACGAGGAGCTTTGTTATTAATCTTTTTGCCCTTCTTAGGAACATATCCTAGTCCTTCTTTATTGTAGGAGCATCTTTGGCCATTCAAGATTTTATTTAAAGTGTCTTTACCCTTGAAACATCTATCAAGACTTTTACTAAGTTTGTTTACTTGTTCCTTAAGTTCATTATTTTCTACTACTAGGTTTTCATGGCATGAAGTAGAACTAGAGCATGATATTGATGGCATATCAAATAAATCATCACAAGAGGTAGATATGCTAGTTTTTGATATACAACACGAATCTATTTCTAAGCAAGATATATCATCAATAATTTTGCAACTTATCCCTATATCATTTTGAGGCTTTGAATGGTCCTTAGCAAGAAGAGTCTCATTAGCTTCCATTAGCTCCTCATAAGAGTCTTTGAGAGAAAGATATTCTTTTCTCAAAGCTTTATGTTTAGACTTTTCTTTTCCAAGATACTCATCCAAGTCCTCAAGCATATCCATTAATTCATTATAGGAGGGTTCATCATCATTTGTGTTTACCTTAAAATCTCATTTAGCCATAAGACATAAGGGAGTGACGAAAGGTGATGAGGTCTCCTCAATAGCAATTCCGGCAAGACCCTTCTTCTTTGGAGGTGTATCATCCTCGGAAGAGTCGGAGTCCGAATGTTCTTCCTCGGAGTTCCATTCTCCAATGTGAGCCTCGCCCTTTCCATCTCTATTCAACTTCTTGAAGAGCTTCTTCTTCCCATGAAAGAACTTCTTCTTCGGAGGGGACTTGTTTTTGTCGTCCCTTTTCTTTGGACATTTCGAGGCAATATGTCCCTTCTCATCACATTCATAGCACCGAATATTGGCATACCGGTTGGTGCTAGAATATTGTCCCTTCTTGAATTTTTAGGACCACTTGTGCTTGAGCGTCTCTTCATGAATTTTCTCATTCTTCTCACAAGAAGGGTCATTTCCTCCTCGGTGTCTTCGTCATCATCGGAGTCATTGATCATTTCATCACTTGACTCCGCCTTCGCCTTGAAAGCGATGTTCTTCTTCTTCGATGAGCTTTGCTCCAAAAGTTCTTCCTTGTCCTTCTTGTAAAGCTCATTGGTTATGAGATTTCCAAGAAGTCCGCTAGCGCATTCTTGGCAATTCCGGTGAGTTGAGAAACAACGTCACCAAGGTCTCATATTTTTCCGGAAGAGCCCTAAGCATCTTACGAACAATGTCAAAATCGGTTAGTGATGCTCCAAGGCTCTTGAGCTCATTTACTATGTTGTTCAACCGTGAATACATCTCATTGATGTTTTCATGAGGCAACATAATAAAACTCTCATATTTGATTCAAGCATATGCAATTTGGCTTCCTTGACCGAGGATGTCCCCTCATGAATTTCCGAGAGGGTCGTCCAAATCTCATGAGCGGTTTCAAGATTGCTCACTCGATTGAACTCATCCGCGTTCAAGGCTCCAAAAAGAGCATTCATAGCTTGAGCATTAAGATGAGTGTTTCGCTCCTCTTGGTCATTTGTGAGTGTGGGATTAACCCCTGAGTGAAACCCTCAACTACAATTCTCCATATGCTTGGACTCATGGCCTTAAGATAAACGGTCATACGAATTTTCCAATAAGCATAATTTGTACCATAAAAAATGGCGCCTTGCCTATTGACACCCCATCGCTAGCCATCCTTACTCTCTAGGCGGTGAAGCCCCAAAAGAGAGTCCAAGGTCTGATACCACTTGTAGGATCAAGGATAACCGACTAGAGGGGGGGTGAATAGGAGGTTTCTAAATTTTTCAATACAATTTAGGAAATACAAAAGATGCTATCAAATTGAGATACAAAAGTGAAGAACACACTAAAATCTCTAGCAATTGCTTAAGATGGTATGTCAATACAAGTGAAGCAAATATACTTGAGAGCACAAGAGACAATAAAGAATATGGTATTAATGAAATGGATTTTCAACAAACAAAAGTACCAAACACAAATAAATAGGAGACAAGGAATTTAACCCGTGGTCTCGGAGACTTGCCGGTCTCCCCTACTCCACGTTGAGGTGACTTGAACCACGTCAAGCCGGCTCCACTCGCTTGAGCCTTCCTCGATCACTAGGGTAGTTCTTCCCCGCTCCGGGTAGGCGAACTCCGGCCTTCACAACTTGCCGGGACTTCTCACAATCTCCGTTGAGAAGCTCACCGCGCACAATCGCCACCAAGCCGTCTAGGAGGCGGCAACCTCCAAGAGTAATAAACCTTGACGCTAGCTTGAGGTCAAATGTCGGTGTCTAAAGGCTCAAACACTAAATGCAACACCCAAACTTGATTCTCACCCTCACAAATAGAAATTGAATGCACACTAGAGTGGAGAACACTTGCTAGAGCTCAAATATCATCAATGAGGACCAAGAGGTGCTCTAGAATGCAGGTGGGGAGGTATTTATAGCCTCCACCAAACTTTCTAGCCGTTGGAGCTCGAATCTGCAGAAAATCTGTTTTTCCGGTGCTACCGCCCATGTAGGACCGGTAGCACCGAGCTCCACTTCAACGGCTAGAACAGTGCATTTAATGCACTTGCCAGAGACCGTTACAGGGGTCCGGTGCTACCGCCCAACTAGGGCCGGTAGCACCGGGCTCCATTTCTTTTTCTTTGTTCAAAACACACTTCTCGGAAATATAGCACGGGTGAGGGTCCGGTGCTACCAAGGTCCGTAGCACCGCCACCAAAGTCTTGATAGCACCGGATACCAAAAGCTTAAGAAAAGTGCTTCTCTGGAATTTTTACACCGGGTTAAGGTTCGGTGCTACCGAAGGTCCGTTAGCACCGGGCCACTAAATCACCCATAAACACACCCTCTGTGATTTTCACACCGGACTGAAGTCCGGTGCTACCGTGATCCCGGTAGCACCGGGCTGCCATGGGCGGTAGCACCGGCTACAAATCGCCCAAAACCTCTTCTCTCGAATTTTCACACCGTTTGTTGAGCGGTGCTATCGCTCATCCATAGTAGCACTGCTTGCCATAGGCGGTAGCACCGGATTTCCAGAGATTTGAATTATCTCAAGGTTTTTCATAGATGAAACTTGTCTAATATTGGGCAACTAATTTGAATATGCATATTGAGCCTTCAAACCCTTAAATGACATTAAGATAAGCGTTAAGATCCCTCTTAATAGTACGTCCCTAAATCTAGTAAACCGATCTTTCTTCCAAACTCCAAGATCGTCAAAGGACTAGAAAAGAGCCTTATAAATATATCTTTATATGATCTTGACATATTGCTTGATTGGCTTGAACCTTCCTTGGTATTTCCATGATCATTAATCTTGGAATTGACCTACTTTCAATATTCTCAACAAAAGCATTAGATCATATAGCAAAGTTGTCATTAATTATCAAAACCAAAACATATCGGGTGCCTAGATGCTTTCAACAGTCGGTTCTCCCCTGCACCTCTTCCTCGCCAGCTACTCCCTCCATCCGGCCGAACTCCCAGCTGCGGCTTCTTCTCCCTCTCCTCCGGCCCGGTGCTGGCCCTGCCCGCGACTCCTACCCGCACAGCCTGCTCCAACCCGACCGGCTCCTCTACAGCTTCCTCTGCGCCGCCTCTCTTATGCGCCTCCTCTCCTGCGACACTACTCCCCTCGGCCGGATCCTCTTCCCGCGGTTGCTCCTGGCTCTCTACTCTCCTCCCTTGCCGATGCGGCTCCAGTCCGGCTACTAACCTGGCGCACCGTGGCTCTGCCTTCCTGCGGCTCAGCGTCGGCGCTAGTTGCAGCTTCCTCCTCTACCGCAGCTTCCCGCTCAGCTCGGCAGCTGAGCCGGCTTCTCCACGACTTCTCCTCTACCCAGCTTCTACTGGTTCATTGATGCTACCTAGGGTTCTACCCTTTTCGGTTTTTGTCACATATTTGGTCTTGATGTTTTACTGATTGATGATTAACAGAGGTGGTCTATGATGATCGTTGGGTGGTTCTAACACAAGAAAGGAGAAGCTACAACCCCTCACTGCTCTAATGGCTGCCCCCAACGACTGAGACTACAAGGGGAAGACCCGATCTATCTCCTACCCTACCACATTGCCTAGCTACTGCCTCGATCTACTCACTGCACATGATATCCCGCACTGTAGCTATTACTAATGCTACTGACATTGTGCACAAGAGGGTTGGTTGGGGATGAAGCTAGCTGCTGATGAGGTTGAGGTTGATGATGAGATGAAGAATGTGAGATTGGCCTCCTGCTTCTGGAAGCCTTCACTTCACTTCTCTTCTGGATGTTCTCTGGACTACCTCTTCTGGGTGATCTCCTCCCCTTCTCTTCTGGATGATCTCCTCCCATTCACCTCCTTCCAGAGAGCTTCCACCCGCTTGTGTTCTTAGTTGTTCTTGTGTTGGAACAATGGGAGCACTGACTAGATGGCTTCGGTTTGTGTGTGAGGGAAATGGGAATGAGCTGGCTGCGAATGGCTCTCTCGGTTGGAAAAAGGCTGGCTTTATTTACCTCTCTGTGAGCACAAAGGCCATATTGCCCTTGGGTTCTTACTGTCCCCTATTAGCTCTAAGGTCTCTTCGGTCATTTCTCACTCATTTTACTAACGGTACCCCCAACTGTACCATGTAAGATCCTAATTGTCAAATGATGAACCCCAGTTGTAAGATCGAGGATGCCGACTAGAGGGGGGTGAATAGGCGGTTTTAAAAATTTATAGCTAAATACTCTTTTAGCCAAAATATAGAATTAATGCAGAAGCGATAAACTAAGGTTTTGACAATTTAAACCTAAATCAAATAGGCTTACTAAGTGCACTAGCTAATTATGTCTTTACTCAAGGATACACAATCCTAAAGGCAATTAAGCAATTTAATTCTACGAATGTAAATTGCAACAATGTAAATAGAGAATTGCAAGCAAACACAAAGAGACACACCGATGTTTTACCGTGGTGTTCGGAGACTTGCCGGTCTCCCCTAATCCACATTGAGGCAAGCCCAAACCACTTTGGACTGGCTCCACGAATTGAGCACTCGTCTCGAATCCACTAGTGGTAGATCTTTCCCCCTTCGGGCAGGTGAGCTCCGACCTTCACAACTTTGCCGAGCCTTCTCATAATCTCCTTAAGAAGATCACCGCGCACGACGCCTCCACACGCCGTCTAGGTGTCGGCAAACACCAAGAGTAATAAGTCAAACCCTCTAGCTTGAGCTCCACCAAGTACAACATGTGTACAATGGTGATCACCAAGTGCAACACATGCACAAGGCTTTCCTCAAGTGCAACACATGCACAAGAGGCTCTCAATCCTCTCCTAATTACAATATATGCAATTAGAGCTCACTCTTAGCTTAAAAACCACATGGAAGAGAGCAACACATGCAACATCTCCCAAAAGACTCTCAATAAGTCCAACAACAAGAAAATGTCAGCCCCAAGGCTCCTTTTATAGCCTCTTCAAAGAAAACTAGCCGTTGGGGGTAAAATAGACATTAAATACACTGAAACTAGCCGTTGCTACAGTACTCCGGGCAATACCGCCCATCTAGGATCGGCACTACGGTCTTTTAACTCAAAAACACCTTCTCTGGCAAATAACTACCACAAGTAGGGGCGGTAGTGCTACCCGAGTGGCATTACCGCCCATGCAGGGGCGGCACTATCACGTTTTGCTGTCGAAAAAATGTCATAACTTTTTCCTCCGAACTCTGATTTAGGTGATCTTAGACTCTATGCGAAGCTTATCACGAGGGCTACAATATCCATCCATTTTCAAGATTTAAGAAACCATAGATATTTTTAAATATCACAAAAACAAAATTCTAATGTAGTCATTCAAATCTAAAATCTGATTTTTCGAAATCCCTCACATAGACTTGATCAAAGGCATGGCTAAAAGCTAGCAAGAGTCAATAAGATCAAATATTGAGCCATTTGATGATCAACTCATGATCAAAACAATTTTTCAAAAAACATTTGCAAAATCTAATCATATGCTCCAATATTAAATACATGAACACTAATATTTTACAAAACACATCTGCAAATATAAATCTTGCAAACAAGAGCAATTAAGATCATATCTTTGAGCCATGTGATGATCAACACATGATCAAACCTATTTGCAAACACATTTTCAAACCCTATTCACATGCTCCAAGATAAGATTCAATTAAACCAACAATTTTTTGCAAAAACACATTTTGCAAACACAAAGCATAAATCCTTCTTAGCCTTGTGATGATCAACACATGATCAAATCACAAGCTAAAACTCCGATGCATGAGCTCTCTATTTGCAACACATGTAAATATCTAGCTCCATATAAACAACCACTTAAAACAACTTGTATAAGCTATCTCCCTTTTGTACTACATGCAAATCCATAGTTCTATGCAAAAACCAAATCAAGATTCAATAAGAAGCAAGCATGAGCTCCCTTATTTGCAACACATGCAAATACTTAGCTTATGCAAGAACTAATCAAGAGAGTGAGCTAGAGTGAACCAGATTGAATTCATCAACACATGATGAAGCTCAAGCTATAAGACTCGACCCCTTTTAATAGTACGACAACCTATAATAGCAACCCGATCCCACATCCAAACACCGAGACCGGTAAAAAACTAGGAACACATCCTTAGCCCTAGCTAGTTATACCTTTGCCTCTTGCAACCACTTGGAGCTTTCATGATGACCGATCATCTTCTCTCCAAGTCGGGATCTTCATCTTGATGCTTATCAACACATGATGACGTACTTATCCCATTTATCCATCTCGACCTTGGACTTAACCTATTTCAAACTCATTGAAAGTGTTAGTCCAAAACACATGGTTGTCTCAATCATCAATGCACTCCATTAACACATAATGGATTCTCCCAAAATCCTTTGATCTTTTCCTTCGATGATTGATCACAGCCCAAAGTCAATTGATTGAAAAATTAATTATGTCTCAAGTATACTAATGCAACTAATGCTTCATATACACAAGAACTTTCGATTGCCTAGGATCAACAAAGTGAACCATCAACACATGACTAGTTCTTTGTTGATTGAATGGCAACCGAACACAATTTAAATTGTCATGAGTATATATTAACTACACAAGTTTCATATACTCAATTCGATGAAATCTAAAAGTAATGATCCAATTTATATGGAGTGGTGGAAAGGGATCAATACTCTTAAGACCATTAATTACAGAATAAACTCCGTTAGATGTGTGCATACAAATAATTGAACTTGAGTCAATATGCACATATTCAATTTTTATTGCTTTTGAGTTTATCCTATATTGCCATGAGTACACTACAACTACACAAGTTAAATATACTTAAGGGGTTGTTTCAAAGTAACGATCCTTGATATAGAAAGATGAATTAGATCAATACTATTGAAACATTAAGGTAAAGTATGAACTCCCCCTAAATGTGTGCATTCATGTATATATAAAATTAAAATATTAATGCACATCTTGATATCTACATAACGGTAGGGTTCATCCTTTAACTTGAATACAAAATATGCATTAAGATATCATAAAATGAATACGAGTGTATACCTTAGGTTTTTCATTTTTCAATGAGATGAGACTAATCAAAGATATACTTAATAAAAGAGTTAGTCTCATATTTGGATATATCAATATGATTATAAATATTATATCCAAGGAATGCAATAAGATATTTTTATATGAACTTGATGCATACCTTTGATATTTTCATCTTTTTCATCCAAAAGAGACTAAAGAGAGTTAAGCTCAACAAAAGAGTTAGTCTCATAAAAGGATTGTCATTAATTAACAATTGAGACTAATCAATATTATGATTATCAAAAGAGTTAGTCTTAATATTAGATTTGTCATTAATTAACAATTGAGACTAATCAATATTATGACTATCAAAAGAGTTAGTCTCAATATTGTATTTGTCATTAACACCAAAACCAAATTAATGGAGTTTGAACTTTCACCGGTCTAGCGAGAGGTGCCGATCTGGCCCCCGAACAGATCAAGTAAATCGATGAGCGATACCTTCACTACGGGATTGACAGCAATTCTCAATTCTCTTACATTTTAATTATCTTGCCTAATCAGTTTTTATTGCTTAATTATTTTCATTACCTTTGATAAACCCCTGTGTTATCACAAATACTTAGTATTTTATAGTCAAACAGATAGAAAATGTATATAAATGCTTGCATGATTTTTTTAATATTTTTTCCATTTTTTTAGCCTCGGGAGACCATTTTACAGTTGAATTGAAAATTACTAAAATTTCGGCCTCAGAATTTCCATATTTAAAATTTGCTTTTTAAATTTCGCACGGATTTCATCAGAAAATTCGGATTTCGATCGCCTCCGAAATGTGTTCCGATAACAAAATTTGAAACCTTGCCTCCACGCTGCCTCCAAAAGCTCGTCCTGCGCTCCAAACTGCCTGCAAGAAAGACTAATTAATGTATTGAATAGGAGGGGCCAGGAACCAAGTATACAACAATGACCGACGCAAGTATAATATAGCATTTTCTTCTGTCTTCCACGCAGGGTTCACAAAACCGGATTTCGAAATTCGCTTCAAAATTCGCGGTACGAAAATCACAAAAACCGCTCAAAAACCGAAGGGTTAATAAATCAAATATTTTCTGAAAAATTCCAAAAAAATAGAAAAATCGCGGTTTTTCGCGTTTTTGCGAAAAACCGCTGCCAACTGGATGTTCATCAAAAACCGGTTTTTGACGAAAATTGCGGTTTTTGGCGAAAAACCGAGCGCATAAATTTTTTTCAATTTTTTTTTTCGAATGGACCGGTTTACCAAACGGTTTTTGATTTCGAACCTCAGCGACGAGCGGTTTTCATCGATTTTGTGAACCCTGCTCCCACGTAGCATGGACTAGGCTAATGTTATGCATAATTGTGCCGCTAGATACCACGATACATATGTTTATTTGAAGATATGAAAAATTCACCATTTCCCGCTTGAAAGGTTCGCTCTTGGGGATTTGCCAGTATCATAGATGAAAACTAAAAAAAAATTATAATATATAAAAAATTATGTTTTGTCTGTACAAAAGAAAAGTTTTTCATGTGAATTGCCTAAAAGGCCTGACGATCTTGTTGCGCACGGAGTCATTTTTCATTGTTACATGCGAGCACACTGCTCACACTTCTTACGCATGATTACTCTCACTGCTTGCCAAAATAAAAAGAAGGCCCCAGAGAAAGATCCCTACATCTTTTACCTCACATTGCTAGCGAACTGCGCCGTCACTCCCTACTTCGACTTGTACCTCTTCCCTTGGTCCCTACTCCCAAGTCAAATCTCAACAGGTAGTTGAATTGATAGAGGTTAGTGTGAGTACCTATGTTAGACTTGTTTTTTTTATGCAATTTGGTGTTTTTTTACAAGATTGATTGGAGCAACGGCGCAAGTTCATCCGTTTAAATTATATTTAGGGGTTTTTTTAATAAGAAATATCATAGTTTGATTTAGTTTCACATGATTATAAAAGATTGTTTAGATCAAAAAAAAAAGTTTTGTGTTTTAGGTACTATGCACTCACTGTTGACTTCTTATATTTTTGGAGTTTTACCCGGTCATTGTTGGGAAAATTAATTATAGATTTTTATTTTTTTAGTTGATCAGATAATCCGAAGAGATAAATTAAATTATGTTTCAGTTCTTATTTATATTTGTGTAATATGGATTCTACCTATGCGGCAACTATAGGTGAAGAGAAAATGATGAATACAAAACATACAAAGGAAAGTCAAATGACTAATGTATTACTTGGTTGATATGATGAGAACTAAGCCATATACTGTTTATCATAATATAACATTTTATTCATAAAGAAATATGCAAGATCCATGTATGGTTTGACAATTTATATGCTCATGTTGATGTTTTTATGCATTCTCCTATGTCAATCAAATTAATAATAAATTTAGGTGTTTTATCTAGAGTTCTTGCATGAACATCAAACTACAATATAGCTCAAAATCATCTACAATTTTACAAAATAAGATATGTGACTAATATTCCACTAACCTCACTAGTTGTAGCCTTATATTATTGGTCATTGTTGGGCAATATTTCTCACACTGAAAAATGCTACATTCATTTGAATAGACCTCGCAATACATTAGCAGCATTCAATTTAAATAGAATACACAAATTTGACAATGACAGATATCGCCTTTCAAGTAAAGACATAGATGAATATCTTTATTTGAGATTCTTTCCACCGTGCTACACCTATCAAGTACATACCTTTGCATCTCCTATCAAGTACATACCTTTGCATCTTTTCATTTTTATAGATTTTGAATAAAAAAATAAATAATGATGGATCTCAGCATTTGGAACTTCTTATGTTAGATTTGACATCAAAACAAACAATGTTAGGGATATATCATATGACTTTAAATTATACAATTATTTAACATTTAATGATTTTTCTGCCATGAATATAAGAAGGTCAATAACTATTGTTCTAAGTAATAATACCCGCACCACGTTTAAAAATACTTAATAACTCACGGTTTTACTTTCACATTTATTGTACCAATAGAAATATATATCTCAGAGTGCTTAGGTTGTGTTTGGTTATATTACCCTTATAGCCTAGCTAAAGAAGCAATGATGCTAAGTATGGTTGAGGTGATACAAGCAATATTTGCTAGTTTGATTACTTGGGATCGAAGATGAAATGTTATTTAGTTGGTTGAATATGAGTGAGTTAGAATGAAAATAGCCTTTTAATTTGTCATAGTTACTCTAATGGCTTTTTTACACATTATTGACATTTAGTCCACTTAAATATTCACTAATACCGCGAACCGTGGGATAGGCTAATGGTGAGGCACCTTCTAATAACAAGAGTTTGATTCCTAGTGACAACAGGTTGGATGTGTTATTTGTATGGATTTTCTACTATGATCGAATTGTGAGCCTTAAGTAGCGGATCACACGGTCCGCATGTCTCTATTTCACCTCTACCCCACCTCACCCCGAACCACTTAGTAAGCTAAAAAAATATAGTTATGCAGAAACACAACCTATGAACTAGGTTGGGGAATAGACAAGTAAACAAGTACATCTATAATTTTGAACGGTCTACACAAAGTCCATATGCCTCAATTTCACCTGTATCTCACCTTGCAACCATTGGTAAGCTGAAAATTAGGTTTATTTATGTAGAAACACAGCCCATAAGCTAAGTAGTGAAATGAATCAAGTAGCCAAACACATCCATAATACTAAACAGTTCAAATGTGACCCACCTAACTTTATTTCGCCCCACTCTTGCCTCTACCCCACCCACCCTACCCCACTCCACCCCACCCATGGTTAGAAACTAACCACCCCTTTGAGTTAAGGTTCTCCCTGGGTTACGTTAGGGTTTCCCCATAAAATCCATGGGTGCCCTGAAAAGCCCAAGAAAATGTCGCCCATTCCTCTTCCCTAGATCATCACCATCATCTTCTCTTCACCCTCTTGCTCTGGTATATCTCTCTCCCTCTAGTTAACACCGAAGAGCACAGAAAATTAAGGAGCTCATCTACTACCGTGATTCTTGCAGGTGGGAGAATCTCCATTCCCGAATCCGTGTCCCTCTCCACCGAAGCCGCCGCCGCTTGTCTCGACGAGCTCGAGGTCGAGGCAGCGCCGCCCACCGCCGATCGCGCTGCCTGGCCTTCTTCCACCGAGAGAGAGAGGCATTCCTGCTACCTCGAAGCGAAGGAATTCTTCTCTCGTAGCGTGGAGTGGAGATCCATCCCACCTGGGCCTTGCTTGGATTGATTTCTTCTTTCGATCCATCTCACCTGGGCCTTGTTTGGATTGATTTCTTCTTTCGTTGGTAAGGAACCCCTAGCTTGCTTGGATTATTGTTTTGTTCTGGGGTATCATTTCTTTGAATCAATCTAATCCAAATCTCTCTCGCTCCAATCCAATCCATACTGTTTGTTGCGGATTGAACCCCTATGCCCCACGTTGGGTCTGCTCCTGCCTGAAACACTACTACTACTAATAGCAGAAAATTTATGTTCAAAGAAATTTTGGGGGTTGAACCCCCACGCCCCTCGTTAAGTCCACCCCTGTCTGGAGCGCGATAGCTAGCTTGTTCTCCAGGCGAATTCGCCCGTTGCGCACTAGGGGTGTGTTTGGGTTCTGTCTAGTTATAATTCCGGCCACGCAGGGGATGGTTGTATTTATTCTAAGTTCCTGTATCTGCAATTGGCCTTGTATCCTTCATATGTTGGCGGGACGCCCCATTGCATGCCATGGGTGTGTTTTAGTTCTCCAGTCGTGCAGGGGATGGTTGTATTTATACTAAGTTTCTATATCTGCAATTGGTCCTGTATCCTTCATATATTGGCAGGACGCCCGATGCGCGCCATGGGTGTGTTTTAGTTATCCAGTCATGCTTGGGATGGTTGTATTTATTATAGTAAGCTTCAGTATCTGCAATTGGTTGCGTACCCTTTACGATTTTAGGTAACATTTGTTTCCTTTTGGGTAGGGCTTGGACGGATCTTGGATGGTCACGTGTTTGGCGCTGATTGGCGGAAAACGTTTTGGGACTGAGGTCCGATATTTCACAAATCCATTGTGAGGGCGTGGCTGCTTGTAATTTTTGAGGTGCGACAGAAATGGAATGCAACAAGGATGAGGCCCTTAGGGCGAAGGAAATTGCAGAGAGTAAGTTTGTGTCCAAGGACCTGCAGGGGGCCAAGAAGTTTGCCCTCAAGGCCCAGGCTCTCTGTCCTGGGCTTGAAGGCATTGTTCAAATGATTACCACCTTGGATATCTATCTTGCTTCGGAAGCGAAGATTGCCGGGGAGAAGGACTGGTACTCTATCCTTTCTGTGGACACGTCGGCAGATGATGAGACTTTGAAGAGGCAGTACAGGAAGTTGGCTCTTCAGCTCCATCCAGACAAGAACAAGTCAGTGGGTGCTGAGGGTGCTTTCCAGAGTGTCAAAGAGGCATGGACTGTGCTCTCTGATAAAACCAAGAGAGTGTTGTATGATCAAAAGAGGAAACTAATGGCATTCCAACAGAAGACATCTCAATCAAATAAAGCAAGTGTAGCTCCTGGTGCAGCCAATGGCTTCTATAATTTTGCAGCCAATGCTGCTACATCGAAGGCTAGAGCAAACAAGAAAAAGGCAGGATCAGCGACATCTGCAGTGCGCCAGCGACCACGCCCACCCCCTCCCCCTCCCCGTCAGGCTCCTGCCCCTGCTCCACCTCCGGCAAAGCCATCTACATTTTGGACCTCATGCAACAAATGCAAGATGAATTATGAATACCTCAGAGTGTATCTAAATCACAATCTTCTCTGCCCTAGCTGCCGTGAGCCGTTCCTAGCAAAAGAGGTGTCAATGCCACCGACTGAGAATGTTCATCCAGTACAGGATTCAAACATCAGTGGTGCAAATCAAAATGCAAGCACCAGTAGAAATTTCCAGTGGGGTACATTCTCAAGGACAGCTGGTGCAGCTAGTGCTACTGCATCATCTGCTGCTGCTGCTCAAGCTGCTAACATGGTTCATCAGACATATGAGAAAGTTAAGAGAGAGAGGGAGGAGGCACAAGCAGCAGCAAGAAGGGAAGAGGCTCTTCGGAGGAAGTACAATCCTCTAAAAAGGCAAGCAACTATGCCAGAGAATGTTAACCTTGGAACAGGTGATGTTGCATCTGCTAAGAAGATGAGAACTATGGGTAAAGATGCTGGAGCTGGTTCTTCATCCATTGTATCAGGTCCAGGGGCCACTTATTTTAGAATGCCAGGTGGAAGTATATCATTTTCTACCAACAGTGGAGCCTACGAGTTTCAAGGTGTTAATGGTGGACCCAATTGGAAACCCAGACCTCCTACTTGCATCAGCTTAACCAAGACCTTCTCTCAGTTGGATGTTAGGGGTATTTTGATGGAAAAATCGAAGAGCGATTTGAGGGACAAGCTAAAGGAGATGAAAAGTAAAACATCTGCTGCTAATGGAAAAGTTAACAAGAAACATGTGGTTAAAGAAAATGTTGAGGTTAATGAAACTTGTGCATCAGATGATTCGGTTGCAAATAAAGATGGTCGTGTTGATCCAGGGGGAAATGATTCTGGTAATAACACTGATGCTGAAAATGAAGATGATGACCCTTTGTCTTATAATGTTCCTGATCCTGATTTCCATGATTTTGATAAGGATCGTACTGAGGAATCTTTTCAGAGTGATCAAATTTGGGCTTCATATGATGATGAAGATGGCATGCCTCGTTATTATGCATTTATCCAGAAAGTTCTCTCCTTGAAACCATTTAAGCTCAAAATAAGCTTTCTCACATCAAGGACAAATAGTGAATTTGGGTCTTTGAATTGGGTTTCTTCTGGCTTCACAAAGACATGTGGTGATTTTAGGATTTGTAGATATGAAACCTGTGATGTACTCAACATGTTCTCTCACCAGATTAAATGGGAGAAAGGTCCGCGTGGGATGATAAAAGTTTATCCACAGAAAGGTGACATCTGGGCTGTGTATCGGAATTGGTCCCCTGACTGGAATGAAGATACGCCAGATAATGTGCTGCATGTCTATGATGTGGTTGAGGTACTTGATGATTATGATGAAGATCATGGCATTCGTGTCACTCCCTTGGTTAAGGTCGCTGGATTTCGAACAGTTTTTCAGTGTCATCAGGACCTGAATGCCGCCAAGAGGATTCCAAAAGAAGAGATGTTTCGGTTTTCGCATCAGGTGCCTTTTTATAGGATGTCAGGGGAAGAAGCTCCAAATGTCCCTAAAGATAGCTATGAGCTAGACCCAGCTGCTATTTCTAAAGAACTTCTTCAGGAGATGACAGAAATAGTGGATGCAATGACAACTTCTGAATGTTGATTAAGGCAGTTGATACTGATTCTAAGATGCCTTTGTAGACCTGCCATTTAGAAGCAAATATTTGTTGACATTTGCTAGTTTCTATAGTTCCCTAGCTTCTATTGCTTTTGACCATTACCTTTGCACACAAGGAATAGTATGGGATTAGTCACTAGTCATTCAGGAGTCAGCTGCTTCTGTTGTAATTTTGGGTTCTTTGACAAGAATTTTTTTGCGATAACTATACTTTTAAGTAAACACTTGATGGGTGGAGTACTAACGTGAAGCTCGTGTGGCAGTTTCTCAGTGAAAGCTTTTAGGCTAATTAAGGTCAGTGTTGACATATGTTTGTTTTTTCTTGGGTGGAGCTAATGTTTCTGTTCTGGAGATGCTAATATAAATGAGTAAATTTCATTAAACTACAACTATTTTGTCCTAGGTCATGGAACTACCACTTTTGTGTCCAATGTCACAGATCTACCATTACTTTGGGTTTACATGTCACAAAACTACCACTTCGTTGTCCGGAATAGAACCAACCACATGGACTCATGGTGCATTGAGACGCTTGGGACTCAATGAGGTCACGTAGGGCCTGTTTGGTTGTCCGCATGATACCTGTATGGTATGAGTGGATGCAGTGTAAATGATAAATGCTACTGTTTGGTTCACTGTTCATACGAGAAATTCTGGCCCAGTGCGTGCATGTTGCATCCCGCGTCCAGGCTCGAAGAAACGCAGGCTTCGGGCATCTCTCGCGTCCAGGCTCGTGCGATGCAGCGCGCGTGGCCCAGTGCGTACACACTCGCTCCGAAGTGTTAGGGTTTGCTCGCCTCCTCATCCGCTCCGCCCGCCTCCCCCGGTCGCCTCCCCCCGGTCGCCTCCCTCTGCTCGCCTCCCTCGTCTCGACTCGTCCGCTCGAGCTCTCCGGTGACCACCACGGGTAACTATTGAGGGCAACCTTCCTCTCGCCTCCCTCTCTAGATCTAGTTTCTTGGTTTGGTTATTAGTTAGGGTTTTGCCTGTTCTGATTAAATTAAGGCATATGATTTAGCGGTGCGAGCATCTGAATCAGCTAGGAAGGGGAGAACTGAATATTTGCTCTTTATTGTCTATGTATGATTGTAGGAAGGGGAGTAGGATTAAGTTATTTTGGGAGCTCTTTATTGTAGCAATGTTCTGTTCAAGATATGATAGAGAAATGGAACTACATTCATTACTGACCACCACAAAATAAATCTTGGTTGGAGATGTCTCAAGTGTCAAGGATTAGACAAGGAAGCAAAGAAAGTAAATGTTAAAACGTCCAAATAGTTTCCTTCAATACAGTTTGGGTTCATGTAGTTAGGGCACAGTTCATATCATTATCAGTACACTTATAACTTGTGCTGTCTGTGAAGTGCAACAGATTATGAGTACTGAGGATTCAACATATCAAGGTATTACATCCACTAATATTTCATCTACATGTGGGTATGGATAAACATAGACAAGTCTATATCAACAGCAAAGCTTTTCTAAGGTCAAGGGGCTAATTACGTTGAGTAAGAAACCTAATAAAGAGGAAGGGTTTAACCAAATGGATCTTGAGCAAGCTGAAAATCATGAGCACATATTTCCACGATTAGCTTGGCCTGATATTCGCCATGTGCACTAGCTATGCAACATTGTAAAACACAGCAGCCATGGCGATGTATTGCCATTTCAAAACAATGAGTTGCAGCAGCCTCAAATATGAACTAATCAAAGAGTGTAGATATAAATACATTGTAGATAATCTAATTAAATAAAGTAAGATCATTGCATACTTCACAAGTTCACATATATTTGCTTGCAGAAGAATTTCATTACACACTAGTGATCTACTTGACATGTTAATTTAAAAGTAATAAGTGCTAATATATATCCAACTGAGTTCACATCGTACGAAAAGTACCCCCTAACTGTTTTTTCCTGAAAAAAATGCTATTGGCAATTGGCAAGATGACCATATTTACTCCATGAGTTAAATTTCTATATCGCCAATGCATCAAACATTAGTTAGTGCAGAGTATATTTTGTACAAGGTCTGGTACATAATAAACTTTATGATTGGGATCTTCCCATATACTAGAAAGTTTGGCATAGCAAATGTTACTACCATGTTAGCTTATGAATTCTTCTCCCACACAAGTGGCTTATTATAGATGCATATCAACGCAAGTTATAAATTCAAACCAAGGCAATGCTTGTGAACTTGTACACAGGCATAGCTACAAGTACACTAATATTTTTTGCACTAGATTGTGCAGATTGTATGGGATGGTCCACAGACCACAGCCGATAAATTCCCTGTGTTCAGCACTGATACTAACTTATGGAGTTCATTTGTCAAAAAATGCAACAACCAATAATTGCTCAAAGTCAATGACATAACAAAAAATAGCTGCTTTGCTTATCACTATATATTGTTGAGAACATAGTTTTGCAAAGTTGCTTTGCTTATCACTATACATCACTCAAACGACATAATGAGACCTAAACTTAAGTGTTGGACCTCAGTAGGGAGACTGAGACAAAATAGAGCCTAATAATCATGGTTCTCAGCCTGAGCATAGGAACTCTTTCAAAGATAACCAATTATCGGAACTTTTACAGTAAGAAAGTGAACTCTTCCAAAGATAACCAACACTAGAAGCTACCTTTATATTTATGCTATAAATTTGCGCCTACATTTGTATTCTTATTATTCATGTGTGCTCCTTTTCTATACAAATTTATTGTTATCACTCTTTTTTAACAATCAGAATTTATTATAGCCAACATCTATGCGTGCTCCTCTTCCTTCATCATGTTTTACTGTTACTAATACTATGGCATTGTGTTTTCTACATAGATGGATGAATTGGCACGTGAACGTCATAAGCTAATCGTTAGAAGTTCTGGTCTAGTGGCTGTCATGTGTGCCTATATGCTTTATATCCTACGAAGAGCTAGGGAACGTAGTCCACGCATCACCTATGGTCCTATGGTAGAAAGGGACATAGCTAGGCAATCCAACCTAAGATGGATATACCATTCAGATGATACCCATTGCTTGGAGCAGCTTAGGATGAGGAGAGCTCCCTTTTTCCAGCTATGTAGTTTGTTTCGTGAAAGGCAAATGCTGCGAGACACCATTCATTGCTATGTTGAGGAACAAGTTGCCATGTTTCTCCTAGTTGTTGGCTACAACCATAGGTTTAGGGCTCTGCAGCCTATCTTCAGGAGGTCAATAGAAACTATCAGCCGATACTTTCATGATGTTTTGTATGCTATTGGTGAGTTGCGCAATGAGATGATCCGGCCACCTTCAAATGATGTGCACCCTAAAATCCTTAACAGCAGAAGGCGGTACCCTTACTTCAAGGTAAAATTACTTAACCTTAAATGTAGTTAATACCCAAAATTTGGAAACTTAATTGTAGCAATAAGTCAATCTATTTTCTATCTCTATTAGGATTGCATTGGGGTAATTGATGGAACCCATGTGCTTGCAAGAGTCCCACAATCAATGTCTGCGGCATTTAGGGGTAGGATGGGCACTACTACCCAAAATGTCATGGCTGCCGTTGACTTTGATCTTAGGTTTACCTATGTCCGTGCCGGTTGGGAGGGATCGGCCCACGATGCACTAATACTTGCAGATGCAATAGAGAGAGATGATGGCCTTATGGTCCCACCAGGTAAATAGATATTGACCTATAGCATATTGTTGGTTTCAAATTTGTATTGGTAACATTAAAGTTCATAATAGTAATGGTACTTGTGTTTTTGGTAGGAAAATTCTACCTCGTCGATGCTGGATATGCTATTCGTCCGGGCTTTCTTCCACCATACCGAGCCACTCGATACCACTTGAGGGAATATGGTGGAAAAAATTACCCTCAAAACAAGAAAGAGTTGTTCAACCTACGTCACTCCAGTCTTAGAGTATCAGTTGAAAGGGCCTTCGGCACGTTCAAGAACCGGTTCAAGATTGTTTACAACAAACCTTTCCACCCATACACAACTCAAGTGAAGCTAGTCCTTGCATGTGCTATCCTACACAATTGGATTCTGAGTTATGGAATGGATGAGTGTATCCCACCAGAGTCCACATGGATTCCAAACCCTGTTGATGTGGACGCCCACAATGACCTTGCACAAGATAATGGAACATGGGCTCAGAAGAGGGACAATTGGGCTAATCTTATGTGGCAAAATAGGGGGTCCTCTAATATATAATGTATGGTGTTATATGTTACTATGATGGTGTTGCACTAGTTAAATTGCATCATGAACATTTGAATTATGCATCCTGAGCTGAGACTAATGGTTGCTTGCTATGATGATCAGATTTCTACATTATCTCTTATTTTCGATTTTCATGACTTCTACATTGTCTGACTTACTTATATTTGGCTGTCTTGGTTGAGTTGGGTAACTTATACTTGGATAACTTGTGTGACTTATACTTGTCTAACATATACTTGCTCTTATTTATGCATTAGGAGGATGGCTGACTTGTGTGATGACGTAGGAGGTAGGCAAGCGCTGCGCTGGACTAGCCATATGTCAAGTTTCATGCTTTGTCGATTGATCGAGATCATCGGGCAAGGGGTTAAGACTGACAAAGGCTTCAAAGAAGCCCATCTTAATCAAGTTGCTAGGGCCATAACCGAACACATTGGTGTTGAGGTTTCTGGCACCCAGGTGTACAACCACCTACGCAAGTGGCGTGCTAGGTGGGTGAAAGTTAGCAGGCTCAGGGATCTTAGTGGTGCACTTTGGGATGAGAACCTCAACATGATAGTGCTTGATGATGAGCACTACAAGGGCCACATCAAGGTTTTTTCTTATACTAACTTGTTGACAAATGAACCATGTTGTTTTCTTATATTAACAGTTGACAACCTTCTTACTATTATTTAGGATCACCCTAAGGATGTTGACTTCCTCAATATGCCCATAGAGAACTATGTTGAGATGGCCACAAAAGGAGTTAGGTGTGCTGAAGGAGTTAGGTGTGCTGGATCTCAAATATATGAACTGGATGGAAAGAATAAAGCTTTGGTACACTGGAAGTTGAAACTGTCATGAGTGTACATTTGGCAAATTTCAAAAGTTTTTCACTTCTAGGTAAGTTTGACAATAACGCTCAATTGTATATGCATTAGGATTGTATTTTAATTTTATTTCTCAGCAAATGTATTGATGAAGTTTCTTTCTTTTCAACTTTTGTGTTTTACTGACCACACTCCCTACTGAATCATCAAACAGTTGGATCGCAAGGTAAGCTAACATTTCCTTTTTTTATATATTTTTTGTAAATATAAATCTTTTGATCATTTGTAGATGTTATTCTATGTTTTGATTAAGCTTAGACTGAACGTGGTGTTTTTCCCTGCAACATGTGATTGATGTTACATGTTTTACCACATTTATGCTTTTCAACATACTGAGTCTAATAAAATGTACCAGTATGTGTTAAACATTGTGTCAGATATATTTGTTAACTGGCTTCAAGTTGAAAGACTGTAATGAAAGCAAAATTATATTAGGATATATTTAACTATAAGGATGATGTTGTTTAGGTGGTACCATGAAGGCTTACCTTGTTCCTTATATCTATTCCAGTATTGTGTTCTTCTCATCTGAAAGCTTACTTGATGGCTGAACCAAAATTGTAGCCTTTCTTAGCTTAAAACATGAAAGAAAAGTGATATTAGTTTGGTCATGACCTTAAAGCGATAAAAAGCAGAACATGATAAGTAGTCATACAATGCTTCTATCATGATATGTAACTTGAAGTAGAGGATATCTAGGTGGTTTTGGCACTGTATCAGGAGGTAAGTTTGCTAGTTCCTTTTCTAATGCTGAAGAAAACTCTTTTGCCTTGTCATCAGAACTACCACGTCCTACATCTTCCTGATGCAACGACAAGTCAGGATTCTGCATGTCATCCCGACTAGTAACTCCATTTGGTTTTTTCTCTTCTAAAGCTGCAGCTGTAAATTCCTTTTCCTTCTGATCAGATCTTTCATGCTTCTCATTGTTCTTTTCTGTTGCTCATACTTGGGGATATTTTTTTTACAGATAACCGAGAGATGATGGATTTGATTGAGTCTTTGCAAAGAAAGGCTGTTGAGGAAGGTGATATCAAGGCGAAAAAGACTGGGTGCAAGGCTATGGACAGTTATGTAGCTCACATGCAAAAGCAAAGCTTCATAAAAAATTTACAAGCTTTAGATTGTGCCTCATTCCTTGGCACAAAGTTGCAGAAGATGGATGTTAGCATGAATGTTTATAGCTCATGCCAAATAACTCTGAAGGATTTTTCACTTCAAGGTAAGTTTGACAAGAACGCTCAATTGTATATGCATTAGGATTGTATTTTAATTTTATTTCTCAGCAACTATATTGATGAAGTTTCTTTCTTTTCAACTTTTGTGTTTTATCGACCACGCCCCTCTCAATCATCAAACAGTTGGATCGCAAGGTAAGCTAACATTGCGATGAAGTTTCTTTCTCAGCAACTGTATTGATGAAGTTCTTTTCAACTTTCTCAGCAACTGTATTGATGAAGTTTCTTTCTTCTCATCTGAAAGCTTACTTGATGGATCTGTATTGATGAAGTTATTTTCAACTTTCTCAGCAACTGTATTGATGAACCAGTAGGCTTGCATGCTAGAAAGAATATTTATGCTTGACTCGGTTATAATCACACTGCTCTGTTCAGTTTGCTAGCTAATTGATCTGAACTTTTCTAGTTGTTTCGCTTGACAAGATATGGAAAATGTGTGGTCTTGATAGAAATACTTCGTTGATAGTATTTTTTGATGTCTCACCGAGTGAACGGTCAAGCCAACCAGGGCATCAAAATCCCCATTTGTATATATAATTTGTATGTTATGATTCTGAGCCCCTAAATTTCACTACACTCTACTTACAGGTTTCTAAAATACTAAATTGGATCCTCTGTAGTAATATCCTCCCTTTTCAATGTCATAAATGCCCACTACTGAAGTATTGATTTTAATCTGTCTCAACTCATAGATTTGGGAATTTCTTATTCTAGAGGTAAACAGAACTACTATAAAGTCACAGAGAGGATTAGTTAGTGGTGGAATGATTAGGTACGCTACTCTTTATTTTAATTGTGCTTTCCTTATGAGGATCATTAGCAATTGATTGTATCACAAAAAATGCAGGGAGCTATTGATATCCTTCAAAAGATCAATTGGTGAGAAGCCCCAGCGAATAATATTTTTGCTACCATGAAGATCACAAAAAATGCAGGGAGCTATTGATGTTGTTTAGGTGCTACCATGAAGGCTTACTTTGTTCTTTATATCTGTTCCAGTATTGTGTTCTTCTCATATGTTTGATTGCGTGATGTTCCATTCTCCTGACTGATGCAGTTCCTAAATTGGGCTCTAATTTGTTTTTGGTCTATTACTTTGGAGAAACATTGCCTGTGATATGCTTCCTGTTCTGAAGATTTTGTTACATATTTTTTGGTGTGAAATGCGAAATTCTTTGAAGAGAACAGAAGAAGCCCTGATAAAACACGGCAAAAACTAATGGAAAAATTGCTATGGAAAAAGCCCAGACGACGAGGAAGAGAACAGCGTGTTCAAGCCCAAGTTTCCCGTGAAATCCTTAGCCCGAATGGAGTGAAAACCCAAAATCATGAATATTCCATGCATCCTCCAACCTCAGCCAGATGCAACCAACCAAACAACTTCTCTTGCATCCTGTCATCCCTCTGCTCTCCTCATGCATCCAACCAAACAACT
Organism: Otatea glauca; assembly: GCA_036346275.1. NCBI lineage: Eukaryota > Viridiplantae > Streptophyta > Magnoliopsida > Poales > Poaceae > Otatea > Otatea glauca. The sequence goes on along the minus strand of CM070715.1, from coordinate 37,192,276 downwards.
GCTCAGCTCAGCCTGGCTCAACACATGCAGGCAACCAAACAAACCATCCTGCATCCACTCAGCATGTATCCCATCAACCCGCATGACTCGTACGGATCAGGCTAGGGGCATGCAGGCAACCAAACAGGCCCGTAAGTGCTGACATGGGCCAGGTCCCATTGGACGTTTTATTGACATGGCAGGTTGGGGATGAGCAGGTGGATCGACCCATGGCATGCGGAGTTGAGCATAAGGAACCGCCTTCGCTTTCTCTCACTGCTCGAATCCTAGAGAAGCGGTGGGTGATCACGGTGCGGGTTGAGCGATTTTGGTGCAATTGATGTGGGATCTAGGTGAGATCAGCAGGATTAGCTCCGGCAGTGGTCTCGTCCGAGCCCTCCTACACTTGAACTCCATGGTTGCCCTCCTATTCTTAGACTGTGTTTGGTACAGCTCTAACTCCATCAGATCTGTGGATCTGGTGGAGCTGGGTATTTATAACTCCATCAGATCCGTGGAGCTAGAGTTGCGGGTATATTAAGAGTGTTTAGTTGAGTCATCTTGTTTACATTTTAGGGTAAAAATATAAACTTAATTCACTTTATTTTAGCTTACAAGTTTTAGATCTAAGATGGAGCTGGGATCTGAAGCTCTACCAAACAAGGCCTTATATTCCATCACCGCACGTCTCATGTTGTTTGGCTATTTTTTAATTAATGGTAAAATTTGATAATAAAATTGTTTTTCCGTTGATTATTACAATTGGAGTTTGGTATGTATGGTGTATGGATTGAAATCTAGGGAATTTTGTGATCAGGTTTAGGGTTTTTCAATTTTGAGCTAACCCCTACCATGCCATGTCGGCAAGAAGGCCTGCAGGATTAGGCCTATGTCAACTCTTCGCATGGTATTCTTACATGGCCTTGGTGAGTCCTGTGTGTCTCAGTGCATCGCGGGCCCATGTGGTTGGTACTATCATTTTGTGACACATTAATCCGAAGTAATTGTGGATCTGTGAAATTGGACACAATAGTGGTAGTTCCATGGCCATTAGGACAATATAGTGGTAATTCTGTGAAACTTAATCTAAATTGTAGTTCATGTCCATGTGTCCTACTATTTTAATAGCATCTATAGATGGTATGTGATGAACATAGTTAATATGACTTCAGTGGATTAGTTCCATTCATATATTAGAGTCTTATTTATAAGTGACATTCTTTTTGGATATCTTTGCATGACCTTATTTATGTGTGCCCGAATTAATTTTCTTATGGAAACTACTTTCATTTCCATGCTGATTCAGTTTGCTTTATAATAGATGGTAATTTTTTCTGCGCATAATAATTGCTCATAAACATCATAAGGGAGGTAAGGAACTGTTCAAACCTTGAGTTGAAACAGATCCCCATATTTTCTTCTCACCTAAAAAGTTGTTTCTGATATGAGATAAGATTTCCGTAACCGTTTTGGTTACAATCTATCTCTTATGTGTGGGCGAATCCGAACTCATCTCTTGCCAGTTTCTTTATATATTGGGCATCCCCCAATGTACAAGGATCAATCTAATAGAAGCAAGAGAGCTTCACCCCTATATTCTGTGTGCTTCTGTTCTTGTTCTTGTGATTTCGTTGGCGTGTGATTGGTTGAACGTGGGTGAACGACTATATTTTACAACACGTTATCAGCATGAAGCTCTACCAAGGCTATCGATCGTGATCGTCTGCTTGCGACAATCGACACTGCACCGAATTCATTCTGCAACACGCGATCAACTTACATCAAGCCCTACGTAAGTTCAATCTACGCCGGTTGATCGCACTTGAACAGAATAATACATCCTGCAGATCATCTCTTTTACAAATCAATCTGTTCAATCTAAAGTTGCAAATTTGGGGTTACTATTCATCTAAGAAAAACAGAGAAGAGCATGAATCGACGTCAGCAGTTGCGCCCGCATGCCCAACCGTCGACGAAGGCGGCCAGCCACACGGTTTCTCGCCGAAAGCCGAGGCGGTTCTGCGCCCTCTTCGGACGCCAAAACGGCCACGCAGCCCTCGTCGGAAGCCACGTCCACGGCGATGCTCCTCGCGCGCGTGGTCGAGACTACCCGACCGTCGGCCTCGCACCCGTCGATTCGGCTCCAGCCACACGCTTGCTATCGAGTCGCCTCGCTCGCCGTTGCCCGCTGTGACTGGCTGCTGCACCCGACGAACCTGAAGTCCTTGTCATGAGGTCGTTGTGGCGTCGACCGCCATTGCGCCTGGGACTCTCGCTCGTCTGCCATCAGCCGTGAGCCCGCAGCCAGTGCCGCGCCCGTGCGGTGCTCGCTCGCCATAGGTTGTGCGCCTGCAGTTCGCCGGCCGTCGGCCGTCGCCGAGCCGCATATCGCCTACCCACCAGCCGCACTCTGGCTCCCTCATCCGCGCCGATAGCATGGCCCAATGCTGTCCACGCTTAAGCCAGCCTCGCTGTGGCCCCAGCGCCCGATTCGCGCTCGGACCCTCGTCGTCCCACTGCCCGTAGTCGTGCTCAGAGCTGTCCTGCAGCCGCACCGGTGCTCAAGCTCATGCGCCACGTCGTCGGTCGTGTCGCTGCGCGAGTTGGCCGCGCCGCCATGCGCTCCCACCGGATGGAGTTGGGCAATGGTGGCTAGGGTTAAAAACCCTAGCCAGCCAGCCGTTTCTGGGCCGCACCGCATGGGCCGAATGACCCATAGATCTCACAGGCCTATTTTTAAGATAAAATAAAGGGAGGGAATTTACAGTTATGCCCCTCGAATTTTTCCAGAAATTGATTTAATAATTCTGAAATTGTTAATAAATCCTAGATATTAAATCTCCAGGTATATGGGCTTCCGTAAAATTTTGATAAATTAGTATTTAGCACACTCTAGAAGTTAAATGCTATGGGTTTATTTTCTAGCTTCATGCCATGTTTAATATGTGCTGAGATTTTATATTCTGTTATTTAAGTAATTCTGAAAATTTCTTGGAAATTAACAGAAAATGCTAGAAAATTATGTATGACTCATTGCTGAGATTCAATTTGCTGTATTTATTTTCTTAGCATTATTCCATGTTATATATGCTGGACACATTATTTTTCTGTTATTCAGTAATTCTGAAAATTGCTTTGTAATTAACAGAAAGTTATGAAAAATGCTAGGAAAATTCTAGAAAATTTTAGATAATTATCTACTGAATAGATATAGATCAAGCTTTACTGATTGAATAGTGAGCATGCAATATAATGATTTTACCAGTAGTAAAAGTCATTTTGCATAAATAGAAATAGGATATGTTGGACATCGCAAAGAAGGAACTTATCAAGCTTGCCCTGAGTGGCAACAATTACCTTACCCGGGCAATGAATATTAAGATTAATCTGATAGCTCGATCTTTTAGAGCTACTGTTTTCCAGTCTGAAGCTGGTACCGCTGCTCTTCCCGAAGCCGTCAGATGTACGGCTCTGCACCTCTTGAGGCACCATCTTCATACGGACCTGAAGGCCAAATAGTTAATGGAAGATGACTAGCTACTATTTTTGAATTCCTTGAAGGAAAATATATAACTAGCAAAAATCTGTCCTGTTGCCAGAAGCACAGCGCGAATGGATCATGTCGCACTTTCAGGATTCTAAAGGCTGTGGTAGCATGTAATTTTTACCATACACAAGCTTGTCATTGATCTAATATTATGTAACCAGAAAGTTACTAATGGTAAAAAGATCGACAAGATATTGTGCACATTCCACCCCAATATGAGGATACTGCTGTAACAGTATCATCGCCAGGTACCAGAAGTACTTCGAGCTTATATACATTTTGCTAGAAGCAGAAAAGCATGATGAACTCGTGGTGAAGAATCATCATGTACTTCCTAATGGGAGTTTTGCAATGCCGAAACATATGCAAATGCTCAATAGGCTAGCAATAGCCAAAGCTGCAGAAAGGGCAAAATGGAATAAAAGGGATAAGTGGAAGAATAGCAAATCAAATAGGGGAAGAGGTAATTCATAGTGGAATAGTAAAGGTAAAGGGCCAGGGGCTTCCAGAAGTAATGCTGCAAACCCTGAATAACCCTGTTTTATGTATGAGCACTGGCCATTGGTAATGCAACTATCGCATCCCGAAGCATGTGGTAGACCTTTACATGCAATCCACTGGAAAACTAAATAAGACCTGGGGAAATAATATTAAGTCATACTTTACCGTTCAACCTGTTGTTGATACGGATGTTGAGAAGTGTGATGATATGATTCTTGAAATTATTGAGTTCGAGGAGTCCCAGGAGGGCACCTACATCTCATATGGAGACCTGGATTAATATCCCTTCACTTTGCTAAGTCGATGTCACATATTCTTTATAAGTCTCCTTATCAGTTTAGCCCTAGTTCCTGAATGAACATTTGGTCTACGCTCCTGTTGAGCGATTATCATTCAAAAATTGAATAAATTGATATTTCCTAGATATTTGATTAATTGTGCTATGTTTGTTCTATATTCTACAATTTGTTCCTGATGCAACAATTGTTTGATTGTTAAATCATTCTTCCAATATAGAACAAAGTATAATCTGATGGCGGAGGAGAAAATATGTTTAGAAGACAGTTGTATCACACTAAGAGAATTGAAAATATTATGGCTATCGCCAAAAGCGATACTCTCATAGTTGGCACTGGAAGAATGCCATATTATACCCTGAGTCTAGTCATACTCCTTTAATTTTTTCCATATGGAATTATTGAATGAGGATGGCACAAAATACCTACTCATGACTAAGTTTAATGGGTGTAATAAACGTGTGGTTAAAAAGCTTCATTCATTCTTCTCCGAATTATACTTACTCATATAAAACCTGAAGTTTGTGTTGCGATGGAAAACCTAGAAATATTTAAGATCTGGCAGATTGACTGGGTTACCCTGAGTTGAATAGTATAAGAACAATAATTAATAATTCTGCTAGCTATAGCATAAAGTCTTTCCTATACCTGAAGTTTTTCTTATGCCCTGGTTGTGCTAAAGGAAAGCTCATTCTTAGATCTTCTTACCTAAAAAAGTTAGGGAAGAATCGCTGAATTTCCTGGAGAAAATTCAAGGTGATATCTGTGGACTTATTCAGCCCTTGTCAGGCTCATTTAAGAAATTTTATGGTACTGATAGATGCTTCTACTAGATGGTCCTATGTATATCTCTTATCTACTAGGAACCATGCTTCTCCCAAAATTATTTGCCCAAATTATTAAATTAAGAGCCTACTTTCCAGAAGAAAGGATCAAGTCTATTTGAATAGACAATGCTAGCGAGTTTACCTCAAAAGTATTTAATGATTATTGTATGGCTCTAGGAATTAATGTAGAGCATATCGTACCTAAGTCCACACTTAAAATGGCCTTGCAGAGTCATTATATTAAAAGAATAAAAACTTATTGCTTAGCCGCTCTTGCAAAATAGTAGGCTTATGTAACATCCCAAAATTTGTTTTTTTAGTATTTTATTGGTTATTTGAGCATTTTATGTTTTCTGGGATTTATTGGATTTTTCTGGATTTATTTGAATTTACTTTAAATTAAGTATATTGATCTTTTGTTTAAAACTATTTAAATTTATGCAAAGTTAAAATAAAGTTTTGTCTAAAATATTTTATTTGAGCTCAGAATGTCTCAGTATTTATGAGATTTTTTCTGGGGATTTCACTGATATTTTAATTGCCTTAACTGAATTAATCTAATTTCGAGAATTATTTTAAATCAAAAAGCTTTAGAAAATTTGGTGAATAGTACTGGGCGAAGCTCAAAGATCTTTGTCTGCGCGTCTGACCGTCATTGTGGGGCCCAATCGACCGTGTTCCCGCAGTACGGCTACCACCGTTGGATCTTCATCGCGCGGTCTTCATCAAGCCGCGTCATCAGCGCTGCGTCAGCCGTTGGATCTGAAGGAGCGCTCGAGATTTGAAGATGAAGTTGGGAAACCCTAGCGCCTGCAAACCGTTGGATCAAGATCGTGCGGTTGAGATCGCGTTGCGTTATTTTAGGTAGGATCCGATCACACCCGTTGATTTTGGAAAGAGCGGATCAGATCGTATCGTTTCGGAAGTGATCGCAGCCGTTCATCACAGATCGGACGGTCCTTGCTCTTTGTCTCCGATTCGGTTTCCGAATCCGCCGCCGACTTGCCGTCGCCGCAGCATGACTTAGGGTTTCTATTTTTGCGCGCATACCGAGGCTATTTAAGGCGTGGACTGCACCCTGAGGTTCGCCATCTCCAAGCACAGCCGTAGCCCTAGCCGCCGCTGTTGAGCCGTCGTCGCCCGTGCGCTAGAGCTCGCCGTAGTTCTCGAAGGCGCCGCCGGTGGTTTTCTTCGTTTTTCGACACCGTCGAGCTGCCTTCTGCCGCACCGGTTCTAGATTGGAACTCATCGCGTCAAGCCGCGCCGGAGCTGCCACTTCTTCGTCGTCGGAGTCGCCTGGATCGCCGTCGGGCTCGTCTTCTTCCTCCGCTCTGGTGAAGCTATGCCGCCGTGCCGACATCTTCGCCTCGGAGCTTCGTCGATCATCGGATCTTCGTCGAACCGCTGCAATCGTGCCACATCTCCATCGGCATCAGTAAACGCCTCGGGTAAGGGTAGCTGTCCGATCCGAGATGAGCGGTAGAGATCGCGCCACGTCTCGGTAAGCGTGGTAAGGTGCTCGGGTATCCGTAGCTGTTAGATCTAGATCTGACCGTCGAGTCAGTGCCGCGTGGGCACAGATCGGTGGCCGTCAGATCGTCGCACGGATGCGTGACGCGTGTCGGTGCGAAAACCGAAGCGTCATGCGCCGGGTTCACGGTGGACCAGAGGAGGTTCGTGGACCGGGTCTATGCGCCGAGGTGACGTGTCAGCCAATGATTGGTCCACGTGTCGCTTGCGCAATAATGCAGTTTTTCTTTATAAAAATAATTCGGGAAATTCGAAATTTCTATTTTCTGTTTTTATAGAATTTGTTCAAACTTTGAATAGCTATATCTTTTGCATTTGAACTCGGATTTGAGCGATTCAAATTTCTAAATTTTTTAAAAATTGAGATCTATTTAATGGTGAATTTTATTTGATTTTTGGAGTTCATTTGCTCTCTGTTTTGGTATTTATTTGCTTTTCTCCTTCGGTACGCGTAGACATTGAATTGTGCGACGCTTCGAAGGAAGATCCGTCAACTCAAGGTCAAGTACCAGAGCAAGACCAGAACCTATTCCAAGGCAAGTTGTGCTTTGATCATGTTGAACACATGTTTATACAAATGCTATATTGTTTTACTTTATTGCATAGTATTTCAAGTATACAATTGTTTCAATTTAAATTGGGATCTAGTTAATCTACCCACTTGATTTATATACCCTACCTTGTCATTGTATGCCATGATCTAATTGTCACCCTAGGATGGTTAATTAATAGTTGGTTAATATTGATAATCAACATGGGTTGGTTAGACCGTCGTAGATTGCTTAGCTGTGCCACGTCATCATATGTACATGAATTATCAATGATTAATCTTGACTAATGGAATATGGAACAATGATGTGAACTTGTGTGTCATGTGAGGTCACACAATGAGATTGAGTTGTAGTGACGAGTCATGTCACACAACGATTTTGATTTGTTGATGGCACGTGGTGCTTGGTAATCAACTTGGGTGATAATCACTTAGATTGGAGCAAGTGACAAGGGGCGAGTATGCCAAGGTGGGCCTGATGGGCAGAGGGTATGTGGATGTCTTGCCCTGATCACTCTAAGGACTTAACCTTGCAAGCCTTTGACCTGAGTCAATCATGCAACCACATGTCTGGTATGGGGCAGCCTAGCTGATTAATTTGCAATGTCTTAACTTTGGTACTAACTTGGTCAGTGTGAGTTCCCGAGTTATGGAGTAATTCACATGGCGCAAGAGGGGGGCCCTGGACGTGGTAACCAGTCCCACCAGTGTTGAAACCTTAGCGGGTGGTACTGGGTTAAGTCAGAGCATTGTAAAGGCTTTGTCATGATTACCCTGCCGGCACACCAAAGGAAGTGTGCTAATAGTTTGGCAATAAGGGATGATCATGTCGTGTGGGTAAAGTGCATAACCTCTGCAGAGTGTAAATCTATTCGAATAGCCATGCTCGCGGTATTGAGCAATGCTCGGGAATTACAGTTAAGGGTTATACTTTTGTTAAACAAAACTTGGGTTGGATGGCAGGTTGCCATGGGAGGTTGGAAACTTGACTTAGGATTGGAAACTTGGTTTATTTGAGAAATGCTGAATCTATCTATTACTGTTATTTGTTTTACTGCCTTTACAATCTATTTATTGTACTTGTTCATAAATGCTGCTTTGTTGCAAAATAGCCATGATAGCCGTTCCTTTGGAATAAGCCTTGCATATAGCTATGTTAGAATTGCATTCTGTGTACAACTTGTTGAGTGCTTTAAGTACTCACCCTTGCCAACAACAACATCACCAGTTGAGGAAGTCTGCATCAATTCTGGAGGAGAAGTACCAGGAAGAGACGAATGTTTAGGGCGCAAGCCTTGTCGGTTGCCTGTGGTATGCCGAAGGGTTGTCTACGTTTTCATTCCGCTGCAGTTTAATGTGTTATTCAGCCTTGCGAGTCATAGTCATGTAAGTTGACCATAAGGTCATTCAACTAGTAATATTGAATATATGATGTCTTTCATAGTACTTCCGCTATGTATGATTATGATATTTACTGATGTTGAGCCTGTGTGCACTAGCGTGATCCTGGACTAGTGCGGTATACACAGAGTGTCCGGATTTGCATATTCGGGTCCCGACAGCTTCCCACTAGTTGTTGGGGCCCGCAGTACTGTATACTGCGGTAATAATTCAACTTAGAACAACTGCACATTATGAAATTCCCCCATTGCAGATAGTGCGTGAAAAAGAATCAAGTATTTCCCATCTGCGAAAAACTGCCTGTGTTGTATACATGCCAATCTCTCCACCACAACGTACCACCATAAGACCTCACCAAAAGTTGAGGATTTATGTAGGTTATGAATCTCCGTCATATATTAAAATACCTAGAGCCTATGACAGGGGATCTATGCACGGCTCGGTACGCTGATTGTACTAAGAACATTTTTTGGCATTAGGGGGAGATAAGTACCACATTAGAGAATGCCGAGTCCTTAGATCCACGCACTACAGAGACCGAACTTGAAGTTCAGAAGATAATAAATCTGCAATGAATAAGCTTATAATCCGCCAAATGCCTTCACTGTTCATAAGGGAGTGAAAATATCTCATATGCCTGCAGTATATGCACCTGAAAGAGTGGAAATACCCTAGAAGGATATTGAACCCACTCTTGACCCTCATGATAAAAGGAGGGGGAGGCCTCCAGGTGCATGGGACTCAATTCCACGGAGACGTCTGCAGAAGTAGAGAACCGAACAAATGAGAACACTACCCGTGACAGTAGAAGAATCTCAACCTGATGTTGAGAAAATCCCTGAAGTGAGCCATCCTGGAGATGGTAACATCCCTGAAGTGATCCATCCTGAAGATGATAACCCCAACGTATATTTGCGTGCACAATCCCACGCTGGGAAGTCGGAACACCCAGACTCCATCGTTGTGGGAAATCATGAGGAGCTGGAAGAAATTAATAAAGAGATATCCCTGAAGTGATGCAGGAGAATTGTATAAAATAAAGACTACAATTGTCGACATATAATTGCCTCTAAAATTGCTAAAGCTGGATCCAGAACTAAAGTCCATGGTAGAGTGCTAGAAGCGCTCAGATAAGGTCAAATGAAAAGAGCAATTGAGGCAGCGCTCGCTTATTAAAAGGAAAGCTTTGGTCCCGTTGACCAAACATCTCTTAAAGTAATCCCTGTAGGATTAGATGGGTTTTTCATCCGGAAGAGAAATGAAATACCCAGGTGGTGAGATATAAAGCGAGGCTTGTAGCACAAGGGTTCACGCAGAGACCCGACATCGATTACGATGAAATATATTCTCCTGTAAAAAGTGGAATAATGTTCCAAAATTTAATATTAATGGTATCAAGCTTAAATTTATCAATGCAGTTGATGGATGAAGTGACCTCATATATATGGGTCACTGGATACGGATATTTACATAAGAATCCCTGAAGGAGTTACAATTTCGAATCCTAATAATCGCAACATGTATAGCATCAAACTAAAGAGATCGCTATACGGATTAAAACAGTCGGGGAGAATGTGGTATAACCGACTTAGTGAGTTCCTTCTAAAGAAGGAATTTGCCCCTGTGTGTTCATAAAGAAATCCCATAATGGATTTTTGTATCATCTCAGTTTTATGTCGATGATCTGAATATCATCAGAACCACAGAGGAGACAGAGGAAGCAAGTGCTTACCTCATGACGAAGTTTTGAGATGAAAGATTTGGGTAAAACCAAATTTTCTTAGGCCTACAGCTAGAGCATTTCCCAGAAGGAATCCTTGTACACCAGTCTTTCTATACCAAGAAGGTATTGTAAAGGTTTAATATGGATAAATCGTATCTATTAAAACCCCCCATGGTCGTAAGATCCCTTGAAGTGGATAAAGACCTTTTTCAGACCAAGGATGGAAAATGAGAAAGTCTTAGGACCTGAAGTCCCATACTGATGTATCTTGCGAATTGTACAAGGCCTGACATTACATTCGCAGTAAATTTGCTAGCAAGACAGTGCATCTCCAACCAGAAGACATTGGGCTGATGTCAAGACTTTACTCAGATACCTCTAAGGTACTCAAGATCTTGGATTGTTTTTCCACAAGAACCAAGACTTAACCATGGTGGGATATATGGATGTTGGCTATCTGTCTGATCTCCACAGTGCCAAATCTAAGACTAGTTTTGTATTTTTCTGCGGTGGTATAGCCGTTTATTGGCAGTCTTTTAAGTAGACCTTGGTAGCTAATTCTACCAACCACTCAGATTACAGCTTTATATGAAGCCTCACGTGAATGTGTTTGGCTGAACGTGTGATTAAGCATATCCAGAAGCCATGTGGTCTTAACACCGTCGATACCCCTCCCCCCGGCAATTATCATGAAGATAATGCTGCTTGTGTTGCACAAATGCAAATGGGTTATGTGCGAAGCATATTGCTTCTAAGTTTTCCTATCCTCACGAACTCCAGAAGAACGGTGAGGTAAAGATTTTGCAAACTAAGTCAGGTGAAAATCTTGCAGATTTATTCACTAAGTCCTTGCCAAAATATACATTCCAAAGATGTGTTAATGGTTTTGGAATGAGACGACTTAAAGATATGAAAAGTTCAGGGGGAGTAAATCCCTGAACCATGACCCTTTGCATGACCCAGAAGGTCATATTTTAAATCCTGAAGATTATAAGTTGTACTCTTTTTCTCTTAGTGAGTTTTTCTAAAGTTTTCTCACATGAAGGTTTTTAATGAGGCAACTAGTGTAACATGGAGTGCGAGTGTATTGTACTCTTTTCTCTATCTCTTTTTCCCACTGGGTTTTTGGGAGGAGTTTTTAACGAGACATGTGCATTACGCGGTATTCGCCCAAGGGGGATTGTTATGAGATAAGATTTCCATAACTGTTTCGGTTACAATCTATCTCTTATGTGTGGGCGAATCTGAACTCATCTCTTGCCGGTTTTTTTATATATTGGGCATCCCCCATGTATAAGGATCAATCTAATAGAAGCAAGAGAGCTCCACCCCTGTATTCTGTGTGCTCTTGTTCTTGTTCTTGTGATTTCGTTGACGTGTGATTGGTTGAACGTGGGTGAACGACTACATTTTACAACATTTTCATGTACCAGTTTTTTGGCGACAGAACCACATTCTTCTGTGCAAAAGATACTTAGTCACACGCTTCTTGGGAACCAAAAGTGATTATAATTCTAAGAAAAACAATGCTTACAGGGGTTCAGCACATAGAAATCATGATTTGGTAATTGATATGGAGTGAGAATTCTCCATCTGAGTAATGATGGCATGCTGATTTCTCACCCAAAATCGAAATACTTGATACCTGTCATTCTTATTTCCTTGATATATCTGACATGTAAGATGCATGGGTGTATCACCAAGTTTTTTTTTTGAGGGATATAAGGTGAACGCACACAAACCACACACATCACACTCATACGTGCACATCCCCTACACACGCTAAGGAAGAAATACGAGGTTCCACGACCTTCGGAGCGTAGGAACGCACTGTCCCACTGAACACGCACGTGTGTGTATGTAACATCCTAAAATTCATATAAGTTATTTATTGAGTTTCCAAAATCTTTTCCTGCATTTACCATGAATTTTCAAAATTTTATGCATAAAAGAAAATAATTTTCCTATTTTTTAGCTGCTGTTTTTGAATTTTAAAAATTAATTTAAACTTGACCAGAGCCTGAAATTTATTTAGGTTCTAAATAATCTAAAGTCTGTCCAAAAAATTTCATAATTTTTGGAGTTCGTTTGCTAATTTTAAAATTCAAACTCGATTTCTCTAATTAAATAAATTAGAAGACAAATTAAAAATCCGCTTTGGTCCATGGGCCGAATCTTTTTCTGTTGGCCTAGCCCGGCTCCTGTTCTAGCCCGTTTCCGACCCATGCGTCGTCCTCACCGAAAGCCTCACAGTTCTTGTTATCCTCTCTTAAGGAACCTCATTGTCGAATAGTCCGGGTTCCCGAACAGATCTGAATTGAGAACAGAAAGAGAGAGAGACACGTGTTTAAGGAGAGTAACAGCGAAATTCTTTATTGCTAATGATTTCTGGTACATAGGGGACCCTCCTCCTTTTATAGCGCTCACCTAGGGTTTAGGCTTAAGGGACCAGCATGGGCCTTCATGGGCCATCAGGGTTTCCCAACACTCCCCCTTGGGCCCTTTGCCGCGAGATGCATATGCCTCATTAAAACTCCAGAAAAACCCAGTGGGAAAAATACTTGGAGAAAGAGTACATAGCATACGCTTACTATGTTGCACGAATTGCCTCGTTAAAAACCTTATGCAAGAAAACTTCATGAAAAACTTGCTAAGGAAAAAGAGTACAATTCTCCCAACTTCCATTATTAATCTTCGAGATTCATGTTGGGTATTCATAATTCATCTTCGAGATTTATGTGGGAGTATGTGAAATATCTCCCCCTGAAATCTGCACTTCTCTAAGTCTCATCATCCCAATTCCTTTCACGCACCTTTCAAAGGTAGATGCTGGGAGTGATTTAGTGAACAAATCTGCAAGATTTTCACATGACTTAGTATGCAACATCTTGATTTCGTTCATCTTATGCAATTCGTGAGCATAGAAGAACTTGTGGTTGATATGCTTCGTGAGATTGCTCTTCACATAACCCATCTGTGCTTGGGCAACACAAGCTGCATTATCTTCATAAATTATCGTGGAGTTTGCTCAATGTTCAAGCCACATGACTTACGGATGTGGTGAACCATTCTTCCGAGCCATGCACATTCACGAGATGCTTCATACAAAGCAATGATTTCCGAGTGGTTTGTCGACGCCGAGACAAGAGTCCGCTAGACGACTTCCAAGAAACTTGTTCCTCCACATAGGAAAACATAGCCGCTTTGGGACTTGCCGAGATGGTCCGATAAGTACCCAAAGATCGGCGTAGCCAACCAAATTCAATTCATTGTTTCTTCCAAAACAAACCAAGGTCTTTGCTTCCTTGGAGGTAACGGAAGATGTCCTTGATCCCTTTCCAATGCCTTTTGGTGGGTTCTCAGACTATACCGAGCTAGCAAATTCACAAATAACGCAATGTCCGCCTGGTGCTATTTGTAAGGTACATGAGTGCTCCAACCGCACTCAGATATGGGAATTCTGCTCCCGTGACTTCCTCCCCTCTTCTCTAGGTCCAGTATGGGTCTAGGTCCGCTTGGAGTGACCTTCCGACCATTGGAGTCTTCGCAGATATGCTTTTTCAAATCCAAACCTTTCCAACACTTTCCGTGTAGGTTGATTGATGTACCAAGATTCCTCCTTGACATGTTCAAGCTGCAAGCCTAAACAAAACTTGGTTTTACCCAAATCTTTCATTTCAAACTCAGACTTCAAGTATGAGCATACCTCTTCAATTTCTTCATTCGTCCCAATGATGTTCAAGTCATCTACATAGACGGAGATTATACAGAATCCATTCGGGGATCGCTGTATAAACACACATGGACAATCTTCAGCTTGTGTAGCCTTTCTTGCAGAAAGTCACTCAGCGATTGTACCACATTCTTCCCGATCGCTTCAAATTTCATACAGATGATTTTTCCAATTTCACACTATACAGGTTTCTATTTGCTCCGCCTTGGTTCGGATAGGATTCCTTCCTAGTACTTTCATATATATCTCCGAATCCAAGTTTCCATACAAATATGCTGTGACAACATCCATTAGCTTCATTCTCAACTTCAAGTTGACTGCCATTGAGATCAAATATCTAAAGGTAATTCCTCCCATGACCGGAGAATAGGTTTCTTCATAATCAACTCCAGGACGTTGAGTGAAACCTTGAGCTACAAGCCTTGCTTTGTACCTTACAACTTCGTTGTTTTCATTTTTCTTCCGAACAAAGACCCATTTGTGACCTACGGGGTTTATATGGGGAGGTGTGCGGCATACGGGCCCAAACACCTTTCTCTTGTTCAGAGAGACTAACTCTGCAGTGATTGCCTTTTTCCATTCTTCCCAATCTAGCCTTTTCTTGCACTCTGCGAGAGATGCAGGCTCGGGATCATGATCAATGATCGAGGCAATCTTCTTTGCAAAGTATGCATCAACGTTGGCTGTTGCTCTATTCAGGGATTCTCTTGTTATTACAAAGTTTATGGCCATTTCTTCATGGGGTGCTTCATGCACTTCCACTTGCTCTTCACTGCTTTTCCCTATCGCAGGAGCAAGTTCCTTTAGCTTTTCATCGCCTATGTGTGCGCACACATTATTTCCGGCGGTTTCCTTCAGTGGAAGGTTCAAGTCTGGAATTGCCTTTCCTGTTGGCTTCTTTCCAGTGCCAGGTCTCAACTGGCTCCCTTTCTTTCCTTGGGGCATTTTCGTGATTGGTTGTGGTAAGTCCTCTCGCTTGCTTTTCTCGCACGCCTCCGGTACTTTGGGTTTGAGGAGCCGATTTCTGCTTTTTCTTTTAGGCCTCTCGAACAAAGTTGAGGGATACCTTCTATTTTCTTTGGTATTTCCACCCTCTCTCGTGCATTCCTTGCGGGTACATGCGACTTAACCACGCCCTTCGATCACAAAATGATCAGCGGTTCATTTGCTAAATTCGCAAATCAATTATCTTCGACTTCTTGATTTGCTTCATTAGTGCGAGGGTCATGTGCGGGATCCCTGGAATGCCATATGATTTCCGGCATTTTTCATCCAAAGGTTGATTTCTCCCTAATGACGGAAACGATCCTCGCCAAAGATGCAATCAACGAATCAGTCAGATGCAAGTCTCCAACATGGGTTCCAAATACCGATTATGGATGCACTCTCATAACCAACGATATCCCGGACTTGCGAGAGGGCCCATTGTTGTCCACGAGGGGATGGTATAGGTACATATACCATACACCCAAATTTTCTAAGATGGGAGATCTTCGATGATCCTGCACAAGCCGCATAGGAGAATGGATGTTGTAGGCCGACGGTCTAAAATTGATAAGAGCCGCTGCGTGCAGATCGCGTGTCCCCAACAAGTGTTGGGCAAGTTACAACTCGCAAAAGCGGTCCGCAATGAACTTAATTCTCTTTATTAGTGCTTCGCTAGTCCATTCTGCGTTTGGGCGCAGATGCGGAGTGCTCAATCGCTATCCTCGTGCGGTGCAATAATCATCGAATGCCTTTGAAGTAAATTCTCCGCATTGTCCATTCTAATGGACTTCACGCGATGATCGGGAAAGCATTCTTAATTCTTATGATCTGCGAGATCGCTTTGCAAAAGCATGGTTTCTTGTTGACAACAAGCATACATGCGACCATTTCGAGGAAGCATCGATGAGCACCATAAAGTATCGAACGGCCCCGACATGGGCTGAATCGACCGCAAATATCCCCGGATGCGTCCAGAATGCAGGATTTCACTTTGCACTTTCATGACAGAGGGTCTAGTTATTAATTTCCGGCACATGCAGGCACACAAAATCTTCATGATTCGGGAAATTTTTAACATTAATACCATGACCTTGTGAGTTGTTCACTATGTTTCTCATCATTCTAAGATCAGGATGACCTAGTCTACCATGCCATAAAGAGAATAACTCAGAGCTTCTAAAAACAGTCTTCAAGGAAGTATACACTTCGGGTGCATGAATATTCGTGTAGTACAACCCAGATTCATATGAGGGACATTTTTCTAATACCATTTTTCCACATACCGCGTGCTTCACAATGCACAAGTATTCTTTGCCATTTTCTTCATTGGTTTCTACGTGAAAACCATTGGCGCGGATGTCTTTAAAGCTTAAGAGAGTGCGCGTTGATTCAGGGTACAAAAGGGCTTCTTCAATTACCAGAGTTGTACCCATAGGCAATATAGGCCCTGTTTGGTATAGCTCCAGATCCTAGCTCCACCTCAGAGCTGGAGTTTGTAGGCTAAAATAAAGTGAATTAAGTTTATATTTTTAGTCTAAAATGTAAACAAGATGATACATCTAAACACTCTTAATGTACCCACAGCTCCAGCTCCATAAATTTCTGGAGCTAGGAATACCCTGCTCCACCAACTCCACGGATTTTGGTGGAGTTGGAGCTGTCCCAAACACCCCCATAATAGTGGCTCTTCCTGAGCCGATTACATATGAGTCGCTTCCTGCGATCGTAGTAATCTTTCCAGCGTTCTTCGTGATCTACTGGAAATACTTAGACTCTCTTAAGATGGTATTTGTTGTGCCACTATCAACAATGCATATCTCTTCCATTTGGGCGCTACACGATTTCTAGATAAAAGAAATATAATTCTTAATCAGATAGAGGCAAAATAAACCAAATATTGCTTGCAAATTTGAAGAATACTGGAATAAAGAATAAATGCGTATTTATTCATGAAAGAAGTATGCTCTTCTAGAGCTTACAATTCATTATTCAAAGAAAATGCTAACAACCATAATCTAAAAGAAATGCATTAAACAGAATCTGTGAAATATGCATTAATTTCTGCTTCTATGTCATCGCCAGAGGTTTTCTCTTCATTTGCCATAATAATGGCTGCAGCATCAATGTCCAGGCTATTCTGTGAGTATGGGGCAAGTGGGGTATCTACATCCATGACATCATCATCACCGATGTTGGCGAAGTGTGCTTCTGCGGGGGCGTTTTCCTTTACCTTTCTTTTAGCCTAATATGCGTTGATCACTTCTTTGGATTCCCGACATATCTTCGACCAATATCCCCAAGTGCCACACTTGAAGCACGTTTGGTTCTGTTGTCCATACTGCTTGGCGTGCGCCTTTTCTTTATCATCCCTCTTCACAGGGGCTTTGGACTTTCCTTTGGCCTGGGGCCTCTCTTTTCCACCCTGCTTGCCCTTCTTTCTATGAGTGGGCTTTCTCACCTTGTAGCTATTGGCATTGACTTACATCGATGTAGCCGTCCGGTGGTCTGCGAGACATAGTTCTTGCGTAGAACATCGCCTTGCGATTCCGCAACTTGCATTACATCAATCGATTCGCTATACTCCTTGTATGCGCCCCGACGATAGTCAAGTGCACTGGATAGCATTAGGGTGGAAGGTAGAGAGGGTTTTCAATCTTCTCTTCATCGCTGATCTTCTTACCACATAGAGAGAGATTGGTACAAATTCGTGCAAGGCGTAATTGTACTCGCCATCGCTCAAGTCGCAGAACCTCAGCGCACTCCAATCTTGCTGTGCTTGGGGCAAGATGGTGTACTTGAGCTTTCCGAACCGCTTCTGAAGTGCAGTCCAAAGCTCATGCGCACTCTCTTCAGCCGTGTATTCATTCTTCAGAGTGGCTGAGAGGTGGTGCCTGAGAAAATGCAGAGCTTGATCGTTCTGCTCAGCGGTAGGTTTTGCGTCTTGCGAGGACCCTAGACCAATCGCGGAGCGGAGCTTCTTGCCCCCAAGGACGATCTTTACGTCCGATGCCCAAGTGAGATAGTTCTGACCGTGCGGGGCCAGTTCTTCAAACTCACGATTCACAATGCCAGACATCTGCATGAATTCAAAATTCTGGTTTAGACTACTGCGTGTAATCTGATAGAAAATGATTGCAAAAGCACAAAGTGCAGAAAAATTAAATTGCTATGCATTGCATTATATAAAAAAAGCAAAGTATTCAAAATTCATAAATAATATTCATAAAACAGAGAAATAAAGCAAGAAAAATTAAAAAACAGAACCAAATAAATCTTCTTGATTTTCTGGCAATTTTTTCAAAATTTTCTGCAAATTTTTTTTTGCAAATTTTTTCCTCTTCTCTTCTTTTTCTTTTCTTTTCTTTTTCCTTTCTTTTCTTCCAGCCGAACCGGTATATGGGCCTTGCCCTTGGCCCATACGCACGCATGGTTTAGGTTTTCCCTGCGCCGCCTTCTTCCCACACACGCCTGCGCCGCCTCTTTCCCACGCGCGCCCGCCTGCGCCGCCTTCTTTCCACGCGCGCCCGCGCCGCGCGCCATGCGCTGCTTCCTCTTCCTTTTCCCCACGCCACGCCTCTTCTTCCCACGCGCTTTGCCTTCACGTGGCGCATGCCGTGCGGGCGATGGCGCCAGACGGGCCAAGGGCGACGGTGGCGGCGCTTTCGGCGGCGGGCGGCGGCAACGCGTGTCGAGTGATGGGGAAAACTCGGCCGACACTTCGGCGCGGGCGAGCACGGCGGCGCCGCCGGCAAGGAGGTCGAGGCCGGGCCGGACGCCGCCGAAGCGGCCGCGAGCCGAGGCGCCGCCGCGAGGCCGAGCCGAGGCGCCACCGAGTGGTCGCGATCCGAGGCGCCGCCGAGCGGTGGAGCCGAGGCGTCGCCGAGCGGCTATCGCGAGCCGGCCGGCGGCGGCTTCGGGCGCGCGCCGAGGGGTGACGCGGCAACAAGACCGGCCGCGTCGGCGACACTTCAGCCGGGCGGCACTTCGGCCGGCGGCACTTCGGGCGGTGGCACTCGGGCCGGCGCCGCGGCGGTTTGCGGCTGCGAGCCGAGCGGGCGCATCGATGCGGTGGCGCTGGCGGCGGCGGTTGTAGCGCCGGCCGCGAGCGGCGGTTACTGAGGCGGCAGGCCGATCGCGCAGCGATGGAACCGCGCCGTGGGTGAAACCCGGCGCTGCGTGCGCGTGACGCGCGCTGTGGCGGCCGGTCATGCGCCGGTGATTTCGTGCGGCGGCGAGGGTGAGATAAGCGCGCGCGGCGGCTGCGAGCCAGGGCGCCGAGGTCGAGGCAACGACGTCCGCAAGCGCCGGGCCGAGGTAGCGCAGCCGGCGCTCGAGCGCCGTCTTGATTTTTTCTTTTTTCGTATGAACAGTAATTTTGTATCAGAGCTTCATGTCGGCTAGCTTCGAGCGATCGCCGTGTAGCTTCGTGCCACGTAAGATAGATGCATGCATAGAAAAAGTATCGGTTAGATTCAAACGCTAATCCCACCTTTTCTCACCTTTTCAATCTGATGTCCGGTAGAGCTTCGTGCTGATAACGTGTTAAGGAACCTCGCTATCGAATAGTCCGGGGTTCCCGAACAGATCTGAATTGGAGAACAGAAAGAGAGAGAGACACGTGTTTAGGGAGAGCAACAGCGGAAATTCTTTATTGCTAATGATTTCTGGTACATAGGGGGACCCCACCTCCTCCTTTTATAGTGCTCACCTAGGGTTTAGGCTTAAGGGACCAGCATGGACCTTCATGGGCCATCAGGGTTTCGCAACATCCTCCACACAAAAGCGCCGTTTCTTGCCCTGCCTTCTGCCCTCTCTCCGCCCTTCGCTCGTTAACATCCTGAGAACACGCATCAATCTTCTTCTTCCTTGCACCACATGACCGCCATGTAGATAGAGCTCCTGGTACTGTAGTGCCTGCCGGTTTTGAGCTCGCCACCCATCGTTTCGCCGCGCGCTCATAGCAAACCGTTGCTCTAGCCATCCTCTTCCATGCGTTGAATTGCTCGCAATCCATCGTCGCCCGACCGACTTGTCCGCGTCTTCTGCAGCACGGCCATGAGTTATCGGTGAGAAAAGCGTCGCCGTCTCGCAACAAAACCCCTTTGGATGTGGTCTTCTCACACCGTCTCCATTTTTCCCATTTCTATCTCATTTCCTTTGTCGAGCCGTCCGGAATAAGGCCGACGTCCCTAAACCTGGTGCGTGCTCTCCCGCTGCACTCCGCCGTGTTCTGAGCCCATTTGGTGAGCTTGACTGCGACATTCGTGTCAATTGGCGCCATTTGGCATCCTCTTCAAAACGCCTCAACAGATTTCACGTCTTGTGTAGTCTTCTTGGTCTCTAGCCGCTGCCTTCACCAGCGCACAACTTCGTCTCTGGTGAGCCCCCGCCTTAAACTTGGTTGTTTTCGTGTTGCTGGTACTCCTCTGAACCTCACAGTGTGCTTAATTGTAGCTCTCTCCTTTTGCTTCAACTAAGTCTTGAACTCGAGACCTCTTAGCTCTGATACTATATTGAGCTGCATGCACCAACCATTTCACCCAAAAACTTCCGGTTGGCACAATTAAAAAAAATAATTGCAACCCACTTCTATTCCACATCCTAAACCTGAGGGAGCCTATACGCGAGGGAGAGTGTTGAAGTATAAGTGAATTACTCATCTTTCCTCATCAGTTTAAGCTTTTAGGTGAACTGATTGGTGCATGCAGCTCAATACGGTATCAGAGTCAAGAGGTCTCGAATTCAAGATCTGACTGGTGCATGCAACTCAATATGGTATCAGAGCCAAGAGGTCTCGAGTTCAAGACCCGGTTGTGTTGGCGTCAAAAACTTGAGGTAGGGTTTCGACAAAGAAGACACCGCATTTAACACCGTTCAAGAGCGCACGGTCGATTTGACTCAGAATCGACAAGGTAAAATATAAAATTTACTCAAAAGCCGATCGTAACGATCAATCGGCTTAGACCCAATCAGCTTGAAGACGATTAAGATCAAAGTAACAAGGTAAGTCTAATTAGCCGATTAAGGCTAATCAGAGGATAAAGGTAGTTCGATTCTGAAGAAGGCGATGCGCAACAAAATCAGAATAAATCAAACCTGTGGTGTAATTGAAGAAGATCAACAATCGGCGAAGCGCAACTTTATTGATCAAGATCGATTACGAGACTAAATTACAAAAGCTACTCCTAGTTGACAGAAGAAAGTAAAAGTCGTTGATTGTATTGTGTTGGTGATGATTCTTTGCACCGCTTTGGTCCTTCTTTTATACCTCGGCGATCGTGTCCTCGTTACAACACGCTTTAAGTCCGCTTCAGACGGCTTTGTCTCGGATGGTTGTTTTAAAATCTTGCAGTTACCAAAATATCTCCAAACCTTCCCATCCTGTCCGTTAATACCGTATCTTTGACTTTATTGCCGATTTTGACCAAGCTTACCGAATTTCGGTGCAAACATATGCCCCTCATTTTTGAGAGATGATTTGTTATCTGTCAAAAATCATAATTATCGGCTTGTTCAATCGGCTGACGCTTGATCTTCACCCATTAACTACTACTTTATGCGCTGTAATTCTCGACATACGGTAGTGCGTTTTAATCGCCGCGTCTTTTGAGATTCACTTCCGCTTCTTCAAATTTTCACCGTATATAAAATGCGCCCCACCTCGCCATTCTTCACGCGACAAGCTCTCTCACTCAACAATCACCTGCCTAATCCGCTGCTCGCTTCCATCAATCGGCTTGCATCTTCCTTCATCAATCGGCTTGCTAAGATCGGCCAAATGAACGCGAGTCGTACTCATTCCAATCCCTAACAAGAAAGATCAAGATTTCTTGGTCCGATAGGGAATCTAGACGCCAAAGACGGTTATTAGCCAGACACTCCTCGCCTCCCTCTATCGGCCATCGCGCTTAATATAGAGAGCTGGAAAAAGCTTCAGGCATGGCCAACAGCGCCAAAGGATGGAGATCTTGGTATATTCGCGTGGCTGCCTGTAAAAGAAAAGAATGAGAAAGGATGGGTATAGCTGAATGCATCCTCTCTTTAGCCGATCCGTAAGCCAATGAGCCCTTAGTGGCCACTACCGTTATTTCGGGTCGGAAACCTTCAACGCCTTCCTATTTCATATCGCCCCATCGCCCAACTTTATTAGACGTTGCTCAATTGTGTTGTCTTCGCCGATGGAGATCAAGTATCGGCTTTTAGTGGAAAACCAAAATATAAGCTTATCCGATCTAAAGGTGAAGGTTGGGCAAAATATATTGGAAATAACAACAAGGTTAATGGCCTAGTATCTGACGAAGAGCACGTTGCATTCTCGAATCTTTGGCTAGACCGCTTCTTGTTCTGTGGAGCGCCTCTTGACCAACACAAGTATATCACCTAATAGCGAACAACCGGTAGAGGGTCATCGGCTAGCATTAGGAAAATGTTCTTAGGAGCAATCACAAATGATGCATGTGATTAGAGTCGGCTATTTACCGGATTTGCCGATTTTGCGCTCGCAATGTAGGCGGTCCTCTGTGGTTCATCCAAGTATGGTTTTACCGCTTATTTAGCCGATCTTTCAAATTGATCCTTCGTAAGATTCGACGCTTCTCGCAAGACACACCGTAAAATGCAAGACTAGAATTCGTGAGCCACCGATCTTATGGCGAAAGATACATTATGTGTTCGCAAAGAAGAAGATCTCTCCGCTAGCCTAAAAATACTTATCTTTCTTCCCGAACTTGGATAGTAATGATTTTAGCCAACAAGACTTCTTCAGCTTATACCAACGCAAATTGATTTTGAATGGCCATCTTTTCTTCATCTAGATTCGACAGCTCGAGATGCCCGAATCGACTCGATTTCTTTAAAATTTTTATTTCTCCCGTGTCTTTCATGTCGGCTTTAATACAAGAAACCGCACCTTCCAAATTTCATATGAATTCTACCATCCTTCCGTCTTTGCTAGACAATTAGGTTTCAATGATGATCCCCAACCTTTCACTCCTTGATTTAGTACACCCAGACCGAGTACGATCTTTAGCGCAGCCAACATGGTCTTGAAAATAGCCGATGATTTGCAAATCGATCCTTGCCGCACTTTGTTTTGAATAATCGTCGGTCTAGCCGATACTCGCGTGGTGGTCTTCAATTGCGTACGCTTCTCCTTGATCGCTCTCCATCCGCTATTATTGCGCCCTTTTCCTGCACCTATCCGAGCCGATGGCCTCTTCGATAACGATTCAAGCGATTTAATCGAGCTCCTGATATGATAATACAAGTCTCGTAAATATTACTAGCGAGGTATTAATCTATTTAACTTTTCTCCATCGCAGCCCATACGAACTTATCTCATCGGCTTTATACTCCTCTTTGCAGACTAAAGCTGATGGCAAGAAGCCGATCGATGTTCCTGCAGTAAGCAAAGGAAAACGACCGCACAAGGCAACTGCACTTACCGGCTATACCTCCGGTTCTTTGGGTATTCAAAGTCCATCTTTATCTGATTTAGAAAGACAACAACAACCAAGTAAATTATACCCGACCATCTCTCGCCTTTTATTCTTTCCGCTTTTCATTTAACTAACTTTCCAAATTGATGAATTTTCGTGAGAAGAAGAAGCCAAAGTCCACCAAAGCTCCCGCCAAGAAAAAACACTCCAAGCCACAGAACAAAGTGGCGAAAGTTCACCGCACGGATCGCCAACGCCGTATTTTTTCCATCTCAAAATTTTTACGAATATTGATTTAAACCATCGGTTTTCATTATATTCTCTCTTTCAGCCTACCGCGTCGGCACAAGTGGCCAACATTCTATCAAGCTTACGATATATCACCAAAGAGTCATTGCTTCTCACCGATACCATTGCCAACAACCGCCGCTCCAGAGATTTCCGATACATCCAACATTCTCGCTTTAATTTATCGGACTTGATGACCTGAGGTCTTTGCACCGATGATTACATCTCTCGCAATTCGTAACATCATTGCGGTCTCAAAATATGCGCCGATCGCGGTCCCATCGGCTCTCGAATGCAAGATCGCCTCAATAAGCTTTTTGATCTAGTGTCCGTGCCGCAATGAGATCCCGAATCATAATCACCAATCCGGGATGCTATGGCTGCAGTTGAGGCCGATCTACCACCAGCGGCCATGGCTGCACTGCTTGAAGTATGCCATCCGATGAGAAAAAGCTTTGGTGGAGGCAGCCCAAGAAAGGAAGAAGAAGAGAGAAGCCCAAGAAGCCAATTGCAGGATTCTTAACAAAATGGTTATGAGACGAAGGCAAAGAAGAAAAAGTTTGATGCAACCATAGAATCTCCGAAAGCTAACAAAACTTCCTTCGTAAATTGGAAACCACTAAGAAATTTCTTGAGGATGAATTGTCGAAACGATAAAGCTCATTGTCAAGGCCAAGATTCCTTTGAAAAACAACTTCGCCGCTACAATGTATGCGTAAATAGCATCGGCTGTAGCAACCTTTAAAGAGCAATCGGCTAAACTTGTACCCATCCCGGCAAAGGCGATGTAAGATGACAGAATCTCGATGAGGTGCAGAAACTATAGCTAAGGTCTTTGGAGCATTATCGCTTTGGGTGCACGACTCCTGTGCTCGGGATGTAACCTTTTAACAGCCCCAAAACACTTGCTCAAATACTTTGAATACTTGTAATTTTGCAATGTTTATAATCTACTGCTTAACCGATTTATATTTTGCCTATATCCCGAGTTTGTAATCCTTTCAGCCGATTAACAGCATCGTGTTAATCTTGGCTCTGAACAAGATTTTAGTCGGCTAGGCTCCGATCCAAACGCTAGGATAGTATTTCTTTAGATATTTCCCATTAATTGCTTTAGGCAAGACATACCCTTCTAGTGTTTCCAGTAAGTACGAGTTTCCACCAACTAGCCGATTAATTTTGTATGGCCCTTCCCACGTAGGTGACCATTTTCCAAATCGGTTATCCCTAGAACCAACAGGCAAAATTATTTTCCATACTAAATCGACTTGATCGAAAGATTTAGGCATGACCCTTTTATTGTATGCCCTTGCAACTCTGATCTTATTCTTTTTAAGCCGATCAAGCGTGGACAAACGTAACTCCACTAACTCATCCAAGCTGTCGACCATTAAATCATTGTAATCTTGAGCCGACAAACCATTCTGTCTGGCTATTGGTATCGACTCAATGTTGATTTCTACAGGTAAAACAGCTTCTTGTCCATACACCAATTGGTAAGGTGAAAGTTTTGTCGCTCCGTGATAAGATAGCCGATAGGCCCAAAGTGACTCCGATAGAGTCGAATGCCAATTCCTTGGCTTCTCATCAATTTTTATTTTGATCAACTTGATTAGTGTTTTATTAGACGACTCGGCCTGTCCATTAGCCTGAGCGTAATATGGCGAAGAGTTTAACAATTTGATCCCTAGACTTGTGGCGTAACCTTGAAACTCGTTAGACATGAATACCGTACCTTGATCGGTCATGATTGTTTGTGGTATTCCAAACCGATGGACGATATGTTCATTTACAAAACTAATTGCCTCAACACTTGTTACCTTCTTAAGTGGGATAGCCTCAACCCAATTTGAAAAGTAATCGGTTGCGGCCAAAATAAATTTGTGGCCTTTACTCGAAGCAGGAAATATTTGGCCGATTATATCTATTCCCCAACCCCTAAACGGCCAAGGTTTAATAATTGGATGTAAAGCCGATGCTGGTGCTAGTTGTATGTTGCCGAACTTTTGACATGTCCGACATCCTTTATAGTACTTGAAACAATCCTCTAGCATCGCCGCCAAAAATAACTCGTCTGTCTGAGCATCCATTTCATCTTATGTGCCGATTGATGAGAACCACAAATCCTTCGTACTTCACGCATTGCCACCCGCGCTTCTTCAGCCAAGACATCTCAACAACAAACCTTCCATAGTCCGATAATATAGTATATCGCCCAAAACAACGATTTCAACGCTTGTTGTCGATCTTTCGCTCGCGGCTTGGATGGATCGAATAGATAATCTTTTATTTATGCTTCTCCAATCAAGAATATTCGCAAGACATGATCGCTTTGCTCACTGGGCTCACTCCCGACTTTGGTCAAAATCCTTATATCCTCGATGCTTATCGAGCTAAAGATTAGCTCTATCGCTCAATTCATGAGGAATATGACCGATAAAAATGACGAAAAGAGCCGATAATCTCTAAACATTGTTCTAAATATCTCAGAGTATTTCATCCCGACATTGGTATTCTCCTTTATTTGTCAGACTACCAATAGTGAATCACCATATGCCTCAACAAATCTTACTCCAATATTTTCTAACAACAAGAAGCCTTTGAGTAACGCTCAGACTGGCCTAGTTGTTGGAGCATCGGCTATTTAGCCGAATGCAAATTCAAAGCTATGCCCTTTGGGTGAAGTGAGTACAATACCGATACCATCACCTTCCCACATACCGATCCACAAAGAACAGCTGCCATGGTGCTACCAAGACTAAGTTTGCCGTGTCATGTCCTCGTTATAAAATCGGCTAGACTTGTCCTTTGACCGCTGGCCGATTCATATGATAAGTCGAACTCGACCAAGGCGTAAGCCCATTTGCCAAGTCGACTCGCAGAATTGAGCCGACAAAATATATTTTATAACATCGGTTTTGCATATTACCTTACAGCCGATGTTAATATGTAGTGCCTTAGTTTTGTGCACGAGAAGTACAAAGACAAACATAGTTTTTCGATAAAGGGTACTGACTTCTGTCTAGCAATCGTCGGCTTAAGTAAAAGATAACCCTTTCTTTACCATGCATCTCTTGTGCTAATACACCCAATAGTATCTTCTTCACCAAACATATAGCCCGAAGGGACCCCTTTTGAGGCGCAACCAAGACTGGAGGGTTGGACAAATACTTTTGACTTCATTGAAAGCTCTCTCACGATCGGCTCCCATATAAATTCTTCATTGTCCTTCAACTTTAGTAATGGAGTAAAGCACGAATCCTACCGAGAGGTTTGAGATGAACCGACGGAGATAATTAATTTTGCCGATCAACTTTTGTAACTCGTTCTTGCATGTCGGTGGCTCAAGATTGGCTATAGCTTTAACCCTTGTTTGGTCGACTTCAATCTCTTTCATGCACCATGAAGCCTAAAACTGTCCACCGACACGCCAAACGCGCACTTGAAAGGATTCATCTTTAGACCGCAATCTTATGTTTTTAAAACTCTTTCTAAATCGCCAAGTGTTGTAAATCTTCCACGATTTTACCACTACATCATCAATGTATATTTCGACAATGTGGCCGATTAAGTCATGAAAGATCGATTCATCGCCACGATATGTTGCTCCAGCCGTTCTTCAAGCCGAAAGTCATTACCGCCCACTGAACAATCCTATTGCACCGTGACATCCGAAAGTCGTTTTCGGTAGATCGGCTTCGCCATGAGTATCCGGTTATACCCGTATTACCATCTAGAAAACTTATGATCTTGTTCCCCGATGCAAGATCGATAAGCATATCGCTATCGGCATCGGTATTCATCTTCGCGCCGCTTTGTTCAAATCTCTAAAGTCGACGATACCCAAGCTTTCCATTTTTCTTCATAACAGAACAATGTTGGAAACCCACTCGCGTGATCGGCAAGGCCTGATAAATTTTGCCTCCAACAACCGCTCTATCTCTTCTTTTATAATTTGGTACAAGGTCGGATTGAAACGCCTAGGATATCGCTTAAACGGCCGATAACCCGATTTTATAGGTAGCCGATGTTCCACAAGTCGATGGCTTAATCCGGCATTTCGTGATATTCCCAAGCAAAACAATCCTTGTAATCCTTAAGGATTTTTATTAGTTTTTCTTTGTACTTTACACCTAAATTTGCACTAACAAAAGTTGGTCTTTTCTATCACCGCTACCTATATCGACTTCTTCAAGTAAATCGTGGATGTGAAGCCTTGACCTAACTTCTCAATTTCTTCAAAATCTTCGATGGCTTCGTAGCTATCCGTTGTTTGCCGATAGCTTTGCATTTTATCTCGCAGCGCTTTCAATGTTTTTCTTGTCCCCATCGGCGTAATACTTCATTTGCCCGATCAAAAGTGCCCGCTTGACACCGATCGGCATGAGATCCGACTTGCTCACACAAATGAAATCGCAGCCGCCCAAAGACCTTGCCCGATATGCACCCACTTCTTCGTGTTGCCAATTCGCGACGGAGCTAGCCATGGCAATGTGAGCCGATGTATCGGTACAGAACGACCTCAATTTCTTCTCCGCTCTATTGAACAAGCGCTGATGCATGGTCGATGGGATACAGCTTGCATGAATCCAATCCCGCCGAGCAAAGACATCGTAGTTTCCTTTGGCATCAATTACAAAGAATGCCGTCGCAAGGTCTTGTTGCCGATAATACCGCTGACTATGACATCCTTTGCTTCGTAGGGTCGCCGTGAAGTCATTCGTAACCATGTTAGTTTTGATTAAGTCTTCGCCGACTTACCCGCTTTTTGCATGTCGTACAAGATCGATTCACCGTGGCGCCTCGCCTACTAGCATCCTTGATATCGGCTTGCCATTTATATACCCTTTCGATACAATGGTTTCAGATGCCGATGATCATCTTTGGTTTTCAAAGATGGCGCTCGCACGAGCACACCGAGCAATTGCCTCTTTGGCCGATTCATTCGACTCTAAACTCACCGCAATGTGAACACCATGTTAATATCCATTGAGGCGTGTCATCCTCAATCATGGGAGAATCAGTCATCACCGATTCAAATCTTCTTCGCTTGTTCTTTTCTTCTCCACTCTTTTTGACGATTTAATCGACGGTTCGTTAAACACTTCGCTCTCTCTCTCTCTCGCCGCCTCACGAATCTCTTTGCGCCCTTAGCCTCGCCGCCGCCGCTGCGATCGCTCAGCCGATGGACACCACCGGGTTTGGGTTCCACCGCTTCCGTGATTTGACCACCAAATCTTCTTGATTAGAACTAGGCTCGTGCGCCTTGTCTTGGCTCGGTTCTTGATTCGGTTTAGATATTCTCTCGTGGACCGCCTTCGTGACTTCGCCTCGCTCTCGATCGACCCAGATAGCCTATCTCTGGCCGATTGCCTTGGCCAATCGTCTTGGGGATAATGTTCCATCGGGTAGGTGTACGGTGATGGTAACGCTACTCTTCTTTCCCAGCAAAACTGCTAAAAGGGACACCTTCTATGTGCCCTCTCCACATTCTCAGTACGGTACAAATTATCCGACCGACGGGTATTACTCCGTGGTCGGCTATTCATCCTTTCGTATTTCTCCATTAATTGTGAGAACGTTGTACCTGACCTTTTCGCTGGATGCCTTGATGGAGATTTCTCTGCTTTGTACCATTTACCCACCTGGGGATTCCCCTTGGGTTTAATGGTTCTTGAATTTTTTCCTTCTTGATCGGCTTCTATTTGTAAGGAACCGATGGTAATCTTCAGTGTTTGACCACCGTCCGAGCTTGATTGTATGTCGACTTGTCGACCCTTTTTCTGCACGTCTTGCATCGGCTCTTTTCCTTTAGCCGAACACTGCACCATGTTGATGGGGAACGGATCAACATCAACTTGCATGGTCGGCTCATCGGCAAACTTCAACCGACCATCTTCACAGCGATTGAATCTGCTGACGAAAGATATTGCAATCATTAGTGTTATGCGAATAAGAATGATGCCACTTGCAATACCTACATTTTTTGATCTCATCGCGCGACGGTATCACATGTCCTCTCGCAATCGATTATCTTTTCTTGCGTATAAATCAAAAATACGATCGCACTTGAAAACATCAAAAGAGTACTTAACTTCCGACTTATTCCTAGTCGGCTTGAGCCGTAAAATGCACTAAGGATTTCTTGGATCCTTTTACCCATTCGGCTATATTTATTTCGCTTCCTCGCCTTCCGACGAATCACTAGGCAATATTCAACCATATTGACCTTAGCCTTGTCCTTTCTTTGTTATTGCTGTTTTTGAATCTGTCTTCAACACCTTATTATCGCTGAATCGGCTTTCTTGAGCCGATACGCGATGCAATAAGTGGCCAATGTCGTGAATTCTTGCCTCCAAATTTCTCCTAAGCGCGGATCAAACCTTGAAATGCTAAATCGGCGAGTTGGTTGTCGTGCAACGTAACGCTAAAACACCGATTCCTAATTTCTCCAACCTCTTGATATAATCCGCTATCGATTCCCCAAACTTTTGGCGCACGGAACTCAAATCAAATTGTGAGCTCCAAACCGCTCAAAAGAAATATTCATGGAATCGCTTTCCAAATCGCTCCATAAATGGACCGACCGAGGTAAACAGTGAACCACGTAAATGTCGCCCGATAAAGACAAAGGGAATAGTCTAATTTTTAGCCTGTTGAATCGGGCCGCTTCACCGCATCGCGCGATAAAGCGCCCAACATGCTCCAGGTGGTAATAGAATCATCCTCGAGAATTTGGCAAAGTCCGGACTCAAATTATGAGGGTAAGGCATGCGATCTATGTAATCGGGTATGGCTTTCAGAGCCGATAACCTTCCTTTTGGTTGTATGCCGAATTGGTCCTCAAGACGCAGCAGATCCGACGCCCGCTTAGCGCATCGGCCGCTGGCATAGCAGCCCTTGATAATGTCGGTCATAATCGGCGCCCCGCCCCGAGTGCAAGCTCGGGTTGCCAATTATGTCGGCCGCCGCACACGACCATACCGACGCGCGATTATGCCTGGTTTGAGCTTCCAACACTGGGGCAAATGGTTCAGAGTATGTTACTACCCTATGTGGACCTGGGTTCCTTAGCAAGGTAGGCTCTTGTGGGAATCTCTCGGAGCCAATCGGTTGTGAAACCGATTGGGGAAAGGCATAGAACGGAGCCGACGGAGGCAAATTGATTGATGCATCCATCCTAGCGGCATCGGTATAGGCGTGGTAATGGCTCACCCCACTTGACCGAGGGTCCCTAGGCAATATGACCATGGGTTGTGTGGGCATCATGGTGGGGGGTGAGGTTACAGCCGATGGTTTAGGATCGACCATTGTGCTCTGCGTTTTTTGTGATATTGAAAAAACAGGATAATTTGGCAGAGCTTGCAGTGGGTCGAGCAGGCTTCCTGACGAGGCTAACTACTGGGCTATAGATTTGACCCTATTCGTTATCATCGGCTTGAGTGTTGTAACAATAGCCGATGATTGGTTTATTAAGGCGTGGTGCATGATCGATTAATCATAGCCGATAATTCGCTTGAGTAGACGATATCGGCCACTTGTTCTCGTTACACCCGCACGCCTGCATGCTGACCGCCGGCAGGCGGATTTTTAAGTGACGCCACGCCTTGTTTTCGATAGCGACTTAGCATCATCTCTTCTAGCGCAGCCTTCCGAGCTTCAATCTCTTGGCGTTGTTCGCAGATAAATCGCCCATTGTTGGGACGATTATAGCTTCGAGTTGAGATCGATGGCGGAATCGACTTCGATGAAGACATTGCGTGTCCCACCGGCGTGCAAGAGTGTGTTGGTGTCAAAACTTGAGGTAGGGTTTCGACAAAGAAGACACCGCATTTAACACTGTTCAAGAGCGTGCAATCGATTTGACTCAGAATCGACAAGGTAAAAATATAAAATTTACTCAAAAGCCGATCGTAACGATCAATCGGCTTAGACCCAATCAGCTTGAAGCCGATTAAGATCAAAGTAATAAGGTAAGTCTAATTAGCCGATTAAGGCTAATCAGAGGATAAAGGTAGATCGATTCAAGAAGGCGATGCGCAACAAAATCAGAATAAATCAAACCTGTGGTGTAGTTGAAGAAGATCAACAATCGGCGATGCGCAACTTTATTGATCAAGATCGATTACGAGACTAAATTACAAAAGCTACTCCTAGTTGACAGAAGAAAGTAAAAGCCGTTGATTGTATTGTGTTGGTGATGATTCTTTGCACCGCTTTGGTCCTTCTTTATACCCTCTACGATCGTGTCCTCGTTACAACACGCTTTAAGTCCGCTTTCAGATTGGCCTTGTCTCGGATGGTTGTTTTAAAATCTTGCATTTACCAGAATATCTCTAAACCTTCCCATCCTGTCCGTTAATACCGTATCTTTGACTTTATTGCCGATTTTGACCAAGCTTACCGAATTTCGGTGCAAACAGGTTGACACAATTAAAAAATAATTACAACCCACTTCTATTTCACGTCCTAAATCTGAGAGAGCCTACATTTAAAAAATAATTGCAACACACATTTCTCTGACCTTGCCCTCGTGGTCATGCTGAGTTCCTGAACCCCGTGCGCTATGCACCTCAACGTCTAGTCGCCCTTCTTGCCATCGCCACTGTACCTCTATTTTGCGGCGCCACAGTGTCATGTCGCCGATGCTACTCCATCGATCATAAGGTCTTGAGCTAACCCCTGTAGAGGCGCAATGCCTCCCTGAAGCCATCCTAGCTCTCAATTTTGCCTAGTTTGGACTTCTACATCGACGCCACTGGATGGCCGAGGAACTTCCGTTGCTCAACTCCATCACATCTCCCCATTCCATTCCTGAGCTCACCCGTGCCCTTCCGTCGCTACCTCACCGCCGGTGAGCTCGGAAACCAGCTCGACAATGGAGCCTAGCTCCCCTCCTTGTTTTGTCTCACCAACAAGTGGGCCTCAGTGTTTAGCTCTAATAATGGTGATTGAGATTAGATTAACTTAATTAACCTCGGTTAAGTATTATGTGTTGTTGACATGTGGGCCCAACT
The DNA here is from genome assembly GCA_036346275.1 of Otatea glauca. Lineage (NCBI taxonomy): Eukaryota > Viridiplantae > Streptophyta > Magnoliopsida > Poales > Poaceae > Otatea > Otatea glauca. Next base: position 37,159,459 of record CM070715.1, on the reverse strand, counting down.
AGATTAAATGGTGGTTTATAATTTAAATGGTTTTAAGTCCTATGTCACTTACGCGCGAACCTCACCCGTCAGTCTTTTTTAAAAAATAATAACATATTGACCAGTAGGTCTCAGTCATTCTAAAAAAGAACCTGATTTTTCAATAGAGAGAAAAATAGAAATTAAAACGAAAATCAAGCACAGTAACTTCCTTTTGTTTTTATAGTATTTTCTCTCTCGACAAGTTTCAATCGCTCACATCTTTTGTGTTCAAACTCCAAATTGAATGAAACTAGTTTTTAAATTTTTCTACAATCATGAACTTCCATAAATATGAAAAAATATCAGCATTTTTTTCTTCTAAATTTGAATTTTACTTGGTATTTATTTGTGTTATTTGGTTTTATGCGATAAATTTCGACATTCCATAAGTGCTTCAAGATTGATCGAGAGCAAGAAAAGTGTTTGACAGTAAGGCAAGTATCCTCATTGACCATGTTGATCCCATAATTTAGTGTTTTGTACTTTGTTTGCTTAAACTATTATGCATGCTCGTATTTTTAGTAAAATCGTTATGTTGGTTAGATTGATATTTATATCGATTCGCTACATTGACCCTACCTTGAAAAGTTACCATACTTACTCTTGTCACCCTAGAACTAATATCCATAGCTTGTATGATTAATTGTGGAATTTTGCAATAAGTCTAATATATAGTTGCTTAGCCATGCCTAGTTTATCAGTATGTCAGATGATAGAATGGACACCTTTTCAAAAAATGGGAATGGTTATATTGCTGGAATAGTGTGGTCACCCTTGTTATTTTACTAGAAAACAAAACTAAAAAACTATGGTTTTGACTCGAGCAAGATATTTGTATATCTTGTGCTGTGAGAGTGGGACCTCGCAGGTGTTGGTTGGTTGTTGGAGACTCTCGCTCGAGTCGGTTAAGGAACGCGAACTTATGTGTTGCTAGTCTAAGCCTTTCGTATAACCACAAGTGCCTCTATGAGAAGGTCCTAGCATAATAAGTTGTTGGGTCTCATCTTGTACCTGTGATAGATCAGAGTGGTGTGAGTGCCAAGTAGGTGGCTCAAGGGGGTTCCCACATAGGAAGTGTATGGGGGCACAACCTTCGACACAACGGTGGATTCTTCGGGGTCAATAGGTCAAACTCCTGAGGACAAAAATCCAATGGGTGGGGCAAGGTTGGGGTCAAACAATGTAAAGACACTGTTATGATCCCTTAGTCGCACGCCAAAGGAAGCATGTCATGGCCGACATTAAAAGATGATCATGTCTTATGGGTAAAGCAATACAACCTTTACTGAGTGTAAAAAATCTATTCGAATAGCCATACCCCAGATTATGGGAAAAGTTTAGTGATGTCACTAAGGCTATTTTTATGTTTTTCAAAACTTGGTTGGAAAGGGAAGTTATCCGCTTTTGTACCTTGGTCACGAGTAGATGAGTGTTGTTGCTCATGGCTATGAGAGCCATTTGTGGTTATGCTTATATTACTTACTTATTACTTTATATCAAATGTCAGGTTCTCTTACAACTTCTAATCGCAATATATTATACTGTATTGCAAATGAAGGCTCGCATTGTGCAAAATAGAGAACTTGGTAGGATAGCTATCTCCCTTGACATAGCCTTGTATAATATATAACCTTTGCTTAGAAGTCTTGCGGAGTATGATTTTCGTACTCATTGTTGCTTGTTGAACATTATGAGAGCAAGAAGAAGGAGTTCCCTCGGTCAGTTACCTTCGTTGCAACGGTTGTTGACAAAGATGATGTCGGCTAATAAGGTTTAACCCCAATCAGTTGCCTATGGTAGGCTAAGGCATGCTTGCTGAATTTTTTTTGTCTCATTTATCGTTTATTCTGCTACTATTTACTTATTATGCGAACTATTTGGCCGGTCGGCCCTTTTGTCGAAAGCTTCACTATCGGAGCCTATGTTTTGCATGTTTATTGTTACTATGCTACTCTATTTAATTGTGCTTGTATGGTTGTGATATAAGGTTGTTGAATATGTGTACTAACGACTGATCATGAGACTTGTACGGTATACACACAGGGGTTAGAATCGCATATTCCGGGTCCAGTGTACCTATTTTTATTGTTGGTGAGCACATGTGTAACATTCCAATTTTTGGCTTATAATTATTTGTTGCAACTTACTATTTTAATGATTTTTCTAGAATTTATTTGGATTTTAAAATAGTAATTTGAATTGACCTTATTGCAAATGGTATTTAAATGTGGGCAAAGTTTATATGAAATTTTATCAAAAATATTTTACTTAAGTTCGAAATGTGTAAAATTATTCTACATAATTTTTCTAGATTTTTCCCGGTATGTTTGCTATTTATTCGATGCTAAATGAATTTATGTAATTATTTTAATTAGGAAATCGTTTGGAAAATCTAGTTTTTTCTTTGGGCCGAATCCTTGGCCTTGGACCAATCCACGTTGGCCCATTTTCCTGCTCGTTGGCCCAACTCTCTCCGCATCGCATCGACCCAATTGCTCGGCCCGGTCTGTCTACGCTCGGAGGCGAACTCCAAGCATCGCCACCGTGTCCGCCATGAACTCGTCTCCGTGACGGCTTCAACGTGGACTTCCAATGCTATAAAAGGCGTGCAACATGATCGCCAGAACCCAAGGATCTCAAACCCTAGATCAATCAAGCGAATCGCGCCGCTGTCTCGCCATAATTGAAGGTTTTCTCTGTGCAACGCTGTAAGCTTCAAGTCATCGATTCACCGCCAGTGGGGTCTTCTCGGGTCGTCGATTGCACCAACGTGATCGCCTCGACTTGGGCTAGCTCATGCGCGCACTATCTCGGTTGGAGCACCGCTGGAGAATGTCGCCGCTGAGCAACCCGAGCCGCCGCCGTTCCAGGTTGCCTGCAAGATTTGGTTCGCGTCATTAGGTGCGCGACGATGAGAGCTTCCTTGGGGTGGTCTCCCCTATCGCCAGCGGCGACTATAGGGCCTAGTGCTGTCGCCGTCGATGTGGCCATGAACCAGTGATGACACGTGGCGTGGTGACGTCAGTAGGGCTGACATTTGGGGGCCACGTGTCTTCCCTGGAATTTCTTTTCCCTTTAAAAAATAATTCGGCCAAAAATTAAATTAGATGCTTACATCAGCGATGATATCATAAATCGGTTTTTTTAGAAAAAAATTCCAAAGTTTTGGTATTTTTCTTTTTCTGTATTTTCTTTAATTTGAATCTTTTGAGAGCCTGTTCTCCTTTATATGAGCTCCGATTGAGGCGATTCATATTTCTAAAATCTTCTAAATTCAAGATATATTTTATGATGGATTTTATTTGATTTTTGGAGATTGTTTTGCCTCTAGTTTATATTTATTTGTTATTTATCTCTCATTTCGCGTAGACGTTAAAGTACCGGGAGCGTTCGAGGGTGAAGAGTTGACTCATGCGCAAGGTCCAGACCAAGAATAAGAATTATTCCGAGACAAGTTATGCTTTAATCTTGTTGAACCTACTTTTACAATTGCTATATTGTTTTAATCTACTGCACATCATTTTATGCGTATAACTGTTTCCAAATAATTTGGCATTTACCTATTCAATCCAATTGGAGTATACCTACCTTGTCATTTGCTATGCCATGATTATTTGTCACCCTAGGGTGGATAATTATTAGTTAGTTGCTAGTGTATACCAACGTGGATTGGTGTCGGGACCCGAATCTGCAAATCCGGACCCTCTGTGTATTCTGTGTCAGTCCAGGATCACGCTAGCACACACAGTCATACAGGGTTGCACATTACAGACATTCACAAAGATATAAGAATAAATAGTGCAAACATGTATATAAATCGAGTTGTACGACCTTATGGTCTCCTTACGTATAAGTCACCACACAGGCTTACATTATTCAAAGTAAAGAAATAGCAATAAACATAAATAAAAGGGTCGTGGAAGTCTTTATCTTGCCACAGTAAACCGATCGGGCTTGCCCCTAGTTGCTCGCATCCTCGATGTACTCTTCCTCCCATGCCGTGTAGACTCCTCCACCGATGTTGGGTTTGATAAGCAAGGTGGGGTGAGTACACAAGGCACTCAACAAGTAATGCACAAAATGCGCGCTATTACTATATGCAAAACTTATTCCGATGGATTGGCTTAAATGGTTCTTTTGCATCAAGCAAGATTTTTGAACTAGTATCTTGTTTAGATTAAAGCAAAGGGTACAGTATATAAATAATACTAAACTCAAATGGTTTTTCATTGAAGATTCTCGACGCAACCTTAATAGCTCATTTCCAACACCGCACACACCACCCTTCCCACATTTTGTTTATGAAAATCTACCCTTGATCAGAATCCCCGAGCAATGCTCAATACCGTGAGCACGGCTATTCGAATAGTTTGACACTCTACAGAGGTTGTACACTTTACCCACAAGATACAGCCGCTCACCACACAGGTGATTGTCCGCAACAAAGCTTTTCAGGAACATCTACCTTAACCAGAGAACCTCTCCAGATTGCCTTCACTATCACTTCCCTCACACAGAGCCAAGTATAGGACCGCCAACCACCGCTGGATGGGCACCAAGCCGTAGCACGTACGCCCCCATACAGATACACCCCTGTCATCGCCACCCCGAGGTATCGAGGAAAGATATCGTAACCGTAGTCAACTAGGTCTGTCCCATATCGCACATGTGGTTGTACGGTGACTCGGATCAAAGGCTTGCAAGGTGAAGTCCTTAATCGACCAAGGCAAGACTTCCAACACTCAACAAGGCACACACCCCAATGTGGCACACAGACTCACATCACTCATTAACCCAATGCCACACAGCCCACCAGCACACACCTCTTGCCACTTGCCCTAGCCTAAATCTTTTCCCACCCAGCTGATTATTGTGCAACACATGCCAATAACTCCACATCGATGCGGAACCACACAGTCGCGGTACCTCAATCTCATCATATGGCATCATCACACCACTTTTCAAAATACATTCAATATGTCTTTAGTCAAGATTGTAGCATTTTTCCGAAAGATCACTCATGATTCGCTGCAAGGCTAAGCATCTACTCACGGCCTAGCCTCCCGTGTTGGCACAATATTAGCATCCAACTAATATAATCAAACTTAGGGTGACAATGGTTCAGGCATACAATTAATAATTCAAGGTGGCATAACAAAATGGGTTGATTATCTACATTATCCCAAATCAATTTAATTTCATTTTAAATAATTAGCATGCATAGTTTCAAAGCATAAATTACATTTTAAAATCTGGGATCAAAATGATCAAAGCATCACTTGCCTTCAAAGAGTTGCTGGTCTTGTTCAAGCTTGGTCTTGAGCGACTAAATCTTCCTCGAAACTTTCCTAAAATTTGCGTCTCTGCGCATACAAACAAAATATACAATAAATAACTAATACAGAAGACTAAACGACCTAAAAATTCAAATAAAATTCACCATTAAATATCTCATAATTTTATGAATTTTTAGAAATTTGAATCATCCAAACTGAGTTAAAATGCAAAAGTTATAGTCATTTGAAGTTTGAATAAAATATGAAAATACGTAAATTAAGAAAATCCGATTTTTCTCAAATATTTTACACTGGAAATTCGCATTTGTGACGTCAGCACCGCCATGATGACGCCAGCACAGAAAAGAAATTCGGTCGAAATATTTTTATATATAAAAATATATATGACGCCATCGCGACGCTATCTCGACACGCGGCACGCCTGCAGGCCGCCACGCCGCTCTGTCTATGGGTCGGGTCCACGGTTGGCCTTGGTCCACCGTGGACCGGCGGCATCGTTTCGTGCACCGGTGACGCAAGCCGTGGCGCCGCCGACGGCTCGCAGCCAATCCTAACGCGACACGCGGCGCTAAACTAATCGCCGAACTCGATTCAATCTCGCCCTTCCGATTTAAACGAACGACCGAGATTCATGCGACTTTTCGCCACTCTACCGCGAGCCAACACGTGGCTTCACCGTGACCCTTGATCCAGATCGAACGGTCACGACACTCGGGTGACGCCGACGTAAACGGCGGCGCCGACTTTCGGTTTCGCGCGTCGCGCGCCAACACAGATCGCCCGATGCACGGTGCGATCTCATCCGCCGATTCAAACAGACGGCCGCGATGAGCCAAGGCTATCGGCTCTAGCCTATTGCGGCGCGACACGCGCACAATCCAAGGCAACGCGCGATCCGACGGCCGTGACCTTTACGCGACGCGGTAAAAAAATAAACCCTACGATCTAGATCTAACGGTGAAATAAACTAATCGTGAAACTAATCGGCAGCCTAGACCGCTGATTAGATCAAACGTTGAGGGGTGAAGATGAGGATTACCGTTGATTGGCGACGTGGATGAATCTGTGCGCTCGGGCGCGATCGGACGGTGGACGGCTCGGTCGGGCGACGATGACACGGTGGCGCAGATCTTGCCGAGAGGATGAAGACGACGTGCAACGCGCACGCGGGCTTCTCGGCGTGATGAAGTGGTCCACTGATGCACCGGCTTCGTGAACTCAGAAGGGGTCGAGCACGGCGGAGCGGCTCGGACGACGATGGGAGGAAGCAAAACAACGGCGGCGGCGAAGGCACCACGGCAGCTCTCACGGCACTAGAGGGAGTCTCGGCGTGCGTGCGAGGAGTCAAAGATGCGGAGCGAAGGCCTCGCACGACGCCTTCAACGGGACTTAAGGGCTGCCTCGACGTGCGCGAAATGGCCGACGGAAGTCACGGCCATCAACGCCCATGTCTCCGATGATCTTGCGGGACGGCGACGTGGCGCGATCTCGTGCGTTCATGCGGCGATGATCCGGGCTCACGCGCGACGGGCGACGTGGCACACGCGACAGCGCGCGATCCGGACGGACGGCTTGGGCTAGCGGCGCTAGGGTTTCGCAAGGCGGCGCGGGCCGAGTCACGAGTTGGGCTAGAGCACGATCGGGCCGCTAACGATTTCGCCTGCACAATCGCTCGGGATTTTTAAATCCTTTTCAATAAAAATAATTCGAAATTAGTTTTGGCCAAAGAAAGTAGTAAAATATCTCAAAATTCCAAAAATTCGAAAATACTTTGAGATGTTTGGAATTCCATTAAAATATTTTCAATAAAACTTTGCAAAAACTTTTCCTTTATTTAATTTGTTTTCAAGAAAGGCTATATTTGAATAATTCCAAATAAATTTCAATAATTTCCAAATTTCTCAAAAATCAAAAATACTTCAAATTTTAAATTAGAGCAAAAATTAGGTGTTAAAACCTCCCCCTTAATGTAATCTCGCCCCGAGATTCGTATCGCCTACGTAAATAGGTTAGGAAACTCCTTCTTCGATCTTCTTCGCTCCCACGTGGCTTCACTTTCCGAGTGGTTGCTCCACCAACTCTGCAGAACGTGTTGACTTGTTCCTTGTCTCTCTGCCCATTACGCCCGTAATCTTCGCTCGGATGTTCTTTGTAAGTCGATATTCTTGCGGCTCAATTGCCTCCAAAAGTGTTTGCTCTTCCAGATCAAGACACTTCTTCGCCAGTGATACATGAAATACATCATGCACTCCCGCCAAAGACGTGGTAACTTCAATCGATAAGCAACTTCACCTCTGCGCTCAAGATCTTGAATGGTCCGACATATCGGGTGCGAGCTTCCTTTGCATGGAACCTTCGACTCCTTTGAGTGGCGTTACTCTAAGATACACAAAATCTTCGGTTCAAAGCTCGGTTCCTGCGACGTTGTCAAGATAACTCTTTGCCTTGATTGTGCAATCTTCAATCTTTCCCCGATCGTATGACCGTTCTTCCGCTTCAAGAATGTCCGTCCAAAGACATGTCGCTCACTGCTCTCATTCCAATTCAATGGTGTGCGACAGACCGACCATACAAAGCTTCAAATGGAGACATCTCAGAACTCACTTGATAATCGTTGTTATAACTAAACTCAAGATAAGGCAAACACTTGTCCCATGAGGTTGAATATGCTAAGGCACATGCCCTCAACATGTCCTCCAATATCCGATTGACTCTCTCGCTTGCCCATCCGTCTGCGGATGGTATGTCAGATCAAGTTCAAACGAGTTCCCATCGCTTCATGTAGCTTACCCCAAAATCTGGAGGTAAATTGGGTACCTCTGTCTGATACTATCTTCTTCGGTACTCCGTGCAAGCAGACGATCCGTGCCATATAAAGTTTTGCTAACCGGTCTCCTGAATAAGCGGTCTTTACCGGTATGAAATGTGCCACTTTGGTTAAGCGATCCACTATGACCCATACGAAATCATATCCACTTTATGCTCGGGCAATCCGGTTATGAAATCCATACCAATTTCTTCCCATTTCCATTCGTATCTTTAAGGGTTGTAATAGCCTCGCTGCCTTTGGTGCATAGCTTTGACTCTTTGGCATATGTCACATAATGCAACGATTCGCGACTTCCCGCTTCATGCTTGGCCACCAAAATCTTTCCTTTAAATCTTGATACATTTTCGCACTTCCGGATGAATTGAGCACTTGGAGTCATGAGCCTCCTCGAATGAACCGCTTCAACTCCTTTTGTTCGGCACACAAATGCGCTCTTTAAACCACATAGTACCTTGTTCATCCAGTTTGAAATCTTTTGCTTTGCCTTCATCCATTTTGCCCTTAATTCTTTTGATCTTATCATCATCTTTCTCGCCCTTCCTTGATCCGATCTTCCGTAGGTCTTACTTCCAAGGTTGCTAGGAATCCTTCCGTACTATTTCCAGCTTCTAATTTCTGAATTCCTTACACAATTCTGCTGACTTGTTTCCATCAAGATATTTACACCGTGGTTCTTTTGCTCAAGGCGCCCGCCACCACGCTGGCTTTACCAGGTGGTAGTGAATTCCATATTATAATCCTTGATTAACTCTAACCATCTTCTTTGCCTCATATTTAGGTCACTTGCGTGAAGATATACTTAAGACTTTTATGATCTCAGATACACTTCACATCTATTTTCGATGAGATGATGACGCCATATTTTTAGTGCATGCACCACGGCACTAATTCCAAATCATGGGTCGGATAGTTCTCCTCGTGTGGTCTCAATTGCCTCGATGCATAGGCGATTACCTTCCTATTTTGCATCAACACACATCCCAATCCTCGACGCGATGCATCACAATAGATGTCGAAGCCTTGATGGACATCGTAAAACTAGTACAAAGCCGATGTTAATCTCCTCTTCAACTCCTGAAAACTCTTCTCACACTCAAAGGCCCATAAGAATTTCTTTTCCTTTTCAACAATTGCATAAGAGGTCTCGCAATCGTAGAGAATCCTTCGATGAATCGACGGTAATACCCGCCATTCCAAGGAAACTACGGATTTGGGTTACCGACTTGGGTTGCTCCCAATGCGTAACCGTCTCCACTTTCTTTGGATCTACCGCAACTCCTGCTGCCGCCATTATGTGTCCAAGAAATTCAACCTTATTCTTCCGTAAATCACATTTGCTAAATTTCGCAAACAACTGTTGCTCTCTCAACTTTTCAAGGACTAGCCTCAAATGCTCGGCGTGTTCTTCGCTCGCCTTGGAATAGATAAGGATATCATCTATGAATACGATGACGAACTTGTCCAAGTATTCCATAAACACCTTATTCATTAAGTTCATGAAATATGCCGGTGCATTTGTCAAACCAAAGGACATCATCAGAAACTCAGAGTGCCCATATCTTGACGAAAATGCGCCTTCTAATATCCTCCGATCGGATCTTCAATTGATGGTATCCCGATCGGAGATCAATTTTGGAGAAAACTCCTGCTCCTCTCAACTGGTCAAACAAATCATCGATCCTGGGTAGAGGATAGTTATTCTTTATCATCACATCATTGAGTGCACGATAGTCTATACACATCCTAAAACTCCCGTCCTTCTTCTTGACGAATAGGACAGGTGCTCCCTATGGCGATGAACTAGGTCTTATAAAATCCTTTTTCCAGCAGTTCTTCAATTTGCTTCTTCATTTCCACCAATTCCTCTGTGGACATCCTGTAAGGTCTCTTAGCTATGGGAGCTGTCCCTGGAACCAGCTCTATCACGAACTCGATATCTCTATCTCGGCATTCCGTAAATCTTCCGAAAACATCCGGATATTCATTGACTATGGGCACTTCTTCTAAGTCGATAGCCTTCATGTCGTTGACCATCAATTGTCCCTCCCGCACCGATTTTGCTTCAAACTCAATCTTCTTTCCATCCGGCTCTCGTACCGATATGACTCTTTTTCCGCATCCAAAGATCGCTTTGTGTTTGGTTAACTAATCCATTCCCGGATAACATCCAAGGTTTGGGTATTAAGGACGATTAAGTTCGCTAGAACTCCACTCCATTAATTATTAGTCTTACCCGTAACATCCTACTTTAGATCGGAGTTCGATCCGAGGATTGACTATGAGCACACATTTAAGATTCACTATTTCCATATCATTTTGAACAGCAAAATCTCGGAAATAAAAGAATGCGAAGCTCGAATCAAATAAAACAATGGTCGGTAATCGAGTTTACTAGAACTTACCCAAGATAACGTCCGTGGCGCTCGACTTCATCCGTCGAATGTGGTTGACTCGGCCTCGCGCGGTTCCTTGGGATGGAGTTGTCGCCGTTGATGCCCCGCGGTTCACGACATGCGCGAGTCCTTGCCGGTGTGTTCCGCAGTTAAAGCGGACCGGGTGACACCTCCTTCTTAGGGCAATTGTTGGCAAATGCCCCATTTCATTGCAATGGTAGCAACGCCTTCCCATCGCTCGAGAGGTTCCTCCACCGCGCTACGCTTCGCCGAGTCTCGAACATTCGACCCATCGGGCGATTTGCCGGCAGTGGTGCCCTATCATTGCCTCTGGCCGGTACCGGATGAACTGCTGGGGTGCCGCCCTCGCCTCTCTGCCCCGACGACCTCCTTGTTGCGCCATTCTGCGCTTCTGTTGTCATCCCACTCTCGGCGCTTGTCCTCTAAGATAAGAGCTTTGTTAACTAGCTCTTGGAAGTCGGGAATGTGTGGGTGATCACCCCACTGCAGCCGCATTCAATCCTTCATGAAGCGGGATTGTCCGCCTTATCCGTAGCCACGCCCTCCGTGTGTAGCGTGCGGTTGGGTGAATTTGTTCGTAATCGCCACCGATCGCCCCCGCTGAGGCTTCGAATTCCTCCTTTTGAGATCCATGATACCCTCGGGTACATGGTAATCGCGAAAGTCGAGGTGAATTCTCCCACGTGATACTGTGGGTCCTCATGAGTCGCGCAGGTTTTCCCACCATTCTCGCGGCAGTCCTTCGAGTTGATGAGAGGCATAGAGTACCCTCTCATGTCCTACATACCGGGTAATGTGCGCTTCCTTTCAATTGTCCTTAGCCAATCGTCCGCCTCCAAAGTGGATTGGCGTTGCTTCGAGAAGGTAGGTGGACGGGTTCTCATAAACTCCGACAACCTTGAGTAGGGTGTGGTCCATGGTTACCCCACTTGAACATTCGCAGCAGCTTGGTTGGATATCTCACGCATGGTTTGAACCATCGTGTTCATAAGTTGAGTCCGGGCAACAAGAAGGCTCCTGTGTTCGCATATCGACTGCGGCGGTTGAGGAATCGGCTCTTCATTCTCGTTATCCGCTGGTTAGCTCCACTTCCTGCTCCAACATTTCCACGTGTCCTCACCATCTGCTGCAAGCTTCCAAGGTTAAGAAAAGAAGAAAGCATAGACAAGTAGAAGAATTTATGTGGGAAACAGTGTAACTTAAATTATTTAGTCACTTTATTGATATAATATAAAGCAAGATGGTTGCTCACAAGTGCCTAAGGGCAATGCAACGATACGAGACACTCACAACCGTAACAAGTAAGCAAACATAGGAACCCATGACGACTCACACCTAATGGTGACTCAAGAAAAGACGCGACTCAACCTTCGAGTCTCGACACTATACTCTACTAGACTCGATCACTCATCGAGCCAACCCGGCCGCGGCTCCCGAGCATACATTGGTGGGTGCTCGCATCGGGCAACCGGTCCTCGTGACCATCGCACTGGTGCAAAAGACCCCATCGACTACCGGTCCCGGCCGCTGCTTCCCGTGACCGGTGCCTCTCCGCCTCGACTCCTCCGGATTTGGATCGTAACTCCAGGATCGCTCGTGCTCGGGTCCGCATAAAGCCATCTCCAACTCCTGGATCTTCTCGCATGGAATGAGCTAAGCCCTCCCGCACTGGATCCTCGCCTCGTGACCTCGGCGCGGGTCCTCTCGCAACTCCCTGACCGTCTCATCCAAGGCATCCTCCCGGGCGATGACGCACTCGCCAGTGGGTGATAGTGGCGCCCTCCTCTACAAGCTCCATCCTCTCCAAACGATTGTCTCGACGCGATGGTGATGAAAGACGGTGTCCTCCAACATCGCGGAGGTGCGGGCAATCCGCCGACGCTCGCCGTGCCGCCTCTCGGATTCCGACCTCAAAAGAAGACCTCCCGACCGTGATGTAGATAGGACGGCTCGCCTCGCCCTCTCCCGAGCATACATCGTGATCTTGACATCCCAGCGACGCCAAGTCCTGCCTGCACTCACCAAGTCCTCGACATGCTGGTCCGTCAAAACCTCCGAGCAATCGCATCATACGCCATAACTCCGCGTGTATCCTCCGTGCGCCCCCATAGGTATGGATCATCCTCGTCGCCAAAAAAACCTTGTTTAAATTAAACAGAGAATAATAAAATTCAGATAGGTATGAATAAGGAGAAGAGATAAGTCGAGATTTCTTTGATATTCTTGCTCAAGTTGATTAGGTCTTTTAGAAAATAGTTTTACCCTCCTAGGCACAACCAAACTAGGGTCAAGTCCTACAATCACCTGCTCGATACCACCTCTGCGGGACCCGAATCGCAAATCCGACCCTCTGTATTCTCGTCTACCCAGATCACGCTTAGCACACACAATACTGAGGTTGCACATTATGCATATTCACAAAGATATAAGAATAAATAGTGCAAACATGTATATAAATCGAGTTGTACGACCTTATGGTCTCCTTACAGATAAGTCACCACACAGGCTTACATTATTCAAAGTAGAGAAATAGCAGTGAAACATAAATAAAAGGGTCGTGGAAGCCTTCATCTTGCCACAGCAACCGATCGGGCTTGCCCCTAGTTGCTCGCATCCTCGATGTACTCTTCCTCCCATGCCGGTGTAGACTCCTCCACCGATGTTGGGTTTGATAAGCAAGGTGGGGTGAGTACACAAGGCACTCAACAAGTAATGCACAAAATGCAGCGCTATTACTATATGCAAAACTTATTCCAATGGATTGGCTTAAATGGTTCTTTTGCATCAAGCAAGATTTTTGAACTAGTATCTTGTTTAGATTAAAGCAAAGGGTACGTATATAAATAATACTAAACTCAAATAGTTTTTCATTGAAGATTCTCGAGACGCAACCTTAATAGTTCATTTCCAACACCGCACACACCACCCTTCCCACATTTTGTTTATGAAAATCTACCCTTGATCAGTAATCCCGAGCAATGCTCAATACCGTGAGCACGACTATTCGAATAGTTTGACACTCTACAGAGGTTGTACACTTTACCCACAAGATACAGCCGCTCACCACACAGGTGATTGTCCGCAACAAAGCTTTTCAGGAACATCTACCTTAACCAGAGAACATCTCCGTATTGCCTTCACTATCACTTCCTCACACACCAAGTATAGGACCGGCCAATCACCGCTGGATGGGCACCAAGCCGTAGCACGTGCACGCCCCCATACAGATACACCCCTGTATCGTCACCCCGAGGTATCGAGGAAAGATATCGTAACCCTAGTCAACTAGGTCTGTCCCATATCGCATATGTGGTTGTACGGTGACTCGGATCAAAGGCTTGCAAGGTGAAGTCCTTAATCGGCCAAGGCAAGACTTCCAACACTCAACAAAGGGCACACAGACTCACATCACTCATCAACCCAATGCCACACAGCCCACCAGCACACACCCTCTTGCCACTTGCCCCGCCTAAATCTTTTCCCACCCAGTTGATTATTGTGCAACACATGCCAAGAATAACTCCACATCGATGCGGAACCACACAGTCGCGGTACCTCAATCTCATCATATGGCATCATCACACCACTTTTCAAAATACATTCAATATGTCTTTAGTCAAGATTGTAGCATTTTTCCGAAAGATCACTCATGATTCGCTGCAAGGCTAAGCATCTACTCACGGCCTAGCCTCCCGTGTTGGCACAATATTAGCATCCAACTAATATAATCAAACATAGGGTGACAATGGTTCAGGCATACAATTAATAATTCAAGGTGGCATAACAAAATGGGTTGATTATCTACATTATCCCAAATCAATTTAATTTCATTTTAAATAATTAGCATGCATAGTTTCAAAGCATAAATTACATTTTAAAATCTGGGATCAAAATGATCAAAGCATCACTTGCCTTCAAAGAGTTGCTGGTCTTGTTCCGAAGCTTGGTCTTGAGCGACTAAATCTTCCTCGAAACTTTCCTAAAAATTTGCGTCTCACGCTGCATAAACAAAATATACAATAAATAACTAATACAGAAGACTAAACGACCTAAAAAATTCAAATAAAATTCACCATTAAATATCTCATAATTTTATGAATTTTTAGAAATTTGAATCATCCAAATCCGAGTTAAAATGCAAAAGTTATAGTCATTTGAAGTTTGAATAAAATATGAAAATACAGAAATTAAGAAAATCCGATTTTTCTGAAATATTTTTACACTGGAAATTCGCAAATGTGACGTCAGCACCGCGTCATGATGACATCAGCACAGAAAAGAAATTCGGTCGAAATATTTTTATATATAAAAAAAATATATATGACGCCATCACGACGCCATCTCGACACGTGGCACGCCTGCAGGCCGCCACGCCGCTCGTCTATGGGTCGGGTCCACGGTTGGCCTTGGTCCACCGTGGACCGGCGGCACTGTCGGTCGCAGACACGGGTGACGCAAGCCGTGGCGTCAGCGACGGCTCGCAGCCAATCCCAACGCGACACGCGGCGCTAAACTAATCGCCGAAACTCGATCTCGTCCTTCTGATTTAAAACGAACGACCGAGATTCATGCGACTTTTCGCCTCACCTCTACCGCGGAGCCAACACGTGGCTTCACCGTGACCCTTGGATCCAGATCGAACGGTCACGATTACTCGGGTGACGTCGACAGAAACGGCGGCGCTGACTCCTCGGTTTCCGCGCGTCACGCGTCAACACAGGACTGGCCCGATGCACGGTGCGATCTCATCCGCTCGATTCAAACAGACGGCCGCGATGAGCCAAGGCTATCGGCTCTAGCCTATTGCGGCGCGACACGCGGCACAATCCAAGGCAGCCGGCGCGCATCCGACGGCTGTGACCTTTACGCGACGCGGTAAAAAAAATAAACCCTACGATCTAGATCTAACGGCTGAAATAAACTAATCGTGAAACTAATCGAAGCAGTCTAGACCGTTGATTAGATCAAACGGTTGAGGGGTGAAGATGAGGATTACTGTTGATTGGCGACGTGGATGAATCTGGTGCGTTCGGCGGCGATCGGACGGTGGACGAAGCTCGGGCTGGCGACGATGACACGGTGGCGCAGATCTTGCCGGAGAGGATGAAGACGACGTGCAACGCGGCGCTGCGGGCTTCTCGGCGTGATGAAGTGGTCCACTCGATGCACGGTGGCCGTGAACTCAGAAGGGTCGAGCACGGCGGAGCGCTCGGACGACGATGGGAGGAAGCAAAACAACGGTGGCGAAGGAAGGCACCACGGCGAGCTCTCACGGCGCTAGAGGGAGTCTCGGCGTGCGTGCGAGGAGTCAAAGATGCGGAGCGAAGGCCTCGCACGACGCTTCAACGGGACTTAAGGGCTGCCTCGATGTGCGCGAAACGGCGGCGGAAGTCACGCCATCAACGCCCACGCCTCCGATGATCTCGCGGGACGGCGACGTGGCGCGATCCTGTGCGTTCGTCGGCGGTGATGATCCGAAGGCTCACGCGCGACGGGCGACGTGGCACACGCGACAGCGCGCGATCCGGACGGACGGCTTGGGCTAGGCGGCGCTAGGGTTTCGGCGGGCCGGGCTGCGTGGGCCGGAGTCACGAGCTGGGCGAGCACGATCTCGGGCCGCCAACGATTTCACCTGCACAACGTTCGGGATTTTAAATCCTTTTCGAATAAAAATAATTCAGAAATTAGTTTTGGCCAAAGAAAGTAGTAAAATATCTCAAAAATTCCGAAAAATTCGAAAATACTTTGAGATGTTTGGAACTCCATTAAAATATTTTCAATAAAACTTTGCAAAAACTTTTCCTTTATTTAATTTGTTTTCAAGAAAGGCTATATTTGAATAATTCCAAATAAATTTCAATAATTTCCAAAATTTCTCAAAAATCAAAAATACTTCAAATTTTAAATTAGAGCAAAAATTAGGGTGTTACAATTGGTTAGATCATGCTTAGTTTGCTTAGCCATACCACGCATAACTGATATTTTTTGGAAGTGCAAATTCAATTTGACTAATGGTTTATGGAACATGTTTATGAAAGGATGTGTCATGTGTTGTCACACATAGATGTTGAGTTGTTAATGGTATGTGTTGCATAATAATCAACTGGAGTGGTTGTAATATCGAGGATGCCGAATAGAGGGAGGGTGAATAGGCGGTTTTAAAAATTCTTCTCTAAATGCTCTTTAGCCAAAACCTAGAATTAATGCGGAAGTGTAAATCAAACGGTTTTAACAATTAAGGCCTAAATCCTCTAGGCTCACTATGTGCAATAACAATCTAAGACTAAATCAAGGTTTGTAATCCTAGGCTGATAAGCAAGCAATTTAATTCTAGAAATGTAAATAGCAAGTATGTAAATGAGCAATAGAAAGCAAACAAAGAGATTGATACACAATCTTTTTACCGTGGTGTTCGGAGACTTGCCGATCTCCCCTAATCCACGTTGAGGTAAGCCCAAACGAATTGGACCGGCTCCACGAATTAAGCCAAGCACCTCTAATCCACTAGCGGTAGCTCTTTCCCCCTCCGAATAGGTGAACTCAAACCTCCACAACTCGTCGGGCCTTCTCACAAGCTTCTTTGAGAAGGTCACCAAGCAACGACGCCTCCACGCCGTCTAGGTGTCAGGAAACACCAAGAGTAACAAATCAAACCTCTTGTTTGATCCTCACCAAGTGCAACACATGAACAAGAATGCTCAATCCTTCTCTAGATGCAACACATGCATCTGGAGACCTTCTCTCCTTGCTCACAAGGTGCAACACATGCACAATTGGGAGGAGAGGCTTGCACTAGCTCAAAAGAAAGCAAATGGAACACCAAGAGTCATCAAACAAGAAACTCTAGCACAAAAGCTTCTCAAATCACTCAAACATGGCTATATGAGCTATTGAGGTTTTACTCTCACAAGAATACCTCAAATGTGTACTGGAGCAGTAACAAACACCTCCTAGCTCAGGACCTTTTATAGCTCCTCAAGAAAACTAGCCGTTGGGGATAAAATGCCCAGAAATCAGCAAAACTCGGTGCTACCGCCCATCTAGGACTGGTAGCACCGGCCCCAGGCTCAACGGTCAGTTTCGTGCATTAAATACACCAAAACTAATCGTGGCACCACTGTTTCAGCAACTAAAATGGTCATAACTTTTTACTTCGAAGTCCGATTTAGGTAATCTTGGACTCTATGAAAAGCTTATCATAAGGGCTACAATTTCCACCCTTTTTCAAGATTTAAGCAACCATAGATATTTCCAAATATCACAAAAACTCCAATCTAAAATATGATTTTTCTCGAAATCCCTCACATAGACTTGATCAAGAGCATGAATACAAGCTATCAAGAGTCAATAAGATCAAATCTTGAGCCATGTGATGATCAACACATGCTCAAAACAATTTTGTAAAACATATTTGCAAAATCTAATCACATGCTCCAAGATCAAATGCGTGAACACCAATATTTTGCAAAACACATTTGCAAATATAAATCTTGCAAATAAGAGCAATCAAGATCACATCTTTGAGCCATGTGATGATCAACATATAATCAAACCAATTTGCAAAACACTTTTGCAAACTCTAGCCACATGCTCCAAAGAATTGCACAAATATCAACTTGTTTGCAAAACACATTTGCAAAATAACATCAAACACGAGCTTCTCCTATTTGCAAATCAAAGTTCCATTGTAAAGAATACGTCAATAAAATTGTAAGCATGAGCTACAACTATTTGCAAAACACATTCGCAAATATTTGCTCCATGCAAAAACCAAATTAAGAAAGTGTGAGCTAGAGCAAGCGGGATTGAGATATCAACACATGATGAGACTCAAGCTATAAGACTTGATCCCTCTTAATGGTACGGCAACCTATACTAGCAACCCAGTCTCCCAACCAAACACCGAGACCAGTAAAAGATTAGGAACGCATCCTTAGCCCTATGCTAGTTATACCTTTGCCTCTAGCACATCCACTTGGAGCTTTTATGATTACCATCATCTTCTCTCCAAGTCAGGATCTCGTTTCGTTCATCAACACATGATGGACTCCCTTTGCTCTTCTCTTCGAGATCTCTCATTGATGCTCATCAACACATAATGGCATCCATCTTTCCGGTTCTTGACTTGATGGCAATCAACACATGATACCATCCAAATCTTCATCACCGTTGGACTTAACATACTTTCACAACCCATAGAAAAGGTTAGTCCAACAAACACGATTGTCTCAATCATCAACACACTCCATTAACACATAATGGGTGCCTCCAAGATCTTTTGATCTAATCCCTTGATGATTGACCACAACCCAAATCAATTGATTGAAATAATTTGATTTGTCTTGAGTATATTAATGCAACTCATGCTTCATATACTCAAGAATTTTCGTTTGTCCTTTAACCAACAAAGAACACCATCAACAAATGATTGGTTCTTTGATGATTGAATGACAACCAAACACAATTTAAATTGACTTTAAATTGTCATGAGTATATATTAATTACACAAGCTTCATATACTTATTTTGATGGTTTCTAAGTAATGATCCAAATTATATGGAGTGGTGGAAAGGGATCAATACTATTTAGACCATTAAGCATAGAATAAACTCCATTAAATGTGTGCATATAAATAATTGAACATTGAATCAATATGCACATATTCAATTTAAGATTGCTTTAGAGTTTATCCTATTCTTCCATGAGTACACTACAACTACATAAGTTTTTATATACTCAGGATTTGTTTCTAAGTAATAATCTTTAATTTATTTGGCAATATGAAAGGGATCAATACTATTGAAACTTCAAGATAAAACATGAACTCCCCCTAAAGGTGTGCATACATGTATATATGGAGTTGGAAACACAATGCGCGTCTTAAGGTTAAAACAATGGTGGACTTCACCCTTTATCGAAAATATACTCAATAAACATGCTAGTCTCATATTTAGATTTATCAATAAAATCATAACATATTTGACATCAAAGAATGCAATAATATATGATAATATGAACTTGAATGCATACCTTTGATATTTCCATCTTTTTCATCCAAAAGAGACTGATAAGCGTTAAGCTCAACATAAGAGTTATTCTCATAAAAAGATTTGTCATTAATTAACAATTGAGACTAATCAATATTATGATTATCAAAAGAGTTAGTCCCAATATTAGATTTGTCATTAAGACCAAAACTAAATTAATGGAGCTTGAACTTTCAGTAGTAAATGATTTGGATTGAGGCAAGTGGCAAGAGGCTATGTGCTAGGGTGGGTTTGTGTGACATTTGGGTTGATGTTAATAGAAGTCTTGCCTCGGTCAATTAAGGACTTAACCTTGCAAGCCATTGAACTAGGCTAAACACGCAACCACATGTCTGGTATGGAACATACTTAAGTCATTAAGTTACCAAGTATTAACATATGATTTCTTCGGAGGATAACCATACTATGTGTGCGGTTAGGGAGGGTGTGTGTGCAGCGGCCTCACATTTTGAACAAGGATTGTTCCTAGTTCAACGATGAGTCCCTCCTATTCTTCAGCTCTGTGTGAGGGAAGAAATAATGAGACCAGACTTATCGGGAGAGTCTATGTTTGGATAGAGTTTCTAAAAGATTTTGTTATGATCTTCTTAGCCACACATCGATGGGTACGTGTCATTGCATGGTAGAGTGTAAATCTATTCGGATAGCTGTGTCCCCGGTTATGGACAATGCTCAAGAATTTCAGTGAATGGTTAGATTTTATAAAATTTAAACATGAGAAGGGAGGCTGTGTGCTAATGGAAGCAATGAGAAATGGTTAGGGCTGTGTGCTAGTTTACTTTGAGGAATACTTGAAAGCTTTATTCTTTATTATTGTTATTTGTTTTATTTTTATTTCAATCTATTTATTGTATTCAATTGTAAATACTGTTTTATTGCAAAATAACCTTGATAGCTGTTCATTTGGAATAAGCCTAGCATATAGTTATATTAGACTTGCATTATGTGTACAACTTGTTGAGTGCTTAATGTACTCACCCTTGCTACAACAAAATCACCAATTGATGAAGAGTCTACACCTTCTTTGGAGGAGTATCAGGAGGAGGCGAGTTACTAAGGTGCGAACCTTGTCAGTTATCTGTTGCATACTGATGGGTTTTTCTACGAAGTTTCTGTTTCGCTCCTATTTTATTTATTAGAGTTTAAGCCTTGCATGATCTAATTATGTAAAGTCGATCATGATGTCAATCACCTGTCTTATATTCAATAAATAGAGTCTTTATTATGTTTTCGTTGTGTATGATTGTGATATTTCATCTATGTTGTCACTGTGTGCACTAGCGTGATCCTGGACTAGTGTGATATACACAGTGTTTGGATTTGCATATTTGGATTCCAACAGCACACATTCGATTCGAGTTGAACGCTGGCGGGCAAGGCGCTTGATGGTGCCTATGCCAACCGAGCCATACTTGGTCCTCAGTGTATCACCAATTTGGGCAAAGCGAACCAACAAGTCAGTTTTGGCAATGTGCATAAGTGGAATAAGCCAATCCATGATGTAGCCTGTATGGCTTGTTTTCATATCATATTGTGGCAGTTCTTAGCATTCATCCTGAATAACTTCACTCATAAGTTTTGGCTTTCTGTATAAGTTAGTAACCTTGCTATCTCATATAAATGGTGAAATCAATGTAAGCATTTTGCATCTTTAACACTGAAAGCTTGTTTGATATGGATTGAGTTGGGTAAGTCCCAGTTGACATATGATTGGGCAGTATTTGAAATAGGAAAGACTACAACCTCCATAGTAGTTTTAAAAAGTTTGTCACACGCATGAATTAGATTTCAGCTTTGTTTCGTATGTATTGAGTTGGATAAGTCCCAGCTGACATATTATTAGATAGCTTCGAAATAGGAAAGACTACAAATTCCATAGTTGTTTTAGAAAGTATGTCACATGCATGAAAGTATGTGAGACACAGGATACAAGTGGGGTGCGTGAAATGGCGCCAAGCATCTAAGTGTCATATGTGATAGAAAACTCTCTCAAAAGTTAAAGGGTAAGTTCTATATGACGGCGATTAGACCAGTGATGTTGTATGGAGTAATATGTTGGGCGACAAAAAGGCAACATGTTCGAAAAATTAGAGTAGCAAAGATACAGGTGCTGCGGTGGATCTATGGTCATACAAGGCCGGATCGAATCTGCTGCAATGATGATATACGTGATAGGGTTGGGGTAGCACCGATTGAGGAAAAGCTTGTCCAACATTGTTTGAGGTGGTTTAGATATCTCCAACAGAGACCTCTTGAGGCACCATTACATAGTGGAATTTTAAGTCATCTCGAAAATATAAGAAGAGGCAAAGGTCGACCGAGACCGATGTGGGAAGAAGCAGTTAAAAGAGACTTGACGGATTGGAACGTATCCAAAGAGTTGTCGTTGGATAGGAGTGCATAGAAGTTAGCTATCTATGTATCGAAACTATGACCTAAGATTAAAGGTTTAGGAGTTTTATTGATTTTGATTAGGTTTCATTCCTAGCCTATCCTAACTTATTTGTGACAGAAGGTTTGGTTGTTGTTGTCACATACATGAATTAGATGGCCTTGAACCCGAGCAGTGCAACCATCTAAAGCTAGCGGCCGTACCACAAGGGCAGGGATAAGCTAGATGAGGATTGCCTAATGATTCCTTTTGATATATTTGTTGGTTGTTGATAATGGGTACATGCTGGGGGATGGCTTACTTAGCCTCTACGGGAAACAAATTATCTAATCTCATCCCCATGGAAACTGACCCCTAATATAAGGAAACTAATCTAATCTTGTCATGTGCATGATCTCTTGCCTTATTGGCCTGTGACCCATACCCATGCCCATGACACTACACCCCTCCTGGAAATGTAGCTCGTCCTCGAGCTGCTAGGCGGCAGACATGGTTGCCATCCAAGCAATCCCCAAGTCGATGAAAGGTTGCATTAACGGTGCCATGTTGCATGAGAACATGGGAGGCTTGTTGGATGAGAGGCTAGAACAGCCTGCTTCATCACTGGCAGATGAGGACTCTACTTGCAGCCGGCACACACACGTTGTTGCGTCGATCTCGGCAAAGGGAAAAAGACCAAGGAGGTCTTTGACGCCCATGGTATGTACAACATCGAGGCTGCCAAGAGAAACAAAGCACCTGGCAAAGGAGGGTATGACACAAATTCGCCACCACTCAACCATACTCTGATACCAAGATGATACGGGGGTGGCTCGATCTTGTGATGACAAAGAAGATAACTTGGACCCGTGAACCCTAACAAACACTGGTACTAACCACCGTCTCGATACGGCAACCTGCGACACATGAATTCACCCAAGAACACGCTTCGATCCTCTTCTACTTGACCATGCGAAAGCAGACATATGCTTCCTTGCAATCACCCCAAAGAAGTTGCAAGAACAATGGTGATAATTTCAGATTGGAACTCCCTATTCTAATGGGGTATTGGAGCATAAGCCACAGAATCAAGAGTATATCTTTAATCAAAAAATTCAGGTTACATTTACAATGGACGTACAATGGAATATAGAGCGATGGGGGGCATAAATAGTACACGTATCATCCATGAACAGTGCAATACCTACCATATACACTCTCCCATCTAATTGGAAACAATATCAAAAGTTTAGAAAGAAATTATTATAATTTGGAAGCAATCTCTTCTCGCTAAATCAATGTGATCTCTTTCCTTGCTTCAAGATTGCTAAAATCCCTTCTTGCCAAATCATGCTGATTTCTTTCCTTGCTTGAAGATTGCTAATCTCTCCTTCCTTTTCTTCTTTCCTTGCTTGAAGATTGCTAATCTCTCCTTCCTTTTCTTCTTTCCTTGCCTTCTCTGTTGGTTCTTTCTTTTCTTCTTTGATGGCATATATGGAAGGAGATGGAGAGGTCTATGAATAGTGCATGCGATAGTATTTTCATGAATAGTGTGCATGAATAGCGTCTTCGTTGTGGCTCCTGTCCTCCCTCGCCTTTGGCTGGGGTCCACCATAATACATTAACACAATTTGGCTCCAATTGACATTTGTGCAATCTTCATACCTAATAACAGGCAAGCACTCTCTATTAGGTAGTATATAATTCTCATGAAAATATAACAATGATTGCTTGAGAAAATGATTCACCTGTTGATATTTGATGCGGCTTAGTATTTCTTTCCAGTTAATTAAAATATTATACTGGAAAGTACTTGGCGTATGCATATCAGCATCATCCTCCACTTCTTCAAGAAAAGCCGTCATCGGCTTTTGCCTCAACTTCTGATAATCTGGAAATGTATTAAGCAAAGAGGACAATGTGTATGCATGGTATATATAGATATCGTCTGTTTTATCACTCTTTTTCATATGATGTTTAGCACAACAACAATCATAAGATGCATATAATGCATATATCAAATTGACAATTACAAGCATAATATCCACATCATTCCCCCTAACATAGAGAAAACTCGTCCTCGACTTTTGTAGGCCTGCATACAAGTTAGTAGTGGACAACAATACATCAAATCGTTCTAATATGGGTGAGAAAATTTTTAGCACCTTCTATGCTTCAACTGCGCTACTGTAATTATATAAACATCGTGCAAAAGATAGGTTGTCCAAAATATTTCAGCATGCCTATCATAGGTAATGGATATTCGATGAACATGAAATTTGTCGTCTACACCATAATCTCCAATCAATTGATTTTATAATGCAGAGATTGGTACAAACTAACATTTTTAAGCATACAATTTCAAAAACTTTTTCAATCACGCTAGATAGGTATAAAGGTTCATCAAACATGATATAGCACAAAGAATCATTAGGCGATATTTTAATAAGAACTTTTTTATAGGTAATCAATTCCGCATTACGGAAATTAAGCATATCAAATTCAGAACATAGAATCTCTAACTTGGCGTAAGAATTCTCACTTTCACTCACCTTTTCTTGATGTACTACCAATTCAACACCATTGTAATTACCTTTATCGTTCTCATCAGTTGATGTAGACGTTGTAGGTAGCATAGCTTCATGATCTAACCATGGTATATCATTCGTTCCTTCTCCAACAATGGTTAATTATCTCCTCATCTTCCATCTCAAGAGGTGTAGGTTGTATATCATTCATCTCCTCATTAACATTGTCAACCTGCACAATGTGAGAAACAACACTAGAAATAAAGAGTAAATCATTAGTGTAAGAAATATCCTCACTTTTATTTTTATCTTCTTCTCTCATTTCTTTTGATGTATCTCTCAACACTCTAAGTTTCGATGTTGTCAATCTCACATAGCTCACTCTTTTCAACACCATCACTTATTTTGCCTATATGGCTCTCATGAATTGGTACCCTAAGATTAAACTTAGGTATATGACATTCTTTAAGTTTTCTTTCCTCCTCAATAGCACAATTGACAAGATCAACCGTGCTACCGAAATATTTATATTGAAGTGCTGCGACGATATTAAAATTCAAACCTTTTTTGAAGTATGCCATCTTTTTTAATGCACTAATGATATCGGCACATTGAATTGCACATTTCAACTCAACATAATAATCTTGGACAAGTTTGCACCCTTGCTTAATGGTCTCTAAGTGGCGAAGTAGCTCTTTCTCATAATAGCATGTCGCAAACTCTCTTCTCATGATCATCATTAACTCCAACCAATATGTAATGAGGTTTTTTCCAAAAATTTGTCACCACCAACTATAAGCATAGTCTTCAAACTCGATAGTGGCTCGCAACACCTATTTGGATTCGTAAAGCTTCTGAAATTTGAGTACTTTTTCCATTTGTTCTTCCCAAGTAAGATACTCCTCTGGATCATTACTTCCATAGAATGGAAGTTTCTTGTACTCGTAACTTGTTATGATTAGTAGCATGAAAAAATAGAATGTATATGTGGAATCACTCAAGCTCACCCTCTTACGACCTGAAGTTCTTACTACGCCTTCTTTGGATTAAGGTGTTGTACATACTCTGTTGGTGATAGACAGGACAAAGGTGATTTCTCAAGCGAATTCACAGTCAAAGTGCTGCATGGGACAATGACTGGTATGTGGAACTTGGAGGGTAATTGTATTTCATATACAACCTGATAATTCTAGTTATTGTAATGATAAGTAATAATCCAAACTAGAATTTACAAGCCCTAGTTGCCGATCGCAAATATATAAATGAAATTCAAGGCAACAACAACGCAAAGATAATGACACTTGTGCAATCAAAGAATGAAATATAAGTGAGGCACCAAAAGCTCTATTGCATAAGTCGTAGATAGACGCTAGTTTATTACTTTAAGAATGTAAAAAGGACATAACATTGCTCGCTAATTAACACAATTGCACAATCTAAAAATAATGAACACAAATTAGGGTTTTGCTTAATGTAGTGCTTCCGGTCACTATTCTCTTTTCTATTCTTTTTTTCTTTCTCTCTCTTGCCCTTTTGGCTCTTTCTTTCTTTTTTCGTTCTTTTGGTGACTTTCGGCCAACACTAGTTTGAGCAAAGTTTTGAAATCCCCAAATTGATGTTACAAGATAGTATAATGATATGACAATTCAAGATTATGCAATGCATCAATATGATTAGCCCTAGGCAATAACAAATAGCTAGTCTCAATTGGGATCAAAGTATTCGCAATGGATGAATTTGGTTCCCAAAAGTATGTGTACTGATATTTTTGTGATTTTATATTTTGTAGATGCTACTGTGCTCAAAGAAGTCAAAGGAAAAGGCTAGAACCCAAAAACAATTCAATAAACCCTAATTCTGCTTTTCTAGGGCAGCGGACTTGTCATCTAGATTAAAGTTTGAAATAAACCGAATCTGTATGGTTCACTATGGAATGAAATGAAGATTATATCCTAAGCTTTTAATAGAGAATAAGAACACAAAAATCTAAGTCTGTATGCAAAAGTTATGAACAAAACACCGAACTGGATAGAATTGAAACAAAAGCCACGCGAAGAAAAACTGATCAGCAACTAGCACGCTAATGGATAAAAACTTAGCAAAATTCACCAAAATTATAGATTAAACTAAGGGTTTCATTTTTGTGAGGCAATTTTTGAAATAGGATAGAAAATTAAAACTACTTTAGGAATAGAAATTCGTCACCACTCAACCATTCTCTGATACTAAGATGATACGGGGGTGGCCCGATCTTGTGAAGATAAAGAAGATTACTCGGACCCGTGAACCCTACTGAACACTAGCGCTAACCACCATCTCAATACAGCAACCTGCGACATATGAATTTTCTCAAGAACATGCTTCGATCCTCGTCTACTTGACACGCGAAAGTAGACGTACGCTTCCTTGCAATTATCCTGAAGAAGTTGCAAGAACAACGGTGATAATTTTATATTGGAACTCCCTATTCTAATGGAGGCATTGGAGCATAAGCCATAGAATCAAGAATATATCTTTAATATGAAAATTCGTGGTTACACTTACAATGGATGTACAATGGAATATATAGCGATGGGGGGCATGAACAATACAAGTATCAACCATGAACAGTGCACAATAGTGCCATGAATAATGCAACACCTACCATATACACTCTCCCATCTAATTGGAAACAAATTATTATAATTTGGAAACAATCTCTTCTTGCTAAATCAATGTGATCAACCTATCGACGCAACTTGATCTCGATAATCCAACGACTCCCCGCTCGCGAGCGAGGGATCTTCAGGGACACCAAAACCCTCGACAGCTCGATCGCAATAGTGGGCCCAGCCGAGCCCTAGGAGCAATGTCCCGCCAGAGCCACAACAGCGACATCTTCAGTACTCCTGAGGCAAATGTCCACTGCGCTCACATACTACTGAAATCTCTTCCACCACTGGATCCGGGCAACCTGATGACTCTAGTGTTCGACCAGATGAAAACGCTGCTTGATGTAGCACAGGCTCAGACCGCTCGAGCAGCCAACTCGAGGGCTGGATGCCCTAACCAGCAGGGCACTAGGAATCAACTGTCGGGACCATCCCATGATCGACATCGAGCAGCAAGATCGGCGGTTGCTAGCTCCAACCAGTGTGCTTCCAGGTCATTTTGCTCCAACCCCCATCGAAGACATCTCGAGATCTTCGAGATTGTATTCCTCATGATCGACGGGATTTGCGTGACTTCCTTCACGATTGAAGGGAGGAACGCGACTGGGAAGACCGTGAGCGACGGGAAAACGAGACCCCATATTCGAGGGGCTGATCTCCCACGCGTCGGGCCCGACGGGGTGAATCTCCACCCTCGAGGGGTCGTTCGCCGGCACAGCATAGGTTCCCTCTTCGACAAAGAGAACGGCAAGGTCTGTGATAGGCTACCCTCGATGACGTCGATGAAGGGTGCAAGGCTTTCACCCTTGAGCTCCGCACAGTCAGATAGCCGGACAAGTTCAAGCTAGGCCCCATCGAGAAGTACTCAGGTAAGATCAACCCCGTCGAGTGGCTGCAGATTTATACTACAATCATGAGGGCTGCCAGAGGAAGCGAGAAGGTAATGGCCAATTACTTGCTGACCACCTTTGATGGTGCAGTGAGATCCTGGTTACTCAACCTCCCACCTCAGTCGATATCATCGTGGGTTGAGTTGCGGGCCCAGTTCATTGCCAACTTTCAAGGCACGTATGAACGCCTCGGAACGCGCAGTGATTTGCATCGGGTAATATAGAAGCCGAGGGAGTCGTTGCGCAACTTCATTCAATGCTTCAGCGACAAGCGCAACTCGATCTCTAACATCTCGGACAGGCGGTTATAGTCGCCTTTGAGAACGACGTCAAGGATAGGGAGTTGAAGGGAAAACTCGCCACTCGAAAGATCAAAACCACCCAGGAGGTTTTCGAGTTGGTAGATAAATACGCATATGTGCCGAAGCCCGAGACCATATTGACAACCCCAAGTCCGGTGACGACAAGCCCGAGTTGTCCAAGCAGGGGGCGAAGAAGAATAAAAACCATGGGGAGAAGCACAAAAGTGACTCCACCGTAGCCGCGGTCGAAAGGGGCAAGGTGCGCAACACTGGCGATAACAAGGGTCAGAGCCGTGGTGGAGGCAAATACTGCCCAGTCCATCACACGGACAAACATGACTTCGATGAATGCCAGGTGATCAGCAAGAAGGTCCAGGAGAAACTCAAAGCTACCCTCGCTTAGCGCGAGATCGAGCAGGCCAAAGAGAAGCCCCAGGACGATGAGCACGAATACCGTGGGGCTGATCACAAGCTGGCGCACATCTTTGGGGGATCTGCCATGTATGAGTCCAAAAGGCAGTCGAGAGGGAGGTCATCCTGGCCACACCGGCTCCCCCCAGATTCCTCAAGTGGTCAGAAGTACCGATCACCTTTGACCAAATGGATCACCCAGCTGTGGTCCCACATGCGGGTCGATACCTTGTGGTAGTCGAGCCCACCATCGTCAATGTTAAGGTCGCCCGAACCTTGATCGATGGAGGTAGCTCATTGAACCTCATCTTCGCGAAAACGTTGGAGAACATGGGGATTCCCCAGACAGAGATCAAAGCCGGAGCCAAGCCATTCCATGGCATAACTCCGTGATCATCTTCGATGCCCCTCGTCCAGATCGAGCTTCCTGTCAAATTTGGCATACCAGACAATTTTCGCACCGAAAGGATCCTTTTCGATGTGGCGGATTCTGAGACTACCTACAACGTGACCTTAGGCCGCCCAATGCTGGCCAAGTTCATGGCTGTGGTGCATTACGCGTACCAGACCGTCAAGATACCGACACCAAAAGGAGTCCTTACAATCAAAGGGGACCAGCGCGCGACAGTCAGGTGCGATCAGAAGAGCCTAAATATGTTCGAGCATCTCTGCAGATCGGTAGCCTGTGTCGACAGCGAGGGAGCTAAGCGCCAAAAGTCCAAGAGCATCGACAAGGCTCTTGTGTCCAACAGAGCCGCCAAGGACCCAGTCGACGACGGCAAGAAGGACAAGAACACCGATGGAGGCATCAAGATAGTGCCCTTAGATCTGTTAGAGCCTTCCATGATAGTCAAGGTAGGTGCCGACCTTGACCCAAAATAGGAACTCGAGCTCGTCACTTTTCTTCGGGCAAACAGCGACGTGTTTGCGTGGAAACCGTCCGACATGCTCGGGGTCCCCAAGGAGGTGATCGAGCACTGATTAGATGTGTATCCTAGCACCTGACTTGTGGTGCAGAAGTAGTGTAGGTTTGCGGAAGACAGGAAGCAGGCCATACAATAGGAGGTCAGCAAACTCCTGAAGGTTGGCTTCATCCGAGAAGTTCGTCACCCGACGTGGCTGGCAAATCCTGTCCTCGTCGAGAAACCCAACGGCAAGTGGAGGATGTACGTTGACTACACTGACCTCAACAAGTCTTATCCCAAAGATCATTTTCCTCTTCCCCGCATCGACCAAATAGTGGACTCCAATGTGGGTTGTGAACTGCTAAGTTTTCTTGATGCCTATTCGGGGTATCACCAAATTAGCATGTCCACAGAGGATGAGGAGAAAACCGCTTTTACTACTCCCTTCGGTGTATTCTGTTATATTAAGATGCCTTTCGGTTTGAAGTGTGCTGGCGCTATGTATCAATGCTGTATTCAAAATTGCTTGAAGTCCCAAATCGGGTGCAACGTGGAAGCATATGTCGATGATATCGTAGTCAAGTCAAAAACTGGGAACACCTTAATCAGCGACCTCGAAGAGACATTCGACAGCCTCACGAAGTATCGAACGATGCTTAACCCCGAGAAGTGCACATTCGACGTCCTGTCTAGCAAGCTTCTCTGTTTCCTGGTGTCCAGTCGAGGCATCGAGTCTATCGAATATCTAAATATGGGGTACGTGTGCATGCCCAACTCGTAAAAACCAAACCGTATATGCTCGGGAAAGCATATAAAGATGCCGGATATCACGGGTCCCAATTCAGTGGGATGTGATATACATAGAGAAGATAGTACCATATTGGGAAGAACTCGATATTCTTTTCATTATGAAGAAACCAGCTCGAGTACGCCCGATATCTAAGGAAGTTTGGATACGCGGGGAAGGTCACGCGTCGAGAGACTTTCTGTCCGCTACAATCTAGGATTCCAAGATGGCTACGACTCGAATATGGGCAAGGCCACCTCTACTATAAAAGGCCGGGGGTATGCACCCTCGAAAAGAAAGAAAAAAGGAGGACGAAAGCCAGAAGATTCCTTAGCGCTAGGTATCTCATAGTCGCATAGCCAAGCATTGCTTTAACCTAGGGTTCATATTCTTTGTACTTAGGCTCGAGCATCCCGATCTGTACTTAAGATTCAATATACAATCGTCCACCATACAGGAAGTAGGGTTTTACTCCCCCACGAGGCTCAAACCTGTCTACATCGTGTGTCATCGACCCTGTGCTTAACTCTGCTCCACGAAGGTACCCGAAACATAAAGTTTATTGTCGATTTCTGACCCTTCGACAGTTGGCGCGCCAGGTAGGGGCCTTCAGCTGCTTTTTGCAGATTAAAAGCATGTCTTCGACATGCGCCAGTAACATTTTTTTGGGCGACTGCCTATGTGATGGACTCCACTCGGTCGCCACCATCGACCAGGACCCTACGATCGGATCAGAGATCACCTTTGGGACCATGCTATACCGATGGGGGCCCGATAAGCACCTACTGCATGTCGGATTCATCGAATCGCATCCTCGTAATCCTTGCCGAGAGGTGCGATTCATCATCTTCGATCTGGTGGAGCCGAATGTACTCATGTACATCGACACCGAAAGCAAAAGCGAAAGCGAAAGCGACGCCCGTACCGGCCAGAGCAGCAGTCGAACAGACCGGTGTGTCTTTGCGACGGGAACAATCGATGGTGACACTACTGAAGGTTCCCATGATCGAAACCCCAGAGCAGACGCCACGGGAGGCTAGCCGCCTCAGGATCCCATCGCGGTAATGACTATACACGCTCTGGCACCCGATACCATGGGTCACCGTCGTGATCTGGCGGCAGTGACTGTAGCTGAAATCATGGCCAACCTAACAAGGCAGCTCGACCTCGAAGATCCAACGACACCTCGCCCGTGGGTGCCGCGACTCAGGGGCAGCAAGCCACTCAACAGCACGGCCGAAACAGAAGGCCCAGCCGCGCGCAGGCAGCAACATCTTGCTAGAGCCATAATGGTGACATCTTTAGCACCCCTGAAGCGAATGTCCAATGCGCTCACATGCTGCTGAAATCCCTTCCACCACTGGATCCGGGTAACCCGATGACTCCATTATTTGATCAAATGAAGACACTGCTCGATGCAGCGCAAGTTCAGACCGCTCGAGTAATCAACTCGAGGCTTGGGCTCCCTAGCCAGCATGGTGCTAGAAGCCGACGGTCAGAACAATCTTATCGCCACCGAGTTGTCGGGTCGGCGACGGCTAGCTCCATCCGGTGAGCTTCCATGACCGCTCGCTCCAACCCTCACCAAGGGCTCCCCGCAGATCTTCGAGAACATATCCCATACGATCGGAGAGACCTGCACGAGGTCATGCGAGGTCGGCAGGAGGAGCGCGACAGGGAAAACCTTGAGCGACAGGACAACGGGTCCCCGCATGCGAGGGGCTGAGCTCCTAGTCGCCACGTCCAACGAGATGACTATCCGCCCCCGCGGGGACGCTCTCCTGCACGGTGCAGGCTCATCCCTCGATGAGGTCCGTGACAGGTGACCCCTGAGGATTTTGATGAAGGATGCAGGACCTTCACTCCTGAGCTACACGTGGTTCGATGGCCTGACAAGTTCAAGCCAGCCCGATAGAGAAATACTCAGGCAAGATCAATCCTGTCGAATGGCTGCAGATCTACACTACGGTCATAAGGGCGGCTGGAGGAAACGAGAAGGTGAAGGCCAATTGCCTCCTCACCACCCTCGATGGCGCGGCGAGGTCTTGGTTGCTCAACCTCCCACGCCATTCGATACCCTCTTGGGCATAGTTGCGGGCCCAATTCATTGCCAACTTCCAAGGTACATATGAATGCCCCGAGATGCGCAGCGACCTGCATCGAATAGTGCAAAGGTTGGGAAAGTCACTTCGGGGTTTCATTCGGCGCTTCAGCGACAAGCGCAACTTGATCCCTGACATCTCGAACGAGGCCGTCACCGTCGCCTTTGAAAACAGCGTAAAGGATGGAGACCTGAATGGAAAGTTGGCCACCCGCAAGATCCGGATCGTTACAGAGATGTTCGAATTGGCCGACAAATACGCCATACGTGCCGAAGCTCGATACCCCGCTAATGACCCCAGGACTGACGACGACAAGCCCGAGTCATCCAAGCAGGGGTCGAAGAAGAATAAGAGGTGACTCCACCATAGCCGCGATCGAGAGAGGCAAGGCGCACAACACCGGCCACAACAAGGGATGAAGTCGAAAGGATGGTAAGTACTGCCCGGTCCATCATTTGGACAAGCACGACTTTGATGAGTGCCAGGTGATCAATAGGAAACTCCAGGAGAAGCTCAAGGCCGCCCTTGCCGAGCGTGGGGTGGAGCTGCCCAAGGAGGACCCTCAAGACGACGAGCTCGAGTACCGTGGGGCCGATCACAACTTGGCGCACATCTTTGGAGGATCTGCCACATATGAGTCCAAGTGGCAATACAAGGCAGTCGAAAGGGAGGTCAACCTGATCGTGCCAGCTCTCTCCAAACACCTCAAGTGGTTGGAGGTGCCGATCACTTTCGATCAAGTGGATCATCCAGCAGCAGTCCTCCGCCTGGGCCGATACCCGGTGTTTGTCGAGCCCACCATCATCAACATTAAGGTCGCTCGAACCTTGATCGATAGCGGGAGCTCGTTAAACCTCATCTTTGTGAAAACACTGAAAAATATAGGAATTCCTCAGACTGAGATCAAGGCTGGGGCTGAGCCGTTCCACAACATCACGCCGCATTCCTCGTTGGTGCCCCTCGGCCAGATCCAGTTGCCAGTCACGCTCGACACTCCGAAAAACTTCCATACCGAGAAGATCCTCTTCGATGTGGCGGATTTCGAGATTGGCTACAACATTATCTTAGGACGCCCGATGCTGGCCAAGTTCATGGCGGTGGTACACTACGCGTACCAAACTGTCAAGATGCCAGCACCAAGAGGGGTCCTCACCATCAAGGGGGACCAGCGCACCGCTGTCAGGTGCGATAAGAAGAGTCTGGAGATGGTCGAGGTCCCCGAAGGATCTACATCCACCGTTGGTGGCGAGGCGCCCAAGTGCCAAAAGTCCAAGGAAACCGGTAAAGGCTGGGACGACGATGGCGAGGTAGGCAAAAGGACTAGGGAAGATGTCAAGACGGTTTGGAGATGGTCGAGATCCCCGAAGGATCTGCGTCCGTCGTTGGTGGCGAGGCGCCCAAGCGCCAAAAGTCCAAGGAAACCGGTAAAGGCCGGGACGACAACGGCGAGGTAGGCAAAAGGACAGGGGAAGATGTTTAGACGGTGCCCCTGGATCCATCAAAACCCTCCAAGACGGTCAAGGTAGGCGCCAACCTCGACCCCAAATAGGAACTCGAGCTCGTCGCCTTTCTTCGGGCAAACCGTGGCGTGTTTGCATGGCAACCATCCAACGTGCCCGGAGTCCCAGAGAGGTGATCGAGCATCGATTAGCTGTGGAACCAAGCGCCAGGCCTGTAGTGCAGAAGCAGTGTTGATTTGCAGAAGACAGGAAGCAAACCATCCAAGAAGAGGTCGGCAAACTCCTGAAGGCTGGCTTTATCTGGGAGGTTCGACACCCTACGTGGCTGGCTAACCCCGTCCTTGTCAAGAAGTCTAACGGCAAGTGGAGGATGTGAGTCGACTACACAGACCTCAACAAAGCTTTTTCAAAGGACCCTTTTCCTCTCCCTTGCATCGACCAAATAGTGGACTACACAGTGGGCTGTGAACTGTTAAGTTTTCTAGACACCTACTCGGGGTATCACCAGATTAGCATGTCTGCGGAAGATGAGGAAAAAACTACTTTTACCACTCCGTTCGAAGTATTTTGTTATGTCAAGATGCCTTTTGGTTTGAAATGTGCTAGAGCTACGTATCAACGTTGCATCCAAAATTTCTTGAAGGCCCAAATCGGGTGCAATGTCGAAGCGTACATCGATGATACAGTAGTAAAGTCAAAAACCGGGAGCGCTTTGATCAACAACCTCGAGGAAATATTCGACAACCTCAGGAAGTATCGGATGATGCTTAACCCCGAGAAGTGCACGTTCGGCGTTCCGTCCGGCAAACTTCTTGGCTTCTTGGTGTCCAGTCGTGGCATCGAGGCCAACCCGCGCAAAATTGAGGCCATCGATTAGATGCGTTCTCCACGGACGTTAAGAGATGTACAGAAGCTCACGGGATGTATCGCAGCCCTCAGCCAATTCATCTCGCAGATGGGTGAGCGAGGACTACCTTTCTTCAAGCTACTCAAAAAGCAGGACGTCATCGAGTGGCCCCAATAAGCGAAGAAGCCTTTCAAGATCTGAAAAGGTATCTATCGTCTCCATCTGTCCTGATTTCGCCTAACTAAAAAGAAGAGCTATTTTTGTACATTGGAGCTACCCCTCAAGTGGTGAGCACCATCCTGGTAACCGAACGGGATTGCCCGGAGAAAATGGCCAAAGTCGGGAGGCCGGTGTAATTCGTGAGCGAAGTCTTGCATGACGCTAAGCTGTGATACCCTTAGGTGCAAAAGATGATCTACGCTGTCCTAATGACTTCCTGAAAGCTGCGACACTACTTCTAGTCCCATAAGATTACAGTCATGACGACATACCCACTCAAGGAGGTCATACGCAATCGAGAGGCGATAGGGTGGATCGCGTAGTGGGCAGTCGAACTCAACGAGTTCAATGTCAATTTTGCGCCTCGGACCAGCGTCAAGACGGGAGTCTTGGCAGACTTCATCGCAAAGTGGATGAATATCGAAGAAAAGGAGCGACGGGTGGTCGATGATCATTGGATTATGTTCTTCGATGGTTCGCTCATGCTCCAGGGCTCGGGGGCTGGCATCGTTCTCAAACCCCCGACAGGTGAGGAGCTTAAATATGTCCTTCAACTCGATTTCCATGCTTCAAATAATGTTGCAGAATATGAGGGACTGGTTAATGGGCTCCGTATAGCGGCATCACTTGGGATCGGATGATTACTCGTGAAAGGGGAGTCACAGCTAGCCGTGAACCAAGTGCAGAAGGAGTAGTAGTGCTTAGACTGCAACATGGCGGCGTACCTAAGCGAGGTCCGCAAGTTAGAGCACAAGTTTGAAGGGCTCGAGGTGAAGCACATCAGGCAATGTGATAACCATGCCGCAGATGAACTTGCTAGGCTCGCTTCGTCCCGCTCGCCAGCACCCACAAGAGTCTTCATCGAGAAACTCCTCAAACCCTCCGTCTCTCCCGTACGAGAAGCGGATGCTGCCCAACTCGACCAGCAGCCTGATCGAGTCAGTGAGGCAGAACTTGCAGATATGGAAGCTGCATTACTCGAACACGAGCCGACTTGGATGACTCCATTCCAAGCATATCTCGAGGGTCGAGAGGTCCCTGACAATGATGCAATAGCCGAGAAAATTGCGTGCAAGTCCAAACGATATGCTTTGGTAGACGACAAGCTCTATCAGAAAGGGAGTAACGGAATCTTGATGAAGTGCATCACTCAGGAAGAGGGCAATAAAATATTGCTCGATGTTCATGGAGGCTTCTGCGGCAATCATGCGTCCTATCGCACCCTAGTCGGAAAGGTTTTTCGACAAGGGTTCTATTAGCCAACTGCCCTCCAGGACACTTGCGAGCTGGTAAAAAAGTGTGAGAATTGACAGTTTTACGGCAAACAAACAACCCGACTAGCCCAAGCACTACAAACTATTCCTCTGTCTTGGCCTTTTGCCGTTTGGGGCTTGGACATCTTGGGACCGTTCCCAAGAGCCCAAGGAGGTTACAAGTTCCTGTTCGTGGCAATCGACACGTTCACTAAGTGGATCGAGGCCGAACCAGTCAGGAGCATCACCTCAGAAGCGGCTAAGAAGTTCATGAGGAGCGTCGTTACTCAATTTGTCATCTCTAATCGGGTGATCACTGATAACGACAGCCAGTTCAAGAGCAATGCTTTCACAATCTTTTGCAAAGAATTGGGTATCAAACTTTGTTTCGCCTCCGTTGCTCATCCTCAGAGTAATGGTCAGGTCGAACGTGCTAATGGTATAATCTTGCAGGGGATCAAGACCCACGTGTTTGATAGGCTCAAGGCTTATTCGAATCGATGGGTAAGAGAGCTCTCCTCAGTGCTATGGGCTGTTCGGACATCGACCAGTCGAGCCACTGGTGAAACGTCGCTTTTCTTAGTCTATAGAGCCGAAGCAGTGTTTCCAACTGAGATAACGTTTAAATCATCTCGTGTGGACAACTACTCGGAGGAGCACCAGGAGCAGAGTAGAACAGACGACGTAAACTTACTCGAAGAGTATCGGGATCGAGCATCCATTCGAGCGGCTAAGTATCAGCAAGCCCTAAGAAGATATCATAGCCAACGAGTCTGGGACAGAGTGCTCACCGTCGGGGACCTAGTACTAGGAAAGGTGCAGAAGCAAGACAACCGTAATAAGCTTTCGCCTAAGTGGGAAGGTCCCTATGTGGTGGTCGAAGCAACTCGGCCAGGATCGACGTGGTTATCGACGTCGGAAGGCGCGATACTCGACAACTCGTGGAACATCGATCAGTTGCTAAAGTTTTACATGTAAAAGATTTTACATCGCAGCCAAAACTCAGGTAGGTATAACTCCATTAATATTCAACTAACAAAAGTTATTATATTACATCTTAGGCATGTATCCTCTACTACTTGCCCTCGAAGGCGTTGCGCTGCCTCCTTTGCTCACTCGGGGTAGGCAGGTGATGGTCCCCGGGGTAGGCCTGCGCCTGCGGTACGGGCCGAGCGAGATGGGGGAGACATGGCCGCTTGTCGACGGAGCAGGCGACCTCTCCGTCGTCAAAAGCCTTCTAGCACCAGAAGCACTTGGAGTACGAGCAAGGGCTGGGTCCCCACCGAAAAGACCAGTAGATAGTAAAGGTGACCCCAGCCTTGGCCCAGAATCCTAAGAGCCGTGATGGTTTGGAGGGCAAGCAACGGATAGGCTGATGAAGCTGTCTTGAGCTTCACCCCCGATGCAAGCGGCCTCACTTTCTTCCCCTCTTGCTCCGGCAGCGATGTCTGCTCTCGCAAGGAAAGGAGAAGTGAGTTCATCTTCTCCGATGACGATGCGTAGCGTGCTGGTGACCTCCTCCTCCTCTGGCCACACCTCCTTCTTAATAGCCTTCCAGTCGATCTCGTCTTCCTCATTAGAGGAGATGATGATCCTCTCCGGAGAAACTACCGCTAACGGTGTTGGGGGAGGTGACTCTCCGAGGATAATCACGGACGGGGGAGACAGTGGAGGGGAGGACATGAATGCATTTGAAGGTCTAAAGTATTATAAATGGAAGACAAGAATGAAGTTAGTTTGTGACAAGAGACTACGAGTCCCGCCTATATATATAGCCCAGGGAACAAGTTGCATTAAAGTTGCAATCCGCTAAGATCCATGTCGTTTCCAATCCACGAGGCATATTTGCGCTCTCACATAAGTGCAAAAACTGAGGAGACGCTTACTATCATAATTAACTAGATGACGCACTACGTGGAAGCCGAAGGGACGCGAAGGTTGCAACAGTACCCAACTGTTGAAATGGATATTTTTACTCTGACCATTCCTAATGTACGGGTGGAGGCAGATATAGTCAATGCACAGGCTCAACTCCTTACTCGATGACGCATCATCGACTAAGCGCATGTACTTAACTCTCCCCTCGATGTATTCATCAAGAGGAGAGTCGAAGGTTACATCATTCAATCTTTTTACTTGGCTCCACTCTCGGGTCGATACACTTGTCGAATAAGAGTTTCAGAGTGTCAGCGGGTATCTGTGATGCTAATGCCTCATTTCTTTTGCACGGTCCAAAGAATCAGCGGAAAATCCAAGGCTACATCGAGATGTTGTGTTTATATTATCCTACTCCCTACTCGATGACGTATCAACGAGTAAGGAGTCGGGGGCTACAGGTAACCCAGTACCTTGCTTTATTTTCTTGCTTGATGCTGTTATCGAGCGAGGCTTTGTAAGCACAATCTTTTTCTCTTCTTAATCCCTTTTTACATGTGTTTTTTTGCATGCATTTACTCGATCACGTACTTAGAACATTAGTGAATGAAAACCAAAAGATGGCCATGCCTGAATCAGACTTCGAGCAATTCTATCCTGCGCACACTCGAGTACCAGATTGTCAGACATCTAAAGCTCAGTGGACAGCGGGAGATGAAGCCTCTAGTCAATTCTACATGTGTTACTCAGCAAGTTTTTGTTCACTACAAGGTCTAAGCAGGAGGATTGATAAAGACATGCAAAAGCCACGTAGTTTTTTACTTGTATAGTGTTCATATTGTATGCAACCCCTTCGCGCAACTGCTCGAGGGCTAAGCTATCTAATGAGCATTTTTCCAAGCCTTATATGCAGATACTATCGGGCACATGTTTCAGGCCTGACAATATTTGTTAAGTGCTAAATCGGATTTGCACCTAATCGAGCTACTCTATTTTCAAAGAAATAGAAGGCAGAGCTCAATAGGTAGGCAGATTGGTTAAGTACAATCAATGAAAGGTCAATTTGTACATTTACAAGTTCAAGCAGAAGGATCCCCGGAAGTGTTGCCCTTGTCAAGCGATAGTTCCAAGTCATCCACGAACCTTCTGGCAAGACCTTCAAAGGACTCGATGTAGTCGGCGGCCTTGCTCACATCGCCCACAAATCCTTCATAGAGTCCAGAGAAGTCCAAGTCCGGATGATGACTCCTCACCATGCCAAGCATGTGAGAAGTCGCAAGGCAGGCCGAGGTGTTCATATGTTCGAGTGTTTCTGACCACAGAGCAACCAGTGTCGCATCTGTTGCAGTATTTTTGACCTCGCTTTTCTTTCTATTCGCCTCCGCCTTATCTCGATCAGCTTCAGCTTCAGCCAGTGCATTTTCGGTAGCGGCCTTCTCAGCCTTAGTTTCGGAAGCCTTCAACTTGTCCCTGAGCGCTCCATCTCGGTATCCTTCATTTTAAGTATTTGATTTTGAGAAGCGGTGAGGCGCTCGACTCGCTGTTGGGTTTGCTCACCGAAGGTTTGTGCCTCAAGTATGATGTCAGCCACACGCTGCGATTTGAAACCAAGAAACACCAAAAAACAGAGTAAGGAGAAGGCTGAAAGGCAGAGTTAGGTGGTTTGTGTTCACATACCTGGAGCTGAGGTCTCAGCACGGACCAGTACACCAGAGGTGCTGAAGAAGCTGGAGGATCATGGACGATCACCCTTGCGGGCTGGCTGGTTTGTTCGGAAAGATCCTTCGGGCCAGGAGCAGCGGCCGTGTAGGCCATGCCGAAGGATGACGATGCTACCACAACCGCTGTATCAGCAGCGCTGTTGGGCGCACTCTTCCTGCAAAAAAGGCTTACTCGATCTAAGCGTTTTTTTATGAACAAAGAGAAAAAGTTGGCAAGGGGAGAGTGAGACTCACCTCGCCATGCGAAGTTTAACGTGCACTTTTCCCGGTGGAGCCTATTTAACTCTGACAGTTGTTTTTTCGGGAAAAATCGCCGGCGGGGAACACGGCGCCGACGGGATAGCAGCTGGTGGAGATTCCTTTTGATGAGACGCTTGTGAAGGAGTCATCGCCCTTCGCTCTTCGACCTTCAAGATAACCCTCTGATCATCCAGCATATGTTGGATTATTGCAGAAGAAATCTTGTAACAACCAAGAGAACAGTTGAAGGTCACCTGATCGAACGGCCTCGGCACCACAGTCCGAGGTCGCTTGGTCGATTGATGGTGTATCGGAGACACCGACCTTCTGTCTTGGGTAGGGTCGACTGCCTCCCGCTCTAGGGCCTGTTCATCCTCGCTCGGTGGGACGTCGTGAGGAGGACCTGCCTCAGGGGCTACAAGGCTTAAACCTTGGTCATTGCTCTGGGCTGGTTCAATGTCCTCCAAGTCGATCGCCTCTTCGGGTGTTTCTTTCCTACTGTCGAACATGGGTTTCGGATGACATGCAACATCGAAGGTGAATAACGGGTGTTTAGAACAACGAGCTGTAGAGCACAAACGGCCACTCACCTCTGGTCGAGGGTTGACAAGGGAATACGCCTCGATGCTGTAACCCCCTGTTTTTGAGCCCGGGAATATCTTGCTCAGGCGAGAGGAGATTTTTGAGTTCGACAGATCTGATGTGTGACCAAACAACCCGT
The DNA here is from genome assembly GCA_036346275.1 of Otatea glauca. Classification (NCBI taxonomy): domain Eukaryota; kingdom Viridiplantae; phylum Streptophyta; class Magnoliopsida; order Poales; family Poaceae; genus Otatea; species Otatea glauca. The sequence goes on along the minus strand of CM070715.1, from coordinate 37,118,567 downwards.
CATTTGTTGACGAAGGTAAGGGAATAAAAAAGGGGACTCACCTCTAGAGTTGTCCCTTGTGGCGTCTTTGACCCCGGAATAGTCCCAGGCCAGGTGATCCCGGCCTTTCAGTGGACTCGATCGGCGTGTGATGAATTCCCTAGCGACGTGCCACCCGGTTAGACCGACATTTCTCAGCTCCTCGATCTTCTGAACATAATGAGAGGATCGGGTAATCGCAGGGGGGGCTTTCGCCCAGAGGTCAATCGGGTAAAGAAAGAGTGGCCGATAGCCCAGAGGAGAATTCACGGTGTATGGGGAGGTGATATAAAACCACATTTTCTTCCAGTCAGACTGCCAAGAAGAAGTGACAGGGACATAAATATAAGAGTTCAATGCGCTACTGCGGAGGTGGAAGCGGCATCCCCAACAGCCTCGTTCTTCGTCGCCCTCTTCAGACTATAGAAGTGGCAGAATACGTTGGGGCTAGGGCTAATCCATAGGTATGCCTCGCAGAGGTGAACAAACACACTAAGCATTGTGACCGAATTGGGGCTCAGGTGAAAAAGCTGAATTTGATAAAACTCAAGGACTTGTCAGAGGAATTAAGAAGGGGGAAAGTTGAGCCCGCAGCGAAAAAAAAGCCTCGAATACAACTATCTCATCCTCATTCTTAGGAGTGGGGAACAGTTCACCTTGCGATTGCCTCCAATGGAAGAACTCCTGTGGAGGGACGAAGCAATCTTTTTCCAACTCTGCGAGACACTTCTCTGTCATCATCGATTTTTGCCACACTCTATTGAAGGCTCCAACGTCGATGGCTGCTTCGTCGCCACTAGTAGAGGTCGGAGTCACATCGGGCTTCTTCTCCAATGGAAGGTCCTTGCCACCGGATGGGAGTTTGGACTCCATTGCAGCAGGAGGAGAACTAGGTTTGTGCAAAGATGGTGGCGCTAGGGCTCGAGAAGGGCTACAAAATTTTCGAGAGAAAGGCTAGATGCAACGAAAATGTGACAGTAACTGTTCTAAGCTCGGGAGATTTATACGCCAATACCTTTCTTCTCGTGCAACGGTTCATTCCCCTTGTCCCGGCGCCTCGAGCGGCGAGAAAGGCGGATTGATGATAATGCATCCATCCTGACAACCGCAGACGGCGGCAATAAATGCTCCATTGCCCAACGTTTAGATCTTTTGAAATTTTTCAAACTCTGTTCAGAATCGAGTCGATGAGTTGACATCGAGTAACCATGGCTATCCTAAGAACTCAAAGTGGGCTGACGGCTGGGCGCTCGAGCCAGCGTGTCCCTACTCGATGACTTAGCGATTCCCAATCTACTCGACTTGTTCGACCGCAAGCCTGTGAAGCGTTACCCAACCAAGCCAAGGCTCGGTGGTAATCGTCCAAAAGCTTGAATGGGCTCTCCGCTGAGCAGAGTTCGGGGGCTACTGTCGAATATCTAAATATGGGGTACGTGTGCATGCCCAACTCATAAAAACCAAACCGTATATGCTCGGGAAAGCATATAAAGACTCCGGATATCACGGGTCCCAATTAGGTGGGATGTGATATACATAGAGAAGATAGTACCATATTGGGAAGGACTCGATATTCTTTCCGTTATGAAGAAACCAACTCGAGTACGCCTGATATCTAAGGAAGTTTGGATACGCGGGGAAGGTCACGAATCAAAAGACTTTCTATCTGCTACAATATGGGATTCCAAGATGGCTACGACTCGGATATGGGCAAGGACACCTCTACAATAAAAGGCCGGGGGTATGTGCCCTCGAAAAGAAAGAAAAAAGGAGGGCGAAAGCCAGAAGGTTCCTTAGCGCTAGGCATCTCATAGTCGCATAGCCAAGCATTGCTTTAATCTAGGGTTCATATTCTTTGTACTTAGACTTGAGCATCCCGATCTGTACTTAAGATTCAATATACAAGCGTCCACCATACAGGAAGTAGGGTTTTACTCTCCCACGAGGCCCGAACCTGTCTACATCGTTTGTCATCGACCCTGTGCTTAACTTTGCTCAACGAAGGTACCCGAAACACAAAGTTTATTGTTGATTTCTGACCCTTCGACAGAGGCTAACCCGCGTAAGATTGAGGCCATCGATCATATGCGCTCTCCGCGGATGCTGAGTGAAGTGCAAAAGCTCACAAGTTGCATCGCAACCCTTAGTCGATTCATCTCTCGGATGGACGAACGAGGGTTACCATTCTTCAAATTGCTCAAGAAGTAGGATACTTTCGAGTGGACCAAGGAGGCAGAAGAAGCTTTTCGGGATCAGAAAAGGTACTTATCGTCTCCATCAGTTTTAACCTCGCTTAACGAAAAAGAGGAGATCTTTTTATATATTGCAGGTACCCCTCAAGTAGTAAGCACGGTCTTGGTGGTCGAGCGGGATTGCCCCGAGAAGAAGGCCAAAGTCCAGAAGCCGGTGTACTACGTGAGCAAGGTCCTGCATGACGCCAAGCTGATACCCTCAAGTGCAGAAGGTGCTGTACATCGTCCTGATGAATTCCCGAAAGCTACAACACTACTTCTAGGTGCACAAGATTACGGTCATGGTGACGTATCCACTCAAGGAGGTAATATGCAATCGAGAGGCGATGGGGTGAATTGCACAGTGGGCAGTCGAACTCAATGAGTTCGAGGTCGATTTCGCGCCACGGACCAGCATCAATTCAGGAGCCTTGGTGGACTTCATCGCGGAATGGACGCACGTCGAAGAAAAGGAGCACAAGACGATCGATGACCACTGGACTATATTCTTCGATGTGTTGCTCACGCTTCAGGGCTCGTGGACTGGCATCGTGCTCAAATCCCCGACAGGTAAGGAGCTTAAATATGTTATCCAACTCAATTTTGAAGCTTCAAACAATGTTGCAGAATACGAGGGACTGGTTAACAGGCTCCGCATAGCTGCATCACATGGGATCAGATGACTACTCGTGAAAGGGGACTCACAGCTAGTCCTAAACCAAGTTCAGAAGGAGTACTAGTGCTCGGATGACAACATGGCTGCATATCTGAACGAGGTTCACAAGCTAGAGCACAAGTTCGCAGAGCTCGAGCATGTCAGGTGAAGTGACAACTCCGCCGCCAACGAACTTGCTAGACTCGCTTCGTCCCGTTCATCCACACCCACAGGAGTCTTCATTGAGAAACTCCCCAAACCATCATTCTCCCTCAGACGGGAGGCGATGTCATTCAACTCGACGAGTAGTCCGGTCGGGTCGCAAAGGCGAATCCGCACACGTAAGATGCACTACTCGAACGCGAGCCAACTCAGATGACTCCATTCCAAGCCTATCTCGAAGGTTGAGAGCTCCCTGATGATGATGCAACAGTCGAGAAAATTGCACGTAGGTCCAAGCTATACGCATTTGTAGATGGCAAGCTCTATCGAGAAGGGAGTAACAGAATCTTAATGAAGTGCATCACTCAAGAAGAGGGCAATAAGATATTGCTCGATGTCCATGGAGGCATCTGCGGCAACCATGCATCCTATCGCACCTTAGTCGGAAAGTTTTTTGACAATGGTTCTATTGGCCGACTGCCCTCCAGGATGCTTGTGAGTTGGTGAAAAAGTGCGAGAGCTGCCAATTTTACGGTAAGCAAATCACCCGACCAGCTCAAGCCCTGCAAACTATTCCTCTGTCTTGGCCTTTCTCCGTCTGGGGCTTGGATATCTTGGGACCGTTCCCAAGAGCCCAAGGAGGTTACAAGTTCTTGTTCGTAGCAATCGACACATTCACAGAGTGGATCGAAGCCAACCCGTCAGGAACATCACCTTAGAAGTGGCTAAAAAGTTCATGACGAGCATCGTTACTCGATTTGGCATTCCTAATCGAATAATCATAGACAATGGTAGCCAGTTCAAAAGCAACGCTTTCATAGCCTTTTGCGAAGAATTGGGTATCAAACTTTGCTTCGCTTCCGTAGCTCACCCTCAGAGTAACGGTCAGGTCGAGTGTGCCAATGGCATAATCCTGCAGGGGATCAAGACCCGCGTGTTCGATAGGCTCAAGACTTACTCGACCCGGTGGGCGAAAGACTCCCCTCGGTGCTATGGGTTGTTCGGACGTCAACTAGTCGAGCCACTTGTGAAACACCATTTTTCATGGTCTACAGAGCAGAACCAGTGCTTTCGACCGAGTTAACGTTCAGGTCACCTCATGTGGATAGCTACTCGGAAGAGGAACAGGAGCAGGTGCGAACAGATGATGTAAATCTACTCGAGGAGTACAAGGATCGAGCGTCCATTCGAGAGGCCAAGTATCAGCAAGCCTTACGTAGATATCATGGCCAGAGAATCCAGGAAAGAGTGCTCACCATCGGGATTTAGTACTACGAAAGGTATAGAAGAAAGATAACCGTAATAAGTTATCACTTAAATGGGAAGGTCCCTACGTGGTGGTCGAAGTAACTCGATCTAGATCAGTACGGCTATCGACGTCGGAAGGAATGATGCTTGACAACTCATGGAACATCGATCAACTGAGAAGATTTCATACATGAACAACTAAACCAGTGAATCGCAACCAAAATTCAAGTAAGTATGAGTTCATTGAAATTCACTAATAAAAGTTATCCTATTACATTTAAGGCAGGTACTCTATTACTACTTGTCCTCGGAGGCATCGCGCCTCTCCCCTGCATCCATGGGGACTGGAAGAGGATGGTCCCTGGGATGGGCCTGCTGTCGACTTTTGTGGTCGGCAATAAATTTATGGGGTAGGCGCTAGATCTCAAACTCGAAGGTCACACAAGACAAGGGGTTTAGATGTGTTCAGCCCTCAATGATGGAGGTAATACCTAATCCTGTGTCCGGGATTATGCAGATCTCTTGGATCTAAGATTGCTCAAAGCGCAATATGCTCTGGGCGATATGAGGTATGCTATACTCTATGGCTTGATAGCTCTATGCTTGGATGATTGGATCCTATGTTGTTGCCCGCCCTCTCCCTTATATAGCGGGGGTGGGGACTCGGATTACAACCGTATCCATCATATCTAAATATATGCTCAACTATCTATGGAATGTACCCCCTTGCGCACGACAGCGAGGCCTGACGCGGGGAGTATCTTCTGGGCCTCCCTCTTGGGCCTGTCATGAGGGTACCCGGGTTCTTATATTCCACAGTAGCCCCCGAGTCCTTTGCGATCGAGTTGCCGCCTTCTTGGTTGCAGCCCAACTGAGTCATGCTTCACGCCGAGTGCTTCCTGTTCTTGATGCAGCTTCCCGACTAGTTTTCCTTTACAGCCGAGTGCCCTGTTGTAGGCAAAGAGATTGTGAAGGACTCAATAGAGCTCCACGTGTTAAACTTTCCGAGTGGTTCCTAGCCCCATTATTGAATTCTCGGCAATACTCATCTTGGGACATATCAGATCCCAAACGATATGCGAAGTCAAAACGCTTTTCCCGCTAAAGGCAAAATTCACGCCGCTCCTTTAAATTCATTCGTCATTGAAGTTGTTGATGTCGTCGTTGAAGCGCTGGCTCACACACGTCATCCAAATTTAGTAGCCCCGAAATCATGTATATGCAGAACTTATGCAATGTAAAAACAATTCACTCGGATGTCATGTCCGACTGGTGTATATATAATTTTAGAGTTTTTCACTCTTTTTCCTTATTGATTTTGAATTCATCCGAGTGGTTTGACTCTTTTTGTTTAAGCACTCTGCCCGTCTAGTCTAGCCCCCGAGCGTTGGGAGTCGGCTCATGGCTCTTTTTCCCAGGCACGTGTTTTGGGTGACTAAAGTTCGCCGTTCATGGGGTCAGAGCTTCACAACTCGGAGTTATCGCACTCGGATTCACTTGCAATTGTTAAGCAAAAGAACAAAAATATAACTCAGAAAAAGATGTGCGCATGCGCACACTATTAGGTGTAGCCCCCGACTTACTACTTAGTTGTGGGTCAACTAAGTAGCAAGTCAGGAAATTCAACAATTTTATTTATAATGACATAATTGAGTAAAAAGCGACTTAGCTGCTTTATACTCCATATGTTACCGACGATCATGCCATCTTTGCTCGTGGCACAGGCGAAGGCTTGTAGATGAGCTGTAGGCGGCGCTCGGGGCGCGGGCGTGGCTCGTGGCCGTGCCGAAGGTGGCGCTCGGGGCGCAGGCGTGGCTCGTGGCCGTGCCGGTGGCGCTTCGGCACGGGCGTGGCTCGTGGCCGTGCGAGTTGGCGCTTCGGCGCGGGCGTGGATCGTGGTGTGCAAAGGTGGCGCTAGAAGCGCGGGCTCGCTCGTGGCCGCCCGAAGGTGGTGCTCGGCGTGGCGTGGCTTGTGGCCGTCTGAAGGTGGCGCTTCGGGCGCGGGCGTGGCTCGTGCCTTGCCGGTTGGCGCCGGGCGCGGCGTTGCTCGTGGCCGTGCCGGTGGCGCTTCGGCGCCGGCGTAGGCTCGTGGCCATGCCAAAGTTGGCGCCGGGCGCGGCGTAGGCTCGTGGCGTCGCCGGTTGGCGCCGGGCGCGGCGTGGCTCGTGGCCATGCCGAAGTTGGCGCTCAGGGCGCGGGCGTGGCTCGTGGCCGTGCCGAAGGTGTCGCTCGGGGCCAGAGCATGGCTCGTGGCCGTGCTGGCCGTGCCGAAGTTGACGCTCGAGGCACGGACATGGCTCGTGGCCGTGCCGAAGTTGGCTCTTGGGGCGCGGACGTAGGCTCGTGGCCGTGCCGAAGGTGGCGCTCGGGGCGCAGGCGTAGGCTCGTGGCCATGCCGAAGGTGGCGCTCGGGGCGCAGGCGTAGGCTCGTGGTCGTGCCGAAAGCCGCGTGGGAGCGCGAGTGCGCTTCACCTACCGGCTTTTTCTGATTTTGTTGAATTGCGGCCGTCGTCACCATGGCCTTGATCTGGGCCACGATCGGGGCTGCCGGGCTATCCGATGCAATCATCGGGTCCAGTTTGTCGAGAAGCGTCTTGGAGGCGACGACGTTCTGCATTGGCGTGTGGAAGACGGCAGATCTCCCAACCGGATTGCGGGAGGTCCTCGCGACATTGCGATCAGCGAGATCGGCGATCGCACTGCACCTCCTTACCCTACGAAGACGATCTTCTCCGCGACTTCCTCGTTCTTCTTGTTGGCGCTGGAGATCGGTCTTCTGCTCTTCTATCGCGAAGACGCCACGTAGATCGCAGCAATTCCTCGCGACGCTGACTGGTTTGCCGGCCAAGTCAAAGTGACATACCTGAAATGAGTCGGCCTGATCTTTAACAGATTGGATCTAGTTCAAGTCTAGGCGGACAAGTTCTCCGCGCGCCTCTGCGACGAAGTCCAGGCTCCCGAAGCGAAAAGCCTGGTCGAAGATGAAGGTGGTGGCGATTTCACCGATCGCTGCCATCGAGTCTATAGGAAAAGATTATAGCGCTCCCTCTACCTGGCGCGCCAACTGTCGACTTTTGTAGTCAGCAATAAATTTATGGGGTAGGCGCTTGATCTCAAACTCGAAGGTCACACAAGACAAGGGGTTTAGACAGGTTCAGGCCCTCAGCGATGGAGGTAATACCCTAATCCTGTGTGCTGGGATTATGCAGATCTCTTGGATCTAAGATTGCTCAAAGCGCAATATGCTCTGGGCGATATGAGGTGTGCTATGCTTTATGGCTTGATAGCTCTATGCTTGGATGATTGGATCCTATGTTGTTGCCCGCCCTCTCCCTTATATAGCGGGGGTAGGGCGGCTTACAGAGTCCTGATCGGTTTGGGGATTCCGATCGGTTACAAGATTCTAGTCAGTTAATAGGATAGAGTTTACATCTTTATCTACCCTATTAACGACTTGGATTACAACCGTATCCATCATATCTAAATATATGCTCAACTATCTATGGAATGTACCCTTGCGCGCACAAATGTAGGCCCGACGCTGGAGTATCTTCCGGCCTCCTCTTGGGCTTGTCATGAGGGTACCCGGGTTCTTATATTCTACACCTGCGCCCTCAATACGGGCCGGAAGAGGACTCGAAGACTCGGCCGCTTGCTGATGGAGGAGGCAACCTCCCCGTCGTCAATTGCCTCAGAGCGCCGGTAGAGCGTGAAGCGCGAGCGGGCGCCAGGCTGATGAAGCTATTTTGAGCTTCACCTTCTTCTCCATCGGCAGCAGCTTCAATATCTTCTTCTCTGGCGATGGCGACGGCATCTGCTCTCGCGAGGGTATTGGAGGCGGCATCATCTTCTTTAATGGCACCCTTTAGTTTACTAGTGACCACATCTTCCTCCTCCGGCCAAACCTCCCTCTCAATGGCCTCCGAGTCGATCTCCTCCTCTTCATCAGAGTTGATGATGATTCGCCCTGGAGAGACTACAGCCAATGACGTAGGGGGAGGGGACTCTCCGAGGATCCCTACAGATGGGGACAATGGTGGAGTAGAGGACATGGGTGCGGTTGAAGAACTAAGGCGCTACGAGCGGAAGACAAGAAAACAAATTGTGGCAGACGACAACGAGTCCCATCTATTTATAGCTCTGGGAACGGGTCACGTTGTGAAAACCACTCCATCAAGCTTTGCATCGATCCCAATCCACGAGGTGTCTATTGCACTTCCACGTAAATACGAAAATCAAAGAGACGCTAAATTTTGATGCACCATGTGGAAGCCAAGGAGGCGCGAAGATGGCAACAGTGTCCAACCGTTTGAATCTTAATAAATAAATAAATGCTGGGCCGTACCAATATACTCGGGGCTCATGCGCCTGAGTGTATGGCCGAGGGCCACTATTTTTTATGCTTATACTCTATTTTCTTCTCGATATGGTTATCGAGCAGGAAGTCGGGGGCTACATAGCCCGATTTTTCTTGGTCAAACTAACCTTATACTTGGCTCCACTCTCGGGTTATACGTCTATCGAATAAGGGGTTCGGAGTTGCAATAGGTATTTGTGGTGCTGATGCTTCACGTTTTGCTCGATCCAGCTATCGGGCAAAGATTTGGGGGCTACATCACGACGTTGTGCTTACGTCACTCTACTCCCTACTCGATGATGTCATCGAGCAAGGAGTCGAGAGCTACAGGTAACTCTGTACCTTGCTATATCTAGTCGATACTGTTATCGACTGGGGCGCTGTAGGCACAATCTCTTAATTTCAGTCTTTTAATTTTTTATTTCTTTTACATGCGATTTTTTGCACGCTTTTACTCGATCGCGTACTTAGCTTGTCAGTGAACAAAACGAAAGGGTGGCCATGCCTGAACCCGATGATGAGAAATTCTATCATGCGTGCATACGAGCACTAGATTGTCAGACATCTAACGCTCAGCGAACGGCGGGAGACGATGCCTCTAGTCGATTCTACATGCGCTGCTCAGCAAGTTCATGTTTGCTACAAAGTCTAAGTTATATGGTCGATGAAGAATTGCAAAAATCATGTAGTTTCACTTTAAACTATATAGCGTTTATGTTATATACGGCCTCTTCGAGTATGCAGTTGGGGACTAAGTCATTTAATGAATGTTCTTCTAGCCTTGTGTACAGATGCAATCAGGCATACGCTTGGCAAAAAAGTTACTTATTGAGGGTCTATGAGTGCTAAATCAGATTTGCATCTACTTGTACTACTCTATTTCATCGACAAGGAAATAGCAGGCAAAGCATAATAGACAAGCAGATTAATTGGCATTATCATTAAACACCGCAGTAGTAGTATTACACCAGTGTATTTAGGCCTAAGAATTATAGCTGGCGTCGTCGTCATCACTGGTGAGAGACAGCTCCAATTGGGCCATGAGCCCCTCAGTAAGGTCTTTGGAGGACTTGATATAGTCGGCAACCTCGCTCGCCTCGCATGCTAATCCTTCGTTTAGTATCGAGAGGTCTAGGCCTAGATGGTGGCTCTTCACCAGGGCAAGCACGTGAGAAGTCGTAAGATGTGCAGATGAATTCATGTGCTCGAGGGTCCCCGACTGTAGAGTGGCAAGCGTCGCATCTACTGCAGCCTTTTCGCCCACGACCACCTTCCTGCTCACCTCCGCCTTATCTCGGCTGGCCTTGGCCTTGAGCCACGCAGCGTCGGCAGCAGCTTTTTTAGCCTTCAACTTCTCTGCCTCCGCCTTCAGCTTCTTTGCCTCACCCTTCTGCTTCTCGACCTCAGCTTTGGCAGTTTTCAGCTCGGCTCTGAGTGCCCCCAGTTCAGCGTTTTTCATATCCAGCACTTGTTGGCTCGAAGTCGTGAGCCGCTCATTTTGTTAATGGGCTTGCTCACAGAAATTTTCAACTTTGCGCAAGATATCCGTTACGCGCTATAGAAAGAAACCAAGAGGCGTCAAAAAGCAAAATAGAGGATAAAGCAAAGTATGGGAAAAAGATTGGTTGTAATCGCATACCCGAAACTGGGGCTTCAGGACACACCAATATTCCAAAGGCGCTTGAGAAGTTGGAGGAGGTGGAGCTATTGTTGTAGCAGGAGCTACCGGAGGAGGAGCTGTGCTGATGGCGACCGTGCCGAGAGACAACAAGGCAGCGGTGGCGATATTGTCGACCTATATGCACCTTTCCTTCAAGAGATTCACTGTTTAGCTTCTCTGAAAGAAGAAAAAAGAATCGTGAGAAAGAGAGGTAGCTTACTTCGCTAGACGAAACTTCGCATGTACGTTCTTCTTCTACGCAGCGGATTTTGCTAGGACTAGTCTGGTCCTGGTAGTCAGCTTCTCGATTGGCGCAACCGATCGAGGGGATGGCTCCGGCGGGTCAGCAACCAACGGTGAAGCTTGCAAACAGATGGTTGCTATGAACGAAAAAGTTTACGAATTCAGCAAGCGCTGACCGATAGTGGTGTTACCTGCTCGACCACTCTGGTCGATGGAGATCCCGTTCGAGAAGAAGTTTGCGCGAGAGTCGCCAACTTCTGCACATCGGCCCCCTAGGTGGCCCGTTGGTCATCCAGCATCTGTTGGATTACGTCAGAAGCAATCTCATAACATCCAAGTGAGCGATTGAAGGTCACCTGGTTGGATGGTCTAGACGATGAGGTTTGAGGCCGTTTGACTGGTCGACGGGACGTTGGAGATACCGACCTCCTTGCTCGAGGGGACTCGGTCACCTCTTGCTCCAGAGCTGCCTCATCCTTGCTTGGGTCGATGATAGGCACTAGATCATTTAAAGGAGGAACAACATCGGCGTGGATAGAGCCTGAGCTTGATCACTGTTCCAGGCTGGCTCGTCATCATCCAGGCCGATGACTCCCACGATCGGCCTACTTTCATCATCAAGCTTGGCTTCCTAAGGAGATGCTGGGTTAAGGTGGATGACAGATGCACGGATGATGCATTACAAGCCACGATGCAGTACTCACCTCCGGCCGAGGATTGGCGAGCGAATACACCTTGATGCCGTAAGCACTAGGTTCTAAGCCCTGGAATATTTTGCTCATCCTGGAGATGTCCGAGTCCGACAGATCTGGCAAGAAACGAGTCAGATCACCACTCATCGACTAAGGCAAGGAAAACAAGAATATTATAAGTGCTTACTTTCAGGATTGTCCCTGGTGGCATCATCGACTCTGAAGTAGTCCCAAGCCAAGTTGTCCCGGTAGTTCAGTGGACTCGACCGGCGCGTGAGGAAGTCTCTATCGACGTGCCACCCAGTTAGCCCGGTTTTCCTCAGCTCCTCTATCTTCCGGGCGTAATAAGCGTTGCGGGCGGTCAAATGTGGGACTTTCGTCCAGAGATCAATTGGATGGAGGAAGAGTGGTCGATAAGCTAGAGGGAAGTTCACGATGTCCGAAGAGGTGAAATAAAACCACCTTTTCTTCCAGTCCGACTATCAGGAAGAGGTAACAGGGACAGGAATATAAGCATTCGACACACTGTTGCGGAGATAAAAAACCGGCACCCCCAACAACCTCGTTCTTCATTGCCCGTTTTAAATTGTAAAAATGGCAGAACAGGTTGAGGCTGGGTTGGATACCCAGATAAGCCTCACAAAGATGGGCAAACATGCTGAGCATCGTGGTCGAATTGGGGCTTAGGTGGAAAAGCTGGATTTGATAGAAGTCAAGAACCGAGAGTAGGAAGAGAGAAGGGGGAAAGCTGAGTCCGCACCGGAAGAAGGCCTCAAACTCAACGGTCTCATCCTCATTCTCGGGGGTGGGATACAACTCACCTTGTGACGGACTCCAGCGGAAGAACTCCTGCGGAGGAATGAAACCATCTTTCTCCAGCTCGATAAGATGCTTCTCCGTCATCATCGATTTCTGCCACACCCTCTGGAGGGCCTCATCCTGCACGTGTTCATTCCCCACAACACGGTGCCTCGATCGGCGAGAAAGGCGGAATGATAGAGCTACACCAATCTTGGAGTTGCAGACGAGAGTAATAAATGCTCAACTTTCCAACATTTAGATGTTTTGAATTTTTTCCAACTCTGCTCAGAGTCAAGTCGATAGGTCAACATCGAGTAACTTGTGGCTGCCCTAAGGACTCGAGATGGGTTGATGGCAGGGCGCTCGACCCAGCACGTCCCTACTCGATGCTTACGATTCCTAATCTACTCGAATCGTTCGACCACAGGCAGGTGAGGCGTTACTCGACCAAGCCAGGGCTTGACAATAATCGACCAAGCGCTTGAACGGACTCTCCACTGAGCAGAGTTCGGGGGCTAGTGTCGAATATCTAAATATGGGGTATGAGCACGTGTAGGATACGTGAAGGATATTTCCTATCGACGTATAGAAACACCGAATATCATGGGCCCGACTCTACGGGATAAGATATGCACGGAGGGGATATTTCCATACTAGGAAGGACTTGATCGCTTTTCCGTTACGAGGAGGCCAACTCGAGTACACATAGTATCTAGAGAAGTTTGGATATGCTGCGAAGATCACGCGACGATGGACTCCTCATCGGCTACGATCTGGTATTCCAAACCGACTACAACTCAACCTGAGGCCGGGGGTAGGGGTCCTCAAGAAAAGACTTCCAGACTAGATAAGAGAAGACTTTTTAGAGTTTTTGCAAGACGCAGAGCAACCAGGAGCCGATGACCCGCACTTCGTCGTCCTCCATTCATAGTTTAGCCACCGCCTAGATCCCATCTTCATTGTAACTAGGGCTAGACAATTCTCTTTGTTCTTGATCCACTATATACATATATTATTGTCGGGACCCGAATTTGCAAATTCGGACCCTCTATGTATAACGCACTAGTCCAGGATCACGCTAGTGCACACAGGCTCAACATAGATGCTATCACAGTCACACACAGCGGAATATATCATAAACTTAGTAATTAATATTAATTGTTGTCTTACATGATTATTGCCTCGCAGGGCTTATAAAAGAAATAGCAAATAAGCAGCAGCGAAAAAATAAATAAGCGTAGCAGCTCCCCAGTTCACCGCACGCAACTGACGAGGCTCGGACCCTAAGCATTCGCATCCAGATAATCCTCCTCCACGAAAGGCGTAGATTCTTCCTCTTCTGAAGTTGTTGTTGGGGTGAGTACATAAAGCGCTCAACAAGTTGTGCACAGCAATGCAAGTCTAATATTCTATATGCTTGGCTTAATCCAAAGGAATGGCTAATATGGCTATTTTGCAATAAAGCGGCATTTAACAAGAATACAGTAAATAGATTGAAAAACAGTAAAACAAATAACAGTAATTAATAGATTCAGTATTACAAGTAAATCAGATTTCCATTCCTAAGTCAAGTTCCATTTACTCTGTGGCAATCCTGCCATCCCATCCAGTTTTCATTTGAATAAAGTCTAACCCTTAACTGTAATTCCCGAGCATTGCCCAATACCGTGAGCATGGCTATTCGAATAGTTTGTACACTCTGCAGAGGTTATGCACTTTACCCACACGATACAACCAAACACCACCAAGGCGAGTGATCATAACAAAGCCTTTACAATGCTACACCTAGACCCAGTACTGCTTGCTAAGGTTTCAACATTGAAGGGTTAAACCACTACAACAGGGCCCCCCTCTTGCGCCATGTGAGTTAAACCGTAAACCCGGGACTCACTATTCACCACGACAGTAACAAAATCTAGGCTTCACAAATTATTCAGCTAGGCTGTCCCATTCCAGACATGTGGTTGCAAGAAAGACTCAGGTCAAAGGCTTGCAAGGTTAAGTCCTTAAAGTGATTAAGGCAAGACTTCCACATACCCCTGCCAATCCTGGCCCACCTTGGCACACTGCCCCTTGCCACTTGCCCCAATCTAAATCATTACCACCCCAGTTGATTACCAAGCACCACGTGCCACCAACATTTCAATCTAGTTGTGTGACCTCCTCGCCATGACAACTTAATATCACTGTTGTGACAACACATGACACGGCAATTCATAAACATTGTTCCATATTCCATTAGTCAAGATTAAGTAGCAACATTCGGACACATGTGATGACGTGGCATGGCTAAGCAATCTATGACGGTCTAACTAGCCCATGTTGATTATCAATATTTACCAACTATTAACTTACCATCCTAGGGTAACAACAAGATCATGGCATATAATTGACAAGGTGGTCTTAATGCAAATAGGCATATTATCTATTTCCCAGATTAATTGAAATCATTTATCCACATAAAATATCATGCATAAATTTAAGAGACAAAATAGCAATTTTGTGAAATCAGGTGCAACATGGTCAAAGCACAACTTGCCTTGGAGTAGGTGCTGGTCTTGCTCTGAGCTTGGGTCTTGATGTGACGAATCTTCCTCCGGATCACCGAGCAGTTCAACGTCTACGCGAAACGATGCCAAAATGGAAAATAAACACCAAAACAGAGAGAAACAAACTCCAAAAATAAAATAAAATTCACCAATAAATAGAACTTGCTTTTAATTTTTTTAGAAATTTGAATCCCTCAAATCTGAGTTAAAATGCAAAAGATATGGCCTTTCGAAGTTTGAATAAATACTGAAAATATAGAAATTAGAATTTCCGATTTTCCCGAATTATTTTTATACAGAAAACTCGTTTTATTGCGCAAGCAACACGTGGACCAATCACTGGCTGACACGTCGCCTCGGTGCACAGACCCAGTCCACGAACCTCCTCTGGTCCACCCTGAACCCGGCGCATGACGCTTCGCTTTCCGCACCGACATGCGTCACGCATCCGTGCGACGATCCGACGGCCATCAATCTATGCCCACGTGGCACTGATTCGACGATCAGATCTAGATCCAATGGCTACGGATACCCGAGCACCTTACCATGCTTACCGAGACGTGGCGCGATCTCTACCGCTCATCTCGGATCGGACGACTACCCTTACCCGAGGCGTTTATTGATGCCGATGGAGACGTAGCACAATCGCAACGGTTCGACGAAGATCCGACGGTCGACGAAGCTCCGAGGCGAAGATGTCAGCGCGGCGGCGTAGCTTCACCAGAGCAGAGGAAGAAGATGAGCCCGACGCCGATCCAGGCGACTCCGGTGACGAAGAAGTGGCAGCTCCGGCGCGGCTTGACGCGACGAGTTCCAATCTGGAATCGGTGCGGCGGAAGGCGGCTCGATGGCGTCGGAAAACGAAGAAAACCACCGGCGGCGCCTTCGGGAACTACGGCGAGCTCTAGCGCACGGGCGACGGCGGCTCAACGGCGGCGTCTAGGGTGTGAGACCCCAGATTTACCATCCAGAATCTCCTGTGTATTTCTGTACTAGTCCTAGCTCAGTTGCTAGTACACACAGTGAAGCAGTGATGATCATAACCAGAACAGAACGAAAAAAATATAGCATAAGTATAAATTACCAGCCACATGGCTATTTATTACATCTCCTGGTCACATGACCAGAGTTCTCAGCAGCAGAAACAAAAACAACAATATAAAACCCAAAAGACACCACAGGCGACGACTAGGAGCGCGCGTTTAGTTATCTTGGCGATCGCCCACGAACTCAGCACCATAGAACTCATTGTCTTCGACTGCATCTTGGTAATTCTCTGATGACAAAATTTTGTATGGCATGTGAGTACAAACGTACTCCGCGAGTCTGGGAAGATGCATCATAAGGGCTTTCCAAGGAAGGCTTAATAGGGTTCTTTTGCACAAAGCCAAATTTAACAAACATTATTAATAATAATTTTCACAAAGCAGTTTTAACAATTATTTGTACAATTAAAATTATTTCTAACTCTAGTGAAGGTTCCAACTACCAACACTAGTATACAAGCTCTAACCGCCCATTTTGAAAGATCTTGTTAAACCATCACATGACTCCATCTGTCATGATTCAAAACAGGTTCCATCTACCTGATTGGCTCAATCCGCCAAATAAACATTCGAGAGTTCTAACCACTCCACGAATCCCAAAACATCGATTATTTTGAAAACCAAAACCAAGTCTACCAAGATGAAAGCATTCTTTGCTTTGCCTTTGACGAAAACACGGCTATTCGAATAGTTTTACACTCTGCGGAGGTGTCTGACTTTACCCACAAGACATGATCGTCTCTTGTTGCCATGCGCAATAAGCACACTTCCTTTGGTGTGCGGCGGAGAGATCATGACAAGGCCTTTACAATGTATCGCCTAACTTGACCCACCCACCGAGGTTTCACATTGTTAGGGTTCCATCCACCCGATCTGAAGCCCCTCTTGCACCGTGTGAAATACGACTTGCCTCCATCCAAAGACCCACATTCCACCAACTGGCGAGTCTAAGTTAGGTTTCTACAAATTATTCACCAGTCGTACCCATTATAAACTTGTGGTTGCGGTAATGCTTAGAATGGGCAGTCATAAGCGTCGGTCCTTAAGTTGATTAGGGCGGCTTTCACAAACCAGAACCAGTGCTCCATCCGCACCCGCCCGACAAACCATTCCGCCCCAATCTAAACCATTTTTATTTTATTTTTATTTTACAAACACAGCAGCAATCACCTTGCTACAGTTCGATAAAACACATTTCAACAACATTTTAGAATTTATCCCACCATAGGTATTTTGATCAACGTCAATCCTAAGCCACATCTATAAATGCGAAACAAGGTTAATCACATAATACATGATTTCATGATTAAATCTTAAGGTTACAAAGGCATGGTAATCAAACAGCAAGGATGTTATTTCGAAATGGGCATAACTAACATTCTATATTTTAACATCATTAGTTTATATAAATAGCCATGCAAGTTGCAAACTTTTTATAAAACAGTTATAAACAATGGGATCAACGTGCGTCAAGGAGACTTGCCTTCGTCGACGAAGTCGCATCTTTGCTACGGAGGTCTTCTCCTTTGTCGGCGCGGCGACCGCTTCTTCGACTACGCGCAAAAGCGGTGCACGAAATGAATAAAATAAAATAAATAGAAACTAAAAATTATAATAAAAATCTTTGGCAGATAGAGGATGAATCTAGATAAATTTAGCAATTTGAATCACTCGATTGAGTTACGACAGAAGAGAATGGGTCATTTGAAGTTGGATTAGAAGGAAAAATTACAAAAAGGAAAAACATCAGCATCTTGTTTATTCGCGAATAACAGAGCGACATTCATGGCGCATGGGGAGATAGGGCCAGGGGCGGCCGGCCAGCGAAATGGAAGATAAGGTGACCATCATGAAGAGCTCGACGCCGCAAATCCAAAAGTGAAATCGGATTTGAAGAGGATTACGGAGACGACAAATCGGCGCCGCAAAGATGGTTAGGCCGACGGTGTTCAAGCGTCAAATTCGTCGCCGTCTGTAATGAAACCCAAATTTTCTTGATGGCTTTTGATCTTTGCGACAAGATGCACAAAATGGCGCGGACGGAATTTGATTTGGCTCACGGATCAAAAGTTGGCTCGCCGGTGTCTTTGGTGGGCGTTGGGCTGCGGTTTTCGCGAGTTTTGGAAAGGAAAATGGCACTGAATCAAAGGGGCAAGGTGAGCACGGGTAGAGGACAGCAAGACAAAACTTTTAAGTACCCGCATACTGTGAGGTGAAGAAGCGCCGAGATAATGACCGAGCAATAAATTGTCATTAACGCTTAATTGCGGCCGTTTCGCTTGGATTAAGGATGGGTAACGGCAGGGTATTTGATCTCCAGTACGACGCCGTCACGATGCTTCAGCTCCCACTTGATTTGATGCAGTATATTGAGAGATATAGAGGTTTGAAGTTGGAGCTAGACATAAAGTTGAGACTTGAGCAGTGTTGTACACTTGGGGAAGATGAGCAGTCACGATTCTAAAGCGAGATAAAATAGATAACAAGATCTAAAAATACTGGAAAAGATCCTAAAAATCCTAATGAGTAAAATGGAACCCAATAAAATTGGTTTCACTTATTTTGGATGAATTTTGAAATCTAGATAATTTCGGGACGAATAAAATGGATTTGACGAAAGTGCGAGAGATAAAATAGCAAAGGGATTCTATAAATCTTGGAAAAATTCCCAAAATCATTATAGAATATTTGGAACCAAATTAAATAGATTTTGAGATTTTTAAAGTATTTTGGAACTCGGGTGGAATTTCGAATAAGGACTAGAATATGAAATTTTAACTTTGCGGACGATAAAGAATTGAACTCCAGTTTCGGGAGGATATGGATGCCAGGTAAATTAGAACACCAAGGAAAATCCAAAATTTGAATTTAATTAATTTAAAATAATTTTTGGAACAACAGAAAATCTGGGATGTTACATAGGGCTACGGCTGCGCTTGGAGATGGCGAACCTCGGGGTGCAGTCCGCGCCTTAAATAGCCTCGGCATGCACGCAAAAATGGAAACCCTAAGTCACGCGGCGGCGACGGCAAGTCGGCGGCAGATTCGGAAACCGAATCGGAGATGAAGAGCGAGGACCGTCCGATCTGCGATGAACGGCTGCGATCACTTCCGAAACGATATGATCCGATCCGTTCTTTCCAAAATCAACGGATGCGATCGGATCCTACCTAAAATAATGCAACGCAATCTCAACGGCATGATCTTGATCCAACGGTTCGCAGGCGCTAGGGTTTCTCGACTTCATCTTCAAATCTCGAGCGCTCCTTCGCGATCCAACGGCTAACGCAGCGCTGATGACGCGGCTTGACGAAGACCGTGCGATGAAGATCTAACGGTGACGACAAGCGCCGTAGGGAACACAGTCGGCCCGGGCGCGACAAATGATGGGTCAGCAGCATGCTGATCTTTGAGCCCAAGATCGCTTCACCGAATTTTCTAAAGCTTTTTGATTTAAAATAATTTCCGAAATTGGATTAATTTATTTAACGCAATTAAAATATCAGTAAAATCCCCAGAAAAATCTCATAAATACTTTGAGACATTCTGGGATCAAATAGAATATTTTGGGAAAATTTTATTTTAACTTTGCAAACAATTAAATAGTTTTCTCAAAGAGACTAAATACTTAATTTTCGAAATAAATTTCAATAAATCCAGAAAAAATCCAAATAAATCACACATTGCACAAATGACAATAAAATAACACTTAAGGCAAAAATTGGGATGTTACAATTATCCGCACAGGAAGTAGGGTGTTACTCCAGCCGGAGGATCGAACCTGTATACATCGTGTGCAGCTGTTTTCGTGCTTGACTCCGCTAACCCGAAGGTACCCGAAATTATAAGTTTATTGTCAATTTCTAACCTTCGACAAAAATTGAGACCCCGCTGGTACCGATTTATCGCGAAAACCGAACGAAAATCGCCAAAAACCGAAGGGTTTTGAAATCAAACGGTTTGGGGAAAAATTAAAAAAAATCGAAAATCGGTCGATTTTCAACAAAAATCGACTAGCGAATTGAAGTTTTTTTGCGGCCGATTTTTTGAGTGATTTTTGTCGATTTTCACCGATTTTTGACCAGTTTACCTGACATAAATTTTTCCGATTTTTTTTATTTTTTAATTTGACCGGTTTACCAATCAATATAGGATTTTGAACCAGCTCGATACGGTTGATTTTCGCGATTTTCGTCAATTTTGTTAAACCCTTGTGGTTACTCAACAATCAAACTATTTCAGGTTGTAACTGGCAAATTATAGACTTCATTATTAGTACTAATATTTATTGCCAAAAAGTATGTTCTTTTGTCCTTGTTTTCAGCTAAGCTTTTTTTCTAAGAGGTTTGTTTTATCTCTCCTAGTGTTAACCAAATTATGAGCGGTACTAATGTCTGGGCATATGAAGGAGCTTCTTGAGAGCTGTTTTTTCCAAGTATTTTGAATGTCTACATAGGAAGCAGGTCATGAAAAAATAGGATGAACAGTCTTCGCTACGGTACCATGAACATTACTTTGTACAGTAAAAGACCTGTACAGTGTTTTTGGCAGACAGTCCAGATTCGATCGGATGGTCCTTTGGGACTGCTCTGCTTCCATCTACATAATGTTTACCTGTCAGTCTTATTTTTGGTAAAATATGTGGAGGTTGATTACATTTTTGTTTTGATGGTTGTATTCAAAATGCATCCTAATATGAATATTTGCATTGAACATAAAAATATCTATCAATATTTGTATGTTGTGCTCAAAGGAATCAATTAGATCTCTTATCCTGTGCTTGAGGCTGAAGAAAGGTAATGTTTCTTGCATAGTTGTGTACTTGTCATTTGAGAGCATTCGAAATTGCTCCACTTTTTAGAAACAAACTAATTTCTGCTGGTGGCCTTTGACCGGTTTCGACGTGCACTGAGGTCCGTGGACCCCTTGATTTCATATCAGGTTTCAGAACCAGTAATATACCAGTCAATTTTAATGTTGAGAGTTGGAATGAAATAACATGGTTAATGGCTGATTAGTACTCAGTTTCTGGACATTTTAAAAAAAATTAAAAAATGGAATTGTAATTCTGCTTTCATCGATACCCTAGTCCTAAAATGGGTGCTGGTTTGTGGGTACTATCTGGAAAAAAAAACTGCTGTATGCTTATTTGGCTATTTGCATTAGATTGCACGGTTTATTGTGTAGAACCGCACTCGGTACTACAGCCCTTAACACACCGGTAGTACCGCCCTCAACTCAAATTGCTTCAAAACTGAAACAAACGCAAATCAAACTCAAACTTGAGCACCATAGGCTTAAACATAATCAATTACTCATCACAAATATGGGTAGACCACCATATGGTCTCTCAATATCCAAATTCTTAACCTGAATACAACGAAAAATCCAAGATGAACTTGTAAAATGAGCATGCCAATATGTCGGGGATCGGTCATCCTGACACGTGTCCAGGCCCCCCTGGGGCTTTAGAACATTTTCCCCGAGCTCGGAGGACTGTTCCCGAGCTCGGGCGGAGGTCTCCCCGAGCTCGGAGGGCGGTTCCTGAGCTCGGGCGAGGGTTTTCCCGAGCACGTGATGACCCCCGCGACCTCTCCGACCTCGGCGACCTCGACCCGGTCTTCAGCATAGTATTCTCTTTTCTTGCGTGACCTCTCTCCCCTGCATGGGAACTGGGGCCACCAACTCCTGTCAAATCCCCTGCGTGGGAACTAGGGCGAGCTGCTCCTGTCAGACCCCCTGTGTGGGAACTAGCGTCAACTGCTCCTGTCAACTCCCGTTAAGTTCCCTGCGTGGGAACTAGGGTCAACTGCTCCTATCAACTCACAGACACCGCCCGACATCAGCATCCGAGATCAACGCCCAGGGGTCTATAAAGCGCAGGCCTACCCCGAAGACAAAACACCAAGCGACACAACACACCACGCAACACAAAGACAGCAACGGACACAAGGCAACGGACAGCAAGAAACCAAAGGAGATGCACTGATACACCTGCAGGCACACTCCTACGCTACACCACCTAGTCGAGCTTCCCCTCGGCCACCTCCTTCCGAGCGGCCTCGAGTTCGAGCTCCCTATTTGTCCTCCCCCGAGGAGCTTTTAGTCACCTTTCGCCTACGGGCAAGACTGGAGTAGAGCTATTACCCGACCTAGGGGGCTCGAACCAGTATAAACGTTGTGTCCCCTGTTCGCTTGTTCTTCTCCCTCGAGCTGCACACCTACCGATGCTCCCTTCTTCCCAGATGAGCACGACTTGGGGCTTCCCCCTTTTCACATGATCCTTCCCCCTTCTTTGCGGTTGACAGTCTCGATCGTCGACAGCTGGCGCCCACCGTGGGGCCCGAAGTTTCGTTCGTCGGAAGTTCATCGCCTCAGCGTCGTCAGCACCTTCAGCTTCACTGACAACATGTCACGATCAGCGAGCCTGGGCTCGGATGCGGTTCCTGAGTGCCAAGGCTCCACCTCCATGCTCTCGACCTCATTGCCGCCTCGCGAACTCCGGGTCTTCATGGCCGGCAGCCGCGAGGCGACTCCGGGGGCGGACGACGGCGGCCCAGAGACCCCACAGGAGGCACGTCGGCTCACCCAGGTCGCCATCAACCAATCTACCACCGTCATTCGGCGAGAGGAGCGCGGGATGGCCCGCTCTCCGTCTAGACAGCTCAGTCCCTCCCGCCCAGACGGGCCTGACCGGGAGCGCCTGCGGGCTATCGCCCGGGTCATGGCTAACCCTGCGCGGACCGGCTCGGCCCTCTTCCGACGGTCCCTAGCCGAAGAGCTCAACAGGGCGACCGGCGATGTTGCGCCTTCGCGGCAAGTGCGGCGCCCGGGCTCCGAGTCTCGCCCCTTGGCGAGTGGTGGCGATTTGCCGCGCAGTCGCTGGCCGTTCCGCCAGCAGACTCCTTACCCACGGGCTCACGCCCTGTCACCATCCCTTCCACCTCGCCAGGGGGAAGACGTGGCGCGTGGGTGCACCCGCCAACAACAAAGCGACAGTGGTGCTCGCTCGAGCAGTAACGCTTCCGGAGGCCTTTCCCTGGACATCCCGCCCAGGCGCCAAAAGGTTCGCGACCGCCCGCGCCACCGTCCCAACGACGCTCCTGTTGACTGTCGTGGTCGGTGCGGGGTGCACCGCCGACTCGAGTTTCCCGTCGTGAGGCGGCAATTCGACTCGGCGCGTGCGGCGGCCCTCCGACCTCGGCTGCCGGCGTACTCAGATACAACCGTCAAGTGCGCGGGCTAGCCTGGTTCAAGCCGGCAATAATGGAGCGGTTCGACGGGACCAAGAACCCCGCGGAATTCCTCTCCATCTACTCCACCGCCATCCTGGCGGCCGGTGGGGACGAGGCCGCAATGGCGAGCTATCTCCCCACCGTCCTGGATGGAGCCGCCCGCTTTGGCTCTTCAACCAGCGCCGGCGCTTCCGGTCTTGGCACCACCGCGGGCGCCCTCTCTCAACTTCGAGCTGCTACGAGCGGCACGGGCGAAAGGACCTAGACCGAGTCATCTAGGGAAAGGGCGAGCTCCTCCAAGATTTCGTGCGCCGGTTTACCCGCGCACGAAACTCGATCCCCAATGTCTCTGATGAGGCCGTTATCAAGGCCTTCAAGTTCGGCGTCCGCGACAGACGCCTCACGGAGGACCTCGAGATCGCTACAAAGC
This sequence comes from Otatea glauca, assembly GCA_036346275.1. Classification (NCBI taxonomy): domain Eukaryota; kingdom Viridiplantae; phylum Streptophyta; class Magnoliopsida; order Poales; family Poaceae; genus Otatea; species Otatea glauca. The sequence goes on along the minus strand of CM070715.1, from coordinate 37,095,243 downwards.
TCACCGTCAACAAGGCATTCGCATGGCGGGCGATCTGTGACAGCGGACGGCCGAGGCAAGCGGAAGCACGACTACGGCCGAGAGCAAGCTCGGCCTCGCCTTTGGCAAGCGAGCCGTCGGCGCTAGGAAGGGAGTTCGGCCCGCGCGACAAGCGGGGAAAGACCGCGGCGTTAGAGGCGGCCAGCTCCGCGTGGTCGCCGCGATCGACAGCGGGCGCGAAAGGACGGAAGCGCGCCAGCCCGACCGCCAAGGGCCTCGGCCCCAGGAGAATCGCCCACGACCTCAGCAAGCACCGCGCTCGCCCCAACAGGGGCAGGGTCGAGCCGAGCCCCCTCGGGCAGACGCCCGACCCTGGGGCGATGAGGAACAGCTCCGCCTCGACGCCGACAAATTTTGCCCGTTCCATAAAATCTACGGCCACGATCTGTGAAGTTGCAGAACGTGGTTGTACAAGCTGGACGCCTTTTATAGAGGGCACGGAGAGATGCCCACGCTCCCGAAGGGCGGCGAGCGGCCCGGCGGAAACTACGCTGGCGAGGACTAAGCAGGCCTCGACCTGGAGTTCCAGCATGGCGACCACTGTGTGGATGTGATCTTCGGTGGCTCTTCGACATATCGGTCCCGACGCGAGCTGAAGGACGTCGCGTGCACTGTGTACCAAGCTACCGTCGGGAAGCCCACCGACCAACCCTGCAGGTTGGATGGTGTTCCCATCACCTTCTCTCGGGATGATGCTCCCCCGGGGATGTCCCGAGACTTCAAGACCACCCTGGTTGTCGCCCCAACCATAAGCAACGCCGTCGTCTGCCGAGTCATGGTTGATAGGGGAAGCTCCCTTAACCTACTCTTGGCAAGCGCGCTGGACCGGATGCAAATACCCCGAATGAAAATCAAGAATATAGCGGTCCTCTTCTTCGGCATCGTACCAGGGAGCTCGACCACCCCACTCGGGCAAGTGGTTCTACCCGTCACCTTTGGCGACTCGGCGAACTTCCGCACCAAGCTGATCACCTTCGAGGTCGTAGATGGTGACCTCCCCTACAATGCCATCCTCGGGCAGCCGGCCCTGATCAAGTTCATGGCCGCGAATCACTACGGGCACAGGTGTATGAAGCTCCTGGGGCCCGGCGGCGTCATAACGGTCCTCGGCGACCTCAAGGCGGCGCACGGCTGCGAGGAAAAGGTCCTGGCACTCGTCGGCATGTCGCCTCGGCCCGTCGGCGACCCGAAGCGCCCGCGAAAGCGGCAATCCAGCTCGGTGGCCCTACCAAGACTATGCAACTCGAGGAGGGAAGCTCGGGCAAGTGCGCCTGCGTTTCCACTCAGCTCGACCCGAAATAGGAAGACGAGCTCGTCACCTTCCTCCGAAATAATAAAAGTATTTTTGCACGGGAACCAGCGGACATGCCAGGGGTCCCACGGGAGGTGGTCGAGTACAAACTACAAACAAAGCACAGGCTGCAGCTGTGCGCGGCTATGGCAGCTTTCTCCTGAGAAAGCGGTGATGTCGAGGAGCACCTTGATAAGCTCCTAAAGGCCGGCTTCATCCGTGAGGTCAACTACTCCGAATGGCTAGCCAACCCCATAATTGTACAAAAGAAAGGCGGGAAATGGAGAATGTGCGTCGATCACACGGGCTTAAAGGCTACGTGCCCCAAAGATAACTTCCCTCTTCCACGCATAGATCAAATTGTGGACTCCACCGCCAACGCCAAGATGTTGAGTTTTCTCGACGCCTACTCTGGCTACCACCAGATCAAGCTCGCCATGGAAGACGAGGACAAGACCGCCTTCATCACGCCGTTCGGAACCTTCTGCTACACGACCATGTTGTTCGGTCTCCGCAACACGGGCGCAACGTTGCAGCGACTGATGGTCAAGACCTTCTACCCACAAATCGACCAGAACCTCGAGGTCTACGTCGACGACATCATCGTCAAAAGCTCCTCCGAGGCCGACCACGTCAACGATCTGGCCAAGACCTTCGCCAGTCTAAACAAGTTCGACATCAAGCTTAACCCCGAGAAGTGCGTCTTCGGCATGACCTCTGGAAAGGTGCTCGGCTACATGATCGGGGGCTCGGGTGTGGGCCCGAACCCGGAGAAGATCGAGGCAATCGAACAGATGGCCGCCCCGACCTCGGTAAAATAAGTCCAGAGTCTCGTCGACCGCATCGTCGCCCTCAGCCGCTTCATCTCCCGGCTCGGTGAGCGAGGGCTGCCCTTCTTCAGGATCCTGCGTGAGGCCTGGGGGCTTGGTGGACCCCAAAGCCCAAATGATCCTTCGACGAGCTCAAGGCATACCTCTCAAGTCCACCTCTGTTGACAACTCCGCAACAGGGTGAAGTGTTGTTGCTTTACCTCACGGCCACGACATAGGCCGTTAGCGCGGTCCTGGTAGCCGAGCGGGCCAGGCGACAGCACCGATCCACTATGTCAGCGAGGTGCTTCATGGGCCAAAAGAGCGCTACCCTCTGGTCCAGAAGCTCCTCTACGCCCTCTTCATGGCCTCGCGCAAGCTTCGGCACTACTTTCAACCGCATACGGTGGCTATCCCGAGCGGGCTCCCTCTCGGGGAGATTCTCAAGAACCCAAAGGCTGGAGGTCGCATCGCCAAGTGGGCCACGGAACTGGCCGAGTTCGACCTCCGCTTCGTGGCCTGCACCGCCATCAAATCGCAGACGCTGGCCGACTTCGTGGTCGAGCAAACGACCGAGCCTGCCCCCGAGCCCGAGATCGAGGGCGGAGACCCTTGGACCATGTTTTTTGATGGGTCGAGGTCGTTTGAGCGCTCGGGGGCTGGCGTTCTCATCGTCACCCCTCAAGGTGATCACCTAAGGTATGTGCTCCGCTTCGGTTTCCCCGCAACCAACAACGCGGTGGAATATGAGGCCCTCTTGGCTGGCCTGCGAGCTTGCAAGTCCCTGGGCATCCACCGTCTGATTGTTAAAGGGGACTCCCAGCTTGTCGTCAATCAATACAACAAAGACTATCAATGTTCGGACCCCCTAATGGCCAAGTACCTCGCCGAGGTACGCAAGATGGAAAGATGGTTCCAAAACCTGAAGATCCAGTACGTGCCAAGGAAGGACAACTCTACCGCCGACCTCCTGTCCAGGCTCGGATCGTCCGGTGATGAGCTCCCGCCGGACGTCATCATCGAGACCTTGGCCGCGCCATCCGTCGCCGACAAGGAAGACCCGGTGGCCTCCTAGAGAGTGTTCCCTTGTGGATGGACCCAATCGTCAAGTTCCTCGACCGTGGGGAGCTCCCCGCTACTCCGGCCGAAAGGAGCAGGATCCGGCGTCGCGCAAGCTCGTATAGGTTCGTCGGCGGACAGCTTTACCACCGTGGAGCCCTGGGCATTTTGTCAAAGTGCATCACTCCTGAGGAGGGTAAGTACTTGCTCAGCGACATACATTCTGGCCTATGCGGCACTCACTCTTCTTTCAGGACAATGGTCGGGAAGGCATTCCAGATGGGATTTTACTGGCCAACGGCGCTTGGGGACGCTCAAGACATCGTCCGCACTTGCCAGGCCTACCAGTTCCATGCTCGGAAGGCCCGACAATCTGCCTACGCCTTGCAGACCATTCCCCTCTCCTGGCCATTCTCGACGTGGGGCCTCGACATCCTCGGCCCCTTCCCGAGGTCGGTTGGAGGAAGAAATTCCTGTTCGTCGCCATCGACACTTTCTCGAAGTGGATCGAAGCTGAGCCGGTCTCTGCTATCACCGCCAAAGCCGCGGTAAGGTTCTTCCATTCCTTCGTGGTCACGAGGTATGGAGTCCCCTGCAGGATCATCACCGACAACGGAACGCAGTTCACCAGCGAGCTGTTCCAAGAGTTCTGCGCAGACATGGGGACCAAGGTCTGCTATGCCTCGGTAAGCCATCCTCAGAGCAACAGGGCGGTCGAGCGCGCCAACAGACAGCTCGTCCAAGGCGTCAAGAAGCGAATTTTCAATGAGCTCGGTCAGCGCGGCCGAGCCTAGGTGGACGAACTTCCCACCGTCCTTTGGTCCGTCCGCACCTCTTCAAGCCGGGCAACGGGGGCGAGCCCTTTCCAGCTCGTCTTCGGGGCCGAGGTCGTCCTGCCACCCGAGGTCACGCTTGGCTCCGTCAGGACTAGCTCAGTCGACCAAGTCGATCTCGAGTGGGAGCGATCCCTCAACCTCGCCCTGGCGAAGGAAGTAAGGTGCCGCGCACTACTGCGCTCGGCGCGCTACCTGCAAGATCTCCGCAGGCACACCGCCCGAGCAATACGACCTAGGGGCTTCCGCATCGGGGACCTGGTCTTCAGGGTCGAGGTCGTCCTACCACACCAACAAACTGTCCCCACTGTGGGAAGGCCCCTACAGAGTCGTCTCAGTAAGTCGCGCGGGAGCTTACCGGCTAGCAACCCCGATGATAGGGAGCTCACGAACTCGTGGAATGTAGACCAACTCCGGAGGTTTTATGCCTAATGCTCCCCCTCCTTCTGTTTTGAGATAAGATGCTTTTCCTTATCGTCATGCTTGTCTCTCGTGTCCCGAGCAACGCAACCCGGGTCGTGACCCGGATACTTACCTCTGGGGGTCGAATGTGCGGTAAGACAATCCTCATCGCGGTAAGCCGGCCATCCCCCCGTCGTAGGGCCCGTCCCGGCTGTCACGCCCGTAGCTCGCCAGTCTCGGGACACTCGGGTCTCGGCCCTTAGGCCCCTCCCTCGAGCTAGCATATCGGTCCCGTGGTTCGCCTCAGGGGGTCGAATGCGCAGTAAGCCGATTCTCATTGCGGTAAGCCGACCATCCCCCCTTCACAGGTCACGAGCCCGGGACCATCACTGGTAAGGGCTTCGAGCTAAGGGGCCCGACCTAGTTTTTCCCTCACAATAAATTGTGCTGCTCTATCGTCTCTTATTTCCTCTTATGCTTTTTCGCGTCTCAAACGAATGTGTCTAAAGGTTGTGATGCGAAGGATCGACACCAGGGGATCAAACACGCAGTGAGCCAATTCTCATTGCAGCAAGCCGATCTCCCCCCTGCAGCGAAGTCCATCCTGGCATTCGCGCCCGAGCGCTTCCTCGACCTCAAGATGCAGGAACCTTAGCCTGCGCGCCCCTCGCTCGAGCTGGGATCTCGGCCTCATAACTCGCCTCCGGGGGACGAAATACGCAGTAAGCCGACCATTCCCCCCGTCGTAGGGGACGAGCCCGAGACTGCCCTCACCTCGGGGGCGCCCGGGTCTTCAAATCTTATGTCACCGCACTTCAGGCGAAGACAGGTATGGGACCATAATAAAAGTCCTCCTTTGTATCAGGTGCTAACCTCTTTTTGCTTCTCGAGGGACGTGACATCAGGTCACGGTCCCAAGTTGCAGGTTCTTCCGCCGAAGATCACGCCGTTTTGTGACCCCAGGCCCAGGGCTCTGTTTGCTTTTCTTTCAGCCGAAAGTCTTATTTTTTATGATAGAATGTCTCAAGCGGCGCGACCTCGTGGTGTGACCATAAGGGCAACCATAAGATCACGCGGCGAGCTCCCCCTCGAGACGTCCATGCGTGTTCTATTTTGCAGTGCTGAGGGTCACGTTCTCTAGGTTCGCCTCGGGGATGACCGAGCTTGATGTGTTTTCGGGCTCGGAGGTCACAATAAGGCGATCGTTATCGGGATAAGCCAGCCATTCCCCCGTGCTGCCAACCATTGAATGTTTTCAGAGGGTGCCCCGAGCCTGATGCGTTCCCGGGCTCGGAGGTTGCAGTTTCTAAATCCACCACCGGGGACGACCCCGGTCGCGATAAGCCGTTCGGCCGCAGTAAGCCGACCTTTCCCCCGGGACCAAGTAGCCAGGTTCGAATTTCTAAACTGCCCTCTGAGGGAGCCCCCCCGAGCTTGAGCGTTTTCGAGCTCGCCGGGATGGACCCGAGGCCCAAACCTGGTTTGAGCCTGACGTATTTCCAAGTCGGCCAGTCCGAGTTGTGCCCAAAGCCTGATGTATTTCCAGGCTCGGTCTCGGTTAATCTGACCTCAATGTATTCCCGAGGGGCAGCAAGCTCGGCCTAAAAGGCACAGGTTCGCCTCGGGGATGCCCCGAGCCTGATGCATTCCCGGGCTCGGAGGCCAGGGTAAGCCGATCCTCATCGCGATAAGCTGGCTGTTCCCCCGTGCTGCTGTAACACCCCAAATTTTGCTTTTCTTGATTTTTATTGTGCTTTTCTATTTTATTTGAAATTTTCTTGAATTTTAATTATTTAATGTTGTATTTATTTAATTGAGCCTCTTTTATTATCTTTGAGTATTCTGAGAAAATTATGAATGATCTTTCTTGGAAACATTTAATTTGAGTTTGGAATGTTTAAACTTGAAAATGAACCATTTGCATTTTTCTTGAATTAATCTCAGCTTAATTTGACTTTTCTAAACAATGAAAAGATTTATTTTGATTAATATATTCCTCAAACAAAAGATTTCGATGTAGCTTGGGTTCATTGTACTTCAAGGAATTTTTCTGTATTTTTGGAGATTTTTCTGAATTTATTTGCTAATTATTTGAATTCCTGGAATTATATTAATTCGGAAATGATTTTAATTTTCTAAAATCTCCTCGAGCCGAATCTCCCGCCGACCCACTCCTATTTCCGCTCTGCCCGGCCCGCGTCAGCCTGCCTTCGCCTCTGCCCGGCCAGCTCGCTTCGCCCGTCCGATGCTCGCCGCGTGGACGGCCGAGATGTCTCCGCATCGTGCTGCCTCAAACCCTAGCACGCCCTGCCGTTTGATATCGATCCGACGTGTTTCGTTGAGCCGCGTGGTTGTTCGGTGTGAGCCATCGGATCTGCGCCCCGTGTGCGGTCCGGATGGAGCCACGTCGCCCCGCGCCGCCGCCGTCACCAGGAAACCCTAGCCGCCGCAATCTCCGCGCACCGCGTCCGCCGCCATCTCGGTTTCCGTGATTGGCGCGCCTCCCCAGGCTATTTAAGCCGCCGCCGCAACTTGTCCGAGGTTCGCCTCATTGCGCTGCCCTTTTTGCCCTAGCACCCGCATCCCGAGCCGCCGCCGTTCGCCCGTGCGAGCTCGCCGAAGTTCGCTGAAGCCTCCTTCGTCGTTTTTCGCCGCTTGCTCTCCGTCCGTTGCGTCTCCGCCGTCGCCGTTGGTACCCATGTACTCATCGCACCGAGCCGCTTCGAACGCCCCAGAAGACGTCGCCGGAGATCCTCTGGAGCCCCATTGTGCTCGTCGTCTTCCTCGACTCCGGTGAAGAACGCCGTCGTGCCATCGTCGCCGCCTGGGAAGCGCCATCGACCGTCAGATCTGCAACCAGCAGTAAGGATCAAGCCGCGTCGCCTTTTCTACAGTAAACAGCTCCGTCAACCTTAGCCGTTAGATCTTTATCATGCAGTTTCGATCTCGCCACGTCATCGTCAGTTGCTTGACCCGTCGCCGCCGTTGGATCCGCCTCGGTCGGTTCTGATCATGCCACATGTCCCCACTGATGTCGTTGTGGTTGTCAGATCCGAGCCGTCGGATTCAAACCGAACTGTTGGGATCACACGCGCCGCCGGGCGATCCGTCTTTGCGGCGTGTCGCGATAAATCGGCGTCGCTGCCGACGGTTTCACTGACGTCACCGCCTTTAATCTCTGCCGTTCGATGTGAAATGAGCGGTTGAGATTATCACCGCCACGTGTGTTATTCTTGTCCGTTGGATCTGTGCCATGTGTCATCCATCCAAAGGTGCCACGTGCGTGCTTGCATCAGCTGGTGCACGGGCACAGTGCCACCGGTTCACCGTGGACTAGCACCGGCCGTGGATCGCGTCCATACACCGGTGACGCGTGTCGCACCATGGTTGTGCCGCGTGTCAGCACCCGATTGGGCCACGTGCCCAATGACGTCAGCATGACGTCATAATCGGGTTTTTCTTCAGAAAAATATTCGGCCAAATATCATTTCTGTGCTGAGATCAGAATGACGTCATAAATGCTATTTTCCAGTGTAAAAGTAATTCAGTAAATTCGGATTTTCTATTTTCAGCTATTTCGGTATTTATTCCAATCTTTGAATAACTTTTTGCATTTAAACTTCGATTGAGGTGATTCCAGTTTCTAAAAATTTGTAAAATCATGATCTATTTTATGGTGAATTTTATTTAATTTTTAGAGTTGATATTGCTCTCTATTTTGGGTATTTATTCGCTTTCTCCTTCGTTACGCGTAGACATTGTATTGTGCGACGCATCCGAGGAAAATTCGTCTACTCAAGACCAAAGTCTAGGGGAAGAATAAAAGCTTTTCTAAGGCAAGTTGTGCTTTGATCATGTTGAACCCATGTTTACAAAATCGCTATATTGTTTTTACTCTATTGCATATTTTTTCAAGTATACAATTGTTTTCAATTTAAATTGGGATTAGCTATGATACCAAATTGATCAATACCCTACCTTGCCAATTGTATGCCATGATCTAATTGTCACCCTAATATGTGGAATTATAGTTGGTTAATATTAATAATCAACATGGGAGGATTAGACCGTAATAGTTGCTTAGCCATGCCACGTCATCACATGTTCTGGAATCATTGATAACTAATCTTGACTAATGGAATATGGAACGATGTTATGAACTTGTGTGTCATGTGTGGTCACACGATGAGATTGAGTTGTGGGGGCGAGAGGATGTCCCGCGACGAGGTTAAATTGTTGATGGCACATGGTGCTTGGTAATCAACTGGGTCGATCATGTTTTTAGATTGGGGCAAGTGGCAAGGGGCGAGCATGCCAATGTGGGCCCGATGGGCAGGGGGTATGTGGAAGTCTTGCCTCGATCATCCTAAGGACTTAACCTTGCAAGCCTTTGACCTGAGTCTTACTTGCAACCACACGTCTGTAATAGGACAGACCTAGTTGATTAGGGTTCTAATATCTTTCCTCTGACACCTCAGGGTGACAGTACACGGGGTTGTATCTGTGCGGGGAGCGTACCTGTGCTACGGCTTGGTGCCCATCCAACGGTGTTGGCCTGTCCTATACTTCGGCTGGCACTGCGTGAGAGGAGTGATAGCGAAGGCAACACCGGAGAGGTTCTTTGGTTAAGGTAGAGGTTCCTGAAAGGCTTTGTCGTGAATTCTCTGCCGGTACACCAAAGGAAGTGTGCTAATGGCCAGGCACAAAGAGAATATCACGTCGTATGGGTAAAGTGCATAACCTCTGCAGAGTGTATAATCTATTCGAATAGCCGTGCTCACGGTATTGAGCAATGCTCGGGAATTACAGTCAAGGGTTAGACTTTTGTTAAACAAAACTTATTGGGATGGCAGGATGCCATGGAATGTGGAATTTGACTTAGGATTGGAAACTTGGTTTACTTGTCAAATGTTGAATCTATCTATTATTATTATTTGTTTTACTGCAATTTCAATCTATTTACTGTATTCTTTTATAAATGCTGCTTTACTGCAAAATAGCCATGATAACCTTACCTTTGTACTAAGCCATGCATATAGAATACTAGACTTGCATTCTGTGCACAACTTGTTGAGTGCTTTATGTACTCACCCCTTGCAACACACAAAATCATCAGTTGAGGAGAAGACTTCAACTTCGAAGGAGGAGAAGTTCCACGAGTAGGCGATTATCTAGGAGTTGAACCTTGTCAGTTGCCTATGGTATATTGATTCGTCGACGTTCTTCATTCCGCCGCTGTTTATTTATTTTGAGTTGAAGCCACCAAGGCCTCACAAGTGTAAGTTTGACCCTAAGGTCGTTCAATAGTTCTATATTAATAGATGAAATCTTTATTTATTATTCCGCTGTATATGATTGTGATATTTCATCTATGTTGAGACTGTGTGCACTAGCGTTATCCTGGACTAGTGCTGAATACACAGAGGGTCCGGATTTGCATATTCGGGTCCCGACAGCTGCCAACCTGAGAGCATTTTCAGAGGGCGCCCTGAGCCGGATGCATTCCCGGGCTCGAAGGTCGCAGTTTCTAAATACACCACTGGGGACGATCTGAAGGATCGAGATGGCGAACAGAGGGGGGGTGAATGGTTGCAAATAAATTTTCCCCCAAAATACTCCAACAAAAACCTCGACAAGATCGCACTATGTGTACCACTAGCTTGCACGGATGTGTACCACTAGCTTGCACAGATAAGTACCATAAAATATGTGGGGATTTTTTTAGTCACAATCCTAGTTGTCTAATGTCCAAGATAAAGAGGAATCAATCCAACACTTGCTTTTAGAAAGGACATCAATTCAAATCACAAAAGTCACTTTCAGAAAAGCAAAAGCAAAATTTCTAGAAATTGTCCTCAATTTGAACAGGAGGTTGGTGGGTTTCTTCAGCTCACGAAATTTTGAGACTTTTCTCCCTATGAGCAGAAGAGTCATAAAGAACTCCACAAAATTTCTCCTCAAAAAGCCTTACAGAAAAAACAGGAAAAATCGAAGAACACAGTCAGTCAAGAACTTCGAGCAGAAAGTTTGGGGCTCGGTTTTCACCTCATGGCGCCCAAACGGTACAACAAGTGAACTCCAAAATTTCTCTACAGGTGGATATCAAACTCCCACATCTCCTCCAATAAGAATCACTTAAAAAGGATTTTTTTTAGATTTTTATAAAAACAAAATACAAAATGCTATGTAAAGAACAAGTTCTGAACAAAGTTGAAACTTGAAAGAAAAGATGTTCTCTACTCAATCAAAGAGTGCAAAAGAGATGTAAAACCATATGAACACACTCAAAACATCCAAGATCAACAGCATTTAGAAGGAGGGTAGGCAAATCCAAATTTCGTGAAAGTAAATTGCGAGAATGTAATTGCAGGAAAGTAAATGTTGAATTTAAATTGCGTAAACTAAAGACATAATGTAAATGCGCAAAATAAATTCAGAGTTGGATGGATAAAACTTTCATTTCTGGAAGGAGAGGTTACAAAGCCTCACTTTCATGTGGGCAAAGCTCAAAGGAGCATTCAAAAACCTCAAAAACCTTCTAAGGGAGGTGGCTACCCATCCACCCCTATTTATACTACTCTTGGTCCACCTACCACCCTTGGATGAGTCCCTCAACCCTAGAGCACTCATCTAAGGGTTAGGATTAACCCACACACACAGCCATGCAAGGGCTAACCCAAAACCCACACACATACCCGGGTTTTCTTGCACGTTTTCAAAGCATACTACCTAGACCTGCTAACCTATCAACTAGACCTCAATCCGACGGCCCTCATTGATCCACGCGGCATCTAGCTAGCATCATCTCCTTTCCTTGTCTTCTTGACATGCCCGAACTCCGTCTCCGATCATCTTTCGGCGATCTCCCAACAGTCTGGACCTCCGACGCTCCTCGTCTATTCCCGGTCATCCTCCGCCTCACCATGACCTAGCACCGTCGCCCTGCAACCATCAAAGACAAGAAAAAACCTTTCACATAGCAATGCCCACAAAGATATTCAATTATTATCCTAAAATCATTAATCGATCATAATTGCTCTCAATGGTCCGGTGCTACTACCCTTAGACCGGTAGCACTAAGAAGAGCACCCAACACTCAAATTGCTTCAAATCCAATTCAATTCAAATCAAACCAAGCTGAAAACTCATCAATTACTCATCACACACAAGGATAGACCTCCACACGGTCTTTTAATCTCCCCCTTGATGAGTATATTGACAAACACGTGAAAAGGCATAAGTTTTGAGTTTGAATAAGAAAGAAGAAAGCAATTTGAATGCAAAGCCAAACTTGGTCCAGAATAAGGAAATAAGATCATGACCAAGTTGGCAGAAAAGGGATTTTAGAGCTAAACTTTAGAGAGAGCAAGTTTTCAACAAAAGCTCTAAAAGATCCAATAAAACTCAACTCACAAGGAACACTCGAATATGCTTATGATCATAAAAATTTGCAATTGTCACAAAGATCATAAGAACCAAAGTGGATTAACATTTTTCCTTTGAAGATGCCTTTTCTACATTTTCTCCCCCTTTTGGCAATATAGGCATCAAAAAAAATTATTTTCTCCTCCTTTATATATGTATGCATGAAATGCATCCTAAGTGAGTTTTGAGAATTATCCAAGTGATCATAAAAGCAAGATATGACACCAAGCTAGTCAATTTAGAAAATGACTGAACTAGGATGTCTCCAAGAACAAATTCATTTTGCTCACAAGCTTTGTTTACAAGATTTTATTTTAGCAAGATTTGAACAAGTGCAAAACTTAGCAAAAGTTTCAAAGCTAGAAGCAAACACCACTCATAGGATCAAATGGAAAACCTAGAGTTCAACCTACTCAACACTTTGGGGAATCTTGAAGTGCATATAGAGTCCTTGAGCTCATTTTCAATTCATGCAAATTCTTCTTCTTTGATATTTTGAAAGACATAGCGGGTGCAAATGTTTGACATTATTTGCATTCTTTACCCACTTATGTTTTTGTTATTTGCATTTCTTAATGATTGACTCAAGCCATGTTCGATCACCCCAAGAGTAACTCTTAAGAGAATGATCTTGGTCATACGATATATTCAAGTTCATCCCAAGTGCAATGGGAGGCGGTCTCGAGAATATATAGTGTTGAGTTCAATTTTGCACAAAAGAGAGTCAAATTTTTCTTAATTTAGCACATATGAGCAATTTTGAAGGACTAAAATATGGATCAAGCAAGTTTCACCCAAGTTGCTATAGGGACTCTAGAGAACTCCATAAATTCACAATTCATGGTAAAACCTCTAGAGAAGAAACTTAACAAGAAAAAGCAACATGTTTTTCATTTAAGATTTTCAATTTTCAGATTTTTGCAAGCTTAGTATGATAGATGAACTTGGATAGACCTAAGCTAGTGATTTTCTTCAAAGATGTAGCAAGGTGCATTACATGAAGATTGAATCAATTGCATAATAGACAAAGCTCATAAAACAAAAGAAAATGCAGCCTATATGCAATGCATGAACAGATTTTCAAACTCCCCCTCAACATGTGAGTCAATTTTAAGCACAAATTGAGTTATTAGCAGAGTTAGGCATAGAAAAAAAAACCAAATGAACTCAATTGAAGCCAAAAACTCAAAAAAGAGGAGAGAAAGATTGAAAAGCTGCAAACTGAATGGCTATAGAGTTTAGAAAAGATAGCAGAGAACACTAGGCTAAAACTCGCTCTCATCTTCCCCAATGCCTGACAAAGGACAGCTAACTCTTGAACTCCAACACAGGAGCAAACACAGACCCTGTCTACCCAGGAGGCCCAACACCTGCTAGACCTATAAGTTTGTGAGTGAGCTCAACCAAGAAGAAGAAAAGAATAGCATCCTGAATCATAAGATGAGAGGTCCATGCCGAAGCATGCCAGAAGTATAGGTGAAGTGAACTTAGAACTCTAAAGAGAAAACCCCATAGCACCCAGAACAAAACAAAAGAAAGAAGAACTAGAAGAAAAATAATATAATACATAATATACAAGCCAACTCCCCCTCACAAAAGGCCGTAAGGGCATACGACCCCAAGCTCACTCCTCAGGGCAACAAACCTGGAGCTATCCAAAGGCTTGGTGAAGATATCGGCTAACTGAAGGTCACTCTCTACAAACTGAAGCACGATATCCCCCTTCTCTACATGGTCTCTAAGGAAGTGATATCTAATATCAATGTGTTTGGTCCGGAAATGCTGCACTAGGTTTTTAGAAATGCAAATAGCAGAAGTGTTGTCACAGAAAAGTGGCACACTCTGTATATCTAACCCAAAGTCCTGCAAGGTCGATCTCATCCAGAGAACCTGGCTACAGCAACTGGCTGCAGCAACATACTCGGTCTCAGCGGTGGACTGTGCAACCCCAAACTGCTTCCTAGATGACCAAGAAACAAGAGAAGTTCCAATGAATTGGCAAGTGCCAGAAGTGCTCTTCCTATCTATCCTACAGCCAGCAAAGTCAGCATCGGAAAAGGCTCTAAGAGATAGACAAGAGGAGGAAGAGTACCAAATACCATAATCAATGGTAGCGCGAAGGTACGAAAAATGCGCTTCACCGCCTGACAGTGAGAGGCACGAGGAGAAGCTGAAATCGGGCACATACACACGACAAAGTGTATGTCGGCCTCGACGCAGATGAGATACAAGAGGGAGCCAATCATGCTACGAAACTCCTTTTGATCAGCAGGCTCACTATCCTCATCAGGCTAGAGGACTGCAGTGGTGGCCATAGGAGTTAACACCGACTTCCCGTCAGACATGTCGAAGCGCCTCAAGAGGTCCCTGGTGTACTTGCCTTGATGCAAGAAAGTGCCCTCTCGAGTCTGCTTGATCTGGAAGCCAAAGAAGTAGCTTAACTCGCCCATCATACTCATCTCAAACTCTGTACTCATCACATCAGAAAACTGAGAGACAAGAGAATGAGAGGAGCCATCAAAAATGATATCGTCCACTTAAATCTGGACAAGAAGAAAATGAGACTCATGGTGTCTGATGAACAGAGTTTTGACTACTATGCCCATTTTAAAGTCATGGTTGAGAAGATAAGACTTGAGCCTCTCATACCATGCTCTGAGGGCCTGCTTGAGTCCATACAGAGCTTTGGAAAGCTTGTATACATGACTCGAAACCTTGGGGTCTCGAATCCCGGAGGTTGCTTGACATAAACCTCTTCCTCAATATAGCCATTGAGGAATGCACTCTTGACATCCATTTGATAAAGCTTGAAGCCTTTGGATGCAGAAAATGCAAGTAGGATTCGGATAGCCTTTAGCCTAGCTACAGGGGCAAAGGTCTCCTCAAAGTCAAGACCCTCAACCTGAGAAAAGCCCTGTGCAACTAGTCTAACCTTGTTTCTAACTACAACCCCATCCTCACTCTGGTTGTTTTTGAACACCCACTTGGTCCCAATGACATTATGACCAGATGGGGCTTGACAAGCTGCCATACCTTGTTCCTCTCAAAGTTCTCAAGTTCCTCATGCATAGCATTAATCCACAACTCATCGGATAATGCATGAGAAACATCCTTCGGCTCAAAGGAGGCAACGAAGGCAGAGTGGAGGCAGAAACTGGACAAACTTGATTTTGAGCGAGCGACCCGCTCAAACAGATCACCAATGATCTAATCAGGTGGATGAGCTTTCTGGATATGTTGGGGAGGACCAGAAGCAGAAGTGGCCTCTACCTCTTGAACAGAAGAGGTAGGAATAGAGCCACTCGCTGAAAGAGAGTCGGAAGGCAAGGGTTGGTCTCCCTGAGGTGCAGAAATGGAAACAGGAGGCACCTCAGGTGTAGAGGGGATTGGATTCGGTGGAACACCATCATCTCCATCATCCTCATCTTCTACAAAGATGGTCTCGGAGGGATAAGAAGAGCCTGAAATATCAGGTCTAGCTCCTGGGCTAGTCTCATCAAAGGTCACATCACAGGTCTCTATGATCCTATGCGCATCAACACTCCAGACCCAATAGTTACAAGAAGAAGTCGAGTAACCTAGAAAAATACCATCAGAAGAGCGAGACTCAAACTTATCTAGGTTACCAGATTTCAAAATAAAACACTTGCAACCGAAAACGCGAAAATGAGACACACTGGGCTTTCGCCCATACCTCAACTCATAAGAAGTGCGATGCAAATGTGCACTCAAAAACACGAGATTAGAAACATGGCAAGCAGTAGCTATAGCCTCAGTCCAAAACTTCCTAGGAGTACTGTACTCATCTAGCATCGTCCTGGCAATCTCAACCAGGGTCCTGTTCTTCCTTTCCACTACGTCATTCTGCTGAGGGGCGTAGGGAGAAGAGAACTGATGCTCTAAACCAGACTCCACACAAAAACTCTCACAGTAGAAATTCTTGAACTCCGTGCCATTATGACTTTGTATAGCTCGTAATGCACCTAGGAGCTCAATAGACAACCTACTGACCAAACCCCTGAAGTGAGAAAAAGTCTCATCCTTCGAGGCCATGAAGAATACCCAAGAGTATCTAGAAAAATCATCAACGATGACAAGAACATACCACTTCCCTCCTGCTGACTGCACTCTAGCTGGACCAACAGTGTCCATATGTAAAAGTTGTCCTGGTGCATCAGTCATCACTACGGTGACTGGAGGATGAGAAGTAGTAACCATCTTGCCATGTCGGCAAGGAGAGCAAACTAAGTCTTTGACCATCTTGAGTTTGGGCAAACCCCAAATAAGATCGTGGCAGCTAACTCGGGTCAAATGATCAAAACCAATGTGACCAAGCTTCCTATGCCAGAAGGAGAGATCACGGGACTCAGAAGCAATCAAACATCGAAGAGAGTCTCCAGAAGAAGCAGAAAAATCAGCACGAAAGACTCTCCCAAATCTAGAAATCCATAAACTAACCCTCCCGATGAATCAAGGATTCTCACAGGCATTACTCTTGAAGCTTACCTCGAAAGAGTCATCGATAAGTGAAAGCAGAGAGCGATTGTATTGCGACTTACTTACTAAGGCAACATCTTTAAGAATGAAATTTTGGTTAATGCAGATGGTACCTTTAGCAATGACTCTACCTGAAGATGCATCCCCGAAAGTGATCAACTCATCACCGGGGGCTCGGACTAGGGAAGAGAACCATCGAGAATCTCCGGTCATATGACGAGAACAACCGGAGTCGACAATCCAAACATCTCCCTTCCCCATCCGATGAACCTGATCAAGACACAAGAGAGAAAGATGACTCAGTACTGGGATAGAGTGAAGACTTGGGAACACAATACTGAACCACACGACGCCTCAGAGTACCAGCCACAAAAGAAGACTGGACTCGAGTGTCTCTCTGCCGTTTAACCTTAACATGATCAGTAGCAACTCTAGTAGATGATCTAGGAGCTGGAACTGGGTTAGCCCATCGTGGTGCAAAAGCCAGACCATCCCAGTGAGGCTTCCTAAATCTCCTACCAAAAAACACCTCACGCCGCTGATATCTACCTCGATGGGAAAAACGAGGAATATCAAAAGGCGGCGGAAAGATCGACTACTGAACAGCTCCAAGACTAAAACTCGAAGAACCAGCATGAAAACCGAGTCCTGGACGCTGCCCAAAAACAGGAGACTCTCTAACCTGTCTAGAAGCAGTGTGTACCTTAGGACCACTCAAACTCTGGGGATGACCCTGAATACCCCTAAGAGCAGCAACACGCTCACGCCGAGTGATCTTGGCGCGCCTGAAGTAGAAATCTACTAGGTGACCATCCTTCTTACAGAAGGTGCATGTGTACTTCGCCTTGCTAGAGACAAAAGCAACAGGAGTAACACCCTTCTGGTCAGAAGTCCTATGGACAACCCCAGCAGACCTAAACACGGTGGTGCTCACTCTGGGAGCTACCACAATCTCACCACTCTTGGAGCCGCGCACAATGGTGGGAGGATGCGCCAGGCGTGCTCCAAGGATCAAATCCTAGACCTTGATTGAATCTACTAATCTTGGATTGGTCTAGAATAAGATTGAGCTTCTTCTTGCCTCCTACAAACTTCTCGAGAGTGCTCATAAGATCTTGGCAATCTCGAAAGAAAGAGGCACAAGAAGAGCAGGGGAAGAAGAAGAAGAACCGGAAAGATGAGCTCTCTCGGACGTGTATTTTTCTCCTCGGCCACGCTGCCTCAATCTTGAGGGCCTCACAAGAAACGCATAGATGCATTTCTAATTCTATGGGCTTGGTCTTCTATTTTCTTCCTAAGCTCGACATGGATTTTATCTAAGTCCCCCTCAATCATAGAACATCGCAAGCAACTTTCTTGTGACTTATCCAGTAAGTCCTTAGCAAGTTGATCACACTTGACATTCAAAGCATCATTGTCAAGTTTTAGTTGCTTCTGACCCTCACATGAGTGTTGGGTCCTTAAAAGCATGCAATTCAAGTTCATCATTTCTAGAAGAAAGCTTCTTAAGGTGAGTGCTCATGGCATCAATTTCAGCAAGCAATTTAGGGCAATTAGCACAAGAGGGAGTAGAGTGAGCATGAAGAAAACTAGCATCTACAGAAGGAGTATCAACAGATTCATTGCTAGCATTCTTCAACCTAAGACTATCTAGTTCAGACAACACACTATCATGCATAGTCCTTAGGTTCTCTAACTTCACAAGCAAAGCATCACACAAAGTACAGTCATCGGTGACTCGGGAGGGAGAAGATCTAAGTGAAGCTAACTCCCGAGTCAAGGTACCTACTTCCTTCTCAAGCTCCATACACCTAGCTCTAGCTCTAGCATGAAATTTTCCAAATTTGCAGAAAGCTTCATTGAGTTGGTCATAGGAGGGTACCTCGTCCGTGTCGTTGTACAGCTCGGAGTCGCTGATGCCGTTGACGTCGGCCATGAAGCACGTGCCGGAGAAGTCGTCGCCGCCTTTCTTCTCTTGCGGATCATCCTCGCCCTCGTCGCTCCATGTCTCCGTGTCGGAGATGTTGATGTCGTCAAGCACGGCGAGGACGCGGTGGAAGAGCTTCTTGTTCTTGGAGAAGTTGCGGTACTTCTTCTCGTGCGCCAGTTCACGAACTGGAGGCTTCTTGTTGCGGTTCTTGTCGGTGTAGTCGTTCTTGCCCGAACCGCCAACGTCGTTCTTGCCCTTCTCCAACTTGGGATAGTTCGCCTGAATGTGGTTGGGGCCACCACACTCGAAGCAGGTGATCATGCCACCTCTCTTCCTCTCTCTCACCCTCTTGTATGCATGAGAGAATTTGTGAGCAAGAAGAGCAAGCTCATTTTCTGGAAATTTTTCCAGTTGGTCATCGCTTAGCTCGCAAAGGGTGGAGAGGGAGAGACCGACAGAAGAATAAAAAGAAGATCCATTGGGATCGGTGACCAAAGCCATCGACTGAGATTTCGTCTTCCGAGAGATGACATCGATCTCATGAGTCTTGAGGCGGGAATAAAGCCCGTCAAGAGTCAGAGTCGATAAGTCGGTGGTGTCCTTGATGGTGGTCACCTTCATCTCCCAAATCCGAAGGTCGAGTGCGGTCAAGAAATGCGAGCATTGTCCGAGTCGAGTATATGCAACCAACCGCTCGAAGTCGATCAAGATCTTTGTAAACCGACCAAAACACTCGTCGAGATTCTCACCAGTAGCGTTGATCAAACTTGTTGTACTCGCGCGTGAACTGATCTGCCTCACGTCTTGATTTGAGTAGAGCCCTCATGGTAAGCATCGAGGTTACCCAAATCTCGTGAGTGGAGCGAAGGTGAGAAATCTATCATACTCACGCGGCTAAGACCACAGTATGAGAATGTTCCTTGCCTTAGCATTCCCCTCAACGTCGACCATATTGATGGCGTGACATTTTCATCGCGGGAACCTCATACGGAGTTTCACCTTCGCCATATCGGGTAGCCCCGAGCGATTATGTATGACTCCATCCAGGACTTCCAAAAAGGAAAATCAACTCCATTAAGGATGGGAGGCTTGGTGGAATATTTGTCCGTCGCCATGGCTCTTGAGACCGGTCAAGATCTAGAAAGAGCAGAACCGGCTCTGATACCAATTGAAGGATCGAGATGGCGAACAGAGGGGGGGTGAATGGTCGCAAATAAATTTTCCCCCAAAATACTCCAACAAAAACCTCGACAAGATCGCTCAAAAGAAATCGTGAAAAACCCGAAAAACTAAACAACTATGTGTACCCCTAGCTTGCATGGATAAGTACCATAAAATATGTGGGGATTTTTGAGTCACAATCCTGGTTGTCTAGTGTCCAAGATAAAGAGGAATCAATCCAACTCTTGCTTTTACAAAGGACATCAATTCAAATCACAAAAGTCACATTCAAATCACAAGTCACATCCAGAAATTGTCCTCAATTTGAACAGGAGGTTGGTGGGTTTCGGCAGCTCACAAAATTTTGAGAATTTTTATCCCTATGATCCAAAGAGACGTGAAGAACTCCACCAAAATTTTCCTCAAAAAGCCTTACATAAAAAACAGGAAAAATCGAAGAACACAGTCAGTCAAGAACTTCGAGCAGAAAGTCTGGGGCTTTGTTTTCACCTCATGGCGCCCAAACGGTGCAACAAGTGAACTCCAAACTTTTTATGCAGGTGGATATCAATGTTTCGCACCTCCTTCAACAAGAATAACTTAAAAAGGATTTTTCTAGATTTTTATAAAAATAAAATACTAAATGCTGCGCAAAGAACAAGTTCTGAACAAAGTTGGAACTTGAAAGAAAAGATGTTCTCTACTCAATCCAAGAGTGCAAAAGAGATGTAAAACCATATGAACACACTCAAAACATCCAAGATCAATAGCATTTAGAAGGAGGGGAGGCAAATCCAAATTTCGTGGAAGTAAATTGCGAGAATGTAATTGCGGGAAAGTAAATGCAGAATTTAAATTGCGTAAAGTAAAGACATAATGTAAATGCGCAAAATAAATTCAGAGTTGGATGGATAAAACTTTCATTTCTGGAAGGAGAGGTTACAAAGCCTCCCTTTCATATGGGCAAAGCTCAAAGGAGCATTTAAAAACCTCAAAAACCTTCTAAGGGAGGAGACTACCCCTCCACCCCTATTTATACTACTCTTGGGCCACCTACCACCCTTGGATGAGTCTCTCAACCCTAGAGCACTCATCTAAGGGCTAGGATTAACCCACACACACAGCCATGCAAGGGCTAACCCAAACCCACACACATACCGGGTTTTTTTGTACAGTTTTCAAAGCATACTACCTAGACCCGCTAACCTATCAACTAGACCTCAATCCGACGGATCTCATTGATCCACGCGGCATCTAGCTAGCATCATATCCTTTCCTTGTCTCCTTGACATGCCCGAACTCCGTCTCCGATCATCTTTCGGCGATCTCCCAACCGTCTGGACCTCCGACGCTCCTCGCCTAGTCCCAGTCATCCTCCGCCTCACCATGACCTAGCACCGTCGCCCTGCAACCATCAAAGACAAGGAAAAACCTTGCACATAGCAATGCCCACAAAGATATTCATTGATTATCCCAAAATCATTAATCGATCATAATTGCCCTCAATGGTCCGGTGCTACTACCCCTTGGCCGGTAGCACTAAGAAGAGCACCCAACACTCAAATTGCTTCAAATCCAATTCAATTCAAATCAAACCAAGCTCAAAACTCGTCAATTACTCATCACACACAAGGATAGACCTCCACATGGTCTTTCACGATCCCAGTCGCGATAAGCCGCTCTGCCGCGATAAGCTGACTATTCCCCCACAGCAAGCTCAGCCTAAAAGGCACAGGTTCGCCTCGGGGATGCCCCGAGCCTGATGCATTCTCGGGCTCAGAGGCCGCGGTAAGCCGATCCTCAACACGATAAGCGGCTATTCCCCCATGCTGCCAACCTGAGAGCATTTTTAGAGGGCGCCTCGAGCCTGATGCATTCCCGGGCTCGGAGGTCGCGGTTTCTAAATACACCATCGGGGACGATCCCAATCACGATAAGCCGCTCTGCCGTGATAAGCCGACTATTCCTCTGTAGCCAGCTCGGCCTAAAAGGCACATGTAAGGTCTGTCTCCTTTTCCATTGATATTTGCGCCTCGAGCAACATGATCTCGCGGCGTGACCATAAGGACTGCCTCCGGGAGGTCGACGCTACTAACGTAAGCCGATTCTCATTGCTTCAGAGCTCCTTCCCGTCGTAGGTCCGGACCAGAGGTCACGTGGAGCAGCTCCCGGACCTCGAGGCGCCTGTGCGTATATTCTGCGTGTTCCTTTTTTGTAGCGCCGGAGGTTGTGTTCTCTAGGTTCGCCTTGGGGATGTCCCGAGCCTGATGAGTTCCCAGTCTCGGAGGCCGCAGTAAGACGATCTCTATCGGAATAAGCCGGCTATTCCCCTGTGCTGCCAACCATTGAACGTTCTCAGAGGGCGCCCCGAGCCTGATGCGTTCCCGGGCTCGGAGGTCGCAGTTTCTAAATTCACCACCGGGGATGATCCTAGTCGCAATAAGCCGCTCCGCCGCAATAAGCCGACTATTCCCCCGCGGCCAGGTGGCCAGGTTCAAATTTCTAAACCGCCCTCTGAGGGAGCCCCCCGAGCTCGAATATCTTCGAGCTCGCCGGGCTCGACCCGAGGCCCAAACCTGGTCTAGGCCTGAGTGTTTCCAGGTCGGCCAGTCCGAGTTGTGCCCAAAGCCTGAGTATTTCCAGGCTCGGCCTCGGTTAATCTGACCTCGAGTATCCCCGAACTCGGTCAACCTAATCCGGGTGGTTTGGGCTGAAATCAATAGCTCTCCCGGCAAACACCTCCGGCTATTTTTTGCTCCATGCGTTGCAATCCGACGTCGCTCAAACTCTTCTACGAAGCGGGCTAAGCAAGCTTTCGAAGGCGACAAAGAGCAAAAAAGCAAGCTAAGTCTTCTAAGAACGATTTCATAAATCATGGCAAAACAATACATTGTCTTTACAAGGGGTGCGAATATCTCGCCCCCCACCTATCCAGTAACCTATTTTTCTAGTCTACAAACATCTCCCGAGCAAGTTTTTCCTGCTCGAGGTCGGAGACTCTTCTCCGCAGTGCCAGCACCTCGGCCTCGGCTCTATCGACCCGGTCGTGGTCGTTCTGGAGCTGGGCCAAGGAGCTCTTCCCTGCCTGGGTCACCCGGGCCAGCTTCTCCTCAAGCCCAGTGACCTTCGCCTCAGACGTCGCGGCCTTCACACCCGCCTCGACCGCCCGCGCCTCGGCTTCAGCAGCCCTCGCTTCGGCCTCGGTCGCCTTATCCTCGGCCTTGGTGGCTCCCTTCTCCATCCCGGTCGCCCTGGCCTTGAGCTCGGCCACCTCGGCTTCGAGCTCGGCGAAGGCCTTCCCTGGGGCGGCGGAGAGCTCTTTGAGCCGCGCCTGAAGGCCTGCCGCCTCCTCGTGCAAGGCCTCTGCCTCTGCGCGCGCAGTTGGCAAGTCCGCCAGTCGCACCTGGAGACCCTCCACCTCCTTCCATGCGGCCGCGAAGTCCTCGAGCGCAGACAACACAATCCCGTAGCTTTACTCGCAGGCCATGAACGAGACCTCGGGGTACTCCCAGAGCTCCTGTGCATCTTGCCGCGCGGCCTCCGCCCTCGAGCGAGCACCGAAGAGCTCGAGCTCAAGGCGCTGGATCATCACCGACGCGCTTGAGCGGTTCTCGTCGAGAGCAGCCTGCGCCTTCTGCCGGACCCAGTTGAGGGTCTCCTCCGCCTTATTCTGCTCCTCTTCGATGGCTTTTGAGAGGGTCGCAGCATGGATGTCCCTCTCGATGTTCAGCTCCCACTCGACCTCTCGGGCCCCACGCTCCCGCTCGGCCTCAACAACCCACGCGAGCTCGAGAGCCTGGGCCTCCTTCAAGCGCTTGACTTCCTCTCGCCCACGCGCCGCGTTGGCCACGACTTGGGCGGCGTCCCTCTGGTTGGCCTCGATCACATCCGGAGGGCCTGAAAGCTGAGCACATGCCAACGCACGGCCCTGTACCCTCGGGAGATCAGCCGCAAGCCCTGCAGAAACAGGGAAATGTCACCACAATTCCAAAGGAAAAGAAAAGGACAAGAAAAAGACAGAATTTAAGACAAGCACGACCTACCGCCGCCAGCCGATCCTCCAACACCAGCAGGTAGATGGCGCCATCAGGACCTCGGGGCAGAATCGTGAAGGCCTCGTCCCCGGCGATCTCCGCCGTCGCGGTAGCGCCGGCGCTCTCCGACGTCCCGGCCCGATCCCCTTCGGCCTGGGGCATCCGGTCCGCGGTGGCGGCCTGCCCTGCCTCGACCTCGACCGCCGCAACAGGAACCCCGAGGCTGGCTGCCAGCTCGGGGGCTCCTTGGTCGCCCTCAGTCTGCGCGAGCTCGACCTTCCCCGGGTGCTTAGCGCCGCAACAGGAACCCCGACGGCGGGAAGACACCTTCCCCGGGTGCTTAGCGCCGGGGGTCATTGCTCCGGCTGTGCATCCGGGGCTCGCGCGGCGGCCGCCGATTCCTGCTACTGGCAAAAAAGCAAAAGCCAGTAAAAGAAAAGTTGGAGGGAAACATCAGAGAGGCGACCTTGGGCTCGAGTGTTCCCGAGCTCGGGGCATTCAACTTACCACGGTCCGATCGCCCCACTCGACGTGGGGCCTCTTTGCAACCTGCTTCGGGGCATCTGGGGCCGGCCTCTTGCTCCCCTTCTTGCCCTTCTCAGCCCGGGGAGCGGCAGCATTTGCTTGGCCGTGTCCTAGAGCTCCTTGGTCTCCTGCACGAGCTCATCACGGTTAACGCCTGAGCCCGAGCTCTCGGGGCCAAAACTAAAGCAAGAGGAGTTACCTCGATGCTCCGCCTCAAGATATTCTTGGGGACGTTGTCGTCGAGGTCGTAGGCGGTGGCGGCCATCCCGAAGATCTCCTGCATCCTCGAGGCAATCCAGTCTGCCTTCGGTGCTGCGAGGAGCCAAAAGAGAACCGCTGAGAGCAGGAAACTTCGAGCCCGAAGAAGCTTGGGATTAAACAATGCTTACCATCGTGACCTTCCCGAGTGACGTCGTGCTTCCCGGTGATCTCAAAGAAGGGGTGCAACCTCTTCCACAGAGGGAACACCCGGCTTCGCAGGTAGTCATAAACGACCACCTGCCCCTTCAACCCGCGCGTCACGTAGATGTGGATGAAGGCGACCGCCGCCTGGTCGGCCGTCGAGTCTTCGGGCTCTGGGGTTTCCCGCTTGCCGTCGACCGCGGCACCATGGTATGTGAGGCCGCCCCCTCGCCCTTCTTCAGATAAAACCACTTCTCTGACCACGGCCTGAGCGAGTCTCGAGTCGGAATCTGGAGAAAGGAGCAAGGGAGTCCCGCCTGTAGTCGGAAATAGAGACACCCGACAACGGGGTCCTTCGCGGTGCAGGACAAGGAATAGAAACGAAAAAACAAAGAGGGGGTGGGAAGGATGCCCAGAAACCCCTCGCAAAGATGAGCAAAGATAGAGAGGTGGAGAAGAGAATTGGGTACCAAGTTCACGAGCTCAATCTCGCACTGCGCAAGGACGGCAGCCAAGAAGTCGCTCTCCGGGGTCCGCAGCCCGAAGAGCATGTATTGCTCCGTGCTCACGACCTCGTCGTCCCGAGGTTCGGCACGTTCTCCCCGGCTGGAAGTCGCCAGGTGAACAGGTCCAGCAGCCCCAAGGTCTCCAGGTCCTTCATCCGGTCCGCGGTGAGAGTGCTCTTCCCGAACTTCGCCATGGAATCGGAGGGGTGGAACTGGAGAAGGAAGGCAGACGCGACGACGCAAAAGAGCAGAAAGGAAAGGGCAGAGAATGCGAGCAATGGGGAAGAAAGGCTTCAAGGGGTGGAGTATCCCAGTTTTAAAGGCGCCTCGACTGCCGATATTACTGTCGCCTTAAAAGACACTCCCGCAGCCAGCGGGCAGCAACCGAGGCGTCACGCCCCTTCAAAACCCTCGTGCGGACACGGCTCTTCGACATCCGCCAACTGTCCCCCCGACTTCTCCGCTCGCGAGGCCCGAACGCTTTCGGGCCCCCCTCGTCCCCTCATGGCGGAGAAGCCCGAGCATCACAGACGTCATCAAGTCAATTTTGGTGACAAGACATTGAAGCTCGAGTGTTTCCGAGCACAACCATATCAAAAGCACCCGTGGGGGGGCCTCCCCTGGGCCCAGAAAGGAGCTCGGGAGTGCCTGAGCTCGACCAAGGGGGGCAATCCCTCCTCGAAGACTTCAGACTCAAGAACACCTAGAGCCTCAGACCGTTCCTTGAGCCTCGGGGGCTGGTTCTCGGGGATCGGTCATCCTGACACGTGTCTAGGCACCCTCGGGGCTTTAGAACGTTTTCCCCGAGCTCGGAGGACTGTTTCGGAGCTCGGGCGGAGGTCTCCCTGAGCTCGGAGGACGGTTCCCGAGCTCGAGCGAGGGTTTTCCCGAGCACGTGATGACCCCCGCGACCTCTCTGACCTCAGCGACCTCGACCTGGTCTTCAGCATAGTATTCTCTTTTCTTGTGTGACCTCTCTCCCCTGCATGGGAACTGGGGCCACCAACTCCTGTCAAATCCCCTGCGTGGGAACTGGGGCGAGCTGCTCCTGTCAAATCCCCTGCGTGGGAACTAGAGTCAACTGCTCCTGTCAACTCCCGTTAAGTCCCCTGCATGGGAACTAGGGTCAACTGCTCCCATCAACTCAAAGACACTGCCCGACGTCAGCATCCGAGATCAACGCCCAGGGGTCTATAAAGCGCAGGCCTACCCCCGAAGACAAAACACCAAGCAACACAACACACCACGCAACACAAAGACAGCAACAGACACAAGGCAACGGACAGCAAGAAACCAAAGGAGATGCGCTGATACACCTGCAGGCACACTCCTACGCTACACCACCTAGTCGAGCTCCCCCTCGGCCACCTCCTTCCGAGCGTCCTCGAGGTCGAGCTCCCTGTTTGTCCTCCCCCGAGGAGCTTTTAGTCACCTTTCGCCTACGGGCAAGACTGGAGTAGAGAGCTATTACCCGACCTAGGGGGCTCGAACCAGTATAAACGCTGTGTCCCCTATTCGCTTGTTCTTCTCTCTCGAGCTGTGCACCTACCGACGCTCCCTTCTTCCCGAACGAGCACGACTTGGGGCCTCCCCCTTTTCACACGATCCTTCCCCCTTCTTTGCGGTTGACAGTCCCGATCGTCGACACAGTAAATTTCAAATTTCAAGTCTCTGCAATTTGGACATCTCGTTTTGGTGAAAGGAGAAGTTAACCCCAAAAAGTTGGAATTTGGAATGAGGATGAGAGGATACCATGGAGAGGACACCTTCATCAGGCAGACATGCATCAAGATGGAGGCTGCCTTGGATGCGGAAGGACAAAATTGAGAGGAGCAAAATTTGGATGGTTGTTTGATGTGAGGATTTCAGTTTACTTTTCACGTAATCACCCTTTGCATTGGATAACAACCCCGTAATTTTATCTATAATCTTCAAATATTTATACAATTGACTACACTATATAGATGGTAAAATTGGCTCCTGGACATCTCACTGTCATGACATTTTGCTGAACTCACACAGCAAAATCCATATTTTACTAGGGAACACAACAAAATAAACACACTTTCTGAAGGATCGAAAATGGCAATCAGAAGGTTGGGGGTGAATGATCACACAACAATTTTTCCCCAAAGAAACCAACCAAAACCTCACTAGATCAAAGAAGTGTGGAAAAAGAAAATCTTTAGAGAAATCAGCTCTAGGCATGGCACTACTGCGCTATAAGGTCAGTAGTACTTAATGAATAGTAACTCCGGTACTACCATGCTACAGTACCGGTAGGGGTCGTGCCGGTGAACAGTAAAATCTGCACGAGTTCAAAATTAAAAATCCATGTAACTTTTTATCGGTTGATCCAACACCCATAAACTTTGTAGACACCTTCCTATAGATATCAGGAACCTATTCCAAGCTTCAATCGCAAGGATTGACATCAAAGTTCTAACTTTTTTCTAATTCAAGGAAGAGTGCACAAAAACGAGCTCAAGAACAAAAACTTAGCTCTAAGCTTGCTCGTGGGATTTTGATGAACAAGATGATCCTAGATGGCCTCCCACATGTTACAGTAAGTAAGAACTCCAAGAAAATGCTCTTAAACGTGCAAGAATAAGATCTATTCTTAAAAATCTTCCTTCTCAACCCAAAAACCAGTTTCTTGAAGAAAACTTGGATGATCAAGAAGAAGCTTGCCTAGATGATTAGGAGAGGATCTACAGAGGATACATCCATCAATCATTCATCCTGAGTAGTACAAGATCAAGCAAGAAAGAAATCAAATAGAGGGATCAAGAACCAAGAAAGAAGAAGATCGAAATGAGAAAAAAATCTTGAGCATGAAGATGATTTTCATTCAGATCATGAATAAGGATTACAAAGCCTCTTACCTGAGGGTAAAACTCCCAAGAGCACTCACACACCACACAAGAAAACCAAAATCTTGTGGAAACCCTAATCCTTTCCTAGGCTTAGTGGCTTAGAGCCTCACCTCCCACTACATCTCCTTATATAGTGGAGGCAACCTTAACCCTAAAACCTGGACACACATGTGTATACCATCCACATTTATATATGCTAACCCATTAAACCTACACCATACTGGGTTTTACACACAAACACGCTTCTCAGAGCGTCCTTCACCTTGACTCCCAATTAGCTTCACGAGCCCGAATTTGCGTCAATATCCACTTTGGCTTGACCTAAACCACTTAGACCACCGCCGCAGTTTTCCAAACCGCCTCAGCCACCAGTATTGGACAAATTATCAATTTGCCTCAATGATCGTCTTCCTTCCTCTCGAAGCATCACACATGCTTCGCGCTTTCCACATGACCTCAATGACTTGCCGCCAAGCCTCTCACGAGTCCAGACTCCCCCGAACCGTCCTCGCTTGCAAGCGGGCCCAAGTCACTTGGTGCGCCATGTGTCCTTGATTACTTCACCATGGTGGCACCAGCTTCCTTGACTGTTCTGGACCTCGACTCCTCCCTGAACCTAGTCCCGATCCATACCGTTGCCTGTCATGTCCATCACCAGTGCACAATGGTCCTTTTCTTTGTCTTCCCAGCTTGCAACCACTTCCCGGCCTCAATTATCTTCCGACGTCCCTTCACCATTATGGACCTCAGCTCTCCTAGCTTTACATGTGAATGTTGTCTGGTTGCATAACCATCAGCACCTTATCGAGTATGATAATTCAGAACATGTTTGCTTAAAGGGATTAATGAAACTAAAAATATTACTCCTATTTGTGGTAAGTGTCTGTCGGGATCCGAATATGCAAATCTGGACCCTCTGTGTATTCAGCACTAGTCCAGGATTACGCTAGTGCACATAGTCTTTACACGGTTAAACATCACAGACATTCACAGCGATACATTAATAAGTAGTGCAACATTTATATAAACTGAGTTGTACGACCTTATGGTCTCCTTACATAAAATCAGCCATGCAGGGCTTACATTATTAGAGTAACAAAGATAACAGCGAAAAACAAAGAGATGTCGTAGAACCCATCAACTTGCCACAGGCAACTAACTGGGCTTGCTCCCTAATTGACCGGCTCTTTGTTGTACTCCTCCTCCCATGCTGGCGTAGACTCCTGCACTGATGTTGGGTTGGTAGGCAAGGGGGTGAGTACTCAAGGCACTCAACAAGTAATGCACAGAATACAGCGCTATTACTATATGCAAGGCTTATTCCAAAGAATTGGTTTATTTTGTTCTTTTGCTTTAAACAACATTTTTTAACTAATATCTTATTTAGATTAAAAGCAGTGGAACAGTTATAAATAGTACTAAGTTCTGCAAATGGTTTTTCTCCATAAGAACTCAGCATACGGCCTTAATCCATTCATTTTCAACACTGGCACACAGCCACCCTTTCCACATTTTATTTTTGAAGATCTAACCCTTGACTGTAATCCCCGAGCATTGCTCAATACCGCGAGCACAGCTATTCGAATTGATTTTACACTCTGCAGAGGTTGTACACTTTACCCTCAAGATGCAGCCGCTCACCACACAGGTGATTGTCCGCAACAAAGCTTTTCAGGAACCTCTACCTTAACCAAAGAACCTCTCCGGTATTTCCCTTACTATCACACCCTCACATAGAGCTGGAGTATAGTACAGGCCAACACCGTTGGATTGGCACCAAGCCGTAGCACAGGTACGCTCCCCCACACAGATACACCCCGTGTACTGTCACCCCGAGGTATCAGAGGAAAGATATCAGAACCCTAATCAACTAGGTCCGCCCCATACCAGACATGTGGTTGTACGGTTGACTCAGATCAAAGACTTGCAAGGTGAAGTCCTTAGCTGACCAAGGCAAGACTTCCTTCTCTCAACAATGGCACACAACCTAATGTCACGCACAGACTCACACACTCAACAACCCATAGCCACACAGGCCCACCTGGCACAAAGCCTATTGCCACTTGCCCCAGTCTAAATCATTTCCCACCCAGTTGATTATTGTGCAACACATGCCAACAATAACTCAACATCGGTACAAAATCACACATATCTCCGTACTTCAATATCATCACGTAGCATCATCACATCGTTTTCAAATACATTCCATATTTCATTAATCAACATTAATATGTTTTCCAAAAATTCATTCATGACCTGTTGCAGGGCTAAGCATCTAATCACGATCTAGCCTTTATAAATTTTTAGAAACTGGAATCACCTCAATCGGAGTTCAAATGCAAAAGTTATAGCCTTTCAAAGTTTACAAATATTTGAAAAGAATAAACCGAATTAACATAATTATTTTTCAACTAAAAAACCCGATTTATTGCGTCAGCATGATGCCAGCCGTCACGTGGCGTTTCCTGGTGCTGCCACATCGCCTCGGTCCATGGACTGGGTCCACGATTCGGCTCTGGTCCACGATGGACTCGATCCATAGAACAGTGCACCTGGCCCCACCAGCTGACGTCAGCACTGACGTCACCCGACTTGCCTCGAGATTCATGCACGAACACGTGTCAGCATCACAACCGTTCCCAATCGACGGTCAGATCTCACGCGCTACACTGAGATAAGTCGCAATCCGCGTGACACGCGTCGGTCATCGAGCGGAGCTTTCGGATCCAACGGTCAATACCCGCGTGGACTCAGCGACGCTTCGCGCTCCACGCCCCCACGCATCACGCATTTGACGGTGCTCACAAATCCAACGGCTAGCACACGCACCGACTCGGCGATGCCTCGGCTCACGCGAAGACACGTGTCACGCATCCAACGGTTGGTTTGAATTCAACGGCGGGATCACGCACACGCACTGCACCGCCTCGCACTCCTCGCTGACACGCGACAGCCTGCTACTCGCTCAGCGAACAGCGCAATCTCCACCGCACATTCAAAATGAACGGCGCAGATCCACCTAGCAACATCAGATCTAGCCTCCATCGTTCAGATCTGATCCTACGGTGCACGTTACCCGAGTGGTTTACTGTGCAACAGAGCGACGCGGCACTATCTCACTCGTTCATAAACGATCCAACGGCCCAGATCTAATCTAAAGCACAAACACCAGATCTAATCTAAACCGTTCATCTACACATCTACAGCCACGACTAACGCTAAGCTTTAAACAAGGAAAAGCTACGTGGACTCACCGGCGCGGCACGATGCAGATCGGACGATCGACGGGGTTCGGCGAGGTCGACGGTGGCGCAGAAGTTCTAGGTTGTCGGCGCTGAGGAAGATGACACAGTCGACGGCGCAACGGTAACTCTCCGGTGCGAAGAACTGGTCCGCTCGACGCGGCTTGGTGAGGGCATTACTCCGGTGACCTCGACGACGGCGGAGATGAACCAGCGGCGGTGGAACGAGGCAAAAACAGTGGCGGAGTGGTGCGGCAACTACGGCGAGCTCGTGCAGGCAAACGGTGACGGCTCGAGAGGCGTGCACTAGGGCTACAGAAGCGTCTTGGTGTGCGCAACACAGGGGTGGCAGCGGTGCACTAAATAGCGCCTCGACGTGTGTGCTACAGGCAACGAAACCGGCGATAACGGTCGGCGGCATCTACTCCGATGATAACACGGACGAGCGACGTGGCTCCATCCCGACCATCCACGCGGACTCGATCGGATGGCCAACAACGCACGGTGACGCGGCGCACTCACAACCGTGCGATCACAATCGTACGGTGCGAGGCTAGGGTTCGGCGGCACGGCTGCGCGGGCCGACGACGCGATGGGTTGGGATGCGCAGGGTTTCGGCCCAACACTGTTCATTTCATTTTTAAAACATTTCGATTTAAAATAAATCAGATAAATAGACAAAGCCAAAATAAATAGCAAAATACCCGGAAAAAATCCAGAAAAATTCTGGAAAATATTTTGAGACATTTTGAACTCAAATAAAATATTTCCAATAAAACTTTGCATAAAATTTTATATTATTTTAATTGACTTCAAGAATGAACATATTTGAATAAATCCAAATAAATTCCAATAAATTTCCAAAAATTCTCAAAAATCAAAATAACTCCAAAATTTAAAATATGGCAAATTTTAGGGTGTTACAGTGTCTTTCTATCGCAACTGAAGGACGTCATGGAAAATTTAAGTTCATTGATTGCTCTACGATATGACGCATTCTTTTAGGTTTGTAACATGGTTCCACATGTATAATGCACATGTAACGTTAGGGCAACGTGCGCCAATTTTCTATGCACAACGACATCACATGTCCAAACCAGGGACCTCCCTGCCAGGTATGCTACAAAGCTGGGCATACGGCAGATAGGTGTTGGCACCGATTTGATGAAAATTATGTGCCTGATCCGAGACTTGCTGATGCGGCTACCCACTCATACAGCATCGATACCAACTGGTACACTGACACCGGGGCTACTGACCACATCACTGGTGAGTTAGAGAAGCTTGCTGTTTGTGACAAGTACAATGGCAATGACCAGATCCACGCAGCGAATGGTGTAGGTATGAACATTAGTCACATTGGCCATTCTATTATTCGTACCCCTAATCGCAATCTTTGCCTAAACAATGTATTGCATGTTCCTAGAACCAAAAAAATCTTGTTTCCGTTCATCATCTTACATCTGATAATAATGTTTTTCTAGAATTTCACCCAAAATTCTTTTTGATAAAGGATCTGGACACGAGTAGCACTCTTCTTAGAGGAACATGTAGGAAGGGCTATACCCTCTACCTTCTGCGCCACCTACAAAGCATGCATATGGTGTCAATAAGCCGTCTGCTGACAGATGGCATAGTCGTCTTGGTCATCCAACTATTCCTATTGTTCAGAGGGTCATTAGAGATTTTAATCTTTCTTGCTCAGTTGAGTCCAGAAAAGAGTCTGTGTGTGATGCTTGTCAACAAGCTAAGAGTTATCAGTTGCCATATCCAAAGTTTATGAGTATATCCAGTCGTCCTTTAGAACTTGTGTTTTCTGATGTTTGGGGTCCTGCTCCTGATTCTGTTGGAAGATACAAATATTATGTGAGCTTTATTGATGATTTCAGTAAATTCACCTGGATATATCTCTTGAAACACAAGTCTGAAGTTTTTCAAAAGTTTCATGAATTCCAGACTCTTGTTGAACTTAATCAGAAAATTGTTGCTGTTCAGTCAGATTGGGGAGGAGAATATGAAAAACTCCACTCCTTTTTCACTAAGATTGGCATTACTCGTTTTGTATCCTGCCCTCATGCTCACCAGCAAAATGGTGCAGCTGAGAGAAAACAATGTCACATAGTCGAAGTCGGCCTGTCTCTTCTAGCCCATGCTCATATGCTTCTAAAATTTTGTGATGAGGCTTATTTTGCTGCTGTTTTTTTATCAATCGTACTCCCAGCAAAGTCATAGATTATTCTACACCTCTAGAACGCTTGTTCCGCACAAAACCCGACTACTCATCCTTAAGAGTTTTTGGGTGTGCTTGTTGGCCAAACCTCCGTCCATATAATAATCGGAAGCTTCAGTTCCGCTCCAAAGAATGTGCTTTCCTGGGTTATAGCAATATGCATAAAGGTTTCAAATGCCTTGATATTTCGACAGGCCGGATCTATATTTCCAGAGATGTTGTATTTGATGAAAATGTTTTTCCCTTTTCAAAACTCCATCCCAATGCAGGTGCAAGACTTCGTTCTGAAATCGTTGTCCTTCATCCAACGTTGCTCAATCCTAGCATGGGGTATGAATTTTTAGATGGTCATGCGACTACTGTTCCAAATACTAATGACTGTTGAGAATACGCAGCATGTGCAGGAACATCAGGAAGGAGATATGTACGCTAGCACAGAACCCGGAGAAGATTTTCCCATCGAATTCGGTCCGCTCGGCAGCACCAGGTGCTGGCGTCGCTACTTCTGAGTCAGCGTTCGCGGCCGCACCTGTCCCGCACGCGTCCTCAACACCGGTGCCCCACGCGTCCCCGGGTGCCACAGCAAGTACGGCTCCCGCTCAACCGGCCATGACTCCCGACCAACCGGGCACCATGCGCCAAGGGGGATACGTCCCTGCTGCTTCCGCGACTGCACAGGGACCCATGTAGGAGCCTCCTGATCTGATCCTGTCGGAGGCCCCAGGATCCTCTGCGGCAATGACGACCATTGATGCTACAGTGTCAGCGAACAGTGATGCTCCTGAAGTAATTCCAGCGGCTACTCCTTCACAATCAACGACACGTCCTCGCACTCGTCTCCAAGATGGTGTTCGTAAACCCAAGGTATATACTAATGGCACGATAAGGTATAACTCCAAATTTGGGTTTCTCACATCTATTGGCGAACCTCAAAATATTAGTGAAGCTCTATGTGTGTCGGGACCCGGATTTGCAAATCCAAAACCCTCTGTGTATACTGCACTAGTCCAGGATCACGCTAGTGCACACAGTGGAAACATAGATGAAATACCATTCCATACAACGAATTAACTAGGAAGAAGCAATTTATTATTAAATAAAGCAAACGACCTTATGGTCAATGTTTACACCATTATGTCTTAAGGGCTTAAGAAACAAATACTATTGCAGCGGAAAAGATAACTTGAACCATTCGACATGCCACAGGCAATCGTCTGGGGAACGCCTTCCTAATCCACGTAGTCTTCATAGAATTCCTCCTCATGATATTCATTATCTCCTTGAAAGAATCGATCAACAAGGGCATAAAGCCGTGAGTACAAAGGTACTCGAAGAAGCCGTAGTGAATTGATGCAATATTTTCATGCACGGCTTGACAAGGATGGCTATATGTTTAAATTGCAGAAAGCAATAACTTGAATTGAAATACAATAAATAGATTGAAAGCATATTTATGAAAACATAAATAAATAATTGATAGATCAATGATAGACAACAAAACAACAGTGAACTCCCGTTCACATCCTAACAATTCCACATTCCACCTTTTATGAAACACTCTATACCCGTGTGAAATTCCGGGCTTTGTCCATGACCATGACGCTATTCGAATAGTTTTACACTCTGCAGAGGTTGTACAACTTTACCCACAAGACATGAACATCTCTTTGTGCAAGCGTTACTAACACACTTCCTTTGGTGTGTCGCAGAGATATCATGACAAAGCCTTTACAATGCACTTTGTCTAAACTCAGTCTTGCGCTTCGCTAAGGTTTCGCCCATTAGGGCCCCTCTTGCGCCTTGCGAATCTACCCGTCCATCCGGAACCCACACCACCAATTGGCGATTACTCAAGGCTAGACATTGCAAATTAATCACCTAAGCTTTGTCCCATTCGGACATGTGGTAGTACGGTTAGACCCAGTTCAATGGCGCACAAGATTAAGTCCTTAAATTGTCTCAGGCAAGACATCCACATCCCAATGTGCTAGAAAGCACCCCCTTTACTTCACGATCACTTGCCCGAGGGAAAACAATTCGTTCAACCAAGACCAATGGCAAACCCCGCCAAGGTACAACAAATTTTACAACAGTGGCTAACGGCCACGATTCAATATCTCATTAAGTCAATATTAACATTATTCACATGTGATATGAATCCCAACGTATATGTAAGCATGTCTAAGCATAGCAACGATAACCCAATGTTGGTATAATGATTATGTCCAACTAGTAATGTCCCAACCTAGGTTTAACAATGGATACATGGCATACAACCAATCAAGGTGGCATAATATCAACTAGGTATACATCTACTCCCATTAAATAAACATTGATACGTAAATAGCATGCAAGTGTATAAAATAAATTACTTTGCAAACATAGGATCAATATGATCAAGGTCATGACTTGCCTTGCGATCTAGTCTTTGAATCTTGGTCTTGAAGTCTTCGTTCGCTCCCTCGGAATTAGCGTCTACCGGAAAAGAAAGCAACGAAACCAAATAAATACCAAACAAGCTCAAAACTGAAAATAAATGGCTTTGGAAGATAGATCTTGATTTTAGAAAAATTTAGAAACTTGAATCGCCTCAATCGGAGTTCGTATGAGCGAGAACGTGCCTCCGAAAGATTAAATTCAGAGAAAATATAGAAAATCAGAATTTCGGAATTATTTTTGTCTTGAAAAGGATTTATTGCGCAATCGCGACGTCACCGGCTCTCGGTGGACTCGGTCCACGGCGCGGGCTCGGTTCACCGTGCACCGGCGCACGGCCGACGCAGCGCCGACGCTGGTGGTCGACGCGGCCGACTCAACCGCACACGCGCTCGGACGTGGCGCCGCGTGCGGCGAGCCACGCGTCGCGCATCCGACAACTTCGCCCGATCGGACGGCCAGAAGCGATCTTTGCGGCGCGGGGATACGTGGCGCGTCGGAGCGCACGCAGCGATCGGACGGCCGCCAAGAAGTGGAGGAACGACGACGGCGGCGCGGCTCACCGGCAACGGGAAGACGACCGGTGGTCGGCGAAAGATGACCGGATCGGGCGCGCGCGGGTGTGGATCCGGAAGAGGGCGACGCGGCGAACTCCACGAGACGCAAGGCTGCAGCGGAGGTGGACCGACGGCGAAGATCCGTGCGGCGGAAGGCGTCGGGCACGGCAACGAACTCCGGTGAGGGCGCACGGAGCAACGACGAGGCCTCGGCCGGCGAGAGAGAGAGCAAACGGAGCGGGCGGCGCGAGGGAACCTCGGGAGGGTGCGGCCGGGCTTTTATAGCCTCGGGAACACGCAAAGGGCGCGCACGGACGCCAAGGTGTGGCGAGCGGACTCGGCGGCGGCGGCGGCGGCGGCTAGGGTTTCATGCAGCGCGGCCACCGGGCCGAGTGGGGCGAGGGGTGGAGGCGGGCAGCCAGGCGAAGGAGGCGGCGAAGCGGGCCGGGGAAAATGGGTTGGGCCGCAGAGGTTTCGGTCCGAAGGGCTTTTTAGAAATTAAAAACATTTTCCGATTTAAGAAAATCCAAAAATTCAAATAAAATTAAATAAATTCAAATAAATAGCAAATAAATTCAGAAAAATCCCCAAAAATACAGAAAAAATCCTTGGAGCACAAGGAACCCAACTAAAACTGAAATTCCTGATTTTGATGAATAGTTTAGTCAAATTAAATCCTTTCATTTATAGAAAATTCAAATTAAGCTAGAGTTAGTTCAAGAAAATGCAAATGGTTTATTTTTGAATTCAAACATTCCAAAACTTCAAATTTTGGGATGTTACAAACCTCCCCCCCTTAAATGGAATCTCGACCCCGAGATTCTGGCTGGCTAGGGAAAAGGTGGGGAAACTCGGACTTCAGATCCTCTTCTCGCTCCCAAGTTGCTTCCTCTTCTGAATGATTGCTCCACTAGACCTTGCAAAAACGGATGATCTTGCTTCTCGTGATACGCTCTGCGATATCCAAAATTTTCACTGGTTGCTCCTTGTAGGTAAGATCCTCTTGCAGATAAATGGCTTCCAATGGCATCTGTTCCTCTGGCACACGCAGACATTTCTTCAACTGCGATACATGGAACACATCATGGATTCCGGCAAAAGACTGAGGCAATTCTAACTTGTAGGCAACCTCTCCTCTTCGTTCCAAGATTTTGAACGGTCCCACATATCTAGGGGCAAGCTTTCCTTTTACTTGAAATCTCTTAACTCCTTTGAGAGGGGTGACTCTGAGATATCCATAATCATTGGGCTCGAAACTCAAATCTCTTCGACGATTATCTGCATAACTCTTTTGTCTGCTTTGAGCTCTCTTCAATCTGTCTTGAATTAATTGGACTTGCTCTTCGGCTTCTTGCAGTATGGTAGGACCAAACAGTTGTCTTTCTCCCGACTCCTTCCAGTTGAGAGGGGTTCTGCACTTTCTTCCATATAAGGCTTCAAAAGGCGACATTTGCAAACTGGCTTGATAACTATTGTTGTACGAAAACTCGGCATAGGGCAAACACTTGTCCCACTTGGCACCATAAGTTAAGGCACAAGCCCTTAACATATCCTCAAGAATCGGATTCACACGCTCAGTCTGTCCATCGGTTTGAGGGTGATAGGCAGTACTGAATCTGAGATGAGTTCCCATGGCTTCATGCAGACTCTGCCAAAAACGAGAGGTAAATTGGCTTCCTCTATCAGACACTATCTTCTTAGGCACTCCGTGAAGACTGACGATCCTTGACATATATAACTCTGTTAATTTATCTCCTGCATAGTAGTCTTAACTGGAATGAAGTGAGCTACCTTAGTCAATCGATCCACTATTACCCAGATCGAGTCATAACCTGATTGGGTCTTAGGAAATCCGGTAATGAAATCCATACCAATTTCTTCCCACTTTCATTCTGGAATCTTTAATGGCTGCAGCAATCCTGTTGGCCTTTGATGCTCTGCCTTGACCTTCTGGCAGACATCACAAAGTGCAACATACCCTGCAATCTCACGCTTCATACTAGGCCACCAATACCTTTCCTTGAGGTCTTGATACATCTTGGTACTTCCAGGATGAATGGAGTATAAAGTCTCATGCGCTTCCTTGAGAATCAACTCCTTAAGCTCTTTACGATCCGCAGTGCGCAAATCGCTTCTCATACCAAATAGTACCTTGTTCATCTTGATGAAACTTGGGGCTTTTCCTTTCTTCATATTGCTCTTAATCTCCTTGATATCGGTATCATCAACCTGTGCTTCTCGAATCTGATCTTCCAACGTAGGGCGTACTTCCAAAGTGGCTAAATACCCTTCCTGAACCAATTCCAAACTAAGCTTCTGAAATTCCTTAGAGGGCTGGCTGACTTTCCTTAATCATCAGAGTATTGCAGTAGCTCTTTCTACTCAAAGCATCGGCTACGACATTGGCCTTGCCTGGATGATAATGAATCCCAATGTCATAGTCCTTGATCAATTCCAACCATCTTCTTTGTCTCATATTGAGGTCAGCTTGGGTAAAGATATACTTCAAACTCTTGTGATCAGTGTAAACTTCACAACGATTACCAATGAGATAGTGACGCCAAATCTTTAAAGCGTGCACTACGGCTGCTAATTCCAAATCATGGGTAGGATAGTTGACTTCATGTGGCCTTAGTTGTCGCGAAGCATACGCTACAACCTTCTTATCTTGCATTAGCACACAACCGAGTCCTTGTCGGGATGCATCACAGAATATCTCAAAATCCTTCCTATTATCCGCGGAATAAGCCTTTGGGCGGTTGTCAAACACTTCTTTAATTCTTGAAAACTTTGCTCACACTCGTGTCCAAACAAATTTCTTCTCTTTCTTCAAGAGTTGAGTGAGCGGTCCGGCTTTTCTAGAAAACCCTTCTATGAAACGGCGATAATATCCCGCCATTCCAAGAAAACTTCGAATTTAGGGTACCGTCTTGGGTGACTCCCAACTTAACACATCTCGTACCTTTCCAGGGTCAACAGCGACTCCTTCTCCTGATATGACATGACCTAGGAAAGCAACTTCTTTCATCCGAACTCACATTTCTTGAACTTTGCATAAAGTTGATTCTCTCTTAGCCGTTAAAATTTGGCGCAAGTGATCCTCATGTTCTTCCTCACTTTTGGAGTAGATTAAAATGTCATCAATGAAAACAACAACAAACTTATCCAAATATTCCATGAATACCTTATTCATCAAGGTCATGAAGTAGGCAGGGGCATTAGTCAATCCAAAAGACATCACGGTATACTCATACTGTCCATACCGAGTAACAAAAGCTGTTTTGGGTATATCCACTTGACGAATCTTCAACTGGTGATATCCTGATCTCAGGTCGATCTTCGAGAATACTCCGACTCCTTGAAGTTGGTCAAACAAATCATCGATTCTTGGCAGAGGGTACTTGTTCTTGATGGTGACCTCATTAATTGAGCGGTAATCTACACACATTCTCTGAGTTCCATCTTTCTTTTCAACTAGAAGAACTGGCGCTCCCCATGGCGAAGAACTTGGTCGAACAAAACCTTGATCTTGTAGCTCTTTGATCTGTCTCTTTACTTCAGCTAACTCATTAGCAGGCATCCTATAAGGTCTCTTGGAAATGGGTGGTGTTCCAGGAACTAGTTCTATTAAGAACTCTATATCTCGATCCGGTGGCATCCCAGGCAACTCATCCAGAAATACATCAGGAAATTCGCTGGCGATTGGCACATCATCCAAACTTATTCCTTTGGCACTACAAACTTTAATCCCTTTTGACTGATCTGAAGCGGCTTGAACTTTTAACTTGGATCCATCTGGACTGGTTAAGGTGATCTCTCTATTCCCACAATCCAAAACTGCTTGGTTCTTGGAGAGCCAATCCATTCCTAGGATCACATCTAGGGACTTGGTGTCTAGGACAATAAGGTTGGCTGAAATTCTACCCTCAATTAATATCTTAACTTCGGGCAGCCTTGGTTCGTACTCAAATCGAAACGGAGATTGCACTAATAAAGCGGTCTTAAGAGGCATTGTCTTTAATTGATGATTTGCGGCAAAACTCAGAAACAAGCGAATCGTAGCTCGAATCAAACAAAACCATGGCGGATCTGAGTTGACTAGGAGCTTACCTAGTATGACGTCTGGTGCAGACTGGGCATCCTCGGTGGTGACGTGATTCACACGGCCTCTTCCAGCAGGCGGCGGAGTCCTGGTGGCTTGGTTAGGAGTCTGGGGCACTCCACGTCCTGCTCCTGGTGTGGGGGTCTTGGCTGGCATAGATCCCAAATTGAAACGGACTGGCGTCACAGCTTGCTTTCTTGGGCAATTATTTGCATAATGACCGAGTTCATGACAGTTGAAATATGTGACTCCTGCAGCTGGATTACTGTTCCTCTGAGGTGGATTGCTGTTGGAGCTGGGGTTGCGATTGCCTGAAGGGGCTGGGCGAGGTGCTGGTGCAGGTGTTCTAAATGCATTCGGAGGAGTGAAACGAGCAGGCTGTTGAGCATTTGTTCTGACTCTCTGCTGGTGACTCTGATGGGCTCCATGCTGCATCATCTTTCTCTTACGGGATTCTTCCAACTCCCGACGAGATTCCTCAATAAGCATTGCTTTATCTACCAGATGCTGGAAATCTATATAGTCATTGCC
The DNA here is from genome assembly GCA_036346275.1 of Otatea glauca. NCBI lineage: Eukaryota > Viridiplantae > Streptophyta > Magnoliopsida > Poales > Poaceae > Otatea > Otatea glauca. The sequence continues at coordinate 37,054,356 of CM070715.1, read as the reverse complement.
AATGACTTGCACCTTTAGTCCTGGATTGAGTCCACGCTTGAACTTCTTCTGGCGAGCATCATCTGTGGCTACATCCTCTGGAGCGTAGCGAGCGAGTTGAGTGAACTTATTGAGGTATTCACTCACTGACATCCCTTCCTGCTTAAGCTCTCGAAACTCATTCTTCTTCATTTCCACCTTTCCATCAGGAATATGAGAGTGGTGGAAAGCAGTGGAAAACTCTGCCCAAGTAATAGTCTGAGGGTCATCATGGCAAGATCAGAGTTCTCCCACCATTCAGCGGCGGTGCCCTCCAGCTGATGAGCGGCATAGAGAACCTTCTCACGATTGGTACACTAGGCAATTTCAAGCTTCTTCTCAATGGAGCGGATCCAATCATCGGCGTCCAATGGTTCTGAAGAGTTGGAGAAAGTTGGCGGACGAGTCCTCATAAATTCTGCTAGCTTGGACTGGGGACGAGCTTGAGGAGGTGCAGCGGCAGCTTGGTTCTGCTGGTTGAATAGGTTAGCTAGGGCAAGCTGCGATCAGTTCTCGCATGATTCATCATGTTGTTCATGTTCTGAATCATTGTATTCATTAGTGATCGAGCCGCCGAAAATGTCCCATGTTCAGTGCATCACTGCTGGTTGTGGCGGTGGTGCATTGGGGTTGGAGTTGGTGTTGGCACTGCACCGCATGGCATCCACGGGTGAATCTGCGACCGCCTCGAGCAGTGTCAACCATCTGAGATGCAGCACAAGGTTTTGATAGGTAAGAGGGAAAAGCAGTAGACAAGTGGTAAGATCATCTAGGGGAGAAGGTAATATCCAGGGACAAAAGGATACAACCGAAAGGCTTCAAATTAAAGGGGCAAATAAAGCTTTTTAATTAAAGGTATGGTTGTAACACCGTGCTTGGGGCAAGTGTACAACATACCAGACACTCAAGCAAAGAAAATCTTAGTATACGCGGTCTAAACGTAACTAAACTGAAAGGGACGAAAGACATGCTCAAACACCGCTGAGCACCAAAAACCTATCTTATATGGTAGTCTTCTCGGATATGGCTTGATCATCATCTTTCTTGATTTGATTCCTTGCAGAAGACTCGAGGTTTTGAGAAGTTTCATGAGATAAGATCAATTTAAATTTCAAAACCATGTTTCAGCAAAGGAGAGGAATAAGAACCTAAGAATAAGACGAGAGGAGACGAAAACTATTAGGTACCAATTTCGTTGGTTTGATTTAGAAATAATTTTTAAGACCATGCTAACTAGGATAGCGACCTACAGTCGATATGGCTCTGATACCATCTCTGTCGGGACCCGGATTTGCAAATCCGAAACCCTCTGTGTATACTGCACTAGTCCAGGATCACGCTAGTGCACACAGTGGAAACATAGATGAAATACCATTCCATACAACGAATTAACTAGGAAGAAGCAATTTATTATTAAATAAAGCAAACGACCTTATGGTCAATGTTTACACCATTATGCCTTAAGGGCTTAAGAAACAAATACTATTGCAGCGGAAAAGATAACTTGAACCATTCGACATGCCACAGGCAATCGTCTGGGGAACGCCTTCCTAATCCACGTAGTCTTCATAGAATTCCTCCTCATGATATTCATTATCTCCTTCAGCAACTGATCAACAAGGGCATAAAGCCGTGAGTACAAAGGTACTCAGCAAGCCGTAGGGAATTGATGCAATATTTTCATGCACGGCTTGACAAGGATGGCTATATGTTTCATTTGCAGAAAGCAATAACTTGAATTGAAATACAATAAATAGATTGAAAGCATATTTATGAAAACATAAATAAATAACTGATAGATCAATGATAGACAACAAAACAACAGTGAACTCCCCGTTCACATCCTAACAATTCCACATTCCACCTTTTATGAAACACTCTATACCCCGTGTGAAATTCCCGGGCTTTGTCCATGACCGCGGACGCGGCTATTCGAATAGTTTTACACTCTGCAGAGGTTGTACAACTTTACCCACAAGACAGGAACATCTCTTTGTGCAAACGTTACTAACACACTTCCTTTGGTGTGTCGCAGAGATATCATGACAAAGCCTTTACAATGCAATCGTCTAAACTCGACGCTTGCGCTAAGGTTTCGCCCATTAGGGACCCCTCTTGCGCCTTGCGAATCTACCCGTCCATCCCGGAACCCACACCACCAATTGGCAGTACTCAAGGCTAGACATTGCAAATTAATCAGCTAAGCCTGTCCCATTCCAGACATGTGGTAGTACGGTTAGACCCAGTTCAATGGCGCACAAGATTAAGTCCTTAAATTATCTCAGGCAAGACATCCACATCCCAATGTGCTAGAAAGCACCCCCTTTACTTCACGATCACTTGCCCGAGGGAAAACAATTCGTTCAACCAAGACCAATGGCAAACCCCGCCAAGGTACAACAAATTTTACAACAGTGGCTAACGGCCACGATTCAATATCTCATTAAGTCGATATTAACATTATTCACATGTGACATGAATCCCAACGTATATGTAAGCATGTCTAAGCATAGCTACGATAACCCAATGTTGGTATAATGATTATGTCCAACTAGTAATGTCCCAACCTAGGTTTAACAATGGATACATGGCATACAACCAATCAAGGTGGCATAATATCAACTAGGTATACATCTACTCCCATTAAATAAACATTGATACGTAAATAGCATGCAAGTGTATAAAATAAATTACTTTGCAAACATAGGATCAATATGATCAAGGTTACGACTTGCCTTGCTGATCTAGTGCTGAATCTTGGTCTTCGAAGTCTTCGTTCGCTCCCTCGGAATTAGCGTCTACCGGAAAAGAAAGCAACGAAACCAAATAAATACCAAACAGAGACTCAAACAAGCTCAAAATTGAAAATAAATGGCTTTGGAAGATAGATCTTGATTTTAGAAAAATTTAGAAACTTGAATCGCCTCAATCGGAGTTCGTATGAGCAAGAACGAGCCTCCGAAAGATTAAATTCAGAGAAAATATAGAAAATCAGAATTTCTGGAATTATTTTTGTACTGAAAAAGGATTTATTGCGCAATCGCTGACGTCAGCCGGCTCTCGGTGGACTCGGTCCACGGCACGGGCTCGGTTCACCGTGCACCCGCGACGATCGACGCAGCGCCGACGCTGGTGGTGGACGCGGCGGCCGACTCAGCGCACACGCGGCTCGGACGTGGCGCTGACGTGGGCGAACCACGCGTCGCGCATCCGGCAACTCGCCCCAGTCGGATGGCCAGGAAGCGATGCTGCAGCGGGGGATACGTGGCCGCATCGTGAGCGCACGCAGGCGATCGGACGGCCGCCAAGAAGTGGAGGGGAACAACGACGAGCGGAGGCGCGGGCTCACCGGCAACGGGAAAGACGACCCGGCGATCGGCGAAAGATGACCGGATCGGGCGCGCGCGGGTGTGGATCCGGAAGAGGGCGACGCGGCGAACTCCACGAGACTCACGGCTGCAGCGGAGGTGGACCGGCGGCGAAGATCCGTGCGGTGGAAGGCATCGGGCACGGCGACGAACTCCGGTGAGGGCGCACGGAGCAACGACGAGGCCTAGGGCGGCGAGAGAGAGAGCAAACGGAGCGGCGGCGCGAGGGGAACCTCGGGAGGGGTGCGGCTGGGCTTTTATAGCCTCGGGGAACATGCAAAGGACGCGGCACGGACGCCAAGGCGTGGGCGAGGGACTCGGCGGCGCGGCGGCGGCTAGGGTTTCATGGCGCACGGCGTACCGGCCGAGGTGGGCAATGGGCCAAAGCGAGGCAGCGAAGGGAGGCGAGGCGGCGGCGGGCGGGAAAATGGGTTGGGCCGCAGAGGTTTCGGCCCGAAGGGCTTTTTAGAAATTAAAAACATTTTCCGATTTAAGAAAATCCAGAAATTCAAATAAAATTAAATAAATTCAAATAAATAGCAAATAAATTCAGAAAAATCCCCAAAAATGCAAAAAAATTCCTTGGAGCACAAGGAACCCAACTAAAACTGAAATTCCTGATTTTGATGAATAGTTTAGTCAAATTAAATCCTTTCATTTATGGAAAATTCAAATTAAGCTAGAGTTAGTTCAAGAAAATGCAAATGGTTTATTTTTGAATTCAAACATTCCAAAACTTCAAATTTTGGGATGTTACAATGTGATGTTAACTGGGAAAATGCTATGTATTTAGAGTACGGTGCACTGATGGAAAATAAGACTTGGCATCTAGTTCTACCTCAGAAAGGGACAAATATAATAGATTGGAAATGGGTATATAAAATTAAACGTAAAGCTGATGGGAGCTTAGATAGGTACAAGGCACGCCTTGTTGCAAAAGTGTTCAGGCAAAGGTTTGGGATAGATTATGAAGATATCTTTAGTCCAGTTGTTAAAGCCGCCACTATCAGAGTTGTTCTATCCATTGCTGTTTCTAAAGGTTGGAGTCTCAGATAGTTAGATGTTCAGAATGCTTTTCTTCATGGTTTTCTAGAAGAAGAAGTTTATATGAGGCAGCCCCAGAATATGAAGACAAATCGATGCCCAATTATGTTTGCAAATTGGACAAGGCCTTGTATGGGCTAAAACAGGCACCACGTGCTTGGTATGCACGGTTGAGTGCCAAACTAAATAGTCTTGGTTTTAAATCTTCAAAAGCGGATACATCATTGTTCTTCTTTAATAAAGATAATATGACTATATTTGTGTTGGTCTATGTTGATGACACAATAGTCGCTAGTTCAACTCCAGAAACAACAAGTCTATTGAGAAATCTGAGACTGGAATTCGCTTTGAAAGATTTGGGAGAACTTCATTATTTCCTGGGAATAGAAGTAAACAAGGTACGTGTAACGACCCCTATTTTCACATAAATGCAAAAATGGAAATCTAATGCGCATACAGTACTAGTCCCATGATCAGTGGCTAGTACGCACATTTTCAACAATTGGAATCACATCCATACATCATTTTATTCAAGCGGAAGCTATTTGTACAATATATTCTTACAACTCAGAGTATATAAATATAGCAACAGAAGAAGCAAAGTCTTATAGTGTGCCCATCCAATCCCTCAGGCAACTGACAAGGCATAATCCCTAGAAAGGTCGCTTTATTGAAAATCCCGCGTCCTGCAATGAGAAGAGATCTTTCGAAGCTTCGCTATCTTTTCCCACCTAAAACAACATATAAGCAAGGGTGAGTACTTTACGTACTCCGCAAGACTTTAGCAAATCCTATAATATATGCAGGCCATTTAGAAGGAAAGGCTTCTATGGTTAATTTGCATAAAGCGAAATGGAATTTGTAAATCAAGTTGTCGTTTGCAAACGGAATTTAATAAAGCAAGTTTGACTGATAAGAAATAATTAAAGCATAAGTAATACTCCCAGCCCTTCGTGAGCATTGAATAATTCAATGATCCAATAATCCAATCCTGCCATATCAATTCCTTGCCAACACGTGGCATAACCATAATCTTTGCCAAAACAAGGCATATTAGAAGAAAATCATCCTATTTTGAAAATAGTAAAATATTTAGCTATGTGATGACATTACCAAGTGCCTTTGACCATAGGTGCAACTAATTAATTAGATTTACACTCTGCAGAGGCGTACAGCTTCACCCACAAGAAATGATCAGCTCTTTGTGCAAGCTATTAGCACACTTCCTTTAGTGTGCCGCAGAGAGATCATAACATAACCGTTACATTACATAGACCTAACTTTGCACCAGCCCGATGACGTTAAATCCTTGTTATGGAGAATAAACATGACAGTGTATCCCCATCATTTAAAGTGGTAATACAAGCAGTAATTCCCTGCGATAGAAGCAGTAAATCCCTGCGATAAGGGTTTCTTCCCATACCAAGGCGTACACCGTTATATCGATATGCATTTACCCACAACGAAGTGTGGAAGCCCCTCATAAGCAAACCTAGAAAGGATTGCTAATACTATCTCCCGCCTACCAATGTGCAAAGCCAGACCTAAGCAACTTAATAGGTTAAGGCTGCCCCATCCCAGCACTTGTGGTTGCACGGAATTCTTGGCTTGAAAACAACCCATAGCTCGGTCCTTAATCCGACACGGGCAATAATCTCCCCCTACACTACGTACAAGTCCATCTCTTGCACAATCGGCTATTGCCAATAATTGCCCGCATCTAAACCATAGTTTTATTTTGGGGTTTTTAGTTAAAATACCAACAATTGACATCATGTCATAACCAACCATTTTCAATTCTCAAGAATCAATTTTGATCTGATCATATTCAACGTTGGTTCTAAAGCATGGCTAAGCATGGTTAATATTCGCATATATCCAAGTTGACATTATGTATTTTCTAATCCATTTATATGGTTATCAAGGTTCACATGTCCATACTTATCAAGGATGTTTCATGAGACAACAAGTATATCTACCAATACCACAAAATAACATATTTACAGAAAATAAACGCATGCATGAAACATTTTGATAAACACAATAAAAATTAAATATTGGGATCAATATGATCAAAGGGGGTGCTTGCCTTGCTTAATCGTTGTTTATGACGAAGTCGCGGTCGAAGCCTGTGTTGTCGACGACGGAATTAAAGATGTCGGGTTCTATACGTCGTTCAATGGAAATATAGCGAAACAACAATTTCAATAAGGGCAAAAAGAAGACAGACAATAAATCAAATAAAACATGCTATAAGAAACAGACGCATATTCTTTTATAGATTATTTATTCTTGTTTTACGAATTCAAAAGGCTAAAATTATGTATTCTTGTATTTATAACTTCGAATTATAGATGCTAAAATTATTTGGATTAATAGGATTAAAATATTAGTTAAAGTATTATATGAGAATAGTTTTTAGCCTTAAGCATTTTTGTATGAAAACGATTTATATAAGTTAGATCTGCAGGATTAGGCCACTGGCATCATTTTCATGATCTTGGAGAAGATCCTGGTGTTATAACTATCATAATCATTGATTTCTTATTTATTATTAATGCTCTTTTACTCATATTAAGGATTTCAACAATCATAACACTTAAGGTTATTTTGTTATCAAGATTTATATGCAAAGCATGATGAAATGAGATTATTTCTTCAGAATAAGGTGGTCTATACTTTGAGGAGCATTCCTAAGCTGATTTCATAAATTTTAGGATTTAGACGAGATGTTTTATTCATTGCTAAAACAGCTTAAATGGTATTAAGGTTTTTGATGACCATAATACTTAAGGGTATAGAGCTAGCAAGATTCATATGCAAAGCAAGTTGTAAAAAGAATATTTTTGCAGATTATGGTAGTCCATATCTCAAGTATCATTTCTGGGCTGTTCTTCATAATATTCGCATTTAGACGAGTTGTTTTATGTGTTGCCGAAAAAGGCTTAAATGTTACTAAAGTCCAGAAATCATAATACTTAAGGTTATGTCACAAGCAAGATTTATATGCAAACCATGACGAAGTGAAATTATTTATTTAGAATATGGTGCTATGTACTTTGGAGAGTATTTCTAAAATGATTTTGTAAATTTTATTGTTTAGACTTGATATTTTATTTGATGCAGAAATGCATAAATGATCACAAAGTTAACGTTGTAACACACGGATTTCGCTTTTCATTTGCGGCTACACTATACATGATTTTTCATTCATTTTTCTGGTATTAACAGGGTATGATCTTAAAAGTGTTTTAGAACTGGTTTGGCATTATTTTGATTTTGGCCGAGGTATTTTATATGCATATGAAGGATGAAGTCTATTATGCAAGCAATCTAGACTAATTCTTTTTGCCAATTATCATGAGCTTATCTAAAAGAGTATACTGAGATTAACTTTTCCTAATCTGATATTTAATTTAAAAGGTTATACGCAAACTACTGTTGTCGTATTCAAAACAGTTTAATAGCAAATAATCAGTTTCATGATTATTCTAGAATATATTCACATTTGACTTATTTCTAATTATTAGGCTTATTCTAAATCAAGCTCCTAAGCATTTTGTTGCTGTCAAATAAATATGTTTCATGTCCATTCTACATATTCATACATGTATATTACTACTGCTAATTTACTCAATACATGCATATCTTCAAGTCTCCTTCTTAAGTTAAGGTCTTGATGTATGAATATAACTGATCAAGGTTATCTAAATTAAATCCCTAATATCTTTGGCTGGGAGATTTATTTGAACAAATCTTTACCATCTGTTTTGGATCCTAACAAGATAGGTACATATGAACTAAATTGATTTTGAACTGGAGGTCTTTAACCAGAGTAGTCTACCTTCTTTAGCTTACCTTAATTCTGGACCAACCAACAACAGAGCTTAAACATTTGGTCCCACTAGTCATGCCTGCTAATTACTTATTATGCAAAACTCATATGAGGATTTATACATGTACAGATCACAGAACTTATAATTGTTAGTTGCTGGAACCTTGAGTTGCCATCTGCCAACATATGGACATTGATAACCTTACTAGCATACTAGATTTTTACTGCCTATCTTAATCAAGTTTTGCCATATAACCAAGATGACTAATTAAAATTACTAACTCCAGTTACCTTGGATGGGGCCATTGGATAGGACGAACAGAGGAAGCACAGACAGGCGCCATGGCAATAATGGCCGAAGGCTTATCCAGGGCTGGTCTCATATGACATGGAATTAAGAGGCACTAGTGAGTCATTAGTGAAGGAAATGAATACAGGAAAAGAAGAAAACAGAGAAAAGTCTCACAGAACAGGGGTATGGCGCCATGGAGAACTCCTCTGGTGGTTTCAGCTGGGTGCTTATGCTTGTGGCAAATGAAGCCTGGGCATAGAGGAGAGGCATGAGAGGAGATGCAAGAGAGTGGTCTCAGTTTGGCAGTGGTGAGGTTCGGCTTGTGCGTGCTCAAACACGGTGTGGGCAGCGAATATCCGGGGAATTGATGGCCATGGCAGCGAGGTTTGTAGGGAGATGAGCATGGCGTCTTGCCGCGGCAGAAAAAGGAAGGGCAGGTTTCTTGGTTGCAAGGCGCGAGATTGGAGTCGCAGAATGGAGGGAAGACAGCGGCATTTGAGGCTTGGTTTGCACTCTGAGCGAAAAGGGCCATTTGAGAAGAGCTCACTGGCTTTTATAGCCCAGCAAGGCTGTGTAGAATCTAGATGACGGGTGGGCCCGGGCATTGTTCATTGAAGTGACACAAAACAACCTCATCAATTCCTTATTGCCAGCAGATCTGGATTGCATTCAATGAAGCGGATAGACATCATGGTGCTAAATTAATGAAGCATTTATGTCGTGTACTACAGATAGGCTTGAAGGTACTAAAATTTTTTCAGAATTATCTCATTCTTGTAGAATTTATAAAAATTCGAACAGTGCACTGTGCACAGATTTCAGTTTTCTATATTTAATTTATCTGGGGGTTCATAACTTATGAAATATCTTTGAAAAAAAAATTAGGTTACTTATATCTTTATTAGTCTCATATAAAATTTTAAGCTTCAAATTATTTATATTTTATTTAATAAAATTCTGACATTGGAATTACCAAATTTTCAGCTTTTCCGTTTTCGAATTTGTAAAATTATCAAATATATTTATTATTTCCTGATATTTTTACTGTTCATAGGATGATCCATAATGAAGACAATATAAAAAATTTAAGTCTAATTAATGCATAGTTATTGTTATTTAAATCTGACAAATTCACTGTTGCTAGTCAAGAATTCATTAATTGCACTCTTAATTGCTTTGATGTGACATGTAACTTCCTAAAATATCTCCATATGACCCTTAACTGCCAAAATTAATTTATGAATAATTTTATATGTTTAAATAAAATTTTTTTTATTTTTTTGTTTTAAACTTTTTACTCTTTTCTTTATCTATTATCATGATTATATGAAAAGATTTTTCCTTTGGAACAAAAATCAAGGAAATTCAATAAAATTAGAAGAAATTCATAAAAATCCATAAAAATCATCAATAAATATATTTTTAATGTTGAACTTTATTTGCTTGTTGTACTTTAAGTTTTGTATTGTAGGAAAAATGAAATTAGTACAATTAAAGATTCTCTTAAGAACCAAAATTCAATAAAATTTTAGATTAGTTGGAATTTCAATGTAAATTTTTATTTCCAACTTATTTTCATATTTTGTTTGATTTGAAGTTTTATTTTGCAACTCATACTTTTATTATGGTTGGATTTCAAGATATTGAAATAGAAGATAATATTTTAATTCATTCTTAACATTATAATTAAAATTCTATTCAATTTCATTTTCTAAATTTTTATATTTCTATTTTTATTATTTAGAATTTTTGGGATGTTACAGTACGTTAAGGAATTATTTTAACGCAAGAGAAATATGCTGTTGATTTATTGAAATAGGTTGGGATGACTGATTGTAAACCGGTGAGCACTCCCTTGTCAACTAGTGAAAAATTATCTATGTTTGAAGGAGATCCTTTGGGTGCCAATGATGTCACGCAGTACAGGAGTATAGTTGGTGCTCTTCAATATCGTACTCTTACTAGACCAGATATTGCATTTTCTGTAAACAAGGTATGTCAATTTCTTCATGCACCAATGACTACACATTGGGCGACTGTTAAGAGGATTCTGAGATATCTAAAACATTCCAGTAAACTTGGGTTAAAAATTGGTAGATCCAAGTCCTTGCTTGTCAGTGCTTATTCAGATGCAGACTGGGCAGGATCTCTAGATGACAGAAGATCCACTGGTGGTTTTGCTGTTTTCCTGGGGTCGAACTTAGTTTCATGGAATGCACGCAAACAAGCAACAGTATCAAGATGTAGTACAGAAGCTGAATATAAAACAATAGACAATGCAACTGCAGAAGTAATGTGGATTCAGATTCTACTTAAGGAAATTGGTATACAAAGTCCTCCCACAGCAAAGTTATGGTGTGATAATCTTGGAGCCAAATATCTCTCAGCTAATCCTGTATTTCATGCTCGAACTAAACATATTGAGGTGGATTATCATTTTGTCAGAGAACGAGTGTCAAGCAAAGCCAATCGCATTGGTGAAAAACTCAAAGGCGCTAATGGATGGGTGGAAGCCGTCACCTTTACCTCGACTGGCCTACATGTTATATTAACATGGAACACCCCCATGCATAGGATTTACACGAGGCCAACATAATCTGTGATTTACTGGCAGCCCTGATTACAAGGATTTCAACTACCAAGAATAACGACCGAAGCTTCTATCTATACCGGTAAATCACAGATCATATAGAGAAGATTACAAACTTTCTATCTATTCTAACAGCCTCCCTCAATCATAACCGCGCAAGGTTGAGATTGTGCTTGAAGTTTTCCAATTGTCTTACCGTTAGAGCTTTAGTAAAACCATCTGCAACTTGATCTCTTGAAGGAATAAAGTCAAAGCCAAATATAAGTGGAACTTCTATTTGCTTTTTAAATAGAGGTTCAGTAACAACACGGGGTATGCAAATTCAACACAGGGGGAGACCAAATCGGGGACACTGTAGTTGAGCAGTTACATACTGTAACTCAGTATAAGAACAGATATTCATGTTTGCATCATGCACACAAAAGATAGATACACGGACAGAGAGTGATATTCATGCAAATTAACTCAGAGATTCATTTTTGTTTGCTAATAGCATGGCACGAAGACGGGTTGCAACTTCAGTGAAGGAAGGTCGTCGCTCAGGTTCAGTTGACCAGCTTTGCTCCATCAGTTTCCTCCATTCCGGGTTACATGAAGTTGGCACTGGTGGCCTCAGTGTGCTACTCAAAATGCCCCCTGCACATCTCTTATTACCAGTTAATAATGTTTACTCTTTACTGAAAAAGACATAAGGTATGATATCTGATTCAGCATATAAATTGTCCATTTTGACATTAGAATGCATCCAAAAGAATATGCAGAACATTATATTGTCTCTGTCAAATCTCGGAACCAGCAACCTCCGTGAGCCTGGTAGTTTTCAACAACTGGCCAGGAACTTCCTCCTTTCGGATTGTAACTGGGACAAATTCTGCCAGAATCTGGCTATCTTTGCCACAGTTCAGAGAAAATTATCTGCTATTTCTCTGACTAGGTAATAAAAACTTGGAAATCAAACTGGTCCAGATTCGATATATCACATCTGGGATTCTCAGTTTACTGGCAGTGATAAACTTACTGGTCCCAGCAGGTATTTCTTTACCAGCGAAATCTCAAAAAAACCAGATTTTCTTTCTCAGTAAATTTTGAACATTTCCTATCCCTCTTTTTTTTGGTCAATTTTCAAATATGATCTTTGAACCTAGTCTCAATGCCTTCCTGAGCATTATCATTCCTGATTACATACATTGAAAGATGCTTGAAGTTAACATATCTTTGTTGCTATGTATAGTTGAGTACAAGATGGCTTCCTTAGTGATAATATGACAATTATTGATCTCTGCAGTGAGACAGCAAGTGCATATACAAAATTTCAAACTTTGTAGTTGCATAAAACATAGCCCCTGTTCATTAAAGTGCACTGTAGGCCCTTAAACTTGTATGGTTGTCACTTGGATCCGAGCCACACATTCAGGTCTCTAAACTTGTATTGTATGAGTGAGTCAAGGCAGGTTCATGCCCTACTTAATTGGTAACTAGAGATGATATGACATTTTTTTGTTCACGAAAAATTGCTGCTCGACTTCGTGATTTTCATGTGAAATCAATGGAGAGTTGATGTATTTGGATTTAAATGAAATTCTCATAGATCTTTGGACAACCTTTACTAGCTTTCCATTAATCTTACTTAGCAACAATGTTGTCAAATTTTAAGCTAAATAAGTTCAAAGTGACCTACCATTGCTAATTGCTAATTTAAGTCAGGCTTGGACTGTCCTGCCTCACATATTCCATGTGCAGTTCTCAAGTTTAGGGACCCAAATGACAGAACCATTCAAGTTTAGGGACATGCAGCACATTCATACGTAGAATGTCGTGATCAACTCAGAAGATGAGATTTCTATTAGAGTGATGATCTTACTATGTGCATACCTATGACTGCTCCATAGTGCATGCCATCATATGGATCCTCACCAGTGAGAATTTCCCACATTACAACGCCAAAAGAATAGACATCAACCTGTGTTAGCATAGAAATGGTGTATTTGAGGATAGAAAATAGAAAATCACAAGTTACATAGGCATCGCAGTTGTTTTTTTTTCTATGGCACACTTTTAATTTTTATGAATTGCTTGTGAGTATGCTTTAGTTTTTGCTGAAAGTCGGTGGGCGTTAATTGTTATATATAACTGTCAATGAACAAATCAAACATCACAGTACAATTTGACTAATGTTACATTCTGATAGTTGATGATATCAATTTTGTTTTCGGATAATACATGACCAAGCTGCTTTTCGAAGGCATCTCCAAATTGGCAAATTTATAATGACACAATAGACATTGCGTGCGTGCGTGTGTTTACATGTGGGAATAGTTTGTGGTTGTTGTTTTGTACAAGTGAAGCTAAATGATAATTTCAACATTAGAACTTTTGGACAGTATACCATCACTGTCCGAAAAAATCATAATAGATCAGTAGGTCTCTTTGGATAAAGGGGCGAATTTTTCTTCTACTTTGCAAGAGTTCACGTATCTTTCTACTGAAGTGCCAAGTGCAATCGAAAAACATACACAATACCATGATTTGTAGTACTCTGTAACACCTTCACACTTCCAGTCATCAAGAGACTCAGAATAGTACCTTTTCGGATACTTTAGTGCCACTCATTGTCAGCAATTCTGGGGCCATCCATGGAAGAGTTCCTCTCATTCCACCAGAAACCAGGGTGGCTTGTTTCATCTTCGATAAACCAAAATCAGCAACCTGTAGTCATTATTTCTCTGTTATATGCCCCAGTTATATGCAAAATTTCAACCTTCACAATTCATATTGTCTTGTTTCACACATTTGCATTTAGAAGTTAAAATGAATCAAAATTTATTCTACTGAAATTGTGACATACCTTGCATATGGGACGAGAGGAATCCTTAATATTCACTAGCAAGTTATCACATTTCAGATCAAAGTGGACAATGTCCTTGGAATGCAAGTATTCCATTCCAATGGCTGCATCCATTGCAAGCATTATCCGCTTGCGCCAATCAAGATATTTGTCTTTGCGAAGGAGGACTTTCTTGAGGGACCCATTGACCATGAATTCTGTTACAGTAGCTAATGTTCCCCCAGGTCCATTTTTTACAATCCCATAAAACGCCAGAATATTTGGGTGGTGAAGTTTTGAAATGATAGCTGCCTCTCTCCAAAATTCTATAATCTGCATGACAACACGTGTTGTATGATTTATGATGGATAAAGCAAATAAGCAATGTTCCATGCATCACCTTTTCTTTCTATTACGATTTAGTTAATAGTAATTTCTGTATGCAAAGATACAAGGATATCTGATTTTCTGTGGTCACTACAGTCCTGGACTGATCTCATACCAGTTTACTGTTGCAACCAAACATAGCAGCCGATTACTTGGCAGAGAACTGTCTAGTTTGGGTCAAATAACGTCTGTTTTAGCTGGTTTAGAGGAGAGCATGGTGGAATCGGTGATCTAAAGTTTTATTTCTTGTTTTGTTTGAAGAATAATATGTGATAATCAACACATGCAGAATCATAAGTATCTTTCATAATTTGGGAGTCTTGGTGTACACAGCCATAGTATCTACATCATAAACTAGCCAATTTTTTAAACTGGTCCCCTCTGGGGTTTCTGATGACCATGGGATAAGAACACCCGTTGACGGCAACTTCAAATAATGCGGGTGAATTTATATAAGCTTACCAGTTTATCTGCCTGAGATGATGGGTACATAAAGCAACTGTTCTTTATCCGTTTAATGGCAACATCTGTTCCCTTCCATTTTCCATGAAAAACAGTTCCAAATGCACCAGAGCCCATCTCACGGAGGTCTTCAAGGTCCTCGTTGCTTATTATCTGCCATTTGTATGACACCAACAGTAGGAATAAGTATTGTATAGCTCCCATTTAAGGAGAAAAAGGTAGGAAATGTATGTGGAACAATATTTGGTGATAAATCCTTTTTTGGATGCCCTTATTCGAGTCTTGTACGTATCAGTTTTTTATTTATTTCTTTCAATTCTTTCAGATAGTATTTTTCATATCAGTGCGGTTTGAGGTTTATATGCCTATCTACAAATTACATGAGTAGTTAACTACAAACCTGGACATCACTTATAAGATCTCCGCTCAACATTGCATTTGCAGGCGGAGCTTGCTCAATGTTCTTGGTTTCACGTACCTACCAGTAAAAGATAATTCAGAAGTTATACAGTGGAGTATTTCAAATGCAGCACATGAAACAAGATGTGTAGATGTACCTCAACATCTGAGATAGATGGTGCAGCATTATCTTCAGCTTCTTGTGATGGAGTTCTGACCTGAGGACTACTGCTATCAGCACCAACTGAGCGAGATCGAGCCATTTTTGATGAATGTTCATCTGGTCTTGGACTTCTAGCTCGTTCTTGTTGTCTCTCACTTGAAGCACGCACTAGAATATTAGCCTGCAGATCTGTTGTCTTTTCTGAAGATGTAAAAGAACAAGAAAGTACTGCTTCACCACTACTGTTGGTAGGCTTACAAGGATGGTCTTTCTTCAAAGTGTTACTGCACGTAACAGGAACTGCAGGCCGTTGCTTCTGTAAGCTGTTGGTTGCAACTGACTTCTCCAGAGTATGCAGGTCCGCACTGATGTACATATCTTCATTGCATCCTGTAGGAGTACCAGATTCATGACTAGGTTCAGAGATCTCCATCTTATTGTGCAATTGGAAGTTCTTGTTCATCCTTGACGGGTCTGCTGCTGAATGAGACATAGCTTCTTCTTGGGTGCCATACCTTCTTGATTCCATCATGTTATCATCGGAGCTTGCATGTTGGTTGACTGTTTTCTGGGAACCCCTTGATAAGGATGCAGGCATTTCATACACTGGTCGACATGTGTGTGGCATTGGGCTGTTGTTTGAATTTGATGATGGTATGTTCACGCTACTGTTGTCTACTGGTATCAGCTGCTTTTTTCTTGGTGAACCCTTTTCGTGACCTCCTGTCGCTTGATGGCTCTTACCAATCATGTTTGTGGAAGTCCGTTGTAGTACTGGCAGATTCCTTGAGACAGTGTGACCAGCACCTTGCTCCCTCTTAGCTACATGCGTGGATTCAGAAGGCACAGATGAACCAAGGTAAGCTTTACTCGTCTTTCTGGCTGTGGAGATCAGGTTACCTTCATTGGTTTGTGCCTTGTAATCTTTGTTAGTCATCCGTGTTTGGGAACTTGGAGGCATCTTCTCCAGCTGCCCCCTTGATGTCTTTGGCGGTGCTGTGATACTCTGTGAGGGCTTACTTTTGATGTACAGTGAAGCTTCCTCTGTCCTGCCCTCCAGCAATCCTTCCTCATTGATGTCAAACATCAGCTGATCTAGGTCATTCGCTGAGTCCCCAAGGCTCTGCATTCTTAACTCATCACCTGGCCTGACTAGCCCATTGACAAGAGCAATGAATTGTGCTTCCTTTTCTGTATCAGATAAGCTTCCTACAATGAAATGCACATGTCGCTCATCATCGTTGTCAGAGAAGAGGTACATGGTCAGCCTTTCTTCGCTTTTTTCTAGCACGATGCATTCATCAATCATATGCCGAAGGTCATCATCAGAAGTGATGGAAATGAGCATGTTCACTTGCTCCCCTGGAAGGTGGTACTTGATCACGTGAGCTCGCCTTATTAACTTTGTTGTCTTGCAGATGAGTTCTTGCCATGAAATGTCCCGGCTAAGTTTAATTAGATGCCTGTCACCCCCGACATACCGAAGCTCACCATCGCTTGGCCTTGGTAAGAATCTACCACCAAAGTTGCAAATAAACTTTACCTTCATCGGTTCAACATCATAATAACCTCGAGGGAACCGCTTGCAAGATCCTTGGCTGCTGGTGTCACTGAATGGAGGATATGTTGTCAACTTCCTTTGTGGTTTCTGTTCACAAATGTTAACTTGTTCCCTCCAATCCATGTAACTGGTTACTGGTGCCAGTGGTCTTCTCTTTGGAGATGATTGAAACTGAAGGATTCCTTATGTTTGCTTAATCTTGCATAAATTCAGGAGGAAATCCCTGACCAATCTGACTGAAGAAGTTCAGTACATAGCCTAGGACTTGGCGTTTGGGAGATTCGATGGGAAACCTTGTCGGAACCTTTGATCTGTAGGACCAGCTCCTTCAATTCGGCATTTACATATTCATATAAAATCATGGTAAAAAAAGACAGTCACATACTTAACTACAAGAACATGGCAACAGATAATCAAATCTTAGAAGTAAGAATGTAACAAAGATGAATCATAAATGAATTTTCCTTTTATCTGTTTTACCAGAGTTTGGGGCGGTCAAAATTAATAATATAAACTTTACAGAAGCTTAATCAAAAGAGAACAACTGCACAAAGTAGAAGAGAGATTACTGACCTGGAGCTCACACTCCAAGGTTGCCAACAGATTCACGTCGTTTGCCTCTGTGGTGTTTGAGATGCTAATATGGACAGATGAGTGGAGTCAACTTCAATAATGATAGTCTTGAGAGAAGATGGAGAGGAGTTGGTGCGTTTACTGACTCAGCTGTGAAGCAATGGATTGGTCATGTCTCCAGCACCTTCAATTATGTGATGATGACGGACAAATCGTTGCATATGTGTACATAATTATATATAGTTATGATAAGACTTTCATCACTGCTTTTATAAGATGTTTATTAACATGAATAGTCAATAAAGAAAGAATCGAGCTATCTTGTTACCTGAATGGCTGATTATTAATTTTGCTTTGTATGACATATAGTTTTTTGTGAAAAGTATAATTAATACTATTTGTCATGTGGACTGTTCAATAAGATTCCAACACCAGTTGTCACTTAACCTGGGGCAAGGGGCGGCCCTTCTTAATACCTTGGTGGTTGCTGTCAGATGCCAACATGATATAAACTCGTCACCATCAACTTTTTGTGTGATCCAGCATTGCCCACATTAGATTGAACTCTACACTCTAAGGCCGTCCATAGCCCAGTTGGAGAACTGGAGCCCATCACTGCAGCAGTTTAGCTTCCAGTTGTTGCTAATGTATTTGTCAATTTGCGTGCTGCAGGTATCTGGTTATCAGCAGGTGAGCAGTGGCTGTCATGCATAGGCATTCCAAGGCTGAAAATCCTGGTGAAGTTAGAACATGACTCTGTTAAGTCTTAATATTGGCCCATTTCACTTTGTATCATATGCATTATCCTCTATTCTGCTTCACGCTTGTTTATTTAGGTATCTAAGATTGGAAGAAAGTTACGCTTAGGCAAGCTTTGGTCAGGATATAAACGCAGCTAGCTCTAAGAGACGACAACTTTTATCATATACGTTATCCTGTGGAATATTGCACAACTTTTTATTCCACAGCGTATTTTGAGCTAGTGACCACTTGCCTTTCTTAATATTCCCCTGTAAACTGCATTAAGCAAGAATCAACTCAACTCGCCTTTTCTTTCTCCAAAGGGGAGGAAATCAACGATTATCTAGCGTTCTAACTAAAAGTATATCTTCATAGCTTTTAACGAGAATATGTGCTGCACGCTTACTCCAGGTCAACCCGTCAGAAAATGAGCTGTATGTATGTAGCACGTACATGCTAATGCTAGCTTAGGCTAAAGCTGCAGTGTCACGTATGACGTATTGCACCTTGTGTGGCCTAAAAGATTTTCAGGCTCATATATATACTTCTGCCAACAGAGGTTGCAACAGAATCAGATGATGACCCCCGAGAAAGTGCAAGCTTGCGAGGTTTCAACTCCAATCAATGTGGCGGCCGGGCAAGTGGTGTTCCATTTCAAAACTAGAGTAGACCCACGATGAACGCGAACTGTTTCAAAATTGATCGGATGGCTCAGATCGCGAGTACTGGAGTGGAGTCTACATCTTGTCACTTTTCACTAGGTACGCCTTCTCTTCAGATAGGTAGTAGTTTCTACTTTCTATGGGTATATGTTGCCACGTTTTCAAATTAACAGTGCGAAATATCCTATTTTTCCTCCTTCTTCTTTTTTTAAAAAAGGAATCCATAGATTTGGAGAAATCGTGTGTATCTTATTGGATCCTATACTCCTTATTTATAGCGAGAATCACAACCGTAATGCAATTGAACTCTATCTCTAACTTCCAAATTTACCTGTAATTTAATCGGCCTCTATACCGGATTCTATCGCAACACTCCCCCTCAAGATTGGCTAAAAATAGCAATCATGTCCATCTTGTTACATATTGGTTTCAATATGCTTGGTACTATCATGATGTGCCAGATTATTAGCAATGTTGATTGCAGATTTATTGTCACAATGCAATACTAAGGGACCACTCTTTAACACTCAAAGTTCAAACAATAGACTCTTCATCCAAATCATTTCACTTGAGCTTAACGCCATTGCTCTATATGCTGCCTCTACAGTAGATCGAGTCACAACTTCTTAGTTCTCACTCCTCCATGATACAAGGTTATCGCCTCACAAAGATGCAGTATTCAGGTATAGACCTTTTATCATCTATATTGCTTTCCTAATCGGCATCACAATATCTTTCCACATTCAAGTGTTAATTCTTCCTATACCAAAGCCCTTCCCTAGGGCTGCTCTTCAAATATCATAGGATCTGAAATACAGCTTCCATGTGTCCCGTTCTAGGATCATGCACATATCAACTTATCACACTCATTGCAAACAAATATCAGGTCTTGTATGATACAAATAGATGAGACGCCCAACTAGGTTTTGATAAGCTTCCTTGTCAAATAGATCACCAGACTCAGCACAAAATTTGTGATTCTTGTCAATAGGTGAGCAAAAGGGCGACACCCAAGCATACATGTCTCTAATAACAGAACAAGGACATACTTCCTTTGAGACAGAACTATCCCTTTTGGAGATCGTGCGATTTTAATTGCAAGTATCAAAGAGGTCCAATATCCTTCACCTCAAACGTTTCTCCTAGTTTCTCCTTCAGACACTTGATTTCTTCAATATCATCTTTAGTTATCACAATATCATAAACATAGACTACTATTATGGTGATATGTGATTTTATATGCTTGTAAAACACTGTATGATTTCTATTGCGCTAGAAATAGCCCATATTGCAAACTGCATGCTCAATCTGTCAAACCATGTTGTGGAGACTGTTTCGGGCCATATAGAGACTTTTTAAGCTTACATACCGTTCCGATGATCTGCTTATTCCCAAAGCCAGAAGGTATCTTTATATATACCTCTTTTTGCAAATAACCATGGAGAAATGCATTCTTCACATCCAACCAATGAAAAGGCCACCCAAAATTAACGGTACAAAAAATCAACTTCTTCACTGTGCTCATTTTCAGTACCGATGCAAAAGTCTCATTATAGTCTATCACATACGTCTGACTATAAGCTTTTGCATCCAACCTAGTCTTTTATCTATCCACCTTACCTTTAGGAGTTTGTTTCACCGTAAATATCCATTTGCATCTCACTGCTTTTTTCTGCTGGAAATGGAATAAGATCCCACATCTTGTTCTTCTGAAGTTCAACAAGCTCCTCTTTCATGGCATCCTCCTATTTTGGATCTTGCTTAGCAACCTGTCAATCATTTGGAACAGGCACTATCTAGAGAGATGTAATGAATGCTTTGTATACAGGAGATATATGGGAATATAAGATGAAATTTGCAATGTCATGCTCAAAGTTATACCACGGCCGAGACTTTTCAACATTAGCTCTAATTGCCCTATGTTGTACAAGAGGTAACTTTGAACGAGAGAAATTAGAAGGAATATTACCACTTTCCATAAGGGGAGGTAAGGAACTTGATGTAGAAAATTTTGAGATATTTGGGATTGAATCAATTGGAATGACTGGTTATTCAGGTTGTGGTTCCTTTGATAGAACATGCTCAAGTGCCGATGGTAACTACTGTTTCTTCCCTCTCTCCCTAGTTCCTCTAATAGAACTTGTTCATCTGACAGCATAGATGCCAACAGTGATGGCTACTATTTCTCCCCTGTATCTTAAAACGTCTTTTCTTATACACCTTTAGTTTTGATGGGATTGTCACATCTTTTGCACATTTTGTTATATCCAAACTCGAAGAGGGGCACGGAATTGTCCTCACAACAACTTCTTCCCCTCGGTTATCACTCTCACTCTCCCTCTTGACTGTCACCCTCAGTGATAGGTGAGAGCTCCTCTAACAATTGACCAAGATCGCATCTACTCATATAGTATGGCTAGAACTCCCGAAAAGATATATCCACTCACAAATAATTTTCTTTTCATTGGGTTACAACACTTATATCCTTTGTGACTAGATGAATATCCTACAAAGACACATTTCATAGCCTGAGGATCCAGTTTACCAATCATTGGCCGGTGATCCCAAACAAAGCACACAACTAAATACCTTAGAGGGAACCTTTAACTCCCGTTGACCCAAAAGAAGTTCAGCAGGAGACTTCATCCCACGTATTTGAGATGGCATGTGAATGATAAGATATGCAGCCGTCATCGCCACCACACCTTAGAATCTCTTCGGCACATTCATCTGAAACATGAGTGAACCTATTACCTGCAACAAATGTCGATTCTTCCTCTCAGTCACTCCATTCTAAGGCGGGGTGACAAATGGTTTGATGAAGTATTCCATTCTCCAAGAGATATCATGCAAACTCCTTATTAACATACTTAGTTCCATTGTATGTACGAAGAATTCGAATCTTCGCATCAAACTAAGTAGCCACCAACCTCGAAAGTCCTGAAAACATCGAAGTACCTCACTCTTGTGATTCATCATATAGATACATGTCATACGAGTATGGAATCAATGAATACGACTAATTACTAAAAACCACTCATAAAGGTAACTGAGTATGGATCCTAAACATCATAATATACTAATATAAAAGATTCACAACTTTGAAGACTAATATTACTATAAGTAGACCGTATATGCTCTCTAAACTCACAAGCGTCACACACACAAGTTTACTCTTATCGACTTTATTAAACAATTTAGGGTATATCAACTCTCAAACGAAGAATGTCCAAAATGACGATGGTGAAGCAAAACCTCTTCCTCAACTCCTCTTGTAGCCACAGCTAATACTATATTCACCTGATCAACATACCACAGTTTATTACATCTGATTCTAGTCCCAACTATCTTTCCAATTCTCTTCTTGTATAAGAGACAAGAGTCCTCATCAAATAAGGCTGTATTTGAATTGGCCGATTATGGAACTAACCGAAAGAAGTTAACCGAAAAGGACGGGATATGAAAGACAAAGGATAAAGCAATATATAGTATGCAATCTACATATCATACTCCCTGAATAAGCTGATGTCCCATTTGCTATCTAAAACGTTTCAAAATGTGTATATGGAATATAGGATGCAAATGTCCTAAGAGAACTTGTGATATGCTTAGATGCCCCTAAATCTATTATCTAATCAATATGAGGATGTTTATATGTGAATGCAAGTGCCTATGCCTAAGTACCTTCGCCCATGTGGACGTAGATGGCAATGTTACCAAAGGAAGTGGTAGGTGCTGTCGTAGAATCTTGAGAAGACTCTAATCCTTTACCCTTCTGCCATTGCTTCCACTGCATAGCCTGCTCACCTGTCAGAGCAACAAACATGCTTTCTTTCGCAAAAGTCATGTTGGCTCTAGGGCCAACCCTACCCATGCCTGGACCACCACCATCTCCACCTCGACTTTCATGACCCCGATCTCCTCCTCGGCCTCCACGATCACTATGATCGTCACGATCTCCACCTCAACCTCCACCATACCATGGGAGATGATAGGTATGACTTAGGTGTCCTCTTACCCCACAGTTGTAGCATTCCCTATTATCAAGTACAACATAGGCAAATCTAATTGGGTTGTTGCCCTCCATCACTCATAGTCGAACTTCCTTCTGCGTCATAGTTGACATTGTCTCCTCCATGGTAGTTAGATTTGCCATGTGAAACAATATGGTTGCTCTCCTACTCTAAAATTTTGGGTCCAGCCACTTCAGGAAATGTGTAATATGTCTACATTGCAGCCATAATCTGCCAACATCAACATCACTAGCACATGTCAATTGTACTGAATCATAGTGATCTAAGTCTGTCCATAGCTAGTAGAACTCACTGGCGTGGATGATCTTCTCTTCCTATGTCAGGACCTCCACCTTGCCCTGAACCTCCACCATCATAATCACATTGCCTGCCTCAAAGTACATGTTGCTCAGCGTATGCCACATCTCCACTATATTATGTATCATCCCTCTCATCCGAGTGATGGATGGAGACATCGAAGTTAACAACCAAGCCCCCACCACAGGGTTGGTGGTGTTCCATATCCTCTAATCCATACTTGCCTTGTCTATAGGCTCAATTACCGAGCAAGAAGGTAACTCTAGCAATTGATCTTAAGGGAGGAGGACGTCTATCAAGGATCTAATACATTTTCCCAAGAAATATGAAAAGCAAAGGAAATGAATCTGTACATAAGTCTTGTATAAGTAGTGCTCCACCCCCATCATCCTTAGAATTGGCTGAGCCCTTTGAGACCAACTCACGTAATTCTTGTTCCCTTTCAACTTCACATTATTCGCCTACCGAGCTCCCCGAGCACGAGAGGTGGCTTGTGGTGGCCAAATCTGCAAAAGATTTCGGAGGAGCGCTATTTTTGAAAAAAATATTTGCAAGGGGCTAAGAAAGCAAAATATTCCAACATTTCCACTCATTTGTCGTCGTTTTAAACGTAATAATATATCCGCTTGCAACTTTGTTCAGGGACAAATAGCTAGCCAAATGCCTTATTCAATAGCGGTTCTACTAGACGAGATTGCGGTAATACACCGCGCGCAACACCAAATAGATCCATATACAGCTTGGCGATCGTCAGGTAGCAGCGAATCATATCGAGCCCACCCAAGATACGCCGGTACACACGGCTGAGTAAAATTTTGATCACCGAACATCGCACCGTCAAGTTCACAATCACACTATTCGGAAGTACGACTACTACAAACGTACGTCGTCAACGCACGACCGAGCGTACCTAGCTAGCTGCAACGATCTCTTTACATGGCGTCCATGTTGACGTAGAGCTCCATCTCGAAGACGACGGTGCTGGGCGTGGGATTGCCGAACTTGGTCATCAGGCTGTACCCCCTCGCCCGCCGGAACATCCCCGTGCCGCCCACCACGGCCCGCTCCACCACCACCGGGAGCGACAGGTCGGCGCGGCCGTCCACCACCAGCGTGCTGCCGCTGTAGTCCCCGTCCGTGAACACAAGGGTGAGGAGCGTGCACGACGCCGCGGGGCTCTGCAGGTCGGCCTGCACGAGGAAGCCCTCGGCGCGGCCGACGAGCCGCGAGGTGGCGTCGGACCCCTCGCGGAGCTCGTCGTCCAGCGTGCCGAGGCCGCCGAAGGAGGAGTTGCCCCCGAGCGGGGAGGCCATGGTGGCGTTGGCGCCGTTGGACGTCTCGTGGATGTAGAGGTGGAGGTGCGTCGTGCCGTCCGCCGCCGCGGTGGCAGCAAGAGCGACGGCGGCAAGGAGGCAGAGGGCCACCGTCGTCGAGGGGGTGTACATGGAGATAATTAATGCTGGAGAACTAATGGCTGCTATAGGATTCTTCTTACCCTGCGTTCAGTGTGTTGCACATAATTGATGATATATGCAACAAAGTCAGTAGCGGTGGATGGGAGCAGGCTGGTGATAGAATTGATCTATTTCCGATTGATGGGTAGTTGCTGTTGGAACATTCGTCATCCTTACCGACCGTACGTGTATGGCTAACAACTACAACCCCAACCACTCTAGCTGGTCTTGTATTTGTGCTCGTAAGTCATCGATAATGCAACAGAGTCGAGCGAGCAGAAGATACCATAAATATATATCCCCTTACTGAAAAGCAGAAGAGATATTCCTGTAAACAGGCATGTTGTTCGATGCACCAAGTTTTTGGTCCAAGCATGCTGGGCACATTGTCCAATCCAGCATGCAATATGATTGGGGTCAATACCATCTAGCTTAACCCGTGAAGAAGTTTTATGTCGCATGGTAACGTTAACTACTGGAGAACGGGTAAGCTACTTTGGCGAAAAATCAAAATTTTCTACCGTGTAATCAAGGAATTATAGATTATAAAATTATCATTAGACGCGCAGACCCGTAGCAGAAGTAGAGTCGATGTAGCGCGGTGGTGCATATGTAGTCGTACTAGCCTCGCGCCTCCCCAACAGCTTCTTATGACTGTCGCAGTTGCAGATCGTCCTAACGTTGAATCTTCGCAGCAACGCCTCTAAGGTATCCACACGTACGGGGCAGGAACACCACGCGCCGGAGTGCTAGTGCCGGCTGCGCGGTTCTAGGCAGAGGAGGGGGTGGCGGCTAGGTTTTGGGAATTCCAAATTCCTAATATGTCTCTTCATGTATGTCTCTCACACCTCGCAAAGCCACCACCTTCTCCCTTTATATAGACGTCCCATAACGGGTTTCAACTCTTGAAACCTATTAGGAACTCTAAGCCCATTACAACTCGGATCTCTATCCGAATTGGTTACAACCCCTTAAGCATGCGACCCTATAGGTTCACGTGCACTCGAACATGGCTAGAGTACACCTATCGACCATCGGATACACCTACTCGATTATCGAGCATTCGACCAATAGTCGATAGTGACCCCTAGCAAGATTTACCGACTCCCGAATACATGTAAAGATCGGACGAACATCAATAATGTCCTATATGCATTTCCTTTTGCCTCACGATATCGGTCAAACCCAAGGCGAGTTGTTGTCATCCTTGTTTGGATGGCTCGACCACTCTTTCTCGATGTCGTGACTCAGAATCCCCAAATATCTCGAGTTAACTCTTTAACTCGATGACTCGAGTAGCATGACCATGCATTTTTCGGAATCCGACAACTCGAGAAGCCTAAAGATATCTCTCCCATTGTATAAAGAGGTAAATCATATCTTGATCGACCATGCCTCGCACCATGTTTCATGACAAATCCGAAAGTCATCTTTATAACTACCCAGTTACAGAGTAGCGTTTGACGACCCCTAAATAAGCCATTACGCATCTCGAGAACATGCGACGATCTCAAGTCAAAGGATATATCATAAATATCGTATATGAGATCAACTGATGACATGAAAGAATACAACATACTCACAGTATCTCATAGTGGGTCGATGTCCAACACCATGTTCTCTAACATGTGTCCATATTATTGGTTTGATATCTCCATATCTATTACATGTGAAACATGATCATCGACCAATAAATATGCTAGTCTACTCATATATGTCCTCATATGATTATCGACTAGGGATCCCTTTTAGAATGAATATCATAAAGACGAATACAGAGTTTCACAAACAAGTCACGCACTTTGTTAATCAATATCCATGATGTTATTCAAAGAACAATCTCATAATTCATAAATATTTATGGAAATATAATCATCTCTATAATTACCTCTAGAGCACATTTCCAACATTAACAAAATACATTCATGCACACAGTTACCCCAATGTTTCTATATATACAGTGGCTCTAGTCCTAATGACTTCTTATCCTGGATCTGCCTCTCTGGCCTTGTTTGGCTCAGAGTCGGCGTGCACTGCCGGCGCACTTTGGGCGGAAGATGTATGCAAATGTAGCACTCAAGTCTGAAGCTACTTCCTCAAGTAGAAAAAAAAGTAGTACTTTTGACCAAAGATGCCGTCCGAAACATGTAGTTTGTTGCATTTGTTTGTGCCATGGGATGTTGTAGCTAGATCCATACGAGTTTTTGTTGAACGTTTTATTAATCATTGTTGCGCTAGTTGTGATTTTTTTGTTGCCCCATAGGGTTCCCAATTAGACAAAATTTGGTGCAACATTAGTAGGCAAAGAGAGTGGGAATGGAAGAATTGGTTGTTGATTCTTCATTTTTAGGATCAAAGTGAATCATTGAAGATGTAAATCGAGGTAGATGTCTGAAGGCGATGCTCCTAGAGGTGTGGTTGAAGTCAACATCCGAGGCCCACCAGGAAGAAAAAGGGGAGGAGGGTGTTTTGCTGCACGCGTTCGCAGGACAGGAATTCGATGTACCAAATCAACTCGCATTACAATGATCCAAGGATTATCGAGACTAGCGTATGGATCGAACGTCCAAACGCTGGTCACTCCTAAATAAACATGATAAAACTATTATCAATCCGTGCTTTATCCGTTTTCAGCCCTCTACTGGCAAAGTGGCAGGCTCCATGTTTGCAGCCGCGAAAGAGCCAGCTCGACGACTCGACGTCTCTTCGGTCCAAACTAGAGGTGGGTACTAGGCCGGGCTATTTTGGGCCGGTCCGAGGCACGCCCAGCCCAGCACGACTCACGGTCCGGCACGACACTGTTTCAAAAGAACCGGGTCGGCCCGGTACGGTTGTCCGGACCGTGCCGGGCCTGCCAATCGAGCACGATGGGCGGCTCGGCCCGGCACGATAGTATGGGCCGTGCTCGGGCCGGCACGGCCCAAACGAGCCCGTTCGTGCCGGGGCACGGCACGTCCGACGGCGGCACGTCGGTCCGTGCAACACGCAGCAGGGCCCGTGGCAACGCGGCGGCACGCGGTCGAACCCGCGACAACGTGCCGAGCTTCTCACCTCCCATGCCGCATCGCGTCCGCCACGACAGGTGAGTAGAGGAGGGGAGCTCGAGTGCTCGACCCATGGCGGTGGGAGAGGAGAGGGGAGGCGCTGGTGAGGCGGTAGGGAGGTGAGACAGGAGCAGGGAAGACAAGGCGGAGGGGAGGTGGAAGCTGGGCAGAGGGATTGAGGGAGGTGGGCCGTGGGCGTGGCTGGCTCGAGGGAAAAGGGGAGAGAGAGTATGCAGGGAGCCAAGGACAATACATGTGATGGTGTAATTACTCATGCATACGAATGTGCTTGTATTGCTATTTAGTATGCACTAATCGATTGTTTATATTTTGACTATATATATATGTTCGTAACGTGCACTGGTCGATGTCTTCCATAATCTCCTACATCAATGCCAACTAGGCTATACATTCATTGCATACCGTAGCATCAGATATCGACACTACTACAAGCAACTTCGGTCCTTTCCTCTCATCGCAATAGTGTAAATGGTTTGGACTGGGCCAAGACAAAGACGAAGCGCACGAAACGCAAATGGGCCGCACTGGCTCATCAAGACGAAGCCGGCCACCCGACCAAGACGACGGCACGATGGGCCGTCGCGGCCGCAAGACGGTTTAGGCCGGCACGATGGGCCGTCTTGGACCGGCCGACCCAAGACGACGCCCACCTCTAGTCCAAACTGGTACGAGGCCTAAAAATAGTTTGAAACAAACAAATTCTCCTATATTTTTTAAAGAGAATATTAATTGTTATCCTTTCCTAAATGAAAAGTTGAAGAAATAATATATATCTTATGCCAGGAAGATTTGCCGAGCATAGAGGCTACAAGGTACATTTTTTTGCGAAAAAGTCCTTCGGAAATTTTGAAATCGCAAATAGGTCCTTTCACTGTTATTTTGCAAAAAGGACCCCGTGAATTCCGAAATCGCTAACCGGTCCTTCTACCATTTATTTTGTAAAAAGGACCCCGTAGTTTTGCGAAATCCGGTTCTTTCGACCGGGAAGATTCAAAAATCGAGAACAGGTCCTTCCATCGGTTATTTTGCAAAAAAACCGTAGTTTCGCAAATTCGACACGGGTGTCGGTTCTTTCGACTCGAAAGATTTGAAATTACGTTTAGATCCGGTTATTTTATTAAAAAAAAAGAAAGCTCTTCCACAAATTCAACACGGACACCGATTCGGATTAGATTTTTCGCGCGGCGCGGCATCGCGCGCAGCTATACCTAGTATATATAATTGTCGGACCGAGACCAGTCTTGCAGGGTGCGGAAAAAAAAAGCACTAGTCAGGGCGGGGGAAGGTTGGCGATGAACATGTCTAAGTAGCAACTTGCTGTAGTTTGTGTTGTGCTATGATGTGTAGTGTGGTGGAATCTTGTTAGTTAGGGAAATCATTTTTAATTTCAATAAGATTTAAGTGTTAAATCTCCAAACAAAAGTTGTCCAAAGCGCCTAAATCTCAAACGTTGTATAATACTAGTCATGTGCCCGTGCGTTACAACGAAAATTCAATTTGCGATAAAAAAATTTGCAAAGAACACTAACTTTAGTTATGTTTCAATAGTAGAAAAAGTTTATTCCTCCGAAGAGATTTGACTATCGGGTTAAATCCCCTTCTATCTCAACCGTTCATGTTAGATCCAACGAACGGCCTGTCTTCCTGAAGATGAGAGTGTGTGCCCTCTAATAGGGAGTAGATGAAAGCGTATAAGCGGTGTACACAAAGGATGGAAGCCAGGTCTCCCCGACATCTTCGTGATTGGCACGTGATTTAGTTGCGTGATTCTTTCCTTTTAATCTATGCATTTTCAGATATGATGAGATAGAATTCCCGTATTATGGGATATGATGAGTATATCCTTCTATCTATGCAGAATATGATGAGAAAATCCTTCAATTTATAAGATATATGAATAACATCTTTCTATAGTAAGAACATGTGAATAGAGATATGCTAAAATAATATTTCTATTCAAAAA
Source organism: Otatea glauca (assembly GCA_036346275.1). NCBI lineage: Eukaryota > Viridiplantae > Streptophyta > Magnoliopsida > Poales > Poaceae > Otatea > Otatea glauca. Next base: position 37,024,624 of record CM070715.1, on the reverse strand, counting down.
AGATATGATAAAATCCTTCTATTTAAGATATGATTAAATCCTCTTCTATCTCAGCCGTTCATGTCAGATCCAACGAATCAGATACTCTGGAAGAGAACGGACCACTGCTACCAACTCCTAATTAGAAGTAGTAGAGATATGAAATCAAATCCCATTGACCTCGTGATACAGAAAGGTGATAACAAAACCGCGAGTGTTTTTGGCACTCTACTTTAACAATCTCTGCTAGTATTATCAATGGTCCAGATGACAACCAAGGGTTTGATGGCTTCGATCGTTTGGCATTAGGATGCATTACTTTAAAAATTTTTATTTTACGGTCATTGAATATATTAATTTTTTTATTAAACCAACTAGATTCCGATACATCCGACATAATCCAACTAGGCAATTGCTCTATCATGTTGATAATATTATCTCGAAGGATGGGTCGCAGCCAACTGTAGCGAGGCGTGCTGCTCCCGGAAAGGGATTCACCGGCGCATTTTTCGTTAATTTTCCCTGCGTTTTTCTGGTCAGATCAGTGGGCCGCAGGTCTCCTGCTTCACTGACCACAGCCCATTTCCCAAGCCCACGCGAAAGCCAGCACGAGTTCAAGCTCAAGCTCGAGTAGGCTCCGTATCGAAAGAACACTGACGAAAGAACGTGGATTGCATCTAGATACAGCATGATTTTCTAACTACAGATTCAAGGGATCTACCAGTACGAACAATGAAGAACATCAAGACCAAAAGATTAACAATGCTATACAGTAATCAAGACTCAGGACCAAAGGAGAAAGGGGGGAGCATGCGGCCATACCAGATGTCCAGCTTTCTAGATCTAGCATGTTAGATCCTTGGTGGATACTAGAGAGACGGTGGTGGAGATACTTGGTGGCGAGGAGGAAGAGGCCGTGGTGGAGATGTTGAGTCGTCGAGGCCTCGAGGGTGGCGTCCCTCGACTCCTTGGACCTTGAGGGGTGGCCAGTGTCGGCCGTGGAGGTGCTTCATGGAGAGGCAGCGGTCGTGGTGAAGATCCTTGACGCAGGGGGAGGAGCTAGGGGCGGCGGCGCGCAGGCAAATAGGCAACCGAGGCGATCAGGCGATGGCGGCGGTGCACTGGTGAGGAGAGGTGAGAGAGAGAGAGAGAGTGTGGAGTGGATGCATGTTTAACGATATCGTTTCGATCCGGATTTTGATGAGTCAACGGTATTAAAATTCACGAAAAATTGAATAAAATTTATGAAAGATCAAACGGTTTTGAGAGTCAAATAAATTTGAAATATGGTTAAACTACGGAGTAAAATTCGAACGAAAAGGTCAAGAACCGCAAGAGACGAATTTCGAGCGGTTTTCTGGAAAATGGGCGACCGTTCGAAAAATTGGGGAAAAAATTGCAAAAAATATTGTAAAATTTGTAAAAAGATATTAAATGCACAAAAATAGGGAAAATGTAAGAAATATATAAAAAAAATAAGGAAAAACATGAAAAAAAATTCGGCATGATCTTTCCTAAATATAGAAATATTTCGATATGACCTTTGCTATATTTTAGACAATTGCATGTTGTAAAGTTGGTATTTAGCAATAATATGTCTACAAATAATCTTTCATTTCAATACTACTCACATATCAATCCAACAAGTGCAAAAATAGGCATTCACATAATCACATACTAATACCATTCACATATCAACATAATTTACATTTCAATACTTTTCATTTGAAGTTGTGAAGTAGGCATAGCTTTGTCGTCTTTCTATTGTCACACATATGCCATGTTCAACCTATATAAACGGAATGTTAGTAAAAAATTTAGTTGTAATAAAATAAAAAATAAAAATGAAACAAAATTTCGGAATGACCTTTGCTATTTTTAGACAATATAAAGTTGTAAAGTAGGCATTTAGCAATAATATGTCAATAAATAACTTTTCATTTCAATACCATTCACATATCAATCCAACAAGTGCAAAAAATAAGCATTCGCATATCAATACCATTCACATTTCGATACCTTTCATTTGAAGTTGTAAAGTAGTCATATTTTCATCGTCCTTCCCACACAAATGCCATGTTAGACCTGCATGGACGCTATGTTAGTAAAAAATCAAGTTGGAATAAAATAAAACATTACCTTCGGGGCTACGGGTTGTATTGTTGTGTGTACACTTGTGTTAGACATGTTGTATTCCTCGCTGGACATCAATGCTAATCCTCGTGTAGCGAGCAATTCTGCCTTGTAATCGTGCTAGCTTTGCCCTATCCATGGGCTTGTCGTTTGCCATTGTTGGTACAACATGGCATAAAACTCAAGGTCATGCCACTCGTAGACCCATTAGGTGGGAGGTTGTGTATGAGCATCGGGGATAGCGTAGTCATAGCTGCCATATGAGTCATAGCTCCCTTGCGTCTCGACGACACCATAGGAGCTAGAGCTATCCTATGGTGCATTATGGCTGTGTCGGTGGTCCTTTCTCTTCCCTCTAGTAGTTATCCTCTATGATTGGAGAGCGCCCTGGTCTCTGTCCTGTATTGCATGAGTAAATTGTGACTCCCCTGTAAATTCGATGAGACGCTGCTCTTCTGATTGGTGTGTGAGAGGGATAGAGGCATCGGCACCAGACTCACCACCATCGGTGTCTATCTTGGAGCTGCTATCATTGGACTCTTGGTATGACGGGCTTCGACGGTCCCCGCTCTCAATGGGATCATCACTCTTTACATAATGCAACTCATCTGCGGGATGCTTCCCATTTCATTTGGAGGATACTCTCTTTTTTTCCTGTATCCCTTCTCAGTACTGATTGGTGTTTTTTCTTCCCTGTGTGAGTGTCTCCAACTGTCCTGTGTGCACATTCAGAGATGCTTGTAGCCTCAGTATCCTTTCTTAACATAGCAGGGTGAATTAGGTCTGTCACAAGCTGTGATGAGAGAGGAGTGTCAATTACTGTGTCCTCATTAAGTAATGGGTCACTATTGGACCTTTCTTTTTCCTCCACTACCAGATCGGATTCGCATCATCATATAATGTAAGCTCAATAAGACGCTAGAATGGATCGTCTTCATCTAAGCACGTTTGATTTTCTACGGCTTGAATTTGAAGCCAAAGATTATAGTTGACGTACACCAGCTTATTGAGCTTCTTGTATGACAGGCGTTTGCGAATTTTTGTATGGATGAACGCAAATGTACTCCAATTGTGCTCACATCCGTTAGAAGATGCGCATTGCGATGCGAGACGTAGGGCAAACTGCTGGAGCATGGGTGTTTCAAATTGAACACACCCCACCAATGTGCTGCAAGTTAACGAATAGAACAATAAGTACCGATGAGAGTACCATTACATTTAAGGTGGTATAAGAAAAATACCAGGGGATATTTTGGCATCATTTGCCATCCTCTCAGCTAGAGAACTGGAGAACGATCCAACCTTCCTTCTGAAAACCTCAGAGTCATGAAGAACTTGCATGACACTATCAGTATCATCAGCAAGCACTTCAAAGGCATCCCGGAGATTTGGCAAGAAGCTGCTGCTCGTTCTGTACGTGTAGGCAGTCCGGAGGTTTAAGGCGGCAACTTCATTATGGTGCACCTTAGGATCGTCTCGCTCAATATAGATACCTTGTCCTGATCGGCGAATCACAGGAAGTCATACAACGGTTTCACTGACTTGACAACATATCAAAGATTATCCCACCAGTCCAACCTTGAGAGGCAGTCGTAAGCGTACCTCCCCTCGTTGGTATCAACAAAGCGAGAGCTTATAAATTCTTCGGCAGTCATCCATTGCATGAACTTGTCCTTGCGATGGAAGAAACTGTCCAAAAACACGTAGTTAGTGTCGAAACGAGTTGCATTCCACTTCACCAACTCGCTTCCAATATGCTTCTTCATCATAGCATGAAGCTTGGAATGGTTGTTTATCCATCGAGAGATTAACCTTGCACTCTCAATGACAGAGGCGTGATCAAGTAACTCTCCAATCTGCTTCAGCATCAAATTAATGGTGTGGGCTCAAGCCTACAGGCCAGGCTTTTTTTTTGCTTTTCTATTATCTACATTTTGAATGGCTCAAATACGTCTCTAAACTTCGTTTTTTCAAAAAATATTCACACTAGAGGTCATAAAGCTATTAATACTAATTTTAGGGAACTTTTGGATATTTTTTTTTCAAATTTACTGAATTTTTTGAATATGAATTTGAACTTGAACGGTAAACTAATTGAAATCCTTTTCCGAACCGGGGCGGTATGAGCGAATTTCGAAAGTTTTTCGATGAAAAGTGAAACCCTAAGTGGATGAGGTTTGATGAATGACTGGATAGAGATTGGCCCTGTGTGGGACCAAGGTCACGTGAAATTGAAGAAGGACGGAGGGAAGAAATGCAACGTAACGTGGGGATGGAAAAACTTGGGTGGCTCACATGCTTGTTGAGCTCGGCTCGAGTTTGGCTTGAATAAACTTTGAGTTTGAGGTAAGCTCAAATGGAGTTTATAGCGAGTGAGCTTGAGTTGTTGGTGAGTCTCAAGCTTTTTTTGTAGCTTTTATATTTGATTGTGTATCAATAACTTATCCATTATTTGCTTTCATAGACATAACAATCTTATCTCAGAAAGTTGCGCCTTTCGAGATTAGACTCGAGGAAGGTAAAAGCATATCTGTAACATCCCAAAAATTTGCTCAAATATTATTTTATTGCTTAAATGTGCATTTATGATTTTCTGGAATTTATTTGGATTTTTCTGGATTTATTTGAATTAATTTTAAATTATGAATATTGACCTTTTGTTCAAATCTATTTAAATTTATGCAAAGTTAAAATAAAGTTTTGCCAAAAATATCTTATTTGAGTCCAGAATGTCTCAAAGTATTTTTGAGATTTTTCTTGGACTTTTCCTATTAGTTTTATTGCTTAAAATAAATAAAATGAATTTCTGTAATTATTTTTAAATGGGAAATCTTTTAAAAGCCGATGAACGATCTTTGGTCGGCCACGATTGTGCGGCCCAGCAAGCCAGCTGCGCCCGGCCGGCCGTCCGCAAAGAAACCCTAAGTCCGCAGCCGTCCGATCGCATTTCGTCGGACCAGATCACGCCGCGTAGGAGATCGGGTCGTGGCCGTTGGATTGCGACGCGTGTACGGCGGGGCGTCGTCGTCTCCATTCAGGACTCGGAGTCCGCCGCCGTAACGACGTCAAACTTCTTCGCCGTGTAAAGCTCGGACGTCAAGGCTATTTAAGGGCGGGGTAGACCCCGAGGTTCTCCGTGAGCTGCCGCATCTTTTCTCTGACGCGCCGCCGCCCGAGGAGCTCTGAGAAGCCGCCGACCTCGCCAAGTAGAACGCCGAGTCGCCGCGTTTTTGCTCGAGTACATCGTCGGTTCGTCAGTTTTCGACGTTTTGGTCCCAGATCTGAACTCGTCGAGGTGTGCCGCATCGACTACTCCACTTCTTCACGTCGGAAACGCGCCGGAACGCCGTCGCCAGAGCTTCTTCCTCGTCTCCGGTGGGTCTTCTCGCCGCCGCTTCGCCATTAGCTTCGGGTGAGATCGTAGCCGTCGGATCTGAGTGAACGGTTTAGGTCGGGCCGCATCGCGTGTGTCTGTCGCCGTTCGATCAGATCGGGCTGTAGATGCGTGCCGCGTGTTGCGCATCGACGGGGCGACACTGCGAGCAATTGGATCGAGACGCGTGGCGTTGCGGGTATCGAGGCGTCATACGCCGGGTTCATGGTGGACCAGAGGAGGTCCCGTGGACCGGGTCCATACGCCCGAGACATGTGTCAAGCTACGGTTGGTCTAGGCTAGGGCTGACGTCAGCATGACGTCACGCTTGCGTAATAAATCTGTTTTCGATTTAAAAATAAATCATTAATTCGATTTTCTGATTTTTGCAATTTCAGTATTTATTTCAAACTTCAAAAGGCTATATCTTTTGCATCGTAACTCGGATTTGAGTGATTCAAATTTCTAAAAATTTGTAAAATTGAGATATATTTAATGGTGAATTTTATTTGATTTTTGTAGTTCATTTTCTCTCTGTTTTGGTATTTATTTGATTTTATTCTTCGGTATGCGTAGACGTTGAATTGTGCGATGCTTCGGAGGAAGATCCAGCAACTCAAGAGAAAGTTTCAGAACTAGATCAGGACCTATTCCAAGGCAAGTTGTGCTTTGATCATGTTGAACCCATGTTTATAAAATTGCTATATTTGTTTTACCCTATTGCATATATTTCAAGTATACAATTGTTTCAAATTAGATTGGGTTTAGCTAATATACCAGATTGATCTATACCCTACCTTGTCATTGTATGCCATGATCCATTGTCACCCTAGATTGGTTCAATATAGTTGGTTAGTAATTATAATCAACATTGGAGGGTTAGTTCGTATTAGTTGCTTAGCCATGCCACGTCATCACATGTGTCAGAATTATTGATAATTAATCTTGATTAATGGAATATGGAACAATGTTATGAACTTGTGTGTCATGTGGATCACACGATGAGATTGAGTTGTTGTGGCGAGTCATGTCACGCAATGATGTTGAATTGTTGATAGCACGTGGTGCTTGGTAATCAACTGGGTGATAATCATTTAGATTGGGGCAAGTGACAAGGGGCGAGTATGCCAAGGTGGGCCCGATGGGCAGAGGGTATGTGGATGTCTTGCCCTGATCACTCTAAGGACTTAACCTTGCAAGCCTTTGACCTGAGTTAATCATGCAACCACATGTCTGGTATGGGCCAGCCTAGCTGAGTAATTTGCAATGTCTTAATTTTGGTACTATCGTGGTCGGTGTGAGTTCCCGAGTTATGGAGTAATTCACATGGCGCAAGAGGGGGGCCCTGGATGTGGTAACTAGTCCCACCGGTGTTGAAACCTTAGCGGGTGGTACCGGGTTAAGCCAGCGCATTGTAAAGGCTTTGTTATAATCACTCGCCTTGGTGGTGTTTGGTTGTATCACGTGGGTAAAGTGCATAACCTCTGCAGAGTGTGAAACTATTCGGATAGCCGTGCTCATGGTATTGAGCAATGCTCGGAATTACAGATTAAGGGTTAGCTTAATTAAATGGACAATTTGGTTGGGATGGCGGAATGCCATGTGGAAGATGGAATTTGACTTAGGATTGGAAACTTGGTTTACTTGAGAAATCTTGAATTTATTTATTATTGCTATTTGTTTTACATCTTTACAATCTATTTATTATACTTGTTCATAAATGTCGCTTATTGCAAAATAGCCATGATAGCCTATCCATTGGAATAAGCCTTACATATAGATACATAGAATTGCATTCATGCACAACTTGTTGAGTGCTTTAAGTACTCACCCTTGCCAAACAACAATAATCAACCGTTGAAGAATCTACACTGTGTTGGAAGAGGAAGTCCAGAAGACACGAGTCATTAGGGTCCGAGCCTTGTCGGTTGCTGTGGTGAATCGATGAGCTATCTACGTTTTCTCTCCACTGCTTAATTATTAGCTTATATTTCCAGTCTTGCCCTGCGTGGCTTAATAATGTAAGTCGGTCATAAGATCATACACTTAGCTATATCAATAAATGAGCTACTATTTCTATTATCGTTGAGTATGATGTGATATGTACCGATGTTGAGCTGTGTGTACTAGCGTTGATCCTGGGACTAGTGCGGTAAACACAGTGGGTTCGAATCAGTGGATTCGGGTCCTTACAATATCCCCAAAACAAGGAAAGAGTGAAGGCACCGCTTGTTACTCTAGAGCATAGGACTGTAGCCAAATGGCTAGGTATGCAAGTGTATATCCAGTCCATCAGGATTGAGTCCTAGACTTGATGCTGGTGTTCACTAATTTTATGAGTATACACACATATGCATGTTTAGTGGAAAAGCGTGTGCCTGCGCTCTGCAAGACATGTTGTGCCTTCGATAAATTCCTAAAGTGTGTAGAGGATGTCCACACATGTGTGTGAGCATAGGTTGGTGAATGTGGTGTGTGTTACGTGTGTGTCTACCTTGTACTCTACCGAAAAAAACAATCCACGCTACCTTAGCTCATCACTATTGTATCCGTCATCAGTGCATGTAACATTCAAATTTTTGTCCTACGAAAATCTTTTGTATAGTTTAGCCCTTCAAAAATTTTCACCAATTTTATTGCTAATTAAAATTTAATACGGGACTTTCCTAAATCAAAAACAATTTAATGTGATTAAACCGTAAGTGACCAATTGTCAAAGTTATTTTATATGAGTTCCTTGTGCTTGGAAATATTTTTTAGACTTTTCGGACAATTTTTGAAAGTATTTGCTATTTTATTTGTGTTCTTTTGCATTTATTTTTGTATTTTTTAAAAATAAAATCTAACTTAAAAAGTTGGAAATGCCTTTGGGTCAAATCCCTACCTATCGACACATTCTCTCCCTTGGCCGAGTCCACCAGCCCATCCACGCATAGCCCGCGCCTTAGCCTATCTCCATTCCCAGTCTAGCTCGCCAGCCACGTCTGTGTTGTGCCGCTGGCAAGTGAGGCCCACCTGTCAGGCACTGTTCGTTGTCTCTGGGCCGAACTCCGCCTTCACTCCGAATATGCAGCCCTATCCGCACTGATTTCCTTATCTTACGTGCCATTTCTCCGATATAAAACCCATTGCCAGCCCTCGAGGACGCATACCTAGACATGACACCCTCGAAACCCTAACCTAGCACCTTGAATCTGCCACTGTTAATGTAGACCGAGCACACCAAAGTCTATCACCACTGTTGGAGCTAAACCAAAGCTCTCTATCGTGGTTTTTCACCACCGCTGATAAGTCCCGTCACTCTTGGACCCCACCACCATGATCGCCTTACCTTCCTCTACCCCTCCATGGTCTCGATTTCCACCAGTAGTCACTAGATCTGTGTGTTTGCTATAACCCTAGCATGTCGCCACTTCGGGTTCGTCATTGGTCAACTCCAGTAACCATTGGTCCCCGCGTCGCCACCATCGAATTTGCCGTCATCCCCACTTCCGATTGTGGTACTTCGAGTCACCTAGAATGTCGTCGTTCGCTAGCGTAGCCACCCGCTGGCAATGCATCGTCGTCCCCTGTCGCTCGCGACAATAGTCGAGTCGACATCAGTCAGATCATTGTGTACACTAAAGTGGCCACCACATCGATGCTGCACAAGCATCACATGTGCCGAGCTAGCCACGCAAGCCCTAGCCATGTTAGTGCCATATCACTACCACATAAGCACAGTCTAGACTAGTCGGTGGACTTGGTCTACCGTGGACCGCGTCTATGACATGTTGGTCCCACATGTAAATGTATCGGTTATTTCCCTAAATTATGGAAAAATAAAAAGATTCCAAAAATTCCCTCGATCTCACATGTTAGTCTCATAGCAAATAATATTCTTAGAATATTCTATTTCTCTCTCAATTTCTAGTATTTTCTTATTCGATAAATCTTTTGAGGGCCCGTTCTCCTTCATACGAACTCTGATTTAGTCCATTCAAGTTTCTAAATTCATATAAAATTGATCCCTACATTATCGTATATTTATTTTTATTTTTGATTTTTTTGCCTCTGCTTTGTATTTATTTGCTTTTCATCGCCCATTTTGTGTAGATGTTAAAGTGTAGGGTTCGTTCGAAGGAGAAGAGTTGGCTCAAAATCAAAACCAGGACCTATTACAAGGCAAGTTGTAATTTCATCTTGTTGAACTCAGTTTTATAGAAGTTATTTTATTTCAAATTATTGCATGCTAGTTCAAATTTGTCAACTGTTTAATTATTTTGGGACTAGTTATCCAACCTATTGGAACTATGCCTACCTTGTCGCTTGTTACACCTACCTTGTCATTGTTATGTTATAATCATTTGTTAATTATTAATTGGTCATAAATATCGAACCAATATGGGTTGGTTTAGAACATTACTAGTGTGCTTATCCATGCAACGGGCTATTAATATCATTTTGACGTTGCAAATTCAAACATGACTAATTGATTATATAATATTTTTATGAAAAGGGTGTATTATGTGTTGTCACACGATAAGAAGATGTTGATGGCATGTTGACAAGGATTAAAGCCCATGTTTTATTTGGGCTTACAATGGTTAAAAGTCATGCTCTATTGTTTGGGCCCGCAACTCATAAAGAAAAGTCTATAAAGAAGAACGAGGCCCACGTTAGCCAATTAGTTAGTGTAACATCCCAAAATTTGAGTTTTCAAATGTTTGAATTTGAAAATGAACCATTTGCATTCTTCTTGAATTAGTCCAAGCTTAATTTGAACTTTCCATTAAATAAAATATTTAATTTGACTAAACTATTCATCAAACAAAAGATTTCCAGTTTTAGTTGGGTTCATTGTGCTTCAAGGAATTTTTCTGTATTTTTAGAGATTTTGTTGAATTTATTTGCTATTTATTTGAATTTATTTGCTATTATTTGAATTTCTAGCAATTTCTTAATTTGTGAAATGTTTTTATTTTCTAAAATGCCCTTCGGGCCGAATCTCCCGCGGCCCATCCCATTTCTCCACTCGGCCCGTTCCTATTCTTCTCTCGGCCCTTTTTGCACGGCCCGCTCCGCCCGTCCTTTCCCCGCTCCGCAGCCCACTCCGCCAGCCCACGCGCCACCGCCGTCGGATCCGTGCACGTGTGGTCCGGATCAGGCCACGTCACCTGCGAATGCCGGCCATCCGATTTGTGACACGCGTGTGGTCCAGATGCCTCCGCGTCGCCCCGTGTCGCCGCCCTAACCCTAGCCGAGTCTGTGTTGGCGTCGTTCTTGGCATCCGTGCAGCGTCAGCTACACGCCTCCCCAAGCCTATTTAAGTGCCGCCAACCCCCTCCCGAGACTCTCCTTGCTGCGTCGCACCCGTCGCCCCCTTCATTGTCGCCCGAGACACTGCTGTCGCCGAGATCTCCCTCGCCGAAGTTCCTTCGCCACCTGAGAGCTTCTCCGCCGTTATCTGGCCTCTCCGGTCCTCCTCCACTGCTGCCGCTTGCGTGTTTGAGTTCATCGCGAAGCCCTCTTCCAGATCCCCGCCATCTCGCGCCCGATCCAGTCGACCTCCACCGCATCCAGTGCCTTCTTCCTAGGCTCCCGTAGGTTGCACCGCCGCCCTAGCCGTCGACCTGCCCCGCCGATCCGTGGCCATCCGATTGGCAACGTGCGCTCTAGATCGCGCCACGTTGCGGTCGCCACATCCTCGATTCTCTGTCGTCCGATTCCGCGCCGCCGTCGGATGCGCGACGCGTGGCCTTCCGCGTGGCCGTCCGCGACGGCGCTGCGTGTCACGCTGTCGGTGCCGCGTCAGCGCCACCTCAGCCGAGCCGCCGCGTCAGCCCTAGCCTCTATACCCGTGAACCCGGTCCACCGTGAACCAGCGCAGATCTGTAGACTTGGTCTATAGACCGTGGGTCCCGCATGTCAATGAAATAAGGATTTTCTGATTTATTTTTATTTTGGGAAATTGATTGCTGACGTCAGCGTTGCGCAACAAATCGATTTTTCAATAGAAAAATAAATCGGGAAAGTTGGATTTTCTGATTTTCAGCCTTTTTCTCTGAATTCAATCTTTCGGAGGCTCGTTCTCTTTCATACGAACTCCGATTGAGGCGATTCGAATTTCTAAATTTTTATAAAATCAAGCTCTATCTTACAGAGCCATTTATTTCCAGTTTTGAGCTTGTTTGCATCTCTTTTTTGTATTTATTTAGTTTTATTGCTTTCTTTTCCGGTAGACGCTAATTCTGAGGGAGCAAACAGAGACTTCGAAGACCAAGACTCAACACTAGATCAGCAAGGCAAGTCGTAACCTTTGATCATATTGAACCTATGTTTGCAAAAGTACTTTGCTTTGTTCAATTGCATGCTATTTCTGTACAATGATTATTTGCTGGGAATAGCTATATACCTAGTTGACATTATGCCACCTTGATTATTGGGATGACATGTATCCATTGTTAAACCTAGGTTGGGACATTACTAGTTGGATATAATCATACTACCAACATTGGGTTATCGTAGCTATGCTTAGTTGTACGATAGGATTCATATCACATGTTGAATAATGTTAATCTTGACTTAAAGAGATATTGAATTGTGGCCGATAGCCACTATTGTAAAATTTGTTGTACTATGGCAGGGTTGCCATTGGTCTTGGTTGAACGAATTGTTTTCTCTCAGGCAAGTGATCGCGTAGTAAAGGGGGTGCTTTCTAGCACATTGGGATGTGGATGTCTTGCCTGAGACAACTTAAGGATTTAATCTTGTGCGCCATTGAACTGGGCCTAACCATACTACCACAAGTCTGGTATGGGACGGACCTAGCTGATTAATTTGCAATGTCTAGCCTTGAGTACTGCCAATTGGTGGTATGGGTTTCGAGATGGACGGGTAGATTCGCAAGACGCAAGAGAGGGCCCTGCGGGGCAATAAGAACTCTCCCTAGACAAAAAAGAAATCCACCTGCTTTTCTTCACCTCTGGTTGGGTGTAAGTAAGAATGACCTAGCAAGTTTCATCACATCAAAATTGGTTCCATGAGTTTGCTTATTGCGCCCGGCCACTCAAGATCCTCTTTCCCTCTAGTGATTGATTCAGATCGAAGCTCCTTGGTTCTTCATCAAGAGCACTCTCTCTCTATTCGAAACCATTGTGTCGGTGTTGATCATCCGATGAGTTCAAAACCTCTGATCAGCTCAAGTCTCCCTAGTAATCATTCCTTTTACCGATGTTCTTTCTACCTTGAGAAAGGGCACCTTTTCACCGAATGCATTAATACTATCAGATGCAAAGTATGTTTTCGCTATGGTCATATTCTCGAGCAATGTCTTATCTTGGGGAGACTCACTTCAAAAATCTAGAGACTGGTTACCAAATATAACCTTCTCTTGGCCCACCATCAGTAAGTTCGGCAAGACCCTGAGTTGGTTCCAAGAAACTCTTTGTCTTCAATTTCTAACTCTCACTTCTCTCTCTAGTATCTTGTTCTCTTATGAATCTCACCAGCAACTTCTCCCTCAAACTTCATCAATGGCAGATTTCCAGATTGTAGAACTCGATCGTTTCATTCCTGAGGGATTGCAAGTTGACAATGGCGAAAACTTCTGTCGGGACCGCACAGATGTCTTTGCCGGGCCACCCAAATCCCATAAAGACTTGGCTTTCGCAATCATGGAACCTCAGCCACAATGTGAAGAGCTTCAACAAATGTTGGTCGAGGTCTGGGACTTCATTGTGCAGATTCTCAGGGTATGAGTCATCTCTTGCTGCCATCATCCTTTCGGTGTTGGCTTGTTCCAATTTGCTTCAAGCATGCGTAGAGACATTATGGTGATAGTGGGTCCATAACAATTTGGGCCAAATCATTCCTTGCATTTTCTTAAACATGATGAGGGTCCCAATTGGAGAAATGCATCTTTTACCCGACTTGGGTGGGTGATGTTCTTGGGATTTCCTCAAATGATCAGGAAGAGTGATTTGTAAGATCCTGGCATAAGATACAATCTCTATTCCTCACTGCCTGGTAATCAAGAAGGGCAATACATTAGGTGGACAAGCTGAATCCTGGACAGTTCAGGTGTTCATCCTAAACACAGTCCTCCTAGACATTTCCCCGCCTATGAGGAGCCACCAATGTATTTTCATGCCAACAACATTAATCAAGATGACCTCAATCATCCCGAGGACAACCAGAAAATCCAACCTCCAAACAATCAGCACGTCCTCCCTTAGCCCGATAATTACCTTGAGTGGGATCAATGGATTTAGGCTCCCTTCGTGAGCCTAGGAGGCAATGAGGATCAGGCATCAATGTCCCTCCCTACTGATGCCAAATTTGCTTTTCATCAGATAGCGAGTCAACTGCGCAAGCATCGCCCCCTCAGGGTATCTCGCTCGTGCAACCCATGGATAACCACAATAATGTCTTCATCGTCATAGTGCTAGTTCCTCAATGTCACCTACCATCCCTGGGTGCTCAATTGCAACAGATTCTGCAACAAATGTGGAATTATCTGATGTTCTGGTAGATTCCTCATGGAACTATTGAAAAGGGCTATCTGGTTTCTTTGGGTCTAGTGTGTACTGACTTCTCGGGATACATACCAAAGAGATCATGGACTATGGCCTTCGACCCGGCAATACTAATACCTTTCTAGTCCTCAAGCCTACCACCTCTTCATCTTGAAAATCACCTCTGCAAAAAGAGCACGGTCAAGATTCTGGAGATAGATGAATCCAGTTTTGCTAATCAAATGGATGCAGCCCATGAAGATTCCAACACCAATACAGACTCAACCTCAGCTTTGTGGCTGCCCTGTTTCCCCTCAGACGATCCTAGTGGTCACACCAACAACAATAATGGCTTCAAAGAGCAAAACATCAATTTTTGCTCAACTGCTAAGATGTAGCCCAAGACTTAGTGCCTTACATGGTGGCCTCAAACTAGACCAGTTGTCCCGTGGTAAGCATCAAAAAGGGAAAATCGCCCAGAGACCAACTAGCAGTGTCATAGCTCAAGGAAACAAGAAGGACCTCAGCCTAATTATGCAACAATCTTCTGTCCCTCCAAAATTGCCAATTCACTTGATCCAGCAATGGGTCATGGACCTATGTGGAGTGCCTTCTTCGGAGGTAACTGCAGGCAAGCTCTCCAAGGACAATAATGATGATGGGGTAAGCCCTTCTATTCGCCAAGAATAGTTGGAGAAGCTCTGCTTAGGAGCCACCCTTCTTTTGTTCTCTTTTAATTTCTAAAGTCTTTTGGTTCCTTATCCGCTCAAAAACTGTTGTCCGTTATTACTGTTTACTGTTACATACTCTTAACCATAGTCTCTACTATCTGGCCTCAAATATCATCGACGCCTCTTATATGATTAGGTCCATGCATTGTAATGATATCCTAATGACTTCGGTTCGTATCAGCCTCACGATCCTAACTCTGGCAATTAGGAGTTTCTCTTTTATTCTTGCCCTCAACCTCCATGCCACACCCACAGAGAAACAGGAACATTTTATGCTGGAATGTCCAGGGGATGAACTCAAATGAAAAGCTGAGAGCTATCAAAGCTAAGGTGCAAGAAAGTAAATGCTCAATTTTTTGCCTCCAGGAAACAAAAAAAAAGAAAACATTCAACATTCTTTCCTAAAATCATTCTTGCCATAGACATGTTTGCATTCTCTCTGTCCTTTGGGAACTTTGGAGGTATTTTGATGGTGTAACATCCCAATTTTGGCTCTAAATAATTTTATTGCATTATATAATTTTTGGGAATTGTTGGAATTTATTTGGATTTTAAATAATATTTTTTATTTAAGTTTGTAGTAAATAATATTTAAATATATACAAAGCTTATATAAACTTTGGCCAAAAATATTTTATTTGAGTTCTAAATGTCTCAAAGTAATTTTTAGAATTTTTAAGATTTTTTTACTATTTATTTAGGGCTAATTGAATTTCTAGAATGAATTTTATTTTGTGGTTTGGCTTTGGGCCAAATTTCTGCCGGCCCATTCCTATTTGGCCTTTCTCCCTATGTGGCTAGCCCAATCTGCCAGATTCACCCGACCTGTCTGTCAGCCTAGCTCAGTTCGTCGAAGCCCAACCGCCGGCCCATCCTAAACCCTAGCGCCGCTGTGCTCACTTAGGACTCTGACTACATGTCGTCGCCACATTCGAGAGGAGTCCGGCAAGGACACATTGCTTGGGGATATAAAAGCCGATTGAGTCCCGCATCTTGCTCCTCAGTTTATTCCCCACCTTTTGCCCTAACCGCTCAATTTATTCCCCACCTTTTGCCCTAACCGCTAGAGCCTGTGTCTTCGCCGAGTCGCCATAATCGCTCGTTGGTGTTCCAAGCCTCGCCACCTCCTTCTTTCGCTGGGATCTCTCTCCTCGACGCATCTCCATTGAAGCCAAGACCAGATTTGAGTTCACTGCGTCAAGCTATTTCAGATCCACCGAGTCTCATCGCTGGAGAGTCACCAAAACATCATGGGCCATGTCTTCGTCCCCAAGTCCGTTGAAAAGTGTCATCATAAAGTTCTCCCCGGTACCCTAGCCGCCATGTCTGACATGGCAGCTAGGTGAACGCCACGTGTGCACCATGTGTCGATCGTGTCAGCATTGATCCCCATGTGTCGCTTCCATCGACAGTTAGATCATTAAGCCACATCAGCCGGTGAACGGGTTCACCTGTCAGTCGCTGAAGCTTTGTGAGTTGGGTCCATGGTAGACCAGTGCTATCGCGTGGACATGGTTCGTGAACCGAGGACCACATGTTAGCCTTTGAGGATTTTCTAGATTTATTTTTTATTCGGGAAAATAGATCACTGACATCAGCGTGGCATCATAAATCTATTTTTCAGTACAAAATTAAATCGGGGAATTTGAATTTATTCTCTTTATGGTATTTTCTTTTATTTGAATCTTTCAAGAGCTCGTTCTTATTCATAGGGGCTCCGATTGAGGCAATTCAAATTTTTAAAAATTTGTAAATTCAAGATCTATTTAGTGATGAATTTTATTTGAGTTTTAAAGAGTTTTTGCTGTCTAGTTTGTATTTATTTGGTGTTTCTCTCTCGATTCACGTAGACTTTGAAGTGCCCGGATCGTTCGAGAGTGCAGCGTTGACTTAAGATTAAGGTCTAGATCAAGAACAAGAGCTTTTTCAAGGGAAGTTATGCTTTGATCATGTTGAACCTAGATTTAAAAATGCTATGTTGTTTTAATCTACTGCTTGTTATTTTATACTTAGAATTGTTTTCAATTAATTTGGGATATTAGCTATTCAACCCAATTGGATTATACCTAACTTGTCATTTGTATGTCATGATTATTTGTCACCCTAGGATAGATAATTATTAGTTGGCTGCTAATAGATGCCAACGTGGGTTGGTTAGATCATGCTTAGTTTGCTTTGCCATGCCACGTATAACTATTGTCTTCTAAAAGTGCAAATTAAATTTGACTAATGGAATATGGAATATATTTATGAAAGGGTATGTCATGTGTTGTCACACAATGATGTAGAGTAGTTGATGGCATGTGTTGCACGATGATCAATTAAGGTGGTAAATGATTTAGACTAGGGTAAGTGGCAAAAGGCTATGTGTCATGATGGGCTTGTGTAGATTGGGTTGATATGTGAGTGAAAGTGAGATGATTTCTATGAGTAATTGGAAGTCTTGCCTCGGTCAATTAAGGACTTAACCTTGCAAGCTATTAAACTGGGATAATCATGCAACCACATATCTGTTATGAGTTAAAACTAAGTTAGTAAGTCACCTAGTCTTGACATGTGATACCTCAGGTGGAAGACCAAACTGTGTGTGCGGTCAGGGCAGGGTGTGTGTGTGCAGTTGCCTCACATCTTGAACAAGGATTGTTCCTCATCCAAAGATAAGTCCCTCCTATTCTTCTGCTCTGTTTGAGGAAATGAATAGCGAGTTCAGGCTTATCGAGAGGGTCTATGTTCGGATAAAGATTCCGAAAGGTTTTGTTATGATCTTCTTAGTCACACGTTGATGGATACATGTAATGGACGATAGTGTAAGATTGATCATATCTTGTGGGTAAAGTTTATAACCTCTGCAGAGTGTAAATCTATTCAGATAGCTGTGTCCCTGGTTATGGACAATGCTAGGGAATTTCAGTCAAGGGTTAGATTTTTATGAAACAAAACTTAGGAAGGGAGGCTGTGTGCCATTAGAAGCAATGGAAACTGATAAGGGCTATGTGCTAGTTTATTATGGAGAAATACCTGAAAGTTACTTATCATGTTATTTGTTATACTATCATTTCAATCTATTTACTGTATTCACTTGTAAATGCTACTTTATTGTAAAACAACCATGTTAACCATTCATTTGGAATAACCCATGCCACAATAAAATCATTAGTTGAAGAAGAGTCATCACTTGCTCTGGAGACATACTAGGAGGAAGCGAATTTCTAGGGTGCGAACTTTGCCAGTTGCCTGTGGCATATTGATGGGTTATTTACTATATTTTTTGTTCTGCTGTAGTTTTATCTATTATAGTTTGAAACCTATGTGGCATAATCATATAAAGTCGATCATAAGGTCAATCAACTGTCTTATATCCAATATAATGAAGCATTTTATTATGTTTTCGCTATGTATGATTGTGATATTCATCTATGTTGTCACTTTGTGCACTAGCGTGATCTTGGACTAGTACGTTATACACAGAGGATCCAGATTTGCATATTCGGTTCCCAACAAACGGCTTGGTCTAGCTCTACTACACTGGAACAGTTATCTTTCAAGGTTTTTTTGCCATTACAATCAACTTCATTTCCAATCACAAAGCTCGGCCCTAGGCTCTCACCAACATTTATGGCCCCTATGCAAGGCCAAGAAGAGACGAGTTTGCTGCTTGGTTTTCTCAGTTAAACCTCTCCCAAAATTTGAAATAGATTTTTGTGGGGATTTCAACTTCATTCGATTGGTTCAGAACAGAAATAAGCCTGGTGGCAATATCCAAGACATCATGTTATTTAACAGCATTATCAGTGTTTTAGGCCTAATTGAAGTACCCCTCAAAGGTCGTAGTTTCACCTGGAGTAATATGCAGGAAGACTTATTGTTACAACAATTGGATTGGTTTTTCACCTCTCCGGACTAGACCTCAACTTACCCTAATACCATAGTTGTTGCCTTGGCCAAGACCATCTCGGACCACTTTCCCTGTCTTATCAGCATTGAGACAAATATTCCTAAGTCCGACCTGTCCAGATTTGAAAACTTTTGGATCAATCATTCGGGTTTCATAGAACTGGTGCAACACTCTTGGAAATGCAGGTTCATCGTTCGGATGCAGCTAGTGCCCTCAGCGCAAAGCTTAAAGATCTAAGAAGACACTTAAAAGGATGGAGTAAACACATCTCTCACCTTTCAGATAGGATGGAGTAAACACCTCTCTCACCTTTCTGATCTCATCAAAAAACTGTAATGCAGTCATCCTCTTATTGGATGATTTGGAAGAGAGAAGGAAACTTTTCCACATGGAGCACAACTTCAGGTTTATAATCAAGAATCATCGCTAGGCTGCTATAGTACAAACAGCTGTACTGGAGAAAAAGAAGCCCTGTATGCTAGATGAAATTGGGAGACAAAAACACAAAATTCTTTCACTCTGTGGCAATAGAAAGATATAGAAAAAATAAGATCACTCACCTTCATATGGAGGACAGAAGCATTTTTACCGACCATCATGTTAAAGCAGCTTTCCTTTGGACATCCTTCAGAGACAAAATGGATGTTTCAACTCAACCAACCATGCACTTTGACTTATATGAGCTAGTCGTACCTGCAAATTGCTTGGATTCAATTGACCTACCGTTCACAAAAGAAGAAATTGACAGTGTGATACGATTACTCCCTGTGGACAAAGCTCCAAGCCCAGATGGTTTTAATAGAATGTTCATAACAAATATTGGCATTTCATCGCGGTTGACTTCTATTCCCTTCGTAATGAATTCTATTCAGTGGACCTCAATGTCTAGAGTATAAATGGCTCCCTCATTGTGTTGCTTCCAAAGAAACCGTCACCTCAAACGGTCAATGATTACATGCCAATTTCTCTACTAAATTCGAATATAAAACTAATCACAAAGATCTTGGCAAATAGGTTATAGAACGTCATTCTACAACTAGTTCACCAGAACTAATATGGCTTTCTCAAGACCAGAACAATTCAATACTTCCTAGCCTAGGCCTTTGAATACGTTCACCAGTAAGCAAAGTGAAAATAAAATAATTATCATTAAACTAAACTTTGAAAAGGCCTTTGACACAATTGAACATTCGGTTATTATTTCCATGATGACACAAAAAAGATTTCTCCAGAGATGGATCAAGTAGATTCAAAAAATCCTTTCATCTGCCTATTCTTCCATTCTTCTAAATGGAGTACCGGGCAAGCAATTCCAATGCAAAAGGGGAGTAAGACAGGGAGACCCTTTATCTCCACTTCTTTTTTCTGGCTGTGAACCTGCTTCAATCCATAGTGAACAAAGCTGCTAAACAAGGTCTCATTTAGTTCCCCATTCCAGTGCAGGGGTTTTTAGAATATCCCATAGTTCAATACACGGATGATACTCTCCTGATTATGCTACCATTCTAGCAAATACTTTCGGATGTACCAAAGGAAAAATGCCTTACTACTAAAACCACATACACATAGCTCTACAAGGTTTGGATCCTTCTGGTGGAGAGAAATTATGAAGATGGTGGTTCAATTTTGTGGCATAGCAACCACTACCATTGGTTCCAGAATAAAGGTCAGTTTTTGGAAAGACCTATGGAACAATCATCTGCCCTACCTCAAAGTTCCGACTCTTTATACCTATGCTAAGGATGAGGATATCTCTGTGTCATCCTTCTTTCATGACACTTAAAAGTTCAAGCTCTATTAAGTTGGTTTTGGTGTTAATGACAAATCTAATATTGAGATTAACTCTTTTGATAATCATAATATTGATTAGTCTCAATTGTTAATTAATGACAAATCTTTTATGAGACTAACTCTTTTGTTGAGCTTAACTCTTATTAGTCTCTTTTGGATGAAAAAGATGGAAATATCAAAGGTATGCATTCGAGTTCATATTATTATATTTTGTTGCATTCTTTGATGTCAAATATGTTATGATTTTATTGATAAATCTAAATATGAGACTAACTCTTTTATTGAGTATATCTTTGATTAGTCTCATCTCATTGAAAAATGGAAAACCCAAGGTATGCACTCGTATTCATTTTACGATATCTTAATGCATATTTTGGATTCAGGTTAAAGGATGAACTCTACCATTATTTAGACCTCAAGATGTGCATTAATGTTTCAACTCCATATATAAATGAATGCACACATTTAGGGGAAGTTCATGCTTAATATTGAAGTTTCAAAGTATTGATCTAATTCATCTTTCTATATCAAGGATCATTACTTTGAAACAACCCCTTGAGTATATTTAACTTGTGTAGTTGTAGTATACTCATGGCAATATATGATAAACTCAAAAGCAATCAAAAATTGAATATATGCATATTGATTCAAGTTCAATTATTTGTACGCATACATCTAACGGAGTTTATTATGTAATTAATGGTCTTAAGAGTGTTGATCCCTTTCCACCACTCCATATAAATTGGATCATTACTTTTAGATTCCATCGAATTGAGAATATGAAACTTGTGTAGTTAATATATACTCATGACAATTTAAATACAATTTAAATTGTGTTCGGTCGCCATTCAATCAACAAAGAACTAATCATGTGTTGATCGTTCACTTTGTTGATCCTAGGGCAATCGAAAGTTCTTGAGTATATGAAGCATTAGTTGCATTAGTATACTCAAGACACAATTAATCTTTCAATCATTTATCTTTGGGTTGTGGTCAATCATCAAAGGAAAAGATCAAAAGATCTTGGGAGCATCCATTATGTGTTAATGGAGTGTAATGATGATTGAGACAACCATGTGTTTTGGACTAACACTTTCAATAAGTTTGAAATAGGTTAAGTGCAAGGTTGAGATGGATGAACGGGACAAGGATGTCATCATGTGTTGATGAGCATCAAGAGAGGATCCCGAAGCTAAGACAAGGGGAGTTCATCATATGTTGATGAACAAGACGAAGATCCCGACTTGGAGAGAAGATGGAAATCATAAAAGCTCCAAGTGGATGTGCTAGAGGCAAAGGTATAACTAGCTAGGACTAATAATGTGTTCCTAGTCTTTTACCGGTCTCGGTGTTTGGATGGGAGACCGGGTTGCTAGTTAGGTGCTGTACTATTAAGGGGGGTTAAGTATTTTAGCTTGAGCTTCATCATGTATTGATGAACTCAATCCGGTTCACTCTAGCTCACTCTCTATTTGGTTCTTGCATGAGCTAAGTATTTGCATGTGTTGCAAATAAGAGAGCTCATGCTCGCTTCTTATTGAATCTTAATCGATTTGGTTTTTGCATGGAGTTATGAATTTGCATGTGTTGAAAAGGGGATAGCTCATATAATTTGGTTTATGTGGTTTTTTGTATGGAGCTAAGTTTTGCATGTGTTGCAAAAGGTGAGAGATTATGCATCGGTATTTTAGCTTGTGATTTGATCATGTGTTGATCATCACAAGGCTAAGTAAAGTTTATGATCTTTCTATTTGCATATGTGTTTTGCAAATAATCTAGAGGTTATGGTTTTGATCCTAGAGCATGTGTTGGCATTTGCAAATGTGTTTTGCAAAGTGTCGGGATCATGTATTGATCCTTACATGGCTAGAGGATTGATCTCATGGGTTCTCGGTTTATTTGCAAATGTGTTTTGCAAATTATTTTGATCATGAGTTGATCACCAAATGGCATAAGATTTGATCTTATTGACTCTTACTAGCTTGTAGTCACGCTCTTGATCAAGTCCATGTGAGAGATTTCGAGGAAATCAGATTTTAGACTTGAATGACTACATTAAAGTATTTATTTTTGTGATATTTAAAAATATCAATTGTTGCTTAAATCTTGAAAATAGGTGAAGATTTTAGCCCTCGTGATAAGCTTCGCATAGAATCAAAAATCACCTAAATCGGAGTTCGGAGTAAAAAGTTACGAGCGTTTTAGTGGCTGGACCAGTGGTAGCACCGCCCCTAGTAGGGCGGGCGGTGTAAAAAGTCCAGAATGCATGTTTTTAGCCCGAGAAAAAGAAAATGGCCCGGTGCTACCGCTCGAAGCCTGGTAGCACCAGATTGGTCTAGAGACCGGTGCTACCGGCCCTAGTAGGGCAGTAACATCGGGTTTACTGCACTTTTTGACCATTTTTGCCCCCAACGGCTAGTTTTCTTTGGGGAGGCTATAAAAGGAGCTTTGGGGCTAGCATTTGAGTGTTGCTAACCTTGGAGAAGGTTTGTGGGAGTTGTGTGCAAGTGTTGCTCTCTTCTATTTAGTTTTTGAGCTAAGAGTGAGCCCTATTTGCATGTGTTGCATTTAGGAGAGGATTAAGATGCTCTTGTGCATGTGTTGCACTCGGTGATCACCCTTGTGCATGTGTTGCACTTGGTGAGGATCAAGCTAGAGGGCTTGACTTGTTACTCTTGGTGTTTGCCGACACCTAGACGGCGTGTGGAGGCGTCGTGCGTAGTGACCTTCTCAAGGAGATTGTGAGAAGGCCCGGCAAAGTTGTGAAGATCGGAGCTCGCCTACCCGGAGGGGGAAAGAGCTACCACTAGTGAAATCGAGGTGGGTGCTCAATTCGTGGAGCCGGTCCAAAGAGGTTTGGGTTAGCCTCAACGTGGATTAGGGGAGACTGGCAAGTCTCCGAACACCACGGTAAAACATCGGTGTGTCTCTTTGTGTTTTCTTTCAATTCTCTATTTATATTGTTGAAATTTATATTCCTAGAATTAAATTGCTTGATTGTCCTTAGAATTATATATTCTTGAGTAGAGACCTAATTAGCTAGTAAACTTAGTGAGCCTAGTTGATATAGGCTTTAAATTGTCAAAACCTTAGTTTATCGCTTCCGCATCTATTATCATTTAGGTTTTGACATAAGGGCACTTAGACGAGACTTTAATCATAGAAGAAATTTTTATAGTCGCCTATTCACCCCCCTCTAGTCGGCATCCTCGATCTTACAATACTAATTGGGTAAATCACTTCAATCTACCTCTTTCGACCCAAGCTTATGCGGAACTTCAGGAACTTCAAACCGTTCTACAAGATTTCAATTCTTCTCCGATGGTAAATGACCAGTGGACATACATCTAGGGACACTCTTCTTATGTGTCCCAGAAATATTATTCACATCTTTTCTGACCCATCTCTGCCCCGACCCCCCTCAAATGGATTTGGAAGACCAGATGTGTTCCCAAGTTGTGTGTCTTCGCTTGGCTATTCCTTCAAGATCGCTTAAACACAAAAACAATGTTGATCCGGAGAGGATGGTACACAGGGCATGAAACTTATTGTAGTCTTTGTCTTCAAACGGAGGAGGAAACGACTAGACATCTATTCTTTACTTGTGACTTCAGTAAGGAGTGTTGGCACATGCTTGGCATTCAATGGGACCTTTCGGTCGATATTTTCCCGATGATTGAAGCTGCAAAACAGAACTGTGCTCATCGGTTTTTCATGGAAATTTTCATTTTAGGCTCGTGGCATATTTGGAAGCAGCGCATCAGAAAGATCTTCAGTCAAATTGATGAGTTCATTCAGGACTAGAAAGCAGACTTCATTGATAATGTTAGGTTGCACCTGGTCAGGATCAAAACGGCTATTAGACCCTCATAGTTTCTTGGCTTAATGCTGTTTAATGCCTTTCAGTCTCAACTTTGTCCCCTGCTATAGCTTCTTGGAAGCAGACTTCATTGATGATGTCAGGTTCCTAATTCTTCCTACTTCTCTCTCTTTCTTTATGCTTTGTTCTTCAAACTTTGTTTCCTACTTTTCTTAATTAATTTTCCACGGTAGGGTCCTCTCCTACTGTTTCCTGGTAAAAAAAAACACATAATGAAGGGCCTAGATCCTTTAATCCACTTCTTTGGTGATTGATGACAACCCAATTGCAAATAATTGAATTTAAATCAATATGAGTATATTACAACTACAAAAGCTTTATATACTCAAAGGATATGTTTTAAAGTAAAGATCTTCAATATTTATAGAAAAGAGAAAGGGATTAATAATAATGAAACATATCCTTTACTTTGACAAGGTTTCATTAGCACGTCACATCACCACAACGCACCCACACACCAACTAAATAATTTTTGTGGACCCTTACGCATTTTCTATAATTCTCGTTTTTTGGAAAAAAAAGGATTTTGGAAGGCTGTGGTCTTTTCACATAAAACAGCAAAATAAATAAATTCTAGTATTTTCGGTGTTGTTTTTACAAAAAAAATATTTCCAGGGGGCTCTGTGTAAAAAAACCTGTTTTTCGGAGCCTTTCCGCATAAAACAGTGAAATAAATAACTCATAGATTTTTCGGAGGTGTTTTTGCAAAAAAAAAAGGAATTTCCAAGAGCCTTTTTGAAATCCAACTTTTTTCAAGTTTTGTCGGAGGTGTTTTTGCAGAAAAAAGGAATTTTCAAGGGCTCCACTTCAACGCACCCACGCACCAACAGAATAATTTTTGTCGACCCTGCCGCATTTTCTATAATTCTCGTTATTTTTTTGGGAAAAAAAGGATTTTGGACGACCGTAGTCTTTTCGCATAACTCAACGAAATAAATAAATTATAGTTTTTTCGATGGTGTTTTTGCAAAGAATAAAAGGATTTCCAAGGGGCTCTGCTTAAAAAAATTTGTTTTTCGGGGTTTTTTCACATAAAACAGTGAAATAAATAACTTCTAGATTTTTCGAAGGTGTTTTTGCAAAAAAAAAGAGAGGAATTTCCAGGAGCCTTTTTTGAAATCCTAGTTTTTTCGGAGGTATTTTTGTAGGAAAAATGGATTTTCTAGGGGCCTTTGTGCAAAAAATTTTTATCAGGGGCCTTTTCGCATAAAATAGCGAAAAAACATTTTCTAATCTTTTGGAGGTGTTTTCGCAAAAAACCAACGCCAGGCGCGCTCGAGCGCCGCGTGTCCAGGCCACGCGTCGGCAAGAAAAATTCACACTCACGCGCGCGCTGCCAGGGCTCAAATGCGGGGTGCGAGGCTGAGCGCGAACGAACCCACCGCTGCGCCGCGTATCCAGCTGTGAAAATAAACGGCGATAAATTACATAAGCTGAGCAAGCAGCTGAGTCACGCGGGCGACATGGCTCAATGTTGAGCCAATCGTACGCCCAGACGAGCGTTTTGCTGTTCACACGCTCGACGTGGCGCTTGGACATGCGGCCACGTGCTCAAAACACGACGCGGCACGCCCAGCAGTCGGGAAAACTTCCAGCCTCATATACGGTAGTATGTCCACACTAAAGAAAAAAAGAAACGAAAGGCAGGCTGACATTGGATTGAAGATTGATGACTATTGACATTGATATTTCACACTGAACAGACACATTTTAGTGAAGACTTTGAAAGAAACAGTACCAACATGAGTACTCCCAATTCAAGCTTGTCTAAAGTTTCGATATAACCTGACTTAAAAAAAAGATACAATGTACTTTTCTAAAGGATAACAATGTTCCAGCCATACTAACTACTAACCAGTGAAATCCATCTAATCTAAAGTAAAGGTGAAAATTTTATGGACCATGAACACGCGTTTTAACCAAGGATTAAAATGTCGCCGAAATTTCGCGAGATCTTGCTGAGATCTCGGTTTCCGGACGTGGACGAATTTTGAAATGCCGGCCGGAGTAAAAAAAATAAAAAAATTTAAATTGCTACAGTAATTTCGGAAATCTCACCAAGATCTCTCTTTTTTTTATGGTTTTTGACTCCTTTTGACAGGATTTGGTCCAATAACCCTTAAGAAAGTCATCTCCTATGAAATTTTGTTGAAAAACTGAATTTTTGAGATATTTTTTAAAAATTGCAGAAATACTATCAGATTTTTATAAACTTTTATATGATTTATCATGATGTGAAAAATTTATGGTACCATTCTACGAAGTGTAGGATCATACTAAATTTTTTTCAAAATAATTAAACTTCATTTGTTATCTTCAAAAATTTAAAAACAGAATGAACATAATTAGGACAGTAAAATTGTTAAAATTTTATAGAAACATTAATGATATATCAGGACCATCCACAAAAAATTTCAAAGTTTTCTAACGTGGTTTGTACTATTGTTCATTTGATTGAAGTTTGCTGGTAAGGCTTTTATCAGGATAGTAGCACTGTCCGAATTTTTATGGGAATATTAGTGATGCATCATAACCATGCAAAAAAAAGTCCAAATTTTCTAACGTGGTTTGTTTCATTTTTCATTCGGTTCAAACTTGTCGGTCAGAATTTTATCATGACAGTAGAAATGTTTGAATTTTTAAAAATTCCTCAGAATGGATAATCATTTGAAATTTTTATGGGAACATCACTGATGTGTCAGAAACCTACAAAAAAA
Source organism: Otatea glauca (assembly GCA_036346275.1). Taxonomy (NCBI): domain Eukaryota; kingdom Viridiplantae; phylum Streptophyta; class Magnoliopsida; order Poales; family Poaceae; genus Otatea; species Otatea glauca. The sequence continues at coordinate 36,997,630 of CM070715.1, read as the reverse complement.
TTTGAAAAGTTTTCAACGTTGTTTGAGCCACTTTTCGCTCGATGCAATTTTGCCGAGATCTCGGCAAAACCAGCCGAAATTTCAGTTTTCTCAGTAGAAAAAAAATCTGGATTTGAATTTTTGTTTTTGTATTTTGTGTAGGATTCATCCAAAATTTCTAAATCTCGCCGAGATTTCGTTCCCCGGCCATAGATGAAATTTGGAGCGAAAATGAGATTTCAATCCTTGGTTTTAACTACTGAACGTGCTCACGTGTGTAGGTGAAGGTGCCATTGAAACCCGGCATTTTTTTTCTGTTTAGTCATCCGCCTGTCCAACATATGAAATGAATGAAGAGTGGTATACTCATTGGAGCTTGTGTCGACAAAAGAAAAGCAAGCTCAGGCCTGTACGATGTACATGCCAAAACTTCTGAAGGCAAGGAACAACTCAATAACTCACCCATTATGAAAACAACGTTGTGTTGGCCTGAAGTTGTATTTTCTGTAATGGAGCATTATTAGATGTATGTTTTGATGGACAACATTTCATTTGTGTTAAAAAAAACCGTAGCATCAGTTTAAATAGATAGAATATAATGTGCAAAGAGAGAAAAGAAACCTAGGAGAAAATAATTTACCTACGTTGCTATACGTGTGAAGTTGTCTCTACAAAAACACCTGCATAAAAAAAGATGCATAATCCTTACTATTATAAAGGAAGGTAATAGTGGTAGTTCATCTACTATCCCACTGTTATCTCCTCTCATAAAGCAAGGTGCCGATGTATGGGTTCAGCCTGTAGGTTTACTGGATGTGAAGCAATTGAGAGAACACGGAGTAAAACTTGCTGACTTTCTAACAAACTGTGCACAGAACATAGGGCAAAAATTCCTACCTTCCTAATGAATTGGCTGATGTTAGTTGTATTGAACAATATATCAAGGGTTTATTAAATTTTGTGAAGGATCGAGATAGCGATCAGAGGGGGGTGAATGATCCCAGAATAAAATTTTCCCCCACAAAAAGATCCAATCAAGAACCTCACTTCATTGAAGCAAAGTGGAGAACACAAAATTCCGAAAAAATTTAGCAGTGGGCGGCACTACCGCAAATTAGGCCGGTAGTGCTAGATAAACAGTAACCCAGCACTATCGGGGGCACTGTAGCGGTACTTCCAGAGGTACTGTAGGTACGGTAAAATCAGCACAGGAATAGTAAAATCAGCCTGGCTTCGAAATGAAAATCCGATGAATCTTTTGATCGGCTGATCCAAACTTAATGAAACTTTGTAGACACCTTCCTATGGATATCAGGAACCTATTCCATCCTTCAATTGCAAGGATTGATATCAAAGTTCTGACCTTTTTCCAATTTGAGGAAGAGTGCACAAGAACGGGTTCAAAAGCAAAAACTTGGTCCTCAGCTAGCTCGTGGGTTCTTGATGATCAAGATGATCCTAGATGGCTTCCCACATGTCATAGCAAGCTAGAACACAAGACAAGAATACAAAAACCGGATCTTCCAAGAATGATCATCTAAAGAGCAAAAGATCGGTTCTTGCAAGGAAGAACACAAGATTTGCCTAGATGATTGGGATATAGTCTGAAGAAGACTCATCCATCAATCATACATACTCAGCACAAGATCTACAAGCATTTAGAAGGAGGGAAGGCAAATCCAAATGTGCGGAAAGTAAATTACAAGAATGTAAATTGCAAAATTTAAAGACTTAATTTAAGGCATAATGTAAATGCAAAAAGTAAATTCAGAATTAAGAAAATTAGTTTTTTATTTCTGGAAGGGTGGTTTACAAAGCTATACAACAAAGTGGGCAAAGCTCAAAGGAACACAAATACCTCAAAACCTTCAAGAGGAGGAAGGCTACCCATACCCTTCTATTTACACTATGCTTGAGTCATCCTCCACCCTTGGATGAGTTCCTTCTACCCTAAGGACCACCATCAAGGGCTAGGATTAACACTAACTCATACATGGGCTAACCCAAAACACCCAATACATTCATCGTGTTTCCTTGCATGGCACGACTCTCTAACCTATATAAGTGTTCTAAGACCCCTCCCACGCACACCTAATCCCCAGAGCACCTCCCAAACCCTAAAAACCGTAGCCATCCTCTACCCGTGCGCCGCCCTCGTGGGCCAAAATTGGCGTTGTGTTCCCCATCGTTCCGGTGAGTTTTTCTGAAATCCTCTAACTTCATCTCATGCCTTATGGTCTAATCTACCTCTTCACCAAATTTGGTGTAGTTTCATCCACAAAATCAAAAGTTATGGCCGTTCTAATCTCTAATCTTGTCGTCGCCTGTTCTCCTTCGTTTTTGCGAATTTGACCGTGAAATTTTTACTGTAGACTCATCTTGATGTCCTCTACACGTTTCTCACCCTAACTCAAGGTTTTGTCTGAGGGATTTCTGCAGAAAATTCAATCTTCCCCGATCAGACTGCGTTCGTACAGCTAAAAATTTCCTCGTGCGTTCCCTATTGATCCAGAAGGTAAAACTCCAATAATTTCATGGCATATTGTGCCTTAGGGTCCCAGATAGCTCTCTGTAAAATTTGGTTAGGTTTCATCCATTATTTTAATAGTTATGACCGTTTGATCTATTAGCTTTAGCAGCCGTTCTTTGGTAGTTTGTGATCTGTCCATTAGGTTGCCGCCAAATCCGCTTATACCGTTGAGCTCGTCTCGCCGTGTTCTACGTGGTGCTCACTTCCCCTTTGTTGTTCCATCAACCAAAAATTTTAATATTCGTTAGCCGCCGCCTTTCGTTAGTGCCGCGCGCCGTCTTTTGCCGCCAACCATCTTAGTTCGCCTTGGTCGTGTCATCATGTCTAGTAGGCCATCATTCTCCGGTTTGCCCATCTTTAGAGTTCATTTGGTCTTCGATTGCCATCAATGTTATATTCTAGAATCTACCCGTCGTCTTCGATCTAGTCCCTTTCATTATCGGATCTTGTTTCGGTTAGCCACCCTTGATAATCTTTTATCGCAGAGCCAACCCTACCTATCCTATCCCTATACCAAGTGAATCTATCCGCGAGTCATTCCTCTCAAACCCTAACTTAACCTTGGGTCCAATATGTCGTTGTTGATGCATCATGTCATGTAAACCTCGCAACTCGCAGATCGAATCGCATGAATGTCGACCCCACTTGTCCATATCCTATTCTTGAAAATCTAATCTGCCATCGACCTAGAAGTCATTCATGGACTTGGTCGATAGACCATTGGCCATATGTCATATCCCTGTGCCATATCTAACCTATTAATCTATCTTTCTTTTGTTTGACTGTGCATCTGTTTAGTCAACAAAAGTCAACATTGAGCATCAGTTTAGTTCATTGCGAACTAACGTATCTTTATGGACCCGGTTTATAGATCGAGAGTCCATATGTCATTGTCTATCCAATCAAGATAATAACTTTAGAAGAAATATTCTTTGGAATATTATTCTTTCTTTCTCAGTTATCAGTCTTTTCCTTTTCGGTGTATTCCGAAAGCTCGTTCTCTTTTGTCTAATCTCTGATCTAATCCATTCAAGTTCCTAAATTCATCTAAGCCTTTGTGATCCAAAACTATCCGTTCTCAATTTGGATTTATTTGATTTATCTTTTGAGTTGGTTTGTATTTGTTTCTTCTTTAATCGTTAGACGCATCGTCCGAAAGTTGTTCTAAGGAGCTGAAGATCAAGAAGGTAAAGATTGAAGATCGAAGATCAAGAATCAAAGATAAAGAGTAAAGAACAGTAAAAATCGCAAGGGACAGGCAAGTTGTGCTTTGATCATGTTGAACCCTTGTTTATAAAGATGCTATATTGTTTTACCTATTGCATATTATTTCAAGTACATATTGTTTCACATTAAATTGGGATCTAGTTAATCTACCAAATTGATCTATACCCTACCTTGCCATTGTATGCCATGATCTAATTGTCACCCTAGGATGGTTAATTATTAGTTGGTTAATATTGATAATCAACATGGGTTGGTTAGACCGTCGTAGATTGCTTAGCCATACCATGTCATCACATGTGTTGAATCATCACTGATTAATCTTGACTAATGGAATATGGAACAATGTTATGAACTTGTGTGTCATGTGCGGTCACACAATGAGATTGCGTTGTGGTGACGAGTGGATGTCACGCAACGATGTTGACTTGTTGATAGCATGTGGTGCTTGGTAATCAACTGGGGTGGTAATGATTTAGATTGGGGCAAGTGGCGAGGGGCAGTGTGCCAAGGTGGGTCAGATTTGGCAGAGGGTATGTGGAAGTCTTACTCTAGCCACCCTAAGGACTTAACCTTGCGAGTCTTTGACCTGAGTTAATCATGCAACCACATGTCTGGAATGGGACAACCTAGCTGACTAATTTGTAAAGTCTAGATTTCGGTACTGTCGTGGTGATTAGTGAGTTCCAGGATTTGGGTAAACTCACATGGCGCAAGAGGGGGGCCCTGGATGTGGTAACTAGTCCCACCAGTGTTGAATCCTTAGCGAGCAGTACTGGGTCTAGATGGAGCATTGTAAAGGCTTTGTCATGATTACCCTGCAGGCACACCAAAGGAAGTGGGCTAATAGCTTGGCAACAAGGGACGATCATGTCGTGTGGGTAAAGCACATAACCTCTGCAGAGTGTAAGATCTATTCGAATAGTTGTGCTTGCTGTATTGAGCAATGCTCGGGAATTACAGTCAAGGGTTACACTTTTGTTAAACAAAACTTATTGGGATGGCAGAATACCATGGAAAGTGGAAATTGACTTAGGATTAGAAACTTGGTTTACTTCAGAAATGCTGAATCTATCTATTACTGTTATTTGTTTTACAGTCTTTACAATCCATTTATTGTATTTGTTCATAAATGCTGCTTATTGCAAAATAGCCATAATAGCCTTTTCCTTTGGAATAAGCCTTACATATAGTTACATAGAATTGCATTCTGTGCACAACTTGTTGAGTACTTTATGTACTCACCCCCTTGCAACACACAAAATCATCAGTTGAGGAGAAGACTACAACTTCGAAGGAGGAGAAGTTCCACGAGGAGGCGAATATCTAGGAGTTGAACCTTGTCAGTTGCCTGTGGCATATTGATGGGATTCGTCGACGTTCTTCATTCCGCTGTTGTTTATTTATTTTGAGTTAAAGCTACCAAGGCCTCACAAGTGTAAGTATGACCTTAAGGTCGTTCAATAGTTCTATATTAATAGATGAAGTCTTTATTTATTATTCCGTTGTGTATGATTGTGATATTTCATCTATGTTGAGACTGTGTGCACTAGCGTGATCCTGGACTAGTGCTAAATACACAGAGGGTCCGGATTTGCATATTCGGATCCCGACAGAGGTGGTATCAGAGCATCAATCTTCGCTGCACGGGCGCGTGTGGGACAGGGGCGCGGGCATATGGCGCATGGTGCATGTGGGCCCGGAGTGGCCACATGGCATGGCATATGTGCCGGCACTGGACGCACGGCCATGTACCGAGGGGTGGTTCTGGGTATCTGCCGTGTATACGGTGTGCTGCCGAGGGCGTCAGTCCTTAAGGGGGGTGAGTGTAATACCCCGGCCTGTTAATGTGAAGGCACATGTGGCCCATCTGGAGTGGTGGTGGGATTAGTCTCACATTGCTTGCACAAAGTGAGTTATAGTAGTATATAATATCTGTTGGGTCCAAACATAGCACCTCTGGGTTAACCCTTTTACACGAAGCGAGGACGAAAATGCAAGTGGGGTGCTATGCAAGCGTAGGTCCGCCCTACGGTAGGCTCGACTTTGAGCCAATTTGGGCCAGGGTGTTACATTGTACTTGGTGGAGCTCAAGCTAGAGGGCTTGGCTTGTTACTCTTGGTGTTTGCATACCTAGACGGCGTGTGGAGGCGTTGTGCGCGGTGACCTTCTCAAGGAGATTGTGAGAAGGCCTGTCAAAGTTGTGAAGGTTGGAGCTCACCTACCCGGAGGGAGAAAGAGCTACCACTAGTGAAATCGAGGCGGGTGCTCAATTCGTGGAGCCGGTCCAAAGTGGTTTGGGCTTGCCTCAACATGGATTAGGGGAAACCGGCAAGTCTCTGAACACCACGGTAAAACATCGGTGTGTCTCTTTATGTTTGCTTGCAATTCTCTATTTACATTGTTGCAATTTATATTCCTAGAATTAAATTGTTTGATTGTCTTTAGGATTGTACATCCTTGAGTAAAGACATAATTAGTCAATACACTTAGTAAGCCTAGTTGATTTAGGTTTAAATTGTCAAAACCTTAGTTTATCGCTTCCATATTGATTATTGTTTAGATTTTGACATAGAGATCAATAGAGCGTGTATTTAGTGAGAAGAATTTTTAAAACCGCCTATTCACCCCTCTCTAGTTGGCATACTCGATCTTACAGATGAGCAGAAGTACCAGTTACAGGAACAAAAGACTGAATTCTAGCGTCTCTCTGAAGCTCAACTCTCACAAATCCAGAAGCAGCACCTCTAGAAGGTCTGGGAGCTGGAGCCGGGTTGGTCCGCCGAAGTGCAAAGGCCAGACCATCCCACTAGCGCTGCCTAAACCTCCTACTGGTAGAAGTAAAATCAGGTCGCTGATATCCGCCTCGATGGGAAAACGAGGAATATCAAGAGGACGACCGAAACTCTGACCACGAACAGCTCCAAGACCAAAACCAGAAGGAACAATATGAAAACCAAGTCTTGGACACTGTCCAAAAATAGGAGACACTCTATCCTATCTAGAAGCTGTGAGTGCCTTAGGAGCACTCCGAGTTTGAGGATAACCTTGAATACCTCTAAGAACACGAATACGCTCTTGACGTGCTATCTTGGAACTCTTGAAGCAAAATTCAGCTAAATGTCAATCCTTCTGATAGAAGGTGCATGAGTATTTTTCCTTGCTAGAGGCTAAAGCAGTAGGAGGGGTAACCTTCTCACCAATGATCTCATGTCCTATGCCAGCTGAAACACTGTGATGCTAGATTAGGAAGCAACCACAATCTCTCCACACTTGGAAGCACGTACAATGGTGGGAGGATGTGCTCGAACATGCTCCATATAGTCAAATCGTAGACCCTGATTGAATCTGTTGATTTTAGATTAGTCTAGAATGAGATTGAGCTTCTTGCCTCCAACAAACTTCTCAAGAGTGCTCATAAGATACTCACACTCCTAGAAGAGAGGCATATGAAGAACAGGGGGAAGAAGAAGATGAAAAATCAGAAGAGGAAGAATGAATAGCATGTGCATATCTCTCCATATGCACGACTGCCTCAATTTTGTGGGCCTCACAAGAAATGCACTCAATATTTCTAATACTAGCATTCTAGGCCTCTAGCTTCTTCCTAAGCTCATCATAGATTCTACCCATGCCCCCCTCAATCTCAGCACATCGTAAGCAAGCTTCTTGTGATTTAGCTAGTAGGTCCCTAGCAAGTTCAGCACACTTGACATTCAAAGCAACATTGTCAAGTTTCAGTTGCCTAAAGCCCTCATATGAACTAACTGGTCCTTAGAAGCAAATTGTTCAAGTTCTTCATTTCTAACAGAAAGCTTTCTAAGGTGAACAGTTATGGCATCAATCTCAGCTAGCAACTTAGGGCAATTATCACAAGAAGCACATGTAGGAGCATGAAGAAGACTAGCATCAACAGAAATAGCATTAGTAGTACTCAAGCTAGCATTCTTTACTCTAAGAACCTCAACATCAGAAAGCACACTATCAGCATACAAGGTCCTTATGTTCTCCAACTCCACATGCAAGGCCTCGCACAAAGAGCAGTCATCAGCGTCACGGGAGGGCCTAGATCAAAATGAAGCAAGCTCCTATGACAGACTACCTACCTCCTTCTCTAACTCTGAGCACGTAGCTTTAGCTCTAGCATGAAATGTCCGTAACTTACAGAAAGCGTTATTGAGCTCGTCATAGGTAGGTACCTCATCATACTCGCTGTAAAGGTCGTCGTTGCTAATTTCGTTCTCATCCGCCATGAAGCACATGCCGGTGAAGTTGTCTTCACCCTTGGTCTTCTCTTGCAGATCATCCTCTCCATCATCGCTCCAAGTCTCGGGTTCAGAGAAGGAGATGTCATCAAGTGCGGCGAGGACGTGGTGGAAGAGCTTCTTGTTCTTGGCGATGTTGCGGTACTTCTTCTCACGCGCGGGGTCTTGAGCTGGAGCCTTCTTGTTGCGGTTCTTGTCAGTGTAGTCGTTCTTTCCCAAACTATCGGAGTCATTCTTGCCCTTCTCCAGCCTGGGGCAGTTTGCCTGAATATGGTTGGGGCCACCACACTCGAAGCAAGTGATGTATCCTCCTGTCTTTCTCTCTCACCCTCTTGTATGCATGAGAGAACTTTCTGGCTAAGAAGTCAAGCTCAGTTTCTAGAAACCTCTCCAGATGCTCATCTCACAAAGAGCTGAGAAGGAAACACCAAGAGAAATCTCAGAAGTAGTGGGATCAGTGACCAAGGCTATCGACTGTGACTTCGTCTTACAAGAGACAATGTCAATCGCATAAGTCTAGAGTCAGGAACAAAGCCTATCAAGAATCAGAGTTGACAAGTATGTGATATCTTTGATGGAGGTCACCTTCATCTCCCAAAAATGGAGGTCGAGTGGTTCCCTCATGGTAGGCATGGAGGGTCACCCAGATCTGGTGAGCATATCGCAGATGAGAGATCTTGTTATACTCACTACGGCTAAGGCCTTGTATGAGGATATTCCTTGCCTTAGCATTTACCTCAACATCAGCCATATTTGTGACATTGACGTTCTCATCGACAGAAACCTCATAAGAGAGCTTCACCTTCTGCCAGATCATGAAGCCCTGAGCAGTGATGTATGACTCCATCCTGGATTTCCAAAAAGGATAATCCACCCTAGAGAATATTGAAGCCTTACTGGAATACTTGTTCGTCATCATGGTTCTTGAGACAAGTCAAGATCTAAAAAGAGCAAAACCGGGCTCTGATACCAATTGAAGGACCCGTGACGGTCAGAGGGGGTGAATGATCACAAAACAAATTTTACCCCTAAAGAAACCAACCAAAACAACCCTAGATCAAAGAAGTGCGAAAAAATGAATTTTATGAGAAAATCACCTCTGGGGCAGCACTACGACCATGCAAAATCAGTACTATCGATGAATAGTAAAATCAAGCAATGAACAGTAAAATCATTACGATTTCAAAACCAAAATCGGTGTATCTTTTGATCGACCGATCCAAATCCCATGAAACTTTGTATGCACCTTCCTATGGGTGTTTGGAACCTATTCCAACCTTCAATCATAAAGATTGATGTAAAGTTCCAATCTTTTTTGAATTTAGTGAAATTTGCACCAAAACATGGTCAAATACAAAAACTTCACCCTAGATTTGCTCGTGGGGATCTGATGATCAAGATAACCTTAGATGGTCTCCCACATGTCACAACAAGCTAGAACTCCAAAGAAATTACCCTCAAACTTGCAAGATCAAGATCTACCTCAAATAATTCATTCTCAAGCTAAAAACCGGTTTCTTGATAAATCTCTTTATGATCATGTGAGAGCTTACCTAGATGATTGGGATATGATTCATAGAGGATACATCCATCAATCACTCATCCTTGGCAACACAAGATCAAGAGAAGTAGAAACCAAACAAGAAAGATTAAAAACTCAAGAAGAGGAAAGATCAAAACAAGAGGTAAACTTGAGCACGAATTTTGACTTCATTCGGATTAAGAAGGTTGATTACAAAGCCTCTCACCTAAGGATAAAGCTCCCAAGGAGGACTCACACCCACACAAGAAAACCAAAATCTTGTGAAAACCCTAAACCTAGAGTCTCGAGGCTTCAAGGCTTTCATCTCCTTATATAGAGTAGGCAACCCTAACCCTAAAACCTAGACACTCAAGTGGATACCATGCACATTTATATGGCTAGCCCGATAACCCAACACACATAACGGGTTTTATACTCATACAAGCACGCTTCTCAAAGCAACCTTCTTCATGACGCCCAATACGCTCCATGAGCTCAAATTTGCGTCCATGTCCACTTTACCTTGACCTAATCCACTTAGGCCACCGTCGTGGTTTTCCAAACTGCCTCAATCCCCGGTAATGGATAAATTACCAATTTGCCCTACGATCGGTCGTTTCCTTCCACTCGAAGCATCGTCCATGCTTCGTCATCCATCATGTAGTCGTAATGACTTCCCACCAAGCCTCTCACACGTTCGGACTCCCCCGAACTGTCCTCACTGGCAAACGGGCCTAAGTCACATGGTGCACCACATATCCTTATCGCTTCACCATGACGACACCGGCTTCTTTGACCGTTCTGGACTTCATCTCCTCCTTGATCCTAGTCCCGGTCCATGCCGTTGCCCATCATGTCCATCACCAATGCTTCACGCTCCGGCTCCTTGTCTTTCCGGCTCACAACCACTTCCTAGTCTCGGTCATCTTCCGACGTCGCTTGATCGTTCTGGATCTCAGCTCTCCTAGCCTAGTTTCGGTCTCCTCCACCTCACCATGATCTAGCACTGAAGTGCTGCAACCAACATAGATAAGCAAACACGTTACGTAGCACTATTCGCAAAGATATGCAATAAACATTACATAAACACAATTTTCAGTTCATAGAATCTCACTCTGAAAAATAACTACCGCTAACTAGGGACCGGTAGTACCGCCCCTTAGGGCCGGTAGTACCGCCCCTCAGGGCCGATAGTACCGCCGGCCGGTACTATCGCCATGTAATGGCTGGTAGTGCTTCTCGGTCAGTACTACCGTCCCCTAAGGCGGTAGTACCAATTTCCCTGAGACCCAAAAAATTAACTTTCTAGAAAATAACTACCGCCAACCTAGGCCCAGTAGTACCGCCCCCCAATGCCTGTAGTGCTGCCCACCCTGACTGCATCTCAAATTGCTCCAAATTTAAAGCAAATTCAAATCAAACTCGGCCTTGAGCACCACAAGCTCAAACAAAATCAATTACTCATCACTCACATAGGTAGACCTCACATGGTTTTTCAACTTAGTTCACAATTTTGATCGGCAGGCTGCAACTCATAGTGAATGGTGGATGATTGTCTCAACTGTAGAAGGATGTACTACGGTTAGCATGGCTGCTACAAAAGTTTACAAAATTTAAAGCAAAATGATTATTATTAGAGTTTTGTATCAGTATGAAAGATTAGATATGGATGTACATTTGAATATTAAAAATGAGGGGCAAGTCTTCGATTTTGATTTATTTTTTAGGTTAATGTATTTTTGCCCCACCAAATATTAACTGTTTTGCTTTAATATTCGTAAATGTTTTCTGAAACAGGTGTACCGAAGCACACCCCCGTGAATAAACAGATAGCATATTTCCTTCTTTTTCTTCTTACTGGACTAGTTGCCGATAAGAATTGTGCGGTTCGTTCTCGCTATTTAGAAGAAACTAGTATAGTGCCCTGTCTTCCGATTTTCTTTTCCCAACACGTAATATATGGTCTTTTCCTTTTCTAGAACATTTGTTTCCTTTTCCTTAATTCCAGGATATTTGTTTCCTTTTCCTTGAGATGATGCTGGAGGTGGGAGAGATCTGTTGTGGGCCACAGGGATGAGTTAGACACATTAAACAATGGCCATCGGATGTGGGTGAGTAAAGCTGAGGAAAGATCTAAGAGGTTAATTTTGATGGAGGCAAGTTTCTAGGGACGTTTCGCTGGGTGCATGAAGGTTGGGCTATCTCTAGTGGGGTGCATTATTTGGGGTGGACGTAGAAAAGAATGCTTAAGTGCATTATAAAAGGGTATAGATTATATCTATATGAAATATTGTATGTTTAAATTTAGCCATCAAAATATCATTACCGGATATTATATTTGCTGCCAAGGAATTTTGAGCCATACCTACAAATGTTTTGTTTGGACGTCCACAAACGTCTTCAAATGACATAAAATGTTTTGGGTAGAGAGGAAAATCAACTAATACTTTAGAAGGTTCAACTATTGTACGTCTCGTTAGCAAGCACTCATAAGAGTTTCGAATGCTCCGAAACTGAACTTCCTCACAGTTAGGCTGGAATTGCACACGATGAATGATGTACTTACGACCTTCATTAAGTGCTAAGTTAAACCTATGAACATTACTGTCCCTGGCAATAGCTTCTATTTTGGAACCCTATTAAGTTTAAAATAAACCATGTTAGCTAACATAAAAAATAAATTTTATAGGGGTTGAATTACCGTTGGACTTACAGTCTCATCTATTAAGATCAATCGAAGCAAATCACCGTTATGTTCAATAGGAAATTTGACATCTACTAAAACACAAATGCTCCAACACATGTCTATATCAGCGAATTCAATGTTGTCGAACTCCTTGAATCTAAAAAAATGAAGCATATGTAAACATTTGGTCTACTTTTAATTAAATGGAAGAGATAGTTAAGTAAAACTCACGTAGGCACCACAGAGCTTTCAGAAAACAACACTAACATTCTCTTTTGTGTTCGATTAATTGGTGCCATTGAGCTGAAAAACGTTACAATGTTACAAAATATTTTTAATAATGGTGACAGGAGCATTTTCCACATTCCATAAATCACATTACATTTTTTGTGTTTCTCATGCAGTATACATTTAAGGAAAGCAACATTTAAAATGATCATTGCCCAACGAGTACATCAGACAAAAAATTAGGGCATCAAACCATGCGGCTGTGTTTTGTCTTAGGGCACAGTAAAACGATGCAGATTTGCAGGCTTTCTTTGCATATATCTGCGTTTGTCTTAAGCCCGGTGTAAGTGCATTGTATAGTGCGATATGTTATGTTCTTTTTAGAGAAATGTGATCTTGCAATGATAAAAAAAGATTGAAAGATTTGGTAGGCCTGTTTGGATTAACTAACTTGCTCTGACTATTTGAGAGTGGTTTACCTTTGGAATGCAGATGAATGAACAGACACATATAATCATCAAATTACTTATTGGTGTCCTATGAGTGCTAATCAAGAATGAATCAATCGCTAATAAATATCAACCGATTGTGGAAACATGAGAGTCATATCTAGAAAACAACAAAAAAATGCCACACATAACAGATCTTCTGATAATATCTCACCAACTTTCCTTAAGTAAAACAAACTAAAAAATTAGGAAATTATACTCATGATTCCAGCATGTTTATCAAGAAGTAAGCAGGCACTATAATAATTTACTAACAACACACCCTATGGAATTTCGGGACAAACCTGTTAACTCACAGGTGCAATCGGTTGATATTCCCAAGGCAGGAGATTTTCTGTTGCAATAGTAAAGATCTAAACAGCATTGGCATGTTAAAAGACAATCAAGTAATGAATCAATCGCTAATGAATATCAACCGATTGTGGAAACATGAGACTCATATCTAAAAAACAACAAAAAAATGCCACACATTGATCTTCTCATTTAATTGATAAGCGGGTGTACTACCGTCGTAGTGTTAGCACAGGCACCAAAAAATACGATCCAGATCTAGTTGTTACAAAAATTAATTATTTGTTAATCACACATTATTCGCTATCAGAACAGTGTTCGATTCAATTGTTCCAATTTGATAAACAGTATTTACCTATTTAACTCTTTTTTTTTACCTTTTTATGGATTTTGCTCGAATGCTGCCCCAAATTGACTATCTGAGATTTTCAGCAGTTTTTTCAATAACTTGAGATGTGCATGGGGATTTGACAAAAGTGCAGATTTGTGTAATAGACAAGCCAGCAAAATCAAAGCCTCAGAATACCATCAACTCTTCAATATATCACCTGTGAAAACAAGCACATTAGTGCTACAAGTTTCTTTAACAGGAATACAATTTTGCGGTGGTTGGATAATTTTCCATCCATCACAATATATTGCACAGGCCAACAAATGTAAAAAGTTAAAAGAAAAAAAGAAAAAAGGAGGGGGGTGGGAGCTTATTAGGATAGCTAAACACAAACAATAATATTGGTTAAGCAAATACAATTAATTTTGACATCTCATTCGCTTAGTCTGCATATTGTGTTAATAGAAGTATATCATGCATATCGGATTAGGGTCATTACTTATTGGAGGCATCATCTTTAAGCACATTAACAGAAAAATGAATAACCTATAAGAGCTTTCAAACTACAACTTTCTTATTAAAAAAGAAAGCTAAAATAAAGATCACCATGATCACAATGCCTTGACTGTTAGTGCAATTGTAAAATTGGAAGGCATAAAATCAAAAATTAGCAAGGCTAATCCGCAGCATCATAAATTTTGAACTATTTATGTACAAAGTGTAAATGCATTTGTGACTAACAAATTCCCAATTTTCCTCCCAATGCATTTGTGACTAACAAATTAGTGATGCTGCCCAACTTATGAGCCATGGCGAAGCATCATCCTGATCTTATCATGTGGAGGGGTTGGCATCTCAGATGCTTACTACTGCAAGGAGTGTACACAGCAGGAGAAAGACAGAGATGGATGCCCCAAGGTTGTCAACCTTGGAAGCGCCAAGACAGATCTCTTTTATGAGCGTAAGAAGTATGGTTTTAAGAAGAGATGATCAAGATGGTGGGTTTGTCGGGTTCTTATTGGTCTCATTTGTGTGTTTTGTCACACCGATATCATGGGTAGTTTGTTCAGGTAATGAATTCACACTAATATGAGAATACACCCTGTTGTGGTATGTAATAACTATTTCTATCGCATGGTGAAATGTCCATAACCACAAAACAATTAGAAGTTTACGTCTAGGGAGATGACCGTGATCTGTTTGCTACAGACAAGCTATTCCACTATGTACTTACCATATGAGTTAAACCCCATATTAGAACAATTATAAAAATACATACCACACAGTGCAAATACATGTGAAAATCATCTAGACAAAGTGTATAGCATAATTTACTTATGTGCATAACAAATATATTGGAAATTGGACAAGCTAAAGATAATGCATTAACAAGCCCAGTACATCTACTCTTGACAAGATTCTCATATCAACCGTATATTCGGACTTAATAACCAATTAAGGTAATATACATTGGCTACTGGCAAGAACTGTTGTAGTAAACTTGTAGCCAGCATATAAGCCTAACAATCTGTACTTTACTTGTGCAAGAAA
This sequence comes from Otatea glauca, assembly GCA_036346275.1. Taxonomy (NCBI): domain Eukaryota; kingdom Viridiplantae; phylum Streptophyta; class Magnoliopsida; order Poales; family Poaceae; genus Otatea; species Otatea glauca. The sequence goes on along the minus strand of CM070715.1, from coordinate 36,982,514 downwards.
TCCTGGCATTCAAAAACAAAAGCAGGCGTAAGCTAATTTGCTTCAAAAATCTACACACAAAAAATTGGTAACATATCAACCATCAGCTCAAAAATCCAGATCTAGTTGTTACAAAAATTAATTATTTGTTAATCACACACTATTCGCTATCAGAACAGTGTTCGATTCAACTGTTCCAATTTGATAAACAGTATTTACCTATTTAACTCTTTTTTTTTTACCTTTTTATGGATTTTGCTCGAATGCTGCCCCAAATTGACTATCTGAGATTTTCAGCAGTTTTTTCAATAACTTGAGATGTGCACGGGGATTTGACAAAAGTGCAGATTTGTGTAATAGACAAGCCAGCAAAATCAAAGCCTCAGAATACCATCAACTCTTCAATATATCACCTGTGAAAACAAGCACATTAGTGCTACAAGTTTCTTTAACAGGAATACAATTTTGCGGTGGTTGGATAATTTTCCATCCATCACAATATATTGCACAGGCCAACAAATGTGAAAAGTTAAAAGAAAAAAAGAAAAAAGGAGGGGGTGGGGGCTTATTAGGATAGCTAAACACAAACAATAATATTGGTTAAGCAAATACAATCAATTTTGACATCTCATTCGCTTAGTGCATATTGTGTTAATGTAGTATATCATGCATATCGGATTAGGGTCATTACTTATTGGAGGCATCATCTTTAAGCACATTAACAGAAAAATGAATAACCTATAAGAGCTTTCAAACTACAACTTTCTTATTAAAAAAGAAAGCTAAAATAAAGATCACCATGATCACAATGCCTTGACTGTTAGTGCAATTGTAAAATTGGAAGGCATAAAATCAAAAATTAGCAAGGCTAATCCGCAGCGTCATAAATTTTGAACTGTTTATGTACAAAGTGTAAATGCATTTGTGACTAACAAATTCCCAATTTTCCTTGCATGCGGATCCTCCCTGAAAAATTATGTACAAAGTGTAAATGCATTTGCCAAAATGTAATAACTATTTCTATCGCATGGTTAAATGTCCATAACCACAAAACATCAATCCATGCAAGTGTATGCAGGTTTAATTGTTTGCATTTTGTGCAGTTATTGGTAGCAAACTTACATGTTCTTGAGGAATTCAGCATAACAATTTATTCAAATGCTAATTGAAGTTGCTAGCTAATTGAAGTTGCTGTCTACTTGTCTAATACTGCTAGCTGCTTGAGGGATTCAGCATAACAATTTCTTCAAATGCTGGCAAGCGACAACACGAAAGAACAGAAGAACAAAAAAGCTAACTACTGGTAAGGTGAAAAATGATAAATACCTGGCTAATGTGGCTGTGCTTTTGACTTCCTCTTCTCCACGCACTGAATGCTGAAACCGACTCTAGGGCGCTCCACCGCGGCCGCCGCCCGAATTCGCAGTCACGCAATAAGCAGCAAGAAAAGGAAGCACACCAAATCAGACGGGTTATGTACCAACCGTAAGAGAAATAAAAGGAAAAAACTCGAGAACAAACTCATCTTGACGAATCGGAGATTTGCTTCCATACGAAGAGCATCAATCAATCCAATCCGGAGATTTGCTTCCTTTGTAAGCGCGTCAATCAATCCAATCCGGAACAAACGGAAGGTAATCTGCATCGGGAGGAGATCGGGATGCGCAAGGGAAATCCGGGCGCTCGCGGGGTGGGGGTGGGCCGGTTGGAGTGGGGGCGCAGGACACCGGATCGGAAGGTATTCGCTGTCCGAGCGCATGCGCGGGAGGAGCTGGAGACGGGCTCTGGATGGAGGCGGCCTGAGCGACGGAAATGGAGCTCGCAAGGGGGGCTTAGGGCGATGGAAAAAGGAAGGAGGGGGGCACGAACGATGGAAACGATGGAAGCGAAGGGGGGGCACGGGCCGAATTGGTTTCCATCCGGGTCGCCGCGCGCGTTCGGGCCGAATTAGTTTCCATCCGGGTCGCCGGTCATTAGTACTTAATTATGGACTTAATTTCCTTAATTCGAAGATGATTAGACATACTAAATAATAGCCATCGGATGTGGGTGAGTAAAGCTGAGGAAAGATCCGAGATGTTCATTTTGAAGAATGCACATTTCTGAGGACGTTTTGCTGGGTGCACGAACGTTGGGTCATCTCTAGTGAGGTGCAATATTTCGGGTGGACATAGAAAAAAGTACTTAGGTGTATTATAAAGGGGTATAGATTAACGTGTTACATCCATTTTCACTAGAGGATTCTCTTCCGATATCGATAGCGACGATCGAAATCATTTGGCTAAGATAAGCAAGGAAAGGGAGAAGAAAAAGGTTGACAGTGATGGAGTCGTTTCGACACGGCGCGTTTGCTTTGGAATCGTGTGATTTGACTCTGGAGTTCTCTCTACGCGGGAAGAGATCAGATGTAGTTCTATTGGCACCGTAATTTAAGTAGTTCGTATAGACAGTTGGATCATTATTGGTATTGTGACTTAAGTAGTTGCGTGTGAACCGTTAGATCAAAAATAACGGTCCAGATTTTTCAAAAAATATTGTAACATCGCACTGTAACGATCACTGTTGGATAATCCGGACCAGTCGTTGACTTATCGATGATACTATGAACTAAAGACTACTTAAATTACGGTCTCTATGACTACACAGAAACCATATCCACTCTATCTATATCTGTTCTTGATTCCTTCGCGTCGCAAATACTTTGCTAGAACGAACTTAATTTATTATCTGTAAGCTTAAGACAACTAACTAGTAGGTTTTATATATCTTGAGGTTATTGTTTTACGGTGTTGGAATCTGAGGCCAGACCAGGGTTTCAAAAACCGGTGAAAACCGTTCGAAAACTGCAGTTTTCGATCTTACCGCTGCGGTTCGAGATCCAAAACCGCTCGGTAAATCGGTCTAATTTAAAAAAAATTATGCGTTGAAAACCGCTCGCAAAACCGTTTTTAAGGAACATTCAATTGGTCAGTTGGATTTCGGTGAAAACCGAACGGTTTTTCATGAAAAATCACGGTTTTCGATTTTTTTTAAAAAAATTCAAATTCTTTTATTTATTAACCCTTTGATTTCTGACGTGTTTTAAGCGGTTTTTGCGGGTTTTCGAAACACGAATTTCGAACCGATTTACAAAAAAACAGTTTTTGAAACCCTAGGCCAGACCATAGCCGCTAATGATGACAAAGTTTGGACCGCCCATACACTGGGACCGTCACATGGGATGATTTTTTTGGGGGCTATTTTAGAGTCATTTTTAAGCTAGTCTTCAGATGACCTTACACCAACTCCAGTACGTAGCTTCTATTCGTTTATACTACGCTGATCATTGTTGATTGTAATGCTACTGTATCTCTAACTAAATTGTAGGCTATTCCTTTCCTTAACGCAATATTTGGGCTATAAATTATTGGTTTGGTAAATGTTTTTGCCTTTTTTTCCTGTTTTACTATGCTATTGCGTTTTTTCTTTTCTTTGCGTGGTACAATTGCGTGTTGAATATGACTATTTTTCCATTTTCATGTCACCAAACTGAACAAATATAAATTCACTAGAAAAAGAGTTTTTTAACACAGTTGTTTTTTTTGTCAACACGGATGTAACAACCCAACTTTTGGCTTTTATTAATTTAATATTGTTATTTGTGCACTATGTGATTTTTTGGTTTTTTAAAATTTATTTGGATTTTATTTAATATTTCTTAATTAGGCTTATTATGGAAATTATTTAAATATATAAAAAGTTTAAATAAACTTTTATCAAAAATATTTTATTTGAGTTCCAAATGTCTCAAAGCATTTTCGGGAATTTTCTGATATTTTGCTTATTTTAATTTCTAGAATTATTTTTAATGAGAAAATATTTAAAAATTGATGAATAGTAGATGGGCTGAAATCCAATTGGGCCCATCCTTTTTCCCCACACAACTCGGTCCAGCCCAGCAAAAGCCCGCTCGCTGCGAAACCCTAGAAGCTCGATCGCCCGATCTTGATCGAACGACCGAGAGGAGTCCTAGCAACTCTAAGAGTTTTTGATCGTCAGATCTTGATCGATCGTGTGTGGATGATCGTGACATTTCGGAGCCCTAAGCGTTTGCGCCTGTTGGATTTGTGTCATGTGTTCGGCTGGGATTGCGCTGCGTTGCGTGGGATGGGGACCGTAGGATCGAGACACATATCGCGCTCTCAGCCATTGTCTTCGGTGAGGACTCGGATTCTGCCGCCGTCACATTTCGGGACTCTTTCGTCGTGTGGTGCATGGATGCCGAGGCAGTAAAAGGGGCATCGGGACATTCCCCCAGGTTCGCTAGGACCATGCTCATCTTTTCACCGAGTAGTTTGCGTCGAGACGCCATCGTTTGCCCAGGTGAGCTCATCGGAGTGTATTGGTTGCGCCGCTGTCGATTTTCGCAATATCTCACCGTCATCAAGTTGCTTTAGTGGCAGCTAAGCCCAGATTTGGGATCCCTGCGATGAACTTGTCCAGATCCACTGCTTCTCGAAGGAGCAGCGTTGAAACGCTGCCAGCTTTATCATTGTCTTCAACTCCGGTAAGCCATTGCCGAGCCCAGCCGATGAAAACCCCAATGCCGATCTGACGTGGCAATCGCGTTGGTGCCATGTGGATGCCATCTTAGCACCGGTGTCGACGTGTCAGCTGAGTCAGCTGAGCCACGTCATCAAAGTGTGGTCCTCACTTGTTAGTCAGTTGACGCATGAGCCGAGTCCACGGTGGACTAGAGTTTGCCTGTGGACTAAGTCCATGGACCTAGGGCTCACATGTCGCCCATATAGGAATTTTTAAGATTTATTTTAATTTTGGGAAAATAGGCTACTGACATCAGTGATGATGTCATTAATCGATTTTTCAGTATGGAAATAAATCGAGAAATTCATATTTTTCTATTTTCTGAATTTATCCTTTATTCAGATCTTTCGAGAGTCTGTTTTTCTTCATACGAGCTTCGATTGAGACGATTCAAGTTTCTAAAAATTTGTAATTTTAAGATCTATTCAATGATAAATTTTAATTAATTTTTGGATTTTGTTCTCTCTATTTTAATATTTATTTGGTGTTTTTCTCGATTCATGTAGACATCGAAGTGCCCGAAGCATTCGAAGGTGAAGAATTGATTCGAGAGCAAGGTTCAGAGCAGGAACAAGATCTTTTCTAAGACAAGTTGTGCTTTGATAATGTTGAATCCACTTTTACAAATGCTATGTTGTTTTAAGTTACTGCATGATATTTTATGCTTAGAACTATTTTTAAGCAGTTTGGAAATTAGCTATTCTACCCAATTGAATTATTCCTACCTTGTCATTTGTATGCCAGATTATTTGTCATCCTAGAATGGTTCATTATTAGTTGGTTGCTAATAGATACCAACGTAGGTTGGTTAGATCGTGTGTAGTTGCTTAGCCATGTCATATTTAACTCATGTCTTTTGAATGATCAAATCAATCATGACTAAGGGATATGGAACATGTTTACGAAAAGGTGTGTCATATTTTGTCACACAGTGACGTTGAGTTGTTGATGGCATGTGTTGTACGATAATCAACTAGCGTGCTAAATGATTTAGATGGGGCAAGTGACTGTGAGCCATGGTGGGTCTATGTGGCATTGGGTTGATATGTTGACATGTTGTTTATAAGTGAAGGTGATGTGGTTTCTATAAGTGTATTGTTGGAAGTCTTGCGTTACTCAATTAAGGACTTAACTTTGTAAGCCTTTGAATTGGGCCAAACATGCAACCACATATCTGGAATAGGACAGACTTAACTAAGTAAGCTACCGAGTCTTGACATGTGATGCCTCAGGTGGGATAACCAAACTGTGTGTGCGGTTAATAGGAAGTGTGTCGCTGTGGCCACATATCTGTCCAACGATAAGGCTTGATCCTATTTTTCTGCTCTATGTGAGGGAATGAATAGTGAGTCCGGCTTATCGGGAGGGTCAGTGTCTAGACGAAGTTTTCGAAAGGTTTTGTTATAATCTACTAGTCGCACGTCGATGGGTACGTGTTTTGGCCGACAGTATAATTTGATCATACTATGTGGTTAAAGTGTATAACCTCTACAGAGTATAAATCTATTCGGATAGCCATGTTCGCAGTATTGGATAATGCTCAGGAATTATAATCAAGTGTTAGATTTTATGAAACAAAACTTTGGAAGGGAGGCTCTGTACCATGGGAAGTATTTGAAATTGTTTAGAGCTGTGTGCCAGTTTATTCTCGAGAAATATCTGAAAGTTACTTATTATTGTTATTTATTTTACTTTCATTTCAATACATTTATTGTATTCATTTGTAAATACTGCCTTACTGCAAAATAACCATATCAACTATCCATTGGAAAAAGCCTTGCATGTAGTTATATTAGATCTGCATTTTGTGCACAACTTGTTGAGTGCTTTATGTACTCACTCTTGTCGTAACAAAATCATCAGTTGAAGAAGAATCTACGCCAGCTTTTGAGGAGGATTATCAAGAAGAGGCGAATATATAGGATGCGAGCCTTGTTAGTTGCCTGTAGTATACTAAGAGGTTTATCTACGTTTTCTTTCTACTGCAGTTTAAGTTTAATATTTATAGTTTAGCCCTGTGTGGCATAGTCACGTAAAGTCGAACATAAAATCAGTCAACAGGTTTATATTTAAGATACAAAGTCTTTTATTATGTTTTCGCTGTATATGATTATGATATTTATCTATGTTATCACTGTGTGTACTAGTGTGATTCTAGACTAGTGCAATATACACAGAAGGTCTAAATTTATATATACGGGTCTCGACAATGGATCAGAATTGATTCCATGTTTAAGGAGCTATCCAATCTAGGGCTTGACCAGTGGGACCAACACAGCTAGAAAAAGTGGTTATGAAAGTAACACCTAGCTATGGCCTATTTAGATGTGGGGATTAATATCCTATCTATACCCCTTTATAATGCACCTAACCATTCTTTTCTACGTCCACCCCAAATAATGCACCCCACTAGAGATGACCCAACCTTCATGCACCTAGTGAAACGTCCCCAGAAACTTACCTCCATCAAAATTAACCTCTCAGATCTTTCCTCAGCTTTACTCACCCACATCCGATGGCCATTGTTTAATGTGTCTAACTCATCTCTGTGGCCCACAACAGATCTCCCCCCACCTCCAGCATCATCTCAAGGAAAAGGAAACAAATATCCTGGAATTAAGGAAAATGAAACAAACGTTCTAGAAAAGGAAAAGACCATATATTACATACTGGGAAAAAAAAACCGGAAGACAAGACACTATACTAGTTTTCATCATAATTCCTTAAAATCGACCACCAGTAGTAACACAATCAAAACAAATGTTGTTTGGTGTGCGCACACTCTTCTTCGGTATATCCTATTTTCATTATTCATTCTTCTTTAAACCTCTCCCTATGCTTCCACCGATTCGAGATAAGGGTTTTTTTTTTGGCGGCCAAATTTTCTTCACTAAACGTATTTTGCTATTTCTAATTCCATTAGACTTGTTCATCTCACATTGCATCTTTATTTCCTAGATCACCGCTTGCCACTACCCATAACCTTATACCCTCCTAGCCTCTACGTGGGACTGCTTAGAAGACATGAATCACACATGAATATTAGAGGAAATCTTTCAATTCTCAAAAGAAGTTGGTTCAATTTCCTTGGGGTATGAGGGAAAAAAAACCCACATTCAGACATAGGACTTATAGTCGCCGAACTATTATCTTGAATTGCACTTGAGGTATGGTTCTTTTAACATTTCTTTTGTTCATGTGCTTGTTTTTTTAGAGCTTCTTTGTTTATGAGGATAGAGCTTCTATTTATGACACCGAAGCAACTGAAGTTAGATTTTAAAAAAGAATAATCGTAAAAAAATCACCACTATTCGAGTGCGTCACAAAAAATACCTTTTTTAAGATATGATCCACGGAGTAGATATATCATATGCTCACGTGGATTATTTCAAAGCAAACATAAACAACTTGAGATAAAAAAATGTTAAGTAGAGGAGGTAGATTTTCTTAGAATACTTGCATCTTTCCATGATCCTTGCTCCTTATGCACATGCTAGAATTATTTAACGCACAATATAAGTAGTAAAAAAATATAAAGCGAAGAAGAAAGTTTCTTTAGACGAAACCACGAATGGAAACCAAGGCAACAAGCCAACAACCAACCGGCAAACGAGCAGCACGTACAACAACGGCTTCCCCAGGAGCCCCTTGTGGGCCCTCCGCGACTTACTCCCCTCGCGGCCCCACTCGTCACTCTCACGCCCCGTCCCAATAACAAAAACCACAAAAATGAAAAAAAAAATTATAACAGAAAAAGAAAATAGAAATAGACTCTCCTCCCTCTTTGTCTCCTCCCAGTTCGTCGCTCCCTTCCTCTCCTCGCCGATTCGCGACCAAAAGCTGCGATCTTTCGGCTCCGTTCCGATCGGATCCTCCCACCGGCGTTTGACCCCGCCACCTCCGCGCCACAAGATCCCGTCTGCACCGCGCGGCGCGCCGTCTCGTGCCGTGTGGCGCCACCGCCGCTGCCAATGCCCGGCGTGCGCAGAGCTGCCGCCCCGCCCCCGCCGCCTCGCTGCGACACGGGCGCGGGGCACGATATAGGATGCTGAGACCGGCCTTTCTTGGCCTATAAGCGGATCGGGTGTTGTTGGCGCGGAGGAGTTCTTTCCCCCTTCCGTGGTGGCGGCGGCCGCGGCGCGCGTCGCCTGCTCGATCTTGGTGCTACGAGAGGCGCTTCCGCGGATTGCGATGCAATGTGGGCCGCGGTTGGGGTGGTGCCTGGTCTGATCGGTTTTGCGGTCCTTTGAGGTAATAGTCCTTGGCGACATTATTGATTCTGTATCACCGTTGCAGTGGAAGACCAAATTCAGAGTGATTTCTTAGATTAAGTGCTGAGAGGCGTGTTAGTAGCTTGTTAGTGCTGTATCTTAACGAATTAGGTAATTGGATGATGAAAATTATAGATTTTCTTAGGGGCTTATAGCATTGTTCTTTGCTATTTAGGTATCATTTATATCTTTTCTGCTTTTGGATTTAGGAAAGATATGTAGCTTTAGACAACTTGTTGTTGATATTTTTAGATTGTAGGTAAATTAGCATGTTAGATTGGCAGTATATAGATGAATTACAGAAGTTGTAGTTCTGTTATGCTCCTTCTATCAGTTCATTGAGAAAAATCTAGTTGCTTGTGTTCCGTTTTGGGCATTGTCACGGATCCAAAACATAACTTTGACCCTGGTTTATGCAACACCTAATAAAACATAATGTTATGAAAGTATTTTCCAAGACAAATCTACTCATATAATTTTCGTATGGCTAATCTTAATATTTAGAAAAATATTGTTGGTTGAATTTAAAATAGTTTGATGTCACGCATTCTAGGATGACATTCTTTCTTGTGACATTTCTGTTGCAGCCGATGAGGATGCAAATATGAGGACTTCTTTGAAGTGGTACCATTGCAGCCACCCATGGAGGCCTCAGATAAAACATTTGCTGATGTAGTTAAGCTTTTGACGTCATGGCTGCCACGTCGGTCAAATCCAGACAATGTCTCAAGGGACTTCTGGATGCCTGACCACAGTTGCCGAGTCTGTTATGACTGTGACACACAGTTCACCATATTCAACCGCAGGCATCATTGTCGTCGTTGTGGGCGCATTTTCTGTGGTAAGTGCACAGCAAATTCCATCCCAGTTTCAAGTAGCTTGGACAGAAATGCCGATGAGGGGGACAGGATTCGTGTCTGCAACTTTTGCTTCAAGCAATGGGAGCAAGAGAAAGTTGCTACTGTCAAGCAGGTGCTGCCGGTGCTCAGCCCTTCCCTGTCTGAGGCGAGTCTGTTCAGTACCAAGTCAACTATCACCATTAATAGTGTTAGCACAACAGCTGGTTCTTACTCTACTGGAAATTATCAGCATCTGGCCCGTGCTTCCAGCATTAGTCCTCCCAAAAGTTGCCAAGACAAAACCTCCCATAATATGCAAGACAGCCATGTGCCTGAGAAAAGTATGTCCACTGTTTCAAACAAAGATGACTCTTCTTCGGTCCAGTTTGGCTACTACACAAACAGGTATCCTGTATGAAACCTCACATCATATAATATTACCCAGTTAACTTATAATATAACATGCTTCGTTCAGTTAACTTATAATACAATATGCTTTGTTTTCTTTTCCTTCAATATTGTTAGTTTATTTTCAGAAAAAGGAATAACTTTGTTATTCCATTTAAGTTTGAAACTGAAAATTCATTGATTTTTTTACCTCATGTGGTATTTGAGTAATTGACAAATTATGGTACTTGGAAAATTCCCACCTCGTCATGTGACAACCTTCAGGAGTGATGATGAAGATGAAGAGTATGCTGCTTACTGCTCTGATAGGCAGGTACAACATCATCAGCACAATGACCAATACTATGGCCCAGATGAGTTTGATGAGCTTGATTCGTCCTATAATTCAACAATACCACGGACTGTTGAAGAAAATGTAGTTTCCAAGGAGGCATCCCCTCATGCGGTTGACCAAGGATTTCCCAGCACATTGCCTATCAGCGAAGTGGAGGATGAACCAGAACCTGATAATAGTTCTGAGTGCGGGGCTGCTTCGTCCATATATGCTCTGGAAAGTACTGATACAAATTCAGTGGATTTTGAGAAGAATGAACTTTTTTGGCTTCCTCCTGAACCAGAGGATGAAGAAGACGAGATGGAAGCTGAATTGTTTGACGACGATGAGCCTATAGCTGATGGTGAAAGGTGTCACATTCGATCGTCAAGTAGCTTTGGTAGTGGAGAGTTCCGAAGTAGAGACCGCTCAAGTGAAGAACATAAGAAAGTAATGAAGAATGTTGTTGATGGACATTTCAGGGCTTTGATTTCTCAGCTGTTGCAGGTGGAGAATATTTCATTACATGAAGGTGATGACATGGGTTGGTTGGAGATTGTTATTTCGGTATCATGGGAAGCTGCAAACTTCCTCAGACCAGACACAAGCCAAGGTGGTGGCATGGATCCTGGTGGATATGTCAAGGTTAAGTGCTTAGCATGTGGGCACCGCAGTGAAAGGTGAATGATCATTTTTACAGTTCATACAATAAATTCAACTAGCTACAATTGCAATCCTCGTTAACGCTGTGCCTCATGAAGCCCTGTACTGTAAATGTTTTTCCCTCTTGGGGCCTGCATCCAACTAATATAAATCCTGTTCATACTGTTTAACCATCATCTAGCATAAGGTAGAGTTGACTTTCATACTACATCGAACCTTAATACTCTACATATTATCTGAAGTCTCTATCTATTTCGTTTCAGCACTGTTGTAAAAGGAGTAGTCTGTAAGAAGAATGTCGCCCATAGGCGCATGACCTCAAGAATAGAAAAACCTCGCCTCCTTTTACTTGCAGGAGCTCTTGAGTACCATCGAGTTACAAATCAGCTGTCAAGTATTGACACTTTGCTCCAGCAGGTTCATGAACCTTTTCATGTTTCTTGTATGCAATCTTAAGCTCCCATTGATCTTATATGTATGTTTTCTCTGATATACAGGAAACAGATCACCTTAAAATGGCAGTTGCGAAGATTGTAGCTCAAAAACCTAATCTGCTTTTGGTTGAGAATACAGTTTCTCGGTATGCTCAAGATTTGCTTCTAGAAAAGAACATATCACTGGTTTTAAATATCAAGCAACCCCTCTTGCAGCGTATAGCTCGTTGCACAGGTGCTCAAATAGTTCCTTCTATTGATCTCCTACCATCTCAGAAGCTTGGTTACTGTGAGTTGTTTCATGTTGACAAATACGTTGAACATTCTGTGACTTCGGGTAATATGACTAAGAAAATGCTGAAGACCATGATGTTTTTTGAAGGATGCCCAAAGCCATTAGGTTGCACTGTAAGTGATAAACTATTTCTCTCTTATTTCTTCTGGGGTAAATGGGCTTCAACGTGCATAATTTTTTTTACATCAAGAGGCATAATGCTACTTAGAGTGATCTTAACAATAGCTTGTCTTCTGTGCTTGTGATAATAGTCTTGCTAAACAAGAAAGCGTCAAAAAAGAAACTTGGTTGAGTTGCAGAAATTTCTTACTTCTTTTCTCAGCAAGCTATATAAAAGTTCTTAACTTTTTCTTTCAGCCTCCAGTTTGTCTGCATCAAACAATGAGACATAATTGTTTCCTGAAACTTATTTGGCCCATATGATCTGCAGGTTCTGCTGAAGGGTGGTAGCATGGATGAGCTAAAGAAAATTAAACATGTGGTCCAGTATGGCATATTTGCAGCATATCATTTGGCCTTAGAAACATCTTTCCTTGCAGATGAAGGTGCCACCCTACCAGAATTTCCCTTGAAGTCTCCATTGGCTGTAGCCTTGCCAGATAAGCGATCTACTGCAGACAACTCCATTTCTACAGTGCCAGGTTTCACATTTAATATTTTCAACAGTCAGCATGCAACTAATAGTTTTGAGCACCTTGGCACAGACTCCATTATATCGTCTGACCCAGGTGGAACAGATGTGGTTGAAGCACCAGTATACAGTGAACACCTTACTTCTCAAAGTACCAACTCTCGTTCTTTTGGACCTTGGTGTGCCAATGGTGGTAGTTTTAACAACAGGAACGGTGATGAATTAGAGAAAGTCATTGCAACTGCAGCTTCTGTTTCCATATCTTCTATAGCTACATCTGGTGTACTCATGAACCATCCACATATATATTCTACTGTAGAGAAAAAGTGTATGTATTCTGGTGATTGTCATGAGGATGGTTCAACCAGGTCAGATGATAAGACAGTGACAGCAGATTCAGCCAACACAAATAATTGTTTTCATCAGAGCATGACTGAGATTAGCACTAATATCACTAGTTTTTCTAATCACAAGGAGCCATTAGAGGGTTCAAATGCTTTGGCTAATGTGAGAACCATCAATAGCAACAATGTGGTGGTAGTGCAACCTGTGCCTAGCCCCGCTGTACAAAATCAAGAAACCGGTCAAGGACAAGAGAGCACATCAAATAAGGAAGAGGTTGTGGCTTCCGACCATCAGAGAATCCTAGTCTCGTTGTCCATACGTTGTGTCTGGAAAGGAACTATTTGCGAGCGTTCCCAACTGTTACGCATCAAGTATTATGGTAACTTTGACAAACCTCTTGGAAGGTTTTTGCGTGACTACCTATTTGATCAGGTTCTTCCTCCCTCTTTCATTTCTTGTCCATGTTGTTTCTTGAACTTCTTGCTTTCCGTTCTTTACATATCTCATGGTAGTTACAATGCATTTATAGGGTTATCAGTGCCGGTCCTGCGATAAGCCACCTGAAGCTCATGTCCATTGCTACACTCATCGCCAGGGAAGTCTAACAATATCAGTTAGAAAACTTAAAGAATTTGTTTTGCCAGGAGAAAGGGATGGGAAGATTTGGATGTGGCATAGGTGTCTAAAGTGCCCCTGGAGTAATGGATTTCCACCAGCAACTCAAAGGATTGTCATGTCTGATGCTGCTTGGGGTTTGTCACTTGGTAAATTTTTAGAGCTTAGTTTTTCAAATCATGCAGCTGCAAGTAGAGTTGCTAGTTGTGGTCATTCTCTCCACAGGGACTGCCTTCGATTCTACGGGTAAGCGTCTTCAGATGTTCGCCTTTTCAGACTAGATTAACCTCAGTTAGTTTCCGTAGTCACAGTGGAAGAGTGGTTACGAGTCTCATTAAATTAGAAAAAAAATAGTGGGCATCTTTGTTTCTGACATTATTCAGCTTTTTTATACAGGTTTGGCAAAATGGTGGCTTGCTTCCGATATGCACCTATTAATGTGCATTCTGTCCATGTACCTCCTCATAAACTTGATTTTAGTCACCAGCCTTTGGATTGGATACAGAAAGAAGCAAACGAGGTGTGTATCATACTGCAATAGTAGTCTTGGTTTGCATAAAAAATGTGTCTGTTTCCGTCTTTGTCGATCTTGTCAAAATTCTTTCTCTAAATTTTAATAGATTACTATGACAAAACTGCGTAACTTTTCACTTAAATGGCTAACATGTTCACCATATTTAATAGGTTATTGACCGGGCAAAGCTTCTCTTTGATGAAATATTACGTGCTCTACACCTGATCTCTGACAAAAAGGCACACAGCAGTTCTATTAATGTGGAATGTACCAATTACATTTCTGAACTTGAAGGCATTCTTCGAAAGGAAAAGTCCGAATTCGAGGTGCGGTGCCTTATGATACAGATTTGTTGCACCATATTCATTAAATTAGAATTTAAACTTGTAACTTCAACTCTTGGAAAAGGCACACCACTACATAGCCCCCAATTTTGTGGACTTATGAGCAAATAGCCACATGCATTTGAACTGTATTACATGTATATACAGGCTTGAGAAAATCTGGCGTCTGTTGATGTACCACTCATATGTCACTGATAAGTGAAAACCAAACTCTTTTTTAGGGGATAAAACCCAACTCTGTTATGCTGTCAAGATAGATTCATGATTCATGAGTGTAGTCATGTAGATGCAAATATGAATATTTTGTTTCATGTTAAGATAATGGGATATTTATAGCTACTAATAAGACTAGTAAGTTTGATATTTACATATCTAGTGAAAACGAACTGCTAGGTGCTATCATGCTTAGATTGCTAGCCCTCTTGGTTTGGGCATAAAATAAACTAGAAAAACTCCTCCCAAAAAAAATCGTGGAGGTAGTCCTTGATATGACCTTATTATGATAGCACCTGGTGTATGCATTGTTTATGTGGTTACTTGATTGGTTTCTGCTTTTACTAATTAGGGATGTCTGAATAAAGTTTTGAAAAAGGAGACGCAGAAATGTCAACCAGACATTCTTGAGATCAATAGGCTGAGGAGACAGTTACTCTTCCATTCGTACTTGTGGGATCAAAGATTGATATTTGCTGCAAGGTCTGATAGGAGTCATCATGAACTATATAACATCAGGCCAGGAGATAAGGAGAAGATCCATTCTGTAGATAGTGTTGCTGAGCCCAATGCAACAGGAAAACCTCAAAATGAAAATACTGGGACTGAGGCTGCCAATAAGGATGTTAAATACGATGAATGCCTTCAGGAGGGCATTTATGGAGGGAATTGCACTGGAGTTGATGCAAGTAATAGCTCATGTAATCATGACCAGCAAATGGCCACAAGTGAATTGGATTCCCTCCAAAGTGACATCAAAACACCTCTGTACAGCAGCGTCAGTGTAAACGCGGACTCGGTTCCCTTCGAGCCTGATCTTGTTGCTCGACGCACCCTTTCGGAAGGGCAGTTCCCCAGTTTATTGGATGTGTCTAATGCACTTGATGCAAAATGGACCGGTAAAAATGATCCTGTTGTTAGCAAGGCAACCATGCCAGATTCTATGGCATCCTCAGAGGACTCAGAAGAACATATGAGTGATACTACGCCTTCATATGCCTCTGTATTGCTGAACAAGCTAGGTGATAGTGCAGAGGACCTTTTAAATTGGGTCAGGATGCCTTACTTACAATTTTACCGTACTCTCAACAAGCAGTGGAGTCGTTCAAACAGGTTTGATGCTCTCAATGAATATACTCCTGTTTATGTTTCTTTCTTAAGGGTGGTGGAGCGCCAGATTGGGCCCAAATTTCTCTTTCCAATAGGCATCAATGACACTGTTGTTGGAGTTTACGATGATGAACCTACTAGCATCATTTCTTATGCGCTTGCCTCTCATGAATACCATCTTCAGCTGTCAGATGAGCTGGAAAGAGAAACAACAGACACTCCACTAGCACTCTGTGATTCGAGAAGTGTCTCATTAACTGAATCAGTAGATGAAACTACTTCTGAACTTCTAAGAAGTGTTGTGTCGACAGAGGACAATATCCTCTCTGTGTCAGGAAGCAAGAACTTATCCACTCCAGATCCACTTGTATATAGAAAAGTAACTCACATAAAGGTGAATTTTGGAGATGAAGGTCCTCTAGGACAAGTGAAGTACACTGTGATTTGTTACTATGCAAAACAATTTGATGCTTTGAGGAGAATATGCTGTCCATCAGAGCGTGATTTTGTCAGGTCACTAAGTCGTTGCAAGAAATGGGGTGCTCAAGGCGGCAAGAGCAATGTATTCTTTGCAAAATCACTGGATGACAGGTTCATAATTAAGCAGGTTACCAAAACTGAATTAGAGTCTTTCATGAAATTTGCTCCAGATTATTTCAAATATCTATCGGAGTCAATTGGCACTGGCAGTCCTACTTGCATTGCAAAAATTCTTGGTATTTATCAGGTAATCTTTTCAGATTGTATTACCTTGCGCTAACTGCACAACAAAATTTCTTTCCTATGCCTGTCTATGTATAATTTTCCTATGGTCATGTTCCCATGTTTTAAGTGATGGCATTTTATTATGGATTTTTCAGATTGGAAAAGCCTAGATTTGATTATGAACTTTACATGGTGAAAGTAAATATTCCATCTATGTTAGTAGAGTCTGTTTCAGTGCGTGTTTTAATCAATGAATGCAAGGGAAGAGATGCATCCCTTCCATTCACAAATTTATACTGCTGTTATATTCATGCAGTCATATTTTCCCTACTTAACCCACTAGATTGGTCACATAGAAAATGAAATCTGCACATTTCCCATCAGAAGTGATATCATAATGTTGCAAATTTTTTTTGCTAACATAATACTTTTACAATAAATAGTGATCAAAGCTATAACTTGGAGTCCTTGCTAAGGGAAAACGGCATAAATCTGTGAGCAGATGGAGTAACTAAATATTTACAACTGACTTGATTTTGTTTTATTCAGTTATAAAATCATCAAATCGCACCATGAAAATGCAGAACTATTGACACTACAAAGAATAATAGCATCATGAGCTCTATTTTAAGTGTGGATTTTCTTTATGCAAGCCATGCCTTCAAGTGCTTCCTTTCTCTTCTTTTCTTTTTTCCAAATCTTTTTTTTACCAGGCATTGATTTTCATCCAAACCATCCATTGAGTGATCCAACATCCTGAAAGTGATCCTGACAGTTGGGTCAAAAATGTTCTGCAAGTCATTCAACAATCATGACCTTCCTATAATTAAAATGATTGGAAGAGTCATATCATTTTTGCATCCAGACATCTTAGCATGCCATTTTGGTTTTTGAATGTGGAATTTTTATTTTATCTTCGTATGTAATTTTCTGAGATATCTTACTCATCCTTATCCTTTGAGATTGAATAGGTTAAGAGCCTGAAAGGTGGTAAGGAGATGAGGATGGATGTTCTTGTCATGGAAAATCTTCTGTTTGAACGTCATGTCACAAGGTTGTATGATTTAAAGGGCTCTGCAAGATCAAGATATAACCCTGACTCGAATGGTAGCAATAAAGTACTTCTTGATCAGAACTTAATTGAAGCAATGCCTACATCCCCTATTTTTGTTGGGAACAAGGCGAAGCGGCTGCTAGAGAGAGCCGTTTGGAATGATACTGCATTCCTTGCTGTGAGTATAAATCATATGCATACACAATTGAGATTTATTGTATTCCTCTATACCATATAGTCCATCCATATATCTGCTGCTAGCTACGAAAATCTTCTACTACTATGAGAAGCTATTGAAATATTAGTATTTTCTTCCGAAAAGACAAATTATAGATGTTACTCCTAGATCAAGAAAATTAAAGCAAAAATATATTATTAATTGTCCTAAAGGTTTATTCTATCATCACTTTTGGTATAACCCTCAAAGGATAGGTACATAGCCATTTCTGGCCCCGTTTTGTTCATATCAGCTAGAGTCTATGTTCATAATGTTGAAAACATAAGGTTTACTGTGTTACAAATGACATATCAAATTATTGATGTCTTGTCAGTGCCATTTAATACAATGTGAACTTGTGAAGGATGGTTAACTTTTATGGCAAAATAGACCAAGACATGCTACGGAAGCGTTACATGTCTGATAGATACTGTTATGTGTCAGGACGGTATCTATATTGGAACATGCAATGCAATTAGTAGAAGTTCCTCATATTTTTGTTTACCTTGGTGTTCTACTCTTTCACTCTCCTATTATTAATTTATTAGCCATTCTTCATATTGGTAATTGAAGCCTGCTAATGTCTAGACACAAAATAGAAAAGGATTTTTCTCTCAAAGAAAGCCTTTAGGGAGAGTTTTTTTTTTAAAAAAACAATCCAATTTTTTAAAACAATTACAGAAAATAATAAGCCAGGATCCATTGGTGCTTCCCCTTTGATTTCCCGAGGAGGGTGTAGTCCTTGCCTTTCTTTCAATTACTCCCGTAGACATCCACCCAAAATTGATCTTGAGGGTTGACCTTAGGCTCCTCCTGGACTTAAGCCACGTTAGCTGGCTCCTTCAGCTTCTTTTGCTAGGCCAAAAACTAATCGCGGGCTTTCCAGAAATATGCATATTCAGAACGGTAGGACAATGTCTTTCTTTTGTCTTCCCCGGTCAAAGGCGAAGGTTTACAACGGGTGAAGATCTTTGGCACAACTGGGTAGTTTAGCCAAATTTTTCACTTGATGAGCGCCCTGTTGTACTTATTCGGCTCGTCAATTCATTGGAAGAAGCATTCCTCGAAATTCTGGGATTATGCATGGATGAAGTTAGAGGTACGAAAAACGCAACATACATTGTGGAATATACATATATGACATTGACTTACGCGAATGTCCAAGCATGTGTAGAAAATATGACCGGTGGTGTCTTGATGTATGGAGTGAATTATCCACGTTGGAGTACCACAATCGCAATTTGGGTGTGGAAACTCGGGTGGCACATGTGCATCCTTTCAAAACAATCTGGGTAGGTTTCCGCCTTCGTGGCAATCCACTTCCGAAACATCGCTCGGGTGAAATAGGTGCATCCTTGCAGAACAATCATGGTAGGTTTCTGGCTTCTTGGCAATCCACTTTCGAAACATCGCTGCGTATTCTTAACATCCTGAACCCTAGTAGTGTGGTGGAGTGATGGGTGTGGTGGTGCCTCAGGTGAAATGTTAGTCGTGGTGGTGGTGTTGCCCTGTTTAAGTGTTGGCTGTGGTGGTGGAGTGTATTCCATTTTTATAGGCAGATTGTTTGTATTGATGCGTCATAAATACTATGTAATGGTGGTGTGAGCTATCGACGCATATAGAAAAACTGACATGAGTTGTCAACACTCACTGAGTATATCTAGTGGGACTTGTTAAATCACTGAGCAAAGCTAATGGGAGTTGTCAAGTCACTGAGGAAAATTGGTGGGAATTGTCAATTCACTATGGAAAGCTGGTGGGAGTTGTCAAGTCACTAAGGAAAGCTAGTATGATGTAGTTGTCAATTCACTTAGGAAAGCTGGTGGAGTTTTAGTACTTAATGAAGGAAGTAAGGGTGGTAGTCGTTGTAGCTTGGATTAGCACAACAACAGTAAGGGTGGTGGTCGCTGCTGAGGTGGACTACCTCCTCATTGTTCCTCTCTTTGATCCTCTGCCTCCAGCGCTTGTCATTGTTGATCTTCTCCGTCTGGAGCTCCTCTAGGCGTGATAGGAGTGTGGATATAAACCTGGGCTTGTATGCAATACGATCGGTCAACCCACTCGGTGAAATTGCAATCCTCGGTCTGCAAGGAAGAGTAAGTGTACTGGAACATATGCTCAATTACATGTATAACAGAATGTGGTTCTAAATCTAGGTTGCCCGCAATCCCTCTATGCATTGCATTTACAACAAAGCTTAAATAGATGTTCTATGTGATTGCATGGACTCTATCAACACGTATATGTGTGGAACGACTATTAAACACTTTCAAAGAGTGTCCTACTTAGGCTGGCACGCATGGATGCGCCATAGACAACCCATCTCACATTTCACATCATACACCCGCTGCGCTAACTTCACAACCTTAAATGTTCACAATATTGACTGCTCATGCTTTGACTACTTGCAGCCCCTACTTTTGTACATCCCTCCTTATTGCACCTTACTTCACTGATAGTCTTATGCAACACCTTCACCCTCATTGACTACCAGCTTGTCAAATTGATACTCGTTCCACTCCCAAGGTATAACCTCCTCACATCCAACCTTCTCATCATTGCAACCTTCATCATCAGATAATTCCTCATAGTCGTGATTTTCGGCGTCTGCAATGCCCATCAATTCCTACACCTATGGCATGGCAAGATCTAGTTCCCCAACTTCCACTGACTCGTCAACCCCTCCCACATCTTGGCTCAATAAGCATGCATGACTGCGGCTCAACTCTCCAACTTCATCATAAGATAATTCCTCGTAGTCGCGGTCCTCGTCCTCTATTCGTTCTACAAAGGCTTTGATCTGTTCTCCTTCGTCTACAATGCCCATCAATTCCTACACCTCCGGCATGGCAAGATCCAGTTCCTTGGCTTCTAGTGACTCGTCACCCCCTCCCACATCTTGGCTCAATAAGCATGCATGATTGCGGCTCGACTCCCTAACTTATTTGGCTTCCTCTTGTATCACATGGCCAAAAACGATTTTCCTAAATGCTTGTGCCAACAACATCAGAGGTCATCCTCACTCCTCTGCTAATCATACGTACGAGCTCCACGACTTTGACCCCTTCAGTTCCACTTACTCCTAGTACGTGTACTGTCGTGCACGAGTGCCAACACTGTGCAACTTTAGATAATACAACTGATAGTCTAACGAGAACATATGGTATAACCATCTCATAATGGTGCCCCATGGATGCTCCTCTGCACGTGATAGACTAAATATCACACTTGAAAAATGACCTATTCTACATAGTGTATTTTAAAATATACTTGCTCATCCATACATGTTGAGCATTTCCTCAAATTTTTATTATGTATACGACGTAATCTCATTCCTTTAACCAAATACGTAATAAACCTAATGAATTCTAAATTTAATCGCACCACTATGCCTACGTATCACAAAAAGACTACACTATGGCTCGAATACCAACCAATAATGCATCTGCCATATTTCTCCCCAGTTACGCATACCATTGGTGACTAAACCCCATGTAATATCGAATAAATGTATTGAGCGAATCAAAATAACAAACCACCACCACTATTCCTTTATTCATTTGTGTTTAAAACAATATATTATGCATTTCTGAATTTTTCTGCATTATGCTAATTATTTCAATTTTTTTCTTTTTACAGTCATCATTTTTCTAAATTTTCCACAATAAAGAAATGCTACAAATGTGTTGAAATTTCTTTTTCCAATTCCATACTCTGCGACAAACGTCCGTAGTAATTTTTATAATTTTTCCAGCTACATTGTCAGTTTTCATAAATTTAAACTTCATTTCTATTTTCTATGTTCAAACTATACGACATGGATTTTCAAAATCATCCACATTATTCTACCGTTCTTTACGTTTGTCCAAATTAGTCATAATCTATCAGATCTGTTCTCAACCATATCTACAATACTACTTTCCTAAAAAGTACATATCTACACAATTACGGATCTAATTATTTTTGTTGCTAACCTATCATTTTTTTTAAATATAATCCAAAGTAATAATAAAAAATCATATGGAAAAATTAATCCCCTCTCTTCTCTTCCCCTCCCCCTTCCTCTCCCCCTTCTCTTCTCCTACCTATATTGTCCTCTCTGTCGGTTGCCCTCACCCTCCCGGCCGCGTGTGACTTTTTTAGCCGTCCTTCCGTCGCCGTTTCAAATGGCGAGAGAGGGGGCAGGGGCCTCTGTCGTCATTTCAATTAACGATTCGTTCTCTCTGTTGTCAATTGAAATAGCGACATATAACCTGGCCACCCGCGTGGTACTCTGTCGCCATTTCAAGTGGTGACAAAATGTCTGCCGCCAATTGAAATTGCGACAGCGTCTGTCGATATTCCGAATGGCAACAGAGTTTTTGTCGCCTCTACAAAAAAAATTTCAGCATATTATTTCTGTAATTTTTTTAAATTTTGTATTTTTTTAAAAATCCCTTTAGGGATTTGCTAAATCTATAACCATGGTATGAAGATGAGTATCATAAAAAATAGAAAAGATAGAACTGATATGATGTTTGCTTACAACTGGTGCCTCATCTAGGAAGTTATCTAGTATTTTAATTTATTATACATACTGTTGTTTGATAGAATTCCTGCTGAGTTAGTATTTCATGCTTTTGATCTTACAATAAACCAGTGCAACTTCTGACATAAATATGGGCAACTTTGCTGCAGTCCATTGACGTAATGGATTACTCTTTACTTGTTGGTGTTGATGAGAAGAACCACGAACTTGTTATGGGAATTATAGATTTTATGAGGCAATATACATGGGACAAACATCTAGAGACATGGGTCAAAGCTTCAGGAATATTAGGGGGACCAAAGAACGTGTGGCCAACAGTAATTTCACCTAAGCAGTACAAGAAGCGGTTCAGGAAAGCCATGTCGGCCTACTTTCTTGTTGTCCCAGATCAATGGTCGCCTCCAGTAATCATCCCCAGCAATCATGTGGCTGAAAGCGGCCAAGATAATGACCAGTTTCTATCAACAGGGTTATCATGAGATATGCTGTACCTTTTAAATGCAGGGGAGTATTCTTGGAATAACTCGCTTTTTTTTTGCGGCGTATATATATTTTCATTGATTACAATTTTGTTTATTCTTTCTGGGTAGTCCTATTTATCTTGTGCCTTTTTCATTCTTATTTCTTGGGAAGATCAAGATGTACAAAAATTTTAGCTGAAGTCTCCGAGTGTTCTAGAGAGAAATGAACTACAGTTGTATAGGAGTGTATAAAATCTCCCGTATGCCATTTACACGAGTCTGTAGTGCATTGAGATACTATACCATGTAGAGAAATAGAATTATGTTGCGAATAATTTTTGCTATTTTGTTTCTTCGTTTTTAATATGTGCTATATGGTTGGTAATGCTCTCGCATACCTCTTTGGGAGACTATCTGGTTAGAGCAACTTTTATTCTTAACCTAAATAACCCCTTGCCTGATTTATTTCTAAATCTGACACTTTTAGCCATGTCACGAATCATTCGTGGTGTGGCAAGACAATACTGCCATGCCACGATTTAAGTCTAGCTTTGAGCCAGAAAATGGCACTTTTGGCCATGCCACTAGTGGTGGCATAATTTGGTCACGTCATGATGAATGTTGCGGCAGTCTTATCTTGGTCAGATTTGGAATAAGGGATAATCAATTAAAATAATTCAAAAGGTTAAATAATATTTTTTTCCTATTAGTAATTGATTTTGGCTAATAAGTTGGGGGGGGGGGGGGGTTATTCATCTGAAAATACCGTATTGAGCAAGAGGCGGGAATCTGTAATGTTGGAAGTATATGCATATTAATGATGAATTTATTTCGAAAATAAGCTATGACAATAATTGAAGATAGAACAGAGGAAACAAATAAACTAGACATAAGCAATATGCCTATTGCAATGTCTATCTCATCTATATTATTAGATAAACAGAACAAAGAGATGGTTTGCGTGCGTTACCGAGACGACGCGAAGACGTAGCCAAACTGGTATAGACGTCGATGAAGATCAACCGGCGATGTAGTCGAAACCGATCGTCGGTGAAGAAAACAACGAGCAGTCGCGTGAAGACGCTTCCTAAAAACGTGATTCATCCTCTCCCGGTGCAGGATCTCAAGGATGGACGTTTCGGAGACCTGCTCTCCCAACAATCGGTGCACGCCGGCGAATGGACAAGGAAGATGGATGCAACGCAGTACAGAGGGAAGTCAAAAGGTTCAAGAGATAGATTGATCTCTGTTCTGCGTATACATAACAGAGATAAAATCGTGGATCACGATACAAGTCGGTTACAGATTCCGCGTGTAGATAATTCCGCATATCGTAACCGTGTTGACTACTTAGTCCCACACTGCAAAAACTGTGCCTGCGCAAGCCATCAGACTCGATTTCGTTGCACCATTCACGCGCACGTCGCGTACGCACGCCGCCTGACTTGGCGAGGCGAGCGAGCGTGCGCGTGTGTTCTCTTCTTCTCATGCTCATGCATGGTGGAGGGAACCTTATAAGGTGGTCTTCATCCACCTCAACTAGCAATGTGGGACTATTACATTTTCACCTCTCTTTCACCTAATGGCCCTTTGGGATTTTTCAAGAATTATTTGTGAATTAATGGGCCCCTAGCCCAAATAATTCCAACAATCCCCCACCAGATCCCAGAGGTCCCATATGTTTTTGCCTGTTCCAAAGTAATGTTTTTATACAAGCTTTCGATGACAATGGGCTATGCCTTTAATTGCACCTGGACTTTATGCTACATTCATCTGCAACTTGAACAATGGACTATACCTTGAATTGCAAGATTTGCGCAGACAAGTTTCACTTAAAGCCCTGGCTGATACTAGGTTGCCGACAGTCTACCCCTCAGATGGAGCATATAAGTCATACTCCTTGGCTTCTTCATGAGCTTCTTAGAGAGTACCTACGTCTCACGGACTGCGACCAACAGTCAGACTCAAATAGCTGTGTTCTTTCAAGAATGCTCTATGGAACAACATATTTGTTTGTGTAAAAACCAACAGAATACATTAAGACTGTAGTTAACCTGTCTCACAGATTTTAAGAGTACGGCATCTTTCATAGAGTGGGATGTAGAATGTACTCTTCTTTTGTTAATCCAACAGCTTGTTATTACCCAGGTACTAATTCACGGGATCTCCGATTACATAGCTTGGGTTACCACTGTGGTTAACTATTTGGTATGTTTCATTCCCATCTCCCTAGATGCACTATCTACCATGTTTCGTGATAGACCCTTTGTAAACGAATCTGCTAGATTCTTAGCGGTTTGGATATAATCCAAAGCTATCACTCTGGAGTTTCTCAATTTCCTAACAGATTTCAACTGTTTTTTTACATGTCTTGAGGACTTCATGTTATCCTTTGCACTGTTCACTTTCACGATAACCGTTTGATTATCACAGTTTATAAGGATAGCCGGTATCGGTTTTTCAACTACCGGTAAGTCCATCAAGAGCTCATGAAGCCATTCTGCTTCGACAGTGGCTGTATCCAATGCTGTGGTTCTGCTTCCATGGTTGACCTCGTCAATATGGTCTGTTTATAAGACCTCCATGAGATAGCAGCACTACCAAGAGTGAATACATACCCACTCGTGGCTTTGAGCTCATCAGCATCAGATATCCAGTTAGAATAACTATATCCCTCAAGTACACCAGGATACCCAGTATAGTGAATTCCATAACTCATAGTACCTCTCAGATAACACATTACTCTCTCAAGAGCACGCCAATGATCATCACCTGGATTAGACACAAACCGGCTCAATTTGCTGACAGCAAACGAGATGTTAGGCCTTGTAGCGCTAGCTAGGTACATAAGTGAACCAATAATCTAAGAGTATCTCAGTTGATCTCTAGTAATTCTTCGGTTCTTCCGAAGTATTAAACTAGCATCATAAGGTGTTGGAGAAGGCTTACTGTCCATATAGTCAAAACGGCTTAGGACCTTTTCCACATAATGGGATTGCAGAGGTGTAATCCCATCCTCACCTTTAATCAGCTTGATGTTCAGAATTACATCAACTTCTCCCAGATCCTTCATATCAAAGCTTTGGGACAAAAACATCTTGACCTTATTAATCACATCAAGATTTGTTCCAAATATAAGTATGTCATCTATATACAAGCATAGAATAACTCCCTCACCCTCACCATAGCGGTAGTATACACATCTATCAGCTTCGTTTACAGCAAAGCCTTCAGATGTTAAAGTTCTATCGAACTTCTTATGCCATTGCTTGGGTGCTTGCTTAAGGCCATACAAAGATTTCAGCAACTTACACACTTTGTTCTCTTGACCATTTACTACAAATCCATCAGGTTGTTCCATATAGATTTCCTCATCTAACTCTCCATTAAGGAAAGTTGTCTTAACATCTATTTGATGGATGAGAAGACCATTAGAGGTAGTCAAGGACAGTAGTACACATATTGTGGTCAACCTAGCAACAGGTGAATAAGTATCAAAGAAATCCTCTCCTTTTTAGGTGTAACCCTTGGTCACAAGCCTGACCTTGTACTTCTCAATAGTACCATCAGGCCCAAGCTTCTTTTTGAACACCCACTTGCATCCAATTGGTTTACAACCATAAGGACGATTTGTGATTTTCCAAGTTCCGTTAGCGAGAATGGAATCCATTTCACTACGGATCGTATCCTTCCAGTAGTCTGCATCAGGAGATGCATATGCTTCTGAAATGGTCTTGGGAACATCATCCACAAGGTATACAGTGAAATCATCACCAAAGGATTTTGCGGTCCTTTGTCTCTTGCTCCTTCTAGGAGCATCACTGTCATTCTCCTCAGGAGTTTGTTCATGTGTTTGTTCAAAATGCTCATTTGGTATGACAGGTTCAGGAGTTGAATCACAAGCCTGACTCGAAATGCTATGCATATCCTTTATAGGAAATATATTCTCAAAAAATGTTGCATCTCG
The DNA here is from genome assembly GCA_036346275.1 of Otatea glauca. Taxonomy (NCBI): domain Eukaryota; kingdom Viridiplantae; phylum Streptophyta; class Magnoliopsida; order Poales; family Poaceae; genus Otatea; species Otatea glauca. The sequence goes on along the minus strand of CM070715.1, from coordinate 36,956,024 downwards.
AGACTCCACTATCGTACCGACGTGCATGTCGGATACCTCAGATTTAACTACTAGAAACCTATAGGCAATGTTGCAATGAGCATATCTCAGAAAGACACAATCAACAGTTTTAGGTCCAAGTTTGCGCTTCTTTATTATTGGCACATTGACTTTCGCCAAGCACCCTAAGTGCGCAAGTAGGATAGTGATAGTTTTCTTCCTTCCCATCCCTCGTATGGAGTTACCTCACTATTTTTAGTGGGAACTCTTTTTAGGACATGACTCGAGGTCAACAAGGCCTCCCCTTACCATGCCGTAGATAATCCCGCAGTGTCCAACATGGCGTTAGCCAAGTCAGTCAGGGTGCAGTTTTTCCTTTTGACAACCCCGTTAGATTGGGGCAAATAGGGAGGCGTCCTCTCATGGATGATACCATGCTCTACACAATATTGGGAGAATTCATGGAGAAATACTCTCCACCACAATCCGACCTAACTCTTTTTTATTTTTCTTTCCCATTGATTCTCAACTTCTGCCTTATAGATTTTAAAGTAGTCTAAAGCCTCATCTTTTGTTTTTAAGAGATACACATAGCAAAATCTAGTCGCATCATCAATTAAAGTCATGAAGTACCTTTTTTCACCCTTCGTCAACACACCATTCATCTCACAAATATCTGAATGTATGAGTTCTCATGGCGCTAAGTTTCTTTCCTCGGTTGACTTATGAGGCTTGCGAGGTTGTTTAGACTGCACACAACTTTGTCACTTAGAACCTTTGACAATGGAAAATTTTGAAATTAATTTCATACTGGAAAGCCGAGACATAGAACCAAAATTAAGGTGACCTAGGCTAATAATTGGTTGTAATAGCTTTATATTGAAGGTATATACATCTAGCTTGGTAAAGAGGGAATTAAAGATGGTTTTGATATAGCTTTGTGTAGATCCATTTGTTTTTTTTATCTAAATTAGTAATTGGTTCTAATTGCATTACACTGAAGATATAGCTAGCCATGTGAAGGGAAAATTGAAGATGCTGAGTCTAAATGTAGCTTACATGTATACGTTTACATATCCATTCGTTCTTTTTGGTGTTAGGAGCTATATAAGTTAATCGGCAAGTTGAAATGTAGCCTATATGTAGCATATGTGCACATGTGCACATGTGCACTCCTAGTGTACTTAATTCATTATTTAACACCTATTGTTACATATGTAGCGTAGATCGACTGAAGCTGGATGTACCCTGAGAACCGTGCGAGCGCCGAGTACATTAATGGTGTCTCCGCTTTTAGAAGAGCTGCAGAGGAAGATATGTTGAACAAGGGGGTGGAATTTATGCCTTATCCATGCATTGATTGCGAGAATCTAAGGATGTTTCGAAACCCAGTGCAGATTGAAGCACACTTGATTCTACGGGGTTTCAAAAGGGGTATACATGTTGGACCAGTCACGGTGAAGATCAGATTATGCAGGGACCAAATAGTACTACCATCGTCGACGAAGTCAATGATACTCTGGATATCGTCAACGAAGTCAACGATAGTACTCCGGATGATATCGACTGTGCTTTCGATAAGGATAGATTTCACGATGATAATCTAGATCAGATGCTACGGGAAGCAGAAGGGAGCCGTGATGAGCGGGAGTACGTAAAATTTCAGGGCTTGATGGATGACTCGGAGAAACCTTTGTTCCCGGTTTGTAAGTTCGAATACATAAGGTTGTCATCTGTGCTGGAACTGCTGAAATTAAAGGCAAGCAACGGTTGGTCTGATAAGAGTTTCACGACACTTTTAGGTCTGTTAGCGGATATGCTTCCGGAGGGCAACGAGTTGCCGACAACCACCTACAAAGCCAAAAGGTTCTTTGCCCCTTGGGAATGGAAGTAGAAAGAATACAAGCCTGTCCGAACGATTGTATCCTTTACGGCAAAGAGTACGCAAGCTTACATGTATGTCCGGTGTGCAACGCATCCCGATACAAGCGTAAAGATAGATCGGATGATGACGAGGGCATGGAGGTGAAGAAAGGACCTCCAACTAAGGTGGCGTGGTATCTACCTATAATTCCCCGTTTGAAGCGTTTGTTTGCGAACCCTAAAGAGGCAAAATTGCTTCGGTGGCACTCAGATGAGCGTAAGAATGATGGAATGATTAGACACCCTGCTGATTCCATGTAGTGAAGAAACATCAATAGAAGGTTTGAAGAATTCGCAGCGGATCCGAGGAATATAAGGTTTGGATTGAGTACGGATGGAATGAATCCTTTCGACAACATGAGCAGCCGTCATAGCACTTGGCCCATGAATCTCTGTGTGTACAACCTTCCTCCTTGGTTGTGTATGAAGCGGAAGTACATATTGATGTCTATACTCATCCAAGGCTCGAAGCAACCTGGGAACGATATTGATGTGTATCTAGCACCATTGGTGGAAGATCTGAACACATTATGGGCTCCTAGGGTGCAGGTATGGGATGCTCACAAACGAGAGTACTTCACTTTGCGTTGCCTGTTGTTTTGCACCATAAATGATTATCCTACTCTTGCTAACCTGTTGGGGGGAGAGTACAAAAGAAGACAAAGCATGTACTCACTACTTGGATGATACTGAGAGTGTGGCTGAATCACTCGCTCAAAACTGTGTACATGCGTCACCGTAGGTTCCTTAGGAGGAATCACCCATACCACAAGATGAAGAAATAATTCGATGGCACGACCGAAGACAGTTTAGCTCTAAAGCCTTTAAGCGGGACAGACATTCATGATATGGTTAAGAACTTGGATGTTGCACTAGGAAAGGGACGTAAATCGATGACTCGTGAGAAGAGTATGTGGAAGAAGAGATCAATTTTTTTGGACCTACTTTATTGGGAGCACCTAGAAGTTCGGCACTGCATCGACGTGATGCACGTAGAGATTGATTGGTCGCTTACTGAACATTAAGGGTCAAACAAAGGACAGTATCAATGCACGGCTTGACTTGGTCGATATGGGCATCAGACCTGAGTTAGCACCGAAAGAGACCGATAAAGGCCGAACATACTGTGAACCTGTTTGTTACACTTTGTCTAAGGCCGAGAGAACCGAACTGTACCAGTGCTTGCATGGTGTGAAAGTTTCGTCCGGTTACTCGTCCAACATGAAGAGACTTGTTTCGATGCAAGATTTGAGTTTAACAGGCATGAAGTCCCATGATTGCCATGTGCTTATGACACAGATGCTCCCTGTGGCAATTAGAAGTATTTTACCGAGTAAGGTCCGGGAGACAATCACAAGGCTGTGTTTTTTCTTTAACACAATTGCTCACAAGGTTATCGATCCCGAAGGACTAGATGTTCTGCAGGCCGAGGTGGTCATAACTTTATGTAATCTTGAGATGTATTTCCCTCCGTTGTATTTCGATATCATGGTTCATCTCATTGTTCACCTTGTGAGGGAGATAAAGATGTGCAGGCCTGTGTTCCTACGTAGCATGTATCCGTTCGAGAGGTACATGGGAATTCTCAAGTCCTACATACGGAATCGATCTCAACCGGAGGGTAGCATTATCGAAGGTTATGCAACCGAAGAGGTCGTCAAATTCTGCGTGGATTACATGGCTCAGGTCAAACCGATAGGTGTGCCTCGATCCTGCCATGAGGGGAGGCTCCACGGCATCGGAACCATCGGAAGGAAAGTAATCACGCCTGATCCGGTTGCGTGCACTAAAGTCCATTTCACAGTTTTGCAACACATGGCTGTTGTGGCCCCATATATCGACGAGCACAAGAACTGGCTACGGTAAGAGAATCCGTCGTGGCAAGAGTACTGGATCATCAGACAACATAACCTTCAATTCAACAGATGGTTCAAGCAGCGACAGCCCATCACTGGAAGCTCATCAGGAGATACGTTGACAGATTTGGCAAAAGGTCTAGCATTTACGGTTGTAACATGGAAAGGATACGACTTAAATGGGTACACATTTTACATGAGAGATCAGGATATAAAGAGCACAAACTAGAACAGTGGTGTTCACAATGATGCGCTGAATACTGCTGGATCGACGAGGAGCTCGTACTATGGGTCCATTGAGGAAATTTGGGAGCTCAACTACGTACTATTCAGGATCTTATTTCGGTGCCGTTGGGTTAACCTGCAACACGTGAAGGTTGACAAGTACGGCGTCACAACTGTGGACCTCGAACGTGTCGGATACCAAGATGAACCATTTGTTCTCGCTAATCAAGTTGTTGAAGTCTTCTACGTAACCGACCCATCCAACAAGAAGTGACACGTTGTTCTTTAGGGAAAAAGGAGGATTGTCAGAGTCAAGAATGTGGTAGATGAGGAAGAATATAACCAGTTTGACGAGTTGCCTCCTATTGGTACCGACATCACAATCCAGGAAGACCAACCTGAGGAATCTAGCTACACACGTGTTGATCATCGTGAAGGGCTAATTTTTGTACAAAAAAATAATTAATGAGAAGTATGTTTGTATTACAATTAATGAGATCTATGTTTGTATTATAATTAATGAGATATATGTTTGTATTATAATTAATGAGATGTACACTAATTATAATTTGTGAGATGTATTGATTAAAATTAATGAGATGTATGTATTATAATTAATGAGATATAAATATATTATAATTAATAAAAATAAAACTGGCTCATCCCAGACGGTTCAACCTCAGAACCGTTTGAGATGGGCCTTTTCCTGCCTCATCGCGCCAAAAAAAATAAAACTGGCTCATCGCAGACAGTTCTGGGCTTGAACTGTCTGTGATGACTTCATCCCAGATGGTTCAAGCCCAGAACTCTCTGGGATGGGCCTTCTCCCACCTCTCATCGCGCCAAAAAATAAAACAGGTTTTCCTTCGCTTAAGTCCTGTGGGCAGCCGCGAACCATAAACCCCCACTCCTTGGCTAAGTCCTACGCACCCTAAACCCCCGTCCTCCCCAAACCCTAGCACCCACACTTGCAGCCACCTCCCCCCATCGATCTCCCTTCGCCTCCCCCCGGCCTCCTCTCGCCCGCCTCCCCAAACTTAGCACCTGCACCCGCACGCCCCTTCTCCCACACCCTTGGTGCGGCGTCCAACCCCAGCTGCTTGGACCTTCCCCCGATACGGCGTCCTCCCTCCGTCAGCCCTCCACCGCCCGACACTAGCTCCGCCGGTCGACGCGATTTGCGCCTAGTTCGTGACAGGTCGGTACTCCTTACGCCCTACTCGATAACTTGTCGAAGCCGCCGAGATTTGGGAGCGGTGCGTGCAGATCTGGTTATTCTGTTGGGGGTTGCGAATTGGGGATTCCATTTACGGTTCAAAGAAGCATGGGTTCAGTTCAGTTAAATTCAGTCGGGCATAAGTTTAGAACAAGAAAATTTGGGTGCTATTTCTTCGTTTTGTATCACAGTTATTTCTGGTTATTCGATTCATATATTACTTACTGAGTGTTAGTACTCTATATGCTAGTGCTCTATATGTTAGTGTTGTAATCCACTTGGTTTAATCAAATGTGTTCATAGATTTCTGTTCCAAAATAGATTTTGTAAGTTTAGTTGGCTGCCTCCACTACTCCTACACTCCTACTACCTTGAAATGAACTTCATTTGGCTTCCTTTGGTTGATCTAAGCAACTCCAAGTTGCATGATAGGAATTTGTTTTAGTTGGATATCCTATGCCGTGTTGATCAACACAGGCATTCAGCCCCAATAGATACCTCATATGATTCATTGCTTAAAAGACACAAAGTTTATATTGCTTAATTGTGCTAGTTATGTCTTTAATGCTTTCTTTGAATTATGTACTAATTATCATAATGTTATTTTGGATTAGCAATAAATTCTTGCTTTCTTCAATATCTAATAATGACATCCTTTAATATCATCGTTGTGCCGCTTTATTTGTCATATCTATTGAAGAAATGCATATGATCTTAGTTTAAGGCAGAGACTAGGATTTGTGATGAGTAATAGCAACTAATACACACATGGTTGAAAATATCTTAAGTAGACTATGCTTCAATCAAAAACTATAAATTGCATTAAAGATGCATATATGTTCTATGATTTATAACATGCTATTCTATGATTTTTTATTGTTTTTAGCTGTCATATAGCTTCTCTTTTTGTTGGATCTCTTAGCAAGTCCAGTTATTTTTTACTTTGTACCTTTTCTATTTGTGTCATAGAATCTCTTAAATACCCATCTCTTAACTTAACTACTCTTAACATTGCATCATACAAGATGGCGTCCCTTCAGTCCTCGCCGCCGAATGGATCTGATGAGGCGCCTAACACAGGAGGAAACTAGCACGGTCCAAGAGGGCTTAGTAAAAGGCCTCAGAGCCGATACATCATCACTTCGGTCAATCCGCACAATGGGACCCCTACCGCGCCTCCAAAGGCTACGATAGCTTTCCAGACCATGTGCGGGATCGTTGGGCGTGAAAGGGTCCCCATCACTAATCCATCATGGAAGACACTGACAGATGAGGAGCGCGATAACCTGGTGACAGAAATATTCGCGTCGTTCGAGCTTCCACAAGACCCCATGCCTGCAATGCGACGGTACGTGTTGCTAGTGGCGGGAAAGACGTGGAAGAACTTCAAGAGCGTCCTCGTCACTAATTACGTGAATAAGAAAATTACTCTATTCCAGAAGTATGGGTTCATCGCTGAAGACGTGTGGGGATAATTTGTTGAGTTGAAGACGACGGAAGAGTTCGTGAGTCAAAGTGAGGCGCACAAGACCGTCCAGTCAAAAAACACCCACCCACACAGACTCGGCTCAACTGGGTACGCAGGCAAGATCGCGCAATGGATGAGGGAGGACGACGAGGCAGCCCAGAAGGAGGTCGCGTTGCCGTTTGCCTCGATTGTGGACCCGCGTGCCCGAAACTGGGTAAGAGCGAGGTAACGTCCCATGTCTTCAGGCGACGTGTCCTTTGCCAACCCCGCTGATGACGAAGTGTCCCAACGCCTAATATCGTTGAGCACGAAATCTTCCTTGGGCTCTTTGACTTCAAAGAGAGAGAAAGATATACTCTCCATGGCCTTGGGAAACAAGGAGCACCCGGGTCGCACCCGAGACTTAAGTGTTTTCATTCCCTAGAAAATTGGATTCCCACATGACTCGGACACGTACCGGAGTAGGAAGAGAAGCAAAGCCGAGTGCGAGGAACGGCTAGTAGCCCTGATTGAGGAAAGGGTTGAGAAAAGGCTCAAAGCGTAGTTCGATAGTCAGCTACGATGCCTTGATGAAAGGATGGAGCACAGGGTGGCTGTGGAGAGGCAGGCACGGGATGTGCAAGCCCAAGAAGCACAGGCGCAGTTCAGCCCAGCCAACCGTCAGAGCAGCTACGCGTCCGCCCCTAAGACGAACGTGGATGAAGCCAGATTTCCTCCTCACGACTCTTGGGTAACATTTCTGCAATGCTCCTTACATAGACCTGTTGACGTGTTACCTAATTACTTGTGTAACCTTATGTAGGTGGTCACGCTGTACAATCTGCAAGTGAGGCTTGCCAACTGCTCTGTTCCCTTGCACGCTGCTTGGGGACGAGCGTATGCATCCGGTGTAGGGGCGTTTGTGCACGATCGTACTTTAGAGCCGGGCTACATGAAGGTCTATGTTGATGGTGTACATGAAATTTTCATGGCCATTACGCTGGAGATGCCCCCAAACGACGAGATCGTCACACTAGGGGATGCCATCGGCACATTCATCCAATGGCCCAAGAAGGACATCTCCTTCGACGTCTGCCCAGAAGCACTGAAGCTACAAGTCGTACCAGAGCCACGTGTTGCACCGAAGCTACTAGCACTACCGGAGCCATGTGCTGTATCGAAGAAGCTCACCAAATCGGCTACCATGTCCCGTCAGGCACAGGGCGAGGCTGCAGTTCGGGCCAAGTCGTCTCCCGTGAAAGCGACATTTAGTAGACAGCAAGGCGGGGACAAGGGCAAATCGAAAGGGTGGACCACATCAACCCATGACTTTCCGTTTGCCCCGTTGGCACGATAATTCGAGCTAGGATAGCCGTTCATACTGAAAGAGCGCGAGGACACGCTTACAGTAGCGTGTATTAGATTGCAAGATTGGTGCATTGAATAAGCTAACAAGCCGGTGGCACAACGTGCATTGTAACATCCCAGAAATTATAATAAAGAGGAAATATACATTTGTAATTTTAATATATTTATTTTTGGATTTTCTTAGCATTTTGGCTTTTATTTGGATTTTTCTGAAATTTTGTGTGGTGAGAAAAATCAAATAAAGAGAAATAATGAATGGATAATGGTAGAAAGACAAAAAGGTAAAAGTAAAATTTTGAAAAATATGGTAATAAAAATCCCAAGCGTGCATATGGATCTCTCCAGCCAGCACATAATATTTTATGCAAGGAAATGTGAAGAATTAAATGAAAAGATAAACCTTTTGACTAACAACGGGGTATAGTCAGAATTAACCTAGAATTTTCAAAACTTATCTGAAGCTGAACAATTTACCAGCATGTCCTTAATGCATTACTCACCCCTGGTAAAAATATCAGAAATTAATAATGTTAGATGAGGTTTTTAAAAATTCAAAAACCAAAACCCTGAAAATCTGAAAAACCACACTGTCAGAATTGTTAGAAAATAAATACACAAGATATCGACCTAAATTTTTATGGGATAATTATCAGAACAAATAAAACCCCTACAAAAAGTTTTATAAAAATTTGACAACAATAAGATCATTAAATAAAAGAATTTCAGAGGGGAGATTTTATACCAGTCACTGTTGTCAGAATATTTATAATTTTTTGGTAAAATGTTTTAACCCGATATTTTTACCAGTGGTCAAGCCTTACCTGAGAACCCAGGTTAAAAAGTTTGGAAAAATTTCTCCAGAGTTTGATAGCCAAATAAATTCAAGTTATGAGATATCTGAGCCAGGAGACTCGCGGTGACCCTTTTTTCTCTCGCTGACAAGTGGGGCCAGCTACAGTGCTAACCCCGTTCGTTAGAGCTAACAGCAAGGCGCTGCTCTCACTGCCTAGTGGACCCCGACCCACATGTCAGGCACTTCTTCCTCACTGTCCCCTTCCTTTCTGACCGAAGCATCGCGCGTGCGTTCGCCCAGTCCCGTCGGTCGCGCGCCTGGTTCACCGCCCCTCGCTGCGGGCTGAGTCGCCTCCGCTTGACCGTGGACACATCCGGTCTTGGGAGCCTCGCCGTGTCCTCGACCTCCCCCGCGCCATACTGCCTCAATAAAACCACGCCACCTCGCCGTTTCCATGCCAAGCTGTGTCGAGCCCCGCGCGTGCGTTCAAGCACTGGTGAGACCGCCTCAACTCGGCTATAAATATGTCCCTGTGTCGCCATTGAGACCTCCCTATTCTTCTCTGAGAGCCATCAAAGTCCAGAGCCTCAATCGAAGCATTCATCCCCCGTTCTGCCGCAAGAGCCCGAAAGGGGTAAACTGGTGAAGCAGCAAAATAGGCATCAATACTTGGAATTTCTTTCTCCTATAGTTTCGCCATGTCTTATAGAATGTTGACCACTCCTTATTTTTACTTGTTCTGTTGCTCCAAAATTTTCAAAATAAATTTCTAAAATCATCTAAAATCCTGTGGTTTCAAAATATGCAAAAATATTTCAAAAATGTTTATTGTATAATTTCTAAAAATAAGAATACAAGAATGGGTTAGTAATATGCCATATACACAATCTCTGCAAATAAAGTCTAAATAAAATGAAATGAATTTTGGCTGGCATTCTCATGCTAAAAGGAGTTCAATAATGTAAAAATGGTTAGACTTCAAATTGATTTGCTTTATTTTCTAATAATAGTCTTAACCAATACATAGATGCACTAGTAAATATGGGCTCCACTAAATTGGATAAAAATGAGCAAACCTTGTCGTAGAAACTAATACATTGACATAGGTCCTGCAGTTTCAAAAAGATTATGTCTATCACATCTTGAAAACTATTTGTCTAGTAATACTCATAAGGTTTGGTTAAGATAAGTATTCTCAGTCATGTGCATATACGCATATGAAAAAGTAAAGATCAAGCTTTTAGAACAACAAATACGTATCCACTCCACCGCTTTTAGGAAAGAAGCCTACAATTCTCTTTCACTTGCATTTTCTTTCGTGAAGGCTCGCTCTCGTTCTGAAGTGGATTCGAACCATTGTTAGGATTTAGACGCTAAGCAAAAGAGGATTTCGAGTCCAGAAAGAAAATGGATGCGCGTGCTAACGCGCAACGAGCAATAAAACGGATGCGCGTATATCGTTTAATTAAATATTGCTTTGCATCTGAATCCTAAATAAAAGAGATACCGCTTCATGTTAAGGTTGTTTATATCAGTATAGTCTTAATTAATTTTAGCATATAGAATTCGTTAATCACAAACAGAAAAGTTATAAAAACAAGCCTCCTGATCTTTGCATTAGACTTCTAATTATTTTGCTGTCTGTCTTCTTTTTGCCTTTCTTTTAAGATTTGCTGAATGTTATTATTCTCTTACTGCGCTGCGAGTAGACGCTGACGTCCCTGAGGAGGAGGTCGAACCAACCGCAAATCCACATTTCGAGCAAGACAGCGAGCAGCAAGGCAAGCACCCCCTTGAGCATGTTGAGCCCAATAATTTACCTACAATATGTTGTTTTTGTCAATGTATTATTTATTCGGGTAATTCTCCATACAAATGCTATGTTGGGTAGAAGCTATAGTTAACCCTGTAAATTATGGTTTTCCTTAATCTATATGGACATGTTAACCTTGTAACCTTGGGCAAGATTTAGACATAATTAATGTCAGTTTGGATATATCCGCTAGCAATATAAATCTGCTTTGCCAGCTATCGTTGTATTCTCAATGTTTCAACTAATGAATGGTCATTATTCGGAAAATGGTTGCTGATATTTTGATTAAAAACCCAAAATAAAACTATGCTTTTGATACGGGCGATTATTGGCAATAGACGGTTGTGCTAGGGATTTGCACGTAGTGTAGGGTGGAGTATCGCCCGTGTCAAGTTAACGATCGAGCAATGGAACGTTATTGATCCAAGACTTCCGTGCAATCACGAGGGCTGGTATGGGACAACCTTAACCTATTAAGTTATTTAGATATGGCTTTGCACATTGGTAGGCGGGAGCTAGCAGAAGCATTCCTTCCTAGGTCTGCTTGTGAGGGGCTTCCACACCTTGGTGTGGGTAAATGCATACCCGTGCAACGGTGTACGTCTTGCCATGAATAGAAACGGTGTGTTGGAGGTTACGTGAAAGGAACCACGTCTTGGGTGTGTGCTTCTGTTTCTATGGCGAGGGCTTAACGTCCCGGGCTGGTTCAAAGCCATGTCTAGGTAATGTAACGGTTATGTATGATCTCTCTGCTGCACACCAAAGGAAGTGTGTCAATTGCGCTGCACGAAGAGCTGATCATTCCTTGTGGGTAAAGTTGTACACCTCTGCAGAGTGTAAGTTCTAATCGATTAGCCGTGTCCACGGTCAAGGACACTTGGTGAGGTCATTCCAATGTTAGAGTCTTTTCGGTATTTTCTAAGAAATGGGTTTGATTTAGAAATTGTTTTAGAAACCATCTTTTATGTCAAAGGATCGACATTGTGGACCTTGCTGTCGGGTAGACTGGGTTGTAAGGCTTGGATATTTACTTAGCATTTTGTTTCTCAATTGCTTATTACAAAATGCGATGTTGCAATCTATTATATTCATAAATTTCCATTTTTATGCAACTGCAAAATAACCTGTAGCCTGTCTTTTTGTTCAACCTGCATGTTTAATTAATTGCATTTATGAAACACTATAAGTCTTGCTGAGAACCATTGTACTCAAACTTGCCATCTGCTATCTCAGACAATGGAGCCCTCAATATGTCAGACGATGTGTATTACCAGGCAGACCTCGGGGTTTTCGATGATGATTTCTTTTAGGGTTACCTTGTTAGATGCCTGCGGGTTGGATGGGCACTCTACGAGGCTTTTGGTTCTTTATGTCTTACTTTCCGCTGTGCTGTAATGTTTTGTAAAGACTTCTGTATAATTATCTTTATTTCCAGGCTTTAATAAATTAGGTGTATGGATTTGCTATTGATGTTGTAAACATGTGAGTGCTAGCCACTGGTCATGGGACTAGTACAGTAATCACATGGATATTTCTGTCCTTTCTGGTAGACCTAGAGGGGCCGGAATGTCTTGTATAGGTAGCCGTCCACGCTTAGTTAATGATAAAGGAATAAATCCTAGTAGTAGGTGTACGTACCAACCCGAAGCTCCACAAGTATATCGCCGTAGGGAATGTACTTCGAGAGCCTTGGGTAAGAGTGAAGTGGAAGTAGGACCATCTTCTAGACTTCCTGTGGAGGAGATGAGGAAGATGGCATTAGAGTAGGAAGTATAGGAATGGCGTGTAGATGTAGAATAAGAAATATGTAAAAATCTTTTGTGATGATGTACATTCTGAGGCAATATGAATGGTATGGCTTTTAGTTATAAGTTTTGGATGTTCCTTGAGTTTTCCTGCGATAATTAGTCTATAAAATAAAATCTTGTAAGGAGACAACTTTAATCTATGTGAAATGTAAGGTTAAGTATTGGACATGAAGTTTGAAATTATATTCTAAAAAATTGGGTAATCAGAATGAAGTTTTGTGAATAAAAAGGTGAATACTATAATTCCTTTCTGATATTTCAATCTCTATTTCACTCGAGATATTATTTATACTAATCTTTCCATCTTTTGAAAATTTCAGATGACTAACCACATTGTTTGGACCGATGTGGCTAGAGAGTTTGCGGTGGATTTTGGTCATGAAAATAATAAACCTATTTTCGATGTAAAGCAAACACCTCATAGATTTAAGGTGCGCGCATGCGACTACACGAGTTGGGGATCGCATTATGCATCATCACGCGAAGCACCATAATACTAATAGGTTTGAAGCAATACAAGAGGCGGGTCGCAAGTTGTTGCGAAGACTATGTAAGGCTCATAATATTAATATGGGCACTTATGTCCATATATATGAGAATTACATAGTATTCCAAGATCCTGAACCCAAACCAAGGCGACGAAGGGCGGGTAATAGACAGGAATATCTATACCAGTTTCGACTAGCAGGCACCCAGGAGCCCTTACCTATGCCCTCTTGTTCAGAGAGAGTAGTTGCGACATCGGCACGCCCCCATCCTACCCTGTGGTTGGCGATATGTGGGATGTCCCTAGTGACTTTGATGGTTAGATAATAGTATTCTAGTCTTAGAATTAGGATGGTAATGATAAAATGTAAAATAACTTAGGTATGTATGTACATTAAGTATGTGATGTTATTTTGGTATTGTAAACTTTTGGTTGTAAATTTTCTTCTATGAATGGATGATAATGGGTTTTTCTCTCGCAAATTGTAACTATTGAAGTGAAAATTTTCAATGAGATAATCCTAGATAATAATAAAAATATGATAGGAACAAGAAATATGGGAAGTTATACCAGGAATAAAAATTAGGTCCAGTGTTTCTCCTAGTATAGTATACTAAATGAATGTGGTTGCAGGATGAGGCCTACAAGATCACTTAATCAGATTTTGGGAGGCGAGGCAGCTCAAAATACTCGCACTCCTAGAGTGAGTATCCCGACGCCGTCGCAACCAAATCCGCAACACCCAACGACAAGAGCATCATCATCACGAGCAGCTCGTCGTGATTCTTCTGTCCCACCTCATGTCAAGAGGATGTTCCTGAGGAACATTTTCCCCAGCCACCCACTATGGCTCAAGTGTTAGCCATGATTGAGCAAGGAAGGCAAGCTAATGCCTTGTTGCTACAACAGATTGCTCAAAATATAGCACCACAAAATATTGCTCGTGGAGGAAATGGTGGGCAGTCTCAAGTGTCGAAGCTAAATGAGTTCTTGAGGACTCAACCACCTATATTCTCATCATTAGCTGAACCATTGGATGCGGATGATTGGCTTCGTGCCACGGAGAGTAAACTATCCATTGCTCAATGTGATGAGAGGGAAAAAGTTCTTTATGCCTCATATCAGCTGCAGGGAGCTGCGGCTATGTGGTGGGAGAACAATGAGGCAATCCTACCAGAAGGGCGAGTGGTGCTTTGGGCAGAATTCAAAGCCGCCTTCCGCCGTACTCACATTCCTGCTAGTGTCATTGAAGTAAAGAAGCGGGAATTTCTGGACTTGAAACAAGGCACTATGACAGTAATGGAATATTTGCATCGTTTCAACCAACTGTCCAGATATGCTACTTATGAAGTGGCTGATGAGGCAAGGAGAATTGAGCGATTCAGGGAAAACATGAATGAAGAAATTAAGTGGACCCTGATAGCTCAGGATATGGATGACTTTCAGACTCTGGTTGATAAAGCAATTAGAGTGGAGCATGGGAGTTGAACTGTATTGGAGAGCCAGAAGCGCAAATGGCTTGCGCATAAGTCTGCTGGGACTGGACCATCTAGATCTCAGGGGTGGGAGTCGACAAATATTCGTCGACCACCACCTCCCGTACAGAGGACCCAGCGACAAATTTTCCAGACCCAACGAGTCCAGGGTCAGACTCCTCGTTCTTCACAGCAGCCTGTTCGTCAGATACAACAGGCTAGATCATCTGTTGATGTTCAGAAATAGGCACCCAATGTTACCTGTTTTCATTGCAATGAGCGGGGACATTATGCCAGTTCATTTCCTAAGAAGAAGTCAGGGCAGTGTCGCCCTCAGCCTCAAGGACGACCTCAAGGAGTTAGAAGCTAGCAGACACCCAGTCCAACCTCAACTCCGGCCCCAAGTAGCGGTCGTGGCCATCTTCATCATGTGACGGCAGAAGAAGCTCAGGATGCACCCGTCGTTGTACTGGGTACGTTCCCCGTTCACTCAGTACCTACTTTGGTGTTATTCGATTCCGGGGCTTCTCATTCTTTTGTATCTAAGAAGTTTTCTGAAGAAAATAAGTTGGAAGTCGTTCTTTTATCTACTCCCTTGATCATCAAATCTCCTGGGGCTACCATTAAAACTGAAAATTTCTGCTCTAGTGTCAGTATAGATATAAGTGGAATGTTATTTTATGCTGACCTTATTGTGATAGAAACAGCTGGGTTGGATATAATTTTAGGAAAGGACTGGTTAGCTAGACATAAGGGTTATATAGATTGTGCAAGCAGATCCATATCCCTTATCAAACAAGATGGTATCCACGTGGAATTTTCATCAAATACTAAACCTTCAGTGCATCAACCAGTTCTATGTTCCATATCTGCTCCCACATTAAATCAAGTTTCGGTAGTTAATGAATATTCTGATATTTTTTCGGATGAATTGTCTGGAATGCCTCCGGATCACGATATGGAGTTTGTTATTGATGTGGTGCCTGGAACTGCACCTATATCAAAAACGTCCATATCGTATGCCCCCGAATGAGTTGATGCAATTGAAGAAGCAACTCAAGGAACAGTTGGGCAAAGGATTTATTTGTCCTAGTACATCTCCTTGGGGAAGTCCTGTTCTCTTTGTTGAGAAAAAGGATGGTGGTCTGCGTATGTGTGTAGACTATCGAGCTCTAAATGAGGTTACCATAAAAAATAAGTATCCGCGTCCTCGAATTGATGACCTATTTGACCAGTTAAATGGAGCTCAAATCTTTTCAAAAATTGATCTGAAACTTGGATATTATCAGTTAAAAATCAGGCCTTCTGATATTCCAAAGACCACCTTCACCACTCGTTACGGTCTATATGAGTATACCGTAATGTCATTTGGGCTTACAAATGCTCCAGCAAATTTTATGAATCTAATGAATAAAATTTTCATAGAATATTTGGATAAATTTGTGGTAGTCTTTATTGATGATGCCCTTGTGTATTCCAAGAATGAAGAGGATCACATGCATCATTTGCGCATAGTTCTCGATAAGCTTCGAGAAAACAAGCTTTATGCCAAATTTGAGAAATGTGAATTTTGGCTAAAAGAAGTAGCTTTTCTTGGACATATCTTATCCAAAGGAGGAGTTGCAGTCGATCCAAGTAAAGTACATGCAGTACTATCTTGGGAAAGGCCGCAATCAGTCCCTAAAGTTTGAAGTTTTCTGGGCTTAGCCGGATATTATCGCCGGTTCATTGAAAACTTCTCCAAGGTTGCAAGACCTTTAACCCAACTTCTGAAGAAGGAAAAGAAGTTCGAATGGACTTCTGAATATGAATAAAGTTTTCAAGAATTGAAGAAAAGGTTAACATCAACCCCTGTGCTAGTGTTACCTGATGTCCATAAAATTTTTGAAGTATATTGTGATGCTTCACATCATGGATTGGGATGTGTGTCAATGCAAGAAGGAAAAGTTGTAGCATATGCTTCTCGCCAACTCCGCCCCCATGAGCAAAATTATCCAACTCATGATTTGGAATTAGCAGCTGTTGTGCATGCCCTTAAGATTTGGTGGCATTATCTTATTGGAAACCGAAGTGAGATATATACTGACCATAAAAGCCTCAAGTATTTCTTCACTCAGTCAGATTTGAATCTAAGGCAAAGAAGATGGCTAGAGCTAATCAAAGACTATGATGTCGGCATTCATTACCACCCTGGTAAAGCCAATGTTGTAGCCGATGCTCTTAGCCGAAAGCTTTACAGCACCTTGGTATCAAATCAATTGGAGTTAGTGAAGGATTTTCACAAGCTCAATCTGGGTTTAGTTGAAGAAGGTTTTGTTGCTACTCTTGCAGTGCGACCAACCCTCAAGAATCAGATCAAAGCCGCACAACTCAATGATGAAGCTATTACAGGAATTCAGAACCAATTAAAATCAGGTAAAGAATTCGAGTTCGTTGAAAGTCCAGATGGAATAATCATGCGAGAAACTCGTATCTATGTGCCAGATGACTCTAAAATAAAAAAGATGATTTTAACATAAGCTCATGAATCACCTTTATCCATTCATCCTGGAAGTACCAAGATGTATCAGGATCTCAAAAAGGAATATTGGTGGCCTGGTATGAAGCAGGATATCGCTGAATACGTCGCAAGATGCGATGTGTGCCATCGAGTTAAGGCTGAACATCAGTGTCCAGCCGGACTTCTTCAACCATTACAAATTCCTGAATGAAAATGGGATAATATCAGTATGGATTTTATTACTGGTCTACCCAGAACTCCCAAAGGGAATGATTCCATTTGGGTAATTGTTGACCGGTTGACAAAAGCGGCACATTTTATCCCAGAAAAAACCACTCACTCAGGAGGTAGGCTTGCTGAACTTTATATCAGTGACATTGTGCGATTGCACGGTATCCCAAAAACAATTGTATCAGATCGTGGATCGCAATTCACATCTCGTTTTTGGGAAAAGCTACATAATCTTCTGGGAACTAAACTGAATTTCAACACTACCTACCATCCACAAACTGATGGACAGACTGAAAGAACCAATCAGACTCTAGAGGATATGTTGAGGGCTTGTGTACTATCTTATAGCACCAATTGGAAAAAATGTCTAGCATTTGCAGAATTCTCATATAATAATAGTTTTCAAGCTAGTCTACAAATGTTGCCATTTGAAGCCCTTTATGGCAGAAAATGTCGGACACCTCTTTTCTGGTCCGAAGTGGGAGAAAGGAAGTTCTTTGGTCCAGATTTGATTAATGAAGCTCAAGAACATGTGGACTTAATCAAAAGCCGGTTAAAAGAAGCTCAATCCCGTCACAAAAGTTATGCTGACAATCGTCGACGTGACCTAAGTTTCGAGGTTGAGGATTATGTCTATCTTAAGGTTTCACCTCTTCGCGGTATTCGCCGGTTCCAGATTCGAGGAAAGCTAGCTCCTCGCTACATTGGACCTTATCGTATATTGGAAAAGATGGAGAGAAAACACATATAAATTGGAGTTGCCATCCCAATTATCCAGTGTACACAATGTCTTTCATGTGTCGCAGCTGAAGAGATGCCATCGCATCCGTTCTGAGCTCACCCAGTTGGATGGAATTGACCTTTAACTTAACCTAACATATCGAGAGCACCTTATTAGGATCCTTGAGGAAGCTGAGCGTCATACTCGGAACAAATCCCATAAAATGATCAAAGTTCAGTGGGGCAACCACTCCGAATAGGAAGCAACATGGGAGCGAGAAGATCGACTTAAAGAAGAATTTCCTGACTTCCTTTAAATCTAGTTTCCCTTAGAACCACCAAATCTCGGGGTCGAGATTTTATAAGGGGGACAGATTTGTAATATCCGAGAAATTATAATAAAGAGGAAATATACATTTAGAATTTTAATATATTTATTTCTGAATTTTAATAGCATTTTGGCTTTTATTTGGATTTTCCGGAAATTTTGTGTGGTGAGAAAAATCAAATAAAGAGAAATAATGAATGGATAATGGTAGAAAGATAAAAAAGGTAAAAGTAAAATTTTAAAAATATGGTAATAAAAATCCCAAGCGTGCATATGGATCTCTCCAGCCAGCACATAATATTTTATGCACGGAAATGAAGAATTAAATGAAAAGATAAACCTTTTGACTAACAACAGTGTATAGTCAGAATGTAACATCCCAAAATTTGGCTTAATTAAGTTTTTATCGTTTAAAAATGCATTTGTGATTTTCTGGAATTTATTTGGATTTTTTCTAGATTCATTTGAATTAATTCCTATTTCAAGTTTATTGCTTTTTATTCAAAAGTATTTAAATCTGTACAAAGTTAAAATAAAGTTTTAGCAAAAATATTTTATTTAAGTCCAGAATGTCTCAAAGTATTTTTGAGATTTTTCTTGGATTTTTCCTGATTGTTTTATTGCCTAAAACAAATTAAATGAATTTATGGAATTATTTTAAATGAAAACCTTTTGAAAATCTCAGGAAACAGTGTTGGGCCGAGCCCAACACTGTGCGCGTGTGGTCTGTGGCCGTGCGGCCCAGTTGGCCCACGAGCGGAGGTGCGCATCGCCAGCCGTTGATCTCGCATCGGGCGGTCAGGAGCTTTCGCGCGTGAATCGCAAACCCTAGCGCCGATGGACGTCGGATCGGAATCGGACGGTCGGAATTAAGTCGTACCGGTTCGGGAAAGTTTGGATCGTGTCCGTTAGTTGGTTCGGGCGGATCTGATCCAGCCACGTCGCTTTGAATCCCAGCCGTTCATTCGTCATCGAAGGGTTCTCGTGTGTCGTCTCCGCCTCGGACTCTTCCGCCGCGCCGCCGTGTTTCCGACGGACTCGGAGTCCGTGTCCGCCGCTCGCACGCCCTCTCCGTGCGCCTATTTAAGGCTCGGACGGGTGCGTTGAGTCCCTCGTTCCTCGCCGCAGCCGAAGCGCAAGGTCTCGACGTCCAGAACTTCGCGGGCGCCTCGCGAGTATCGTCGTCTTCATCGCCGGCGATTTTGGTCTCGGCGACGCCATTAGCGTGGAGAAGCTCGTCCGGTTGGATCTTCGCCGACGCCTCGAATCTGACCGCGTGTCCTCGGTGGTCAGAAACCCTCATGTCGCCGTCCGTTGGATCTAAAACCCGTGCTCGTGATCTCGCCAGGTGTGCATCAATCGGCGATCGTCCGATGGAATCAGGTGCACCAGTTGCGCCGTCGCCGCAACCAATCGGCGCCGCCGCGTGTCGCGCAGCAGCCGAGGCGCCGTGGACCGCGTCTGCCGTGGACCCGGCGGATCGTGGGCGCGATCCATGGACCGGGCCACGTGGCAGCTTCCGATTGGTCGGTCGATGTTGACGTCAGCGTGACGTCATGATGACGCATAATCTATTTTCGGAATAAAAATAAATCTATTAAATCTGATTTTCTGATTTTCCGATTTGATATTTATTTCAAACTTCAAAAGGCTATATCTTTTGCATCGTAACTCGGATTTGAGTGATTCCAGTTTCTAAAATTTGTAAAATTGAGATCTATTTAATGGTGAATTTTAATTGATTTTGGAGTTCAATTGCTCTCTGTTTTGGCATTTATTTGCTTTTCTCTTTGATGCAGCGTGAGACGTTGAATTGTGCGACGCTTGGAGGAAGATCAAGCAACCCAAGAACAAGCTTCAGATCAAGATCAGGACCTATTCCAAGGCAAGTTGTGCTTTGATCATGTTGAACCCATGTTTATAAAATTGCTATGTTTGTTTTACAATATTGCATATATTTCAAATATACAATTGTTTCAAATTAGATTGGGTTTAGCTAAAATACAGATTGATCTATACCCTACCTTGTCATTATATGCCATGAACCATTGTCACCCTAGATTGGTTTAATATAGTTGATTAATAATTATGATCAACATTGGAGGTTAGACCGTATTAGTTGCTTAGCCATGCCACGTCATCACATGTGTCGAATCATTGTTAATTAATCTTGATTAACGGAATATGGAACAATGTTATGAACTTGTGTGTCATGTGGGATCACACGATGAGATTGAGTTGTTGTGGCGAGTCATGTCACGCATAGCGATGTTGAATTGTTGATGGCACGTGGTGCTTGGTAATCAACGGGTGATGATAACTTAGATTGGGGCAAGTGGCAAGGGGCGAGGAGGCCAAGGTGGGCCCGATGGGCGATGGTATGTGGAAGTCTTGCCTTGATCACACTAAGGACTTAACCTTGCAAGCCTTTGACTGAGTCAATCATGCAACCACATGTCCGTATGGGCCACCTAGTGAGTAATTTGCAAAGTCTTAATTTTGATACTATCGTGGTCGTGTGAGTTCCCGGTCGAGTGTAATTCACATGGCGCAAGAGGGGGCCACGGATGTGGTTTGAGACCGCCAGATGTTGAAACCTTAGCGGGTAGTATCGGGTTAAGATAGAGCATTGTAAAGGCTTTGTTATAATCTCTCGCCTTTGTGGTGTTTGGTTGTATCACGTGGGTAAAGTGCATAACCTCTGCAGAGTGTGAAACTATTCGGATAGCCGTGCTCATGGTATTGAGCAATGCTCGGAATTCTGATTAAGGGTTAGCTTAATTAATTGGACAACTTGGTTGGGATGGCGGAATGCCATGTGGAAGATGGAATTTAACTTAGGATTGGAAACTTGGTTTACTTGAGAAATCTGAATTTATTTATTATCGTTATTTGTTTTACATCCTTTACAATCTATATCTCAGTATTCGTTCATAAATGCTGCTTATTGCAAAATAGCCATGATAGCCTAGCCATTGGAATAAGCCTTGCATATAGATACATGGAATTGCATTACATGCACAACTTGTTGAGTGCTTTAAGTACTCACCCTTGCCAAACAACAATAATCAACAGTTGAAGAATCTACACTGTGTTGGAAGATGAAGTCCAAGAAGACACGAGTCATTAGGGTCCGAGCCTTGTCGGTTGCTGTGGTGGTGATGAGCTACCTACGTTTCTACTTTCCATTTTAATTATTAGTTTATATTTTCGTCTTGCCTGCGTGGCTTAATAATGTAAGTTGGTCATAAGATCATACATTTAGTTATATCAATAAATGAACTATTATTCTATTATCGTTGTGTATGATGTGATATGTACCAATGTTAAGTTTGTGTGCACTAGCGTTGATCACGGGAATAGTGCATAAACACGGTGGGTTCAATCGATGGATTCGGGTCCTTACAGAGGTGGTATCGAGCATCTTGATGTAGGTCTTGGCCTAGATAGTTTGGAGGTGTCTTGAGTGTGTCCAAAATTATTTTCTAAAAGAAAATCTAAGCTTGACTAATAAAACCCTCTCGACTCATCTCATTCTCTACTTCTAGCCTTTGCTAAACTTACCCGCTTTACTTGCCGTTTGGTGGAGAACTTATTCCAAGTTCTTGTGGAGCGATGCCGATCGTTCGACCTTTGAGGAGGCGGTGGCGGCTCGCCATGGAGCCGTGGAGAGTACTTGAGACGCTTGGAGGTTTTTATCGTCCACTTTACCGAGGAGGCGGTGGTCGCTGAATGGTGTACACCGAGGATTTATTTGCAAGTTGATCATCTACGCTCGGGAGAGCGAGGAAGCTAGCAGCCAATCAACATCTCCGCGGAAGATTCTCGTGCGAGGTTGCAATTCAGAGGTCGCTCGACTTGCTCTTGCCGTGTCCGCCGCGACTACGCCGACGAGCTTCACGACTCGGTGTTCGACTTCACCTGACGTTCAAGCATGCCAAGACGACGGATCGAGGAAGCGAGTGTGCTCTGACGCGCACCTTGCGAGTTCGCCCTTGCCGGGAGGATCATATGAGAGAGACTACCCAGAGCCGAGACGTGTACGAGGCACTCGAGTAGTAGCGAGCAGAGCTCGAGGTGACCCGTGCTTGACCATCGGGATGATCACCGAGCTGGGAGAGGCCACAGGCGATTGAGGACGAGTGGGCGCGTGACTCGAGAGTTCAGGAGCCACCGAGGAGTCCGAGGAGGATCGGAGGAGCGAGTGGGAGCGGAGGGGAGTGCAGACCCGTTGTTGCAGAGGACCCAGAATAGGTCATCGGGATAGGTTTGCTCGATGCCACCCACCCGCCGTGTATGCGCCGGATCGCCTCGGCCGAGGTGGTCGGATGAGTGAGTGTCGACCTTGAGCCGTGTTGAGACTCGAGTGTGAGTCGCGTCTTTAAGTTAGTCTTTACCTTTCTAGTGGGCGTTAAGGTTGCGTGTTTAGTTTGCTTCTTTGTATTCTTGAGTGTGCGTTATGTGTTGCAGAGCTTGTAGGCTTAAATAAGCACCATACCAAGTTAAATAAAGAATTGTTCAGTTTGGGTATAACCTATCTCCCGCTTTAGAAATTCTTACTTCTCATCTATGCTACATCTACCTTTCCTAACCTAAGAGGCAATCATCGGATGGTGAATACTGAGAAACAACGGTGCTTGAAGTGGATGCGTCGAATGACAATCCCAATGATGGAGGCAGCCCTCAACCACCGCCAATGGACATGCAGAATCAGGGAGCATTCCTTGCGGCCTGAGACTCAACCGATGCGGACAATGATGCAAAGAGATGCAGAGATGACCAATGCAAAGATAAACCACAACAATCCCGCAACTCGTAACAATCATGGTGGACCTCGACCTATGTCCAAGCTATCGATTTTATGAGGACTAGGCCACCAACTTTCTCTGGAAACGTGAACCCTTTGGAAGCCGATGATTGGCTTAGGACCATTGAGAAGAAGCGCACATCACTCGGTGTGAGGGCAATGAGAAGGTGCTCTCGCCTCATCAACTTGAAGGAACCGCCGCGAGAATGGTGGGAGAATTCTCGTGCCGCTCATGGAGCCCCGCAAGAGATAACACGGAGGAGTTCACTAATGCTTTCCGCCAGTATCATGTCCCAGAGGGAATGATGGATCTTAAGAAGGAGGAGTTCAGAGCTTTGAAGCAAGGAGGCCAACCAGTGGCCGAATACCTGAATAAATTCACTCAATTAGCTCGTTATGCCCCTGAGGACGTAGCGACGGATAAAGCTAGGCAGTCTCGTTTCATGAAGGGACTGAATTCAGATCGCAGTGGGGTGATTACCCACAATTTTCCGGATTTTCAGGAGCTGGTAAATAAAGCTTTAATCCTAGAGGACAAGCGCAAAGAGCTAGGTGAAAACCGTAAGCACTTGATGAACAATCAGGGTGGACGCCCAAACCATCTACGTTTGAGGATGTCACCCCAGCAGTTTGCTAGATTTCAACCACCAGCTGGGAACAAGACATCAACCCCTACACCTCGCCCTGCCAATCAGAATTTCCAGACCCCAGCGCAAGGCAACAATGCACCAGGGGGAAATCAGCAGTCTGCAGTGAAGAGATGCTATACTTGCAATGAGCCAGGGCACTTTTCAAATAGGTGTCCACAGAAGGGAGGCATCACACCAGTTCGTTTCAACACAGGAACAACACCGCTAAAGCACCAACATCGAGGAAATCGTGCACCAAGCCAAGCCGAGCAACGCCGCGATCAACGGTCGTGGAAGAATCAACCACATCACCGCCGATGGAGCTCGGGAAGCTACGACGCGTCGTCTTGGGTAAGTTCTGGTCAACTCGACTGCACCTTTCTGCTTTGTTTGATTCTCGAGCTTCGCATTCGCTTGTTTCTCAAAGTTTTGCAACCAAGAATGGATTTAAAGTGGTGAATCTTAAGTGTGTGCTCTTAGTCCAAGCCCGGGATCCGAGCTTAGATCTAGCCTTGGGTGTTTGGGAGCTAAGTTGCTTATGGATGGGATAGAATTTCTCGCGAATCTTATCTTGATAGATGCGCAATCCTTAGACGTCATCCTTGGAATGGATTGGCTGTCCAAGCATAAGGTCATTTTAGATTGTGGCCAAGGATCGTGACCTTGGAAGGCCCTAGTGGCAAGAAAGTGGAGTTTCAGCGACCGCAGATTCGGGCGGCGATTAACGGTCAACAGCAGAAAGCCATCGGCATGGAAGATGTGCGATGAGCGAGAATACCGGATGTATTTCGGAAGATTTGCCAGATTGCCACCGATCGTGATATCGAGTTTGTCATCGAAGTTAGCACCGTGCACAAAGACCGATATCAAAGAGACCATATCGGATGCCTACCGACGAGTTAGTAGAAATGAAGAAGCGATTGAGGAACCGCAAGAGAAAGGTTTCATTAGACCAAGTTCATCGCCGTGGGAGCCCCGGTTTTGTTTGTTCGCAAGAAGGATGGAAGTCTTAGAATGTGCATCGACTACCGTGCACTTAATGAAGTAACGATCAAGAATAAGTATCCGCTGCCCGGGATCGACGACTTATTTGATCGCTTAAGAGGAGCTGAGTTTTCTCCAAGATAGATCTTCGCTCGTGATACCATCGCTTGAAGATCCGAGCGGAGGATGTACCTAAGACTGCGCTTACGCGATATGGACATTACGAGTTCACGACCATGTCATTCGGATTGACTAATGCCCAAAGATATTTCATGAACATGATGAATAAAGTCTTCATGGATTACTTGGACAAGTTTGTTGTAGTCTTCATAGACGATATCTTGGTTTACTCAAGACAGAGGAAGAGCATGCGTAACATCCGAGAATGGTTTTAGGCAGTCATGCGAGCATCAACTATATGCTAAGTTTAGCAAGTGTGAATTTTGGAAGGAGAAAGTTGAATTTCTCGGTCATGTAATGACTACCAAAGGAGTCGCATTGATCCCAAAAAGTGGACGCAGATGTTGCATTGGGAGCCACCAAGTCTGTTACTCAGATTCGTAGTTTTCTGGGAATGGCGGGATATTACCGTCGGTTCATAGAAGGATTCTCGACAATTGCTAAACCCCTTACGCAGTTGTTAAAGAAAGAGAAGAAGTTTGCATGGACGCCAGAGTGCGAGAAAAGTTTCATGGAATTAAAGAAGCGCTTAACAACACTCCGTATTAGTGTTGCGGATGTGCGTAATGGATTTGACATTTATCGCGATGCTTGAAGCGGGGCTTGGGATGCGTGTTAATGCAAGAAGGCAAAGTCGTTGCTTATGCGCCGAGACAATTGAGACCGCATGAAGTGAATTACCCAACGCATGATTTGGAGTTAGGCTGCGTAGTGCATGCTTTAAAGATATGGCGCCATTATCTCATAGGAAATAGATGTGAGATATATACGGACCATAAGAGTCTCAAATACATATTCACTCAATCGACTGAATATGAGACAAATAAGATGGCTTGAGCTAATTAAGGATTATAATGTGGGAATCCATTATCATCCCGAAAAGCCAATGTGGTGGCGGATGCCCGAGTCGAAAAAGCCATAGCGCAAATGCATTGTCAATAGAGGATCAACGAGAATTATGCAAGGAATTTCAGAGGTTAAGATTGGAGGTCGTTCAAGAAGGAATGATAGCTGCGCTAGAAGTAAAACCAACATTAGAGGATCAGATTAGAGAAGGTCAACAAGATGACGATAAAATTTCAAAAATCAAGGCTAAAAGGAAGAAGGCCTAGCCATAGATTTCACTGACGGCGAACAAGGAACTATGTTCTTCAAAGGCCGAATTTGTGTGCTTGGATAAAAGGAATTAAAACAATTGATTCTTGAGGAAGCGCATGATTCAAAGTACTCAATTCATCCAGAAGTGCTAAAATGTACCAGATTTGAAGGAGAGATTCGTGGCCAAAATGAAGCGTGAAGTGGCTGAGCATGTTGCATTATGCGACGTGTGTCAGAGAGTAAAGGCTATGCACCAAAGACCCGCTGGTTTGTTGCAACCGTTGAAAATTCCGGAATGGAAGTGGGAGGAAATCGGGATGGATTTTATCACCGGTTTACCTAAGACTCAGAAAGGTTACGATTCCATTTGGGTTATCGTGGATCGCCTAACCAAGGTCGCCATTTCATCCCAAGAAAGACCACTTACTCCGAGATCGCTTGGCGTAACTGTATATGTCAAGGATTGTATGTTTGCATGGAGTGCCAAAGAAGATTGTGTCGACAGGTACCCAATTTACCTCAAGGTTTTGGAATAAGTTGCATGAAGCAATGGGAACCCGTCTCAATTTCAAGACTGATATCACCCGCAGATGATGGTCGACCGAAAGAGTAAATCGATCTTAGAGGATATGTTGAGAGCTTGTGCCTTAGCTTACGCTACGACATGGGATAAATGTTTGCCATATGCAGAGTTCAGTTACAATAATAGTTATCAAGCTAGCCTACAAATGTCACCGTTCGAGGCATTGTATGGACGTGCTTGTCGTACTCCATTGAATTGGAACGAGACAGGAGAACGTTTGGTGTTTGGGCCAGATATCCTCGAAGAGGCAGAAAGTCAAGTAGCAATGATCAGAGAGAGATTAAAGATAGCACAGTCAAGACAGAAAAGCTACGCCGATAATCGTCGTCGAGATTTGAGTTTTGAACCAGAAGATCATGTGTACCTCAGGGTTACCCCTCTTAAGGGCGTTAAGAGATTTCACGTTAAAGGGAAGCTTGCACCAAGATATGTCGGTCCGTTCAAGATTCTGAGCCGTCGAGGAGAGGTAGCTTATCAGTTAGAGTTGCCTCAGTCATTGGCAGGAGTGCATGATGTATTCCATGTATCGCAGCTTAAGAAGTGTCTCAGAGTGCCAAAGAGCAAGCCCGTTGGAGGCAATAGAGCTGCAAGAAGATTTGACTTATAAAGAGCAACCAATGAATTTTGATGTTGTGGAGCGCAAGACCGTAAACAAGTCTATTCGCTTTGCGAGTTCATGGAGCAATCATTCAAAGTGAAGCCACTTGGGAGCGAGAAGAAGAATTGAAGTCGAATTCCTAACCTATTCTCTAGTTAGCCCCAATCTCTGTCGAGATTCTCATAAGGGGGAGGTTTGTAACATCCCAAAATTTGGCTTAATTAAGTTTTTATCGTTTAAAAATGCATTTGTGATTTTCTGAATTTATTTGGATTTTTCTAGATTCATTTGAATTAATTCCTATTTCAAGTTTATTGCTTTTTATTCAAAAGTATTTAAATCTGTACAAAGTTAAAATAAAGTTTTAGCAAAAATATTTTATTTAAGTCCGAATGTCTCAAAGTATTTTTGAGATTTTTCTTGATTTTTCCCGATTGTTTTATTGCCTAAAACAAATTAAATGAATTTATGGAATTATTTTAAATGAAAACCTTTAGAAAATCTCAGAAATGTTGTTGGGCCGAGCCCAACACTGTGTCGCTGTGGTCTGTGGGTCGTGCGGCCCGCTTGGCCCACGAGCGAGGTGCGATCGCCACCGTTGATCTCGCATCGGCGGTCGAGAGCTTTGCGCGTGAATCGCAAACCCTAGCGCCGATGGACGTCGGATCGGAATCGGACGGTCGAATTAAGTCGCACTTGTTCGGAAAGTTTGGATCGTGTCCGTTAGTTGGTTCGGGCGGATCTCGATCCACCACGCCGCTTTGAATCCCACCGCTCATTCGTCATCGAAGGGTTCTCGTGTGTCGCCTCCGCCTCGGACTCTTCCGCGCGCCGCCGTGTTTCCGACGGACTCGAGTCCGTGTCCGCCGCCGCACGCCTCTCCGTGCGCCTATTTAAGGCTCGGACGGGTGCGTTGAGTCCTCGTTCTCGCCGCACCCGAGCGCAAGGTCTCGACGTCCGTAACTCGCCGGGCGCCTCGCGAGTATCGCCGTCTTCATCGCCGGCGATTTTGGTCTCGGCGACGCCATTAGCGCGAGAAGCTCGTCCGCTGGATCTTCGCCGACGTCTCGAATCTGACCGCGTGTCCTCGGTGAGTGTAAAACCCTCATGTCGCCGTCCGTTGGATCTAAAACCCGTGCTCGTGATCTCGCCGCGTGTGCATCAATCGGCAGTCGTCCGATGGAATCTGGGTGCACCAGATTGCGCCGTCGCCGCAACCAATCGGGCGCCGCCGCGTGTCGGGCGCAGCAGCCGAGGCGCCGTGGACCGCGTCTGCCGTGGACCCGAGCAGATCGTGGACGCAGTCCATGGACCGGGGCCACGTGGCAGCTTCCGATTGGTCCGGTCCAGTGTTGACGTCAGCGTGACGTCATGATGACGCAGTAATCTATTTTCGGAATAAAAATAAATCTATTAAATCTGATTTTCTGATTTTCCGATTTGATATTTATTTCAAACTTCAAAAGGCTATATCTTTTGCATCGTAACTCGGATTTGAGTGATTCCAGTTTCTAAAAATTTGTAAAATTGAGATCTATTTAATGGTGAATTTTAATTGATTTTGGAGTTCAATTGCTCTCTGTTTTGGCATTTATTTGCTTTTCTCTTTGATGCAGCGTGAGACGTTGAATTGTGCGACGCTTGAGGAAGATCAAGCAACCCAAGAACAAGCTTCAGATCAAGATCAGGACCTATTCCAAGGCAAGTTGTGCTTTGATCATGTTGAACCCATGTTTATAAAATTGCTATGTTTGTTTTACAATATTGCATATATTTCAAATATACAATTGTTTCAAATTAGATTGGGTTTAGCTAAAATACCAGATTGATCTATACCCTACCTTGTCATTATATGCCATGAACCATTGTCACCCTAGATTGGTTTAATATAGTTGATTAATAATTATGATCAACATTGGAGGTTAGACCGTATTAGTTGCTTAGCCATGCCACGTCATCACATGTGTCGAAATCATTGTTAATTAATCTTGATTAACGGAATATGGAACAATGTTATGAACTTGTGTGTCATGTGGGATCACACGATGAGATTGAGTTGTTGTGGCGAGTCATGTCACGCAACGATGTTGAATTGTTGATGGCACGTGGTGCTTGGTAATCAACCGGGTGATGATAACTTAGATTGGGGCAAGTGGCAAGGGCGAGGAGGCCAAGGTGGGCCCGATGGGCGATGGTATGTGGAAGTCTTGCCTTGATCACACTAAGGACTTAACCTTGCAAGCCTTTGACTGAGTCAATCATGCAACCACATGTCCGTATGGGCCACCTAGGTGAGTAATTTGCAAAGTCTTAATTTTGATACTATCGTGGTCGGTGTGAGTTCCTGGTCAGTGTAATTCACATGGCGCAAGAGGGGGCCCCGGATGTAGTTTACAGACCATGAAAGTTGAAACCTTAGCGGGTAGTATCGGGTTAAGATAGAGCATTGTAAAGGCTTTGTTATAATCTCTCGCCTTTGTGGTGTTTGGTTGTATCACGTGGGTAAAGTGCATAACCTCTGCAGAGTGTGAAACTATTCGGATAGCCGTGCTCATGGTATTGAGCAATGCTCGGAATTACTGATTAAGGGTTAGCTTAATTAATTGGACAACTTGGTTGGGATGGCGGAATGCCATGTGGAAGATGGAATTTAACTTAGGATTGGAAACTTGGTTTACTTGAGAAATACTTGAATTTATTTATTATCGTTATTTGTTTTACATCCTTTACAATCTATATATCTGATTCGTTCATAAATGCCGCTTATTGCAAAATAGCCATGATAGCCTAGCCATTGGAATAAGCCTTGCATATAGATACATGGAATTGCATTCATGCACAACTTGTTGAGTGCTTTAAGTACTCACCCTTGCCAAACAACAATAATCAACAGTTGAAGAATCTACACTGTGTTGGAAGATGAAGTCCAAGAAGACACGAGTCATTAGGGTCCGAGCCTTGTCGGTTTGCTGTGGTGACCGATGAGCTACCTACGCTTCTACTTTCCATTTGCTTAATTATTAGTTTATATTTTCACCTTGCCTGCGTGGCTTAATAATGTAAGTTGGTCATAAGATCATACATTTAGTTATATCAATAAATGAACTATTATTCTATTATCGTTGTGTATGATGTGATATGTACCAATGTTAAGCTGTGTGCACTAGCGTTGATCCTGGGAATAGTGCAGTAAACACAGTGGGTTCGAATCAGTGGATTCGGGTCCTTACACAGAATTAACCTAGATTTTTCGAAACTTATCTGAAGATGAAAAATTTACCAGCATGTCCTTAATGCATTACTCACCCCTGGTAAAAATATCAGAAATTAATAATGTTAGATGAGGTTTTTAAAAATTCAACAACCGAAACCCAGAAAATCTGAAAAACCACACTGTCAGAATCTTTAGAAAATAAATACACAAGATATCGACCTAAAATTTTTATGGGATAATTATCAGCTCAAATAAAACCCCTACAAAAAGTTTTATAAAAATTTGACAATAATAAGATCATTAAATAAAATAATTTTAGAGGGGAAATTTTCTACCAGTCACTGTTGTCATAATATTTATAATTCTTTGGTAAAATGTTTTAACCCGAGATTTTTACCAGTGGTCAGGCCTTACCTGGGAACCCAAGTCAAAAAGTTTCGAAAAATTTCTCTAGAGTTTGATAGCAAAATAAATTCAAGTCATGAGATATCTGAGCAGGGAGCCTCGCGGTGACCCTTTTTCTCTCACTGGCAAGTGGGGCCAGCTACAGTGCTAACCCCGTTCGTTAGAGCTAACGGCAAGGCGCTTCTCTCACTGCCTAGTGGACCCCGGACCCACCTGTCAGGCACTTCTTACTCACTGTCCCCTTCCTTTTTGACCGAAGCATCGCGCGTGCGTTCGCCCAGTCCCGTCGGTCGCGCGACCGGTTCACCGCCCCACGCTGCGGGCCGAGTCGCCTCCGCTTGACCGTGGACATGTCCGATCTTGGGAGCCTCGCCGTGTCCTCGACCTCCCCCGCGCCATACCGCCACAATCAAAACCACGCCACCTCGCCGTTTTCGTGCCAAGCTGAGCCGAGCCCCGCGCATGCGTTCAAGCACTGGTGAGACCGCCTCAACTCGGCTATAAATACGTCCCTGTATTGCCATTGAGACCTCCCACTTCTTCTCTGAGAGCCAACAAAGTCCAGAGCCTCAATCGAAGCTTTCGTCCTCCGTTCTGCCGCAAGAGCCCGAAAGGGGAAAACCGGTGAAGCAGCCAAATAGGCATCAATTCTTGGAATTTCTTCCTCCTATAGCTTCGCCATGTCTTATAGAATGCTGACCACTCCTTATTTTCACTTGTTCTATAGCTCCAAAATTTTCAAAATAAATTTGTAAAATCATCTAAAATCCAGTGGTTTCAAAATATGCAAAAATATTTCAAAAATGTTTATTCTATAATTTCTAAAAATAAGAATACAAGAATGGGTTAGTAATATGCCATATACACAATCTATGCAAATAAAGTCTAAATAAAATGAAATGAATTTTGGGTGTCATTCTCATGCTAAAAGGAGTCCAGTAATGTAAAAATGGTTAGACTTCAAATTGATTTGCTTTATTTTCTAATAATAGTCTTAACCAATACATAGATGCACTAGTAAATATGGGCTCCACTAAATTGGATAAAAATGAGCAAACCTTGTAGTAGAAACTAATACATTGACATAGGTCCTGCAGTTTCAAAAAGATTATGTCTATCACATCTTGAAAAATATTTGTCTAGTAATACTCATAAGGTTTGGTTAAGATAAGTATTCTCACTCATGTGCATATATGCATATGAAAAAGTAAAGATCAAGCTTTTATATATCTAGAGGTTTAATTAAATATTGCTTTGCATCTGAATCCTAAATAAAAGAGATACCGCTTCATGTTAAGGTTGTTTATATCAGTATAGTCTTAATTAATTTTAGCATCTAGAATTCGTTAATCACAAACATAAAAGTTATAAAAAGAAGCCTCCTGATCTTTGCATTAGACTTCTAATTATTTTGCTGTCTGTCTTCTTTTTGCCTTTCTTTTAAGATTTGCTGAATGTTATTATTCTCTTACTGCGCTGCGAGTAGACGCCGACGTCCCTAAGGAGGAGGTCGAACCAACCGCAAATCCTGATTTCTAGCAAGACAGCGAGCAGCAAGGCAAGCACCCCCTTGAGCATGTTGAGCCCAATAATTTACCTACAATATTTTGTTTTTGTCAATGTATTATTCATTCGGGTAATTCTCCATACAAATTCTATGTTGGGTAGAAGCTGTAGTTAACCCTGTAAATTATGGTTTTCCTTAATCGTATGGACATGTGAACCTTGTAACCTTGGGCAAGATTTAGACATAATTAATGTCAGTTTGGATATATCCGCTAGCAATATAAATCTGCTTAGCCAGCTATCGTTGTATTCTCAATGTTTTCATCTAATGAATGGTCATTATTAGGAAAATGGTTGCTAATATTTTGATTAAAAACTCAAAATAAAACTATGGTTTTGATACGGGCGATTATTGGCAATAGCTGGTTGTGATGAGGGATTTGCACGTAGTGTAGGGTGGAGTATCGCCCGTATCAAGTTAAGGACCGAGCAATGGAACGTTATTGATCGAAGACTTCCGTACAACCACGAGGGCTGATATGGGACAACCTTAACCTATTAAGTTAATTAGATATGGCTTTGCATATTGGTAGGCGGGAGCTCGTAGAAGCATTCCTTCCTAGGTCTGCTTGTGAGGGGCTTCCACACCTCGGTGTGGGTAAATGCATACCCGTGCAACGGTGTACGCCTTGCCATGAATAGAAACGGTGTGTTGGAGGTTACGTGAAAGGAACCACGTCTTGGGTGTGTGCTTCTGTTTCTATGGCGAGGGCTTAATGTCCCGGGCTGGTTCAAAGCCATGTCTTGGTAATGTAACGGTTATGTATGATCTCTCTGCGGCACACCAAAGGAAGTGTGTCAATTGCGCTGTACGAAGAGCTGATCATTCCTTGTGGGTAAAGTTGTACACCTCTGTAGAGTGTATGATCTAATCGATTAGCCATGTTCGCGATCAAGGACACCTAGTGAAGTCATTCCAATGTTAGAGTCTTTTCGGTATTTTCTGAAAAATGGGTTTGATTTGGAAATTGTTTTAGCAACCATCTTTTATGTCAAAGGATCGATGTTGTGGACCTTGCTGTCAGGTAGACTGGGTTGTAAGGCTTGGATATTTACTTAGCATTTTGATTCTCAATTGCTTATTACAAAATGCGATGTTGCAATCTATTATATTCATACATTTCCATATTTATGCAACTGCAAAATAACCTGTAGCTTGTCTTTTACTTCAGCCTGCATGTTTAATTAATTGCATTTGTGAAACACTATTAGTCTTGTTGAGTACCATTGTACTCAAACTTGCCATCTGCTGTCTCAGACAATGAAGCCCTCAATATGTCAGACGATGTGTATTACCAGGCAGACCTCGGGGTTTTCGATGACGATTTCTTCTAGGGTTACCTTGTCAGATGCCTGCGGGTTGGATGGGCACTCTACGAGGCTTTTGGTTCTTTATGTCTTACTTTCCGCTGTACTATAATGTTTTGTAAGGACTTCTGTATAATTATCTTTATTTTGAGGCTTTAATAAATTAGGTGTATGGATTTGCTATTGATGTTGTAAACATGTGAGTGCTAGCCACTGATCATGGGACTAGTATAGTAATCACATGGAGATTTCTGTCCTTTCTGGACGGGGTCTCACATGCATCGAGTATCTCGATCAGCTTCAAGGAGGTGCATTTCTTCCATCGATTTTTGGATGGCTTCTTCGTGGTCGGCTTCAACGACCTATTCGATCTGTACAACCTCAACGCCCTTGATGCATCGCTCATGAGATGCTAGATATTGTAAGTACGTGCAATCACGACATACATTCGTGTCGTACCGATAAATATCAGATATATATGATTCTTGATTTTGTATATGTAGATACATGGTCAAGGAAGTAGAAGCAAGGAAACAACCGGTGGGTTTTGTTGACCCACACATGGTGTCCAAGCAAACCATGGACGAAAATTTACAAGTCGTCCACGAGTACGTGGAAACAGTATTGCTAGCTCAATGGAACAAAAACTTCATACTTTTACCCCACAACCCAGGGTAAGTGCTTTAGCCAGTTGTTATACTTGTTGATTTGTACTATTTAATGCAGCTTGAGGTTAGGTTGAATGAGCATGGGACATACGTGTGTAGGTATCACTAGGTTCTACTTGTAATTATACCAAGACGGAACCAAGTAATTTAACTTGATTCCAAAAAGGGCGGCACACATGACTTGAAGCCTATCAAAGATTAACTCGACACGTCATTCGGTGTCTACAAAACTCATGGGGGTTCATACAGGAAGGACCCAGCGACGTTGAAGCATATTTATAAGTTTTCGGTATGCGCTAGTACGTAATAATCCT
Source organism: Otatea glauca (assembly GCA_036346275.1). NCBI lineage: Eukaryota > Viridiplantae > Streptophyta > Magnoliopsida > Poales > Poaceae > Otatea > Otatea glauca. The sequence goes on along the minus strand of CM070715.1, from coordinate 36,921,501 downwards.
TCACACTCCATAATAATACCTTCTAAACTAATTAACCTATTATATTTTGGCAATGCCACCAGCAGCCAAAGGCGACTAAACTACGTGGATTCTACGCTTGCCACAACATGCAACTCCTCATTTGTTCAAAGGAGACCAACGTCATAGAGGTTTGTCAATCTTGCAATAATTGTTTCCACCTACAAATTTATATACATGCAAGACTTTACTTTTCCCATCGGCAGGTTTGGCAATGCGCTGAATCTGCGTTAAAACAAGCTGACCTCTTAGGTATCCGAGAACAACTCTGCACCTTCTTCATGCGTGAGGTCATTAATCCAAAAGGCGAATACCACTCAAGCTCGCCTGATGAGTTGCGGATTTGTTAGATACCGTTTGGATTAATTTGTAAACCTTGTGCTGTGAATTTGTCATTTCAAGCTCTCAATTCAATTGGTTATTTTATATATGAGTTGATTTCTTAAATGGATGCGATGTACATTTTACTGTGCGACCAGAGTTCATTTATATAATGGATGCGCCATATTTTCATATGAGATCCGATCTCATTTCTGAATTGTATGTCATAATAATGCTTGGTGATGCTCTGTACTGTCTTTTTTCAGACGACATGGCTAGTATTTCCTGAGGCTAGCCAATAAAACAAAATTAAAGAAAAAAATGAAAGATCAACCGTCTGGGATGGAGAGCTCATCATAGACGGTTTCAGTTTGGAACCGTCTGGGATTTAGAGCTCATCACATACGGTTCCACAATAGAACTGTCTGTGATGTGTGATCATCACAGACGGTTCTAGTTTTGAACCGTCTGGGATGTGTTTTTCACAGACGATTGCAAAACCGTCTGTAATGACGTATTGTCATCACTTACACTTTGATACAGACGGTTCGAAAAACCGTCTGTGATAAGTGGTTCTGCAGTAGTATATCACGATACTTGGACTTCTTTTATTCTTTATGGTCTTTAAGGTTAAATTTTAACTCTTAATTTTATACTAATACATTTTATAAAATATTATGGAGGTATAATATTATAAAAGAATTTCCTACGACAAATCTAATAATACCGTTTTAATACAACCAATCTAAATATTTAGATGTTATTGGTCAAAGATTACCATGTTTAACTAGTCAAAGTCTAAGAGGGCGAGGTATCCAGAAACAAAGGGAGTATTTGCTATAAGCTATGCAAGGTAAAAAACCGGTAGTTCCATTTGATGTCGCAGCTGGGAATATTTGCGCTTAGCCGTTTACTAAGGTGCGTTTGTATATTGGCAACTAAACCTGTATAAACGTCCATGTCACACTGTCTCTTGCCTCGGCCCATCCAACGGCTGATGTTCGTCCCTCACTCACGCAACAGTAGATGGACATGTTTGTAAAGTCATTTTGCAGGGTCTCCCCAGGCCTGCCTGCCTGCCTGCCGTTAAACGCAACGCTGTTACGGTACAACTCTTAAAAGGGGGGTTAATTGATCTGTAAGTTTGCTATCACTTTGTGTAGTGTAGCTAATTAATTTGTGTTGTGAAGCGGTGATGAGTAAGTGAACCATGCATGCACCCTTGTTGCTACTCTTAGAAGGTGTGGTTAATTTACGAGTTTGTTACTTTGTGTTAGCCGTGATCGATGAGTGAACACTACTACAGAACAGGCAATCCTTGACGGTATATCACTGCCGGTTAGGATCGAGCCGACAGTGATAACATATCTCTGCCGGTTCGAAAGTTAAGTTGGGGGGAGAACTTATCACTGCCGGTTCATGCAACTAACCGGCAGTAAAACGCAACATATCACTGCCGGTTTGAGAAAAAAACCGGCAGAGATATATCACTGCCGGGTCATTCTTAAACCGGCAGTGGTATTGTTTTTCACCGCCGGTTTGAGACTAGAACCGCAGTGATATTATTTTCCGTGCAATATGATTTTCCACAAGATTCGAGCTTATCACCGCGGTTCGCGCAGAACCGCAGATGATAAGTCGCTTATATAATCGAGACCCTGCCTCCCGACCGATCGAGCAAAGACAGAGAGGCGCCTGCCTTTGCTCGATTTGTAGATTGCGACGATCTCACAAAAATTTGTTAAAATTTGTATTGTACTTGCTTGAGGTTAGTAATTTGATCTCAATTTTTGTAAATAATAAAAATTGCCACGTGGATATTTACATAATGAAAAAGGTTCATGTATTTTCAAATGTTGAAATAATAAAAACTTGTTAGATGGATATTTACCTAATCAAAAAATGTTGATGTATTTTAATGTACTCAAAGTATATCCTAAGTACTTACAATTATTTCCAAATTTTTAAATAATAAGGAATTGCAAGATGGATATTGACGCAATGAAAAAAGATTGATATATTTTGATATAGTCTAAATATATCCTAACTATTTACAATTAATTTCTTTTTTTACAATACTAAAAAATTGCTACATGGATATTTACATTACGGAAAAAGGTTGATGTATTTTAATATAGTCAAAATTGCTACCTAGGTTTTTAAATCTAGTCATTTACAATTATTTGTTATTTGCAACTATATGCGTATGTAATGTTTGATTTAATTAATTGTAGATGGACCGAAGGTGGATGTATGGCACGGACCGTTGCGGGGCAGAGTTTTTTAATGGTGTGAGTTATTTTCTAAACGTGGCTGCGGCGCACAATTCAAAGAATCTGGCGGACTACATGCGCTGTCCATGCGTTGATTGCAAAAATCAGAAGCTGTTTTCTACCATAGAGTCGATACAAGCACACTTGCTTCGAAGAGGTTTCAGGGCTGGCTATACCTGTTAGACCAAGCACGGCGAAGATGAGATTGTACATGAAGGGCAACACATTATTAAAGATGACGGAGACAACGATATGACGGCAGTTGAAGATACGTTTGTCGACAGCCACGACGACGATCTGGATCAAATGTTGCGTGATGGGGAGGGAGACTTCACGAGTGAAAGAGAGTTTCAAAAGTTCCTGTTAGTGTTATGCCCTTGAGGCAATCATTTAGATGATTGTAACATGACTATGTTTATGAATAATAATATGATTATTGGTTCAATGAATGTATATCATTGTATTGATCAACAAGTATGTGACTTGCTTATGAAGCTCTTTACTTAATGATGTAATTCGATAAATATCTCTGATCGGATATCATCGTATAGGACAACGATGAATAGATCAGCACATGTAGTGATCGATGATCATGCTTCATAGATCATGGGATATGGAGATATCATCTATACATTGTGGACGCATGTTGAAGAACATGGGTTAGATAGACCCGCAATGGGACACTGCGAGAATGTTTCATTCTTATGTGTCATCAGTGTATCTCATACCTAGTAGATGTATGATCCTTAGACCTGAGATTGTCATATTCCCTACATGTGTAATAGTTTTCCTTGGGGCTATCAAACACTACTTCCTAACCGGATAGTTATAAAGGTAGCTTTCATGTTTACTATGAAACGTGCAGAGGGAAGTAAGCAGTTAAGATGGAATTTGCCACTCCAATGAAACGGAGATATATGACAAGGCCACTCGTGTGATATGATTAAGGAAGTGCATGGCCATGCCGTGATTGAGGAGTCAATCACAACTTATTAATATATCACGGATACGAGAGATGGATTGAATCATCAAAGGATGACATGCTTCTCGCCTTGAGATCAATCTTCATATACTTGGCAAAGAGATTATTACATGAGTACTTTTCATAGGTTCTCATCGATTTGATCATAGTATGTTTGGGAGTTGGCATACTTTGCAAGAAGCCACTACCAACTATTGGATTGAAAAGGAGTTTTCCAATCCATGTCCAAACGTATGTGAACCCGCAGGTCACACACTTAATGGTGGGACGCATTAATTTGGATTGATCCGTAATTAATGAACCTCGTGGGCTTAGCACGATGGGCCCTAGTTTAGGTTTCATCTCGTGGCTATATAAGGAGGGGAGGAGGAGGTGCAGGTGTGCTTTCCCACGGTTTAGGAGTGATTCACTCGAAACCCTAGCCTACTCCTCTCGCTGCCCTCGCCGAGCGACTGTGTGCTTGCACACGCGCACGGCGCTCCATCTCGGGCGTGTGGACTATCATGGTGACGCCACTGCGATCAAGGGCGTGGGAGGACGATCCACGGCAAGGCGAGGACGATCTACTACATCGACGCAACAATCTGCGCGCGAACGATCCACTACATCGACGCGCAAGGATTCCGCAATCGCGCCTAGTGGTAATCTTATCTATGATCCCCTTCTTGCGAGTAGCTTTCTGGTTTCGCGGTAGAATTTTTTTTTGTGCTAGCGTAGCATACCGCGTGCCTCTTCAGTTCCAACATATGGTACAGGACTCCACGACACCATTGTACCCTGGCTGCAAGGAGGAGCACAAAAAATTGCAGACCGTGCTTACACTACTGCAGTTGAAGGCAAGCAATGGTTGGTTCGACAAGAGCTTCACTGAGCTGTTATGTCTCTTGGGGGATTTACTTCCAGAGGGTAACGTGTTGCCTACAAGTACATACCAGGCCAAGCAGGTTGTCTGCCCGTTGGGATTGGAAGTACAAAGGATACACGCATGTCCAAACGATTGCATGTTGTATCGCAATGAGTTTGTGGACTTGGATGGCTGTGCTGTTTGCAAAGCAAAGCGGTATAAGGGCAACGATGATGACATCGATAATGAAGATGTCGGGGTGAAGCGTAAGAAGATGAGATCCCCCCGTGAGGTGGTGTGGTATTTTCCTATAATTCCCCGTCTGAATCGATTGTTTGCGAACAAAAGGCATGCCCAATTGCTACGATGGCACGCCGAAGAGCGTAAGAACGATGGAATGCTCAAACACCCTGCTGACTCTGTGCAATGGAGGAACATCGATAGAAAATATAAGAAGCACTTTGCATATGATGTGTGGAACATAAGGTTCGGGTTGAGTACGGATGGGATGAATCCTTTCGGTAACATGAGCAGTCGTCATAGCACTTGACCGGTAACTCTATGTATCTACAACCTTCCTCCTTGGCTTTGTATGAAGCGGAAGTACATTATGATGCCACTACTAATCCAAGGGCCCAGGCAACCTGGCAACGATATCGATGTGTACCTCAAACCATTGGTTGAAGATCTTCTAATCTTGTGGAACGATGGAGTACGGGTGTGGGATGAGTATAAAAGAGAGAACTTTATCCTACGCGCATTGTTGTTCGTAACCATCAATGATTACCCTGCCTTGGTAACTCGTCGGGCCGCACGACAAAAGGCTTCAATGGATACGCCCAAAGGCTTAGATAGTACAAATAGTCGGTGGTCAAGAATTGTCGAAAAATGTCTTACATGCGGCATCGTAGGTTTCTCCGCAAGGATCACCCATACCGCAATAATAAGAAAGCTTTTGACGGGACAAAGGAGACCGCTTTAGCTCAAGAATTGCATTGGGAGAGAGATATTTGCAGTCAGAAGGATCTTAAAATTATCCACGGAAAGGAGCAGCAGACATCTATCCCGAGTTCCCGTGATAAGGCTCCTTTGTGGAAAAAGAGGTCATATTTTGGGTCCTACCTCATCGGCAAGACTTGGAAGTTCGACACGCAATCGACGCCATGCACATAGAGAAGAACGTGTGTGACAACTTGCTTGGTATCTTCATCGATATACCGCAAAATAAAAGATACTCTCCAAGCACGGATGGACCTTGAAGATATAAAACTCGGGAAGGAGTTGCATCACGAGACATGGATACAGGAAAAGTACCTTCCCGCACCGCTACACTCGAGCAAGAAAGAAAAATTAGCTCAGTGCGAATGCTTGCACAGAGTGAAAGTTCCGTCCGATACTCGCCAACATAAAGAGACTAATCTCAATGAAAGACTTAAAATTAATTGGCATGAAGTCTCACGATTGCCACGTGATGATGACGCAGATGCTTCCAATTGCAATTAGGGTGTTCGCGGAGAAAGTCCGAGACCCAATTATAAAGTTGTGTTCATTCTTCAACACGATTTCACGTAAGGCCATCGATCCATTGAAACTAGATAAGCTACAGAAGACGTGGTTCACACTCTCTGCAGTTCGAGATGTGTTTCCTCCATCTTTTTGATATTATGGTCCATCTCATTGTTCACATCGTGAAAGAGATACTGATTCTCGGTCCGTGTTTCTACATCGATGTATCCTTTGAGAGGTTCATGGGGTTATAAAGAAATATGTTCAGAATCGACATCGTAGGAAGGTTGCATTGCGATGGTTGGGGAACCGAGGAGGTCATTGAGTTCTGCATCGATTACATGGATCTCAAACCGATTGGTGTGCCTACATCACGGCATGAGGGCAGGCTACAGGGAAAAGGGACACTGGCGAGAAATCACTCCGTACAAACAATCTAGCTTCATTCACACAAGCACATTTCGCAGTTTTGGGACAATCAGTTGTGGTGGCCCCGTATATCAACATGCACAAGAGCATGCTATCCAGAACAAACCCAATGAAGTCAGAGGGTTGGATCGCTAGAGAGCATAGACATAACTTCGGCGATTGGTTGCGAGGCACATGATGCATACGGAGACAGAGTGCGCCGATTGAAAGTGTTGCCTCGTGGACCGCCCACTACAATCCGGACATTCCAAGGATACGATATAAATGGTTTTACTTTTTATACAAGAGCACAAGATAAAAGAGCACTAACCAAAACAATGGTATCCGTCATGCATGCCTCACGACAAAGAATGAAAATAGGAAAACCTACTATGGATTCATAGAAGAGATTTGGGAGCTTGATTACGGACCTTTGAAGGTTCCTTTCTTTCGGTGCCAATGGGTAAGACTTCCAAGGGGCATGAACATCGACAAGCACGGTATCACTACCGTGGACCTCAAACTGGTCTGATCTGAGAGAAGAACCATTCGCATTTGCTAATTCATTACACAAATCTTTTTGTAACCGATCCAACTAACAAGGAGCGCCACGTGGTTATTCAAGGAAAAAGAAGGATTGTCGGGGTTGAGAATGTTGTCGATGAGGAAGAGTACAACCAATTCGATGAGCTTCCTCCTTTCAGAGAGGACGTTGACCTAGGTCTCATGGAAGAGAGTGAGGACGAAATTACATACATACGCCGCGATCATGACGAAGGTCGAATCGTAGCTTAGTTGTCGTAATTACATACATGTTTATTTTCTCATATGTCACAATTAATGTATTCTTTTGTCATATGTATCAATTTGTGTGAATTCAACTTCATCGGTGTGTTTTTTTTGTATTTGTGTGAATTTTTGAAATATTAAAACTATGAAAACAGTGAGCAATTTGGATTTTTTTATTTTGAAATATTAAAACTATGAAAACAGTGAGCAATCTGGATTTTTATAATTTTACAACTTTGTCAAAACTTAGGTGAAATATTTAAATCAAATATTACATGTCCTGAAGTATTCCTCCAAAAATTTTCAGAAAATACGGATAAAAATTGATAGGATTTCAAAAATCATCCTTTAAAAACTTTGACATAAGTGACCGAAGCTTATCACTACCGGTTGTATCATTAAGCCGGCAGTGAAGTGGTTTATTACTGCCGGTTTGTAGTATTAACCCGGCAGTGAAAATCAAGTATTACTGCCGGTTTTTGTTTTGAACCGGCAGTGATAAATACTTTCACTGCCGGGTGTAGATACAACCGGCAGTGATAATGTATTATTACTGCCGGTTTTAGATTGGACCGGCAGTGAAAATAGATATTATCGCTGTTGATCGTGAACCGCAAAGTGATAATTCAAGTATCACCGCCGGTTCTTTTATGATCCGGTTAGATAGTGTATCACCGCCGGTTTTGTGGTGACCCGCGGCGATACTCCAACCCTATAAATTCAACGCCGCGCCACTCAAATTTCATTTCCACTTCAACTCACGCCGCCACTTCGCCGCCGACCTCCTCGGCCGCCGCCTCGCTCGCTTCACCGCCCGGGCCGTCGCTGCCGCCACAGACGCCTCAGCCGCCTCGTCGCTCGCCCTGCCGCCGCAAGACCGCCTCACCTGCCCCTGTCAGACCGCCCAGCCGTCGCCGCTGCCGCCAAGACCGCCCCACCATCGCCAGTAGTCCCGCACCGCCCGGCCGTCGCCTCAACCTCCTGCCGAGGAAGAAGACTAGTGAGGTACCGTGACTCAACTTTCAAAATAATAAGAGGATGATAAATGCTTCGATTTGCATTGTTAGAATTTACTTTAATTTCTTACGAAGAACAATCAAGCGATCGTAAGTTAAGTGATACTACAAAGTATAATGCGTTGCAAACATGAAAATGATTGGTGATTGCAAACATGTTAAATCACATAGATTTATATATGACAATTCAAGATCATAATATCGCAAAAGAAAGAAACTAGGAACATTGCTATACAATTGCAGTGAGCATCCTTTGTTGTACCAAAAAATGGTGATTTTGTTCGCTAAGTCCAATTCGATTGGTCCCGCGATTCCCGATTTGGCTAATTTGGCCCGATGAGTCCATACAGTGTTATACATGTGTTTTACAGTTCAACTCAAATTCTTATGTCTATTGCACACTAGCTATTATCAAGGTTGGCATGATGCAGAGGAAACTAAAATGGATGCCGGAAACACTAGTAATTTCTGTCAAACATGTGTCCGTGTCAGTTGCTTGTGCTGTACCAGGAAGTTAAATGCTCATTTTACATGCAATGATTGCAGCACCGACATGCTGCGGGTTATAAGGAAGCAATTGTAACACCAAATGCTACAGGTTCACCAGTATGCCAACTTCCATCTACAAATTAGTATCGCACATTAGACATCAAGTTAATGAAAGCAAACTAGTCATGTGTTGCCTCCCCATAAGAGATGGTAATTGCAATTTGCAACTTCATAGACTAAAAATGATAAAAAGAACATGATTTTTTTGTTGGTTCTTTTTTGTTTGGTACTTTTGTGACAAGAACTAGCACGAACATATCCCTTATTGTGCCGAAAAGAAAGCTCTATGGGCATCCGTGTCAATGGTCATCATGAGCCCTATGGGCTACCTAGCGTGAAGGGAAAATACCTTAAGATGTATTTTAGAAGCCTCAGATAGATATGTTTGTAATATCAACTCAGATCACAAAAGCCTGTAAATAGCTCGGCCCCTATTTTGTGAAGAGAGAAAGACTAATGTCACTTGTATAATTGCTTCACAGCTGCATTTGCTCCTCCTTGAAAACACTAATGTCACTTGTATAATTGGTTGAATAGAACCGTTGTAAAGATGTATATGTGTATGTATCCTGGAATATGTAAACATCCTTTCACGAGATTAACTTTAATGTCAATCTCCATTTGTATGTGTCTTTCAAAAATGACCTTGTTAATTTGAAATTTCTGGTAAACATGCCAGGAATGGCCTCCGATGAAGGACAAGTGCTGGAGGGAGTTGGGCCCTCAAATATGGACGAAGGAGGAAGGGGTAGCTCGAACAATAGCCCAACGTCCTATCTGAACTTGCAGGATCCTGCCTTGGACCAACCTGACGTTACTAGCGTAGGCGAGGTAAAGTTTTATTACACTGTGGTTCTCAAAACATTGTAGGCCCACACGACTAATAATTTGGAAGATCAAATTGTAGGCTCAGACGTCTGATCAACGAAGGCAACGCGCAAGTCGTGGTCCGAACAAGATGCCTAAGGGAATTTTCAACATAGTGGAGCTCTCGACAGTCGGGGAACCTGCTATACCAGAGTCATCATTGGGGCCAGACAGACACCAAGGGTTATTGCTAGGGATGATGTGCCCATCGCCTATAGATCATGGATTGGTCATGAGGTGACCCATGGGTGGTACCAAGACTGAAGAACTCATTATGGGACAAGCCAAACAAGTTTTCCAGCTTCCCCAAGGGACCGAGTTGGTTGCAAAGAAACGAGCACTCAGATCATGTGCAATCGCGTGGAAGAATTGGAAGACAAAGACTAAACAAGAATTATGTGAAAAGAATGAAACGCCGAATTTTGACACGCACTCCAAAGTTAAGGGAGTTCGGGATGAATTTGTATGCATAAGAGGTCCAAGAAGCTCACATAGTAAGTCAAAGGAACAAAGCAAACACGGATAAGAATATTCAGCCTCACAAACTAGGAACAGGAGGGTACGTGAAGAAAATACCAGCATGGGATCGGTCCGAAGAAGAAATAACCCGCAAGGGTATAATTCCTGCAATGGCCGCCTTAAGCGAATGATCGAAGCACTGGTTGTTTGGGAGGGGTGCTTCTATCTCTGATGATGGCAGCTTAAGCTTCAGAAGCGATAGAGAGCAGGAAGTGCTGCGCAGAATCATAGATGCTCACATGCAGTCTTCCCAAGGATCTTTCGCGCCACGAAGGGAGAATGACGAGCTAACCATAGCCCTGGGTAACAAGGAGCATCCAGGTCGCACAAGAGGAGTTGGTTTGGTCACGTGGAAAGAAGCCTTCCCCGCAGACGCATGGATGTACAAACGTTCAAAGAGATTAAGAGAAGATCAACTAGAACGTCAGATAAAAGATGCTATCGCGAGAGCGCTAGAGGAACAAAGAGCGGAACTAGATAAGGTCGTGGAGCAAGCCGCATGTAAAGCTCTCACCACAACCGCCACCCGGTGAAAGCCCCGAGCTCATCACCCCGGTGCTCGTAAGAGCAACAAGGCCCACTGTGGATTCCCAAGAGCATGGATCGCATTTCCTGTGGATGAAATCAAAGAACCGACACCGCAAGCTAAATTTGGCCGCACATGGCATTACCATAAAGGTGGTGAGGCGTGGCTTGGCCATGCCAGAGTCACAGATTTTGCATCGCCGCCCGATATCGCAGGATTCGCCAGGTCGGCGGATAGTGTCATTCGCCAATACCGAAAAATGGAGGTAGAGATCCTCGACGAGGATGGGAACAAAAGCTAGGAGAAAACGTGAATGGCTTCTCGCGTGGCGCAAGAGCTTGATTAAGTTTGGCTCGGACGATGAGGGCGACGACGATGATGATCACCGCACTCTCCACACGAGACCTCCCGCCATTCTCGCCGCCAACCAGAAAAGTCCAACTCCTCCGCCACCAACCTAAAAAGCCCGACTCCTCCGCCAAAAACTCAAAGAATCGAACAACAGAACATCTCGACACGGCACCGCCCTCAAGAAATCTCAACCATCTTTGAACCTGTGATATCTACGTAAGAAATTATCACCGACATGATTGAAGAAGAACGGAAAAGCATGTAAGCGCTGCAGAATATCTCACTTTAAAAGGTGCCATCAAGTAAGAAAACTAAAGTTGATGCCGACGCAAAAAAGTTTTTCTTGAGTATGGCAAAAGTGCAAAAGACGGGCAAGCTTCAACCTTGCAAAATATCTGACTACAAGCGCATATCCGTAAAGCAATACTTGCAAAGCGCTAGTGCCGACATCGCTAAAGCGGATGCTCAAGCGCATGATGCTCAACCAGATGCTCGCGCAAGGTCTCGTGGAAGTTCGTTATGGGAAAACCGCCGGTTGAACCAGCCATTTCGACAACCTTACAACACAATCAAGGCGGCCCATCGCTGGTACATGCAAAGAATCCAACGATGGTATGAAGACGCTCGCAATGATACACAGAGCAAGATTTTCACAATGGGGATAACATCCGCCGGGTTCTTTTCACGGAGTCAGATATGTTGTACCAAAGAAGATGCTCGACGTGAACATACTTAGACTATGGACTTTGTAAGTCCGCCTCAGATATCGCTCAAAGATTTCGCATCGCTTAATTGCATCTCTAACTTCTTTCTTATGTAGAATGGAGATACGACATGTACAAGAAATAACAATGACAATCTAGCATTCCTAGATCCGGCTCACAATGAGAAACTTGTGAACGATAATCCACGCTTGTTGAAAACTATTTATTTAATACTTTTTGAAATCGCAATACAAAACCTCCGTATTTTTACCCTATAACTTCAAGCACGATCTCCGACTTCAATATCGCTTTACTATTTTTGCGTAACACGTGCGATGTGGGAGTAATTGACTACGCTGACATATATGTGCGTGTTTCACTGGTCCTCCTCGTCATCCAGCTTAGATGCTAGCAGATTTTTGTCTTGGACTCAGGAGAAAACAAACAAATCTGTACTCAAGACCTTTGAGACATGCCAATAGGTAAACTCGAGAAGTTGCGTTATTACTCTAGCAAAATTCTATTCTATTGCATTTAAGTTTAATTACTATTCAAAATCATTCACTGTGGCTTTCGCAGATGGTACCGCAAGAAAAGTGTTCGTATCGCCCATACAGAAAATTTTTGAAATAATAAATGACTTTCCATGCATGAGGCAGAACCCTAAACAATTTATGTGCATTCTATGTATGTACAAATATGCATTCAATTGTCACGAGAGTGTCGGCTATAACGGCCATGGTACGTAATTACACTTTGATGCCCTTTTTATTTAATAAATATCATCGAAATTAACTTCCTTTTTGTTCAAAAACAGCGCCCAAACGAGAACCAATAAGTTATTGTCGATGTAAATTATAGCAATTCAAGAACAGATCGCGGATTCATTCATGATGAGATCATCAATCCAAACGGCGAAGTTCCACACGTAGCCTCATCGCCTCATTCCTACAAATTAGACGCTGACGTGTCTACTTCACTTTTGTAAAATCAAAGCGAATGGGATGACATGTAGTCGAGCTACATTTGTAAATAAATCATTGTAAAACAAATTATTTGATGCTTAATTTAATATATTTGAATTATGATTTTAACGATGCTTCATATATACATGGATATATTTGAATTATGATTTGAACGATGCTTGTATACTACATATGGACACAGAAACAATTGTATAAAATATATATATTGCACAAAAATATGCAAGCTTGTCAACGCGGTTCTTGGAGAAACCGACAAAGCGATATGTACATATCATCGCCGGATTATGGTACAACCCGCGCAAGCTAGTTCGATATCACCGCCGGTTTACGATAACCGCAGTGATAATTATCATCACTACCGGATTTAGGTTTGATCCGGCAGTGATAGTACAATATCACTGCCGGTTGTAGATAGAACCGGCAGTGATAATCCTTATCACTGCCGGTTCCTGAGCCGGCAGTGATAATCCCCGAGTATCACTGCCGGCGCCAATGACTGGCAGTGATGGGATTTCCGAACCGGCAGTGATGTGCTGTTCTGTAGTAGTGGAACCAGGTTGAGGTGTGTTATGAACGAGATGCACAGAAATTGAATTAACCTCAATAAGGGCCCTAACAAGGGCAGCCTTTCATGCCCCCCCTCTCTCTCTCTACCAGCATCCAATGCGAAAACACATCAACTCGAACTCGCTCCTAACTGACGAGCTTTGCTACCTCTTTTTGCCAATACCAAGGAGCCAGGAGGAGGAAGAGAAGCTGGCTTCCAACTTTGTCTCACGTGTGGTGCCATGCATTGTACGCCATGCACGAGCTAAGCTCTCTGTGTACTGCACCTCATCGTCTTTTTCACTGCCCTTTAATTTGTGTAAGCACTGACACGTCAAAGAGCCTGAGCTGTGTTGCTTCTAGGGTCGGTGTACCAACTCTCTCTCTCTCTCTCCTTTGGCTTTGCTTGCAAGCGCAGGATGATTGAGCGAGTGAATGAGTGCACTGTGCATGCATAGGAGGCAGGCAGACAGGGGGACATGCTTGCCGTGGCAGCCGTACGGTGCTCGGTGGTAGGACAGAGTTTTGATCGATCGTATAAGGAACCTTGCTATCGAATAGTCCAGGATTCCCGAACAGATCTGAAGTGGAGAACAGAGAGAGACACAGGTTTAGGGAGAACGGCGACGGAATTCTTTATTGCTTTGTGGTTGCTTGTACATTTGGGGGGACACCCCTCCTCCTTATATAGTAGTCGCCTATGGTTTCGGCTAAGGGATCATCGTGGACTTTAATTGGGCCACGTGGTTTCCCAACACTCCCCCTTGGGCCTTTTGCCGCGAGATGCATATGCCTCGTTAAAACTCCAGAAAAACCCAGTGGGAAAAATACTTGGAGAAAGAGTACATAGCATACGCTTACTGTGTTGCACGAATTGCCTCATTAAAACCTTATGCAAGAAAACTTCATGAAAAACTTGCTAAGGGAAAAGAGTACAATTCACCCAAACTTCAATTGCTAATCTTCGAGATTCATGTTGGGTACTCGAACTTCATGTTCAAGATTTATATGGGAGTGTGTGAAATATCTCCCTCTGAAATCTGCACTTCTCTAAGTCTCATCATCCCAATCCCTTTTACGCACCTTTTAAAGGTAGATGCTGGAAGTGATTTAGTGAACAAATCTACAAAATTTTCACATGACTTAGTATGCAATATCTTGATCTCGTTCATCTTATGCAATTCGTGAGCATAGAAGAACTTGGGGTTGATATGCTTCGTGAGATTGCTCTTCACATAACCCATCTGTGCTTGAGCAACACAAGCTGCATTATCTTCATAGATGATCGTGGGAGTTTGCTCAATGTTCAAGCCACATGACTTCTGGATGTGGTGAACCATTCTTCGGAGCCATGCACATTCACGAGATGCTTCATACAAAGCAATGATTTCCGAGTGGTTTGTCGACGTCGAGACAAGGGTCTGCTTAGACGACTTCCAGGAAACTGCTGTTCCTCCACATAGGAAAACATAGCCAGTTTGGGACTTGGCAGTATGCGGGTTTGATAAGTACCCAGCATCGGCATAGCCAACCAAATTCAGTTCATTCTTTCTTCGGAAGAACAAACTGAGATCTTTGCTTCCTTGGAGGTAACGGAAGATGTCCTTGATCCCTTTCCAATGCCTTTTGGTGGGTTCTCAGATCTGCATCGAGCTAGCAAATTCACAAATAACGAATGTCCGCCTAGTGCTATTCGCAAAGGTACATGAGCGCCCAATCGCACTCGATATGGGAATTCTCGCTCCCATGACTTCCTCCCCTCTTCTCTAGGTCCAGATGGATCTAGGTCTGCTTAGAGTGACCTTCCGACCATTGGAGTCTTTACAGATATGCCTTTTCAAAGCCAAATCTTTCCAACACTTTCAAGGTAGGATGATTGGTGTACCAAGATTCCTCCTTGACATGCTCAAGCTGCAAGCCTAAACAAAACTTGGTTTTACCCAAATCCTTCATTTCAAACTCAGACTTCAAGTATGAGCATGCTTCTTCAATCTCTTCATCCATCCCAATGATGTTCAAGTCATCTACATAGACAGAGATTATACATAATTCATTCAGGGATCGCTGTATAAATACGCATGGACAATCTTCGCTGTTTGTGTAGCCTTTCTTGCAGAGAAAGTCACTCAGGCGATTGTACCGCATTCTTCCTGACTGTTTTAGCTCATACAGTGATTTCTCCAATTTCACATTGTACAGGTTTCTATTTACTCCGTCTTGGTTCAGAATAGGAATACCTTCCGGTACCTTCATGTATAACTCCGAATCCAAGTTTCCATACAAATATGCTGTGACAACATCCATTAGCTTCATTCTCAACTTCAAGTTGACTGCCATTGAGATCAAATATCTAAAGGTAATTCCTCCCATGACCGGAGAATAGGTTTCTTCATAATCAACTCCAAGACGTTGAGTGAAACCTTGAGCTACAAGCCTTGCCTTGTACCTTACAACTTCGTTATTTTCATTTCTCTTCCGAACAAAGACCCATTTGTGACCTACGGGGTTTATATGGGGAGGTGTGTGGCATACGGGCCCAAACACCTCTCTCTTGTTCAGAGAGACTAACTCTGCAGTGATTGCCTTCTTCCATTCTTCCCAATCTAGCCTTTTCTTGCACTCGCTAGAGATGCAGCTCAGATCATGATCAATGATCGAGGCAATCTTCTTTGCAAAGTATGCATCAACATTGGTCGTTGCTCTATTCAGGATTCTTCTCGTTATTACAAAGTTTATGGCCATTTCATCATGGGGTGCTTCATGCACTTCTACTTGCTCTTCTTCGCTATTTCCCATCGCAGAGCAAGTTCCTTTAGCTTTTCATCGCCTATGTGTGCGCATATTATTTCCGCGACTTCGCAATGGAAGGTTCAAGTCCGGAATTGCCTTTTCGCCGGCTTCTTTCCAAAGGAAGGTCTCAACTGCTCCCTTGTTCCGCTGGGGTATTTTCGTGATTGGTTGTGCTAAGTCCTCTCGCCCGCTTTCTCCGACGCCTCCGGTACTTTGGGTTTGAGGAGCCGATTTCTGTTCTTTTCTTTGAGGCCTCGAACAGGTGAGGGATACGCTCGCTTTGGTATTTCCACCCTCTCGTGCATTTCTTGCGGTACATGCGACTTAACCACGCCCTTCGATCACAAAATGATCAGCAGTTCATTTGTTTGATTCGCAAATCAATTATCTTCTGGACTTCTTGATTTGCTTCATTAGTGTGGGGGTCATGCGCGGTGATTCTAGTGGAATGCCATATGATTTCCCGGTATTTTTCATCCAAAGGTTGATCTCTTCCCCCTAATGACGGGAAACGATCCTCGTCAAATATGCAATCACGAATCGGTTGTATGCAAGTCTCCGCTATGGGTTCCAAATACGATTATGGATGCACTCATAACCAACGATATCTCGGGATTTGCGGAGAGGGCCCATTACGATCATTGAGGGGTGGTACAGGAACATATACCATACACCCAAATTTCCTGTGATGGGAGATTTTTGGGATGATCCCGTGCACAAGCTGCATAGGAGAATGGATGTTGTGGGCCGAAGGTCCGAAATTGATGAGAGTCATGTGTGCAGATCGCGTGTCCCCAACAAGTGTTGGGCAAGTTACAACTCTGCAAAAGCGGTTTGGCAATGAATTTAATCCTCTTTATTAGTGCTTCAGCTAGTCCATTCTGCGTATGGACGTGAGGTACGGAGTGCTCAACTGCTATCCCTGTTGCAGTCCAATAATCATCAAATGCTTTTGAAGTAAATTCTTCGGCATTGTCCATTCTAATGGACTTCACACGATGATCAAGGAAAGCATTCTTAATTCTTATGATCTGCGAGATCAGCTTTGCAAAAGCATGGTTTCTTGTTGACAATAAGCATACATGCGACCATTTCGAGGAAGCATCGATGAGCACCATAAACTACCGAAGTGGCCCTGACAAGGGCTGAATCGGGTCGCAAATATCCCCTGGATGCGTTCCAGGAATGCAGGAATTTCACTTTGCACTTTCATGACAGAGGGTCTAATTATTAATTTCCAGGTGGCACATGCAGGGCACACGAAATCTTCATTATTAGGGAAATTTTTAACATTAATGCCATGACCTTGTGAGTTGTTTACTATATTCCTCATCATTCTAAGACCAGGATGACTTAATCTACCATTCCATAAAGAAAATAACTCAGAGCTTCTAAAGACAGTCTTCAAAGAAGTATACACTTCGGGTGCATGAATATTCATGTAGTACAACCCAGATTCATATGAGGGACATTTTTCTAATACCATTTTTCCACATACCGCGGGCTTCACAATGCACAAGTATTCTTTGCCATTTTCTTCATTGGTTTCTACGTGAAAACCATTGGCGCGGTGTCTTTGAAGCTTAAGAGAGTGCGCATTGATTCGAAGTACAAAAGAGCTTCTTCAATTACCAAAGTTGTACCCATAGGTAATATAATTGTGGCTCTTCCGGAGCCTATTATATAGGAATCGTCATGATCATAGTAATCTTTCCAAATGCTCTTCCCGATCGATCGAAGTATTTAGACTCTCTTAAGATGGTATTTGTTGTGCCACTATCAACAATGCATATCTCTTCTATTTGGGCGCTACACGATTTCTAAAAAGGAAAATAATCCCAATCAAACAGTGGCAAAATAATTCAAACATTGCTTGCAAATTAAAGAATATTGAAATAAAGAATAAATTTCATATTTATTCATGAGAGAAGTATGCTCTTCCAGAGCTTACAATTCATTATTCAAAAGAAATTGCTAACAACCATAATCTAAAAGAAAAAAAATGTGATTCATGCATTAAACGGAATCTGTAAAATATGCATTAATTTCTGCTTCTATGCCATCGATAGAAGTTTTCTTCTTTATTTGCCATAAGATTGTCTGCAGCATGATTTCAAAATTCTGACATTAGATTACTGCGTGTAATCTAATAGAAAATGGTTGCAAAAGCATAATGGGCAGAAAATAAATTTCCATGCATTTCCAGTATACAAAATAAAGCAATGAATTTAAAATTCATAAAGAATATTCATAAATGCAGAGAATAAAGCTAGAAAAATTAAACAGAGCCAAATAATTTTTTTGGATTTTTCTAGCAATTTTCCAAATTTTCTGCTATTTTTCTTTTTTTCCCTTCTTCTTTTTCTTTTCTTTTCTTTCTTTTCTTTTCCCGGCCGAATGGCCTTCGGGCTGTCTTTTCTCTTCCTTCGGCCCATTGAGCTCGCGCAGCTAGGGTTCCCACCCCTAGCCGCTGCCATTCATCTTCCGGACGCGCAAGCCTAGGAGGCAGTAGCGCTTGGGCGAGGCGGAGCCGAGGTTCGGCGGCGACGGCTTCGGGATCATGCGCCGACGGCGGCCGGCGCGACGCGCTGGGTCGCCGCACACGCGGCCGGCGACGGCCGGTGCACGCGCACGGCGTGGCCGCTTGGGCTCACGCTGGCGGCGACGGCTTCCAAAGACACGCGCCCGACGATCGCACGGCGCGCATAGAACGGGCGAGCCACGGAGTGGCGGGTGGCGCGCTTCAAGCGTGGCAGGCACCACGGGCGCGGGAAGCCGAGGCGACGGTGTGGTACTCGGCACGCACGCCGGCGGCGACGCCTCCCACCGCAAATCGAGGCGGCGGCTTCGCGCCGCACGGCGCAGCGCAGAGCGCGCGACGGCGGAGCTTTGAGCCGGCGGCGCCCGGCGGCGCAAGCCGAGGCGGCAGTGACATCGGCGGATCGGCGAAGTGGCGACGCGCTGCGGCGCGCGCGTCACCGGGTAGCCGAGGCGGGCGGGCGGCGGTGCCGCGCGCGCGCCACGTAAATCGAGGCGGCGGAGCTTCGCGCGTCGCGGTGCCGGGAAAACGAGACGCATGACGGCAGCTGGCCGCGGCATCCGCCAGGCGCGGCCGGCGGGCGGGACGGCGGCGGTAAGCCGTGGAGCGCCGAGCCGACGCGGGCGGCCGCTCTGCACGAAGTGCTTGGCGCAACGACGGCGCTTCCGAGCAAGGCCGTGGAGGCGGCGGGAGGGCCGTGGCGCGCTTCGCGCCGGGCGGCGGCGAGGAGGGCCGCGCGCGGCGGCGAGCGCGGCTTCATGCTCGCGTCGGGCGCGGCAAGGCGTGGCGATCGCGCGTCGAGAGCGCCGAGGCCGAGGCGGTCACCGCGCCGCGGGCGCCAAGGCCGAGGCGACGGCGATCGCCGGGCGCGATGGCGGCGAGGGCAACGGCTACAAGCCGGCCGAAGGAGGTCGCAAGCGCCGGCGGGTGCCGCGACTCGCGCTGGGACCATCGGCGCGAGGCGGCTTCGAGCCGGCCAGAGGCGGCGCGACACGATGCCTCTTCGGGTGATTTGCGCGAGGCGATCGCGAGCCTAGGCCGGGCGGCGCGCGCGCTGGCCGGAGGTCGACAATGCGGGGCGGCTTTGAGCCGGGCGGGTGGCGACGATCGAGGCCAGCGACGCGGCCGCGATGGCTTCGCGCCGAGGCGAGGCCGACACCGAGGTCGGCGCGATCGCGACGGCCGCGCCGAAAAGCGCGAACCGAGGAGGCGCCGACGCCGCGCGCGATGCCGCGATTTTTTCCCTAGTAAAAGTACTGTAACTTCATGTCGTTGTAACTTCTTGCCACGTGATGAACAGTACCGGATGCGTAGGATAGATGCATGCATAGAATCGACAAGCGATTAGATTCAATCACCGAAACCCACCTTTTCTCACCTTTTCAATCTGTTCACCGGTAGAGCTTTGTGCTGATAACGTGTTAAGGAACCTCGCTATCGAATAGTCCGTGGTTCCCGAACAGATCTGAAGTGGAGAACAGAGAGAGACACAGGTTTAGGGAGAACGGCGACGGAATTCTTTATTACTTTGTGGTTGCTTGTATATCGGGGGACCTCCTTCCACCTTATATAGTAGTCGCCTAGGATTTCGACTAAGGGACCATCGTGAGCTTTTATTGGGCCATGCGGTTTCCGACCGATCGCATGCAAAAGCGCGCGCTTTCTATGACGGTGCATGCACGGCGACATGGCCGCATGGCGTGGCATGAGAGAAGAACAGCTCGATAATTATCGCATGCTAGTTTATCATGAGCATAATTAGAGAGGGACGTTTGATTCACATGCGTGCCATTGCCAATTACCATGGCATGCATGGTAGTTGCGCTTGCCGGCCTGCTGTACCAAATTATTAGATGATGCCATGCCTAAATATAGCTAGCTATCTATATCTGTTTATGTTTTGTCCGTTGCGCCAAAGCATATGAATGGCTGTCTACGAGAATAATGGGATTACCAGGTACATTTTACTGCATTAGATTTTCTCGATATTCATGCGAAACCATATAATTATAGTCCACATGTCAGTCTCTCAATGCACCACTCCTATCAATCTTATTTTTCGATGTGAAACCGTGGAAAAAAGTTAGCACCTCAGGCCTAGTCTCCTCCGCTCCCCCTTTCATCTTTAACTAGCCATGGTTACACGCTACACTGCGTTGCGCGGAATTTAAAAAATTTGGTTGCATAATTTTGATATTTTTTTTTAAAAAAAAGGTCACTAGGATCCTTCAACGAATCCGTAGACCGCTATAAATCATCGACGAATCTGCGGTTTTTTTTTAGAAAAGCGCGGAGTCTTTTTTAAAAAAAATGGATCGCTAGGATCCTTCGGCGAATCTGTGGACTGCTATAAACCGTCGGCGAATCTGCGGTTTTTTTCCGGGAGAACCTAAACGTAAACCGTGAAGGGATCTAAACATAATTTTAATTATTTTCGGGTCTATTTTGTTAAAAAATCGATCGAACGACCTGAACGTAATTTTAAATTTTCCGAATAACTTTTCCGCGGAGACGCTGACGTGGCGCCCTCACCGGCCGGCATTCCTCTCACCGGCCGGCATTCCTCGCCGCTATAAAGATGGTAATTATTATTTCTCAATTCTCTCCGCTAAATATCGGGGTGGCCCCCTCCCTTATCTTTTCCCCGACTTTTCGTCGACCAGATATGTGTATATTACCTCTTTTTCTTGTTTCTTGTACAACTTAGTAGAGCATATGGGAATTTTTATTTTAAATAATACCTTTTTATTCAAATTGCAAAAATATACTTCGATCTTAAAAAATCACAAAAATATACTTTTGTCGCCCGTACGGGCGATCGGTGCCGCTTTGCACGTGCGATATTTTCTCTGTCTACAGTCAGTTCCTAAAGAAAATCATAACTTTTTCATATGATGTTGGATGGAGATGAACTTTATATGAAACTTTTAGCTCTCGATGGGATCTACAACTTTTTTATACAAACTTGTTCAATTTGAATCCATTTAGATGGTCAAAATGGGATAGAATGTTCAGATCTAAAAATCAGACCTGTTTTAGATCTGAAACTTCTATCCCGTTTTTGGCTATCTAAATGGATTCAAATGGAAAAAAAAATTATACAAAAGTTGTAGATCCCGTCGAGAGCTACAATTTTCATATAAAGTTCATCTCCATCCGACATCATTGTAAAAAGTTATGATTTTCTTTAGGAACTGACCGTAGACAGAGGAAATATCGCGCGTTCAAAGCCGCACCGATCACTCGTATATGAGACGAATCGCCCTATATATGGGGGATAGATGTATATTTTTGAAATTTTTTAAGATAGAAGTATATTTTTGTAATTTGAATAAAAAATTATATTATTTAAAATAAAAATTCAGAGTACGACGGCACCATACCAAGGCATGGTGCTTGGGAATCCCGTGCTCTTGTCCTCGTCCTCGTCAACATCCTCCTCCTCTCCGATCTGACTGGTGCTGGCTTCTCCCCTCGATCTGGCTAGTGGCACCTCAGATCTGTTCGGATAATGACTGCCCCATGGCTAGGCGACTCAAGGTGCTCTCCCTTCCCTGAATAATGTTCTTCCGTTCGTGGAATTGCCATTAATTCTTCCAGATGTGTCCGCTCTGTCCAGCCATTGCATGTGGTCCTCCCCCCTCCTTTTGACTTGGTTTTCCCTGATTTGCAAGTCCAGTCCACCATGCACGACAATTCTCCCCATGACGCCATTGTAGGGCTTGTTAATTTTTCTTTCGGCGCCGCTAGATTTTGTAGCATGGGAGAAATTTTGTGTATCTTATTGGATCCCACATCTATTATTTATAGAGTTATGACCGTAATGTAATTAAACTCTATCTCTAACTTTCTAATTTATCTCTAATTTAACCACTCTATCCTAGATTTTATCCCAACTGGACTCTTATCTCGGATTCTATCCCAACACTCCCCTCATGATAGGCTAAAAATATCAATCGTGCCTATTTTATTATATATTGTAACACACTCATTAGGGCCTAAACCTTTAGTGAAGCAAGCAATAACCTGTTCACTAAACTTAACATACTCTAGCATCAGTATTCTGTCATCCAACTCCTTGATAAATAACCTATCGATTTCAACATGCTTGGTATGATTTTCCTGTACCGGAGTATTAGTAATGTTGATCGCATATTTATTTTCACAATGCAATACCAAGGGGCCATTCCTTAGCACCCGAAGTTTAGACAATAGACCCTTCATCCAAATCATCTCACTCAAGCATAACGCCGTTACTCTATATTTTGCCTCTACGTTAGATCAAACCATAACTTTCTGCTTCTTACTCCTCCGTAACACAAGGTTACCACCCACAAAGATGTAATACCCAGATGTAGACCTCCTATAATATATACTTCTTGTCCAATTAGCATCACAATATCTTTCCACATTCAAGTATTGATTCTTCCTGAATCAAAGCCCTTTCTCAAAGCTACTCTTCAAATATCATAAGATTCGAATGACAACTTCCATGTGTCCTGTTCTAGGATCTCGCATATATCGACTTACTACACTCACTGCATATGAAATATCAGGTCTTCTATGACACAAATAGATAAGACACCCAACCAGTATTTGATAAGCCTTCTTATCAACTGGATCACCAGACTCAGCATAGAGTTTGTGATTCCTATCAATAAGTGAAGCAATAGGCCGGGTGGCACCCAAGTATACATATCTCTACTAACAGATTAAAGACATACTTCCTTTGAGAGAGAACTATCCCTTTTAGAGACCGAGCAATTTCAATTCCATAAAATATCGAAGAAGTCCGACCAAGATCCTTCACCTCAAATGCTTCTCCTAGTCTCTCCTTCAAGCACTTGATTTCTTCAATATCATCTATGGTTATCACAATATCAACATAGATAGTTAGTATGGTGATATGTGATCATCTATGCTTGTAAAACACCGTATGATCCTCATTGCACTCTGAATAGCTCATACCAAACACTACACGTCTGAATCAGTCAAACCATGCTCGTGTAGACTGCTTCAGGCTATATAGTGATTTTTAAGCTTACACACCTTTTCGATAGTCTACTTATTCTCAAAGTCATGAGGTATCTCCATATATACCTCCTCTTGCAAATCACCATAGAGAAATACATTTTTCACATCTAACTAATGAAGATCTAAATCAACATCCTCACTGTGCTCATTTTTGCTACCAGTGTAAAAGCCTCATCATAGCCTATCCCAAATGTGTGACTATAACCTTTTTGTATCCAACCTCGCCTTGTATCTATCCACCTTGCCTTTCAAGAGTTTGTTTCACAGTAAAGACCCATTTGCATCCGATTGCTTTCTTTCCTACTAGAAGTGGAACAAGATCCCATGTCTTGTTCTTCTGAAGTACACCAAGCTCCTCTTTCATGGCATCCTTTCATTTAGGATCCTGCTTAGCAACTTGTTAATCCTTTGGAATATGCTTTGTATACAGGAGAGATATGTGAATATGAGATGGAATTTACAATATCATGCTCAAAGCCATACTGTGGTAGAGGCTTTCGAGCGTTAGCTCTAATTTCACTACGTTGTGCAAGAGGTAACTCTAAATAATAGGAATTATAAGGAACATTATCACTTGCCTCAAGGGGAGGTAGGGAACTTGATGGGGGAGAGACTTGCATTACTACAAAGAAGGCTATTACAAATGGTTTGAAAACGTCATCATAGACGATTTTCTAAACCGTCTTTAACCATGTATAAGTGATAATACGACACATATCATAGACGGTTTCCAAACCGACTGTGAAAACACATATCACAGACGGTTGATCACAGACGATTTTTAAATAAAACCATCTATGATATGTTTTTTTTCTAACTCTCTTGGCAGAACTTCCATGATTAGTATATGTTATTCAAAATTTTATTCTCCTTAGATATTTCTACAACGACATTTACAAGACACAACCAGTTATAGATTTTGTAATTGAATATCAAAACATCCTAGATGCATCCAGGCAGCAGCTTATCTGATGAGGATGGTCTTAAAATATGAATATTTGTAGCACTTTCATCCCCTTTCTTATTCTAATGTTGATGGATTCCAAGTCAAAATCCAATTACATTCACATTTTGTTCTGAAAGTTATCATGCTCTAATTTATCTTCCACTTCATCATCATCCCTGAATGAGAATACAATAGGCAGCCTTATCTAGAAGGCGCTGAGGAGGAGGCCGGTGGCATGGGGGAGGAGACCGGTGCTGGGGAGGAGGCCGGTGGCCCAGGGAAGGAGGCGCTAGGGTTTGGAGGAGGTAAAACACGCTGGGTATCCTACGCGACGATCGGTATATTTACAGGGATGTTATCTCAAACGGTTCTACTATAGAACCGTCTGTGATATCAACTATCTTTACAGACGATTTTAGTATAAAACTGTCAGTGATGTCTATAGGTGTCATCACTGACGGTTTATGAAGATAACCGTCTTTGATGATGTCACTGACAGTTTTACTCTGAAACCGTTAGTGATATCTCTCATCATAGATGGTTTTTCAAAACCGTCTATGATAAGACGTCTACTATTACCCTTTCTGTAGTAGTTGTTCTAGTTATGGTTTCTCTGATAGAACGTGCTCAAGTGCTAACGACAACTATTGTTTCTCCTTCTGTCTCCTTGGTTCCTCTAATAGAACATGCTCATCTAACACTACAAGAATCGGGAAAATTGTGGGCCAAAACCCACGAATTTAATTTAAATTGTGAGCAAACCGTCAATTTATTTCACGAATTTAACTCGATGAAATTAATTAATTAAATTCGTGGGTACCCACGAATTTAAGTTAAATTCGTGGGTTTCTGCTAAGCCCACGAATTTAATTGTTTCGAAGTTAAATTCGTGGGTTTAATAAACCCACGAATTTAAATGCATTAAATTGTGGTTTATTAAACCATCAATTTAACAGATTAAATTCGTGGGCTAAAAAACCCATGAATTTATCAGATTAAATTCGTGGGTTTATTAAACCCAAGAATTTAATCTGATAAATTCGTTGGTTTTTTAGCCCACGAATTTAATCTGATTAAATTCGTGGGCTAAAAAAACAACGAATTTATCAGATTAAATTCGTGGGTTTAATAAACCCAAGAATTTAACTGTCATTTTTACAAAAAAAAATGTATATATATCCAAATGTATGTATTTATATATATATGTATCGCACTCAATACATATATACATATATCCAAATGTATGTATTTATATATATATATATATGTATCGCACTCAATACATATAACAACTAAAGAAGAAAAGAAAAGGCAAAAGAAAATTGAAACTAAAAATTGCTAAGTTTAAGAATAAATAAGAAGGATCATCTATTTTGTTCAAATCTGATCAGAAACACTAACACAAAAGACAAACTCCATAATGAAGTTCAAGCGAACGAAGAATTAACAAACGAGACACCAAACCTATTACCAGTACTAAAATACTGAAACCAACCTTTTAACTCTTCAAACCGGCTTAAAACTAAGTCTCCGAATGTACAAAATTTCGCATGACCTCTCTTGTAAATAGGACATCCACTCACAGACAAAAAAACATTTGCGCTATAATATATATATCAATCACTCAAACCGTAAGGAGACATTCTAGCAGATCCTTAGATAATCCAATCACACATCCAACGGCAATTTGTAAACTACGCAATGACGTACAACACATTACAACCGCAATAGATACAATCCGCATGATCCATTAAAATAAGTCCATCACAATAAGTCGATCACAACGATCCATCACAACAAGTTACAAAGTACAACAGCTTATACACCAATCGAGCTCACAATGGAATTCATGCCTCGGGTTGTTAGAGTTGTGGGCGCTACCACCACCGCGTACACCGTTGAAGATGTCTTCTATGATGTCGCTCGTTAGTACGCGGCTTTGGGCGTGACCTAGAAACCCGCAAGTTCAAGACTAACTTAGGTTGTGCTACAAGTAACATTATGCTGATTCACATGAATGTCAATATGAGAATATCAATAGTACTATTCAACCAAGACACAATATGAGAATATCAATATGACAGGTGAAGCTAAACAAGAACAGATACTATATATAAGAACTACACGCACGAGCTAGTCAAGATATGCTGCAATAATCATATGAACATCAATCTCATATTCAATGAAGTATCAAAGTAATACTCTCTAGTATTAACATAATGAAGGACCGAAATGGCGAACAGAGGGGGGTGAATGGTCGCAAATAAAAATTCCCCCAAAATACTCCAACAAAAACCTCGACAAGATCGCTCAAAAGGAATTGTGAAAAACCCAAAACTAGACAACTATGTGTACCCCAAGCTTGCATGGATAAGTACCATAAAATATGTGGGGATTTTGAGTCACAATCCTGGTTGTCTAGTGTCCAAGATAAAGAGGAATCAATTCAAACTCTTGCTTTTAGAAAGGACATCAATTCAAATCACAAAAGTCACTTTCAGAAAAGCAAAAGCAGAATTCCCAGAACTTGTCCTCAATTTGCACAGGAGGTTGGTGGGTTTCTGTAGCTCACAAAATTTTGAGACTTTTCTCCCTGTGAGCATCAGAGTCTTGAAGAACTCCACCAAATTTCTCCTCAAAAGCCTTACAGAAAAAACACGAAAAATCGAAGAACACAGTCTGGTCAAGAACTTCGAGCAGAACGTTTGGGGCTCGGTTTTCACCTCATGGCGCCCAAACGGTACAACAAGTGAACTCCAAAATTTTTCTGCAAGCGGATATCAGAGTCCCGCACCTCCTCCAACAAGAATCACGCAAAAAGGATTTTTCTAGATTTTTACAAAAATCATACACTG
Source organism: Otatea glauca (assembly GCA_036346275.1). NCBI lineage: Eukaryota > Viridiplantae > Streptophyta > Magnoliopsida > Poales > Poaceae > Otatea > Otatea glauca. The sequence continues at coordinate 36,894,132 of CM070715.1, read as the reverse complement.
ACTGTTGCGCGAAGAACAAGTTCAGAACAAAGTTGGAACTTGAAAGAAAAGATGTTCTCTACTCAATCCAAGAGTGCAAAAGAGATGTAAAACCATATGAACATACTCAAAACATCCAAGAACAGCAGCATTTAGAAGGAGGGGAGGCAAATCCAAATTACTTGAAAGTAAATTGCGGGAATGTAATTGCGGGAAAGTAAATGCTGAATTTAAATTGCGTAAAGTAAAGACATAATGTAAATGCGCAAAATAAATTCAGAGGTGGATGAATAAAACTTTCATTTCTGGAAGGGGAGGTTACAAAGCCTCACATTCATGTGGGCAAAGCTCAAATGAGCATCAAAAACCTCAACACCTTCAAGAGAAGGAGGCTACCTGTCGGGACCCGAATCTGCAAATCCGGACCCTCTGTGTATTCTGTGCCAGTCCAGGATCACGCTAGCACACACAGTCATACAGGGTTGCACATCACAGACATTCACAAGGATATAAGAATAAATAGTGCAAACATGTATATAAAACGAGTTGTACAACCTTATGGTCTCCTTACGATAAGTCACCACGCAGGCTTACATTATTCAAAACAAAGAAATAGCAGTGGAACCTAAAAAGTCGTGTAAGCATCCATCTTGCCACAGCAACCGACGGGCTTGCCCCTAGTTGCTCGTGTCCTCGACGCACTCCTCCTCCCATACCGTGTAGTCTCCTCCACCGATGTTGGGGTTGATAAGCAAGGTGGGGTGAGTACACAAGGCACTCAACAAGTAATGCATGTAATGCAAAGACTATTACTATATGCAAAGCTTATTCCAATGGATTGGCTTAATTGATCCTTTTGCATCAAGCGAGATTTTTAAACTAGTATCTTGTTTAGATTAAAGCAAGGAAATGTATATAAGTAATACTAATTTCAAATGGTTTTTCTTCAAGATTCTCGGCACACACTTTATTAGTTCATTTCCAACACCGCACACACCACCCTTCCATGTTTTGTTTATGAAAACTACCCTTGACTGTAATCCCGAGCAATGCTCAATACCGTGAGCACGGCTATTCAATAGTTTTGACACTCGCAGAGGTTGTACACTTTACCCACAAGATACACCGCCACCACACAGTGATTGTCCGCAACAAAGCTTTTCAAACTTCTACCTTAACTAAAGAACCTCTCCCAGTGTTGCCTTCACTATCACTTCCTCACACAGAGCCAAGTATAGGACCGCCAATCACCGCTGGATGGGCACCAAGCCGTAGCACGTACGCTCCCCATACAGATACACCTCGTACTCGTCACCCCGAGGTATCGAGGAAAGATATCGTAACCCTAGTCAACTAGGTCTGTCCCATGTCGACATGTGGTTGTACGGTGACTCAGATCAAAGGCTTGCAAGGTGAAGTCCTTAATCGGCCAAGGCAAGACTTTCAACACTCAACAATGGCACACACCCAATGTGGCACACAGACTCACATCACTCAACAACCCAATGCCACACAGCCCACCTGCACACACCTCTTGCCACTTGCCCTAGCCTAAATCATTTTCCACCCGCTTGATTATTGTGCAACACATGCCAAGAATAACTCAATATCGATGCGAACCACACAAAGTTGTCAGACTCAATCTCAACATGTGGCATCATCACACCACTTTTCAAAATACATTCAATATGTCTTTAATCAATATTGTAGCATTTTTCCAAAGATCATTCATGATTCGCTGCAAGGCTAAGCATCTACTCACGGCCTAGCCTCCCGTGTTGGCACAATATTAACATCCAACTAATATAATCAAAACTTAGGGTGACAATGATCTAGGCATACAATTAATAATTCAAGGTGGCATAACAAAATGGGTTGATTAACTACATTATCCCAAATTAATTTAAATTCATTTTAAATAATTAGCATGCATAGTTTCAAAGCATAAATTACATTTTAAAATCTAGGATCAAAATGATCAAAGCATCACTTGCCTTCAAAGAGTTGCTGGTCGTGTTCAAGCTTGGTCTTGAGCGACTAATTCTTCCTCGAAACTTCCCGCAAATTTACGCCTACGCTGCATAAACAAAGTATATAAAAAATAGCCAATACAGAAGACTATATGTCCTCAAAATTCAAATAAAATTCACCAATAAATAGCTCACAATTTTATGAATTTTTAGAAATTTGAATCACCCAAATCCGAGTTAAAATGCAAAAGTTATAGTCATTTGAAGTTTGAATAAAATCAAAATACGAAATTAAGAAAATCCGATTTTTCCAAATTATTTTTATACTGAAATTGCATTTATGACGTCAGCATGCCTCATGATGACGTCAGCACGAAATGAATTTCCGTCGAAATATTTTATATATGAAAATATTTATGACGCCGGCGATGACGCCAAGACGACACGCGGCACGCCTGCAGGCCGCCACGCCGCTCTGGTCTATGGATCGAGTCTCACGGGTTGGCTCGGTCACCGTGGACCGGAGGCACTGCGGCGCGCTGCACCGGTGACGCAACCCTTGGCGCCGCCGACGGCGCGCAGCCAATCCCGACGCGACACGCGGCAGATCGCATCGCCGCCAACCAACGGCCGGATCTCACCTCGCGCGGTTCGGCGACGCCAGACTCCACGCCCCACGCGTCACGCATCCAACGGTGCGCCGAAACCAACGGTTGATCTGGTCTCTCCTCACCAACGCGCACACGCCGGCCACGGATTCGATGGGGTGCGGCGTCATCTCCGCCGCACGCTCAAATTTGAACGGCGCGGATCCTAGATAAAACCAGATCCAACTCAACCGCTCAGATCCGATCCAACGGCCAGTTACCGAGTCATTTACTATTCAAGGCGCGACGTGGCTCAATCTTACGCTGCTCACTAACGATCCAACGGCTAAGACTAAAACATATCGCAGACATTAGATCTAATCCAAGCCGCTCGCTCTAGATCTAACGATCAAGATTTAGCTAACGGTAAACCTTGGGGTTAATCCGCACCGTCCATAACAGATCTAACTGCACGTATACAAACTAAATGTAAGCAGAGAAGGGCGACGTGGCACGATCCTTACCCTCCTTGCGATCCGACGGTCAACGATGCTCGAGTCCGACGATGGCGTCGCGCGGTGCAAGCTTGCCGGAGATGAGGAAGATGATGTAGTCGACGGCGTTTGGTGGCTCCGGCGAGAAGATCTAGCGATTCGACGCGGCTCGCCGGCAAAGCTCGTGACCTCGGCGACGGCAGGAGGGACCGCGGCGAAGCAAACGTCGAGAACCGTGGCGGCGCAGGGAACAACTACGGCGAGCTTTGTGAGCAACCGGCGTTCCGGAGGCGTGTGCTAGGCTACAGACGTGTCTAGGAGCGCGCGTCACGCGGTGGCGCGGCGACTAAATAGCGCCTCGGCGCGCGAAATCTTCGCGAAATGGCGACATGCAGCGCCATTGCTCGGCGATCTCGCGAGGAAGAAACGACGTGGCGAAATCCCGCATCCATGCGCAGCGATCCAACGGGCGAACAATGGGGTGACGTGATGATTCCTCGATCGCACGATGTTGATCCAACGCAAACGCGCGGCGGCTAGGGTTTCGCGGGTGGGTCATGCGTGGGCGACGCGAGCCGGGCCTCGACAAGATCGGGCCGGTCCAACGATTCGCCCGGACACTATTCCGGATTTTAAATCCTTTTCAATAAAAATAATTCTAGAAATTCAATTAAATTATTTGGGGCTTTTAAAATAGCGTAAAAATTCTAGAAAAATTCCGAAAATACTTTGAGATATTTGGAACTTAATTAAAATATTTGCAATAAAACTTTGCAAAAACTTTTCCATTATTTAATTGTTTTCAAGGAAGGCTATATTTGAATAATTCCAAATAAATTTTAAATAAATTCCCAAAACTCACAAAAATAAAAAATACTCCAAAATTTAAATTAGAGCAAAAATTAGGTGTTACAAACCTCCCCTTAATGTAATCTCGCCCCGAGATTCGTGGTCGCCTATAGAAACAAAGTTAGGAACTCCTTCTTCAGATCTTCTTCACGCTCCCACGCTGCTTCACTTTCCGAATGGTTGCTCCATCAACTCTGCAGAAACGCGCTGACTTGTTCCTTGTCTCTCCGCCCATTACGCCCGTAATCTTCATTGATGTTCTTTGTAAGTCGATCTTCTTGCGGCCAATTGCCTCCAAAGGTGTTTGCTCTTCCTGCAGATCAAGACACTTCTTCGCTTGAGACACATGGAATACGCCATGCACTCTCGCCAAAGATGCGGTAACTCCAATTGATACGCAACTTCACCTCTACGGCTCAAGATTTTGAATGGTCCGACATATCTCGGGTGCGAGCTTCCTTTGCATTGAACCTTCGACTCCTTTGAGTGGTGTTACTCTAAGATACACAAAATCTTCGGTTCAAAGCTTAGTTCCCTGCGACGGTTGTCAAGATAACTCTTTGCCTGGATTGTGCAATCTTCAATCTTTCCCGACTGTGGTGATCGTGCTTCCGCTTCTCAAGAATGTCCGTCCGAAACATGTCGTCACTGCCTCATTCCAATTCAATGGTGTTCGACAGACCTACCATACAGAGCTTCAAATGGAGACATTTGTAAGCTCGCTTGATAATCGTTGTTGTAACTAAACTCAAAGATAAGGCAAACACTTGTCCCATGAAGTGGAATATGCTAAGGCACATGCCCTCAACATATCCTCCAATATCCGATTGACTCTCTCGCTTTGTCCATCCGTCGGATGGTATGGTATGTCAGATCAAGTTCAAACGAGTCCCCATTGCTTCATGAAGCTTACCCTTAACTGAGGTAAATTGGGTACCTCTGTCCGACACTATCTTTTTCGGCACTCCATGTAAAATGCACAATTCGGACATATAAAGTTACGCTAACCGGTCTCCTAATAAGTGGTCTTTATGGTATGAAATGTGCCACCTTAGTTAAACGATCTACTATGACCCATATGGAATCATATCCACTTTATGCTCGGGCAATCCGTTATAAAATCCATACCAATTTCCTCCCATTTCCATTCGTATCTTTAAGGGTTGTAATAGCCTGCTGCCTTTGGTGCATAGCTTTGACCCTTTGGCATATGTCACATAATGCAACGATTCGCGACTTCTCGCTTCATGCTTGGCCACCAAAATTTTTCCTTCAAATCTTGATACATTTTCGCACTTCCTGGATGAATTGAGTACTTGAGTCATGGGCCTCTCCAGCATTAATCGCTTCAACTCCTTTTTGTTCGGCACACAAATGCGCCCTTTAAACCACATAGTACCTTGTTCATCCAGCTTTAAAATCTTTTGCTTTGCCTTCATCCATTTTGCCCTTAATTCTTTTGATCTTATCATCATCTTTCTCGCCTTCCCGATCCGATCTTCCAGGTAGGTCTTACTTCCAAGGTTACTAGGAATCCTTTTGGTACCATTTCCAATTCTAGTTTCGAAATCCCTACACAATTCTCGCTCGACTTGTTTCCAACAAAGATATTTACACCGTGGTTCTTTCTCGCAAGGCCTCGCCACCACGCTGGCTTTCCCGGGTGGTAGTGAATTCCCATTATAATCCTTGATTAACTCTAACCATCTTCTTTGCCTCATATTTAGGTCACTTGTGTGAAAATATACTTAAGGCTTTTATGATCGTAGATATACTTCACATCTATTTCGATGAGATGATGACGCCATATTTTTAGTGCATGCACTACGGCAGCTAATTCTAAATCATGAGTCGGATAGTTCTCCTCATGTGGTCTCAATTGCCTCGATGCATAGGCAATTACCTTCCTATTTTGCATCAACACGCATCCCAATCCTCGACGCGATGCATCACAATAAATGTCAAAGTCTTGGTGAACGTCCTGTAAAACTAATACAAAGCCGATGTTAACCTCCTTTTCAATTCCCAAAACTCTTCTCACACTCAGTGTCCATAAAATTTCTTTTCTTTTTCAACAATTGCGTAAGAGGTCTCGCAATCGTAGAGAATCCTTCAATGAATCGACGGTAATACCCGCCATTCCAAGGAAACTACGGATTTGGGTTACCGCCTTCTACTGTTCCCAATGTAAAACCGTTTCCACTTTCTTTGGATCTACAAAGAACTCCTTCTGCTTGTCATTATGTGTCCAAGAAATTCCACCTTATCTTTCCGTAAATCACATTTGCTAAATTTCGCAAACAACTGTTGTTCCTCAACTTTTCAAGGACTAGCCTCAAGTGCTCGGCGTGCTCTTCTCTCGCCTTGGAATAGATAAGGATGTCATCTATGAATACGACGACGAACTTATCCAAGTTTTCCATAAAACCTTATTCATTAAGTTCATGAAATATGCTTTGCATTTGTCACACCAAAAGACATCATCAGAAACTCGAGTGTCCATATCTTGACGAAAATGCGCCTTCTTGAATATCCTCCGATCGGATCTTCACCGATGGTATCCTCGATCAAGATCAATTTTGAGAATACTCTGCTCCTCTCAATCGGTCAAACAAATCATCGATCCCGGTAGCGGATACTTATTCTTTATCGCCACATCATTGAGTGCACGATAGTCTATACACATCCTGAAACTTCCGCCCTTCTTCTTAACGAATAAGACAGTGCTCCCCATGGCGATGAACTAGGTCTTATAAATCCCTTTTCCAAATAGCTTCTTCAATTTGCTTCTTCATTTCCACCAATTCCTCTGTGGACATCCTGTAAGGTCTCTTAGCTATTGAGCTGTCCTCGAACTAGTTCTATCACGAACTCGATATCTCTATCCGCGGCATTCCGTAAATCTTCCGGGAAAACATCCGGATATTCATTGACTATGGAGACTTCTCTCTCGATGGCAGTCTTCATGCCGTTGACCATCAATTGTCCATCTCGCATCGGTTTCGCTTCAAACTCAATTTTCTTTCCATCCGGCTCGACCGATATGACTCTTTTCCGCAGTCCAATACGCCTTGTGATCGGTTAACCAATCCATTCCTGTGATAACATCCAAGGTTTGGGTATTAAGGACGATTAAGTTCGCTAGGAACTCAACTCCATTAATTATTATTCCTACCCCGTAACATCCTACTTTAGATCGGAGTTCGATCCGTGGATTGACTATGAGCACACATTTAAGATTCACTATTTCCATATCATTTTGAACAGCAAAATCTCGGAAATAAAAGAATGCTAAGCTTCGAATCAAATAAAGCGATGGTGATGCGAGTTTACTAGAACTTACCCAAGACAACGTCCGAGGCGCTCGGACTTCATCTGCGTGATGTGGTTGACTCGCCTCGTGCAGTTCCTTGGGATGGAGTCGCTGCCGTTGATGCCCAGCGGTTCATGATTAGTGCGGAGTCCTTGCCGTGTGTTCCCTGTGTTAAAGCGAACCGGGTGACACCTCCCTTCTTAGGGCGCTTGTTGGCAAATGCCCCATTTCATTGCAATGATAGCAACGCCTTCCCACGGCCGAGAGGTTCCTCCACCGCGCTATAGTTCGGGCCGAGTCTCGAACATTTTGACCCATCGCGCGATTTGCCGGCGGTGGTGCTCTGTCATGCCTCTAGGCCGGTACCGAATGAGCCGTTGGGGTGCCGTCCTCTGCCTCTCGCTGCCCCGACGACCTCCTTGTTGCGCCATTCTCGCTTCTGTTGTCATCCAACTCTCGGCGCTTGTCCTCTAAGATCGTGGCTTTGTTAACTAACTCTTGAAAGTCGTGGAATGTGTGGTGATCGGTCCCACTGCAACCTCGCATTCAATCCCTTCATGAAGCGGGATTGTCTGCCTTATCCGTAGCCACGCCCTGCGTGCGTAGCGTGCGGTTAGGTGAACTTGTTCGTAATCGCCACCGATCGCCGCTTTGCTTGAGGCTTCGAACTCCTCCTTTTAAGATCCATGATACCCTGGTACATGGTACGACGAAGGTCGAGGTGAATTCTCCCATGTGATACTCGGGTCCTCATGAGTCGCGCAGGTTTTCCCACCATTCTCGGCGGTCCTTCGAGTTGATGAGAGGCATAGAGTACCTCTCATGTCCTACACATTGGGTAATGTGCGCTTCCTTTCAATTGTCCTTAGCCAATCGTCCGCCGGTGGATTGGCGTTGCTCGAGAAGGTAGGTGGACGGGTTCTCATAAACTCCGACAACCGTGAGTAGGGGTGTGGTCCATGGTTGCCCTGTGTTGAACATTCGCAGCAGCTTGATTGGATATCTGCGCATGGTTTGAACCATCGTGGTCATGAGTTGAGTCCGGCTGCCAAAAGGCTCCTGTGTTCTCGCATATCGACTGCGGTGGTTGAGGAATCGCTCTTCATTCGGTTGTCCGTCTGTTAGCTCCACTTCCGCTAGCTCCAACATTTCCACGAGTCCTCACCATCTGCTGCAAGCTTCCATGGTTAAGAAAAGAAGAAAGCATAGACGAGTAAAAGAACTTATGTGGGGAAACAGTGTAACTTAAATTATTTAGCCACTTTATTGATATAATATAAAGCAAGATGGTTGCTCACAAGTGCCTAAGGGCAATGCAACACATACGTGACACTCACAACCAAAAGTAAGTAAGCAAACATAGGAATCCATGACAACTCACACCTAAGGGTGACTCAAGCAAAGACGCGACTCGATATTCGAGTCTCGACACTACACTCTACTACACTCGATCACCATCGAGCCAACCCGGCCGCGCTTCCCGAGCGCATACCGTAGTGCCGCGGCATTGAGGCGAATCGGTCTCGTGACCTCTGCGGCGGGTGCAAAAGACCCCATCGACTCTGCTGGTCCCGGCCGCTCGCTTCCTGATCGGCGCCTCGCCCGGCCCTCGGATCTGGATCATGTAACTCAGGGTCGGTTCGGGCTCGGGTCCATATAGAGCCATCTCCAACTCCTGGATCTTACGTATGGCATGAGCTAAGTTCTCCGGTGTTGGGTTCTTGCCTCTATAACCTCGCCGCGGGTCCTCTGCAGCCTCTGGACTGCCTCGCCCAAGGCGCCTCTCCCGGCGATGACGATCTCGCCAGTGGGTGATCGTGGCGTCCTCCTCCACGAGCTCCATCATGTTGTATCGACCGTATCGACGCGGATGGTGGCGAAGACGGTGCCCTCTAACTCTCGGAGTAAGTGCGGGCAATTTGCCGCATCGCTCGACGCGACGCCTCACGAATCCCGCCTCGAAAGAAGACCTCCGGCGGTGATGTAGATAGGACGACTCGCCTCGTCCTCTCCCGAGCATACACCGTGATCTTGACGCCCCAGCGATGTCAAGTCCTCGCCTGCACCACCAAGTCCCTCGATGCTGGTCGGTCAAAACCTCCAAGCAATCGCATCATACGCCATAACTCCGCCACGTATCCTCCAAAGGCGCTCCATAGGTATGGATCATCCTCATCCGCCAAAACAAACCTTGTTTAAATTAAATAGAGAATAATAAAAATTCAAAGATAGGTATGAATAAGGGAGAAGAGATAAGTCGAGATTTCTTTGACATTCTTGCTCAAGTTGATTAGGTCTTTAGAAAATAGTTTTCACCCTCCTAGGCACAACCAAACTAAGGTCAAGGCCTACACCAACTCCGCTCGATACCACCTCTGCCGGGACCCGAATCGCAAATCCGGACCCTCTGTATTCTGTGCGACCGAGGATCACGCTTAGCACACACAAATCATACTGAGGTTGCACATCACGCATATTCACAAGGATATAAGAATAAATAGTGCAAACATGTATATAAAACGAGTTGTACAACCTTATGGTCTCCTTACGGATAAGTCACCACGCAGGCTTACATTATTCAAAACAAAGAAATAGCAATGAACATAAAAAGTCGTGTAAGCATCCATCTTGCCACAGTAACCGATCGGGCTTGCCCCTAGTTGCTCGTGTCCTCGACGCACTCCTCCTCCCATACCGGTGTAGTCTCCTCCACCGATGTTGGGGTTGATAAGCAAGGTGGGGTGAGTACACAAGGCACTCAACAAGTAATGCATGAATGCAAGACTATTACTATATGCAAAGCTTATTCCAATGGATTGGCTTAATTGATCCTTTTGCATCAAGCGAGATTTTTAAACTAGTATCTTGTTTAGATTAAAGCAAAGAAAATGATATAAGTAATACTAATTTCAAATGGTTTTTCTTCAAGATTCTCGCACACACCTTATTAGTTCATTTCCAACACCGCACACACCACCCTTCCATGTTTTGTTTATGAAAAACTACCCTTGATCTGTAATCCCGAGCAATGCTCAATACCGTGAGCACGGCTATTCAATAGTTTTGACACTCTGCAGAGGTTGTACACTTTACCCACAAGATACACCCGCCACCACACAGTGATTGTCCGCAACAAAGCTTTTCAGAACTTCTACCTTAACTAAAGAACCTCTCCCAGATTGCCTTCACTATCACTTCCCTCACACAGCCAAGTATAGGACCGCCAATCACCGTTGGATGGGCACCAAGCCGTAGCACGTACGCCCCATACAGATACACCCTCGTGTCTTGTCACCCCGAGGTATCGGAGGAAAGATATCAGAACCCTAGTCAACTAGGTCTGTCCCATGTCAGACATGTGGTTGTACGGGTGACTCAGATCAAAGGCTTGCAAGGTGAAGTCCTTAACCGACCAAGGCAAGACTTTCAACACTCAACAAGGGCACACGGCCCAATGTGGCACACAGACTCACATCACTCAACAACCCAATGCCACACAGCCCACAGCACACACCTCTTGCCACTTGCCCTGGCCTAAATCATTTTCCACCCAGCTGATTATTGTGCAACACATGCCAAGAATAACTCAATATCGATGCGGAACCACACAAAGTTTTGTACCTCAATCTCAACATGTGGCATCATCACACCACTTTTCAAAATACATTCAATATGTATTTAATCAATATTGTAGCATTTTTCCGAAAGATCATTCATGATTCGTTGCAAGGCTAAGCATCTACTCACGGTCTAGCCTCCCGTGTTGGCACAATATTAACATCCAACTAATATAATCAAAACTTAGGGTGACAATGATCTAGGCATACAATTAATAATTCAAGGTGGCATAACAAAATGGGTTGATTAACTACATTATCCCAAATTAATTTAAATTCATTTTAAATAATTAGCATGCATAGTTTCAAAGCATAAATTACATTTTAAAATCTGGGATCAAAATGATCAAAGCATCACTTGCCTTCAAAGAGTTGCTGGTCGTGTTCAAGCTTGGTCTTGAGCGACTAATTCTTCCTCGAAACTTCCTGCAAATTTACGCTCACGCTACATAAACAAAGTATACAATAAATAGCCAATACAGAAGACTATATGTCCTCAAAATTCAAATAAAATTCACCAATAAATAGCTCACAATTTTATGAATTTTTAGAAATTTGAATCACCCAAATCCGAGTTAAAATGCAAAAGTTATAGTCATTTGAAGTTTGAATAAAATCAAAATACGTAAATTAAGAAAATCCGATTTTTCCAAATTATTTTTATACTGAAATTCGCATTTATGACGTCAGCATGCCTCATGATGACGTCAGCACCGAAATGAATTTCCGTCGAAATATTTTTATATATGAAAATATTTATGACGCCGATGACGTCGGACGACACGTGTACGCCCGCAGGCCGCCACGCCGCTCGTCTATGGATCGAGTCTACGGGTTGGCTCGTCCACCGTGGACCGGAGGCACTGCGCGCTGCACGGGTGACGCAACCCTTGGCGTCGGCGACGGCGCGCACCAATCCCGACGCGACACGCGGCGGCAGATCCGCATCGCTCAACCAACGGTCGGATCTCACCCCGCGCGGTTCGGCGACGCTCAGACTCCACGCCCCACGCGTCACGCATCCAACGGTGCGCCGAAACCAACGGTTGATCTGGTCTCTCCTCACCAACGCGCACACGCGCCAAAGACGGATTCGATGGGGTGCGGCGTCATCTCCGCCGACGCTCAAATTTGAACGGCGCGGATCCTAGATTAAAACCAGATCCAACTCAACCGTTCAGATCCGATCCAACGGCCAGTTACCAGAGCTGTTTACTATTCAAGGCGCGACGTGGCTCAATCTTACGCGCTCACTAACGATCCAACGGCTAAGACTAAAACATATCGCAGACATTAGATCTAATCCAAGCCGCTCGTCTAGATCTAACGATCAAGATTTAGCTAACGTGTAAACCTTGGGGTTAATCCGCATCCGTCCATAACGAGATCTAACGCACGTATACAAACTAAATGTAAGCGAGAGAAGGGCGACGTGGCACGATCCTTACCCTCCTGCGAATCCGACGGTCAACGATGCTCGAGTCCGACGATGGCGTCGCGGCGGTGCAAGCTTGCGGAGATGAGGAAGATGATGTAGTCGACGGCGTTTGGTGGCTCCCGGCGAGAAGATCTAGCGCGTTCGACGCGGCTCGCCGGCGAGGCTCGTGACCTCGGCGACGGCAGAGTGGACCGGCGGCGAAGCAAACGTCGAGAACCGTGGCGGCGCAGGGAACAACTACGGCGAGCTTTGTGAGCAACCGAAGCGTTTGGGGCGTGTGCTAGGGCTACAGACGTGTCTAGGAGTGCGCGTCACGCGGGTGGCAGCGGCGCACTAAATAGCGCCTCGACGTGCGCGAAATCTTCGGCGAAATGGCGGACATGCAGGCGGCCATTGCTCCGGCGATCTCGCGAGGAAGAAACGACGTGGCGAAATCCCGGGCATCCATGCGCAGCGATCCAACGGGCGAGAACAGCGGGGTGACGTGATGATTCCCTGATCGCACGATGTTGATCCAACGGGCGAAACGCGGCGGCGGCTAGGGTTTCGGCGGGTGGGTCAAATGGCGGCGACGCGAGCCGGGCCTCGACAAGATCGGGCCGGTCCAACGATTCGGCCCAGACACTATTCCGGGATTTTTAAATCCTTTTCGAATAAAAATAATTCTAGAAATTCAATTAAATTATTTGGGGCTTTTAAAATAGCAGAAAAATTCTAGAAAAATTCCAAAAAATACTTTGAGATATTTGGAACTTAATTAAAATATTTGCAATAAAACTTTGCAAAAACTTTTCCATTATTTAATTGTTTTCAAGGAAGGCTATATTTGAATAATTCCAAATAAATTTTAAATAAATTCCCAAAAACTCACAAAAATAAAAAAATACTCCAAAATTTAAATTAGAGCAAAAATTAGGGTGTTACACTACCCCTCCACCCCAATTTATACTACTCTTGGGCCACCTACCACCCTTGGATGAGTCCCTCAACCCTAGAGTACTCATCTAAGGGCTAGGATTAACCCACACACACAGCCATGCAAGGGCTAACCCAAAACCCACACACATACCGGGTTTTCTTGCACGATTTTCAAAGCATACTACCTAGACCCGCTAACCTATCAACTAGACCTCAATCCGACGGTCCTCATTGATCCACGCGGCATCTAGTTAGCATCATCTCCTTTCCTTGTCTTCTTGACTTGCCCGGACTCCGTCTCCGATCATCTTCCGGCGATCTCCCAACCGTCTGGACCTCCGACGCTCCTCGCCTAGTCCCGGTCATCCTTCGCCTCACCATGACCTAGCACCGTCGTCCTGCAACCATCAAAGACAAGGAAACTCCTCACATAGTAATGCCCACAAAGATGTGCAATAAACCATCCAACTCATCACTACCAAGCGTCCATACGACCAGATCGCCACTCTGGCAGACAACTCAAATTGCTTTATTTTGAAAATCAATCCAAATCAAACTCAAACTTGAGCACACCTTGCTCAAATAAAGTCAAATACTCATCACAAACATGGATGGACCTCCACATGGTCCTTCAATCTCCCCTTGATGAGTATATTGACAAACCATACAAAAGGCATAAATTTGAGTTTGAAGAAAATGAAGAAGAAAGCAATTTTCATTTGCAAAGTCAAACTTGGTCCAAAGATAGAAATTAGAACCATGACCAAGTTGACGAAGAGGAATTCAGATTTTAGAGTTAAATTTAAGAAAGAGCAAGTTTTCAACAAAACTCTAAAATCCAACTAAACATGTCAAATGTGATTATGAGATTATGATCCAAAGTAGTAGCATAGTTTTACAAAGATCATAATAACCAAATAAGCATTCACATTTTTATCTTTTAGTGATGCCTTTTCTACGTTATCTCCCCTTTTGGCAATATAGGCATCAATTTTTTTATGTATGCATGAAATGCAATCGAAAGAGCTTTGAGGATTATCCAATTGATCAAAATGGAAGGATATTACACCAAGCTTGTCAATTTCGAAGATGACTAAACTAAGACATGTTCAAGTGCAAATCTGAGCTTAGTTTTGAATATTTCATTTTTAGCAAGAATTGACAAGTGCAACACTTAGCTTTAGTTTCAAAAATAGAAGAATAGCCACTCTAAGGATCAAAAGGAAAACCTAGAGTTCAACCTACTCAACACGTTGGGGAATCTAGAAGAGCATACAAGGTCCTTCGGCTCATTTATCACTTAATGCAAATTTTGATTTATCATCATACAAGACATAGCGGGTGCAAATGTTTGACATTATTTGCATTCTTTACCCACATATGTCTTTGTTTTTAATTTATTTGCATTTTCTTTTGACAACCAATTGACTCAAGCCGTATGCGACCATCTCAAGATGAGCTCTTAAGAGGATGGTCTAGGTCAAACACGATGTATTCCAAGTTCAACCCAAGTGCAATGGGAAGCGGTCTTGTGAATACAAGGTGTTGAGTCGTATGTGCACAAGAAGAGTCAATTTTGTTTAATTTTCATTTTTAGCACAACGATTCATGAGCAATTGAAGGACTCTGCATGGATCAAACTAGTTTCACCCAAGTTGCTATAGGGACTCTAGAGAACTCCTAAATTTCTCAAATTATGGCACAAACCTCTAGAGAAGAAACCTAGCAAGTAAAAGCAACAAGTTTCATCAAGTTTTTCATTTAAGGCTTATTTCATTTTTAAGCTTAGCAAGTTAAATGAACTTGGACATACCTAAGCTAGTGATTTTCTTCAAATGATGTAGCATGGTGTATAGCATGAAGAAGAAATCAATTGCATAATAGACAAAGCTCATAAAGCAGAAAATGCAGTCTAAATGCAATGCATGAACAGATTCCCAAACTCCCCTCAACAAATGAATCAATTTTAAGCTCAAATCTGGTTAAAGTTGAGTTATTATCAAGATTAGGCATAAAGAAAACCGAATGAACTCAATAATAACCGAAAAAATGCAGAATGAGGAGAAGAAGTCGAGAAACCGCAAAACTGGATGGCTATAGAGCATAGAAAGATAGAAGAGACTCACTACGGCTCGGACTCGCTCTTATCTTCCCAGTGGTGACATAGGAAGTCGACTCTAGATCCCAACTAAGGAGTGCACAGACACTGCCTACCCAGAGGCCCAATACACGCTAGACTTATAAGGCTGTGAGGGAACTCAACCTAGAGAGAAGAGAGAACGACTAATCACGCATGATAGCAACCTAAAGCACAAGATAAGAGGTCAATGCAAGGCATGCCAGAAGTCTAAGTGAGTGAACTCAACTCAAGAAAACAAGCCCAAAGTCACCCGGAAGAAACACAAAGAAAAGAAAAGTCGGAAGAAAACATATAATACATAATATACAAACCAGCTCCCCCTCACGAAAGGCCGTAAGGGCTCACGACTCAAGCTCACTCCTCAAGGCAACAAATCTGGAGCTATCCAAAGGCTTGGTGAAAATATCGCTAATCAAGGTCACTCTCTCACGAATCAAGCGCGATATCTCCCTTCTCCACATGGTCTCTAAGGAAGTGATATCTAATATCAATGTGCTTGGTCCGGAATGTTGCACTGGGTTTTTAGCAATGCAAATAGCTGAAGTGTTGTCACGAAAAAGTGGCACACTCTCTATCTCTAACCCATAGTCCCGTAAGGTCGATCTCATCGAGCACACTGCTCAAAGAACTAGTCGCAACAACATACTCGGCCTCGGTGGTGGATCAGTAACTCGATCGCTTCCTAGATGACCAAGAAACAAGAGAAGTGCCAATGAATTGGCAAGTGCAGTGCTCTTCCTATCTATCCTACACCAAAGAAAGTCGGCATCGGAAAAGGCTCTAAGAGATAGACAAGAAGACGAAGAGTACCAAATACCATAATCGGTGGTAGCACGAAGGTACTGAAGATGCGCTTGACCTTTGGCGGTGAGAGGCGCGAGGAGAAGCTTGAAATCGAGCGCACGCAGACACACAAAAAATGTATGTCCTACCTCGAAGCGGTGAGGTACAAGAGGAGACGATCATGCTCAAACTCCTTTTGATCGCAGGCTCACCATCCTCATCGGGCTCGAGGACAGCGGTGGTGGCCATAGGAGTCATCACCGGCTTCCCATCGGACATGTCGAACGCCTCAGAGGTCACGGGTATATTTGCCTTGATGCAAGAAAGTACCCTCCAGTGCGCTTGATTTGGAAGCCAAGAAAGTAGCTCAACTCGCCCATCATACTCATCTCAAACTCAGTGCTCATCACCTCGTAAAAGCTGAGACACAAGCGAATGAGATGAGCCACCAAAATTATATCGTCCACATAAATCGGACAAGAAGAAAATGAGACTCATGGTGTCGATGAGCGAGTTTTGTCTACTATGCCCATTTTGAAGTCATGGTGAGAAGATAAGACTTGAGCCTCTCATACCATGCTCTGGGGGCCTGCTTGAGTCCATACAAAGCTTTGGAGAGCTTGTATACATGACTCGAAACTTGGGGTTCTCGAATCCTAGAGGTTGTTTGACATAAACCTCTTCCTCAATATAGCCATTGAGGAATGCACTCTTGACATCCATTTGATAGAGCTTGAAGCCCTGGGGATGCAGAGAATGCAAGCGAGATCCTAATAGCCTCTAGTCTAGCTACAGGGGGCAAAGGTCTCCTCAAAGTCAAGACCCTCAACCTGAGAAAAGTCCTGTGCAACTAGCCTAGCCTTGTTGCGAATGACAACCCCATCCTCACTCTGCTTGTTTTTGAACACCCACTTGGTCCCAATGACATTATGACCAGATGGGGGCTCGACAAGCTGCCATACCTTGTTCCTCTCAAAGTTCTCAAGTTCCTCATGCATAGCATTAATCCACGATTCATCGGATAATGCATGAGAAACATCCTTCGGCTCAAAGGAGGCAACGAAGGCAGAGTGGAGGCAGAAACTGGACAAACCTGATTTTGAGCGAGTGACCCGCTCAAGCAGATCACCAATGATCGATCGGTGGATGAGCTTCGATATGACGGGAGGACGAGTAAGTATGGCCTCTACCTCATGCACGTAAGAGGTAGGAGCGAGCCACTCGTTGAAGGAGAGTCGGAAGGCAAGAGGTGGTCTCCTGAGGTGCGAAAATGGAAACAGGAGGCACCTCGGGTATAGAGGGAACTGGATCGGTGGAACACCATCATCTCCATCATCCTCATCTTCTACAAAGATGGTCTCGGAGGGATAAGAAGAGCTTGAAATATCAGGTCTAGCTCCTGGGCTAGCCTCATCAAAGGTCACATCACAGGTCTCTATGATCCTATGCGCATCAACACTCCAGACCCTATAGCTACGAGAAGAAGTCGAGTAACCTAGAAAGATACCATCGAAGAGCGAGACTCAAACTTATCTAGGTTACGGACTTTAAGATAAAACACTTGCAACCAAAACGCGAAAATGAGACACACCGGGCTTTCGCCCATACCTCAACTCATAAGAAGTGCGATGCAAATGTTCTCTCAAAAACACGCGATTAGAAACATGGCAGCGGTAGCTATAGCCTCACCCAAAACTTCCTAGGAGTCTTGTGCTCGTCTAGCATCGTCCGGCCATCTCAACGTGGTCTGTTCTTCCTTTCCACTACGCCATTCTGCGAGGCGTAGGGAGAAGAGAACGATGCTCTAAACCGACTCCACACAAAACTCTCAAAGTAGGAATTCTTGAATTCGTGCCATTATCACTGCAGTATAGCTCGTAATGCACAGGGAGCTCAATAGACAACCTCTCGATCAAACCCACAAGTGAGAAAAGTCTCATCCTTGAGGCCATGAAGAATACCCAAGAGTATCTAGAAAAATCATCAACGATGACAAGAACATACCACTTCCTCCTGCTTGATGCACTCTAGCCGGACCAACGGTGTCCATATGTAAAAGCTGTCTGGTGCATCACCATCACTACGGTGGCGGAGGATGAGAAGCGATAACCATCTTGCCATGTCGGCAAGGAGAGCAAACTAAGTCTTTGACCATCTTGAGTTTGGGCAAACCCCGAATGAGATCGTGGCTGCTAACTCGGGTCAAATGATCAAAACCAATGTGACCAAGTCTCCTATGCCAGAAGGAGAGATCACGGGACTCAGAAGCAATCAAACATTGAAGAGAGTCTCCAGAAGAAGCAGAAAAATCAGCACGAAAGACTCTCCCAAATCTAGAAATCCCGCAAACTAACCCTCCTGATGAATCAAGAATTCTACAGGCATAACTCTTGAAGCTTACCTCGAAAGAGTCATCGATAAGTCGAGAAACAGAGAGCGATTGTATTGCGACTTACTTACTAAGGCAACATCTTTAAGAATGAAATTTTGGTTAATGCAGATGGTACCTTTAGCAATGACTCTACTCAAGATGCATCCCCAAAAGTGATTAACTCATCACGGGGGCTCGGACTAGGAAGAGAACCAACGAGAATCCCGGTCATATGACGAGAACAACCGAGTCAACAATCCAAACATCGCCCTTCCCCATCCGATTTAACCTGATCAAGACACAAGAGAAAAGATGACTCGATCTCGGGATAGAGTGAAGACTTAGGAACCCAATCTTGAACCATACGACACCTCAGTACCGACCACGTAAGAAGATCGACTCGAGTGTCTCTCTGACGCTCAACTCTCACGATCGAGCAACTTTGGTAGATAATCTAGGAGTCAAAGCGGGTTGGCACGCCGTGGTGCAAAAGCCGACCATCCCGATAAAGGTCTGGATCTCCTACGAAAAACACCTCGCACCGTGATATCTACCTCGATGGGAAAAATGAGGAATATCAAGAGGGCGGCGGAAAGATCGACTACGAACAGCTCCGGGACTAAAACTCAAGAACTAGCATGAAAACCAAGTCCGGGCGCCGCCCAAAACAGCGACTCTCTAACTTTGTCTAGAAGCGGTGTGTCTTAGGAGCACTCAAAGTGCGGGATGACCACAGAATACCCTAAGAGCAACAACACGCTCACCGAGTGATCTTGGCGTGCTCAAGCGTAAATCTACTAGGTGACCATCCTTCTTACAGAAGGTGCATGTGTGCTTCGCTTGCTAGAGGCGTATAATAGGAGTAACACCCTACAGTCAAGTCCTATGGACAACCCAAAGAGACCTAAACACGGTGGTACTCACTCAGGAGCTACCACAATCTCACCACTCTTGGAGCCGCACAATGGTGGGAGGATGCGCCCGAGCGTGCTCCAAGGGATCAAATCCTAGACCTTGATTGAATCTACTAATCTTGGATTGGTCTAGAATAAGATTGAGCTTCTTCTTGCCTCCAACAAACTTCTCGAGAGTGCTCATAAGATCTTGGCAATCTCGGAAGAAAGAAGCACAAGAAGAACGGGGAAGGAGAGGAAGAAGAACCGGAAAGATGAGCTCTCTCAAAGACGTGCATTTTCTCCTCAAAGACGGCTGCCTCAATCTTGAGGGCCTCACAAGAAACGCAAGGAGCATCTCTAATTCTATGGGCTTGGTCTTCTAATTTCTTCCTAAGCTCGACATGGATTTTATCCAAGTCCCCACAATCTCGATACATCATAAGCAATATTTTTGTGACTTATCTAGTAAGTCCTTAGCAAGTTTAGCACACTTGACATTCGTGGTTTCATTGTCAAGTTTTAATTGCTTACAGCCCTCACATGAGCTGACTGGGTCCTTAGAAGCATGTGATTCAAGTTCATTGTTTCTAGCAGAAAGCTTCCTAAGGTGTTCGCTCATGGTATCAATTTCGGCAAGCAATTTTGGGCAATTAGAGCATGATGGAGTGGAGTGAGCATGAAGAAAACTAGCCTCAACAGGAATAGCATCAACAGAACTAGTGCTAGCATTCTTCAACCTAAGACCATCAAGTTCAACAAGCACACTATCATGTATGGTCCTTAGGTTCTCCAACTCCACAAGAATAGCATCACACAAAGAGCAATCATCAGTGACTCGGGAGGGAGAAGATCTAAGTGAAGCTAAATCCCGAGTCAAGGTACCTACTTCCTTCTCAAGCTCCGTACACCTAGCTCTAGCTCTAGCATGAAATTTTCCTAATTTGCGAAAAGCTTCGTTGAGTGGTCATAGGAGGGTACCTCGTCCGAGTCATTTGTAGAGCTCGGAGTCGCCGATGTCGTTGGTGTCGGCCATGAAGCACATCTTGGGAGAAGTCGTCGCCGCCTTTCTTCTCTTGCCCTCGTCCTCGCCCTCGTCGCTCCATGTCTCCGTGTCGGAGAGGTTGATGTCGTCAAGCGCGGCAAGGACGCGGTGGAAGAGCTTCTTGTTCTTGGAGAAGTTGCGGTACTTCTTCTCGTGCGCTGGTTCACGAACCGGAGGCTTCTTGTTGCGGTTCTTGTCGGTGTAGTCGTTCTTGCCCGAACCGCCAACGTCATTCTTGCCCTTCTCGGCTTTGGGATAGTTCGCGAAATGTGGTTGGGGCCACCACACTCGAGCGGTGATCATGCCACCTCTCTTCCTCTCTCTCACCCTCTTGTATGCATGAGAAAACTTGCGGCGAGAAGAGCAAGCTCATTTTCTCGAAATTTTTCCAGTTGGTCATCGCTTAGCTCGCAAAGGCGGAAGAGAGAAACCAATAGAAGGATCAAAAGAAGAAGATCCAATGGGATCGGTGACCAAAGCCATCGATCGAGATTTCGTCTTCCGAGAGACGACATCGATCTCATGAGTCTTGAGGCGGAATAAAGCCCGTCAAGAGTCGAGTCGATAAGTCGGTGGTGTCCTTGATGGTGGTCACCTTCATCTCCCAAACCCAAGGTCGAGTGCGGTCAAGAAATGCCGAGCATTGTCCGAGTCGGTATATGCAACCAATCGCTCGGAGGTCGCTCAAAATCTTTGTAAACCGACCAAAACACTCGTCGAGACTCTCACCGTAGCGTTGATCAAACTTGTTGTACTCGCGCTTGAACTGAATCTGCCTCACGCCTTGATTTGAGTAGAGCCCTCATGGTAAGCATCGAGGTTACCCAAATCTCGTGAGCGGAGCGAAGGTGAGAAATCCTATCATACTCACACGGCTAAGACCACGTATGAGAATGTTCCTTGCCTTAGCATTCGCCTCAACGTCAACCATATTGATGGCGTGACATTTTCATCGGCGGGAACCTCATCTGGGAGTTTCACCTTACGCCATATCGGTAGCCCCGGCGGTGATGTATGACTCCATCCGGGACTTCCAAAAGGAAAATCAACTCCATTAAAGATTGGAGGCTTGGTGGAATATTTGTCCGTCGCCATGGCTCTTGAGACCGGTCAAGATCTATGGAAGAGCAAAACCGCTCGATACCAATTGAAGGACCGAAATGGCGAGCAGAGGGGGTGAATGGTCGCAAATAAAAATTTCCCAAAATACTCCAACAAAAACCTCGACAAGATCGCTCAAAAGGAATTGTGAAAAACCCAAAAACTAGACAACTATGTGTACCCCAAGCTTGCATGGATAAGTACCATAAAATATGTGGGGATTTTGAGTCACAATCCTGGTTGTCTAGTGTCCAAGATAAAGAGGAATCAATTCAAACTCTTGCTTTTAGAAAGGACATCAATTCAAATCACAAAAGTCACTTTCAGAAAAGCAAAAGCAGAATTCCCAGAACTTGTCCTCAATTTGCACAGGAGGTTGGTGGGTTTCTGTAGCTCACAAAATTTTGAGACTTTTTCTCCCTGTGAGCATCAGAGTATTGAAGAACTCCACCAAATTTCTCCTCAAAAAGCCTAGATTTTGTAATTGAATATCAAAACATCCTAGATGCATCCAGGCAGCAGCTTATCTGATGAGGATGGTCTTAAAATATGAACATTTGTAGCACTTTCATCCCCTTTCTTATTCTAATGTTGATGGATTCCAAGTCAAAATCCAATTACATTCACATTTTGTTCTGAAAGTTATCATGCTCTAATTTATCTTCCACTTCATCATCATCCCTGAATGAGAATACAATAGGCAGCCTTATCTAGAAGGCGCTGAGGAGGAGGCCGGTGGCATGGGGAGAGAGACGGTCTTTGGGAGGAGGCCGGTGGCCCAGGGAAGGAGGCGCTAGGGTTTGGAGGAGGTAAAACACGCTGGGTATCCTACGCGACGATCGGTATATTTACAGGGATGTTATCTCAAACGGTTCTACTATAGAACCGTCTCGTGATATCAACTATCTTCTGATTTATTTTAGTATAAAACTGTCAGTGATGTCTATAGGTGTCATCACTGACGGTTTATGAAGATAACCGTCTTTGATGATGTCACTGACAGTTTTACTCTGAAACCGTTAGTGATATCTCTCATCATAGATGGTTTTTCAAAACCGTCTATGATAAGACGTCTACTATTAGCCTTTCTGTAGTAGTTGTTCTAGTTATGGTTTCTCTGATAGAACGTGCTCAAGTGCTAACGACAACTATTGTTTCTCCTTCTGTCTCCTTGGTTCCTCTAATAGAACATGCTCATCTAACACTACAAGAATCGGGGAAAAATTCGTGGGCCAAAAACCCACGAATTTAATTTAAATTCGTGAGCAAACCGTCGAATTTATTTCACGAATTTAACTCGATGAAATTAATTAATTAAATTCGTGGGTACCCACGAATTTAAGTTAAATTCGAGTTTCGCTAAGCCCACGAATTTAATTGTTTTTGAGTTAAATTCGTGGGTTTAATAAACCCACAATTTAAAGATTAAATTCGTGGGTTTATTAAACCCACGATTTAACAATTAAATTAAATGGGCTAAAAACCCATGAATTTATCGATTAAATTCGTGGGTTTATTAAACCCAAGAATTTAATCGATAAATTGTTGGTTTTAGCCCACAATTTAATCTGATTAAATTCGTGGGCTAAAAAAACAACGAATTTATCAGATTAAATTCGTGGGTTTAATAAACCCAAGAATTTAACTGTCATTTTTACAAAAAAAAATGTATATATATCCAAATGTATGTATTTATATATATATGTATCGCACTCAATACATATATACATATATCCAAATGTATGTATTTATATATATATATATATATGTATCGCACTCAATACATATAACAACTAAAGAAGAAAAGAAAAGGCAAAAAGAAAATTGAAACTAAAAATTGCTAAGCGAAGAATAAATAAGAAGGATCATCTATTTTGTTCAAATCTGATCAGAAACACTAACACAAAAGACAAACTCCATAATGAAGTTCAAGCGAACGAAGAATTAACAAACGAGACACCAAACCTATTACCAGTACTAAAATACTGAAACCAACCTTTTAACTCTTCAAAACCGGCTTAAAACTAAGTCTCCGAAATGTACAAAATTTCGGCATGACCTCTCTTGTAAATAGGACATCCACTCAATGGACAAAAAAAAAACATTTGCAGTTATAATATATATATCAATCACTCAAACCAGAAGGAGACATTCTAGCAGATCCTTAGATAATCCAATCACACATCCAACGGCAATTTGTAAACTACGCAATGACGTACAACACATTACAACCGCAATAGATACAATCCGAAGTCCATTAAAATAAGTCCATCACAATAAGTCGATCACAACGTATCCATCACAACAAGTTACAAAGTACAACAGTTATACACCAATCGAGCTCACAATGGAATTCATGCCTCGGGGTTGTTAGAGTTGTGGGCGCTACCACCACCGTCGGCGCTGTTGAAGATGTCTTCTATGATGTCGTCGTTAGTACGTGCTGGAGGGCGTGACCTAGAAACCTGCAAGTTCAAGACTAACTTAGGTTGTGCTACAAGTAACATTATGCTGATTCACATGAATGTCAATATGAGAATATCAATAGTACTATTCAACCAAGACACAATATGAGAATATCAATATGACAGGTGAAGCTAAACAAGAACAGATACTATATATAAGAACTACACGTACGAGCTAGTCAAGATATGCTGCAATAATCATATGAACATCAATCTCATATTCAATGAAGTATCAAAGTAATACTCTCTAGTATTAACATAATGAAGGACCGAAATGGCGAACAGAGGGGGGTGAATGGTCGCAAATAAAAATTCCCCCAAAATACTCCAACAAAAACCTCGACAAGATCGCTCAAAAGGAATTGTGAAAAACCCGAAAAACTAGACAACTATGTGTACCCCAAGCTTGCATGGATAAGTACCATAAAATATGTGGGGATTTTTGAGTCACAATCCTGGTTGTCTAGTGTCCAAGATAAAGAGGAATCAATTCAAACTCTTGCTTTTAGAAAGGACATCAATTCAAATCACAAAAGTCACTTTCAGAAAAGCAAAAGCAGAATTCCCAGAACTTGTCCTCAATTTGCACAGGAGGTTGGTGGGTTTCTGTAGCTCACAAAATTTTGAGACTTTTTCTCCTGTGAGCATCAGAGTCTTGAAGAACTCCACCAAATTTCTCCTCAAAAAGCCTTACAGAAAAACACGAAAAATCGAAGAACACAGTCTGGTCAAGAACTTCGAGCAGAACGTTTGGGGCTCGGTTTTCACCTCATGGCGCCCAAACGGTACAACAAGTGAACTCCAAAATTTTTCTGCAAGCGGATATCAGAGTCCCGCACCTCCTCCAACAAGAATCACTCAAAAGGATTTTCTAGATTTTACAAAAATCATACACTGACTGCTGCGCGAAGAACAAGTTCAGAACAAAGTTGGAACTTGAAAGAAAAGATGTTCTCTACTCAATCCAAGAGTGCAAAAGAGATGTAAAACCATATGAACATACTCAAAACATCCAAGAACAGCAGCATTTAGAAGGAGGAGGCAAATCCAAATTACTTGAAAGTAAATTGCGGAATGTAATTGCGGAAAGTAAATGCTGAATTTAAATTATGTAAAGTAAAGACATAATGTAAATGCATAAAATAAATTCAGAGGTGGATGAATAAAACTTTCATTTCTGGAAGGAGGTTACAAAGCCTCACATTCATGTGGGCAAAGCTCAAATGAGCATCAAAAACCTCAACACCTTCAAGAGAAGGAGGCTACCCTCCACCCCTATTTATACTACTCTTGGGCCACCTACCACCCTTGGATGAGTCCTCAACCCTAGAGCACTCATCTAAGGGCTAGGATTAACCCACACACACAGCCATGCAAGGGCTAACCCAAAACCCACACACATACCGGGTTTTCTTGCACGATTTTCAAAGCATACTACCTAGACCCGCTAACCTATCAACTAGACCTCAATCCGACGGTCCTCATTGATCCACGCGGCATCTAGCTAGCATCATCTCCTTTCCTTGTCTTCTTGACTTGCCCGGACTCGTCTCCGATCATCTTCCGCGATCTCCCAACCGTCGGACCTCCGCGCTCCTCGCCTAGTCCCGGTCATCCTTCGCCTCACCATGACCTAGCACCGTCGTCCCGCAACCATCAAAGACAAGGAAACTCCTCACATAGCAATGCCCACAAAGATGTGCAATAAACCATCCAACTCATCACTACCAAGGTCCATACGACCAGATCGCCACTCTGGCGAGAGACAACTCAAATTGCTTTATTTTGAAAATCAATCCAAATCAAACTCAAACTTGAGCACACCTTGCTCAAATAAAGTCAAATACTCATCACAAACATGGATGGACCTCCACATGGTCCTTCACATAAGGCCAAGATTACAACTAAAATTACTTAATTCAACTTCCAAAGACCCCAATTGCATCACTGAGTATTCAAAAGATAACAAACAGTGAAAATAGTTCAAAGAAGCAATTAAGAGTTTTGGTAGTCATTTTAAGAGTTCAATATACAAAGTACAAATATGAAGCATTCTACAAGGATAAACAATCAGATTGTACATGGGCAAACAACATTCTACAAGGATGCCATATAAAGCATTTAAAACATAAGTTCACAATTGAACAAGTTGTCTTAAGATAACTTTTCAATTCCAAGAAGTCAGCACAATATAAGGTTCGAAATCAAAAAGTTATTGTGAAAAGAAAAATCAAATAGCACGTAATGGGTTAATAATTTGGTAAACCATCACTTATCTACAGAGAGCACAAAGAATGAACTTTCATAAGCACACAAGTTAACCTTTTCAAGTATGAACATTGAGATGATTTGTGCAAGGTTTAAGAAATAGTTGCCTAAATATCCTAAAATCGACTCAGTTGTGCATTTCAACAAAAATTATCACTTTTGCAACAGATTACTAAGATTGATATATACTAAAAGAATGAACTAGATTTCCTACTAAGTATATGTCCATCCATTGCACACGTAATCTCATATTCAATGAAGCATATGTAATCTCATATTCAAAGAATGAACTAAAGTTCCTACGAAGCATATGTTCCTAAATTTGAGCAAGAGAAAGGAAGGGATGGGGCGGGTAGCTCACCAAGTCATCAAACTCCACAACAAAGTTCAAGCTAACGAAAAATTAACAAACGAGACACCAAACCTACTACCTCTACTAAAAGACCAAAACCAACCTTTCAACTCTTTAAAACCGGCTTAAAACTAAGTCATTGAAATGTACAAATTTTCGGCATGACCTCTCTAGTAAATAGGACATCCACTCGTGAGACAAAGAAACATTTGCGTTATAATATATATACCAATCTCTCAAACCGAAGGAGACATTCTAGCAGATCCTTAGATAATCAATCACACATCCAAAACGTCAATTTGTACAAGAATTGACAAACTTAGCTCGTGTCGCAAACTTATAATATTTTCGACATCCATACATGTGGTGTCGTCTGAGGTGGTCAGCAGGCCCACGGGTTGAAGTACATAGGCATTCCTTGGCTTGGCATAGGTGGTGGGTACATGTAGAACGGGTTTGGAGGTGGGGAGCCTGTAAGGCAAAGACAGTACATCATGCCACATATAAATCATTCATTCAAATTTTAAATAACGAATTGAACCGATCCGTCTTTACCTGTGGTGCCTCTCCTGTAGAAGGTGGCTGCATCTGTGGATTGAACATGTAGAAAGGAGGAGGAGGCTGGGAGCTCTGTGGATCATAGTTTGTGATATGAAGTACACATAATAGAGTTTTTTGAAAATAAAGAATGCATGAGAATATCATATAACCTAAGGTGCATCTCCTAGGGGTGGTGCCTGCATCCCAGTAGGGTTTATGAAGGACGCCGGGGGAGGCTGAGCACCCTGTGATGCTTCTCCTTGTGGTGGTGGCTGCATGTGCGGAGAAAACATGTAGAAGGGAGGTGGCTGGGAGCCCTATGATATAATAGTCCAGTTTGTGAATTCGTGATTTTACGAGCTAAGTGAATTAAAGCGTAATGAACTCAAGTATCTTTACTGCATGAACAGAGGGCGAAACACTGTACGTTAGGTCCAAGAGATTGTGACGATTCTTTGCATATAGATTGTTTGTTAGATTTTAATCACAAATGTAAACTTGAGCGTTTTGTTCAAAGTTGAGATTGTACCGCAGATACATTTTCATGTATTCTCGAGTCTTCTCGCCTGCGAGCTTCCTCTCGTGCTTGACGAGACTCTTCTCGCTTGACGAGCCTCCTCTCGCTTCACGAGCCTCCTCGTGCGCTTGTGCTTCCTGTCGGCGGACCTCGACGAGCGAGCACTCCCCTGTGAGGAAACCGAGCCTCGTGGAGGACGATCGCGATCCAGAACTCCATCCCCATGGCCCACCTACAAACGATATATAATCGAAATGTGACCATGCAAATTTTTTCCTTAGTAGAGCGAAAACAAATAAAATCAGTTTTATTAACGAACCTCCCATGCTTTAGGCCCCCTCCAACGTGGTACAACGCTTCCACATCGATCCGTGCGGCTCCAATCAACCTCCGGCCCATGACGTTGTGTCATTTGTTACGCATATGACGCCTACAAAACAAAGATTTTGGTGCTCCCGGATGTAAATTTGCACAAAACATATTGTGTCATTTATACTTACCATCCTCTCACTAGCCCGTCGTCGCACAACACATCCGGATTCTGTGGATCCTCGCCTTGGTGCCCCGGATGTAAACTTCCACAAAAGTGGGAGTACTCCCACTTTCACCTTCTCGATGCAAAGTTAGAAACATAGTGACAAATTCACTAACAATTATAATACCGATATTTACCATGCGTTGCTCTAGGCCAATGTGTCCGTCTGCATACTGTACTTGTGCTTCCCCAATCTACTTCTTCTGCTCCTCGATTTCTATTTGATTTTTCTTGAAAATCCTCCGATCCCCATTACCGGCACATCCACCTCCAAGCCTCCATGTCCTTCATTATCCAATCGACCGAGCTCGAGATACTCTTGTTCTGTCAGTGTATCCTCCTCGCCTCTGGTCCTCTTCTCATGTTCACCTTCTTCACCCTCTTGTAAAATTGATGACAGCTTGAATGTGTGCATTCTTTGAATGAATCTCAAACAACCTTTTGTGCCGCCTCGTTGAAGACGCTTTTGGCCTTCTTCAAAGCGTTAATCGTCTTCGTTCTCAAGGCGGAACCTCTCCCGCATATAATCACACACTTGTCAAATTGTACTTACATTTAAAGCAATACTCAAATAGAGTAAATAAATAATGCAAACTCACCCAGAAGCCAGCCCACACTGCGCCCTGACATGTTTGGTTGTCTTCGCCTCCTTCCACGTTCTCCTTCAACGCCCAGTGCTTCCAGCCAGGGGCATGAATCTTTCCCTGCTCGACTCAACCATGCCGGGGTAGTAGTCATGCCGCCAAGGGCTCCCAAAGACGGTGTTAACCTTTGTAATGTGGCCCATCCAGTCCAACCCGGCTCTTTCCAAAGGCCTACAACAAAATACAAGACAAAGATGCATCAAAACAATAAGTTGTCACCTAGCTAATGCTAAAGGAGAAGATATAATCATACTGCTCTGTGTACCTCTATCAACCTCCTATCGGCCGGGTTGCATCTCGGACGAACTGAGACGGTTTTACGAAACCTGAAATGCAAATAATTAGTTCATAGACATTACAATGTAAATATGGAGATTAAATGATAATCCAATACTACACATATACGATGGTACTCAAGAAGACCCGCCCTCTTCAATCGGCTCTAAGGTCGCCTCAACTCTGCATCTGCCACGCCCTCGGCCTCGGCGTCTGATCAGATCTGTCTGTCCCACCGCCACCACCCGAACGACCTCCTCATCGTCCGCCTCACCCATGTCATCATGCTCACATCCCAACCGCCTCCTCTGCAACCCCTACTGCGCCTCGTCCTCCTGTGGTCGCTCCGCGCTGTTCTCGTGCTCGCTCATCGAAGCACCTCTGGCCGCTCCTCTGCCATTGCCTAATCTGCGCCGCCCAAGAATATATGGCGCTGCCGCCGTCGAGTCCTCGACCATCGTAACCCTTGCTCCTCGACCTTACGGAGGACGACTCTTTGAACTTGCCTTTAAGCTTGTCAACTGATGCTGAACATACTTATCTGCTCAAATTTGACAAGAGTTAGTATACAGGTTTACAAATAATTTTCAATAACTTGCAAAAAAGAATGAGACAACTATAACATGTAAAAAATGAAGGAGACAACAATGACTTGTACAAATGAACGAGGCAACAATAATCTCACAAAATATACATATCAAAAGTCGTCGGCTCGGAATCCTCACGACTCGTATTTCATTGAGACGTGCTTGAAGACGTGCAATCCTTACTGACTTTTGAGGGCGTTTCCGTGACGGGCCGGGTTCATCTGTTATTACGTCTGTGGCATCGGTAGGTAATTGATCGAGTCCTGCCCCGTCGGAGACAAGGAAAGAATCCCCTATAGCTTCTTCTTGATATACATCACCCACATCATCCTCTACGTTACTTGCCACATACGAAACATCCCCAGGAGGGTATACTTCAGGGTTAACTTTAAATACAACCCACCAAGCCTTCAAGCTACGGTGAGGATAGCTCGGGTAGTACACTGCTCAACTCGATGTGCAAGCACGATGTTATTGATATGGCCTCGGCGCGAACGTGCTTCACTTCCACCATCCCAAAGTCATCGACACGTGTGCCGTTGTGTGGATCGAACCAATGGCAATCAAAAAACACGACCTTCAGATCTTTGCCACCCCCAAAGGTATACTCAATTATGTTTTGTACAACACCGTAGTAGTCTAATATATCGTCATTGGAATTGGATGACGTTGTGACTACTCATTGTTAGAAGTGGCCGCAAGTGGACGGCTAGCTTCTAATTTCACTGTTCAAAACGGAACCCGCTCACATCACAATGACTATAGCTCCTTGCCGTCACATCACCATGTGAGAGTGTCGGAGATCCTCGGGACGGAGGCATCACGCATACACTATATAGCAACATTCATCACCATTAGTCTAATATTAAGTTACTACAACAATTCATTTTAGAAAAATGAATAAATAGTCAAATTACATGTTGATTTTAACCATTGCACGAAGCTTGGGCCGCCTTTCAACCCATCACGACGTAGGTTATCCAATTGCTTAGTTGTGGGTTGTCGAGTTGACTTCAATTTTCTTTGTCAAATACTCGCATAATTTATTCTCGGGTTAAAAGGACACTACATGAAATGATGAAAACATAATTGAGAAAGTCACTTACTCAAAATATTTTTCAACTTCTACCATGTTAGTGAACATGTAAAGCATGGCCATGTTCCACTCGCATACTCAACATGGTGTGCGATTATGCGACCCAACAGTTGACCCTTGCATTGAAAAAGCTTAAGTTCGCTCAATGGTTCATCTTCCGCGCACGTACCGATTCTTACGGACATTCACGTTGTGCTTGCGTGCGAAATACTTTGTTGAGAAGTTTGTGATCTCTTTACTTGCATAAGCCTCTGCGATACACCCTCTACCCTTGCCTTGTTGCGCCTCTGTAACTCTAAGCTTTTTCAACTCCTTTCTGACTATACATCCATCCAATCTGCGCAGACCTCCAACCTTCGCTTCCCAAGGTAGATGCACCACAGTGTTGCATCACATTCATAAAACCAGGAGAAAGTTTTCCAACTTGCATACAAGCAATGGAATTCCCTTCTCTAACTTCGCATCAACGTCTTAGAGATTTCCTTACCGCATATCTGCTCAGAAAGTAATCGAGCTCGGCCAACATCCTCCACAACTCATTATCAAAATAGCCACGAAACATTACGGAACAAGTCTTTCCATGATAATATGGTAATCATGACTCTTTAGCCCATTTAGCTTACGGTCTTGACATTCACAAATTTCCGCTTTATGTTAGATGCATAGCGGTCGAAACTTTAGAGTTTTCAACCACCTCAAAATCTGTTTACGGTCTTACGGCTTCACACAAGATGGAGCTCGTGGCCGGCTCTCATTCCCATTTAAACCAACTTTAACCTCGAGCCACGGCCTAGCACAATGATCACCCATGTCTTTCCTAGCACTCACATTATCTTTTGTTTTGTCGGTTACATCAAACACCATGCTGATGATGCTTTCTGCCACATTGCGCTCTTGGTGCATCAAATCTATGTTATGCGGCAGAATCAAAGCTTTCGCGTAAGGCAGCTCCCAAAGAAAAGAAGTATGAGTCCAGTTGTGCTCCTTTCCATAGCCAGTGAAACCCACTTCCGTAGATCGTACAAGCCGACTATGCCACTCAGCTATCTCCTCTCCTGTGAGTCGCTTCGGCGGCCCTTTTTTAACTTTCTGTCCTTTTTCGAAATGCTTTGGCGTCGTTCCTAAAAGGGTGCCTCGCCGGAAGCCATCGTCGATGGCAATTGAAGAATGTGATCTTTTTACCGTGCGTGAGCCTGAATGCATCAGAGTCAGCCATACAAATTGGACAACACAGGCGACCATGAACACACCAGCCGGCCCAAATGCCATATGCCAACAAATCATGGACCGACCACAGGTATGAAGAGGAACGCGGTATGCTACGCTAGCACAAAAAAAAATTCTACCGCGAAACTAGAAAGCTACTCGCAAGAAGGGGATCATAGATAAGATTACCACTAGACGCGCAGTTGCGGAATCCTTCGCGCGTCGATGTAGTGGATCGTTCTTGCCGCAGTTGTTGCGTCGATGTAGTGGATCGTCCTCGCCTTGCCGTGGATCGTCCTCCCACGCCGCAGTCGCAGCAGCGTCACCGCAGTAGTCCACACGTCCAGAGATGGAACGCCGTGCGTCGGTGTGCAAGCACCTGGTCGCTCGGCAGGGGCAGCGAGAGGAGTAGGCTAGGGTTTCGAGTGAATCACTCCTAAACCGTGGAAAGCACACCCTGCACCCTCCCTCCTCCCCTCCTTATATAGCCACGAGATGAAACCCTAAACTAGGGCCCATCAGCGTGCTAAGCCCACGAGGTTCATTAATTACGGATCCAATCCAAATTAATGCGTCCCAGCCATTAAGTGTGTGACCTGCGCAGTTCACATACGTTTGGACATGGATTCGAAAACTCCTTTTCAATCCAATAGTTGGTAGTGGCTTCTTGCAAAGTATGCCAACTCCCAAACATACTATGATCAAATCGGATGTAACCTATGAAAAGTACTCATGTAATAATCCCTTTGCCAAGTATATGAAGATTGATCTCAAGGCGAGAAGCATGTCATCCTTTGATGATTCAATCCATCTCTCGATCCGTGATATATTAATAAGTTGTGATTGACTCCTCAATCACGGCATGGCCATGCACTTCCTTAATCATATCACACGAGTGGCCTTGTCATATATCTCCGTTTCATTGGAGTGGCAAATTCCATCTTGATCAAGCTTACTTCCCTCTCGCACGTTTCATAGTAAACATGAAAGCTACCTTTATAACTATCCGGTTAGGAAGTAATGTTTGATAGCCCCAAGGAAAACTATTACACATGTAGGAATATGACAATCTCGGGTCTAAGGATCATACATCTACTAGGTATGAGATACATCGATGACACATAAGAATGAAACATTCTCGCGATGTCCCATTATGGTCTATCTAACCCATGTTCTTCAACATGCGTCCACAATGTATAGATGAAATCTCCATATCCCATGATCTATGAAGCATGATCATCGATCACTACATGTGCCGATCTATTCATCGTTGTCCTATACGATGATATCCGATCAGAGATATTTATCGAATTACATCATTAAGTAAAGAGCTTCATAAGCAAGTCACATACTTGTTGATCAATACAATGATATACATTCATTGAACCAATAATCATATTATTATTCATAAACATAGTCATGTTACAATCATCTAAATGATTGCCTCAAGGGCATAACACTAACAATCTCCCACTTGCACTTGAGTCAATCAATTAAGTATCTAATACCAATAGACCTTGTGTGCGCCTCATGCTTAGGCTGTGGCGGTGGCTTTGTCAGCGGATCGGCCACATTGCCTTCCGTATGTACTTTGCATATTCTCACGTCACCTCTATCCACAATCTCGCGAATAAGGTGAAAGCGACGGAGTATGTGTTTAGACTTCTGATGTGATCTAGGCTCTTTAGCTTGTGCAATGGCACCACTATTATCACAATAGATGTCCATTGGACTAGAGGCACTAGCGACCACACCAAGCTCGTGATAAACTTCTTAATCCACACGCTTCCTTTGCGGCCTCCGAAGCCGCAATGTACTCCGCTCGTCGTAGAGTCGCCACCGTGTTTTGCTTGGAACTCTTCCACCATCGCTCCTCCATTAAGTGTAAACACAAACCCGGATTGCGATCGAAAATCATCTTTGTCAGTTTGGAAGCTTGCATCGGTGTAACCCGTTGCAACCAGATCTTCCTTACCTCCAAAAACAAGGAACATACCCTTAGTTCTTCTCAAGTACTTGAGATATTTTTACGGCTATCCAATGACCATCACCAGATCCGCTTGGTATCCGCTCGTGACACTTAGAGCATATGAGACATCCGGGCGTGTACGGATCATGGCATACATAATAGACCCAATAGTGAAGCATATGGAATCTTGCTCATCTGTCTCCTCATCGGATGTCGAAGGACACCGATTCTTGAAGACCGATGCCATGTGACATTGGCATGAAACCTCTCTTGGATTCATGCATATTGAACCTTTTCAATATCTTGTCAATGTACGTTTCTGACTTAATCCAATTAACCTTTTGATCTATCTCTATAGATTTTTATGCCCAAGATATAGCATGCTTCTCCCAAGTCCTTCATTGAGAAACTCCTTTTCAATGAAGTCTTAACATCTTCAAGCATAGGAATGTCATTCCCGATCAATAATATGTCATCCACATACAAAATCGAAATACAAGTGCGCTCCCACTAGCCTTCTTGTAAACACAAGGCTCTTCTTCATTTTTGATAAAGTCAAAACCTTTGACTACTTCATCAAAACGAATGTTCCAACTCGAGATGCTTGCTTTAACCCATAAATAGATCTTTGAAGCTTGCATACCCTTTTAGCATATTTAGGATCAACAAAACCTTCAGTTGTATCATGTATACATCCTCGGAAAGATTCCCATTAAGGAATCTTTGTTTTGACATCCATCCGCCATATTTCATAATCAAAATATGCAAGAATAGCTAAAATGATCCTGATGACTTGAGCATGGCTACCGTGAGAAAGTTTCATCATAGTCAACTCCTTGAACTTGTTTGAAACCCTTTGCCACCAACCGTGCCTTATAGATCTGAACATTTCCATCTACGTCTATCTTTTTCTTGAAAATCCATTTGCACTCAATGGTTTTACACCATCGGAGAGTCGACCAAGTTCCAAACTTGATTGTCATGCATGGATTGAATTTGGATCTCATGGCTTCAAGCCATTTTTGGAGTTTGGGTCCATCATTGCTTTTCATAAGTCGTGGGCTCATCATTGTCCAACAATAATATGTCACTCCCATATCTTATAGGTACATGACGTGGCCTCCCGACCTACGTGGTGGAGTCTCTTCCACAAAGTTGTACAACACTTTGTACATCTTGTGAAGGTTCGATGGTAGCTTGAACATATTCATGTGATTCTCGAACTTCATCAAGATACACATCACTCCTCTGATTTCTTTTGAAAGAAACTCTTTCTCCAAAAGACACCATTTGAGCAACAAAAACTTTGTTCTCGTTTCTTTGTAAAAGTAATATCCTTTTGTTTCTTTAGGATACCCCACAAAAAGCATTTTCTGATTTAGGTGCGAGTTTATCGATTGTAAACGCGTTTTACATAAGCCTCACATCCCCATATCTTGAGAAATGACAACATGGGTCTTCTCGATCCATATCTCATATGGCGTCTTCTCAACGGATTTTGATGGGACCCTATTCAAAGTGAACGCAGCTGTCTCTAGAGCGAAACCCCAGAAGGATAATGGCAGATCTGTTTGGCTGATCATTGACCGAACCATATCTAATAAAGTTCGATTCGTCGTTCGGACACGCCATTCCATTGAGGCGTTCCTGGCGGAGTAAGTTGCGGAACGATTCCACATTGCTTTAGATGATCACCAAACTCTTGGCTCAAGTATTCGCCACCACGATCGGATCGTAAGTGTTTTATTGTTTTGCCAAGTTGATTTTGTACTTCGTTCTAAAACTCTTTGAACCTTTCAAAAGTTTCAGATTTATGCCTCATTAAATAGATATATCCATATCTACTGAAGTCATCGGTAAAAGTTACAAAGTACTGAAACCCACCCCTAGCAGTCGAGCTCATTGGTCCACATACATCTGTATGTACTAGGGCCAATAATTCACTTGCTCTCTCACTAAAACCGTGAAAGGGCTTTTGCCATCTTGCCAAGTAAACAAGATTCACATGTTTCAAATGAACCCGGGCGAGGGGCGGCGCGGGCGGTCGGCCGGACGGAGGCAGCGCGGGCGGCCACGCCGGCGCGGGTCTCGGGGCGAGCGGCAGTCTTGGCGCGGAGGCGGCCGGGTGGGTGGCTCCGGCGGTGGAGCGGAGCGCGCGCAGGCGGGCGGCGCGGCGGGCGGGCGCGGCGGCGGACGGCCGACGGGGGACGCAGCGAGCGCGAATGGGCGGGCGGGCGGGCGGGGGAGCGCGCGCGGGCGGCGTGGGGAGGAGGCAAGCGCGTCTCGCTGGGCCCGTAGTGTTTTTTTGCCCGGGATAAATTCGTGGGTAAGGTGGGCCCACGAATTTAAAAAGTTAAATTCGTGGGTAATTAGTGGCCCACGAATTTAAATTTTTAAATTCGTGGGTAATTTTTTGGCACACGAATTTCAATATTTAAATTCGTGGGTTACTTCTGGCCCACGAATTTAAATGATTAAATTCGTGGGTTTCATTTTGGCCCACGAATTTAATTAAAAACGTGGGTTTTATACAAACCGACGAATTTAAATAAATAAATTTGTGGGTTTTTTTTGGGCCCACGAATTTAAAAAACCCACGAATTTTTCTCTGTTTCTTGTAGTGTAACAAGGCAAGGTCCCGATGAAGATGGCTGTTGTTTCTCCGCTATCTCCTAAAGCATCTTCTGTTATACACCTTCAGTTCTTTTAGGGCTGTCAGATCTCTTGCATATCTTGTTAGGTCTGAACTCAGAGAGGGACATAAAATTGTCCCCACAAAAACAACTTCTTCCCCTCGTATATCACTCTCACTCTCCCTATCCTTGTACTCCCTCTCTCGATAGTCACCCTCGGTGATAAGAGAGAACTCCTCTAAGAATTGATTAAGATCACCGCTACTCGTGCAGTATGGCTAGAACTCATGAAAAGTTACATCTATACTCACGAATAATTTTCTTTTCATTGGGTTATAGCACTTATATCCCTTCTGACTAGATGAATATTATACGAAGACACTTCGTAGCCTGAGAATCCAATTTGCCAACTGTTGGTCAGTGATCTCGTACAAAGCACACACAACTAAACAGCTTAGGGGAACCTTGAACTCTTGTTGACCCAAAAGAAGTTCAGCGGAAGACTTCATCCCAAGTATTCAAGACGGCATGCGATTGGTAAGATATGTAACTGTCATCACTGCCTCTCTCCAAAATCTCTTCAGCGCATTCATTTGAAACATCAGTAATCATGCTACGTCCAATAAATGTCGATTCTTCCTCTCATCCACTCCATTCTGTGGTGGGGTTTCTGGACAAGTGATTTGATGAAGTATCCCATTCTCTTAGAGATACGCTGCAAACTCTTTGTTAACATACTCAGTTCTATTAAATATTTGAAGAATTCAAACATTCATATCAAACTGATTAGTGGCCTATTAATGTGAAGGCCCATGTAGCCCATGTGGAGCATTGCTAGGATTAGTCCTATATTGCTTGCATAAAGTGAGTTGTAGTCGTATATAATGCCTGTTGAGTCCAAACATAGGACCTCTGGGTTAATCCTTTTATACGAAGCGAGGATGAAGGTATAAGTGGGGTGCTATGCATGTAGGGCTGTAAAAAAAGCTCGAGGCTCACGAGCTACTCGAGCTCAGCTCGCGAGAGGCTCGAGCTCCAAACGAGTCTAATTCAAGCTCGAGCTCGCGAGCTTAACAGAGCCGAGCTCAAATACTTCGTGAGCCTACTCGAGCCTGGACCGAGCTTTCTGTCGAGTTTTCTCGAGCTTGTTACTGAGCTTACTCGAGCCGAGCTTACTTGAGGTTGTTACCGAGCCTACCGAGCTTACCAGAATTACCGAGCTTACTCTAGCTTATCAAGCTTATCGAGCTTACTTGAACCGAGCTCGAGCCTACTCGAGCTTGGACTGAGCCGAGTTCGAGCCTGGGTCGAGGCTCGAGCCCCAACTCGAGCTCAACTCGAGCCCCAACTCGAGCTCAGCTCGAGCCTTACCGAGCTCGAGCCTGGAGGGCCAGGCTCGCTATAGCTCGACTCGTTTACAGCCATATATGCATACGTGGATTCGCCCCCACGGTGGGCTAGGCTTTGAGCAAAATTTAGGTCAGGGTATTACAGACGCGTGTGGGACAGGGGCGCAAGCACATGGTGCATGACGCGTGTGGGCCTGGAGTGGATACAAGGCATGGTATATGCGTTGGCACTGGACGCACGGACATGTACCGAGGGGTGGTTTTGGGTACCTGTCATATATACGGTGTGCTACGAAGGCTTCAGTCCTTAAGGGGGTGATTGTAATACCCTGGCGCGTTAATGTGAAAGCTTATGTGGCCCATGTGGAGCAATGGTAAGATTAGTCTCACAATATTTGCATAAAGTAAGTTGTAGTAGTATATAATACCTGTTGGGTCCAAACATAGCACCTCCGAATTAACCTTTTTACATGAAGTGAGGACAAAAGTATAAACAAGGTGCTATACATGCATGGGCCCGCCCCATGGTGGGCTGGGCCATGAGCGAAGTTTGGACCAGGTTGTTACACCTTCATCCTTAGAATTAACTAAGTCCTTCAAGACTAACTCAGGTAATTCTGGCTCCCTTCCAACTTCACTACATAATTTTTCATTAGCTCCATCTTTAATTCAGACGATCTTATACCAGCCGTTGGACCAATCATATCTATCGCCAAAAGATCCTATAATATGCTTCTCATATCACCTTGTGTGACCAGTGAAGAAGTCAACTAAACAATCACTTTCCTTTTCTCTTCAGCTGCCTTTATCACGGTGTCCTACTCATGCTTTCTCACAGCCTCAATCTCTTTTGAAATCATCTCATCTGAACAATTAGAGTAATGTAAACTATGTTGCGCGTATCTTAACAATCACGACAATCCTTCAAGCATCAAGGTCAACACAAATTACAGATGTGTCACCTCTAATATACATAAAAATAAATAGCAAACCTCCTTTCTCTCTCCCTTTTTTCCCTCTTTTTCTTTTTTCTTCTCTGTCGACTCCCCCGACTCCTATCCCCAACCCAATGGCTTCGACGACCCCATCTAGGGCGACCCGATGGCTCGTGATTCGGCAATGATGATGACCTGGTGGCGGCATCGATCAGCAGTGATAGTGCCCTCCCCCTCTACCAGATCATCAGCTACCGAGTGGCGCCCCTTGAGTGGCGGCGATAGCAAAACACCCCCTCCCGAGCGACAATGGCAGTGAGGCGCCCTCGGGCAACTTCGGTGGTGGAAGGGATGGTGATAGATTGGATCAGGGACGAGAGGGTGACAATAGATCGGATTGGGCTCAGAGGTAAGGTTTTGATACCATGTAGCATTGAAGAAATTGTATGTGTCATATTGGATCACATACCCTTTATTTATAGCGAGAGTTGCAACCATAATGTAATCAAACTCTATTTTTAACTTCCTAATTTATCAATAATTTAACCGGACTCTATCCCAGATTCTACCCCAACTTGCTTCCCCTAATTTCTCTTACACCGATTAACACCATATAACCTAACCTCTATCCCGGGCGAGTCCCACAGTGGAGGCACACAACAGTCCCAGTTCTTCAATTAGCACTTGCTGAGGATGGTCAATCGGCGACCTCAACTTGAGCGACGCCTCCTACCCAGAAGAATTTCTTCAAGGTCTTTGCTAGCCATCAACAAAATTCCTGGCAATTTCGTTGGTGACGGCCATATCCTCCATTTCCAACAAACGTTCATGTGTGCTCATGTCAGTTTACAGTGTAGCCCAGACAAGGTTGTTAGGATCAGATCATGACACGGATCACAGGATCATATGATCCTAAAGAGCCAAAATGACACGGATCGACATATAGATCAGAATTTCATAGAATCGTGATCCTTTAGGATTGTATAGAATTGGGTAGGATCATTAAGATCGTGCTCAGGATCAAGTAGGATCATGATCCTAACAACAAACTATATCAGCATATAAAATTTGATATTATCTAATTCTAATTTAAGTTGCAATAGTTGTTGCTGTTTACATGTTGTTCTAGGGTAAAAATATTATCATTCACATATCGATTATTAGTTTATTAAAAAAATAATTAAATAAGTGTCATAAATCAAGATTTATTAAATGTAACATGGATAAGTTTACCCAAAATTACGAAATTAAATTAAAAAATCAAATATTTCATTATAAACTTGCTTATTTGAAAACATAACTCATTTTTTTATATAAAATGTATGTGATTTAAAAAATATGATTGTGATTATATGATCCGATCCTTTCAAACAAAAAAGATCCTACTTTTCATTGTGTAATGACCCCCATTTTCACATAAATGCAAAAATGGAAATCTCATGTACATTCAGTACTAGTCCCATGATCAGTAGCTAGTACGCACATTTACAACAATTGAAAATCATTCACAATATTATTAAAGTGGAAGCTATTTGTACAATATATTCTTACAACTCAGAGTATATATATATGTAGCACAGAAGAAGCAAAATCTTGTAGTGTGCTCATCCAATCCCTTAGGCAACTGACAATGCATAAACCCCTAGAAAGATCGCATCGTAGAATTCCCGCGTCCTGCGACGAAAATTAATCTTCAGAGCTTTGCTTTCTTATCAACCTAAAATAATAGATTAAGTAAGGTTGAGTACTTTAGTACTTTGCAAGACTTAAGAGGTATTTGCAAATGCAATAATGCAGGCTATATCAAAGGAGGCTACTACAGTTAATTTGCATAAAGCGGAATTGAATTTGTAAATCAAGTTGTAATTTTGAAACGGAATTTGTAAAAGCATGTTGACTGATATAAAAGTAAGTAAAACATAAGTAATACTCACAGTACTTCGCGAGCAATAACTCATCGAATCATCCATTGCCAACACATGGCTCAAATCAGAAACAATCACTTTTCAACAAATATTTCCACTCCAAGTCAGAAAAATACCAAAACATTTAACTAGTGTCAGTTCACCAAGTTTCCCATAATCGCGGGTACAGCTAATCGATTCGATTTACACTCTATAGAGGTGTACAGCTTTACCCATAAGTCATGACTTTTTCTTTTTGCCGCCAAGATGTTCATGACAAAAACCTTTACATTACCTAGGTTAACTTTGCACCACCCTGGGACGTTAATCCATACTATGATAGAAAAACTCAGAGCATAGAAATGATGGAACTCCCCGTAGCATGGCGTACACCATTGCATTGGTAAGTAGAAACCCCTACAAGCAGACCTAGAAAGAAATGCATATGCAATATCCCGCCTTCCGTAAATGCAAAGTTAATGTAACATCCTGCAAATCCAGTTCAAATAAGAAATCAAGTAAATGTTTGAATAAAAATTTTATTTTACCTTTTTCTGGTTTCCTTGAATTTTCTCTGAGTTTTCTTGATTTTCTTTAATTATTGCTTGAAAGGAAACCCTTTTTATAAGCAACCAAACATTACTTCAGCAATAAGAAAAGATTTGTAAAACAAAAAAATAAGAAATATTGCTGTAAAAATTCGTGGAGCTATCCAGAACACAAAATATAATTTTAAAGTCATGTCAAAATATTAAATGATGAAAAGAAAGGTAAATTAATGAATCAAGACTAGCAATAGTAAAAATGTCAGAAATTAAATGTTCATAATTTTGATGTGAAAATTTTTATATTATCTCCTCCCTTGATAGAGTCATCTGTAGTAAAAATATCAGGAGATAATATTTAGGTTTGATATTTATAAAAATTCAGAAACTGAATAACTAAAAATCTGGAAACTTCAATGTTAGATTTTTATTAAATAAAATTTGAAGGATATGAAGATGAAATTTTGCAGGAGGTTAATGTTCCTATAAGGAACCTGCTCAAAAAGTTTCTAAATTTTTGAGTGAGATATAAATACCTAAATAAATAAGAAACAGAATGCATGAATTTGTGCGCAGTGCAATGTCAGAATTTTTATAAATTCTACAGGCATCC
Source organism: Otatea glauca (assembly GCA_036346275.1). Taxonomy (NCBI): domain Eukaryota; kingdom Viridiplantae; phylum Streptophyta; class Magnoliopsida; order Poales; family Poaceae; genus Otatea; species Otatea glauca. The sequence continues at coordinate 36,852,200 of CM070715.1, read as the reverse complement.
AATAGGTCTGAAAGTTTTATGGTAGATCCTAAACTGGCTCAGGTACACTCAGTAAATTCCTCATTAATTTACTGATTATATTGAAAATGGATTTAGTGAATCCAATCCAGCTCTCTCTCAGATCAAATCGAAATTATCCTGTTCTCTCTGCCGCGCGGGCCCGAATCACTGTGTGGCCCCACCTGTCAGCGTCGGCTTGTGTCTTCTTCCTCTCGCAGGCGAGCTTGCGCGTGGCTGAGATCAGCTCGCCGGCTGTAGCTCGCGCCACCGCGGCAGCTGCGCCTCGCCCGAGGAAACCGCCTCTGCAGCACTTCGCCACGCATCGTCCTTGCCCAGATTTTTCGCAAACCGCCCATGCCTTCTCCTGTTCTAGCGCCGCAATTTGCCGCTGAGTTCACACATGTGTTCACTTCTGTACAGCACCTCCCCTGGCCTATAAATACTGGAACGAGATCGCCAAGACCTGTGCTTCAAAACCCCTCTCGTTTCATCCCTTCTACTCCACTGAGCATCGCTAACTTCTTGTTTCTCCGATTCAGCCGAAGAACCCTAGAAATTGGGATTATCTCAATTCCAGTCGGTACCTTCTTTCGGTTCTCAATTAATCCTGACAGTAGCATCAATGGCATCTAGTGATCAAAAGCCCTTTGTTATTTTCAGGAAATTTCGACCGGAGCTCCGCCGCCACCACACCCCCTTCTTCTCCGAAACCGACGATCTGTGGTGAGCTAATCCATCCATTCTCTGAGCTTCCTTTTGGCAAAAATGAAACCTTTGGAACCCATAGAAGCTAGAACCGGAACCCATTCAATCGGAGATGCTTTCTGTCACCGGCGTAGCTTGTCGCTGTGACCTCCGCCGCTCGGCCACGACGGCGACCCATCTCCGGTCATCGCCGAGAGTCATTAGGCTGTCCTCTAGGTGCACATTAGCATGCTGAAGCCATAGGTGTTACCCATTCCCCCTGACCGGAGCTAGTTCACCGGCGGCGAGCCAGAACCGAGCATGCCCTGTTTAGTGTCGCTGACCGGTGTGTGTAACATCCCAAAATATACAATAATAGGAAATTAAATATTTTTAATTTGAATATAATTATTTATTATTTTTCCTGGCATTATTGGAATTTATTTGGATTTTCCTGGATTTTTGTATTGAATGAAAAATCAAACAAACGGGATTAAAGAATGGATAATGGTAAAAAGATAAAAAGGTAAAAGTAAAATTTTGGAAAATTTACCATGGAACCCTAACCATTCTGGTAAGTCAGTAAAGTCAACAAGTAAAAATTTTATGCACACAAAAATAAATAAATAAAATGAGTGACATCTCTTTTGACTAGAAATAGTGTAAGTCAGAATTTATGAAAAATACTCGAAACTTATCTGGTGCCATAAAAATTACTATATCACCCTCAGAGTAGAATTTATCTCTGGAAAAAATTCCAGGAATTTTATCATGTAATTTAGACCTTCTAAAAATTCAAAAACAGAGACTTCAAAAGTCTAAAAATTATGATGTCAGAATTTTTATAAAATAATTACCAAGTATTTTGACTTTAAATTTTTATAGAGACATCCTTAAACTAATTAAAATGCTTTAAAAAATTAAAAAAAATAAATAATACAATTTGAACCATTAAATAAATAAAATACCGAAATGAAAATTTTGGCTGATGCACAGTGTCAGAATTTTAATTAATTCATTATAAGATATTTTGGTCCGAAAATTTTATTGAAGGATTAAAACTACCAGGAGACCTCGGTCAAAAAGTCTTAAAAAATTTGACATTGAATAGATAGGCATTTTAATGCATGTACTGGCTGTTTGAACTAAAGCTTATCTCCTTACCTCTTCCCGTCCCAATGACAAGTGGGCCCTCAACCGTCTCGGCCCCGTTTGCTGGCACGGCAAAGGGAAAGTCGGCTCTCTCACTGACGGTGGACCCGGTCCCGCCTGTCATTCGCGTGCCCCGTCTAATCTTCATCGCGCCGTCGAGCTCTCTGCTCCCTGTCTCGCACGCCCTCTTCCTCACCGAGACTGAAGCGTTCCCACCGCCCAAGCGTTTGGTTGCCGCCACGTACATCCTTGGGAGTCTGTGTCAAGCCTCGAGAGCTCTGCGCCATACCCTGACCAGCCCGCGTCGTCCTGAGCCAAGCTGAAATCGTGCGCCAAACTCAGAACCGAGCCGCTGATTTCGCCCCGTTCAAACCCTGTCGATCACCGCCTTTGCTACCTATAAAAGCCAGCCCTGGGTTCGTAGAAGCGTCGCCCGTCATCCCCCTCTACCTCCCTCACTTCCATCTAGCCAGAGCGCCTAATTTTGCTTTGCTTCCGCCATGGCCGAAAGCTCCAAAGCCCAAAGCCGATTGTAATTCTCGTAATACAGAGAAGCATTCCCAAAACGGCGCACGGTGGTAGCCCATTCCAGCCACCTTCCAAACTCATCAGCTGGCAAAATAGAACCTCTAGTGTCCCCTGATGCTCATACTGCTACCGATTCCAAACGAACCATCTTCGGCCATCTTCTCCGGCGATCGACCATTATTGCCTCCGACTCTCCTCGGTGGCGCACCTCTCTGCTGCGTCTCTGACCAAATGGGTACCGCCCCTGAGTGCGGCTCACCTCCCTGAAGCCCACTGCGCTGCCGCCCGGACCTCCCCCGAGCCGCTTCGCCGACGGCAAGCCGTGGAGGGGAGGCCTCTGTTCTGTCTCACTGCCCAGTGGGGCCCGACTATCAGCCAGCGCAAGAGCTCCAACTCAAACTAGTAAAGGCGCTTTCGAAATAGGAGAAACGTATTTCATTTTCTGGATACATTTTCTAACCGGTTAAATATTCAAACAGCTATAACTTGCACATTTTCAATCCAGATGAAATGAAACAAATTTCTATATTCATGTAAAATCAGGAAAATTCATAATATGCAATAATATTTTGAAAATGTTCATTGGGTGAAATTGAAATTCAAATTTGAAAGAAAGGGCTAAATATATGCTTTATATAAAATTTTTGCAAACAAACTTGGAATTGAATGGAACAAATTTTAGTGAAATACTTATTCTTCCAGAAGTTCAAATATATAAAAATATTTAAATTTAATTTATGTTTGAATTACTTTCTATTAAAGATTTCATTCAATGCATTAGAAATTCAAATATGCATAACTTGAATAAAAGAAATATGAAATAAGTAAAATTTGATTTCTAAATATTAGTATGACAGTAGAATATCTGAAATTTCCAAAATAATTAAAAAGTGAACTTGATTTGAACTATCTTTAACAATAGAAAATAATCAAAGTGTAAAGTGTATATATATGCATAGAAAACCAAATAGTTATATTATAGATCAAATAAATTCAAATAATCACCAAACCAGTTTTATTATACTCCTAGCATCACAAGGATCCCAGATATATAACAATATTTAAGGTTTACCATAGAAAACAGTGAATGTTTAGCAGTCGAAGTATTGATGCTTGTGCTGTGCAAATATTCACAACTTTCACAAGCTAACTTCAAATTTGAAAAAACCAAATCCTTTAGCCTTGAAAAATAATGACCTTGCTGTCTATGCAAAAATATCTTATGTTTTGTGTAAATTTTAACTAAGTCCTTGTTATACCCTAATGATCGCTTATAAGGAAAACATCTCGGATAAAAGCCAATTGTCTCAAATTCAACTCTAAAACACTCTTAGAGTCTTTCCTAATTATGCCTGAAAAATTTGTAGATTATCTTATAAGGTGTAGTCGCAATCTTATACTAAAAACCGAGCCTTTGTCACGTAGTAATAGAAACACTCAAGCATTTTCATCAACCCGTAGAATACCTTGTTTAAGTGCAAAAATTATGAAGATAAGTTTAGAAATGATATTTGGGATATGTACCATCATATTCTAGAAAAATATTTTATTTACAACTTGCTTTTCAACTAAATCCTGTTAGTTCAATACCCTTAAAAATTATGGTTGTCGTAACCTTTAATATCATATAAGCTTTTTCAACAATGAATATGATGTCTCGTCTAAACACTAAAATGTATGAAATCAGTTTAGAAATGTTCTTCAAAGTATATGCTATCCAATTCCGAAGAAATAACCATATTTCATCATGCTTTCCACATAAATCATGTTAGTAAAATAACCCTAAGTATTATTGATTAATGAACCTTATAATATGAATAAGTGAACCTTGTAATAATGAAGAAGTTTGTAGCTAATATATTTGTATCACCAGAACCTTCTTAAAAACCATAAATAAATCCTGTAACCTAGCTTAACATATTTAACTTATTCAAATCGCTTTTTATGCAGAATCACTTAAGGAATTAAGTGCTATTCACATAACCACTTTAATTAGTGTTTTAATTCTTTTAATCTAAGTAATTTTAGCATCTATAATTCGAAGTTATAAATACAAGAATTCATAATTTTAGCCTCTTGAATTCGTAAATCAAGAATATATAATCTATAAAAGAAACCATGTTTTGTTTGTCATAAAACCATTAAGTTTAAGAATAATGTAATTACCTAGATCATGAGATCTTAAAATCATAATTCAACCCCTAAAGTATTCCTGTTTTCTTCAGTGAATCTTTATTTGATTTTCTGTCTGTTTTCTTTTTGCCCTTATTGAAGTTTATTATTTGCTATATTTTTCGATCGATCGACGTGTAGAATCTGACGGCTCTACCTCCGTCATCTGCGACCGCGTCTTCGTCGTAAGCAATAAATAAGCAAGTCAAGCACCCCCCTTTGACCATGTTGATCCCAGCATTTAATTGCATTGTGTTTATTAAAATGTTTCATGCATGCGTTTATTTTCTGTAAATTCGCTATTTTGAGGTGCTGGTAGTTATACCTGTTGTCTCATGAAACTTCCTTGATAAGTATGAATATGTGAACCTTGATAACCATAGATTAAGCATAGACATTATTTAATGTTACCATGGGTATATGCGATTACATTTTATCCTTGCTTAGCCATGCTTTTAGAACTAAAGAGGTTGATGATCAGATCAAAATTTGTTTCTTGAGAAATGGAAAATGTTGGAATTTAAGCTGTTGGTTATGGGTATTTTGATTAAAAACACAAAATAAAACTATGGTTTTGATGCGGGCGATTATTGGCAATAGCCGGAGGTGCAGAGGGATTTGCACGTAGTGTAGGGGGGAGCATCGCCCGTATCGGATTAAGGACCGAACTTAGTGTTGTATTATCAAAGATAATCCGTACAACCACAAGTGTTGGGATGGGGCAGCCTTAAACCAATTAAGTTATCTAGTTTAACTTTGCATTTATGGAAGACGGGAGTATAGCGGGAGCTTTTCGGTCAAGACTGCTTGTGAGGGGCTTCCACACCAAACTTTCTAAACCTCGATGTGGGTAAATGCATACCCACGCAACGGTGTACGCCTTGCCATGAACAGAAATGGTGTGTGGGGTGTTGCGTGAAAGGAACCACGTCTTGGGTGTGTGTTTCTGTTTCTATGCGAGGGCTCAACGTCTCGGGCTGGTGCAAAGTTAACTTAGATAATGTAAAGGTTTTCGTCATGAACATTCTGGCCACACGCAAAAGGTGCGTGAAACTTGTGGCAAAAAGAAAAGGTCATGACTTGTGGATAAAGTTGTACACCTCTGTAGAGTGTAAATCTAATCGATTAGCGTCCCCTCGGTCATGGGAAACTTGGTGAACTTGCACTAGTTAAATGTTTTGTATTTTCTAAAATAGGTTTTGGTTTGAGCTTGTTTTAGCAGATGTTGCTTTATATCAAAGAACCGACATTGTTGGATTCTATTTCTGGATTATTCGATGCTCACGAAGGGTTGTGAGTATTACTTATGCTTTACATATTTCATATCAGTCAACTTGCTCTTACAAATTCCGTTTACAAATAACTTGATTTACAATATCAATTCTGCTTTATGCAAATTAACTGTAGTAGCCTCCTTTGAAATGGCCTGCATATATTATAGGTTTTGTTAAAGTCTTGCGGAGTACGAAAGTACTCACTTTTGCTTATATGTTGTTTTTAGGTGGATAAGTTAGGGAAGCTTCGAGGATTCTGTTCGTCGCAGGTTGCGGGATTTTCTTCATCGAATCTTTCTAGGGATTATACCTTGTCAGTTGCCTGCGGGTTTTGGATGAGCACACTACAAGATTTTGCTTCTTTTGCTGCTATATGCTCTGAGTTGTAAGATCTCCTTTGTATAATAGCTTCCGCTTAATAATATGTTGTATGGTTGTGATTCCAATTGGTGTGTATGTGCGTACTAGCTACTGATCATGGACTAATACGGAATGCACATTAGATTTTCATTTTTGCATGTATGTAAAAATGGGGTCGTCTGATGGGCTCCATTGTCGATGGTCGAACAAGGCGCGTCGCAAGACCGAGGTCGCTGACGAGTGGGCCCCAAATGTCATTGACTCGACGGGTTTTGAACGTGAATTCTGGCGCGCAGTGAAAGGCGTTTTCAGAGCATTGAAAGCGTATTTCATTATTTCCATTTGATTTTCAGAATTAGTTCAAATTCAAACTTGAATATCTTTCGTGATTGAAATCCAAATGTGATGAAACCAATTTCTAAATTCATCTAAAATCAAAAGCTTCCAGAATATGCAAAAATATTTTTGAAAAGCTATTTCGGAAAAATATTTTAATATAAAGATGAATAGTATATATGAAAGTAGGCTAAATGTAGAGATTTAGCAAATGAAATTAAATTTATTTGGAACCAATTTTATCATGATCCTTATTCTGTTATGAACCCATTCATATGAAAATATTTGGATAACTAGTTGTTTTATGTCTTTTCTATTGAAGTATAATATTCTTAGTGATTATGCAATAATAACTAATTAATAAGAAAAGATTTTTTGGAAGTTTGATTAACCATATTTATTTTCAGCATGATGGCAGACTAATATAGGCTAGGTAAAAATAGTGATCAAATAATGATTTATGTAAATAGGATGTGATTTAGTATGAAAGAGCATAATAGGTATATATGTATGTATATATAAGTATGTGTTCATATGAGACCATGCTTGCATCATCAATTAATTCATGAAAATGGGGTAGGTAACTTAATATGTTATGCCTGATAAAATGGCAGCCAAAAATTTGGAGATAAATGTTTAATTCAAGAAGTCTTTAAATACATTGCTTTGCATCGGAATCCTATTAACAACATACTATCACATGATATCACAATAAGACAAGTCTTTCTACTTCACATAATTTTAGCATCTAGAATTCGTTAAAATAAAATGAATAATTCATATGAAGAAAGAAATACAAGATGCCATTTAATTCAAATATAATAAAGGCAAACATGAACAAAAAGAACAGTATAACTAGATCAACAAGGATTATATCTTGCTAAAGAAACACCCGTGTTTTTGTAAGTAAGTTTTTAGTTGGATTTTCTGTCTGTCTTCTTTTTGCCCTTATACTAGTTTGCTATTTATTGTATGTTATTCATGATGATCGACGAGTAGATTCCGACGGAACCTGAATTAGCAGACGACGACCTCGCCGACGATCCGGATTTTATACCCGACTGCGATCAGCAAGGCAAGCACCCCCTTGATCATTTTGATCCTAATACTTCAAATATTTACCTTCAACGATTGCAAAACTATTACGCATGCGCGTACTTGTCATAAAAATGCTATGTTGAAATATTGGTAGATATACTGATATTTCATGGAACTTCCTTGAAATGTATGAACATGTGAACCTTGATAACCATAGATAAAGGGGTAGACACTATATAATATCAAACTGGGTATACATGACTAATAATCATGCTTAGCCATGCTCATTAGCAACGAAGTTAATGATCAAAGTTGATTCTTGAGGATTTTAAAAGAAGGGTATGACATGATGTCAATTGTTGGTATTTTGACTATAAACCCCAAAATAAAACTATGGTTTAGATGCGATCAATTATTGGCATTAGCCGAGTGTGCAAGGGATGGACTTGTACGTAGTGTAGGGAGGAGCATTGGCCTTGTCAGATTAAGGACCGAGCTATGGGTTGTTTTCAAGCCAAGGAAACCGTACAACCACGAGTGCTGATATGGGGCAGCCTTAACCTATTAAGTTGTTTAGGTCTAGCTTTGCACATTGGTAGGCGGGAGATAGTATGAGCAATCCTTTCTAGGTTTGCATATGAGGGGCTTCCACACTTCGTTGTGGATAAATGCATATCGGTATAACGATGTACGCCTTGATATGGGAAGGAACCCTTATCGCAGGGATTTACTGCCTTTAGTTGCAGGGAATTACTGCTTGTATTACCACCTTAAATGACAGGGATATATTGTCTTGTTCCTTCTTCATAATAGGGATTTAACGTCATCGGGCTTATGCAAAGTTAGATTTAAACAATGTAACGGTTATGTCATGATCACCCTGCCGACACCCCAAAGGAAGAGTGTCAACTGGCCTGGCAAAAGTGGTAGATCATTTCTTGTGGGTAAAGCTGTACACCTCTACAGAGTGTAAATATAATTAATTAGCCACGCCTACGGTTAAAGGCACTTGCTAAAGTCATCACATGGTTAGAGTTTTAATATTTCCAAAATGATTTGGTGAAGAAATGGTGTTTTGAAATATACTTCGTATCAGGGGATGACATGGGAATGGACTAAGTCAGTCGGGTAGGCTGCAATATAATCTTATCGCTGGGTTAGTACTTTGTTAATCCAATAGATGCTCTTTTACAAATTCCGGTTGCATTTTAGTATATGATTATGCTGTAATTTGCCAATGCAAAATAACTGTAGAAACCTTGCCATTGATATAACCTGCATTTACTTATATTTGCATCTGTGATACACTATAAGACTTGTTGAGTACACAATGTACTCAATCTTGTTATTAACATTGTTTTTAGGTGATGATATCGAATACTCCGATGCTCATTACGACCATACAGAATTCGGGGGTTATGATGACGATCATTTCTAGGGCTTTACCTTGTCTGTTGCCTGAGGGTGATTGGGCATACTACAAGAGAAATAAAGTTTCTACTGCTGCTTTTCAAGTTTTTGGCTTGTAATACTATTATGTAGTTTCAAGACGCTTAGCGTATGTAATATTATTGTGTATGGATGTGATTTCAATTAGTAATCTGTGCGTGCTAGCCATTAATCATGGGACTAGTACAGTATGCACAGGGAACCCATTGTTGATAAATATTATCAAAATGGGGGCCTTACAGTTAAACTAGATAACTTAATTGGTTTAAGGTTGACCCATACCAACACTTGTGGTTGTACGGATTTTTCTTGGATCATACAACACTATGTTCGGTCTTTAATCCGACACGGGCAATACTTCTCCCCTACACTACGTACAAGTCCATCTCTTGCACAACCGGCTATTGCCAATAATTTCCCGCATCTAAATATAGTTTTATTTTGGGTTTTTAATCAAAATACCAACAACCAACATCATGTCATAACCAACATTTTCAATTTTCCCAAGGAACAATTTTGATCTGATCATGTATAACGTTGGATCTAAAACATGGCTAAGCATGGACAATATGTAATCGCTTACACCCATGTTGAAATTATGTATTGTCTAGCCCTATTCTATGGTTATCAAGGTTCACATGTCAGTATTTATTAAGGAGATTTCATGAGACAACAGGTATATCCACCAGTACCACAAAATAGCGAATTTACAGAAAATAAACGTATGCATGAAACATTTTGATAAACAAAATGAAAATTAAATACTAGGATCAATATGATAAAAGTGAGGTGCTTGCCTTGCTTAATTGTTGTTTACGACGAAGTCGCGGTCGCAGCTGACGATGTCGATGGCGAAGTTAAGGACGTCGAGTTCTACACGTCTTTCCAACGAAAATATAGCAAATAACCATCTTTAATAAGGGTAAAAAGAAGACAGACAATAAATCAAATAAAGACTTACTATAGAAAATAGGCGTGTTTTAGGTTTGGGTTGAATGATTTCACGTTCTCGTATTTTTAGTCGATTCATATACATATATATATTCGCAGCTTTTGGTTAAGCAATGACATGGTTTCTTTTATAGATTATCTATTCTTGATTTTTGAATTCTAGATGCTAAAATTATTTGGATTAAAGAAGGTTAAGATATTAGTCACTTTGTTGTATGCTATGCATGAATAGAACTTAACCATAAATGGTTTACATGAGAAGTGACTTCGAATATGTTAGATCTGTTAAGTTGGCTTACTGGTTAATATATTCATGGTTTTTAAGAAGTTCTGGTGAAACAAATATCTTAAGTATTAATCTTTCTATTATTATTAAGTTTGTTTACTCGTAGTACGGATTTCTGATATCATAATGCTTAGGGTTATTTGGGTGATAGGATTTATATGCAGAACTTGATGAAACAAGATTATTCCTTCATCATAAGGTAGTATATATATTGGGGAGCATTCCCAAGCTGATTTCATAAATTTTAGGATTTAGACGAGATGTGTTATTGATTCCTGAAATAGCTTATATGGTATTAAGGTTATATTAGATTAGCAAGGTGTAGTGAATGATTAGTGTTTAGCCTTATGTGTTTTGTATGCAAGATGATTCAAACACGCTGGGAGTTGCAAAATAAGGCTACTGGCTGCATTTACATGGTTACACAATAATTTGCATGATGTAAGTATTTTAGCTAAAGGTTTCTTATGCTCAATTATTCTTATAAATGACTTTAGCGACCATAACACTTAAGGTTATTGCACTAGCAGGATTTAGCTAAAACGCATGATGTAAAAAGAATGTTTTTCCAGATTATGGTAGAAAATATCCCAAAGATCATTTTTGGGTTGTTCTTCATAAAAGTTACATTTAGACGAGATGTTTTACATACTGCCGAAAAGGCTTAAGCGTTTCTGAAAACATAATACTTAAGGTTATTTTGCTATCAAGATATATATGCAAAGCATGACAAAATGAGGTTCTTTCTTCAGAATATTGAAGTATTTTCTTTGTATAGTATTACTAAACTAATTTTATAAATTTTAGTGCATAGACGAGACATTTTATTTGCTGCTGAAATAGCATAAATGGTCATTCTGGAATGTATGCATGAATATAGATATTACTGCTAGATACTCCTTGTATGCATATACATATCTTTTAGACTAGGGTCTCATTCTTATTCATGAAACAATTCAAGTCAAATTCATTAGTTAAACATTTCGACATATTCTGGAGTCCTACTGACACTTTAATATATAAACATCAATTTTTGTTCATTTCAAATTTCTTTTGCACAAAGTATACATTCTTGAATATTTAATGCATTGAGAACAACCTTTAATAGAAAATGATTCAAACAAAGATAATATTTAAGTATTTTTATCTATTTGGGTTCCTGGAAATATAAGGATTTCATTAAAATTAGTTTCATTCAATTCCCAGTTCATTTGTAACATTTATATATATAGCCTATCTTTCATCCTTTTCTTTAAATTTTAATTTCAAATTCATCCAATGATCTTTTTCAAAATATTTTTGCATATTCTGAAGGTACTTGATTTTAGATTAATATAGAAATTTGTTTCATCTTATTTGGATAAAAGACGCAAAAGATATTCACATTTGAAGTTGGCTCATTTATGAAAATAGAAAATACGCTTTCAATACTTTGAAAGCGGCTTTTCATTTTTCTTAGGATTTCTTTGAACCACAGCCAACCGACAGGTGGGGTCGCCCAGTCAGTAGGGAGGAGCCGGCTGAGAGGCGAAGTGAATGACATGGGGGACCCGTAGGTCATTGGAATGAAACAGGGGCTCACCTTCGCGGCTTACCGCCGACAAAGCAGCTCCGGGGAGTTTCGGCCGCCGGTGCGGTGAGCATCAAGGAGGTGAGGCGCTCCTGTGGGTGGTACCAATTCGGCTAGAGGTGAAGCAGAGTGGTGCGCCACCGAGGTGGAGCGGCGGCAACAATGGCGGATCGTCGGAGAAGAAGAACGAATGCATTTTAGTTTGGATCGGTAGCAATTTAGGCATCAAGGAATACTAGGAGTCCCATTTTACCTATTTTGGCCGTGGAAGATAACCGGGTTGGCCTACCACCGATCGCCGTGGTCGGGGAAGAAGAGCAGAAGTGGTGGCGAGCTTCTGGTTGATGATACCCAAATCTTTTTGAGGGCTTTTGATCAGTATGACCTATAGATGCCAAGGCTTGAAGCAATTGGAAAAAGAATTAGTGTACTGGCTGGAATCGAATGTTTCCCGAGCTCAAGGTTTTCCGGTCATAGAGGAATTGGGGAAGAATTAGAACGGTGTGGCTAAGGAATGCGAGAGGAAGTAGAGGGGAAATGAAGTGCACTCTAAGGCGATCCTGGGCGGTATTTATAGGCGTCAAGGAGGCACAACTATGCTCGGAGCTCGGTGTGAACACGGTGGTGGAATTACGGTGCTTGAACAGAAGACGATATGGGCGACGCAGCGGGAATTGCGGGCAGGGCAGCACTAGGCGGCGGCGTGGCATGGTGATGATGTCGTAAGGACATTAGGTGGCGCGAGCAACAGGGTGAGGCGGTTACAACAGGCGGCCCGGGTTTTTCTTTGCTCCGGGGCTTCGACAGCAGTAGGAAGAAGACGAGGAGGGCTGAGTGAAAGGACAGGGGATGTCGCCTGGAGGGGGGGTGAATGGGCGGATTAAAAACATTAAAGCTCAAATGCAGCGAAATAAAAATATTGCAGCTAAATAAAATCTCCCGATGATCTAAGTCCAGAGTGTCCGAGACTTTTATCCGGATACTCCGGTATGTCCGGACTGTCCGGGTTCAGGAGTCCAGATACTCCGGACTAGACCCGAGGGACTGAGACCGAAGTGTCCGGGATTTTTATCTGGATACTCCGAAATGACCGGACTATCCGGGTTCAGGAGTCCGGATACTCCGGATTTAAGACCTCGAAATGAGATTTTAAATCCCTGCAATTTTTCAACAATCTACTTGAATACAAAAGATATATATGCCATCAGGTACCTGGGGAAATTGTAGATCTGGAGCCAAACACAACAAAAGAGTAGATCGGGGCTCCCAAAGATTCACAACCAAATGTTAAAGCAAGAGAAGAAGCAAACTTTGAGACGAAGATTTTTCACCCGAAGTTCGGATCCTTGAGGGGATCCTACGTCTCCGTTGAGGCGGCTCGGTCACACTTGAACCGGGGTCTCTTTCAACCCTCTTCCTCCCGGTGTTGCACAAATGCACTCGCCGGTCTTCACTCCTTTGATTCCTTCCCTTACGGAGGCGGAATCGGCCTTCACAAACTTCCCACGGCCAACCACACAAAGCTCCGGTGGCTCGTAGGCGACCTCCTAGCCGTCTAGGAGTCCTCAACCTCCAAGAGTAACAAATGCTCACGAAGAACAAACTTGGAGATGAAATCAAGTGCTCAAACAACTCAACACTCACTCCCCAAACTCTTCTCAACCCTTCTCACAAGGGGATCACTTAGATCTAAGGGTAAAAGCTTCCTCAAAGCCCCCATACAGCCCCCTAAAAGCCTCTAAAAAATCCACACGAAAAGCCTCTTCAAAATGAGGGAGGATGGGGCTATAAATAGAACTACCCAAAAACTAGCCGTTGGGGGCAGGCTGCGCACAACCCAGAGACTCCGAACAAACACCCCGGACACTCCGGACTAATTCAACCCGGAGTGTTCGGACTAAACACCGAATACTCCGGACCAACCGAGAGCAGCCACCGAGGGTGCCAACCCGGAGTGTCCGGACCAAATGTCCGGATACTCCGGACTGTCCGAACAGCACTGAGCAACCCGACGAAAACGAGCATAACTTTTGACTCCGGACTCCGATTTCAGAGATCTTGGACTCTACCGAAAGCTAAGAACGAGGGATACACAACCAACAAGGTCTCACTACCAAAAACTCAAAGGATAAACACAGATTTCACAAAGAATCCAAGGGAGACCTACAACCCTCACTTTCCGGCACCACCAACACCACTCTCTTTCAAAGATTCACAAGGATGGATCACTTGAGCACTTGACACATCTAAAAGTCATTCGACATCGCATCCCTCTTAATAGTACGGCAATCCTTAGACTCAAATTAAATCAAAGATAATATAAGTCTAGAACTAGTCACTTGCCGTCTTCTTTCTTGATGTCGATGCATGAAGACTTTTCACCAAATAATTGATGACATCTTCGCCTTGTCCAACTCGACTCGATTCACCTCATGAGACTCTCGTCCTATCAACCTTGACTTGATCATCCTATCTGACGATCTCCACGCCAAGTCAATCTTTGACTTAGTCCTCAGCTCTTGGTGACAGCGCCGTCTTGTTGACCTCGGCTTAATGATCATCCTCCAAGATACCTTGGTCATCATACACAGATGGGACCTAATTCTTTCCAAACTGCTCATGAAAGACATTAGTCCCAAAAGCTCAATAGATATGAACAAGTTGATATTTGTGAGCAATTGATTACAACAAGTGTTTCATAAAAAGAAGCACAACATAACTGGAAACACTTGACATAAGAAATGTTCTCTACTAAGTACATCATGATGAATGTGTAATTGATCTATATGCACTAGAGAGATAATTGCCAATATGATGAATCAATTAAATCATGGCAAGGATCACAGACTTTACTTAAATGAAGCACATGATAGAATATACACGAATTTTACATGTGCAAATAATATTTGGAGTAAGAGTAAATATGTGATCCAACACTAGATAAACTTCACTAAGAGAATTGCATGAGAAGATATACAAGTAAAACATGCATGCACCAAGTCAATATATAGCAATATGAAGTTTAACTCTAGTTAATGCATGCATACCATAATGAACTCAAATGAATATATATGCACAAATAAATATGACATGAACCAATGTGCATATATAAAATCAACATGCTACTTGGAGTTCACTATGCATTTGCACGAAAGGAATGCAATAACAAATATAGAATAGATACCAAAATTGCATACCTTATCTTTGTTTAACCTTCCTATTTGATTTTCCTCTAAAAGATGAGACTGATACTCAACTAGGCAATAACATGTTAGTCTCATAGCAATATAATCATATTAGAGGTTTGTCATTTGCTAAGCACTAAGTTAAGCATTTACTTAATTGCATAGATTGTCATTATGAGTGTTTGTCATTAATCACCAAAATAACATAAGTGCCTAGATGCACTTTCAATCTCCCCCTTTTTGGTGATTTATGACAAACCTATTATCAATTGCACCAAATGACAATATTAAGATATTTTAGTATTAAAACAAGCATAAAGATACAATAAGAGATCATACTTACAAATCATCCCTTTTTGTCAATCGATTAGGGGACAATTGATAAATCCATAAATTCTCCCCCTTTTGTCATTAATCCCAAAAAGGTGCTTCAAAGATTCTTATTGTTTATTCAATAAAATCTGTTCTCCCCCTTGATTGCACACTCAATAAAAAGATTAGGGAGAAAATAAAATAAAGATAAGGAGCTAGTAATAGGACAATAAATTTAAGCTACCCCTAAATCTAGGCAAGATATGATACCAATTATTTCCAAGATTTAGGTAATAGATTTTTCTAGTTATACCAAATTAAAGAAGTCATGATTCTTAGGATATAAGTGATGCTTAAACATGACACACGAATATGATTTCACATATTCTTTAAACATCAAGATCATATAGCAAATTTATATAATTTAAGCACATGCTCATGATCAAATTAAATTCTAACAATCAAGATCATATAAAGAAGATTACACAAGAAGGAATTGCTTATATGATCACAAGATGTATACAAGATCATGAATCAAGGTTGTATAAGTAAGATGCACTTTCATGTCAAGAATTTCATAAACTTATCCAGGGCATACTTCTTTGCAATGTGTCACCCATATGTACCTTTTAGTTCTTGATAATGCCGAATGCAAGTTAGATGACACTTCAAAACAATTTAGGATTAGAGGATACCTCTAGAAAGATACCAATTAATCATACCAATTGAAAGATACAACACCATTTAGAATAACACAATTTAGCATAATGGTGTGCACAGACATTATTGAATATGGTCAGAAAAGAAACACGTCCTTTTGTCAATTCTTGTCCACCGCATGTTCGAATTGGTCATGATCACCGCGCCCGGTCTTAGATCCCTCGTACTATGGAGCTCCTCTCCATTTCCTTCATCCCACCGTCGAAGATGACCCCTTTTCCAATACCTTGAACATCAATAGACAAGCACACGATTTCTGGGAACAAATATCTTTTAATTTGACCCAAGTTAGTTTGATAATGTCTAAGTACAACATGCATGATATATATGATATACATGACAATACTCTTTGCATGCAAAGAAATTCAAGATATCAATTAAAGATTTTAATACACCACTTTACAATGAAAATATTTGAAATTCATTCAAATTTGATCTTGACATCCACTTGTAAGAGAGATAATGGGTAAAACACATTCAAACCCACTCTTGAGCTTACAAGGGAAATTTTCTCTTTTTCAAAATAAACTCCGAGTTATGCAAGAGAGGAAACATTTTGAGGCTAAGATACAATTAAATCCAATTTCCATGATAACTTAGCCAAAAGATGCACTTTTATTGGAATGAAAACTTAAATTGATATACTCCATTTTGAAGCTTGGAGCAATGAATAAGTTCACTTAGTTTTCATTTTGAAAGGCTTGCCAAGATTCCAATTTAAAACTCTCAAAGTCTCAACAGACGCAAATAGCAGCACAAAATTGATTATAGCTTTTAAACCATTGCTCAAATGCAAAAATCATCAACGCGGAACAGATCCGTCTCGAAATTCTCTTCGAGGGCTATGAAGACCGAACATTCATTTGAGCAAAGGAAAAACCCCAAAGAATGGGATAATCAAGAGATTGCAAGAAAGTATAGATTGCAATTTAAGTATTTGGTCCGAGGAGTACAACCCGGATACTCCGGTGTTTTTGATCCGGAGTGTCCGAATAATCCGGATACTCCGGATAGATCAACCGGATACTCCGGGTTGTTCAGCTTCATCCCCAAAAACTTGAAAATAGTGAATGCTGAACCGAAGGTTTCGGGAAAAGAAATCTCGCTTTAAAATGGTCCTGAGGATGAAAACAACAGAAAATGAGCTCCCGAATAATTTTAGATGAATCATGGAGCAATAAATTGAGTTACCTTAGTTTTCATCACAAGAAAATACTCAAGTCATCTTAAAGGTATGCAAGATTTCAAAAGTGTAATATGCTGAAAAATTCAGTTTTAACATTCCATTTAAGCTTTTTGACAGGGCTGAAAGAAGGTTCAAACAAGGTTCATAAATTCTGGAAAAATAGAAAATGAAGTCCAAATATAGAGGATCAAAATATGTTATAATACTCTCATCTGATTATGAACCCATTTGGAGATACAAAAATCACAAATCAGCCCCACAATCACTCTAAACCTGAAATTTCAGCAAACTGAACATTTTGAATTTGGGTCAAATCTTGATCAAATAAAGTCCAATATCCATGAGATTTTGCATAAATGTTCCATGGACATACAAGAGACTTCTCCAAAAAGAATTTCTCAAATATCACCCTCCAATCAAAAATTAGATCAAAATGGGCATTGGAGGTTTGATTTTGACACTAAGTCAAAAGAAGTCAACATTCTTGCAAATGAGTTCAAATAAATTTGAAAATTTTCAGATATGAACTCCATATTCAAGAGATGGTTTTCCAACAAAAATTTTCAATAAATAAATTTCACTTTGAGAAATGTGGTGAAATTTGCATTTGAAACACATAAAGGATAAAAATCTTCATCAATTCCTCAAAAGGGCAACCAAATGAGTTTTGAATGGAAATATGCACTTATGTGGCTTCATATGAGTTAGAGAGATGTTTATAAGCCTATTTGCATAATCAAATCCATTCAAATCGTAAAATCCAACTTAATGCGAGAGTATGCCAAATAAGATCAAAAGAGAGAAAAAGCCATAACTATTTCAAATTAAGTTGAAATTATTTGAAATTGTGCAGAAACATTCTTTAGACTCCCAAGAAACTTTTCCAAAAAGGAGTCTCCAATCAAAAGATATGCCAAATTTTGCTTTGTAGGCATGATTTTTACTCAAAGAGAAGAAAAGTCAAAACTTTTTCAAATTGAGTCCAAATAGTTTGAAACTTTCCAGAAATAAACATTGGACTATTTATAAGGTTTCCCAAGAAGAATTTCATTAAAAAGAAATTTTCGTTCAAAAGATATGACAAAATGCGCTTTGTAGGTTTAAAAAGAAATTGAATTTTCACCAAATGCTCAAAATGCATTCCGGATTGAAATTTATGGAGATTTGAACTTTCATAGCTTTGTATGAGTAAGAAATACCATTTCAATCCAAGATATACAATGAAATCCAATTCAAATAGTGAAATCCACAAAATGCAACAACGGGTTATTTTGGGTCAATTGGATGATTTTGGCCAAATTCAAATGGCTATAACTTTTGAACGGTTGGTCGTTTGAAAAAACTTTGAACTAAAGAAATGCTTAAAATGACCAACCCTATGAGTTTTGTATTGATCACTTTTTCAAACTCCAAAAAGATATTGCTTTAGAAAAATTTGAAGTTAAATGCAAAAGCAAGATCACAAAGATCTTTTTAGGCCAAAGTTTGACTTTTAGCTTCTAGCCAAGGGTTAGAAACTTGAAAACATTTGAAATGCATTTGAAAACATTTTAGAAGAATATTTTCATAAGATTTTGCATTTCAAACAAATATTTTGCTTTTATCCCTTTTTTAAAGCAAGTTAAATAGGAAATAGTTTTTCATAAAAAACCTCAAAATACAACTCAATTTGGGTTTCATGCAATTTCAATTTTCATGGCTTAGAATTGATTATCAAGATGGTTTCTAGCCAACATTTATAATGAAATCCAACTTGAATGCTAAGATTTGAGCAATATGCTTAAATAAGCTATTTTAGTCCAAACCAAGAATTTTGGCCAATTTTGATTTCAATATAGAAATTTCATTTTGAAAGCTTGTAAAACATTTGAAATACATATTATAATACTTTTACAAAGCTTTTTACAATTTTGGGCCTTTTAATGACTTTTGACCAAAATGGTCCTTTTGAAATAGCTATTTGTAAAACAAAGCCAAATATTTCAACACAAGATTCAAATGAAGAATAAGATGATATATAGAGATTTGAATTTTGTGTATGAGTTTAAGATACCATTTTGAACCAAGATACTACACAAGGTCCGGTCCAAACGGAGAAACTCACTAAGTGCAATAATATGACTATTATGGGTCAAATATAGTTTTTCGGCGAGTTTGAAAATCGAATAACTTTTGCTAGGTTGGTCTTTTGAAAGTCTTTTGAACACAGGAATTGTTAAGAATGACCAACTCTAGGATTTTTGTTTTGGAATTACTTTCAAATTCATTTTACATTTAATTCTATGAAAATTATAAGTTTAAATCCAAAACAGGATACTAGTAACTAGATTTTGATCATGAAACTCATTTTCTTTTCAAAATAGATTTTGTGAAGCCAAAACCTTTGAAAAACGTTTCAAATACATTTGTATACATTTTGCAATTAGTTTTTCACAAGAATACTAATGGTATACAAAATTTTGACTTTTGGCTAAATGGCTTGATTTTGAAAATATATATTTGCACTTATATAAATATGGGCACATGTAGGGATGTAATATACATGGTTATGATTTAGCACTCCCCCTTAATGCGCCACTACCCCAAACTTGCTCAAGATTTCAATCAAAACAATTAATCAAGCATGAGCAAGAATCATAAGCAAGCAATTTAAATTGATTTTCATTAATAACGTAGCTTAACCTACACAAGGCTATAAGCTATAAGAATCAAATTAAATACTTGTTACCCGAGATGGCATTGGCTCAAGATTGAAGTGATCATCCTCATGCTTGGCTCCATTTTGCAAATGATTAAGTCATCTTCCCTTTTGAAGAAGCCAAACGTCCAATCCATCTCATATTGACTAAAAATCTTTTAGGCGGTTTTTGGTACCCAATCCTTGTTGGGTCCAACAATGTTAGTCACAATAGATTTTGGAACCCAAATGGTCCTAATTTGGATATTATTGAATTGACTAACATAATTAGAAATAGGTTTGCAATAATTATTCCTCCTAGGCAAATGATTGGCATTTTTATGAAAACTCTTAGGAGGGCAGTGATATTTTGCAAAACTATTTCTAGTTTGATCCCTTCTAAGCATATGATAATTGAAATTATGCATTGGCTTAGAGGATCTAGCAAATCTAACAAATGCTTTGCTATCGTTATTTTTCCTAAGCACATGATCAACATGATTTTTCTTGGTCTTAGGAAGTCTAGCATTTTGAGCAAACACATTTCTAGATTCATTTCTCCTAAGCAATTGAATATCATAATTTTGCAAATACTTGGGAGAATCGACAAACTTGGCAAACACATTGCCATTTTTGTCCTTCCTAAGCAAATAATGATCATTGACAATAACAGGCTTAGGAGTAATACCTTTGGGACAATCCTTACCGATGTGTCCCTTTTTTTCGACAATTGTAGCAAGTAGGCTTTGAGCGTCTCTTCTTCTTCTTGACTTGCTCTTTGCCAATTTGCCTCATTGTTGATGGTTGTGGCTTGATCTCCACTTTATTAGGGCACACAGAGGCGAAGTGTCCCTTCTTGTTGCAAGCAAAACACTTGATGATCTTCGAATGTCTTTCGTTGTGCCTTGTCTTGCTAGTCTCCCTCTTGGAGATGTAGCCGAGTCCTCGCTTATCTTGAGGCGCCCTTGGCTTGCTCAAGATCTCGTCGAGAACGGCTTTTCCCTTTACGCACTTCTTCAAGTCATTTTCTAATCTAATGACTTGGGCCTTGAGCTCCTTTTTTCCTCTGCAAGGTTAGTCTCAACATGCATAGAGGAAGTAGAAACATTTGAATTTGAGCAACAAGTTAAATCATCACAAGAGGTGGATATGTCAAATTTTGATGAAATATTAGGATTAACATTTAAGCAAGACATTTCATCAATTAAATCACACATGAGATTCCTATATCCACCTTAGGCTTATGAATTTCTTTGGGAAGGAGGGATTCATGATTTTCTTGAAGCATATTATAATCATTTTGAAGTGATTCATGTTCAAGCTTCAAAATTTTATATTTCTTTTTCTCCTTTCCAAGACATTTATTGAGCTCCTCTAGCAAATTCATAAGTTCATTATAAGTGAACTCATCATCATCATCATCGTCACTTACCTCATTCTTACCTTTCGCCATGAAGCAACGGATTTGTGATGGAAGAGCATCTTCATCGTCACTAGAGGCGGAGGTTGAGGTTGATGGAGATGTCGGTTCTTCATCACTTGAGCTTGAGGTGGAGCTTGATGTTTCATCTCCCGACATCTCTTCCTTAGTGCAATCCTCAATAGAAGTGGATGATTCAAATAGTTCTTTAAGCTTTATCCACATTTCATGAGCGCTCTTGAGATTGCATATTCTATCAAAGATTTCATCGCTCACAACACAAAATAAAACATTAGTAGCTTGAGCGTCGAGATGTAGGCATTTCCTCTCTCCTTCAGTTGGAGCAACTTCATTCAATGGAGAGGAAAAGCCGACATCTACGATCCACCATATTTGGGGGCTCAAGGATTTAAAATGAGAAGTCATAATTAATTTCCATGAAGCATAATTTGTACCATCTAACACAAGTGGATCATGTGAGTGCACTAATCCTCTAGTCGACATCCTTCACTCTTTAGACGGTTAAGTCTAATAAAGGAGAGACCTTGCTCTGATACCAATTGATAGGACAGGGGATGTCGCCTAGAGGGGGGGTGAATAGGTGGATTAAAAACTTTAAAGCTCAAATGCAGCTAAATAAAAATATTGCAGCTAAATAAAATCTCCCGATGATCTAAGTCCGGAGTGTCCGGGACTTTTATCCGGATACTCCGGTATGTCCGGACTGTCCGGGTTCAGGAGTCCGGATACTCTGGACTGGACCCGAGGGACTGAGACCGGAGTGTCCGGGATTTTTATCCGAATACTCCGAAATGACCAGACTATCCGGGTTCAGGAGTCCGGATACTCCGGATTTAAGGCCTCGAAATGAGATTTTAAATCCCTGCAATTTTTCAACAATCTACTTGAATACAAAAGATATATATGCTATCAGGTACCTGAGGAAATTGTAGATCTGGAGCCAAACACAACAAAAGAGTAGATCGGAGCTCCCAAAGATTCAAAACCAAATGTTAAAGCAAGAGAAGAAGCAAACTTTGAGACGAAGATTTTTCACCCGAAGTTCGGATCCTTGAGGGGATCCTACGTCTCCGTTGAGGCGGCTCGATTACACTTGAGCCGGGGTCTCTTTCAACCCTCTTCCTCCCGGTGTTGCACAAATGCACACGCCGGTCTTCACTCCTTTGATTCCTTCCCTTACGGAGGCGGAATCGGCCTTCACAAACTTCCCACGGCCAACCACACAAAGCTCCGGTGGCTCGTAGGCGACCTCCTAGCCGTCTAGGAGTCCTCAACCTCCAAGAGTAACAAATGCTCACAAAGAACAAAATTGGAGATGGAATCAAGTGCTCAAACAACTCAACACTCACTCCCCAAACTCTTCCCAATCCTTCTCACAAGGGGATCACTTAGATCTAAGGGTAAACACAGATCCCCACACAGCCCCCAAAAGCCTCTCAAAAATCCACACGAAAAGACTATTCAAAATGAGGGAGGATGGGGCTATAAATAGAACTCCCCAAAAACTAGCCGTTGGGGGCAGGCTGCGCACAACCCGGAGACTCCGGACAAACACCCCGGACACTCCGGACTAATTAAACCTGGAGTGTCTGGACTAAACACCGGATACTCCAGACCAACCGAGAGCAGCCACCGAGGGTGCCAACCCGGAGTGTCCGGACCAAATGTCCGGATACTCCGGACTGTCCGAACAGCACTGAGCAACCCGATGAAAACGAGCATAACTTTTGACTCCGGACTCCGATTTCAGAGATCTTGGACTCTGCCGAAAGCTAAGAACGTGGGCTACACAACCAACAAGGTCTCACTACCCAAAACTCAAAGGATAAACACAGATTTCACAAAGAATCTAAAGGAGACCTACAACCCTCACTTTCCGGCACCACCAACACCACTCTCTTTCTAAGATTCACAAGGATGGATCACTTGAGCACTTGACACATCTAAAAGTCATTCGACATCGCATCCCTCTTAATAGTACGGCAATCCTTAGACTCAAATTAAATCAAAGATAATATAAGCCTAG
Source organism: Otatea glauca (assembly GCA_036346275.1). Lineage (NCBI taxonomy): Eukaryota > Viridiplantae > Streptophyta > Magnoliopsida > Poales > Poaceae > Otatea > Otatea glauca. Next base: position 36,828,853 of record CM070715.1, on the reverse strand, counting down.
AACTAGTCACTTGCCGTCTTCTTTCTTGATGTCGATGCATGAAGACTTTCACCAAATAATTGATGACATCTTCGCCTTGCCCAACTCGACTCGATTCACCTTATGTGATTCTCGTCCTATCAACCTTGACTTGATCATCCTCTCTGACAATCTCCACGCCAAGTCAATCTTTGACTTAGTCCTCGGCTCTTGGTGACACCGCCGTCTTGTTGACCTCGGCTTAATGATCATCCTCCAAGATACCTTGATCATCATACACAAACGGGACCTAATTCTTTTCAAACTACTCATGAAAGACATTAGTCCCAAAAGCTCAATAGATATGAACAAGTTGATATTTGTGAACAATTAATTACAACAAGTGTTTTATAAAAAGAAGCACAACATAACTGAAAACACTTGACATAAGAAATGTTCTCTACTAAGTACATCATGATGAATGTGTAATTGATCTATATGCACTAGAGAGATAATTGCCAATATGATGAATCAATTAAATCATGGCAAGGATCACAGACTTTACTTAAATGAAGCACATGATAGAATATACACGAATTGTACATGTGCAAATAATATTTGGAGTAAGAGTAAATATGTGATCCAACACTAGATAAACTTCACTAAGAGAATTGCATGAGAAGATATACAAGTAAAACATGCATGCACCAAGTCAATCTATAGCAATATGAAGTTTAACTCTAGTTAATGCATGCATACCATAATGAACTCAAATGAATATATATGCACAAATAAATATGACATGAACCAATGTGCATATATAAAATCAACATGCTACTTGGAGTTCACTATGCATTTGCACGAAAGGAATGCAATAACAAATATAGAATAGATACCAAAATTGCATACCTTATCTTTGTTTAACCTTCCTATTTGATTTTCCTCTAAAAGATGAGACTGATACTCAACTAGGCAATAATATGTTAGTCTCATAGCAATATAATCATATTAGAGGTTTGTCATTTGCTAAGCACTAAGTTAAGCATTTACTTAATTGCATAGATTGTCATTATGAGTGTTTGTCATTAATCACCAAAATAACATAAGTGCCTAGATGCACTTTCACTGAGGCTGGAGCATGGGCCCTAACAGGGAATCGGCCCCCATATGGCAGTGAGCGGCTTGGTGAATCGAGAGAATTTTTGCTGGAGCTAGCTGAGTTGGTTCGATGAATCGGTTACCTATTTTGTCTGAAATTTAGTGAAGAATTTACTGCATGTACTTCAGATAAGTTAGATCATACGGTTAAAATTTTAGGCTGAGATGATGTCTGTACAATTTATAAAAATTCTGACAAGGTACTGTACACAGATTTCAATTTTCTGTATTTAATTTATCTGGGAGTTTATAACTTATCAAACATTTGTGAAACTTTTTGTGAAGGTTCCTTATGGCATATTGGTCTTCTGTAAAATTTTAAACTTCAAGTTATTTATATTATATTTACTAAAATTCTGACATTAATATTTTCATATTTTAAGCTTTTCTGTTTTTGCATTTTTATAATTACCAAATATAATCATTATTTTTTTATATTTTACTGTTGATGGCTCGATCCAGAATGAAGATAATATAAAAATTTAACATCAAAATTATGACAGATTAATTTATGACATAATTACTATTTGTAGTCAAGAATCATTAATTAGCTTTCATTTCATGTTTAAATGCTTTGATTGACTTATCAAATTTAGAATTAGATTTCTAAAGATTTTCTAAAATTAAATAAAAAATTTATCTTATTGTTATAAAATTTTTACTCTTTTCTTTATCTATTACTTAGGATTATATTAAAGGATTTCTCCTTTAGAGCAATAATCAAGAAAATCCAAGAAAAGTCAAGAGATTCAAGAAAATTCAGAATAAGCATCATTAGTTATAATTAAATCTTAAAAGTTAATTTCTCATTATATTTTGCATTTTGCAATGAAGAGAAAATGAAATCAATACAATAAAAGATTTCTTAAGAACCAAAAAGTCAAGAAGAATTTCAGATTGGATGAAATTTCAAAGTGAACTTATATTTCCAATTTATTTTCACATTTTGTTTGATTTGAAATTTTATTATGCAACTCATCCTTTTATTAAGGTTGGATTTTAAGATATTGAAACAGAAGATAATATTTTTAATTCATTCTCTTAATTTTAATTAAGAATTTTATTCTGTTTCATTTTTAAATTTTTATTTTTCCTATTTTTGAATTTTTCGGGATGTTACAGATTGCGATCCTGACAACCTTGAGCCCGGATGGACCTGGGTGTAATTTTCTTTTTTGCTGGACTTAGTTGTCAATCTAGAATGTATACTATTGTGCTTATTAATACAAACCAGCTGGTACTTTTCCCTTCTGAAAAACACACCACTCCCCAGTCCCCACCATGGCCAGGCGCTAGCCCCACTCACCTATGCCGAGCACCGACCACTCACCGCCTCTCTTGCACATCGTCGGCACTTATGAGGCCCACTAGCATGCAACCACCCTCCTTCCTTCTACTCAGCTATCGGTGTCATCGCCTAGGCTAGTGTAATACTCCAAATTTTATTATTTTTAAAATCTTGATTTTAAATTTTTTAAAAACCCAACATTTTGTGATTTATTAGAATTTTCCTGTGTTTAAATGAATTTCTAATGATTAAAAACATAGTCTAGAGAACCGAGCGTAGCTCGGGTGGTCTGGCCGCCAGGTGCACGTGCCAGCCGCCCGCGTTCGAGCTCGACTCAGCACGGGTTGCTCATCTTTCGTTCAGGCTTGTGACTCGGGTGGAAAAAATTAAAGTGGGTACACACGTGTAAGTTTAGCGGGACAGCGTGTTTTCGCGCTCCGGAGGCTCTTTAGCTTTCAAGAAATATCCTTGGCGTGTGTAGTGGATGTGCACGCGCTTGTGTGCTACGCGTGTGGTGTATGCATCCCCTTTAATGACAAAAAACATATTGTCTAAATAAAGCTGGTTTCAAATTCAAATTAAATATAATTAAAACCAACGTGGAGAAGTCTGGTAACATTTTTCCTAGCTCCGGTACATCCCAGAGTAATTTAGGGATTTCTTTTTCAATAATTTTGAAGGCCATTAAAATCCAATTGAGATTCAAATGATTTCACATATTTGTTTGAATTGAAAAGTAATTTAAAAGTCCAAGAACAGTGGTTGTGCAGAAAATGTAGCCTCAGCCCGTTTCCTTCTCTGCCTTTTGGCCCTGTCAAGCTGTGCCGTCTCGGCGGCAGCCATGTCGAAGGGGTAAACCTAGAAGCCGCCACCCCTCTCTGCCAAAAACGATGCAGGGTGTACACAAAGGGTGATTGCATGGCATAGCATATGTTGCCCTAGCACAATACTCGCTACACACAAGGAGGTGTTCCTCCGTATACAAATATGATACTAAATTTAGGTCCATCCACGTAAAAGAGATCAGAATTTTATTTTAAATTCTTGATCCACTCACAGAGATTTCGACCAAAAAAAACGGCCTCCCAGACCAGACCTTTTTAAGTTACAGAAATCCTTTCCGTGCGAAACAGTCTCATACGTGAAAGTAACTATGCAAATTTAGAGTGTGTTTGGTTAGTGGAACGAGATTGAATGGGATGATCATACACTAGTTAGTTCTATTATTTTAGTTGAATGTAATTGTTTAATATCTATAGAGAATATTCTTTAAATTTGTATCACACCATCTAAGATATGATGATTCTATTTAAGCAACTAAACACATAAATGGTTTTTTTAACCATCTCATACATGTATCACTTGGTACAACCAAACAAACCCTTACTTAGCAGTATGTGTCTAGTGTAGACTGTAGACTGTAGGACGACACTTGTCTTCCCTGGCCAGATAGAGTAGATATTTGCTGAGCGGCCAGCCACACACGGGTAGGCATTTTTTTTAACCGAAATCGAAAAACCATTAATCGAAAAAATCGATTTTTTCGGTTTATGCTTCGGTTTTTATTTCTTCATTATTCGATTTTTTAATTCTGAAAACCAAACTAACCGTATAAACCGATTGGCCGATTCCCCATTAGTTCATTACCCGTTCCCCTGTTCTGATTTCCGCATCCCTATCCCCAATCTTCGGGCACCATGGCCAAAACCCCTCAGCCGACGCCGGCGTTGGCGCCATAGGCGTCCACCAGCCCACCTTCAAGATCTTCAGCCACGCCGAGCAGAACTACTACCTCATCATGAGCATTGGCAACATCGTCCTTGCCCCCACTAAGCCGCATTACGAGCACCAGCACTAGTTCAAGGACATGAGCTTCCGTACCCAGGTTAAGGACAAGGAGGGCAACCCCGCCTTCGCGCTCGTTAGCAAGGCCACCAGCCTCACCATCAAGCACTCACTCACCAGGGCCACCCGGTTCGTGATCTCTCCGCTCCCTTCTCCCATCTCCTACTTTTCTGTTATGATCTGTCTGTGCGGTTCTTGAATCTTGATCCTTGGGTGTCTGGAGATGGAGATCAGAAAGCTGGTGCCGTTCAACCCGAAGTACCTTGACTAGTCGGTGCTATGGACGGAGAGTGACGACGTCGGTGAGGGCTTCCGCTGCATCCTCATGGTGAACAACATTCGCTTCAACTTCGACGCCTTCCATGGCAACAAGGACAACGCCAATGTGCAAGATGGCACCACTGCCGTCCTCTGGGAGCGGGCCAAGGGTGACAACCAGAGCTGGAAGATCCTCCCCTAGGGCGATGATGCCTACATCGGCAGCAACGCCAACACTGAATTTTTCGGGTAACCAAACAAACCGAAACAAATTTTTTCAATTAATTCAGTTTAGTTTTTCTAATTTAGTCTAGAAAATTCGGTTGGTTGTTTCAAAAACTAATTTATTTTTAAACCAAACTGGATTAACTGCATTAACGGAATGTCCACCCTAGCCAGGCACGCAGCTTGGCTGCTTTCGCCGGTGATTGTACGTGCGTGGATTGCAGTTGTGCTCAGCTCAGCTGTGTGCGCAGGGTCGCCTTCCTTTTTCTTTTCGTTCCATCGGCCGTCGTCTCGCTCCTCGTTTTATTTGGTTTGCGTTTTGGTGTAGGAGATGCCAGTATGCCACTGCCTGCATCTTTCTTGGTTTCCAGGAAGTCTTGGCTGCATGCATCCGTCTTCTTCCTTCCAGCTCTGATTGCATGATGGCTCACCTGATGCAACTGGACTGGACTCAGGGTACATTGCAATTGTACTGAGAAATGCTAGTATTGGGAAATTGCAGCATTTACCAGTTTGAGAAAGACGAGAGAGAGATAATCTAGGTAACAATACCGACTTCTATTTCCTTTTGAGACCAACAAGTATTATTTTTTTTTTTAAGGAAAATACGGATTTACTTGGAGTGGGCCAATGTTATGCAAGGGAACCCACGTCTGGAAGCTGGAATTTCCGTTGGCTTTAATAATTGAGCCAATTTCATATGGAATTCTCACATTCAAAACATACCAGATCGTGTTTATACGCCAAATCAACGCAAATTCTAAAAAAGGAAAATAATGATGCTGCATGGTCCCCAATCTACCGCACCTCTACGTAAAGCAAGAGTTTTTTTTACTGTTGTAGCTTTAAAAAAAATAGCCTACAACAGAATGTTTTTATAAATTTGGCCTCAGACCAGTAAAAACCGCGCCCAAGAGGCGTTACATAGGCAAATCAGTGGACTGAGGGCGTTGCAATGCCTTTAGTCCGACACGTGGCAGCGAAAAACCAAAAAAAAAAAAGAGGACTGCATGCAGCGGACTGGGAGCGCTGCATGCTGCTATAGTCCGCTGCATGCTTTAGTGATTTTTGATATTTTTTTTGCTGTGAGAAGGCTAATTATGAAAAAAAAATACATTTAAATTTTATCAGGTTTTGTATTATTGACTGCCCGAAAAATTTATAAAATCTGATAAAATTAAAATGTATTTTTTCTATAATTAGCCTTCTCACAGAAAAAAAACAAGAACCACTGTAGCATACAGCGATTGTAGCAGTATGCAGCGTTCCCAGTCCGCTGCATGCAGTCCTCTCTTTTTTTTGGTTTTTCGCCATCATGTGTCGGACTGGGGCATTGCAGGCCCCCAGTCCGCTGCTTTCCATGTGCAGCGCCTCCTGAGCACGGTTTTCGGGAACCCAGTGGCTAAATCTGTATAAATATTACGACGGAGGCTAATCTTTTTAAAAAAAATTTGGCAAGCTTGTAAAAATTTCGTAAAACAACGGCATAGCCAGGTGTGGAAAACTGTTGGTCGATTTTTATAAAATCGTTAGACTTTTATGGACTTATATGTAAATATTAGTACTAATCATGTAAAATATCATAGGACTAGGCTGCCTTCGCAGTGCGCAGGATGTAAAATATCAGGTTGAAATTCTTTTTCTTTTGTGAGACACAAAAAGAAAAAAAAAATCCTTGTATTAAAAAACACTCCACGCACTTTTAGACTACTTGGCCATCAACCAAAGGCACTTCCCTTCTCAAACGGTGTACTATGTCCAGTACTCCGGTCACAAATAAAATGTGGTTCAAACTTGGATACGATCAAAAACACAACTTTGATATGATAAAATCGTAATATTATGAATATATTTTTTAAGAAAAATCTACATATATGATTTAAATGTATCCAATTTAAATATTTAAAAATATATTAATAATCAAAATTTAAAAAGTTAACTATATTTATATCTAAAATAACATTTATTTGTATAGCTAAATCTCACGAAGAAAAAAAAATACGAAAAACCTATCTAGGTACAGCATAAAACGGGGGAAATATGAGATCGACGGTGGATGGCCCATCCTTCCCAAGGTGCACTGTGGAATGACTAAAAAAAATACTATACAGCAGTAAATATCACACACAAAAATAATAAAGAATTAATCCGAGCTCTGACGAGTCCAAGTCCGATGATGCAACCGTTGAAAACTTTAGCTTACCTGACCAACTGAGCGACTGAGCCTTGAGCAGTAGAAATGTCCATTTCTTTACGCATCAGTACGCATTTCCCAGACTTAAAAATGTCTTTAAAATCTCATTTCTGGGTGTGTGGCATCAGAGTTCAGAGGGAGGCGATGCAGAGGAGAGAGCAGAGTTGCACACACAGGCCAGTGGACTGGTGCCTCCTCTCCCCTGCATCATGTTCGCAGCTGGGCAGCGACAGGGGTGGGGCCCACATGCAGGCCCTGACATGACATGCACTGGATGGAAGTGTGCGTGTCCCCTGCCTGCCTCGAGATCTCTGCCATAGTGCCACGCCAATTCTCTTTTTATTTGTTTTCTGCGATCCATCGACCGGCTAGGTAAACGATGATTTCGATCCATCAATGAGTTTGTCGGGAAAAAAAAGATCCATCAACGAGTAGTGATCTAGACCGGCCAGTAGAGTACGAGCATACTTCCGTACAGGGTTCTAAATCTCGTCAAATTTCGGCGAAATTTCAAACTACTCCGAAATCTAAAGTACCGGTCAAAAAAAATTAAAAATTTAACATTGCTACAGTAAACCGAAATTTTGCGTTTTTTTAATACCGTTTTGGCAATTTTAAGACCGGATTTGGTCCAATAACCCTTAGGAAAGTCATCTCCTATGAAAATTTGTTGAAAAATCGAATTTTTTAGATATTTTAAAATTTTGATAGAAACACTCTCAAATTTTTATAAAATTGTACAAGCTTGATAATGAGTTGAAAATTTTATGGTACTATATCCAGTAGTTTAGTCACAAATAAAAAATTTCAAAATAATTTAACTTCATTTGATATCTTTAAAAAATCAAAAACAGAATAAACATAATTGGGACAGTTATATTGTCAGAATTTTATAAATTTTCTTGAGTGTGATTATGATCTAAAATTTTTTGTGAGAGATTAATAATTTTATCAGTAACATTATATCAATTTTTTTAAAAAAATCAACTTTTTTTGTTTGGTCAATCAAATCTATATAAGCATTGAACTTCGTTTGTTATATTATATTTCAAAAATCAAAAAGAAAAGAACATAAATGGCACTGTGCCTTGTAAGAATTTTATAAATTCACTGGAGTGTGATCATTATTCAAAATTTTTATGAGATATTAAGAACTTCCTTATCACCATTCTGAATTTTTTTAAAAACAATTAAACTTTTTTTTATTGCTAAAGCATATCTATGTATTGATCATCACACTTTTATCAGGATGTAGCACTGTCTGAATTTTTAAACATTATTTGAGAATGATCATCATCTAAAAATTTTAAATAAATATTTATGTTAAATCAGGACCATCCACAAAAAAAATTTTAAAATTTTTAACATGGGTTAGATAATTTTTCATTTTGTTCAAGTTTGCCGGTCAGCATTTTAACAGGGCAGTAGTACTGTTCGAATTTTTAAAAATTCATACAATTTGATCATTTTCTGAAAATTTTATGAGAGCATTAAAGATACATCATAACCATGCAAAAAAAAATTCAAATGTTTATAACGTGGTTTGAACCATTTTGCATTCGGTTCAAAATTGCCGGTCAGCGTTTTATCAGGACAGTAGCAATGTTTGAATTTTTAAAAATTTCACAGACTTCAGAATAATCTGAAATTTTTATGAAAATATCATCAATATGTCAGATCAGCGTTTTATCAGGACAGTAGCAATTTTTGAATTTTCGAAAAAGCTATGGCCGGCTGGAACAAACTTTTTATTGGAATTGCTAGAAGCAGAAAGGAAAAAAAATAAACGAAACAATATCACATACTACTGCTAATATAAAATCTAAGTACTCCCGTAAAAACCAGTAAGGGACCCACCCCGTGTTCTGTACTGTTGTTCGTCTACAGTAGTGCAGGGGTCCCCGATGGCAGTGCAGGCGGGCCCACCCATTTGACTTGCGAAAAGCAAAAGAAGGGAGAGTAGACTGTGACTCTGAGAGAGCGAGAAAGAAGAAGAAGAAGAGACAGTAAGACCGTGTGAGAGAGAGAGAGAGAGAGAGAGAGAGGAGATTCGCGCTACGAGGGCATCATTCAAATCCGAGCATTTGCAAGTTTGCAACACACGGCGTCGAGCCGTAGGGAGAGAGAAAAGAAAGAAGAAAGAGACACGGTGTTTACAGCGGCGCGTGTCTGCTTGTTGCCTTGCGGCGGGGTGGAGTATTGTACTCTACCAGTCTAGCTAGCCAGGGCATGCCATGCCATGCCTGCTTCCGCTTTTGCTTTACAAAGGTCAGCCATTGATTCCACTCTCTCTCTCTCTCCTCCTCCTCCTCCTCTCTTGCCTTTGACATGCATGGCACCCTCTGTATTGGCACGTACAGTAAGTACTTCGTGCGTGCGCATCAGAGAGATAATTCTTTTCGCTCTTTTTCTTTTTCGTTTTTAGTAGTCCCGCTCGCTGCCTCTGTTTACTCGAATGCTTTGCTTTTAGGGTCTTTGGGCATGCGCCTCGCCAGCTTCTCTCTCTTGCTCGTGGTGGAGTATTTGTTTTTTCGGTTGATACTGTTGCTCGTCTCGTGTTGCCTACCTGGGTTAGCACTTAGCAAGCCTACGCACTTCTTTCTTTCTCTACACACTTTTTTTCTAAAAAAAAATCTACCTCGTAAGAATGAATTTATAAAATTACCACCGTCCTCAACTACGAAAACAACAGCAGTCGACACGTGTTACCTAACGCACTCTCATAACTCAGCACCTCGTCGATGAGCTCGGCAGCAGATGTCATGGACAGATAGCTCGATAGGTCTTACGAAGCAGCCATGCTTCGGTAGGCTACCAAATGTGATTAATTACATATGGGAATAGTTAAATAAGTGATTAATTAAGTAATTAATTAATTACATAAGTGATTAAATGGACATGATGCAAGCAATGGTAGCTCGGCAGGCCAGTGAATGCGACGCCAAGCAAGGGGAGCTTAGTAGGCTAGTGGGTGGTCGTTGCCACGCTGCCATCTCCTGCCACGGTACGAAAGTGCGACAAGTGATACGTGTTACTTACCGTTTCTTCTGCAGTCAGAGATGGAGTTAATTTTGTAAATTCGTGAGACCAGTTTTTTTTTAAAATAAAAAAGAGAAGAAAAGAAGAAAGACTTCAGCGCTTAGCAAGCGTGCGTGCGATGCTGGTGGTTTTGTAGCTTTAGACTTCGTATAGATCTAGCTAGATTCCCCTTTTTGTGTTCGCATATCTGCTTAAGCCGGCCCCTGCGTAGAACACACGAAAGTCATTTTTTAAGTTTTCGGATAACATAGTTGCACAGTTTGTATATCATGTCTAAAAATGCTATATTCACTAAATTCTTGATTCCTGTAATCTCTTTTGCCTTTTGCCCGAATGTTTTTGTCGCACACATTTTTATGCTATACTATGGCTGGTTTTAGTTTCATTCTTGCTCGCAGAAAAGTTGATCTTTAATTCTTTCGGAATTTTTGAATCACCCAATTATAGTCGGTACTTCTTTATACAAGTTATATAACTTGGACGAGTTCTCGGTTCAATCCCGACCCACGCAAGGGTGAAAACTGAAAACACCCCTATTTCAAATGAAGAGAGAGAGAGAAAGAACTACGGTCCAGCTGCTGCTTGCATTGTTGCTCGTTGAGTTGAGTAGCATGTTCATGAGGATATGATATCTCTGTTGGTTACTATTTATTTAACTTATATCCCAACCGGTTATTACCCTCTGTCGAAAACCGGTAGTATGGGATATAAACTTTGTCTCAAAATTTATCCTTAAGATAAGCCGGGTATGTAGCCCATGAAAGCGGTGTTGATTTATTTCTAAATTAATCCTCAGCGCCAGATGAGAGACCGCCCACGTCTGGGAGCAAAAGTCTCTCGCCGACAACAACCGCACCAAGAAATCTCGGCCAACCGCGACAGGATATGTGCCACTGACAGCAACCGCCAATAAATGCGCTATCTCTAGAACCCGTGGATGTCTTCTTACGTGGAGAGGCGAGGTCGGATATCCGAATCCGAACAGACAGTTCTACATCAATTCTAAATTATGATAGTGCATATAGTTAAAATAACGATGAATCATAACCAAATTATGATTCATAATATAAATTAAAGTAACAAAGTACGGGCTTATAGCCAAGGGTCACATGACCTTCAAGTCTTACAGGCAGCGAATACAGGAATAAGATAAACTTTGGATGAAATGACCCATCAATTTACCCACGTGCAATCGATTGGGAAAACGTGCCTAATACTCCGGATATCCTTTGTCGAAGCCACACACACGCAGAAGACATAATCCTACTCGGCATTGTTATAGACTTACGAGATTTGTTTGAGTGTAGCACGTGAATACATAGGGTACTCCGCAAGACTTGAGAATAATGCAATTATATTGATGCAAGACTTAACAATGAAAGCATATTAGGTGTCTTATGTGTAAAGCCACATTTTAAATTTCAAACAGGCCATAGTTTTTCAAAAGCAATCATTTGACAGACTAGTTGCAATAATTGAAACTTAATATTTTTCTAGTGAAGATTCAAGCTACCAACAACAGTATTAAGGCTCTATCTACCAAGGTTCAACAAATGAGGTTCTATATCCACCTAATTGGCTCTAGCTGCCTGAATAAATCTCCTAAGATTTCTAAATACCCATGTATTCCCAAAAGATCATTTTGAAATAAATCCATAAATCTACATGGTCATCTCGTATCGTCAAGCTATTTACACACTTCCTTAAATGTGCGACTAAGAGATCACGTGCGCCAACCTAACCTAAATCTGCCCACTAAGATTTCACCACTGAAGAGTTCTAGCTGCCCAGTTAGAATCCCCTCTTGCGCAATGTGGAAATAAAATGTCTCAATTTGACACCCACATTCATCTAACCGGTGAAATCAAAGCTAGGCCACTGCAAAATTAATTATATAGGTCGTACCCACTTGAATTTGTGGTTATATTGTATAGCTCAGTTTGGATAGACACGGCGTTGGTCCTTAAATGACTCAGACGAAACTCACATTACAAGCACTACAACAGACAGGACTATATTAGACTCCTCATCACAACCGGTTTTCAAAAACTACGTGTGTTGAATATAATCACAGACAATGTTGAATATAATCACAGACAGTTTTGGAAAAAACATTTTGAAACTTTTTATAAGAGTTCCCCTTGGACTTAGACCATCAGTAAAAATTACTCAGACGAAACTCACATTACAAGCACTACAACAGACAGGACTATATTAGACTCCTCATCACAACCGGTTTTCAAAAACTACGTGTGTTGAATATAATCACAGACAATGTTGAATATAATCACAGACAGTTTTGGAAAAAACATTTTGAAACTTTTTATAAGAGTTCCCCTTGGACTTAGACCATCAGTAAAAATTTCAAATTAATATCTTTTGTTATTAATTTATAAAAATTCTGACATTCTGATTCTTAGATTTTCAGAAATTCTGTTTTTGAATTTTTATAATTATCAAAACCATTTTTATTTCTTGATATTTTTATTGTATATGTATTTATCTATCCAGAATATAATATTAAATTTTTATCTTGAGATATAGTCGGATTAGTTTTATTTAAGTCTGACAATATTACTATTGCTAGTCAAGAAACATTAATTGGACTTTTGTTGCACATTATGATTACATGGCTTTTAAAAATTCAGAGGTTGGATTCTAGAGATCTCTCAAGATCATGTAGGGATTTTTAAACATTTTATTAATGTAAGTTTTTATTATTGTTATTCATCTATTACTTATAAAGATTTTTCCATTAGAGCAAAATCAAGGAAAATCCATAATAATTCAGAAAATGCAGAAAAAGCATTAATAAATATAAAAATATATAAAATTTAATTTATTACTTTATTTTAATTTTTAGATGTTACAACCTCGACACTTGCTTGAGGTTGATCAAGTATCTAATGGCTCAACTTGAATGGACACACTTGAATTTTCTCAATAACTCACAAAATGTTAATTAAATGCACTAGAGATGACGAGAGACTTGCGAGGTCTGACAATTATGCAATGAATGTCTAAGAGAGTACCCTTGCTGCAGGTGGGGGTGTATTTATAGCCCCCACCAACAAATGTAGCTGTTACCACCTAATTCCTGAAAAATTCAGGAAAGTCGGCACTACCGCCCATGTAGGACCGGTAGTGCCGACCTTAGGCTCAACGGTCGCCTGTAGGATTTAATGCTGACAGAAACTAGCCATTGTTACAGTACCTCTCGGCACTACCGCTCATGTAGGACCAATAGTGCTGGCCATAAGCACCTTCAATGGTGCATTTTCACCCTTTTCTGGAAAAGGACTATTGTTCAATTTGGGTCAGTACTACCGCACCTGCGATAGTACCACTCCCAGATAGGCAGTAGTGCCGGCCAGATAAAACCAAGAAAATGCACCATTCTGAAAAATATCTACCGACCAATAGGGCCGGTACTACCGCACCCTAAGTAGGTTGGTAGTGCCAGCGTGAGCGAATCCCAAAGATAGCATTCTGTAAAATAGCTATCGGTCTCTGAAGCCGGTAGTACCGCACCTCCAGCAGTACCTGTCGGGACCCGAATATGCAAATCCGGACCCTATGTGTATTCAACACTAGTCCAAGATCACGCTAGTGCACATAGGCTCAACATAGATGAATATCACAATCATACACAGCGGAAACATAACAAAAGATATCATATATTAAATAAGACATAATTGAATGACCTTATGGTCAACCTTACACTCATTAAGCCTCGATGGCTCTCAAGCAAAGTAAATAAACAGCAGCGAAATAAAGAACGTCGGTGAATCCCATCAACATGTCACAGGCATCTGACAAGGTTCAACTCCTAGATAATCGTCTTCTCAAGGAACTCCATCTCTTTCGAAGGTGTATACTTCTTCTCAACTGATGATTTGTTTGTATGCAAGGGTGAGTACATAAAGCACTTAACAAGTTGTGCATAGAATGCAAGTCTAATATACTATATGCATGACTTATTCCAAAGGAATAGCTAACATGATTAATTTGCAATAAAGCAACATTTATGAAAGAATAGCATAGATAGATTGTAAAGACAGTAAAAAAAATAATAACAATAAGTAATTTCCCAGTTATTTCCCAAATAAACCAACTCAATCCTTAAATCAAATTCCAAACGTCCATAGGCATAAGCCTCCATCCCCAATTCATTTTAATAAAATCTAACCCTTGACTATAATCACTGAGCAATGTTCAATACCGCGAGAACAGCTATTCGAATAGGTTTTACACTCTGCAGAGGTTATGCACTTTACTCACACGACATGATCATCTCTTGTTGCTAAGCTATTGACACACTTTCTTTGGAATGTCGGCAGAGAGATCATGACAAAGCCTTTACAATGCTCTGTCTAAACCCAGTACTACTCGCTAAGGTTTCAACACTGGTGGGACTGGTTACCACATCCAAGGCCCCCCTCTTGCGCCATGTGAGCCACCTTGTGCTAGAACTGGTTACCACTACCCGGGTCTCACACCACCACTGGTAGTACCAAAGCTTAGACATAACAAATTAATCAGCTAGGTCCATCCCATTTCAGACATGTGGTTGCATGATTGACTCAGTTCAAATTCTTGCGAGGTTAAATCCTTAATTGACCATGGCAAGACTAACCAAAAATCACCCTAACCATAACCATCAAATGTCATAAAAAGCAATGCGACCGCCCAAGTGCCACATTGGCCCACCATATATCCTTGCCACTTGCCTCAGTCTAAATTATTTTACCACCCCGGTTGATTACCATGCACCACGTGCCATCAACAACATCAATAATATTGTGTGATAACACCTGACACACAATTTTATAAACACGTTCCATAATTCATTAAGCAAGATTAACCTTTATTCATAAAATGATGACTCGTTGCATGGCTAAGCATTCTACATGCGTTCTAGCTATCCCACATTGGTATTTATAGCTACCAACTATTATGGAACCATTCTAGGGTGGCAAATAAAATACGACATACAACATGGTAAGGTGGATATATCATAATTGGATGAATAACTATACCCAATATAATTGAAACAAGCAATAATTAAATTAATATGCAATACGTTTAAAACAATATAAATTTTAAAACATGGGTTCAACATGATCAAAGCACAACTTGCCTTCAACGAGCTCTGAATCTTGCTTTGGACCTTATTCTTGGCTTGGCTCCTCGCTCACGATTACTTTGGGTACTTCAACGTCTACGTGAAACAAGCGTACAAGCAATAAATACCAAAAAATGAGAGCAAAATTAACTCTAAAAATTAAATAAAATTCATCATTAAATAGAGCTCGATTTTACAAATTTGTAGAAACTGGAATCACCTCAATCAGAGATCGTATGAGAGAGAACGAGCCTCTGAAAGATTTGAAAATAAATAAAACACAAAAAATCAGAAATTCGTATTTAACAGAATTACTTTTCTACTGAGAATTCGATTTGTTGCGCAATGCTGATGTCAGTTAGGATTCCCCGTAGACCAAGTCCACCGAACCGGACTAGGGCTGACGTGGCACGGAGGGTGACATAGCGCTGACGCGGGCAGACTCATCAACGCTGACGCAGGCAACTCGACTGACGGGGCGCTGACGTGGACGCTGACGTGGGCTAGCCTCATGTCACGCATTTGGCGGCATGACCAGATCGGATGGCAGGGGATAGTGGCTGTGACCGGCTGTGACGTAGCGGGATCTGGAGCGCACGCGGGCGATCGGACGGGCAGGGTTTGGCGAAGCAGGTCAACGGCGAGGCAATGGCACAAACTCGACGGGCGCAAGGAAGACGACACGGCAAGCGGCAGAACTGGGCCGGATCGGACGCGGGCTGGTGCGGATCTGGAAGATGGCGACGCGAGCAATACGTAGAGGCGAACAGAGACGGCGGAGATGCACCAGAGTGATCAAACGATGGCGAAGAATGGCTTTAGGCGGCGGAGGAACTTCGGTGAGGAAGATCTCGGCGACGGCAGCGTCTCGGACGATGAGAGATGAGGCGACGGGTGCGGCGCAACGAGGTGAACCTCAGACGGGGGTCCTCGGGGCCTTAAATAGCCTCGGGAGGTGGGTATGGCCCGGACTCCGAGATGGTGGCACAGACGCGGCGACTACGCGGGGGCGGTAGCGGCGGCGCGATCCAAGCCGCACACGTGTCGCCCATCCGACAGATCACGCGGCCCAAGCCTGTTGGGCCGAAAGCGACTGGCGAACACAGGCCGGGCGCAAGCAGAGCGGGCCGAGGAAAAGAAATAGGAACCGGGCTGGGGAAATTCGGACCAAAAGGATTTTTGAAAATAAAAACATTTTCCAATTAAGAAAAATTCCAGAATTTTGAATAAAAGCAAATAAATTCATATAAATAGCAAATAAATTCATAAAAGTCTCCAAAAATACAGAAAAATTCCTTGAAGCACAATGAACCCATCTAAATCTAGAAATATTTTGTTTGATGAATAGTTTAGTAAAAATAAATCTTTTTATTAATAGAAAATTCAAATTAAGCTTTGATTAATCTAGGAAAAATGCAAATGGTTCACTTTCAAATTCAAACATTCTAGTACTCAAATTTTGGGATGTTACAGTACTGCCCCCAAAAGGTCGGTAGTGCTGACCAGGCAAAGCTTCAAAAGACAACCTTCTTTGTTGAATAACTACCGGCCCCTTGAGCCGGTACTAACACCCTTGCACAGTATCGCTCCTTGTTGGTCAGTAGTGCTGATAATACAGTTTTTCAGAGAAATGCACATGACTAAAGTATGAGCATGAATTTTAGTCATTAACACAAAATTAACTTCAAGCTACTAGCCAAAGGTCCCTCTTAATAGTACGACTCTTATACTAGCAACCCAATCTTTTCTCCAAACACCTAGATCGATAAAAAGCTAGAAAAGGGTCCTTACAAATTATACCTTTGCGTTTGCTCAATGTTCCAATTTCCTTATAGCTCAATAATTTCATCTCTTCATATATAGGGCCAACCTATTTTTTATATCCTCTAGAAAAAATTGTTAGTCCTTAAAACATGATTGTCATTAATTACCAAAACCAAACACGAAATTTGGGGCCTAGTTGCTTCAATCTCCCCTTTTTGGTAATTGATGACAACCTTATCAAATACATGAAAATTGAATATGTTTAAAGTATACATCAAGTCAAGCAAGCTGTATACTTTAGGATTTTGCTTTTAAAAACATTTCACTTCTTTTGGAAGAAGATGATTGAATTTGGAATTAAAATGCCATAAAAGCCACAATGTATAGTTGAAACTCCCTCTAAATATGTGCATGAATGTATAAATGAGAGTTTGCATATATTTTGAGGAAATTGGAAAGTTTGGATGGATCCGAGAAAACAAGATAAATATAACAATATGCATACGCAATAAGCATAGGATCCTATATGACAAAATAGGAAACAAAGTAATAAGACAATTAAGCATTTAACATTACAAACATCCAGCACAAGCAAAACACATATAGAGGTTCAATTAGCTTACAAGTGATATATAAAACTATTACAAAGCTAATCCTCAAACTTCGCTACTTTGCTTCTTCTTCTTCCACTTTACTTCGCTTCGCTTCCCCCTTCTTCTACTTCTCCCCGTTTGGCATCAAGTACCAGAAGAGGGGTCTTCACGATATGCCTAGGAGGGTGGAGGAGTACCATGACCGCGTCCACGACCACGGCCAAAGCGACGAAAGAGAACTGGCACTAGCTCATCACGTAGAAGATCCATAGTTGCTCTAATAGTGTTCAAGTGCTCTCGAACTTCATCTACCATGGCACGAGTCTGGAGCTGAAAATGATGCTCTTGGTCCAGCATACTCATGATGCCAGAGATGAGTAAGGTGAACTGAGCCATCATGTTCATGCGAAGTGTATCCAAACTTGCCAAGAAGGTGTCCTGAGGTACGTGTTGGGCCTAAGGTGGATCCTGAGGGTCGTCCCAGGGCTACTAGTGCTGGTGCTAAGCTAGATGTCCAATTACTTGAGGAGGAGGAGCTTCACAAGGCTTGTACTACTTATGTGTGTATCTGCATCCTCCCTTGTAGCCAGTCTTCCTGAGAATGAGCTTCATGATGTAAGGAGCAAAATATATTGTTTTTCCTGGCTCACGGGCCGAAGAGGCCATATCCCTCATCATGAAGTCAACCACATCGAACTTTTGCCTATGCATCACCTTGCTCATGATGTTCCATGAATATCCACGAATGTCATCAAAGTTACCACTTTTGAGGTGAATGGTAACTCTAATGATTCTTTTTACTAGACTGGCCTAAGGAAGAAGCCCTGCCAATTTTCCTGGCCTCCTCACATTAGCAGCAAGATCATAAAACTCAAGTTACTGAGAGACTCCAAGAGGCTTGTCACTGTGTATCCTGGGATATCCACTATGGAAGATGCCCAAAGCCTACTCAAACTCATCCTTAGTAGCAGTGTAGACCTTGGCTCTGAACATCTAGGTGATGGAGTCATATTTGTCAGAGATGTGGACTGTGGCATAAAACTGTCGTATCATATCCTTCTTGAAGTCTTTGTCAAAGTATATCTCATGAAAAACCTTCTTTTGAAAGAGTGCAAAAGAACTTCTCAGATGTTGTTCTGGGAAGGCAATATTGATTGGCTCCTCTCAGGGAATAGTACTTGTCTCCTTTGATTTCCCTTAAGTCCTCCTGAGGGTCAATGCCAGGCAATGTTTCCTCTTCCTCAGACTCTTCTTCCTCATCCACATCCATACCATAATCTTCAACATCCTCTTCTTCCTCACTCGACTCATGAGCAGGTCCTTTGCCTTTGTCTGCATGCGAGCTGCTTCCTCCCAACTCTTGCTGCATTATCTTCCTTATTTCCTCATCTCTAGCAGCAATCGTATAGGAGTTCTCGCTGTCACTCCTGCTGTTGGACCGAGGAGTGGGAATCCCAACACTTCTCATAGATTTCCTAACAGTGCCTTCACCACGATCCTTGGGCTTGGAACGATTCTTTACCCTTGGCATGATTTCTAGATGACAAGGATAATAGAATAAATAAGCAAGGGAACTAGGAACTCAAATTTAGAATTTAATGAAAATGTAGCAAGTTGTGCTATTGTTGGCAGCAAAGTTGTTACTGCCGCCTATGATGGATCGATAGTGATGCTCCTGGGTGGTACTACCACACTAGCAGGGCCGGTAATGCCGCACCAAGTCAGTAGTACCACTGTACCACAGCTGTATTGTCAGGTTCGTCGAGGAACCACAACCACTAAGTATGAAAGCTCTATTTTTTATTAGATTGGGCACTAGAATTGCATAGAATGACTTCATAGGTCACCGACTTACTCATTTAAACTAGAGATTTCACTTAAATACAACATGCATTTGCTACATTTGCACCAAACCCTAAAATCAAAAATTGAGACCTAGGGCAAGAAGTGAATGGATAGAAAGCTCAACAATGATGAGAGATGAGTACCTTGAGAAGATTGAGAGCACTTGAGCAAGATAAGATCCTTGGAATGGAGAGGAGATTTGAGGATTTTTGGAAGAGAGAGAGAGCTTGAGAGCAAACTTGCTTTGATGGGGTTGAAGCAAAGAGGGAGTAGGGAGTACGATGTAACCGGCCAAGGAAGTAAGTGAGACAGAAACCTCTGGTCACGCAGAAAACTGCTCAAAACAGTCCCCACTCGACAATTGCGGCACTACCGCTTCCTGGGGACGTAGTGCCAACCATGGGCGGTACTACTGGGCTTAACGCACTGGTAGTGCCAACCCTGACCTGAGCAGACTGAAACTTTTAGGGACAAGGTTGTGAAATAGCTCTAATGTATTCAAGACTTAGTGAAATACATATATGAGCTCATTTCCAACATATCACAAAATTAAAAAACCACATGGTTAACATAATTTGTACAAAGATAGTTTTTGAAAGGATTATTTTTCACTTTTTGAGAAATCAACACTCATTTTAAAGAGAAAATGAATCCAATTTTCTTGTTTGAGTTTTAAATACTAGTAGTAGACTAGAAACATATGAAGCTCTAGTTCCACAAGCCATAACTCAATGTGCATTATTTAGGTCAATATAGACAAAATTTTAGGTTTGGTTGAAAATCTAAATGGAGTATTTTTAAAACACCTTTTTGCTTTTGTAACAAGATATAGAGAAGGTTATACCAAAGAATACTTATTAGATGAGATTTATATATATATATATATATTTTGAAGATGAAGGAATTTCAAAAAGAATTTTGCAAAAGCTTCAAGATAACATACTTTTAACAAATTTGACCTAGTTAAGTCTATTGGCTATCTTTTTGAAACAATAGTAGCACTTATTTGATATATTCACATTTTGGTGATGTAGTATACGTATGCATTGTATAATACTCCCCCTTAATGTGTTGCCCAAAAAGAAATTCAAGAATCAATTAAATGCAAATAACACCAAATGAATATGCAACCATGATGCAAATGTTCAAGCAATATTTGAGATATCTATGACATTTAATTCATTCCTCAATTTGCAAAAGCGGGCTTTATCTAGAGGCTTGGTGAGGATATCCGCTAATTGATCTTCGGTTCTTATGTGGCTAATGACTATATCACCTTTGCTCCATGATCTCTTAAGAAATGATGGCGGATATCTATGTGCCTAGTTCTTGAGTGTTGGACCGGGTTATTGGTTATTTTGACCGCGCTTTCATTATCACATAGAAGAGGCACACTTTTAAAATTTATTCCATAATCCATCAAAGTTTGCCTCATCCATAACAATTGAGTGCAACAATTACCGGCAGATATATATTCGGCTTCAGCGGTGAATAAGGCAACATAATTTTGTTTTTTAGAAAACCATGAAACAAGAGATCTACCTAGGAATTGATAACTTCCCGATGTGCTCTTTCTATCCACTTTGCAACCCTCATCATCCGAATCCGAATATCTAATTAAATCAAATTTAGCACCTTTAGTATATCACAAGCCTATATTTGAGGAATGCTTAAAATATCTTAGAATTCTTTTAACGACCACTAAGTGGGACTCTTTAGGTGAAGCTTAAAAATATGCACACATGCAAACACTAAACATGATATCGGGCCTAGTTGTGGTAAGATAAAACAAACTACCAATCATAGAACGATAAAGCTTTAAATCTACTGGTTTACCTCCCTCATTTGAGGTCTAGATGCCCGTTGGATGCTATAGGAATCTTGATGGGTTTTGCGTCCTCCATGCCAAATCTTTTGAGTAAAGCCTTCACGTATTTGGTTTAGCTCACGAAGGTTCCATCCTTGAGTTGTTTGATTTGGAGACCAAGAAAATAGCTCAATTATCTAATCATGGACATCTCAAATTCCGTAGACATCATATTACCAAATTCTTTGCAAAATTCTTTGTTAGTAGAACCAAATATGATATCATCAACATAAATTTGACATACAAAGAATTCTCCATCAATTATTTTAGTGAATAGTGTTGTAACAACCTTCCCAAATTTGAATCCTTTTGAGAGTAGAAAGTCTCTAAGATGTTCATACCATACTCTAGGAGCTTGTTTGAGTCCATATAGCGCCTTAGAGAGCTTATACACTTGATTAGGATTTTTAGGATTTTCAAAACCGAGAGGTTGTTCTACAAATACCAACTCGGATATTTTTCCATTTAGAAAAGCACACTTCACACTCATTTGAAATAATTTGATATTGAAACAAGATGCAAAAGCAAGCAAGATATGAATGGCCTCCAATCTAGCCACGAGTGCAAAAGTTTCACCAAAATCTAAACCTTCGATTTGGGTGAAACCTTGTGCCACCAATCTTTCTTTGTTTCTTACCACTATACCGTTTTCATCTTGTTTGTTCTGAAAGATCCATTTTGTGCCAATGACGTTGTGATCCTTGAGCATTTCAACTAGAGTCCAAACATCATTCGAAGAGAAGTTATTAAGTTCTTCATGCATCGAATTCACCCAATCCAGGATTATCTAAAGCTTCATCTACATGAGAGGGTTCAAAAGAAGATACAAAAGAGTAATATTCACAAAATGAAGCAACACGAGATCGAGTTTGAACACCCTTACTAACATCACCCAATATTTGATCTATTGTATAATCTTTTGAGATTGCATGGTGGATCCTTAGATGTATGGTTTGGAGTTGTTGATCATCCTCTTTTTCTTTCACTTCAATTGGTTGAGCTTGACTTGGCATTGCGGAAGTAGAAGGCTCAACTTGAGTGGATGAGGGTTGATCTTCTTGGTCCTCCTTTGGCTTGATGTCTCCAAGAGTCATATTATTCATTGCTTGTCTCAAGCCTTCGTCACCTACATCATCCAAATTTTCTTGCTCTTCTTGAGAGCCATTAGTTTCATCAAATTCCACATAACACGTTTCTTCAACTAAACCCTTTGTTTGGTTGAAGACACGGTATGCTTTGCTATTAGAAGAATAACCAAGCAAAAATCCAACATCACAATGATTTTGAAAATTCGAAAGCCGAAAACCCTTTTTCAAAATATAACAGTTGCAACCAAAGACACGAAAATAGGAGATGTTCGGTCTTCTTTAAATGAGGAGCTCATAAGAAGTCTTTTTCAAAAGGCGATGCAAATAAAGACATTTTGTTGCATGGCAAGCGGTATTGATAACTTTCGCCTAAAAATTATCGGAACTACCATATTCATCTAGAATTGTCCTTGCCATTTCAATCATTGTTCGATTTTTCCTTTCTACAAATCCATTTTGCTCCGGAGTGTAGGTAGCGGAAAGCTCATGCTTTATTCCAAGTTCATCACAATAATTTTTTATTCTTGTATTTTTGAACTCAGAACCATTTCACTACGAATTTTCTTTAATTTGAAATCAAATCCATTTTGAGCCCTTTTTGCAAAACTTTCAAAAATACCGAAGGCTTTGATTTGTTATCTAAGAAGAAAATCCAAGTATATCTTGAGTAACCATCTACAATGACTAAACAATAAGAATTTCCCCCGATGCTCTTATATGTTGTTGGGCCAAACAAATCCATATGTAAGAGCTCTAATGGCCTAGATGTGGACATGATACTCTTGGAAGGATGAGAACTAGCAACTTGCTTACCGGCTTGGCAAGCACTACATAAATTATTTTTCTCAAACTTCATATCTTTCAAGCCCACAACTAAATCATGCTTAAAAAGCTTTTTAGGTTGAATCATCCCGACATGAGTTAGCCTTCTATGCCATAACCAACCTAAAGAGGTTTTCGCAATTACACAAGTTTGAAGGCATGACTCATTAGAGGTGAAGTCAACTAAATAAAGATTTCCAAATCTAAAGCCTTTGAACACCAAGGAGTTGTCATTTTTTAGAGATTACAACACCATCTCTAGAAAATGTGCAACTAAGACCGATATTACAAATTTGAGCAATGGATAGCAAGTTAAAATTTAAAGTTTCAACTAATGAAACATTAGAAATAGAAAGGTCGTTAGAGATAGCAATTTTACCTAATCCTATTACTTTTTCCTTGCTATTATCACCAAATGTGATCTTGTCTTGTTGACCACTCCCAACTTCAAATGTGGTGAACATCTTTCGGTCTCCGGTCATGTGTTGAGTGCAACCGCTATCTAATACCTAATGTTGTCTACCGGTTTTGTAGTTCACCAACAAAAGAAGAATCAAATCTTTTTAGGTACCTAAATTTGTTTGGATCCTTGAAGGTTAGTAACCAAGGTTTTAGGCACCCAAATGGCATTCTTTTTGCGACCAAGTATAGGCGTGCCTACAAATTTAGCAACTACTCTACCATTGCTACTTTTTGTAAGAACATAGCATGAATCATAAACATTATTATTAGGAGCTTTTCCTAATGGACAATCATTTTATATATGTCCCACATCGTGGCACTTATAGAAAAGCTTCCCATTAGACTTCACAAACCTTGGAGCCTTACGGCTCACTTTCTTACCCTTCTTGGGAACGAACCCAAGGCCTTTCTTGTTGTAGGAGTATCGTTAATCACTTAGAATTTTGTCAAGGGCTTGGCCACTTGCTCCTTGAGCTCAACATTCTTAATAATTAAATTATTGTTATCATGAGTAGTAATAGAACTTGAGCTAGAAGGCATGATAAGCAAGTCATCACATGAAGTTGCTATGCCAGTTTTTAATATATTGCAAGAAGAATCATTTACTCTAAGTATAGCAGCAATGATATCACAAGAAATGCCTACATCTACCAAGGACTTTGAATGATCCTTGAGGAGAGTCTCATGAGCTTCCTTTAGCTCCTCATAAGAGTCTTTGAGAGAAAAAAAAATCTTTTCTTAAAGTTTTATACTTTGACTTCTCCTTGACAAGGTACTCATTTAAGTCCTCATGCATGTCGATAAGCTCATCATAGGAGGGCTCATCATCATCATTGGATTTTACCTTATCTCCTATTACCATAAGACAAAAAGGAGTGACAAATGGCGATGCAGTTTCCTTTATGGTGACTCAAGCGAGTCCCTTCTTCTTTGAAGGGGTGCCATCATCGGATGAGTCAGAATTCGAATACTCCTCTTCGGAATCCCACTCTCCAATGTGAGCCTCACCCTTGCCATCCTTGTGAAGCTTCTTGAAGAGCTTCTTTCTATGGAATGGCTTCTTCTTGGGTGACTTGGCCATGTCACCCTTCCTCTTGGGGCAATGAGCCCCTTCTCATCGCATTCGTAGCAACATATATTGACGTAGCGGTTGTTGATTGAGTTTTGCCCTTTCTTGAATTTATAAGGGGCGCTTGGGCTTGAGCACTTCTTCATAAATCTCCTTATTCTCCTCACAAGGAGAGCCATCTCCTCTTCGAAGTTATCCTCGAAATCATCAAGCGTATCATCGCTTGACTCCGCCTTGGCCTTGAAAGCGATGTTCTTCTTCTTTGAAGAACTTTTCTCCAAGAGCTCCTCCTTGTCCTTCTTGTAGAGCTCATTGATAATGAGGTTCCCAAGGAGTCTGGTTGGCGTCATCCTTGGCAACTCGGGAGAGTTCAGGAACAATATCACCAACATCTTATCTTTTTTCGGTAGAGCCCTAAGCATCTTATGAACAACATCAAGATCGGTTAGTGACGTCGCAAGGCCTTTGAGCTCATTCACTATGTTATTGAGCCTTGAGTACATCTTATTGATGTTCTCATGGGGTAACATAATGAAACTGTCATACTTGATCCCAAGCATATGCAATTTGAACTCCTTGACCGAGGATGTACCCTCATGGATTTCCGAGAGGGTAATCCAAATCTTATGAGCGGTGTCAAGATTGCTCACTCGATTAAACTCATCTGCGTTCAAGGCTCCAAATAGAGCATTCATAGCTTGAGTATTGAGATGAGAATTTCACTCTTCTTGTTCAACGGTGAGTGTGGGATTTAATCCCGTAGCAAAACCCTCATCTACAATTCTCCATATGCTTGGACTCATGGCCTTAAGATAAAAGGTCATGCATATTTTTCAATACGCATAATTTGTGTCATCAAAGAAAGGTGCTTTGCCTATGAAAGCCCATCGCTAGTCATCCTTTGCACTCTAGGCGGTAAAGCCACAAAAGAGAGTCCAAGCTCTGATACCACTTGTAGGATCAAAGATAACCGACTAGAAGGGGGTGAATATGAGGTTTTTAAAATTCTTTGGCTCTAATTGCAATGGATGATCAAGTAATACTAGAACTAAGAATTTTAACAATTAAAGCCTAAATCGTCTAGGTATCGCTAAGTCCACCAACAAGCTATGTCTAAACAAATTACACAATCCTAGATATATGAGCAAGCACTAAGTACACTAGAAATGTAAATTTACACAATTTAACCCAAAAGAGCAAACCACAAGAGATGAACACAATAATTTTTTCGTGATCTCGGAGACTTACCGATTACCCCTAATCCACATTGAGGAAGCTTGAACGAATCAAGCCGGCTCCTTGCGCAATTGAGCCACCCTCAATTACTAATGGTAGCTCTTCTCCACTCAGGGTAGGTGAGCTCCAACCTTCACAATCCACCGGGTCTTCTCACAAGCTTCTTGAGGAGATCACCGGTTCTCACGTCTCCAAGCTATATAGGAGGCGACAACCTCCATGAGAATAGACATCGACGCTTTCTTGAGGTTGATCAAGTATCTAATGGCTCAACTTGAATGGACACACTTGAATTTTCTCAACAACTCACAAAATGTGAATTAAATGCACTAGAAATGATGAGAGACTTGCGAGGTCTGACAATTATGCAATGAATGTCTAAGAGAGTACCCTTGCTGCAGGTGAGGGTGTATTCATAGCCCCCACCAACAAATGTAGCCGTTACCACCTAATTCCTAAAAAATTCAAGAAAGTCGACACTACCGCCCATGTAGGGCTGGTAGTGCCGGCCATAGGCTCAACAATCGATTGTAACATTTAATACTGAGAGGAACTAGCCATTGCTACAGTACCCCCAACACTACCGTCCATATAGAACCGATAGTGCCGGCCATAAGCACCTAGAATAGTGCATTTTCACCTTTTCTGGAAAAGGACTATCGTTCAATTTGGGTCAGTACTTCCGCACCTGTGACGGTACCGCTCCTAGATAGGCGGTAGTGCCGGCCGGTTAAAACCAAGAAAATACACCATTCTAGAAAACATCTACCGACCACTAGGGCCAGTACTACTGCACCTATGGCAGTACTGCCCTAAGTAGGTCAATAGTGCTGGCATGAGCAAACCCCAAAGATAGCATTCTGTAAAATAGCTACCGGCCCCTAGAGCCGGTACTACCATACCGCTGGCAGTACCGCTCCCAAAAGGTCGGTAGTGCTGACCAGGCAAAGCTTCAAAAGACAGCCTTCTCTATTAAATAACTACCGACCCCTTGAGCCGGTACTGCCGCCCTTGCGGCAGTACTGCTCCTAGATGGTCGGTAGTGCCGACAATACAGTTTTTCAGAGAAATACACATGACTAAAGTATGAACATGAATTTGAGCCATTAACACTAAATAAACTTCTAACTACTAGCCAAAGGTCCCTTTTAATAGTATGGCTCCTATACTAGTAACCCGATCTTTTCTCCAAACACCTAGATTAGCAAAAAGCTAGAAAAGGGTCCTTACAAATTATACCTTTGCGTTAGCTCGATGTTTCAATTTCCTTATAGCTCAACAATTTCATCTATCCATAGGACAAACCTATTTTTCGTATCCTCAAGAAAAAATATTAGTCCTTAAAACATGATTGTCATTAATTATTAAAACCAAAGATGAAATTTTGTGCCTAGATGCTTCAATAGCTTAACATCACCGACGGTTTTTACTAAGAACTGTCTGTGATGTGACTTTCACATAATGTTCGAAAACTGTCTGTGATGTGCTGTTATTATCACTGACACATGATTACAGACGGTTTATAAAAACGTCTGTGATGATGTTTTTGAACAGTGTGATTTGATTTTTTGTACTAGTGAAGGTCTCATGCTCAATCTTCACCCGCCTCAACTTACCATCGTGCTTAGCTGAGCATGCAGATGGGCTTTGTGAAGGTGGCGGACAGGCGCGTGACACAGAGAGGAGGGGGGATAAGAGAGACAGATAGAGGCACTACCTTGAAAAAGGCCATTTGTGGCGGTTCATAACTACCATCAGTGGCGGTTTTTGAACCGCCACAGATTTAGTGCCACTGATAATCGAGGATTATCAGTGGCGGTTCTAGAACCGCCACAGATAACACTATATGTGGCGATTTTTGGCTAGAAAAGCCACTGATATTCGGGTATCAGTGGCGGTTCGAGCCAAAAACCGCCACTGATACTCCAAGTATCAGTGGTGGTTTTTTGATAGAACCGCCACTGATACTCAAATATCAGTAGCGGTTCTATCCCAAAAACCGCCACTGATAATACGACTATTAGTGGCAATCTTTGGATAGAACTGCCACTGATACAACTATCAGTGGCGGTTGTATATAAAACCGCCACTGATAGGCCTAGTATCAGTGGCGGTTTTTTGATAGAACCGTCACTGATATTACATCAGTAGCGGTTTTGGGCCAAAACCGCCGCTGATAATCCCACACACGAAAATAAAACTCTGGCATTTGTGGCTAGCCTCAGGCAGCGCTAGCCATGCCTTTTTATTATGTACATTGTTGTTTCAATTGACATCACTAGTTCAAATGTAAGATTTATTAGCATAATCATTTTAAAAAACTGTCAGATACAAGAGAGATAAAAATAGGATGCTAGGTATAGAAGAATTGGAGATAACAAAAAATAGCTAAGATTCTATCTACTTACTAATCACTTGAAGGTTTTTATGCAACTCTCTGGCAACTTCAAGGAACTGAAAACCACTCAACTCTTCCATCTTTTTAGGTCGAGCATCTGAAATAAATTGACATGTATAATTTTTATACCTATCTGAAATCCAAAAGCTAATCTTCTAGTTAAACTATTTGATCTTAAAAAATATCTATTAACCTTCTCTAAGTATTTTAAGAGCATGCAGAAACTTTCTCTGCAGATATGGAGTCCAAATGAGAGAAGTTCTCTTTTCAGTACCATCCTTTTGTTGTACCGCACACTTCCCCATCTCTTCTCCACCGTATGTTTCATCTCCAACACCTACGTACATATATACACACACAAAATAGTAGTTCATTACTGTTCTTAAGAACACATGATTTTTTTTACTTGATACATTGTTTAAAATGAAACGTATCTTTAACCATTAAAAGGTACTACAATATGTTAGTAGTAAAAAGTTATGAAATTCTATCATTATAAAAGTATATTTAAAAATTATGCTGATGTAATATATTCATGGCAAATCCAGATAAATAACGATTAACATATTTGTACCAAACTTAGAAAAATTGTGAATGTCATTCACATTAAAGTGTGATGTTCTTTGATCTGAGATGAGACTACAATATATCAGTTTTTGCTACCCACTATAAGAAGGAAATTAATTAATGAGAACACTAATTGCTACCTTGAAATAAATGCTCGATCTTCTCCATCCTTAGAACTTTTAGATCGAGATGTTGCCATATATTATTCACGGTTTCAGCATCAAGAGGCTTCTTCACCAAAAAACGTGCGCCAAGTTCAACACACCTCTTCATTATGTACATTGTTGTTTCAGTTGACATCACTAGTTCAAATGTAAGATTTATTAGCATAATCATTTTAAAAAAACTATCAGATACAAGAGAGATAAAAACGGGGTGATGGGCATAGAAGAATTGGTGATAACAAAAAATAGTAAAGATTCTATATATCTACTTACTAATCACTTGAAGGTTTTTATGCAACTCTCTGGCAACTTCAAGGAACTGAAAACCACTCAACTCTTCCATGTGCACCGCTGCCAAAATGAAATCAACATCTTGTGCATGATTCTCAAGACATCGGAGTGCCTCTATGGGACTTGAATACACTGTCACTAAAAAAAAGGGAAAATTTTTAGTGTCTACTCTGAATACAAAAAATTCTCACAACTATAAAAGAAAGAGTTTCTGCATGCAGACCATTGCAAAGTCAGAATAAGTGACTGAGGAATATTATGAAGGATGGAAAAAGTAGTAGTAATAAAATATCTACTTCTTAAAAAGAACATGGATTGCTGGCAGGAATTGATGGCACTTACCATAAAAGTTGAGTTTACAGAGCATAGACCTTGCCAAATTCGCATGATGTTTATTTTCATTGATGACCATGACACTAAGCCCATCAGTAGTGCGTCCTTCTGTTCTTTGAGCCATGAGTTTCTCAATGCTAGAGTTATTCTGGTTTTTGAGCTTTATTTTTGTGTGTGAAGCACTTGATCCTGATGAGCAATTGTTTCTAAGAAGAAACCAGCATGATGAGCAAGAAAAGCATGATTCACTCAGGAAACCACGCATTTCTTTAGTAATTTTTTCACTTGGTTAGTTTATCAAACTATTACAAACACATGAAATAACTTCATATGAAAAAATAACCATGTAAGGCAAACACATGAAATATTTAGAAGTGTCACTCGCATGTGTGTGTGTTCCTGAAGAAGACAAAAGTACATGCAAGTTTAGCACAACCACTGACAAAAGAAGTGACATTGACAAAAGAAGGGGTCCCCATTTGAAAGGAACAAAGAGTTATTTACACTTTGTAATGAAACAGAATTGAAGTAACAAAAGC
This sequence comes from Otatea glauca, assembly GCA_036346275.1. Classification (NCBI taxonomy): domain Eukaryota; kingdom Viridiplantae; phylum Streptophyta; class Magnoliopsida; order Poales; family Poaceae; genus Otatea; species Otatea glauca. Next base: position 36,798,725 of record CM070715.1, on the reverse strand, counting down.
CTAAACTAGTGGAGGTAAACTAGAAGCCTACGGGTCTTCGGAGGTTGGAGACACATTTTTTTTGACAAGAGTATGGATGACTGGATCGTTGTTGTCTTCGTCATAAAACTCGCCATTTTTGTTGATTATTTCCTTCATGATGAAGTAGGCGAGCTGGCCCTGAATGGCTTGGATTTCAGAAGGAAGCAGTCCTAACGTAGACAACTTGAGGCGCTGTTTGTATAAAAAACAAAATTAAGAGAGAATATAGAAATTGAGTGGTGCGAATCAGTGTGTCATGTCAGCATGACTGACCTCTACGTCATTGTCTTTTATTGTGCATGATAAGATTTCGCGCATGTACTGGCACACGAAGTACCCACATAAATTTGTTCCTTTCGGCTGCTTGTGACACTGCAAAAATCGAATGAACTAAGATGTCGTCGAAGGAGCTATTTACTATGAAATATGATATAAGAATATTCCTTGCGTGCGTACCGGAAACTTAGTACGAATTGTAAGGGATTTGTGGTATGTGCGGTATCTCGAGCTCTTCTGACAATATCTTTTGAACGCCTCATTCACTAAATGTGTCATCTCTTCAAAGTCTTTTTTAGGTTTATCCAGTGGATCCATGATCAGCATCTTGCTCTTTTCTGGATGAATTATTACGAGAATCCAGTGGAAGCTACATACACATGCATGATGCCAGTCATTAGTCCTTACATCAGAGTAAATAATGAAATAAATGAGTAATTTAACTAGCTAGTGAGCAACTTACTTAAAATGGTATGGCAAAAGTATAAACTCCTTGTCTTGTAGTTTAATCAAAACTTTATACACATACTCCTCGACCTCCTTTGGTGCTTTTTTGATTTCATGTTGGCAAACCGTTCCCGGGTCGAGGAATCCCACTGGCCCCTTGGTTCTTCGTACTTCAATCATCTCGTATCTATATAACGAAATAGTTAGACATGACATTTATCGGTATTACGTGAATGTAGGCCAAAATTGATATATTAGACACTTACAGTGACCAGCATCTCAAAAAAGATATGTCGAGGGCGTCGTGATAGAACAAGTTGTGCAAGTTATCGAATTCTATTAAGAAGTAGCCATGGCCCTCATGGTGAAAATGTTCCTCACGAAAAATTGCAGTGATTACCTTCGGGAGTACGTCTTGGTTGGATCGATCTAAGTACCATGCATGTAATCGCTGCATCATGGGTGTTAGACTTTTTAACTTCGAAGCGGTGACAAAGGGCTTCCCTACCTCGAATTTCAATCTTTGTTAATTATCTTGGTCATTAGACTACGCCTTGCTCTTACTTTTTTGTCGCATGACATCATACTCGGTCCTGGCCTCGCCAGATCTGGCTGATACGGCTTGTCTAATGTGCCAATTTTTAGGATCAGGGGTTGTAGGTTTGTCCTTTGAAGTACCAGGTGTTATAGGTTTCTGCTTCGGAGTACTAACAGTGGCCATATTGATGGGGTCCTCAATGGATTTCTTTTCTACCTCATTTTGCTTCTTCCCCGTTTCACTCTCAGGTGCTGGTGACGGATGCGAGGATTGTACTGCAGGAGAGGTCGGTACCGCATGGTCCAAGACGATGTCACGCTTGCGCCATTGGATGAATGAGTGGACGACACTTCCTAGAGTTGTTATCTCATCATTGGCGGGTTTTTCCAGTCCGATCTCAGCAAACTGTGCAAGTACCGTGTCCACTTGGACCTTTGCATAACCTGGCGCTATCGGGGTATTGTGCAGGACACCCCCTTCTTGGCACGGATAGACTACCCCTGTAGCAGCCTATACAAATATGTTCATCACGGGCACGTTGAGCTGACAGGGTGTGGGGTCCTGTATGCCGTCCACAGGATAATGGTTGTTGTTCGCTTCTGCCAATGGCGTGGACGCACAACTGCTGCGACGACCTGTAGGGCTTGATAGAACGTTGTAAGCCTGCGACTGGCTCAAGGCTTATTGTACTTGTCGTTCAACTTGTTCTTCAATGGTGCCTTGTATTTCTCGCAGAACCCTTTCCTTCATCATTTCCATTTCCTTCTCAGCCCGCTCTTCTTTAGCTCTCTTCCGACTCTATAAGAGTCTCCGTGCTCGTGAATCCACTCCTCCATGGAACCTTGACCCCGACGCCTCGTGTCCGACCGGGTGCTCTTTGTTTCCTAGGGCATTGTTAGCTCGTCTTTCTCCTGTCTCGTGAAAAGATCCTTGGGTGGATGGGCGTAAAACTCATGAACTCTTTGCGTCATTGCTTCATCTTCGCTGCTCTTGAATGATAAACCCCCAGTAGACAAGATATCTGCCCTCGCTAGCACGTAGTGCTTCACTCGGTCTGGTAGTCCGATCAAGGAACTTGTGCCAGCCAATTGGACCGCTTCTAATTCCTGCCTCTCCCATTGAGCAATTTTACCCGCGTACCCACTCGTGCCAAGTCTGTGGGGATGAGTATTCCTTCTTGCGATGCTAATGTGGTCCTCACAGGACTTCCTTGCTGCTTCCGATTGCTTCATCGCCACAAACTCATCCCAATATGGCTCCAATCTTGGGTACTCTCCGATGGCTGACCGGTTTTGCTTCACATAATTTGTGTTCAGCCTCGCCTTGAAGTTTCTCCACGCCGCATCCATGGTCATCAATGCGTCGTGACGCACAAGATCTTCGACTCCTTCAGGGAATTCGAAGGTTTCTTTGAGCTCTGTCCACAGATCCTCTTTGGTGGCTCGGGGCACTTTATGCCAATCCGAATAGGTGATTGGCACTTTATTCCTTATGATGCACCCGCATGTTGACCTGTATTTTGCTGCTGATTTTCTCGGTATCTAAGACCTCTCAGATGGTGTACCGGCCTTCAGGCTTCTTAGTTTTCCCTCGTCCTCGGCGTCTTGCAACAGGAGCATCATCTGCAACAGCGGTGGAGGCCTCGGCACCTTCGGTGGTTGGGTGGAGGGTAAGGTACCTGCTTGGGCTCTCCTCCACTATAGGATCGGTTTCGGCTCCATTAGAACTACTGATTCGACCGAAACATAATTTTAAATCAATTACTACATAATCATCTCACGGAATTTCAAAGTACAGAATCATCTCATGAAAATGATTTTGCAAGAGCAAGAGACTTAATTAGCTCAGAACAAAACTAATTAAGCAAGCATTAACTCTTGAACTAGTGCTGATTGGTTGTAAATTTTGTGGACGCAATATGTAGCTATGGTTTACTGACTATTCCATATAACAATATGATTAAAAGTGCATAGTCCAATGATTGCCGAAATGACATACATCGCAAGATCCAGCATAAAAGCAAGATTATGTCATTCATACAATGAATCATGTCTTACACAACTTAGTACTTATTTATTAAACGTGATGATGGATATGTTGCGATGACTACACAACTTAGTAGACCATATTGTTTCAAAATGTGGCATGAATGTCTAGGTCATCTTGGATACGTTGCATTGATAAAAATCATTTAGGAAACACTAGTACACAATGAAATCACACACATAACAAATAACACATAACAAATAACATACAAAGCGAGATTAGTAGCAAAGACCTTGCCTTCTTCCCCCAAGGGTCTGTGTTGAGAAGCGGCAGGTCGGGCGTCGGGGGGAGTGCGGGGCGAGGGCGTCGTGGGCGGCGGCGTCAGTCTGGCGTCGGGCGCGCGGAGACGACCGTGGTGGCGTCGCGCGCCGAGCTTAGAGGTTTAGGGCGCGTCAGAAGAGGCGGGAGTTTAAGGGTTTGGGCACTCGGTGAAAAGAGAGAACTATCCATTTTTATATACGGAGCATATTATCGCGGCGCTTCTTAAAAAGAACCGCCATCGATATAAGATCTCTGGCGGTTCTTTATACGAACCGCCACAGATAATATTATCGATGGCGATTCGTTGTAAGAACCGCCATCGATACATATATATCTGTGGCGGTTCTTTATACGAACCGCCACGAGATAATATTATCGATGGCGGTTCGTTGTAAGAACCGCCATCGATATATAATATCTCAGTAGCGGTTCTTTATACGAACCGCCACGAGATAAGGTTATCGATGGCGGTTCTTTATACGCACCGCCACAGATAAGGTTATCGATGGCGGTTATTTTTAAGAACCGCCACCGATGTGCCTACCAAAAATTGCTTTACGAATCAACAATACGCTTCATCGTATATTGTCGAATAGCAATACAGAGTTTAGAAGACCTTGTTTTTGGTGTTTGCGCAATTGCGGCGTTTTCGATTTGTCTATTACTTATAAAACAAATACATAAGCAGTTTACAGGAAAGAATTCGGACTCCTTTCACCGATGGACTCAACAAACTCTCCAAACTTTCAACCGGATAAAGCACTATTTTGTCATCCCAAGAAAACAACCAAGTACTCTTGGACTCAAACAATCACCAAAACTAGCAGAGTCCAAATCGACTCAAAGACCGTAAAAACTAGCACATAGCTAGGAAATAAAACCGAAAACAGACTTTATACTACCATGCACAAGATTATACTAGGAAACAAAACCGAAAACAGACTTTATACTACCATACATAGAAGACTTGTGCGGCCTGGTCATCGCCGACGAACCCGCAGCGCCGCCTCCCGGAGGCTGGCTCCGCCTCTGATATTGCCATTACTCGTATATAGCTAATTATTTTCTTTCACAATTTGCCCTTCTTCATGATCGTCGCGATGATAGGTAGCTTCTTGAGTGGTTTCTTCCTTGAGCTTGATGTTGCCATCTATGAAAGGAGGCAACTCATCAAACTGGTTGTACTCTTCCTCATCCACGACACTCTCAACTCCGACGATCCTTCTTTTTCCCTGAAGAACTACATGGCGCTTCTTATCTGCCGGGTCGATTACATAGAAGACTTGTGCTACTTGCTTCGCAAGTACGAATGGTTTGTCTCTGTATCCGACATGTTCGATATCCAGAGTAGTGAAGCCGTACTTGTCCACCTTGACACCCTTTGGGAGTTGTACCCAACGACACCGAAACATGGGATCTTAAAAATACAGTAGTCGAGCTCCCAAATCTCTTCTATGAACCCATAGAAGCTACTCTTCTTACTTCCTGTGTTGTCATAGGCATCTATGCGGACACCACTATTTTGGTAAGTGCTTTTGCTATCCTGAGATCTCGTGTAAAAGGTATATCCATTTATGTCGTATCCTTGCCATGTCAAGATTGTACCGATGGCCCTTTGCCACCACCTCAACATGACACTCGCTTCTTTCCTACCATATGCTCTTTGAACCAATGATTGAACAAACGGTTATGCTCTTTTGTTACCCAAACCTCGATCGTCCACGATTTTCCTCTCGTAGCTTATCCTTGTGCATGTCCATATACGAGGACACCTCAACCGATCATTGCAAGACGTGAAATGAGCTTTCTCGAACAATCCATGATCGTAAGAATTTGTTGATTTCCTTCCAATCGTCCCTTTCCCACTAGCCTACCCTCATGGCGAGATACAGGCACTCCTACCGGTTCCACCCCCTCCATGTAATCCACGTAAAACTCGATAACCTCCTCAGTTGCATAACCTTCCACAATGCAGCCCTCCGGCCGAGATTGATTGCGTACATACTTCTTCAGGATACCCATGTACCTTTCGAACGGGTACATATGATGCAGGAATACGGGACCACATACATTTATCTCGTTCACAAGGTGAACAATGAGATGAACAATTATATCAAAAAATGATGGAGGGAAATACATCTCTAGCTGGCATAGTGTCTTGACCACATCATTCTGCAGTTCAGAAAGTCCGATGGGATCGATGACCTTTTGTGAAATCGTGTTGAAGAAGAAATACAACCTCATGATTGCCTCTCGGACCTTTTCAGGCAAAATACCTCTAATTGCAATAGAAAGCATTTGTGTCATCATCACATGACAATCATGAGACTTCATGCCAGTTAACTTCAAATCTTTCATCGAGACCAGTTTCTTGATGCTTGCGGAGTAACCGGACGGAACTTTCACACCATGCAAGCATTTGCAGAGGTCTGTTCTCTCTTTCTTGGAAAGAGTGTAGCAAGCTGGGGGAAGGTAAAGTTGCCCTTTCCCGGTGTCCTGAGGATGTAGCTCAGCTCTGATTTTCATATCTTCTAGGTCCCTTCGTGCCTTCAGTCCGTCCTTAGTTTTGCTAGGAATGTTCAAAGAAAAGACCAATCAACTTTGTCACATACATTTTTCTCTAAGTGCATGACGCGTCTATGCGAAGGTCGAACTTCGAAGTCCTTCCAATAGGGCAAGTTCCAAAATATCGATCTCTTCTTCCACGTGGTCTTCTCAGTATGAGACCTCGATTTATTATTACTATCTCTCTTTCCAAGTACGACATTAATATCCTTAACTGTATCATATACCTCTTCCCCACGACGAGGCCTTGGGGCTATACCATCCTCTTTTGTCCCGTCAATTGTTTTTCATATTGCGGTAGGGTGATTCTGCGAAGGAACCTACGGTGATACATGTACACGTTTTCCTCGAGTTATTGAGCCACACACTAGCGGTTTCATCTATGCACTTTGGGGGCATGCTTTGGCCCCTTTACAAGACTGACCGATAGGTTACCAAGGGCGGGAAATCATTGATGGTGCAAAACAACAATGCCCGTAGGATGAAGTACTCTCGCTTGTACTCATCCCATACCAGACACCTTCGCTCCACAAGACCACAAGATCTTCCACCAATGGTTGTAGGTATACATCAATATCATTGCCGGGTTGTCTCGGCCCTTGGATAAGCAAATAACATCATAATGTACTTTCGTTTCATACACAACCAAGGAGGAAGGTTGTAGATACAGAGAGTCACGGGCCAAGTGCTATGAATACTACTCATGTTACCGAAAGGATTCATTCCATCCGTACTCAACCCAAACCTTATATTCCTCGGTTCATTCCCGAAGTCCTTCCTAAAGAGCCTATCGATGGTTCTCCACTGAGTAGAATTAGCAGGGTGTCTCAGCTTTCCATCCTTTTTACGCTCTTCTGAGTGCCATCGCATCAGTTGGGCATGCTTTTTGTTTCCAAATAAACGCTTCAACCGAGGAATTACTGGTAAATACCACACCACTTTAGCGGGAGCTCCTTTCTTCACCACGGTGCCCTCGCTGTCATGGCCTTTACGCTTGTATCTCGATGAATTGCACACCGGGCATACATGCATGTCTGTATACTCTTTGCGATAGAGTATACAATCGTTTGGACATGCATGTATTCTTTCTACTTCCAATCCCAATGGACATACAACCTTCTTAGCTAAATAAGTGGTTATCGGCAATACATTTCCATCTGGAAGTATGTCCGGTAAGAGATGTAATAGCGCCGTGAAACTCTTATCGGACCAACCATTGCTTGCCTTCAATTTTAGAAGTGAAAGCACGGTGTGCAACTTTGTGTATTCCTCCTTGCAACCCGGGAACAAAGGTGTGTCCGAGTCGTCCAACAAACCCTTGAATTGATTAAACTCTATCTGACTAGTGTAGTTCCCTTCTGCATCGCGCAACATCTGAGTAAGATTATTATCGTCATCAATGTCCAACCTATCCTCACCAGATCCATAACTAATGTCAGCTGCCATAATGCCTTCTCCATCATCCAATACGTTATCACCTTCATGTATGTTTTCCTCTTCACCGTGACTTGTCCAATGTGTATAGCCAAGTACAAAACCTCTTCGAATCAAGTGCAAGTGGATGTGCTCTTTGTCCAAAACATTTTCTCATTCTTGCAATCAATGCATGGACAATGTATGTACTCCGTCTTCTTATGCAACTTGTTCTCCTCAATGCTCTTAGAAAAGTAGATACCCGTCGATGTAATCTCTACATAACAGTTCGCATTGTACATCCATCTCCGATCCATCTAAAATTAATTAACATATAAAAATTGATTAAAAACTAATCTAAATACTTATCTTGTAAAGAAGTTTGGATAATAAATTCATCATCTAAAAATGATGAGCACCCACCTAACAAATTAACTAAAATTTCATGTATATTAATATCCACTAATCTTAAATAAATAAATTTAATATATGCAAGATGTATATTATACGTGCACACTAATGGAACCAAATTAATAGTAATTAAAAAACTAATCTAATTACCTATCATCTAAAGGAGCTAGATAATAAATTCATCATCTAAAAATGATGAGCACTCACCTACCAAATTAACTAAAATTTCATGTATATTAATATCCACTAATCTTAATTGAACAAAATTAATATATGCAAGATGTATATTATACGTGCACACTAATGGAACCAAATTAATAGTAATTAAAAAACTAATCTAATTACTTATCATCTAAAGAAGCTAGATAATAAATTCATCATCTACCAAATTAAGTTAAAATGCAATTTATATTAAATATATGCTTGATCATAATTCATCATCTATAAAAGGAACACAACATCATCTAATGAATCTAGGTAGGAAATAAATTCATCAACTACAAAATGGTAGGTAAATAAAAATAAACAAAATCTAAATTTTTCATCACATCTACATATAAACCTTAATTGAACTAGGTTTAAAAATTAAATTGCAACAAGATTAACACAAATCAAGAGAGGAGAAAAAATAACTCACCAAGGAACAACTAGAGGAAGTACAACACAAGAATTGGAGAAAACGAAATCGAAAATTAGAAGTTTTGGTTTGCTCTCGGGAGGAAGAAGACCAGTCTTGCTCATCGACCACCTACTTATAAGCGATATTATCGGTGGCGGTTGTTAACTAGAACCGCCATCGATAATATTATCCGTGGCGGTTCTATCCTCGAACCGTCACTGATAATAAATTATCAGTGACGATTGGAGGATAGAACCGCCACGGATAATACAATTATCGATGGCGGTTGGAGGATAGAACCGCCACGGATAACCTAGTTATCGATGGCGATTCTATCCTCCAACCGCCACTGATGATGTATTTGTTATCAGTGACGGTTCTATTATCAGTGGTGGTTTGAGGATAGAACCGCCACTGATATTCTTCCCGCCATTTTCAATATAGAACCGCCACTGATAATTATATTTGTGGCGGTTCGAAAAAAACCGTTACAAATAGACCGTCACCTATTGCAGATTTCGACGTAGTAAGGTAGAGAAAGGGGCATGTTGGGCATAATCGAGGGTTTATAAGAGTGTCATCTAACGTAGCTGGTGGTAGTGGTATGGATGGGAATGTTCCGTAAGATAAGTGGCAGATAAGTGAATGAAGATTTTGTAGTGATATTTCTGGGGTGGGAAAACTTTACAATAGCATATAAAAGTTTTTCCCTTCCTATGCTCGGTAGCAAGCTTGTACATACGAACAGAACACACAATCATCAGCTTATCCATCTCTCTGTGTGCAACTGTGCATGTTGGCATGCATCCGTCACTACTACAGAACACTATATCACTGTCGGTTCCTCGCAAGTCACAAGTCACGCGATCTTCGCGCGCGTGCAGTTGCTAGGGGACTCGAACTCATGACCTGCTGCTTTACGCGTGTGCCCATTACCATCTCACTCATCACTCAATCCTCAACTAATATAGGATATATTTTCCTTTTGATCCTTTGTCTCTGAAACTTTTTATGATTATTTGGATATCTAAATGACTTCAAATGGAAAGATTGTCAACTATAAAGTTGTAGATCTCGTCGAGATCTATAATTTTCAAATAAATTTTATCTCCATCCGACTCCATATGAAAAAGTTATGAATTTTTGAAAAATAGTTGATGAGATTATTATTCTTTCGGTTGATATCTGAACCGCCAACCGTGATGATACCATTATTTGAATATCTAACTTACTTCAAATGAAAAAAGTTGTCAACTACAAAGTTGTAGATCTCGTCTAGAGCTACAATTTTCATATAAATTTTATCTCCATCCGACTCCATATGAAAAAGTTATGATTTTTCGAAAAATAATTGATAGCATTATTACTGCCGGTTGGTAATACAAACCGCCAACCGGCAGTGATACCATTATTTGGATATCTAAATTACTTCAAATGAAAATTTGTCAACTACAAAGTTGTAGAACTCGTCAAGAGCTACAATTTTCATATAAATTGTATCTCCATCTGACTCCGTTTGAAAAAGTTATGATTTTTCGAAAAATAGTTGATAGCATCATTACTGCCGGTTGGTAATACGAACCGCCAACCGGCAGTGATACCATTATTTGAATATCTAAATTACTTCAAATGAAAAGTTGTCAACTACAAAGTTGTAGATCTCGTCGAGAGTTACAATTTTCATATAAATTTTATGTCCATCCGACTCTGTATGAAAAAGTTATGATTTTTCGAAAATATCAGTACTGTGAGTTCGCGTCGTCCATTATCAATGTCGGTTCTTGTTTCGAACCGACAGTAATAAGAGATTTATCACTGTCGGTTCTTCTAAAAAACCGACAGTGATAGTATTACTGGCGTTTTTGGCTGAACCGACAGTAATAAGGGTTTATCACTGCCGGTTTATAAAAAAAACCGTTACTATCGGTTTTCCATTCGAACCGGCAGTGATAATATTATTACTGACTGTTTTTTATGAACTGATCGTGATATAACGACAATGATCACTGATTCTGTAGTAGGGCGTACATTACATGCAAAACACATACGTACATTAGATTAGGAGGAGAGAGAGATGTACTAGCTATTTGCGCATTACATTACATGCAAAAAGACAGATGTACTAGCTATTTGTGCATCTAAGCCGTTGAATGTTGATAAACAGACGTACATTACATGCAAAACACAGAGACAGAGCCAGGGACCATCTCGGCTGGTCTTGGCCGAAAGCAAAAGTGACAGCTAGCGGAGAGATTAGATATAGAAGATTAGATTAGGAGGGGGGAGAGAGAGAGACACGAGATAGCAAAAGATAGTACTGTGTGTGTCCTTCCTATGTGCTCTTGTCCAAGCTTTTTCACGGTACCAGTGCGACTTGTTTCCTTGGAATTCGTGCAGATCCCTTGAGAGGTCAAACTCCTCCTGCATCTTGTTTCTTGCTATCCATCTAGGCAACAGCTAATTATGTCACCCGGCCAGTAGAATACGGCCAATTGTTGGATTACGTTACTTGGGAAACAATATTAACTAGTGGAATTGGATTTGCAATTTTGTGCAGCAAGAAATTTTACTAAAAGTTGTGTGTACCATAGTCACCCCTAGAAATTACAGTTGTATTATTTTGAAAGATCACGTGGAGGTCTATATCCTTGTTGGTGATGAGTTATTGACCGTGTTTAAGCTAGTGATGCTCATATTTGAGTTTGATTTGAATTTGTTTTGAATTTAGAAGCAATTTGAGCTCTCTCCTATTTGAGTGGCACTACCGGCCCAGGGGACCGGTAATCTTTTTTCAGAGAGGTCCTCCCTGGGGTTTGAGTGCAAACGGCACTGTCTTTTTTCAGAGAGGTTCTCCCTAGGGTTTGAGTGCAAACGGCACTACCTAGTGCCGGCCAAGCGTACCGTCCTGGTGTAGGCGGTAGTGCCGACTTCATGAGCGAAATTGAAGTTGAATTTCGATTTTGGATAATTATTGCATATCTTTGTTGAACATTGCTATGTGATGAGTTTTCCTTATTTTTAATGGTTGCAGGATGACGGTGATAGATCATGGTGATACGGAGGATGACCGGGACTAGGCGAGGTGCGCCGGAGGATGATCGGAGACGGAGTCGCTGTGAACCTAGAAGTCAAGGAATGGATGAGATGCTAGCTAGGAACTGCTCGGATCAAGGAGGGCCGTTGGATCGCGGTCTAGGTGATAAAGTAGTGGATTTAGTTAGTATGCTTTGAGAAGCGTGCAAAACCCGTTATATTTGTGGGTTTTAGGTTAGCCCATGTATGAGTGAGCAAGTCAATCCTATCCCTTGATAGTGTTCCTAAGGGTTGAAAGAACTCATCCAAGGGTGGAGGATGACTCAAGAGTAATATAATAGAGGGGTAGGGGTAGCCTTCTCCTCTTTGAAGGTTTTGAGATTTTGGTGCTTCTTTAAGCTTTGCCTACTTTGTTGTGAGGCTTTGTAAACCCCCCATTCCAGAAATGAAAACTTCATTTACTCATCTCTGAATTTATTTTCCGCATTTACATTGTCTTAAATTCAATATTTAAATTCCGCACTTACATTCTTTCAATTTACATTCCCGCAAGTTGGATTTGCCTTCCCTCCTTCTACTTGCTTGTGCTTCTTATGCCGAGGATGTATGATTGATAGATGAATCTTCTTCAGATCATATCCTAATCATCTAGGCAAATCCTTTTATGTTCTTTGCAAGAAACCGATCTTTCACTCCTAAAAGAATCATTCTTGGAAGATCATGTTTTTGAGGTTTTTCTCTGGTGTTCTAGCTTGCTACAACATGTTGGATACCATCTAGAATCATCTTGATCATCAAGAACTCACAAGCAAGTTTAGGGCTAAGTTTTTGTTTTTGAATCCGTTCTTGTGCACTATTCTTTCAATTGGAAAAAGGTCAGAACTTTGACATCAATACTTACGATTGAAGGTTAGAATAGGTTCCTGACATCCATATGAAGGTGTCTACAAAGTTTCACAAGGTTTGGATCAGCCGATCAAAAGATTTAACGATTTTCATTTTGTAGTCAGGCTGATTTTCCTATTCATTGCTGTTTTTTATTGCAGCTACAGTACTTGGCACTACCGCACTACAGTGCCGGTAGTGTCGGGGGTACTGTTCATCCGACAGTACTGGGCCTGAACAGCGGTAGTGCCGACCCTGCTGAAGTTTTCTGGAATTTTGTTTTCTTCGCTTTGCTTTGATGAAGTGAGGTTCTTGGTTGGTTCTTTAAGAGGTAATTTTTAATTTGGGATCATTCACCCCCCTCTGAGCGCTATTCCGGTCCTTCATTGTTATAAGATTTCTTTATAATTTTGTGCTTCAGACTATATATTCATTATTTCTTGTTTGTAACAAAATATATGAAGAAATATTTTCTGCAATTCAAGTGACTAAAATATACATGAAAATATTAGCAGATTTTAGAGATAAATGAAACTACAGATGAAAAGGTTGAACTCTTCTACTCTCACTCGTTGTATATTTAAATTGGACCCCACAATTTGGAATATTTGATAATTTGCCCTTATTTACTTGTACCATTGATCATTTGCTCCATGATGTCTCACTGACATGTGGATACCCCACATGTCAGCACATGTCAGTGAGACATCACGGGACAAATGATCAATTGCACCAACTAAAACAGGGCAAATGATCATTTCTCCCCTAAGTTTTGAACCTTTATTTACTTAGGGCCCGTTTGGAAGGGCTCCAACTCCTGCTTCTCCCTAATTTTGCGTCGACTCGTCCTGATTCTGATTTCCTAAGGAATCGGGAGTAGTTTAGAGAAAAATGTTCGACTAGAGTTGGTTCCAGATTCTTAAGGGAAGAGGTGGTGTGGGAGGCAGGGAGGCAGCGCGGGAGGTGACGCCCAATGCAGGAGGTGGGGAGGCAACGCGGGGAGGCGGCGCTCGATGTGGGAGGCAAGGAGGTGATGCAGGATGGCTGATTCTCATGGGGAGTAGGCTCGAGGCCGCTCCTTCCGCCTAGTGCATTTTGAAGAATCGCTCTAAAGAGATCCGAGAATTTGCGCGAGAGAGCTGAGGACGTTCGGTAGAGCTCCTGTCCTTTGAACGAGAATCTGGGAGCCAGAGCTCTACCGAACCGACCCTTACTATGACGTACGAATGTGCTTCTCTGCTTTGCTTTAGGGTTTCGAAGCTTCAAGTGCAGTTCCACGGGAAAAAAAGGTTTCTAGCGCTACCTAGCCAAACTCATCTATATAAACTTATAGTACATATTTTGCTACAGTGATTTTTCAAAAAAAAATAGAACATTTTGTTTTATAGAAATATTTTTTAAAAAATTAGAAAGTCATTTTTTTATTTCCTTTTTTTAGGGGTTTACTATAAAATATTTTCTCTCTGTGTTAAAATCCCTACCTATCTTAATGTTGCCTTCCGCGTGCAGCAACGCGCGGACCCAACTATGCAACTAGTTATAAAGACGTTTATGTTTGTTTCTATCCAATAGATTGACGTGGTTGTTGACAAATAAGAACTATGGGGTGATGACCACAGCCTACATACACATATTTATTGAATAGTTAATTTGTTGTGCGTTCATATTAAGATATGTGTAATTGTGTAATGTTAGTTGTCTATATGCTCTACAAGGAAACTTCACACAATAGGGACGATGACTTCACACAATTGACAAAAAGATATTTTGCATACTTCGCACAATTGACAAAAAGATATTCCTTACATTTTTGACACTACATTTTGACAAATAAGAACTATGGGGTGATGACCACAGCCTACATACACTACAAGGAATATCTTTTAAAAAATTAGAAAGTCATTCTGTTTTTTTTTCTTCTTCTATGAAACGGTGGTGGGTCCAAGGTGCACAAGGAAAAGCGCACGGTGCATGCTCGTGACACAACAAAGCTGTGTTGTTATTCGTAGAGTAGAAAACTGCTGAAGCCTGACGCATTGCCGCCCCATGCATGGATCGATTAGCCTGAAATCTGACCTGCTAGTGAGATTTAGTAATGCTAATCGGCTCGCATCCAATTGTTAATTCAAAGGCAGCATTCGTGTTGTTGCTAATACTTTAACTGAAGTGTGAATCCCTGGTTAAATTAGGGTTAAGAGAGTACTAACAAGGCAGCAGAGCGCGCGCAGGTCACACGTGGAACTATGCTGCAGCAGCAGCAGCAGCGGAATCGGAGGAGCATCTAGATTTGCTACGAGCCAAACCCCTCCTCCGGCGCGTTGGTCCGTTTTAAAATTGCTCTAATTATATTTATTCATTAGTTAAATATTAAAATGAGTTAATTTCGAATGAAATTGGATTTTGCTCTGCCTCGACTCGTCAGCTCGATTCTAAAAAATGCTTTCAAACTATAAATGAAATAATATTAAATCAAATTATATCAATTTTAGAAAAAGCTCGAAAAAATAAGAACTTAACTCGATTTCCACCCCTAGTTGTGCGTGTAGGCGCAGCTCATCTGCATTTTCAAGCATTATCTCCTGTTCTCCGTGTCACGCACCAACCCTGATTTACGATTTAAATATTACATAAATATTAAAGTATAAATAAAAAGTAGACAATAATTTCAAAATTTATAATTTATATTAGGTGAGTGACACCGGAAACACTACTAGTCTATTTCTAGTGTGGTCCTGAGGCTATGACAACCCCCTACACCTAAATTATCCAGGAGTGAAATACGTACGGGATTGCTAGTATAGCATATTCCTTGTTTTCTTAAAAAAATTACTTCGTGTCAAAATGTAAGTTTTTTAGGATCGTGTTAGTCAAATATTTTTAGGATTGACTATTATAATATAAAAAAATTACCAAGATTGATAACCTGAAATTGATGTTATTAGATCTATCATAAAATGAACTTTAATAATAAATATATTTCATTTGAAATAATTATTTTCATTAAAATCACTGGAGAAGATGTCACTTGAAGACTGTGTCCATGTACCTATTTTTTGGGCAGCGTATAGTTGTATACTAGTAGTTGTACATGTACGGCATCGACGTCGTGGTGGTAGTATAAATAGATTTTTTTACTATATTAGCTATGTTGAAAATTTTTATTGCAAAAATAGCCGTCGTGCGGCTTATTTTCTAAAAATAGCCCCCGAACTAGCGTGGGATTGTGGTGAGACGACATGTGGAAAAATTTGTGGATGGGGAGCACAGGATCAACAACAAGCGCCGCACTGGAGCATATATTTGTTGGCGGTTGTACAGCTAGTGTGGGAATGCATTTTCAGCGGAAGCATAGCGGAATAAAACCGGGTATTACAACTCATATATTTGTCAAAAATCATTTGACAACACCAATTTCTAGCTCAGTTGGAGACCGTTTGTGTCACATGTGTAAGGTCAGGATTCGATTACCATTAAAAGCGTTTCTAGTCTTTTTTTTGAGCTATTAAATCATATCAAAAAAATTTGAAACTTTTTTAAAAGGGTTCCAAGAGCATGCCTAACCTACCATAAAAATTTCATATCATGATCAAACTTGTGCAAATTTTAGAAATTATGAATTTCTAAAATTTGCACAAGTTTAATCACGATCTAGAATTTTTATGGTAGGTTAGGCATGCTCTTGGAACCCTTTTAAAAAAGTTTCAAATTTTTTTGACATGATTTAGAAACTCAAAAAGAAGGCAAGAAATGCTTTAAATGTAAATTGAACTCGCAACCTGACGCACGTGACACAAACGGTCTACCAACTAAGCTAGCAATAGTTGTTGTCAAATGATTTTTGAGAAATATATGAGCCGTAATATTTTAGCGCCCCCGTGCATGGATGGTCCAAACGCCGCGCTCCCCTACCGCGGCAGGCAGTCACCGCGCCACCCCACCATGGGATTATTTTGCAGACCCTAACACAATTCCTCTCCACCTATTCGCGGAATGGGGCCATTTCTTCAAATACATCCGAACGGGAGTTAAAAATGGAAAAAACAAAGTAAAAAGAGCCAAAGAGTGCCGCTCGCTCCCTCTCCTCACATGTCCACGCGAACAAGATTTTTTTTCAAATATAGCTTTCCTCCAAATTTATTTGTAGATTTAACCTTCACAAGTCACCTCTTATATTCGAAGAGCTCGACAAATCACCAGTCACGCAAAGATTTCTACCGAGCTCCTTTACCCAGTAGAAATCAAACCTAATTGCTACTTAATCAAATTCTTATTTAATATCGTAATTAACAGTGAATTGCACATCCTTCCGAGGCAACAGGTGGTAAGAGATTCCTGTCAAGAAGCTCAGCATCTTCCTCCTGAATTTCCCTGTTATTGACATAAGAGGTGACTCATATGGTGTGCCGCGTCTTTCAATAAGAGCTAAGAGATCCAGTTTCATAAATGAGAGTGACAGGAGAATAAATTTATAAAAACACAATTGTGGGGCTACAAAAGCGAGGCTTCCGCCTTCCGCCAACAAAACGTGCCCGCTCCTCACCGATTTTCCTCCCATCCATCGCCTTCGTACGGATATAAAACCAGCCGAACGTACGCTTCTCTTCCCTCAACAAGAAAGAGGCGCAAGGGCAAGAACACCGCTGCCTGCTACGCAAGAGCAACCCCGAGGTATACAGCAGCTGCCGATTCCCAAAGCTTCGATTAGTGTTTCCCTTTGCTTCTTGCTGCAATTCTTGGCTCCTGGCTGCGATTCAGGAGCTCCACCGAGTTCGCGTTGGGATTTCGTTATCGTAGCCGAAGCTTTGGCTCAGGATTTGTGGTGGCCATGCTCAACAATTCCCCTGTTTCTCGTTGCCCCTTGCGAAACATTCCTCTATTTCTTGGAATTTTACTTCATGCGTGTTCGTTCCTGTTAGGAATTCGAACCAGATCGCTGATTAACTCCTTTTGTTCGTCTACGAAGGCAGAGATCTTTTAGACAAGTTCGTCGCCAAATGGAGCTGCTGAGCAGGGATACGTCCATGGCACCGCTGGCAAACGGCAGGAAGCGCAAGTGCCCGCCGCCCGGCCTGGGAGACCTCCACGAGGACATGTTGGAGCGCGTCCTCGCGCGCCTCCCGCCGACGAGCTTCTTCCGCCTCCGCGCCGTCTGCCGCCGCTGGCGCGCGGCCGCCGTGTCCCCGACCTTCCTCGACGCCTGCGCCCTCGTCCAGTCCCGCGACCCCTGGTTCCTCATGCTCTCCGACCGGCTTCACCCCGCCATCGCCTTCGACGCCACCGACCGCTCCTGGAACCCCTGCCGCGCCGCGCCGGGCTCCATGCCTGTTGCCGCGTCGGGTGGCCTCGTTCTCTACCGCGCGCCGGCAACGGCCGCGCTCACCGTCGCCAACCCGCTCACTGGCGCGTCCCGAGAGCTCCCACGGCCGCCGCAGGGCCATGGCGCGCCGCAGCTCCACTCCATTGCCATGTACGGCTCCCCCTACCGCGTCGCCCTCTTCACGGGCGAGCTCCCGGACCTGTCCATGGCGGTGTTTAACTCGTCCAAGGACGCGTGGGAGGGCCCCGTGTCGCTTGCCCGGAGGTCCGAGGCCTCGTCCCCGGACGCGCCGGCGCAGGGCAGCGGCGATGACACGGTCTACTTCCTCAGCAAGTCCGGCGACGTGGTGGCCACCAATATGCAGCGCAGCGCGTCGAAGCAGTACTCCTCGGTGGTCGTGCCGTCTGAGCGCGTGGATGGCGAGGTCGTGGCCTACTTCCTGAGCCACTCGGGCACGGTCGTCGCCTGCGATACGGCGCGCCGCACGTTCGCCGAGCTCCCCCGCATTCTCCCCGTGTACTTCGAGTACTCTATCGACGTCGTGGCCTGCAACGGCGCCGCCTACGCTGTCGTGCTCTCGGAGTACCTCGACACGGCGAGCCTGCGGGTGTGGGAGTTCGCCGACGGCGCGTGGCGACAGGTGGCAGCCATGCCGCCCGCCATGTCGCACGGGTTCTACGGCAAGAAGGCCGACATCAACTGCGTCGGGCACGGCGACCGCCTCATGGTCTGCGTGAGCTCCGGTGAGACCAACGGCTGCTTCATGTGCGATGTGGGCAGCAACCAGTGGGAGGAGCTGCCCAAGTACGTCAATGGCGACGGAGAGGTCAACGAGTTCTTGGCCGCCTTCTCCTTCGAGCCTAGAGTGGAGATCAGCGTCTAAGTGTGTTCGCGCGCTTAGACGCTTAGTGTGATGATTAAGGAGCGTTGTTTTGCTTTGGTCCTTGCTGGTTTGCTTGATTTCTTCATGTGTATGTACCGATCACTGTTCGTTTTGCATGGTCTACTTCAGATATCTCAGATTGTTTCATGGATATCAAATTGAGCCCATACTTGAAGTGCCTGTACTGCCAATCTATTTGGCTGGCTGTCGTTGATTTTTGTTTTGGGTTCTTGATATTTGTGTCCATGGAAAAGTACATTAGCAATCTTATGCAAACGAAAATTCTATGCTATTCAGAGAGCACAGTATTGAGAACCTTGCCTTCAGAGCAAAGTAAGGTTTCGTCCAAAGAAAAAGATAGGAGAAGATTGCATCAAGAAGGAAATGAACAGAGTACCAAGACAATTTTGGCAGACTCTTGATTTTGTTCTTGAATAGGTCATTACATTTGCCACCTAATTATGTTTTAAATACATATTTTTAGGGAAAAAAATAAAATTTGAAAGATTGTTTGGTGGAAGTGGAACAGAGCATCTGATCCTGTGCAAAAGTACCTCAGCATGTAGTTTTAGCCACTTCATTGATGCTATTTACTGGCGAATTTTCCATTAGTTTATGTTGCTATGAACAACGAGTTTTAAGATAGTTTTCTATGTAACAAGTTGTTTCTCTGATTTGGAAGATCTCATACGTTCAGTCTGATCCAACAAGGGCAAAAATAAAAAGCGAATAAAGGGAGAAAACAAACACTATTGTAGTACGTATAACCTTTTTTTCCTCTCCTTTCTTTTTTCACAAGTGCAATGCATGCCACAGCTTGCCCTTGTAACGGCAAAAGTTGGCACCTTTCCTTTGGAAGGAAGCAGTGTGGCTTCTACTGGGGAAAGAGTTATCATAAGAGTTTTGTGGAGATGGAGATAGGAATGACTAAAGCCACAGGCAGAATCAGTGTAGCGAAATCATGCCATGTACTGGATGCTGTTGGGTTTCCTTCTTCTGTGTTCCCCTTTCCTCCTCTCCTCTCCAGCTATCCTCTCTTTGCTTGCAGTTAACAAGCATCTGTGATTTTGTGCTGCTGCCATTTTTCATTTTGGGGGTGTAGACACAGAAATGCACTGTGTTAGTAAGCGCTTTGAGATGTGTATGTGACCGTGTTGCTTCCTTTTGCTTTGATTGTGGAGATGGTGCTTTAGCAAGTGCAAACATGGCTCTCAAAGTATGCTTACCACTTTAGTAGTTGCAGTCTCAGAGATCAGTAGCCTTCTTTTGCAGCTCCCTTTGGCCTGACACTACTGCATGCAGGAGCAGGGTTAATCCCTGCACAATTGCCACTGGGAAGTTGCAGTAACAGCCAACAGGGCTGTGAAACAAGTTCAGAACTGATGTCGCCTATGGGTTGTTGGTCTACAGTTGACATGTAGATCCTTTCTTTTTTTGGTTGACATGTAGAATACCTGCAAGGGATCGTCAGGTTTACACGTAAAAACTACCGATATAGTTCTCTAGCTTGCCAAAGATTATTTTACCTGAACCTGCAATGGAACTAAGTAGATTTGTTAGTGTTATTGTTTCTTACACTCCTATACCCTTTTTATGCCCCCATTTTTATGCGCAATAGTCTCATATTGGATCGGAGTTTTATGAGATACGAAGAAGATGAATCTTGTAGAGAACTAAAGTAACGACGATAAAGCACTACATCGGTAATTGCATACTCCTTACAATCAACCAAGTGAATAGTGAATAGTTTCATACGCAGGATGTAGAGATCGTTCATCAAATATCTCATTCGCCGAATATATGTGGAAGCAACAACCTGAATCTAATATTCATCATTGAGAAATACCTAATTGACTAATGACGAGTACGTCTAAATCATCTTTTGCTACTGCCTTTGAGTATGCAATCTTCATTTGCTTCAAACTCAAACGATCTTTTATCTTATGATCTTCATCGTCACAAAGATAACATACACATGTGCCCTTACTCTTACCCTTTTTGCTTGTAACACATACTGTAGCAAATGCTTGATCATCCGAGGATGAAGATTCCTATAACTTTTTCAAGGATTCTACCTCTAATAGATATACAACTACCTCATTAAAGTTGAGAGTGCTTTAACCGACAATAATATTCATCATCAATTACTCTAATGATGGTGGAATAGATGATATCAGTATGACGACTTTATCGTTATCCTCAATTTTCTTATCCACAATAATCGGCTGTGTCATAAGCTTATCGAAGACATTGAGATGATCAATGAACCGTGTACCTTACTCCACGCGTAATCTGTACAATTGTCACTTTAGTACCTATCGGTTTATCAGTGACTCTACCATATAAAATTTTTCTAAGCCCTTCCATAATTTTCTCAGTGAATTACTACTATAGAATGGTACAACACAATCGCTTTATCTGAGTCGGTTCCTAACTTTTTAGGAAAAAAACCGATTGTGACAGATAATTCGACGAGGGTGTTAATAGTTGGTGATGAATCATCACAATCGGTTCTCAGGTTAGAACACATCACAATCGATTCTAACATCAGAACCAATTGTAATGTGCCTCGCTAGGTTATTTATACCCTCGGGCTGAACTCTCCTCTACTAGAGGCAAAAAAATCACTGCCGCCCAAAAAAAACACCACATACTCTAGTTGGAAGCAATACTTGGATGAGAAATTATGAAATCCTCAAGTATGGGTGTTAAGAGGGTAAAGTTGAAACCCTAGCTTGAGGAGATTTTTCCTCAATTTTATCACATATGCCAATAGTACTGGACAAAAGTTCTAGCGAAGGACGGTAGGTTTAGAGATCCGACAAGCTCCTACTAGTCCATATGTAAACAATATTATATTATATGAATGTGATATATGTACTGACTGTTAAGTATGTTTGTGTTCTATATTGTGAACGAATGTTATATGTGTATTGTAAAGTGTTTGTGTTTTATATATATTGTGAATGTGATATGCATATTGTGTGTAATCTGTGCTATTTTCGGAGCATACTGTGTGTAATCTGTGGTTTTCGGTGCATATCACAATCGGTTCCAAGATAGGACCGATTTTGATGTGCACCCATATCACAATCGATCCTATCTTGGAACCGATTGTGATGTAGGTGCACATCACAATCGGTTTGGTTATGATATCAGAACCGATTGTGATGACAATTTATCACTATCGGGCGAAAACCGACTGTAATAGCGCCTGCTCATCACTGTTTAATAACTTTGTATCGCTATCAAAACCGACTATGATGATAAAAAAGAACTGATTGTGATATACATTCCTATAGTAGTGAATTCTCCTTGATCACCGAGTATATTACCTCATCGGAAAGATAGATAGATTTTACTGACGATCTTCTTCTCAATCACCTTTTAGTCTTCAGCAGACGTCTTTTCTGGTTTATCCCCTTCAAAAGCAACGATTAACTCTTGTCGGACAAAGATATCCCTCACCACACACTGAAATTTTCCCCGTCGTCAAATTTATCTACTTAATTCCACATCGTTAACATCGCTCTTGATTTTGTGCTATCTAACACTTTACCGATCTTCTCACAAATCTGATTAATTTGGCCTGAGCTCTGATACCACTTACTAGGCTTTCATACCACTTGTTACGCTCTGATACACCTTCTTATGCGAAGTAGCCTCGGATCGGATCAGAGTTTTATGTGATACAACAAGAGCGTGTATGGTCTGATTAACGAAGATGATGAGTCTTGTAGAGAAACAAAGTAACATCAACGAAGCAACCACGAAGTGAGAGAAAAGATTCGGTAAAGCTGACTGCAAATTTTTTAAACACATCATCAATAGAGTATAAGTGATTGTTGCCCTCTCACAACCTATTGAACCTTTTAAAACCCTTGGGTTCTTTTCCTATACAAGAATCTACTGCTAAAAAATAATCTAGTTTCTACTCCTCTCGTAAGCCTCATGTTCTAGATGAATTGGTTCTTGGCTTCTTGGGTCTTTTTTTGTTCTATATGACCATCCATGGGCTTATATAACCTCCTTAGATCTCCTCTAAAGAAAAATAGAAATCCTACTTAAAAATACAGAAATTTTAATCTTATTAAAATTTATTTAGAACTTTTTATATGCTTTGCTCTTGATGGGTACGAAGCATGGAGCTGGGGTGCCGGTAGCGAGATCACGGGGAGACCTTGCCATGCGTTCGATGCCTGTTGGATCAAAAGATTGGCAGGGCGAATGATGGTATCGATGAAAGGGAATGATGAAAAAATGATAACAGAATTCCTCACAATCATTACGTCGTGTCGAATTGAAATCTCCATTGAACAGAAAACCTAGGATGCCCTCAAATTTCCATGTAATGGGAGAGTTCGTCGGCCATCAGGTGGCTCTTGATCTGAACGCCCCCCACTCACCCAAAGCCATCTATGTTGTACTTCTTGATTAGTCGGAAGAATGTCCGAGTCACTATCGGAGTAATTTTTTTTCTAGGATAGTAGAGCAAACATCGAAACTTGCATATAAGAAGAAGAAGGAGGAGGAGGAGGGGAACCAAAACAGCATGAGAAATTGAGAATAGCCTCTGACATTGCATGGTTAATCACAGAACGAAAACTGCGACAGCACGGACTGTTAATTAAAAGTGAAATTATGCTAGTGCAGTCGATGTTTTCACTGGAACATTGTTGATCGTGGGTTGTGTCTATTTAATTGCAAGTTCCAACATTTTGCATGAGCCTCCTGACAGTTAAACATTTTGTATGAGCCGATGAGGCTGCGCAATGAAACGAAATGGTGGGTCGTGAGATGTGCAGAGCTGGGCCCGGTCGCAGGCTGGCCACGGCACCTTTGGGCCCATCCGTTTGGCGCATCGATCTGGTCCCTCCCATATCTAGCTTGGCAGTTGACACACGAAATTTTGATTTTTTTTATTTAATATTTATTTTTAATCTTTTTTTCAAAACTAGTCGCCCAGATGAAAAAATAGCAAAAGTACCCTCCGGTCGCCCGTGTATGGGGCGATCGCCCCATACACGGGCGATAGCTATCCTCCCAACGGCCGTTGGCGGCAGCCGATAATGATGTAGCGCGGTGGGCCCCCTGTCGCCGAGACAGGCGACGACCGAGCGAGGCGGCGGGGGTTGCAATGGAAATTTTTTTAGTATTTTTTGTAATTACTATATGCCTTGTTAATATGAACCCCATAACTTTTGCTAGGAGTGTCAAAATGAAATGAAACTTGTTTCTAAATTTAAATTTTGGAATGAGTAATTAGATTGTAAAATAAAAATCTATGTGTTGTTTGCAGAAAAATAATTTTATTTGAGTTCGAATGCTAGGCTCTAACTATGGATTGTGAAGGAATTACATTGTATGTTGATCCATAAATCATGAAATAAATAGAATAAGTTACTACAACCTTATGCACTTCATTTTTGCAAAAATATCTAAATATGATTGCATTTTGAATCAAAGATGGCTAGTTTAAACCCTTTATAGCATTCATTGTTCAAGTAGTTAGAATAATGTCTAAAGGACCTCAAAACTTGACAGAACTAGTTTTGTTGCATTCTTGGGCTTGCATAGGTTACAATTATGTAAAAATATTTAGATGTCACTTTAGGTTGCACTATTTTATTGTTGTCCGAACATGCAATCGGTAAAACATTAAAATGACCGTATCTTTCGCAAACAAGGGTCAAACTCGATGAAATCAAATCTGATGAACTTAAAATGCTATAACCTATCTTGATGGACAAAAATAACATCATTTGGGACAACTGGAGCAGTAGGACATATACGAGCCCTCCGGACAGGGTAGGCCGCACTCTTTATTACGACTTAAAACTGAAAGGAGTACCACGAACAAAGAAAACCAAAGTTAACACGGACGTCTCATCGAGTGCTTCGAGGCCACTTCCCATTCGCCCATGCCTCCGGCGGGGCTTCTCTGGCACGCCGCGCCCTCTCTCGTTTCCTCTCTCTCTCGGCCTCCTTCTCCTCTGCTTCCTTCCTACATGCCTCCTCGCGTGCGGCATCGCGTTGTTCTTGAAGCCGCCGCGTGAACTCGTCCTGCCGGTTGGCTTGATCAAGAAGCCGTTGGTCCTCGAGGTTGATCTCCGTATCAAACCACTGCTCAAATTCACGTAGTGGCGGAGGTGACTGCATGAAACGTAAATTAGCAAAGTTTCATTCACAAATATTTTGTAACTCGTACGATTGTTACCATGCGGCGATCCTTGTGCTCTTCTCCGTGGATCGAATGCTTAGTTGCGCACTTCAATACCTCCTCTTCCAAGTTGAAATTTCCCAAGAGCGGACAAGCTGCAAAGATCTCCGCACATACACATAGGTGCTCTGACTCCACGAGGTAGGAAGAGATCTTGATACGCTAAATTGCGCGCATGCACTTGCTTCTTCCTTTGCCTTCCCTTTCCCTTTGCACTTGCGCGCTCGGCATTTTGATTGATCCCGAGTATTTTCCTCCCTCCTCTATTCTTTCTTCCTCTATTCTTTGCGAGACCGCTTGTGAGAACGAATGTTATAAAGGGCAGATATCGCCAGGGTATGGAGCGATCGCCCCGACTAGAGGCGATATGTGCACCGGGGCGTTGGTGCGTTGTCATGTCGTGTGGCATAGGCAAGCAATGCATACATGGATTTGCACAATTTAAAGTGATAAGGCTGTCATGTTACTAACTCTGACAGTTTTACAATATGTTGCTGAACGTAAAGGCATTACAAAAATACGTCCGTACAACAAGTCAATCACGGCCACGCTTCCTGATCTGGCCCGTGGGGTAGGTGAGTGGTGACGGCGGACGGACGTCCCTCCTAGGCCGGCCCTGCGGCGCAGGCGTAGAGTAGTGTGGCAGCGATGAGGGCGTGTCCTGTGGCGGCGCTCCCGAGAGCTAAGGGAGGTCGAGGTAGTCGGTCAAAAGGTACTCCTCCAGGTCGAACTCGTCATCCACAGGGTCGTCGAAACCACCACAGGGTCTGTTTGGGCGCGAGGCACGAGAGAGCCTCCGCATGACCACTGTCCCCACTTCTTCTTGCATGGGGCGTAGCGAGAACCGGCGGGGTAGGGCGAGGCGCGAAGGAGCCTCCTCGGCCGATCCCCCCCTGCACTGCGTGGGGCGTGACGAGGCACCGCGGGTAGGGGCGAGTCTTTGGGCGCGAGGACGGGGTGTCTTTGCGTCCGCCGGCGTCTCCGCGCCCGGCAGTGGCCAGCGAGCCAACCGCCTCATCCTATCGAGGACCCGAGCCCAAGCCGGCTCGGACTCGTGATGGTCACCTATATGCCCCGTAGGCGCGCCAACATGGACACACCTCCACCTCAACCTCCCGATGAGTGAGCACGCATGTAACGTCGATTGTTATTACGTAATTTACATGAAAAGGCGTGGCCATGTAGCCGATTGCGACACTTACAGAGGCGTTGTCCCTCCGGGACATCTGTGAAGAGTGCGTGTCCGCTACCGATGCTGCCGTGTGACATACGGTCTTGGTGTGTACCCCACCACGAGGCGAGTCGCGGGCGAACCACCGCATGTACTCATCGTACATGTCGGGTCGTCTGGCCGGTCTCGGTGACCCTCTCGTCGAGTCGCGGCGTCCCACGCACACTGACATGGTCGCATACGGTCTGTGAATCGATTGCCCATGCGGCACCCATCCGGTCATCTGCAATGCAAAAGCGATAAGTACACACCACATTCATTTCGTAAAGATGCGGAGTAGTAGGATCGGGGCAAGTACACAGCGAGCGCCACGTGCGACAACGTGGCGAGGCGGCAAGGAAAGGATCGAGCAGCCGAATCGCGCGGCACTTTCGGTCGCGGAGTACTCCTCAACACACAGGTCAAAGACGAGAACCTTACGGGTGAGCCAGAAGGCCTCATCTCGCGTGCAAAGCACGGAGACCCCGTTAGGTGCTCGGGCGTGGACGTCGTACGCGGTGTATGGTGTCCACCGCACGTCCTCGTCGTGGAGGTGGTCGAACTCCCAAACGAACTCCAGGTAGGACCTCCTCACCTGTCGGTGCGCGTACCTCCGCTGTGAGGAAATAAGAAATGGCAGAGGTTATTCAAGTGCGTTAGTGGGAAAAAGATACGAGGAGCATACGCGCGTTGGACCCGAGGTGGCCCATGGTGGGCCAGTCCACCGGGTCATCTCCGTAAAGGTCCTGGTGGTACGGTGTCGTGTCAACAACAGGCCTGCCGACGGAGAAGCGCTCCCAGGACCACAACTGGAGGAGTAGCACGCAACCCGACATCGTCGCGTCGCTCCACCCGAGAGACGGCGTCGCACAGACCTCTGTACGTCGCCGCAAGCACAGCTGAGGCCCACGACCACTGCATCATCTGTTCACAAGGGGGGAGTTAGACGTGCTCCACTGAGACGAGATTTGAACTGAGTGTGTTACCTCATCTACCGGGGTGTCGGCGATGTGCTGGGCGTACTCGATCAGGTGACGGTCCACCATGTTCCCGTGGGAGGACGGGAACATCACCCAACCGAACAACAACAGGAGGTATGCCTCCAGATGGCGGGCCACGTCCGCCTCCTCCGCGTGCGGGTGGAGAAGCTGAGCCTGCAGCGTTCGCAACAAACATTATCAGCAACTTAGCGCTTCTCTTTTAATTCTCAAAGAAAGAGGTACTCACCGTGAACTGAAGCAGCCACGCCTTCGTCAGTCCGTGTCGCTCACCCTCCCTGAGGGGACGGTAGGGGGCTGCCCGGGGGTGCCGTTGCACCGCGGCGAAACGCGCGGACAACTCGGCGTGCCACGTGACGGAGGCGTCGTGCGGCACGACTGCCGGACCCGCACAGGGGAGGCCTAAGAGGTAGACACGTCCTGCAGCGTCGGGGCCATCTCTCCGCACGGAAGGTGGAACGTGTGCGTCTCCGGTCTCCACCGGTCCACGAGTGCGCCCAGCAGGGACCGGTCATACCCGAACCGCGGGACCTCCTTGCCCGCTAACGGGGCAGTCACCTGCTCCACCATCCTACAAAGAGGAAGTAAGCCAGCCGCTCGCAACCTGCATGTAGTGCATTGCATCGTTAGAATTGCATTCACAGGTAAGTACATGTACGTAAAAGAGTGCAAGCGTTGGCAGCTTACCGTGGAACCTAGCGTGGGTCAATGCGAAGCAGCTCGTTGGGCACCCGAGGTCGGAGTGTCCCTAGCTCTCGGTTCTCCTCTGCGGAGTACCTAGACCGGTGGGTCGCATCGACGGTCACGTCCAGCAGCTCAGGGCAAGGTCGCGCCATCGTGGCCTGTTACAAAGCAAATACAACAAATTTATCAGTAATTACATGTGCACACAAGATAAAATGCGAAATAACGAATTGTACCATACTCAACAAACAATACAACCGAAGTGCAGAGAGCCAAAAAAAATCTCATATTACAAACATACAAAAGACAAAGACATGTTCGACGAGGCACACAACGCCGAGAATTACATTATCCTCGTAGCTATTAACTGGTACATCGGAGAATTACATGATGCGAACAACAACTTACTGGTACATTGAAAATTACATGATTCGAACAACATCGAAAATTACATCGAACATTACAACTTACATTAGAACTTACCGGTCCATTGAAAAATACAAGATGGGAACAACATGGAAAATTACATTATCCGCGGTTGCGACGCGCCTCGGACTCGTCCATATCGTTCCGAATGCGCCTTGTCCTTCGACGCCCGACCTTCAGCTTCAACATTCGGATGTCTGGTACCCATCGATGGTCGGAGGGGCTGTTGTGAACGATCCATCCACTCGGTACCCGTACACCTCGTGATGCCACGTGTTGAGAACACTCTGCTTGTAGTAGTACGGGGAGATGAACGGACGACAGGATTGATGTGTCTCGGCGGCTGCGGCAATAACGTGTGAGCACGGCAAGTGCAGCAGGCGTGGTTTCTGGCAGGAGCACTCGCACTCAGCTGCTCGGAGTATGCACAGATGGGAAGTCCTCTCCCGGTGGGCACCCCTGCGACCTCGGTCACCGCAGTGCACGTGGTATCTCCGTTCCACGCCACTCTCCGGTGTAACCCGATGTGTCTGCGCCTTTCTTGTTTTCTTGGACATGTAAGTAGACACAACAGTTGAGTACGGCAGTCGATTGTCCGACATACATGCTGTGGAGGTCTTGTATCGCTCAATGAAATATCTCTGTGTCCCTAATAAGACACCTTCAACTATACCACCAGTGGAAGGCATCTGGTGCCTTTCATTACCCAGTTGTAAATCTCCGCCAGGTTCGTTGTCATGATTTCATAACGCGAGCCGCCCTCGTCATGCAGAAGGGACCATTTCTCCAAAGGCTCATGTCGTATCCAATCGGTGAAACTCTTTATCTTTGGTACCGGCCTCGCCGGATGTTTGGAGGGTCATCGGCGGCGCTTTACAAAGGTCGTGGGGTCCTCTCCTTGCTCGTGGTACACCATCGGGTTCCTCGATGAACTAGCAGTACCTCTGGGATTCATCGATTGCTTCTTCGTTAGTTCGTCCAACGTCCTCCAAAGCGCGTCGAACTTCCTCCGTTGGTTCTGTTTGCACAGCCGCTTGAACATGTTCATAAGCTTCTTGTTCCTGAACTGACGGAAAAAATTGGCACCCATGTGCCTCATGCACCACCTGCTCAGGTCTGGCCATTTTGCTGCTCCCACGACGGCGGACCCATGTTGCATATCCACGATCGCCCTTAGCAGCCCTGCATGTCGGTCATGGATGACACAAACATCAGGCCTGTCAAGAACAACTGCCAGCTTCACTCTTTCAAGGAACCAGTACCAACTCTCCGTGTTTTCCCCTCCACGAATGCCAATGCAACCGGTAGAACCTGGTTGTTGGCATCCACCGCGATTGCAGTTAGAATCTGGCCCTTGTACTTCCCCGTCAGGAATGTGCCGTCCATGCAAAGGACCGGGCGACAATGCCGGAACGCATTTATGCATGCGCCTAGGGCGAAGAATGCACGCTGCAATACTCACTTACCCGCGCATGCACCACCCGCAGGGAACTCCGCAAGGTCGACGGATGTACCGGGGTTCCTACGTGCGATTGTCCTGAGCAAGTGGGGAATATTCTCGTACGAAGCCTCGTACGTCCCGAACCGTATTTCCAGAGCTGTCCTTTTTGCTCTCCATGCCTTTGCGTAGCTAATCTTGTACTGAAACCTCTCCTCCACTGTTGTGATAATAGATCGAGGCTGCAGATGGGGATTGTCCACGATCTGACCATAAAACATATTTGCCACCCAAGTGGACGACAGATTGCGGTGTCCCTGCTCCGCTTCTTTCAGCTCGCAGTTATACTCAATCACTATGGAGCATTTCAAGTAGTCCTTCCACTTCCCCTGGTATGCATGCACCCGCCATGGGCACGAATCAACTACGCACTTCACGTCGTAGTCCTTCTTGCTGGACTTCACTATCCTGAATTGCCGCCGGAGAGACATTGCCCAGTACTTCACCGCATCCATCACAGCCTCCTTGTCTTTATATATGGCCCCCTCCGTCACCTCGTTCTCACGATACTCCCATGCATCAATGTTCCCTTCATTCATTGTTAGGTCTTCAAAACTGTAATTGGTCCACGCACCAGGGATAGGCACCTCAGGAGTGTTGTCCTCCTCGTCGGAGTGCTCACCATCAAGGACTTCCTCATCCGCACGGTCCTCCTCTTCCATCAGGTCAACAATGTCCTCCACCTCCTCCCCCTCGTCGGCCACCCCTCGCGCCTCCACCGCTGTCTCCTCTGCCTCCCCGGTCCCTTCGCCACCGCCAGTCTCGTGCTCCTCGTCTCCGGACTCCTCGCCGCCTTCCTCTTCGCATCCTTCTACATTTGACGTCCCCTCCCCCGTAATGTCCACCCCGACATCACGAACTTGCGACACCGATGGAGCTACCGGGTAGTACTGTACCAACAACATGAGCGCCAACCCGCTCTACTAGCAAAACCAACATAACTCCTCCATGTTGACGTCGAGTTAATAGGAATCAACTCTCCGTAAAAACGGTCTTGCGCACGGCTCACTACTGCTCTGACCCGCAACCGAACAGTCTCGACATCCAAACTGAACATCCGAGACATCCACTCCAACAAACCCCTGTATGTCCTATCGCTTGGTCTACATATGCCCCGTACGACTCTTGAAAATGATGATAGATCCACCCCATCCGCCCCCTGTGCTATCTCCCCATCTCTGTAAAATATTTGGAAATACAATTTCTCCGACATGCTGCAACGTCCGACAGAAAAATATTACTCTAAAATACAATCTACAAAACGTACATTGATCGTACTATAAAATACGACTATAAATAAGTGATTCGACTAGCCTACTATACGGCCTAATATTAAATTTCTACTACATTACATTTGTATATAATTGCCTAATACATTATTTACATAATAAAATTAGTAATACACAACCCTACTAAATTAAATTCATACCACATTACATTTGTATATATATTGCCTAATACATTATTTGCATAACAAAAATACTATACACAACCCTACTAAATTAAAATACGAAATATTGTCCAATATTTCTACTGTATTAAATTTCTACATATTGAATACTACATTAAATTTGCACATACTGAAATACTAAATTAAATTTGTAAATACTACATACTACATTAAATTTCTGAATATTAACTGCTATATTAAATTTCTAAACAATACATAATCCTAAAATTTCTAAATACTACAACAAATTCCTAAATATTAAATGCTACATTAAATTTTAAATACTACATAACCTATAAAAAATTCCTACATTTACCTCTACAAAAAATTGCTAAAACTAACTCTACAATAAAATTGAAAAATTTACCTAAATTTCTCGGCTCCCCTTCTCTTCCTCTTCTCCCTTTCTTCTCCCCCTCCTTTTCTCCCTGCGCTCGGCTCCCCCTCTCTTTCTTTCCTTTCTCTGCACAGCCGGCCGACCGAGCGGCGCTTGGCGCCTTAAATACAAGCCTGTCGCCCCCTGTATGGGCGATCGCCCCATACAGGGGCGACAGGGGGGCCCACCGCGTATCACCGTTAACTAGCCGTTGGTAGGGGCAGTTATCGCTCTTGTATGGGGCGATCGCCCCATACACGGGCGACCGGAGGGCATTTCTGCTATTTTTTATCCGGACGACTAGTTTTGAAAAAAAGATTAAAAATAAATATTACAGAAAAAAAGTTCCGAAATTTTACTCGACTAAGAGGAAATGCCTATACATATCATGCGTATGATTTTTACCCTTCAAGTGAGTCAAATTTTTTACCGTCGAATCTCCATTCAACGCTTTCTGGTTCCTCCCCCCAAATCCTATACAACGTTCCTCAACCCGTCCTCTTCTTCAACCCCACGCCACACCAGTGCCTCACCCTACGTGCCATCACCCTTCTGCCTCATTGGCGTCGCCCCTAGAGCCGGCGAGGCCCGCCGGCAAGCAACCTTTGCTTCTGCTACCATCTCCCACTGTAGCTGCCGGCACCGCTCCTGGTGCCGTTGCCGCCCACCTCCACCTGGCTTCCCCGCTGTAGCTCGCCTTCCTCCCTCCTTGACTTTGGCGACGGTGACACCGCCAGATCCATCATCGTCGACCACCTCACCTGCCATCCACTTCTAGTTGTTTCTCGTTGCCTCCGCTGTCCACCGCCCTCATCCAACCCACACCGTCTTGTCGTCATCGCCGTCCATGTTTAGTAAATCCTAAATCCCAACCCTGATCTAGGTGAAACTTGACCCTAACTCTGTTCACACTGGCGTTGTCGGAGATGCCACGCCACCATCGCTGGTGATGAGGAGGAGCTGCCGGGCGTGTGAATCTTAGTGCCGATTCAAAGGTGAGTAATAGACATTCGAATGATTTCTAGCATTTCCGAAAAAAAGAGAAAACAGGTTGACATATTATTATCTCGGTTTTTTTTCCATAGCTATTGGGTCAACATGACAAACACACCAACTATACCGATCGAAGTTAATGAAAACATTTTCCCTGTAAAACGCATACGAGCGAAAGTTGCCGCAAAATCGTCGCAACAGTAGCTGACGTGTCCAAACGGGGGTTGTTTTTGTACTAGAAACAGAGAGGGAAATGTTGAAGATATGCCCCAAGGTAATTATAGAGATGATTATATTTTTTTATATTCATGATTAATTATTTTGTTCCTTGAATATTTTTATTATTTTTTATTAGCAAGTATGTGCCTTGTTTGTGAAACTCTGTATATGACTTTGTGATGATTATTCTAAAGTGATCCCTAGTCAATAAATATACGGGGACACATATGAATAGACTAGCATATGTATTGGTTGATGATCATGTTTCACGGGTCGTAGATATGGAGATATCACACCAATAATATAGACACATGTTAGAGAACATAGAGTTGGATCGACCCACCTTGAGACACTGCAAGAACGTTATAATTTTCTTATCATTAGTTGATCTCATATACAATGTGTATGTTATATCCTTAGACTTGAGGTTGGCGTATGTATTCGAGATGTGCAATGACTTACTTAGGGGTTGACAAACGTTACTCCGTAACTGGGTAGTTATGAATGTGACTTTCGGGTTTGTCATGAAGCATGCTGCGAAGCATGATCGATCAAGATAGGATTTGCCCTTTTATTCAACAGGCGAGATATCTCTAAGCCTCTCGTGTGGTCGGATTCCGGAAATGAATGGCCATGCTACTCGCGGTTAAAGAGTTAACCGTAGTTGGGGATTTTGAGTCACGTGATCGAGAAAGAGCGGTCGAGGTAACTAAACAAGGATGACATATTCTTGTCTTGAGTTTGACTCATATTATGAGGCAAAGTGAAATGCATATATCTAAGCATTGTTTAGGTTCGTCCGATGTGATCTTTACATATACTTAGAAGTCGGCACGTTCTGCTAGGGACTGCTACCGATTAATGGTTAAGTAAGAGCACACAGGCCATATCTAGGTATACGTGAACCTATAGGGTCGCATACTTAAAGGGTGGGACTTAATTCGGATGATGATCCGAATTCTGATGAGTTTTAAGTTCCTAACGAGCCTCTAATGTAGAGTCTATTATGGAGCGTCTATTTAAAGGGATGGGGTGCTGGTTTTAGGGTCAAGAGACATAATAGGAATTTGGAATTCCAAAACTCTAGCCGTCACCCCTCCTCTGCCTAGAACCGCGTAGCCGGTGCTATCACTTCGGCGTTTGGTGTCTTGTCCCGTACGTGTAGATACCTTGGAGGTGTTGCTGTGAAGCTTTAACGCTAGGACGATCTGCAACCTGCGACGGTCACAAGAAGCTGTTGGAGGAGCGCGAGGCTAGTACGACTACATCTGCACCACCGCGTTACATCGACTCTACTTCCGCTACAGGTCTGCTCGTCTAGTGGTAATTCTGTGATCTATGACTTGCAGTGGTTCTTTGGTTACGAGGTAGAAAAATTTTGATTTTACGTTAGAGTAGATTACCCGTTCCCCATCAGAAAATGGGAATCTTCTCTGTAGAAACATAGATGCATGGGCGGCAGCAGGACGCCTGATCCGATCCGATCTGATCTTGGGCAGCACACGCAGGACGCACCAGCAGCAAGATCCCCTTCTCTTCAAACTCAACCTGATGCAGAATGTCCTTCCTTCCGTGGGAAGAAGAGCAGCATTCGGCCGCTTCTTTCAGTTCTTCTGCCTCCAGCTAACTTTGCCTTGCTGAACTGAACTGAACTGAACTGAACAGCTCGGTTTAGTTGATGCTCCTTTCGACACTTCGGAACTGACAAACGCACGCGTACACTGATGCGGCAGAGACAAGCACCAGAAGCAGTAGCAGAGTTTGTTATTAGTAGCAGTAGTAGTAGAGCTTCGCAGGCAAGTGCTAAGCTCATGCTGTCATGTAGCTGGAGCCTGCAAGAATCGATCATACAAAGTATAAACTCCACCTGCCCTTCATCTACGCCTTGCAGTTTAGTAGCTTCACATAATCACACTATTGCTTTAACAAATCAAGCTGGAAAATACATCTTCCAGAAGCTGGCTGAACAAAGAAGATGGTCTACTGTTTCGAGGGCAACTAGCAGTCTGCTAAACAAAGAAGATGGTCTACTGTTTCGAGGGCAACTAACAGTCTGCTAAGATTTGGACGGGTGCTACCGCATGAAGCCGGATGCGTTCGACAGTTCCTGCAAGCAGAACTGAATAACCCAGGCAAAAGACGATGATAGAGGAGTTATTCAACATTAGTGCTAGGTCCTGTTCGGAGGTTTTAAGTTAGGTTTGTTAGAAGAAGATAAAGGTTGAGTTGTATACGTGCAGGACAGGAGTCATGTACGTTACGATCAAGGAGTCCGGATGAGTTCCAAAGATAGAATTAGCTATAGATAGAGTTGGACTCTAGTTACGTGTTGTAATCATCTATGATTGTAATCTTTCCACGGGTATATAAGATGACCAGCGGCCTCCATTGGAGGGAGAGCGCTTTTAGCTATTTTTACATGGTATCAGAGCTACCTCTTTCGAGCACGTCTAGGATCAAGAAGATCGATTTCAAGACAGATCATGGCGGCGAGTTCATCCTCATCGTCGTCTCTACCGGCGCTTGGGCCGCCGATCGCCGAGAAGCTTACGAGGGAGAACTTTCTTCTATGGAAAGCCCAATTTCTTCCGGTGCTGTGTGGTGCACGATTGATGCACTTCCTTGACGCCAACACCGAGCCACCTCCCGAAGAGATCGTCGTCACGAACGAAGAGAAGAAGAAGGATAAGGTGCTGAATCCAGAATACGCGACATGGATCGCTCAAGACTAGCAAGTTCTGGCGTATCTTTTGAATTCCCTCACCAAAGAAGTTCTTGCACAAGTTGCAAGGAAGGAGACGTCTGCAGAAGCATGGGCGGCACTCCAAGGATCATATTCTGCGCAATCTCGGGCCAAAGTAGCCAATCTGAGATATGCACTGACTAATACGAAGAAGGGATCTATGAGCATGGCACAATACTTCACAAAGATGAAGAGATTTGCAGATGAACTTGCGTCGGCAGGCAAAGTTCTCGATGACGAGGAAATCGTGTCGTATATCGTCAACGGTCTAGACTCAGACTACACGCCACTTGTCTCATCTGTTATGTCGCGAGTGGAGCCCATAACAGTTGATGATCTTTACTCTCAAGCCCTAGGATATGAGCATCGTCAAGAGCTACTGCAAGGAGAAGGTCAAAGCTATTCATCGTCGGTCAATTCGGCCATGCGTGGTCGGGGTCATGGCAGAAGCAATTTTGGACGAGGAAGCTACGGTCGAGAAGGCTATGGGCGTGGATACAGTGCTCCCAGTCATGGTCAGGGCCGTGGTGGACGTCGCGGAAGCTTCACAAGGCCTAGTTCAAGTCAAGGGCCACGGCTCATGTGTCAAATCTGCAACAAACCTAACCACAGTGCATCGGAGTGCTGGCATAGGTTTGATGAAGAGTATCAAGTTGAAAAAAAATTGCCGGAGCTGCTGCCCAACCATATGGCATTGACACAAATTGGTACACTGATACCGGTGCAACCGACCATATCACAGGAGA
Source organism: Otatea glauca (assembly GCA_036346275.1). Taxonomy (NCBI): domain Eukaryota; kingdom Viridiplantae; phylum Streptophyta; class Magnoliopsida; order Poales; family Poaceae; genus Otatea; species Otatea glauca. The sequence goes on along the minus strand of CM070715.1, from coordinate 36,762,447 downwards.
ATTAGAGAAACTCACGACTCATGACAAGTACCAAGGTCAAGATCAAGTTCATGCCGCAAACGGGAAAGGTATGTCTATTAGTCACATTGGCAATACTTCGATTTATTCCCCTAATAGGCCTTTGCATCTCAATCATGTTCTCTATGTGCCAAGTTCCAAATTGAATCTTTGTTCTGTTCACAAGTTTACAAGAGATAATAACGTGTTCTTTGAATATCACCCATGGTATTTTTTGATTAAGGATCGAGCAACGAGGAGCACGCTACTTGAAGGAAAATGTGAAGGCGGTCTATATCCCATCAAGTCTCTTGTCAACCGCAAGCATGCCTTTGCTTCCATTAAAGCATCCATTGAGTCTTGGCACAGTCGTTTAGGCCATCCATCGTTTCCCATTGTTGAGCATGTTCTTAAAACTAATGCCCTTCCTTATTTAGAGAAGTATAGTAGTGGAGTTGTGTGTGATTCGTGTCGAAAGGCAAAGAGTCACCAGTTGCCTTATCAAAGGTCAAACAGTGTGTCATCTAAACCTCTTGAGTTGGTGTACTCTGATGTTTGGGGACCAGCTCCCGAGTCTATCAATAAAAATAAGTATTATGTGAGTTTTATTGATGACTACAGTAAGTATACTTGGATATATTTGCTCAAGAACAAATCTGCAGTTTTTGAAGTTTTTAAGGACTTTCAAAATTTGGTAGAGAGACAATTCGGCCAGAAGATCCTCACGATGCAAACAGATTGGGGTGGTGAGTATGAGAGGTTGAACTCTTTCTTTAAGAAAATTGGAATCGTGCATCACGTCTCTTGTCCTCATGCTCATCAACAAAACGGTGCCGCAGAGAGGAAGCATCGTCATATAGTTGAGGTTGGTCTAGCCCTTCTAGCAAATTCTTCCATGCCCTTGAAGTTTTGGGATGAGGCGTTCATAACTGCCGTTCATCTCATTAACATTCTTCCCTCTTGAGTTATCCAGTTGAAGACCTCTGCCGAATTACTCCTCAAACAAAAACCCAGCTACTCCCATCTTAGAATTTTCGGCTGTGCCTGCTGCCCGAATTTGAGACCCTTCAACAATCGGAAGCTTGCCTATCGCTCCATACAATGTGTGTTTCTAGGGTATAGCTCCATGCACAAGGGATTTAAGTGTCTTGAGCCCAAGACAGGAAGGGTGTATATCTCACGGGATGTTGTGTTCGACGAACAAATTTTTCCTTTTGCTCATCTCCATGAAAATGCGGGTGCTAGGCTCCGAAAAGAAATTCTTCTTCTACCACCAAACCTTCATCCTAGTTCATGTCAATTAAGGGATAAATCAAGTGTTTGTCAATTGACTAATACTACTGACCCTATTGAAAGTGTGAGTGATCTACAGGAAAATACAGGAGAAGAAGAACAGGAAAAGCAGCGAATATTGGAGCCTATGATGTTCGGTGTGCCAAGGCTGGGTGCACCGCCGCCAGGTCAGCCTGGCGCTCCGTGTCCGACCGCAGCAGCCTCAGGCGCAGATCCTGTGGACCATATTGTCGGCGCAGAGACATCAGGCGCAGACGCATTTCTCAGCGCAGGGGGCACTGAAGCCCACGCTGATTCGGTCACAGCGCGCGCACCAGAGACTGCCGAAGCTAAAAATCAGATTGTTTCGCGTGTGCAGACAAGGAGTCGGGCAGGGATTTCTAAGCCCAAAGTTTATACGGATGGAACAATTCGATATACATTGTTCACGTCCACCGGTGAGCCGCAGGATCTACAGGAAGCTCTTGAAGATGAGAAGTGGAGAAGAGCCATGAACCTCGAGTTTCAAGCTCTTGAGGCCAATCACACGTGGCATCTAGTTCCACCTAATGAAGGCAACAATGTAATTGATTGCAGATGGGTGTACAAGGTAAAGAGAAAAGCAGATGGATCAATAGATCGACACAAGGCTCGTCTGGTAGCAAAAGGTTACAAGCAGAGGTATGGAATTGATTACGAAGACATTTTTAGTCCTGTAGTAAAAGTTGCTACGGTACGACTTGTGTTAGCAATTGCAGTAGCAAAAGGATGGACCTTGAGACAGCTAGACGTGCAGAATGCGTTTCTTCACGGCGTTCTGGAAGAGGATGTATACATGAGACAACCCCCTGGGTATGAAGACAAACGCTATCCCTCTCATATATGCAAGCTGGACAAGGCAATCTACGGATTAAAACAAGCTCCTCGAGCGTGGTACTCAAAATTGAGCACAAGGTTGCAACAACTGGGATTCAATGCGTCAAAATCAGATACGTCATTGTTTATATATCATCGAGCTGGGATAACTATGTATATGCTAATATATGTGGATGACATCATAGTAGCCAGCTCGTCAGAAGAAGCGGTGGTCGCCTTACTCAAGGATTTGAAGAAAAGTTTTGCTTTAAAGGACCTTGGGGATCTTCATTACTTTCTTGGAATTGAGGTGATGAGGACGGCAGATAGTTTAATTATGTCTCAAGAAAAGTATGCACGGGATATCTTGAAGCGTGTCAACATGAGCAACTGCCGACCCATGTCCACTCCGTTGTCAAGCATCGAGAAACTCTCAGCTTATAGTGGTGAACTCCTTGTACCAGAAGATAGCACAAACTACCGAAGTGTAGTTGGAGCATTGCAATATTTGACTATCACGCGACCTGATTTAGCTTATGCAGTCAACAAAGTTTGTCAGTTTCTTCATGCTCCGATAACTGAACATTGGTCAGCAGTGAAACGTATTCTACGATATATTCAGAAGACCGCTGGGTTGGGACTGCAGTTTCGAAGATCTGTGTCAACTAAACTCAGCGCGTTCTGCGACGCAGATTGGGTAGGAAATGTTGACGATCGCAGGTCCACAGGCGGATTTGCAATATTTCTTGGTCCAAATCTGATATCATGGAGTGCTAAGAAACAACCGACAATATCTAGGCCCTCAACAGAAGCCGAATACAAGGCAATAGCCAATGCAACAGCTGAAGTGATCTGGTTGCAATCTTTACTACGAGAGCTTCGTATACAGGAAAGTGGAGTACCATGCTTATGGTGCGACAATTTGGGCGCAACATATCTGGCTGCGAATCCAGTGCTTCACGGAAGAGTTAAACATGTGGAGATTGATTATCATTTTGTCAGAGAAAGAGTTGCGAACAAATTACTTGATGTCAGACCGATTTCATCCAAGGATCAAGTTGCAGATGGTTTCACGAAGGCCCTGTCAACGCAGCTGCATGAAGATTTTCGACGCAATCTCAACTTAGTCAAGTTATGATTGAGGGGGGATGTTAGAAGAAGATAAAGATTGAGTTGTATACGTGCAGGACAGGAGCCATGTACGTTACGATCAAGGAGTCCGGATGAGTTCCAAAGATAGAATTAGCTATAGATAGAGTTGGACTCTAGTTACGTGTTGTAATCATCTATGATTGTAATCTTTCCACGGGTATATAAAGATGACCAGCGGCCTCCATTGGAGGGAGAGCGCTTTTAGCTATTTTTACAAGGTTCACCTTCTGAAAAACCAGTAAACTCTCCCTAAACAGCTTAGCTTTTAAGTAACTTTGGCATAAGCTAAAAATCATATATAATGGTAAAACCTAAAAACTGAAAGCTAGACGGGATCTGTTTTTGTAGCTTATTGCTAAGAGAAATTAGCTATTTATTAAAAGGTCTCTTATAAAAAACTACAACCGTTTTTTAGCCCAGAAAGCCAGCTTTTCAGACAAGCTACCGCTCCTAGTTTTGTCAAGAAGAGGTGTAGGATCACGTAAAGAATTTAAAGAACCTGACGAAGCACCTTGATCGACAAATGGAACTGGTTGCTAACCAAGGTTGATACATCATACATACGAGTGTAACATTCCAGAGATTAGTACGTCAGGTAAGGAAACCACTGAACCCGGATTTTGCATGAAGTTCGTTCTGAAAGTTCTGCAGAACAAAAACTAGATCACAAGCCAAGTTCATTAGGCGGTTGAAGTATTTGAATTTCAATGTTAGCAATAACAACAGATTGAAAGTGTGCCGATAAATAGTTATAGACCTATATATAAATGGTCCTATTAAAGATGCCTCATAGACATAGAACAGCTGAAATAAGAACGACATCTGCCGCGGTCTTTGTTAAGTGACAATGAACAGAGATGAGCTGATATCATGTTCGGGATAGCATAGTTTTATTCTTGGTATAGATTAGGATAGTCGGAGTAAAAAAGTTCAACATGGGAGCAGCAAAACATGCACGACCGGTGTTCAAGAAGATCCCTCGAGACTACATTAGTACAAGGAAATTACACTACCGGAGGATGCAATCGTCTGTGTTCGACCGGGATCGCCTGCAGATGATTCTGGCCATCCGTTTTCTCTGGCTCATATCCTATGCAACAGTGTCTCTTCTATAGTAGTGAAGAGTACCATGAAACAGTGCCGAACGAACGTACACCCTTAGATCTAGATTTGGCGGTCGGTACTGGACTACTTAAGTTGCAGTTTTACTATGATTACACTTGAACCCGATCTGTGTTCTGTGTGTCAGACCTCTGCAAGAAATAAGAACCGACTCAGCGGCAACACGTAGTCTGGTTGAGTTATAATTGGATCGAATTGGTGTCTTGTTCCACATGTATATAAACGCTATCATTTGTACACACATTGCATATTAACCCGACCAAGCATGCACACATGTACATAAACGACTGCTCGTACATACTGATCTGGGCCACACGTACAGGAGAGCAAGAGATCCACGCCGTATGCGCACGCACGCAATGCAATGCATCCAGCATCCGTATCAGCTAGCTAGCCGAACAGCCCTAGCCTCACCGGCGTGCCGGTCACCGGTATCCACTCGGCGCCGTGCAAGAAGAGCCCCACCGTGAACTGCACCGCCTTGTCCCTGCCCATCACGTGGAACCCCTTCGTCGCCGACCGCCCGGTGACGTTGGCGCCGGTCCCGACGTTGCCGAACTCGCCGTAGAACGCTGTGCCGAGGCTGTCCTTGCCCTCCCACGGCATGTACCCTTCCCCGTGCACGAAGCCGTCGATCACGGACTCCATCACCACCGTCCTCGCGAACTCCTTCCACGGCCGCCCGAGGAAGGTCTTCACCGACGACGAGTTGCTGCCGGCGAAGCGGTCGTCCGCGATGACCTGGCTCCGGTGCAAGACGAAGCCAGTGGTCTGCTGCCGGTCTCGGCGCCCGTGCGCGGTGACCACGGCGGGCTTCCCCGGGAGCGGGGGCTTGACGAGCAGCACGCAGCGTTGGAAGACGGCCGCGGCGTCGCCGAAGATGAAGTCGACGGTGCCGGAGATGACGCAGCTCCGGTAGTACTGGCGGTAGGCCTGAGCGAAGAGCGTGTCCTGGTTCCCCTCGATCCGGCAGTTGAAGAAGATGGTCCGGTCAGCCTTCACGCGCAGCGCCAGCGCCTGCTGCTTCCCGTCCCCCGCCGTGTTTCGGATCCCCAGCCTCATCGCCGTGAACCTGTCGCCGTCCACCGCTGCGTCGTTCAACACAACGTACGACATCGACCGTCACATTTCTCCATGCATGGATGCATGCGTCGATGGGTATATAAGCAATAACGTGTGGTTTACCGAAAGTGGCAGTTCTCCACATCCTTATGCCGTCGGCGACGCTCTTGCTACCCGTGATGATGGACTTCCTCGAGCCGTCGCCGTACATGGTAACGTTGGCCATTCTGTTGGTGATGTTCACCGTCTCGTCGTAGACGCCTTCCTTCACGTAGATCACGTACCTCCCCCTGTACGTCTGCGGCAAGGCGGCCAGAGCCGCCGAGATGTTGGCGAAGTCGCCGCTGCCATCCTTGGCCACCGTCACGTTCGGCGTGAGCCCGGCCTTGCGTCGTGCCGCGGCAACAAGCTTCCGGTCCTCCTGGGGCATCCATGAGGGGACGGACAGGGACTCCTCGATCAGCCGGCGCTCGTCGTCGCCGTCCTTGTTGCCGGCGGCGACGTCCTCGTCGATGTGGAGGTCGAGCATGGCGGCGAGGGCCGCGCCCTGCTGGATGATGGCGATGGCGTTGCTCGAGATCTCGCGCGCCTTCTGCATGGTCGTCTTCACCTGGTCGCGGATCTCGCCCTGCGGGAACATGTCGACGCAGGAGCCCTGGAACGTGATCACCGCGCTCAGCCAGGCCTGGAGGTCCTGCGCCGGCCCGTCGACGCCGCGCCACTCGATGCTGGAGAGCGCGCGGGTCACGTCGGCCTGGCAGTCGTCCAGGAGCATCCGGCAGTCGCGCAGGGCCTCGCGCACCCGGGTGTCGTTGCTCCGCCGCACGGCGTCCAGCAGAGACGAGAGGTTGAACCCGCGCGACAGCTCCCGTTCGACCGCTGTGATCGCGGCGGCGGCGGCGGCGTGAGGGTGATCGGCCGGGTCGGACGACCGGGCCAGCACGCGCTCCAGAGTGTCCTGGCACGTTGCGTGGTAGTCGGTGGGCGCGCAGAAGAGGTCGACGGTGCGCGTCGTCGATCTCATGGTGCGCTTGTTGAGGTCCACGTCCTCCTCGATCTTCTCCGTTAGGACGAATGCCGCCGTGCCGACGACCATTGCGATGAGCAGGCACACCGAGATCCCGCCGATGAGGAGCTTCGTGCTCGGCGGGCCATCGGAGTCCGCTAACGTGCTGCGGGACGAAGACCGCGGCATCGACATTGGCGTGCCCAACCAGACCAGCTCGGTGATGGAGCAAAAGTCGATTCTGATCGATGGGCACGAGGCATCAGTTAGATATATGCATGGGAAGAACGAATCAAACGATTAACTAATTAACTACGATTAGGAAGAACAGTGTGTTGTTTAGTTTTTTGTTCATGTTTGTTTGGTATGTAGTTGTGGTCTGTCCTTGTTCTGAGGAATAGGGTTGTCGGATTTGTCTAGGGAAGATTCTAAAATGGGTCCGCTAGTTTTCTTTCTTTTCAAGGAAAGAAACCATAAGCTTAAGAACTCCTTCTAAAACTAGCTGAATTTTTCATGCAATTTTGCGGCTAGATACTACAATATATATATTCATATATAAACAAAGAGTTGTCTTGCTATAAAATCATAATGCTTACGATGGAAATACAATTTTATTTCTTATACAGTTGTAAAAACTCTTATATTTATATGTGTTTAATCAACACCATTATAATATGAGGGCTACTAATGCACGGTATACCGTTGAACTCTATCCTAACGGGACAGCAAAAGGCCACTCCCTCTTCTACTTTTGAGAGTATCGCTTGCTTCCACCAAAAGACTAATACCACCTAGGCTCATCTGCCTTGAGCACGCCCATCCCGCAAGGCCCCTCCACACCATGGGCATTGTCGCTTGCACTGCCCATGGGACTTGCCAGCGATATAATATGTTTCACTAGGTTTCAAAGTATTATATTCACGTTTTCGTAGGTTTCATTAGGTTTTAAAAGAGTTTCAAACAGATTTTATAAATATTTTAGCATGTCTCAACTAAATTCAATAAGTTTTTAATATGAAACTATAAGTTTCGTCAAGTTTCAAATCTGAAACTTGATTTAAAACGAGATTCAAAATAATTTTAGCTGAGTTTCAAGAGGCTAACTTCAAAGTTTCACAAGTTCAGGAAAAAAAATGAAAACCAATTTCATATGGGTTTCATGAGATTCGTCAAATATTCAAAAAAAATCAAACGTGTTTTATAGGGTTCGTATATCAAGATGAAACACTATGAAACCTCATGAAACTTATATGTGAAACTTAGCTCTGAAACATGAAACCTATTGAAATATAGTCGTACAGGCTAGCAATACCTGATGAAACTGTAAACTTAGATATGAAACTATGTGATGAAACCTCATGAAATGTATTAGTAAAACGTTCGTGGAACGTCATAAAACTTATCCGTGAAAAGTTATGATACTTGAACCTATTGGTGACTTATGAAACATCGTGAAACCTTATGAAACTTATTTGTGAAACATTGTAAAACTTAACACTGAATCTTCCAGAAAGTTGATGAAACCAGATGAACTTAACGAAACATCAATCTAGCCTACATAATTGAACTGGAACAGGCAGGCAACAATGGAGATGGTGAGAACACTAGAAATTAAAGGTGGTCTACGGAAACCAAAGTTAATTTTGTTCTACTTATTCCACACACATTCTCAGTGAATGTTAAGATCAAACTCAAATTTATTCCACACACATTGTCTCATTGAATGTCAAGATCAAACTAGTGAAGCGAAACACATGCAAGTGCTGGCCAAACTATAAGACATTGGACTAGATTTACTAGCTAATGACAGACGCATATCATCGAACACCTCGCATGCGTGGTCTATCGTCATTGGCGGAGAAGTCACGGTAGTTGACGAAGTTCTCGTGGGTGTACTTGGCGTAGTAGGGGCGCGCATCCACCGACAGCTGCCGCACCAGCTGCAGCACCTCCCGATACGCACGCAGCCCCCGATTCGCCATGAACAATGATGAGCTGCATGGTGTGGATTAGGCGTAGCAGCGGTTTGATTCGCCGTTGCCCCTACCTAATCTACTATGTGTTGTTGAATTTGGGGGAGGAAATGAGGATTACTCCGAGAGAGAGAAAGCATACGTGGGCAACAGCTTTGACCCGTAAGAGTTGGAAATAAAGAAGTCTACTTGCCTCCTGTAAGTATACGTGAAAATGATGAGAAGCACTAACTTAAAAATTCTAACGGTTGAAATGTATACCGTCGGGATTGGGTTCGACGTATAGTACTTTGACTCCCACAATCGACGGCATAGATCTTTCTCTTTTTCCTCTAATTAACATTAAAAGTTTTAGCGCTTGAGTTGCACATGATAGTTTTCTTTCTATCGTGGCTTCTTTTTCCATTGCTAACACATTAGATACGACTGGTCATCAACCCAAGCAGCGCTAAGGGTTTAAAATAATTTTATTTTTATTAGTTTTTCAAATATAACTTGGATTTATATGAATTTGGATAGCAAAATTTTACTTTTATTTATTTTTTAATATTTTGAAAATGCAACCTTGTTTAGTTCCGTATATTTAACGTATATATAGGCAACACACTTTATTTTTTTTAGTTTTAGTTACAACTCAATATGTATTTAGATAATAATTTTTTGGAATTTAATTCCTATATTTTATCATATATATATTAAATCGGCTGGGTTTCGGCGCAAAAGAGCGTGGCCATGTCATCGTCACTAGGGGTGCATTCGGATTGGATATTTGCCGACCGACCAAATACCTTCAGATTGGATTCAGCTCATTGAGTCGGATAGTTGTCGGATTTGGATTCGGATCCGGATATTTTGATTTGGATTCGGTATTAGGTTCGGGAGAATACTATCTGTCGGATCAGAATTTTTCAAGAGTATTCTCAGATATTTTCGAAAACCTAAGTATTGGATATCCGAATGAGAGCCGAACATAGCCCAAGAGAAGCGCGGATGGGACCGGGGCGGCGCGAGGCCGGGGTGGCACAACCTCGCCGAGGAAGAAGGAGGAAGAAGGAAGGATGTGGAAGGGAGGAAAAGGAAGGATGAGGGAGAAAGAAGAAAGGAAGGAGAAGCCAGGGAAGAGAAAGGAAGAAAAGGAGAAAAAGTGAAAAAGGAAAGAGGGTTACTGTCAGGAAAAAGGAAACCAAAAAGAAAAGAAAAAAAAAAGAAGAAAAAAAGAGAAAAAGAAAAAATAAAAATAGGGCGAAACCGGATTTCTGATGATGGTCTCGATTTAATTTGTTTAAAGCTAGTGGAAAACCCTAATGTCAACTCTTGACATTATTTTTGTTACATTCGAACTCATATAGTTGCTTAGTCATTGCTATATGTGTGCGGTATCATTTTCACATGATATCCCAAAAAAAATATCCAGTACCGTATCTATTTCGCGCCATATTCTTTTCGAATTCGTGACTGATATTATCCGCACTGTATTCGTATTCGACACTATCCGTATCTGACTCTGAATCTGAGCACTACGATGGTTCTCCGGTCTTGCTCAAATGCTACATGGACCGTCGGATTTGCCCGTTCCCCACTGAGGCAAAATATCTGCTAGGTCCATGAAGAAACGTCTAAGGTGGCATTTGGCTAATGGATTATGGGAGGTGGGAATGAGATACGGTAGATTGGATGAGTTTTATCTGGGTTTTAAATTTCGTTTTTGGAACACATCTTGAATGTGGTCGAAATCCGAAATTTCGACAAGATTTTGGACGAAATCTAGACGAAATTCAAATATTCAAATTCAGCCCAAAAATATGAGATCCATTCAAAATATCCAAAATTTTAGCCAAAATCACTGAAATTTTGGCGGTGATTTTTAAGCTCTGTAAAATGATTTTCCGAGGTTCTTTCTAGCTCAATTGGTGGAGCACAAGCTTGTTAGCCGCGTGGTCATGGGTTGGAGTCCTGCTTTGGCATTTTCTAGCCGCATTTTTTGCAGAGTTCAGTGGAGCAACCATTCTGAGAATGAGGCAACCTGGGAGCGTGAAGAGGACCTGAAGTCAGAATTTCCAAACCTATTCTCTAGTTAGCCCTGAATCTCGGGGTCGAGATTCTGTTAAGGGGGGAGGTTTGTTTCATCCCAATTTTTGCCTTAAGTGTTATTTTATTGTCATTTGTACAATGTGTGATTTATTTGGATTTTTCTGGATTTATTGGAATTTATTTTAAAAATTAAGTATTTAGCCTCTTTGAGAAAACTATTTAATGGTTTGCAAAGTTAAAATAAAGTTTTGCCCCAAAATATTTTATTTGAGCTTAGAATATCTCAAAGTATTTATGAGATTCTTCTGGGGATTTTACTGATATTTTACTTGCCTTAAATAAATTAATCCAATTTTAGGAATTATTTTAAATCAAAAAGCTTTAGAAAATTCGTGAATAAGATCGGGTCAAGACCAAGATCGTGTCTTGTGACCGTCATTGCGCGCCCGATCGGCCGTGTTCTCCGCAGTACCGGTCGTCACCGTTGGATCTTCATCAAGCCGCGTCATCAGCGCTGCGTCAGCTGTTGGATCGCGAAGGAGCGCTCGAGATTTGAAGATGAAGTTGGGAAACCCTAGCGCCTGCAAACCGTTGGATCAAGATCGTGCGGTTGAGATCGCGTTGCGTTATTTTAGGTAGGATCCGATCGCACCCGTTGATTTTGGAAAGAGCGGATCGGATCGTATCATTTCGGAAGTGATCGCAGCCGTTCATCGCAGATCGGACAGTCCTCGCTCTTCGTCTCCGATTCGTTTTCCGAATTCGCCGCCGACTTGCCGTCGCCGCCGCGTGACTTAGGGTTTCCATTTTTGCTCGCATGCCGAGGCTATTTAAGGCGCGGACTGCACCCCGAGGTTCGCCATCTCCAAGCGCAGCCGTAGCCCTAGCCACCGCCGTTGAGCCGCCGTTGCCCGTGCGCTAGAGATCACCGTAGTTCCCGAAGGCACCGCCGGTGGTTTTCTTCGTTTTTCGATGATGTCGAGCCGTCTTCCGCCGCACCGGTTCCAGATTGGAACTAGTCGCGTCAAGCCGCGCCGGAGCTACCACTTCTTCATCGCTGGAATCGCCTGGATCGCCGTCGAGCTCGTCTTCTTCCTCCGCTCTGGTGAAGCTACGCCGACATCTTTGCCTCGGAGCTTCGTCGACCTTCGGATCTTCGTCGAACCGCTGAGATCGCGCCACATCTCGGTAAGCGTGGTAAGGTGCTCGGGTATCCGTAGCCATTGGATCTAGATCTTACCGTCGAGTCAGTGCCGCGTGGGCACAGATCGGTGGCTGTCGGATCGTCGCACGGATGCGTGACGCGTGTCGGTGCGAAAACCGAAGCGTCATGCGCCGGGTTCACGGTGGACCAGAGGAGGTTCGTGGACTGGGTTTGTGCGCCGAGGCGACGTGCCAGCCAGTGATTGGTCCACGTGTCGCTTGAGCAATAAAACGAGTTTTCTGTATAAAAATAATTTGGGAAAATCGGAAATTCTAATTTCTGTATTTTCAGTATTTATTCAAGCTTCAAAATGCCATATCTTTTGCATTTTAACTCCGATTTGAGTGATTCAAATTTCTAATTTTTTTTAAAATAAATATATATTTATTGGTGAATTTTATTTTATTTTTGGATTTTTTTTATCTCTGTTTCGGTGTTTATTTGCCATTTTGGAATCATTTCGCGTAGACGTTGAACTGCTCGGTGATCCGGAGGAAGGTTCGTCGCTTCAAGACCCAAGCTCAGAGCAAGACTAGCATATACTCCAAGGCAAGTTGTGCTTTGATCATGTTGCACCTGATTTCACAAAATTGCTATTTTGTTTCTTAAGTTAATGCATGATATTTTACGTGGATAAATGATTTCAATTAATCTGGGAAATAGATAATATGCCTATTTGCATTAAGATCACCTTGTCAATTATATGCCATGATCTTGTTGTTACCCTAGGATGGTCAGTTAATAGTTGGTAAATATTGATAATCAACATGGGCCAGTTAGACCGTCGTAGATTGCTTAGCCATGCCACGTCATCACATGTGTCCGAATGTTGATACTTAATCTTGACTAATGGAATATGGAAAAATGTTTATGAATTGGTGTGTCATGTGTTGTCACACAGTGATATTAAGTTGTCGTGGCGAGGAGGTCACACAACTAGATTGAAATGTTGGTGGCACGTGGTGCTTGGTAATCAACTGGGGTGGTAATGATTTAGATTGAGGCAAGTGGCAAGGGGCAGTGTGCAAAGGTGGGCCAGGATTGGCAGGGGTATGTGGAAGTCTTGCCTTAATCACTTTAAGGACTTAACCTTGCAAGCCTTTGACTTGAGTCTTTCTTGCAACCATATGTCTGGAATGGGACAGCCTAGCTGAATAATTTGTGGTGGTTTAACCCTTCAGTGTTGAAACCTTAGCGAGCAGTACTAGGTCTAGGTGTAGCATTGTAAAGGCTTTGTTATGATCACTCGCCTTGGTGGTGTTTGGTTGTATCGTGTGGGTAAAGTGCATAACCTCTGTAGAGTGTACAATCTATTCGAATAGCCATGCTCACGGTATTGGGCAATGCTCGGAATTACTGATTAAGGGTTAGACTTTATTCAAATGAAAATCGGATGGGATGGCGGGATTGCCACGGAGTAAATGGAACTTGACTTAGGATTGGAAATCGATTTACTTGTAATCTCAATCTATTAATTCTCGTTATTTGTTTTATTGTTTTCAATCTATTTATCAGATTCTTGTTAAATGCCGCTTTATTGCAAAATAGCAATATTAGCCGTTCCTTTGGATTAAGCCAAGCATATAGAATATTAGACTTGCATTGCTGTACACAACTTGTTGAGTGCTTTATGTGCTCACTCCAACAACAACAACTTCAGAAGAGGGAGAATCTACGCCTTTCGTGGAGGAGGATTATCTGGATGCGAATGCTTAGAATCGAGCCTCATCAGTTGCCTGCGATGAACTGGGGAGCTGCTACGCTTATTTATTTTTTCCGCTGCTGCTTATTTGCTATTTCTTTTATAAGCCTTACGAGGCAATAATCATGTAAGACAACAGTTAATATTAATTACTAAGTTTATGATATATTCCGCTATGTGTGATTGTGATAGCATCTATGTCGAGCCTATGTGCACTAGCGTGATCCTGGACTAGTGCGTTATACACAGAGGGTCCGAATTTGCAAATTTGGGTCCCGACAGAGGTGGTATCAGAGCCATACTGACTATAGGTCTTGGCCCTAGGTAGTTGGTATCTCTTAGGAGTGTCCAAAATTATTTTCTAAAGAAAAAGATAAATTTGACTAATAAGAAACTCTTGGCTTATCTCATTTTCTACTCTCATCCTTGCTAAAATTACCTTCTTTTCGTTGCCGTTTCGAGTGGAGATCTTATTCAAAGTTTGTTTTGAATAGATGCCGATTTTCCAGTCATTCGAGGTGTTAAGGGTGACCGAGCGAGAGCTTCAGAAGACCCGTGACGCAGCAGCCAGAGTCATCAGCGAGCTGGAGGAGGCCTTGTAGGTAGTCGAGGAGGTGGCGGACCAGGTCGTTCAGGAGCCAGATGGGGTCGCCGAAGAAGAAGAAGAAGAAGACCCAGAGGAGCGTGAGTGGGAGCCTGAGGAGCCAGCAGAGGGTCACCAGGATAGGTTCGCACCCATGCCAGCCCACCCACCGGTATATGCACCGGGTCAGTCTCAGCCAGGGTGGCTGGATGAGTGAGTGTTTTAGAGTTTTGTTGAGACTCGAGTGTTGAGTAGCATCTTAAGCTACTTTTTACCCTTTCGTAGACGTTAAGGTTGTGTGTTTAGTTTGGTTCTTAATTGTTTGCTGGGTGTGCAGTATGTGTTGCAAGGCCCTTAGGCAGTGTAAGCAACCATAACAAGTATGAATAAAATATTTAAGTTGGGTTTAACCTATTTCCCCCGCCTTAGAAATTCTTGCATCTTATCTGTGCTACATCTACCTTTCCTAACTCAAGAATCAATCAGCAGATGGTGAACACCCACAGCAACAACGGAGCTTGAGGAAGTGGTCTGCGCTCAGGCAACCATCCCAGCGAAGGAGCACCACCGCAACAGGCATCACCAGTGGATATGCAGAACTTGGGAGCTTTTCTCGCTGCGCAAACTCAGTTGATGCAGACAATGATGCAAAGAGATGACCAATATGGCTGCAGTCAACAACCCCGCTGCCCAGAACAACAATGGCGGGCCTCGTCCTTACTCCAGGTTGTCGGACTTCATGAGGACCCGGTCGCCAACATTCTCAGGCAATGTCAACCCCTTGGAAGCGGATGATTGGCTGAGAACCATTGAGAGGAAGCTGTACATCACTCAATGTGAAGGCCATGAGAAGGTTCTTTACGCATCCCATCAGCTAGAGGGAACAGCTGCAGAATAGTGGGAGAATTACTGTGCTGCTCTTGAGGCACCCATGGAAATCACATGGGAAGAGTTTGCAACGGCCTTCCGCCAGTATCATGTATCGGAAGGGATGATGGACCTAAAAAAGGAAGAGTTCAGGGCGCTTAAGAAAGGAGGCCAATCGGTGGCCGATTACTTGAATAAATTCACGCAGTTAGCTCACTATGCTCCTGAAGACGTAACGACGGACAAGGCCAGGCAGTCCCGCTTCATGAAGGGACTAAACTCAGGGCTGCAGATTAGGCTAATTACCCACACTTTTCTAGATTTTCAAGAATTGGTAAACAAGGCTTTGATTCTGGAGGATAAGCACAAAGAACTGGGGGAGAATCGCAAGCGCTTGATGACCAACCAAGGTGGACGCCCTAACCACCTGCGAATAAGGATGACACCGCAACAGTTTGCTAGGTTCCAACCGCAAGCTGTTAACAAACCAACAACACC
Organism: Otatea glauca; assembly: GCA_036346275.1. NCBI lineage: Eukaryota > Viridiplantae > Streptophyta > Magnoliopsida > Poales > Poaceae > Otatea > Otatea glauca. The sequence continues at coordinate 36,747,123 of CM070715.1, read as the reverse complement.
TGCGCCGCGACCACCAGGACAGAGTTATCAGACGCCAGCCTAGGGTAACAATACACAAGGAGGAGTGCAGCAGTCAGCCGCCAGAAGGTGCTACAGTTGCAATGAGATGGGGCATTATGCTAATAGATGTCCCCAGAAAGGAGGTATCACGCCAGTGCGTTTCAACCTTGGAACGACACCTGCTAAGGCACCGATGACGGGAGTGAGCCGAGGAACTGGACAGGCAGGAGCGATGCCTCAAGCTACTATTCGGTGCAGAGTCAACCACATCACCGCAGATGGAGCTCAAGAAGCATCAGACGTCGTGCTGGGTAGGTTTTTGGTAAACTCAGTACTTGCAATAGTCTTATTTGATTCAGGAGCTTCACATTCATCTGTCTCTCGAGCTTTTGGATCTGAAAATGGTTGAGTATGAAAAATCTTAAATGTGTGATGTTAGTCCAAGCCCCGGGATCTGAGTTAAGATCTAGTCTTGGGTGTTTGGGAGTTAAGCTGCTAATTAATGGGGTAGAGTTCATAGCGAACTTGATCATTTTAGATACCCAAGTTTTAGATGTTATTCTTGGTATGGACTGGTTGTCCAAGCATAAGACAGTATTGGATTGTGGTCGAAGGGTTGTATCCATTGAGAGCCTGTAACACCCTGAAATTTACTCTAATTTAAATTTTGGAGTATTTTTTATTTTTGAGAATTTCTGAGAATTTATTAGAATTTAATTGGATTTATTCATTTTTGACCTTTCTTGAATTTCATTAAATTCATACAAAGGTTTATGCAAAGTTTTCTTGGAAATATTTTATCTGAGTTCTAAATGTTCCAAACTATTTTCCAGAATTTTTCTGGATTTTTCTTGGTATTTTTGCTATTTATTTTGGCTTTGTTTATTTATCTGAATTATTTTTAATCAGAAATGTTTTAAAAATTAGATGAATAGTGTTTGGGCCGAAACCCTTCGGTCCAACCCAAATCAGCCCGCACGCCGTCGGCCCGCCCAGCCGCTTCACCGAAACCCTAGCCGCCGCGCAATCGAGCCGTCGGATCGAGATCCAACGGTCACTGTTGCGCCACGTCGTGTAACATCCCAAAAATTTGGCTTATAATTTCGCTCATATGCTTTTTGGTGATTTTCTGAATTTATTGGATTTTTTTCCAGAAATTAATTGAATTGAATTTAATTAAGTATATTGAACCTTTTGTGAAAACTAAATATATATAGATAAAGTTAATATAAAGTTTTACCAAAAATATTTTATTTGTGCTCGAATGTCTCAAAGTATTTATGAGAATTTTCTGGATTTTTCCGATATTTTAATTGCTTAAAGTAGATTAATCTAATTTCGGGAATTATTTTAAATCAAAAGCTTTTGAAAATCGAGTGAACGATCTCGGGCGAAGCCCGATCTCGTCGTGTCGACCCATCGACGTGCGGCCCGATCGGCTGCTTATTGCCGCCGCGCGCGTGGCCGTTGGATGAAGATCGGACGGTACCTCCTTCGCGAAACCCTAGCGCCTTGGTAGTTGGATTGAGATCGAGCGGTCGGGATCGTTTCGCGTTGTTTTGGTAAGTTTAGATCTCGCCGCTGATTTTGGAAAGAGCGGATCGGATCGTATCGCCGGATCTAATCTCGCCGCTCGTTACCGTCGGACGGTATCGTCGCCTTCGCTCGATTCGGTTTCGAATCCGTCGCCGCTGCCGCCGCCGCCGCGTGATTTAGGGTTGCCGTTTTAGCGCGCCGCCGAGGCTATAAAAGCCGCAGCCCGCACACCGAGGTTCCTCATCCCGCAGCGCATCCGCCATGCTAGCCTTCGCCGTTGAGTCACCGCCGTTTAGCCCCGAGAGCTCGCCGTAGTTTTCTAGCGCCGCTGCTCGTTTCGCCGTTCCGCCGTCGTCAAGCCGCCGTTCGACGTGTGGGTTCCAGTTTCGGGTTCGCCACGTCGAGCCGCACCGGAGCAGCTACCTCTTCGTCGCCGGCAGGAGCCAGAACGCCGTCTGGGTCGTCGTCGTCCTCGTCTCCGGAACTCAGCGCGCCGCGACATCGCTGCAGCCGAAGCCGACACCCGTCGGATCTCCAGCGGACCATCCAGATCGAGCCACGTCGCTTCGTCTGCAGTAAAACAGCTCGGGTAAGCGTGACCGTTGGATCAGGGTTGTTCGGGTGAGATCGCGCCGCGTGTGCAGTAGAGCGTTAGCCGTCAGATCGTCGCGCAGATGCGCGCGCCGTCGAGCATCGAGCATCGGCGGCGGCGTCGCATGACCAATCGATCTGGCGCGCGTGTCGGGCGCGTGGTGCGAGGCGCCGTGGGCCGCGTCCACGGTGGACCAGAGGCGGTTCCGTGGACCGAGTCCATGGACCAGGCGACGTGTCAGCGCCTGATTGGTCCGAGTCAGGGCTGACGTCAGCGTTGCGCAATAAAATCTTTTCCAATAGAAAATAATTCAGAAAAATCAGAAATTCTATTTTCTGTATTTTGATGTTATTCAAACTTCAAAAGGCTATATCTTTTGCATTTTAACTCGGATTTGAGTGTTTCAAATTTCTAAAAATTTGTAAAATCAAGATCTATTTATTGGTGAATTTTATTTTATTTTTGGAGTTTGGTTGCTCTCTGGTTTGGTGTTTATTTGCTATTTTGGCATCGTTTCGCGTGAGACGTTGAACGCTTTCGGTGATCCTAAGAAGATTCGTCGCTCCAAGACCCAAGCTCAGATCAAGACCAACACCTACTCCAAGGCAAGTTGTGCTTTGATCATGTTGCACCTAATTTTCACCAAGTTACTATTTTGTCTTTTAAACTTTATGCATGATATTTTATGTGTATAAATGATTTCAATTAATCTGGAATTAGATAATATGCCTATTTGAATTAAACCATACCTTGTCAATTATATGCCATGATCTATTTGTCACCCTAGGATGTGGAATTATAGTTGATAATCAACATGGGCTAGTTAGATCGTCATAGATTGCTTAGCCATGCCACGTCATCACATGTGTCCGAATGTCGATACTTAATCTTGACTAATGGAATATGGAACAATGTTTATGAATTGGTGTGTCATGTGTTGTCACACAATGATATCAAGTTGTCGTGGCGAGGAGGTCACACATCGGGATTGAAATGTTGATGGCATGTGGTGCTTGGTAATCAACTGGGTGGTAATGATTTTAGATTGAGGCAAGTGGCAAGGGCAGTGTGCCAAGGTGGGCCAGTTTGGCGGGGTATGTGGAAATCTTGCCTTAATCACCTTAAGGACTTAACCTTGCAAGCCTTTGACCTGAGTCTCTCTTGCAACCACATGTCTGGAATGGGACAGCCTAGCTGAATAATTTGTGAAACCTAGATTTCGGTACTGTCGTGGTGAATAGTGAGTCCCGGGTTACGGTTTAACTCACATGGCGCAAGAGGGGGGCCCTGTTGTGGTGGTTTAACCCTTGATGTTGAAACCTTAGCGAGCGATCTTGGGTCTAGGTGTAGCATTGTAAAGGCTTTGTTATGATCACTCGCCTTGGTGGTGTTTGGTTGTATCGTGTGGGTAAAGTGCATAACCTCTGCAGAGTGTACAATCTATTCGAATAGCCGTGCTCACGGTATTGGGCAATGCTCGGGAATTACAGTTAAGGGTTAGACTTTTGTTAAACAAAAACTTGTTGGGATGGCAAGGTGCCATGGAAAGTGGAAAATTAATTTAGGATTGGAAACTTGGTGTATTTGAAATCTGAATTTATTAATTCTTGTATTTGTTTTATCGCTTTCCAATCTATTTATTGTATTCTTGTTAAATCTTGCTTTATTGCAAAAATACCCTTACTAGCCATTCCTTTGGATTAAGCCAAACATATAGAATATTAGACTTGCATTATTTTGCACAACTTGTTGAGTGCTTTATGTACTCACCCCATCAACAACAATTTCGAAGAGGAAGAATCTCGCTATCATGGATGAGGATTATTTGGATGCGAATGCTTAGGTCCGAGCCTCGTCGGTTGCTGTGGCGAACTGGAGCGCCACCGTGTTTATTCAATTTCATTGCTTCTCATTGATACTCTTTTTAAGCCCTGTGAGGCATTATTCATGTAAGACAACAGTTATTATTAATTAATGAAGTTTATGCTATATTTCGCTGTGTGTGACTATGATAGCATCTATGTTGAGCCTGTGTGCACTAGCGTGATCCTGGACTAGTGCGGTATACACAGAGGGTCCGGATTTGCAAATTCGGGTCCCGACACGTCGCCCGCGAACGTGTGCCATCGGATCGTCACTGCTTGGACGGTCGTGATGGAGCCACGTCGGTCTGACTGGGCGTAATCGCCGGAGTTAACGCCGCCGAGCGTTTCCGCTCGTTTCGCCGGTGTTTGCGCGCACGTCGAGGCTCTTTTTAAATTGTCGGTTGTTGCGCCGTGTAGAGCTCTTCTCGTCGCTCCTTTTAGACTCCTTGAACGCACGCCGAGACCTTCTCTAGCGCCCGTGTGAGGTTGCCGTAGTTGCTTCCTCTCGCCGCCGTTGTTTTTGCTTCCTCTCGCCGTCATCCGTGCCGTTCCGCCGTGCTCCGACCCCGTCCCAAGTTCGCCGAAGGAAGCCGCATCGATTGGATCACTTCTTCACGTCGGAGGATCACCGTAGCGCCGTCATCTACGCCGTCTTCCTCAGCTCCGACAGCCCCTCCTTCTTCGCCGCCGTCAACCTCGTTGAACCTCGCCGATCGTTCGATCCTCATCGCACCGCGTAGGTGAGTCCACGTAGCCCTTCATTGTTTTACGTTTGGATTAGATCGTAGCCGTTAAATCTGTGATGTGCGGCGTAGATTAGATCTAGATATTAGGTCTTTTAGTATATCTTAGCCGTTAGATCTGCGGTGGGTGCTTGAGATTGTGCCATGTTTCCTTGTGCACAGTAAACCGCTCCGGTAACCTGCGCCGTCGGATTAGATCTAAACGGTAGAGTTTAGATCCGGGTTGCCCTAAGGATCCGCGCCGTTCAGATTTGAACGTGCGGCAGTGATGGCGCCGTACCCTCACCAAATTGCGCGCAGACGCGTGTGCGCGTTGACCGGGGCGGAGACCAGATCCGACCGTTGCTTTCAGGCGCACCGCTGCGATCTTGCCGCGTGGCCGCGCGTGGACCGAGTCGCCGCCGAACGTGCGCGAGATCCAGCCGTCGGATCCGGGAGTACCGCCGGATGCGCGACGCGTGGTGGCGCAGAACGCGATCGTCGCCGCCGAGTCGGTGCGTGGGATCCACCGTTGGATCCGGCGGCCGTCGGATCTTGTGACGCGTGTCGCGTGGATTCGAGGCAGTGCGGTGTGATGCATGAGATCTAACCGTTGATTCAATGAACGGCTCAGATCTTGCCGCGTGGAAGCACTGTGCTGGTGGACCGAGTCCACGGTGGAACCGATCTGAGCCGTGGACCGAGCCCATAAACCGAGGTGACGTGGCGGTACCAGAAGGCTGCCACGTGTCATGTTGACATCATCGCTGACGTCATAAATATTTTTTTATATATAAAAATAATTTGGCCGAATTTCATTTCGGTGCTGACGACATCACTAGGTCATGCTGACATCATAAATCCCAATTTTTCCGTATAAAAATAATTAAAACAAATCGGATTTTCTAATTTATATTTTATTTAAAACTTTAAAAGGCTATAACTTTTGCATTTTAACTCCGATTGAGGTGATTCCAGTCTCTAAAAATTTGTAAAATTGTGTTCTTTTTAATGGTGAATGTTAATTGAATTTTTGAGGTTATATAGTCTAATTTTTTGGTTATTTATTGCATATGTTACGCAAATTTGCCGAAAAGTTTCGAAGAAAAGTTCATCGCTCAAGATCAAGCTTCGGATCAAGACTAGCAACTCTTTGAAGGCAAGTGATGCTTTGACCATTTTGATCCCAGTTTCTTCTAAATGTATTTTGCTTTGAAATTATGCATGCTAAATTAATTAAAAATGAATTTAAATTAATTTGGGTATGTAGCTAATCAACCCATATTGTTATCGCCACCTTGAAATTACTATTTGTATGCCTTTAAATCATTGTCCACCCTAAGGTTATTAGTATTTGTTGGATATTAATATGATGCCAACACGGGAGGCTAGACCGTGATTAGAAGCTTAGCCTTGCAACGAGTCATGAATGATCTTTCGGAAAATGTATCAATGTTGACTAATGAAATATTGAATGTATTTTGAAAGTGGTGTGGTGATGTCACATGATGAAATTGAAGTACGGAGACCTGTGTGGTTCTGTACCGATGTTGAGTTATTGTTGGCAGGTGTTGCTCAATAATCAACGGGGTGGGAAATGATTTAGACTGGGGCAAGTGGCAAGAGGCTTTGTGCTAGGTGGGCCTGGTGGCAATGAGTTGATGAGTGATGTGAGTCTGTGTGCCACATTGGGCTGTGTGCCACTGTTGAGTGATGAAAGTCTTGCCTTGGTCAGCTAAGGACTTCACCTTGCAAGTCTTTGAACTGAGTCACCCGTACAACCACATGTCCGGTATGGGATGGACCTAGTTGATTAGGGTTCTGATATCTTTCCTCTGATACCTTAGGGTGACAGTACACGGGGGTGTATCTGTGTGGGGGAGCGTACCTGTGCTACGGCTTGGTGCCCATCCAACGGTGTTGGCCTGTCCTATACTTCGGCTCTGTGTGAGGGAAGTGATAGTGAAGGCAATACCGGAGAGGTTCATTGGTTAAGATAGAGGTTCCTGAAAGGCTTTGTTGCGGACAATCACCTGTGTGGTGAGCGGCTGTATCTTGTGGGTAAAGTGTACAACCTCTGTAGAGTGTCAAATCTATTCGAATAGCCGTGATCACGGTATTGAGCATTGCTCGGGGATTACAGTCAAGGGGTAGATCTTCAAAAATAAAATATGGAATGGGTGGCTGTGTGCCAGTGTGAAAATGAATTATTAAGGCTGGGTGCCGAGAATCTTTGAAGAAAAACTGTTTGAAGAACTTAATATTATATATAACTGTTTCACTGCTTTTAACCTAAACAAGATGCCAGTTTAAAAATTGATGAAGATGACGGAGACAACGATATGATGGCTGTCGAAGATACATTTGTTGATAGCCACGAAGATGATCTAGATCAAATGTTGCATGATGGGGAGGGGACTTCACGAGTGAAAGAGAATTTCGAAAGTTCCAATGTATGGTAGAGGACTCTACAACACCATTGTACTCGAGCTGCAAGGAGGAGCACAAAAAGTTGCATACCGTGCTTACACTACTGCAGTTGAAGGCAAGCACATTATCATATAGAAAATTGACTTGTTCAATATAGTAACACATAACATTCCTGATAGTAAAACCATGTTACATTATGCTATGTTTTTTAGTTGTTCCTGTAATTTCTTCAACAATCATCGTATCCATCGGACCCAATATCACTTTCCTCTACTGTCTCACTATCATGAAGTAGTTGGCGTCGTGCACCAAGTCTTTTTCTATTGGAAATATGCCCTAGCGGCAATCATAAAGATGATTATATTTCCATAAATGTTCATAAACTATGAGATTGTTCTTTGAATAACATCATGAATATTGATTAACAAGTACATGACTTGTTTGTGAAACTCTGTATTCATCTTTATGATGTTCATTCTAAAAGAGGGTCCCTAGTCGATAATCATATAATGACACACATGAGTAGATTAGCATATGTATTGGTCGATGACCATGTTTCACGGGTCATAGATATGGAGATATCAGACCAATAATATGGACACATGTTAGAGAACATGGTGTTGGACATCGACCAACTACGAGACACTGCGAGAATGTTGTATTATTTCATGTCATCAGTTGGTCTCATATACGATGTGTATGCTATATCCTTCGACTTGAGATTGTCGCATGTTCTCAAGATGCATAATGGCTTATGTAGGGATCATCAAACTCTACTCTGTAACTGGGTAGTTATAAAGATGGCTTTGGGGTTTGTCATGAAACATGCTGCGAGGCGTGGTCGATCAAGATAGGATTTGCCCCTCTATACAACGGGAGAGATATCTCTAGGCCTCTCGAGTGGTAGGATTACAGAAACGCATAGCCATGCTACTCGAGTTAAAGATTTAACTCGATGTATTCAAGGAATTCGAGTCACGGCATTGAGAAAGAGTGGTCGAGCCACCCAAATAAGGATGACAACAACTCGGCTTGGGTTTGACCGATATCGTGAGGCAAAAGGACATGTATATAGGACATTGTTGAGGTACGTCCGATCTTTACATGTACTCGAGAGTCGGTAAGTCCTACTAGGGGTGGCTATCGACTATTGATCGAATGCTCGATTATTGAGTAGATGTACTCGATGGTCGAGTAGGTATACCCGATGGTCGAGTAGGAGTACTCAACGATCGATAGGGGTACTCTAGCCATGTTCAAGTGCACATGAACCTTTAGGGTCGCACGCTTAAGGGGTTATAACCAATTTGGATAGGGATCCGAGTTGTAATGGGTTTAGAGTTCCTAATGGGCTTCAAGGGTTGAAAACCGTTATGGGACGTCTACATAAAGGGAGGAGGTTGTGGCTTTGCGACGTGTGAGATATATACATGAAGAGACACAATAGGAATTTGGAATTCTCGAAACCCTAGCCGCCACCCCTTCTCTGTCCAGAACAGCGCAGCCGGCGCTAGCACTCTGACACGTGGTGTTTTGCCCCGTACGTGTGGATACCTTGGAGGTGTTACTACGAAGCTTTAACGCTAGGACGATCCGCAACCTAGATAGTCATAAGGATTTGTTGGGGAGGCGCGAGGCTAGTACGACTACATCTGCACCCCCACGCTACATCACTCTACTTCCTCTACGGGTCTGCGCTTCTAATGGTAATTCTGTGATCTATAACTTGTAGTGGTTCTTTGGTTACGCAGTAGAATTTTTTTTTTCGCTAGAGTAGCCTACCCATTTCCCAACATCTTCTCTGGTATTTTCTCACTAGTCCCCTTCCTCTCATAGTAGCTCCTGTTATTGTTGGACATCAGGCGGCATTGTGGCTTGTTTTGAGTCCACACAAGCTGCATGCCCGTGTGCATTTTTATCTCCCGGTGCACCTGTTGGTCTTGCTTCATCCAGTGTGTGCTTCCTACCCTTTGTGCGAGAAATAGGTGGTGCAGTTGTACTTAAAGGTGTTTCATTTCCTTGACTTGGTCATCATTTTCCTGATGGTAATTGCCACTATCCATTGGTATGTTTTCAAACTGTTCTCGAAGCGACTTTCGAACATGCAGCGCTCTTTCATACCCCACACTTGTCCTGCTCGCTACCCTTGCAATACCCATCGCCTCTGTGAGTAGGGTTGAATACATCTTAGTTGTTCCGTCTGGACCAAATTGCACGAGATCGTGCCTATCATAAGGCACTTCTACCCTTGCATCCCTGGTGTACCTCCTTAGCACGTATCTATCAGGGATACTATCGATTTGCAGGTGGGTGAATGCTCTAATCAGATGCGGGCAAAACAGTCCTGTTGGTAATTTCACATAGTAAATCTCTACTTATCATAATAGTAATTTCATTTTATAATAATAGTAATACATATTTAAATCTTTCAAATCGTAAATCTTTTCTTACCAAAGAGTAACTTCATGTTAAGGCAATAGTAAAATTCCCAGTATGATCCCATTGTCGACATTCACACCTGTACGACCCGGAAGTTTCATCGGCCACCACCTTAAATTCATGCTGTGACCATGAGAACAACTTTGTTTGCTCAGCATGTGCCACGAGGTACTCATCATGGTTATTTGGGTTATTTCTAATACGAAAGGCCGTACTCTTGAAATATGCGTCCATGTATTCTTTGTACACCACAGGGGTGTACAGCTTGCTCAGTTGCTCTTCAAATTAGAATAGTGTTGATCTTACCGGCATGCTCTATTCACAATTTCAATTGTATATACATTAGATACGGTAACAAACAAAGTTTGTATTCATTAAAATATTAGTTGTAAATTTATTGTTTACTTGTAGTAATGGTAGAATATAATTATAGTAGAAAAACCATAACGATGATCCATAAGTTTCCTTTGCTTCTTCATGTTTTCTTGATGGCAAAACTCTCTGCATCTGTCTCGCAAATCTATGTAGCATAGCCTAATCATCCACGAAGCTCCTTTTGACCATCTTATTCATACTTTTGCTTCTTTGCGTCGATGTCATCCTGCCGTAGTATGTCTTTGAAGTATGCTGATATCCAGCTTCTTTGTAGGTCAAACAGCCTATCAATATAGTTGTTGTCTTCAATGGAGTAGTCAGACACCATCCCTTCCCATGCTTTTTCAAATTCAGTAGGTTTCAGTGGATGGTTTATTACAGACAACAAACATTCTTTCAGCCCATTGTGCTTCGCATATAGGTTGTTCAATACATCTTTGTATTTTTTTAGAACGTGGCATCTGCACAGCCTGTGATTTGTGTCGGGGAAGACACTGTAGCCATCGTGGGATCTTGATCTGTCATAAAAACTTATATGAGATTTAGTAATTAATTTTTTTTATTATAGTAATGTCATAAAAAAATAATGAAAAAATGAGCCTCACCTGTAAGGATGCAATTGGGGTCATTTCCATCCATACAATTTTTGAATGTGTTGAAAAGCCACACAAATGATTCTGTTTTCTCGTTGCGGAGTAGTGTAATGCCAAATACGGTGTTTTGGAGATGATGATTTGAGCCAACGAACATCGCTAGAGGCATGTTATAGATGTTGGTTTTGTACGTTGTGTCGAACGTTACTACATCGCTGAAATCAGCATACTCTGCTCGGCAGCTCGTATGGCTCCAGAATACGTTTCGTACAAAGTTATTATCATCTACTTGTATATCGTAGTAGAATTTATTGTTCTGACCACAACACTTTTTGAATAAATTTAATAGTTTGCTAATGTCATTATCGCTACCAGCTCTGGTGTTAGTTGCTTTCCTACATATTATAGTAATATATTAGTATTATAATAGTAAAAAACCGATGATAATATATCACTATGATTTCAGATTTTTTCTCTCGGCATATAGTAATTACCTGTTTTGAATGTCTGGATCAGTGAATGGTATGTTACATCGACTTACATGTATCTCGGTCAGCATATTCATCATCGCATTATGAGGTACCTTGCCTTTATGCATTGCATCAACGAGCTCCATCACAAAATGATCAAAGTTTTTTTGTGCATGCATGAAAACCACTATGGATGGTGATCTCGTGAGGGGATGGTTGTGCTCCAATATAAGTCGTTCTATTCGTGCATATCCATCACTTAAGTTCTTCAATTTTATGAATGCCCTGCAACCTATCCTCTTTGAGGTTTTGTTGCGCTCGCGTTCCTTTGCCGGCATATAGTACGCATGTTTCCCTTCATGAACGCAGCACAACTCTAACTATTTTTCTTGAGACCGAATCCGGCATGTCGTGCGTATCTGCAGTAGAAATCGTATGCTTTTGTCTCATTGTCGAAACGTTGGCAAAGCTGCAGAACCATTTAATGATAGGTAAAAAAACTTACGTGAATGTATGTGTGGACGGTGACTGGAATTGCTAAATTTGATGTACAAATGGATGGAGGTGGTGTTAGTACCGAATTCCGCAGAAGAGGAACCCGTAGAGTAGAAGGACTTACGGTCAGTGGTGTAGCATCTACCACTGAAGGTTCTTCCGATCCGTGCTCACCGATAAAAGGATTTTGATCCGTCTTATTTAGAGGGGACCGTTTATTTTGAGGCTAAGCGTATGAGTCGTGAAAGTATTTCGATAGTTCCAGTCTTACAGTTATGAATGGATCATTTTGACCAATTTTTTCTTAGTAGTAAATGCTGTTTGGTACTATGGCTTGTTCGATTTCCTGAACAGTAAATGTTAATAATCGACTTAAATGTGACTGTTCGAATCATTCCTATCCCTTTTTTTATTTTTTTGTTCAGTGTAAAGGTCACGACCCACTACCATTACTAGTTACGTTGCATTAATACTACTAGTTACGTCGCATGGCCGACTAGTAAATGTGTTTGATTTTTCATTGTTTTAGCCGTTACTTTTTATTGACAGTTATGATTAGCGTATGGTTTTCATCAGTATATTACTGTCAACGAGAGCAACTCATTGAAATAAGTTTAATGCATTGATCAATATTTACTTTTAGAATAAAAACAGTTTACTATTGGAATAAATAGATTTTACATCCAGTTTTCATTTTTTTACTTACCAGTATTCGAATAATTTTTCTGTGGAAATGCCACGACCCACTACTAACGACGGAAAAAAATAGTACTGCATATGCAGTATTGAATTTTCGAACCAGTGACCGGAGATTAACAATACTTGTTACATCGCATGGCCGACTAGTAAATGTGTTTCTTGTTTATACATAAATACGATTTTTCTTTGTTTTAGCCATAACTTTTCATTGACAGTTACGATTCGTGTATGGTTTTTATTAGCATATTACTGTCAACGAGCGCAACACATTGATATAATTTTTATGCATTGATCAATATTTATTATCAAAATCTGAAGATTTTACTATTGGAACTTATATGTTTTATGTCCAGATTTCGTTAAATTTTCTTGACAGATTTACAGGTATTTTTACTGCATACCCCGACAATAGGTTACTATATGCTACACCGGTTTTTACCACTAAGTTATACTTTTTACGTTGCATGGCCGACTAGTAAATGTGTTTCTTGTTTGTACATGAATCTAATTTTTCATTGTTTTAGCCATAACTTTTCATTGATAGTTACGATTCGTGTATGGTTTTCATTAGCATATTACTGTCAACGTGAGCAACACATTGATATAAGTTTTATGCATTGATCAATATTTATTATCAAAATCTGAAAATTTTACTATTGGAACTTATATGTTTTACATCCAGATTTCGTTAAATTTTGATGACAGATTTACAGACATTTTTACTGCATAACCCGACAATAGGTTACTATCTGCTGCACTGGTTTTTACCACGAAGTTACATTTTTAGTTTCATATAGTATCACATTACATGTCGACACTAAAATCATATCAGATCTATGCTTCAACTGAACCGCGGTTGATTTACTGTCGACCCGGAAAGGATATGCGATTGTTTTCGTAAATGTATTACTGGTAGAAGGGTTGTATTTACTACATTATACTCTTTTTTCAGTATGTTTTTCATTAGTTCCCGATTGATTTACTGCCGACCTGTAAGGGATATGCGACTGTTTTCGTAATTGTTTTACTGATGGTTACCCTATAGAAGTTTTCGGACCGGGCCTTGTTCATGGGCCGTATGCTTGCGACTAATAACAGTTCGCCGCGCGACGGGGTGCGGGTTACGGCTCACGCGTAGAATAGGAATCGCTACGCGTAAACGTAGATTAGCGCTTCCGTATATACATGTATATATATATATGTGTGGGGGACTATACCTTAGAATTATGTATACTTCCCCTTCTTTAGATTAGATTGATGTTAATAGATTTTTTTAAAGGTTCATGCTACTAGTTTTTGGGTTTCTCCGGGAATCCAAACCAAGCCTTACATCAAGTTATTTTCTTGCAGGAGCAACGGCTAATACAAATAGGACTTCTTATTTCTTTCCAATTTATTGAAAAATGACCACTTAATCATTACCGCTTGGCAGGATCGTAAAATGTTCCAGAGAAGAACCGTTTCTTTCGCAGCTGATAGTTAGGGGGGAAGAGAGAAGATACTTGCATTGTTAGTAGGGATTTGTAACATCCCAAAACTTGTGCAAATAAATAAAGAGGCATGTCATGATCCTCATTTCATGCTTGAATTTTTCATGTGAATTTATTTCTCGAATTTATCTTTATTTCTCAGATTTTTGATTTTGTGTTAATGACACTTAATACCTAACCTAACACATTATAGAAACTCATACAAATCTCAAGCAACATACTATAGAAAATAATTTTACAAAATACTACAACACATAAGTTGTATAAATATAATTTTTCCAGAATTTTTTCTCAGCATTTAAATGCCCTAAAAATTCAAAAACAGCTAGAAAACAGACAAATTTGAAGATTTTTAATTCGAAAACCACAGCAGGCAATTGGATAAAACCAAAGAAAATGGAAAATAAATTCCTTGATCTTCATACAAAACAAATTCCAGAAAATTTCGAAATGGATAAGACCACTGTTGAACCCTTTTAAAACCTCACCAGAATCTATCTTGTTTTATTGCATCGCTACAGTGTGCACGCGGAGTGCTCTGCGAAATGCCGCCTTGCTGTCTCTGCCACTGACTGGCCTCCGCCGGCCGGCCACCCAGCCCCTTCCCTCTCCACTCTCCCCCTCTTCTCCCTCCGCCCATGTCGCCCGAGCGCGCTGCAGAGGCTTCGCGCCACGCGGCTGCCTTGACCTGAGTTCTCGCCAGCTTCACCCGTGCGCCCATGCTGCCGCCCGTGCCGGGCCTCGCCCTCTCCGTAGCTCCGCGCATTTATGTCAGCCAAGCGCGGAGCGCCTGCCTCCATTTCCTCTCCGCCCCGGCCGAGCTCTCTTGCGCTGCCAGCACTCTTTCTTCCCCGGCGAGCTCCCGAATCAGGCGAAAATTAAATCGGCAGCTTGGTGGACTTCACTTTGATTCCGCACGGCTGTAGCACCTTGAGCAAGAACTGACAACTCCCCATTCCTCATTTGCAGCTTTTGGAGACCGGTACACTGCCGCCTCGGGCGCGTTCTTCTCCACCTCTGGCCAATCGGTGGCGGGGCTTTCCGGTAACTTTTTGACCACAGCGTTTGGCAAAATGGGACTCTCGGTGGTCCTGAAGCTAACCACGTTACCCATTCGAGCGTAGGGGCCGTCGTCTTCAAGCTCGGCTAGACGCCGTAGACCCTCAGTGGAAGCTCTGTCCCGGCCACCACCTTCACCGCCGAGCCTTCCTACAGCTGTGCCACACTCCCCTGAAGGTCACCTCGCCGGCAAATCCCCTCCTCCGGCCGCCGTTCGCCGCCGGCAGCCACCGCATCCCCTCATCTGTTCTGTCTCCCTGACCGAAGCACCCCCCCCCCCCCCCACCCCCACCCCGCCCCGGGGGTCAGTGAAACGCAGCGAGTCCAGTTAAATCCTAAAAAAGCGCCTTCCAAATACGGAAGATGTATTGTGTTATTTTCAGTACCTTTTTACCAACCGAATTAAATGCAAACATTTGTCTCTTTTGCTAGGAAGGTCCAAATTAGGTGAAACAAACTTCTAAATTTGTGTTAAATCATGAGGATTCAGAATATGCAATAATATCTCTATGTTCACTGCAGTTTAAATTATTTGGGTCAAAGTTTGTGCAAAGCTCCTCTTCTGTACCCTAAAGCAATTAAAGAAACTTCAACTCCTAAACTCATGAAATTATTCTCACATGTTCCTGAGGTTATGAATGTCCCATTTTTGCAAAAACACTTACTTTTGAATTCAGTTTGAACCCAATTTTGAATATAGAAAGCTTCTCATGCATAGAAAGTCAAATGGTTAAAATTTGGATCAAATGAACTCAAATCTTAGTAAAACTAGTTTTTTTATGCTCATGATATTCCAAGGATTCCAAATATATAAAAATATTTAAATGTTAACAAAGTTTGCACCATATGCTTAATAGTCGGAATTTCAATACTTGAAAAGTACGAATAGTCATAACTTTTGCAAAAAAACTTCAAATTTGACAAAACCAAATCCTAGGACCTTAAAAAGTGATACCCTTTCTGTTTATGCAAAAACATCTCAAGTTAGTGCAAATTTGAATTTAGTCCATATTAGGCCTTAATGATCACTTATATGAAAACTATCTCGGATAAAAGCAAAATATCATGGAGCCAGCTTTAAAAAACTCTTAGAGACATCCCCTGCTAATGACAGAAAAATAATTAAATAATCTTATGAGGTGCAGCAACAAACTTACAATGAAAACTGAACCCATATAGTGTAAACTTTAGAAATACTTATGCCTTTTCAGCAGCTTGCAAAACATCTCGTCCAAATGCAATTATCAAGAAGATTATCCTAGAAATGTTCTTTAGGATAAGGACTACCATATTCTGTTAAAACATTCTCATTAAAACTTGCTCTGCTTCTGAATCCTATTAAGAATACAACCCTAAGTGTTATGATTGCTAGAACTCATAATATGAATAGTTGAGCTTAAGAAATCAATAGTTAAAACACTTGTGTCGCAAGAATCATTGTGTAACCATGAATATGCAGCCAGTAGCCTAAACTTGTAGACTTAATATGTATAAAACACCTTGTATGCAAAACACCCAGGGCTAAATACTATTCATACACTACACCTTAACTAATGTCTTAATTATATTCATCCAAATAATTTTTGCATCTTGAATTCGAAGATATAGATACAAAGATATATAATTTTATCCTCTTGAGTTCGTAAATAACCTTAGGCATGATCATAACTTTAGCTTCATGAATTCGAAGAATGAAAGTAGCATATTTATAAAAAGGCCTCACATAAGCAAACAACTAATGAAACCTTTATGTAAGTGATAATTCAGGAACCCTAAATCACCATGTTCTTCTTGGTAAGCTTCATTTTGTATTTACATTTGATTTCTTTTTGCCCTTATTGATACGTTGTTATTTGCTTTTAACACGGTTCTTGATACTTAACGCGTAGACGCCGACGTTTTGGAATTGGTTGACAACGATCCCGACTACGACCCTGATTACGCCCTCGACGAAGAGCAACCAGGCAAGCACCCTCCTTTGACCATATTGATCCCATACTTTACAATGTTATGTTGTTTTATCAAATTATATGCATGCATGTATGTTATAAACTTGCTATGTTGTGAGCACCGGTAACTATTTCTAATTGTATGCATTACCTTTACCTTGACGTTGATTACCTGCTATTGTAACATAGCTTATGGTGTAGACATTACTTAGTGTCATTTGGGTAATAATCGTGAATTATCGTATGTGCATGCTTAGACATGCTCACTAGAATGTCTTTAAAATGTTGGGACACATTTCTCTCTAGCTTGAGCAATTTCGTTTAATGATGCGGAACCGAGGTATGGTTTCCATGTATTTTGGTAAAACTCCAACTCAAAACTTATGGTTTAGACGCGGGCGAGTTATGGTTAAACTTGAGGCGTGAGAAGGGACCTCACACGTAATTAGGGGAGATTCTCATCCGGGTTAATTAAGGACCAAACTTGATGCTATCACCTATGTGATTTGGTGCATCAACATGTGCTAGTATGGGATAGCCTTAACTTATTAGATTAGTTGAAGTTTAACCTTGCATTTGGTAGGCCGGGGTAGTAAGGGCACACTGGTACGATGTTGCTCGTAGGTGCTCCCTTCACCAAGGTGTTGAGGCCAAAGCATTCCAATACAACGGTGTATGCCTTGCCATGGGGAGAGGACTCGATGGCGTACACCATCGTTCACACATCACGTGTTGGTCCAGGATATCTAGAACTATGGCAAAGGTTTAACATCACTGTGGCTGGTGCAAGGCTAGGTTTAACTAGTCGAACAGTTTCGTCACAGTCTAGCAAATCGGGTACGGTACGTATCACGAGGCATGGTTGACATGATTGCTAGAATGTGTCATGTGCGTAAAGTGTACACTCTCTGTAGAGATTAAAATCTAATTAATTAGCCGTGCTCGCGATCATGAGCAACTTGGGAAAATAATGTCATGTATAGTCTTATTTTTGCGAAAACTTTTGGAAACGGTGTTGGAACGGGTTGGTAAACTTGTGAGCCAAGGTTGGCTGCATTTACTCGCTGTTCGCAGCCAAGGAGGGCTGTGAATTTATGAATATGAACTTTACTTACTGTTATTTAACTTCCTATCAAATGCTCTTTACAATTCTGTTATCGTTTGATGAAACATTCACATGCAAATAAAATCTATTTTATGCTGAAAATGAGACTTAGTGTAGAGAAATGTTATCCTTCTTCTAGCCATGCATTTACTATATTTCCATACACTAAAGTCTTGCGAGTACATACGTGTACTCACCATTGCTCAATCTAAATAATATAGACAAAGGTATGGAAGAGTGCCCCGACGACTAGTACTTTACTCCGGGGTTCGACGACTATGTTGATGGATGAACTTGTGCTTTTCCATATCGGTTGCCTATGGGTTTATGGATGGGCATACCACTGTCCTTATTTTGGTTTATGTTTATATTCCGCTGCATTTTACTTTTGGTATGTAATATTCGGCCGGTTAGCCACATACTTGTAATAGTAAGTAGTTGTAATAGCTTCTAGTTTATGCTTATGCTATGCCAACTGCTTAGACATGTGTGTATGTGTTATGATGCATCTCGAATGCAGGATATGTGGGTGCTAGGCGTTGATCTTGGGAACTAGCACTAGACACATATCCGGGTACCTGGAATTGCTCTCAACCGTCTAATGCATAAACTCGAGCGATCGTCATTCCTTGACTATTGCTCGCGCTCCCCTCGGTGGGTGTGGGCGATACTAAGATTCTGAGACGTACGGCGAGTGCTTTTCTTGGATGAGTTAGTTTCAATCCTGGTATGGTTGTTCGGAATGGAATTGGAACTCCCTTGGTTACGTAAGTGTGTACGGTGCAACTAGGTGGGTCATATTTGCTTGAGTGAGGGCCATCTGGTTAATACACCGTGTAAGGGACTTTTGGGTGATAGTGATCATACACTTAAATGGAGTATGGGTGTCACCTCTGAGTCCAATGCACGAGTGAGGATCGATTCGTATTTCTGGGTGCCCACATGATGAAAATGGATTGGATAATTTTCGACCGATCCAGACAATTTTTGGATACACATTCCGTCAGATCGGATATTTGTCGGATAGTATCATATCGAAAATGAATACAGATTTTTTTTGTCGAATACAGATACAGATTCGGTAGCTCATTATCTGTCGGATACAGATATAGATCCAGATAATTTGGATATTTATGGGCTGGATTATCTGGATATGCACGTGGGCTAGGACAAGGCTACTCTTTTTGCCACTAAGGTTTCTAAATTTCAAAATCGTTTTCTAATTTAATTAATCTACAAATAAAATTTCAATTATTAAAATTGGCAAACTAGCTCCAAAAATTATAAATTTTTTAGAGAAGCTCCTGATACAATCTAACATTTTAAAAAAACTTTTTCCAGATTTTATGAGCATCTAAATTGTCTTGAAAATTCAAACTTTACTGTGCTTAATAGGAAAATATTTTAAATAAGTAGCTAAAAATGTATAAAAACTCATAAATACATAATTTATTATTTTCAAACATAATTCAACAAAGAATACAAATCTTGGGTTATTACATATTCTTCATGAATGTTTGGAGCAAATAATCTAGTTACGTTTTTTTTCATTTTGTGTGTATAATTTAAAGGATTTTCATGTTTCGTTAAATATCGGTGACTGTATTCGTTTCGATTCGTATTCGCTCTGTATCCATATTCGACATTATTCATATTCATGTTCTTATTCGGATTATCTGTATTTGTATCTGTATCCGATAAAAAATATGAAAACAAATATGGCATAGCCATTATTCATCCATATCCGATCTGTTTTTATCCCTAATTGTTAGTGACTATCCTCAGTTCCAAAAACTCAACATCAATCGTAAAACGCCCATGGGACATCACATCAACTTGTCAGACAACTTTCTCAAGTGCATCCTAAGTGTGCGCCTAGATTGAGCTTCTTCTAAATCACATAATTCTTTGGATCCAAACAACACTGGTCACTTCTTTAGTTTTTACTACCAAACCTCACCGTGGCAAACTTACTGCCAAATGCAGTCCAATTTACTAGACTTATTGTTAAATTTTACTGTCATACTGGCAACTCGTTCTCCAATGATAATCTTGGAGGGTTTAGTAGCCTGTGGAGCATGTACAACAGTAAAATCTAACAATACGTTCAGTAAATTGGTGTTCATTTAACCGTAGAATCTCATCCATTCATCATTTATTGGTGAGACTTATATCATTATATTTCTCTTATCGTCAATAAGCTACCGGTGAAAACCGTTCATGAATTAGAGCTATCAATAAAAAAATATGGATAAATCAGAGAAAAAGGATTCTAGTACAAACAAGGAACTGTATTTATTAGTTAGTTGGTCACGTAAAACACGAAGTGAGAGTACATGGGGTGATTTGGATGCACTCCTACGACTAACACGTAGAATAACTATTCTAAACTTGGGTGCAAAATAGTGTATATGTGTGTGTATATACGTATATATATGTATGTACGTATACATATATATACATACACACAAGGATATGGAAAGAACCATATCGCACTACTACAGAAAAGGTCATCACAGACGGTTCGAAACTATCATCATAGACGGTTTCCCGAACCATCTGTAACCATATGTCAGTGATGTTACGGCATATCAGAAACGGTTTCTAAACCGTCAGTGATGTCATGATATCACAGACGATTTTATCTTGAAACCGGCTGTGATATCATAACATCACAGACTGTTTTCAAATGGGCACCGTTTGTGATGTTACGATATCACATACGGTTTTTAACTAGGACCGTAACATCACAGACAATTTTTAACTGGTACTGTTTGTGATATTCTAACATCACAAATGGTTTTAGTTTGATACCGTCTGTTACATCATTAACATACGGTTTTTAAATAAAAACCGTCTATAATAAGTGTTCCCACAAAGAACCCTTTTTCTATTTATTGGCTAGCCTCAGGAAATGCTAGCCATGCCCTCTGGAAAAAGCAGATTACAGATTAACTAAAATCACATTACAAGCATTACATCCATTTCAGATTACAAGCATTACATCCATTTCAGCAATCAACTCAGATTACATCACAGCACAAAGCAGATTACGTATAGATTAATATTACACGGCACATCTATTTTAGAAATGAACTCAGATTTATTAACCAAATGGAACTCAATACCATTAACCAATTAATTGAATGCACAACTACAATTCACAAATCCATAGCACAAGTTTGACAATTAACCCAAATGGTAATTCATGAAAAATACAACTCCTAAAGTTATAAGTCAGCGTGGAACTCGCCTTTTGGATTTATGACTTGAGTGAGCAAGAAGGCACAAAGCTGTCCTCGAATTCGCTCCAGATCGGCCTCTTCCAACGCATTTGTTACCTGATTGGGCGTTTTCTTAGTGACGAGGAGTTCCATGTTGTGGCAAACGTAAAATCCACAATGGTTATTTTCCTTTCCCTACTGGTGGCACTGCAAATATAGAGTTGGTTAGTTCCAAAGTCATTATTATATAGTTTATATAGGATTATTGTGTATAGCGGATACCGGAAATTTAAAATCGTGCTTCAGCTTCGCCCTGTCCTTGCTAGAAGGCCCTCCATAATATTTGTACACTCTGAAAGCACTTCGTGATTGGAAAAGATTAGCAACGTACACCTTGATCAACTACATGACCATGTTATCTATGGAGGAAAGGTGATTAATTACCTGTTGAGTAATTTTGCGATAGGATTTAAGTCATGGCTGCCACTCTGTAAGGAATCAAGGTAAATAACCGGATTCATTCTTGGATGAATTACAATGAGAACCCAGTGAAACCTACACACAGGTATGTCGACATGGTCAATTAACAAAACGGAGTTGCAAAGAGTACAAATCAAAGTATAGCAAGTAGTGCAGCACTTACCCTGGGTTGTGGGGTAAAAGTATGAACTCTTTATCTTTTCAAGCCGCCAAGGTCTCTCCAACGTATTTATCGAGAAATTGTAAATCCTTGTCCATTGTTTGATTGGAGACTATGTGTGGGTCCCGGAAACCCACCTGTTGTTTGTTCTGTCTCGCTTCACGGATCATGTATCTATATATACGGACCTTGATGTCATAGACAGGAAATTTGCCAAGTTCATCTATGGGAGTGGCGGGCGCACAACTGCTCTTTTTTGTAGTGGGGCTGATTTGTGCACATACATCCGGATCTTGTGCAAGCTGTCTGCGGTCCTGATTATTGAGCCTTTCCTTGACGCTTCTTATCTTATTGTTGGATTCTTCTCTTAGTCTTTCCTCAATCTTTTGTACAAGTCGATCCTCTCGCTCTTCTTTAGTTCTCTTCCTACTCTGGTATTTGTCAGAGTCATATGGGAATCCCGTTTTCCAGGGAACAAAAACCCCTATGCCTCGCGTGCGACCAGGGTGTTCCTTGTTTCCCAAGGCCGTGGAGAGTATATCTTTCTCCTTGTTTGGCAAAAAAGTGTCCTCAGAAGATTGTGTACTCAATGCTACCTGCAAGATCCCGACATGTTATTTCACTTACAAAGTTATGGACTAATTACGTACAAAATTGGTAGTATGATATTTTACCAGGCGTTGGCAGACTTCCTCGTTCGCAGGGTTTGTAAAGGAGATAGTGCTGAAAGATGTGGCACTTGACCTCGCTCTCAGCCAGTCTCTGGCACGCTGGTCAGCGATAGATGCAAATGGCGTGGAGGCCTCCTTGCCCTCCCTCTCCCATTGCACCCTCTTCCCCGCATACCCAGCTATGCCAAGTCTGTGGGGGTGGGTGTTCCTTACCTGCAGGGTCTTGTGGACTTCACTTTGACTCACGAATTCGTGTGTCATCTTCACCTCAACAAAACTTTGTCATACATCCTCAGCAATAAACCCGTACTTAGAGAAGGGAGTCATGTCCTTATTGACATATTCCTTGACAAGAGCTCTCTTGAAGTTCTTCCACGCCTTTCCCGCCACTAGTAGTGCATACCGTCACACTAAGCGCATGCAGTCTTCTGGGATCTCAAATGAAGAGAGAATTCAGTCACCAAGTCGTCATGGTTCTCGTCAGTCAGTGACTTCCAGGATGGACAGGTGATGGGGACCTGTTCCCGTGCGACTATCCCGCACAATGTCCTAAATGCATTCGCTGCCTTTTTTGATTCGGTAGGGCCCCCATCCTTTGGATTAACCACCGTTAAGGTATATCGGTCCGTGGGCCTTTTATTTCCTCCTCTTGGACCTCGAGGAGGTTTTCCTTTCGTTGGCTCATCACATCCTTGAGACGACGAATGAGGGGACACCATCTTGCAATCTAGGCTGGTTTTCATGGCTCAACAGGAAAGAAAAGGAATCAAGCAAGGAAGGCTACCAAATGAATTTTATAAATATGTTGTTTCGTTTGAAGTGATTCAGTTTTTTTTTGCTATTTTAGCTACCAACTGGGACCTTTATTTGTTAATTTTTTTTGAAGTGATTCAGTTTGTGAAATTTAGCACTGATCCTCCATTTATTATTTAACTAAGAATTCTTGGGGGAAAACAATGTGACTTACAACCTTTGCTCTGACTAATATATAAAGTCATGTTGTCATTGAGTGCCTTGCATTTTTTAGATGGTTCTCATGCTCAATGCCTCTCACAGGGTGCACAAAATTTCCCTCCCACCACTCTCTAATCACCTGAGCACCTGCTGTGGATTTTGAGCAATTGCAAGAGAAATATGGTACATGCGGTTGTATGTGGTGTCCATATTTGATTTATATTTGTATGTGGTGTCCATATATATGAGAGCTCCAAGAAAGAATGATATTGCTTCAAAATGCACAAATGAGAAAATGTGGTGGTTGCCATATCATTTTTATTCCTATTGTAAAGCATGGGTTAAGGTAAAAATCTAAAGAACAGTTTATGAGGGAGTTCCAAATTTGAGCGAGATTATATTATAATAGATATAGTTTCATAATTTAGATGCAATTATATGTTAGGTGAAATATATATTATAGGAAAAACGTAGCTAGTAATTTAAACCTAGCAAGTAATTTGAGACAATTCATACAATGAGCCTTTCAGCTTTCTATCTTATATGCGTTACACCAAATCTTTCTCAAACATGTCGAAAATGGATGAACAAAGCATGGCAACCAAATCAATACATGATACTGTGATGCATATAAGCATACTGCATACACACATTTCACGGGGAGAGAATAAATGAAGCATAAAACACATGTAGAAACATTCTCTACTATTCATTCAATTCAATGGGGACGACGCTTACAGTTTTTCAGTTCTAGTACAAAAGCAACAAGTATTCGGGTACACATCCATCTAGTGCAAGATTAAATAACAATGCTGTAAACTGAATGATGAAAGATTGAGGGCTAACTCACAAAGGAACAACAATCTGAGGGAGCGACGTCGAGGTGGCGGCGTCGACGAGGGGGCGGCGTCGGTGAGTAGGGCTGCCACGCGTGAAGAGACTGCGTAGGTGAGGCACCGAGGGGGGAGACGCCGACCGAAAGCGGCGATGAGGCCGGGGGGAGGCGGCGGAATAGGAGACGAAGCGTCGGGACTCGGGAGACAAAGCTAGGATTTTGAGCGCTGGAGTGGAGATTGAACGATCTGCGAAAGTGGCCTTTTTGTAGGGATTCTATATCACAAACTGTTCTATTTTAGAACCGTCCGTGATAGTAAACATCACAGACGGTTCTTCATAGAATCGTCTGTGATAGTTTACTATCACAGACTGTTATAAAATAGAACCGTCTGTGGTAATTTACTATCACAGACGGTTCTAAAATAGAACCGTCTGTGATGTGCCGAATCCTCTAGAGTTTGGTCTTCTTGGCCTACAACATCTTCACAGGACCAAAATCAGTGAAGGAATTGCATAATGTATATGGAATTGTAGATGAACCAACATTAGTAAAAGAAAGGGAACTTTATTAAATAAATCAGATGCATACGCAAAGTTGTTTCGAATTTTGAGTGTCTCATTAAAAACAACTCTATTATGTTGGAGAGTACACTTAAAATCATAACTCCACTTGCTTATTCTTTTGTATAAAAATTAGCCCTTCACGATGATCGACGTGTGTGTAGCTAGCTACCTTGGGTTGTTCTTCCTGGACCATGATGCCATTTCCGATAGGAGGCAACTCGTCAAATTGATTGTATTCTTCCTCATCTACTACATTTTCTACTCCGATAATCCTCCTTTTTCCCTGAAGAACTACATGTCTCTTCTTGTTGGACGGGTCGATTACATAGAATACTTGAATAGCATGGTTAGCGAGTATAAATTGTTCATCTTGGCATCCGACATGTGCTAGGTCGACAGTAGTGACACCGTACTTGTCAACCTTCATGTGCTGGAGGTGGACCCAACGGCACCGAAATAATTGAATCTTGAATAGTACATAGTCGAGCTCCAAATCTCCTCTATGAAACCATAGTAGGAGCTCTTCATGGACACAGCGGTATTGAATGCATATATGCGAACACCACTGTTCTGGTTTGTGCTCTTCATATCCTGATCTCTCGTGTAAAATGTGTACCCATTTAAGTCATATCCTTTCCATGTTACAACTGTAAATGTTGGCCCTTTTGCCAACCATGTGAACGTATCACCTGACGAGGTCGTAGTGATGGGTCGCCCCTTCAACCATCTATTGAATTGAAGGTTATGCTGTCCCATGATCCAAGACTCCTACCGCGTTGGATTCTCTTGCCATAGCTAGTGCTTTTGCTCGTCGATGTATGGGGACATTACAACCATGTGTTGCAAAAACGTGAAATGAGCTTGACCATAGGCAACAGGATCAGGCGTGATTGCTTTCCTTCTGATGGTCCTGATGCCCTAGAGTCTCCCCTTGTGGCGAGATCAAGGCACACCTATTGGTTCGACCTGAGCCATGTAATCAACGCAGAACATAACGACTTCTTCGGTTGTATAACCTTCGGCAATGCTACCCTGCGACCGAGATCAATTCCGTACGTAGGACTTGAGAATTCCCATATACCTCTCGAATGGGTACATGCTACGTAGGAACACGGGTCCGCACATATTTATCTATATCACAAGGTGAACAACAAGATGGACCATGATATCGAAAAACGACGGGGGAAATACATCTCAAAATTACATAGAGTCATCACCACCTCAGCCTGCAGAGCATGTAGTGCTTCGGGATCGATGACCTTTTGAGCAACTGTGTTAAAGAAATAACACAGCATCGTGATTGTCTCCCGGACCTTGACTGGCAAAATACTTCTAATTGCCACAGGAAGCATTTGTGTCATCAACACATGACAATCATAAGACTTCATGCTAGTTAATTTCAAATCTTGCATCGAAACAAGTCTCTTAATGTTGAAGGAGTAACCGAATGGAACTTTCACACCATACAAGCATTGGCACAGTTCAGTTCTCTCGGCCTTGGACAAAGTGTAACAAGCAGGTTCGCAGTACATTCATCCTTTATCGGTCTCTTTCGGTGTTAACTCAGGTCTTGTGCCCATATCGACCAAGTCAAGCCGTGCATTGATACCATCCTTTTTTTTGCCCTTAATATTCAGTAAGAGACCAATCAAGCTATCACAGACATTCTTTTCTACGTGCATGATGTCGATGTAGTGTCGAACTTCTAGGTGCTCCCAATAAGGTAGGTCCCAAAATATTGATCTCTTCTTTCACATGCTGTTCTCACGGGACCTCCACTTACGTCCTTTTCCAAACGGAACATCCAAGTTCTTAACCATATCATGAATATTTGT
Source organism: Otatea glauca (assembly GCA_036346275.1). NCBI lineage: Eukaryota > Viridiplantae > Streptophyta > Magnoliopsida > Poales > Poaceae > Otatea > Otatea glauca. The sequence continues at coordinate 36,720,579 of CM070715.1, read as the reverse complement.
CCCACTTTAAAGGCTTTGGAGCTGAACCGTCTTCGTTCATTCTATCGAATTGTTTCTTCATGTTGCGGTATGGATGATTCCTCCGAAGGAACCTACGGTGACGCATGTAGATGGTTTTGCGTGAATGATTCAGTCACACATTCTCGGTATCGACTAAGCAGTGAGTGTAGGCTTTGGTTCCTTTTGTACTCTGGCCTAATAGGTTACTAAGGGCAGGGTAATCATTTATGGTGCAGAACAAAAGGTAGTGCAAAGTGAAGTTCTCTCGTTTATACGCATCCCATAATTTACCCCAGGAACCCATAGTGTTTTCAGATCTTTCACCAATGGTGCTAGGTACACATCAATATCATTCCCAGGTTATTTCGGTCCTTGGATAAGTACAGATAACAAAATGTACTTCCTCTTCATAGACAACCAAGGAGGAAGGTTGTAGATACAGAGATTCACGGGCCAAGTGCTATGCCAGCTGCTCATGTTACCGAAAGGATTCATTCCTTCTGTACTCAATCCAAATCTTATATTCCTCGGATCCGCACCGAATTCTTGAAACCTCCTATCGATGTTTCTCCACTGGATGGAATCAGAAGGATGCCTTAGCATTCCATCATTTTTACGCTCCTCCGAGTGCTAATACAACAGTTTTGCCTCATTTGGTTCCGCAAACAAACGCTTCAAATGAGGAATTACAGGCAGATACCATGCCACCTTAGCAGGAGGTCCTTTCTTCACCTCGATGCCCTTGTTGTCTGTAACATCCCAAAATTTGGGTTTTCAAAAATCTTTTGTTTAGTTCATCTTTCCAAAAATCCTCGCTGATTTTCTCGCTTTAATAAAACTTAATCTAGAATTTTCTAATACTAAAACAATTTAATTCGACTAATATAAACTTCAATTAAAATAAATTTAGTTTTATTTGAGTTCATTGTGCTTCAAGGAATTTTCTGTAATTTTTTGAGATTTTTCGGAGTTCGTTTGCTATTCATTTGGATTTATTTGGAATCAATTTAAATTAATCCTTTTGTTAAATGTAATTCAATACTGCAAAAGTTTAAATAAAGTTTTGTTAAAAATATTTTATTTGAGCTCCAAATGTCTTAAAATATTTTCTAGAATTGTTTTAGAATTTTTTTGGTATTTGTATTGCTCTAAATGAATTATTTTAATTTATGGAATTATTTTAATTTGGAAATTGGATTAAATCTGGAATTTCTTAGGCCCAATCCTTCCTCCATTCCCACACCTCCACGTGTCAGCGCCCGAGCCGACCACGTCGCTGCCCAGCCGCAGCCCTCCGACCCCATCCGAAGCACCACAATGCGCCACGTCTTCCGTTACTGTTCATCGCGCACCAGGTGTTCGATCCGAACCGTTTTCGATCCAAATTTGGTTTTTCATCGTGTTTCCTTGCATGGCACGACTCCCAAGCCCATATAAGTGTTCTAAGACCCCTCCCACACACCCCTATTCCCCAGATCACCTTCCAAAACCGAAAAATCGCAGCCGTACCTCTTTCGGTGCGCCACCCTCGTCGGCCGAATTTGGCGTCGCGTTCCCGTCATTCCGGTGAGCTCGTCTCACCGCGTTCTACCTGATGCTCACTTCCCCTTTGCTGTTCCATCAACCGAAAATTTTAATATTCGTTAGCCGCCGCCTTTCGTCAGTGCCGCACGCCGTCTTTTGGCGCCAACCATCTTAGTTCGCCTTAGTTGTGTCATCATGTCCAGTAGGCCATCATTCTCTGGTTTGCCCATCTTTAGAGTTCATTTGGTCTTCGGTTGCCATCAATGCCATATTCTAGAATCTACCCATCGTCTTCGATCTAGTCCCTTTCATTATCGGATCTTGTTTCGGTTAGCCACCCTTGGTAATCTTTTATCGCAGAGCCAACCCTACCTATCCTATCCCTATGCCAAGTGGATCTATCCGCGAGTCGTTCCTCTCAAACCCTAACATAACCTTGGGTCCAATCTGTCGTTGATGATGCATCATGTCATGTAAACCTCGCAACTCACAGATCGAATAGCTTGAATGTCGACCCCGCTAATCTATTAGTCTATCTTTCTTTTGTTTGATTGTGTATCTGTTTAGTCAACAAAAGTCAATATTGAGCATCAGTTTAGTTCATTGCGAACTAACGTATCTTTATGGACCCATTTTATAGATCGAGAGCCCATATGTCGTTGTCTATCCAATCAAGATAATAACTTTAGAAGAAATATTCTTTGGAATATTATTCTTTCTTTCTCAGTTATCAGTCTTTTTCTTTTCGGTGCATTCCGAAAGCTCGTTCTCTTTTGTCTAATCTCTGATCTAATCCATTCAAGTTCCTAAATTCATCTAAGCCTTTGTGATCCAATACTATCCATTCTCAATTTGGATTTTATTTGATTTATCTTTTGAGTTGGTTTGTATTTGCTTCTTCTTTAATCGTTAGACGATCGTCCTAAGTTGTTCTAAGGAGTCAAGATCAAGAAGGTAGAGATTGAAGATCAAGATCAAGAATCAAAGATAAAGAGTAAAGAACAAGAAAATCGCAAGGGCCGAGCAAGTTGTGCTTTGATCATGTTGAACCCATGTTTGCAAAGATGCTACTTTATTTTACTTTATGTGCATGTTATTTCATGTGTAGATCTGTTTTCAAAATAAATTGGGATTTAGCTATTTAACCTATTTGAGTATACCCTACCTTGCCATTGTATGCCATGATCTAATTGTCACCCTAGGATGGTTAATTAATAGTTGGTTAATATTGATAATCAACATGGGCTGGTTAGACCGTCGTAGATTTCTTAGCCATGCCATGTCATCACATGTGTTGAATCATCACTGATTAATCTTGACTAATGGAATATGGAACAATGTTATGAAATTGTGTGTCATGTGTGGTCACACAATGAGATTGCGTTGTGGTGACGAGTGGATGTCACGCAACGAGGTTGACTTGTTGATAGCATGTGGTGCTTGGTAATCAACTAGGGTGGTAATGATTTAGATTGGGGCAAGTGGCAAGGGGTAGTGTGCCAAGGTGGGCCAGATTTGGCAGAGGGTATGTGGAAGTCTTGCCCTAGTCACCCTAAGGACTTAACCTTGCAAGCTTTTGACATGAGTCTTACTTGCAACCACACGTCTGGAATGGGACAGCCTAGCCAACTAATTTGTGATGTGTGATGTCTAAATTTCGGTACTGCTGTGGTGTATAGTGAGTTCCGGGTGTACGGGTAGACTCACATGGCGCAAGAGGGGGCCCTTAGTGTGGTAACCAGTCCCTTCCGTGTTGAAACCTCAGCGAGCAGTACAGGTCTAGACAGAGCATTGTAAAGGCTTTGTCATGATTACCCTACCGGCATACCAAAGGGAGTGTGCTAATAGCTTGGCAACAAGGGACGATCATGTCGTGTGGGTAAAGTGCATAACCTCTGCAGAGTGTCAAATCTATTCGAATAGCCGTGCTCGCGGTATTGAGCAATGCTCGGGAATTACAGTCAAGGGTTAGACTTTTGTTAAACAAAACTTATTGGGATGGCAGGATGCCATGGAAAGTGGAAATTGACTTAGGATTGGAAACTTGGTTTACTTGTCAAATGTTGAATCTATCTATTATTATTATTTGTTTTACTGCAATTCAATCTATTTACTGTATTCTTTTATAAATGTTGCTTTACTGCAAAATAGCTATGATAGCTATTGACTTTTGTAGTCGGCAATAAATTTATGGAGCAGGCGCTATATCTCAAACTCGAAGGTCACACAAGACAAAGGTTTAGACAGGTACAGGCCCTCGACGGAGGAGGTAATACCCTAGTCCTGTGTGCTGGGATTATGTGGATCTCTTGGATCTAAGGATGCTCGTGAGCTCTATGATGTGATAGGCGATGTGCTATCTGCTATCCCTGTTGTTGCCTGCCCTCTCCCTTATATAATGGGGGTGGGGCGGTTTACAGAGTCCTGATCGGTCTAAGGGATTCCGATCGGTTACAGGATTCTAGTCGGTTACAGGATAACTCGGATTACAACTGTATCTTTTATATATAAATACATATTCAACTGTCTATAGGATGTACCCCCTTCCGTACGGCAACACAGCTTGGCGGGGAGCTTTTCTTCTGGGCCTTCTGTTCGGCCCCGTTTCTCCTTCAAGCGATTTTGGGCCGGTTATGAAGACACCTGATTTCATATATTCCACAGTAGCCCCCGAGTGATTCATGATCCGGTTGCTATATCTTTATCTGGGACTCAACTTGGATCCGCGCTTTCAGCTACTAGCATAAACCTCTGACTGGTTTCTTCTTTGATTTGAATGCTTCTTCTTGCAGCAAGGGGATTATGAAGGACTCGAATATATCCCTGGCCAGTCTTTGAAGTTGTTTTGACTTCTTGAGTTAATTCTTTTTCCAAAAACCTCTTTGGCTTCTGAACCATCTTAACTCTAAGTCTCCTCGGCTTTTGGTGTCTTCACATCCTCGCATTTACTTCAATCTTGCCGTATCGGCTATAAAAAGCAAACCAACACTTTCGGAATGCACTTTCTCTTGCTTAGTCCTTCCCTTCCTTACTCCGAGCTTCAGCTTCTTCATGAGGAATTATATGGATGATCGAGACCCCGAGCTCGCTGAAGAATGGGCATTTTTTGACCTCGTCATGGTGGAGCTAGCTGAAGAAGAGGTTGTTGCCCGTGACCGTGTCGCCGTTGACACCTTTCTGGAGATCTTCCCTATCCTCTACAGGGCCAGGGAGGCTCTCGTGGAGGCGCTCTGCCGGGTGCGCCGTGGAGAAGTTTAGGGCCCCTGCGAATGTAATATATTCCCAGGTATAATGCCTGAGGAATTTTTATATAAAATAAAGAAGTACCTTTTTCAAGCATTTTTCCATGATTGTCGTTTAGACGTAGCTTGAACCCAGCTTGGGGCATATCGAAGCTTGCATGGTTCCTTGGTCGAGTGATATTCGCACCCAACCGTCGTAAGATACATCTTAGGTCCGACTTGGGACATATTAGGATTTGCGCGGCTCTTGGCGGAGTGATACCCATATCCGACTGCTGTAGGATATAGCTTAGGCTCGGCTTGGAGCGTATCAGGATTTCCTTGGCTCATGGCCGAGTGATACCTATATCCGACTAGTGTAGGATATAGCTTAGGATCAACTTGGAGCGTATCACGCTTACGTGGCTCTTGGCCGAGTGATACCCATATCTGACTGCTGTAGGATACAACTCTGGTCCGTCTTGGGACATATCAAAATTTTCTTAGCTCGTGGCTGAGTGATACCCATATCTGACTGCTGTAGGATATAGCTTAGGCTCGACTTGGAGCGTATTTTTTCAGCTCATGACGAGTGATACACATATCCGACTGTTGTAGGATATAGTTTAGGCTCAACTTGGAGCGTATCAAGGTTTATCCGAATTGGGGCATACCATTGGAACTGTGCCTTATCAGGCTCAACTCGCGATATATGATTCCGTCATGCGGTAACCACCTGGCGACCCAACGTGGGGCATATCACAAGAAGATGCTTTTAATCCAGACCGGAGGATACACACGTCTCGCTTAACTCGGCAAGCGGTTAAACATCCCATCGTGGGGAGCAACGTGTCCCAAACATGATTTGGTCAAACCATAACTGCCTCTGTTTGTCAGGACGCCTGGCTAGCAAATCATTACGAAGCATAGAGTAGGGTCAAAAAACCTCTTTGGCTTATCGTCAGGCCGCTTCATTATCCCGACGGAGCACATGAACAAGCTCCAAGCTATCAAAATTGCCTTCTAGCTTGCGTACCTCCTGGCAGTAGGCAGCCATGTTGTCTTCGATACAGGACCATTCTTTTTGCACCTGATTGACCACGAGCATTGAATCTCCACGAACCATCAGGCATCGGATACCGAGTGATATGGTGATACGGAGCCCATGAATGAGTGCCTCGTACTCGGCGACGTTGTTTGATGTGGGAAAGAGTATTTTGCAGGACGTACCTCAACCACTCTCCACTTGGCGATATGAGCACTATACCAGCCCCCGCGCTGCTGAGCATGAGGGAACCATCGAAGTACATCGTCCAATACTCGAGTTCCTTGACGACCGCCGGGCTTTGAAGTTTTGTCCACTCGGCAGTGAAGTCAGCGAGCGCTTGAGACTTGATGGCTGTGCGAGGCATGAATAAAATGTCAAAAGCTCCAAGCTCGACTGCCCACTTTGAAATTCTCCTAGTGGCCTCCTGGTTTGTGAAGCATATCTCCTATTGGGAAGGAGGTGACCACTAAAACAGTATGCTCTTGGAAGTAGTGCTTGAGTTTGCGAGATGTAAGAAGTACGGCGTATAATAATTTTTGCAGTTGTGGATATCGCACCTTAGATTCACTCAGGACCTCGCTAACGAAGTAGACCGGATGTTGGATCTTCTGCACGTGACCCGGCTCCTCCCTTTCTACGACGTTCGCAGTGCTGACTACGTGAGTCGTCGCCGCGATGTACAATAATAGAGGTTCTTCTGGCATCGGAGAAACCAAGACCGGGGGCGTCGTTAAGAAGGTCTTCAAATCTCGCATACCCAGTCGGGAAATAAACCTGCTGAGTGCGGCCATGCATCCTGTAAGCTTCTGGACGTCCTTTTGGCAAGTCGGCGGTTCCATATTCGATATGGCCTTGATCTTCTCTGGATTGGCTTCAATGCCTCATTGGGAGACGATAAACCCGAGCAGTTTTCCCGAAGATACTCCGAAAACACACTTCTCAGGATTAAGCTTCATGCTGAAGGCCCTTAGACTTTCGAACGTCTCGTTTAGGTCATCGATAAGGTCCTTCTTCTCCCGAGTCTTTACCACGACATCATCCACATATGCCTCCACATTGCGTCCGAGTTGGGCATGAAAGCACCGCTGTATTGCGCGCTGATAGGTTGCACCAGCATTTTTTAAACCGAACGACATCTTCCGCCTTTAGGTGAATCTGGTGATACCCTGAGTAGACATCGAGAAAACTCAGGATTTCACACCCGGCGGTCGAGTCAACCACCTGATCAATTCGAGGTAGCCCGAAGGGATCCTTCGGACATGTCTTGTTGAGATCAGTATAATCAACGCACATGCGCTAAGTTTTATTCTTCTTTTGAACTAGTACAGGGTTTGCCAACCAATCGAGATGATACACTTCTTTGATAAAACCTACGGCTAATAGCTTGGTGATCTCCTGCTTGATGGCGTTTCGACGATCTGGAGCGAACCGCCGGAGTCTCTGCTTGACTAGCTTTGCCTTTTCGTCGACGTGTAGAGAATGCTCGTTCACCTCCTTAGGAACACCCGGCATGTCGGATGGTTTCCAGGCATAGATGTCCTTGTTAGCCCAAAGGAAGGTGACGAGCACATCTTCCTATTTATCCCCGAGACCTATCCCGATCAAAGTCGTCTTGGACGAGTCGGATGGGTCGAGGATAATTCTCTTGGTTCCTTCACTAGGCTTTATCCCTGACGTGGCCTGCTTCTTGGATGGGACGTCGTCTTCTTCCTGCAACGTGGCAGCCTCTGCCTGGATATTCTTCCCCTCAGCGGTTGCCTCCTGCAGCTCGGCAAGTTCACAATTCTCTCGGTCGCATTCTAAAGATCGCTTGATGTCGCTGCGAATCGTGATGACACCTTCGGGTCCCGGCATCTTCATCATCAAATAGGTGTAGTGCGGGATGGCCATGAACCGAGCCAGACCGGGTCTTCCCAAGATAGCGTGATACGCTGTCTCGAAATCCGCTACCTCAAAATTTACATACTCGGTCCAATAGTTGCTTTTGGTACCGAAGGTGACAGGCAAAGAAATCTGCCCGAGAGGAAACGAAGACGCCCCAGGGATCACCCTGTGGAATGGCTGCGAGCTCGGCCTTAGCTCGGAGCGGGGGATGTTCATGTCGTCGAGGGTTTTGGTGAACAAGACGTTGATTCCACTCCCTCCAACAATCAAGACCTTCTTGAGCTTTACACTGCGAATGACAGGGTCGAGCACTAGAGGGTACTTACTCGGATGTAGAACTCGGTTGGGGTGATCCGAGTGATCGAAGGTGATTGGGACTTCAGACCACTTTAGATACTGGGGGATTGTCGGTTCCACCGTATTGATCTCCCGAGCGGTAAGTTTTTGCTTTCGCTTGGACTCGTATCCGGTGGAGCCCCCCGTATATGTAGTTCAGCTCATGCTCGGGCTCTTGGTAATCGTCCTCGCCAGGAATGTCCTTCTTCTTGGCCGCCTCCTCCTTCGTTGGAGCCGGCTGCTTGTTGCTTTCGCGCGCAAAACGCTTCAGAGTAAAGCGGTCTTTAGCGGCGTGTTTACCTTTAGGGTTGAAAGGACAGATCGCCTCCATGACGGTATTGTAGTCGGGTGCCTCCCTTCGTGCGACTCGGTGCCGGTTGTGTTGTGCTACCGCAACTAGCTCCTCGTCTTGCCGCTTTTTGTCTTTGTGCTTCGAGGACTCGACCCTGTCGCCTTTGTTCTTCTGTTACGGGCGATCTTCTTGGCGCTCGGCCAGGGCGTCGGAGTCCGTGGCATAGCGGTCAGCCAATGCAAACATCTCCTTTACAGAGGCTGGTGGTTTCCTGGACATTTTCTTGATTAGATCGGGATCACTTACCCCTTTCTGAAAGGCTGCCACCACCACTACATCAGATACGTCCCTAATGGTGTTCTTCTTCTGCATGAAACACCGGATGAAATCTCTCAACGTCTCGACCTTCTTCTGGTGAAGCTGATATAGGTCCCACGGGGTGTCGTGCCTCTCGTAGGTCCCCTGAAAGTTCACGATAAATTGATCGCAAAGATCGCTCCAGGAGTCCACCGAGTTCACTGGAAGCCCCGTGAGCCATGCTTGAGTTGAAGGGGTGAGATTGACTGGCAGATAATTAGCCATCACATTTTGATTGCCCCCGGTCGCTTTGACCGCCAGGGCATAGACCTGCAGCCAAGCTTTCGGATCTCGCTCCCCGTCAAACTTTACGATGCCCTTGGGGTTGAAGCCTTCGGGCCATACCACTCGGCGTAACCGAGAGGTGAACGCTCGGATTTCGTTGATGGATCTGTCGTCCTGATGAGGGGGAGTCCGGCATGGCGAGCCTCTGGCTCGGCGATCATCATCAACGTGTCGGGGTGGCGTTCAGCGCGGCGAGTCCATGACTCGACGATCGTCGTTGCCGTTCCGACACCGGCGATGATGGTCTCTATAGTCGTTGCAGTCGTCGTACCTTTGATCGCTTCGTGGACCGTGGCCGATACCGAAGCGTTCGTAGTCATCGTGGCGCCAACGTCGATCTTCTTCGTCCCACTCTTGCCGTCTGGCGGTGATGTCCTGGCGGACGTCTCCGACTGGTTGTATGGGGCGCCGACTACCGGTACTCCGACTGCTAGCAGTCCGACTGCTAGCGACGAGGGTAGTCGCGTGGGAGCGCGAGTGCGCTTCTCCTACCGGCTTTTCTTGATTCTGCTGAATGGCCGCCGCCGTCACCATGGCCTTGATCTGGGCCACGATCGGGGCCGTCGGGCTATCAGATGCAATCGTCGGGTCCAGCGTGTCGAGGAACGTCTTGGAGGCGACGACGTTCTGCTGTGGCGTATGGAAGACAGCTTGGTCTCCCAATCTGGATTGTAGGATGTCTTCGCGAACATGGCGGCCGCGAGATCGAAGCGATCGCGTTTGTGCCTCCTTACCCTTACGAAGAAGACGATCTTCCTCCGCAGCTTCTTGAATCTCTTGTTGGCGTTGGAGATCGGTTTTCTGCTCTTCTATCGAGAAGAAGCCACGAAAATCGCAGCGATTCCTCATGATGCCGACTGGTTTGCTGGCCGACTCAGAAAGACATACCTGAGATGAATTGGCCTGACCTTTACCAGATTGGATCTGGTTTAGGTCTAGGCAGACAAGTTGTCCGCGCGCATCTGCGACGAAGTCCAGGCTTCCAAAGCGGAAAGCCTGGCCAGAGACGAAAGTGGTGATGATTCCGCTGGTTGCTGCCATCGAGTCTGTAGGAAAATATTATAGCGCTTCCCCTACCTAGCGCCAGCCGCCGACGACTTTGTAGTCGGCAATAAATTTATGGGGCAGGCTCTAGATCTCAAACTCGAAGGTCACACAAGACAAAGGTTTAGACAGGTTCAGGCCCTCGACGGAGGAGGTAATACCCTAGTCCTGTGTGCTGGGATTATTTGTTTTACTGCAATTTCAATCTATTTACTGTATTCTTTTATAAATGCTGGTTTACTGCAAAATAGCCATGATAGCCATATCTTTGTACTAAGCCATGCATATAGAATACTAGACTTGCATTCTGTGCACAACTTGTTGAGTGCTTTATGTACTCACCCCTTGCAACACACCAAATCATCAGTTGAGGAGAAGACTACAACTTCGAAAGAGGAGAAGTTCCACGAGGAGGTGAATATCTAGGAGTTGAACCTTGTCAGTTGCCTGTGGCATATTGATGGGATTTGTCGACGTTCTTCATTCCGCTGCTGTTTATTTATTTTGAGTTGAAGCCACCAAGGCCTCACAAGTGTAAGTTTGACTTTAAGGTCATTCAATAGTTCTATATTAATAGATGAAGTCTTTATTTATTATTCCGCTGTGTATGATTATGATATTTCATCTATGTTGAGACTGTGTGCACTAGCGTGATCCTGGACTAGTGCTGAATACACAGAGGGTCCGGATTTGCATATTCAGGTCCCAACATTGTCATCATCTGAATGACTCTTACACTTGTACTGGGATGCGTTGCACACAGGACATACATGCAAATTTGCGTACTCTTTGCGGTACATGATACAGTCGTTCGGACATACATGTATTCTTTCTACTTCCATTCCCAAGGGACAAAGAATCTTCTTAGCTTTGTAGGTGGTTGTCGGCAAATCGTTTCCCTCTGGAAGCATGTCCGCCAATAGACGTAACAGAGCTGTGAAACTCCCTTCGGACCAACCGTTGCATGCCTTCAATTTCAGTAGTTCAACCACGGATGACAACCTTATGTATTTCGACTTGCAGCCTGGGAACAAAGGTTTCTCCGAGTTCTCCATCAAGCCCCGGAATTTGTCATATTCTCTGTCATCACGGTTCCCTCGTGCGTCACGCAGCATCTGATTCAGATTATCGTACTACAACCTATCCTCATCGAAAGCACAATCGGTATGATCATCTGGCATATCATTGACTTTGTCGATGATGTTAATGCTACTCGCTTCAGATATCCCGCTCTTCACCGTGGATCGGTCCAACATGTATACCCTCTTTGAAACCCTCGAATCAAGTGCGCTCGATCACAAGCAGAGTTTACAAACATCTTCAGATTCTCACAGTCAATGTACGAACAAGACATAAATTGCACCCCCTTATTTAACATATTCTCCTCTACAGCTCTTCTAAACACCATTAATGTACTCGGCACTCGCACGGTTCTCAGTGTATATCCAGCTTCTGTCCATCTACGCTATGCATATAGCATTTAGTGTTAAATATTAAAGTACACTAGGTGTCCGTATATATGCACACATTCATAAATATCTTAATACAATCTTTAAATTAATTCTCTCTTCACCAAACTAGCTACCTAAATCTTATACATAATAATGCAGTTTGATTAACCTTACTAACCTTTGATCGCTAAGAACATGCACATGCATGGAACTACAAGCTAGATGTAAACAATCTTCAAATTCTCTCCTTACCAAGCTAGATCTTGAATATAATGTAATTACCCATTACTAAACCTTAGATCAACATGATCACACATGGATCTACAAGCTAGATCTAAAAAAATTCTCAAATTCTCTTCCAAGTAATATCTCAAATATAAAGCGATTATTTAGAACCCAAGACATCACTAACGTTAAATCACCAAGAAAACATGGATCTAGAAGCTAGATCTATATACAATCTTCAAATTCTCTCATTACCAAGCTGGATCATGAATATAATGCAATTAGAACCCATTACTACCCTTACATAGAAAAGAACACATGGATCTACAAACTAGATCTAAAAAATTATCAAATTCTCTCCAAACCAAGCTAGATCTTGAATATAATGCAATTAGACCCCATTACTAACCTTAGATCACCAAAATCAAATGGATCTTCAATCACCCTTCAAAATCAATTGTCTTCTTTTACCAAATTGCCTCACAGTCATAGCCAAATGAAAAGATAGATCCCGAAACCCTAAAATGCACCAAGTGCTCGGGTCTCTATATTATATATCGCTGAGAGATATCACAGATGGTGCTATTCATAAACCATCAGTGATAAACATAGAATCCCAGACGGTTTTATAATAAAACCGTCAGTGATCTATCACAGACGGTTTTAGTATCATAGACGGTTACTAACTAAGACCTTCTATGACATTGATGTATATCACTGACGCTTTTTGAAGAGTACCGTTTGTGATGATGTCACTGATGGTTTCAATATAGAACCGTCAGTGATGTTCATTGTCATAGATAGTTTTGAGGAACCGTCTGTGATGAGGCGTCTAATATAAGCTTTTCTATAGTAGTGGCCCCTTCAGTTCTACTAACTCCCAGTACGTGTAATCCTGTCTCGGAGACCCTACTCCGTGTAACTTGAGGTCATGCAATTTACTATCCAACGAGAACATGTGGTACAACCATCTGTTAACCATGCCCCATGAACGCTCACTAGCACGTGATAGGCCAGCCATGATACTTAAAAAATGACTAAGTTCCACCCCTTGTGCAATCATCTGCAGAACCCCTTCTCTGTAGTGTATTTTAAATTCTACTCGTTCGTCCATACCTGTCAAATATTTCATGAATTTTTTAATGATCGCACAACATAACACTAACACCTTTCAAATCTTAATCTACCCATACGACAACATACTCTACACTAATTCAAACAACTGCTGCAGCCCTACAAAAATTAATTTTTTTGTATCACTTTGTATCTCGCGTAATTCTTGCACACATTGTATCTGTCATAATTCTTTCAGTGTTCTATATCCATAGCTATTATAACTCCATAAAACTAATTAATTACAAACCTAAATAATCCGATCACTAAATCATCCATTTAAATAAACTATTGCCAGTCTACACAGCTAATTAATTACAACCATAATTAATCTCGTCCCTATATCATCTTTCTAAATATTTATTGCTCTACAAACCTAATTACTTACCAATCTATTTCATTTGATCACTAATTTTAAATTAAATAAACAAAACAAGATTTAACTGAACACACAACAAATCTATCATCTTCTTCTTCCACCCCTCCTCCTCCCCTCTTCTTATTCCTCCTCTCCTCCCCCTCCTCCTCCTCTCCCCTCTCCTCTCTTTTTTCTCTGGCACACGCACGAGCTCTCGGCTGTGTGTGGCAAGGCTCGGTGGAATGAGGTCGAAGACCAGGTGGCGCAGCTTCTATGCTCTCTGTCACAATTCCAAATTGCAACAGAGAACTGAACCATTAGCGACAGGTCTCTGTCGCGATTCCAAACTACAACAGAAACATTATCGCTGTTTGAAATCGTGATAGATATTCTATCGCTGTTTGGAATCGCGACAGATATTCTGTCGCTGTTGAAATCGCGGCAGATAACTATCACAAACGGTTATTAACTAAAACCGTCTATGACATTGATGTATATCACTGACGGTTTTTGAAGAGTACCGTCTGTGATGATGTCACTGACGGTTTCAATATAGAATTGTTAGTGATGTTCATCGTCACAGATGGTTTTGAGGAATTGTCTGTGATGAGGAGTCTAATATAAGCCTTTTTGTAGTAGTGTTGGATACAAATCATCCTAGTTGATTCTATTCTATCTCTTATAATCTTACAATAAGTATACTCTAACATCCCCCGCAATCAGAGCTGGAGTATTCCAGAAGCTCAAACTAGAGAAGAAGCCAACGAGGATGCTCAAATTAGAGTAGAAGCCAACAAGGAATGCCATACAAAGAGCTGGTGGTGGAGTTATCTGCCATAGAGGCAGTTGTCGAAGTAGGATTGACAATGATGAAGAGTGGCACTGTTAATGAAGAAGTCGTGGGAGGTCGCCGTAGATGAAGAAGAAATTAATGTAGCGAGAAGTTGATGTCGGGGTTGTCAAAGTCGAGGAAGATTGCCGTAGTCGATGCAACACAGATCAGTAGTAGTGTCGAGGGAGAAGCAGGAATAATAGGACTCAGTAGTAGGTTGGTGCTCAAATTGGCACAAGGTAGAGGGCCATGCATCATGATGTTTGCTAGAGTAGATGATCGTGCACACATGCAAGCACAAAAAAGGAGAGGGACACCGGATACAAATCTATGTTGAAGCCGGTGGTGTAGCTGTTAAGGAAGCTGACGACAGGAGTAAGACTAGACACGCGCACTCATAGCGGCGAGGAAGAAGAGAGACATATGGTGCATCAATCAGAAAAGATTACAATAGGGAGTTGAGTGTTAATCACGTGCAGATATCAATGAATAAATAGAGGAAGAAAGACCGCAAGAAAGAAATTTGGTGGCAGATGCTAGGGAGTGCGCTATAGTTGATAACTGTTGAGAGATGATATATGTAATTGTTGGCGAGGGAGGCAAGCATGCGCACAACCAACACAAGCGAACATGGCCGAGTAGAATGACAAAAAAATAGAGAAAGAAATCATAATGACATGATAGTCACATGCATGCATGCATGCATGAAAAGAGAAAAGAAATGAAGATTAAAGAAGGAAATCGCTTCAGGAGAATCGCAAGTACGAATATAGATGGGTTACCAAGGAGCAGACGACTTGGTGAGCATCAATAGATCAATTTGGAATGGCATACATCGGTGGAGTGCACGGCGGCAGGGGAGAGACGACAATTAGGCGGTCAATCATAGTTGAGGCATGGTCGGTAGTTGAGAAGAGGCTAAAACTAAAAGACCGAAATTGGTGACTAGAGGGGGATTGAATAGGAGCCATATAAAAATTTCTCTCTCAAAAATCTCTTCTAGAATACTAGTGCTGTGGAGCAAACACTAGGTTCAAGAATACGCAAAACAATGTGAATAAAGCAAGAATTTCAGCAACCCAGATGAGTAGAAATTTTAAACTTGGCTGTCAAGAAAAGTGAATATCATTAAATCTACTGACCCAAAATTGATGAAATTTGAATCGTAGAAAGATAAGGTCCTCAGGGTTGTGATTCTAAAAGTAATTTCAAAATAAATCCCAAAAGAGAGACCTTTCTAGCTCAACAACTACGCTGCTCAAAAAGTGGCATTCAGAGACTTGGCAGCAAAGAAACCTCAATAACTTTTGATCCACTCATCAAAATTTGATGAAATTTGAAATAAGTAAGGTAACGTCCTTAGGGTCATGATTCCAATAGGAATTTCAAAACAAATCCCGAAAGAGTGACCTTTCTTCTGTAACAAACACGCTGCACAAAAGCAGAGATTTTAGAAACTTTGATCGCAAAGAAACCCCAATAACTTTTGATCTATCCAACCAAACATGATGAAACTTGAACATGACTAGGAAATGACCTTAAGACTATGATTCCAAAAGTAATTGCAATAATAAGCCTAAGATCTCAAACTTTCATGCAAATGGTCCGAGATGCATCAAAAACAACGATTTCAAATCAAGAACGCAGTGTTGCAAGCATAACTTGTGCAAGAATGAGTTCTAATGGATCTTACTGGGTTGGGACATCATTTAGATGAGTTCCTAAACCTCTTACACATCCTAGATCCAAAATAACTATAGAAAATAGAAGGAGAGGAAGCAAAGCTCAAGTTGCAGGAAAGAACCATGCAAAAATTCTTTCAAGAATTAATACAAGTTTGCCTACATGATTGAGATATGATCTGAAGAAGATTCATCCATCAATCATTCATACTTAGCATAAAATCCACAAGCATTTAGAGGAGGGAAGGCAAATCCAAATGTGCGAAAAACTCCAAATAAACTGCACTAAAACCAGAAACATAGAAAGCAAAGAGGAAGCCAAGAACCTAAAGACTGGGTGGACTATAAAACATAGAAATGATGGTAGATAACACTATGGCTCAAACTCGCTCTTATTTTTCCCATATGACTAACATAGGAAAGCTAACTCTACAAACCCTAGCTAGAGAGAACACACAGACCATATCTACCCAGGGGCCCAACACCTACTAGACCTATAAGACTGTGAGGGAACTCAACCTAAAGAGATGAGAAAACAACTAATTAAGCATGATAGCAACCTATAGATAGCATAAGATGAGAGGTCTATACAAAGCATGTCTGAAGTGTAAGTGAAGTGAACTCAGTATTCTAGCACGAACCCTAAATGCACCGAGAAAATGCAAAAGGAAAGAAAATGCTGGAAGAAAATATATAATACATAATATACAAGACTAGCTCCCCCTCAAGATATACCGTATGGACTCATAACTCCAACCTCTCCCCTCAAGGCTACAAACCTAGAGCTATCCAAAGGCTTGGTGAAAATATCAGCTATTTAGTGGTCACTCTCCACAAACTGAAGCACTATGTCACCCTTCTCCACATGGTCTCTAAGGAAGTGGTAAAGGATATCTATATGTTTGGTCCTAGAATGTTGCACTAGGTTCTTAGCAATGTGAATAGTAGAAGTGTTGTCAGAAAAGAGTAGAACACTATCTATGTTTAACCCAAAGTCCCGCAAAGTCGATCTCATCCAAAGCACTTGAATACAGTAACTAGCTGCTGCAACATACTCGGCCTCAGCGGTGGACTGTGTAACTCCAGACTGCTTCCTAGATGACCAACAAATAAGAGAAGTACCAATGAATTGACAAGTGGCAGAAGTGCTCTTCCTATCTATCCTACAGCCAGCAAAGTCTGCATCGAAAAAGGCTTTAAGAGGCGGACAAGAAGTGGAAGAGTATCAAATACCATAGTTAATGGTAGCTCGAAAGTACCTAAAAATGTGCTTCACCTCCTGGAGATGAGAGGCATGAGGAGAGGCCTGAAATCGATCACACAAACATACAACAAAATTTATGTCTAGCCTCGAAGCAGTGAGGTACAAGACGGAACCAATCATACTCCTGAATTCGTTCTGATCAAATATTTTATTTGAGTTCCAAAAGTCCCAGAATATTTTCCAGGATTTTTCTAAAAACAAATTTGGTATTTTTACTAATTATTTTGGCTTAATCTAATTTTGGGAATTAATTTAAATCAAAGAGTATTTTATAAAGTAATGTAACAGTATCGGTCTCGACCCAGTACTGTGCGGACCAGCCCATCTCCTGTTCGGCCCATCTTCTAGAAGCCCGAGATTGCTGACTGTAACATCCCAAAATTTGGCTTAATTAAGTTTTTATTGTTTAAAAGTGCATTTGTGATTTTCTGGAATTTATTTGGATTTTTCTGGATTTATTGGAATTAAATCTTATTGCAAGTTTATTGCTTTTCATTCAAATCTATTTAAATCTGTGCAAAGTCAAAATAAAGTTTTGTCAAAAATATTTTATTTGAGTCCAGAATGTCTCAAAGTATTTTTGAGATTTTTCTTGGATTTTTCCTAATAGTTTTATTGCTTAAAATAAATAAAATGAATTTCTGGAATTATTTTAAATAAGAAATCTTTAAAAATCCGGTGAATAGTGTTGGTCGAGCCCAAGATCGCGGCGCTAGAAGCCCACGCCGGGCGCCCAATGCAGCCCACGAGTCGTAGCGGTGCAAAACCCTAGATCGGCACCGTCGCGCGCGATCCAACGGTCCACCGAGTGCCGCGTGTTCGCTATGCTTTGACCGTCGGATCGGGACACGCGCCGCGATGTCGCTCATCGCCTCCGCTCCGGACTCGAGTCCGCCGCCGCTACGCCGCTGGTTTCTTTCGCCGTGTAGAGCTCGGACGCCGAGGTTATAAATAGGAAGGTAGCACCCCGAGGTTCGCAATGAGCGCGCGCCTTTTGGTCGGAGCGCCTTCGCGGAGCAGCCCTAGAACACATCTACGAGCTCGCCGGAGTTAGCCAAGTCCTCGACGCGCTTTTTCCGCTTGAAGCTCGCCGTCCGGAAGTCTCCGCCATCGCCAAGGTCGCCAGCGTGTTCGCCGTGACGAGGTGCGTCCGTGAGAAGCAGAAGCATCGCCGGAGACCCCTCCTTCTGCCGTTGCGGTGGTCTTCGTCCCCAAGTCCGGCGAAGAAGCGTTGCCGTGCCGCCATCGCTAGACTCGAGAGGTAATGACCGTCGGATCTTCAAAAAAGGCCGGATCGTGCACGAGGGTCAAGATCGCCACCGTGAGATGCGATCTGGCGGTGGATTTCCGCCGCGCGTGAACCAATCAAGCGCGCCGCCGCGTGTCGGGCTCGGCACCGAGGCGCCGTGGACCGCGTCTGCGGTGGACCGAGGGTGGTCTCGTGGACCGAGTCCATGGACCGGGACACGCGTCGGCTTCTGATTGGTCCGGTCCAGCGCTGCGTCATGCTGATGTCACGCTGACGTCATAAACCAGTTTTTCAGTTTAAAAATAAATCTGTTAATTCTGATTTTCTGATTTTTCTGATTTCAGTATTTATTTCAAACTTCAAAAGGCTATATCTTTTGCATCGTAACTCGGATTTGAGTGATTCCAGTTTCTAAAAATTTGTAAAATTGAGATCTATTTAATGGTGAATTTTAACTGATTTTTGGAGTTCAATTGCTCTCTGTTTTGGTATTTATTTGCTTTTCTTCTTCGGTACGCGTAGACGTTGAATTGTGCGACGCTTCGGAGGAAGACCCAGCAACCCAAGAGCAAGCTTCAGATCAAGATCAGGACCTATTCCAAGGCAAGTTGTGCTTTGATCATGTTGAACCCATGTTTGTAAAATTGCTATGTTTGATTTACACTATTGCATATAATTCAATTATACAACTGTTCCAAATTAGTTTGGGCTTAGCTAAAATACCAGATTGATCTATACCCTACCTTGTCATTGTATGCCATGATCCATTGTCACCCTAGATTGGTTTAATATAGTTGGTTAATAATTATAATCAACATTGAGGTTTAGTTCGTATTAGTTGCTTAGCCATGCCACGCCATCACATGTGTCATCACCATTGATAATTAATCTTGATTAATGGAATATGGAACAATGTTATGAACTTGTGTGTCATGTGGGATCACACGATGAGATTGAGTTGTTGTGGCGAGTCATGTCACGCAACGATGTTGAATTGTTGATGGCACGTGGTGCTTGGTAATCAACCGGGTGGTAATCACTTAGATTGGGGCAAGTGGCAAGGGCGAGGAGGCCAAGGTGGGCCCGATGGGCGAGGGTATGTGGAAGTCTTGCCTTGATCACACTAAGGACTTAACCTTGCAAGCCTTTGACCGAGTCAATCATGCAACCACATGTCCGTATGGGCCACCTAGCTAAGTAATTTGCAATGTCTTAATGTTGATACTATCGTGGTCGGTGTGAGTTCCCGGTCGTGGTGTAATTCACATGGCGCAAGAGGGGGCCCGGATGTGGTTTCTGCACCATGTTGTTGAAACCTTAGCGGGTAGTACCGGGTTAAGATAGAGCATTGTAAAGGCTTTGTTATAATCTCTCGCCTTTGTGGTGTTTGGTTGTATCACGGGTAAAGTGCATAACCTCTGCAGAGTGTGAAACTATTCGGATAGCCGTGCTCATGTATTGAGCAATGCTCGGGAATTACTGCTTAAGGGTTAGTTTAATAAATCGGACAACTTGGTTGGGATGGCAGGATTGCCATATGGAAGATTGGAACTTGATTTAGGCTTGGAAACTTGGTTTACTTGAGAAATACTGAATTTATTTATTATTGCTATTCGCTTTACATTCTTTACAATCTATTATTGTATTTGTGCATAAATGTCGCTATTGCAAAATAGCCATGATAGCCTATCCTTTGGAATAAGCCTTACATATAGATAAATAGAATCGCATTCTGTACAACTTGTTGAGTGCTTTAAGTACTCACCCTTGCCAAACAACAATAATCAACAGCTTGAAGAATCTACACTGTGTTGGAAGATGAAGTCCAAGAAGACACGAGTCATTAGGGTCCGAGCCTTGTTGGTTGCCTGTGGTGAACTGATGAGCTATCTACGTTTCTACTTTCCACGCTTAATTATTAGTTTATATTCTCGCCTTGCCTGCGTGGCTTAATAATGTAAGTTGGTCATAAGATCATACATTTAGCTATATCAATAAATGAACTATTATTCTATTATCGTTGTGTATGATGTGATATGTACCAATGTTAAGCTGTGTGCACTAGCGTTGATCCTGGGACTAGTGCGGTAAACACAGTGGGTTCGAATCAGTGGATTCGGGTCCTTACACTGACCATTGGATTTAGATCTAGCGGTGGTTTTGGTTCAGGAAACCCTAGTGCATGCTGGTCGTTGGATCTTGAGCGAATGGTTGTGATCTGTCGGTACCGATTGGAACTCTAATGAGCTACGGCCATTAGATATCATCTACGGTTTCGATTGATCCACACAGCTCTGCATCTCAGCCATTTACCCTACCACGTGTCACGGCCTGGGGTCGTCTTCTCCGATTGCATCTTGGAGCAGAGCTTCGTAGCCACTGTGGACAACATGTTCGTCTCGTGGCGGCTCAGACGCCTAGGCCTTTTTAAGGTGAGCACCAGTTGTGCAAGATCATCTGCAAGCAAAGCCCTAAGCTATTTGCAAGATTTGAGCCGTCATTTCGCTGCAATCCGAGGTTTTCTGCAAGAACCGTCACAGTAAAGAACTCATCGATTCGTCGCCGTCTCTACATCTCAGACCTCATCGACAGTCCGGTTAGTTTCATCTCGCCATGGAGCAGCCCGTGTGCACATCAAGTTCACCAAAAGATCATCGGAGTTTGCCATCCTTGGAAGCCCTATCCGCCGGTCCATTCAAGTCATAGTCGCCGCCGTTCGAGTGAGCAAAAGTTAGATCTGCTCATGTTAGAAGGTAGGTGAGGTTGCAAGCTTTCTGTAGATGCCCCTGCCGGCCGTTGGCAGTGACCATAGGGTCCCGAACCGGTGGCGGTGACATGGCTTGATATTATGTCGACAGCTGGTGCCACGCTGGAAGACAGGTAAGCACCGTGTAGGATCAGTTCGCTGAGGTGTTGCTCGGGTGGCGATTAAGTCACGAGCAGACTCAGCAGGCTGCGGGGGTGCCATGCGTCAGCGAAACCGGGCCATGTGCACCGGGTTCACGGTGGACCAGTGGAGGTCCGTGGACCAGGTCCATGCGTCCGTGACGTGTGTCGGCTTCTGGTTGGTCTAGACTAAGGCTAACATCATGTTGACATAATAAATTGGGTTTTTCAGTATAAAAATAATTTAATAAATTCTGATTTTATCTTTTTCTATATTTTCTTTATTTTTAAATCTTTCGTGAGCCCGTTCTTCCTCATATGAGCTCCGAGTGAGGCGATTCAAATTTATAAAAATTTGTAAAATTAAGATATATTTAATGGTGAATTTTTATTTTATTTTGGAGTTTGGTTTCTCTTTTTTGGTATTTATTTGGTATTTTCTCTCATTACGCGTATTCATCGAAGTACTCGGAGCATCCGAGGAGGATTCGTTGACTCAAGACAAAGGTTAAGAGCAAGAGCAAGAACTTTTCCAAAGCAAGTTGTGCTTTGATTATGTTGAAACCAGTTTACAAAATGCTATATTGTTTTACATTATGCATGTTGTTTTATGTGTACAACTGTTTCAAAATAGTTCGGGATTTAGTTAATCTATCCAATTGAACTATACCCAACCTTGTCATTTGTATGCCATTATTAATTGTCACACTAGGATGGTTCAATACTAGTTGGTTAATATAGTAATCAACATGGGTTGGTTAGACCGTGTTTAGTATACTTAGCCATGCTACATACAACACATGTCTTTTGGAATATCAAAATTTAATCTTGACTATTGGATTATGGAACATGTTTATAGAATTGGTGTGTTAGGTGTTGTCACACAATGATGTTGAGTTGTTGTGACGGGGAGGTCACGCAATGATGTTGACTTTTAATGGCACGTGGTGCACGATAATCAACTGGGGTGGTAATAATTTAGATTAGGGAAAGTGGCAAGGGGCAGTGTGCCAAGGTAGGCCAGAAGGGCAGAGGGTATGTGAAAGTTTTGCCCTAATCATCTTAAGGACTTAACTTTGCAAGCATTTGACCTGAGTCAAACATACAACCATATGTCTGGAGTGGGACAGACCTAGCTAATTAATTTGCAATGTCTTAGCTTTGGTACTACCAGTGGTTGTATGAGGTTTGACTGAACAATGAAACTCACATGGCACAAGAGGGGGACCCTGATTGTGGTAACCAGTCCCTTCAGTGTTGAAACCTTAGTGGGTAGTACTGGGTTAAGTCAGAGCATTGTAAAGGCTTTTCCATGATATCTCTGCGACACACCAAAGGAAGTGTGTTAATATCGATTGCACAAAGAGATGTTCATCTAGTGTGGGTAAAGCGTGTAACTTCTGCAGAGTGTAAAATCTATTCGGATAGTCGTGCTCGCGGTGTTGAGCAATGCTTAGGGATTACATTCAAGGGTTAGATTTTATAAAATAAAAATTTGGATGGGAAGGGAGGATGCCATTGGAAAGTTTGGAACTTGACTTAGGGCTAAATGCCATATTTGCTTGAGAAAAGCTGAAAGTTAATATTTATTGTTATTTGTTTTACTGTCTTTTCAATCTACTTATTGTATTCATTTATAAATGCTGCTTTACTGCAAAGAAACCATGTTAGCCATTCCATTGGAATAAGCCTTGCATATAGTTATGATAGAACTGCATTCTGTGCACAACTTGTTGAGTGCTTTAAGTGCTCACCCTTGCCAACAACAACATCACTAGTTGAGGAGTCTACACCAGCTCTTGAGGAGTTCCAGGAAGAGACAACTGTTTAGGGTGCGAGCCTTGTTAGTTGCCTGTGGTATACTGAAGGGTTATCTACATTTTCCTATTCCGTTGTAGAGTTTTAGTTTAATATTCTTAGTTTAGCCCTGCGTGGCTTATTCATGTAAGTTGACCATAAGGTCAGTCAATAGGTTATAATTAATATATAGAGTCTTTATTTACGTTACAGCAGTGTATGATTATGATATTCATCTATGTTGAGTATGTGTGCACTAGCGTGATCCTGAACTAGTACGGTATACACAGAGGGTTTGGATTTGCATATTCGGGTCCCGACAACCATCCTTATTAGGCTCAAGAATGGTCGTAGTGGCCATAGGAGTTATCGCCAGCTTTCCTTCAAACATGTCAAAGCGTCTCAGGAGGTCTAGAGTGTACTTGCCTTAAAGCAAGAAAATACCCTCCCAAGTTTACTTGATCTGAAAACCGAGGAAGTAGCTCAACTCGTCCATCATGATCATCTCAAACTCTGTGCTCATCACATCTGAAAACTGAGAAACAAGAGAATGAGAGGATCCACCAAAGATAATGTTATCCACATAAATCTAGATAGGGAGAAAGTTCGAGTCTATATGTCTGACGAACAAGGTCTTATCTACCTTATCCATCTCAAAACCATGACTAAAAATGTAGGAATTAAGCCTCTCATACCAAGCTCTAAGGTCCTACTTAAGTCCATACAAAGCCTTGAAAAGCTTATAGATATGATTTGGGTATTTGGGATTCTCAAATCCTAGAGGCTACCTTACACAAACCTCTTCCTCAATATACCCATTGAGGAATGCACTCTTGGCATCCATCTAATATAACTTAAAGCCCTTGGATGCCAAAAATGCACGCAGGAACCTAATAGCCTTTAGTCTATCCAAAGAGGCAAATGTCTCCTCAAAGTTAAGACCCTCAACCTGACTAAAATCCTGAGCAACAAGCCTAGCCTTGTTCCTAATGACAACCCCATCCTTACTTTGCTTGTTCTTGAACACCCACATAGTCCCAGTGATATTATGACCAGATAGGGACGCAACAAGCTGCCAGACATTGTTCCTCTCAAAGTTCTCTAGTTTCTCATGCATTGCACTGATCCAGGACTGATCGAATAATGCATGAGAAACATCCTTTAGCTCAAAGGAAGCAACAAAGACAAAATGGAGACAAAAAGAGAAATACTTGTCTTTGAGCATGTGACATGCTCAAATAAATCGCCAATCATCTGATCAGGCGGATGAGCTCGCTGAATATGGCAAGGAGGTTCAGAAGCAGAAGTGTCCTCTAGTGCATGCTGAAAAGAGGAAGGAACAGAGACACCAACTACAGAAGAGTCTGAAGGTAAGGGTTGGTCTCCTTGAGTTGCAGAGATAGAAACAACAAGCACCTCAGGTGCAAAGGGGATGGGATCAGGTAGAGTACCGTCATCTCCATCATCCTCTACAAAGATGGTCTCAGAGAGAGGAGAAGAGCCTGAAATATCCGGCTGGTGCTTGGACTAGCCTCATCAAAGATCACCTCACAGGTCTCTATAATCCTACCCGCCTCACAACTCTAGACCCTATTTCTACGAGAAGAAGTCGAGTAACCTAGAAACATACCATCAGAAGAACGTGACTCGAACTTATCTAGGTTCCCAAACTTCCAAATGGAACATTTGCAATCAAAAAACACGAAAGTGAGAAACACTGGCCTTTCACCCATATGTCAACTCATATGAATTGCGATGCAAGTGTGCTCTCAAGAAAACTCTGTTGGACACATGGCAAGCAGTAGCTACAGCCCCAGCCCAAAACTTCCTAGGAGTATTGTACTCATCTAGCATCATCTTGGCCATCTCGACCAAGGTCCTATTCTTCCTCTCCACTGCAGTATTCTGCTGAGGGACGTATGGAGAAGAGTACTGATGCTCAATACCTGACTCTTCACAGAAACTCTCAAAGTAGGAGTTCTTGAACTCCGTACCATTATCAATACGTATAGCTCGTAAGGCACCTAGGAGCTCAATAGACAACATACAAAACCAAACCCCTGAAGTGGGTAAAAGACTCAGCCTTTGGGGCCATGAAAAACACCCAAGAATACCTCAAAAAATCATCAACAATGACAAGAACATTCCACTTCCCACCCGCTGACTGCACTCTAGCTGGACCAATAGTGTCCATATGTAAAAAGCTATCCTGGTGCATCAGTCATCACAACAGTGACTAGGGGATAAGAAGCATCAACCATCTTACCATGTTGGCAAGGAGAACAAACCAAGTCTTTGACCATCTTGAGTTTGGGCAAACCATGAATGAGATCATGGCTGCTAACTCGAGTCAAGTGATCAAATTCAATGTGACCAAGTCTCATATTCCATAAGAAGAGATCACGGGACTCTAAAAAACTAGGCAATGAAGAGAATCACCAGAAGAATCAATAAAATTAACACGAAAAACTCTCCCATACCTAGAAATTCCGCAAACTAGCATAGAAGAATTGAGAATTCTATAAGTATTATGCTTGAAGCTCACCTCGAATTCGTCATCGGTAAGCTAAGACACAGAAAGGAAATTATACTGCAACTTACTTACTAAGGCAACGTCCTTAAGAATGAAATTACCATTAATGCGAACGGTAGAGATGACTCTACCTGATGAAGCGTCTCCAAAGGTGATTAGCTCATCACCGAGGGTGCGAGCTAAGGTAGAGAACCAACGAGAATCTTTGATCATGTGGCTAGAACAACCAGAGTTTGTGATTCAAACCTCTCCCTTCCCAAACCTACGAACTTGAATCAAAGAGAGCGAAAGATCAATGACTCAATATTGGGGCAGATCAATGCAGATCTAGGAACCCAATACTAAGTCACCTGACGAGTAGAAGTAGCAGTCAAAGAAACAAAAGACTAAACTCTAGCATCTCTCCATAGCTCAGCACTCACAAACTCAAAGGCATCTCCTGTAGGACGTATGGGAGCTGGTGCTTGGTGTGCCGGTGCCAGACTATCCTAGAAACACGGGCCAAACCTCCTATTGGAGGAAGAAAACTCACGTCACTGATATCCAACTCGGTGGAAAGAATAAGGAATATCAAGAGGACAGTAGAAAGATTGACCACGGACAACTCTAGGACCAAAGCTTGAATGAACAGCCTGAAAATTGAGTCCTAGACACTGTCCAAAAGCAGCAAACTCTCTAACTATCTAGAAGTCATGGGTCATGGGTGCCTTATGAGCACTCAGAGTCTGAGAATGACCCTGACTACCCCTAAGGGAACGAACACACTCATGCCATGAGATCTTCGGGCGTTTGAAACAGAAATCAGCCAAATATCCATCCTTCTAACAGAAGGTGCAAGTATACTTCGCCTTGCTAGAGGCAAAAGCTGCAGAAAGGGCTACCTTCTCATTAGCGATCCTATGGACAACACCTTCTGACCTAAACACTGTGGTACTAGTCCTAGAAGCAACCACAATCTCTCCACTCTTGGAGGCACGAACAACTGTAGGCAGATGTACCCATACATGCTCCAAGTAGTCAAATCCTAGACCCTAATTGAATCTACTAATCTTGGATTGGTCTAGGATGAGATTGAGCTTCTTCTTGCCTCCAACAAACTTCTTGAGATTGCTCATGAGGTATTCACACTCACTACTATAGAAAATCTCATCACAGATGGCTCAAAATCGTCATCTCAGACGGTTTTATGAACCGTCAGTAACAAAGTGTCAGTGATATAAGGGCACATCACAGACAGTTTTTGTACCATATGTGAAAATGGACATCATAGATGGATTGAAAGACCGAGATGGCGATCAGAGGGGCGAATGATCCCAAAATAAAAATATATCCCTTAGGAGGATCACAAATGCAGATTTTCACCCAAAGAAACCAAGCCAAACGCCTAGATAATCAAATCGAAGCGAAAGAGTCAATTTCCAAGAAAATCAGCCTAAATCCGGTGCTACCGCGCTCTGGGGCCGGTGCTACTAGGTACTGTAGCTACAGTGAAATCAGGCAAATGAACAGCGATTTCAGCACGAGATCAAATGGAAGAATTGATGTATCTTTTGATCCGTTGATCCAAACTCAACCAAACTTGGTAGATAAGGTCCATGGGATGTCAGGAACTTATTCCAACCTTCAATCACAAGGATTGATGTCAAATTTCCGACCTTTATGTCCGAGAACGAAGAACATACCAAGTTTCGACAAAAATCGAAAGAACTTCGATCAAGGCTTGCTCGTGGGGTTTTGATGATCAAAGTGATCTTAAATGACTTCCCATACGTCCCAGCATGCAAGAGAATACAAAGAAACTCTAGGATACGCAATCTACAAGACCAAACATTCAAGAACGCAAAAGATCAACTTCTTGCAACAAGGACGCATGGATAGCCTAGATGATTGAAACAAAGATTTAGAAGTAGAATCATTCATCAAACATCAACCTCAACAAAGATTCGTAAGCATGTAGAAGGAGAGGAGGCAAATCCAAATTGCGTAAATGTAAATTGCAAGAAAGTAAATACAGAATTTAAATTGCATATTTTAAATGCGTAGAATAAATGAAACATGAACATAAATGGAGAACATTTTATTTCTGGAAGGAGAGGTTACAAAGCCTCACATTCATGTGGGCAAAGCTCAAAGGAGCATCAAAAACCTCAAAACCTTCCAAGGGAGGAGGCTACCCCTCCACCCCTATTTATACTACTTTTGGGCCACCTACCACCCTTGGATGAGTCCCTCAACCCTAGAGCACTCATCTAAGGGCTAGGATTAACCCACACACACAGCCATGCAAGGGCTAACCCAAAACCCACACACATACCGGTTTTTCTTGCACGGTTTTCAAAGCATACTACCTAGACCCGCTAACCTATCAACTAGACCTCAATCCGACGGCCCTCATTGATCCACGCGGCATCTAACTAGAATCATCTCCTTTCCTTGTCTTCATGACTTGCCCGGACTCCGTCTCCGATCATCTTCCGGTGATCTCCCAACCGTCTGGACCTCCGACGCTCCTCGTCTAGTCCCGGTCATCCTCCGCCTCACCATGACCTAGCACCGTCGCCCTGCAACCATCAAAGACAAGGAAATACATCACATAGCAAAGTCCAACAACACATGTAATCACATTTTGATCTCAACAGAATGATATACACTATGCTGACCCATAAAACCCCGACCTCACGTGGTCTGATCACTGGTCTCCATCCCGACCACTCGAGGTCTAACCACTGGTCTCCGACCAGCCAAAGCCCAGACCACTCGGGGTCGGACGACTGGTCTCTGACCAGCCAAAGCCCCGACCACTCGGGGTCTGACGACTGGTCTCCGACCAGCCAAAGCCCAGACCACTCAGGATCGGATGACTAGTCTCCACACAGCAACTCAAATTGCTCTAGTTTGAAAATCCAATGAGATCAAACTCAAATTCAAGCACAACATGCTAAACCACAGTCAATTACTCATCACCATCAAGGATAGACCTCTACATGGTCTTTCATGGATCGAAACAAGAACCGTGTGTGATATGTAAATTATCACTTACATCACAGACGATTCTAAAATGGAATCGTTTGTGATGTCTATGTCATCACAGACGGTTCTTGTTTATAACCATATGTGATATTATTTTTTACTATTTATACTCTTGTATTTACTGGCTAGCCTCAGGAATTGCTACCCATGCCCTCTGAAACAAAATAGATTACAGAATTTACATCATAAGCATATTATGACATACATTTCAGAAAATCAACATAGATTACATATTACACCCCTTGTACAGCACATCCATTTCAGAAATCAACTCATATATATTAACCAATTGAATCCATAACTATAATTCATAAATTCACAGCACATGATTCACAAATTAACCCAAGTGGTAACTAACAAATTCTCAACGCATCAGGTCAAGCTGAGTGGCACTCACCTTCTGGATTTATGATCTAGCAGATCAGCCTGTTCCAATGCAGTTGGTAGCATATTTCCAAGCCTATCGATGGGAAGATTAAGGTCTTGCATATATATAAATTGATAAGCACAAAGCGATTATTGCAAGATTGACAAACCTCCAGGACATTAGTAGTCTTTTTATCTGTAAGGAGTTGCATGTTGTAGCAAATGTAGAATCCACATTGGTTAGTGCCCTTTGGCTGCTGGTGGTATTGTCAAAATAGAATTGGTTAGTTCTTGAGGTATTATTATGGAGTGCGATATAGGATTATTGCACTACGGATACCAGAAATTTATGAACGTGCTTCAGATGTGATGAGTCCTTGTGTGGCTTTCCACGAGCTCTGTATGTTGGGGAATGGGTTTGTTACTCTAGCGTAAAATCAAAATTTTCTACTACGTAACCAATGAACCACTACAAGTTATAGATCACACAATTACCACTAGAAGTGTAGACTCGTAGCGAAAGTAGAGTCGATGTAGGGCGGTGGTGCAGATGTAGTCGTACTAGCCTCGTGCCTCCTCCAACACTCCTTTTGACCATGTAGGTAGTAGATCATCCTAGCATTGAAGCTTCGTAGCAACGCCTCCAAGGTATCCACACGTACGGGGCAGGAACACCACGAACCGGAGTGCTAGCACCGAATGCGTGGTTCTGGGTGGAGGAGGGGTGGCGGCTAGGGTTTTGGAAATTCCGAATTCCTACTGTGTCTCTTAACCCTAAAGCAAACACCCCTCCCTTTAAATAGACACCCCATAATGGGCTCTACATTAGAGGCCCATTAGGAACTCGAACCCCTTAAGCGTGTGACCCTATAGGTTCACGTATACATGGACATGGCCTAAGTACTCTTTACTCGATCATTAATCGGCAGCGTTCCCTAGTAGGACATGCCGACCCCCGAGTATATGTAAAGATCACATCGAACAAACCTTAAAAATGCTTAGTAATATGCATTTCCCTATGCATGACGATATCGATCAAACTCATGGCGAGAATGTGCCACCCTTGTTTAGATAGCTCGACGACTCTTTCTCGATTATGTGACTCGAAATCCCCGACTATGGTTAACTCTTTAACCACGAGTAACATGGCTATGTATTTCCAGAATCCAACCACTCGAAAGGCCTAGAGATATCTTTCCCGTTGAATGGATGGGCAAATCCCATCTTGATCGACCATGCTTCGCAGCATGCTTCATGAAAAACCCAAAAGCTGCCTTTATAACTAACCAGTTATGGAGTAGCGTTTAGCAACCCCTAAGTAAGTCATTACACATCTCGAGTACATGCGCCAACCTCAAGTCTAACGATATAGCATACACATTATATATGAGACCAACTGATGACAAGAAGATTACAACGTTCTCGCAGTGTCTCAATGTGGGTTGATCCAACTCTATGTTCTATACATGTGTCCATATTATTGGTTTGGTATCTCCATATCTATGACCCGTGAAACATGGTCATCAACTAATACATATGCTAGTCTATTCATATGTGTCCTCATATGTTTATCGACTAGGGATCACTTTAGAATAATCATCACAAAGTCATATATAGAGTTTCACAAACAAGTCACATACTTGCAAATAAATAATAATGACAATATTCAAGGAACAAAATAATTAATCATGAACATAAGGAAATATAATCATCTCTATGATTGCTTCTGGGCATATCTCCAACACTGTAGACATGGAACAAAGTCTCGAGTAATTTTACGACACGCATCAAGTCGTGGGTACTGCCTTTTCTGGAATCAAGGTAAATTATCCGGTTTTGTCTTGGTATAATTACAAGTAGAACCCAGTGAAACCACACAGGTATGTCGCCATGGTTATTCAACCTAACTTCGAGTTGCGTGTAAAGTATAAATCAACAAGTATAGCAACTAGTGAAGCACTTACCCCGGGTTGTGGGGTAAAAATATGTATTTTGTTTTGCGTTGAGCCAGCAATGTGTTTCCACGTACTCCTGGACGACTTGTAAATTTTTGTCTATGGTTTGCTTCGACACCACGTGTGGGTCGAGAAAACCCACTGGTTGTGTCTCTTTCTTTTGCTTCAATGATTATGTATCTATGTATACAAAAGAAAGGATCACATATATGCGGCATTTATTGGTATGGCACGAATGTAAACTGTGATTGCACACAATTGCAATATCCAACATCTCATGAGTGACGCATCGAGGTTGTAGAGATCAAACAAGTCATTGAAGTCAACCACAAAGAAGCCCCTGATGACTGGTGCAAGTCCCGTTGTGCTACTGGTTTATCGGCTTGTTCCATGCACCAATTTTGCGATCTAATGCAGCCATTGAAAGCATCCGCTGGCGCGGTTTCAGTACGAATAGCTATCCTAGCTTGATTTTTTGGGCTAACGGGGCCAACGAAAAGTCAGGGGCCTCCGTGATCCGCTTCGATTTTCCCTTGTTGTCGCCTTGCCATATATCATAGGTCATCTTCACAGGATACAACTTGGCCCGAAGTGAAGTACCAGCCTGTACTGTACGGGGCACGGTAGCCAATTTGGTGGCCTGCTTCGGTGCAGCACGTGTCTCCAATAGTGTTGGTAGCTCCGGCATAGCAGGGGCTCATGTTGTGCGTGTAGCTCCAATGTTGCAGGACGGTCATCGAAGGAGATATCCCTCTTGGGCCACTAGATGAATGTGCCAATGGTATCCCCTAATGTCATGATCTCATTGTTTGGGGCCATCTCTAGTGTGACGGCCTTGCAAATTTCATGCACACTGTTGACATTCACCTTCGTGTAACCTGGCGCGACTGTGCGACCATGCACAATCGCCCCTGGACTGGATGGATATATAAGCCCCCAAGTGGGCTGTAGGGGAACGGAGTCATTGGCAAGCCTTACTTGGAGATTGCACGCGTGAACATCTATATAAGGGTACACAATTAGCTAAGATATCCAACAGGTCTATCTATAGAGCATCCCAGACATATATATAACCTGGATATCATCGATAGGATATTTGGCTACCTGCTAGTCTGTCTCAGAGGTGGACAAGCAGCTACTCCAATGGTTAGTTCGACTGAATTGCATCGATGCGTCTAGGGCTTGTACGATCCATACGTGCCCCTCTGCAACCACCCTTCACTCCATCCTTTACTAAAGATTTCTTAGCTGATCATTGAATTGCGCTCTCACAGGCCAGTACTATGACGGCTGCTCATGTTACCGAAAGGATTCATTCCATCTATACTCAATCCAAACCTTATGTTCCTCAGATACGCACCGAATTTTTGAAACCTCCTATTGATGTTTCTCCACTGGGTGGAATCAGCAGGTGCCTTAGCATTCCATTGTTCTTATGCTCCTCCGAGTGCCAACGCAACAGTTTTGCCTCCGTTGGCTTCGCAAATAAACGCTTCAAACGGGGAATTACAAGCAGATACCAGGCCACCTTAGCAGGAAGTCCTTTCTTCAACTCGATGCCCTCATCGTCATCATCTGATTGATTTTTATGCTTGTACCAGGATGCGTTGCACACTGGACATACATGCAAGTTTGCACACTCTTTATGGCAGAGGATACAGTCATTCAGACATGCATGTATTATTTCTATTTCCATTCCCAATGGACAAAGAACCTTCTTGACTTTGTAGGTGATTGTCGGCAGCTCGTTTCTATCTGAAAGCATGTCCGCTAATAGACCTAACAACGCTGTGAAACTTTTATCAGACCAACCGTTGCATGCCTTCAATTTTAGTAGTTCAAGCACGGATGACAACATTGTGTATTTGGACTTGTAGTCTAGGAACAAAGGTTTCTCTGAGTCATCCATCAAGTCTTGGAATTTTTATACTCTCACTCATCATGGTTCCCTTCTACATTGCGCAGCATCTGATCTAGATTGTCATCGTGAAACCTATCCTCATTTAAAGCGCAATCGATATCATCCGGTATATCATTGACTTCGTCGACGATGTTAATACTATTTGCTTCCTGTATAATCTACTCTTCACGATGACTGGTCCAATATGTATACCCCCTTTTGAAACCCCTTAAAATCAAGTGTGCTTCGATCTACGTTGATTTTCGAAACATCCACAGATTCTCGCAGTCAATGCATGGACAAGATATAAATTACACCCCCTTATTAAACATATCCTCCTCTATAGCTTTTCTAAAAGCAGAGACGCCATTAATGCACTCGGCACTCGCACGGTTCTTAGTGTATATCTAGCATTGGTCCATCTACGCTATGTATATAACCACTACAAGAAACAGGGAAAAATTCGTGGGCCAAAAACCCACGAATTTAGGCCAAAACCCACGAATTTAATTTAAATTCATGAGCAAACCGTCGAATTTAGTTCACGAATTTAATTCGACGAAATTAATCAATTAAATTCGTGGGTACCCACGAATTTAAGTTAAATTCGTGGGTTTCTGCCAAGCCCACGAATTTAATTGGGAATCTGAGTTAAATTCGTGGGTTTAATAAACCCACGAATTTATCTGGAGCAGCCAGATAAATTCGTGGGTTTTGAATGGCTCACGAATTTATCAGTCATTTTTACAAAAAAAAAATATATATATCCATATATATCCAAATGTATAATATATATATATATGCATCGCACTCAATACATATAAAAACTAAAGAAGAAAAGAAAAGGCAAAAAGAAAATTGAAACTAAAAATTGCTAAGCGAAGAATAAATACGAAGGATCATCTATTTTGTTCAAATCTGATCAGAAACACTAACACAAAAGAACAAACTCCACAATGAAGTTCAAGCGAATGAAGAATTAACAAACGAGACACCAAACCTATTACCTCTACTGAAATATTGAAACCAACCTTTTAACTCTTCAAAACCGGCTTAAAACTAAGTCTCCGAAATGTACAAAATTTCAGCATGATCTCTCTAGTAAATAGGACATCCACTCAATGAGACAAAAAACATTTGCGGTTATAATATATATATCAATCTCTCAAACCGTATGAGACATTCTAGCAGATCCTTAGATAATCCAATCACACATCCAACGGCAATTTGTAAACTACGCAATGACATACAACACATTACAACCGCAATAGATACAATCCACATTCCATTACAATAAGTCCATCACAATAAGTCGATCACAATGTATCCATCACAACAAGTTATAAAGTACAACAGTAATACACCAATCGAGCTCACAATGGAATTCATGCCTCGGGGTTGTTGGAGTTGTGGGCGCTACCACCACCGTCGGCGCTGTTGAAGGTGTCTTCTATGATCGTCGCGTTAGTATGTGCTGGAGGGCGTGACCTAGAAACCTGCAAGTTCAAGATTAACTTAGGTTGTGTTACAAGTAACATTATGCTGATTCACATGAATATCAATATGAGAATATCAATAGTACTATTCAACCAAGACACAATATGAGAATATCAATATGACAGGTCAAGCTAAACAAGAATAGATATTATATATAAGAACTACACCTACGAGCTAGTCAAGATATGCTGTAATAATCATATGAACATCAATCTCATATTCAATGAAGCATCAAAGTAACACTCTCTAGTATTAACAGAAGTTAACCATCTAGTTCAAGGCCAAGATTACAACTAAAATTATTTAATTCAACTTCCAAAGACCCTAATTGCATCATTGAGTATTCAAAAGATAACAAACAGTGAAAATAGTTCAAAGAAGCAATTAAGAGTTTTGGTAGTCATTTTAAGAGTTCAATATACAAAGTACAAATATAAAGCATTCTACAAGGATAAACAGTCAGATTGTACATGGGCAAACAACACATTCTACAAGGATGCCATATAAAGCATTTAAAACATAAGTTTACAATTGAACAAGTTGTCTTAAGATAACTTTTCAATTCTAACAAGTTCCAAATCAAAAAAGTTATTGACAGAAAGAAAAAACCAAATAGCACGTAATGGGTTAATAATTTGGTAAACCATCACATATCTACAGGAGCACAGCAATGAACTTTCATAAGCACACAAGTAAACCTTTTCAAGTATGAACATTGAGATGATTTGTGCAAGGTTTAAGAAAGAGTTGCCTAAATGTCCTAAAATCGACTAAGTTATGCATTTCAACTGAAATTATCACTATTGCAACAGATTACTCAGTATGAACATGGAAATGGGAAGAAATTGGTATGGATTTCATAACCGGATTGCCTAGAACGCAAAGTGGATATGATTCCATATGGGTCATAGTAGATCGTTTAACTAAAGTGGCACATTTCATACCCGTGAAGACCACTTATTCCGGAGACCGGTTAGCAGAACTTTATATGTCAAGAATTGTTTGTTTGCATGGAGTACCGAAAAAATAGTGTCAAACAGAGGTACCCAATTTACCTCCAGATTTTGGGGTAAGCTACATGAAGCGATGGGAACCCGTTTGAACTTCAAGACATAGATACCATCCGCATGATGGACAAACCGAGAGAGTCAATCGATATTAGAGGATATGTTGAGAGCATGTGCCTTAGCATATTCCACCTCATGGGACAAGTGTTTGCCTTATCTTTGAGTTTAGTTACAACAACGATTATCAAAGCGAGTTTACAAATGTCTCCATTTGAAGCTTTGTATGGTCGGTCTGTCGAACACCATTGAATTGGAATGAGACAAAGTGACGACATGTTTTTGGACCGACATTCTTGAGAGCGGAAGAACAGACGCCCTAATCGGGGAAAGATTGAAGATTGCACAATCAAGGCGGAAGAATTATCTTGACAACCGTCCGCAGGAACCGAGCTTTGAACCCAAGATTTTGTGTACCTTAGAGTCACGCCTCTCAAAGGAGTTAGAAGGTTCCATGCAAAAGGAAAGCTCGCACCGGATATGTCGGACCATTCAAGATCTTGAGCCGCAGAGGTGAAGTTGCTTATCGCTTGAGTTACTGCCGTCTTTGGCGGGAGTGCATGATGTATTCCATGTATCACAATCAAGAAGTGTCTTGAGTACCTAAGAGCAAACACCTTTGGAGGCAATTGAGCTGCAAGAAGATCGACTTACAAAGAACATCCGATGAAGATTACGGGCGTAATGGACAGAGAGACAAAGAACAAGTCAACACGTTTCTGCAGAATTCAATGGAGCAACCATTCGGAAAGTGAAGCAACGTGGGAACGTGAAGAAGATCTGAAGAAGGAGTTCCCTAACCTATTTCTGTAGACAGCCCTGAATGTCGGGGACGAGATTCTGTTAAGGGGGGGGAGGTTTGTAACACCCTAATTTTTGCTCTAATTTAAATTTTGGAGTATTTTTTATTTTTTTTATTTTTTGGAATTTATTTAAGTTTATTTGGATTTATTCAAATAGGACTTTTCTTGAAAACAATTAAATAATGGAAAAGTTTTTGCAAAGTTTTATTGCAAATATTTTAATGGAATTCCAAACATCTCAAAGTAATTTCTGGAATTTTTCTGCTATTTTAAAAGCTCCAAATGATTTAATTGAATGTCTAGAATTATTTTAAATGTGAAATGTTTTAAAATCAGATGAGCGATGGGCCGAGCCCATTCTCAGGCGTGTCGCCGCCCAACCGCTGCCGAAACCCTAGCGCCGCCCGGCCCAAGTCGTCCGATCCGGATCGAACGCGTGAGTGCGCCACGTCGCTGCATGCGTGAGCCTTCGGATCGTCGCCGACGGACGCTGCAGATTGCGCCACGTCACTTCGTCCGCGAGATCGCCGGAGACGTGGGCTTTGATGGCCGTGATTTCCGCCGCGATTTCGCGCCGCCGAGGCAGCCCTTAAGTCCCGTTGATGGCGTTGTGCGAGACCTTCGTGCGCGTCTTTTGACTCCTCGCCGCGCACGCCGAGACCCTCTCTAGCGCTGGCGAGCTCGCCGTAGTTGCGTCTTTGTGCCGCCGCGGTTTTTAAATCGTTTACTTCGCGCCGGTTTCTCTCGCCGTCGCCAAGGTCACGGAGTAATCCTTCCGCCAAGCCGCGTCAAACGAGCCACTTCATCACGCCGAGAAGCCCGTAGCGCCGTGGGCTGCGTCATCTTCCTCAACTCCGGCAGCCTTTTCTTCTGCGCCGCCGTCGCCTTCACCGAGCTTCGTCGTCCGTCCGATCTTCATCGCACGCTTCTGGTTCGTCCACGTCACTTTTCCTTGTGTTCTTCTAGAGTAGATCTGTACCGTTAGATCTGGATTGAACGGTAGAGATTAGATCTAGTCTCGTAACTTGGTTACATCTCGGTAGTTGGATCGTTAGTGTACGCGTAGGATTGAGCCACGTCGCGCCATGTGTAGTAAACAGCCCGTGAACTGGAGTTGGATCGGATCTGAGCGGTTGAGTTCGGACCGGTTTTGCCCTAGGATCGCGCCGTTCAAATTTGAGCGTCGCGGCGGTGATAGCGCCGCACCTCCAACCAATCGCGTGCGGCGCGTGTTTCCTTTGACCGGCGTGACCAATCTCGGCCGTTGATTTCAAGCGAGCCGTTGCGATTGCGCCGCGTGTCGCTGCGTGTCCGAAGCATCCGAGTCGCGCGTCGTTGGCCGTTGGATCCGAGGGGAACGTTCGATGCGTGACGCGTGGCGTCGGAAATCGGCGTCGCCGCCGAGCGCGTAGGCATAGGATCTGACCGTCGATTTTAGCGAACGGTCTGGATTTTGCCGCGTGGCTGCACTGTTCTGTGAACCAAGTCCACGGTGGACCAGAGCCGAACCGTGGACCCAGTCCATAGACGAGCGGCGTGGCGGCCTGCAGGCGTGCCGCGTGTCGGTGACGTCAGCGATGACGTCATAAATATTTTTGTATATAAAAATATTTTGACCGAAATTCTTTTCTATGCTGACGTCATCATGACGCGGTGCTGACGTCATAAAAGCGAATTTCCAGTATAAAAATAATTCAGAAAAATCGGATTTTCTTAATTTCTGTATTTTCAGATTTTATTCAAACTTCAAATGACTATAACTTTGGCATTCTAACTCGGATTTGGGTGATTCAAATTTCTAAAAATCCATAAAATTGTGAGCTATTTAATGGTGAATTTTATTTGAATTTTTGAGGTCATTTAGTCTTTTGTATTAGCTATTTATTGCATATTTTGTTTGTACGCGTAGACGCAATTTTGCCGTAAGGTTTCGAGGAAGAATTCGTCGCTCAAGACCATGTTTCGGAACAAGACCAGCAACTCTTTGAAGGCAAGTGATGCTTTGATCATTTTGATCCCAGGTTTTTAAAATGTTGTTTATGCTTTGAAACTATGCATGCTTATTTATTTAAAATGAATTTAAATTGATTCGGGATAATGTAGTTAATCAACCCATTTTGTTATGCCACCTTGAATTATTAATTGTATGCCCTAAATCATTGTCACCCTAAGTTTGATTATATTAGTTGGATGTTAATATTGTGCCAACACGGGAGGCTAGACCGTGAGTAGATGCTTAGCCTTGCAACGAATCATGAGTGATCTTTCGGAAAAATGCTACAATACTGATTAAAGACCTTGAATGTATTTTGAAAAGTGGTGTGGTGATGCCACATGATGAGATTGAGGTACAGCGACCTGTGTGGTTCCGTACCGATGTTGAGTTAGTGCTGGCATGTGTTGCACAATAATCAACTGGGTGGGAAATGTTTTAGACTGAGGCAAGTGGCTGTGTGCCTAGTGGGCCTGTGTGGCTTTGGGTTGTTGAGTGATGTGAGTCTGTGTGCCACATTGGGTTGTGTGCCACTGTTGAGTGTTGGAAGTCTTGCCTTGGTCAGTTAAGGACTTCACCTTGCAAGCCTTTGATCTGAGTCACCCGTACAACCACATGTCCGATATGGGATGACCTAGTTGACTAGGGTTACGATATCTTTCCTCCGATACCTCGGGGTGACAGTACACAGGGGTGTATTTGTATGGGGGAGCGTACCTGTGCTACGACTTGGTGCCCATCCAACGGTGATTGACCGGTCCTATACTTCGGCTCTGTGTGAGGGAAGTGATAGTGAAGGCAATACCGGAGAGGTTCTTTGGTTAAGGTAGAAGTTCTGAAAAGCTTTGTTGCGGACAATCACTGTGTGGTGGCGGTCAGTATCTTTTGGGTAAAGTGTACAACCTCTGCAGAGTGTCAAACTATTCGAATAGCCGTGCTCACGGTATTGAGCATTGCTCGGGGATTACAGTCAAGGGGTAGATTTTCATAAACAAAATGTGGGAAGGGTGGCTGTGTGCCAAGTGTTAAAATGAACTATTAAAATTTTGTGCCGAGTATCTTGAAGAAAAACCATTTGAAGAAATTAGTATTACTTATAACTGTTCCAATGCTTTAATCTAATTAAGATATTGGTTTAAAATTGTTGTTTGATGCAAAAGAACCATTTAAGCCAACCCTTTGGAATAAGCTTTTCATGTAGTAATAGCACTGCATTCTGTGCATTACTTGTTGAGTGCCTTGTGTACTCACCCCACCTTGCTTATCAACCCCAACATCAGTGGAGGAGACTACACCAGTTTGGGAGGAGGAGTACATCGAGGATACGAACAACTAGGGGGCAAGCCCAGTCGGTTGCCTGTGGCAAGATGAAGGCTTCCACGACCTTTACTTATGTTCCGCTGCTATTTCTTTACTTTGAATAATGTAAGCCTTGTGTGGCTGACTTATCTGTAAGGAGACCATAAGGTCGTACAACTCGATTTATATACATGTTTGCACTATTTATTCTTATATCTTTGGGAATGTCTGTAATGTGCAACCTGTGATGATTTGTGTGTGCTAAGCGTGATCTGGGTAGCACAGAATACACAGAGGGTCGGATTTGCGGTTCGGTCCCGACATAAACTACGTCACGCAATGACCACCACCACCGCGGCCATTGTTGAAGATGTCTTCTATGATGTAAATCGTTAGTACGTCTTTGGAGGGCGTGACCAAGAAACCTGTAAGTTCAAGAATTGAAAAACTTAGCTCGTGTCGCAAACTTAGAATGTTTTCGACATCCATACTTGTGGTGTCGTCCGAGGTGGCTGCAGGCCCACGGGTTGAAGTACATAGGCATTCCTTGGCTTGCATAGGTGGTGGGTACATGTAGAACGGGTTTGGAGGTGGGGAGCCTGCAAGGCATAGACAGTACATTATGCCACATATAAATCATTCATTCAAATTTTGAATAACGAATTGAACCGATCCGTCTTTACATGGTGCCTCTCCTGCAGAAGGTGGTGCATCGTGGAGTGAACATGTAGAAAGGAGGAGGAGGCCGGGAGCTCTGTGGATCATAGTTTGTGATATAAAGTATACATAATAGAGTTTTATGAAAATAAAGAATGCATGAGAATATCATATAACTTTGAGGTGCATCTCCTAGGGTGGTGCTGCATCCCAAGAGGGGTTTATGAAGGGCCAGGGAGGCCGAGCACCCTGTGATGCTTCTCCTTGTGGTGGTGGCTGCATGTGCGGAGAAAACATGTAGAAGGGAGATGGCTGGGAGCCCTATGACATAATAGTCCAGTTTGTGAATTCGTGATTTTACGAGCTAAGTGAATTAGAGAGTAATGAACTCAAGTATCTTTACCTGCGGAACAGGAGGGCGAAACATTGGCACGTTAGGTCCAAGAGATTGTGACAGTTGCTGCATATAGATTGTTTGTTAGATTTTAATCACAAATGTACAATTGAGCATTTTGTTCAAAGTTGAGATTGTACCTGTAGATACATTTTCATGTATTCTGAGTCTTCTCGGCTTCTGCGAGCTTCCTCTCGTGCTTGACGAGACTCTTCTCGCGCTTGACGAGCCTCCTCTCGCGCTTCACGAGCCTCCTCGTGCGCTTGTGCTTCCCGTGCGGACCTCGATGATCGAGCACTCTCCTGTGAGGAAACCGAGCCTCGTGGAGGACGATCGCAGTCCACAACTCCATCCCCCATGGCCCACCTACAAACGATATATATACTGAAATGTGACCATGCAACATTTTTTTTTCCTTAGTAGAGCGAAAAAAAATAAAATCAGTTTTATTAACGAATCTCCCATGCTTTAGGCCCCCTCCAGCGTGGTACAACGCTTCCACATCGACCGGCGCGGCCCTCCAATCAACCTCCGGCCCATGACGTTGTGTCATTTGTTCTGCATATGGCGCCTGCAAAACAGCATTTTAGTGCTCCTGGATGTAAATTTGCACAAAACATATTGTGTCATTTATACTTACCATCCTCTCACTAGCCCCGTCGTCGCACAACACATCCGGGTTCTGTGGATCCTCGCCTTGGTGCCCCCGGATGTAAACTTCCACAAAAGTGGGAGTACTCCCACTTTCAGCCTCCTACGATGCAAAGTTATAAACATAGTGACAAATTCACTAACAATTATAATACCGATACTTACCATGCGTTGCTATAGGCCAATGTGTCCATCTGCGTCGTACTTGTGCTTCCCCAATCTACTTCTTCTGTTCCCTCGATTTCTATTTGATTTTTCTTGAAAATCCTCTGACCCCCAGTACCGTCACATCCACCTCCAAGCCTCCATGTCCTTCATTATCCAATCGACCGAGCTCTGGAGATACTCTTGTTCTGTCAGGTGTATCCTCCTCGCCTCTGGTCCTCTTCTCATGTTCACCTTCTTCACCCTCTTGTAAAAATTGATGACAGCTTGAATCCGTGTATTGCTGAACGAATCTCCGACAACCTTTTGTGCCGCCATTGAAGACGCTTTTGGCCTTCTTCAAAGCGTTATAATCGTCTTCGTTCTCAAGCGGAACCTCTCCGCATATATCACACCTTTGTCAAATTGTACTTACATTTATAGCAATACTCAAATAGAGTAAATACATAACGTAAACTCACCCAGAAGCCAGCCCACACTGCGCCCTGACATGTTTGGTTGTCTTCGCCTCCTTCCACATTCTCCTTCAACGCCCAGTGCTTCCAGTTGTGGGCCGCGAATCTATCCCCGCCTGACTCAACCATGCTAGGGTAGTAGTACCGGCCAAGGGCTCCCAGCACGGCGTTAACCTTTGTAATGTGGCCCGTCCCACTCCAACCCGGCTCTTTTCAAAGGCCTACAACAAAATACAAGACAAAGATGCATCAAAACACTAAGTTGTCACTTAGCTAATGCTAAAAGAAAAGACATGAAAGATATAACTGTTACCTGCTCCCGTGTACCTCTATCAACCTCCTATCGGTCGGGTTGCATCTTGGACGAACTGAGACGGTTTTACAAAACCTGAAATGCAAATAATTAGTTCATAGACATTAAAATGTAAATATGGAGATTAAATGATAATCCAATACTACACATATACCTGATGGTACCCGAAGAAGACCCGCCCTCTTCAACCGGCTCTAAGGTCGCCTCCAACTCTACATCTGCCGCTGCCTCAGCCTCGGCGTCTGCATCTGTATCTGTCGTCCCACCGCTACCACCCCCAACGACCTCCTCGTCGTCCGCCTCGCCCATGTCCTCATGCTCACATCCCAACTGCCCCTCCTCCACAACCCCTACCTGCCCCTCGTCCTCCTGTGGCTGCTCCCGCTGTTCTCGTGCTCGCCATGAAGCACCTCTGGAGCTGCTCTGTCATTGCTCTAATCTGCGCGCCCAAAGAATATGGCGCTGCCGCCGCCGAGTCTCGACCATCGAACCCTTGCTCCTCGACCTTACGGAGGACGACCACCGAACTTGCCTTTAAGCTTGTCAACCTGATGCCTGAACATACTCATCTGTTCAAATTTGACAAGAGTTAGTATATAGGTTTACAAATAATTTTCAATAACTTGCAAAAATGAATGAGACAACTATAACATGTAAAAAATGAAGGAGACAAAAATGACTATTAGAAATGAACGAGGCAACAATAATCTTACAAAATATACATATCAAAAGTCGTCGGCGTCGGAATCTGCTTCTGCGACTCGTATTTCATTGAGACGTGCTTGAAGACGTGCAATCCTTACTGACATTTTAGGGCGTTTTCGTGACGGGCCTGGTTCATCTGTTATTACGTCTGTGGCATCGGTAGGTAATTGATCGAGTCCTGCCCCGTCGGAGATAAGGAAAGAATCCCCCATATCTTCTTCTTGATATACATCACCCACATCATCCTCTACGTTACTTGCCACATACGAAACATCCCCAAGAGGATATACTTCAGGGTTAACTTTAAATACAACCCACCAAGCCTTCAAGCTACGGTGAGGATAGCTCAGGTAGTACACCTGCTCAACCTGATGTGCAAGCACAATGTTATTGATGTGGCCCTGAAGCCGCGAACTGTGCTTCACCTCCACCATCCCAAAGTCATCGACACGTGTGCCGTTGTGTGGATCGAACCAATGGCAATCAAAAAACACAACCTTCAGTTCTTTGGCACCCCCAAAGGTATACTCAATTATGTTTTGTACAACACTGTCGGGACCCGGATTTGCAAATCCGAAACCCTCTGTGTATACTGCACTAGTCCAGGATCACGCTAGTGCACACAGTGGAAACATAGATGAAATACCATTCCATACAACGAATTAATTAAGAAGAAGCAAATTATTATTAAATAAAGCAAACGACCTTATGGTCAATGTTTACACCATTGTGCCTTAAGGGCTTAAGAAACAAATACTATTGCAGCGGAAAAGATAACTTGAACCATTCGACATGCCACGAGCAATCGTGCGGGAACGCCTTCCTAATCCACGTAGTCTTCATAGAATTCCTCTTCATAAGATTCATTATCTCCTTCAAAGAATCGATCAACAAGGGCATAAAGCCGTGAGTACAAAGGTACTCGACAAGCCATAGGAATTGATGCAATACATTTATGCGGCTTGATAAGGATGGCTATATGTTTCATTTGCGTAAAGCAATAACTTGAATTGAAATACAATAAATAGATTGAAAGCATATTTATGAAAACATAAATAAATAAGCGATAGATCAATGATAGACAACAAAACAACGATGAACTCCCGTTCACATCCAAACAATTCCACATTTCATGAAACACTCTATACCCGTGTGAAATTCCGGGCTTTGTCCATGACCGCGACACGGCTATTCGAATAGTTTTACACTCTGCAGAGGTTGTACAACTTTACCCACAAGACATGAACATCTCTTTGTGCAAATGTTACTAACACACTTCCTTTGGTGTGTCGCGAGAGATATCATGACAGCCTTTACAATGCATTGTCTAAACTCGATCGCTCGCTAAGGTTTCGCCCATAAGGCCCCTCTTGCGCCATGTGAATCTACCGTCCATCCGGAACCCACACCA
Organism: Otatea glauca; assembly: GCA_036346275.1. NCBI lineage: Eukaryota > Viridiplantae > Streptophyta > Magnoliopsida > Poales > Poaceae > Otatea > Otatea glauca. Next base: position 36,676,540 of record CM070715.1, on the reverse strand, counting down.
CCATTGGCGATACTCAAGACTAGACATTACAAATTAATCAGCTAGGTCTGTCCCATTCGGACATGTGGTAGTGCGATTAGACCCAGTTCAATGGCGCACAAGATTAAGTCCTTAAGTTGTCTCGGGCAAGACATCCACATCCCAACGTGCTAGAAAGCACCCCTTTCTCGCACGATCACTTGCCCGAGGAAAACAATTCGTTAAACCAAGACCAATGGCAAACCCGCCATGGTACAACAAATTTTACAACGATGGCTAACGGCCACGGTTCAATATCTCATTAAGTCAAGATTAACATTATTCAACATGTGACATGAATCCCAGCGTATATGTAAGCATGTCTAAGCATAGCTACGATAACCCAATGTTGGTATTATGATTATGTCCAACTAGTAATGTCCCAACCTAGGTTTAACAATGGATACATGGCATACAACGAATCAAGGTGGCATAATGTCAACTAGGCATACATCTACTCCCATTAAATAAACATTGATACGTAAATAGCATGCAAGTGTATAAAATAAATTACTTTGCAAACATAGGATCAATATGATCAAAGGTTACGACTTGCCTTGCTGATCTAGTGCTGAATCTTGGTCTTCGAAGTCTTCGTTTGCTCCTCGAATTAGCGTCTCACCGAAAAGAAAACGATGAAACCAAATAAATACAAAACAGAGACTCAAACAAGCTCAAAACTGAAAATAAATGGCTCTGGAAGATAGATCTTGATTTTAGAAAATTTTAGAAACTTGAATCGCCTCAATCGGAGTTCGTATGAGCGAGAACGGGCCTCCGAAAGATTAAATTCAGAGAAAATACAGAAAATCAGAAAATCAGAATTTTTGGATTTATTTTTGTACTGAAAAAGCGATTTATTGCGCAACGCTGACGTCATCCGGCTCACGGTGGACAAGGTCCACGGCGCTGCGCCGGTTCACCGTGCACCCGGCGCACGGCTGACGCAGCGCCGCGCGACGCTGGCGGTCGGCCGACGCGAGCGCCGACGTGCGGTGACGTCGGCGGCCACGCGGCTGCATCTGGCGAGAGGCCAGATCGGACGGCCGAAGCGAGGCGCAGGCGAAGCGATGACGCGGCGCGATCCGGCGCATCGGCTGGCGATCGGACGGCTGGGGTTGGGCGAAGAAGAACGGCGGCGAGGTTTTACCGGAGACGGGGAAGAAGACGAGGCCGGCGGCGGAGGAGAGCCGGATCGGGCGCGGGGAAAGGCGGAACGGGGAGAGGACGACGCGGGCAGCTCGGGGAGACCAACGGTGACGGCGGAGGAGCACCGGCGGCGAAGAAAAAGACGGCGGAAGGCTTCGGATGAGGCGGCGTACTCCGGCGAGCTCGTGCGGAGCGACGGCGACGGCTCGGGCAGCGGGAGGTAGGGCAAAAGGGGCGGCGCGAGGAGGCGATCCTCGGGGTGTCTTGGTGGGCTTTATAGCCCTCGGGAGCGTGCCGACGCGAAACCGAGCGCGCGGCGTCGCGCAGGACTCAGGCGGCGGCGGCTAGGGTTTCATGCGGCGCGACGGTGGCACCGGCCGAGGCGAAGCGGCGCCGAGGAGTGAAGCGAGCGGTCAGGAGCGAAACGCGGCAGCGGGAAAAAAAAAAAAAACGAAGCGGGCCGGAAAGGATTCGGCCCGAGAAGGTTTTCGAAAATAAAATCATTTTTCGATTTTAAATAATTCCAGGAATCCGAATAAAACCAAATAAATTCAAATAAATATCAAATAAATTCAGAAAAAATCCCCAAAAATACAGAAAAATTCCTTGGAGCACAAGGAACCCAACTAAAACTGAAATTCTTGATTTTGATGAATAGTTTAGCCAAATTAAATCCTTTTATTATTTAGAAATTCAAATTAAGCTGGAGTTAATTCAAGAAAATGCAAATGGTTAAATTTTGAATTCCAACATTCCAAAACTCAAATTTTGGGATGTTACAAACCTCCCCCCTTAAATGGAATCTCGACCCCGAGATTCAGGCTGGCTAGGGAATAGGTGGGGAAACTCGGACTTCAGATCTTCTTCTCGCTCCCAAGTTGCTTCCTCTTCTGAATGATGGCTCCACTGGACCTTGCAAAAACGGATGATCTTGCTTCTCGTGATACGCTCTGCGATATCCAAAATTTTCACTGGTTGCTCCTTGTAGGTAAGATCCTCTTGCAAATCAATGGCTTCCAATGACATCTGCTCCTCCGCACACGCAGCACTTCTTCAATTGCGATACATGGAACACATCATGGATTCCACAAAAAGCGAGGCAATTCTAACTTGTAGGCAACCTCGCCTCTTCGTTCCAAGATTTTGAGCGGTCCCACATATCTAGGGCAAGCTTTCCTTTTACTTGAAATCTCTTAACTCCTTTGAGAGGGGTAACTCGAGGTAAACATAATCATTGGGCTTGAAACTCAAATCTCTGCGACGATTATCCGCATAACTCTTACATGCGCTTTGAGCTATCTTCAAGCGGTCTCGAATTAGTGAACTTGCTCTTGGCTTCTTGCGATATGGCAGACCAAACAATTGTCTTTCTCGACTCCTTCCAGTTGAGAGGGTTCGCACTTCCTTCCATATAAGGCTTCAAAAGGCGACATTTGCGATGGCTTGATAACTATTGTTGTCTGAAAACTCGGCGTAGGGCAAACACTTGTCCCACTTGACACCATAAGTTAAGGCACAAGCTCTTAACATATCCTCAAGAATCGATTCACACGCTCGATCATCCATCGGTTTGAGGTGATAGGCGATCTTGAATCGAGATGAGTTCCCATGGCCGTCGCGGACTCGCCAAAAGCGAGAGGTAAACCGGGTTCCTCTATCGGACACTATCTTCTTAGGCACTCCGTGAAGACCGCGATCCTTGACATATATAACTCGCTAATTTATCTCCGCATAGGTAGTCTTAAGCGGAATGAAGTGAGCTACCTTAGTCAATCGATCCACTATTACCCGGATCGAGTCATAACTCGCTTGGGTTTTAGGAAATCCGGTAATGAAATCCATACCAATTTCTTCCCACTTCCACTGGAATCTTCAATGGTCGCAGCAATCCTGCTGGCCTCGATGCTCTGCCTTGACCTTCGGCGGACATCACAAAGTGCAACATATTCGCAATCTCACGCTTCATACTAGGCCACCAATACCTTTCCTTGAGGTCTTGATACATCTTGGTACTTCGGGATGAATGGAGTATAAAGTCTCATGCGCTTCCTTGAGAATCAATTCCTTAAGCTCTTTACGATCCGCACGCAAATACGCTTCTCATACCAAATAGTACCTTGTTCATCTTCGAGAAACACGAGGCTTTTCCTTTCTTCATATTGCTCTTAATCTCCTTAATGTCGGCATCATCTACCCGTGCTTCTCGAATCGATCTTCCAACGTAGGGCGTACTTCCAAGGTAGCTAAATACCCTTCTGAATCAATTCCAAACTAAGCTTCAAATTCCTTATAAAGGGTCGGTGACTTTCCTTAATCATCAGTGTTGCGGTAGCTCTTTCTACTCAAAGCATCGGCTCGACATTGGCCTTGCTCGGATGATAATGAATCCCAATGTCATAGTCCTTGATCAATTCCAACCATCTTCTTTGTCTCATATTGAGGTCGACTTGGGTAAAATATACTTCAAACTCTTGTGATCGATATAAACTTCACAACGATTACCAATGAGATAGTGACGCCAAATCTTTAAAGCATGCACTACGGTTGCTAATTCCAAATCATGGGTAGGATAGTTAACTTCATGTGGCCTCGGTTGTCATGAAGCATACGCTACAACCTTCTTATCTTGCATTAGCACACAACCGAGTCCTTGTCGGGATGCATCACAGAATATCTCAAAATCCTTCCTATTATCTGCGCGAATAAGCATTGGGCGGTTGTCAAACACTTCTTTAATTCTTGAAAACTTTGCTCACACTCCGATGTCCAAACAAATTTCTTTTCCTTCTTTAAAAGTTGAGTGAGCGGTCTAGCTTTTCTAGAAAACCCTTCTATGAAACGGCGATAATATCCCGCCATTCCAAGAAAACTTGGTTTGGGGTACCGTCTTGGGTGACTCCCAACTTAGCACATCTCGTACCTTTCCGTGGTCAACAATGACTCCTTCTCCGATATGACATGTCCTAGGAAAGCAACTTCTTTCATCCGAACTCACATTTACTAAACTTTGCATAAAGTGATTCTCTCTTAGCCGTTAGGATTTGGCGCAAGTGATCCTCATGTTCTTCCTCACTTTTGGAGTAGATCAAAATGTCGTCAATGAAAACAACAACAAACTTATCCAAATACTCCATGAATACCTTATTCATCAAGGTCATGAAGTAGGCAGGGGCATTGGTCAATCCAAAGGACATCACGGTATACTCATACTTGCCCATACCGAGTAACAAAAGCTGTTTTGGGAATATCCTCTTGACGAATCTTCAACCGGTGGTAACTCGATCTTAAATCAATCTTCGAGAACACTGGCTCCTGAAGTTGGTCAAACAAATCATCGATTCTTGGCGAGGGTACTTATTCTTGATGGTGACCTCATTGAGTGAGCGATAATCCACACACATTCTCTGAGTTCCATCTTTCTTTTCAACTAGAAGAACTGGTGCTCCCCATGGCGAAGAACTTGGTCGAACAAATCCTTGATCTTGCAGCTCTTTAATCTGTCTCTTTACTTCGGCTAACTCATTAGCTGGCATCCTATAAGGTCTCTTGGAAATGGGTGGTGTTCCAGGCACTAGTTCTATCAAGAACTCTATATCTCGATCCGGTGGCATCCCAGGCAACTCATCCGAAACACATCGGAAATTATTGGCGTCGCACATCTTCCAAGCTTATTCCTTTGGCACTACAAACTCTAATCCCTTCGGACTGATCTGAATCGGCTTGAACTTTTAACTTGGTTCCATCTGGACTGGTTAGGGTGATCTCTCTATTCCCACAATCCAAAACTGCTTGGTTCTTGGAGAGCCAATCCATTCCTAGGATCACATCTAGGGACTTGGTGTCTAGGACAATAAGGTTGGCTAGAAATTCTACCCTTCCAATTAATATCTTAACTTGGGCAGCCTTGGTTCGTACTCAAATCGAACCGTGAGATTGCACTAGTAAAACGATCTTAAGAGGCATTGTCTTTAATTGATGATTTGCGGCAAAACTCAGAAACAAGCGAATGCGTAGCTCGAAATCAAACAAAACCATGGCGGATCTTTGAGTTGACTAGGAGCTTACCTAGTATGACGTCTGGTGCAGACTGGGCATCCTCGGTGGTGACGTGATTCACGCGGCCTCTTCCAGCAGGCGGCGGAGTCCTGGTGGCTTGATTAGGAGTTTGGGGCACTCCACGTCCTGCTCCTGGGGCAGGGGTCTTGGCTGGCGTAGATCCCAAATTAAAACGGACTGGCGTCACAGCTTGCTTTCTGGGGCAATTGTTGGCATAATGACCGAGTTCATGACAGTTGAAACAGGTGACTCCTGCGGTGGATTCTTGTTCCTCCGAGGTGGGTTCTTGTTGGTCTTGAGGTTGCGATTGCTGGAGGAGTCGGGCGAGTCTTTGGTGCAGGGTCTGAATGTATTCGGAGGAGTGAAGCGAGCGGTGTTGAGCATTTGTTCGACTCTCTGGGTGACTCGATGGGCTCCATCTTGCATCATCTTTCTCTTACGGATTCTTCCAATTCCGACGAGATTCCTCAATAAGCATAGCTTTATCAACGGATCTTTGAAAATCTACATAGTCATTGCCAATGACTTGCACCTTTAGTCTGGATTGAGTCCACGCTTGAACTTTTACGGCGAGCATCATCGTAGCTACATCCTCTGAGCGTAGCGGCGAGTTGAGTGAATTTATTAAGGTATTCACTCACCGACATCCCTTCTTGCTTAAGCTCCCGAATTCATTCTTCTTCATTTCCACCCTTCCATCGGGAATATGAGAGTGGCGAAGCGGTGGAAAACTCGCCCAAGTGATAGTCGAGGATCATCATGGCGATCAGTAGTTCTCCCACCATTCGGCAAGCGGTGCCCTCCGGTGATGGCGGCATAGAGAACCTTCTCACGATTGGTGCACTGGCAATTCCAAGCTTCTTCTCAATGGAGCGGATCAATCATCGGCGTCAAGGGTTACGAAGAGTTGGAGAAAGTTGGCGGACGAGTCCTCATAAATTCTCGCTAGCTTGGGTGGAGACGAGCTTGAGGAGGTGCAGCAGCAGCGGCTTTTTCTTTGGTTCAACAGATTGGCTAGAGCAACTGCGATGCAGTTCTCACGATTCATCATGTTGTTCATGTTACGCATCATTGTGTTCATAAGTGAGTCCGAGCCGCTAGAAAATGTCCCATGTTACAGTGCATCACGGTGGTGGTGGTGGTGCATTGGGGTTGGAGTTGGTGTTGGCACCGCACTGGCATCCACCGGCGATCCACGACGGCTCGAGCGAGTGTCAACCATCGAGGTGCAGCGCAAGGGTTTGATAGGTAAGAGGAAAAGCGTTAGATCGTGGTAAGATCATCTAGGGAGAAGGTAATACCCGAGGACAAAGGGCACAACCAAAAGGCTACAAACTAAAGAGGCAAATAAAGCTTTTTCAACTAAAGGTATGGTTGCGACACCGTGCTTGGGCAAGGGTACAACATACCGAGCACACAAGCAAAGAAAATCCTAGTATACGCGGACTAAACGTAACTAAAGCGAAAAGGGTAACACATGCTCAAATACCGTTGAGCACCAAAACCTAACTTATATGGTAGTCTTTTGGCATAACCTCGATGGCTTGATCATCATCGTCTTTTGTTGAATCCTTGCGAAACTCGAGGCTTTGAGAAGTTTCATGAGATAAGGTCAATTTAAATTTCAAATCAAAGTTTTAGCAAAGGAGAGGAATAAGAACCTAAGAATAAGGCGAGAGGAGACGAAAGCTATTAAGTACCAATTTTGTTGGTTTGATTTAGAAAATAATTTTGAAGACCATGCTAACTAGGATGGCGACCTACGATCGATATGGCTCGATACCATCTCTGTCGGGACCGGATTTGCAAATCCAAACCCTCTGTGTATCTTGCACTAGTCGAGGATCACGCTAGTGCACACAAAGGGAAACATAGATGAAATACCATTCCATACAACGAATTAATTAAGAAGAAGCAAATTATTATTAAATAAAGCAAACGACCTTATGGTCAATGTTTACACCATTGTGCCTTAAGGGCTTAAGAAACAAATACTATTGCAAATGAAAAGATAACTTGAACCATTCGACATGCCACGGGCAATCATCCGGGAACGCCTTCCTAATCCACGTAGTCTTCATAGAATTCCTCTTCATAAGATTCATTATCTCCTTCAGCAACTGATCAACAAGGGCATAAAGCCGTGAGTACAAAGGTACTCAGCAAGCCATAGGGAATTGATGCAATACATTTATGCACGGCTTGATAAGGATGGCTATATGTTTCATTTGCAGAAAGCAATAACTTGAATTGAAATACAATAAATAGATTGAAAGCATATTTATGAAAACATAAATAAATAACTGATAGATCAGTGATAGACAACAAAACAACAGTGAACTCCCCGTTCACATCCAAACAATTCCACATTTCATGAAACACTCTATACCCCGTGTGAAATTCCCGGGCTTTGTCCATGACCGCGGACACGGCTATTCGAATAGTTTTACACTCTGCAGAGGTTGTACAACTTTACCCACAAGACATGAACATCTCTTTGTGCAAACGTTACTAACACACTTCCTTTGGTGTGTCGCAGAGATATCATGACAGAGCCTTTACAATGCATTGTCTAAACTCGGTACTGCCCGCTAAGGTTTCGCCCATAAGGCCCCCTCTTGCGCCATGTGAATCTACCCGTCCATCCGGAACCCACACCACCATTGGCGATACTCAAGACTAGACATTACAAATTAATCACTAGGTCTGTCCCATTCGGACATGTGGTAGTACGATTAGACCAGTTCAATGGCGCACAAGATTAAGTCCTTAAGTTGTCTCGGGCAAGACATCCACATCCCAACGTGCTAGAAAGCACCCCTTTCTTGCACGATCACTTGCCCGAGGAAAACAATTCGTTAAACCAAGACCAATGGCAAACCCGCCATGGTACAACAAATTTTACAACAGTGGCTAACGGCCACGGTTCAATATCTCATTAAGTCAAGATTAACATTATTCAACATGTGACATGAATCCCAACGTATATGTAAGCATGTCTAAGCATAGCTACGATAACCCAATGTTGGTATTATGATTATGTCCAACTAGTAATGTCCCAACCTAGGTTTAACAATGGATACATGGCATACAACGAATCAAGGTGGCATAATGTCAACCAGGCATACATCTACTCCCATTAAATAAACATTGATACGTAAATAGCATGCAAGTGTATAAAATAAATTACTTTGCAAACATAGGATCAATATGATCAAAGGTTACGACTTGCCTTGCTGATCTAGTGCTGAATCTTGGTCTTCGAAGTCTTCGTTTGCTCCCTCGGAATTAGCGTCTACCGGAAAAGAAAACGATGAAACCAAATAAATACAAAACAGAGACTCAAACAAGCTCAAAACTGAAAATAAATGGCTCTGGAAGATAGATCTTGATTTTAGAAAATTTTAGAAACTTGAATCGCCTCAATCGGAGTTCGTATGAGCGAGAACGGGCCTCCGAAAGATTAAATTCAGAGAAAATACAGAAAATCGAAAATCGAATTTTGGATTTATTTTTGTACTGAAAAAGCGATTTATTGCGCAACGCTGACGTCATCCGGCTCACGGTGGACAAGGTCCACGGCGCTGCGCCGGTTCACCGTGCACCCGGCGACGGCCGACGCAGCGCCGACGCTGGCGCTTCGGCCGACGCGAGCCAGCGACGCATAGCGGTGACGTCGGCGGCCACGCGGCCGATCTGGCGAGAGGCCGATCGGACGGCCGGGCGAGGCGCAGCGGCGATGACGCGCGCGATCCGCGCGATCGGTAGCGATCGGACGGTGAGGTTGGGCGAAGAAGAACGGCGGCGAGGTTTTACCGAGACGGAAGAAGACGAGGCCGGCGGCGGAGGAGCCGGATCGGGCGCGGGAAAGGCGGAACGGGAGAGGACGACGCGGCAGCTCGGGAGACCAACGGTGACGGAGAGGAGCACCGGCGGCGAAGAAAAAGACGGCGAAGGCTTGGATGAGGCGGCGTACTCGGCGAGCTCGTGCGGAGCGACGGCGACAACTCGGGCAATGGAGGTAGGGCAAAGGGGCGCGCGAGAGGCGATCCTCGGGGTGTCTTGGCTGGGCTTTATAGCCTCGGGGCGTGCCCGACGCTGAAACCGAGGCGGCGGCGCGGCGGCAGGACTGAGAGCGCGGCGGCGGCTAGGGTTTCATGGCGCCGACGGCCACCGGGCCGAGGCGAGCGGGCAGGCGGAGAGGAGTGAAGCGAGCGGTCGGGCGAGGAAACGGCCGCGGAAAAAAAAAAAAAAAAAGCGGGCGGAAAGGATTCGGCCGAGAAGGTTTTCAAAATAAAATCATTTTCGATTTTAAATAATTCCAGAATCGAATAAAACCAAATAAATTCAAATAAATATCAAATAAATTCAGAAAAAAAATCCCCAAAAATACAGAAAAATTCCTTGGAGCACAAGGAACCCAACTAAAACTGAAATTCTTGATTTTGATGAATAGTTTAGCCAAATTAAATCCTTTTATTATTTAGAAATTCAAATTAAGCTGGAGTTAATTCAAGAAAATGCAAATGGTTAAATTTTGAATTCCAACATTCCAAAACTCAAATTTTGGGATGTTGAGGATAGCTCAGGTAGTACACGTGCTCAACCTGATGTGCAAGCACAATGTTATTGATGTGGCCCTGAAGCCGTGAACTGTGCTTCACCTCCACCATCCCAAAGTCATCGACACGTGTGCCGTTGTGTGGATCGAACCAATGGCAATCAAAAAACACAACCTTCAGTTCTTTGGCACCCCCAAAGGTATACTCAATTATGTTTTGTACAACACCGTAGTAGTCTAATATATCACCGCTGGAATCGGATGACGTTGTGACTACTCCGCTGTTTGAAGTAGCCGCAAGTGGACGGCTAGCTTCTAATTTCACTGTTCGAAAACGGAACCCGTTCACATCACAACGACTATAGCTCCTTGCCGTCACATCACCATGTGAGAGCTGTCGGAGATCCTCAGGGACGGAGGCATCACGCATACACTATATAGCAACATGCATCACTGTTAGTCTAATATTAAGTTACTACAACAATTCATTTTAGAAAAATGAATAAATAGTCAAATTACATGCTGACGGAACCATTGCACGAAGCTTGGGCCGCCTTTCAACCCATCACGACGTAGGTTATCCAATTGCTTAGTTGTGGGTTGTCGAGTTGACTTCCAATTTTCTTTGTCAAATACTCTGCGTCATTTATTCTCGGGTTAAAAAGGACACTACATTGAAATGTTGAAAACATAATTCAGAAAGTCACTTACTCAAAATATTTTTCAACTTCTACCATGTTAGTGAACATGTAAAGCATGGCCAGTTCCACTCTCATACTCAACATGGTGAGCGATTATACGACCCAACAAGTTGACCCTTGCATTGAAAAAGCTTAAGTTCGCTCAACGGTTCTTCTTCCGCACAGTACCGATTCGTAGGGGCATTCACGTTGTGCTTGAGTGCGAAATACTTTGTTGAGAAGTTTGTGATCTCTTTACTTGCATAAGCCTCTGCGATACACCCCTCTACCCTTGCCTTGTTGCGCACTGTAGCTCTAAGCTTTTTCAACTCCCTTTCCTGACTATACATCCATCTGAACTGCGCAGGACCTCCAACCTTCACTTCCCAAGGTAGATACACCAGCAAATGTTGCATCACATTCATAAAACCAGGTGGGAAAGTTTTTTCCAACTTGCATACAAGCAATGGAATTCCTTCTAACTTCGCAACAACGTCTTGAGATTTCCTTAGCGCATATCGCCTATAGAAGTAACTGAGCTCGGCTAACATCCTCCACAACTCATTATCAAAATAGCCACGAAACATTACCGGAACAAGTCTTTCCATGATAATATGGTAATCATGACTCTTTAGCCCGTTTAGCTTACCGGTGCTGACATTCACGGCCCGTTTTATGTTAGATGCATAGCGATCAGGAAACTTTAGAGTTTTCAACCACCTCAAAATCTGTTTACGGTCTTCTGGCTTCACACGGTATGGAGCTCGTGGCCGGCTCTCATTTCCATTTAAACCAACTTTAACCTCGAGCCACGGCCTAGCACAATGATCACCCATGTCTTTCCTAGCACTCACGTTATCCTTTGTTTTGTCGGTTACATCAAACACCATGCTTATGATGCTTTCTGCCACATTACGCTCTTGATGCATCAAATCTATGTTATGCGGCAGAATCAAAGCTTTCGCGTAAGGCAGCTCCCAAAGAAAAGAAATATGAGTCCAGTTGTGCTCCTTTCCATAGCCAGTGAAACCCACTTCCGTAGATCGTACAAGCCGACTATGCCATTCAGCTATCTCCTCTCCTGTGAGTCGCTTCGGCGGCCCTTTTTTAACTTTCTGTCCTTTTCGAAATGCTTTGGCGTCGTTCCTAAAAGGGTGCCTCGCCGGAAGCCATCGTCGATGGCAATCGAAGAATGTGATCTTTTTACCGTGCGTGAGCCTGAATGCATCAGAGTCAGCCATACAAATTGGACAACACAGGCGACCATGAACACACCAGCCGGCCCAAATGCCATATGCCAACAAATCATGGACCGACCACAGGTATGCGGCTCGTAAGGTAAATTCTCTACCACCAACGCTGTCGTATGCCTTTTCCCCTCGCCACAACTTCTTCAGGTCATCAATTAAGGGCCGCATGAACACATTGAGATCCTTCCCTGAATGCTTAGGACCTGGAATGACAAGAGCAAGGAATATGAACCCCTCTTTCAAGCAAATCTCAGGTGGAAGATTGTATGGCATGATGAAGACCGGCCAACAAGAGTAGGGGCTAGCGCTAGTGCTGAAAGGTGTGAAACCGTCCGTGGACAAACCAAGACGGACACTCCTAGGGTTGCTTGCAAATGCAGGATCGAATCGGTCCAATGCCTGCCATGCCTCGCCATCAGACAGACGCACCATCATATCCGGGTCTTGGTCCTCACGTCTACCTTCTTTGTGCCACCGCATATGTTTATTTGCTCTTTTAACATGTACACCGTTTAAGCCTATCCGTGATCGGCATGTACCGAAGCTGTTTAGTCGCGACCTTTGTAGTCACTGATACCCCTTCCTCATCTACCACCTCAACGAATCTACACTTACCGCAATGCATACAATGGGTATCCTTGTCATGATCCTTCCAGAACAGCATGCAATTATTCTTGCACACATCAATCTTCTGGTAATTCATCCCGAGGCCGGCCATCAACTTTTTCGATTGGTACAAATCCTTTGGCATCTTGTGGTTAGGCGGAAGGACATCATTCATTAGTTCAAGCAAAGCGTTGAAGCATTTGTTCGAAAAGTTGAACTTCGACTTCATCGACATAAGCCGTGTAACCGCTGCGGGGCGGTCACATTGGTCAAGTCATGCGACTTCGTCAGAGGCGTCAAGTAGCCTATAGAATTCCTTAACCTCCTCCGGCTGTGACCCCTCCCCGGAGTTAAATTCAGTCCTCCTGCCAAGATCATCCAGCATCTCTTCCATCTCAATGGCCTGCCCTGCGGCCTCTCCATGACGGTGCCACACCAAATAGTTAGGCATGAACCCGTTTTTGCAAATGTGATACTGCACTATATCCTTCTTTGTAGTAGCTGTTATTCTCGCAGAGGGTACACGGGCAATACACATATTCAGCTCCTCCAGCGAATGCTTGCTTCAAGAAAACATCCGTGATCTGCCCCCATTCCCTTAAGTGCCCCCCATCACTCCTCCATCCGTCATACATCGCCCTTCGATCGTCACCCATTATCAAAGCTAAACAAATGAAATGATGTCAACGTATGACCGTGGCTTAGGTGACAAAGACAACCCTATTAGGGAAGATGTGTTCTAAACCCACCCAAGAATGGAGGCTATTGCATGTGACTTGTGGCGTGCGCTCTTAACGAACGAAATTTGGCAAGATAACCCATTTGTTCTCCAAACGCACGCTGATCTTTGGTGCGTCGGAGAACAACAGGTTATGCGGTCGAAATCACGTTCGGATCGCTCACGCCACAGGCCTATGCAACAACCAACATTCTCGGCCGTCCAAAATACGTTGGACAATTCGGAACGCGCACCTCACAAGCAAATGTGAGATCGTCGTTCCCAACAGTAACGCCTAGGCTCTCTCTTGTTCGACACAAACCCTAAACTATAACGTTATATACAACAGTAGCGAGAAAATAAAAATATATATATCATATGCAGCGAATATAAAATGAGATGAAATAACTTTAAACGAATATAAAAAGAGATGAAATATACCTTCTCCAACACCGGTGGGGCGTCACGAGGGTGCAGGGAGGCGGGGTGGCGCCACGACGGCGAGCCGACGCCGCGATGGTGCGCGTGGCGCTGGACGCGGCGGCGGCGGGCGGGGTGGGGCGCGGTGGCGGCGGGCGGCGGCGGCGCGAGCAAGCGGCCGGTCGGGCGGCAACTGACAGTGGCGGCGGAGGCGATCGGGCGGCCGCGGCGGGAGGGCGTCTCGGCGACCAAGGGCGGCGGCGGCGGCAGGCGGCGAGCGAAGCGGCAGCGAAGCGGCGGCGGGCGGCGGGCGGCGGCGGCAGCGACCGGCGGCACAAAGGGCAGCGGCGGCAGCGCGGTGGCCGGCGGTGGGGGCAGCGTCGTGGCGGCCGAGGCTGGCGGCGGCGGCGGAGGGGTGGTCGGGCGGCGCGCGCGCGCGCAGCGCAGCGGCGGCGGGCGGCAGCGGGTGGCGGCCGGGAGGCAACGCGGGCGAGCGGCGAGCGAGCGGCGAAGCGGCGCGCGCAGCGGCGGGGGCACAAGGGGGACGCGCGGCAAGCGCAGGCGAGCGAGGCGAAGCGCGCGCGGCCGGCGGGGCGGTCTTGGGCGGGCGGCGACGCGTCTTGGTCGGGAGAGGGCAACAAGACGTCGCAGCGTGGGCGATGGGCTTTCCTACTCGGCTTAAATTGTGGGGTTTGGTGGCCCACGAATTTAAATGCATAAATTGTGGGTAAGTTCTGACCCACGAATTTAAATGCATAAATTCGTGGGTAAGTTCTGGCCCACGAATTTAAATGAATAAATATGTGCGTATATTATGGCCCACGAATTTAAATAAATAAATTTGTGGGTATTATTGTGGCCCACGAATTTAAATAAATAAATTTGTGGGTGTTATTGTGGCCCACGAATTTAATAAAAAATGTGGGTTTTATAGAAACCGACAAATTTAAATACATAAATTCGTGGGTTTTTTGGGCCCACGAATTTAAAAAAACCCACGAATTTTTCCATGTTTCTTGTAGTGAACAATAAGAGTTAAATAATAAAATACAATAGGAGTGCACATGCACGCATTCTTAAATTGGAGCACAAATTAACTAGCTAAACCTTACCCTAAATCATAAACCATGCTAGATCTAAATAACAAACAGATGTACAATCTACATATAAGCTACATTTAAACTTAGCACCTTCAATTCTCTCTTTACCTAGCAAGCTACATCTATACCAATTAGAACCAATTACTACATTACATCACAAAGAACAAATGGAACTATACCAAGCTAGATCTAAACCATCTTCAATACCCTCTTTACCAAGCTAGATCTTGAATACAATGCAATTATAACCAATTACTAACCTTAGATCACCTAGAATAAAAGGATCTACAATCACACTTCCAAATCCACGATCTCCTTTCACCAGATCACCTCTCAATCCCAACCACCTCAAAAATAGCTCGGGAAATCCTAAAAACACTAAGTGGGTCGGGGCTCTTTGTACTTATTTCCAGGAAATTCTCTTCACAAGCTGTTTTTTTTCCAAAAACCATCAGTGATGACTATCTTAACATCACTGATCATTGACGGTTTTAGCCAAAAACCATCAGTGATGTGAACATAGTCATCACTGACGGTTTTTGAAAAAAAAATCGTTAGTGATGTGTGGTTCATCCCTGACGATTTTAGCCAAAAACCATTAGTGATGTCAATGTTAGTCATCACTGTTGGTTTTTGGCAAAAATCATTTGTGTTGTGTGTCTCATCACTGACGATTTTGTCTAAAAATTACCAGTGATGTCAATGGTAGTCATCGCAGGCAGTTTTAACCTAAAACCATCAGTGATGAGGGGTCTAATATAAGTCTTTTTATAGTAGTGACTCCCGAAAGAGATAGGCACAAGAAGAACAGGTGGAAGATGAAGAAGAAGAACCAGAATTAGAAGAACGAACAACACGTGCATATCTCTCCCTATGCACGACTGTCTCAATCTTTAGAGCCTCACAAGAAATGCACGGGGCATTCCTAATCCTAAATTTCTGGGTCTCTAGCTTCTTCCTAAATTCCTTATGGATCTTGTCTATGTCCCCTTCAATCTCAGCACATCGCAAGGAACTTTCTTGTGATTTAGCTAGTAGGTCCTTAGTCAAATTTGCACACTTGACATTTAAATCACCATTGTTAAGTTTTAGTTGCCTACAGCCCTTACATGAGTTGACTAGGTTCTTAGAAGCATATTGTTTAAGTTCATCATTTTTAGCAAAAAGCTCTCTAAGGTGAGTGCTCATGACATCGATTTCAGCAAGCAATTTTGGGCAATTTTCACAAGAAGCATTAGTACGAGCATGAAGAAAACTAGCATCATTAGGAATAGGAGAAGGAGTACTACACCTAGCATTCTTCACACTAATAACCTCTACTTCAGAAAGCACACTATTATGCATAGTCCTTAGGTCCTCAAGCTTCACAAGCAAAGCATCACACAGAGCATAGTCACTAGTGTCACGGGAGGGAGTAGATTTAAGAGAAGCAATCTCCTATGACAATGTACCTACTTCATTCTCTAGCAACGAATACCTAGCTCTAGCATGGAATTTTCTCAGCTTACAAAAAGCATCATTGAGATCGTCATAGGAAGGTATCTCGTCCAACTCACTGCAAAGCTTGTTGTCGTTGATACCGTTGGCGTCGACCATGAAGCAGATGCCGGTGAAGTCATCCCCACCCTTTGTCTTCTCTTGCGGATCATCCTCTACCTCATCACTCCATGTCTCCATCTCGGAGAGGTCGATGTCGTCGAGTGCAGCGAGGACGTAGTGGAAGAGCTTCTTGTTCTTGGAGAAGTTGCAGTACTTCTTCTCACATGCGAGATCGTGAGCTGGAGCCTTCTTGTTGGTGTACTTGATCTTGTCCGAACCACCGTGCTTGTTCTTACCCTTCTCTTGCTTAGGGCCGTTTGCCTGAATGTGGTTAGGGCTACCGCACTCGAAGCAGGTGATAGTAACACCTCTCTTCCTCTCCCTCACCCTCTTATATGCATGAGAAAAATTTTGGGCTAAGAGGGCAAGCTCACTTTTCAAAAAAAATTCCAGCAGTTCATCGCTTAGTTCGCAAAGAGCTGAGAGGAAAATACCAAATGAAGTCTCAGAACTGGATTTAGTGAGATCGGTGACCAATGCCATCGATTGCGTCTTCATCTTACAAGAGATGACGTCGATCTCATGAGTCTTGAGTCGAGAATAAAACCCATCAAGAGTCAGAGTCGATAAGTTAGTGGTGTCCTGTAACATCCTAATTTTTTATTTTTATTAATTTATTATGTTATTGGATTTTTCTGGAATTTATTTGAATTTCTTTTAAATTAAGTATATTTGTCTTTTGTGAAAATTAATTAAATATAGACAAAATTTATATAAAGTTTGGCTCAAAATATTTTATTTGAGTTCAAAATGTCTCAAAGTATTTTTGAGATTTTTCTCGGATTTTTCCTGATATTTTTATTGCTTAAAACTAATTAAATGAATTTATGAAATTATTTTAAACAAAAAATTCGGGGAAATACTTGAACAGTATTGAGTCGGGCCCAATACTGTGCATGGAAGATCAGCCCAATTCAGCCTGGTTCCTAGAAATGAGATAGCTGGCCATTGGATCAAGAATTAGTGGCCTAGATTTGATGAGGAGGTTTGGGAAACCCTAATGATTTTTTTATCGCCAGATCTTAATCAAACGGTGGAAGTTGTTGCATATTGAATCGGTTCACCAGCTAACCATAACCGTTGGATTCCGTATACGTATCGGATGTGGCCGCATCATAGCGAATCAAGCCCGTTCGTTTTGCCACGTGGCGCATCTTGGCGTCGTCTTCTCCGATTAGAACTCGGGTAGTTCGTGCCGTGTCTGCCATCGATACCACGTGGGAAGCGGGCAAAGCACAGACTTCTAGGGGTATTTAAGGAGTACCTTGGCTGTGCAAGTTCGTCCACAGCCGAAACCCTATATCAATCGGAGGTTTTGCGTTGCTATTTCGTCAGATTTTGCGAAGAACGTCAAGCACCGTCGAGAGCTTCATAGAGCCGATTCACCATCGACCGTGGGAGATAGAGCTCGAGACTGGTCGCGTTGGAATCGCCATCTCGAGATCTATCTGGTGCATGCTTTATATCGGCTAGAACTCGCTAGGAGAAGTCGATCTCCGTGGTGGCCGTCGTCACCGGAGAAGAATCGTGTGTTGCCATCGTTCCAATGCCCACACAAGAGATTTGATTGCGTCAAAAGATTGGCGGTGTTGAGGTGAGTCTGTAGATGTGCTTCCCGTTCATCGCCGGCGACCCTAGGACGCTTGCGCCGCTGTGACCAAGGTGGCGCGACCGGATGGGCAGCCAGGTTAGCTCAGCGTCGACGTGGAGCGGATGTGGCGGTTGCGTGGTGGGTCGTGTAAGCGCTGCGCTAGCGCCGAGTCACTGTAACACAGGACCCACGCGTCAGCGAGCCACATCTGTGTGGACCAAGTCCATCGTGGTCCCGATGAAGTTGATGGACCGAGGGCCTCGTGTTAGGCTCAGATTGGCCCGTGGCTGTGTTGATGTCAGCATGGCGCAATAATAACCTTTCTATATTTAAAAATAATTCGGTTTATTATTTAATTTTCTAATTTTTTTGATTCTTAGATTTTTAAATCTTTCGAGAGCCCTTTCTACGAGCTCCAATTGTGGTGATTCAAATTTCTAAAAATTTGTAAAATTGATATCTATTTAATAGTGAATTTTATTTGATTTCTTATTTTTTTGCTCTCTATTTTGGTGTTATCTCTTGTTTCACGTAGACGTTGAAGTGCTCAGATTATCCGAGGAGGAATCGTTGATTCAAGACCAAGGTCCAGAGCAAGAATAAGGGCTTTTCTAAGGCAAGTTGTGCTTTGATCATGTTGAACCCAATTTACAAAATTTCTATATTGTCTTTACACTATTGCATGTTATTTTATGCGTATAACTATTTCAAATTAAATTGGGAATTAGTTAATCTACCTAATTGAATAACCCTGCCTTGTCATTTGTACGCCATGATCTATTGTCACCTTAGATTGATTCATTACTAGTTGGTTAATATAATAATCAACATGGGTTGGTTAGACTGTGTTTAGCTTGCTTAGCTATGCCATGTATATCTCATATCTTTTGGAAACGTCAAACTCAATCATGACTAATGGAATATGGAACATGTTTATGAAATGTGTGTCAGGTGCTGTCACACAACGATGTTGACTTGCAGTGACGTATATCACGAAACGATGTTGAGTTTTAGTGACATATATCACAAAACAATGTTGACTTGTTGATGGCACGTGGTGCATGTTAATCAACTGGGGTGGTAAATAATTTAGATTAGGGCAAGTGGCAAGGGGTAGTGTGCCAAGGTGGGCCGAAGGGCACAGGGTATGTGGAAGTCTTGCCCAAGTCATCTTAAGGACTTAACCTTGCGAGCCTTTGAATTGAGTCAATCATGCAACAACATGTTCTAGAATGGGACAGACCTAAATATCTTGACATGTGATACCTTAGGTGGATAATCACACAGAAGTGTGCTTACATGGAAGTGTGGTTATAGCGGAGGATGTGGTGTCACACATCAATCCAACAGCTTGTTGATCCTAACCTTCACCTTCGATGAGGAAAGGGATAGTATAAGGCATACATGAGGTTCAGTGTTGAGATAAAGGTTTCTGAAAGGTTTTGTTATAATCACTCGCCTTTGTGGTGTATGGTTGTATCATGTGGGTAAAGTGTATAACCTCTGCAGAGTGTAAAATCTATTCGGATAGCCGTGCTCACGGTATTGAGCAATGCTCGAGGATTACAGTCAAGGGTTAAAATTTATAAAATGAAATCTTAGATGGGAAGGTTGGATGTCAGTGGAAAGTTTGGAATTTGATTAGGGTTGGATGCCATGCTTACTTGAGAAATATTTGAAAGTTACTATTACTATTATTTGTTTTATTATCTTTTCAATCTATTTATTGTATTCAATCATAAATGCTGCTTTACTGCAAAATAACCATGTTAGCCATTTCTTTAGAATAAGCCTTGCATGTAGTTATGTTAGAATTGCATTATGTGCACAACTTGTTTAGTGCTTAAAGTACTCACCCTTGCCAACAACTAAATCACTAGTTGAGATGGAGTCTTCATCAACACTTGAAGAGGAGTACGGCAAAGAGACGAATGTTTAGGGGCGAGCCTTGTCAGTTGCCTGTGGTATACTAAGGGGTTTATCTACGTTTCATTCCACTGCAGTTTTAATTGTTATTCAGTGTAGCCTTGCGAGGCAATTTCATGTAAGTTTGACCGTAAGGTTAGCCATCAGTTTAATATTCAATATATGAAGTCTTTTAATTATGTTTTCATTGTGTATGATTGTGATATTCATCTATGTTGAGCCTGTGTGCACTAGCGTGATCCTAGACTAGTGCAGTATACACAGAGAGTCTGTATTTGCATATTTAAGTCCCGACATGTCCTTGATGGTGGTCACCTTCATCTCTCAAACCCGAAGATCGAGTGCCATGAGGAAGTGCCTAGCGTTCTCCAAGTCAGAGTATTTGATACCGACAGCCCGAAGATCACTAAGGATCTTAGTGAAACGCACAAAATACTCATCGAAAGATTCCCCAGCGTGCTATTCGAACTTGTTGTAGTCAGGCTTGTATTGATCTTGCCTCACAGTCTTAATTTGGGTGGTGCCCTTATGGTAAGCATCGAGAGTCACCCAAATCTAGTGAGCAGATCGCAAGTGGGAGATCCTATCAAACTCATTGTGGCTTAGCCCCTATATGAGGATGTTCCTATCCTTTGCATTTGCCTCAACGCCAGCCATATTTGTGGCATTGATGTTCTCATCGGCAGGAACATCATAAGGGAGCTTCACCTTCTACCAAATCATGAAACCTTAAACAATGATGTATGACTCCATCCTGGACTTCCAAAAAGGATAATCAACTCCAGAAAAGATGGGGGGCTTGATGAAATACTTATCCGTCGCCATGGCTTTAGAGACCAGTCAAAATTTGAAAAGAGCAAAACTAGGCTCTGGTACCAATTAAATGCATCGCTCAAGCTCACTAGGAAGACCGACAGCAACTCAAAATTGCAAATTCAATTTTCTAAACTAAAACAAACTCACACAAATCGACATAAGCCTAACAAATGTCAAATACTCATCACACATTCATGGGTTGACCTCCATATGGTCTCACAATCTCCCCCTTGATGAGTATATTGACAAAAACCGAAAATACATAGAATTGAGTTTGTTTTGAAGTAAAAAAAATAGTTGCAAGAGTCTCACTTGGTCCAAATGCAAGAGAAAGCAAAGATTATGACAAAGTTGGCAAGATAAAAAATTAGAGCAAGCAAAAGGAAAGAACAATTTTTCCACAAATGCTATAAAAACCAAGAAAAACTCACAAAAACTCAAATATGCTTATGATCCTAAGAACTAACAATTTTTCTCCATGATCATAAGATGCAAAATGCATTTCCACATTTTCTCCCTAAAGATGCCTTTTCCACATTTTCTCCTCCTTTTGTCAATGTAGGCATCAAGAGAGTACTTTATCCCCCGTTTAACATGTATGCATGAAATGCATCCTAGAAGAGTTTTGAAAATTATCCAAGTGACCACATAGACAAAGTATGACACCAAGCTACTCAAGTTTAGATATGCTAATTTAAGACATGTACAAGTACAAATTGTAATATCTTTGCTAGAAATCACAAATAAGACTATATTATTTTTGCATGATTTTAACAAGTGCAACACTAAGCATAATCTCCAAACTAGAAACATAGCCATACAATGGATCAAATGGATGAACTAGAGTTCAACCTAGTCAACACTTTGGGGAAGCTACATGTGCATAAAAGATCCTTTGAGTTCAATTGTTTTTAATGTTATTTTTTTTAAAAAAAACTTTAACGCACATAGTGGGGTGCAAATGCTTGACATTATTTGCATTCTTTGCCCAATTTTCTTTTTTTCATTTTGATTGACTCAAGCCATCGTCGACCATCTCAAGTAAGAAGCTTAAAAGAATGGTCTTGGTAATACACAATACATTCTAAGTTCATCCTAAGTGCAATGGGAAGCAGCCTCGTGAATGTATAGTGTTGAGTTCAATTTGCACACAAAAGACAATTTTTGTCCATTTTAGCACTTAGATTCATGAGCATGTGAAGGATTCTAGTATGGATCAATCTAGCTTCACCCAAGCTGCTATAGAGGCTCTAGTAGAAATCCAAGATTTCACAAATCATAGCATGTGCACCTAGTGAGGAAACATAGCAAGTAAAAGCTACAAGTTTTCATTAAATCTCAATTTTCATTTTTAGCAAGCTTAGCATGATGAAGCAAAATGAACTTAGACATGGCTAAGCTAGCAATGATCTTCAGAAAAGTAGCAAGATGCATAGCATGAATGATAGCTCATTTGCATAATATACAAAGCTCATTAAAACAAAAAAATAAAGTCTATATACAATGCATGATGAAAATCTTCTTGAACCTCCCCCTCAACAAGTTAATCAATTTTAAGCACAATTATGATTCAAGTTGAGTTATAACAAAATTAACAAAAGCCTGATCCAATCTACTCATCGGAGGAAAGAATCGGTCTATTGATCGGTGAAAAACAAACCGATTTATTGATCAGAGAAAGAATGGAGGCCATCTATCTACAATGCGCAGATTACATTGCCTTTTCTAGAGTGGGCACGCAGTGGAATTTGGTGGTGGCTAAGAACAGGCTTAGATGCAACCCGCTCAGATACCATATAGGAAGATAGAATAGCTGGAATACTTGATGTATATTGCTTGAGTCTGGGAGGTCATATATATAGAGTACAATGTGATTCGAAGATCAAGTCAATCTACTGTAGACATACACTACTACAGAAAGGCTTATGTTAGACGCCTCATCACAGACGGTTCCTCAAAACCGTTTGTGACGATTAACATCACTGACGATTTTATATTGAAATCGTCAGTGACATTATCATAGACGGTACTCTACAAAAACCGTCAGTGATATACATCAATGTCATAGACGGTTTTAGTTCAAAATCATCTGTGAAGATATCACAAACGGTTTTTTTATAAAACCGTCTATAATATCAGGTATTGTCCCAGACGATTTTATAATAAAACCGTCTGGAATACTATGTTTATCATTGACGGTTTTTTTATAAAACCGTCTGTGATATCTCTCAGCGATATATAATACAGAGGCCCGAGCCACTTGGTGCATTTTAGGGTTTAGGGATCTATTTTCATTTGGCTGCGGCTGTGCGGCTGTGAGGCGATTTGGTAAAAGAAAACCGTTGATTTTGAAGAGTGATTGAGGATCCATTTGATTTTGGTGATCTAAGGTTAGTAATGGTGTCTAATATCAGTATGTTCAAGATCTAGCTTGGTAAGGATAGAATTTGATGATTTTTTAGATTTAGCTTGTAGATTCATGTGTTCTTTCTATATAAGGGTAGTAATGGGTTTTAATTGCATTATATTCATGATTTAGCATGGTAAGGAGATAATTTGAAGAGAGATTAATTGTATATAGATGTAGCTTGTAGATCCATGTACTGTTCTTTTCTATATTTAAGCATGTTAATTAGTATATAATTTCTTAGATTCTAATTAATTGCTTTATATTCAAGATATTACTTAGAAGAGAAATTTGAAGATTGTTTAGATCTAGCTAGCTTGTAGATCCATGTGTGATCTTGTTGATCTAAGGTTAATTTAGTAATGGGTAATTATATTATATTCAAGATCTAGCTTGGTAAGAAGAGAATTTGAAGATTGTTTAGATCTAGCTAGCTTGTAAGTCCATGCATGTGCAAGTTCTTTGTGATCAAAGGTTAGGAATTGGTTAAATCTAACTGTATTATTATATATACTAGTTCAGTGCCCATGCCTTGCTATGAAAAATAAATCGTTAACGAAACATAAAGGTTAAGCAATAACGAAAATTTTGCTACAAGATCACACATCTATTTCTCCCAATTACAAAAGCACAAAAGTTAACCAAAGAATAGCAAGCCCGTAAGCTCCACTCACCTCTGGTGCCTCGCAGAGGAGGCAACCGCACCGCGGAGTGCGGGGACGGGTCCCAGATGTCGGGAAGTCCGATCCAAGAAGTCGGGCTGCTATTGGTCCTCCTCCTCCGCATCCCCGCCTTCTCCTCCTCCGCCGCGGCGGTAACCTCGAGGAGCCCGCGCGCAGCACGAGAGATCAAGGAGGCATGCGGCGGCGAGCAAGGCCACGGCGGCGCCGCCCATCTCCATCAAATCTCTTTTGTCGCGGGTGGCGTGAGGAGGAAGAGGTGGTCGGGCGGAGCGAAAAAGAAGTATTGTTTTTTTTTGGGTCGGTCCGTTTTTTCTGCGGTGGTTGTTTTTATAGAGGTGGATTGGGGGTGGAGAACGGACCACCACCAACTCCAAATTAGAAGTAGTAGAGATATAAGATTTAGGTAGCTAGTTTGGTAAAGAGAGAATTAATTTAAAGATTGTGTTTAGATATCTAGCTTGTAGATGCATTTGTTTGTTTTGTTCGAATGTAGTAATTAGTTATAATTTAGCAATGTGTGCATAAGGACACCTAGTGTACTTTAATATTTAACACTAAATGCTATATGCTTGGTGTAGATGGACCGAAGCTGGATGTACACTAAGAATCGTGTGAGTGCCGAGTACATTAATGGCGTTTCCGTTTTTAGAAGAGCTGCAGAAGAGGATATGTTTAACAAGGGGGTGCAGTTTATGTCTTGTCCATGCATTGACTGTGAGAATCTGAAGATGTTTCGAAACTTTACGCAGATCGAAGCACACTTGATTACGAGGGGTTTCAAAAGGGGGTATACATGTTGGACCAGTCACGGTGAAGAGCAGAAGATACAGGAAGTAGGTAGTATTAACATGGTCGACGAAGTCAATGATATGTCGGATGATCATATCGATTGTGGTTCCGATAAGGATAGGTTGCAGGAAGATAATTTGAATCAGATGTTGCACGATGTAGAAGGGAACCGTGATGATAGAGAATATGGTAAATTTCGGGGCTTGATGGAGGACTCGGAGAAACCTTTGTTCCCAGGCTGCAAGTCAAAATACACAAGGTTGTCATCCGTGCTTGAACTGCTGAAATTGAAAGCAAGCAAGGTTGGTCCGACAAGAGTTTCACAGCACTGTTACGTTTATTGGCGGATATGCTTCCCGAGGGAAACGAGTTGCCGACAACCACCTACAAAGCTAAGAAGGTTCTTTGTCCCTTGGGAATGGAAGTAGAAAGAATACATGCATATCCGAACGACTGTATCCTGTACCGCCAAGAGTACGCAAACTTGCACATATGTCCTGTGTGCAACGCATCCCGGTACAAGCGTAAGAGTCATTCAGATGATGACAGTGAGGGCATCCAGGCGATGAAAGGACCTCCTGCTAAGGTGGCATGGTATCTGCCTATAATTCCTCGTTTGAAGCATTTGTTTGCGAACCCAAATAAGGCAAAACTGTTGCATTGGCACTCGGAAGAGAGTAAGAACGATGGAATGCTAAGGCACCCTGCTGATTCCATCCAGTAGAGAAACATCGATAGAAGGTTTCAAGAATTCGGTGAGGATTCGAGAAATATAAAGTTTGGATTGAGTACAGATGGAATGAATCCTTTCGATAACATGAGCAGCCGACATAGCACTTGGCCCGTAAATCTCTGTATCTACAACCTTCCTCCTTGGTTGTCTATGAATCGGAAGTACATTTTGTTGTTTGTACTTATCCAAGGACCGAAACAACCTGGGAACAATATTGTTGTGTACCTAGCACCATTGGTCGAAGATTTGAAAACACTATGGGTTCCCGGGGTACAGGTATGGGATGCGTACAAACGAGAGAACTTCACTTTGCACTGCCTTTTGTTCTGCACCATAAATGATTACCCTGCCTTTGGTAACCTATCAGGCAAGAGTACAAAAGGAACCAAAGCCTGCACTCACTGCTTAGACAATACCGAGAGTGTGTGGCTGAATCACTCGCGCAAAACCGTTTACATGCATTACCGTAGGTTCCTTCGGAGGAATCACCCATACCGCAAGATGAAAAAACAATTCGATGGAACGAACAAAGACGGTTCAACTCCAAAGCCTTTAAGTGGGATAGATGTTCATGATATGGTTAATAACTTGGATGTTGCGTTTGGAAAGGGGCGTAAATCGAGGTCCCGTGAGAAGAGCACGTGGAAGAAGAGATCAATATTTTGGGACCTACCTTATTGGGAGAACCTAGAAGTTCGGCACTGCATCGACGTGATGCACGTAGAGAAGAATGTCTGTGATAGCTTGATTGGTCTCTTATTGAATATTAAAGGCAAAACAAAGGACAGTATCAATGCACGGCTTGACTTGGTCGATATGGGCATAAGACCTGAGTTAGCACCGAAAGAGACAGATACAGGCCGAACATACTGCGAACCTGCTTGTTACACTTTGTCTAAGGCCAAGAGAACTGATCTGTGCCAGTGCTTGCATGGTGTGAAAGTTTCGTCCGGTTACTCCTCTAACATGAAGAGACTTGTTTCGATGCAAGATTTGAAATTAGTTGGCATGAAGTATCATGATTATCATGTGCTGATGACACAAATGCTTCCTGTGGCAATTAGAAGTAAAAGCCAGTCAAGGTCTGGGAGACAATCACGAGGTTGTGTTATTTCTTTAACACAATTGCTCAGAAGGTCATCGATCCCGAAGCACTAGATACACTGCAGGCTAAGGTGGTGATGACTCTATGTAATCTTGAGATGTATTTCCCTCCGTCATTTTTCGATATCATGGTCCATCTAGTTGTTCACCTTGTGATAGAGATAAAGATATGTGGGCTCGTGTTCCTACGTAGCATGTACCCATTCGAGAGGTATATAGGAATTCTCAAGTCCTACGTACGGAATCTATCTCGGCCGGAGGGTAGCATTGTCGAAGTTTACGCAACCGAAGAAGTCGTAGAGTTCTGCGTCGATTACATGGCTCAGGTCGAACCAATAGGTGTGCCTTGATCTCTCCATGAGGGGAGACTCCAGGGCATTGGGACCATCGGAAGGAAAGCAATCACGTCTCATCTGGCTTCCTATGCTCAAGCTCATTTCACGGTTTTGCAACACATGGCTGTAGTGTCCCCGTACATCGACGAGCATAAGCACTGGCTACGGCAAGAGAATCTGACGCGGCAAGAGTCTTGGATCACGAGACAGCATAACCTTCAGTTTAACAGATGGCTGAAGGAGCGACCCATCACTGTGACCTCGTCAGGTGATACACTCACATGGTTGGCAAAAGGGACAACATTTACAGCTGTAACATGGAAAGGATATGACTTAAATGGGTTCACATTTTACTCGAGAGATCAGGATATGAAGAGCACAAACCAGAACAGCGGTGTCCGCATAGATGCGTTCAACATCGTTGGGTCAACTAGGAGCTCCTACTATGGGTTCATAGAGGAGATTTGGGAGCTCGACTATGTACTATTTAAGATCCCCTTATTTCGGTGTCGTTGGGTCCACCTCCAGCACGTGAAGGTTGACAAGTACGGTGTCACTACTGTCGACCTCGCACGTGTCGGATACCAAGATGAACCATTCATACTCGCTAACCAAGCTGTTCAAGTATTCTATGTAATCGACCCGTCCAACAAGAAGAGACATGTAGTTCTTTAGGGAAAAAAGAGGATTGTCAGAGTAGAGAATGTAGTAGATGAGGAAGAATATAATCAATTTGAAGAGTTGGCTCCTATCGGAAAGAGCATCACAGTCCAGGAAGAACAACCCGACGAAGCTAGCTATACACACGTCGATCATCGTGAAGAGCTAATTTTTATACAAAAGAATAAGCAAGTGGAGTTATGATTTTAAGTGTACTCTCCAAGATAATAGAGTTGTTTGTAATGAGACGCTTGAAATTCGAAACAACTTTGTGTATATATGCATTTGATTTATTTAATAAAATTTCCTTTCCTTTACTGGTGTTGCTTCATCTACGATTCCATATACATTATACAGTATCCACAGTCGATTGTAGGTCAAGAAGGCCAAACTCTGGTTTTACCTCAGCAATGAAGGTCTATGTCATGCAACATCACAGACGGTTCTATAACCGTCTGTGATAAAACAATTTCACAGACAGTTCAAATATAGAACCGTCTGCGATTAAATACTATCACAGACGGTTCAAATATAGAACCGTCTGCGATAAAATACTATCACAGATGGTTCAAATATAGAACTGTCTGCGATAAAATACTATCACAATCGGTTCTATTTAAGAACCGTCTGTGATGTTTATTATAATAAATGGTTCTAAAATAAAACCGTCAGTGATAGAGGAGCCCTATAAAAAGGCCACTCTCTCAAATCATTCATTCTCCACTCCAACGTTCAAAACCCTAGCTTTGTCTCCCGAGTCTCGACGCTTCGTCTCTCATTCTGGCACCTCCCCCTGACCTCGCCACTGCTTACAGCCGGCGTCTCCCCCTCGGCGCCTCACCTCCACAGTCTCCTCACGCACGGCACCCCTACTCACCGACGTCACCCCCTCACCAATGCCGCCTCGACGCTGCCCCCTCGCCAAGGCCGCCTCAACGCCGCCCCCTCAGAGTGATGTTCCTTTGTGAGTATGTATTGCATATTGCTCTCTATCTATCCTCTGTTGCCTATGGGACTTGCTCGATGATGATAATGGGTATCTTGATGATTAAGGTACTTAATCTTATGAACTAGGCCTTGAACCGGTAGAATTACATGTTAGAAAGAATTGATTGCTTAATTTTGTTTCATCTAGTGTTCACTGTCAGTATTATTTCTTTACTTGTTCTCTAATCTGATCATTTGAGAAATTTACTAGTTACCAATTCGAATTTGTGTGCTTGATTCAATTGGTAATACTAAGACTGATTTGAAGTATGTATGCCTAGTTCAGTCGGTAAAGCTGCTAGTAAATTCATCTGATCTTGGCAAGAAATTACTGATCTGTTATTTGCTAGCTAATGGACTTCACTTCTTTAGTTTATTTGGTAGCTACTGTCTTCTTTCTGTTGATCAGAATGTAAACTCTTGGTTCGGTTGACACCTTTACCTGACCTGGATTTGATCAGTACTTAGTAACAGTGAACTTTTATCAATTCTTTATAGTGCATGTTAAGGTGGTAAGGGTTCAAGGCCTTATTCATTAAATTAATTGTTTAGCCCATTCATGATTGAGGTTGAAGATTTAATATCTTCAAACGAACCCTAATTTGAGAGCAATATATATGTACATGTTGTGAAATTGGAAACAAAGAGGTATATATGATTTGAAGGAAAAAGATGTACCCCAAATTTAAAGAGAAAAGGTATATGCACATATACCTTGCATTTATGTACATGGCATGTGTAGATTTTTTGCAATGGTAAAAAATATATATGTTAAAGTACCAGTCAAGTGCCTATGTGCTTATGCACCTATGGATATTGCTGATTATGTCATTATTGATAGCTTTGAATTATGTAATTTTCATTATTGTATTATTTGTAATAAGCAGTCTATTCTTGCTCTCATTATCGCCATGATAAAATTTTGTATAATGAGATACATGAGTAGGTTTTTCATACTAAACAAACACAATGGTTATATGAGGATGTTATATTCCTATTTTTCCTTTTGCGAACTATATGCTACCTTTGTACCCATCAAAGGTAGCATATCGGAAAAATGTTTGCTTCTATTTCACTTGTTTTGTATGTTATCACTTGTAAGCAATATTAATTCTCTTAACTAACCTTCTCTTAAATTTGCTTCCCTTAACTTACCTTCTCTTAACCTTGCACATAATTTGAACACAATTTGAGTTTGAGTCTCAACTCTAAAGCTTGACACACGAATAAGCCTTTTATGTTTGATTACTTTTCTTTCCTATTGAGCCATGACAACCAACCTAGATTGCAAGATGGTGTCCCCTCATTCGTCGTCTCAAGGATGTGATGAGTCATCAAAAAGAAAACCTCCTCGAGGTCCAAGAGGAGCAAATAAAAGACCCACGGAACGATATACCATCACGACGGTTGATCGAAAGGATGGGGCCCCCACCGAACCAAGAAGGCGGTGCATGCATTTAGGACATTGTGCGGGATAGTCGCACAGGAACGGGTCCCCATCACCTATCCATCCTGGAAGTCGCTGACTGATGAGAGCTGCAACGACTTGGTGACAGAAATTATATCTTCGTTTGATATCCCAGAAGACTTTGTGAGCTTAGTCCGACGGTATGCACTGCTAGTGGCGGGAAAGGCGTGGAAGAATTTCAAGAGCACGCTTGTCAAGGAATATGTCAATAAGGACAGAACTCCCTTCTCTAAGTACGGGTTCATTGCTGAGGACGTATGGCAAAATTTTGTTGAGGCGAAGACGACGGATGAATTCGTGCGTCAAAGTGAAGCCCACAAGGCCCTGCAAGCAAGGAGCACCCACCCCCACAAGTCTGGCACCGCTAGGTACGCGGGGAAGAGGGACCAATGGGAGAGGGAGGATGAGGAGGCCTATGTGCCATTTGCATGTATCGTTGACCGACGCGCCAGAGACTGGATGAGAGCAAGGTCAAGTGCCACGTCTTCCGGCACCGTCTCCTTTACAAACCCCGCGGACGTGGAAGTCTGCCAACGCCTGGTAAGATATCGGACTTCCAATTTTGTACATAATTAGTCCGTAATTTCGTAAGTGAAATAACTTTTCGGGATCTTGCAGGTAGCGTTGAGTACACAATCTTCCGAGGGCACTTTTTTGCCAGACAGGGAGAAAGATGTACTCTCCACAGCCGTGGGAAACAAGGAACACCCTGGTCGCACACAAGGCATGGAGGTTTTTGTTCCCTGGAAGTCAGGATTTCCAGACGACTCAGACAAATACCGAAGTAGGAAGAGAACCAAAGCAGAGCGAGAGGAACGACTGGTACAAAGGATTGAGGAAAGACTAAGAGAAGAATTCAACAATAAGATAAGAAGGCTTGAGGAAAGGCTCAATAATCAGCCTGCGCAAGTCCCAGATGTATGTGGACAAATCAGCCCCACTACCAAAAAGAGCAGCTGTGCGTTCACCACTCCCACAGATGAACATGGCAAATTTCCTTTGTGTGACATCAAGGTACTTATATATATGTCTTGAATGCTCCATACAAATAGCTGTTGGACGCAGTAGCTAATTGTGTACCGTTATGTAGGTGGCCACGCGGTGCACTCTCCAAGTGAGACTTGTCCATGGTGCCATTCTTATTCCTGCTGCTTTGGGGGTCGCGTATCCGTTTATTGAAGGGGCGCTGGTGCACGGCACCCTTGTGACACCGGGATTCATGAAGGTTAGTGTGGACGGTGTAAATGATAATTTCAAGACCGTCACATTACCGATGCCCCCAAACGACGAGATTATGACACTGGGGGACGCCATTCGCACTTTTATCCAGTGGCCCAGTAGTGACATCTCCCTGGACGTCCGTCCTCCATCACCGGAGCTTCCCCAACTGCCTGAGTCATTTGCTGCACCTCAGCAGGGCACCAAATCGGCTCCCGTGCCCCCTGCATCAAAGGACTTTCAGTGGGATGGTGCCCACTCATCTCCCGTGAAGACTCCTTATAACAGAAAACAAGTCAAGGGCAAAGCGAAGCAGATCACGAAGAATTTGGACTATCCAATTGCCCCGCTGGCCTGAGTATACCAGCTAGGAGAGCCTTTTATAACAGGAGAGCGCATGAAGAACCTTTCTGTGGCTTGCGTTAGATTGCAGAATTGGTGCATGGAACAAGCTAAAAAGCTAGTGCAAGACCGCATAACGAGTATCTCGATCAGTTTCAAGCCTGAGCATCTATTCAACGAGTCATCGGGGGGATTCTTCACAGCCGACTTCAAGGACCTTTTCGACGTCTTCAACCTCGACGCCCTCGACGCCACGCTCTTGAGATGCTGGATATTGTAAGTGTGTGCATTCACAGTCTACATTCGTGTAATACCGATAAAAGTCATATATATATATATGACTCAATGCTTTCGTATATTTAGATACATGATCCGTGAAGCGAGATAGAACAAACAACCGGTGGGTTTCCTGGACCCACACATAGTCACCAAGCAAACAATGGACAAAGATTTAGTATTTGTCGATAAATACGTCGGAGAGGCCTTGGCGGCTCAAAAGATAAAGAGTTCATACTTTTACCCCACAACCCAGGGTAAGTGCTAGTTTGATTTGCACTATGCTCGCAACTCTGTTCTGTTAATTGACCATGCCGACATACCTGTGTAGGTTTCACTAGGTTCTCATTGTAATTCATCCATCAATGAATCGGGTTATTTACCTTGATTCCTTACAGAGTGGCAGCCACGACTTAAAACCTATCGCAAAATTAATCACCAGGTAATTAATCACGTTTCCTCCAAAGATAACATGGTCATGTAGGTTGTTCAACGTGTATGTTTCTCCTGGAATAGCTTAGGCTAACCTCTTGCAATCATGTAGGGCATTCAAAGTGTACAAAGCTTATGGAGGGCCTTTTGGCAAGGACAGGGCGAAACTGAATCACGATTTTAAGTTTCTGGTATCCGCTATACACAATAATCTTATGTAAACTATGTAATAATGATTCTGGAACTAACCAAATCTATATTTGCAGTGCCACCAGCAGGGAAAGGGAAATAACCGTTGTGGATTTTACGTTTGCCACAACATGGAACTCCTTGTCACTAAGAAAACGCCCAATCAGGTAACAATTGTGTTAGAAGAGGCTGATCTGGAGTGAATTCGAGGACAGCTTTGTGCCTTCTTGCTCAGTCAACTCTTAAACGAAAAAGGCGAGTTCCACGCTGCCTTATAACTTGAGGAGTTGTATTTTTTCTGAATTACCATTTGGGTTAATTGTCAAACTTGTGATGTGGATTTGTAAATTGTAGTTGTGTATTCTATTAATTGGTTAATAGTATTGAGTTACATTTGGTTAATATATCTGAGTTCATTTCTGAAAGAGATGTGCCGTGCAATATTAATCTATACGTAATATTCTTTGCGCTATGATTTAATCTGAGTTGATTGATGAATTGGATGTAATGCCTGTAATTTGAAATGGTTGTAATGTTTGTAACGTGAGTTTAGTTATTCTGTAATCTGTTTTTTTTAGAGGGCGTGGCTAGCATTTTCTGAGGCTAGCCAATAAATAGAAAAATGGTTGTTTGTTGGAAGTCTTATCACATACGGTTCTTATTAAAAAACGGTCTATGATGTAATGATGTAACAGACGGTTTCAAACTAAAACCGTATGTGGTATCTTCACATCATAGACGGTTTTTAATTAAAAACCGTCTATGATGTTACGATACCACAGACGGTTTTTGTTTGAAACCGTCTGTGATATCTTCTATCACAGACGGTTTCTAAATTGTCTGTGATATGTCGTAACATCGTTGACACATGGTTACAGACGGCTCGTGAAACCGTCTGTGATGACGGTTTCGAACCGTCTGTGATAAGCTTTTCTGTAGTAGTGATAGAAGGTTACTAGAGATGGAAGGAACCTTATTAGATACAAATCATCCTAATTGTTTATATTCTCTCTTTTGTAATCTTATGGGATATATTAATTGACCTTCCATGTAATATAATTCAGGGTTATTTTGTCCTTGGAAAGAAAAAAGAGACAAGACCAAACTCAAAGTCAATTTTTTTGTACAGGATTCAGTGCAGTCGATTTTTTGCTTGAATGGCCTGCTGAAGGTCTAGCTGGAGTCAAGGGATGTCACGTTTGTTTGTTGTACAGGGTAGATATAATTTACAACCACGTGGCACTCACTGGACCTGTATTTAGTCAGTTTTAGTAGAAGATTAAGATACCTTTCAATTTTGTAATCTCCAAGTATTCTTGGAGCGTACGAAATAGTACAATATTGCTTACTCTATGAGTAAGTTGCATTTCTTGCACTTTGCATCACGTAGTCTTTACTCTCGTCAGGCGAAACACCATGTTTAAGATTTCTTTGCTCATAAAACTGTATAATCTGATATTTCATTGTACTTTGAGGTTTCCTCTTTAGGATCCTTAGCAGAAAAATTCTACCGTAAAACCGAAATAACCAAGATTAACGGACCGAGTTTTTACAGGAAAAATTATTTCATTCCACAAAATAATTTACATATGATTTTTCCTTTCGGGAACCCCAGCCTTAACTTAATTCAAATGCGCGGATTCAAGTCATATTCGGGTAATTTTTTTTGAAAATTTTAGTTCTAAGGTATAGACTCATCTATAAGGATTCAAATGAAACACATATATTTGAAAAAGTATACTCGAATTCGAAGATTTTAAACGAATTTAGATCGTATGCTTTGCTGATTTATATATAGAATCAGTAAATACCTACAATCAAACTATCATCAAAAGAGAAACTTCTAGTTTGAATTTTATTTCAAACTTTTTTGAACTAGTTAGTAAAGCAGTTAAACTCAACATCCTAAAACTTTAAAAAACTTTCGCATTCAATAAAGGGAAATACTCATTTTAGATCACGATGCTGTGCCCGTCCACGTTGGCCAAGGGTAGGCGATCGGTGTCTGTTTTGGCCGCCATGACAGCAGGTTCAAACCGAACGCATCGCTCCGAGGTTCGTCCAAGCTCGGAACATATGGAGCGCGAGACACACTACGTACATCGATTACTAATGGCTAGGCCTAATGAGAATGAGATGCTGTTCCTAATCATTGTCACTCTCCAAAGAGAAGCCTCGAGTTCATTATCGTCTGGAACTTTGATGGAATCCCAGCCTTTCTCGGCAACTTTTCGCTCACGCTGTCCTCAGAGTCGCCGATCATCATTGCGTGGCTGTTCGGACAATATCTAGTTTATCGCTCACGCGTGCAACCTTGCTGGCTATTTTCGGGACAAATTTCACGGACGCCCCGGATGCATCATCATACTAGTACTGTATATGCATCGTCTCGATTAAAATAGTCTTTTTTGGTAAGAAAGAGAGTGTCGTGTCGCTATGCGAATGAACAAACTTACTTACTGGTTACCATCGAAATTCGTAAGACGGGTCGACTGGAGGGTACGAATTTAGTAAGAATCGTGTTTATATGTTCTGTACAGAACTGGCTTAGCCAAATCTCTAACACCCCTTGCAGCTTCAATGCCAATTTAATTAGATCCACCGCGTACAATCGTGCAACGCATCTCTTCAAGTCACCAGCACAATTCATGTCGACAAGGTTCGATCTTCCATTGCTAACTTAAAAGCAAAGAAAAAAAGAAAACCGCCGAAAGAAAAGGGAGAAACAATCATATCCTTTACATAGAGTCAACGTTATTTCTAGGAGTGAAAAACGGATGAATAAATGCAGATATTGTTTTTTTTATTCTAACACATATTTTTATCTCGGATGTATAATCGGATACACATACGAATATGGATTTTTTGAGATACAGGCACAGAATGAATGCGGATCGCAAATTAGTCACGGATAATTAGATGGATACTGCGCATATAAACAAAAGATGTAACTTTAGCAAAGAAAGTATCAAATTATAGTATTTATTAGAGAATTATTCATCCTACTTAACAATATAAACATAATTAAATGCAAATTTATATTATAAATTAGTCAATAACTAGAAAACAATAGAAGATAATAAGGTTATTGATGTTTTATCGGATAATCATTTTGTTGATTTGTCAAATATCTTCCGAATATTTTACTAACGGATACGGAACGGATATTACTCTTTTTATATCCTAACTCATATTTTACCGATCCAGATAAAACTGGATACGGATTGAGACTAAAAAATTATGTTATGTGCATATATTTTTTCAGATGCGGTGTCCTATCGCGGGAATTATCTACCCCATTTCCCAGCGCCGCCGCGGCGCGGTCATGCTTCCATAAGTATACAATGCTGTCAAACTGGGGCAGAACAAGTGCAGAAATCCAAACAAGCTTCTCCAGCTGCAATAAGCAGATGACATCAGATGTTCCAATTTCAAACTACAAAACGCAACAAAGCCATCCAGATCAATCCCCTAAAAAAATTTCTTGACTAACTCATCAAGGAAGCAAAGATATTTTAACAGGATAAGCAAGCGATTCAAATGCCATTAAAAATCACATTTCTTGCGTCGGCTGTCGGCATCCTTGGAGAGGAGTAAAGACTAAAGAATCACAGTTTCATTTGCAAGAAAAGAAGAATCCATCGTCGATTAGCCATTACTTAGATGAACGAAATGAATTATAAAAAACGAGGACAGAGGAGAGAAGAGGGGAGAGGAACTGTTTTGCAAATTGCCGTGTAGGCCAGGACCTGGAGACAGGGCATTATTATCTGGACGCTGATGTGTTTGTAACCTTGCGATTATGGCAATGAGGATGACACGGCCAATGCATATCCACAACGCATAAGATCAGCGCCTGCATGTCCACTTACTCCGTGCCACGTGTGCTGTCTGGCCAACGACCACTTCGGTTCCCAGTGCACTGCTTGTCCAGAGTACAGACTAATTAACGTGTACTAAAATATCCCTTGAGTTCAGTTAGTAACTGCCTTCAGTTGTCCTTCGTTTTTGTTTAGTGTCGTCCACCAAAGTACCCAACTTTGAATATGTTGTAGTCCTCCTTTAAATTTAGAAATTTAGAATTTTCTAGTTAGTAAAACTAGAAAATATTTCTAGTTACTAGTTTGACTACCACTGGTAAACAAGCTGCTTCTGCATTGACATGATGAATTCAATCAAAAATGTTGAGGAAATGTTAACCAAATTTAGTAACTTGAGCTGGTCGCTGAAATTGATTGCCTCTTCTGACAGAAGAGAAGAGAACAGAAGCTGCTGCATTTTGGCAGGTAGGTTACGGCTAGGAAAGCAGCAGCTGTTGTTGGTTTCTGTAACTGGGGATGGGGGAAGAGAGAGAGAGAGAACAAGCTAGGACGGTGTACTCAGATTATTTGTCATGTACCAGTAGCTTTAGTCAAATCTGCTTCCGTCTCCAAGATGAGAGCATGTGCCCACACAGTGCACAGATGCTGCACTCAACAGAGAGAGGACAGGATTAAAGAATTGACATCTCACAACTTTTGCTCAAAACTGATTTTTTTATCCCCCCTTAGAGCGTGGTAAAAAAAAAATCTGAAGTAACCGTGCTTCCTAATTGCTAACTTGGATCATGCAGACCGCAGAGCTTTGGCAACATGAAATTGTCAAAATGTATCCATAAATCTTGCTTATAGATTATATAGTCGCTTATACATATAAGAATCTGTACACTTGCTTCCTTCGATGCCTTAATGGCTCAAGAAGAAGAGGAGAGGTAAAGAAGAAGGAAGTGCGGAATGGGGCAAGCAGCAGCATCAAGAACCTGACTGCGGCTTCGCCGGCAGCGACGCACTGCTCTCGCCGCCGGCGAGGCACATCTCCACGTCGCGGTCCGCCTGCGGCGGCTGTGGCGGGGGCGTCGCGCCGCTGCAGCCGAGCAGCCGCCGCAGGGCCGCTATCCTTGCCGCCTCCACGACGGCCGC
Source organism: Otatea glauca (assembly GCA_036346275.1). Classification (NCBI taxonomy): domain Eukaryota; kingdom Viridiplantae; phylum Streptophyta; class Magnoliopsida; order Poales; family Poaceae; genus Otatea; species Otatea glauca. The sequence goes on along the minus strand of CM070715.1, from coordinate 36,639,469 downwards.
GACTCCGGCGATCGGTCCCGGAGCCGGCTGTGGTGCCTGCGGCACCGGCGGTGGCTGCTGCGGCGGCGGTGGCGCGGCGCCGCCGGTTCTCATGGCGTCCTGGGAGCCGAAGAAGAGCACGTTGGTGGGAAAGTTGGGGGACTCCGGGTCGGCCTCCGGCGGCTGCACAGCCGGTGCCTCGTCGACGACTGCGCACCGGCAGAGCGGGCAGGTGAAATGCGACCGGAGCCACATGTCGACGCACTCGACGTGGAACCCGTGGCCGCACCGCGGCAGCAGGCGCGCATCCTCCCCGGCGGCGAGCTCCGTGATGCAGACGGCGCAGTCCGCGGCGGGGTCCCACTCGGCCACCTCCCTCCGCGGCAACGCGGCGATGGCCGCCTCGTCCAGACCCCTCCCGTGGCAGGCCGCGTCGCCGGGCCCCGCGAAGACGAACCGCGCCCGGCCCCTACCCTCCGCTCCACCGCTCCCACGGCCGATGGTAGGCGCGGCGCCGCGGTAGCGCTTGGCGCAGAGGAAGAGGTAGAAGCAGAGCACAAAGGTAATGAAGATAGCGGCGGCCGCCGCCAGCATCGTTGCCGCCGCCGCCACCGACGTCCCCGTCACTGCCATTGACCGTCGTCGCCTCCAAATCCCCTCCTCCTCCTCTTCTGCTTCCAAGAACCTTCCTCTTCCCCAGCCTCGCGTTCTTGGCTGGTGTAAGGTGAAATTGTGAGGGTGTTGGGTTTGGACCGTTCTTGCGAGAATTTTTTTTTTGCGTGTTTGAGGAGTGGAATTGAATTGAACAGAAGAGGGGCTGTGTTTGGTGTAGTCAGGGGAGCTCAATTTGCAGGTGGGTTTAGGAGGGGAAAGTGAACAAACAAAAAACAATCAGAGTGGACTGGGGAGCGGTGATTGATCAAGTATATAAGGAGGGAAGATGGAGACGGTTTCAAAAATCAAAGATGTTAGAGAGAATATGGGGTGGCATGTCAGTGAACAAGGAGGGTATATAGACTATAGAGTGACCATGGTCGTCACTCGTCAGGTTCTTTCAATTCTTACGTTCTTTCAATTTCGTTTTCGGTTTAAATTTCACTCCCCTCCAAAATCCGAAATTTAACTGAAACCCCGTTGTTTCGGACAAAATTTAGACGAAATTCAAAAAACAAAATTCAAATTCGGATTTTTTTTGGACCGAAATTTTGGCAAATTTCAACTGAACGAAAAATGATTCAAACGATGACAAAAAAGTTTAAATGTTTTTCGCAGGTTCTTGACACATCAGTGATGTTCTCATAGAAATTTCAGATGATTATCAAGTCTAAGAAATTTTTTAAAATTCGAACATTGCTACTGTCCTGATAAAACGCTGATCGACAAGTTTGAACCGAAAGAAAATTGGTTCAAACCACGTTAGAAAATTTTGATATTTTTTGTGCATGGTTATGATGCATCACTAATATTCTCATAAAATTTTTAAATGATGATCAAGATTCATGAATTTTTAAAATTCGAACAGTGCTATTGTCCTATTAAAAGCCTTACCGGCAAATTTGAACAAAATTAAAAATGGTTCAAACCACGTTATAAAATTATGAACATTTTTTTGGATAGTCCTAATGTAAAATTAATGTTTATATAAAATTTTTAGATGATGATAATGATTAAAGATTTTTTAAAAATACTGACAGCACTACGTCCTGATAAAAAGCCAGATAATCAATACATAGATTTTCTTTAGCAAAAAATAAATTATTTTTAAGCTTTTTATGTATGATTCTACACTACTAAAGATAGTACCATAAATTTTTTAGATCATTATCAAGCTTTTATAATTTTATAAAAATCTGATAGTGTTTTTGCCAAAATTTTAAAATGTCTCAAATATTCGGTTTTTCAACAAATTTTCATAGAAGATGACTTTATTAAGGGTTATTGGACCAAATCTGGCCATAAAATTTTAAAAACCGATCAAAAATCAATAAATTTCGGCTATTTTGGCGAAATTTCACCAAAAAACCAAATCACTGTATCAATTTCAAACATTTTTATCCAGTCGGTAATTTTGATTTCGCGGTGGCCCGAAATCCAAAATTTATGCGAAAATTCTTCGATTTTCACCGAAATTTGTATCCCTAGTGGGGAGTATCGATCAATCTATCTCCACGATATATACCTTCTTTCATGCTTTACATTTTAGGATTGTTATGTTGCGTTGCACCTTGGAATATTGTTTGTTATTACAATGTATACTACTTTATTCGATTTCAGAAATGTATGACATTTTAGAAAGCGTGGAGTAAAAGTTTTACATTTAACTACTTACATGTAAAAAAACTATTTAGATTCGTTAAGTAAAATTGTTATTATCAAATTATTTATAAAAATAATTACATAGTATAATAATTTTATATTTTTATGAACATATATATATATATAAATAATCGGTGATATTAAAGACACCATCTTTGTTTTAAGGGCAAGAAAATCCCATGATAATCCTAAATTCTAGAAATTCTTACATTAATCGAAAGAAAAAAGAGAAGGATCTCTACCACTTGTTTTGGTAGGATCAGATTATAATGATGCAAATTAATCATATATAACAAATATAATTGTATTTCAATCATTGAAAGGATCTCCACCATTTATTTTGGTGGCATCAGATTATAACGGTGCAGATTAATTATATATAAATAGAGTTATATAACAATCTCACATTAATCGGAAGAAAAAGATAATGGTCTCCATCACTTATTTTGGTGACAGATTATAACGGTGTAGATTAATCATATACAACAAATATATTTATATTTCAATAATTGAAAGGATCTCCACCACTTATTTTGATACGACCAGATTATAACGGTGCAGATTAATTATATATAAATAGAGTTATATAACAAATACAATTATATTTCAATAATTGAAAGTAGAGTTGTATATCAAAGGTAATTATATTATAATATCTAGAAGCGAAAGTTGGGCAGGTAAGTCTACTATTTCATATAAAAATTAGTGGTCAAAGATGTATATTAGAGATCGTGTCAATGTCTAAAACATTATAGATTTCTAATCAGAAGGAGTAAAAGGTTTAAATGCGGTGGCGCAATTCTACGTGTGCGCGTTGTGTTGCCTATTCTATGTGTGAATCGTGTCGCTGTGATGCTTCGGCTAGAGAACCGCGTTCAAACCAACTCACGTAGGCCTGTGTGGACTAAACGAATCGCTAGTAAAACGTGGATGAAGCTAATACCGAATCAGTACAACAACGAATAAATTACTACCAAATCATCAACATGTCCACCCCACGAAAAAATATGTTTTCTAGTTTGTACATGAATATGTTTCTTCTTTATTTTAGCCATATCTTTTTATTGGTAACTCAGATTTGCAAATGGTTTTCACTAGTAGCTTACTGACGATGAGAGGAATAAAATGATATAAGTTTCGCTATTAAACAATAAATTTTTGGCTAGTAACAAAAATTATTACATATACAATATGAAATTACTACATCTGCAGCATATTCTGCACAAATCTGTTATTCGGTAGTAAATTTCATGAAAAGTATATGTAAAGGTTCTAAAAATTCTCAAAAAATTACCATAGGTAGGAAATATGAGTTTCTACATTTGAATACCAAACTCAGTCGCATTTGAAAGATATGAAAATGATAATTTTACTATTCATCACTGATTAGCGATTGTCAATTTCATTTCTTTCAAATGCGATGAGTTTGGTATTCAAATTTTATAGGGCTATAGAGGCTCACATACCCTACCTATGCTAATTTTTTGAGAATTTTTTAAAACATGTACATATTTGTTTTTAGTTATTTGGTAGTCAAATTCCATGAAAAATATATGTACAAGTTCTAAAAAAATTACCAAGGGTTGGGATATGAGCTTCTATAGCTCTGAAAAATTTGAATTCTAAACTCAGTCACATAGATATGTAAATGATAACTTTACTATTTATAACTAACTAGCGCTTTTTAATTTCATATCTTTCAAATATGACTGAGTTTAGTATTCAAATTTTACAGGACTGTAGAAGCTCACATCCTCTACGTATGGTAATTTTTTGAAAAATTTTCAGAACTTGTACATATAGTTTTTATAGAATTTTATTACTAAAATGACTGATTTGTGTAGAATCGGTAATTGTATTTTACTATTTTATACACTAACTTTTACTACCTTGTTTACTACATCTTACTATAAAGAACTAATGAAGCTATTACTGCATCGGAACGGTGCCCAACCAACTAATAAATGTGTTCTCTAGTTTGTACATGAATTTATTTATTTTTTGTTTAGCCAAAACTTTTTATTCGCAACTTCGATTCACGAATGAATTTCACCGATAGATTACTGACGACGAGAGAAACAACACAATGTAAGATTTGGTAATAAATTTCACATAAATTAAATTTTACTGCTAAATGAACATGAATTTACTGTTTATTAGTGAGACATATCATTTTGTTCCTCTCTTCATGAGTAATCTACTGATGAAAATCGTTCAGGAATCAGAGCTACGAATAAAAATTTGTGGCTAAAATAAAGAACGAACAGATGCATGTACAAACTATAAAACACATTTTTTTAGTGGTTTGACTTCCTTACTGATTCAAAAGTAATCCCGTTTCGTTGTCTTATAGTAAAATGAAGTAAATAAGATAGTAATACATGGCTCGGTTACTATTTCATTTGGACACTATTACTAGATGAATAAACAATAGTTACTACGTTCCGAACACAAACAGATTGACAAATTTTACTATATCTATTATGTAGTATTACTATTTGAATAGCTTAAATTTACTACTATATACTGGAACCGTAGAATAATCATAGACGTGCTTTTTGTGAAATGATGATACGATGTGTTATGTTTTTACTACTGTTTACTGACGTGATGTGTTATGTTTTACTGTCGTTTACTGATTCATTTTTTTAGCCGAACTGCATATTACTATATTTTACTGACATATGTTAACCGAAGTGCATATAACTACATCTTCAGCATATTATGCACATATCAGTTATTTTGGCAGTAAAGTCTATGAAAACTATATGAAAAAGTTTTGAAACATTCTTAAAAAATTACCATACGTAGGGAATGTTAGTTTCTACATCTCTCTAAAATTTGAATACCAAACTCAGTCGCATTTGAAATGCCACTGAGTTTGGTATTCAAATTTTACATAAGTGTAGAACCTCACATCTCCTACATATGGTAATTTTTTGAGAATACATATAGTTTTTTAGTTATTTGGCATACAAATCCAAGAAAAATATATGTATAAGTTCTGAAAAATTCTCAAAAAATTACCATAGGTAGGGGATGTGAGTTTCTATATCCTTGTAAAATTTAAATACCAAACTCAATCGCATTTGAAAGATATGAAAATGAAAAATTTACTATTCATCACTAATAGCACTTGTCAATTTCATATCTTTCAAATGCGACTGAGTTTGGTATTCAAATTTTACATAGATGTAGAAACTCACATTCTCTACCTATGGTAATCTTTTGAGAATTTTTTAGAACTTGTACATATATTTTTCTTGGACTTACTGCCGAATAACTCCTTTGTGCAGAATATGCTGCAGATGTAGTAATTTCATGTTGTACAATTAGTAATTTCTATCAGTAGTTAGGAAAATTACTATTTTGAAAGACCATGTGGAGGTCTACCCATGTTTGTGATGAGTAATTGACTGTATTTGAGCTTGTGGTGTACAAGTTTGAGTTTGATTTGAACAGTTTGTAAACTGGTTGGAACTGGTTGTGAATTGATCGGGACAGTTTGTAAACTAGTTGTGAACTGGTCGGGACAGTTTGTAAACTAGTTGGGAAAGATTGTAAACTAGTCGGGACAAATTGTATATCATTCTAGCTATGTGTTAATTTGATTGCATATATTGTTGGACATTGCTATGTGATGTGTTTTCTTTGTCTATGATGATTGCAGGACTTTAGAGCTAGGTCACGGTGAGGCGGAGGAGATCGAGACTAGGCTGGGAGAGCTGATGTTCAGACGGTCAAGATATCGCCAAAGATGACTGAGGCTAGGGAGTAGCTGCGAACCTAGAAGACAAGGAATGAATAAGATGCTAACTTAGAGCTGCTCGGATCAAGGAAGACCGTTGGATCGCGATCAAGAATATAGAGTATCAGGTCAAATTAGTATGCTTTGAAAAGCGTGTAAAACCCGGTATGGTTGTGGGTTTCGGGTTAGCCTATGTATCAACCCTTGATGGTGTTCCTTATGGTTGAAAGAACTCATCCAAGGGTGGAGGATGACTCAAGAGTATTATAAATAGAGGGGTAGGGGTAGCTCTCCCCTTTGAAGGTTTTTGGAGATTCAGGTGCTCTTTTGAGTTTTGCCCACTTTGTTGTGAGGCTTTATAAACCTTCTTTCTAAGAAATAAAAGTTTCATTTCTCTATTCTGAATTTACTTTCAGTATTTACATTATACTTTAAATTCAACATTTTAATTCTTACAATTTATCTTCCGCACATTTGGATTTGTCTCCCCTCCTTCTATGTGCTTTTTGGATATTATGCCGAGGATGAAAGATTGCTGGATGAATCTTCTATAGATCATATCCTAATCATCTATGCAATCTACAACCTCTTCTTTTAGTTCTTACAAAAAATCGATCTTTGTGCTTGGTAGAAGAAAGATCCTTGTAGATCATGTTCTTGTTTGTTTGAAGGGTTGTTCATTGGTGTTTTTATTTGCTGTGATATGTAGGAGGTCATCTAAGATTATCTTGATTATCAAATCTTCACGAGCAAGCTAAGAGTGAAGTCTTTGTATTTGACCCGGTTTTGATGCAACCTTCTTCAAACTAGAAAAAGGTCAGACCTTTGACATTAATCCTTGTGATTGAAGGTTGGAATAAGCTCTTGACATCCATAGGAAGGTGCATACAAAGTTTCATAGGATTTAGATCAGCCGATCAAAAGTTGCATTGATTCTTGCTTTGAGATTGCGCTGGTACTGTTCACACCGAACACTGTTCATCCGACCAATTCGGAGGTTTTTGCTTATCCTGACGAGACCAGTCTACTGTTCACCCGAACATTGTTCGCGGGTACTGTTCATCCATCCTTAACAGTTCGGTGGCACTATTCATCCGACCTCAACTGGTCGGTGATACTATTCATCCTATCACCTATTCGGATTGTTCAGTTCATTCTATTTGTTCTTTTGGTAGTTTGAATTTTTAGGGGAAAATTTTATTTGGCTCCTACTCACCCCCCTTTAGTCGCCTTTTTGGTCCTTCATACTTAATAGTGAGACTTATATCATTTTATTCCTCTCATCATCAAAAAGTTACTGGTGAAAACCATTTGCAAATCCGAGTTAGATATAACTAAAACAAAGAGAAAACATATTCGTGTACAAAATACAAAATGTATTAACTAGTCAATTTGACAACGCTAGTAATAAATGGTCCATGCACCCATACGCAAGTAATAAATACGGGTAATTTGGCTCGGTTGGACTGCGTAAACTGGTCAGTGTATAGAATATACTATTCTACACGCAACTAGAGAATAGCATCTCTATATATATATAAACAACCGGTGATATTCAAGACACTATCTTTGTTTTAAGGGAAAGAAAATCCCACAATAATCCTAAATTCTAGAAATTCTTACATTAATCGGAAAAAAAGAGAAGGATCTCTATGACTTATTTTGGTAGGGTCAGATTATAACGGTGCAAATTAATCATATATAACAAATATAATTGTATTTCAATCATTGAAAAGATCTCCACCAATTATTTTAGTGGGGCCAAATTATAACGGTGTAGATTAATTACATATAAATAGAGTTATATAACAATCTCATATTAATCGGAAGAAAAAGAGAATGGTCTCCATCACTTATTTTGGTGACAGATTATAACGGTGCAGATTAATCATATACAACAAATATATTTATATTTCAATCATTGAAAGGATCTCCACCACTTATTTTGATTGGACCAGATTATAACGGTCCAGATTAATTATATATAAATAGAGTTATATATGAAATACAATTGTATTTCAATAATTGGAAATAGAGTTGTATATCAAAGATAATTATATTATAAAATCTAGACGCGTAGTTGCGCAGGTAAGTCTACTATTTCATATAAAAATTAGTGGTCAAAGATGTATATTAGAGATCGTGTCAATATCTAAAACATTATAGATTTCCAATCAGAAGGAGTAAAAGGTTTAAATGCTAGAGCTTAAAAGGTAGTCGCTGTTTCTTTTTATAAGGCGCATTTTGCTTGGCCACAGGAATTAAGGAGCACATGAAATCAAGGGAATGATAGAGTGAAATGACCATAGTGTCCATGATGTTAATGTCCAGGGAATAAGAAAGCGGATAGTTGTGTGGGTGTTCATTCATAAATGTCGAGGAGAGGGAAGATTAATGAGGGCAAAAAGAAAAAGAAAAAGAAAAAGAGAAGAGCATTAAAACTGCATGCACTCTTAATACTAGTATAGTGCCTGTGCTAACGCTACGACGACAGTACACCAGCTTATTAATTAAATGAGAAGATAAGTATGAATACAACACTTAATAATAAAAGAGAAATTTAGAATTTTAAATGAATTTAGAAAGAAAAACGGAACTAAATGGAGGTCGAATGGGCGAAAACGGGCTCCCAAAAGATTTTAAACCAAGAAAGAGAAAGAAAAAAGAATTTTCTGATTTTAGATTATTTTTTTGCAGCTTCCACAGAGAGCACAACAGGCTCTCTGGCTTAACAACCGCAAGGAGGAAGGCCGGGGTGGCCGCGGTCGCATGGGTCGGCACTGTGCGGTGAGATCGCGCACCGGCGCTGCGGAGGAGTCACGGTTGCGGTGAATTTCGCCGGGAAAGATGACGGTGATGGCTTGGGTTACCTCCAAAATCCGGCGATCTTTACAAGAGGGAGCACTTGGGATTTACGCAATGCGATGGGGTGGAGGAGAGCTCGCCGGCTTTTATAGCCCCAAAACAAGCATATTTATGGAAACCATAATTTGGGATCAAATCAGATTGAGAGAAAATTTTGGCAATAGAGCATGAAATTTGGAGAATTAACACCATATATGGAAAGAGGAGATTTGGTGCGGGATTGATGGAGCTTTAGAGCTTCTTTCTTGCTTTAATGGAGGGAGGGAAGAGAAGAAGCTTCTCTGATCTGGGCTGCAGCTAGAAGAAGCTACAGGTGAGTTGCCTTCATTTTTTTTAAATATAAAAGGATTTTTGAAAAGAGAGCACATTAGGTTAAAATATTCTCAAAAAACTTTCGATTATTTTGTACTTAATAAAATTATTTTCAAAAATATTTAAATTATAAATTTGCCGAGAGACGACGTCGCGAGGTTGTTGACCGGCAACCTCGTCAGCGTCAAGCAAAAGCCACCGATGGCGCACCGTGGAGCCATTGCGGACTGCGTTCTCCCTACCGACCGCCCCATCTCCCGGTTTCCTTTTCCCAACACGTAATGTATGGTCCTTTCCTTTTCCAGAACGTTTGTTTCCTTTTCCTTGATTCCAAGAAGTTTGTTTCCTTTTCCTTGTTGATGCTGGAGGTGAGGGAAGGTCTGTTGTGGGCCACAGGGATGATTTCGGAAAAATATGGAAAAATAAACTGCGCTCGCCGACCGCTGGATCCGCAAGGAAAAAAAAGATAAAAATTAAATGTTGCTCGCATGACCACTGGTTCCGAGAAAAATTGAAAAAATTAAGCAAAGACTCACGCATCGTTGGTTCCTTAGATAAAAATAAAACAAAATTCAACGTTCTCCGTGCGCTGAAATTAGGCTCTATGGGGCTAGATCCGTAAAAAAGTCTCGAGAAGGGTCATATTCGGAAAAAATACGATCACAATGCCAGGACAATAAAAAATTCAAGTCTTGTTTCCTTGCATGCGGATCCTCCCTGTTTATTTCCTTGTTTGATTCACCCTCCTTCCAAATATGTAGTACGTACAATTTTGGCCAGTAAAAAATTCAAGTCTGGTTTCCTTGCATGCGGATCCTCCTTATTTATTTCCTTGTTTGATTCGCTCTTCTTCCAAATATGTAGGTGGGGGAGGTCTGTTGTGGGCCACAGGGATGATTAGACACACTAAATAATGGCCATCGGATGTGGGTGAGTAAAACTGAGGAAAGATCTGAGACGTTCATTTTGATGAATGCAAGTTTTTGGGGACGTTTTGCTGGGTGCATGAACATTGGGCCATCTCTAATGAGGTGCATTATTTAGGGTAGACGTAGAAAAAATTGCTTAGGTGCATTATAAAGGAGTATAGATTTTGAAACAAGATAGTGTCTTATATATTGAAACGGAGAGAGTAATGTTTTGAGAAATGTAAATCGGACATTTGCAGATAATGTACCACCAAGGGATAAACTGGAATAATGGAAATCATTTGCAGCGCCCACACTAAAATGCATATATTCCATTACCAGTCCAAAAGATATTAAACTTTTTTATTATCAGAATGACTAAACACATACTTTTTCTGGCATACAAACACATACTTATACCATGGTTCGATGAGATAATGGAATTATGAAATACGAATTTCTTTTGACATTTCATTAAGGCAACAACAACACCAAAGTGATCAGTGATCACTACTCAAAATCCTCTAAACTAACCAATCAATAACTTTACAAAGTATAATTCACACCATTTGAGTGATTAGCTAATCTCAAAATGGCCAATTAGTCGACCAATTAATCTGAAAACAGCCAATTAATTATTGAACAGCGTGAACACGCCTCTGAGTGGGTAATGCGTGACGATTTGGTGGCAGACTCCCACTACACGATTGAGTAATCGGCCTCGGTCGTTCTTCATAACACCCTAAAAAACCCTTCAGTTTTTACTCCCTTCTATCATAGATAGTTATTATTTTGGACATCGACACGATCTTCAAAAATGATTTTGACCACTAATTTATAATATAATATATTTATAAACCCCAATAAAATTATAATATTACAAAATTACTTTTCAAGGCAAATCTACACATATGATTTTCATGTATTCAATCTAAATATTTAAAAAGATATTGATAGTCAAAGTTTCAAAAGTTTCACTGTAACTATGTCCAAAACGACAACTATTTGTAACCAGAGGAGTATTAGATTACATCCAAAAATAAAAATTTATTAGTATCAAAAGGTGCCTTACACTACGTTAGAAGACATAGAAATGTCTGATGAGCTCAGTTGGAGCTTCTTCAATAATCCCATAGGTTGTGAGTTCAGGCTACGTGGGCAAATCAATGCTTTAGATCTGCAATGATCAAAATACAGGAGGCATTATTTTTGTTTCTAGTTGAAGCTTTATCTAATAATTGATCTTGTGATTAGATGGCCAAAATTCTAGTATGTTATTTCGTTATAGCCTATAGTTGCAGGGCCAACTTCAGCAAAATCTGGTGCATGTGTGTAAAAGATGGGTATCTGAAATTAAACTTCAATGGGTCGAGTCGTATGCATGCAACTCCACCACCTCACCGGAAGGTGATTCCTAACTAACACAAGCAATTTATAACTAAAGAACATTTTCAATAAGTTATCTAAAAATAGGAAAGCTAAACAGTGTTCTTAAAAAGCTACCGCGACGAGATCTAAGACGATAGTGGTCATGTTCACCATCATATTCTTTTAGTTTTCAGTCAATAGAATTGGACCTCTCCTAGATGCAGTATCCATCTATGATGACGATTTATCCGCCTTCATATTTTTCACCTTGCAGTTGTCATGTTGTGTTTTACAATGGAATTTGGTTAACTACGATAATGTTTTCTAATTCATGTAAGATTTCAATGCATGTTATATATAATCCTAAAAAGACGCTTTCAATTTAAAGACGCTTTCAATTTTTTACTGGATCGCATCCAAAAACAGAGGTATTTAAAGCCATTGCAACATCGAATAAAGCCCTATGGGCATATTTGGTTGGTTGTCACAGTGTGTCACAACCCAGCTAGTCAAGTTTGATTTCCTTAGACTCAATTTGGATGAGTGGTAATTATTTAAAAGGTTTTGAGATTTAGTTTAAATTTGAACTAGATCCTAAACATTCCAATGAAATACTCCTAATCCAAACACCCCTTAGTCTTGTTGGTTTGATGCCGTACTATTTACCATGCCACAAAATCTTAGTCAGATACCCCACATATCATAGACACAATTCTTTGTCATATAGTGCCACAGTTCTATTGTATAATTTCGAAGCCACAGAAACTGTAACATGGCATACTTTGGCAAACAAAAGTTTTGCACGCTATAACTAGCAATCAAACATGGCCATAGAGCTTCTTGAAGTAATCCAAAGTCATTGAGTGAGTTCACGATGTGTGGGCCCGGGCCGTTTGTATGGGAAATCAATGTCCTAGATCGGTAACTCTGGGAAAATAGCAGGCATCATTTTTGTTTCAGACCGACGCTTATATCTAAATTATTGGACTGACGCCAAAAATCTACGCTGTCATTTTGCTAAGGTTGCAGGACCACCGATAAACATGGCTTTTAAGGTACTTACAGTAATCGTGCTATGAATAATCAACTATTCGAACACGTACGTAACCTGATGATGAGCTAGGTTGGCTGGTCTACGGCCCTGTTTAAGGGATTAAAGCTAGTTTCGGTTTTTAAAAGTCAATAAATCCTCTAAATGAATTAGATTTTAAGCGGTTTTTGTTATAAGCTAGAAGTCACATATGACCTGCTTTTGCAAGTTATTATAGAGAGAAATTAGCTGTTTGTCAAACAACCTCTCATAAAAAAAACTACAGCTACTTTTCAGCCTAAAAGACTAAAAGGTAGCTTTTCAAAAAAAAAAATACAGCTCTCCAAACAAGTCATATACTCCCTCCCATCACAAATAGTTGTTATTTTAGATGTAGGTACACTCAAATTTTTGAAACTTTGATAATAAATATCTTTTTAAATATTCAAATTATATATATGAAAATTATATGTGTAGAATTGTCCTAAAAAGTACTTTTATAACATTATAATTTTTTAGGTTTGATAAATATATTGTAATATTAGCAGTTAAAGTTATATTTTAAAAATAATATCGATATCCAAAACGATAACTATTTATGATTGAAGGGATTATTTATTAATTTCTGACAGACCGTGCTCTCGTCACGACGACTGGGAACAAATGTCATGGTTGGGGAAACGTATTCTCTGCCGTTCCATGTCAACGGCAGAGTGGAACAGTAAGTTGCCGTTAGTCACTTTCCCAGCCTTTGGATCAATTTCCGGATGGTTTGGATTGAGGTACACGAGAACATCTGAGTTTCTAGCGAGAAATTCAAAGTCTCTCAATTTCTCACCCGAGCTAACCCAGTGCGTTAGATCCCGGATCAAACGGTCGCTGAAGCTTTGCCGTTGGTGGCGTTCCCACGTGAAGGCAGAGGATACGATTTTGGAGATTTTTTTTAAATAATATTTAAAAAATGAAAAATTAAAGAAATAATATACCGATTTAAAAAATAATAGATCAAACAGACAAGTTCTCTGTCGCCATTCCAAATGGTGACAGAGGAGTGAATATGAATTTTTTAAAATAGAAAATAAAAAATAGCCTCCCTGCCTACGTATTTGTGAAAATAGCCTCATGCAGCAGATGGGTTGCACGAAATGGCATAATGCAGCGGACAGGCGGCGCGGTAGCAAAAAGCAGTGGAGGGGAGGCATGGCAGGACTCCTGCAGCGACAGGGCTGCGTGGCATTATGCCTTGCCGCGGCATGGTTTTTTAATTCATTTTTAAAATAGAGTAGCGACCGAAATTTTCAGATAAAAATAACAACAACAAAAAATATAGGGTGAAATATTTTTTTACTAACTCGAGTGTTAATTTTATAATCGAATTTTGTTTGTATTCGGAAGTTTTAATGTATTTGGCTCGGTTCATTTCGGTTTTTCTATTTTTAGCTTCCAATGTTGATTTAAAAAATGGTAGCTCTACCTCTTTGTCGTTGTTTCACAAATGACAACTTAATGATCGAACTGTTGAAGTATTTAGCTCCTTTCTTTTCGTTTTTAAGTAGAAACTAGATAATAACAAGGTGGAGTAAATTAATAAGGAAAAATTCGAAGAATTAACGTTTAACGGCTCATACGGAAGAAGATGATATAGCATGTTGTACAAAATGACTAAAGGAAACATACATACAAATATTAAGATACGTAGCATAACATAGAAATATTAGGATACATAGCATGACATCATGGACATAATATGACATAAAAAATGATGAAAGAGACATGGCATGACGACATAGACGAACCATGAACGGGAACTACTGCTAAGGTACATACATGCCTTTTGGCAATGCAAAAAAGTCATACTTATTATCGTAGACCCTATATGAAAGGATCCATCGGTGCTTCCCCTTTGATTTTGCGAGGCTTGCGTCCTTGGCCTTCTTCCAATTGGGCTTGTACACATTGACCCAATAATAGTCTTCTAGGGCGATCTTTGGCTCTTCCCACGCGCGTGCATATTGCTCATCGGCTATCTCCTTCATCTTCTTGCGATGTGCTTGAAGCTACTCTTGTGCCTTCCAGAAGTGTGCATCGTCAGGATAGTGGTGCGGTGGCTTTGGTTTGTCTTCCGCAGTCTGAGGCTCAAGCTTCCAACTTTTGTATCGCTCGGGCGCAACTTTGTAGTGTAGGTACACTTTGTGCTCCAAGTACTCCCTATCGTACTTGTCCGTGTCATTGATCCATTGGAAGAACTAGCAACTTTCATCGTCCTGGTGTCATGCGTCGACGAAGTTAGAAGTTTGAAAAACGCATTACGGAATGTACATGCATATCATTAACTTACGTAAATTTTGTAGCGGCGCATGTAGTGTGCCTAGCTAACGATGTCGGGATGTCTGGACTGCATTATCCACTTCGAAGCACCACAGTCGCAGTTTGAGTTGGGAAACTCTGCTGGCACAGGTGCATCCTTACAAGAAATATCTGGGTAGCTTTTCGCCTTCTTGCCAAGCCACTTTCGCTTATGAAGAATCGCTTTATAGTCGGTCATCATGAACCCGTCGGTGAAGGGGTCATGGTGCTGGTAGGGATGTGGTGTTCGGTGTGGGGGTTGGCTTGGTGTAATGCGGAATGTATATGTTGGACATAGCTTTATATTTATAGTAAATTTTCGGTGGCAGCGAATTGTCCAAGCGGTCTGAGAAAGCTGCTGCCCACGAGTTGTCTAATCAGCCTGACAAAGTTGCTGCCTACGAGTTATCAAATCGGTCTGAGAAAGCAATAGCCAGTGTGTTGTCACTTCGCTTTGAGAAAGCTGGGGCAATGTGTTGTTTCATCGGTCCAACACAGTGATTTCAGACGAAAGCAATAAATTTGTCATTGCGCTATGAGAAAGCAGGTCGCATCGTGTTGTCTCGTCGATCTTGGAGTAAGTGCTGGTATGGTAAACATGGGTCACAAATTAGGCATGAATTAAGTTCGTGTAGCTATTGCAATTAGTGATCAAATTGGTAGTTTTGCTATTGTGCAAATCAGTACTGGCATTAGGGACCTGAGGCTTTATCGACGCTCTCTATTTGTTACACAGCACGACGGCAAACAAAAACATGAAATGGATACTACGATATATTAGTTGAACAACATGAAGGAATAGATAAACATCAACCGGATACATCATTCTTATACCACCTCAAATGGCATCCATGACCAACTTAGTCTCCTTTGTAGGAAACGAACTACTTTGCAAGTATAGCATAAAGTACAACAAGGATACCCACACACACAATATTCTCTAACCACTTGATATGATCTAAAATGCGCTCTATCTTAACATCCGCATGTTCAGCCTCTCCTCGAGCATAGGGTCCATCCTCTGCTCTGGCCCAGGCTACATCCTCTATGGTACTGTGCTACTAGGACGCTCCATAGATGTATCCATGGTTTCTGCCCACTGGAAATATTGGCATCCTAAAGCCTACGTGACGATGTGAAATGCTTCGAGGTCGAAAGAAAGATCTCTCAACAAATAGACAACTCGAACCGGAAAAAAATATCAAAACAAGAAGAAATCGAACTAAATTTTCACTTACAGAGAAAAAAGGGCATTTGTAAAATACCCAGCCGTTATTTCCCTCAGTGTTGGCGTAGAATACATTAGCTTGCACATGGCAGTTAGGGCAATCGACCCGCCTTGCAGTGGCAAGCGCAAGGGCCCTCCGATTCCCTGAGCTCGACATTTGAGACATGGCCTTTACCCAAGTGGAGGAGGCAAGACATGGGATGAGGAAGAGGAAATGAGGAAGTGGAGACAGCATGAAGGCCTATTTATGGAGGTAATGTAAAGATTCAGTGGGAAAAATAGAGCCAACATTTCACTAGATACGTCCAATGCGGCCAGACATGAGTAACACGATTAACAATGAAATCATGTTATTTCTGTTTCAATTGGGCAATTTTGTAATTATTTGCTTTTTGCTGTATTATTTTAAAAAATCACCCTTCTACTTCTGTCATTTTTTATTTCGGCATATTATTTTTGTACTTTTCTATTTCTCGTGTATTATTTCAAAAATATTCCTTGCCATCCACATAAGCTTTTTTAGGCCGATTTGAGAACACATTGCTAGCAACATTGTCAGGCCAATTAAAGAAATAAAGAAATAGGCAGTGTGTTGTCACTTTGCAGTGCGTAGAGTGTTGTCAAATCGGCCTGACAAAGCTGGTGACAGCGTGTTGTCAAATCGCCCTAACAAAGCTGATGTGTGTGTGTTGTCCAATCGGCCTAACAAAGCTACTGGCAACGTGTTCTCAAATCGGCCTGAAAAAGGTGATGTGGATGGCAAGGAATGTTTTTGAAAGCGTTGGGCAGAGTGTTGTGAAATGTGACTGCGAAGGGTGATGGATGCGTTCGGTATTTTATATCTGTCGTTACTAGTAGGAGATAATTTCATAATACATAAGTTAACAAAGCAAAAGATCATATTCGAACGGTATATAGGTTAACAAAACAAAAGATCAGTTTCGAACGGTACATAAGTTAACAAAGGAAAAGATCAGTTTCGAACGGTACATAAGTTAACAAAGCAAAAGACCATATCCGATTAATACATCAGGTATGAAAGCAAAAAAAACTAGCTGGGGTTCTTGCGCGGTGCGACCCCTCGTGTGGTCCCAGGCTTCCTCTGACACTGCACATGTCCAGATGGATACGTTAGTTGGTCATTTGGCAGTCCACGAGTAGTCCTAGCACGCCGTACTGGTGCTGACGGAGTAACGAAGATGGCCTGCGATGGCTGGCTCGGTCCGAACACATCGGCGAGCTACGACGAACCAAGGACGACACCCGGCGACTATTGGTGGGGGTCGATTGTCGGGACCCGAATGTGCAAATCCGGACCCTCTGTGTATATCGCACTAGTCCAGGATCACGCTAGTGCACACAGGCTCAACATAGATGCTCTCACAGTCATACACATCGGAATATAGAATAACTTCAATAATTAATAATAACTGTTGTCTTACATGATTATTGCCTCACAGGGCTTAACTAAGAAATAATAATTAAGCAGCAGCGGAAATGAAGTAAACGCAGTAGCTCCCCAGTTCACCACAGGCAACTGACGAGGCTCGAACCCTAAGCATCAGCGTCGTGGTACTCCTCCTCCAAGAATGTTACGGATTCCTCCCCTTCTGAAGGTTGTTGTTACGAGGCGAGTACATTTAAGCACTCAACAAGTTGTGCATAGTATTGCAAGTCTAATATTCTACATGCTTGGCTTATTCCAAGGAAGGCTAACATGGCTATTTTGCAGTAAAGCAGCATTTATAAAAGAATACAGTAAGTAGATTAAAAGACAGCAAAACAAATAACAGTAAATAATAGATTCAACTTTTCAAGTAAACAGGGTTTTCCATCCTAAGTCAAATTCCAAGTTTTCATGACAACCCATCATCCCAACAAGTTTTTATTTAACAAAAGTCTAACCCTTGACTGTAATTCCCGAGCATTGCTCAATTCCGTGAGCATGGCTATTCGAACAGTTTTACACTCTTCAGAGGTTATGCACTTTACCCACACGATATAATCAAACACCACACAGGTGAGTGACCATAACAAAGCCTTTACGATGCTCTGTTTAGACCCAGTACTACCCGCTAAGGTTTCAACACGGAAGGGACTGGTTACCACACTCCGGGCCCCCCTCTTGCGCCATGTGAGTTACCCCATAACTCAGGACTCACTGAACACCACCGTAGTACCAAAATCTAAACATCACAAATTAGTCAGCTAGGCTGTCCCATTCTAGACATGTGGTTGCAAGAAAGACTCAGGTCAAAGGCTTGCAAGGTTAAGTCCTTAAAGTGACCGAGACAAGACTTCCACATACCCCTGCCCAACAGGCCCACCTTGGCATACTGCCCCTTGCCACCTGTCCCAATCTAAAATGATTACCACCCCAGTTGATTACCAAGCACCTCGTGCCATCAGCAATTCAATCTAGTTGTGTGACCTCCTCACCACGACAACTCAATATCACTGTGTGACAACACATGACACACCAATTCATAAACATTGTTCCATAATCCATTAGTCAAGATTAAATATCAATGTTCCAGATACATGTGATGACGTGGCATGGCTAAGCAAACTAATACGGTCTAACTAGTCCCATGTTGATTATTAATATTAACCAACTATAGTTCCACATCCTAGGGTGACACTTAGATCATGGCATACAATTGACAAGGTATGATTTAATTCAAATAGGCATATTATCTAATTTCCAGATTAATTGAAATCATTTATACACATAAAATATCATGCATAAATTTTAAAGACAAAATAGCAATTTTGTGAAATTAGGTGCAAAATGATCAAAGCACAACATGCCTTGGAACAGGTCCTGGTCTTGCTCTGAACTTGGGTCTTGAAGCGACGAATCTTCCTCCGGAGCACCGAGTAATTCAACGTCTACGCGAATCGGGATAAAATAGCAATAAACACCCAAAACAGAGAGCAAATATACTCCAAAAATTCAATTAAAAAGCACCATTAAATATATCTTGATTTTAAATTTTTTTAGAAATTTGAATCACTCAAATCTGAGTTAAAATGCAAAAGTTATAGCCTTTTAAGTTTGAATAAATACTGAAAATACAGAAATTAGAAAACCGATTTTCCAGAATTATTTTTCAACTGGAAATTACCGATTATTGCGCAAGCGACACGTGGACCAATCAAAGGCTGACACGTGGCTTTGGCGCATGAACTCAGTGCACGAAATCACGCTGGTCCACCGTGGACTCGAGGCACTGTGCTGTGGACCGGATGATGTCAGCATGACGTCATCGCACACGTGGACCAATCGGTGTGCCCGTTGCCGGTCCACGTCTGCGTCCACGCACACGATGCACGCCCATCGTGCACCAGCGCTGCGCCTCGGCTTAGAGCCGACACGCGTCACACATCCCCGCAAAGATCCAACGGCTACTGATCTACTCCTACGTGGCTCAATCCTAACCGCTCATCTCAAATCTAACGGCCAAGCTTACCCGAGCAGAACACTGATGACAATGAAGACGTGGCACGATCTAGACGGTTCGGTGAGAAGATCCGACGACTGCGCGAAGCTCCGAGTAACGGCGGCGCTGAGTTCCCGAAGATGAAGACGACGACGAGCCCGACGGCGAACTAGCTCCTTCCGATGACGAAGAGGTGGCAGCTCCGGTGTGGCTTGACACGGCAAACCCGAAACTGGAACCCACACGACGGATGGAGGCTTGACGGCGGCGGAACGGCGAGAAAACGAGTGACGGCGCTTGAAAAACTACGGCGAGCTCTCGAGCACAAATGGCGAAGGCACTGGCGAAGCGACTAGAGCTACTGGGTGCGCACTGGGATGGTGATCATCGGGGTGCGAGCTGCGGCTTTTATAGCCTCGGCATGCGCGCTAGGATGGAAACCCTAAATCACGCGGCGGCGGCAGGTCGACGGCGGATTCGAAAACCGAATCGGAGACGATGACTGCGGTCCGCCCGATCTGCAACGAGCGGTCACGATTAGATCTCAGCCGATACGATCTGATCCGCCCTTTCCAAAATCAACGGGCGCGATCTCCTCCTTCCAAACATAACGCGAAGAATCCTCAGCACACAATCTCAATCCAACGGCTGGCGGCGTTAGGGTTCCGCGATGAAGAAGGCCGCCCGATGGAAATCCAACGGCGGGCGCTGGCTACGGGCGGCGAGCGAGCGAACGGGCGCCGCGATGGGCTCACGCGCACAAGATCTTGGGCTTCGCCCAAGACTCTTCCCACCGATTTTTCCTCAATTTATCTTTTAAAATAATTACAGAAATTATTTTAATTAGTTTAGGCAATAAAAATATCAGGAAAAATCCAAGAAAATTCTCATAAATACTTTGAGACATTTTGAACTCAAATAAAATATTTTTGGCAAAACTTTATGTTAGTTTGATCTATATATAATTAGTTTTCACCAAAGGTTTAATATACTTAATTAAAGTAAATTCAAATAAATTCCAGAAAAATCCAATAAATTCAGAAAAACATAAAATGCACAAATAATGAGAGAATAACATTATAAGAAAATTTAGGGATGTTACATCGATCAACCACTCCTCGATTAGGGTGTCATCGATGTGGAACGAGTCACTAGAGTGGGTCGCGCTGTGGTCATGTGTTGCATCAATTGCTCCTGAAAAACATTTTACGTTAGTACACCACATAATGTAAAGAACGTAATAGATGAACGGAGACCATGAAGGTGTACCTGGAGTCATGTGGACATCCAGTGTAGAACGGTGCCAGCTAGAGCCCATGACACGTTGGGAGGAGGGGTGGTCTGTGTGTGCACTGTCCTAGCTACGGTCTACGACGCGTGTCGACCACATACAACTAAGGAATGCCCATGGACCTGTACCATGTCGTCATCCCTAGGCCTCCTGTAGGACGTAAGGTGGACGATGCGAATGGTCTTCTTGTAAGCACGCTGCAATGCCCCTCTTATGTAGTCCATGCTGACCTCAAACTTGTCCCCCTGGTCGACTCCGGCCATCAGTGAGGCGAGCTCCTCTGAAGCCTCCCTAGCAAGGTCTCTCTGTGCACGCATTGAAAGACTTGTTAGTTGTTACAATTGTATTAACGGTGCATTATATGACATGTGAAAAGAAGTATTAACCTAGTGATGAAAAGCTGAGTCCAGCTACTAGGGTAGGTGTCCGCCGTAGAGGGAACGTACCTCAGAGGTGAGTCGACGACACGCATAACTCAAACGCGTGTGCATGGGCTGTACCACCGGATGTACTCCTCGTATGTGGCGTGGTTGTAAGGAGTAGCCTCCTCGTGTACTGTAAAAGCCCAAAAATTTAAATATAATGAGAATGGAAAATTTTAATTTTTAATATGTATGATTTCTGAATTTTTCTGGCA
This sequence comes from Otatea glauca, assembly GCA_036346275.1. NCBI lineage: Eukaryota > Viridiplantae > Streptophyta > Magnoliopsida > Poales > Poaceae > Otatea > Otatea glauca. The sequence goes on along the minus strand of CM070715.1, from coordinate 36,617,998 downwards.
TTATTGGTTTTTCGTGGAATTTTTGGCTTTAAAGAAAAATCATCTAATGAATTAGTAAAAAGGATAGAAGTAAAAGGGTAAAAGTAAAATGCCAGAAAAAATATTTACAAAAGTTATTTTAAATTTTGAGAAGTCTTAAGTGCTCACTTTCAATGGTAAAAATAAATTTAAATGCAATAATTAATGAAACGAAACAAGAAATGACATATTTTGACTGCAAATAGTGAGTTGTTAGAATTATGTAAAAATCTGAATAGCTTATCTTAGGCTGAAAATTTAACATGATTTCCTCCGAACGGAATTAACCTCTCGTAAAAATACCAAAAATTAATATTTATAGTTAGTGCCCTTTAAAATTCAAAAATAGAAATCAAGAAAATCTAATGTCTGCAATGTCAGAATTATTAGAAAATAAACAAGCAAAATATCAGTCTGAAATTTTTATACAAGAGTTACTAGCTCATATCAAACTCTTTAATGTTTTTTTAAAAAATTCTTTAACTAATTTTCATCCTCAAATAAAATAAAAACAGAAATGTAAAAATGGACAGTGCATTTGTCATAATTAATAGAATTTTTCTACAAAGTATTTTACCTTGAAATGTTTTCTGGATAGCAAACATTATCTAGACGTCACATGTGAAAATTTTCAAAAATTCTTGACTTAACATTGATAGCTCAATTAATGACCTAAGCTTGAGTTATCAGGGCAAGGGGAATGGATTTCATTCTTCCTCAGACTGTCAAGTGGGCCAGGATCATTAAATGGACCCGCCAAAGTAGGCCAGATGAGCATACTCCCTTCGCTGCCTCTGGCCGGTGGCCCCGAACCCACACGTCAGCCACCTCTCCCCTTTCTCCTCTCTTCTTGCCCGTTTGCTCTCCCCCTGCCGAGGCTCTATTACAGCAAGGGAAGCTGGTTGAATTGCTGCCACGACGTGCCTCGAGCAACTCGATGCTGACAAAGCTACAGCCGTGAAGGACAGGAAACCATACCTCTGCCATGGCAATCACTTCCAGTGAGTTCCGCTGCCACAGCCGAGAAATTTCGTGCACACAAGCTTGTTCGGCCGCAATACCTCCTTTCCGTTCAAACCCTAGTGAAACCGCCCCAGCTCATCTATTTAAACTCCTCAGAGCTTCTCTAACATCCCAAACATGCTGCAAGCTAGGCTGAGCTCTCTTTTCACCTCATCTCACCATTGCTCTTCCCCTGTGCTGTAGAATACCAGAAAAAGGGTGAAACCAAAATTTGGTTGATACGGTAAGCCGAAATCAAATTCACTTGGCATATAGCCACTAGGTGACTCTAAGAACTCAACCCATACCTTGGTCACAGCTTTTCTTAACCAGAACCCCGCCAAGCCAAGTCCCATCTTCTCCAAGACCAGCGACTGTAGGCAGTCATCATCGACTAACCACGGATCTCATCAATTGGTAAAATGAACTCCAAGTACCTCTATGATGCTCACTTGATGCTTGCCTGGTGAAAATGAGGCATGTGCGAGCTTTACCACCATGGCAGCCATCGCACTGCCACGGTGGCGACCCACCTCCGGTCGTTGTCGGCTGCCACTAAGTCATCCCCTAGGTGCGCACGGACCTATTGAAGCTCACTGCGTCGACATTCCACCGTCTCCGGTGCTAGGTCGCCACCGAGCAATCAGTCACTTACGCCGAGCTGGCTGACTGACATGCGGGGTCCAAAATCTAGTCACTCATGCACATAACAGCCAATGACCGTGGTAAGTCATCGGCCATGGTTTCGACGCGCGTCTTTGTCATCGGCCGAGGGCGACTGTCGTGACAAAGGCGATTTAAACGAAAACCGTGCGCCAAGCAAAAGCTGTTTTCCAACAGTGAAAGCGCATTTTGCAATTTTATTCAATTTTCCAAAAAACCGAAATAAGTCAAATTAGCATTACTTTTGAATTTTAACTCCAAATGAAGTGAAAAAAGTTTCTAAATTCATCTAAATCCTGTAGTTTCTATATATGCAAAAATATTTTGAAAATGAGTACTGTGCAAATTTGAAATTTAAATTTAAAGAAAAGGTTTGAAATATGCTATACACAAAAGTTCTACAAATAAGCTCCGAATTGAATGAAACTAATTTTTTAGAATCCTTAGATCATAAAAAAACTCAAATATGCAAAAATATTTAAATTTTAACTTGATTTAGATCTTTTGTCTAAATAGGTTATTTTCAACATGTTGATTATTCAATTGTGCATAATTTGAACAAATAAGCTTTAAAATGAATGCAATCAATTTGTGAGAGTCGCTAAGATAGTAAAATACCTAAATATGCAAAAATACTTAGGGTGAACTATTGTGTATATCTATGATATACAATGTGGTAGTTTAATAACTTAATATTAATCCAAATAATTTTAGCCTCTTGAATTTGTAAAATAAAGAAAAATTATCTATAGAAAACAAGAAACCTTATCATAAATATAACCTAAATCTAATAATAATAAAGAAGGATTAAAAGGCAGTCTAAAATGTTAATACATAAAATCATGAACCCTAACCCTAAAACTGCACCTGTTTTCTATAACACGTTTCTATTCGATTTTCTATATGAATTCTTTTTGCCCTTATTAAAGTTTGTTATTTGTTATATTTTCGTTGAACGACGTGTATAACCCGACGTTACTGATTCCATCGTCGATAGCGCCGACTACGACCTCAACTTCGTCATAAACAACAATCAACAAGGCAAGCACCTCCCTTTGATTATATTGATCCCAATGTTTTAATTTTCATTTTTTTATCAAATCAATTTATGCATGCACCTATTTTCTGTAAATTTGCTATATTTAGATATACCCGTTATCTCATGGAACTTCCTTAATAAGTATTGGCATGTGAACCTTGATAACCCTAGAATAAGGTTAAACAATATATAATGTCAACATGGGTATATGCGATTACATATTAAACATGCTTAGCCATGCTTTAGGAACGAAAATTGAAATATTTAGATTAAACTGTTTCTTGATAATTTAAAAAGGTTGGATATGACATTAATGGTTGCTGGTATTTTAGTATAAAAACTCAAAATAAAACTATGGTTTTGACGTGGGCAATTATTGGCAATAGCCGGTCATGCATGTGGTTTGCACGTAGTGTAGGGGAAGATTGTCGCCTGTGTCAGATTAAGGACCGAACGTAGTGTTGTATGATCCAAGGGAAATCTGTACAAAACAAGTGTTGGTATGGGACGGCCTTAACCTATTAAGTTACGTAGATTTAGCTTTGCACATTGGAAGGCTGGAGTAGTACGGGCTCTCCGGTTAGATTTGCTCGAAGGAGGGCCCTCACTGAGATGTTGGGAATAACGCTTGCCGATGCAACGGTGTACACTTTGCTATGGGGAGAAACATGTGTGGTAAGGATGGACCGTTATGTTTTTGTTGTGAGTTTCTGCTGCCATGACAAGGGTTTATTGTCACTGAAGCAGGTACTAAGTTAGGTCTATGTAATATAACGGTTATGTCATGACTCTTTGCTGCACACCAAATGCAGTGTGCTAATATCGATTGCACAAAGAGTCAGTCATGACTGGTGGGTAAAGCTGTACAACTCTGCAGAGTGAAAATCTTTTTTGAAAAGTCGTGCCCGCGATTATGGGCGACTTGGTGAACTGATACTAGTTAGATGTTTTATTACTTTCAAAATGCTTGTTTCATTTGATTTGCCATGTGATGGCAGGAATTGGATGAACTATTGTTCATGAAGGACTGTGAGTCGTTACTTATGCTTTACTTACTTATTACTTTCATATCAATCATACTTGCTTTTACAAATTTCTGTTTGTAAATTACTACTTGATTTTCAAAATCAATTTCGCTTTATGCAAATTAACTGCAGAATCATCCTTTGACATGGCCTACATCACTGCATTTTGCAAATACAACCTTAAGTTTTGCTGAGTACGAAAGTACTCACCCTTGCTTATTTGTTGGTTTAGCTTTTGAAGATGACTAAAACCCATAAGATACATATTATGACACAGACTATGGGGAGCATACTTACGAGTTTTTCTAGGGTTTATACTTTGTCAGTTGCCTAAGGGTTAGATGGTGTCGACTTTTGTAGTCGGCAATAAATTTATGGGGTAGGCGCTAGATCTCAAACTCGAAGGTCACACAATACAAGGGGTTTAGACAGGTTCAGGCCCTCAGTGATGGAGGTAATACCCTAATCCTGTGTGCTAGAATTATGCTGATCTCTTGGATTTGGGGTTGCTCAAAGCGCAATATGCTCTGGGCGATATGAGGTGTGCTATGCTCTATGGCTTGATTGCTCTAGGCTTGGATCATCCGGTGCCTATGTTGTTGCCCGCCCTCTCCCTTATATAGTGGGGGTGGGGCGGCTTACAGAGTCCTGATCGGTTTGGAGATTTCGATCGGTTACAAGATTCTAGTAGGTTAATAGGATAGAATTTACATCTTTATCTACCCTATTAACGACTCGGATTACAACCGTATCTATCATATCTAAATATATGCTCAACTTCCTTTAGAATGTACCCCCTTGCGCACGACAGTGGGGCCTGACGTAGGGAATATCTTCTGGGCCTATCTCTCGGACGTCTTTGGGGCTGATCGCGAGGGTACCTGGAGTCTTATATTCCACAGTAGCCCCCGAGTGCTTCATGATCCGATCGCTATGCTTCCGATTTCTGCTTGAGTTGCTGTCCTGGTCTTTTTGTTTGAGCTTCCGACTGGTTCCTCCATTCGGTTGAGAGGCCTTTTCTCATAGCGAATGAATTATGAAGGACTCAAATATAACCTTTAACTTTTACTTCAAATGAACAAAATCTTCTATCGGGCATGCCTGCTGCGAGCAGCCTTACGGACCTCTGCTCGTATTTTGAATGCAAATTGGATATTTCTTACTCTCGAAATTTTACTTCTCTTCGTGGATAATCATCGGACAGTCTTCGAGGTCGCCTTGATTTTCTATGTCAACTTGTTTTACTGAAAAACTCTTCGTCTTCTGAAGTTGCATTTACTCAAAACCTCTTCGGCTTCCGATGCTTAATAACTTCAATTTCACCAGATCGGCTATAAAAGGCAGACCAGCGCTTCTAGGATGTATCCCTTCGCTCTTTGCCTTTCATTTTCCTGTTTCAAGCTTTTACCTACATCATGCCGCGGTGGTATCATCAAGCAAAGGTGCACCCCAGACTTGCTGAGCTCTGGGAGGATTTCGACCGGGCCGTGGACGAGCTGCTTGAGGAGAAGGTGGTGGAGTGCGACTACGCGGCCGTCGACGCATTCCTCGAGGTCTTCCCTGCCCTTTACAGGGTTAGGGAAGCTCTTGTCGAGGTGCTCGGCAGGGCGCACCACGGGGAAGTGTAGTTCTCCTGTAATTGTAATAGTTTCCTATGCGTAATGCCTAGGGAACTTTTTTGTATATAATAAAGAAGTACCTTTTGTCCATGAAGTTCTTGTCTGTCCTTTGATTATGGATTAGACCCGTTCTAGGTCGTCTCAGAACTCACATGTTAATTGATTTCGACGACGTCTGCGTCCATCTGGCTCGAGGCCAAATGATATCCATGTCTGACGATTGCCGGATATGACTTAGGCCCAACTTGGGGCGCATCGTGGCTCTTGGCCAATCGACACTCTTATCCGACCGCTGCAAGATATAGTTTTAGTCCGACTTGGGACGTATCAAGGTTCTCCTGGTACATGGTCGAGTGATACTTGTACCCGACTGGTATAGAGTACAGCTTAGGCTCTCTTGGAGCGTATCATGTTTACGTGGCTCTTGGCCGAGTGATACCATTACCCGACTGATGTCGGATACGGCTTAGACTCTCTTGGAGCGTATCATGTTTATGTGGCTCTTGGCCGAGTGATACCCTTTCCCGACTGATGTCGGATACGGCTTAGACTCTCTTGGAGTGTATCACGTTTTTATCCAAAGGTGTCCGTACTCGTTTAATACGACGCACAGTTTTCACGACCCTCATGGGGCACACCCTTGGATCCGTGCGGCAACCACCTTGTGACCCAGCGTGGAGCGTACCGCGAGAAGATATGTTTTATCCACTTTGGAGATCGCCCACGCCCCGCTTAGAGCGGAAAGTGGAGTAAATGCCCCACCGCACGAAGCGATGTGCCCCGATTTTACTCGGTCAAACTCTGTGAGTTGAAACGACAGGACTGCAAATCATTTATGGGGAATCTTGGAGAGACGCGACGCTTCGCAATCTTTTCTCCGCCGATTCGTCGAAGACCCAATTCTCCCCTTTTAAAAGGTTTAGGCCGTACGACGCCCGACGGTTCATTCTCTTGCTGCGCCCTCTCTCCTTCTTTTCCCTTGCCTTTTCGACTTCTTTTTCAAAGATGTGTTCTTCTTCCTCGCCGCCTTCATCGCAAGATTGGACGACCTCAACGACGACGAAAGAGAAGCTGCAGTCCATGGTGGAATATGGGATCCTCCCTGACTTGGTCTTGGTCTCTTGATTGGGCGTGGCGAGTCCGTCCCCACTCGCCACAAGAGGTAGTGGTCTTTGAATCTTTCTTCCAGCATGGGTTGGGCCTTCCCGCTTGCGCTTCCTTCGTGGCCTCCTCTTTTTCTATGAAATCGAATTGGTGAATCTGAATACCAACTCAATCCTGCAAATTTCCCATTTCGTTCATCTTTGTGAGGCCTTCCTAGGCATTTGCCCTCATTTTGATCTCTTCCGCCATTTTTACCTCCTGAAACCTTACCCCTCCAAGAGTGACCCCAAGGTCGTTGGGGGGCCAGATTCCAGCTTCGCAAAGGGCTGAAGAAAAATTACTTCGCAATTCCTTCGAAAACCTCCAATAAGGGTTGGCATCATGAGTGGTTCTACTGCGCCAACCCTGATCCTGCTCTTCCTTCCTTTGGCGGACGTAGTCCTAAGGCATCTCTTTCTTGGACATCCACCCCTAAATCTGCCGATATGGATCATGTTCATGACCTTCTGGCACTGATCGAAAAGCTGAAGGAGAGTGGTCTCACAGGGGTGGGTCTGGCCCTGCACTTCGTCGCTCGCCGGATTTAGCACCTGAAACAACGAGTTCACCTGGGATTCGCGTACGAGGGGAAAGACGACCCGACCCGGGAGCGGCCCGATGAGCTTTCTAGGGAGCAAATATTCGCTCGGGTCAGCGAATTCTTCATCCCGAGTGTCGACGTTCCCTCCGTAAGATGCCCGAAGTCTTTTACTGCTTCACACCCCCCTCCTGAGGTGAGCTAATTCAAGAGATTCTTATCTTCGTCTTGGGGTGTCTTTTAACTCTCAGTCTTTCTTCACAGGACCGCCTTGCCTTCTTTAGCGACGCGCCTCTTCTGGAGATGCCCACTCGCGTGGGTGGTTCCCCGAAGCGGCGAGCGAGCTCTCCCGCAGGAGACCCTGCCGCAAAAAAGGGAAAAAGGGCCGCGACCAAAGACCCCGTGAAGCCCCGACCACCGGCTGGCGGTCCCAAGATCCGGGACCCTTCGGCGCGAGCCCCGGCTTCTTCGGCTTCCTCTTCGCGTGAGTCGGTGTCTCTGCCAAGTCCACTGCCGAAGCACTCAAGCGATCGGAAGGAACCCTGGGCGCCGAGTGATTCTTTTGGGAGCAGCTCGGCTGCTCGGAAGAAACCTTCGATAAAAATGAAGAAGTCCTACAGGTTGGTTGTCCCGCCGATTTCTATTTGTCTTGCTCTGATGGCTTGCTAACAATTCTTCTCATAGGGACCCTTCGCTTGAATTTCCTGTTGGGACGCCGTCTACGGCCCCTGCGGTCGCTGAGCCCCCGGGAGGTTGCTCTCCGGTCGTGGGGACAACACTCGGGGATACCGAAATACCTTCCCGTCCTCCGGCGTCGTCTCCTACTCCTCTCGCTCCGGTGCCGGAACCTGCCGCTCAAGAGCTGATTTCCTGCCCGTCCCCTGAGGTCGAAGAGATTCGCCGAGTCCCGCCGGTCCCTGCTCGCCCCCGGCTCATAACGGAGGCTGCATGGATTGATGAAGAGGAGGGCTTGAAGCTCCTTGATGACCCGGAGGAGGAGGAGAAAGAGAGGAATGATTTCTATTCCCACGCTGCGGCTTGTGCACGTGCGGCCCGGGTAAGCACTTTTCCACAATTGCTGCATTCCTGACTCCGTCGTTCATCATGCGTTTATCTTTTGCCATGATAATTGCAGAAAATGGGGGAGCGCTTTGAGTGGAAATCCGAGTACTTCCAGAAGATGCTCCCTGAAATTCGGACGCACCAAGAATACTTGGCCGACTTGGAACGCGTCAAGGCCTATCTTGCGACCGAGCTGCGATCCCTCCGGTCCGAGGTCCAGGCGTCACGGGAGAAGCAAAATGCTTTGCACCAGGAGAAGCTGGACGTCATTGGCACCCTTCGAGGTGGTTATTCTAGGAACCCCTTCACGCTTCCACCAGATCATACGGCTTCTTGATCCTCCTCTTTTCATGTCAGCTCGAGATTCCGCCGTTGTGAGGCTTCAAGGGCAGCTCAAAGCTGCAGAAGACTCTAGAGCGAAGGCGGAGAAGGAGCTTGAAGGTGACTCCTACAACTCGGCATTACCCTGTCTTCGTTTGTCGCTTTTTCTAATGCCTTGTTCTACAGATTATAAGTTCAAGACGCAGGCGCAGTACGCCGTCTTCAACGAAAAGGTCGAAACCCTCGAGGCCTTTTGCACTGAGCTCCAGGATGCCTCCGAGTCGTTGCTGAGTTCACTTCATCCTGGGGGCGAGAGGCCACTCAGCAAGGACCAGGTCATCTCTCGATTGAGGGAAGCTCCCGGGGCGCTCAAGAATTTCTCGAAGGAAATGGTGTCCAATGGTGCCAGCCAGGCTTTGGCGATCACCAAGTCGCTTTATCCCCGAGTGGATCTTGAGGCCGTTAAGGAAGGCTTCGCCCGCAACGTAGATGAGGATCGAGCCGCCGAGCTCTGGGAGGAGGTCAAGGACACCTCTTCGTCTATTGTAGAGACTTTAGACCTGTAAATTTCAAATGCATAAAAGTGTTTTTTGCTCGACTCTTTTGGGTCGGCCTCTTTGTTTGGGTAATTTCGACATATCGTGCCCGAGTAGTCCAGCCCCCAGACTCTGTGGCATGGTCTATGATGCATGTCTCAGAGTCTTGAAATCGTAGGAATGAAGAACTCGGACGCATAGGTATCGAAGAAATTACTTAAGAAATAACTTTGAATATCGATTCTTTCATTTCCAAAGGAACAATTTAATTTACAAAGTTTAGGCGAAAAAGCGACGTAGCTGCTCTATGTTCCAAGTGTTGCCGACTGCCGTTCCGTCTTCTCGCTTGAGTTTGTAAGCCCCAGGGCGCGCCACCTCGTCGATGATGTAAGGGCCTTCCCAGCTTGGAGAGAGCTTATGCTCGCACTTCTGGTTCTTTTTGAGGACTAGATCTCCTTTGGAGAATGTGCAGCTCCTCACTCTGCGACCGTGATAGCACCTTAGGTCTTGGAGATACTTTGCCGACTGAATCATTGCGACGTCCCTAGCCTCTTCCAGTCGGTCAAGGTCTTCTAGCCGGCTTTCTTCCGAGGCAATCTCTTCATAACTTCGGACCCGCGGGGACCCGAATTCTAACTCGATAGGGAGGACTGCCTCAGAGCCATATACCAAGAAGAAAGGTGACTGCCCGATTGCTCTACTGGGGGATGTTCGCAGCCCCCAGAGTACCGACGACAATTCTTTCGTCCATCGAGTGGCATACGGCTTTAGCCGATCGAAGATTCTTGCCTTCAGGCCCTGTAATACCATGCCGTTGGCACGTTCGACTTGCCCATTACTTTGAAGTGCGAATGGCGATCGAAGTAAATCTTTATGCCAAGTTCCTCGCACCAGTCTTGAAATATCCCGCCTCTGAATTGAGTGCCGTTATCCGTGATGATTCGGTTGGGTACGCCGAATCTAACCACGATCTCGTGAAGGAATTCTTTGGCCTTTTCCGCCGTGATGGTGGCGACTGGCTTGGCCTCAATCCACTTGGTGAATTTGTCGACGGCTACGAAGAGATGAGTATAGCCTCCCTGAGCCTTCTTCAAAGGTCCCACCATGTCAGCTCCCATACCGCAAATGGCCACGTGATTGGGATGGTTTGTACTTCCTGTGCTGGCTTGTTTATTTGCCGTGCGAAGAACTGACATCATTCGCATGTCCGGACAACGTCCTCCGCATCTGTGACAACGGTCAACCGAAAAAACCCTTGGCGATAAGCCTTACCTACCAGGGTTGATGATGTCGCGTGATTCCCACAAATTCCCGAGTGGATTTCTTTAAGCAGATTTCTCCCTTCTTGTTCCGATATACACCGTCGCAGTATGCCAGAGGGGCTTTTTCGATAGAGCTCTTTTCTGATGACCACATAATTCTTGCTTTGGCGCATTATCCTTTCGACCTGTACACGATCCTCGGGTAGCTTGTCCTTCATCAGGTAATCCAAGTGCGAGTCGTCAATGCGGGATAATGACCAAGACCTCCGCTTCTTCGCTTTTCCCTGCTGGAGCATCCGCTTTTGGCCGGGTGCTAACCGTGGGCTTATGGATTTCCTCCACAAAAACTCCCACGGGTACTCTGGACCGGCAGGATCCCATCTTCGCCAGCTCGTCGGCTGCTTCATTGTCTCGCCGGAGCACGTGAACGAGCTCCAGGCCATCAAAGTTGCTTTCTAGTTTGCGTACCTCCTGGCAATAGGCCGCCATGTTGTCTTCGATACATGACCATTCCTTTTGCACTTGGTTGATCACGAGCATTGAGTCTCCGCGACGCGGTGTCGGTTCCGAGGGATATGTATCTGGTCCGTGAATGAGTGCCTCATACTCGGCGGCGTTGTTTGATGCGGGAAAAAATATTTGAAGGACATATCTCAACCTTTCTCCGCATGGCGATATGAGCACTATACTAGCCCCTGTGCCGCTGAGCATGAGGAAACCATCGAAGTACATTGTCCAATACTCGAGTTCCTTGGTAGTCATCGGGTTCTGAAGCTCTGTCCACTCGGCCGTAAAGTTGGCGAGCGCTTGAGATTTGACGGCAGTACGAGGCCTGAATAGGATATCGAAGGCCCCAAGCTCGACCGCCCACTTGGCAATTCTCCCAGTGGCCTCCTGGTTGTGGAGTATATCCCCAATCGGGAAGGAGTTGACCACCGAAATGGCATGCTCTTGGAAATATTGCCTAAGCTTGCGAGATGTAAGAAGTACGGCATATAACAATTTCTGCACTTGTGGATATCGTACCTTGGATTCACTCAGGACCTCACTAACAAAGTAGACTGAATGTTGGATCTTGTGCACGTGAGCCGGCTCCTCCCTCTCTACGATGATTGCAGCGCTGACTACATAAGTCGTTGCCGCGATGTAGAGTAACAGAGGTTCTTCCGGCATTGGTGAGACCAAAACCGGGGGTGTCGTTAAGAAAGTCTTTAGATCTTCAAATGCTTGCTGTGCCTCCGGCGTCCACTGGAACTTGTCTTGCTTTTTGAGGAGTTTGAAAAATGGCATTCCTCGCATTCCCAGTCGAGAGATGAACCTGCTGAGCGCGGCCATGCACCCCATAAGTTTCTGGACGTCCTTTTGGCAAGTTGGCGGTTTCATGTTTGATATGGCGTTGACTTTCTCTGGGTTGGCTTCGATTCTTCACTGAGATACAATAAACCCAAGCAGTTTTTCCGAAGATACTCCGAAAACACACTTCTCGGGATTTAACTTCATGCTGAAGGTCCTCAGACTCTCAAATGTCTCGGTTAGGTCGGTGATAAGATCCTTTCATTCCCGAGTCTTCACCACGACGTCGTCCACGTATGCCTCCATGTTGCGCCCGAGCTGGGCGTGAAAACACCGCTGTATCGCGCGTTGATAAGTCGCACCAGCATTTTTCAGGCCGAATGCCAATTTTGGTGTAGCAGAAGGCTCCAAAAGGCGTGATGAACGAGGTCTTGATATGATCTTCCACCTCTAGGCGAATCTGATGGTAGCCTGAAGAGGCATCGAGAAAGCTCAAAATTTCGCACCCGGCGGTCGAGTCGACCACCTGATCGATTCGGGGTAGCCCAAAGGGATCCTTTGGACATGCCTTGTTAAGATCAGTATAATCCACGCACATGGGCCATGTTTTATTTTTCTTTTGAACCAATACAGGATTCGCTAACCAATCAGGGTGATACACCTCTTTGATAAAACCTGCAGCTAAAAGCTTGGTGATCTCCTGCTTGATGGCGTTCCGGCGATCTGGAGCGAACCGCTGAAGCCTTTGTTTGATCGGTTTCGCCTTCTCGTCTACGTGGAGAGAGTGCTCGATCACCTCCCTTGGTACACCTGGCATATCGGATGGCTTCCAGGCGAAGATGTCCTTGTTGGCTTGGAGGAAGGTGACGAGCGCGCTTTTCTATTTGTCTTCGAGCCTTGTCCCGATCAAAGTCGTTTTAGACGTGTCAGACGGGTCAAGAATGATTCTTTTGGTTCCTTCGCCTGGCTTGATTCCTGAGGTGGCCTGCTTTTCGCTGGAACGTCTCCTTCATCTTGCAACGTGGCAGCCTCGATTTGGATACTTTTCGCCTCGGCGCACGCTTCCCGCAACTCAGTGAGTTCATGATTTTCTCGATCGCATTGCGAGGATTGCTTGATGTCTCCACAGACCGTGATGACTCCTCAAGGACCCGGCATCTTCATTATTGAGTAAGTGTAGTGCGGCACGGCCACGAATCTGGCTAGGCCGGGCCTTCCCAAGATAGCATGGTATGCCGTTTCGAAATTGGCTACCTCGAAATTGATATATTCGGTCCAAAAATTATCCTTGGTGCCAAATGTAACAGGCAAAGAAATCTGCCCGAGTGGGAACGAGGATGCCTCGGGGATCACTCCATGGAACGCCTGGGCGCTCGGCCTTAGCTCGGAGCGGGGAATGCTCATGTCGTCGAAAGTCCTGGCGAATAGGACGTTGAGTCCACTTCCGCCATCGATCAGAACCCTCTTGAGCTTCACAGCTGCGCTGGCCCAGGTCAAGCACCAGAGGAAACTTACCCAGATGTGGGACCCGGTTGGGGTGATCCCCACGATCAAAGGTGATCGGGACCTCGGACCACTTCAAATAATGGGGGGTTGCCGGTTCCACTGCATTGATTTCCCGAGCGACAAACTTTTGCTTCCGCTTGGACTCGTATTCGGTTGAGCCCCTGTAGATATAGTTCAGCTCCTGCTCAGGTTCTTGGAAATCTTCTTCGTCTGGGAGGTCCTTCTTCTTTGCTAGAGCAGCTTTGCCCTTGGCTGGAGCCGGTTGTCGGTGACTTTGCACATAAGCGCTTTAAAGTGAAGCGATCTTTGGCGTGCTTTCCTTAGGGTGGAAAGGACAGATTGCTTCCATGACCAGTCTTTGTAGTCGGTGCCTCCTCCGAACAGCTAAGGTCGGTTGTGCTCGGCTACCGCAACTAGCTCTTCGCCCTTCCGCTTCCTGTCCTTGTGTTTTGAGGACTCGGGCTTGTCGCCTTTGTTCTTCTGCGGCGGGCCATCTTCTTGACATTCGGCCAGGGCATCTGAGGCTGTGGCGTAGCGGTCGGCCAACGCGAACATTTCCTTCACGGAGGTCGGGGGCTTCAAGGACATCTTTTTGATTAAATCAAGATCACTTACTCCTTTCTGGAAGGCCGCCACCACCACCGCCTCGGATACGTCCCTGACGGTGTCCTTCTTCTGCATGAAACACCGGATGAAATCTCTGGCGTCGTCCTTCTTACAGTGCGGTTAGTACAGGTCCCATGGAGTGCGGGCTTTTCGTAGGTGCCACGGAAGTTGGAAATAAAGCGATCGCGAGAGATCACTCCGAGAGTCTACGAGTTTGCGGGGAGGCCCGTGAGCCATGATTGAGTCGAGGTGGTGGGATTGACCGCGATAATTCGCCATGATGATGCGTTCCCTCGGCGGCTTTAGCGCGGCGTAAACTGCGACCAAGCTTAGGTCCGCTCCGTCGAATTTTACGATTCCCTTGGGATTGAATCCTTCGGGCCATATCACTCGGCGCAGTCGGGGAGTAAACGCCCGGATCCCGTCAATAGATCTCTCATCATGATGAGGGGGAGTCCGTCGTGGCGAGCCTCTAGCTCGGCGATGGTCATCAACACGTCGGGGTGGGGTACGGCGTGGCGAGTCCAAGACTCGGCGTTCGTCGTCGCTCCCACCTCGGCGGCGGTGGTCGTCGCGGTTATCATATCTTTGATCGCTTCGTCGATCGCGGCCGGTGCCGAAACGCTCGTAGTCGTCGCGACGTCTGTGCCTTTCTTCCTCGTCCCGCTCCTGTCGCCTGGCTGTGATAATCTAGCGGAGGTCGTGGTTGAGAATCCGACGAGCGTCCCCGGCTGGTGGTGTGTGCCGCCGACTGCCGGTATTCCGACTGGTTGCGGTTCGGCTGCTGGCGACTTGGGTTGCCGCATGGGAGTGCGAGTGTGCTTCTCCCATCGGCTTTTCCTGGTTCTCTTTGGATTCTTTGCCGCGTCACCATGGCCTTAATCTGGGCCTGTCGGAGACTCTTGGGCTATCCGCTGCGATCATTGGGTCTAGCGTATCGAGGAGCGTCTTGGAGGCAACGACGTTTTGCATCGGCGTGCGAAAGACAGATTGATCTCCCAACCTGGACTGCAGGATATCTTCGCGAACATTGCGGCCGCGCGATCGAAGAGACCGCGCTGGAACATCCTTACCCCTACGCCGACGATCTTCCTTCGCAGCTTCTTGGTCTTCTTGATGGAGATCAGTCTTCAGCTCCTCAATCGCGAAGACGCCGCGAAAATCGCAGCAGTTCCTTACAATGCCGACTGGTTTTCTGGGTGAGTCAGAGCGGCATACTTGAGATGGGTTGGCTCGATCTTCACGGATCGGATCGGTTTTGGACCCGAGCGGACAAGCACTCCGTGCGTATCTGCGATGAAGTCGAGTTTCGAGCGGAAGGCTGGCCGAGAGCGAGGTGGCGATGAATCCGCCGATTGCTGCCATCAGTGCGTGGGAAAAGATTATAGCGCTTCCCTACACGCACAACTGCGCCGACTTTTGTAGTCGGCAATAAATTTATGGGGTAGGCGCTAGATCTCAAACTCGAAGGTCACACAAGACAAGGGGTTTAGGCAGTTCGGGCCCTCGGTGATGGAGGTAATACCCAAATCTGTGTGTTGGAATTATCTTGATCTCTTGGATGCAGGGTTGCTCAAGCGCAATATGCTCTGGCGATATGAGGTGTGCTATGCTCTATGGCTTGATTGCTCTAGGCTTGGATCATCAGGTGCCTATGTTGTTGCCCGCCTCTCCCTTATATAGCGGGGTGGGGCGACTACGAGTCTGATCGGTTTGAAGATTTCGATCAGTTACAAGATTCTAGTCGGTTAATAGGATAGAGTTACATCTTTATCTACCCTATTAACGACTCGGATTACAACCGTATCTATCATATCTAAATATATGCTGAACTTCCTTTAGAATGTACCCCCTTGCGCACGGCAGTGGGGCCTGACGTAGGGAATATCTTCTGGTCCTATCTCTCGGACGTCTTTGGGGCTGATCGCGAGGGTACCTGGAGTCTTATATTCCACAGATGGGCACACTACAAGACTTTTGCTTCTTCCGCTACATTTCACTCTGTTTTGTAAGACCTTATTGTATAAATTAAAATTATCACATGTAATAAAGAGTATGGATCTGATATCAATTGTTGTAAACATGCGTGATAGCCACTGATCATGGAACTAGTACTGTATGCACATAGATTCTCATTTTAGCATTTTATGCCAAAAATGAGGGTCGTTTCATGTACATCCGCCAACACCTGCGCCCACTGATGAGAATGATGCAATATGCGTGCCGCCCAACTCGCACCACCAATGAAGCCCTTGCATGTGTGTCTGTATAAAAAGATTCGCAATAGTGAAGCAATTGAATGTGATGTAAAAGAGAACTAACGCGTGCACGCTCGGTGGGACGACGTCACCAGTGGGGACGAGGAACGCCTGCAGGAGACCAAAATACCTTATGACACTATGGACGGCATAGGTCTCCACGTATACGTCGAACACCAGGTCACGCACTTTGTTAATCAATATTCATGTTGTTATTCAAAAAACGTTCTCATAGTTCATGAATATTTATGGAAATATAATCATCTCTATGATTGCCTCTAGGGCATATTTCCAACACAAGATGAGCCTAGATGACTTCTCACATGTCATAGCAAGCTAGAACACAAGACAAAAACACTAAAAAACCGATCTTCCAAGAATAATCCCCTAGAGAGGAAAACATCGGTTTCTTGCAAGCAAGAACACGAGAGTTGCCTTGATGATTGGGATATGACCTGAAGAAGACTCATCCATCAATCATTCATCCTTGACACAAGAAGCACAAGCAAGTAGGAGGGGAGGCAAATCTAACTTGCATGAAGGTAAATTGCAAGAATGTAAATTGCGGAATTTAAAGAGTAAATGCGTAAAATAAATTCAGAGATGAGTAAATGAAGATTTTATTTTTGAAAGGTTGGCTTACAAAGCCTCACAACAAAGTGGGCCAAGCTCAAAGGAGCACAAAAACCTCAAACCTTCAAAGAAGGGAAGGCCACCCCTACCTCTCTATTTATACTACTCTTGAGTCATCCTCCACCCTTGGATGAGTTCCTTCAACCCTAAGGAATACCATTAAAGGCTAGGATCGACTCACTCACTCATACATGGGCTAACCCGAAACCCACAATCATAACGGGTTTTGCACGTTACTCAAAGCATACTAACTAAACCCGCCACTCTATCTTCTAGATCGTGATCCAACGGCCCTCCTTGATCCGAGCAGCTCCTAGCTAGCATCTCATCCATTCCTTGTCTTCTAAGTTCGCAGTGACTCCGTCTCCGATCATCCTCTTCGATCGTCTTGACCTTCAGCGCACCTTGCCTAGTCCCGGTCATCCTCCGCCTCACCATGATCTAGCACCGTCATCCTACAACCGTCAAAAATAAGGAAAACCCATCACATAGCAATGTTCAACAAAGATATGCAATAATTATCCAATTCCAAAAATTAAATCTCACATCGCTCATTAAGTCGGCACTACCGCCCCTTGTGGCCGGTAGTGCCGCTTGCACTCAAACCCTAGCGAGGACCTCTCTGGAAAAATACTAGTGCCCCCCTGGGCCGGTAGTGTCACTCGAGCGGCACTACCGCTCCACAGGCCTGTAGTGCCGCTCCTAACTTGACAGCGCTCAAATTGCTTCAATTTGAAATCAAATTCAAATCAAACTCAAACCAGAGCAAACCTAGCTCAAATACAGTCAAATACTCATCACCAACAGGGATAACATCCACATGGTCTTTCAGCTTTAATTGTCAAAACCTTAGTTTATCGCTTCGGCATCTATTATCATTTAGGTTTTGACATAAGAGTACTTATGCGATATTTTAATTAATCGTAGAAGAAATTTTTTATAGCTGCCTATTCATCCCCCTCTAGTCGGTATCCTCGATCTTACAATGTGAGACATGGTAAAATCCCAAGCGTTAGCACCGACTTGATACGACGGCATAGATGCGCTAGGGTTTCATTCCAAACCCTAAACCTTTAACGATTCGATCAAAAGATCAACGATCACGATTACCAGACCAATACGGACCGGGCCACGCAGCGAATTGGGCTGGTCTACAGGGTTTTCGCCCAATACTGTAGCTA
This sequence comes from Otatea glauca, assembly GCA_036346275.1. Classification (NCBI taxonomy): domain Eukaryota; kingdom Viridiplantae; phylum Streptophyta; class Magnoliopsida; order Poales; family Poaceae; genus Otatea; species Otatea glauca. The sequence goes on along the minus strand of CM070715.1, from coordinate 36,600,293 downwards.
GGACTTTTCTAGGGATTTTTGAATTAAAATAATTCTGAAATTAGATTAATTTGGTTAAGGCAAATAAAATATCAGAAAAATTCTCAAAAATACTCTAAGACATTTGGAACTCAAATGAAATATTTTTAGCCGAACTTTATTTTCAATTTCTCAATAATTAAATAGTTTTCACAAAAGGCCAATATACTTAACATTAAATAAATTCAAATAAAATCCAGAAAAATCCAATAAATTCAGAAAATTTACAAAATGCATATTAAATTCAAATAAAGCCAAAAATTGGGATTTTATATTGTATAAATCATCTAGGAGTATTTCACATTAGGATCATTCATGCGGGTGAACGCCCTAGCATGGCGATGCACAAAGTACTTCGTGATGCCACGAAGAATACCCTCCACTAAAGCAACCAGTGGAAGGGGTCTCAGACTCTGTATGACCTAATTATAAACCTCACCCAGGTTTGTCGTCATGACTCCATACCTAGCACTATCGGTGTTATAAAGTAGAGCCCATTTTTCCCTAGGCTCATGCTCTATCCATTCGGAGAAGTATTTAATGGCCCTTCTGTTCCTCCGAATCAGGTGCGGAGAGTACATGGGTAACTCTTTGAGCGCTACTGGGGCCTCTCCTGTTCCAAGCATTGCCCTTTTCGCTGCCTCCACTGTATGCCTTGATGTCAGCTCGTCCAACTTTGTCCACAGTGCATCAAACTTTCTTTACTGGTTCTGGTCGCACAACCTCTTGAAAAGCTTTGTAAGCTCCTTGTACTTGAACTATTTATAGAAGTTGGCACCCATGTGCCGTTTGCACCACCTACTTTGCAAATTAGGCCATGGATGTGTCTCATCTGCACCTTACTGCAACTGCACGATCGCCTTCAAAAGCCCGGGATGCCGATCATGTATGACATACACTCCAGGCCGCTGATCCACGACTTTGACTTTTATGTTCCTTAGAAACCAGAGCCAGCTATCTGTATTCTCACCCTCAAAATGCGAGTGCTATGGGAAGAACCTGATTGTTGCCATCTACTCCTATGGCAGTCAATATCTGGCATTTGTACTTCACAGTCAGAAATATCCAATCCACGCATAACAACGGACGACAATGTCTGAATATGTTGATACATACACCAAAATCAAAGAATGCCCGCTTGAGTATCGTCTTCCCAGGGAAGCGCTATGAAGGCTACTCACAAATATCGACATAAGTTCCAGCATTCCTTTACTTGATCACCTCAAGCATTCCTGGCAAGTTCTGATAGGAGTTTTCGTACGTACCAAACCTTGCTTTTAATGCCTTCTGCTTTGCTCTCTATGCCTTGGCATGGCTTATGGTGTAGTGAAACCTCTGCTCTATTGCAAGTATGATGGCACGTGGCTCTAAATCCAGGTTGCCCACAATCTTCCCTTACATTACATTCACAACAAAGCCTGAAGATATGTTTCTATGTGATTGCGCAGACTCCGTCAGCATGCATGTGTGTGGGATGACTATAGAACATTTCCACATGGTGTCCCACTTAGGCTGGTACGCATGGACACACCATGGGCAACTCTTTATCTGGCATCTGACATCATACACCCGCTGATCTGACTTCGCAACCTTAAAGGTTCTAGGTAGCGATACTGCCTATGCTATCACTGCTTTCTGAACCTCACACTTATTCTTGTAAATCGTACCTTTCCTCACCTCATTCCGATCGTACTCCCATGTGAAGTACTCGCCCTCGTTGACTACTAGCCTATTGAACTAGCACTCGTCCGACTCCACAGGGAAAGGCACTTCATTGTCTTCATCATTACATAAAGCCTCATAGTCATGTCTCTCTGCCTCCACTTGCACCAACAATTCTATATGTTCTCCCTCGTCTACCACACCCATTGGTTCCTGTACCTCTAGCATTGGAACATCAACTTCCTCGCCTTGCACTCCCTCCTGACCCGAACTAACATCCTGCCTCACTAAGCATTCTCCAGTTCGGCTGCTCTCCCTAACTTCTTTCGGTTCATCACCAACAACCTCCTCCTACGTCGCATGGCCAGCATGGACTTTCTGAAATGCTCGCGCTAACAACACTAATGGTCATCATTTCTCATTCGCCATTCTTACATACAAGCTCCACGACTTCAGCCCTTTTAGTTCCACTAACTCCCAGTACGTGCAATCCTATCTCCAACACCCTCACTACTATAGAAAAGGTCATCACAGACGGTTTTTTGAACCGTCTGTAACCATGTGTCAGTGATATTACGGCACATCACAGACAGTTTATGAACCATCTGTAATAGAACATATCACAGACGGTTTCAAACTAAAACTGTCTGTGATATGCAAACATCACAGACGGTTAAAAACCGTCTGTGAAAACAAACTATCACATGCGGTTTTTACTATGAACCGCCTGTGATGTTACTTTTGGAAACAATAAAAATATCATCACGTACAGATGATATTTCTGTGATCCAGCTGCTCTGTGCTAATTCAGGAATAATAGAAGAGCTACTAGATGTGAGATATCCCATGACCCTGCTCTGAAGAACTTGAAAATGCAAAATCGACAAAAAAAACTTCGGAAGCCGTTTTGAGGCCCTAAACGACGTTTTTCGCAAGCGACGTTTTTTCAAAGCCTCGCGTAGAACTTCTAATGTAGCCCCTGACTTGGCTTTCCAACGAGCGTAAGAACGTCGCGGTCGGAGCTCGTATGCAAAAGTTATGGCCGTTTTTTCGAAAGGTGCACAGATCGCAAACGAAAACACCACAGCATCAAGAGTGAAAAAGAGAAGAGAAGAGGGAAAGGAAGAGGAAGAGGAGAGGATGAGCTCTGATATTTTAATTGAACGATTTGAACACCACACTTACCTAACATATGAACGACGGTATGCTCTAGTTGCTACTGGAGTAGAGGAAGAGGAGAGGAGTGGAAATGAGATGAGAAGAGGAAGTGGAGAAGAAAATAGGTATATGAGAGGAGTGGAAGAGAAGTGAGAAGAGAGAAGAGGAGAGCAGAGCAGGAGAAGTGAGAAGAAAGCAGCACGAGAAGAGCCGCGGGCTGGTATTTTAAAGGAAGTTGAAAACGAGATGAGCCGAAAGTTCAAATTTGGTGAGAGTGGGAAAGTTGAAATATTATCACAGACGATCTGTCTGAATAAACCGTCTGTGATGTAGTTTATCATAGACGGTTATTATAACGAACCGCTTGTGATAAGTCGTTGATAGTTTATTCATCAGAACCGGCAGTGATGTAACATTCCAAAAATTGGATTTTAGAATGTTTGAATTTCAAAATTCACCATTTGCAATTTCTTTCAATTAATTTCAGCTTAATATGAATTTTCTATTTATAAAAGGATTTAATTTGATTAATCTATTCATCAAACAAAAGATTTTCAGTTTTAGTTGGGTTCATTATGCTGCAAGGAATTTTTTTGTATTTTTGGAGATTTTATGAATTTATTTGATATTTATTTGAATTTATTTGCTTTTATTTGAATTTCTGGAATTTCTTAAATTCGGAAAATGAATTTTTATTCCGGTTTCCTTTTCGGGCCGAATCATTTTTTTTTCCCGGCCCGTTTCCCCGGCCCATCACCCTTCGCTCGGCGCTCGCTTTTCCTCCGGCCAGCCCCGCCCGCAGCCGCCGATCGCGCGCCACGTGGGCGACCAGATCTTGCCACGTCGCCCGCCGCGCCGCCGAAAATCCTAACCCTAATCAAGTCGCCGGCGCTCGCGCCGTTCGACGTCCGTCGCCCCGCCCCGAGGCTATTTAAAGCCCCGAGGGCCCCATCCAGAGGTTCCCCGCTCCGCTCCGCCGCTTTTTCCCCAAGCCTCGCCGCCCGAGTCGCCACCGTCGCGGAGATCTCGCTCGCCGAAGTTCTGCCGCCGCCCGAGCGCTTCTCCGCCGCTTTTCTTCCTCGCCGGTGAGCCTCCGCCTCCTCTATTGGTCTCGCCGAGGTCCCCGCGTCTCCCTCTCTCCTTTGCCCTGCGCCCCGCCCCGATCCGTCGCGGTTTTGCGCGAAGCCGAAGCCTTCTTCCGCGCCTTCGGTGCGCCCGTGTCGCCGCCTCTGCGCCGCTCCGTCCCCACGCCGTCGAGCCTTCTTTGGCGTCGCGTCGGCGCCGCGACGCCACGCGTCGCCGCTCTGCGCCACCTCTGCGCCTGCGTCGGCCACGCGTCGCCTGCGTCTCTGCGCCGCATCGCGCCGCCTCGGCTCCGCGCGCCGTCGCGTCACCCGTCCGCATGGCGGCCGCGTCGTGCCGCGTCGGCCGCCACGTCAACGCCATGTCGGCCGCTTCTGCGCGTCATCTTGAGCCGTCTCGGTGCACCGGTTCACCGTGGATCGAGTCTCGACTCGTGGGTCCCACGTGTCGGCGATATTTCTTTTTCTTTTACGATTTTCGAAAACCCGAAATTCCACCAATCACGTCTCGCCACGTGTCGGCCTCTCTGCTTTTTCGATTTTTACGATCCGAGAATCTTCCAGAGCCTGCTTTTCCTTCGTTCGAGCTCGATTCGGTGATTCAAATTTCTAAATTCATCTAAATTCAAGATCTATCTTCCAAGACTATTATTTTCAATTTTTGAATTTTATTTGAATTTGTTTTATTTATTTGCTCGTTTGCGTGTAGGCAGCCTTGATCGAATCGGTCGAATCAACAATCAGAGGTAGAACCAGGAAGAGGCAGCGAAGGCAAGTCTTCCTTGAACATATTGATCCCAAAATTTACAAAATGCCTATATTGTTTTAAATTATGCATGCTTACTTTATGCAATGTACTTTAAACATAGTTTTAGAGTATAGTTAAATTCCAGTTTGTTATACCCTCATTGGTATTGATCATGTCGAACCTTTGACACCCTAGATGTTATATACTAGCTATTTTATTTGTGGATAACCAGTAGATTAGCATGGAACGGTAGAATTGCTTAGTCCAGCTTAAGCGTTTCGGTATTGTGCCATTATGGGAATCATTTCAAATATTGTTCAAACTTATTTGTGAAAGTGCGGCAATTGGTGTTGCTGCTGTGATTTAAATGAAATAAAGTGGAAATGGTTTAGACTGGGGCGGATGGATGTTGGGCGGGTGCAGAAAGCACGAGACCTTGGTATGTGAATGTTCTGCCCTAGTCAATTAAGGACCGGCGTGTGTTACCATGGACCGAGCACTCACCGTACAACCACAAGTCTATATGGGTACGACTGGCTAAATAATTTGTGCGTCTCATTATTAGCTTCGCCGGTTGGTGAGTGCGGATGTTGGCAAGCGCAAGAGGGGCTTCAGATCTTTGGCGGCTAGAACCCTAACAATGTGAAACCTTAGCGGGCGAGGTTAATAGTGGGGTTGTGCATTGTAAAGGCTTTGTCATGATCTCTCTGCCGACACACCAAAGGAAGTGTGTTAAGTGCATGGCAACAAGAGTCGATCATGTCTTGTGGGTAAAGTGTACACACTCTGCAGAGTTAAAACTACTTAAGTAGCCGTGCCCACGGTCAAGGGCAGGCGAGGTACGCTTGCACATTGTAGATTTTATGGTTTTGTTTTAAAGGAAAATGGTGGTTTGGGAATCCGTGAGCAGATTGAACTCTCGGGTTATGGTTTGGCGGATGGAGCCAGTCAGGTAGATGGAACCTGCTTTAATTGTCATATCAAATTCAATTACTATTCAATTACATTTTGTTCAAATGATGCTTTATGAAATTACTATTGGTATTTACTGTTAAACTTTGCTTTATGCTAAAAGAGCCATATTATGCCTTCCATTGTTTAGCCTAGCATATAGTTATCATGCATTATGTTTCCAAGACTTGCGGAGTACATTTTGTGCTCACCTTTGCAACATCCCCAACCTTCCACAGAAGAGTTCGCAGAAGCGGAAGGTGACTACGATTTCTACGCTTGTGGTTATGATGAAGGCGATCCGGAATGCTAGGACGCGAACCCCAGTCGATTGCCTGTTGGGCAAATGGATGGGCTTACTTACTTTGCTTTTGTTATTTCGTTTCCGCTGTTTCTTATTGAACTCTAGCTATGATGCTTCTTATTTTAATAATTGGCCATAAGGCTAATAATCTTTTGCTTAATTAATATTATTTGCTTCGTGATATGGATGTGTTGTCATCACTTTTTTCCACTGTGTGTGCTAGCTTTTCCTGGACTAGCACAGGTTATACACAGAGGGTTCGGATTTGGAAATCCGGTCCTGACAAGTGATAACAGCCGCTATGAGAGGCAGTTCATACCAAGAACCGTCTGTGATATGCAAACATCACAGACGGTTTTTATCAAGAACCGTCTGTGATGTATCACAGATGGTTCATACCAAGAACCGTCTGTGATGTATCACAGACGGTTTAAAGTGTTTTAATAAATAGAGCCGATCTCAATAAAGAAACCATCTGTGATAATATTATCTCTGACGGTTAAGTTAGAACTGTCTGTGATAAGGAGTCTTGGATAGCCTCTTTTGTAGTAGTGCCTACTTCGTGCAACTTGAGATCATGCATTCGTGGTCCAACGAGAACATGTGGTACAACCATCTGGTAACCGTGCCCCATAAATATTCCCCTACACGTGTCAGGCTAGCCACGACACTTGCAAAATTACTTAGTTTCACCCCTTGTGCACCCATGTGTAGAACCCCTTCTCCATAGTATATTTTAAATTGCACTCATTCATCCATACCTGTCAAGCATTTCAGAAAATTCTTAATACGTGCACAACGTAACGCTATCACCTTTTAAATTCTCAACCTACCCATACTGTTACACCTATGTACCACGGCGACGTACTCTACACTACTTGAAACAACTGCTACAGGCATACATAAATTTATTTTTTCAACTACATACTATCCCGCATACTTTTTATAATTTTATATATCCATAACTATTGCTACTCTATACACCTAATTACTCACAAACCTAATTAACCTGGTCGCTAAGTCATGTATATAAAAATACTATTGCTACTCTACACAGCTAATTACATACACACCTAATTAATCTAGTCGGCAAGTCGTGTATCTAAAAAACTATTGGTATTCTATACAGCTAATTACTTACAAACCTAATTAATTTGGTCGGCAAGTCGTGTATCTAAAAACTATTGCTACTCTATACAGCTAATTACTTACAAACCTAATTAATCTTGTAGTTAAGTCATGTATGTAAAAAACACTATTGATACTCTACACAGCTAATTACGTACACACCCAATTAATCTGGTTGGCAAGTTTTGTATCTAAAAAACTATTGGCATTCTACACAGCTAATTACTTATAAATCTAATTAATCTGGTCACTAAGTCCTGTATCTAAATAACCATTGTTACTCTACACAGGTAACTAATTATAACCTAATTAATCTGGTAACTAAGTCGTTTATCTATATAGTCATTGCTACTCTAGATAGCTAATTAATTATAACCTAATTAATCTGGTCACTAAATCGTATTTTTAAATTTTAATTCAAATAAACAAAAAGAAATTATCTACAAAACCGTGACGACTTTCTTCCTCCTCCCCTCTTCTTCTTCCTCTTCTTCCTTCCCCTCCTTGTCCTCTCCCTCTTCTTCCCCTCCTTCTCTCCCTCTTCTTCTTCCTCTTCTTCCCCTCTTTTTCTTTCTCTTCCCTTCTCTTTCTTTCTGTTCGCTCAATGTCTTCGTTCGGTGGAAATGAGGTGTTCTGGCCGGCCGTGCCGCTATATTGCTATCTGTCGCCATTTAGAATGGCGACAGAGAGCCCGTCCGTTTGACGACAGGCCTCTGTCGTCGTTTGAAATGGGGAGAGAGAGCCTGTCGGTATTTCAAACGGCGACAGACTCTCTGTCGCCATTTCAAATGACAACAGAGAGGTAGATCTGTCATTTTTAAATCGGCATATTATTTCTGTAATTTTTTATTTTTAAAATATTATTTTTTTTAAAAGCCTCGATTTTGGACGACTTGGCTCCTAGTCGAAGGATGAAGATTTGGATTTTTTCTGGTTCTTTAGTTTTTTGTTTAAATTTAGTCTCTACTTAAATAAAACTACAAATTCGATCTCTTCTCCACTGTAATAGACACCTATCATGCTCTATACCACGGCAGGTCACGAAGTATCATCTCTCAATACTTTTGCAATCGAGAAGGGGGCTAGATATGCAATATCGATAGGATAAAAGTCAAACTTGCAAAAATAAAATTAGACCAACGTAGCAAAAAAGCTAAAAATTCGCTAGAGGATATCTTTTGAAATTTGAGCATGCAAATTATGCAATCGATGGAAGTCATATGTTAAACAATTGTAGTTATGACCTGGAGGAATCCACAAACAATTGTGCCAACCTCCACTGTTGTTGTATATAACCTTCTCCTAAATCCTCTAAAGTTCCTGCCTTGTGGTTGCTTTTAGCCGTGGAGCGAACCGGTTCGAGCCGAGCCGGCCGAAAAAGTTTACATCCGGATCCTTTTTCAAAAAAAATTACATATAGATCCTTTTTTCGGAAAAAAATTACAATTAGGTCCTTTTTCGAAAAAAGAATACATATTACGTCTAGGTCCTTTATGCGTTTTTAAGGCTTGCGCTCGGGTCCTTTTACCAAAAAAAAGGAATTACGATTAGGTCCTTTTCGGGACAAAAAAAACCTTTCGGGTCCCTTTTTTTAAAAAAAGAAATATACATCACATTTAGGTCCTTCTTGCGTTTTTACGATTAGGTCCTTTTCAGGACAAAAAAAATCGGGTTCCTTTTTTTAAAAAAAAAATATACATCGCATTTAGGTCCTTGTTGTGTTTTTCTAGCATTACGTTTAAGCCCTTTTGCGGAAAACACAAAATCCTTTTTATATCCTTTTCGCCCGTTTTCTCAATTTACTCGCGTGGAGAGCAGTGCCCGCTGCGTAGAATGCCGCGTATAGGTTTCTAGTAGTATCTATGTTCTAAAAAAAGGACTTCCCCCCGAAAAACAAAGTACTTCATTGCTATCTTAATTTCCAGTTTGTTCTATTTCCTCTCCAAATACGCAGTCTAGCCGGACCAACATCAACATGGTCAACCATTGACGAGCGCACACCAAATAATGACGCGCGACAATGGATTTGCCGCAAGTACCAGCCGGACAACACCCCCCACCCCCAACTCGAAACGGCAGAGATCGGAGAGTTTTTGGATTACTTGGACTTCTCGTAAAGTGACCAGGCGCAGGAAAAGTGATCGGAGCTGGCAGTGGCTTGCTTGGCTTGACTCTCTGCAATCTGGGGCCCACACGGCAGTAGCAGAAGCATGAGCCTGGCTTGCACTTCAAGCTGGTCAGGCTAAATAGTCTCAGTAAATGAGGGATCAAATCAACTTGAAAAATTGCCAAACTTTTTTGACTGAGGTCCAGGAATAAGGATCATTATCCAGTAAACTTTTTTTCTTACGCTCTCTGTGCCTGCCCCACTGAATTCCAGCGGACTGGAACCGTTGGATTCGGTACGCTGGTTCAGTGCGCTGGAAACCAAATAAAAAAATTAAACCGCAGATCTGATCCACTGAAAATCGTATAAAAAAATTCCCGCGGTCCCCGTCCTCTCGATTTTAATGTTTAGAGGCCATTTTTGCTATTTCGTCGGATCAACGGCAAATCGCGAAAAAAAATAAAACGCGGCGGGCTAGAACAGTAAAAAATTCTTCATCGAGCAGCGGCAGGTGCAGCCCTACCACCTACCGCGGTGTGAGACCGCTGTAGGTCCTGCTTCCGAACCCGACCTCTTGCCGAGCATGTAGAATGCGGAATGCGATGGTTATCTGCCGCAGTTGACTCGCCCTACCACCGCGATGCACTATGCTGCTGTGGCATCAATGAGATGCTATGGTATAGAAGCATATTGTTTGCACTAGAATTTGACAAGGCATGATCAAATTATTAGGCTAAGAATAAGGGAATATTTTAACCAATATTAGATAAAAGAAGAAAAATTAAAGATGGAATTATGATCGGAAAAGATAAAGGCCGATACGGATCATGATAGACAATATGTCGAAGATGGATACGATCGGCCAATGTGGTATAAAAGATAGCTGAGAACAAGCGAGAAGAATAACACAATCAAACAAAACAACTCGCATTACCTTTTATTTACTTTTCTGTCAACTTGGAGTAGTCTTGTAATTTAGATTCTCTCTTGTAATCCGATTTTGATCAATAAAGTTGCGCATCGCCGATTGTTGATCTCCATCGATTATGCTAATCAGGTTTGATTTTCTTCGATCTTGTTGCGCATCATCTTTTTGAAAAGATCTACCACTTACCATCTGATCGGCGCTAATTGGCTAAATTAAACTTACCGTTAACTTAGATTTAATCGGTTTTTTGGCTGTTTAGATCTTTGGCGATTATTACACTATATCGGCTTTGAGCATATTCTTTCATCTACCTTACCGATTGCAGGGTCAAATCAGTTGGCACGCTCTGAGCCCGGCATTCATCGTGTGTTGTAACCAATAAATTCTTCATCATATTTTTTGGTGCCAACAAATATACAGCAGGTTCGCTAAAGCGATGGATCCATCCTATCTACCGTGATACACTATGCTGCTACGATGTTAGCGATGTGTTGAAAGCACATCAGTGATACATATCATCTGTCATTGTTTTTATAATAAGAAAAAGGGTTAAAAATACAATTTTGTTTGTTCGAGACCTAAATATAAAGGATATGCGGAGAGATCAATCAAGCCAAAGCTTTATAGATCTGAATCTGATCCTCATCCGCCACAAAATTTGCGCCGCGACAGACGCCGGTGGCCGGTCTGGTCCGGTGGGGCATACAGGCAGCAACAGGGAGTCGTACATGCACACAGTTTGGGGTGGGTCCGGTCATCATCTGAACGGGACATTTCTGCTTCTTTTGTTCGTCGGCCAAAGGAGCCCCGGACCGGAAGGGTGTCATGCGTGATGTGTGGAACGTTGAAAGCCGCGCGAGCTCCTCTGTTCGTCTCGCCGCCGATTGTTCGTTCCATCCGTAGTGGACTTGCCTTTCTTCTTCTTTCCGGTCATCTTCTGGCAAGGTAGATAGAGCAAATAATAGCTGCCGTCATTGTCTTTTTGTACGGAAAGGGAAAAAATGTTCTTTTGTTTTTAGGGTACTACATGATGTCAGTTGTCTATATGCTTTGTCACGTAAGATTTTCGGTGATACGAATGAAAGAAAACAGATGCCTCTTCGTGAAAAGATGACCATATAGACAGTATAAAACACTATTGTATGATTTACTGTCTATGATAACACCTTTTTATGTCATAATTAAAAGATTATATGATCTTATAGAGATAACATTAAGATGTTATCTATTTATACTCTTTTATAATGCACCTAAGCAATCTTTTCTATGTCCACCCCAAATAATGCACCCACTAGAGATGGTCCAACCTTCATGCACCCAGCGAAACGTCCCCAGAAACTTGCCTCCATCAAAATTAACCTCTCAGATCTTTCCTCAGCTTTACTCACCCACATCTGATGGCCATTATTTAATGTGTCTAACTCATCCCTGTGACCCACAACAGATCTCCCCCCACCTCCAGCATCATCTCAAGGAAAAGGAAACAAATATCTGGAATTAAAGAAAAGGAAACAAACGTTCTAGAAAAGAAAAAGACCATATATTACGTGCTGGGAAAAGAAAACCGGAAGACAGGACACTATACTAGTTATAGTAGTTGTCTTTAGTTTGGAAAAGAGAGCTTCATGGAATTGAGAACAGGGATTCTTTTTCCCACCCCAACAGTGTATATTTATGTTGGTTTCTATATTGCTCTGAGACTCGTGAAATCCTCTTTCATCCATATCTCCTTGCTGTCCCCACAAATGGCCCCTGTTGTCGCCCTATATTGTTGTTTGCATCAAGATTTAGTAGGAATACGGACGCATTATCGGACCAATGATTAAGAGATATTGTAGCCGACATCAAATATGGAAGGAGGTCTGAATTTTGGTTATAACCGATATTTTAGGAAGAATTGTCCGAATTGAGGCCGATACAGATCATGCTCTGCAGCGTGTTGGAAAAGAACACGATTGGCCGACAGCTATAAAAACGGTCAAGGGCAATCGAGGAAAGAACACAATCAATCAAACAACTCGCATTTACTCTTTTATTTTCCCATCGACTAGGAGTAGCTTCTGTAATTTTGACTTCCTCTGTAATCCAATATCGATCAATAAAGTTGTGTATCGCTGATTGTTGATCTACATTAATTACGCCAATCAGGTTTGATTTTTCTCTGATCTTGCTGCGCATCGCTTTTTTGGGAGAGATCTAACTGTATCATCTAATTAGCCTTAATCGGCTAATTAGACTTATTGTTATCTTATATTTAATCGGTTTTTTAGCTGTTTAGATCATTGCCGATTGTTTCACTTTATTGGCTTTGAGCATATTTTTCTATCTATCTTACCGATTGCAGAATCAAATCGGTTGACACACCCCGAACCACAGAACCTGGTGTTCGTCTGGTGTGTTGTGGCCGATTAACCCCTCTTCACATTTTTTTGGCGCTAACACACTCTTGGCACGCCTAGTGGGACCGAGGATGTCATCATCAGGAAAGTCAATTCCGCCATTCGATCTTAATGCTGAGGCCATAATCGTCCCTACGTTGGCCGATTTAACGCTAGATCAACGCAAAGAGATTAAAGATTGGAAAGCCGAGCTTGACGAGATGATGCTAGGATGCTATCAGAAGACCCGACATGGCGTCACTCAAAAAGCTGCATTGCCGACGATTAATGACCTCGGCGACGCAGGAGTTACTGATACTTCGGTAAGCGGATACATGCTCGTACAAGCTGAATTATCGGATATGATTAATCAGTCTATACATCACGCTTTGGTTAATCAGTCATCGACTCTAGTCACAACCCTTAAGCCGATGATAACTAATAGTGTAAAAACTATAACTCAAGAGTTAGCGTTAGCTGGAAGCCTACTCGATCTAGCACAAGCTTTACCGAATTATCCTGACTATTCGGTACCACGGAATATTTAAAGTACAACAGCCGATCCTAAACCATCAGTTATAAGTTCACCTTTGACTATAATGTCAACCCAACCTACTATTATATTGCCACGAGACCATCGTGCAAGTGGGGTTGCACATTATCAAGCATATACCGATACCTCTAAGTTGGATGCATCGGCTAACTTGCCACCATCAGCTCCGTTTTACGCTTTTCCCCAATCGGTTCCACAGCTGATTGAACATAACAGGCCTCTACAGTATGCTGAGCCGATTCCACCTAGGAATACGACCCCGTACAAAGTTGTAACATACTCAGAGCCTTTTGTCCCAACTCCAGAGCCAACTGTTAGGAGGAATAATGGATATGAGCAACTTCCTCAACACATGTCGGCTCAAGCAAATCGTTAACCCGAGCTTACGCTCGAGGGGTAGAATGCCAATTACGATCATAATTGACAGAACCCTACCATGGTATCGGCTAGCAATGTTAATTGGGCCGACCAAATATCTGCCGTCTTGAGAGATCAATTTGGCATACAGCCCAAGGGGAAGGTTATCAGTTATGGTGCATACTTCCTTCGATTCGAAAAAGATTGGAACTTTGACGTCAATCTCTTGGATTGAAGGTTAGAATAGGTTCCTGACCTCCACATGAAGGTGCATACTAAGTTTCATGATTTTTGGACCAACCAATCAAAAGTTACATAATTCTTGCTTTTGAAATCAAGTTGTGTGCTTTGCTGATTTTTGAGGCCCGATGCTACCGCCTGGTGTGGTGCTATTGGCCTTCGGTGCTATCGGCCTCCCAGTGGTAGCACCGGTCATCCAGAGCAATTTGCTCCTTCCCATTTGCTATTTTTGATTGTTTCGTTTGTGGGCTTGGTTGGATAATTTTGAGTGGTGGAAAATTTTATTTAGGATCATTCACCCTCCCTCTGATCACCATCTCGGTCATTCAATTGGTATCAGAGCTATTTTTTCTCTTTCATAGATCTTGACCGGTCTTAAGAGCCATGGCGACAGACAAATATTCCACCAAGCCTCCTATATTTTTTGGAGTTGATTTTTCCTTCTGGAAGTCGAGAATGGAGTCGTACATCACTAACCAGGGCTTCCTAATTTGGCAGAAGGTAAAACTCCCGTATGATGTTCTTGCCGATGAAAACGTCACAGCCAACAATATAGATGACATTGAGGCAAACGCTAAGGCAATGAACATCCTCATAAAGGGCCTTAACCGCAGTGAGTACGATAGGATCTCTCACCTACGATCCGCTCACCAGATATGGGTGACCCTCGATGCTTACCATGAGGGCACCACCCAGATCAAGACAGTGAGATAGAATCAATACAAGCATGACTACAACAAGTTTGAACAATACATTGGTGAGACCCTTGATGAGTGTCTTGATCATTTCACAAGGATTTTGAGCGACCTCCGTGCAGTTGGTTGCACATATCTTGACTCGGAGAACGCTCGACACTTCTTGAACGCACTTGATCTTCGAATTTGGTAAATGAAGGTGACCACCATCAAGGACACCACAGACTTATCGACCTTGACTCTTGACGGGCTCTATTCTCGACTCAAGACTCATGAGATCGATGTTGTCTCTTGTAAGACAAAGTCGCAATCGATGGTCTTGGTCACCGATCCCATTGGATCCTCTTCTGAGACTCCTGTTGATTTCTCTCTTTCCGCCCTTTGTGAGCTAAGCGATGAACAGCTGGAAAATTTTCTAGAAAGTGAGCTTACTCTCCTAGCTCGCAAATTTTCTCATGCCAACAAGAGGGTGAGGGAGAGGAAGAGAGGTGGCATCATCACCTGCTTCGAGTGTGGTGGCCCCAACAGCATTCGGGCAAACTGCCCCAAGCTGGGGAAAGGCAAGAACGACTCTGGTGGTTCGGGAAAGATTGACTACACCGACAACAACCGCAACAACAAGAAGCCCCCAGCTCATGACCCGGCGCATGAGAAGAAGTACCGCAACTTCTCGAAGAATAAGAAGCTCCTCCATTGCATCCTCGTCGTACTCGACGACATCAACCTCTCCGACATGGAGACATGGAACGACGAGAGCGATAATGATCCGCAAGAAAAGAACAAAGGCGGCGATGACTTCACCGGGATGTGCTTTATGGTGGACGCCAACGGCATCAGCTACTCCGAGTCTATAGAAACTCGGACGAGGTACCCTCCTATGACTTGCTCAATGAAGCATTCTGCAAATTAGGAAAAATTCATACTAGACCTAGTGCTAGGTGTGCGAAGATAGAGAAGAAAGTAGGTACCTTGACTCGTAAGTTAGCGTCACTTAGATCTTCTCCTTCCCGAGTCTTTGATGACTGTTCTTTATGTGATGCTTTGCTTATGGAGCTTGAGAACCTAAGGAGTATACATGATAGTGTGTTGACTGAGCTAGATAGTCTTAGGTTGAAGAATGCTAGCACTGATTCTGTTGATGTTATTCCTGTAGATGCTAGTTTTCTTCATGCTCACAATAGTGCATCAGGTGAAAATTGCACTAAATTGCTTGCTGAAATAAATGCCATGAGCACACACCTTAGGAAGCTATCTACTAGAAATAGTGAACTTGAACTGCATGCTTCTAAGGACTCAGTCAGCTCATGTGAAGGCTATAGGCAACTAAAACTTGATAATGAATCCTTAAATGTCAAGTATGTTGAACTCTCTAAGGACTTACTAGTTAAGTCACAAAAGGTTGCTTGCGATGTGTTGAGATTGAGGGGGACTTGAATAAAATCTAAGTCGAGCTCAGGAAGAAGTTTGAGGCCCAAAGCCTTGGATGAGAAATGCTCCTTGCGTTTCTTATGAGGCCCTCAAAGTTAAGGCATCCGTGCTGAGGGAGAAAAATGCACGTGTTGAAAGTTCTTCCTTATCTGGTTCTTCTTCCTCCTTTTTCCCTTGTTCTTCTTGTGCCTCTCTCTTCCAGGAGTATGAGTATCTCATGAGCACTTTTGAGAAGTTTTTAGGAGGCAAGAAGAAGCTCAACCTTATTCTAGATCGGTCTAAGATTAGTCGATTTAATCAGGTCTAGGATTTGACTACTTAGAGCATTCTAGGGCTCATCCTCCTACTATTATGCGTGGCTTCAAGAGTGGAGAGATTGTGGTTGCTCCCAGAGTGAGCACCACTGTGTTTTGGTCTACTGGGGTTGTCCATAGGATCTTTTACCAGAAGGTTGCCCCTCCTACTGCTTCTGCCTATAGCAAGGCGAAGTACTCATGTATCTTCTGCCAAAAGGATGGTCACCTAGTAGATTTCTGCTTCAGGCGTGCCAAGATCACGAGGCGCGAGCGTGTTCAAGCCCTTAGGGGTATTCAAGGTCATCCTCAGACTCTGAGTGCTCATAAGGCACACACTGCTGCTAGATAGGATAGAGTGTCGCTTGTTTTTGGGCAGCGTTCAAGACTTAGGTTTCATGCTGTTCATTCGAGTTTATATTTTGGATCCGCTCTTGGTCAGTCTCTCCACCGTTCTTTTGATATTCCTCGTATTTCTCCTCGAGGTAGATATCAGCGGCGTGAGGTGTTTCCTGGCAGAAGATTTGGGCAGCCTCACTGGGATGGTCCGGCCTTTTCACGACTACGGGCCAACCCAGCTCCAGCTCCCAGGTCTTCTACAAGGGTTGTTTTTGGTCTTGTGAGAGTAGAGTGTCAGAGAGACACTAGAGTCCAATCTTTTGTTTTTGTGGCTGGTACTTCGAGACATCGTGTGGTTCATTATTAGGTTCCTAGATCTTCTCTTTATCCCAGTACTGAGTCATCTCTCTCTCTTGTGTGTTGACCAGGTCCGTAGGATAGGGAAGGGAGATGTTTGGATCGTTAACTACGGTTATTCTCGTCATATAATCGGAGAATCAATATGGTTCTCTTCCCTAATCCGAGCTCCCGGTGATGAGTTGATCACTTTTGGGGACGCTTCACCAGGTAGAGTCATTGCCAAAGACCATCTGCATTAATGACAATTTCATTCTTAAGGATGTTGCCTTATTGAGTAAGCTGCAATACAATTTGCTTTCTGTCTCTCAGCTTATCGATAACTCTTTCGAGGTAAGCTTTAAGAGTAGTGCCTGTAGAATCCTTGATTCATCAGGAGAGTTAGTTTGCGGGATTTCTAGATTTGATAGAGTCTTCTGTGCTGATTTTTCTGTTTCTTTTGGAGACTCTCTTCAGTGTTTGATTGCTTCAGAGTCCCGTGATCTCTCCTTCTAGCATAGGAGATTAGGCCACATCAGCTTCGGCCATTTGACCTGGGTTAGCAATCACGATCTAATTCGTGGTTTGCCTGAAAGAGTTAATTTGCTCTCCTTGTCGCCATGGCAAGATGGTTGCTGCTTCTCATCCTTAAGTCACTGTTGTGATGACTGAAGCACTAGGACATCTTTTACATATGGACACTGTAGGTCCAGCTAGAATGTAGTCAGCGGGTGGGAAGTAGTATGTTCTTGTCATTTTTGATGATTTTTTGAGGTATTCTTGGTGTTTTTCATAGCCTCGAAGGATGAGTCTTTTACCCATTTCAGGGGTTTGATCAGTAGGTTTTCTGTTGAGCTCCCTAGTGCCTTATGAGCTATACGCAGTGACAATGGCATGGAGTTCAAGAACTCCTACTTTGAGAGTTTCTGTGAGAAATTAGGCTTAGAGCATCAGTTTTCCTCTCTATATGTCCCACAACAAAATGGCGTAGTGGAAAGGAAGAACATGACCTTGGTCAAAATGGCCAGAATGATGGTAGATGAGTAAAGTACTCATAGAAAGTTTTGGACTGATGCTATAGCTACTGCTTGTCATGTTTCTAATCAAGTATTCTTGAGAGTACATTTGCATCGCACTTCTTATGAGTTGAGGTATGGGCGAAAGCCCAGTGTTTCTCATTTTCGTGTGTTTGGATGCGAATATTTCGTTATGAAGTCTGAGAACCTAGATAAGTTTGAGTCTCGTTCTTCTTATGGTATTTTTCTATGTTACTCGACTTCTTCTCGTAGCTATAGGGTCTGGAGTTGTGATGCGAATAGGATTATAAAGACCGGTGAGGTGACCTTTGATGAGGCTAGCCCAGGAGCTAGACTTGACATTTCAGGCCCTTCTTCCCTCTCCAAGACCATCTTTGTAGAGGATAAGGATGATGAAGATGATGGTATTCCACCTGATCCAATCCCCTCTACACCTGAGGTGCCTTCTATTTCCATTTCTGGACCTTAAGGAGACCAACCCTTACCCTCAGACTCTCCTTCAGCGAGTGGCTTTGTTCCTGCCTCTTCTATGCATGAGGTAGAGGCCACTTCTTCTTCTGGACCTCCCCGCCATATTCAGAGACATCATCCACCTGATCAAATCATTGGCGATATGTTTGAGTGAGTCACATGCTCGAAATCAGGTTTGTCCAGTTTCTGCCTTCACTCAGCCTTTGTTGCCTCCTTTGAGCCAAAGGGTGTTTCTCATGCATTATCCGATGACTCGTAGATTAATGCTATGTATGAGGAACTTAAGAACTTCAAGAGAAACAAGGTATGGCAGCTTGTCAAGCCCCCATCTGGTCATAAGGTCATTGGGATTAAGTGGGTGTTCAAGAACAAACAGAGTGAGGATGGGGATGTCATCTGGAACAAGGCTAGCCTAGTTGCACAGGGCTTTTCTCAGGTTGAGGGTCTTTACTTTGAGGATACTTTTTCCCCTGTAGCTAGACTAGAAGCTATTAGGATCATGCTTGCATTTTCGACATCCAAAGGCTTCAAGCTTTATCAAATGGATGTCAAGAGTGCATTCCTCAATATGTACATTGAGGAGGAGGTATATGTAAGGCAACCTTCAGGATTCGAGAACCCCAAATACCCAAACCATATATTCAAGCTTTCCAAAGCTTTATACGGACTTAAGAAGGCCCCTTGAGCTTGGTATGAAAGGCTTAAGTCCAATCTTCTTAGTCGTAGTTTTAAGATGGGTATAGTAGACAAGACTCTGTTCATCAGACACCAGGATACTCATTTCCTCCTCGTCCAGATTTATGTAGACGATATTATCTTTGGTGGCTCTTCGCACTCTCTTTTGTCTCAGTTTTCAGATGTGATGAGCACGGATTTCGAGATGAGTATGATGGGCTTGTTGAGCTACTTCCTTGGCTTCCAAATCAAGTAGACTCGGGAGGGCACCTTCTTGCATCAAGGCAAATACACTCGAGACCTCCAAGGTCGCTTCGATATGTCTGATGGGAAGCCAGTGATGACTCTTATAGCCACTACTGCTATCCTCGAGCTTGATGAGGATAGTAAGCTAGCTGATCAGAAGGAGTTCCAGAGCATGATTGGCTCCCTCTTGTACCTCACTGCTTGAAGACCGGACATACATTCTACTGTGTGTGTATGCGCTCGATTTCAGGCTTCTCCTCGCGCCTCTCACCGCCAAGCGGTGAAGCGCATCTTCAAGTACCTTCGAGCTACCACTGATTATGGTATTTGTTACTCTTCTTCTTCTTTTCTATCCCTTAGAGCCTTTTTCGATGTAGAATTTGCTGGTTGTAGGATAGATAGGAAGAGCACTTCTGGCACTTGCCAATTCATTGGCACTTCTCTTGTTTCTTGTTCATCTAGAAAGCAGTCCAGAGTTGCACAGTCCACCGCTGAGGCCAAGTACGTTGCTGTAGCTAGTTGTTGTAGTCAGGTGCTTTGGATGAGATCGACCTTGCGGGACTTTGGGTTAGAGATAGAGTGTTTCACTTTTCTGTGACAATACTTCTGCTATTTGCATTGCTAAAAACCCAGTGCAGCACTCCAAGAACAAGTGTATAGACATTAGATATCACTTCCTTACAGACCATGTGGAGAAGGGTGATATAGTGCTTCAGTTTGTAGAGAGTGACCACCAGATAGCTAATATTTTTACCAAGCCATTGGATAGCTCTAGGTTTGTGGTCTTGAGAGGAGAGCTTGGAGCTATGTGCCCTTACGACATCTCTTGAGGGGGAGCTAGTTTGTATACTATGTATTATATATGTTTTCTTCCAGTATTTCCTTTCTATTGTATCTTCTGAGTGTTATTGGGCTTATTTCTAGAGTTCTGAGTTCACTTCACTTAGACTTCGGGCATGCTTTGCATGGACCTCTCATCTTATACTTTAGGTTGCTATCATGCACAATTAGCTGTTCTCTCTTCTCTCTAGGTTGAGTTCTCTCACAGTCTTATAAGTTTAGCAAGTGTTGAGCCCTCTGGGTAGACAGAATTTGTGTGCACTCCCTAGCTTGGGATCTAGAGTCAGCTTTTCTATGTCAGTCATTAGGGAAGATGAGAGCGATTCTAGGCCATAGTTCCTCTCCTATCTTTTCTATGCTCTATAGCCACCCAGTTTGTAGGTTCTCGACTTCTCCCCTCATTCTATATTTTTGGTTTCGATTGAGTTCATTTGGACCTTCCTTCATCTTAATTTTGCTAATAAATTAACTTTAACCAGATTTGTGCTTAAAATTGATTCACTTGTAGAGGGGGAGTTTTAGAACCTGCTTCATGCATTGAATATAGACTTCATTTTCTGTTTTTATGAGCTTTGTCTATTATGCAAATGAGCTATTATACATGCTATGCACCAAGCTCTTTTATGAAGAAAAATGCTAGCTTAGATATGTTGAAGTTCATTTTGATTCATCTTGTTAAGCTTGTTAAAATTTGAAAATTAAAGCTTTAAAAGAAAACTTGATGAAACATGTTGCTTTTACTTGTTATGTTTCTTCTCTAGGTGCATATGCCGTTATTTGAGAAATTTTGGATTTCCATTTGATCCATTGTATGGCTTTGCTTCTAGTTTAGAAACTATGCTAAGTGTTGCAATTGTTAAATCATGCAAAAATGACGTAGTCTTATTTGTTCTTGCTAGCAAACTTGACATTTAAACTTGGACATGTCTTAGTTTAGCATAATCTAAACTTGAGTAGCTTGGTGTTATACTTTGTATATGTGGTCACTTGGACAATTCTCAAAGCTCTTTTAGGAAGCATCTCATTCATGCATACTTGAAAATGGGGAGAAAACGATGAAAATACCTTCTTGCTGCCTATATTGCCACAAGGGGGGAGAAAACGTAGAAAATGCATCATCAATAGGTAAAAATGATAATACAATTTGGTTCTTATGATTGTTGTAAAGTATTGCTAATTCTTAAGGATCAATAAGCATATTTGAGCTTGTTGTGAGTTTTTATTGGATTTTAGAGCTTTTGTGGAAAACTTGCTCTTTCTTCGGTTTTGCTCATAAACCTTACTCGCCAACTTGGTCATGATCCCATTTCCTCATTTCTTGGAGCAAGTTTAGCTTTTCATCTCAAATTGCTTCTTCTTCTCTCTTTCAAACTCAAAATTCTATGTCTTTCGGGTGTTTGTCAATATAATCATCAAGGGGGAGATTGAAAGACTGTGTAGAGGTCTACCCGTGTTGATGATGAGTTATTGATATCATTTAAACATGTGGTGCTTGAGTTTGGGGTTTATTTGAAGTCCTTTTCAAATTATGAAGCAGTGGGAGAAAGACCCAGCAATGTCGGTGCTACCGGCCATGGGGCGGTAGCACCAGCCCTCAGGTTGATGTGAAAATTCCAGAGAGCACCTTAGCGGGGTTTTTACGGGTGTGGTGCTACCGGCCCTAGGGGCGGTAGCACCGAATTTTTGAGCGTGATTTGAGTATTAATTTTGATTTTTGATGAGATTCATTACATATCTTTTTGGGCAATGCTATGAGAAGTGTTTCCTTGTTTTTGATGGTTGCAGGACATCGGTACTCGACCATGGTGAGGCAAAGGTGGACCGGGACTAGCCGAGGTGCACCGGAGGTCCAGACGATCGAGGATCGTCAAAAGATTATCAGAGACGGAGTCATTACAAACCTAAAAGACAAGTAATGGATGAGATGCTAACTTGAAGCTACTCAGATCAAGGAGGGTCATTGGAATGCGGTCTAGGTGATAGAGTAGCGAGTCTAGTTAGTATGCTTTGAAAAGCGTGTAGAAACCTGGTATTGTTGTTGGGTTTCAGGTTAGCCCATATATGGCTTTGTGAGAGAGTTAATCCTAGTCCTTGAGATGATCCTTAGGGTTGAAGGAACTCATCTAAGGGTGGAGGATGGCTCAAAAGTAGTATAAATAGAAGGGTAGGGGTAGCTCTCCCCTCTTTGAAGGTTTTAGAGGTTTGTGTGCTCCTTTGAGCTTTGCCCACTTTGTTGTGTGTATTTTTAAACCTCCCTTCTAGAAATGCAAGTTTAATTTCCTCAAGTCTGCATTTATTTTACGCATTTACATTATACTTTAAATTCCACATTTTACATTCTTGCAATTTAATTTCCATACATTTGGATTTGCCTTCCCTCCTTCTAAATACTTGTGGATTTTTGTGTCGAGGATGTATGATTGATGGATGAGACTTCTTCAGATCATATCCCAATCATCTAGTAAAATCTTGTGCTGTTAGAACCTGATCTTTTGCTCTTTAGAAGATCATTCTTGGTAGATCGGGTTTCTAGTGTTCTTGACTTGTGTTCTTGCTTGCTTTGACATGTGAGAGTCTATCCAAGATCATCTTGATCATCAAAACCCCATGAGCAAGTTCGAGATCAAGTTCTTGAATTTTTTCTCTTACTTGATGCATTCTAACTTCAATTCAAAAAATATCAGAACTTTGACATCAATCTCTTGGATTGAATGTTGGAATAGGTTCTTGACCTCCATACGAAGGTGCATACCAAGTTTCATGAGTTTTGGACCAACCGATCAAAAGTTGCATAATTTTTGCTTTTGAAATCGTGTTGTGTGCTTTGCTGATTTTTGAGGCCTGGTGCTACCGCCACTGGTGCGGTGCTACCAGCCTCCCAGTGGTAGCACCAGCCATCCAGAGCAATTTTCTCCTTCTCATTTGCTCTTTTTGATTGTTTCGTCTGTGGGCTTGGTTGGATAATTTTGAGTGGAGGAAAATTTTATTTGGGATCATTCACCCCCCTCTGATCGCCATCTCGGTCCTTCAGGTATGGAATCTAATCAAAGTAATCGGGATACGGCATCCGATGGCCAGTTATCCTTCCCTTCGGCTGGATGCCAAATTGAATCGGTCCAATTTGTTGTATTGGCCGATGATGGGTTAGGGACTTGCCAATTGCTATCATAACATGCGTGCTACCCCCCGAGCACAAGCTTGGGTTGGTATGGCACCTAAGCCAACGGAGGCTGATAAGACTGTTCATAGCCTATGTCTGGCCTTCTAGCCATCACTCTGGCAATGGAACAAAGGGTTCCAAGTAGGTCACAACCCTATATAAGACCGGATTCCTCTGTGGAATCGACTCTGTGTATTGTGGACGCGTGGGGGGTTCAATCGACTGTTTGACGGATTAAGGATAGATGTAAAACGGAGCCGATGGTGGTAGACTGGCCTAGAGGTCCAACTTAGCAACATCGGTATGAGCCTAATAATGAGTAACCCCACTTGCACAAGGATCTCATGGCAGGATTATAGTCGGCTAGGTTGGCATCAGAGTCCGGATTAGAGCCGATGACTTAGGATCGACTGCTGGCATTGGAATCTACTTAGTCGGCCTACTGAGTAGACCGGATAGTTTGTCATAGCTTGCATTGGTTCTAGCATATTGCCAGCCGACGCTAACTCTTGAGCCATAGCTTTAATGCTATTGGCGATCATCGGCTTGAGAGTTGTTACCAAAGCTGACGATTGGTTAATCAAAGCGTGGTGCACAGATTGATTAATCATATCAGACAATTCAACTTGTGCATGCACATACCATTCACCAACCTATTGTTCGATGCAACCGCAGCTTCTGTGTTGTCAAAGTAATTGACCGTCGGTAGCACGGTTTTTTGAGTAACGCCACATCGAGTCTTGCGTTAACAGTTCAACATCATCTCCTCGAGTGCGGCCTTCCGATCCTCAATTTCTTTGAGCTATTCTGGTGTCAAATCGTCCATTTTTGAGATGATTGTAGCTTCAGTATTTACATCGGATGGAGGAATAAACTTCCCTGAAGAAGACATTCGGTCCCACTGGGCGTGCCAAAAGTGTATTGACGCTGAAAAATATGATGTAGGATTGATCGGCGAAAACACACGTGAACGCCTGGTTCAAGAGATTCATGACGTGTCAGCCAATTTGATCCTGCAATCAGCAAGAGAATTACAATCTAAACAGCTGTTTCAACCGATTAGGTTTTCACTAAAGATCTGATCGAAATAGCTATTTAGCCGATTAGAACACATGTAAGGATAAATTTAAACAGTTTGTTATGACTGATGAGATGGTTTGATAAAGGTAGATTTTCCCCAAAAAAGCGATGCGCAACAAGATCAGAAAAAAAAACCCAAAATAAATTGGCGTAATCGAAGATTATCAACAATCGATGATGCTCAACTTTATTAATCAGAAACGAATTACAAATAGATTCTAAATTACGAAAGCTACTCCTAGTCGATAGAAAGTAAATAAAAAGTAGATGCAAGTTGATTGATTTTGTTGGTTTTTCTCAGCTCCCCTCAAATCGTCTTTTATAGCGTGCAGGCCGATCGTATCCTTTACCTAACCGTTAGGAACTGTAACATCCCAATTTTTGCTTTCTATCAATTTAATGTGTTAATTGTACATTTATGATTTTTTTAATTTACTGGATTTTTCTGGATTTTATTTGCATTTATTTAATATTAAGTATATTGGCCTTTTGTGAAAACTATTTAAATATTAAGAAAGTTTAAATAAAGTTTATCCAAAAATATTTTATTTGAGTTCTAAATTTCTTAAAATATTTATGAGAATTTTGTTGGATGTTTTCTAAAAATTTTGTTGCCTTAAATGAATTAACTTAATTATTAGATTTATTTTAAATAAAAAAATTGGGAAACTTCCTAATGGTGCTTGGGACAGAGGTCGATTACTATGTGCAAGCCAGCCCCATCGGCCCATCTTCTAGAAGCGTTGATCACCGCCGTTGGATCTCCATTCGATAATCATTTTTGACCAGAAGCACTAAAGCTCATGAACCATTGGATCAAGATCTGACGCAGGGGATTTGATCGTGTCGGTTCGGGATTCTATCCGCTTGTGGCCGTTGGATTCGGTTTGTGTTTTCGGATCGTGACACGTCGCTTTGAATCTTTACCGATCGCTTTCCCACGTGGACGACAGAGATTTTGTCATCTCCGTGAAGATGGCGGACTCCAGTTCCATGTCGCCGCCATGTCGCTTGAGCTTTCCGGTTTGTGCACGGCGCTCAAGGCCCAATTTAAGCGCATTACCACCCATTCGAGGGTCGCCGTGAGCATGCGTGTCGTTTGCCCGAGATAGTCGCTTCTGAGGTGCCGCCATTTGATTGTGAGTCATCGCCGGAGTTTTGGTTGCGCCGCCGAGGACATTTTTCGCCTGGATCTACTTCGTCGCCACATTTTCATGCAAGCCGAAAGTACTCCTAGGTTCGTTGCGATGCGCCGCTTCAGATCCATAAAGATCTTATCAAGATCTGCCAAGGAAACGCTGTTCCATAATCGTCGTCTTCGTCTCCTTTAATGGCGCCGACGTCGGATTCATCGCAAACGATGCAGATCACGCCATGCGTCTTCCTCGCGTTGTGTCACGAGTCATCATTGTCGAACCGTTCGATTCGCCATGATCGGCTAGGATCAAGGCTAGGTTGCAGACGTCGAGGTAACCACGTGTGTCAAGTGTTGTCACACAATGATGTTGAGTTGTAGTGACGTGGGATGTCACGCAACAAAGTTGACTTGTTGATGGCACGTGGTGCTTGGTAATCAACTGGGGTGGTAATCACTTAGATTAGGGCAAGTGACAAGGGGCAGTGCACCAAGGTGGGCCAGAAAGGCAGTGGTATGTGGAAGTCTCGCAAGCCTTTGACCTGAGTCAAACATGCAACCACATGTTTGGAATGGGACGAACCTAGCTGATTAATTTGTAATATCTTAGCTTGGTACTTGTAACTTCCCAAAATTTGCCTTTAATATTATTTTATTGCTATTTGTACATTTTGTGATTTTTTGAATTTATTGGATTTTTTGAAATTTGTTTAAATTTATTTTAAATTAAGTATATTGGCCTTTTGAGAAAACTAATGATATATAGATAAAATTTATATAAACTTTGACTAAAATTATTTTAGTTGACTTCAAAATATCTCAAACAATTTCTGAGAATTTTCTTGGATTTTTCCTGATATTTGTATTGCCAAAAACTAATTAAACTAATTTCTAAAGTTATTTTAAAAGAAAGACTTGGGTTAAAATCAGTGAACAGTATTGGGCCGAGCCCATATGCGGTGTGAGTGTCAGCTCGTTTTCTAGAAAAGTGGACGCTGGCCGTTGGATCAAGGTTTGCTGGTCGAGATTGGAGGATGAAGATTCCAAACCCTAGCGCCCGTAGACCATAGGATGAAGATCAAGCGGCGCTAGTTGAGTCAGTGCGATTAGGGTAAGTGAAGATCTCGTCCGTTGTTTTGGAAATGGGCAGATCTGATCGTGCTGCATCAGGTCGCATCTTGGACGTTCGTTGGCGATCGGATGATGTGCGGTCGTCGTCTCCGATCAGGACTCAGAGTCCGCCACCAGCACGCCTCCGCCGCCATGTAGGATAGGGTTTCAGTTTTGCGTGCGTTCACCGGTGCTATTTAAGGAGGGGGTAGCAGCCCGAGAATTGTCGTCTCGTTGCGCATCCGTAGCCCTAGCCATCATCGCCCGTGTTGCCGCCGTTCGTGCACCGTAGCTCGCCGAAGTTCCCGTAGCGCCGTCGCTAGTTTTGCGACGTTGCGCCGTCATCAAGCCGTCTTACGCCGCTTTAGTTCTAGATCTGGATTCACCGTGACGAGACACGTCAAAGCCGCTGCTTCTTGGTCACTGGAGTTCGCTGCTACGCAGTCGCCGAGGTCATCGTCTCCAAGTCCGATGGGAGCTGCGCCGTCGTGCCACCATCCACGTCTAGGAGTTCGTCAACCGTCAGATCTTCAATCAGCGACCGAGATCAAGCTGCGTGTCCTCGTCAACAGTGAACATCACTGGTATCGTCAGCCGTCGGATCCTGAGTAGGTGCTTTCGATTTTGCCGTGTGGTTTTAGATTTGTGGCCGTCCGATCGCGTGTGGGCGGATTGGATCGCGCCGCTTGATTCGGCCAACACCATGCCGACACGTGGCGAAGCAAAGATCAAAGCTCCGTGCGCCGAGTTCACGGTGGGCCAGAGGAGGTCCTGTGGACCGGGCGCATGGACCGTCACCATGTGTCATGCTCTAATTGGTTTGGCTCGGTGCTGACGTCATGCCGACGCAATAAAGTGATTTTTAGTATAAAAATAATTCGGTTTATTATTTGATTTTCAATTTTCTAATTTTTAGGATTTTTGAATCTTCCTCGAGCCCGTTCTCCCTCATACGAGCTCCGATTGAGGTGATTCAAATTTCTAAATATTTTTAAAATTGTGGTCTATCTAATGGTGAATTTTATTTATTTTTGGATATTTTTTGTTCTCTGTTTTGGTGTTTATTTGGTACTCTCTCATTTCGCGTAGACGTCGAATTTGGCGAAGTGTCCGAATGGAATCATTGAACTAAGACCAAGGTCCAGAGCAGAATAAGGGATTTTCTAAGGCAAGTTGTGCTTTGATCATCTTGAACCTAGTTTATAAAACATGCTATTTTGCTTTTACCTTATTGCATATTATTTCATTTATACAATTGTTTCAAATTAAATTGGGACTTAGTTAATTTACCTATTTGATCTACACCATACCTTGTCATTTGTACGTCATGATTTATTTATCAACCTAAGATGGTTCATTATTAGTTGGTTATTATTAGCAATCAATATGGGTTGGTTAGACCGTGTTTAGTATGCTTAGCTATGCCACATATACCTCATGTCTTTTGGAAACATTAATCTCAATCATGACTAATGGAATATGGAACATGTTTATGAAAGGTGTGTTGGATGCTGTCACGCAATGATGTTGAGTTGTAGTGACGTATGTCACGAAACAATGTTGATTTGTTGATGGCACGTGGTACATGGTAATCAACTGGGGTGTTAAATAATTTAGATTGGGGCAAGTGGCAAGGGACAGTGTGCCAAGGTGGGCCAGGAATGGCAGAGGGTTTGTGGAAGTCTTGCCCTAGTCATCTTAAGGACTTAACCTTGCGAGCCTTTGAACTGAGTCAATCGTGCAACCACATGATCTGGAATAGGATAGACTTAACTAAGTAGGATTACTGATATCCTGACATATGATTCCTCAGGTGGATAATCACACAGAAGCGTGCATACATGGAAGTGTGGTTATAGCGGAGGATGTGGCGTTACACATCAATCTAACGGTATGTCGGTCCTATCCTTCTCCTCCGTAAGGGAAGGTGTAGTGTAT
Source organism: Otatea glauca (assembly GCA_036346275.1). Classification (NCBI taxonomy): domain Eukaryota; kingdom Viridiplantae; phylum Streptophyta; class Magnoliopsida; order Poales; family Poaceae; genus Otatea; species Otatea glauca. The sequence continues at coordinate 36,571,896 of CM070715.1, read as the reverse complement.
GGTTTACCGGGAGGGTCAATGTTAGGATAAAGGTTCCCAAAAGGTTTTTTATGACCACTCGTCTTTGTGGTGTATGGTTATGTCGTGTGGGTAAAGTGCATAACCTCTGCATAGTGTAAATCTATTAGGATAGCCGTGCTCGCGGTATTGAGCAATGCTCAGGGATTACAATTAAGGGTTAGATTTTATTAAATAAAAACCTGGATGGGAATGCTGGATGTTATTGAAAGTTAGAACTTGACTTAAATTGGATAACTTGGTTTACCAGAAATGCTGAAATTACTATTTACTATTATTTGTTTTACTGTCTTTACAATCTATTTATTGTACTTGTTCATAAATGCTGCTTTACTGCAAAATAGCCATGTTAGCCTTTTCCTTTGGTATAAACCTTGCATATAGTTATGCTAGAATTGCATTCTGTGCACAACTTGTTGAGTGCTTTAAGTACTCACCCTTGCCAACAACAACATCAACAGTTAAAGAGTCTACAGCAGTTCTTCAAAAGGAGTACCAGGAGGAGATGAATGTTTGGGGTGCGAGCCTTGTCAGTTGCCTGTGGTATACTAAGGGGTTTATCTACGTTTTCATCCCGCTGCAGTTTAAATTGTTATTCACAGTTTAGCCTTGTGAGGCATATCCATGTAAGTTCGACCATAAGGTCATTCAATAGGTATTAATAAATATATGATGTCCTTTATTATGTTTTCGCTGTGTATGATTGTGATATTCAAATATGTTGAACCTGTGTGCACTGGCTTGATCCTGGACTAATGCGATATACACAGAGGGTCTGTATTTGCATATTTGGGTCCCGACAGAGGTGGTATCAAAGCCATAATAATAGTAGGTCTTGGCTCTAGATTGTTGGTCATCTCTTTAGGACCTTTAAAATTATTTTCTTAAATAAGATTTAACTTGGAATATTTTCTATTCTTTTCCCTTGCTGAAATTTCTTTCTCTTACCTCTGTTATCAGAGTTATCCTGAATAGAAAACGATATACCACATCTTAGTAGATCGTTAATGTAAGGACCCGAATCCACTGATTCGAACCCACTGTGTTTACCGCACTAGTCCCAGGATCAACGCTAGTGCACACAGCTTAACATTGGTACATATCACATCATACACAACGATAATAGAATAATAGTTCATTTATTGATATAACTAAATGTATGATCTTATGACCAACTTACATTATTAAGCCACGCAGGGCAAGACTGAAAATATAATTAATGATTAAGCAGCGGAAAGTAGAAAACGTAGATAGCTCATCAGGTTCACCACAGGCAACCGACAAGGCTCGGACCCTAATGACTCGTGTCTTCCGGACTTCACCTTCCAACACAGTGTAGATTCTTCAACTGTTGATTATTGTTGTTTGGCAAGGGTGAGTACTTAAAGCACTCAACAAGTTGTGCATGAAATGCAATTCTGTATCTATATGTAAGGCTTATTCCAATGGATAGGCTATCATGGCTATTTTGCAATAAGCGACATTTATGAACAAATACAATAAATAGATTGTAAAGAATGTAAAACAAATAGCAATAATAAATAACTTGATATTTCTCAAGTAAACCAAGTTTCCAATCCTAAGTCAAATTTCATCTTCCATATGGCATTCCGCCATCCCAACCATGTTGTCCAATTAATTAAGTTAACCCTTAACTGTAATTCCCGAGCATTGCTCAATACCGCGAGCACGGCTATCCGAATAGTTTCATACTCTGCAGAGGTTATGCACTTTACCCACGTGATACAACCAAACACCACCAAGGCGAGTGATTATAACAAAGCCTTTACAATGCTCTGACTTAACCCGATACTACCCGCTAAGGATTCAACACTGGTGGGACTGGTTACCACATCCAGGGCCCCCCTCTTGCGCCATGTGAATTACACCATAACTCGGAAACTCACACCGACCACGATAGTATCAAAATTAAGACATTGCAAATTACTCATTAGGTGGCCCATACGGACATGTGGTTGTATGATTGACTCGAGTCAAAGGCTTGCAAGGTTAAGTCCTTAGTGTGATCGAGGCAAGACTTCCACATACCCTCGCCCATCGGGCCCACCTTGGCATCCTCGCCCTTGTCACTTGCCCCAATCTAAGTTATTATCACCCGTTGATTACCAAGCACCACGTGCCATCAACAATTCAACATCGTTGCGTGACATGACCATACAACAACTCAATCTCATCGTGTGATCCCACATGACACACAAGTTCATAACATTGTTCCATATTCCATTAATCAAGATTAATTATCAATGATTCTGACACATGTGATGACGTGGCAAGGCTAAGCAACTAATACGGTCTAAACCTCCAATGTTGATTATAATTATTAACCAACTATAATTAACCAATCTAGGGTGACAATGGATCATGGCATACAAATGATAAGGTAGGTTATAGATCAATCTGGTATATTAGCTAAGCCCAATCTAATTTGAAACAATTGTATATTTGAAACATATGCAATAGGGTAAAATAAATATAGCAATTTTATAAACATGGGTTCAACATGATCAAAGCACAACTTGCCTTGGAATAGGTCCTGATCTTGATCTGAAGCTTGCTCTTGGTTGCTTGATCTTCCTCCGAAGCGTCGCACAATTCAACGTCTACGCGTACCGAAGGAGAAAAGCAAATAAATACCAGAACAGAGAGCAATTGAACTCCAAAAATCAAATAAAATTCACCATTAAATAGATCTCAATTTTACAAATTTTTAGAAACTGGAATCACTCAAATCCGAGTTACGATGCAAAAGATATAGCCTTTTGAAGTTTGAAATAAATACTGAAATTGCAAAAATCAGAAAATCAGATTTAACAGATTTATTTTTATTCTGAAAAACTGATTTATGACGTCAGCGTGACATCAGCATGATGCAGCGCTAGACCGAACCAATCAGCAGCCGACTCGTGTCCCGGTCCATGGACTCGGTCCACGGAATCACGCTGGATCACCATGGACTCGGTCCATGACGCTCGGGCTCCGTGCGCCACGCGGCACTGCCTGATTGGCACGGTCAGCGGTGCGATCTGGGCCTTTCCTCACCGATCCAACGGTCCACGCTGGCGGCGGCGTGGCTTCTGGACTCGTAATCCACGCGGCGAGATCGGCAGCGCTCCGATCCGGAATCCAACGGCCACGGTTGATCACGAGTCGACGGCGAGCTTCGGCGCGTTCACCGAGACCGAGGCGAAGACGAGCCCGGCGGCGCTTTGGTGAACAAAAGCGGCGAAGAAGTTCGGATCCGCGTCTCTCGCGGAGATTCCGGATCTGCTCGACGGCGGCGGAAGAACACCGGCCGACCACGAAACGAAGAAAACGACGGCGGCGCTCACGAAGTCCGACGAGCTCTCAGCGTCCACGGAGGCTTCTCCGCACCAACCCAACAGAAAAAGCCGTGCACACTCACGGCGAACCTCGGGGACTACGCCCCTACTTATAGCGCGGGAATCGTGCTCTACGGACTCCAAGACACGCCGCGGCGCGGCGCGTCTTGGCGGCGACTCGAGTCCCGATCGGAGACGCGACCCCACACCATCCGATCGCCATCGAGCGGCCACGGCGGCCCGACGCGCACGATCGGATCTGCTCATCTCGAAACAACGGATGAGATCTTCACTTACCCTATTCGCACGATTCCACCGGCGCCGCTTGATCTTGATCCCACGGTCCACGTCGCTAGGGTTTCCAAATCCCAACGCCAATCTCGACCATCGATCCTCGATCCAACGGCGAGTATCCGTCTCTAGAGAATGGGCCGACGATGCAAAGGTTGGGCCTCACCACGATGGGCCTCACGCGCGATATTGGGCTTCTACCGATCTTGTTGCAAAGGATTTTAAAGCTTTATTTTTAAATATTTCGAAATTCATTTTATTTATTTTAGGCAATAGAACAATCAGGAAAAATCCAAGAAAAATCTCAAAATACTTTGAGACATTCTGGACTTAAATAAAATATTTTTGGCAAAACTTTATTTTAACTTTGCACAAATTTAAATACTTTTGAATAAAAGGCAATAAACTTGAAATAAGAATTAATTCAAATAAATCCAGAAAAATCCAAATAAATTCCAAAAAATCACAAATGCACATTTAAGCAATAAAAACTTAATTAAGCCAAATTTTGGGATGTTACAAACCTCCCCCTAATGAATCTCGGCAGAGATTGGGGCTAACTAGAGAATAGGTTTGGGAATTCTGACTTCAAATCTTCTTCTCGCTCCCAAGTGGCTTCACTTTCGGAATGATTGCTCCACTGAACTCTGCAAAAGCGAATAGTCTTGTTTCTGGTCTTGCGTCCCATAACATCCAAAATTCTGACTGGTTGTTCTTTGTAAGTCAAATCTTCTTGCAGCTCTATTGCATCCAGCGGGGTTTGCTCGGTTGGCACTCTGAGACACTTCTTAAGCTGCGACACATGGAATACATCATGCACTCCTGCCAAGGACTGAGGCAACTCTAATCGATAAGCCACCTCTCTCGACGGCTCGTAATCTTGAGCGGACCAACATATCTTGGTGCAAGCTTCCTTTAACATGAAATCTTTTAACGCCCTTAAGAGGGGTAACCACGAGATACACATGATCTTACGGTTCAAAACTCAAATCTCGGCGACGGTTATCTGCGTAACTCTTACGTCTTGACTGTGCTATCTTCAACCTCTCTCGATCATTGCAACTTGACTTTCGCTTCCTCGAGAATATCCGCCCAAAAACCAAGCGTTCTCTGTTTCGTTCCAATTCAGCGGGTGCGACAAGCACGTCCATACAATGCCTCAAGCGGGGACATCGTAGGCTAGCTTGATAACTATTATTGTAATCGAACTCGCGTATGGCAAACACTTATCACGTCGTAGCATACGCTGGAGCACGAGCTCTCAACATATCCTCCAAAATCGATTTACTCTTTCGGTCGACCATCTGCTTATGGGTGATATGCGATCTTGAAATTCAGACGAGTCCCCATTGCTTCATGCAACTTATTCCAAAATCTCGAGGTAAATTGGGTACCTCATGCGACACAATCTTCTTGGGCACTCCATGCAAACATACAATCCTTGACATGTACAACTCTGCTAAACGATCTCCGGAGTAAGTGGTCTTCACTGGGATGAAATGAGCGACCTTAGTTAGACGGTCCACAATAACCCAAATGGAATCGTAACCTTTCTGAGTTCTAGGTAAACCAATGATAAAATCCATTCCCATTTCCTCCCACTTCCATTCCGGAATTTTCAATGGTTGCAATGCACCAATGGTCTTTGATGCATGGCTTTACCCTTTGACATACGTCACATAATGCAACATGCTCACTACTTCACGCTTCATATTAGGCCACGAATCTCTCTTTCAAATCCTGGTACATCTTGGCACTTCCCGGATGAATTGAGTACTTCGAATCGTGAGCTTCCTCAAGAATCAATTGCTTTAATTCCTTTTTATCCGGCACACAAATTCAGCCTTTGAAGAACATAGTTCCTTGCTCATCCAGAGTGAAATCTACGGCTAGGCCTTCTTCCTTTTTAGCCTTGATCTTAGAAATTTTATCGTCATCTTTCTGACCTTCTCCAATCTGACCCTCCAGTGTTGGTTTTACTTCCAAGCAGCTATACTTCCTTGCGGAACAACTTCCAGTTTTAGCTTCTGAAATTCCTTGCATAATTCTGGTTGATTCTCCATTGTCAATGTATTTGCGCTATGGCTCTTTCGACTCAGAGCATCTGCTACCACATTGGCTTTTCCGGGATGATAATGGATTCCCATATTATAATCCTTAATTAGTTCTAGCCACCTTCGTTGTCTCATATTCAGATCTGCTTGAGTGAATATGTATTTCAGGCTCTGATGGTCTGTATATATCTCACATCTATTTCCTATGAGATAATGACGCCATATCTTTAAAGCATGCACTACGGCAGCTAACTCCAAATCATGCATTGGGTAATTCACTTCATGCGGTCTTAACTGTCTCGACGCATAAGCAACGACTTTGCCTTCTTGCACTAACACGCATCCTAAGCCTTGCTTTGAAGCATCGCAATAAATATCAAATCGATTCCGCACATCTGGCAATACTAATACGGGGGCTGTTGTTAAACGCTTCTTTAGTTCCATGAAACTTTTCTCGCACTCTGGCGTCCATGCAAACTTCTTTTCTTTCTTCAACAACTGCGTAAGGGGTTTAGCGATTGTCGAGAATCCTTCTATGAATCGACGGTAATATCTCGCCATTCCCAGAAAACTACGAATCTGGGTGACAGACTTCGGTTGCTCCTGATGCAACATCAAGGCCCACTTTGCTTGGGTCAACTGCCACTCCTTTAGTAGTCATCACGTGACCAAGAAATTCGACTTTTTTCTTCCAAAATTCACACTTGCTAAACTTAGCATATAGTTGATGCTCTCGCAGCCTGCCTAAAACCATTCTTAGATGTTCTGCATGGTCTTCCTCTGTCTTTGAGTAAACCAAGATATCGTCTATGAAGACTACAACAAACTTATCCAAATATTCCATGAAAACCTTATTCATCATGTTCATGAAATATGCTGGGGCATTAGTCAATCCAAATGACATGACTGTGAACTCATAATGTCCATATCGCGTAGAAAACGCGGTCTTAGGTACATCCTCCGCTCGGATCTTTAACTGATGGTATCCTGAACGAAGATCTATCTAAGAGAAAACTCCAGCTCCTCTTAGCTGATCGAATAAGTCGTCGATCCTGGGCAACGGATACTTATTCTTGATCGTTACCTCATTCAGTGCACGATAGTCGATGCACATTCTAAGACTTCCGTCCTTCTTACGAACAAACAAAACCGGGGCTCCCCACGGTGATGAACTAGGTCTAATGAAGCCTTTCTCTTGCAGTTCCTCAATCTGCTTCTTCATTTCTACTAACTCGTCGGTAGGCATCCGATATGGTCTCTTTGATATCGGTCTTTGTACACAGTGCTAACTCGATGACAAACTCGATATCACGGTCGGTGGCAATCTGGCAAATCTTCCGAAACACATCCGGTATTCTCAGCTCTTCGCACATCTTCCATGCCGATGGCTTTCACGCTATTGACCATTAATCGCCCATCTCGAATCAAGGTCGCTTGAAACTCTACTTTCTTGCCACTAGGGCCTTCCAAAGTTACGATCCTTCGGCCACAATCCAAAACAGCCTTATGCTTAGACAGCCAATCCATTCCAAGGATGACGTCTAGGGATTGCGCATCTATTAAGATAAGATTCGCGAAATTCTATCCCATCCATAAGCAACTTAGCTCCCAAACACCCAAGGCTAGATCTAAGCTCGGATCACGGGCTTGGACTAAAGCACACACTTAAGATTCACCACTTTAAATCCATTCTTGGTTGCAAAACTTTGCGAAGCGAGCGAATCGAAGCTCGAGAATCAAACAAAGCATGTAGCAGTAATCGAGTTAACCGAAACTTACCCAATCGACGTCGTAGCTTCACGAGCTCCATCTGCGGTGATGTGGTTGATCCTTCCACGCACCGTTGATTGCGGGTTGCTCGGCTTGACTGGCGCACGATTTCCTCCCGAGGTGGTGCTTTGGCGGTGTGGTTCCCAAGTTGAAGCGGATCGGGCGTGATGCCTCCCTTCGTGGACACCTATTAGAAAAGTGCCTGCTCGTTGCATGCGTAGCATCTTTTCACTTCAGATCACGATTCCCTCACGGTGCATTGTTGCCTGTCTTTGGTGTTTGAAAATTTTGATTGGCGGGCGAGGTGCGAGGGTTGATGTCTTGTTCACGGTGGTGGTTGGAATCTAGCAAATTGTTGTGGTGACATCCTCAAGCGTAGGTGGTTTGGGCGTCCACCGATTGGTCATCAGCGCTTACGGTTTCACCCAACTCTTTGCGCTTATCCTCCGTGATCAAAGCCTTATTCACTAGCTCTTGAAAGTCTGGAAAATTGTGGGTAATCAATCCCACTTGAAGTCCTGAATTCAGTCCCTTCATGAAACGAGACTGCCTAGCCTTGTCCGTCGCTACGTCTTTAGGGGCATAGCGAGCTAACTGAGTAAATTTGTTCAGTGCTCGCCCTTTGGTTGGCCTCCTTGTTTCAAAACCACGAACTCCTCCTTCTTAAGGTCCATCATTCCCTCCGGAACATGATACTGGCGGAAAGCATTAGTAAACTCCTCCCAAGTGATCTCCTGTGGGGCTCCATGAGCGACACAGTAATTCTCCCACCATTCTGCAGTGGTTCCTTCCAATTGATGGGAGGCGTAGAGTACCTTCTCATTGCCTTCACATTGCGTGATGTGCAGTTTCTTCTCAATAGTCCTAAGCCAGTCATCGGCTTCCAAAGGGTTCACATTTCTTGAGAAGGTTGGTGGCCTAGTCCTCATAAAATCTGACAGCTTGGAATGAGATCGAGGTCCACCATGGTTGTTCTGAGCTATAGGGTTGTTGTTGTTGGCTGCTGCGTTGGTCATCTGTTGCATTTGCTGCATCATGGTCCGCATCGCTTAGTCTGCGGCAAGGAACGCTCCCAGATTCTGCATGTCAATTGGTGGTGGTTGAGGGCTGCCTCCGTCATTGGGGTTGTCGTTCTGGCGCAGTCCACTTCCTGAATCTCCGTTGTTTCCTCGAGTATTCACCATCTGATGATTGCCTCTTAGGTTAGGAAAGGTACATGTAGCATAGATAAGAAGTAAGACTTTCTAAAGCGGGGAGATAGGTTATACCCAAACTGAAATAATTCTTTATTATTCTTGGTATGGCAGCTTAGTTAAGCCTCTGTGCTTTGCAACCCATCTTGCACACTCGGCATTACAAAGAGGCAAACTAAACACGAAACCTTAACTTCAACTAGAAAGGTAAAGACTAACTTAAAGACGCGACTCACACTCGAGTCTCAACATAGCTCCAAGGTCGACACTCACTCATCCGACCACCACAGTGAGGCCGATCCGCGCATACACCGGCGGATGAGCTGGCATAGGAGCGAACCTATCCTGATGACCTACTACTGGGTCCTCTGCAACCACGGGGTCTGCACTCCCCTCTGGCTCCCACTCTCGCTCCTCTGGATCCTCCTCGGACTCCTCTGCTGGCTCCTGAACTTCTCGAGTCACGCGCTCCAGCTCGTCCTCGACCGCCTCTAGGGCCTCTCCCAGCTCGGTGATCATCCCGATGGTCAAGCACGGGTCACCTCAAGCTCCTGCTCTGCCACTCTGAGTGCCTCGTACACAGTCTCCAGCTCCTGAGTAGTATCTCTCATATGATCCTCCTGGGCAAGGGCGAACTCTGTAAGGTGTATCGCAGTGGCACACTCGTCCTCCACGATCCGTCGGCGTCGGCACGCTTGAACGTCTGGGTGAAGGCGAAACACTGAGTCGTGAAGCTCGTCGGCGTAGTCGCGGCAGACACGGCGAAGAGCAAGGCGAGCGACCTCCTGAATTGCAACCTCGTACGAGAATCTTCTGGCAGAGATGTTGATTGGCCTGCTAGCTTCCTCGTTCTCTCGAGCGTAGATAATCATCTTGCAAATAAATCCTCGGTGTACACCATTCACTGACCAGCTGCCTCCTCGGTAGAGCGGACGATAGAAGCCTCCAAGCGTCTGAAGTACTCTCCACAGCTCCATGGCGTAGCCGCCAGCTGACTCCTCAAAGGTCGGAACGATCGGCATCTGCTTCACAAGAACTTTAAATAAGTTCTCCACTCGAAACGGCAGTAAAACGGTAAATTCGGCAAAGGTGAGAAGTAGAGAATGAGATGAGTCGAGAGTGTTTTATTGGTCAAGTTTAAACTTCCTTTTAGAAAATAGTTTTGGACACACTCATACTATCTAGGGCCAAGACCTACAGTCAGTATGCTCTGATACCACCTCTGTAAGGACCCGAATCCACTGATTCGAACCCACTGTGTTTACCGCACTAGTCCCAGGATCAACGCTAGTGCACACAGCTTAACATTGGTACATATCACATCATACACAACGATAATAGAATAATAGTTCATTTATTGATATAACTAAATGTATGATCTTATGACCAACTTACATTATTAAGCCACGCAGGGCAAGACTGAAAATATAATTAATGATTAAGCAGCGGAAAGTAGAAAACGTAGATAGCTCATCAGTTCACCACAGGCAACCGACAAGGCTCGGACCCTAATGACTCGTGTCTTCCTGGACTTCACCTTCCAACACAGGTGTAGATTCTTCAACTGTTGATTATTGTTGTTTGGCAAGGGTGAGTACTTAAAGCACTCAACAAGTTGTGCACAGAATGCAATTCTATGTATCTATATGTAAGGCTTATTCCAATGGATAGGCTATCATGGCTATTTTGCAATAAGCAAGATTTATGAACAAATACAATAAATAGATTGTAAAGAATGTAAAACAAATAGCAATAATAAATAACTTCAAGATTTCTCAAGTAAACCAAGTTTCCAATCCTAAGTCAAATTTCATCTTCCATATGGCATTCCGCCATCCCAACCATGTTGTCCAATTAATTAAGTTAACCCTTAATCTGTAATTCCGAGCATTGCTCAATACATGAGCACGGCTATCCGAATAGTTTCATACTCTGCAGAGGTTATGCACTTTACCCACGTGATACAACCAAACACCACCAAGGCGAGTGATTATAACAAAGCCTTTACAATGCTCGACTTAACCCGATACTACCCGCTAAGGATTCAACATCGGTGGGATGGTTACCACATCCGTGGCCCCCTCTTGCGCCATGTGAATTACACCATAACTCGGGAACTCACACCGACCACGATAGTATCAAAATTAAGACATTGCAAATTACTCACTAAGTGGCCCATACCGAACATGTGGTTGCATGATTGACTCAGTCAAAGGCTTGCAAGGTTAAGTCCTTAGTGTGATCGAGGCAAGACTTCCACATACCCTCGCCCATCGGGCCCACCTTGGCATCCTCGCCTTGTCACTTGCCCCAATCTAAGTTATTATCACCCGTTGATTACCAAGCACCACGTGCCATCAACAATTCAACATCGTTGCGTGACATGACCATACAACAACTCAATCTCATCGTGTGATCCCACATGACACACAAGTTCATAACATTGTTCCATATTCCATTAATCAAGATTAATTATCAATGATTCGACACATGTGATGGCGTGGCAAGGCTAAGCAACTAATACGGTCTAAACCTCCAATGTTGATTATAATTATTAACCAACTATAATTAACCAATCTAGGGTGACAATGGATCATGGCATACAAATGATAAGGTAGGTTATAGATCAATCTGGTATATTAGCTAAGCCCAATCTAATTTGAAACAATTGTATATTTGAAACATATGCAATAGGGTAAAATAAATATAGCAATTTTATAAACATGGGTTCAACATGATCAAAGCACAACTTGCCTTGGAATAGGTCCTGATCTTGATCTGAAGCTTGCTCTTGGTTGCTTGATCTTCCTCCGAAGCGTCGCACAATTCAACGTCTCACGCGTCAGAAGGAGAAAAGCAAATAAATACCAGAACAGAGAGCAATTGAACTCCAAAATCAAATAAAATTCACCATTAAATAGATCTCAATTTTACAAATTTTTAGAAACTGGAATCACTCAAATCCGAGTTACGATGCAAAAGATATAGCCTTTTGAAGTTTGAAATAAATACTGAAATTGCAAAAATCAGAAAATCAGATTTAACAGATTTATTTTTATTCTGAAAAACTGATTTATGACGTCAGCGTGACATCAGCATGATGCAGCGCTAGACCGAACCAATCAGCAGCCGACTCGTGTCCCGGTCCATGGACTCGGTCCACGGAATCACGCTGGATCACCATGGACTCGGTCCATGACGCTCGAACTCCGTCGCCACGCGCAAGATCGCTCGATTAGCGCGGTCAGCGGTGCGATCTGGGCCTTTCCTCACCGATCCAACGGTCCACGCTGGCGACGACGTGGCTTACCGACTCGTAATCCACGCGGCGAGATCTGACGCGCTCCGACTGGAATCCAACGGCCACGGTTGATCACGAGGAGTCGACGGCGAGCTCGGCGGCGCGTTCACCGGAGACCGAGACGAAGACGAGCCCGACGGCGCTTTGGTGAACAAAAGGCGACGAAGAAGTTCGGATCCGAAGCGTCTCTCCGCGGAGATTCGGATCTGCTCGGCGGCGGCGAAGAACACCGGCCGACCACGAAACGAAGAAAACGACGGCGGCGGCGCTCACGAAGTCCGACGAGCTCTCAAGCGTCCACGGAGGCTTCTCTGGCACCAACCCAACAGGAAAAAGCCGTGCACACTCACGACGAACCTCGGGGACTACCCGCCCCTACTTATAGCGCGGGGAATCGTGCTCTACACGGACTCCAAGACACGCACGGCGGCGAAGGCGTGCTGGCGGCGGACTCAGAGTCCCGATCGGAGACGACGACCCCACACCATCCGATCGCCATCGAACGGCCACGAAGCGAACTGACGCGGCACGATCGGATCTGCTCATCTCCGAAACAACGGATGAGATCTTCACTTACCCTATTCGTACCGATTCCACCGGCGCCGCTTGATCTTGATCCCACGGTCCACGTCGCTAGGGTTTCCAAATCCCAACGCCAATCTCAGCCATCGATCCTCGATCCAACGGCGAGTATCCGCGTCTCTAGAGAATGGGCCGACGATGCAAAGGTTGGGCCTCACCACGATGGGCCTACGCGCACAGTATTGGGCTTCGGCCCAGTACTGTTGCAAAGGATTTTAAAACTTTATTTTTTTAAATATTTCTAGAAATTCATTTTATTTATTTTAGGCAATAGAACAATCAGGAAAAATCCAAGAAAAATCTCAAAATACTTTGAGACATTCTGGACTTAAATAAAATATTTTTGGCAAAACTTTATTTTAACTTTGCACAGATTTAAATACTTTTGAATAAAAGGCAATAAACTTGAAATAAGAATTAATTCAAATAAATCCAGAAAAATCCAAATAAATTCCAGAAAATCACAAATGCACATTTAAGCAATAAAAACTTAATTAAGCCAAATTTTGGGATGTTACAGTTAAGAAAGGAATCGTTGAGCTCATGGAAGAGTGGATCGATGAAGTGTTTCAGAAGCTAAAAGACACAATGCTTCTAGTTGCCGGTTGAGACTCATGTGAGGGAGTCGCGTCTGCTTAAGATAGTGGTGTAACCAATGTAGGCTATAGTTTTGTGTGATTAGGTTGAATTTGTTCTTTCATGATTGCTGAGTGTGCAGTATGTGTTGCATAGATCTTAGGTTATTAAATATTGTTTGCTTAAGTTGTTGGGTTAAACCTATTTCCCTTGCATTAGGACTCTTTTTCCTCACCTATGCTATTTTCCTCTCCCTTAACCCTGTGAAGCAATCAAGCAGATGGTTCAGACTCATAGAAACAACGGAGTCAGTGGAAGTGAAAATCAATCCAGTGAGAATCTCAGTGACGGATCAGCTCCCCAACCGCCACTACAGATGGATATGCAGAGTTTTGGAATGTTTTTGGCTGCACAAACTCAGTTGATGCATGCAATAATGAAGCAAATGTAGAATATGACCAATGGAACCAATGTCTACAATGTGTTCCAAGCTGTTATCAATGTTCCCTATTACTCATTGCTCATTGCAATGGTAATGAGAAGGTCTTGTATGCTTCTCATCAGTTGGAAGGAATTACTGCTGAATGGTGGAAAAAATTTTGTATTGTCCATGAAGCCCCGTAGAATATCTCTTGGAATGAGTTTGTTACTATTTTTCATCATCTATTTACTTCACCGGAGGACCGTGTGATCATGATGAATTCAGATCAAAATGTTACCCCTGCACCTTTTTTGATAACTAGACATTGTTCTTTGAAGTGTTGTCAACCAAACAAGTCAGAAGATCGTGCGTGTATTTGCTGTGGACAAATTGGACATACCATTGATGAACATGCGGTCAATTGCTCCAGTTGTGAAGGAATCCATTCGCTTGGAAAATGTCCTATGAGTAACATCACATGTTACCTTTGTGAAGGTTGAGATCATTGCCCAGCTCAATGTCCTTTCGATCCGATAGTTACTGTTGTGACCCAGCATCAACGAGAGAATCTCCCAGCCGTAGTTGCTCTAGAACTATCAAAAGGATATGGAATACTAGTTGTATGTACTAAGTCATTTGAAGAGCTAAAGACGCAGCACTTTGATCCTGTTAGGCTTCATCAGGAAAGCAGTAAGTGGCCATCACCAATAGCATGTTTCTTGTGTGATGAAGAAGGTCATTGGGCTGGGGAATGCCCTATGAAACAACAAACTACGATTTACAAGGAGGACAATATTGAGCACACAATTACGCCCAACGAAGTACAATGAGGGATACGTGTGTGCTACAACTGTCGCTAGAAAGGTCATTGTGCTAGTCGATGCCCTTAGAGAAGACGAGCATTTCCTATAGCTGTGATCATTCCGAAAGTCACCTCAGTCAAGTACATAACGCCAAGAGTGAGTGGTGAAGTTGCAAGAGCATCTTGTCAAGAGAATCAATTGAAGAAGAGGCGTTTGAATAAAGACATTACTCCAGACAACAATGCTCAAGGAGAATGTTTGCCCCTTAAACTTTGCTATACTTGTCATAAGCTCGGGCATTTTGCCAACAACTGCCCTCAAAAGAAAGCAATCACGCCGGTTCGCTTCAATTTCGGCTCCACCCCTGTCAAAATCCCAACACCAATGCTAAATCGAGGAAGTCTAGAACAGTGATGTCATCATGTGCAATGTCATATCTCTACTTGTAAAGGAAATTGATTAGTGATGAATTCCATGTAAAGATTTTCTCATTTAAAGAAATAAAGTAAAGATGGAAGATATACCGGTGTGTGAAGTTTTGGAATGAAAGCATTAATGGTAAATGAAGGTTTAGATGTTTCTCTGAGTATTTACCTGTGTTGATGGTTCACTTAAAAATTATGCGTGTGCAATGATGGTTAGTTCAGTGGTATTCAGCGTGAAGCTTGTCAGCCCAGAAAATTTGCTGTTGTCAAGAAGTACTTAGTTATTATTCGATCTAACCTGGATGTTGGAAGTTAAGTTACTTATGGATGGAGAAAAATTTCTGGCAAACTTTATTATATCAAATACCTAGATCTTAGAATGAATTGGTTGCCCAAACATGAGCCTGTTCTGGATTGTGGCCGAAAGTTGTGTTTGCTGAAAGCCCTGGATGAGAGAAAGTAGAGTTTCAAGCGATCACAGTTCATGATGGTAAACAGTGTGAAGGTTGCAAATTAGAGGGTGTGCCAAATGCTAGATAATACCTTGATGTTTTCCCTTAGGATTTGCCTAGTATGTCGCCAGATCAAGAGATCAAGTTTGTTATTGGGCTAGTGCCTAGTACAGCTCTAATAGCAAAAAGACTGTATCGGATGCCTACCAATGAAACTGTGGAAATGAGGAAGTAGATTGAAGAGTTGTTGGGAAAAGTTTGGTGATACCTAGTTCATCTCCATGGAGAGCACCTGTTTTGTTTGTCAGGAAGAAAGACGGAAGATTAAGAATGTGCATCATGCGCTTAATAAAGTGATGATTAAGAATAAATATCTGTTGCCCAGGATCGATAATTTGTTTGATCAGATGAAAGGAGCTGGAGTTTTCTCCAAGATAGATCATCGATCAGGATATCATTAATTGAAGATTCGTTCGGAAGATGTTCCTAAGGCTGCGTCTTCTACGCGATATGGATATTATGAGTTTACAGTTATGTCTTTTGGATTGACCAATGCTCCTGCATATTTCATGAACATGATGAACAAGGTTTCCATGAAATATTTGGACAAGTTTGTTGTTATGTTCATTGGTGACATTCAAGTTTACACCAAGTTAGAAGAAGAGCCTGTAGAATATTTGAGATTAGTCCTTGAAAGCTACGAGAGCGACAGTTATATTCTAAGTTTAGCAAGTGTAGTTTTTGAAAAGAGAATGTGGAATTTCTTAGACATGTGATGACAGCTAAAGGAATTGATGTTGATCTAAGCAAAGTGAAGCAGTGCTGCATTGGGAGCAACCGAAGTCAGTTACCCAGATTCGTAGTTTTTTGGGAATGGCGAGATATTACAGTCAATTTATCGAAGGATTTTCAATAATTGTTAGGCCACTTACGTAGTTGTTGAAAAAGGAGAAGTTTGCATGGACGCTAGAGTGCGAAAAGAGTTTTCAGGAATTAAAGAAACGTTTGACGACATCACCAGTGTTAGTGTTGCCAGATGTTCAGAATAGCTTTGATATATATTGTGATGCTTCCAGACAAGGTCTTGGATGTGTATTGATGCAGAATGGCAAAGTTGTTGCATATGCGTCAAGGTAGTTGAGGCCACATGAGGATAATTACCCAACGCATGATTTGGAATTAGCTGTCGTAGTGCATGCTTTGAAGTTGTGGCGTCATTATCTCATTGGAAATAGATGTGAGATAGATACAGACCCCAAGAGTTTAAAGTATACATTTACTCAGTCAAATCTCAATATGAGACAGAGGAGATGGTTGGAGTTGTTAAAAGATTATAATGTTGGAATCCACTATCATCCTGGAAAAGTTGATGCCTTAAGTCATAAGAGCCACAGTTCTAATATGCTAGCGCTAAATGATCAACCGGAGTTGCAAGGAGTTCAGAAGTTGAATTTGGAAGTGGTTCCAGAAGGATTTAACTTTGGATGATCAAGGTACTATTTAGTTTAAAGGTTGAATTTGTGTACCGAACAAGAAGAAGCTTAAGCAGTTGATTCTTGAGGAAGTTCATGATTCGAAGTATTCAATTCATCCAGAAGGTGTCAAGATGCATAAAAATCTCAAAGAGAGGTTTTAGTGGCCAACCATGAAGTGTGAAGTTACTGAATATGTTGCTATATGTGATGTGTGCCAAAGAGGAAAGTACAGTGCATCAAAGACATGTTGGTTCTTTACAGTCATTGAAGATTTCTGAGTGGAAGTATAAGACAAATTGGTAAAAAAATCCATAGCACTAAGGATTCTCCTAGAACCCAGAAGGGTTATGATTCCATATGGGTCATCGCTAAACGATTGGCCAAGGTCGCTCAATTCATACGTGTCAGACAACCTATTCGGGAAATCACTTGGCAGAGTTATATATTTCAAGATGAAGGACCAAGATGGCGATCAGAGGGAGGTAAATAATTCCAATTTAAAATTTTCCCCTCAAAGAACCAACCAAGAAACTCACTTCATCAAAGCAAGTCAGAAAAACCAAAAATTCAAAAAACTTCAGCACAGAGCAACGCTACCACAAATCATCCCGGTACTGCGGATGAACAGTACTTCGGCACTACCGGGGGTACTGTAGCACGGTACAGCCGAGGGTACTGCAGCTACAGTGAAATCAGGTCAGAGATAGTGAAAATCAGCCCGCCTCAAAAGAAAAATTGATGAATCTTTTTATCGGCTGACCCAAACACTATGAAACTTTGTGGACACCTTCCTATGGATGTCAGATACCTATTCCAACCTTCAATCGCAAGGATTGATGTCAAAGTTCTGACCTTTTTCCAATTGAAGGAAGAGTGCACAAGAACGGTTTCAAGAACAAAAACTGAGCCCTAAACTTGCTCGTGGGTTCTTAATGATCAAGATGATCCTAGATTGTTTCCCACATATCATAGCAAGCTAAAACACCAGAGAAGAACATAAAAAAAATGATCTTTCAAGAATGATTCTCTTAAGACCAAAAGATCAGTTTCTTGCAAAGAAGAGCACAAGATTTGCCTAGATGATTGGGATATGGTCTGAAGAAGACTCATCCATCAATCATACATCCTTGGCAAAAAATCCATAAGCATTTAGAAGGAGGGGAGGCAAATCCAAATGTGTGAAAATTAAATTGCAAGAATGTAAAGTACGGAATTTCAAGACTGAATTTAAGGCAAAATGTAAATGCGTAAAATAAATTCGGAGATGAGTAAATGAAGTTTTCATTTTTGGAAGGGATGTTTACAAAGCCTGTAGGATCAAGGATAACCGACTAGAGGGGGGTGAATAGGAGGTTTCTAAATTTTTCGACACAAATTAGAAAATACAAATGACGCTATGAAATTGAGATACAAATATGAAGAACACACTAAAGTTTCTAGCAATGCTTAAGATGCTATGGCAATACAAGAGAAGCAAATATACTTATGAGCACAAGAATTATGAAGAGTATGGTATTAATCAAATGAATTCTCAACAAAACAAGAAAGTCAAGCACAAATAAATAGGAGACAAGGAATTTAACCCGTGGTCTCGGAGACTTACCGGTCTCCCCTACTCCACGTTGAGGTGACTAGATTCTCGTCAAGCCGGCTCCACTCGCTTGAGCCTTCCTCGATCACTAAGGTAGTTCTTCCCCGCTCCGGGTAGGCGAACTCCGGCCTTCACAACTTGCCGGGGCTTCTCACAATCTCCGTTGAGAAGCTCACCGAGCACGATCACCTCCAAGCCGTCTAGGAAGCGGCAACTTCCAAGAGTAATAAACCTTGACGCTAGCTTGAGGCCGAATGTCAGTGTCTAAAGGCTCAATCACTAAATGCAACACCAAATTTTGCTTCTCACACTCACAAATGGAAATTGAATGCACACAAGAGTGGAGAACACTTGCTAGAGCTCAAATATCATCAATGAGGACCAAGAGTTTCTCTAGAATACAGGTGGGGAGGTATTTATAGCCTCCACCAAACTTTCTAGCCGTTGGAGCTCGAAATCTGCAAAGATCTGTTTTTCCGGTGCTACCGCCCATGTGGGACCGGTAGCACCGGGCTCCATTTCAACGGCTAGAACAGTGCATTTAATGCACTTGCCAGAGACCGTTACAGGAAATCCGGTGCTACCACCCAACTAGGGCCGGTAGCACCGGGCTCCATTTCTTTTACTTTCTTCAGAAACACACTTCTCTGGAAATATAGCACCGGGCTGTTGAGCCGATGCTACCGAAGGTCCGGTAGCACCGGGCCACCAAGCGCGGTAGCACCGGGTTTCCAAAAGGCTTAAGAAAAGTGTTTCTCTGGAATTTTTACACCGGGTTAAGGTCGGTGCTACAGAAAATCCGTAGCACCGGGCCACTATAATGATAGCACCGCCACCAAAACACCCAAAAACACACCCTCTGTGATTTTCACATCGGGCTAAAGTCTGGTGCTACCGTGATCCCGGTAGCACCGGGCTGCCATGGGCGGTAGCACCGGGCTACAAAATCGCCCAAAAGCCCTTCTCTGGAATGTCCACACCGTGCTGTTTAGCCGGTGCTACCACGCACCCGGTAGCACCGCGCTGCCATAGGCGGTAGCATCGGATTTCTAGAGACTTGAAATAATTCAGGATTTTTCAAAGATGGAACTTGTCTAAAACTTAGGCAGCTAATTGAATATGCATTTTGAGCCTTTAAACCCTAAAAAGACATCGAGATAAGCGTCAAGATCCCTCTTAATAGTACGGCCCTAAATCTAGTAAACCGATCTTTCTTCCAAACTCCAAGATCATCAAAAGACTAGAAAAGAGCCTTATAAATTTACCTTTTCATGATCTTGACATATTGCCGATTGGTTTGAGCCTTCTTTGGTATTTCCATGATTATTAATCTTGGAATTGACCTACTTTCAATATCCTCAACAAAAGCATTAGATCATATAGCAACGTTGTCATTAATTATCAAAACCAAAACATATCGGGTGCCTAGATGCTTTCAATCTCCCCCTTTTTGGTAATTGATGACAACCATAGTGATAGTTTGAAATTGTTTTTAGGTGAATAGAAAGATTTTTTTTTTGCGTCAAGTGATTAGGAAACAAATTGCCTTTCGAAGCAGGAAGGGGATATAGAGCATGATATATTATTAAAGAAATACTCCCCCTAGAGATGTGCATGCTAATTGCAAGTAGATGGCTTGCTCATTTACAAAAAAAAATTGACAGAGTTTTGTTTAATAAATGAGCCCGTGGATAAACAAATGAGGATATTAAAACAGCAATATGATATTGCAATATGCACGAGCATGAGAATATTTTAAAGCAACCATAAGAATTACAGATATTTAACCACGACAAGTTCAGAACAAACATCCACAGCAACAAATTCATCCAGACATCACATATCATAGCAAAAAAGTATCAACCGACCAAACCATAAGTATCTAAAACATAATTATCTAAATTATCTTCTGTTCACTTTCACTTCTCCCCCTTTGGCATCAAATACCAAAAGAAGGATTGCCAGAAGGCTCAAGGGGCTGAAGGAGCAGGAGGAGGCGGAGTAGATGGAGGTGCACGAGATCCGGAACGCTGATAGACAATAGGAAGAGAAGAGCGAAGCTCTGAGATCGAAGTGTCCACTGAGTCTAGCCGTCCTCGAACCTCCTCAACCATTTGCCGTGTCTGAGCCTGAGCCTCCTCCATCCTAGCAAACCCACTCATCATATCAGTTCTCATGCTAGCTAGGCTGCTCATGAGGTCATTCCTAAAACTGTTAAAGGACTGATCATGCTGAGCTGGAGGAACCTCTGAGGCAATTGGAATCTCCTGTGGCTGTGGCTGCTGGGATGATGACTGACCTCTCTGAGAGATTGTCTGAGGAGCTGCCTCGCGAGGTCTGTAAGGCTTGTGGACACCGCCACATCCTCCTCGAAATCCAACCACTCTCTTGATTATCATCATAATGAATGGAGCAAAGTAGATTCTTTTTCCTTTGTCACAGGCATAAGAAGCCATTTCTCTGATCATGAAATACACTACATCAAACTTATGCTTGTTCATGATTTTGCTCATAATATTCCAGGCATACCCTCTGATTTCATCATAATTCCCGCTCTTGGGATGAATTGTAATTCTAACAATTCTATTTATTAGACCAGCAGAAGGAAGCAGATGCGCCATTTTACCTGGATGCTTGACTGAAGCTGAAGTTCATAGAAATCAAACTTTCTGGCAAGGGGAATGACTCTATCACTATGCACTCTTGGATACCCACTATGATGAATGCCCCAAGCTTCCTCAATTTCACTCTTGGTATTTGTGTGCCTTCTGGCGTCTGTCATCCATGTTATGCTCTCATGTGATTCGAGAGACATGCAATGTAGCATAAAATTGTCTTATTAGATCTTCATTATAATCACATCTTTTACTAACTAAGTCCGCATATCCAGCACCATGAAACATTTCGGGGACTCCAACAAGCAGAGGAATTTTTCTAATGTGCTCCCAATTTATCCATTTGTGATCAACAAATTCCTTTTCTTTGTAAATCTCATAAAAGACTTTCTGTTGAAATAAGGTTCGAATTTATCCTCGATGGCGATCCTAGGCAACAAGTATTGATTTGCCGTTCTTAAAGAGAAATATATGTCACCTTTGATTGTCTTCAAATTTACCGAAGGATCGAAATTTTCAAAGCTTTCATGTTGATCCCCTGATCCTGCATCCTCATCCACATCCACCTCCATATACTCATCATCATTTGTCTTCTCACTGCTAGATTCAGATTCAATTTGCTTCCCTTTTTCTTTCTCTTGCCTAGCCTTCCTTTGGACTTCACGGCTTCTTGAAGCTATTGGAATATTGTCCTCACTGTCGGAGTCTTGAGAAGGAGGAGGAGCACGTCTTCTATTTGTAGCTACTTTAATGTAAGAGCCGGAGCCTCGGGTCTTAGGCATGATTACTGAATACAAGAGAAATTTCAAGGATTAAGGTCAAGGTAATGCCCTAGAAACTTAAAGTTTTGTAAAGAAACAGCAAATTGTGAGCAGTTGTCTGCAAATCCGGTGCTACCGCTTATGCAAATCCGGTAGCACCGGACCAGGGGTGGTGCTACCGCACAGAGACCGGTAGCACCGGTCAGATGCAGGTTAGAGCAGATTTTGTCCAAAATTATGATTTTGACATGTTTGATTCAGGGACTGTCGAGTAACAGTATACATATCCTTCATCAAACACGTTTCAACCACAAATTTCAACAAACTCCTACACATTTTGCCATTTTCTCACATAACCCTAAGAAGGTATGAAAAGGATGCTAGGGCAAGAAAAACTTGATGATTTTTGAACAAAAGATGGTACCTTTGATAGAGGATCAAGTGAAGAACAAAATGGTTGAGAGGAAACTTGATTTCTTCGGATGAAATTGAAGGATTTTGTGGGGAATTTCAAGTGGGAGAGGGAGAGAGAGAGAGAGAGAGAGAAGAGGAGTGCGGTGCGAAAGATATGGAGGACAGCGGTTGCACCGTACCTGACTTAACCCCCAGAACCCGATAAATCCGGTGCTACCGCGGTTTTTCCGGTTGCACCGGTCTCCGGTGCTACCGCTCTTGTATGAGGGTGCTACGGAAAGCGAACAAAAGCAGAGATAAAAAAATTCAAAGAAATCAACAATTTCAATAAAACTTCAATATGTATTTTTATAAGACATATAACTGCATCCAATTTTTTTTTATATAAATTTTCAAGGTTTATGGCTTAATTTATATTTAATCCTTATTTCTTTTTGAGACAAAACACATTATTTGCTATTTAAGGTATGAGAATCATATAAAGAGCTCCCCCTCAACAAGTGCTATATCAAAAGAAATTGAAAGATCTTCAACAAGGCAACAAAAGAATTAATCAATCAATCTTCAAGCAAGATTCTAGGAAAAACTCAAACCACATTAGAGATGTCTATGACATTTAATTCATTCCTCAATTTACAGAAACGAGCTTCATCTAAAGGCTTGGTTAGGATATCTGCTAATTGATCTTCGGTTCTAATGTGACTAATCACTATATCTCCTTTACTAACATGATCTCTCAAGAAATGATGACGGATTTCTATATGTTTAGTTCTTGAGTGTTGGACCGGGTTGTTGGCTATTTTAACGGCACTTTCGTTATCACATAAAAGAGGCATATTTTTAAAATATATTCCATAGTCCATTAAAGTTTGCCTCATCCATAATAATTGAGCACAATAACTACCGGCGGATATGTATTCGGCTTCGGCGGTGGAAAGAGCTACGGAATTTTGTTTCTTTGAGGACCAAGAAATAAGGGATCTACCTAGGAATTGACAATTTCTGGAGGTGCTTTTTCTATCCACTTTGCAACCCGCATAATCTGAGTCCGAATATCCAATTAAATCAAAATTAGCACCTTTAGGATACCATAACCCTATATTTGAGGAATGTTTTAAATATCTTAGAATTCTCTTAACGGCTATTAAATGACATTCTTTAGGGGAAGCTTAAAAGCGAGCACACATGCATACACTAAACATAATATCGGGCCTAGATGCGGTGAGATAAAGTAGACTACCAATCATAGAGCGATAAAGTTTTGAGTCTACCGGTTTACCTTCCTTATTTAGATCAAGATGCCCGTTGGAAGCCATTGGAGTCTTGATGGGCTTCGAGTCTTCCATGCCAAATCTTTTTAGCACGTCTTTCACATATTTGGTTTGACTCACGAAGGTCCCGTTCTTGAGTTGCTTGATTTGAAGTCCAAGAAAGAAGCTTAATTCTCCAATCATTGACATCTCAAACTCCCTAGATATCATGTCACCAAATTCTTTGCAAAAGTCTTCGTTAGTAAAACCAAATATAATATCATCAACATAGATTTGGCATACAAAGAATTCTTCATCAATAATCTTTGTAAAGAGTGTTGTATCAACCTTCCCAATTTTAAACCCTTTGGAAAGTAGAAAATCTCTAAGTCGCTCATACCATGCTCTAGGAGCTTGTTTGAGACCATATAGCGCTTTAGAGAGTTTGTAAACATGGTTAGGATATTTAGGGCTTTCAAAACCGGGAGGTTGTTCAACAAAAACCAATTCGGAAATTTCTCCATTTAGAAAAGCACTTTTTACATCCATTTGAAATAATTTAATATCAAAACAAGATGCAAAAGCAAGTAGAATTCTAATGGCTTCTAATCTAGCCACGGGAGCAAAGGTTTCACCAAAATCCAAACCTTCAATTTTAGTAAATCCTTGAGCTACCAAACGGGCCTTATTTCTTACTATAATACCATTTTCATCTTGTTTGTTTCGGAATACCCATTTTGTGCCTATTACATTGTGATCCTTGGGTCTTTCCACTAAGGTCCAAACATTATTTCGAGCAAAGTTATTTAGTTCTTCATGCATTGAATTTACCCAATCCGGATCATCTAGAGCTTCATCTATGTGAGTAGGTTCAAAAGAAGATACAAAGGAGTAATGTTTGCAAAAAGAAGCAACACGAGATCGAGTTTGAACACCCTTACTAACATCACCCAATATTTGATCTATTGGATGATCTTTGGAGAGCCCGTGATGAATTCTTTGAGGTAGAGCTTGTGTTGATTGATCATTCTCCTTTTCATCCACATCAATAGGTTGAACTTGGCTTGACGGAGCGGAAGTGGTGGGTTCAACTTTAGTGGATGAGGGTGGATCTTGTTCATCCTCATTTGGTTTTATGTCTCCAAGTGTAATGTTCTTCATTGCTTCTCTTAGACCTTCTTCACCTACATCATTCAAATTTTCTTGCTCTTCTTGAGAGCCATTAGTTTCATCGAACTCAACATCACAAGTTTCTTCCACAAAACCTTTATTTTTGTTGAATACACGATAAGCTTTGCTATTGGAGGAATATCCAAGCAAGAAACCTTCATCACAACGACTTTGGAATTTTGAAAGTCGAACACTCTTTTTCAAGATATAGCATTTACAACCAAAGACTCGAAAATAAGAAATATTAGGTCTTCTTCCAATGAGAAGCTCATAAGAGGTCTTTTTCAAGAGACGATGCAAATAAAGCCTATTAGTTGCATAGCAAGCGGTATTAATGGCTTCCGCCCAAAAACTATCGGAGGTGCCATACTCATCAAGCATAGTTCTTGCCATTTCAATTAATATTCGATTTTTCCGTTCCACAACTCCATTTTGCTCCGGAGTGTAAGTAGCGGAAAGTTAGTGCTTTATTCAAATTCATCACAATAATCTTCAATTTTTGTATTTTGAACTTGGAACCATTGTCACTACTGAATCTTCTTAATTTTAAAATCAAATTCATTTTGAGCCCTTTTTGCAAAGTTTTTAAAGATACCGGAGGTTTCGGATTTATCATCTAAAAAGAATACACATGTATACCTTGAAAAATCATCAACAATGACTAAGCAATAAGAATTTCCTCCAATGCTCTTATAGGTTGTTGGGCCAAACAAATCCATATGTAAGAGCTCTAATGGTCTAGATGTGGACATGATACTTTTTGAAGGATGAGAACTAGCAACTTGTTTTCCGGCTTGACAAGCACTACAAAGTCTATTTTTCTCAAACTTCACATCTTTCAATCCCACAACTAAATCATTTTTGAAAAGCTTTTTGAGTTGGATCATCCCAACATGAGCTAGTCTTCTATGCCATAACCATCCTAGGGATGTCTTTGCAATTAAGCAAGTTTGAAGGCACGACTTATTTGAGGTGAAATCAACCAAATACAAATTTCCAAATCTAAAGCCTTTGAACACCAAAGAATTATCATTTTCTTTAGAAATTACTACACCATTGAATTGGAATGAGAAAGGAGAGCGTTTGGTGTTTGGACCAGATATTCTTAAAGAAGTTGAAGAGCAAATTGCCCTGATCAGAGAAATGTTGAAAGTCGCTCAGTTGAGACAGAAAATCTACACTGACAATCATCGTCGAGAATTGAGCTTTGAGCTAGATGATTTTGTGTATCTCAGAGTTACCCCTCTTAAAGGTGTTAAAAGGTTTCACGCTAAAGGAAAGCTTGCGCCAAGATGCGTTGGTTCGTTCAAGATCTTAAGCCGTCGAGGAGAGGTTGTCTATCAATTAGAGCTGCTGCAGTCGCTGGCAGGAGTGCATGATCTATTCCATGTGTCACAACTTAATAAGTGCCAACAGAGCAGACACCGTTAGAAGCAAATGAGCTACAATAAGATTTGACTTATAAAGAGTAGTCGATTAAAATTTTGAATATGGTTGAGTGCAAGACCAAGAGCAAGTCAACTCACTTTTGTAGAGTCCAGTGAAGTAACCACTCAGAGAGTGAAGCTACCTAGGAGCATGAAAAGGATCCGAAGTCAAAATTTCCTAACCTATTCCTCAGTCAGCCCTGAATCTCGGGGTCAAGATTCTATTAATGGGGGAGATTTGTAACATCCCAACTTTTGCTTTCTATTAATTTAATGTGTTATATGTGCATTTTATGATTTTTCTGAATTTATTGGATTTTTATGGATTTTATTTGCATTTATTTAATATTAAGTATATTTGCTTTTTGTGAAAACTATTTAAATATTAAGAAAGTTTAAATAAAGTTTAGCCAAAAATATTTTCTTTGAGTTCTAAAAGTCTTAAAATATTTATGAGAATTTTCTTGGATTTTTCCTAATATTTTTTACCTTAAATGAATTAACTTAATTATCAGATTTATTTTAAATAAAAAAATCGGGAAAACTCCTAATGGTGCTTGGGCCGGAGGCCCATTACTGTGCGCAAGCCCGCCCCATCAGCCCATCTTCTAGAAGCATTGAGCACCGCCATTGGATCTCCATCCGACCGTCATTTTCAACCGAGAAGCACTAAAACCCATGAACCATTGGATCAAGATCTGACGCGGGGGTATTTGATCGTGTTGGTTCGGGATTCTATCCGCTCGTGGCTGTTGGATTCGGTTTGCATTTCGGATCACGACACGTTGCTTTGAATCTTGACCTATCGCTTTCCTACGTGGACGACGGAGATTTCGTCATCTCCGTGAAGCCGGCGGACTCAGGTTCCGTATCGCCGCTGCATCGCTTGAGCTTTCTAGCTTGTGCACGGTGCTCGAGGCCCTATTTAAGTGCATTACCACCCGTCCGAGGATCGCCTTGAGCATGCGTGTTGTTTGCCCTAGCTAGTCACTTCCGAGGTGCCGTTGTTTGCTTGTGGTCGTGGCCGGAGTTTTGGTTGCGCCACTGAGGACGTTTTTCGCCAGGATCTACTCCATTGCTGCATTTTTGTGGAAGTCGAAGGTACTCCCTGGTTTGTTGCGATGCGCCACTTAAGATCCGATCAAGATCTGCCAAGGAATCGCCGTTCCATAGTCGTCGTCTTCGTCTCCGTTAATGGCGCCGCCGTCGAATTCACCGGCTAGTTCCACTACAGATCGCGCCACGCGTCTTCCTCGCATTGTGTCATGAGTCGTCATCATCGAACCGTTGGATTCGCCATGATCGGCCAAGATCAAGGCCAGGTGGCAGACGCTGGGGTAACCACGTGGGAAAGCTGACAGCATGCGTGTGATGTTAGCGATGACATCGCGTGCGGGTACCAAGGTGCCATGCGTCGAGTCCACGGTAAATCGACATCGCACCGTGGACTGGGTCCATACGCCGAGGACAGGTGTCAGCCTGTGATTGGCTGGCACAGTGCTAACATCTGCCCAATAAATCGAATTTTCTCATATAGATTTAATTCGGAATATTATTAATTATCCTATTTTCTGATTTTTATGATTTGTGAATCTTGCAAGAGCCCGTTCTCCCTCATACGAGCTCCGATTGAGGTGATTCAAGTTTCTAAAAAAATTTAAAATTGAGTACTATTTAATGGTGAATTTTATTTGATTTTTAGATATTGTTTTCTCTCTATTTTG
This sequence comes from Otatea glauca, assembly GCA_036346275.1. NCBI lineage: Eukaryota > Viridiplantae > Streptophyta > Magnoliopsida > Poales > Poaceae > Otatea > Otatea glauca. The sequence goes on along the minus strand of CM070715.1, from coordinate 36,544,242 downwards.
GTATTAATTTTGTATTCTATCTCGTTACACGTAGACGTTGATGTCCTCGGAGTGTCCGAGGAGGAATCGTTGAGTCAAGATCAAGGTCCAGAGTAAGAATAAGGGCTTTTCTAAGGCAAGTTATACTTTGATCATATTCAACCCAGTTTACAAAATTGCTATATTGTTTTACTTTATGCATAATATTTTATGTGTACAACTGTTGCAAAATAGATTGGGATTTAGTTAATATACCCAATTTAATTATATCATACCTTATCATTTGTATGCCATGATTCATTATCACCCTATATTGGTTTATTATTAGTTGGTTAATATTAATAATCAACATGGGTTGGTTAGACTGTGCTAGTATACTTAGCCATACCACGTACATCACATGTCTTGGAATATCAAAAGTTAATTTTGACTAATGGAGTATAGAACATGATTATGAATTGGTGTGTCAGGTGTTGTCACACAATGATGTTGAGTTGTAGTGACGTGGGATGTCACGCAACGAAGTTGACTTTTTGATGTCACGTGGTGCTTGGTAATCAACTGGGGTGGTAATCATTTAGATTGGGGCAAGTGTCAAGGGGCAGTGTGCCAAGGTGGGCCAGAAAGGCAGTAGGTATGTGGAAGTCTTGTCCTAGTCATCTTAAGGGCTTAACCTTGCAAGCCTTTGACCTGAGTCAAACATGCAACCACATATCTGAAATGGGACGGATCTAACTGATTAATTTGTAATGTCTTAGCTTGGTTAGCTTCGTACTACCAATGGTGGTGTTAGGTTCAACCTTTGTATGAACCTACATGGTGCAAGAGGAGGACCCTAACTGTGGTAATCAGTCCTATCGGTGTTGAAGCCTCAACAGGTAGTACTGGGTTAAGCCAGAGTATTGTAAAGGCTTTGTCATGATTACTCTACCGGCACACCAAAGGATGCATGCTAATGGCCAGCCAAAAGGAGATAATCATGTCGTGTGGGTAAGGCGCATAACCTCTGCATAGTGTAAAATCTATTCGGATAGCCGTGCTCGCGGTATTGAGCAATGCTCGGAGATTACAGTTAAGGATTAAATTTTATTAAATGAAAACTTGGATGGGAAGGGTTGAATGCTGTTGGAAAGTTGAAATATGATTTAGGGCTGGATGCCAAGTTTACTTAAGAAATAACTGCAAATTATTTATTACTATTATTTGTTTTACTGTCTTTACAATCTACTTATTGTATTCATTTATAAATGCTGCTTATTGCAAAATAACCATGTTAGCTATTCCTTTGGAATAAGCCTTGCATATAGTTATGTTAGAATTGCATTCTGTGCACAACTTGTTGAGTGCTTTAAGTACTCACCCTTGCCAACAACAACATTAACAATTGAAGAGTTTACATCAGTTCTTGAAAAGGAGTACCTGGAGGAGACGAATGTTTAGGGTCCGAGCCTTGTCAGTTGCCTGTGGTATACTAAGGGGTTTATCTACATTTTCATCCTGCTGCAGTTTAATTTGTTATTCACAGTTTAGTCTTGTGAGGTATATCCATGTAAGTTCGACCATAAGTTCATTGAACAGGTATTATTAAATATATGATGTCATTTATTATGTTTCCGCTGTGTATGATTGTGATATTCATCTATGTTGAGTCTGTGTGCATTATCATGATTCTGAACTAGTGCGATATACATAGTGGGTCCGGATTTACATATTCGAGTCCCGACATGAACCCTGAACCGCATCAACCTCTATCTTTTAAAGATAAACTTTTTTATTTGAACCGATATCATCTAGATTTTTAAATTTAATTTATTCTTATAAATCGATCACATATCCTGTCAAATTTTGGTGCTAACACCAACCCACTTGCAAGTGTTTCTGAACAACCTGCTGGCCCCGTGCTACAATCTCCAATATTATTTACCCAGATCCAAGTTTCAGCTCTTTTTTTAATGGTGTTTTGCCTTCCCTCGGTAGCACATCATGTGCAATTTTTACCAACCTAAGCAATGTAGCAGTTTACTTACAAACTTCTCTTCCAAATGGGTACTGTTTAAGCCCATCTGGAATGTGCACTGTAACTGTATTTCAAGTATAGGCAGTAGAGTTATATAAAAGATAAATATATCATAATATTTAACCGTGCAATTACGTGAGGAAATCCACTAGTTTGAACAAATCAAAGAAATAGGCAGAAAAAGAAAACATGGAAATGAGCTCCAAGTACAGAGCAAATTGGGAAATGTCTCAATGTAACATACTCACACAGTCACACTGAACTGATGGACCACCTGCGTAGCTGTATGAATCTCACGTACAGGATTCTTCCCACGGGATGTGGTGGACGCCGGAATTTAGTTCTAATTTTTGTTTAAAAGAAAAGCGAATTGTTCGTTGAACAAGATAATTCTAGATAGCTTCTCTCATATTAGAAACTGATTTGTACACAAAATCAGAAACTGTCATCTATCCGATTCTGCAGATTCTGACTCAGATTCGCGGGTTCCGCCTCCTCATGAGTCGGGGGCAAGCCTGAGGGCTTCCGCCGCCAGCCTGAAGCCTGAAGCCCTCGACGTCGATCAACAATTAGCATAGACGATTAGGATTGCCGAACAACCAGATTCTCCAACCAGTAGATTCTTCAAGCAGCTGACTACAATCCAGAATATTCACAATAAGAAGCTATCCTGAAAGGTGCTTAGTTGGTAGAATCAAATTGCCTATAAGGTACAGGAATTACTACTAATTAGATCACCGACTCACCGCTAGCACCAGGTACAGTACAGACTCAAGACTAGAATTTAAAAGGTGCTCTAATCTTCTTCTTCTACCTCCAATTTCTATGTTCTACATCTATAGCGTCCTATGGACGGCTAGGATGCTAGTATTTATACACGGTGCCACCAACGATAGGGTGCATGTTAGCCTCATTTGATCCACAGTTGGATCAGCTCCTAAATGAACCGGGTTTTGTCATTATCATTTCATGGGAGGTGATCCAATCCTTATCTCTGCGACGACAAAAAAAAAGAAAAAGAAAAAACTCGTTGAGTCCAGGCCCGGCCCGTTTGTTAATACGGCCCACAGTATAGGTCAGTAGGCGACGTCGTCTGGGCCTTCCTTTATGGTCTTTTGACTTAACATTATGCCAACGGAGGAGTTTGGTTGGGTCAATACAAGTCAAATATTAACTTCAAATATTGAGGCAATGCTGGGGCCATGTCTAGAATCTGAATGGGCTTCGCTCCATGCTGAAATAGTGACTCAACAGTTTCTTGTTCAGGCCTTGTCGAGTTCAAATTAAGGTACACGTTCATTCAAAGTTTAGTGTACTCCAATACAAGCAGTTCCATAGTAGATCCATAAAATATGAAGCAAAGTTGTACCTCCCTATTTAATGCACTATAGGATAGGCTACGTAATCTGAGAAGATATGGTTTTCTCTCCACTCCTCTTTACTTCTTGTTTTTTTGTTTTTTTATAGTTTCCCAGATGCGATTTTCACCGCTACTTTACAACTTAATATAAAAATATACTAATGAAATTATAGTATTATAAAATTTCTTTTAACGATAAATCTAATAATGTAATTTTTGTATAGCCAATTTAGATAGTTTTTAATCAATCGGTGATCAAACTTTAGGAAACTTGACGTACGGTTTATAGAATATAAGTAGGAAAGAACGGATGGATTACCTCCCTTCGATGCACCTACGAATGAATCGCTCCAGGCTAAGTCTACGTGACTTAGTTAAAGCTACATAACCCCTTTTAAAACAACTGTACCCGTTTGACGTAGCTCCTCTCCTTTGTGGACTGCTAAAAGAAACTATCGAGCGGTGGAGATGCTAGTATTCTTCGTAAGTCTAGAGCATCAGTTTGTCAAAAAAAAAAAAGTCCAGAGCATCGCTACGCGTGTTAGATTCACAGTCATATATACACGTGCCCTCCAACGATAAACCCACATATACAGGGGAGTAAAAAGGTTAAATATAAACAGATGTTGTTCTTCTCGTATCTTGATTAATATTTTTTTTTGATTCGGAGCCGGATACGAGTAAGCTAGATACAAATACAAATTTAAGTTATTTGTGATACACATATAGGACGGATTCGAATCAGAAACGAATAAAAATATATGAATAATAAACACATGTATAAAATAATATACGTTGAATTAAATCACACGAGTAATAACCATGATAGTAAGTTATATATCAACCAATCCACAGTTTCCCAAACTGTACGGGAGACAAACAAGAGTCTTGGTCCAAGACCATGTCCTTTTTAGATGTTAAAGGAGAAATTGCTAATTCTAATGGTATAAAATTCCCTACCGCCGCCGCTGTACGTGGATAATGCTAATGCTTTTTGGTCCAAGTTAAACGTTGTATGTGTACGAGTACGACGCTGCCGCCGCTGCAGATCAACGACGGGCAAGAAGATGCCGCTGCAGGCTAACTAGTCGCGAATCACGGCCGCTCTTTGGTCTAATACGTGGCGCCGCCTGTAGAAGCCGAGCCCTTAAATGTCGTCCAACTGGCGCCGTGGACCCATGGCTCGTGGGTGTGATGTGCCGGTTGGATTAGTATGGGCTGGGCCAAGTTCTTTGGCCCAATATGGTGGCCCGATATATATGACTAAGAAAAAGTCTCGATATCCGGATCTTTTCTCGAATTTGCTCAATATTGACTGCTTCAAATCTGATCTTAAATCTAGATTCAACCATTCAGATCCTGTCTTGGATCCAACTAGATAACCAAATCCTTTTCTAAATTAAGAGCCGGATTATCCCAATCGAACGGAAAATATCCGTCAACACATACATGTACCCAAGTTACCTTAATTATAACCTCTCACTGAATGCCTTGATAAAGGATTTAAATCGTTGTTCACGGCCTGTCGCGGTAAGAGATATGAAAAAGCTATCGCAGCTATAGTGGATAATCGCAGAAGCTATGCTACACAACAATTTACTATAATATACATACATTTTACTATTTCAAGTATATGGTATTGGTAATATATATATAATGAACTATATTCAGATTTGAAGTACATGTTATGATTTTATATATCAGTCATACAATGTGTAACATAAAATAATCTATATAATTATGTAAATTTAGGAGTTAGATTTGGATTTTAACTAATATTTATTATTTCTAGGAGCCAAATTAATTCAATTTAAGTATAACAAATATGATAAAAGAAGATCACGAACAAAAACACGATTAATATTTAGAAATATAAAGAGAATTGACACATGTAGCATAGTGAAGCTATCGTGGCTACAAAAATAGCGGAAATAGTGGTCAATGTGGTGGCTATAGCAGTTGTAGATGTGTTCGCGAAATTTTATTCAATCGTATAGCGTTTTATATTTGTAAAAGTTATAACGAACTATTGTAAAGTTATAGCATGCTATTTAAATTATCGGCCTTAATGGACTAACAAATGATGTTTCACTGGACCTAGAGAAAACTGATCCGTGAACTGTTGATCGCCCAATTGACAGCAGGGATCACACCAAAACGGGTGCAGCATGGTACACGAGCACCAGAGGGGTCAAAGCAAAGAAATTCTCTTTTTTTAGCCCTTTGCGAACGTTTTATTTTCAAATATAGTTTTCTTTGATATTATTTACAAATTTAGCCTCACAAGTCATCCTCCACGCCCAGGGAGATCGACAAGTTACCCGTCATGCTAAGATTCCTACCAAGCTCTCCTTCCGCTGCACGAATCAACTCCGCTAATTAATCACTAATTTAATCACATTTCTTAATTATCTACTTAATTAAAACCACTAATTAATCAAATTCACTAATTATTCCATGTCCTTTCGCGGCAGGCAAGCACAAAAGGCACCTCTGATTACTCCCGTGATGGCCAAGTGCAGAAGGTGCCTGCCGATTCCTTCCATGCTATCCAAACGCGAAACCTGCCTGCCGAGGAAGCTGTCGAGCTCCCTCGACGCGGTAGGTGACTCGTGTCAACTGTCATGCCTTCTGAGTTCATCAAGAGGCTAGTTTTACAAATTCAAACAAAAAAATACTAAATTTGGCAAAAACAAAGAGTCAGTTTGGTTCAAGGACAAATGGTGGATAAGATGGGACCATCCACCTTGGTAGGGATGAAGCCATCTAAGTTCACATTTGGTTAAAGGGATAAGAGATGAATAGGATGAGTCAAATTTTTATTTGGTTGGAGGGGTGAGAATTTAAATTTGATTGGAGAGATGAGAGTTGGCTGAACTCATTCAACCAAATTTATAGGATAACTACATCTAATATCTACGAAAAATATTCCTTAAAATTAGCTACCTTTATCCACTCATCTATCTAACCAAATAGCAAGATTGATAGAAAAAAGATGGATAAAACTATCCGTCCACACTTTAGGCTTGAACCAAACGAGCCTGTATGGTAGGGGCTAGAAAAGTGACGGAGCAGTGCACTGTTCGGATCTTTTTGTATGAGTCTGATTGATTTGATCTGACGTGCAGTGCAGTGGCCCTGGCATGTTTGTTTCTCAAGCCACTCACTTAATTAAGGTCGCTGGCTCGCTGCAACCTGCAGGCATTCCAGGTTTCGGACCTGTTGGTTTGGCTAACTACTAAAACCTGCAGCAGTGCAGTGTTGTTGGTTTTGTTGGCACAGGGACTGTCGGTCGGTGTCCGTCGGTAGTCTGATTTTCATTTCGTTGTTGACCGACACAACTGATGTATTGGATTAATAATCATACTGTCGTCTAAATTCCTCCAAACCGACCAAATTTGTGTTCGGTCAGCTATACATTAGGTATGCGTGGAATTATTTGATATGCGCATTCGATAGGATATAAATTACTTGTAATCAAAGTTGGACCAGCGTAGCACACAATCGAGAAGTTTATGTGACATGGACCAACACAGCACACGACCAAGAATGTTTGTGTGACAGAAACAAAATTTCGAAGGACTACAACCGGTACCTGGCAAATAAAGCATGGTATGCCAAAAATGATAATTTTTCTTAGAGGGGTGAATAGGAGCACTTTGCCTAGTAAAGCCTAAAATTAGATTCTATCCCATGTCATGGCAAAAAGGAAGCATGTTGACACTTGTTAAGTGGCACAATATTGTTGGGCGTAATCTGAACGACGCTGATTTATCACCAAAACAAATTCACATCAACAACCACACCACCAGTCACAAGTACTGCACCTCGATCTCTCAGAGCATGTACCCATGCAAACGATATAGCGTTGTAACTTGGATTTCCTGTTTGACCTCTACTTTCGTTAATTCTGCGTTTTGATACCACATGTTAGTAATTAGTTGTCTCAAAAAAGCATGTACAATTATAAACACATCAACAAACATGTGGAAGCCTCAACTACCTAGGCCTTTCAAAAATAATTTATAGGCCATACAAATAAAGTTCAGAATCGTAACAAACCTGACAACCTAACAGCCAACAGCAGCAGTACCCTAATTCTCATTTTTTTCAAACGGTAGGTTGTGAAATGCGACAACCTTCTTTTTCGCCGGAAGGTACATTTTGCTTAGATTAAGATGTCACACCAAATGATCGAACTAACAGAATAATTGCGTCAAGAAATTAGCCATTTTGCGTAAAAGAACAATTGCACTGGCTAGCTGTTCTGCATGCCCAAACCTTTTGCTAGCTTCCTAATTGTGTGATTTGGTGACAGTAGAATCCAATCAGTAACAGTAAAAGAAATTTGATTCTGGTGGAGTCGGTAAGGAACGAACCAATTGTTTTAATTTGTCGGACACTAGAGTTGAAATATCAAAAATTGTAGAATAGGTCCCATGAACTCAATAGATATAGGCTTGCCAAGATAAATTGGACATCACTACTACAAAAGAGGTTATATTAGACATATCATCACTGACGGTTTTTTATAAAAACCATCTGCAATGAGTCTCGGGCATATCACATACGGTTTTTGGCTAAAACCATTTGTGATAAGGGGCACATCACAGAAGGTTTTAATTAGAAACCGTTTGTGATGAGGACAGACAGTTTTAGCCAAAAACCGTATATGATGATTATTTCTAAGTAAATAAGAACAGGGAGACTCGACCTTCTCTGTATTTCTAGGGTTTCTCGAGCTATTTTTGAGGTGGCTGCGATTGAGAGGCGATCTGGTGGAAAGAGACCCTAGATTTGGTGGTGTAATTGTAGATCCTTATGCTCTAGGTCATCTAAGGTTAGTAATTGGTTCAAATATGCATTGTATTTAAGATCTAGCTTGGTAAAGAGGGAAATGAGTTGCCAACAACCACCTACAAAGCGTAGATACATAGCTTATATGTAGCATATGTGTGCATGTACACTCCTAGTGTACTTAATTCATTATTTAACACATATTGTTATATACGTAGTATAGATGGATCGAAGCTGGATGCACGCTGAGAGCCGTGCGAGCACCGAGTACATTAATGGTGTCTCCGCTTTTAGAAGAACTGCAGAGAAAGATATGTTGAACAACGGGTGGAATTTATGCCTTGTCCATGCATTGACTGTGAAAATCTGAGGATGTTTCGAAACCCAGTGCAAATCGAAGCACACTTGATTCTATGGGGTTTCAAAATAGGGTATATATGTTGGACCAGTCACGATGAAGAGCAAATTATGCAAGGAGCAAGTAGTACTAACATCGTCGATGAAGTCAACGATACTCCGGATGATATCGACTGTGCTTTCAATGAGGATAGGTTTCACGATGACAATCTGGATCGGATGCTGCAGGATACAGAAGGGAACCGTGATGAGCGAGAGTATGTAAAATTCCAGAGCTTGATGGACGATTCGGAGAAACCTTTGTTCACAGGCTGCAAATCCAAATACACAAGGTTATCATCCGTGCTGGAACTGCTGAAATTAAAGGCAAGTAACGGTTAGTTCAACAAGAGTTTCACGGCGCTGTTAGGTCTGTTAACGGATATACTTCCAGAGGGAAACGAGTTGCCAACAACCACCTACAAAGCCAAGAAGATTCTTTGTCCCATGGGAATGGAAGGAGAAAGAATACATGCCTATCCGAACGACTGTATCCTCTACAGCAAGGAGTACGCGAACTTGCATGTATGTTCGGTGTGCAACGCATCCCGGTACAAGCGTAAATATAGATCAAATGACGACGACGAGGGCATTGAGGTGAAGAAATGACCTCCTGCTAAGGTGGCATGATATCTGCCTGTAATTCCCCATTTGAAGCGTTTATTTGTGAACCCAAAAGAGGCAAAACTGCTTCGGTGGCACTCGGATGAGCGTAAGAATGACGGAATGCTAAGGCACACTGCTGATTCCATCCAGTAGAGAAACATAGATAGGAGGTTTCAGGAATTAGCTGCGGATCCGAGGAATATAAGTTTCGGATTGAGTATGGACGGAACGAATTCTTTCGGTAACATGAGTAGCTGTCATAGCACTTGGCCCGTGAATCTCTGTATCTACAACCTTACTCCTTGGTTGTCTATGAAGTAGAAGTACATCTCCTTCGATGCCCGCCCTACATCACTGAAGCTACAAGCACTACCGGAGCCACGTGATGCGCCAGAGCAACCAGCACTACTGGAGTCACGTGCTGCACCGAAGGAGCCCACCAAATTGGCTACTGTGTCTCGTTAGGCATAGGCCATTACTGTAGTTTAGACCCAGTCATCTCCCGTGAAGACGATATTTGGTAGACAGCGAGGCGGCGACAAGGGAAAATCGAAAGGGACCACGTTAGCCCATGACTTTTCGTTTGCCCCGTTGGCGCGGCAATTCGAGCTGGGACAGCCATTCATCCCGAAAGAGCACTAGGAGACGCTTATATTAGCCTGCATTAGGTTACAAGAGTGGTGCATGGAACAAGCCAATAAGCCGGTGACACAATATGCATCGAGTATCTTGGTCAACTTCAAGGAGGAGCATTTCTTACACCGGTTTTTGGATGGCTTGTTCGTGGTCGGCTTCAACGATCTATTCGATTTATACAACCTCAACGCCCTCAACGCATCACTCATGAGATACTGGATATTGTAAGTGTGTACAATCACGGTGTACATTCATGTCATACCGATAAATGTCAGATATACATGATCCTTGATTTTGTATACGTAGATACATGATCATGGAAGCAAAAGCAAGGAAACAACTGGTGGATTTCGTCGACCCACACTTGGTGTCCAAGCAAACCATGGATAAAAATTTAAAAGTCGTCCACGAGTACGTGGAAAAAGTGTTGCTGGCTCAATGGGATAAAAAATTCATACTTTTACCCTACAACTCGGTTTAAGTGCTTCATACAGTTGCTATACTTGTTGATTTGTACTATATAACGCAGCTTGAAGTTAGGTTGAATGACCATAGCGACATACATGTGTAGGTATCATTGGATTTTACTCGTAATTGTACCAAAACATAACCGGGTAATTTACCTTGATTCCAAAAAGGGCGGCATGCACGACTTGGCGCCCATCAAAAATTTACTCGACATGACGTTCTCTGTCTACAAAGTTTGTGGAAGTCCACATAGGAAGAACCCAGCGACGCTGAAGTATATTTATAAGTTTTCGGTATCCGCTACTACACAATAATCCTTCACACTCCATAATAATACCATTCGAACTAATTAACCTATTATATTTTGGTAGTGTCACCAGTAGTTAAAGGAGACTAACCTATGTGGATTCTACGTTTGCCGCAACATGCAACTCCTCGATGGTTCAAAGAAAACCAATGTCATAGAGGTTTGTCAATCTTGCAACAATTGTTTCCACCTACAAATTTATATACACGCAAGACTTTACTCTTCCCATCGACAAGCTTGACAATGCGCTGAATCTGCGTTAGAACAGGCTGACCTCCTAGGTATCCGAGGACAACTCTGCGCCTTCTTGATGCGTAAGGTCATTAATCCAAAAGACGAATGCCACTCAAGCTCGCTTGATGAGTTGTGAATTTGTTAGATACCGTTTGGATTAATTTGTGAACCTTGTGCTGTGAATTAGCTCTGAATTCAATTGGTTTATATATATATGAGTTGATTTCTGAAATGGATGCGCTGTACATCGTATTGTGTGATCAAAGTTGATTTCTAAAATGGATGTGTTGTATGTTTATATGAGATCCGAGCTCATTTCTGAATTGTATGTCATAATAATGCTGGTGATGCTCTGTACTGTCTTTTGTTTCAGAGGGCATGGCTAGAATTTCCTGAGGCTAGCCAATAAATCAAAATTTAGTAAAAAAATGAAAAAGAATCAACATCCCAGACGATTAAAAAAAACCATCTGGGATGAGCCCCACATCACAGACAGTTTCAATTCAAATTGAAACCGTCTGTGATGTGGGGCTCATCTCATCACAAACGGTTGTGATGTGGGGCTCATCACAGACGGTTCTTCTTTAGAATCGTCTGGGATAATATTCTTATCACAGACTGTTCCAAATTAGAACCGTCTGAGATGATACTATATCTCAGACGATTCCAATTTGAAACTGTCTGTGATGAGCTTTTTCACTGATAGTTGGAAAGCCGTCTGTGATGACCTATTGTCATCACTGACATTTTGACACAGACGCTTCACAAAATCGTCTGTGATGTGTCTGTGATGTGGGGTTGTGCAGTAGTGCATGTAATACGAAAAAGAGGTAACGTACATTATAAAGTAGTATAACATAAACCTAAAGTAGATCAAAATAAAGACCGGAGTATTAATCTTGTCTCAAATAGTAAAAAACCTGTTAATTACCTCGAGGAAATATCAAGTGTCAGCTTGCTGCAGGAAACTGTCGGTCCCCAGAAATCCCTGAAAAAGCGTCTTCACTTGGTTGACTCGACGAGAAATCAATTCGAATTGTTATCAAATAGGACTAGATCGACATAAATCAAATATCACTAAATCCTGCTCCAAACAGGTTAATTTCAGTAAGAATTGTGACAGAACATCAATGACAGTAGCTCTCAAAAAGAATTAAAAAAATGTCCACAACAGTGCTAAAAAATGACAAGTGAAAGTAGCACACTGATCACCTCTTATCAGAGATTCAGAGGACGATCGACGGTGCACCATCTTAGAAATATTTCCACGAATTTAGTTAGGTCAACACAAAATCAGAATTCCCAAATAAAAAACAGAAGGGAAGTCAAGTGATTGCGTTATTGGAAAGGTGTTTAATATATTAGGAGAAGCAAAAGCATGCATGCATGCGTGTGCATGGCAGCAGCGTCAACGAGCGAGAGAGACCACCAAGGCCTACCTGATAGGTTAGGATCCGTAATGAAATAAGCGGTAGATAAGACGAAGAGAACCTAACTTTTTTCGAGGGAAAAGATAACCTAATTATAATTACTATTTTGTGTTTTGTCACCTCAAGTAAATTCTTAATGGAAATTGTAGGTACGTTCTTCCTGTGTTGCTGCTCGCCTGCCCCCTATTCATTTGTGCGCGCGTGTGTGCGTGCAAGATCATCGAGTGGGAACTCAGGTGTGTCAAAGATTTTACGCTTTTTTTGTTAATAAGATTGATCAAATCAATTAAGCTGAAAGCAAGGCCACATATCCTGCTGAACAGGCCGGATTTCGACTGAGATGAAAATGACAAATATCAAGATTGGTTATATGAAATATGGAAGGAGTAAATTTGTCTCTCAAAATACTTTCACATCACTAGATTTTGCAAATAAAGTTTCATTTCAATGGCTGTGATAATGTCCAAATTAAGTGTTACTTTGTTTTTTTGCCAGTGTTGTAGAAGTAGAATTAATGACCGAAATCTACTCGGTAGTTACAATCAGTTAGTAATTTTATAAACTATGAAATGATAAACATGTTGAAAGAACAGGGGATGTCGCCTAGAGGGGGGTGAATAGGCGGATTAAAAACTTTGTAACTTAAATGCAGCGGAATAAAATATGCAGCTAAATAAAATCTCCCGAGTTTCCCGAACAATCCGGAGTGTCCGGATATTCAATCCGGATACTCCGGATAGTCCGATCCCGAGGGTCCTAACCCGGAGTGTCCGGGGTATTCAATCCGGATACTCCGGATTATCCGGACTGTCCGGGTTCAGGGATTCGGATACTCCGGATTGAGGATCTCGAAGAGAGATTTTAAATCCCTGCAATTTTTCAACAATCTACTTGAACACAAAAGATCTTAGTGATGTCAGGTACCTGAGGGTATAGAAGATCTGGAGCCAAACACAACAAAAGAGTAGATCGGGGCTCCCAAAGATTCAAAACCAAATACTAAAGCAAGAGTAAGAAGCAAACTTGGAGACAATGATTTTCACCCGGTTCGGATCCTTGAGGATCCTACGTCTCCGTTGAGGCGGCTCGGTCACACTTGAGCCGGGTCTCTTTCAACCCTCTTCCTCCGGTGTTGCACAAATGCACTCGCCGGTCTTCACTCCTTTGATTCCTTCCCTTACGGAGGCGGAACTGCCTTCACAAACTTCCCACGGCCAACCACACAAAGCTCCGGTGGCTCGTGGCGACCTCCTAGCCGTCTAGGAGTCCTCAACCTCCAAGAGTAACAAATGCTCACGAAGAACAAGCTTGGAGATGAAATCAAGTGCTCAATCAACTCAAGACTCACTCCCAAACTCTTCCCAACCCTTCTCACAAGGGGATCACTTAGATCTAAGGGTAAAAGCTCTCTCAAAGCCCCCACACAGCCCCTCAAAATCCACACCAAAAGCCTCTTCAAAAGAGGAGGAAGGGCTATAAATAGAACTCCCAAAAACTAGCCGTTGGGGCGCAGTCGCACAATCCGGAGACTCCGGATTTCAATCCGGATACTCCGGATTGACTGAGAAAGGCTAACAGAGAGACTCAACCCGGAGAGTCCGGATAAATGTCCGGATACTCCGGATTATCCGGATAGTCCGGACTAACTCCGGATAGTCCGAATCAACACTAAGCAGCTCGACAAAACGAGCATAACTTTTGACTCGGACTCGATTTCAGAGATTTTGGACTCTCCCGAAAGCTAAGAACGAGGGCTACACAACCAACAAGATCTCACTATCCAAAACTCAAAGGATAACCACAGATTTCACAAAGAAATCAAGAGAGACCTACAACCCTCACTTTCCGGCAGTACCAACACCACTCTCTTTCTAAGATTCACAAGGATGGATCACTTGAGCACTTGACACATCTAAAAGTCATTCGACATCGCATCCCTCTTCATAGTACGGCAATCCTTAGACTCAAATTAAATCAAAGATAATATAAGTCTAGAACTAGTCACTTGCCGTCTTCTTTCTTGATGTCGATGCATGAAGACCTTCACCATATAATTGATGACATCTTCGCCTTGTCCAACTTGACTCGATTCACCTCATGAGACTCTCGTCCTATCAACCTTGACTTGATCATCCTCTCGACGATCTCCACGCCAAGTTGCTCTTGACTTAGTCCTCGCTCTTGGTGACACCGCCGTCTTGTTGACCTCGGCTTAATGATCATCCTCCAAGATACCTTGGTCATCATACACGACGGGACCTAATTCTTTCCAAACTACTCATGAAAGACATTAGTCCCAAAAGCTCAATAGATATGAATAGAGTTGATATTTGTGAGCAGTTGATTACAACAAGTGTTTCATATAAAGAAGCACAATATAAATGGAAACACTTGACATAAGAAATGTTCTCTCTGAGTACATCATGATGAATATGTAATTGATCTATATGCACTAGAGAGATATATAATTGCCAATAGGATGAATCAATTAAATCATGGCAAGGATCACAGACTTTACTTAAATAAAGCACATGATAGAATATACACGAATTGTACATGTGCAAATAATATTTGGAGTAAGAGTAAATATGTGATCCAACACTAGATAAACTTCACTAAGAGAATTGCATGAGAAGATATACAAATAAAACATGCATGCACCAAGTCAATCTATAGCAATATGAAGTTTAACTCTAGTTAATACATGCATACTATAATGAACTCAAATGAATATATATGCACAAATAAATATGACATGAACCAATGTGCATATATATAATCAACATGCTACTTGGAGTTCACTTATGCATTTGCACGAAAGGAATGCAATAACAAATATAGAAGAGATACCAAAATTGCATACCTTATCTTTGCTTAACTATCCCATTTGATTTTCCTCTAAAAGATGAGACTGATACTCAACTAGGCAATATCATGTTAGTCTCATAGCAATATAATCATATTAGAGGTTTGTCATTTGCTCATACCTTATCTTTGCTTAACCTTCCTATTTGATTTTCCTCTAAAAGATGAGACTGATACTCAACTAGGCAATAACATGTTAGTCTCATAGCAATATAATCATATTAGAGGTTTGTCATTTGCTAAGCACTAAGTTAAGCATTTACTTAATTGCATAGATTGTCATTATGAGTGTTTGTCATTAATCACCAAAATAACATAAGTGCCTAGATGCACTTTCAATCTCCCCCTTTTTGGTGATTTATGACAAACCTATTATCAATTGCACCAAATGACAATATTAAGATATTTTAACATTAAAACAAGCATAAAGATACAATAAGGGATCATACTTACAATTCATCCCTTTTTGTCAATCGATTAGGGGACAATTGATAAATCCATAAATTCTCCCCCTTTTGTCATTAATCCCAAAAAGGTGCTTAAAAGATTCTTATTGTTTATTCACTAAAATCTGTTCTCCCCCTTGATTGCACACTCAATAAAAAGATTAGGGAGAAAATAAAATAAAGATAAGGAGCTAGTAATAGGACAATAATATTAAGCTCCCCCTAAATCTAGGCAAGATATGATACCAATTATTTCCAAGATTTAGGTAATAGATTTTTCTAGTTATACCAAATTAAAGAAGTCATGATTCTTAAGATATAAGTGATGCTTAAACATGACACACGAATATGATTTCACATATTCTCTAAACATCAAGATCATATAAAGAAGATTACACAAGAAGGAATTGCTTATATGATCACAAGATGTATACAAGATCATGAATCAAGGTTGTATAAGTAAGATGCACTTTCATGATCAAGAATTTTATAAACTTATCAAGGGCATACCTCTTTGCAATGTGTCACCCATATGTACCTTTTAGTTCTTGATAATGCCGAATGCAAGTTAGATGACACTTCAAAACAATTTAGGATTAGAGGATACCTCTTGAAAGATACCAATTAATCATATCAATTGAAAAATACAACACCATTTAGAATAACACAATTTAGCATAATGGTGTGCACAAACATTATTGAATATGGTCAGAAAAGAAACACGTCCCTTTATCGATTCTTGTCCACCGCATGTTCGAATTGGTCATGATCACCGCGCCGGTCTTAGATCCTCGTACTATGGAGCTCCTCTCCATTTCCTTCATCCCACCGTCGAAGATGACCCCTTTTCCAATACCTTGAACATCAATAGACAAGCACACGATTTCCGGGAACAAATATCTTTTAATTTGACCCAAGTTAGTTTGATAATGTCTAAGTACAACATGCATGATATATATGATATACAAGACAATACTCTTTGCATGCAATTTAAAACAATTTGAAGATATCAATTGAAGATTTTATCACACCACTTTATAATGAAAATATTTGAAACTCATTCAAATTTGATCTTGACATCCACTTGTAAGAGAGACAATGAGTAAAACACATTCAACCTCACTCTTGAGCTTACAAGGGAAATTTTCTCTTTTCCATAATAAACTCGAAGTTATACAAGAGAGAAAACATTTTGAGGCTAAGTTACAATTAAATCCAATTTCCAAAAGGACTTAGCCAAAAGATGCACTTTCATTGGAATGAAAACTTAAATAGATATACTCCACTTTGAAGCTTGGAGCAATGAATAAGTTCACTTAGTTTTCATCTTGAAAGGCTTGCCAAGATGCCAATTTAAAACTCTTAAAATCTCAAAGAGATGCAAATAGCAGCACAAAGTCGATTATAATTTTTTAAACCATTGCTCAAATACAAAAATCATCAACGCGGAACAGATCCGACTCGAAATCCTCTTCGAGGGCTATGAAGACTGAATATTGATTTGAGCAAGGGAGAAACCCCAAAAATAGGATGAACAAGATATTGCAAGAAAGTATAGATAGCAATTTCAGAATTTGGGCCGAGCAGTACAACCCGGATACTCCGGTGTTTTTGATCCGGAGTGTCCGGATAATCCGGATACTCCGGATATATTACCCGGATACTCCGGGTTGTTCAGCTTCATCCCTAAAACTGAACATTTTGAATTTGGATCAAATCTTGATCAAATGAAGTCCAATAGCCATAAGATTTTGCAGAAATGATCCATGAACATCCAAGAGACTTCTCCAAAAAGAATTTCTCAAATATCACCCTCCAATCAAAAATAGGTCATTAGAAGCATTGGAGGTTTAGTTTTGACACTAAGTCAAATAAAGTCAACAATCTTGCACATGAGTTCAAATAAATTTGAGAATTTTCAGATATGAACTCCATATGTGAGAGAAGGTTTTCCAACAAGGATTTTCAATAAATAAATTTTACTTTGAGAAATGTGGTGAAATTTGCATTTGAAACACATAAAAGATTAAGATTTTCACCAAATCCTCAAAATGGAACCAAATGAGTTTTGAATGGTAATATGCACTTATATGGCTTCATATGATTTACAGAGATGTTTATAAGCCTATTTGCATAATCAAATCCATTCAAATCGTAAAATCCAACTTAATGCAAGATTATGCCAAATAAGATCGAAAGAGAGAAAAAGGCATAACTATTTCAAATTAAGTTGAAATTATTTGAAATTAGGCATAAACATTATTTAGACTCCCAAGAAACTTTTCCAAAAAGAATTTTCCAAAAAGGAGTCTCCAATCAAAAGATATGCCAAATTTTGCTTTGAGGGTTTGAAAAGAAATTGAATTTTCGCCAAATGTTCAAAATGCATTCCGGATTGAAATTTATGGAGATTTGAACTTTCATAGCTTTGTATGAGTAAGAAATACTGTTTCAATCCAAGATATGCAAATAAATCCAATTCAAATAGCGAAATCCACAAAATGCAACAACGGGTCATTTTTGGTCAAATGGAGAATTTTGGCCAAATTCAAATGGCTATAACTTTTGAACGGTTGGTCGTTTGGAAAAACTTTGAACTAAAGAAATGCTTAAAATGACCAACCCTATGAGTTTTGTATTGACCACTTTTTCAAACTCCAAATAGATTTTGCTTTAGAAAAATTTGAAGTTAAATGCAAAAGCAAGATCACAAAGATCTTTTAGGCCAAAGTTTGACTTTTAGCTTCTAGCCAAGGGTTAGATACTTGAAAACATTTGAAATACATTTGAAAACATTTTAGAAGACTATTTTCATAAGATTTTGCATTTCAAACAAATATTTTGCTTTTAACCCTTTTTGAAGCAAGTTAAATAGGAAATAGTTTTTCATAAAAAGCCTTAAAATACAACTCAATTTGGATTTCATGCAATTTCAATTTCCATGGCTTATAATTGATTATCAAGATGGTTTCTAGCCAACATTTATAATGAAATCCAACTTGAATGCTAAGATTTGAGCAATATGCTTAAATAAGCTATTTTAGTTCAAACCAAAAATTTTAGCCAATTTTGATTTCAATATAGAATTTTCATTTTGAAAGCTTGTAAAACATTTGAAATACATATTAGAATACTTTTACAAAGCTTTTCACAATTTTGGGCCTTTTAAACATAAGATTTGACTTTTGACCAAAATGGTCCTTTTGAAATAGCTATTTGTAAAACAAAGTCAAATATTTCAACACAAGATTCAAATGAAGAATAAGATGAGATATAGAGATTTGAATTTTGTGTCTGAGTCTAAGATACCATTTTGAACCAAGATACTACACAAGATCCGGTCCAAACGGAGAAACTCACTAAGTGCAATAGTATGACCATTATGGGTCAAGTATAGTTTTTCGGCGAGTTTCAAAATCAAATAACTTTCACTAGGTTGGTCCTTTGAAAGTCTTTTGAACACAAGAATTGTTAAGAATGACCAACTCTAGGATTTTCGTTTTGGAATTACTTTCAAATTCATTTTACATTTAATACTATGAAAATTATAAGTTTAAATCCAAAACAAGATACTACTATCTAGATTTTGATCATGAAACTCATTTTCTTTTCAAAATGGATTTTGTGAAGCCAAAACCTTTGAAAAACATTTCAAATATATTTGTATACATTTTGCAACTAGTTTTCACAAGAATACTAATGGTATACAAAATTTTGACTTTTGGCTAAATGGCTTGATTTTGAAAATATATATTTGCACTTATATAAATATGGGCACATGTAGGGATGTGATATACATGGTTATGATTTAGCACTCCCCCTTAATGTGCCACAATCCCAAACTTACTCAAGATTGCAATCAAAACAACTAATAAGCATGAGCAAGCATATAATCAAGCAATCTAAATTGATTTTCATGAATAATGCAATATAACCTACACAAGGCTATAAGCTATAAGAATCAATTTAAATACTTGTTACCCGAGATGGCATTGGTTTATGATTGAAGTGAATGTCTTCAAGCTTGGCTTCCTTTTTCATATGATGAAATCATCCTCTTGATTGAGCCAAAGCTTCCAATGCATCTCCAAGCACCTACAATTCTTTTAGGCACTTGTTGGTACCCAATTTTTGTTGGGTCCAAAAATGTTAGTCACAATAGATTTAGGAACCCAAATGGCCCTAACATTAATAGTCTTAGGTGAACTAACATGACTAGCAATGGATTTGCGATTGTTATTACTCCTAAGCGAATTATTGGAATTGAATTTAGGAGGCTTAGGAGTTTTAGCATTTTTAGCAAATCCATTTCTAGTTTGATCCTTTCTAAGCACATAATAATCATTACAATGCAAGGGCTTAGAAGATCTAGCAAATCTAGCAAATGGTTTGCTATTGTTATTTTTCCTAAGCACATGATCAACATGATTTTTCTTGGTCTTAGGAAGTCTAGCATTTTGAGCAAACACATTTCTAGATTCATTTCTCCTAAGCAATTGAATATCATAATTTTGCAAATACTTGGGAGAATCGACAAACTTGGCAAACACATTGCCATTTTTGTCCTTCCTAAGCAAATAATGATCATTGACAATAATAGGCTTAGGGATAATACCTTTGGGACAATCCTTACCGATGTGTCCCTTTTTCCGACAATTGTAGCAAGTAGGCTTTGAGCGTCTCTTGTTCTTCTTGACTTGCTTCTCGCCGGTGTGCCTCTCGGTTGATGGTTGTGGCTTGATCTCCACTTTATGAGGACGCACCGAGGCGTAGTGGCCCTTCATTTTGTTCTCCCTCTTGGAGATGTAGCCGATCCCTCTCTTGTCAACCAACTTTCGTTGATTGCTTAGAATATCGTCGAGGGTGACCTTTCCTTTGTAGCACTTCTCTAGGTCACCTCTCAATTGAGTGACTTGTTCTTTGAGCTCTTTATTTTCCTCTACAAGATTAGTCTCACAAGACATAGAGGAAGTAGAAGCAATATTTGTATTTGAGCAACAAGGCTTATCATCACTAGAGATGGACATATTAATTTTAGATGAAATGCTAGAATTTGAAGTTAAGCATGGCATATCATCAATTAAATCACATGTAATTCCTATGTCCACCTTAGGCTTATGAATTTCTTTGGAAAGGAGGGATTCATGATTTTCTTGAAGCATATTATAATCATTTCGAAGTGATTCATGTTCAAGCTTCAAAATTTTATATTTCTTTTTCTCCTTTCCAAGACATTTATTGAGCTCCTCAAGCAAATTCATAAGTTCATTATAAGAGAGCTCATCATCGTCATTATCGTCACTTACCTCATTCTTACCTTTCGCCATGAAGCAACGGATTTGTGATGGAAGAGCATCTTCATCGTCACTTGAGGCGGAGGTTGAGGTTGATGGAGATGTCGGTTCTTCATCACTTGAGCTTGAGGTGGAGCTTGATGTTTCCTCTCCCGACATCTCTTCCTTAATGCAATCCTCAATAGAAGTGGATGATTCAAATAGTTCTTGAAGCTTTATCCACATTTCATGAGCGCTCTTGAGATTGTATATTCTATCAAAAATTTCATCGCTCACAACACAAAATAAAACATTAGTAGCTTGAGCGTCGAGATGTAGGCATTTCCTTTCTCCTTCAGTTGGAGCAACTTCATTCAATGGAGAGGAAAAGCCGACATCTACGATCCACCATATTTGGGGCTCATGGATTTAAAATGAGAAGTCATAATTAATTTCCATGAAGCATAATTTGTGCCATCTAGCACAAGTGGATTATGTGAGTGTTCTAATCCTCTAGTCGACATCCTTTACTCTCTAGACGGTTAAGTCTAATAAAAGAGAGACCTTGCTCGATACCAATTGAAAAGACAGGGATGTCGCCTAGAGGGGGTGAATAGGCGGATTAAAAACTTTGTAACTTAAATGCAATGAATAAAATATGCAGCTAAATAAAATCTCCGAGTTTCCGAACAATCCGGAGTGTCCGGATATTCAATCCGGATACTCGGATAGTCCGATCCCGAGGGTCCTAACCCGAGTGTCCGGTATTCAATCCGGATATCTCGGATTATCCGGACTGTCCGGTTCGTGGATTCGGATACTCGGATTGAGGATCTCAAGAGAGATTTTAAATCCTGCAATTTTTCAACAATCTACTTGAACACAAAAGATCTTAGTGATGTCGTGTACGAGGGTATAGAAGATCCGAGCCAAACACAACAAAAGAGTAGATCGGGCTCCCAAAGATTCAAAACCAAATACTAAAGCAAGAGTAAGAAGCAAACTTGGAGACAATGATTTTTCACCCGGTTCGGATCCTTGAGGATCCTACGTCTCGTTGAGGCGGCTCGGTCACACTTGAGCCGGGTCTCTTTCAACCCTCTTCCTCCCGGTGTTGCACAAATGCACTCGCCGGTCTTCACTCCTTTGATTCCTTCCCTTACGGAGGCGGAACCGCCTTCACAAACTTCCCACGGCCAACCACACAAAGCTCCGGTGGCTCGTGGCGACCTCCTAGCCGTCTAGGAGTCCTCAACCTCCAAGAGTAACAAATGCTCACGAAGAACAAGCTTGGAGATGAAATCAAGTGCTCAATCAACTCAAGACTCACTCCCAAACTCTTCCCAACCCTTCTCACAAGGGGATCACTTAGATCTAAGGGTAAAAGCTCTCTCAAAGCCCCCACACAGCCCCTCAAAATCCACACCAAAAGCCTCTTCAAAAGAGGAGGAAGGGCTATAAATAGAACTCCCAAAAACTAGCCGTTGGGGCAGGTGCGCACACAACCGAGACTCGGATTTCAATCCGATATCTCGGATTGACTGAGAAAGGCTAACAGAGAGACTCAACCCGGAGAGTCCGGATAAATGTCCGGATACTCCGGATTATCCGGATAGTCCGGACTAACTCCGGATAGTCCGAATCAGCACTAAGCAGCTCGACGAAAACGAGCATAACTTTTGACTCCGGACTCCGATTTCAGAGATTTTGGACTCTCCCGAAAGCTAAGAACGAGGGCTACACAACCAACAAGATCTCACTATCCAAAACTCAAAGGATAACCACAGATTTCACAAAGAAATCAAGAGAGACCTACAACCCTCACTTTCCGGCAGTACCAACACCACTCTCTTTCTAAGATTCACAAGGATGGATCACTTGAGCACTTGACACATCTAAAAGTCATTCGACATCGCATCCCTCTTCATAGTACGGCAATCCTTAGACTCAAATTAAATCAAAGATAATATAAGTCTAGAACTAGTCACTTGCCGTCTTCTTTCTTGATGTCGATGCATGAAGACCTTCACCATATAATTGATGACATCTTCGCCTTGTCCAACTCGACTCGAT
The DNA here is from genome assembly GCA_036346275.1 of Otatea glauca. Lineage (NCBI taxonomy): Eukaryota > Viridiplantae > Streptophyta > Magnoliopsida > Poales > Poaceae > Otatea > Otatea glauca. Next base: position 36,521,355 of record CM070715.1, on the reverse strand, counting down.
TCACCTCATGAGACTCTCGTCCTATCAACCTTGACTTGATCATCCTCTCTGACGATCTCCACGCCAAGTTGCTCTTGACTTAGTCCTCAGCTCTTGGTGACACCGCCGTCTTGTTGACCTCGGCTTAATGATCATCCTCCAAGATACCTTGGTCATCATACACGACGGACCTAATTCTTTCCAAACTACTCATGAAAGACATTAGTCCCAAAAGCTCAATAGATATGAATAGAGTTGATATTTGTGAGCGTTGATTACAACAAGTGTTTCATATAAAGAAGCACAATATAAATGGAAACACTTGACATAAGAAATGTTCTCTCTGAGTACATCATGATGAATATGTAATTGATCTATATGCACTAGAGAGATATATAATTGCCAATAGGATGAATCAATTAAATCATGGCAAGGATCACAGACTTTACTTAAATAAAGCACATGATAGAATATACACGAATTGTACATGTGCAAATAATATTTGGAGTAAGAGTAAATATGTGATCCAACACTAGATAAACTTCACTAAGAGAATTGCATGAGAAGATATACAAATAAAACATGCATGCACCAAGTCAATCTATAGCAATATGAAGTTTAACTCTAGTTAATACATGCATACTATAATGAACTCAAATGAATATATATGCACAAATAAATATGACATGAACCAATGTGCATATATATAATCAACATGCTACTTGGAGTTCACTTATGCATTTGCACGAAAGGAATGCAATAACAAATATAGAAGAGATACCAAAATTGCATACCTTATCTTTGCTTAACTATCCCATTTGATTTTCCTCTAAAAGATGAGACTGATACTCAACTAGGCAATATCATGTTAGTCTCATAGCAATATAATCATATTAGAGGTTTGTCATTTGCTCATACCTTATCTTTGCTTAACCTTCCTATTTGATTTTCCTCTAAAAGATGAGACTGATACTCAACTAGGCAATAACATGTTAGTCTCATAGCAATATAATCATATTAGAGGTTTGTCATTTGCTCATACCTTATCTTTGCTTAACCTTCCTATTTGATTTTCCTCTAAAAGATGAGACTGATACTCAACTAGGCAATAACATGTTAGTCTCATAGCAATATAATCATATTAGAGGTTTGTCATTTGCTAAGCACTAAGTTAAGCATTTACTTAATTGCATAGATTGTCATTATGAGTGTTTGTCATTAATCACCAAAATAACATAAGTGCCTAGATGCACTTTCACATGTCCTGTACCACATATATGGACGAAGTATAAATTATAGAATGCAAATTAATTAACTACTCCCTCTGGTTCACAAAAACTTGTCGATTTAGGATACGTGTGCAGTCAGATTTTTGAACTTTAGCTATCTGTATCTTTTTAAATATTTAGATTAGATGTATAAAAATCATATGCATAGATTCGTCTTGAAATGTACTTTCATAATATTATAATTTTATTGAATTTTTTAAATATATTACAATAGAAATTAGTGATCAAAGTTGAGTTTTGGGGACGTGTCGATATCCAAAACAACTATTTGAGACCAAACGGAGTATATCAGTGTGTCGTCAACCGTGATCATTTGACACACGTATACCATTTTTTTTCCAGAAACCATTGCTTTTCTAGCCCTGGCACCTCTTTTTTTTCAAATCTAGTCTTCTGTGTGTAGATTTGCAAATTTGACCCCATCCCCCAAGGCGGAAGGCGTGACAAGCGACATGTGTCCTCTGACACGCCCGGGGAGCTATGCCACGCGTCTTCCGCTTTCCTGGGGCGCAGTATGCCGGTTTCTGTGTTCCCGGGACGCGGCAAGCACCACCGCATCTTCCAGGGAGGCCAAATTTGTAAATCCATACACGGGGAGATTAAATTTGCAAAAAAAAAAACAAGATGGGAGAGGTTAGATAAACAATGGCTTCCATTTTTCAACGCTGCTGGGTACTTACTAAATTGCCGAGCTAGCCATCGTTACTGCTAGCAAATTAACCAAACATAGGTTGTTCCTTCATGGCTAGCTATAAATCATGCACCGACATTTATCGTCCATGATCGATATGATGGGTTCCAAATTAAGATAGGAGAATTAATCTCCTAGATTTAAATTTTCGGTTGACTTCGCTGATCCGGTTAAGAGTCCATCGTTGTTGTACAGTGTTGAATCTAGTTAGCACTTGCCAACGGATTCTCGTAGTAGCATTTTTTTTCCTAGAAAACATAATGTAGCAATGGCCTAATACCCTGGTATTGTCCGGTGATGAATACAAAAATTGAGTACATCTTCTACCTATTTACATAAAGAATCCTCTAGAGGATAAAAATCACTACCAAGTCCTTAGATTCTTCTGTACCGACAAGCCTCGCCGGAGAGGATGGATGTGTAGATGAGGCTGCCGTGACGCCGGATGTGACCATGGGTCCTTCACTAGTGCATGGGCAGCGTTGGTGTCGCATCACACGCCGGACTTCCACCGACGACATAGTCATCGCCGAACTTGAGGGCAGAAGATCCACAATGATGCCAACGAGCCGCCGCAGAAGAGCCGACCGTAGGGATGCTGTTAATAGTATGATATGAATTCGTTTTGATTTTGTTGTCTGCTCTAATTTAGAATTTTTATCCTATACGGAATTTTTTATGTTCAATATAAATATGCCCCTATATTCTATAGAATAGAGCAAGGCAAACAAAGCGAGAGAAGAAAAAATATAGTCTCGTTGTAAACATTTTCTCATATAGTGATATTATCTTCATGTGTCCGTGGTTTTTTCAGAAAGGGTTTTTCATGTAAAATCCGTGCCTTGTATTCTTTTGATCCTATACTTTTACCATGTATTTTGTAACATATGTGAATCTTTCTCTTGATTTGGGAGAGAGATGGTCGAGAGACAATAGTAGAAAGAGGACCAGGTCTAGAGCCCCAAGAATCCCACCTCGGAGGGATCAATGGGAGGCGGGTCACCGGCAACGGAGAGGAAGACTAAGGAAGAAGCCTATCTCGAGTATGTTGAGCTAAACTTGATGTAAACAGTTTCAGTGTTTGGTTTTGCATCTTTGTTTCAGAGTCCAGGTTTACAACCTGTAACCAGGTAGTTTTCGTTTGTCGGTCAGGCTATGTGCCGAATTAGAAATAGTATGTCAAGTATGGTAAGTCTTTTCGTGTTTAGACAACAGAGTCAGTTTTTGTTAAGAATTTATTTAGGAGATCTCCAAATCATATTTGTAATCTTTTCTATATAAGAGTAAAGAGAAACCAGAAAATGCTGTGGCGGTATTGCAGCACAAAAAGATCAATCTCTGTTATCTCGTGTGCTTGTTCTTTTCTCTCTGGTTGCAGAGCTTTGGGTGGTGTCTAAACTAACGCCACCCTGATTCAGAAGAGAAGGCAATCACGCAGAAGAGGAAGAGAAGATCAAGGAGCAAGTTTCAGCCTGGGAGATACAACATTTGGTATCAGAGCTACGGCTGAGGATTTGCTGAACCGCCGCCGGGGACGATGAAGAACAGCAGCACGTCTGCAACAGATGCAGAAGCGTCGACAGCCGGGAGATCGCTGACAAGAAGCGGTACAGTGCCAATCCAATACCCGATCCTCAACGATTCAAATTATAGCCTGTGGGCAGTGAAGATGAAGATCATAATGCGCTCTCTTGGAGTATGGGCGACAATTGAAGGAGTCTCACCTGTAGAAGAAGAGAAGGATCAGGGAGCTCTGGCTGCAATTTCTCAAGCAGTGCCAGATTCTGTAATGTTATCCATTGCAGAAAAAGAAACGGCAAGAGAGGCTTGGGAAGCTATCAAGGAGATGCGCGTTGGAGAGGATCGTGTTAAGAAGGCAAGGGTGCAGATGCTGAAACGGCATCTTGATCGGTTGGTAATGCAAGATTCAGAATGCATTGCCGATTTCTCTTAAAAACTCACTGGTTTGGTAGGTGAGATACGCGCTTTGGGCGTGGAAGTGAAAGATGGTGCTATGGTAGAAAAGTTGTTCAGTGCTGTGTCGGACAAATTCCTTCCCATTGTTGGCACGATTGAACAATGGGGTGATCTATCCAGCATGACGCTCACAGAAGCAATCGGTAGACTCCGGATTTTTGAAGAGAGCATTAAAGGGAGGAGATATCGCAAGGATGAGGGAGAGCAGTTGATGCTTTCGCGAACTCAGTGGGACAAGAGAGGCAGAGATGCCACGGGCAGCGGCATTAGAAGGGGAGGTGGCCGTAACAATTCTCGTGGAAGAGGCCGCAATCATGCAAGTGGTCGAGAGGATGATACAGAGAGAAGACCCTACAGAGGTGATGATACAGAGAGAAGATTCTACCAAGAGAATGATACACAGAGGAGACCCTACCGGAAGTTTGACAAAGGTAAAATCAAGTGTTTTAATTGCTCTAATATGGGTCACTTTGCATCTGAATGTACAAAACCGAAAAAAGAGAAGTTTCATTATGTGGAGAAAGTTAAAGATGATGAACCTACTCTACTCATGATTGAGGCATGTGAACTGTCGGGACCCGAATTTGCAAATCCGGACCCTCTGTGTATACCGTACTAGTCCAGGATCACGCTAGTGCACACAGCTCAACATAGATGCTATCATAGTCATACACAATGAATATAGCATAACTTTAATAATTAATAGTAATCGTTGTCTTACATGATTATTGCCACACAGGGCTTATAAAAGAAATAGCAAATAAGCAAAGAATGAAAAATAAATAAGCGTAGCAGACTCCCGATTCACCGCAGTAACCGATGAGGCTCGGACCCTAAGCATTCGCATCCATATAATCCTCCTCCACGAAGGCGAGATTCCTCCTCTTCTGAAGTTGATGTTGTTGGGGTGAGTACATAAAGCACTCAACAAGTTGTGCACAACAATGCAAGTCTAATATTCTATATGCTTGGCTTAATCCAAAGGAATGGCTAATATGGCTATTTTGCAATAAAGCGACATTTAACAAGAATATAATAAATAGATTGGAAAGCGATAAAACAAATACAAGAATTAATAAATTCGGTATTTACAAATACACCAAGTTCCTAATCCTAAATCAATTTCCACCTTCCATGGCACCTTGCCGTCCCAATAGGTTTTGTTTAACAAAAGTCTAACCCTTAACTGTAATTCCGAGCATTGCCCAATACCGTGAGCACGGCTATTCGAATAGATTGTACACTCTGCAGAGGTTATGCACTTTACCCATACGACATGACCAAACACCACCAAGGCGAGTGATTGTAACAAAGCCTTTACAATGCTACACCTAGACCCAAGATCGCTCGCTAAGGTTTCAACATCAAGGGTTAAACCACCACAACAGGCCCCCTCTTGCGCCATGTGAGTTAAACCATAATTGAACTCACTATTCACCACGACAAGATCAAATCTAGGTTTCACAAATTATTCACTAGGTTGTCCCATTCGGACATATGGTTGCAAGAAGGACTCAGTCAAAGGCTTGCAAGGTTAAGTCCTTAAGGTGATTAAGGCAAGACTTCCACATACCCCGCCAACCCCGGTCCACCTTGGCACACCGCCCTTGCCACTTGCCCCAATCTAAAATCATTACCACCCCGTTGATTACCAAGCACCACATGCCATCAACATTTCAATCTAGATGTGTGACCTCCTTGTCACGACAACTTGATATCAACGTGTGACGACACATAACACACCAATTCATAAACACTGCTCCATATTCCATTAGTCAAGATTAAGTATCAACATTCGACACATGTGATGACGTGGCATGGCTAAGCAATCTATGACGGTCTAACTAGCCCAGGTTGATTATCAATATTAACCAACTATAATTCCACATCCTAGGGTGACAAATAGATCATGGCATAAAATTGACAAGGTATGATTTAATTCAAATAGGCATATTATCTAATTCCCAGATTAATTGAAATCATTTATACATATAAAATATCATGCATAAAGTTTAAGAGATAAAATAGCAATTTTGGTGAAAATTAGGTGCAACATGATCAAAGCACAACTTGCCTTGGAGTAGGTGCTGGTCTTGATCTGAGCTTGGGTCTTGGAGCGACGAATCTTCCTCCGGATCACCGAGGAGTTCAACGTCTACGCGAAACGATGCCAAAATAGCAAATAAATACCAAACTCGAGAGCAAACAAACTCCAAAAATAAAATAAAATTGACCAATAAATATATCTTGATTTTACAAATTTTTAGAAATTTGAATCACTCAAATCCGAGTTAAAATGCAAAAGATATAGCCTTTTAAAGTTTGAATAAATCTCGAAAATACGAAATTAGAAAAACCGATTTTCCCGAATTATTTTTCTCTGAAATTACCGATTAATGCGCAAGCGACACGGACCAATCGAGACGGACACGTGGCCTCGGTGCATGGACTTAGTCCACGAAAACACGCCGTCCACCGTGGACTCGAGATATCTTGTCTTGGACCTACCGATATCGGCATGACGTCATCGCGATACGTGGGCCAATCAAATTGCGCCACGTCGCTCGGTCTATGGACCAAGTCCACGGCACACGCCTGTCCACGGTGCACCCGGCGCACGATGCTTGGGTACCCGCACCGACACACGTCGCACATCTGCGAGATGATCCAACGGCTGACACACTACGCACACGCATCTCAATCCCGAACGTCTATTCGAATCTAACGGTTAGAAATATACCCGAGCAGAACACTGCTGAAGAAGCGACGTGGCTTGATCCGGACGGTTCGGCGAAGATCCAACGGCTGCGCGAAGCTCCGAGACACGGCGGCGGGCTTGCACCGGAGCGGAGGAAGACGACTACCCGAACGGCGTTTCGGCGCGACTCCGGCGAGAATAAGTGGCGGCCTCGACGCGTCTTGGAACGACGACCCGGATCTGGAACCAATTCGCGGGAGGAGGCTCGACGGCGCGAACGGCGCAAAACTCGCGGCAAGCATCGCAAAGAACTACGGCGAGCTCTCGAGCGGCGGCGACAATAAACAGCGAAGAGGCTAGAGCTATCGGGTGCGCGCAAGGAACGAGGAACATTGGAGTGCAGGTGCGGCTTTTATAGCCTCGGCATGCGCGCAGGGAAGGAAACCCTAAATCACGCGACGGCGACGGCAAGCGGCGACGGATTCGGAAACCGAATCGGAGACGACGACCGAGAGCCGTCCGATCTGCAACGAGAGGCCATGATTAGATCTTGGCCGATCCAATCCAATCCGCACCTTCCAAAATCAACGGATGCGATCAAATCTTTCCAAACCAACACCGCATGATCTTAACCGCACGATCTTGATCTAACGGCTGGCGCACGGGGCGGCGACGAAGCCGAACGGGCCGCGCGCGACTGGCTCACGCGACGACAAAGGTCTTTGGGCTTGGCCCAAGATCGTTCCAAGATTTTTCAAAAGCTTTTTGAATTAAAATAATTCCCGAAATTAGATTAATTCATTTAAGGTAATAAAAATATCAGGAAAAATCCAAGAAAATTCCTATAAATACCTTGAAACATTCTGAACTTAAATAAAATATTTTTGACAAAACTTTATATTATTCTTATCTATATATAATTAGTTTTCACCAAAGGTTCAATATACTTAATTAAAATGAATTCAAATAATTTCTGAAAAAATCCAATAAATTCAGAAAATCACAAAAATGCACGTGAGCGAAATTATAGGTCAAATTTTTGGGATGTTACATGAACTCTCTGGTATAGCAGATCATGGTACTGAGTTGATTATGCTTAGTGAAGAGGAAGTTAAACCCGATCTGGGACTTGAAGGTGAGTCTTCCAGTGATCTGTGGTACTTGGATACTTGAGCAACCAACCATATGACTGGATGTGCCAAGGTATTCATCGATCCGATACTTCATTAGAGGAACAAAGAAGTTTGGCGATGGATCAATAGTGGAAATTCATGGTCAAGGGTCATTCTCCGAGAGGCTTAGCCGATGAACACGCACTACTCACGGGAGTTTATTTCATTCCAAGGCTTCAAGCAATGTAATCGCCTTGGACAGCTTGATATTCGGGTTGCAAAATCATGATTGAAGATGGTGGTTGAAGGTCGGTGATCCCGACGGTAAGCTCTTAATTAAAGTAAAGAAATCTCGAATCATCTCTTTGTTCACCGCTTAAAGCAAGCACAACCCATATGCCTTATTACACTGTATGATGAAGAAGAGTGGTCGTGGCATGCCGTATGGCCACATCGCTTTCGGGCTTTGAAGGATTTATCACGGGGTGATATGGTGATGGATCGCCAAAGATAGAACACAAGGAGCAGCTTTGTGAAGCTTGTTTGTTGGGTAAACAGAAGAGGAAGTCATTCCTCGAAGTCATTATTTGAGCGAACTTCCCTTGGACCTTGTACATGCAGACTTGTGCGGTCCAATAAATCCACCGACATCGGCAGGCAATAAATATTTTTTGTTGATGGTTGATGATTACTCACGCTTTATGTGGGTAGTGCTAATCAAAAGCAAAGATGAGGCCTTGGCTGGTTTCAAGAAAATCAGAGCAGCGGCAGAAGTGGAAGTTGAAAGAAAATTGAAAGCGCTTCGCACTGATCGTGGTGGAGAGTTTGTTTCACACAACTTTGAAGATTTTAGTACACAAGAGGGGATCCGGCGACTCTTAACAACTCCTTACTCACCGCAGCAGAATGGGGTCGCGGAACGCCGGAATCAGACAATTCTCGGCACTGCAAGATGTCTTCTCAAGAACAAATGTATGCCGGGTTGGTTTTGGGGTGAAGCAGTGGCAACAGCCGTATATTTGTTGAATCGAGCCCCAACTCGCAGCAATGAAGCCGGAACGCCTTATGAATTATGATATAAAAGGAAACCGAAAGTTGATCATTTGCGTGTTTTTGGATGTACTGCACATATAAAAGTGACAGCTCCATATTTAAAAAAACTTGAAGATAGAAGTGTGAAGGTAATCTTCATTGGGTATGAGCCCGGCTCAAAAGACTACAGGTTTTATAACCCTAAAACCGATAGGCTAATTGTCAGTAGAGATGTTGTTTTTGAGGAAGCAATGCAATGGAGCTGGGACACCGAAACTGCAGCAGGGTCTGGTGATTCTGGAGAAACAATCTTCTCGGTAGATTATGATCTTGTGGGTGTGACAGGACCTGATGGTCAAACTGCAGAGGCAACACCAGGTGATCAAATGCAAAGTGATGCTGAATATAGTCAGGATGCAGGAGAAACAGTAGAACCAACAGCAGAATATCCTTCTCCAGCACCAACAGATGGTGGAGGGACAGCAGATGAGTCAATACAAGCTACACCAGGTTCGGTTTTTTCTTCAGAAGGTCCAGTCCGCTATCGTTCGCTAGAAGATATATACAATGCTTCATCAGAGATAGAAACACAAGATAGTGGTTTATTGATGTTGGCATTACAAGAACCAGCTAGTTTTCTTGAAGCAATGAAGGAAAATAGTTGGAAGAATGCAATGGAAGAAGAATTGAAGTCTATTCAGGAGAACGGAACATGGGAGCTTGTACCTTTGCCTGAAGAACAGAGAGCAATCGGTATGAAATGGGTATTTAAGGTCAAGAAGGACTCATTTGGGAGTGTGGTAAAGCATAAAGCTCGTCTCGTCGCAAAAGGATATGTACAACAGCAAGGAATTGACTTTGAAGAGGTTTTTGCTCCGGTAGCTCACATTGAGACGGTGAGACTCCTCATTGCAATGGCAGCCCATGGAAACTGGGAGGTGCATCACATGGACGTTAAGTCCGCTTTTTTGAATGGGGAATTAAAAGAGGAGGTATATGTATCACAACCACCTGGGTTTGTTGATAATCATAAACCTCATTTTGTGCTAAAGTTGAGGAAAGCTTTATATGGTCTTCAGCAAGCGCCGAGAGCATGGAACTCTAAGCTTGATGAAAGCCTGATATCATTAGGCTTTGTTAAAAGTCCATATGAGCATGCGATCTACCTAAGGAAAATAAGAAGATCATTATATCGATTGGAGTATATGTGGATGATTTAATCATCACATCCTCATCTCATGAAGACATTGTTGATTTCAAGAATCACATGAAGAAGATATTTAATATGAGTGATCTTGGACTCTTAAGCTATTACTTGGGAATTGAAGTCAAGCAATCAACTAGAGGTATTTCTCTGTGTCAAGCCGGATATGCTGCAAGAGTGCTTGAGCAATTTGGCATAAAGGACTGTAATTCCTGTCAAACACCTATGGAGAACCGTTTAAAATTGTACAAGCATAGTGATGATCCAAAGGTTGATGCAACTATGTATCGAAGCATAGTTGGATGTTTGCGATATCGTAAATACCCAACTCGACATCGCTTTTTGTTGGGTATGTTAGCCGGTTCATGGAAGCTCAGACAACTCAACATCTTGCCGCCGTGAAACACATTCGAGGTATGTAAGTGGGACACCGAGCTATGGGTGTTTTTACGGAAAGAAGGCGGTGGAGAGATGAAGTTAGTTGGATATTGTGATAGTGATCATTGACTGTGATCCGAGTGACCGAAAGAGCACCACTTTGAATTTTATATTTTTGGGACCATGTCGATCACTTGGATGTCACAAAAACAAAGAATTGTTGCCCTTTCGTCGTGTGAAGCGAGTATATAGCAGCCGCAAGTGCTGCTTGTCGTGAGTTTGGCTAGCACGATCGATTGGTAATCTGCAGAAGAAACAGTTGAGAAGTTTGAGTTGAAGATTGACAATAAAGCAGCCATTTCATTGTGTAAAAATCCTGTATCATGAGAGGAGCAAACATATTGATACTAGATACCACTTTATAAGAACATGTGTTGAAGATGAAGAGATGGAAGTCACACATGTCGATCAAGAGCGTATAGGCTGATATGTTAACCAAAGCACTTGGACGAGCTAAGTTTCTTGAATCACGACGTAAGCCGGGAGTGATTGATGTGAGGACCGAACATCAAGTTTAGGAGGTGAATTGTTGAGCTAAACTTGATGTAAACAGCTTGATGTTTGGTTTTGCATCTTTGTTTCGAGTCCAGTTTACTGACTGTAACTGTAGTTTTCGTTTGTCGGTCGGGCTATGTGCCGAATTAGAAATAGTATGTCAAGTATGGTAAGTCTTTTCGTGTTTAGGCAACAGAGTCAGTTTTTGTTAAGAATTTATTTAGGAGATCTCCAAATCATATTTGTAATCTATTCTATATAAGAGTAAAGAGAAACCGAGAAAATGTTTGTGGCGGTATTGCGACAAAAGATCAATCTCTGTTATCTCGTGTGCTTGTTCTTTTCTCTCAGTTGCGAGCTTTGGGTGGTGTCTAAACTAACGCCACCCTGATTCAGAAGAGAAGGCAATCACGCAGAAGAGGAAGAGAAGATCAAGGAGCAAGTTTCAGCCTGGGAGATACAACAGAGTACACGCCACTTAGGGAAACGATAAAACTTAATTTACATCTATGTGCAGGGTTAGCAGATAGGTGGGTTGGTGGGTCCTCCTCCCCACTCGCCGCCGACGAGGTTGCCAGCTGCCAGGGTTGGGGAAGAAAAAGGGAAGAGGTTCGGTTGGATGGAGAACCAGAGGTCAGGAGGTGGATTAATTTAGGACAACAAGTTGTGTAGAACAATTAAGTGTGTCGTGGCCAGTAATTTAAATAGCTCGTATAGCTTTGATATAGCTTTTTCAGATATAAAACGCTACGCGATTGAATAAAAATCCATGAACACAGCTACAACTACTATAACTGCTATATTGATCGCTATTTCCGCTTTTTTTAGCCACGATAACTCCGTTATACTACATGTGTCAGTTCTCTTTATATTTCTAAACATTAATTGTGTTTTGTGTCGGGATCCGGATTAACAAATCCGAAACCCTCTATATATACTGCACTAGTCCAGGATCACACTAGTACACACAGTGGTAACATATATAAAATACCATTCCATTCAATAACTTAACTAAGAAAGTGTCAAATTATTTTTTAATAATAACAATGGACCTTTTGGTCAAGTATACACAACTATGCCTTAAGGGCTTAAGAAACAAATAAACTATTGCAGTGGAAATAAAATAACTTGAGCCATTCGACATGCCACAGGCAATCATATGGGGAAACACCTTCCTAATTGACGAAGTCTTCGCAGTACTCCTTCTCATAGAATTTTGTATTCTCTGGTCCTTCCTCAGCAACTGATCAATAAAGGAGTATAGCCGTAAGTACAAAAGGTACTCAGCAAGCCATAGGGAATGATGCAAATATATTCAAGCAAGGTTTGACAACGAATAGTCATATGGTTCTTTTTGTAGAAAGCAATAACTTGAATTTAAATACAATAAATAGATTCAAAGCATATTTATGAAAATATAATAAATAACTGGTAAACCAATGGTAGACAACATGAACAGATTGGTGAGGATTCACCCAACACCATCTAAAACCTTCATCAAACCACTGAACTTATTAGTGTTAACTTTAGACATCAAAATCAACAATAAACTCTCCGTTCACTTTCTAACAATTCCACCTTCCAACATTTTTATGAAAAACTCTATATCTCATGTGAAATTCACAAGCATGTCCATTACCACGGATATGGCTATTCGAATAGTTTTACACTCTTTAGAGGTTCTACTATTTACCCACAAGATATAATCAATATTATATATCATGCAATCACACACTTCTTTAGGTGTGTGACAAGAAGATCATAATAAGGCCTTTACATTGCTGCACACTAACACTAATCAGTCTAATTAGTACATCCTCTCAACCCTAAGACGTGGCCTAACTGGTCTACCCTCAGCACGCGTCTCACGTCTTCAATGAGAGGCTCACCATTGTGAGAGAGAATAGAGTAACCCTCCAATTATCACCGTCCATCCCTGTGTCTCATCGAGCCAGAGTAACCCTCTGCTCCACACCCATTGGAATAACCCTCCAATTCAACAATGTAGGAAAATACAAGTATACTACATGTTAATTAGCCAGGTCTGTCATATATCAGACATGTGGTTGCACGCTTAATTCTAGTTCAATGATGCACAAGATTAAGTCTTTAAGTAGTTCCGAACAAGACATCCACATCCCAAATGTGTTAACCGCATCCCCTTTATTGCACGATAACTTGCCTGAGTGAAAACTATTTTGTTTAACCAAGACCAATAGCATGCCCTATCATGGCACAACAAATTTTACAACAATGGCTACCCGCCACAATTCCATATCTCATTAGGTCAAAATTATCAATACTCATCATGTGATACGAACCCATTATACAACTAAGCATGTCTAAGCATAGTTATGATAACCCAATGTTGGTACTACAATCATGTCCAATTATTAATGTCCCAACCTAGGGTAACAATGGATATATGGGATACCAATAATCAAGGTGGCATAATGACAATTAGGTATTTAGCTATTCCCAGTAAATAATCATTGGTACACAAACAACATGCAATTTGTACGAATTAAAATACTTTTGTAAACATAGGTTCAACATAATTAAAGGTTATAACTTGCCTTGTTCAAATATAGTTGCTGAGTCTAGATCTTCAAATCCTTCGTTCATTTCCTTAGGATTAATGTCTACTGAAAAAGAAAAAAATAAATACAAATAAATAATAAATAGAGACACAAACAAACTACAAATTAAAAATAATAAATACAAATAAACAATAAATAGAGACATAAACAAACTCTAAATTGAAAATAAATGGCTCTGGAATAAAGACATTGATTTTAGAAAAGTTTAGAAATTTGAATCGCCTCAATTAGAGCATGTATGAAGGAGAATGGGTTTCCGAAAGATTAAATTCAAAGAAAATAGAAAATGAAGATTTTCTGAAATTTTTGAAATTATTTTTATAAATTAAAATTGATTTATTGTGTCATGCTGGCATCAACACTGAATTTTTGAAAATAAAAGACATTTGGAAAAAAGGTTGAGAGGCTGATATGTTGGCCCATGGTCTATGGACCAAGTCCATGGCTTAGATATGGTCTACATTGGACTGGGTTCACGGGAATAAGATTCGGCTAATCTCATCGTTGATGTGGCATCTAATGAGGTGACGAGCAAGCTACTGACTGGGCGAAAAGGGCTGATACCAACTTTGACGAGGTGCACGCGTGGCTACCACATCGGTTCGACTGGCAACTCGGCTCCGGTGACTCGGAGGCAATGTACACTCACTAGAGGTGGGGAAGACGACACGACCAATGGCATGCAAGCGATGGATCGGCCTTGGCTTCGCCTGGATCTGGACAAGAGCGACGCGAGGAACTTGGAGATGCGTTGGCAATGGTAGAGACACGCTGGAGAGGGAGATCAGCAGCGGAGAAGACTTTAATGGCAGCAACTCGAGTGACAGCGAGGTGGGCAACGGGTGCGGCACGACACGAAGAATTCGGATCGAGGATCCCCAAGGGCTTATATAGCCTCGGGAGGCGTGCGTGACATGGACGCCAAGGGTGGCAGCATGCGCGGTGAGGACTCTGGCTAGGGTTAGGGTTTCATGGCGTACGACGAGTGCACAGAGGTGGCTGGGTTCGTCCAGGCCCAGGGAAAAAGGAAATAGGCCAGGCGAATTCAGTTCGAGGAATTTTAGGAAAATAAAATATTTTCCAAATTAAGAAAATATCATAAATTCAAATAAATAGGAAATAAATTTAGGAAAATCTCAAAAAATACTAAAAAATTCCTTACAGCACAGGAAACACAACTTATATTTCTTATATTTGATGTATAGGTTAGTCAAATTAAATATTTTCATTATAGAAAAATTCAAATTAAGCTTTATTTAATTTGGGAAAATATAAATTGTTTTTTTTAATTTCAAAACTTTCCAAAAACTCAAAAATTGGGGTGTTACATTTTGTTCATGATCTTCTTCTTTTATCATATTTGTTATATTTAAATTGAATTAATTTGGCTTCTAGAAATAATAAATATTAGTTAAAATCCAAATCCATCTCCTAAATTTGCATAATTATATAGATTATTTTCTATTACACGTTGTACGATTAATATATAGCAATCATACCATGTACTTCAAATTTAAATATAGTTCATCATATATAAATCACTGATACCACATACTTGAAATAGTAACAAATTGTATATTATAATAAACCGTGATGTGTAGCATAGCTTCCACGATAACCCGCTTGTGGAATATAGGAACCAAGGGGTCCTCAGGGCAAGCCCAGGAGGAAGACCCAGAAGATATTTCTTACGTCAGGCTTCATCTACCGAACGGGAAGGGGCGTACCCTAAAAGAAGTTGAACATGTATTTGGATATATTAGAAACAGTTGTAATCCGAGTCGTTACAGGATAGTAAAAGATGTAAGCTCTATCTTGTAACCGACTAGAGTTTCTTAACCAATTAGGATTCTGTAAGTCGTCCCCCCTCCCACTATATAAGGGGCAAGGCGGGAGGCGATAGGGGATCGAGCCATAGAGCATAGCACACCAAATATCGCCCAGAGCATATTGCGCTTTGAGCAACCTCTGATCCAAGGGATCCATATAATTCCAGCACACAGGATTAGGGTATTACCTCCAACGCTGAGGGTCTGAACCTGTCTAAACCCCTCGTCTTGTGTGACCATCGAGTTTGAGATCCAGCGCCTACCCCATAAATTCATTGCCGACTACAAAAGTCGACAGTTGGCGCGCCAGGTAGGGGCAGCGCTTCAATCTGTTCCCACAGACTCAATGGCATCAACCAGCGGATTCATCGCGACCTTCGTCTCCGGTCAGGTCTTTCGCTTTGGAAGCCTGGACTTCGTCGCTGATATGCGTGGAGAACTTGTCCGTCAGGATCGGAGCCAGATCCAATCTGGCGGAATCCAGGGCAAACCATCTCAGGTACACTACTCTGATTTACCTGAAAAACCAGTTGGCTCCATTAGGAACGGCTGCGACCTTCGCGGCGTCTTCTCAATTGAAGGACAAAAGACCGATCTCCATCAAGAAGATCGCAACGACGTGGGAGAAGACCGCCGACGTAAGGGTAAGGAGATCCAAACACAGTCTCTCCGATCTGTGGGTCGCAATGTCCGGGAGGACATTCTGCAATCCAAGTAGGGGGATCAGTCCGTCTTCCGCACACCGATGCAAAACGTCGTCGCTTCGAAGACGCTCCTCGACACACTGGACCCGATGATTGCATCGGATAGTCCGGCAGCCCCGATTGTGGCTCACATCAAGGCCATGGTGACGGTGGCAGCCATCCAGCAAAATCAGGAGAAGACGGTTGGAGAAGCGCACTCGCGCTCCCACGCGGCCACTTGAGTCGCCAGCAGTCGGACTGCAACCAGTCGGAGCGTTGACAGCCAGCGCCATGCACCGCCTACTGGAGACGCTCGACAGATCCTTGACCGCGACCTTCGCCTGGACATCACGGCTAGGCGACGAGAACGGAAAGAGGAAGAAAGACTTGGACGCCGCGATGACTATAAGCGTTTCGGCGTCAGCTACAATCGGCGGAACGACCAAAGGTACGACGACCACGACGATCACAGAGTTCATCATCGCCGGGGAGGGAGTGACGATGGACGCCGAGTCAATGACTCGCCGCGCCGAACCTCACCCCGACATGTTGATGGCCATCGCTGAGTTGGAAGATCGCCGCGCCGGAGTCCCCCCCGGCATGATGAAAGATCTATCAATGGGATCCGAGCATTCACTCCCCGGCTTTGCCGAGTGGTTTGGCCCGAGGGTTTCAACCCCAAAGGCATTGTAAAGTTCGACGGGGAGGGAGATCCCAAGGCTTGGCTGCAAGTCTACGGTTTGGCAGTTAAGGCCACAGGGGGAAATCAGACCGTCATGGCAAACTATTTGCCGATCAATCTCAGCCCCTCGACGCAAGCATGGCTCACGGGCCTCCCTGCCAACTCGGTAGACTCCTGGAGTGACCTGTGCGAGCAATTCATCACCAACTTTCAGGGAACCTATGAGAGGCTCGGTACTCCGTGGGACCTGTATCAACTACACCAGAAGAAGGATGAAACGCTGATAGATTTCATCCGGCGCTTCATGCAGAAGAAGAACACCATCAGAGACGTGTCCGAAGCGGTGGTGGTGGCGGCCTTCCAGAAAGGGGTAAGCGATCCTGATCTTATTAAAAAAATGTCCAGGAAGCCCCCGACCACCGTAAAAGAAATGTTCGCGCTAGCCGACCGCTACGCCACGGCTTCAGATGCCCTGGCAGAACGACAAGAAGATCATCCCCCACAGAAGAGCAAGGGCGATAAGCCCGAGTCCTCTAAACACAAGGAAAGAAAGCGCAAGGGCGAGGAGCTGGTCGCGGTAGCCGAGCACACACGGCCCCGAGCCGCTCGGAGAGAGGCACCCGACTACAGCACCGTCATGGAAGCGATCTGTCCTTTCCACCCCAAGGGAAAGCACGCCGCCAAGGACTGCTTCACTCTGAAGCGTTTTGCGCGTGAAAGTCAACGGCAACCAGCCCCAGCCAAGGGTGAAGTTGCTCCAGCAAAGAAGAAGGAACTCCCAGATGAGGAAGATTTCCAGGAGCCCGAGCAGGAACTGAACTACATCTACGGGACTCGTGCGAAGCGAGAGGAATAGAAGACGGTGCAAGGATCGAGAGGGCTTCGATATCCCGTGAGTGGCTTCCCATCTAAGGCGCGAGCTTCACGGGTTCTAGCTCAAGAGGCCGCCAGTCGGAGACCCGACAGGCACATCGACCAAAGGGTCCCTGAGGAAAGGAATCGTCAACAAGTCTGCAAAGACAAATAGGAGTCAGCAAAGTAGCATACCTGTTGGACTTCCTCATTTTCATCGGGGGTTTCCTCCGAATAGCCGGACCGCCCCCGGAAGAACCACTCGGACCATCGCCGACTGGAGCCCCGGTTTTTTTCTCGAAAACTCGAGGGCTTGGCCCAAGATACGTCTGGGCCATGGGCTCACCGACGACAGGGGCCGAAGGCGCCGGAGCTTGTACAGACGGATCCCGAATTTTGGGACCGCCAACCATTCGCCGGGAGGCCACGGGATCGTCGGGCAATACCTTTTTCCCCTTCTTCGCGGCAGGGCTCCCTGCTGGAAACCGAGCCCGGCGCTTCGGAGAACAGCCTGGGCGGGGATGCATTTCTGAAAGAGGAGGAACACTGAAGAACGCAATGCGGTCCTGAGAATGAAGATCAGGAGTCAGAAAAACTTCAGAGTACGAAAGGATATAAAAACTCACAGGCAAGACTCGCCTACCTCAGGCGGAGGGTGTGAGATGGTGAAGGACCTCGGGCACCTGACAGATAGCGTGTCGACGCTGGAGATGAAGAATTCTCCAGCCCGAGCGCATACCTCCTCCAGCGACAAGTCGTCGGGCCGCTCCCGGGTCGGGTCATCCTTTCCTCTGTAAGCAAATCCCAGATGGATTCGCTCCTTCAGGGGCTGAACTCTGCGGACGATGAAGTGAAGAGCCAAACCTACTCCAGTAAGCCCGCTCTCCTTCAGCTTCTTGATCAATGCCAGGAGTTCGGACACTTGATCCATATCGGCGGAATAATCAAGAGACCCCCAGGAAGCAGAGACGCGGGGACGGCGCCCATTGAAGGGAGGCAGAGATGACTCGAGGTTGGCACAGTAAAACCATTCCCGATGCCAGCCCTTGTTAGAGGACTAAATGGGAATGACGAAGTAATCCTTCTTCAGCCCTTCCCGCAGTTGAAATCCAGCGCCCCCAATAACCTTGGGGTCATTTTTGGAAGGGTAGGGTTTCAGGAGGTAGAGGTGACGGAAGAGGTCGAAATGAGGGCCAATACCCAGAAAGGCTTCACAAAGATGGACAAAGAGAGAAATTTGAAGGATAGAATTGGGGTTTAAATTCACCAATTCGATTTCATAGAAGAAAAGAAGGCCACGGAGGAAAGAACTGATCGGGAGACCAAGACCGCGGTGGAAAAAGGATTCGAAGACCACCACCTCTTCAGAGCGAGGGGTAGAAACAGATTCGCCGGCGGCCGGGCGAGCGGAGATCAGGGCTAAATCCGACAGGATCCCGTCGTCGACCATGGACTTCAACGTCTCCTCAGTTGTTATAGAGGTCGTCCAATCTTGTGGTGAAGGCGGAGAAGAAGAAGAGGAAGACATTTTTTGCAGGAGAATTGATGGCGGCGCGAGAGGTCAAGAACAGCAAGGGTTAACCTTGGTGGAGGAGAATTCAGAAAAACAAAGAGGTGAAAGGAGAAAAGGCGTTGCAGAAGAATGAACCGCTGGACATCATCTGGACTAGTTTTTAAAGAAAGGACAATAGGGTCTCTGCTGAATCGGCGAGAAAAGGCTGCGAAACGTCTTAACCTTTCAGATTCCTCATAAATGATTTGCAGGCCTGTCGCCTCGGCTTACGGGATTTGACAGGGCTTGACCAAGTCATGTACAGGCCACATCATCCCCCACGATGGGATTTGTTTTTCCACTTACCGTGTTAAGTGGGGTGGGGATGGTTTCCGATTTAGATGAGAAAGTATCTTCCTACGGTACGCCCCACGTTGGGCTTTTGGGTGGTTACCGCATGACGGAATCATGTACTGCGAGATTGAGCCCAAACAGGCGCAGATCCAAGGGCAAGCCCCACGAAGGCCGAGGATGCTGTGTATTGATTTTAAGCGGGTACAGACATCCTTAGAACCACGTAAGTGATACGCTCCATGAGAGCATAAGCCGCATCCGACATCAGTCGGGAAAGGGTATCACTCGGCCAAGAGCCACGTAAGTGATACGCTCCATGAGAGCCTAAGCCGCATCCGACATCTGTCGGGAAAGGGTATCACTCGGCCAAGAGCCACGTAAGTGATACGCTCCATGAGAGCCTAAGCCGCATCCGACATCTGTCGGGAAAAGGTATCACTCGGCCAAGAGCCATGTAAGTGATACGCTCCATGAGAGCCTAAGCCGTATCCGACATCAGTCGGGAAAGGGTATCACTCGGCCAGGAGCCACGTAAGTGATACGCTCCATGAGAGCCTAAGCCATATCCGACATCAGTCGGGAAAGGGTATCACTCGGCCAAGAGCCACGTAAGTGATACGCTCCATGAGAGCCTAAGCCGTATCCGACATCGGTCGGGAAAGGGTATCACTCGGCCAAGAGCCACGTAAGTGATACGCTCCATGAGAGCCTAAGCCGTATCCGACATCAGTCGGGAAAGGGTATCACTCGGCCAAAAGCCGCGTAAGCGATACGCTCCATGAGAGCCTAAGCCGTATCCGACATCAGTCGGGAAAGGGTATCACTCGGCCAAAAGCCGCGTAAGCGATACGCTCCATGAGAGCCTAAGCCGCATCCGACATCAGTCGGGAAAGGGTATCGCTCGGCCAAGAGCCACTAAGTAATACGCTCCATGAGAGCCTATGCCATATCCAACACCAGTCGGGAAATGGGAACCACTCGACCGAAAATTGTCAGACGTGATGCGTTCCTAGAAAGTCTAAAATTAACATCATTCAACAGTCGCTCGGTCGAAATCCGTGTAAGGAAATGATGAAGAACGCAGAAAGTCCCAGATAAACATCTCGAGTTGGGTTGGGGATGAGCTGCAACAGGCGTTGATCGACCCGGAGTTGTATGAAGTATGATGAACTTCGCGTCGACCAGAAAACTAGATCCTACGGTGAAACGAACGCGTCATCAAGATCAAGTAACGCATGAGGTCCAGGGTGCCCTAGAATGGGACCATTCCACGATCAACAGACAGATAAGAACTTCGCTCCGATGAAAAAGATACTTCTTTATATATAAATTTCCTAAGCATTATGCCTAGGAAAATATGGATTACATTGGCTGGAGCCCTAGACTCTCCACGCCGCACGTGGCCGAGGGCCGCCACGAGCGCTTCCCTTGCCCTGTAGAGAGCAGGGAAACCTTCGAGGAGAACGTCGATGGAGGCACGATCGCGAGCGACCGCATCCTCCTCGATTAACTCCGCTAAGCCGCGAGCAAACTCTTCCCATAATGCCGCAACCCTGGGATCTTGAGACATCGCGCGACGACGCCGCCGCCTTACCATGGAGAAACGAAGATGAGAAGCAGAGAGATGGAAGACTAAAAGTTTGAAGATAGAACCTGTGTCGAGACGCTTCCCCTCTTTATAGCCGATTTTGACAAAGTCAGAGTAAATGCTCAATTATTAGGAATCGGAAGCCGAAGAGTTTTGGAGTTAAAATGGTTTCAGAAGACGAAGGGTTTCTTCTCGAAACAAAGCAAGTTAACGCAGGAAGAATGAAAACAGCCTCGAAGACTGCCCGATAACAGTCCGTGAGGAGCCTTGAAGTTTCGGGTGGGAAAAGTATCAAATCTGCATTTTTGTGACACAAAAAGAAGTCCGCAAAGCTGCTAGCAGTAAAGACTGCCCGATAAAGGGTTGTACTTGAGAAAAGCAAAGGTCAGGATCTATAATCGAGTTCTTCATAATTCGCCTGTGGTAGAAAAAAGATTGTCGATTGGATAGGGAAACCAGTCGGGATTTCAAGCAGAGAGTTCGAGGCAAAGCAGTCGGATCATGAAGCACTCGGGGGCTGCTGTGGAATATAGGAACCAAGGGGTCCTCAGGGCAAGCCTAGGAGGAAGACCCAGAAGATATTTCTTACGTCAGGCTTCATCTACTGAACGGAAGGGGCGTACCCTAAAAGAAGTTGAACATGTATTTGGATATATTAGAAACAGTTGTAATCCGAGTCGTTACAGGATAGTTAAAGATGTAAGCTCTATCTTGTAACCGACTAGAGTTTCTTAACCAATTAGGATTCTGTAAGTCGTCCCCCCTCCCACTATATAAGGGGCAAGGCGGGAGGCGATAGGGGATCGAGCCATATAGCATAGCACACCACATATCGCCCAGAGCATATTACGCTTTGAGCAACCTCTGATCCAAGGGATCCATATAATTCCAGCACACAGGATTAGGGTATTACCTCCATCGCTGAGGGTCTGAACCTGTCTAAACCCCTCGTCTTGTGTGACCATCGAGTTTGAGATCCAGCGCCTACCTCATAAATTCATTGCCGACTACAAAAGTCGACACCCCTACAGCTATGATAACTTTTTCATATGCCTCACCGCTATGGACTGCAATTTAAATCCTTGGTCATGGCAGATTGATGAAGTTTTTTTCATAGGAAAAACAGTAAGACCATGATGGTCCTACTACATATATATCTAACAAACTACTACCTGACGCTATAGCATCGTCTGCTCTTTCATTCTTTCTTTTCTCTTTCTCAACTTTGTTGTCTCCCTACTCTGTCACTGTCGCTACCGTACCAGTCGCAGATCTATGCGCCTCCTCTGCCACCCCTATCCCCGTCTCCCCTGCAGTTGACGACGAGCTCACCGCCTCACTGCGCCGCTGGCTCCCCTCCCAGCACGACCATCCTGCCCAACCTAATATTCTCTCAGCCCCCACCTCGCCATCCCACCCTTCATTGTCATCCACCACTGGGCCACTACCACCCCGGCCTTCCTTTACTATTAGGGTATGCGGTGACCTAGTCGTCCCCCTTTTGGCATGAGGGATAAAAGAGAGAGATTGAGAGAGCACCAGATCAGGGAGAGTAGGACACCAATGGGAGACCGTGCCTCGCTAGTTGCCACCTTGCCTCACCAGACGTAGCCACTAATCCTCTCAAGTTGCCTTTGACCCGTTGTTGGGCATGAGATCAAATCCAGCCACTACGCGTAGGGGATGAGACTAGCGAGGGGCTCTAGCCACACTTCGGCTACTATCGAATATAGTGGCCCTCCACCTCGCCTCGTGTGGTCGTAGCCACCTTGTCGCATGTTGCTCGCGGGAGAGAGGAGAGAGATGGGGAAGTGTGAGAGAGGAGAGAGGATACAGGAGATGGAGAGAGAGATGGGAGAGAGGTGTGAGAGTCAATGTCGCCTGCACTCGTTGGACGCTAGTGATAGAACAGTTGTGAGCTATACTGTCGAATCGTAAAAAAAAGGTATATTGTTTTCTAGATTTTGTCATATATTTATATCTATTATATATTAAAAGCTCATGGTATGTCTTTTAGAACTACTAAGAAAATGACAAACAGGCTAGAAATTCTCATAAAAGGCAAAACATCTTGCCTTTAATCCAGTAGACCCTAAGTAAGGTGAACTATAACAGTCATTGGATATTATTATTTAAGGAAAAACATATAACCATCCATATGGTGGACCCTGAATTATAGCGTATTACATTGAAAGAAAATGTCCATACCAAGTACAATAAAAAATAATGGAAAATCATAATAAAAAGAAATTTAGAGTGAAAAATAAAAGAAAATTAGCAATGTGATTTTCACATGAACTCTAAATTAAAACCCATATAAATATGAAATTCGATATAAAAATTAGATAAAAAATTAGTAGTTTGATATGTATACAAATTCAATAATAAAACTGAAATATGATATTAAATATAAAATAAAAACAAAAAATAACTGAAACTTAGAATAAAAAATAAAAGGAAATTAGCAATGTGATTTTCATATGAACTCCACTTGAAATCCTGATAAAACTTAGATGGAATTTAACAATGAAATTTCTATATGAATTCTAACATAAAACCAAAATTCAAAATTAAATACAAAATAAAAGAAGTGTGAAATGAAAAATAAAATAAAATTGGCATTTTGATTTTCATAAGAACTCCGAATGAAAATCCCTATATAGCTGAAAATTTTTAAAAAAATGGAAACGAGTGGTTGAATTTGTATACAAATTCTAAACTAAAAATAAAATATTAAATTAAATAAATAAACAATAGATTAAAATAAAGAGTCTAGGCTAAGTATAATAAAAATAACATAAATTCAAAATAAAGATCAGAAGCTAGATTGATGTACGAATTCCAATCTCAAACTCAGAAACAAAGTACACAAGAAGTACAAACCAAAAATATATAATTGATGTATAAAAATAAAAATAAGTTAGTGATTGTTCTTTTAATCCCAAACTAAGTGGAAAATAGAACTTTCTGTTTTATCTAGAATTAAAATTCTAGAAATATGCTAATTGGAGAAAAAATGAAATAAGGTAAAGAATTTGATTTGTATAGATAAATTAGGAATCGAAATCTATTCATGTCACATGTGGTTTACATTCGCTAAGAAAAATGAGAATATACTAAAAATTCTATAAAAAGAAAGCATTATGACCCTTTATTTGGTGAACCTCCACGGAATGGAGAGATTTAGAGGGTGATAAATCGACGAGCGCTTACTCGGCTATACTACTATAAGCTATATGATTTACATTATGAGCATGTAGTATCAAGGATTTAAATCGTGGTTCACGGTCTGCATAGAGAGGGATATGAAATGCTATCACGGCTATTGCAGGCTATCGTAGAAGCTATGCTACACATCACGGTTTACTATAATATACATATTTTTTACTATTTTAAGTATGTTTTATTGGTAATTTATATATAACGACTATATTTAAATTTGGAGTACATGTTATGATTGCTACATATTAGTCGTACAATGTGTAATAGAAAATAATCTATATAATTATGTAAATTTAGGAGATGGATTTGGATTTTAACTAATATTTATTATTTCTAGGTGCTAAATTAATTCAATTTATGTATAACAAATATGATAAAAATAAGATCATGAAAAAAACACAATTATTGTTTAGAAATATAAGAGAATTGATACATATAGTATAGCGGAGCTATCGCTGCTAAAAAATAGCGATCAATATAGCAGTTGTAGTTATGTTCGCGGAATTTTATACAATCACATAGCGTTTTATGTCTAAAAAAACCTATAGTGGAGCTATCGTGGAGCTATAGATGGCTATTTAAATTAATGTGTAGTATAGACAAGCATTGCAATAATGAAAGAAAGAAATGATGATGATATAAATGAAAAAATGTTATGATATATTTATTTTTTAGCTAAACAAGTATTTGTTCTTTGTTTTGGATGATTTATGTATAGGTTTTTTTAAAAAAAAGTCTGTTCAAGGAGTCTGTCAAAAGTCCATCTACATACGGAAGTTGTCAACAACACACCCGCAAATTTCATATGGTTATAAATTTACCCCTAAACGACTAATTTTACTTGTTGAAGATCCAAAAAGTGAGGTATTGATCGGAAATCACTTTCAAAATCCAACCAAGCCATGAGAATTCTCCCGCACAGCTGTAAAGTCATGAGTGTAACATCTAAAAAATTTGACCTTTAAAATGTTTAAAAATTAAAATGAAACATTTGCATTTTTTTTAAATTAACTAAAGCTTAATTTGAATTTTTCTTTATATAAAAGATTTAATTTGGCTAAATTATACATTAAACAAAAGATTTCTAATCATAGTTGGGCCCCTTTTGCTCGAATAAATTTTTATGTATTTTTTGGGATTTTTTTGAATTTATTTTTTATTTATTCGTATTTTTATGAATTTCGGGTTGTTTACTTAATTGGAAAATCAATTTTTATTTTTATATCAGCCTCGGGCCAAATTCTCCTCAGCCCGTTTCTATTTCACCTTGCCCCAGCCCGCTTCGCCCTCGGTCGGCCTGCCAGCCGCCTCGGCCAAGCTGTCTCCGCTCCGCTCTGCGGCCCAGTCGGCCTAGCCCAGCTCCGCGCGTCACCTGTCGCCCGCGCCGCATGAAACCCTAACCCTAGCCAGCCGCGGAGTTCGCCCGTCGTACATCATTGTCACCGCGATTTTCGGGTTCTACACGCCTCCCAAGGCTATAAAAATCCTCGAGGATCCTCGATTCGGGTTCCTTACCTCGTGCCGCACCGGAAGCCCTCCTCGTCGTCGCCCGAGACCTTCCCGTCGCCTCACGCGAGCTCGTCAGAGTGCGCCGTCGCCCTTTGCACCTTCATCCGTGTAGATCTCCTTCGTCAGGTCGTCTCCACCGACGCTGAGCCCAGATCCGAGTTCATCGCATCGTCTTCTTCCCGATCCGCCAAATCCCGTGCCCGATCTATCGCCAAAACATCGTCGGTTTCATCTTCTTCTCCAGCGCCGGTAAGCCGCCGTCATGAGCCATCGTCATCGTCCCTCGTCGTGATGCTAGTCGTTAGATCTAGAGTGAATGGCCACGATCACTCCACGTGGCAGTCGTGTCCGTGCGTCACGTGTGCAGCCCCGTCAACCCTAGCGATGATGTCAGCGCTTGCGTGTCGGCCTGGTCACTGTAGCCACGTTAGCCGTGCATCGGGTGCACCGTGAGCCGAGCGCATCACCGTAGATCTAGTCCACCAAATTTCGGTCATTGTCAGCATGACGCAATAAACCAAATTTTCTTTAGAAAAATAATCCAGAAATTCTTCTTTTTCTATTTTTTTGAATTTAATTTTTCGGAAGCCCGTTCTCTCTCATACGAACTACGATTGAGGTGATTCAAATTTCTAATTTTTTCTAAAATCAAGCTCTACATTCTAGAGCTATTTATTTTTATTTTGAGTTCGTTTGAGTCTCTATTTGTTATTTATCTATATTCATTACTTTCTTTTCTGGTAGACGCTAATCTCGAGGGAGCGAACGGAGAATTGGAATATCAAGACTCATTAGTAGATCAACAGGGCAAGTCGTAACCTTTGATCATGTTGAATCTATGTTTGTAAAAGTACTTTGTTTTAGACAATTGCGTTCTTTTTCTCTACAATGATTATTAACTAGGAATAGCTATATACTTAATTGTCATTATGTCACCTTGATTATTAAAATGCCATGTATCCATTGTTAACCCTAGGTTGGGACATTATTAGTTGGACATGATCATATTACCAATAATGGGTTATCGTAGCTATGCTTAGTTGTACGATGAGATTCATGTCACATGTGAAATAATGTTAATCTTGATTTAATGAGATATTGAATTGTGACCGGTAGCCACTGTTGTAAAATTTGTTGTACCATGGCAGGGTGTGCCATTAATCTTAGTTATACAAAATATTTTTCCCTCGAACAAGTGATCGTGTAGTAAAAGGGTGCCGCAGAACATTTGGGATGTGGATGTCTTGCCTGTGACAACTTAAGGACTTAATCTTGTGTGCCATTGAACTGGGTTTAGCCGTACAACCACATGTCTAGTATGGGACAGACCTAGCTGATTAATTTGCAATGTCTAAATTTGAGTATTGCCAGTTGGTGGTGTAGGTTCCGGGATGGACTGGTAGATTCACATAGCTCAAGAGAGGCCCTGAGGGGTGAAACCTTAGTGGACAGTACCAAGTTTAGACAGAGTATTGTAAAGGCTTTGTCATGATCTCTCTGCGGCGCACCAAAGGAAGTGTGCTAATAACGTTGCACAAAGAGTCGATCATGTCTTGTGGGTAAAGCAGTACAACCTCTGCAGAGTGTAAAACTATTCGAATAGCCATGTTCGTGGTCATGGGTATACCGGGGAATTTCACGTGAGGTTTAGGTTGTTTCATAAAATGTTGAAGGTGGAATTGTTGGGATGTGAACGGGGAGTTCACTGTTATTTTTGTTGTCTAAAGTTAACGCTGATGAAATTGGTGGTTTGATGATGGTTTAGATGGTGTTGGATGAAGCCTCAGCAATCTATTCATGTTTTCTATCATTGATTTACCAGTTATTTATTAGCTTTTCATAAATATGCTTTCAATCTATTTACTGTATTTCAATTCGAGTTATTGTTTTCTGCAAAAGAACCATATAACTTTTTTATGGTAAGCCTTGCATGAATATATTGCATTATTTACCTACGGCTTACTGAGTATTTTTTGTACTCACAGCTATACGCCTTTGTTGATCAGTTGTTGAGTAAGAACTAGTAAATATAGAGTTTTATGAGGAGTACTATGAAGACTACTTGGATTAGAAAGGCGTTCCCCAGACGATTGCCTGTAGCACGCCGAATGACCCAAGTTATTTTATTTCTACTATAATAGTTTATTTGTTTCTTAAGCCCTTAAGGCATAGTGGTGTAAATTTTGACCATAAGGTCCGTTGCTTTATTTAATAATAATTTGCTACTTTCTTAGTTAATTCGTTGTATGATATGTTATTTCATCTATGTTATCACTGTGTACGCTAGCGTGATCCTGAACTTGTGCAGTATACATAAAGGGTTTCGGATTCGTAAATCGGGATCCCGACAATGATCACCTGGTCACCCTTCTTCCTTTTCCTCTATTCTCCTACTGTTGTGTCGTGGGTTAATCTCCTGCGCTCGGATTGTACACCCTACCCTACAGTGGTGCATCTTCCCTATTTGTAGTGCACAAGACTGGCCTAATGAGAATGTCACACAAGTGTTTGTCGCCACATAGAACATGTGGGTGGATTTTTTATCAACTTTGAAATGTAAATGGGTTTTTGACAAACTCCTCTTGTAAATGTGTTTAGTGGACTGTTAACCAACGAACCGACTGAAAATAACATAAAAATTATGTCAAAAAATGTTAGCTTTGCGGGCAAAGATGCTGCTCTAAAAATGAGACTACTGCTACATTGCTCACGAATAAAACGAGAATCTACTAGAATATGATATGGTTTAGAACTTCCAACTGTTCACTTATCAAGCCATTCTTTCACTTTTTTTTACAAAAATAGCTCACTTCTAAACAAAATTACAAAAATGGCCCCATAAAAAACTGCGGAAGGCACTTTCCGCGTTGACGTACTGCGGGCCCGCGGTACCCGTCTGCGGCACCTCTCCTCCCGCGCGCGACGCGCCACCTCCCAAGCACGCCACTCCTCGTCCCGCGTCACCGCACCGCGGCAACCACGCTTTCCGCACTCTGGAGGCGTGGTAAGTTGCTGCTCCCGTGCTCCCGCCGAGTTGCCACGCCGCTCGCCTCCCACGCCATGCATCCGCGGTATCTGGCCCTCCCACGGTCCCCTAGTGCGGAAGGTGCCAGGTATCGCTTTTCATCCTTCCGTGGTAGGGAATGAGACTATTTTTATAATTTTATTTAGGAAGGAGTTATTTTTTTTTGCAAAAAAAAAAAGTAAAGGAGGGGGAAACCAGTGAACAGTTGTAGAACTTTAATACGAAATGCTTTACTTCGACAAAGCCAATAATAGGCCCAGGGGGGGAGGACCCACTCCCCATAAGCCATTCTATAGCCACATACCACAGGGTGAGGAAAGCAACAAAAAGGAGTGCATCCACTGTGGCCAAAGGAAGGACCGGAGGGGGAGAGGACATGGGTGTACTGTAGTGCCGCCATGCCCATGCCCCATGCTGCTCGTCTAATTGTCACGCACAACACAACGCCAAAATCGCAAACAAATATGATGAAATCTTCCCTCACGCATCGCCTCCGCTTTTCGTGATCACAAACATCGTATCCGGACCAAATCACCAAAAGAGCACCTACACTACACATGTATATATTGGCTACAACATCTCTGTTGCTGTAGCTAGCGAATGGCAGCCACGATTGATCCACAAAGGCCATAGATCAGCTTCGATGGACAGTGCTGGTATGTTTGCTGGCTGTCGCTGAGATAGCCCCGGGTTGGTGTTGGTTACGATGTCGCATTGCAAGTGACTATCACGATGAATACCTCATGTTGCATTATTGTGGATTGGGGGATTCGGAAATTTCACGGGAAACATTACACTTCCTACGGAAACCTCTGAGCTTTCGCGTTGCAAACGAGTCCTGATGCAAACAGAGTCCGAGAACCAGGAGGAATAGTGTGCGTAGGATGGTCAAATAGCAAATGTAATTTCTCCTTTTCAGAACTGTCCAACACAGTCCGGATATGGTAAAAATGCACAGTAAAAGAGTCACTTTTTATTTAGTAAAAGAAGTAGTAAGTAGTAAAAGAGAAATTCTACCACCTTTTTCTGGTATGGTTGGTGAAAAGCTAATTTTCAAGGACTCTTCTGCCTACACCTGATTCTAGCTTGTTTTGACAACACAAAGAATACCAATATTAAACCAGGAAGGATTCTGCTGCTCTCGCCGCGCCCAAGCGTCTTTCGGGACGACGTGGCCTCTCTGTGTACGGGAGCATCGTGCGTACGGCTCACGCGTCATTGAGCTACGTTGCTCGCGTAGCTAATCCAGTCTTGCGGCTTAACTAATTAATCGCGGTGTTAAAACTTAAACGCACGTGTAGTGCAGCGGGAGACGCTTCGCGCGTGGCACCCGCGGCGCGCTTTGCCCCGGCCGAGTTTTTCCCTGCATGACACATGGCGCGGGTGCTTGGCCGCCGTGTGGTATTATTTTTTTGCGAAAAGATCCCCAAAAATCCGTAATATTACATACAGGTCCTTTCTGCGGAAAAGACCTCAAAAATTACGTTTTTTTTTGTCCCGGAGATTTTTTAAAATTACATCTAGGTTCGTTTCTTCGCGGGAAAACCCGGTTTTTTTCGAAAATGCCCTCCCCCCAAAAAATAAAAATTATCCCAAAGTTCTGGAAATTTTTTAAAATTACAGCGTGCGCTGCGAAAAGTATGTGATTTGTCCCAAAGATTCTTAAAAATTACATCTAGATTCTTTTCTTCAAGGAAGAACCGATATATAACAGAGAGAGAGAGTTTTGTTCTGTATATAATGGAATGAGCAAAAGGGGGGATATTTTTGTTTCCATTACCTTCTTTGTTGGAGTTCTCCGAAAGAATTTTGCAATGGTGAAGGCACGAACTTGTGCAGCTCCAGGATCTAGATGCTTGGCGGTTGGCATTACTCGAGTGCTGCTGCTGCTGCTCTTGGCCACCACCTGGACGGGGGTCACTGCCGACACTAACTCAGATGATGGTTAGCGATTCTTGTTACGTTTATGCGGTCATCTTTCTTGAAATAAAGTATATATCTTCACTTTGGCAAGTCAAGAACACTGCATTTCCCCCACAGTTTTAGTTTAGTTTTCTGTGTCGGTTTGCTCAGCGATGGATCGGAAAGTTCAGTTCTTGAAGCTTCTTCCCCTTCTGTCGTTCGTGGTCAGACTGCCATAATAGCAATCTTTCATCTGCTTCCGGATCATTTCTTTTGATGAATTGCTTTCTTCCCGAGCTTGGATTAGTTGGAATATCTGTATGTGAATAGGAATCCTATTATAGGTATTGCTTGTTATATCACTTAGGCAAGCAAGAAACGGTACTTGTTTGGTTGCTTCTTTCTGCTGCCGCTTTGCTTGCTTTGGGGCCTCTCTACTTTGTTGTTGTGGAAACCTGATGAGTTGATCTCTGAAATTGGGAGCTTCTAATACTGGGTTTTGGGTTGATCAAATTCCAGAATTTGGGAGAATAGTCCATCTGTGCTGAAAGTTCTTTAGCCAATCTTCTCCCAGGGGTGCTGCCAATGTTTCTGACCTGTTCAGTTCCTCGTGCCCTTCCCCACTTTCTTTTGTTTTTTCTTACTTCAAGTGGCCAAACTTTTTGTTCCATCATACTGTGATTGATTGGGAATTTGGGTTTGGAGGTGATAAAATTTCATTAGTTTGGCAGAGGGCTTCTACTTTGTCATCATTATTCTGGTGGTATTCTTTGTCTTATCTGTTAGACAGTATCCTTGTTACGTTGTATATGAGGTTGCTAGTTGTCTTGTATAAAGATTGTTTGCTTTGTATAGATATTGTCTTATATAGGCTTTCCTTCTATACCTTCTCGTACATGTATATATACCGGCCCATTAGCCTTATGTTGAATAAAAGTGCTATTCATAACATGGTATCAGAGCCTAAGTTAGGTTTACCTCTTTTCGGCGTTGCACTTGCGCCATTCGTTCTTTTGACGCTGGTCGGCTCTTCATCGTCGATCTTGTTTGCGCATCTTGCCGGTCGCTCGCCGAATCTGCTTCTTCCGCATCGTTGAGTCTCTCGGCTTATGTGCGCCCGATCTCCTCGGCTTCCTGCGTCTCGGACTGTCGCCGTCTACGCGCAGCCTCCGCATGGCTCTCGATCCGCGGCGGCCCTCTACGCCGCCCGTCGTCTCCGGCCTCCGCGTCACTCCTTCGGCCTCTGTCGGCCCGTGCCCGAGCTGGCCGCTTTCGCCCCGTGCATTCTCCGGCCGGCCCGCACTTCTGCGTCCCCGAGAGCCCGGCGTTTTCTTCGCAGGGACGCCAGCACCGACCGCTCGGTCTTTTTCTTCGGCTGGCCTTGCCTCTCCACGCTGGCTCTTCGAGCTCCGGCCGACCGCCTCCCCGCGGCGCGCCGACGCAGCCGCCGAGCTCGAGGCGGTCTTCGCTCCGTCCGACGCTCCTCCGCGGCGCTGGCGCCAGTGTTCGCTTCGAGCCCGCCTTGGTCGGCGCTCCGTCGCGCGCCGCGCGATCGACTCTACTGCGACCGCATCTGCAAGTCTGCGCCATCCCAGCCGCGCTTGGGTCTCGCGACCTACCTCCAGCCGGGCTTGCTCGTGCGCGCCTTCTGACGCCTCGTCTCCTAAGCGTGCCGTCGCTGCACCCGACGCTGCTCCGGATCGTCGCTCATGGGAGAGGCACTGAAGGGATGCGCGCGTGAAGAGCTCTCTCCATCCAGACCTCAATTGGTTGCATTTAAGCCGATTTAACCGATCGGCAGTAAAAAATGTCGTCATCTGCTGGTTCTTCTTCGGGCATCTCTCTGTTCCTCACTGCCCGGTTATTTTCGATGGTCTTAATTATCGAGATTGGGTTCTTCATATGCGCCTTTATATGCGTGGTCAGCGTCTATGGGAGTTTCTTACTAGCGAGCTATCATGTCCGCCTCGTCCTGCTCCCCCTAACGCGCCTGTTATTCCTGAGGAGGCCGATGTTGCTGCTCAACAGAAGGCCTCCGATGACTATGCTGATGCTGTGGAGTCTTTTCAGACTCAATTTACTACATATAAGATATAGATTGATGAAGATGCTCACGCCTCTGCTATTCTGGTTGCTAGCATGGAGGTGCATCTCACTGGTGATATTGTTGAATTGTTTTCGGCACAATTGATGTGGGCGCATCTTCTTGATCGTTATGAGCCTGCTGGCGATTCTTTGTACCTTGCTGTTGTACGACAGGAGCAGTCGTTACAGCAGGGTGATTCTACCGTGGATGAGTTCTATGCACAACTGTCATCGGTGTGGCGTCAGCTTGATTCTCTTGGACCGAAGGTTTGCCACACCTGTCAGTGCTGCCAGCGTCATCACTCTCACTTGGAGCTTCATCAGATCTACGACTTCCTGACACGTCTTCGGGCTGAATTTGAGAAAATTCGTGCTCAGCTACTTGCTCGTCATCCTCGCGTGACTTTGTTGGAGGCCCTTCCAGCTATTCGTACTGAGGAGACTCGTCTTCATGGTGCGGGCCTGCTCATATCTCCTTCAGTCCTGGCTGTGCCTCGTGCTACTCCTCCACCAGTGGCACCTCCTCCAGTGTCAGCTACCGGTAGTGGAGAGCTTTACTGCACCTACTGCAATAAGAATGGACATGTGGAGCAGTTCTGCTATCGGAAGAAGAAGGATCTTGCTCGTCGAGGTGGACGCTCTTCTAAGGACACTGGACTTCTGGGCGCCTCCCCTCCGCAGACATCTTCTGGTTCTGACTTCACTCAGGAGATTCTTGTGCTGCTACGTCGCATGGTTGCCTCTACACCGTCAGGTTCTGCTGGTTCTGCTACTCAGTCTTCCAGTGAGAGACCACATTCCTCCTCATCATGTATCACACCATGGATTCTTGACTCTAGAGCTTCTTTTCATATGACATCTGATCCTACGAGTCTCCATTCCATTAGTCCTCTTGCTGCTCCTATCATTGTGTAGACCACAGATGGTACTTCTCTTTCTGTTGCAGGACGAGACACTCTTTTGTCTTCCTCTTTTCATGTTCCTGTTGTCTCTCATGTTCCTAAACTGACCATGTAGCTCATATCCGCTGGCCAGCTCACTGATCATGACTGTTGTATTATTCTTGATTCTGACTCTTGTTGTTTTCAGGATTGCCGCACGGGGTCTCTGGTTGGGACTGGCCCTCGCCGTCGTGACTCTCAGCGTCTCTGGGAGCTTGAATAGCTTCGTCTTCCTTCCGCTGCCACTGTTGCCAGTCTCTCAGTCTCCTCCACTGCTTCTGCCTCTGTTGCATCTTCTACCGGGTCATTTGCTCAGTGGCATCACCGTTTAGGACATCTTTGTGGGCCACGTCTGTCTTCTTTAGTTCATTGTGGCCTTTTAGGATCTGTGTCTGGTGATACCTCCTTAAATTGTGCGGGTTGTAAGCTTGGCAAACAGCTACACTCTCCTATCCTTCCAGTGAGTCTGTATCCCAGCGTCCCTTTGATCTTGTTCATTCTGATGTTTGGGGTCCGGCTCCTTTTGTTTCAAAAGGGGGTCATAAATATTATATTCTTTTTATAGATAATTTCTCTCGCCACACTTTGATATACTTTATGTCCGCTCGTAGCGAGGCTTTATCCATCTATAAGAATTTTGCAACTATGATCCGTACTCAGTTTGACTCTCCCATTCGAGTTCTTCGAGCTGACTCAGCAGGGGAGTATCTGTCAGGAGCCTTTCGTGCTTTTCTTGCTACGCAGGGCACCCTTTCTCAGTTTTCCTATCCTGGTGCTCATGCTCAGAATGGTGTGGCTGAGCGTAAGCATCGTCATCTTCTTGAGATAGCTCATGCTCTTTTACTTGTTTCTGCTGTTCCACCTCACTTCTGGGCTGAGGCTGTTTCCACTTCCACTTGATTAATATTCAGCCTTCTTCTGCTCTTAAGGGTGGGATTCCGGTGGAGCGTCTTTGTGGTATGCCTCCTGATTACTCTAGTCTTCGTCTCTTTGTGTGTATGTGCTATGTCCTCCTTGCACCTCGTGAACGCACCAAGCTGACTGCCCAGTCTGTTCAGTGTGTTTTTCTGGGCTATAGTGCTGAGCATAAGGGCTATCGCTGTTGGGATCCTATTGACCGACGGATGTGAATCTCTCGGGATTTACTTTTGATGAGTCTCGTCCCTTCTACCCTCGTCTTTCTTCCACTCTAGCATCTCTTGTCGAGCCACTTTTTTCCTGACTTTTCCTGATACTCCTGTTGTCACTTTTCCTTCTCCACGGTTGGCGTCTCCTTCGCCGGCCACTCTACAGGAGTCTTCACCTCTCGTGCCTCCTTCAGTTGTTTCTTCTGACATTGTTCCTTCTTATCCTCTCTACTACACTCGTCGTCTGCGAGTTGAGGATTCTTCTGATGTCTCATCTTCTCCTGTTGAGTCACCTTCTTCAGTGCCTCCTCCTCGCTATGCTCTTCGCGATCGTCAGTCTATTCGGTCTCCTGCGTGCCTTGGCTTTGCTGGTGCAGTTTTTGCCGAGCCGACTTCTTATCGTGATGCTGTTATTCATCAGGAATGGCAGCATGCGATGGCAGAGGAGATTGGTGCCCTTGAGCGCACTGGCACGTGGGATCTTGTGCCCTTTCCTCCACGTGTCCGTCCCATTACATGCAAGTGGGTCTATAAGGTTAAGACTCGCTCTGATGGTTTTCTTGAGCGCTACAAGGCTCGTCTCGTGGTACGTGATTTTCAGCAGGAGCATGGTCATGATTATGATAAGACTTTTGCTCAGGTGGCTCATATGACCACTGTTCTCACTCTTCTTGCTGTGACTTCTATTTGTGAGTGGTCTATCTCTCTGCTTGATGTCAAGAATGCCTTTCTTAATAGTGAGCTACATGAGGAGGTTTTTATGCAGCCACCACTGGGGTATTCTGTTCCTGAGTGCATAGTTTGTCGCCTTTGTCGCTCTCTTTATGGGCTCAAGCTAGCCCCTCGTGCCCGGTTTGAGCGTTTTTCTTCTGTGGTAACTGCTGCTGGCTTTTCTGTTAGTACTCATGATCTTGCACTCTTCATTCACACTTCACCTCGTGGACGGACTCTTCTTCTTCTCTATGTTGATGACATGATCATTACTGGCGATGACTCTCAGTATATTGCCTTTGTGAAGGCACGTCTCAGGGAGCAGTTTCTCATGTCTGATCTGGGTTCTCTTCGCTACTTTCTTGCGATTGAAGTCTCTTCTACACCCGAGGGCTTCTTTCTATCCCAAGAGAAGTATATTCAGGATTTTCTTGACCGTGCTTCTCTCACTGATCAGCGCACCGCTGAGACTCCTATGGAGCTCAATGTTTATCTTCGACCTACTGATGGTGAACCTTTTGAGGATCCTACTCGTTATCGCCATCTTGTTGGGAGTCTTTTTTACCTTGGTGTTACTCATCCTGACATTTCATATCCAGTTTATATCTTGAATTAGTTCGTTTCTGCTCCCACTCAGCTTTACTATAGTCATCTTCTTCGTGTTCTACGATATCTTCATGGAACTATCTCTCGCCATCTTTTCTTTCCTCGCTACAGCTCCCTCCAGCTTTAGGCATACTTCGATGCTACCTGGGCTAGTGATCCCTCGGATCGCTAGTCTCTTTCTGCTTATTGTATTTTTTTTGTGGTTCTCTCATTACTTGAAAGAATAAGAAGCAGACAGTAGTTTCTCGTTCCAGTGCTGAGGCTAAGTTGCGAGTTATGACTCTTTTGACAGCAGAGGTCATTTGGCTACGGTGGCTACTTGAGGATTTTGGTGTTTCTGTTTCTACACCGACTCCTCTTTTATCTGACAGTACAGGTGCTATTAGCATTGCTCGAGATCCAGTGAAGCATGAGCTCACCAAGCATATTGGCGTTGATGCTTCCTACATGAGGACACAGGTACAGGATCAGGTTGTGGCTCTTTAGTATGTGCCTTTAGAACTTCGGTTAGCAGATTTCTTCGCGAAGACACAGACTAGAGCTCAGTACAGCTTTTATCTCCCCAAACTCAGTGTTGTTGATCCACCATGAGTTTGAGGGGGGTGTTAGACAGTATCCTTGTTACCTTATATATGAGATTGCTAGTTACCTTGTATAGAAATTGTTTGGCTTGTATAGATATTGTCTTATATAGACTTTCCTTCTATACCCTCTCGAAGTGCTATTCATAACACTATCCAGATAACCAGGAGAAAAAAAATCTTCCTTGTTCTTTAATTCATTTCTCTTTATTTCCTTTTATGCCTGGTCTCGTCATAATTTACATTGCTATGCAGATTTTGTGGTTACCTAAGCTACCTTTTTCCATTGGATTGCTAAAAAGTAGAAATTTTACAGTGCATTATACTAGTACTTCATAGTGGGCAGCAGAAATTTGATCTAGCCATTAATTTGTTGATGATATTCCTAGTACTCTACTACCGGAGGAAGTATAAATAAATACTAACTAATCTGATTTATTAGATCGAAAACAATGAACAATCTATATTGAATATAGTGTACCGTAAAGGAGTTCAAAAAGTTAGGTTCTTGGTGTTGTAAGCTGTATCCCTAACCTTTTGACTCCAAAGCATATTTTTGGTAATTTAGGAGTTTGATTTGATGGAAATTATGCATAACTAAGATACTAGTATTACTTTGTATAGTCAGCATCAGGAGGCTGATCATCATGGTTGTTTAACTGGAATTATGCAACTTTCCATTGTTATCAACTTATCATTCTGTCTCAGTTGATGTTTTTTTGCCTATTCAGTGACTGCTCTCAACACCTTCTACACCACCTTGAATTCGCCATCGCAGATGACAAACTGGGTGTCGCAGAACGGTGACCCTTGTGGCCAGTCTTGGCTTGGGATCACTTGCTCTGGTTCAAGAGTGATAACAATGTGAGGCGACACTCTGAAGTGGACATGCTTCTGAGATAAACATCTTATTGTTTTGATTTTCCTTTTTGTTTCTTCCAAATTGTGGCAGAAAATTATCCGGTATGGGGCTCAAAGGGACTTTAGGATACAACATGAATATGCTGACTGCATTAGTTGAGCTGTAAGTTAAATCTTCTGCACACTTTCAATGTACTGATGCTTACATGATGTGCCTTTTACAGCAGTTGATTCGATCTCTTTTCTTGCTGCAGTGATACGAGCAACAATAATCTTGGTGCAAGTAATATCCCTTATAATCTCCCTCCAAATCTTGTGAGACTGTAAGTTATGATTTGACTCACAACTCAAGAATGGCCTCTTGTCTGCATCGACCATTCTCTTAGTTCTGATAAAGAACTTGACCTGCAGAAATGTTGAGAACAACAACTTCACTGGGACCTTACCTTACTCTATTTCCCAAATGGCTGCACTTAAGTATTTGTAGGTCACTTGTTCATATAATAATTTGTCGCCTTCTCTAGGACTTTGATTAAACTTCACCAAATCGTGTCACTCTCCTTGATGTAGAAATCTTGGCCATAATCAGCTCTCAGACATCAATGTTATGTTCAACAAAC
Organism: Otatea glauca; assembly: GCA_036346275.1. NCBI lineage: Eukaryota > Viridiplantae > Streptophyta > Magnoliopsida > Poales > Poaceae > Otatea > Otatea glauca. The sequence continues at coordinate 36,483,170 of CM070715.1, read as the reverse complement.
TCACCAACTTAACAACAATGTGAGTGTTTTTTATCTATATATGAACGTTCTTGCTAGGCTACTATACAGCCCCATCCGTATCTTTTAGTAGTAATTTTGAAAACATATCGGTAAACTCAAACTAACTATTGTAGGGACCTCTCATACAACACGTTTTCTGGCACTCTTCCAGAAAGCTTCAGCTCGTTGACAACCTTGACCACGCTGTAAGGCCATTTTTTTACCATCCTTCGTTATGAATTTGTTGTTCAAACTAGTAATAAAGGTTCTTAGAATTAAAATGACAACATGCCCTCTTTTCAGTTATTTGCAGAACAACCAATTTACCGGTACGATCAATGTCCTCTCTGATCTCCCTCTGACGGACCTGTAAGTTGAAAAACTTGTCATCCACTAAGATTCACGCCTGTTCTCTCTTAGTGATCCAATTATTACTAACCCTTGTTACTACTGCTTGCAGCAATGTTGCAAATAACCGATTCGGTGGGTTGATTCCTGATAAGCTAAAGAGAATAAGCAATCTGCAGTAAGCATTTTTAGTGCCCTTTTCAGTCTGTCACATTTCCTGCATTTACTGGGTGGGTACTGTAATTCAGGCTTTATACTGTAGGACAAGTGGGAACTCCTTTAGCAACAGCCCTGCATCAAGGCCTCCACCATACACCCCTCCTCCGCTGCGGCCATCTTCTACCGGAAGTCCTAGTAACAGTAACAATAATCCATCAAGTGGAAGTGATGGCGGTAACAGTGGTCCTGGCGGTGGTGGCAAAAATTTCAAAGTAGGAGGTGGGGCTGTTGCCGGAATTGTCATATCTCTGGTCGTTCTTGGCGCAATGGTTGCCTTCTTTTTGCTCAAGAGGAAATCTATGAGGCGTCAACCTGGAGGAGATCCGGAAAAGAATGAGCCTCTCAGCCCTATTGCTTCAGGAAAATTTAAGCGTAAGACTAGTTGAACCCTCGCTACTGGAAGAATTATTCTGCATCATTATCTTGGTGTTGTCAGTTTTGTATTCTCTGAAGTGTAAACACTGCTTGCTGTTCAGAGCTGAGGCCCATCAACATTGTCTCACCAACTGGAAAAGAAGGGTTGCAGAAGACTGTCTCAATGAACTTGAAACCACCATCAAAAATAGACTTGCACAAGTCCTTCGACGAAAATGACCCCACAAACACGTCTGTTATGACTAAGAAAATAAACCTCTCTTCCATCAGAGTGACTGCATACACAGTGGCAGACCTGCAGATGGCAACGGAGAGCTTCAGTGCTGAAAATCTGATCGGTGAAGGCTCTTTTGGCCCGGTTTACAGAGCACGGTTGTCAGAACAGAAGGTATGTAAATATGAGTCTATGACCATAAGTAAGAACTGAACAAATTAAGCTCACATGGGCTGTACAGTATTCGGACTGTCAGTTTACTCCCTGGACAACATCAAATCTGTAATCAAGGCCTAATGTAGCACAATAACCAAACATACTCAATTTATAAGATTTTAATTACAGATCTTATGATAGTATTGGTATAAATCTTATCGTCTTTTAGTTCTACATTCATGTCAGATATTACAATGTTGTAGTAACGGACAATGCCTTTTATCTTTCTCCACATTATTATTACACCATTGTAGCTTTATTTGTAATTGCTACTTCCCAGGTTCTGGCTGTGAAGAAAATCAATTTCTCCTCCCTCCCAAGCAATCCATCTGATTTCTTCATCGAGCTGGTCGCAAACATTTCGAAGTTAAATCATCCAAACCTCCCTCGGCTAGATGGCTACTGCTTGGAACATGGACAGTGCTTGCTGGCATATGAATTTTACAGGAATGGTTCTCTCCATGACTTCCTTCACCTGTCAGATGGATACAGCAAACCATTGTCTTGGAATAACCGCACCAAGATTGCGCTAGTTTCTGCAAGGGCATTAGAGTAAGTGAGGCAGATTCATCAAGTAGTCTTTTTGTTCTGTAACTGAATATGTGTTGTGTTTCAGATATCTGCACGAAACTTGCTCTCCGTCTATCATCCACAAGAATTTCAAGTCATCTAACATACTATTGGATGATGAGCTTAACCCCCATCTTTCAGATTGTGGATTTGCAGACCTCATTCCCAACCAGGAACTCCAGGTAATAATGTTGCACAATGTATCCTTTGGCTTATTACCTATCGAACAGAATTGCAGTAGATCAACAAGTCTACAAGCACAGAAATTATCTATCAGTCCAATTACGACCGTGATATCTTATCCTTTTTCTTAATTTCAGTCATCGTTTGTGAAGCTATATTATATTCTTTTGTGCAATCTTAAGTAAAAAAGTTCAGTTGTTAATCAACAAACATAGTCAAAAGAAAAATATGTAAATTTTCTTCTGAAGTGCTTATATAATCGCAACTTCAGGAATCAGATGAGAACTCGGGATATAGAGCTCCAGAGGTGACCATGTCCGGTCAGTACTCCCAGAAGAGTGATGTGTACAGTTTTGGAGTAGTGATGCTAGAGCTCTTGACCGGCAGCAAAGCATTTGACAGGTGAATATACAGACACTTGCGGTAAAAAAAATTTCTTGGCAAAATTGATATTATACCATTGAAATTTCACAAGTTTAGGAACTGAGAAGAGATTTAATCCTGCGTGGAACTAACTGTTGTTTGAAACTATTGCAGCTCTCAACCATGGTGCCAGCAATCATTAGTCCGATGGGCTACTCCGCAACTGCATGACATCGATGCTTTAGATCAGATGGTTGATCCAGTAATGGAGGGATTGTACCCTGCGAAATCCCTCTCTCGGTTCGCCGACGCAATTGCTCTCTGTGTCCAGGTAAATACATTCAGCATAGTGGTTATTTCCCTTCCCAATCTCTGTGCATTGGTACTGATTTTGTCCACTTCCAACTGCAACAGCCTGAGCCAGAATTCAGGCCACCGATGTCGGATGTCGTCCAATCATTAGTCCGTCTCGTGCAGAGATCAAGCATGGGGGCGGTGCTGAGTGGCGAGAGCAATTCTCGCCGGTATGAGGAGTCCAGTGACTACACATTCTAGTCTAGGGAAAAAGCTGTGTATTTCCTAAAGTAGTTTGAGGAGAGCTACATAAGTTACAGATATTGACATCTTGGCTTTGCAGTGACCTGTACTGATAAACCATTGTCATCTAAAAAATGTCTTTTGCCTCTCTCATTTCATTGAGAGTTGCATGTTTTGTGTAGAATAACAATGGCAAGCTCTGCTGCTACAATCTGATCCCTATCTGAAAGGGAAAAAAATGGTGAATGATTCATGCATGCATCTAAATCAGTAGTCTAGTTGCCGAATGTTACACTCTGATACTCTTTATACGTAGCAGCCCTCGAATCGGATCAGAGTTTTGTAAGATACGGCACAAGTGTACACGGTCTTAAGAACGAAGAAGATGAATCGCGTAGAGAGAATAAAAATAATGACGTTGAAGCAACCACTTTAACTCTTATCCATTGGAGTCATCATGCTTCTCAAAGAACTTGCTCCAAATTAGTTTCGCATTTTTTCTTCTCACCTTTGGGAGTGCCCTCACCATAGGGACTCATGCACATCACCGCAATATGCATATTGGTGTTTGGGCTTGGCTGTCCGAACCCTCTACCTGAGGGATCTTTCTTCATATAGTTTGGTTAACCACACCTTCTATTCCTATAGCCTTCCATGCCATAGGTTTGTACCACCTCTGAGCTCACCTGCTCGTCGGTACTGCGTGGTTGGTCCCATTACCATTACGTCTTCTTTCTTCCAATAGCTCGCACTTTTGCCTTTGCACTTGCTAGATTTTGTAACTATCTTTACAGTTCCGCACATAATTGCAGTTAAGATCTGATTACATATCGTTGACGACACTGTTTTCTTCTCCTAATCAGAATTTTTATAGATCTCCCATTGATTGTCCATCCTTTAGGTTTACCTATCAATCGGTATCCTCCATTGCTTCAGATAATTTTCATGATTACCTGCCCTTTGCAAGTAACTCACATGACTCTCCCCTCGAAGTGATACCTCACAACCTTCGAGCTTAAGAGACCTCACAGATATTATATTATTCTTTAAGCTAGGAACATACTGAACTCATGTCAATGTGCGATTTGCTCTACATACATCTCCAATATAACTGTTCCCACATCAGTAATTGCAAACACCTTGCAATCAGCCAAGTGAATAGTTCCATTCGTTGAGTGTAGAGATCATTCGTTAAATATTTCCGTCGCCGAACATACATGAAAGCAACAACCTAAATTTAATATCCATCCATGAGAAGTACTTGATTGGCTGATGACAAGTACGTCTAAATCATCTTTTGCTACTACAATTGAGCATGCACCATTCATTTGCTTCAAACTCGAACAATTCTTTATCATATGACCTTCCTTTTCACATAGAGCATACACGTGTGCCCTTGCTATTGCCTTTCTTCTTCCTGTAACTATTGCATTTACCTGCAACACCTACTGCAGTAAATGCTTGATCACCCAAGGAAGAAGATTCCGATGGTTTTTTAAGAAGTTCACCTCCAACAGATATACCTTGTTGAAGTTGAGAGTACTTTTCCCGATGAGAATATTTATCACCAATTACTCTCGTGATGGTGGTAAATATGATTCCGGTATGACGACTTTATCATTCTCCTCAATTTTCTCATCCATACTAATAAGCTGCGTGATAAGCTTATTGAAGGCATTGAGATGGTCAATGAATTGTGTACCATCCTCCAAGCGCAACTTATACAGTTGTCGCTTCAGCACCCATCTGTTTGTTAGTGACTTCGCCATATTCAATTCTTCTAAGTCATTCTATAATTTCTTTGGCAAATTCTCCTTGATCACCGAGTACTTTATGTCATCTTTTGTGGTTTGTTTCCTCTAAGAGCAGCGATTAACTCTTATTGGGTAAGGACATCCTTCACACATTGCCACACGTTGAACTTTTTCTTGCTGTCAAATTTCTCCACTTGATTCCATATCATTGACATCGATCTTGATTTTGTGCCACCTGACACTTTATAGACCTTCTCACAAATCTGATTAATCTGGCCTTGGCTCTAATACCACATGTTTTACACTCTGATACCCTTCTTATGTGCAGTAGACCTCAGATCAGATCAGTTTTGTGAGATACGGCATGAGCATACACGGTCTCAAGAATAAATAAGATGATTCTTGTAGAGAGAACCAAAATAACTACGTTGAAGCAACCACGACGAGAGAGAAAATATTTGGTTAATCTGTTGGCACTAGAATTTGGAAAGATATAACCGATTTATTAGGCCAAAGATAAATTTGAATATTTCTAGCCGATATCGGTTCAAAATGAAAGTTATCTTCAGGAGACAGAGCCTGATATGAATTATAGATTTTCAGGAATCGAACAAGGACATGATCGGCCTACAAGCTATAAAAGGAGTTGCAGGGCAACATAAAAAATTCAACCAACAATCAATCAACTCGTATATACTTTTATTTACTTTTTGGAGGACCGAAATGGCGATCAGAGGAGGGGTGAATGATCCCAAATCTAAAATTTCCCCACTCAAAAATGATTCAACCAACCCCACAGATTATTTAATCAAAAGGAGCAAATCAAATAGAGGAAGTTTTCCTGCAAGTCTGGTATGACCGTACGAAGGACAGTATAATTAGGCAAGAACAGCATGAACTCAAAAGGCTAATTTGAGGAATCTTTTGATCGGCCGAACAAAAACTCATGAAACTTGGTAGATGTGATCTTAAGGATGTCAGGAACTTATTCCAACCTTCAATCACAAGGATTGACATCAAATTTCTGAACTTTTTGTCCTGAAAGAAAAAACACACCAAGTTCAAGCAAAACACAAGAACTTGATCTTGGACTTACTCGTGGGGTTTTGATGATCAAGATGATCTTGGATAACCTCCCACTTGTCACAGCAAGCAAGAACTCAAGTCAAAATCTCCGCAAACATGATCTATAAGAATGAATCTCTCAAGAACACAAGATCAATTTCTTGCAACAAAAATGCAACAATCCTTCGATATAAGAGGCAATAGAAAGTAGGAGGGGAGGCAAATCCAAATTGCGTAAGTCGATTGCAAGAATAAAGTGCGGAATTTAAATGCTTGAAAGTAAGTTGCTGAATTTAATGTGTAATGTAAATTCAAGCATGATAGAAAGTGTTTTGCATTTCTAGAAGGTAGGTTTACAAAGCCTCACAATAAAATGGGCAAAAAGCTCAAAGGAACCAAAACCTCTAAAACCTTCACGAGGGGAAGGCCACCCCTTCCCCTCTATTTATACTACTCTTGAGTCACCCTCCACCCTTGGATGAGATCCTTCTGTCCTAAGGACCACCATCAAGGGTTAGGATGAATCCCACAAACAACCTTACATGGGATAACCCGAAAACCTACAAGCACACCGGGTTCTCAAGGCCTGCTAACTAGACTCGCTACTCTATCACCTAGACCAGGATCCTCCAGCTCTCCTTGATCCAAGTAGCTCTCTAGCTAACATCTCATCCATTCCTTGTCTTCTAGGTTCACAGCGACTCTGTTTCCGATCATCTTTCGGCGATCCTCAACCGTCTGGACCTCCGACGCACCTCGCCTAGTCCCGGTTATCCTTCGCCTTACCATAAAAAACAAGGAAGCACATCACATAGCATTGCCACTTTGCTCACAATCGAGTCGATGAGTCGATATCAAGCATCGAGTAACCCTGCTCGATACTTATCGATTCTCACTCTACTCGAATCACTCGACCACAAGCCGTCGGGGAATTAATCAACCTAACCCGCCGCTTGATCTGGCAGCATCCCAACTCGATACTTCTCGATTCTCACTCTACTCAAGTCACTCGACCACTGGTCTTCGACTAGCCAAAGTCCAAACCACTGGTTTTTTACCAGCCAAAGTCCAGACCACTCGAGGTCTGACCACTGGTCTTCGACCAGGACAAACTCAAATCAAACTCAACCTTAAGCATCACAAGCTCGAATACATTCAATTACTCATCACACACTTGGAGCTCTACATGGTCTTTCAATCTCCCACTTGATGAGTATATTGACAAATACCCAAAAGGCATAAAATCTTGAGTTTAAGAAGAGAAGAGAATAAATCAATTAGGATGAAAAGCCGAACTTGATCCAGAAAGAAAGAAGATAAGGACTTGACCAAGTTGGCGAGAAGGAATTTAGAGCAAGCCAATAGAAAGAACAAGTTTTCCATAAAAGCTCTAAAAATTCCAAGAAAAGCTCAAATATACTTATGATCCTAAAAATTTGCAAGACTTTACAAAGATCATAAGAGACAGAATGCAATCACATCTTTATCTTTTTAATGATGCCTTTTCTACAATTTCTCTCCCTTTGGCAATATAGGCATCAATATGATATTTTCTTCTATTTCTCCCTCTTTTGAAAATGCATGCATGAAATGCATCCTAAAAGAGCTTTGAGGATTATGCAAGTGACCACATAGACAAAGTATGAAATCGAGATACTTAAGATCAAAATATGCTTAACAAAGACATGTCCAAGTGCAAATATCAATTTTGCTAGCAAGCACAAAGAAGACGATGTCATTTCTGCATGATTTAGAGTTCAACCTACTCAACACTTTGAGGAATCTGGAAGTGCATACAAGGTCCTTCGAGCTCATTTTTCAGTTAATGCAAATTTTAGCTTTAACACTTTAAACGACACAGTGGGGTGCAAATGTTTGACATTATTTGCATTCTTTACCCACATATGTTTTTTTATTTGCATTTTTCAAGTGATTGACTCAAAGCCATTTTCGATCATCTCAAGAGGAACCCTTAGAACGATCTTGGTCATACACAATACATTCCAAGTTTATCCCAAGTGCAATGGGAAGCAGTCCCGTGAATATAAAGTGTTGAGATCAATTTTGCACAGAAAAAGTCAATTTTTCTTGTTTTACATTTTAAGCATATATGAGCGTATGAAGGACTTAGGTATGAATCAACTAGTTTCACTCAAGTTGCTATAGGGACTCTAGAGAACTCCAAAATTTCACAAATTATGGCAAATACTCCTAGAGTAGAAACTTAGCAAGTAAAAGCAACATGTTTCATCAAGTTTTTATTTAAAGCTTTAATTTTCAAATTTTAACAAGCTTAGCAAGAGAAATTAAACTTGGACATATCTAAGCTAGCATTTTTCTTCATAAAAGTAGCAGGGTGCATAGTATGAATAATAGCTCATTTGCATAATAGACAAAGCTCATTAATCAGAAAATAAAGTTTATATGCAATGCATGAACAAATTCCTAAACTCCCCTCAACAAGTGAATCAATTTTAAGCACAAATCTGGTTCAAATTGAGTTATTACCAGAATTAAGTTCAAGAAAGGTCTAAATGATCTCAATTGAAACCAGAAACACAGAATGAGGAGAAGTCGAGAAGTTGCAAACTGAGTGGCTATAGAGCATAGAAAAGATAGAAGATAACACTTTGGCTCTAAAACACCCAGGGGATGCAAAGGAAAAGAAATGCTGGAAGAAAATATATAATACATAATATACAAACCAGCTCCCCCTCACAATAAGCCGTAAGGGCACACAACTCCAAGCCCTCCTCTCAAGGACACAAACCTAGAGCTATCCAAAGGCTTGGTAAAGATATCGGCTATCTGGTGGTCACTCTCTACAAACTAAAGTGTGATATCGCCCTTCTCCATATGGTCTCTAAGGAAGTGATATCTAATATCAATGTGCTTGGTCTTGGAGTGTTGCACTGGGTTTTTCGCAATGCAAATAGCAGAAGTGTTGTCACAGAAAAGTGGCACACTCTCTATTTTTAACCCAAAGTCCCGCAAGTTCGATCTCATCCAGAGAATCTGACTACATCAACTGGCTGTAGCAACATATTCAGCCTCAGCGGTGGATTGTGCAACTCTGGACTGCTTCCTAGATGACCAAGAAACAAGAGAAGTGTTAATGAATTGGCAAGTGCCAGAAGTGCTTGTCCTATCTATCCTATAGTCAGTAAAGTCTGCATCTGAAAAGGATCAAAGAGATTCACAAAAAAAGAAGAGTACCAAATACCATAGTCAATGGTAGCTCGAAGGTACCTGAAGATACGCTTCACCACTTGGCGGTGAGAGGCGCGAGCAGAAGCCTGAAATCGAGTGCACAAATACACAACGAAATGTATGTCTGGCCTCGAAGTTGTGAGGTAGAGGAGGGAGCCGATCATGCTCTGAAAGTCCTTTTGATCAACTGGCTCACCATCCTCATCAAGCTCGAGGACAGCAGTGGTCGCCATAGGAGTCATCATCGGCTTCCCGTTAGACAGGTCGAAGCTCCTCAGAAGGTCTCGAGTGTACTTGTCTTGATGCAAGAAGGTGCCCTCCCGGGTCTCCTTGATTTGGAAGCCGAGGAAGTAACTCAACTCGCACATCATACTCATTTCAAACTCTGTGCACATCACTTCTGAAAATTGAGACACAAGAGAATGCGAAGAGCCACCAAAGATAATATCGTCTACATAAATCTGGACGATGAGGAAATAAGAATCCTGATGTTTGATGAACAGAGTCTTGTCTACTATACCCATTTTGAAACCATGGCAGAGAAGATAGGACTTAAGCCTTTCATACCAAGCTCTAGGGGCTTGCTTAAGTCCATACAATGCTTTAGAAAGCTTGAAGACATGGTTTGGGTATTTGGGGTTTTTGAATCATGGAGGCTGTCAGACATAACCTATTCCTTAATATACCCATTGAGGAATTCACTCTTAACATCTATTTGATAAAGCTTGAAGCCCTTGGATGCAGAAAATGCAAGCAGGATCCTAATAGCTTCTAGTCTAGCTACAGGTGCAAAGGTTTCCTCGAAGTCAAGACCCTCAACCTGAGAAAAGCCCTGTGCAACTAGCCTAGCCTTGTTTCTAATGACATCCCTATCCTCACTCTGCTTGTTCTTGAACAACCACTTGTTCCTCTCGAAGTTTTCGAGTTCCTCATGCATAGCATTAATCCATGATTCATCGGATAATGCATGAGAAACATCCTTCGGCTCAAAGAAGGCAACAAAGGCTGAGTGCTGGTAGAAACTCGACAATCCCGATTTTGAACGAGTGACCCGCTCAAAAAAATCGCCAATGATCTAATCAGGTGTATGAGAACGCTGAATATGACGGGGAGGTTCAGAAGGAGAAGTGGACTCTACCCTATGCACAGAAGAGATAGGATCAGAGCCACTAGCTGCATGAGAGTCAGAAGGCAAGGGCTGATCTCCCTGAGGTGCAGAAATAGAAACAGGAGGCATCTCAGGTGTAGAAGAGACTGGATCAGGTGGAACACCATCATCTCCATCATCCTCATCCTTTACAAAGATGGTCTCGGTGGTGGAAGAAGAACCTGAAATGTCAGGTCTAGCTCCTTGGCTAGCCTCATCAAAGGTCACCTCGCAGGTCTCTATGATCCTATGCGCATCGCAACTCTAGACCCTATAGCTACGAGAAGAAGTCGAATAACCCAGAAAGATACCATCAGAAGAACGAGACTCAAACTTATCCAGGTTACCAGACTTCAAAATGAAATACTTGCAACCAAACACACAAAAATGAGAAACACTGGGCTTTCTCCCATACCTCAACTCGTAAGAAGTGCGGTGCAAATGTGCTCTCAAGAATACGCGATTTGAAACATGGCAAGCAGTAGCTATAACCTCAGCCCAAAACTTCCTAGGAGTGCTGTACTCATCTAATATTGTCCTGGCCATCTCTACTAGGGTCCTGTTCTTCCTTTCCACTACGTCATTTTGCTGAGGGACGTAGGGAGAGGAGAACTGATGCTCTAAACCAGACTCCACACAGAAACTCTCAAAGTAGGAGTTCTTGAACTCCATGCCATTGTCACTGCGTATAGCTCGTAAGACACCTGTGAGCTCGATAAACAACCTACTGACCAAACCCCTAAAATGAGTAAAAGACTCATCCTTCGAGACCATGAAAAACACCAAGAATACCTCAAAAAATCATCGACAATGACAAGGACATACCACTTCCCACCCGATGACTGCACTCGAGCTGGACCAACAGTGTCCATATGTAAAAGCTGTCCTGGTGCATCAGTCATCACAACAGTGATTGGAGGATGAGAAGCATAAACCATTTTTCTATGTCGGCAAGGAGAGCAAACTAAGCCTTTGACCATCTTGAGTTTAGGCAAACCATGAATGAGATCATGATTGCTAACTCGAGTCAAATGGTCGAAGCCGATGTGACCAAGTCTCTTATGCCAGAAGGAGAGATCATGGGACTCAGAAGCAATCAAACATCGAAGAGAGTCTCTAGAAAAAACAGAAAAATCAGTACGGAAGACTCTCCCAAATCTAGAAATCCCGCAGACTAACTCTCCCGAAGAATCGAGGATTCTATAGGCACTACTCTTGAAGCTTACCTCGAAAGAGCCATTGATAAGCTGAGAAACAGAAAGCAAATTATACTGCAGCTTACTTACTAAGGCAACATCCTTAAGAATGAAATTCTGATTAATGCGGATGGTACCTTTAGCAATGACTCTACCTAAAGTAGCATCCCCAAAGGTGATCAACTCATCACCGAGGGCTCGGACTAGGGAAGAGAACCATCTTGAGTCTCCGGTCATATGGCGAGAACAACCAGAGTCAACAATCCAAACCTCTCCCTTCTCCATCTGACGAACCTGATCAAGCCAAAAGAGATAGAGATGACTCAGTACTGGGATAAAGTGAAGACTTGGGGACCCAATACTGAACCACACGACGCCTCAGAGTACCAACCACAAAAGAAAACTGGACTCGAGTATCTCTCTGACGCTCAACTCTCACAAGATCAGAACTAGCAATAGTAGAAGATCGAGGAGCTGAAACTGGGTTGGCCCGCCGTGATGCAAAGACCAGACCATCCCAGTGAGGCTGCCTGAACTCCTACCAGAAAACACCTCACACCGCTGATATCTACCCCGATGGGAAAAACGAGGAATATTAAGAGGACAACAGAAAGACTGACCACGAACAGCTCCAAGACTAAAACTCGAATGAACAGTATGAAAACCGAGTCCTGAACACTGCCCAAAAACATGCGACTTTCTAACATGTCTAGAAGCAGTGTGTGCTTTAGGAGCACTCAGAGTCTGGGGATGACCCTGAATACCCCTCAGAGCGGCCACACGCTCACGCCTTGTGATCTTGGCGCGTCTAAAACAGAAATCTACTAGGTATCCATCCTTCTGACAGAAGGTGCATGTATACTTTGCCTTGCTAGAGGTAGAAGCAGCAGGAGGATCAACCTTCTTGTCAGAGATCCCATGGGCAACCCTAGTAGACCTAAACACTGTGGTACTCACCCTGGGAGCTACTACGATCTCACCACTCTTAGATCCACACACAATGGTAGGAGGATGAGTCCTAGCGTACTCCAAGTAGTCAAATCCTAGACCCTCATTGAATCGGCTAATCTTGGATTGGTCTAGAATGAGATTGAGCTTCTTCTTGCCTCCAACAAACTTCACGAGACTGCTCATGAGATACTTACACTCCCGAAAGAAAGAGGCACATGAAGAACAGGGAAAAGAAGAGGAAGAAGAACCAGACAAAGAAGAACTACCAGCACACGTGCATTTTTCTCCCTCAGCATGGCTGCCTCAATCTCGAGGGCCTCACAAGAAACGTAAGGGGCATTTCTAATTCTAAGGGCTTGGTCTTCTAGCTTCTTCCTAAGTTCGACTTGGATTTTATCCAAGTCCCCCTCAATCTCAGTACATCGTAAGCAACTTTCTTGTGACTTATCTAGTAAGTCCTTAGCAAGTTTAGCACATTTGATATTTAAGGATTTATTGTCAAGTTTTAGTTGCTTACAGCCCTCACATGAGCTAACTGAGTCCTTAAAAGCATGCATTTCAAGTTCATCGTTTCTAGAAGAATGCTTCCTAAGGTGATCGCTCATGGCATTAATTTCATTAAGCAATTTAGGGCAATTTTCACACGATGCACTAGTGTGAGCATGAAGAAAACTAGCATCAACAGGAGTAGCATCAACAGAACTAGTGCTAGCATTCTTCGACCTAAGACTCTCAAGCTCAGAAACCACACTATCATGCATAGTACTTAGGTTCTCAAGCTCCATAAGCAAAGCATCGCAAAGAATACAGTCATCAGTGACTCGGGAGGGAGAAGATCTAAGAGAAGCTAACTCCCGAGTCAAGGTACCTACTTCCTTCTCTAGCTCCATATACCTAACTCTAGCTCTAGCTCTAGCATGAAATTTTTCTAATTTGCAGAAAGCTTCATTGAGCTGGTCATAGGAGGGTACCTCGTCCGAGTCACTGTAAAGCTCGGAGTCGCTGATGCCGTTGGCGTGTACTATGAAGCACATCCCGGTCAAGTCGTCGTCGCCTTTCTTCTCTTGCGGATCATCCTCACCCTCGTCGCTCCAGGTCTCCATATCGGAGAGGTAGATATCATCGAGTGCAGCGAGGACGTGATGGAAGAGCTTCTTGTTTTTCGAGAAATTGTGGTACTTCTTATTATATGCCGGGTCATGAGCTGGAGGCTTCTTGTTGCAGTTCTTGTCGATGTAGTCATTCTTTGCCGAACCGCCAGAGTCGATCTTGCCCTTCTCCAGCTTGGGGCAGTTCGCTCTAATGTAGTTGGGGCCACCACACTCGAAGCAGGTGATCATGCCACCTCTCTTCCTCTCCCTCACCCTCTTGTATGCATGACAGAATTTACGAGCTAGAAGAGCAAACTCAATTTCTAGAAATTTTTCGAGTTGGTCATCGCTTAGCTCGCAAAGGGTGAAGAGGGAAAAACCAACGAAAGAATCCGAAGTGGATCCAGTGGGATCGGTGAACAACGCCATCGACTGAGATTTCGTCTTGTGAGAGACGACATCGATCTCATGAGTCTTGAGATGGGAATAAAACCCGTCAAGAGTTAGAGTCGATAGATCTGTAGAGTCCTTGATGGTGGTCACCTTCATCTCTCAAACTCAAAGATCGAGTGCGGTCAAGAAATATTGAGCATTATCTGAGTCAGGGTATATGCAACCGACTGCTCGGAGGTCGCTCAGAATCTTTGTAAATCGACTAAAGCACTCGTCAAGACTCTCACCAGCGTGTTGTTCAAACTAGTTGTAATCACGCTTGAATTGGTCCTGTCTCACCGTCTTGATTTGGGTAGTGCCCTCATGATAAGCATCGAGAGTCACCCAAATCTGGTGAGCAGAACGGAGGTGAGAAATCCTATCATACTCACTGCGGCTAAGACCCTGTATGAGGATGTTCCTTGCCTTAGCATTTGCCTCAATGTCAGCCATATTGTCGGCCGAGACGTTTTCATCAGCATGAATCTCATACGGGAGTTTCACCTTCTGCCATATCAGGAAGCCCTGGGCAGTGATGTACGACTCCATTCTTGAATTCCAGAAGGGAAAATCAACTCCAAAAAAGATAGTAGGCTTGGTGGAATATTTGTCCAACGCCATGGCCCTTGAGACCGGTCAAGATCAATGGAAGAGTGAAACCAGCTCTGATACCAAATGAATGACCAAAATGGCGATCAGAGGGGGGGGTGAATGATCCCAAATATAAAATTTCCCCACTCAAAAATGATTCAACCAAGCCTACAGATAATTTAATCAAAAGGAGAAAATCAAATGGAGGAAGTTTTCTTGCAAGTCTGGTATGATCGTATGAAGGACGGTATGACCAGGCTCAAGAACAGCAGGAAGAACAGAACCAAGAACAACACGAACTCAAAAAGCTAATTCGAGGAATCCTTTGATCGGCTGAACAAAAACTCAAGAAACTTGCTAGATGTGATCTTAAGGATGTCAGGAACTTATTCCAACCTTCAATTGCAAGGATTGACGTCAAAGTTCTGGTCTTTTTGTCCTGGAAGGAAAAACACACCAAGTTCAAGCAAAACACAAGAACTTGATCTTGAACTTGCTCGTGGGGTTTTGATGATAAACATGATCTTGGATAACCTCTCACTTGTCACAGAAAGCAAGAACTCAAGTCAAAATCTCCGCAAACACGATCTATAAGAATGAATCTCTCAAGAACACAAGATCGGTTTCTTGCAACAAAAATGCAACAATCCTTTGAAATAAGAGGCAATAGAAAGTAGAAGGAGGGGCGGCAAATCCAAATTGCGTAAGTCGATTGCAAGAATAAAGTGAGAAATTTAAATGCTTGAAAGTAAGTTGCTGAATTTAATGTGTAATGTAAATTCAAGCATGATAGAAAGTGTTGCATTTCTGGAAAGTAGGTTTACAAAGCCTCACAATAAAGTGGACAAAAAGCTCAAAGGAACCAAAACCTCTAAAACCTTTACAAGGGGAAGGTCACCCCTTCGCCTCTATTTATACTACTCTTGAGTCACCCTCCATCCTTGGATGAGATCCTTCTGTCCTAAGGACCACCATCAAGGGTTAGGATGACTCCCACACACAGCCTTACATGGGCTAACCCGAAACCCAACGAGCACACCGGGTTTTCAAGGCCTGCTAACTAGACTCGCTACTCTATCATCTAGACCGGGATCCTTTGGCTCTCCTTGATCCGAGTAGCTCTCTAGCTAGCATCTCATCCATTCCTTGTCTTCTAGGTTCGCAGCAACTCCGTCTCTGATCATCTTTCGGCGATCCTCGACCGTCTGGACCTCTGACGCACCTCACCTTGTCCTGGTCATCCTTCGCCTCACCATAAAAAATAAGGAAACACATCACATAGCATTACCCACCTTGCTCACAATCGATTCTCACTCTACTCGAGTCACTCGACCACAAGCTGATGGGGCATTAATCAACCTAACCCACTGCTCGCCCTGGCAGCATCCCAACTCAATACTTCTCGATTCTCACTCTACTCGAGTCATTCGACCACTAGTCTTTGACTAGCTAAAGTCCAGACCACTCGAGGTCCGACCAATGGTTTTCGACCAGCCAAAGTTCAGACCACTCAAGGTCCGACCACTGGTCTTCGACCAAGGCAGACTCAAATCAAACTCAACCTTAAGCATCACAAGCTCGAATACAGTCAATTACTCATCACACACTTGGACCTCCACATGGTCTTTCACTTTTTGTTGACTAGGAGTAGCTTTTAGACTTAGAATCTCTCCTTGTAATTCGTTTTGATCAATAAAGTTGCGCATCGCTAATTTTGATTATCATCAATTTACACCAGTTATCCTCAGGTTTGTGTTCATATCGATCATACTGTACATCACCTTTTTCAGGAAAACAGATCTTTATCTATCATCTAATAGGCTGTAATAGCTGTTTAGATCTACCTTACCGATTGCTTAAGGGCAATAAAAAAAGTTAACAAGTATTTTGATTTATCTTGCCGATTACTGGATCAAATCGGTTGGCACACCTCGAACCTTCTTTGAACTCTACGTTCGCTTGTGTTGAGGCCGATTGGCTATTTTTCGGCACCAACACACTTTTGGCACGCCCGGTGGGACAGGATGTCCTCTTCAGGAAAGTCAATTCCCCATCTTATGTCATTACTGATGCTATAATCGTCCCAATAATGGATTATTTAACACCAAAACAACTAAGTGATATTGAGGATCAGAAAGCCGCGCTTGAGGAGATGATGTTGAATTGCCATAAAAAACTCGACGTGGCATTACCTAGAAGACCGTGCTACTGACCGTCAACTTCTTTGATGACACACAGGCAGCAATTGCATCAGACAAAAGGCCGGTAAGTCGGTACATGCCTGCACAGGCTGAATTAGCTGATATGATCAACCAATCTATGCACCATGCTTTGATTAATCAATCATCGGCCCCGGTGACAACTCTTAAGCCGAGGATAACTAACAGTGTCAAGGCTTTAGCCCAAGAGGTGGTATCGACAGGGAATCTGCTAGACCCAATGCAAACACTACCAAGTATCCGGTTTACTCAGTAAAGCCGAATGCGTAGAGTTCTGGGCCAATAGCCGATCCTAAACCATCAGCTCCAATCCCAACCCTGATGCCAACGTAGTCGACCATAATTTTGCCACGAGATCCCCACACAAGTGGGGTTCCCCATTACCAAGCTCACACCAATGGCACCAAGTTGGACTCCCAGGCCAGCTTGCCACCATTAGCTCCTTTTTACATATATCCATAATTGGTTGCACAGCCGATTGAGACCCATACGCATCCACAATACATTGAGCCGGTTCCACAGAGGAATCTGGCTCCATATAGAGTTATGACATACTCGGAACCCTTTGTTCCACTACCTGAGCCGGTGGCCAAGAGACCAAACATCGGCTATGATCACCCTTATCAACCACCGTTAGTTCAGCTGCCACATCAAACTGAGCTTGCACTCGAGGGGTAGCATGCCAGTTATGATCGCAATTGGCAAGCACATCAACCACCATCGGCTAATATAGCCAATTGGACCAATCAGATAACTGTGGTATTATGGGACCAGTTTGGCATACAACCAAAAGGAAGGATAACTGGCTATTGGAAGCTGTATCCTCATTATATTGATCGGATACCATATCCTACTAACTTCAAAGTCTCTAATTTTGCAAAGTTTTCAGGCGATGATTCTACCACAACCTTGGAACACATTGGGCATTTTGTTGCCAATGCGGCAAAGCAGCACACTCCGATGGTTTGAGGGTTAAATTGTTCCTATTATCTTTGTCAGGTGTAGCATTTACATGGTTCACTACATTATCCCCAAATTCGGTCAATTCGTAGACCGATTTGGAAATCCGATTCCACAAATACTTTTTCTGTGGAAGTTTAGAGCTTAGAATTTCTGATCTAAGTTCTGTCCGACAAAAGTTTGGAGAATTGGTGAGTGAGTATATTAAAAGATTCAGATAAATTAGAAATTGGTGCTTTAATGTTACCCTACCTGATAATTAGTTAGCTGATTTAGCCTTCTAAGGGTTGGTGCCCCAATTGAAGGAAAAATTCAACAGGTAGGAATTCACTGATTTAAGCCATCTTTTACATCGGGTATCGGCTCAGGAAAGCTGTTTCATCGATAATAAAGGCTTTAAGGACAAATTTAGGAATAATAAAGATAACAAAAAGTGAAGGTCAACCTCATCGAGTATGACACAAATGATTCATCCAAAGACGACAGGGCTGAAATAAACATAGCCAAATGGATCAAAGGTTCTAAAAAGTCTTTAATTTGTTCATGGCTTAAAGCCAACCAAGAATAAGTCAGAAGTAAAATTGCCTTTGACATCATGAAGTGTGACCATATTTTTTATCTACTCTTGCAAGAAAATATAATACGGTTACCTGAAGGCCACATCTTACCATCGACTGATGAAATTAAGAAGCAAAGGTATTGCAAATGGCATCATTCTTTTTCTCAAAATACTAATGGTTGTAATATTTTTCGTCAGTAGATACAATCAGCTATAGAGGATGGCTGACAAAAATTTATAGAGGAACCGATGATACAGTTGGATGCTAATCCTTTTCCTATCAACATGGTCAACTGCTCTGCAAAAAATAAAGAGCCAACGCAGATTACAGAATTTAAGGGTCAAGTAAAGCTGTCATCATCAACGAAAGTTGCACAGCAAGTTGACTTGAAGGCAAACTCTGATGGTGACGAAACCCTTAGGATTCTGGTCGTCTTTATTTAGATAGAAACTAATCACGAAAGGAAGAATTTGAGAACAGTCAAGCCAAAGGGAGAATTGCAAATTAGCAAATGGTATAAGGCTGAAAGAACATTACTGCCATGTAAGTTGATACCGAAGCTGAAGCCCACTTTCTCTCAGTTTTTGGCAAAATATGAAAGGAGAAATGACATGTTGCGACGAAATCCTGTATGTCGGCCAGATGATATGTATTGGCCGAGCAACCTTGAAAGAGCTCACGAATAGTGTCCTTTCAAGCAATTATGTTGGGAGAGGGGATTGGAATTACCTTTGCCATTCTCATGACCGATGCAACATTATCGACATGAATATCAGGACGATAAGCAACGAAGATTGGTGAAAGATAGGATTTCTAGGTTGATCTCGGATCAGAAACAGGCAGATCAAGACGAAGGGTCCAATTCTACGGCTGGTATGGATCTGACTGGTAAAATACAAAATTCAATTGAGCGAAAGCCGAGATGGTGTCCTTCGGGGCTAAGCCGATCTCAACGAAGGAAACTTCAGCGACTAAGGACCCAAGAAATAAGAGAAGCCGAGCAAGAAAAGGAAAGAGACGAAACCTTTAATGAGCTTTGTCCAATCAAAACTGCTAAAAAAGAATGGAGGAGGAAAGAACGGGCTCAGGAAGAATTTGACTCTACTGATGATTTAGATTCTCCTATGATCCGTGATGATTCTCCACCTTCGATGGACATCAACATGGTGTTCACCTTGCCAGCTAAATTTAAGACAAACACTGCATCGATCAAAGAAGCTTTTGCTCAATTATACTTGGGAGCACAAGATGCAGTCTTTAAAAAGCCTTAGGAAGATCATCGGCATATGATGTCATTATACTTAAAAGGGTATATTAGTAGTAAGCCGATATCAAGGTTGTTAGTGGATGGAGGAGCAACTATCAAGCTAATGCCCTATACAACGTGTAAAAAGTTGGGCAAGTCCGATAAATACCTCATTCAGACCAATATGGTTTTAAATGACTTCACTGGAGATCCTACGAAGCAAAGAGTGTCATGGTGATAGAGCTCACGGTCAGCAGCAAAACATTGCCGACTGACTTTTTTGTGGTGGACACTAAAGGGAGTTACAACGTACTATTAGGACAAGATTGGATCCATGCCAACTGCTATATTACTTCGACCATGCACCAAATGCTCGTCCAGTGGAATGGAGATGAGGTAGAGGTGATTCAAGCTGACACATCAGCTCATATCACTATGGCCAGTTCAGAGGCAAATTGGCAGCATGACGAATCTAAATGCCTATCGGGCAAAACCCTCGATGATTGCAATTTCATCTACATCAACAAGATAGGGCTCATCCCAATAAATGTTAGGCCGAGCATGTTTGATCAGACAAATGAAATACTACGTTGATGGAGTCCAGATCAGCATTGAGAGCTTTACAAGATAAAATGCGAAGCTATCGGCAAATAACATATACTTTGAGGCCATAGAAGACTTTGAATAAATTGAAAAGTTGGGCCAAGGTTTTACGTCGACGAATTTGTTGGACAAAGTCAACATAGGCGATAGTGATATAAAAAGACCAACTTTTATCAGTTCAAAATTAGCAATGGAATACAAAGAAAAGTTGGTCAAGCTTTTAAAGAAATATAAAGATTGTTTTGCTTAGGAATATCATGAAATGCCTGGTTTAAGCTGATAATTGGTTGAGCATCGGCTACCAATAAAATCAGGCTATAGGCCATTTAAATAGTCTTCTAGACAATTTTATCTGGTCATGTATGATGAAATAAAAGAAGAGATTGAGAAATTACTGAAAGCCAAGTTTATCAGGCCTTGCTGATACGCTGAATGGGTTTCAACTATCGTTCCTATTATGAAGAAAAATGGTAAACTCAGGGTGTGTCAATTTCAGAGATTTAAATAAAGCTACACCCAAAGATGAATACCGATGCATATAGCCGATATGCTTATTGATGCTGCATCTGGGAATAGGATTATTAGTTTTCTTGACAGTAATACTGGTTATAATCAAATATTCATGGCAGAAACCGATATCCCTAAAACGGCCTTTAGGTGTCCTAGGCTTGTTTGAGTGGGTAGTTATGACGTTCGGTTTAAAGAACACCGGTGCAACATATCAACGTGCTATGAATTTATTTTTTCATGAGTTAATCGGCGATATTGTGGAAATCTATATTGATAATGTTGTTGTAAAATCTAACGAAGATTTTCAACATTTAGCCGATTTGGAAATAGTGTTCAAGAAGACAAGGGCACATGGTTTGAAGATAAATCCGTACAAGTGCGCTTTTGGTGTATCGGCTGGTCAGTTCTTGGGCTTTATGATTCATGAGAGATGGATTGAAGTTAACCAAGAAATGGTGAAAGCTATAGCCGATACTAAACCACTCGAGTGCAAGAAAGATCTTCAGAAGTTGATCGGCAAGATAAACTACTTACATCGCTTTATTTCTAATTTATCTGGACGAATCAGTGCATTTACCCCACTACTGAAATTAAAGGGAGATCAAGAGTTCGTGTGGGGAGTGGATCAACAAAAGGCTTTTGAGAGCATAAAAGAATATTTGTCTAAGCCTCCAGTATTGGCTGCATCTCAAAAGGGAATACCATTTAAGCTTTACATATCGGCTGAAGAGGCAGCAATTGGAGCTATCTTGTGCAAGTAATTAATAGTAAAGAGTGGATTATTTTCTACTTAAGCTGACACCTAATTGATGCAGAGACCGGATACCCTTTTGTGGAAAAACTTTGCCTGTCATTATATTTTGCTTGCACCAAGTTGAGGCATTATATATTAGCATCGGCATGTAAAGTTGTCTGCAAAACTGATGTTATAAAATACAAGCTCTCAGCTCCAATTTTAAGAGGTCGACTTGGAAAATGGGCTTACACGCTTATTGAGTTCAACCTAGCTTACAAATCAGATAAGGCCATTAAAGGTCAAGCGGTTGCTGATTTTATAACAGGTCATAGAACCGATACAACTGCCAACCTAGTATCTGTTGCACCTTGGCACTTGTATTTTGATGGATCGATATGCAGGGATGGTGATGGTGTCTGCATAATACTAATATGCCCAAAGGGGTATTGTTTTGAGTTTTCATTCAGAATAAATCATAGATGCTCAAATAATCAAGCCGAATATGAAGCATTGTTAAGAGGCTTGCAGTTACTCGACAATATTGGTGTCGACTCTATTGAGGCTTATGATGATTCTTTACTAGTGGTTCATCAAGTTAAAGGAGAATATAATTCCCACGATGAAGTCTTGGCCAAGTACTTGGACAGATGCCTCAAAATAATTGGCTCATTCACTTCGTTCTTGATTAATCATGTTCCTCATGAAATGAATAGCAAGGCCAACGATTTAGCTCAACAAACATCGGATTATAAGTTGTTTGGCCATTTGGGGAGTTGTGAGCCGATAGATAAAACAATACTGAGTGTTGAAGTAATGTGTGTTAATACAAATGATTGGAGGGCAAAAGTAGTTGATTATCTGTCTAATTCCTCAAGGCCTACAGATCGGAAAATTAAGCGGCAAGCTCTATGGTACGTTTTGCTTGATGATACGCTTTATTATCAGACTTTGGAAGGATTATTATTAAGGTGCCTTGGGTCTGATGAAGCTAAAGTAAATAGGTGAAGTGCATGAGGGTATATGTGGAACACATCAATCGGCTCATAAAATGAAATGGTTACTAAGGCACACAGGATATTATTGGCTAACGATGTTGGAGGATTGCTTCAAGTACTACAAAGGATACCAAACTTGTCAGAAATTTGGCAATTTATAATTAGCTCCAGCGTCGGTTTTACATCCAATAATCAAGCTTTTGCCATTTAGAGGGTGGAGAATAGACTAATAGAACAAATATGCCCTACTTCTACTAAAGGCCATAAGTATATTTTAGCTGCGACTGATTATTTCTCTAAGTGGGTTGAAGTGATACCTCTAAAGAAAGTAACTTGTGTTGAAGCAATTGGATTTGTATGGAGCATATTGTCCATCGGTTTGGAATTCATCAGACAATTACAATCGATCAAGGATCAGCATTTGTGTTCTATGAATTCCAAGGTTTTGCTCAAAGTCGAGGGATCAAATTACTAAATTCATTACCTTATTATGCATAAGCTAATGGTCAAGCCGAGTCATCAAATAAGACATTGATCAAGCTAATTAAGAGAAAAATTGAAGAAAACTAAGGAATTGGCATGTAACATTATCGGAGTCTTTATGGGCTTATCGGATTGCTTGCCATGGAGTAACAAAGATGTCAACTTATTAGTTGGTTTATGAACAAGAAGCTATGTTGCCTTTGGAAATAAATATCGACTCAATAAGGGTAGCCAAACAAAATGGATTGTCGGCTCAAGACTATGAAGATTCAATGACTGATAATCTGGATGACTTGGCAGAAATACGATTGCGCACATTGGATCGAATTTAGAAAAATAAGGCTCGAGTTGCAAGGGCTTACAATAAAAAGGTGTTACCAAAATCATTCCACGAAGCCGATATTTTCTGAAAAACTATATTACCTGTCGGTTCGAGAGATAGCCAATTTGGTAAATGGTCTCTGATATGGAAAGGACCGTACAAAGTGCATCAGCTTGTAGATGGTAATTCCTATATTCTGGAGATGCTAGAAGGAGTAGTGTTTTCTAAAGCGACCAATGACAAATATTTGAATAAATATCACCCAAGTATTTGGATTGGATCTTAATTAGCTAAAAAGATTTAGGCTAGCCCGATTATCGATTTGGGAAAGCCAAACTAACTCATTGTAGTTAATTTTGGCTATCATGTGCGGTAATAAGTAAATTACAGCCGATGAAAGTTACCACCTTTAACATGAAAAAATAAAGTTTAAACATAAATCGGTTATACAACCGATTGAATTATCCTTACATCAAACATTGTTCCAAGTAGCAAAAGCCGATGATATGACATTACATGAACATAATTTTAATCCTGGCTAAGACCAAACAGGACAACCATGGCCTTGGCAATGGTCCTCTCAATGTCATAAAGAATTTTTTCGTTAGCTTCTTGGCTTCCAGGCACTGGGGAGACCTCGACTGTAACATCCCAAAATTTGAGTTTTTAAAAATCTTTTGTTTAGTTCATTTTTCCAAAAATCCCTACTGATTTTCTCGATTTAATAAAGCTTAATCTGGAATTTTCTAATGCTAAAACAATTTAATTTGACTAATATAATGAAGGACCATATGGAGATCTACCCAAATTTGTGACGAGTATTTGACTTTATGTGATCTAGGATAGCTCTTGTTTGAGTTTTGGATTCAAAATGGATTTCAAGTTGGAAGGTTGTTTGCGCCGGACCAAATGTTGCATGAGTTGCATTTGCGCCGGACCGAGTTAGGTTAGACTGAACGTTTGCGTCGGACCAAGGAAAATGAGAAACAGAGAGTTTCCCATTTGCGCCGGACCAAGAGAAATGAGAAACAGAGAGTTTCCCATTTGCGCCAGATCAAAGGAAGAGGGAAACAGAGGTTTTCCCATTTGCGCCGGACCAAGTCCAGTGAGTTTCACGTTTACGCCGGACTGCTTTTCTTCCGCGCCGGACTGGTTTTGCAGCTGGCAGAAATTAGCATTGTTTAAGGTCTTCCCGTGCTCAAAAAATTATTTGGTCTACATGAAAGTTGTAGATACTTCCAAGACGCATATTTTTCATGTTGACAAGTTTTTTATTTCAGCAACATAAAAAATCATATAAAATCGGGAAGGTTAACAGTGAGTTTCACGTTTGCGCCGGACCGATTTTTATTTGCGCCGGACCGATTCTTGTTAGCACTTGTTAAGGGTCTTCCCGTGCTCAAACAATTATTTGGTCTACATGAAAGTTGTAGATAATTTCAATATACATCTTGTTTATGTTGACAAGTTTTTCATTTGAGCAACATAAAAAATCATAGAAAATCGAGAAGGTTAACAGAGAATTTCACGTTTACGCCGGACTGGTTTTGCAGCTGGTAGTAATTTGCCTTTTTAAGGGTCTTCCCATGCTCGACAAATTTTGTGTTCTACATGAAAGTTGTAGAGAATTTCGAAACGCAACTTTTTCATGTTGACAAGTTTTTCAGTAGAACTACATATAAAATCATAAAAAAATTGAGAAGATCCTGCTGTATTGAAAATAGCTTGTCTGCACATGGTTGAAATGCTTTGGTCCATTTTTGGTCCTTTCTAATCCCAACTCGTGATCAAATTGTTGCGATGGGTTCATGGTGGAACCAAGAAGGGATTTCTTGTATTTGTGAATGTAGGACTTCATTTGGTGGTCATGGTGAGGCGAAGGGAGGCTGGAACTAGGCATGGGATGGCCGGAGGTTCAAGTTGGCCGGAAGTTCGCCGGAAGATGGCCGGAGATGAAGCCGGTGCAGTTCCAAGAGACAAGAGATCAGTGGAGAAGCTAGCTTATCACTACTTGGATCAAGGAGAGCTGTAGGGTTGCAGTTCTGGAAGATAAAGTAGTGGATAAGTGTAGCTTGCTTTCAGGTGTACTAGAAAGTAGCTGAGTATAGTTGAGAGTTGTTGAGAGTGACAGTGTAAGGATCAAATCCTGGCTCTTGGAAGTTGGCTTAGGATTGAAGCAAGACATCCAAGGGTGGGAATTGATCCCAGGTCACTATAAATAGAGGGGTAGGGGCAGCCTCCCCTCTTTGAAGGTTCTGAGGTTTTTGCTGCTCATTTCAGTTTTGCCCACTTTGTTGTGAGGCTTTGTAAACCTCCCTTCCAGAAATGAAATATTCTTCATTTATGTTCTTGTTTCATTTCCTTTACGCATTTACATTACGCACTTAAATTCTGCTATCTAAATTCCGCATTTACTTACTTGCAATTTACTTTACGTAATTTGGATTTGCCTCATCTCCTTCTACATGCTATTGAATCTTTGTTGAAATTCATGGTTGATTCGATGCTTTCAATCATTTAGGCAATCCTTGCGTTCTTGTTGCAAGTTGTAAATCTGTATGTTCTTGAAGTACGTAAACGTGTGACTTGCAGTTTTTTAGTTTGATTTGCTTCTGGTTCTTGTTGCCAAGGATGAGAGATTGATTGGATGAATCTTCACTCAGAGCATATCCAAATCCTCTAGGCAACCCTGGTTCAAGTTCTGCGAAGAAACCGATCTTTTGTCCCTTCATGATGAATTCTTAATTGATCGAGTTTTGGTGTTTACTCTTGTGATATCTTGCTTGCTGTGACGTGAGAGAAGGCATTCAAGTCTATCTTGATCATTAAAATCTCACGAGCAAGCTAAGATCATAGATTGGCTTTTGGAGTTGTGCTATTTTCTGAACACTGCTTGTGTTTTGCTAGTCTCTGTTCTTTACAAGCAATACTGAGTCTTTGGCTAGTATTTGTCCAAGAGGTGGGAAAATTTATTTTGGGACCATTCCCCCCACCTCTGGTCGCCATCTCGGTCTTTCAATTAAACTTAAATTAAAATAAATTTAGTTTTATTTGAGTTCATTGTGCTTCAAGGAATTTTCTGTAATTTTTTGAGATTTTTCGGAGTTCGTTTGCTATTCATTTGGAATTAATTTAAATTAAGCCTTTTGTTAAATTTAATTAAATTCTGCAAAATTTTAAATAAAGTTTGGTAAAAAATATTTTATTTGAGCTCCAAATGACTTAAAATATTTTCTAGAATTTTTTTTAGAATTTTCCTGGTATTTTTATTGCTCTAAACGAAATATTTTAATTTGGAAATTGGATTGAATCCGGAATTTATTGGGCCCAATCCTTCCTCCATTCCCGCACCTCCACGTGTTAGCTCCTGAGCCGGCCACATCGCCGCCCAGCCGCAACCCTCTGATCCCCATTCGAAACACCACAATGCGCCACGTCATCAGTAACTGTTAATTGCGCGCCAGGTGTTTGATCCGATCCGTTTTTGATCCAAATTCGGTTTTTCATCATGTCTCCTTGTATGGCACGACTCTCAGGCCTATATAAGTGTTCTAAGACCCCTCCCACACACCCTAAATCCCCAGAGCACCTCCCAAACCCGAAAAGTCGCAGCTGTTCCTCTTCTAGCGCGCCGCACTCGTCGGTCGAAATTGGCGTCACGTTCCCTATCGTTGCTCTGAGTTTTTATGAAATCCGCTTGTGTCATATCATGCCTTATGGTCTAATCTACCTCTCCACCAAATTTGGTGCAGTTTCATCCATAAAATCAAAAGTTACAGCCGTTCCAATCTCTAATCTTGTCGTCGCCCGTTCTCCTTCGTTTTTGCGAATTTGATCGTGCCCTTTTTAATGTAGACTCATATTGATGTCCTCTACGCGGTGCTCACCCTAAATCCAGGTTTTGTCTGTGGGATTTCTGCAGAAAATTCAATCTTCCCCCATCAGACTGCATACGTACAGCTGAAAACTTCCTCGTGCGTTCCCTGTTGATCCAGAAGGTAAAACTCTGATCCTTTCATGTCATATTGTGCCTTAGGGTCCTAGATAGCTCTCTGTAAAATTTGGTTAGGTTTCATCTATTATTTTAATGGTTATGACCGTTTGATCTATTAGCTTTAGCAGCCGTTCATTGGTAGTTTGTGATCTGTCCATTGGGTTACTGCCAAATCCACTTATACCTTTGAGCTTGTCTCACTGCGTTCTACATGGTGCTCACTTCCCCTTTGCTGTTCCATCAACCGAAAATTTTAATATTCGTTAGCCGCCGCCTTTCGTCAGTGCCGCGCGCCGTCTTTTGCCGCCAACCATCTTAGTTCACCTTGGTCATGTCGTCATGTCCAGTAGGGCATCATTCTCTGGTTTACCCATCTTTAGAGTTCATTTGGCCTTCGGTTGCCATCAATGCCATATTCTAGAATCTACCCGTCGTCTTCAATCTAGCCCCTTTCATTATCGGATCTTGTTTCGGTTAGCCACACTTGGTAGTCTTTTATCGCAGAGCTAACCCTACGTATCCTATCCCTATGCCAAGTGGATCTATCCGCGAGTCATTCCTCTCAAACCCTAACTTAACCTTGGGTCCAATCTGTCGTTGACGATGCATCATGTCATGTAAACCTCGCAACTCGTAGATCAATCCTGAGCCATATCATAACCTTGCTACCATATCATTGTACCGACAATCGACATCTTATCTTTGCATGAGTGTCCTGTCGTTGCTTCGCTATCATCGCATGTGTGCATGCATGCAAAAGCCCTAGTGCATTGTCATTATCCTCTCTATTGCCTTATTGTAATCTAACCCCATCACCTATGAGTTTAGCCTTGTCTTCATTTCCTCGCTGCCTTGTCATCGTCAAGCCTCTTGATCGACGTATGACTGATCTCAGATCGAATCGTATGAATATCGACCCCACTTGTCCATGTCCTATTATTGAAAATCTAATCTGCCATTGACCTAGAAGTCATTTGTGGACTTGGTCGATAGACCATTGGCCATATGTCATATCCTTGTTCCATATCTAATCTATTAGTCTATCTTTTTTTTGTTTGACTGTGTATCTGTTTAGTCAACAAAAGTCAACATTGAGCATCAGTTTAGTTCATTGCGAACTAACGTATCTTTATGGACCCGGTTTATAGATCGAGAGCCCATATGTCATTGTCTATCCAATCAAGATAATAACTTTAGAAGAAATATTCTTTGGAATATTATTCTTTCTTTCTCAGTTATCAGTCTTTTCCTTTTCGTTGTATTCCGAAAGCTCGTTCTTTTTTGTCTAATCTCTGATCTAATACATTCAAGTTCCTAAATTCATCTAAGCCTTTGTGATCCAATACTATCCGTTCTCAATTTGGATTTTATTTGATTTATCTTTTGAGTTGGTTTGTATTTGCTTCTTCTTTAATCATTAGATGCATCGTCTG
The DNA here is from genome assembly GCA_036346275.1 of Otatea glauca. Taxonomy (NCBI): domain Eukaryota; kingdom Viridiplantae; phylum Streptophyta; class Magnoliopsida; order Poales; family Poaceae; genus Otatea; species Otatea glauca. The sequence goes on along the minus strand of CM070715.1, from coordinate 36,454,647 downwards.
GAAGTTGTTCTAAGGAGCTGAAGATCAAGAAGGTGAAGATTGAAGATCGAAGATCAAGAATCAAAGATAAAGAGTAAAGAACAGTAAAAATCGCAAGAGCCAAGCAAGTTGTGCTTTGATCATGTTGAATCCATGTTTGCAAAGATGCTACTTTATTTTACTTTATGTGCATGTTATTTCATATGTAGATCTGTTTTCAAAATAAATTGGGATTTAGCTATTTAACCTATTTGAGTATACCCTACCTTGCCATTGTATGCCATGATCTAATTGTCACCCTAGGATGGTTAATTAATAGTTGGTTAATATTGATAATCAACATGGGCTAGTTAGACCGTCGTAGATTGCTTAGCCATGCCATGTCATCACGTGTGTTGAATCATCACTAATTAATCTTGACTAATGGAATATGGAACAATGTTATGAACTTGTGTGTCATGTGTGGTCACACAATGAGATTGCGTTGTGGTGACGAGTGGATGTCACGCAACGAGGTTGACTTGTTGATAGAATGTGGTGCTTGGTAATCAACTGGGGTAGTAATGATTTAGATTGGGGCAAGTGGCGAGGGGCAGTGTGCCAAGGTGGGCCAGATTTGGTAGAGGGTATGTGGAAGTCTTGCCCTAGTCACCCTAAGGACTTAACCTTGCAAGCCTTTTACCTGAGTCTTACTTGCAACCACATGTTTGGTATGGGACAGAACTAGTTGATTAGGGTTCTAATATCTTTCCTCTGATACCTCGGGGTGACAGTACACGGAGGTGTATCTTTGTGGGGAGCGTACCTGTGCTACGGCTTGGTGCCCATCCAACGGTGTTGGCCTGTACTATACTCCAGCTCTGTGTGAGGGGTGTGATAGTGAGGGCAATACCGGAGAGGTTCATTGGTTAAGCTAGAGGTTCCTGAAAGGCTTGTTGCGGACAATCACCTATGTGATGAGCGGTTGTATCTTGTGGGTAAAGTGCATAACCTCTGCTGAGTGTAAAATATATTCGAATAGCCGTGTTTGCGGTATTGAGCAATGCTCGGGAATTACAGTCAAGGGTTAGACTTTTGTTGAACAAAACTTATTGGGATGGCAGGATGCCATGAAAAGTGGAAATCGACTTAGGATTGGAAACTTGGTTTACTTCAGAAATGTTGAATCTATCTATTATTGTTATTTGTTTTACAGTCTTTACAATCTATTTATTGTATTTGTTCATAAATGCTGCTTATTGCAAAATAGCCATAATAGCCTTTTCCTTTGGAATAAGCCTTGCATATAGTTACATAGAATTGCATTTTGTGCACAACTTGTTGAGTGCTTTATGTACTCACCCCCTTGCAACACACAAAATCATCATTCCACTGTTGTTTATTTATTTTGAGTTGAAGCCACCAAGGCCTCACAAGTGTAAGTTTGACCTTAAGGTCGTTCAATAGTTCTATATTAATAGATGAAGTCTTTATTTATTATTCTGCTATGTATGATTGTGGTATTTCATCGATGTTGAGACTGTGTGCACTAGCGTAATCCTGGACTAGTGCTGAATACACAGAGGGTCCGGATTTGCATATTTGGGTCCCGACATTGACCGATTGATCCTTGATGGCAGAAACCGACGAAGCAACTGAAGCTTTCTGTGCCTTGAAAGCCGACAAAATGCTGGTCAATATTTCTTGGGCATCAACCAGTTGAGCATTTATCTTGGCTAGTTCTGCCTCCAAAAATTTCTTAGTCGACTCCAGCTTGGACATCGCTTCCTTGTTGGCCTTGTGTTGTTTTAATTCCTCGTCGTACTTGGCCTTCTTATCCTTGGCATTGGTTATGAGCTGACTGAGTAACTTCTGATCTTCACATTGTGCTACCCGACACTCTATCCTTGCCTTGGCTACACGTACTGACTCTTCCTTGTCGTTAATGAAACAGACATCGAGCAGTGCAATGGTCACCTCTTTAGGAAGATTGGCCTTCACTGCCTCCATCACATCATGAATTGGCTACGCATCTTCCACTAGCGAAGCCGATGGGGAATGAAGCAGGTCGAAGAAGAGTTTAATCTTCTCCTTCATCCCCAGAGCCGACGTCACTTGGGCCGACACATTCTTTGAGACCAAAACAATTCTCTCAATCACGTTGGGAAACCTTTCCACCTCCTCATCTTCTAAGTCTTATATGTCAAACCCTAGCATCTGAGTAAGGGACTGGGTCATCTTGTCGGTGGGCTGAGCAATAGGAGCAGCAGCACCTTCAGGAATCAGCTGTGTTGGCCGCATTGGCTGAGGAGGCAGAACGGCTTCTGAATTGGGTGAAGGCAATGGAGGCTGCAAAAAGATCTTGTTAGAGAAATATTAAGAGAAGGCAAATGAAATCGACTAAAAATGTATTTTTACCTTACCCGAGGCTGATGCTTAAGGCGAGGTTTCAGCCGAATCCTCTTGAAGCAGGGGACCCTTGGAGGTGATGACCTTCTTAACAGGTCGACCACGCTTCTTCTCTATGAAGAAATAGGCTTGAGGTGTTAGTTTGCAAAAGCAATAGAAAAATATGAAGTGTAGCCGACGAATTCTTACTTGGTTGCTGCCTTTCTACGTCAGAAAGGGAAGGCGATTGGATGTTCAAAGTGTCCAATGAGTAGTCCACGATGCCTACTCTGACATCAGGGCATGGCCTTTTGCTGGATTGGCCTATGCCCGATGATCTGCCTACCACTTTCTTGTCGGCTTGCTTAGCCTGCAAAATATTAATGTAAAGTTGATGAGCAAGGCTAAAGAGGAGATATTAAACTAAAGTTGATGAGCAAGGCTACAGAGGAGAAGAAATTACATGGCATTAAAATAGCTACCTCAGATGATCCTTCGCCAATTATATCAACGAAACTTGAATTAGTATAACCCGACGAACTAGCGTCGTTGCTAGAACTCGAACTGCTAGCAGAGTTGGTACGAATAGTCGACTCAGGCTAGAAATCTGGAAAGAAATTAGAAATCACAGTCGATAGAGTGCGCTCCTCAGGATAAAGCACATCGGAAATCTTTGCCCATCACTATTGGAACATCTCAGCTTGGCGTTAATGCAGTAAATAGTTGGGTAAGTCTTGAAGTTGGAATTATCGGCTGTCTAGAGGGCAATTTGGGCTCTTGAAGCACGACATACCTGATCCCTTGGGTGTAACCTATTAAGAAGGTAGAAATTGGGAGGGATCTAACCAAAGCCCAACTACCTAGAATATATTGTTGGATGATAGAACTTGTATGAAGGTTGAAATGTCTGACCTTTGGCATGTAAGCTGACAGAAAGCACACATGGGGAGAGGAAGATCTTGTATAAGTCTAGGGTCTCCTTAGGCATATCAGTGTTGTCGGTCGTTAGATGTAAAAAGGATGGACAGGAATAGCCGTCGACATCTTTATATCTAAAAAACTCACTCGACGGGTAATCTTGGCTATCTAGTCCAAAGAAAAAGGACAAATGCTTGGCCACTCTTGCAGGAGTCATCTTGGTGTCAGACAAGCAGAGATAAGTCTCTTCCCAAATGATTGGCTGTCTCTGAAGTTCTTGTTTTGATGTTCTAAATATTCTTCATGAGAAAAAGAATTCATCATCTCTGTGTTAATCTGAAATAGTTGGCTGAAAGTAGAATACAATCAGACTTGGATAAACCACAGAGGGCCATCCACATTACCAACTGAATACTAGCCTAATCCAATGAAGAGCCGACTACGAATGATATACATCATCTGGTAAACTACCCCAATAACATCTTTCCCAAGGCTAACCGATAGCCTTCCACTAGTTGCTCGGCTATGACCTGATACACTTGAGTTGATCCAAGGAATGCTTCATAGAATATGTATCGGTCAAGCCACATGTTTAAGAATGCTATCTTCTCCTTGTATGACACTGGGCCGATGCCTCTGTTTTTTTAGATATTGGCTCCAGCCTTCTCCCTTATTGGAACCAATTTGTATTGTGGTTTGGCGCTGAAAGCCAATAGTTGATCTCCATCTGGTCTCAAGCAATAAAGCTGCACCACATCAAGAAGGGTTGGGCCGATGGGACCCGTCCTGAACATGAAGGCGTTCAAGGTGTCTGATCAGAAATAGCATACCGTGGCCACTAAGAGATCATTGGCTTCTAGATAGGCCAAGGATAGAGGGAGACACCTCGATATGCCCATCTGCTCCCACAAGGGCATTTTTTTGCTGCTACCAGATTATACGAGTCGCGCTAGCCTTTCAATGCTGTCGGCTAGGCTCTAAAGCTCTTGCTCCATCCATTTATGTTATACTTGAGAGCATGGAGAGGGAGCCTAAGTATATCCTGATCTATTATAGCCGACGGATCTAGGTTGCCTAGCGGATCTAAGTAAAATTGGTCTTCCTTATCGGGCACAGGGATGAGTACCTGTTCGGGATCCATTGTTCTTGAGTCGATGAAGTTGAACACTGAAAGAGTTGAAGTGTTGAAGTTGAAGAAAGAGGAGCGCAAGCCGATGGTGTGTGATCTGAGAGCTCAAATGCGTTAAAATAACAGGGGGTGAGGCGCAGTATTTATAGAGGGGTAAACCTAGTGGCAAAAGGTGGGTAATTTCTCTGAAGTTTCAAAGGTAGTTATGGCGAGAAATTGCACGTTCCGAGAAGTTAAGGTGTAATAAATGGGGAAATTACCGAGAATAGCAACAAGAATAGCTTGAAAATTCATTCTTAAGCCGATAAAGAAGATTTTTGGTAGATTCAAATCATCTACCGAAAATAGGGAGCATATGTTGGCACCAGCATTTGGAAAGATATAACCGATTCGTCAGGCCAAATATAAATTTGGATATTTCTAGCCGATATTGGTTCAAAACGGAAGTTATCTTCAGGAGGCAGAGGCAGATACAAATTATGGATTTTAAGGAATCATAGAAGGACATGATCAGCCTACGTGCTATAAAAGGAGTTGTAGCGCAAGATCAAAAATCCAACTAACAATCAATCAACTCGCATATACTTTTATTTACTTTCTACCGACTAGGAGTAGCTTTTTAGACTTAGAATCTCTCCTTGTTATTCATTTTGATCAATAAAGTTGCGCATCGCCGATTTTGATCATCATCGATTTACACCAGTTATCATCAGGTTTGTTTTCATATTGATCTTGCTGTGCATCCTTTTTCGGGGAAAACAGATCTTTATCTATCATTTAATCAGTTGTAATAGTTGTTTAGATCTACCTTACCGATTGCTTAAGGCCAATCATATTGGTTAACAAGTATTTCGGTCTATCTTACTAATTGCAGGATTAAATCGGCTGGCATGCCTTGAACCTCCTTTGAACTCTACGTTTGCATGTATTGAGGCCGATTGGCTCTTTTTCGGCGTCAATAGAACCTGATCGCAAATCCTTTATGCACAACCTTAAAAGTGTACAAGGTATGTTCCTCTCTCATAACCTCTCAAATCTTTTATGATCTTTGGATTCTTGCTCTATACAAGAATTTAGTGCTCAAGAACAACATAGCCTCTAATCCTCTCATGTACCTTTTGCTTTTGATGAGTTAGCTTGTGACTTCTTGGTTGCTTAGGTTCTCTATAACCACTCCCTAGGTTTATATAGCACTCCTAGTTCTCCTCCAAAGCTACTAGGAATCCTACTCCAATTATAATTCATCTAGTACACCCTTCTAAATCCTAAAATGCTAAATATAAGTCACCATATATAACACTAAACTTTAGTACACCTAATGTGAATAATGAACACTATCATTTATGCAGGCCTGATCAGTCCCAGCCCAGTGGTTTGTGTGTACATCCAGTAAAAGAGAGTAACATAAATTGGATCTTTTTTAATCCCCTTCAGTGATAGCTTGTTGAATATTAATAATCATGCCTGTAACAAGATTTTCTGTAAAACCAGTCATTACGGATCAGTAAGTTGCAACAATTAAGTTATTGTGCTCTCGCTCTAAGTCTCAAGCCTCAACCATAACTAAGAAAACAGAACAAAACGGAGAAAAAGAGGGAATCTTTGTATCATGTATATACACCAGAAAGAATCAACGTCAACAATTCCGCCAACAAATACAATACAATAATCCCTTTGACCGCTAGCATCAGCTGCCCATTAACCCTGAGAGGTAGATAAAAATTTACCATCATGTCCTTAATCCCACCCAAAAGAATCCTTTTTCGCCTTTCTAGCAGTGTCATCAGCCATCATCATATCAAACGGTCACAAGGGCAACCAAGGTCAGCACCAGCACGGCGCCCCACGCGGCTACCGCCCTGGCTGCGGCCGAGCGCTTGTGGCGGCCAGTGTCGATCATGATCTCGAAGTGGCAGGTCCCCTGGGACGGGTCGGTGGTGGTGATGACGGAGAGGTTGTTGAAGGTGCAGGCGCCCTTCTGCTGGTTGGCCACCTGGAAGTACTGGTTGAAGGCGTAGGAGATGTTGCTGCGCACGTTGAGGCTGCCGCACGACGAGCCGTAGCTGAGGCTGGTGCAGTCGGCGTGCTGGCACGCCCACTCTACAGCTCCGGCGATGGCCGGGTCCGACGGGTTGGCCTCCGGCCGGAGCACGCACCACTGCCGGGACAGATACCGGACGCCCTTGGCCGGCACGATGGCCCGGCCTTTGGCCAGCCGGAGCGCGTACTTGGGCGAGCCGTCGTAGTTGAAGATGCCCCAGTGGCGCTCGAAGTTGCCGGGGTCGATGCTCTTGGAGTCCTCGTCGAGCAGCGCGAACACGTAGACGTCCGGCATCTGCGGGCGGCGCGGGGTGCCCTTGCCGGCGATGATGCGGTCGAAGAGGCCCTGGTTGAAGCGCAGCGCGTTGGCCACGTTGGCGTTCTTGTCGCAGTCGGTGGGCCAGCCGATCTCGCCGACGACGACGGAGATGTTCCCCAGGCCATGCTTCTCGAGGGCGGCGATGAGCGTGTCGTAGTTGGCGTCGAAGACGTTGGTGTAGAGCACGTTGCCGTCCTGGACGCTGGCCTGGGACGGCGGCGAGCCGGGGGCCGGGAAGTAGGCGTAGTCGGCGGGGAAGTTGGGGTCGGCCTGGAGGGAGAGGAAGGGGTAGATGTTGATAGTGAGCAGGCCGCCGTTGTCGACGAGGTAGCGGACGAGGCTGGTCATGAGGCCGGTGATATCCGGGCGGAAGTCGCCGGCAGAGGGGCGGCCGTCGGCCGACTCGTAGACGTCGGCGTTGAGCGGGACGGTGATGCGCACCTGGCGAGCCAGCCCCGCCTTGACGAGCGCCGCCTGCACGTTCTGCACCGCCGGCAGCGTCGCCGCCTCGAACTTGCCCTTGTACGACTTGAGGAACGGCTCGTTGCCCACCGCCACGTACCTTGCGTCAGTCAGTTCAACAGCGGTGCTTTAATTTTTGCGCATGTACAGCACTAATCAATTACTACGTGCATGAAAATAAATGAAATGTTAACTAGCATGATCCTCGAAAAGAAGTATATGCGGTAATTCCAAAGCAACTTGCACCGCCAAAAGCTTTTGAGATATGCACAGTTTTCTTTGTAAGTTGTGGTACCTGATGTCGACGCCGTTCTTGGAGATGTAGGAGGAGACGTTCTGGAGCACCCACTGCTCGGCGGCGGAGACGCTGGCGGCGACGGGGGCGAGAAGATCGTTGGGGAGGCCGAGCATGACCTGGATGCCGGAGTGGCCGAGGGCGCGGAGCGCGGCGGTGTCGGCCTCGAAGAGCTTGACCTTGTCGAAGCCGTTGTCCCGGAGCAGGCGCACGGTGATGTCGCCGGGGAGCGGGTGAAACGCGCGGGTGCCCCAGTTGGCCGCCAGCGCCTCCACGGGCCGCGCGCGGAACAACACCGGGTACACCACCACCAGCCACAGCACGGCCAGCGCCTGCACCGCCACAGACGATCCCATTGCTGCGGTGCTATAGCACTGTGCAAACAAATCACCTAGGCTACCACCTGCTATTGTATCGCTAACCAATGGTATATTGGTATGGTGATCTTCTGCTTGCTGCTTTTGTGTGAGCTCCTTCAGTTTTTGCACATGATATAAGGGGGATGGGGGAGCTTAAAGGGTTACCAAGCCAGAAAAGGTTGCATGGGAAGCAAGTTTGGAGTTTTTGCAGAGAGAAAGGAAAGCATATACATATCGTTGGAGAATCGAATTGAATCAGTTGATGAAGGGAAGGAAAAGAAGGGACCAGATACCAAATGGACAAGTGTAGGAATCAGTATGACACGTGTGCGTACCCTGATTCATGTGGTTTTTTACATTGCAAGGCAGGAAAGGGAGGAATACTTTTTTGCTTGTGTCCTCCGGAAGGGAGAGAGAAAGGAGAGGAGAATGTTAGCGATTGCGTGGCGCCTGGACACGATTGCACCGTACGACGGTGGAGGAGCTTCTGTTTTGTCTTGTCCTTGATCCATGTGTACGGCCCACATATTATCCAGTTCAGTTCACATTTCAGCTTTCAACGTGATCTGCCAACTCCGTTGATGATTGAAAACGGTAACACGTCGGGATTCCATGGCGCTTCTATGTCGGTCATGGTTCAACGTTGGTCGATGGCGACCGCAGTGCATTGTACTATAGTCTAACCAACCTAGCATACTATTCAGAAACAGATGTTCTTATTAAACAGTTAGGCCATGTTCGGAACGCTGGAAATTTTCCCAATCCCCACGGGGCCTGCAAATTTCATATGAAATTCCTGCGTTCCAAACAGGTCCAAAGCCTTAAATTACCACTGCGGTCGAACAACATATATATCAACTAAATGAAAGAGAATTCCGTGTGAGCGGATCATTTCCATCTATCAACAGTTTCAATGTGAATCAAGTACAGTAAACTTGACAAGATCAAAATGTTCTGAATTTTTTGAACTGGACCGGTTTCAAATGCCGAGCCGGCTCGATACGGTCAATTATCGCGATATTCGAGCCAGTAATCGTGATATTGTTAACCATGTCCACCACCGTACAGAATCATAAGAAAAACCCAGACCAGGGTTAAGAAACTATTCTTAGTGTGTAATGCTTGCTTCTCAGGTTACTACAAAATTTGGCATCAACAAAATAAACTGAAACTGAACACAGGTTACCATCAGTGATGGTACAGTTCAAAACGGAACAGTGTGATATGTATGGTACACTACAAGCGTTAGCTAGAGCATTGACGAACTACATTGAAGCTGAAAACATGAATGTTTTTCCTTTTCACTCGTAACATCAAAGTTTTCTAGATGGGCATGTGTGCTTACGGTATCACCTGAAGTTCAGTCCTTGTGAATTTGATTTTCATGAATTCCTCCCCAGCATCTAGAGCAACCTTCTGTCTCAACGACAGAAACTTCAATCCCTGCAAGTTGTACAAAATGACACATTAGTACCATAAACAAAATGACACGTTACTACCATACTGTAAAAAAAGATAACAAATGGAGAAATAGAATTTATGCCAATAACAAGAACAAAAAGGCGCATATTGAGAGACACAAATGGTAACAAGGGTAAGGACTGACAGTCAACAAATGAAATAAGTTTGGTTAAAAGATACCGAATGCATTTCATCAGCTTATTTATCTCTACAATTTTACGCAGAAAGCATTTTAGCACATTCTTTTCTAGGGAAGAAAGCAAACCAGGTTGCATAAAACAGATCCGAAAAGTCCATTTGACACCCCTAAACTATTGCCAAAATCTGGAAACAAACCTTGAACTATAAAACTGGACATTTGACATCCTCGAACTCGAAAAAACATGCAAAACACCCCCCCCCCCCCCTCTGTCCTAAACCACTATGATTTTTGCTGACGTGGCACCTACGTGTTCAATTTTGCTGACTTGGATGCCACTTACCTTCCTCGCTTTACAATTCAGTAAAATAAAATAAAAATATACAATGGACCCCACATGTCAGCATCTAATGTGTTTCTTCTCCCCCCATCTCTCTCTCTCTCATCCATCGAGTGAAGGAAATTACACAGGACCGGTCCTTTGTGCATCAATAAGGAACTTATCCACCGTAAATACATGTGTCCTAAGCAATCTCAACGCAGCCATCTCTTCAAACATTCCAAATGGGAGGGAATCAATCAAGAAGAGATGGGCAAAAATTGGGGATTCGAGTTGGCAGGACATCATGGAAGCTGCAGCAAGAAGCTGAATGTGTGGTGCCCAAATTCATTAGTTCGTGTCGGCGGCCATGCTGGAGCATGCGACCAATTGGGCAGTAAGATCATGTCTTGGAAATCTTCCACAACAAATCACACCCAAATCCCAGAATGAATTGCAATCTCCAGTTAGATCCGATGGACCAATTATCGCATCTGGAAATTTCGGGTGGCGGGGCTTCAACATGCACCACAGCAGAGTGCAGACGTCGTTAATGCTATCCAAGACGGCGCCCTCCATCCCCTGCCAAGCGCACTCCAGAGCATGAGGGTCACCTCCACCGTCAGCCGACACAGCCGCATGCAAAACACCATGGTGCGCTCCTTACCCCTTACAGGCTCACTCATCTGAGAAGAGGGAGGCAGGTGTGGTTGGAGAAGAGGGACAAGAAGTTGAAATGGCCTGGGAATGGTTGGTGACGGCAGTCATGGTGATGTACAGGGGTGATAGGAAAAAAATTATTTATTTACTCATCACATGCCATGTCAACATGTTTGTCACCTCAGATGCCATGCCAGCACAAACCAAGGTGGTTTATGTCTCATATCAGCAAAACTAACATGTTGATTTTTTTTTTTTTTGGTGGGGTTGGGGTTTGGCATGGTTTTGAGAGTTCAAGGTTATCAAATGTCCGGTTTTGAATTTCAAGGTTGATTTCTAGACTTTGGCAAGAGTTTAAGGTTGTCAAAAGGACTTTTTGCAAACAGATATTCTTCACATGTATTAAATTCAACCATGAAAGTATCCACATAAAATTCTACATAAGAGTTTTGCAAGAAAGAAAAATAAAAATAAGACATATCTACAGAATCCTGTGAGAATCAATTGGCATAGAGCCAACTGAAGAAAGTACATGTCATATGAAAATTACAGATCAACTAAATATATGAACAACTAACCATCTTATGCTCAACTTTCATTTAACCGATTCTTGCGCACAGCATGGGAATCTATGACATTCATTTCTAGAAGAATGTGGAACATAGAATTGAGTTCTTTCATAGAACAAATTATTCCATTGCCACAATACAATTGCAAAGCAATGATAGTACAAAAATAACCCTAAGTCCCTAACTGCAATGAGGCCATGTTTATCATAAATTGAAAATAGAAATGAGAAATGGTACAAAAGGAACATAAACATACATTATCATCATCAACAACAACATGAAAATATTGATGTATCACCTCTCAGCAATTAAGTAGCAAAAGAGTGCAGACCCAACACAATTATCAGTAACATGATGCACACAGAAACTCTACGGAAACGGAGTGAATGCCTAGCTCATAACAACACAACTAGAAAAGTAATTTCAAACATAGTTCCCAGAAACATGGTTCGTCCAAGTCGCGGTACGGGATTTGGGTTCACGGTTTGCCACTTTTTCTTCCAATAACCCGTACCCTAAACCGGTTCAAGTTCGCTGAATTGGTTCGTGATTCGTGGAGGTTTACAACAAATCTGGTAACTATGATTTCAAACCACGCCGAGTTCACACACAAATAAATACCACCACATGAATTCTGGGAGCAAGTTATACAAATACACCATAGTCAAGTTTGTTATCTTACTTCTCTAAATGCAGTGTTGTGGCCATAATTGCTAATCGAAACTACTCGAGCTAAAAGAAACACCACTAATCCCTTCAACACAACATGAAAGAGTGCACTAGTGCAAAGCAGTTATAACTGTAATGACAAATAAAATGATAATGCATTCTAGTTCATAAAAATTCTAACGACTTTTGCAAGTGAACCATAGCTAAGTTAGTGATCTTACTTCTCTAATTGCATTGTGATCCTATGACTTCTAATAATAATTCATTAGCGAAAAAGGCTACTACTGTTAGCTAAAAAAAAGACTACCAACCCAATTCAATACAACAAGGGGGCATTAGCACAAAGCAGTGAAAATCTGTAATCCCAAAACAAAAGATAATTCATTATAGTTCATATGCTTATCTTGTCAACTTACCAGTATTTAATTACGCCATCCCATCCACATGTTGCAACCTTGCTAGTCTCCAATGGATGCCACTCACATCCAATGCATACTCCGTTGTGGCACTTCAGTGTCTTAAATCTCCTGCAGCTTTTCCAGTCCCAGAACCAGCAACTACCTTCGCCATCTCCTGACATCACAAACCTCCCATCAGGTGAGAAGTTCACCTGACAAGCATAACCTGCCACAATGTGGCCCGCAAACCTTTTCTTCTTATTAAGCTGAAACCTCTCCTTGGTGCTGTATATCAGTATCTGATTGTCCATGCTCTGCGCTGCCAGCCAGTTGGAGTTCGGGTGTAGCACAATAGACGGCATGGAGTGCATGTGCGGCTCACTGATATACTTAATCACCACTGGGATGCCAAACTCCCACACACGAAGGGACTTATCATCACTAGATGTCACAAACCTCCTATTATTATCTACAAAAGTGATGGTGTTCACCGCTCCCAAGTGCTGATCATACTCTTGCGTGATCTGTCCTGACTTCATATCCCACTGCACAATCTTCTTGTCGCTCATCCCAGCGAGGAGAACATGCTGCTTATCATCATCCGGATTGAGCTTCACAACATAAGGAACCTTCCCAGTAGAGAAGGTCGAGATCACCTGTCCAGTTTCAGTATCCCAATACTGAATATTCCTGTCATATCCAGCACTCAAGAACTTAGTCCCATCATTTGAGAACGATATATCCCTCACCGCCTTGGAGTGCCCCATGTATGTCCGCATACATGTCCTCGATTCAAGCACATCCCAGATCTTAATTTTACAATCCATACTCGCAGATAGCAACAGATGGCCATACTTTGGGAAAAATCTGATCGCCGAGACCCCCTTGGTGTGCCCAACCCACTCGTGCACACACCTCTTGGGAATATAGCAGTGCTCGTTGGTCGCCTTGGCATCCTTGGGCGGCGTGATCCACGACCGCCCCTGGTAGTCCCTCTCCTCCTTGCCGTGGAAGGTGCTTTTGGCCACCATCTCTGCCTTCTCGCCCTTCCCTTCACCCCGCGCCTCCTTCTCAGCCTTCTTGGCGGCGTGTGCCTCGGCGTACTGCCGCTGCTCATCAGTGAGCTCCGCGGGCGGCGCCTCCCTCTTGCCAGCCCAGGGGCTCTGCTTGTTGTGGACGATCCACTCGTCGGACGCCGGGTTCTTGACCTCCGGGGGCAGGGACTCTTGGATGGCCTCCTGGTTCTCCATCTTGGATTGGAGGCGGCGGCGCTTGTGCTCGGAGGGGGCAAGGTTGTAGACGGTGTCGGGGTCGGGCTCCTGGGGCTGGGCGTCGCCGACGATGTGGAGGCCGGAGGGGTCAGCGGCGTAGCCGAATCGGTGGAAGGTGTTGTACTGCTCGTCGAAGAGGAAGGGGAGCAGCGCGGCGTCCTCTACGTGGCCGAGCTTGTGGTTGCGGTGGCCGGAGGCGGAGGAGATGGGGGCGTGGGGGTGCTGGGGCCCGAGGACGGGCGCCCAGAGCTGATCGGCTGTGGGGTTGAAGGGGACGAGGTGGAGGGAGGGGTCGAGCGGGCGGGAGATTGAGGCAGCGGCGGCGGAGAGCGCGAGCGCGGTGTCGTCGACGGCGGGGGCGGCGGACTTGGAGGGGAGGCGGAGCGGGGAGGAGAGGGCTTCGTCGTCCTCCAGCGACGCGGCGTCGTCCTGCGCGTAGGAGGACTGGAGGAGATCCATGGCGGGAGGGAGACTTGCGCTAGGGTTTCTTTCGGATTTGTGAGCCCGCGGGGGCGGGGAGAATCTTCGGAATTGCTCAGGGCCTCACCACGCCTCGTTCACAGAACCGAAACCGTGAAAAAAAAAAACCCCGCAAAAATCAAAACCATAAAAGCCGCTAAAAAATCAACAGAAACTGAGAGTTAAGAAATTAAAAAAAATTGAAACAAAAACAAAAAAATTCGAAAACCACTCGATTTTCAACGAAAAACCGTTCGGGTTTTTCGCGAAAAACCAGCCAACCAATTGAATGTTCCTAAAAAACGATTTTCGAGCCGTTTTTTTGCGAAAACCGCAGTTTTTCAACGGTTTTTGAGCGGTTTTCAACGCATAAATTTTTTCAGATTTTTTGAATTTTTTTAATTAGACCGGTTTACCGAGCGGTTTTGGATCTTAAACCGGAATGGTATTGTTGAAGATCGCGAAAACCGAGCGGTTTACAACGGTTTTGTGATCCCTGGTGGTGACACCTTTCTAAGCCTGGTGGTGATACCTTTCTAAGCCTTCATTTTCGCATAAAAAGCTCTCTGGTCACTATATTTGGCAACATCTCTTTCATCCAATTTACCTCATCTATTCTCTTTCCTTAAACTTTAATGAGGTTTTTGTTTTCAAATTTCACCCTAAGTTTTTGACTAAGAAGTATTTTTTCACCATTTTCTAAAAGTTTTTTAAACAAAAATTTTCAAATAGAAATTTCTTTTTATCGAAACAAAAGTTTTTTGAGATTGAACTTTTCAAACTAAAAGTTTTATGAGTCAACAATTTTCGAATCGAATGCTTTTTGAGTTGCAACTTTTCGAACCGAATTTTTTTGAATTGAAAGTTTTCGAACCAAAAGTTTTTTAAATTTCTCCACTTGAAATTTTTCTGATTAAAAATTTCCCAAGTTGAAAATTTCCAATTCGAAAGTACTCAATTTGAATTTTCTCGAGTTGAAATTTTCTCGGTTAAAAGATCCCCGAGTTGAATGTTCCCGAATTGAAATTTCCAAAGTTGAAAATTTCCTGATTCGAAATTTTTCGAGTGATTCAAAATGTTCTGATTTGAAATTTTGCCTACTTATAATTTTTCTGATTTGAAAAAAAATTTCTAGTTGAATCTTCTAGTTTAAAATTTTCAAAATTAATTTTTTTTATTTGAAATTTTTGTGTTAGAAAGGAAGGAATGGGTGGGGGAAGTGAGTACGAAGGAGTGTCGGGACCCAGATTACCAAATTTGAAACTCTCTGTATATACTGTACTTGTCTAGGATCACACTAATGTACATAATGGCAATATATATGAAATATTATTCCATTAAACTAAATAACTAAGAAAGTAGCGAATTATTATTAAATAGTAGCAACGGACCTTATGGTCGAAGTTTACACAATTGTGCCGCATAGGGCTTAAGAAAATAATAAACTCTAGTAGAGGAAATGAAATAACTTGAGGCCATCCAACATATCATATGCAATCATCTGGGAATGCACTCCTAGTTCGCGATGTCTACATAGTACTCATAAGTTTCTGATTTCCCTAGTCCCTTCTCAGCAAGTCATCAACAAAATATATAGCCGTGAGTACATAGAGTACTCAGCAAGTTGTAGGGAACAGTATGACAAAGGAATAGCCATATGGTTTTTTTGCAGAAAGCAATAATTATTTAAAATAAGATAAATAGATTGTAAAGTATAATTGAAAATGATACAATAAATAAGTAAGAGTCACATGTTCACTTCTCAACCATTCCACCTTCCAACATTTTCTAGAAACTCTATATCTCGTGTAAAATCCTTAGGCACATCCATGATCGCAGGCACGACTATTAGAATACTTTATATTCTGCAGAGGTTGTACTGCTTTACCTACAAGATATGATCATCTTATAATGTCAGCCATGACATGCTTCCTTTGACTTGCGACTAAGAGATCATGGCAAGGCCTTTAAGTTGTTGCACACTAGCACCACCCTACCTAGTAGGGTTACTACCCTCAAACATGGGATGTAACCTAACCAGAACAACAATAGAAGCATCCATGTAACCTGAGTCTATGTTTTTAATAAGGGGCTCACCATTGTGAGAGAGAATGAAGTAACCCTTCAGTCAGTATCGTACACCCAATGTCTCATCGAGTCGGAGTAACCCTCCGTCCGCACACCCATTGGAGTAACCCTCCAATTTAACCATGCAGAGAAGCACAAGTATATGACATGTTATTGAGATAGATCCATCACATACTAGACATGTGGTTACACGAGTAGGCCAAGTTCAACGGCACACAAGATTAAGTCCTTAAATAGCATTGGGCGAAACATCCTCATCCCAGATGTGCACTTGCCCGAGTGAAAACCAATTTGTATAGCCAAGACCAAAGACATACCCTACCATGATACAATAAATTTTATAACAGTGGCTGCCCACCATAATTCCATATCTTATTAAGTCAAGTTTATCAATTCATCATGTGATACGAGCCCATCATACTACTAAGCAAGTCTAAGCATAGCTAGGTCAACCCCATGTTTGTAGTACACTTATGTCCAACTATTAATAACCCAACCTAGGGTGATAATGGATACATGACATTCAATAGTCAAGGTGGCATAATGAAAGATCATGTGGAGGTCTACCCATGTTTGGATGAGTGTTTCACTAAATTTGAGCTTAGTATGTGTCTGCCAGGAGTGGCACTACTGGCCTCAGGAAGGTGGTTCTGCTGGTCAGGCAGCGGCACTACCGGCCTGTGGATCGGTAGTTATATTCTAGATAGGGTCTTCGCGGAATTTCAAGCGAGCGACACTCACCGCCATGCCGAGCCAGAGTGTGTGTCGAGCGAAGCACCACCGCCCTAGGGATGAGTGCCGACTTAATGAGCGATGTGAGATTTGCTTTTTCCAATTGGATGATTATTGCATATCTTTGTTGAAGATTGCTATGTGATGGGTTTTCCTTGTTTTTTATGGTTGCAGGACGATGGTGCTAGGTCATGGTGAGGCGAAGAATGACCGGGACTAGGCGAGGTGCGCCGGAGGTCCAGCCAGTCGAAGATCGCCGGAGGATGATCGGAGACGGAGTCGCTGCGAACCAAGAAGACAAGGAATGGATGAGATGCTTGCTAGGAGCTGCTCGGATAAAGGAGGGCCATTGGATCGCGGCCTAGGTGATAGAGTAGCGGGTCTAATTAGTATGCTTTACAAAGCGTGCAAAAACTCGTTATGTTAGAGGGTTTCGGGTTAGCCCATGTATGAGTGAGTGAGTCAATCCTAGCCCTTGATGGTGATCCTTAGGGTAGAAGAAACTCGTCTAAGGGTGGAGGATGACTCAAGAGTAGTATTAATACAGGGGTAGGGGTAGCCTTCCTCCTCTTGAAGGTTTTGAGGTTTTTGTACTCCTTTGAGCTTTGCCCACTTTGTTGTGAGGCTTTGTAAACCTCCCTTCCAGAAATGAAAACTTCATTTACTCAATTCTAAATTTACTTTGTGCATTTACATTATGCCTTAAATTCAGTCTTTAAATTTTGCAATTTACATTCTTGCAATTTACTTTCCGCATATTTGGATTTGCTTCCCCTCCTTCTAAATGCTTGTGGATCTTGTGCTGAGGATGTATGATTGATGGATGAGTCTTCTTCAGACCATATCCCAATCATCTAGGAAAATCTTGTATTCTTCTTTGCAAGAAACCGATCTTTTGCTCTTTAGATAATCATTCTTGGAAGATCGGATTTTTGGTGTTCTTGTCTTGTGTTCTAGCTTGCTATGATATGTGAGAAGCCATATAGGATCATCTTGATTGTAACATCCCAAAATTCGTTTAAATATTATTTTATTATCATTTGTGCATTTTATGATTTTTTTGGAATTTATTTGGATTTTTCTAGATTTATCGGAATTAATTGCAAATAAAGTGTTTTGGCCTTTTGTTGAAATCTATTTAAGTTTATGCAAAGTTAAAATAAACTTTTACCAAAAATATTTTATTTGAGCCAAAAATGTCTCAAAGTATTTTTGAGAATCTTCTGGGATTTTTCCTGAATATTTATTTGCCTAAAACTAATTAAATGAATTTTTGTTTTTATTTTAAATGGGAAAAAACGGGAAAATTGCTATGAACAGTATTGGGCTTGGTCCGTATACTGTGCGTGGGAGGCTCAGAGTGCGCGGGCCGTTCGGCCCAAGTTCTAGATGGGTGAGCAATGGCCGTCGGATCTCTTTTGTGCGGTGGAGATCGAGCTGGGGAAGGATTCCTTTGGTTTCCGATTTGCGGTTTAGATTTTCTCGTGGACTGCATCGTGGTCGTTGATCTTGGAATTGGACAGCTCCGCGTCATCTTCTTCGGAGCGTGTCCGGATCGGACTCCAGCGAGGCCAACGTGCTGGCTATGGACTCCATGCCGCGCCGTGTTTCTTCCGGACGCCTCGTGCTATAAATCAGGGGGCATTGGCTGCGCAAAGTCACGAAGAACCAAAGCCCTAAGTGCCCTTGCCGAGTCGTCGGGATTTTGGGTCAATCATCGAGCGTCGCCGCCGCTGTTCTTCATCTATTCTGTCGTCTTCCATGGAGCTCTAGGCACGAGACCAAGGCCATCAGATTCGTCTCGTCAAGAGGAAGCCCGTGCGCACACCAGTTCGGTCGGAGCATCGCCGGAGAGAAGAACCCGCGTAGAGGTCGCCGCCGACATGAAGTAAAGCCTCGCCGCCATCGCCCAAGTGCCCAAATTCCAGATCCGTTCGCGTCAGAAGGTAGGCGAGGTTGTGAGCGTGCCGTAGGTAGCCGAGCCGATCGCCGCCGATGACCCGAGGTCCCCGTGCCGCCGCCGTCGACGTGGCTTGACGCTTCGCTGACGCGTGTCGCACACGTGGGCAGCTTCGCTGAGGTGGCAGCGTCGTGGCGTCATGTGTGTTCTGCGTTGGTGCCGAGTCAGCGTCGCACGGGCCCGCACGTCAGAGAAACGTGGTCGCATGGGCTGGGTCCACGGTGGACCAGATCAAAACCGTGAACTGAGTCCATGCACTGAGACGCGTGGCAGTGTTTGATTGGCCGACATCAGGGCTGACATCAGCGTGACGCAGTAACTCAGTTTTTCAATTTAAAAATAATTCTGTTAATTCTGATTTTCTAATTTCTGTAATTTCAGTATTTATTCAAAACTTCCAAAGGCTATAACTTTTGCATCTTAACTCGGATTTGAGTGATTAAAATTTCTAAAAATTTGTAAAATTGAGGCCTATTTAATGGTGAATTTTAATTGATTTTTGGAGTTCATTTACTCTCTATTTTGGTATTTATTTGCTTTTCTCCTTCGGTACGCGTAGACGTTGAATTGTGCGACGCTTCGGAGGAAGATCCAGCAACTCAAGAGCAAGCTCCAGATCAAGATCAGTACCTATTCCAAGGCAAGTTGTGCTTTGATCATGTTGAACCCATGTTTATAAAATTGCTATATTTGTTTCACCATATTGCATATTATTTCAAGTATACAATTGTTTCAAATTAATTTGGGACTTAGCTATTATACCAATTTGATCTATACCCTACCTTGTCGTTGTATGCCATAATCTATTGTCACCCTAGATTGGTTTAGTATAGTTGGTTAGTAATGATAATCAACATGGGGTGGTTAGACCGTATTAGTTGCTTAGCCATGCCACGTCATCACATGTGATTGAATCATTGATAATTAATCTTGACTAATGGAATATGGAACGATGTTATGAACTTGTGTGTCATGTGGGATCACACGATGAGATTGAGTTATTGCGGCGAGTCATGTCACGCAACGATGTTGAATTGTTGATGGCACGTGGTGCATGGTAATCAACTTGGGTGGTATTCACTTAGATTGGGGCAAGTGACAAGGGGCGAGTATGCCAAGGTGGGCCTGATGGGCAAAGGGTATGTGGATGTCTTGCCTTGATCACTCTAAGGACTTAACCTTGCAAGCCTTTGACCTGAGTCAATCATGCAACCACATGTCTGGTATGGGCCAGCCTAGCTGATTAATTTGCAATGTCTTAGCTTTGGTACTATCTTGGTCGGTGTGAGTTCCTGAGTTATGGAGTAATTCACATGGCGCAAGAGGGGCCTCGGATGTGGTAACCATCCCACCAGTGTTGAAACCTTAGCGGGTGGTGTAAGGTTAAGCCAACGCATTGTAAAGGCTTTGTTATAATCACTCGCCTTGGTGGTGTTTGGTTGTATCGCGTGGGTAAAGTGCATAACCTCTGCAGAGTGTGAAACTATTCGAATAGCCGTGCTCGCGGAATTGAGCAATGCTCGGGAATTACAGTTAAGGGTTAGCTTAATTAAATGGACAACTTGGTTGGGATGGCGGAATGCCATGTGAAAAGATGGAATTTGACTTAGAATTGGAAACTTGGTTTACTTCAGAAATGCTGAATCTATTTATTATTATTTGTTTTACAGTCTTTACAATCTATTTATTGTATTTGTTCATAAATGCTGCTTATTGCAAAATAGCCATGATAACCTATCCATTGGGATAAGCCTTACATATAGTTACATAGAATTGCATTCTGTGCACAACTTGTTGAGTGCTTTAAGTACTCACCCTTGCCAACAACAATAATCAACAGTCGAAGAATCTACACCTGTGTTGGAGGAGGAGTTCCAGGAGGATGCGAGTCATTAGGGTCCGAGCCTTGTCGGTTGCCTGTGGTGAACTGATGAGCTATCTACATTTTCTACTTTCCGCTGCTTAATTCTTAGCTTATATTTTCAGTCTTGCCCTGCGTGGCTTAATAATGTAAGTTGGTCATAAGATCATACATTTAGCTATATCAATAACTGAATTACTATTTCTATTATCGTTGAGTATGATGTGATATGTACCAATGTTGACCTGTGTACCCTAGCATTGATCCTGGGACTAGTGCGGTAAACACAGTGGGTTCGAATCAGTGGATTCGGGTCCTTACAAAGGTGGTATCAGAGCATACTGACTGTAGGTCTTGGCCAAAGAAAAATCTAAAGTTGGCTAATAAAACACTCTTGACTCATCCCATTCTCTACTTCTCGCCTTTGCTGAATTTACCGTCTTCATTTCCGTTTCGGGTGGAGAACTTATTCAAAGTTCTTGTGGAGCAGATGCCGATCGTTCCGACCTTTGAGGAGTCAGCAGGTGGCTATGCCATGGAGCTGTGGAGAGTTCTTCAGACGCTTGGAGGCTTTTATCGTCCGCTTTACCGAGGAGGCGGTTGGACCGTTAATGGTGTTCACCTAGGATTTGTTTGCAAGCTGATCATCTACGCTCGGGAGAACGAGGAAGCTAGCAGGCCAATCAACATCTCCGCCAGAAGATTCTCGTACGAGGTTGCGATTCAAGAGGTTGCTCGACTTGCTCTTCGCCGTGTCTGCCGCGACTACGCCGACGAGCTTCACGACTCAGTGTTTCGACTTCACCCTGATGTGCAAGCATGCCGACGCCGACGGATCGTGGAGGACGAGTGTGCTACCGCAGTACATCTTGCTGAGTTCACTATCGCCCAGGAGGAGCATATGAGAGAGACCACGCAGGAGCTGGAGACCGTGTACGAGGCACTCAGAGTGACGGAGCAGGAGCTTGAGGAGACCCGTGCTGCAGCTATCGGAATGATCACCGAGCTAGGAGAGGCCCTGGTGGGGGTTGAGGACGAGTTGGGGCGCGTGACCCTAGGAGCTCAGGAGCCAGCTGAGGAGTCCGAGGAGGATCCAGAGGAGCGATCTCGTTCCTTCACATAATGCTAAGTAGGTATTTATCTATTCCTAGTAAATGACATTGATATAGAATTAGCATGCAATTTGATATGAAGCAAAATACTTTTGCAAACTTCAACATAATCAATGTTACGACTTGCATTACTCTACCATTGTTGTTGCTGAAACTTGCTCTTTGAATCCTTCACTCAACCCCCAGGATCAATGTGTACTAGAAATTAAAGCAAGAAACATAAATAAACAACAAACAAAGGCTCAAATAAAATCCAAATTGAATAAGAAAAACACTGGAATGAAGATCTCGATTTTAGATGAATTTAGAAATATTAATGGATTCAATCAGAGCTCGTATGAAGGAGAACATGCTTCTAGAAGTTTGGACAAGAGAGAAAATCAAGAAACTGAAAAGGGAGAGATAACTATGTGCCTGACAGGTGGGTCCCAAAGATTTCTAGAATTTTTTTAACTAAAAGAATTCAAAAAAAGGGGTTACAGATTGACATGTGGGGCCAAGGTCTATGGACCAAGTGCATGGGATTCGGTGGCTGAGATGTGGGGGCCACATGTCGGTAAGTGAAGATTTGGATCCGGCCACATGATGCTGACTAGGATGACACGACGATGGCTATGCTGAGGTGTTGATGGGGACGACCGGTGGCGCTTGGTGATCGGTATGGGACGGACTAGAAATGGAACCAAAGGAAGGCGACAAGAAGGTGGTCATTAACAATTGGATTGGGTTGGCGAGCTATCCTAGTATAGATTAGGCAGCCCGCGCCCTGGCGGCGCACTCCAGTGATTTCCTGGTGACTTCGGCAATGTCGGGAAAGTGATGGGGAAGGCTCAGATATGGGCAAACATGCCATGGCAAACCATGTGACACGGTTAGATACGACAACCGACATCAGGATAGAAAACGGCGGCGTGACGTGGCCCACGGCGTCATGACCATGAGGTGGGTCTCTTTCGCCAAAGCGAGGAAAGCACCATGTAGAATGATATGAGGCAAAGCTAAGGGTGTGGACAATGGCAACGGAGACTCACCAGCAACAAAAAAATCTGGTAGCGAAGGTAGCGGTGCCACATGACTTCAAGCTCTTAATTTGGTGAATCTCACGCGAGATCTAGAACAACACCCTAGGGTTTTGAGAGAGGATAACAAGGCGATCCTCATGACGCAGGTGGCTTTGCTATTTATGGGCGGAGGAGGCGTGTTGGCATGCGTGTCATGGACTTAGCGTGGTGATGGCATGCGCTATTTCCTCGGGAAAGTAGTACAGTGCATCAGTGAGGTTGGGCTAGGCCAAGCGAGCCAGCATGGGAACGGGCCAACGGGACGACTAGGCTGAGCGGGGAGGAAGAGAGGGGAGGTAGGATGCGGTGGCGAAGGTAGTTAGGCCACAACCCAAGGGAGATGGAGGGACGGGCCGTGGTGGAGAAAACGAATTGTGCAATGCTAGAGATTTGGCCCGAAATGATTTTGGGAAAAAGGAAAAGATTACTGAATAAACAAAAGGATAGAAATTAAAATAAATCCAAAGAAATACCAACACACTCCAAAAATTCAAAGAAAATACATAAAAATTCTTTGCAACATAAGGAACTGAACTAAATTGATGTTTAGATTATTCAAATTATATCATTTTATTTTAGGCAAATTCCAATTAAGCTTTAATTAATTTGAGAAAAATCCAAATAGTTCCTTTTATTTTGAAAACTTTCAAAAGGCACGAAAATTAGGGTGTTACAAAGAGGGAAGGGAAAGGGTAGAGGTTGATGGAGAAGATGACACATGACATCCTAGGTGGGTGTTCTTGAATATTTTAGTTTGAGGGTAACCTCAAACTAGTCATACCCGAGAAGCTTTGTCTTATTTGGTCAGCAGGAACATTTTTTTTTCATATTTGGTCTCGTGGGAATGAAATTATAAAAATAGTCCCCTTTTCTGAAGGGTTACGGTAGGCTATACTAGCACAAATTAAAAAATTCTACCGATCCTAAGAAGCCACGCAAGTTAATGATCATGGATTACAGATTGTTAGCACTAGACACGTAGTGCAGCGGAAGAAGATGTCGAAGCAGATTGACGTTGCGCGTCCTAGTATGGTCGTCGAACAGTGCGATCGGTCTGAGCGGTAGCCTAGCAGCAAGTTGATCCTTTGGCTTTTGGATCGGTCCAATCAACTCCTTGATCGGTTAAACAGTCGTCCTCGAGCAGCACCGCACTAGAGAAACGCCTCTATCGGTATCCACACGTCTGGGGTTGGAACGTTGAGTATCGGGGTGCTAGCATCATATGCACGGTATAAATGGTTGAGGATGGCTAGAGTTTCGATGGTGGTGCAACTCTTGCATAAAACTTCTGCTTGAAACCTTAAGCCTACATCCCCTTTTTATAGCCCTCAGTGGCGCCCAACCCTTAGGCCCAATCTCAGTCCATATTCAATTCGGCCTATTAGAAACGGATCCAATCCGAACTCTGATAACAATTGTAACCGTTCAAAACCCCTTAAGTGTGTGACCCTATAGGTTCATGTATATTTTGACACGACTCGGAAACACCTTTCTGACCAATAATTGATAGCAGTACATATCGATTGTCAAATATTCATAAAACATCATATGAACCTACTATAGTGTGATAATATCATGTTCTCTTTGCCTCACGATATTAGATCAAACTCAAGGCGAGAATCGTGTCATCCTATGACAGCTCGATCCCTTCACTCATACCGTAGTGGATTAATTTATCTGGATTAATTCTTAATCACATTCAGTATGGCCATGCACTTCCTTAATTCATCTACCTCGAGGGGCCTAGAGATATCTCTCCGTTATATATAGGAAGGGCAAATTTCATCTTGATTATTCATGTACCTCATCATGTTTCATGGTAAACCCAAAAGTTACCTTTATAACTACCTAGTTAAAGAGTAGCGTTTGGCAACCCCTATGTAAACAATTACACATCTAGGAAACCAATGACGATCTCAAGTCTAAGGATCATATACACACTACGTATGAGACCAATTGATGACACATAAGAATATATAAAAATTCTTGCAGCGTCTCATATGGCTCTATCCAACGCACGTTCTCCAACACGTGTCCACATTATTGATTATATATCTCCATATCTCTATGACCCATGAAACATGGTCATCAATCAATACATGTGCTGATCTATGAAACATAATCGTCCTATATTATGATAACCGATTAGGATAACTTAAATAACATCGATATGATCAATCCAATCGATATTTATTCAAAGGACAAACAATTATACTATTCCACAAATATAAGACATGATACAATCATCTCCATGATTGCCTGAAGGGCATATCACCAATAGTCTCCCGCTTGCACTTGAGTCAATCATGTAAGTATCTAATACCCATGGCTCTCGTGTTCGCTTCATGCTTTGGCTGCGGGAGTGGTTTTGTCTACGGATCGGATATGTTCGAATCCGTGTGCACCTTGCATATCTTCACATCACCTCTATCCACAATCTCTCGGATAAGGTGATAGTGCCGCTGAATGTGCTTGGACTTTTAATGCGATCTAGGCTCCTTTGCTTGCGCAATGGCACCACTATTGTCACAATAGAGATCCAATGGGCTAGAATGCCCTAAAAGTATGTGACATGTTTGCATAGGAACTACATCACAGTCCACCTCATCTTGATAATCACCAATAGAGAAGGACAATCTCACCATGGAAGAAACTTTAATAGTTCCCGAATTATTCAGCCATTGCATATGGTAAGGATGAGGGTGTCATCGTGTTTTCAAACTAAGCTTGTCAACAAGCAGTGCACTCACAATATTATTGCAACTTTCACCATCAATTATAAAGCAGCAAACCTGCCCTTTCACTTTGCATCGTGATTGGAACAAGTTATGGAGTTGCCCTTTCTCAGCTGCAACTAATTGAGTAGAAAGAACTCATCGAACCACCAAAGAACGATCCAATGAATCCAGAATAGGAGATAAACATGCAGGGTTAGATCTGAAATGTAACTATGGATTGCACTTAAGACTACATGATGAAGAAAACAATGGCAATTCCTCACCCAATTCAAGGACAGAAATCAACTCATCTTGCTCTTCATGTGTGTCAGCCAATGCAACAGCAGCAGTATCAACTCTATGCATGCCATTAACTGGAATTTGGGCTTCCAATAAAGGAAGAGATGTATCCATAATAAGTGCAGTAACTAGCCTATCTTGTCTAGCAGAAATATCATTTTCTGAATCACTAAAATCAGCAAGGAGATTATCAAAATCAGCACTAGTAATATTCTCAGCAATGTGAGGAACAATAGCCAGTGTACTGTCCACCTCACTAACAAAAGAAAATGTTGGACGTGCCAAGCAATTCAAACTAACTCATATTCACCATCCTCAGCCTCATACTCATAAGTTTCCAAGTTCTCACCTTGTGAAACTATGTCATCATGAGGATCCTCCTCTTCACTTTGTAAATCATAGGATATTAGATTATTATGGGGCTCTGGCCCATAATTAATTTAATAGAAATTCCAAAAGGCCCATTAAAATACTAGGAGTCATGAAATTGGTTTAGTACCATACGGGAAGTTGGGAGAAGTTTTTCTCAACTTAAATAGTTGAGTTGTGTGTCTCCCAATTAGCAAAGTGAAATAGGGAAAAGGCGGCCACGCGCGCGCGCGCCGAGCCGAGCTGTGGCATGGCGTGTGCGAGTCGAGCACGCGTCTTGTGCAGAGCGATCCGGACGTCTTTGGCGGGAAGCGGTTCGTTTTTGCCGTTTCAGTGATTAATGTGGCCGGTTTATGACTAGTAACCGCTGTCAGTTACTAGTAACGAACGTCTTGATGGAGTCAGTTACTAGTAACGGACGTCTTGATGGAGTCAGTTACCTGTAACAGACGTCTTGATGGCCTCCTCTTAATCACCGTCAGTTACCTTCATCTCCTGCCGCAAGCCTATATAAGGAGGGCAGCGGCTGTGCCTTTCTCCACTTGCTGGCTCTCACCTGAGCTCTCCCGTAATACTACATCCATTGTTTCCACTTGTAGCCGCTGCCGTCTTTGCATTTCCGCCTTTGTTTTCTTGCGCGCACAGGTAGCGGAGGGAGCAGGCCTCCGGAACCTCGTCCTTCTTAACATCTTGCTCGAGATAGAAGGCCGATAAGGTTTTTGGGAAGCGTACCACGGGACTGCTCAAGTGCGTCGGAACTTCCGGGAAAGGTGTTCCTGGAAGCTCATCTGCACTGTGCCAACGTTTGACTGCATCGACCTCTCCACTGCACCAA
Source organism: Otatea glauca (assembly GCA_036346275.1). Classification (NCBI taxonomy): domain Eukaryota; kingdom Viridiplantae; phylum Streptophyta; class Magnoliopsida; order Poales; family Poaceae; genus Otatea; species Otatea glauca. The sequence continues at coordinate 36,427,799 of CM070715.1, read as the reverse complement.
GGCTTCTCTGCGACAACTTGTGATCCTCTACTCCGATCGTCATGGCGAACGAGAAAGTTCCGCCTGTGCCTATGGTGGCACCGGCTCAAGGGTATATTAACTTATACCGTGTTTTAATCATGTTGATTTCTTGCTCATTAGTCTTTGCGTATGAGATAGATAATTTGTTATCTAGTACCTTTGGCTTTGAACTATAATTGTGCAATTGGTTAATCATGTTTTACCTAATTTTGTGGATTAAAATATTGAGAAAATTCCTAATATTTCCAACAATCCAAAAACCTTATCCTAGGAATTTTACAACTACTGGTTTCGCTGCCGCACTTAAGCCAACTGTATTTGACGGCGCAAATTACAAGCGTTAGCACGCCAAGATGATTCTGTGGTTGACTGCCATGAACGTGTATCACGTTGCGCAAGGCAAGCCACAGCCTGAGGAAGGCTCTCTCCTGAGCAGGAGAGTGCCTTCGCGGCTGCGGATAACTTGTTTAGAGGCGCCGTGATTAGCGTTTTGGGAGAAAATCTTGTTGATGTGTATATGATTTTGCCAAGTGGTAAAGAAATATGGGATGCACTTGAGGCAAAATTCGGAGTCTCTGACGCGAGTAGTGAACTCTATGTCATGGAGCAGTTTTATGACTACAAGATGGTTGATGACCATTCTGTAGTAGAACAGGCTCATGAGGTTCAAGCCTTTGCGAAAGAACTTGAGAATTTTACATGTGCATTGCCCGACAAGTTTGTGGCGGGATGCATCATTGCGAAGCTGCCACCTTCTTGGAAGGATTTTGCCACTACTCTAAAACACAAGAGACAAGAGTTTAGCGTTGCTGGTCTCATTGGGTCTCTAGATGTTGAGGAGAAAGCGAGGGCAAAAGATACACGTGGGAAAGGAAATTCTAGTGCTAATGTGGTACAAAAGAAAACCTTTCAATTCAACAATAAGAATAAAAATAAGTCTGAAAAGCCTAAGAACAAGAACAAGGACGCTCAAACTACTAGCTTCAAGAAGAAGAAGAATAAAGGAAAGGGAAACTGCTTTATTTGTGATGGTACTCATCATTGGGCAAAGGATTGCCCTGATCGTAAAGACAATAAGCAGAAAAAGTCCGCCAACGTTGTTATTGGCAATACTGAGAAGGGAACATCCGGATATGTTTCAATACCTACCGTTCTATCAGTATGTCGTTCACCTGATTGGTGGATTGACACAGGGGCCAATATACATGTTTGTGTTGATAGATCCTTATTCTCTTCTTACCAGGTCACAGGGGCTACCTCTGTGTTGATGGGGAATGGGTCGCGGGCATTTGTACGTGGAGTCGGCACAGTTGACTTGAAGTTTACTTCAGGCAAAGTCGTGCGACTGAGGAACGTGCATCACGTGCCCGTGATAAATAAAAACCTTGTCAACGGGTCTCTATTGTGTAGAGATGGTTTTAAGTTAGTTTTTGAATCCAATAAATGTGTTGTTTCTAAAATTAGAACTTTTATTGGAAAAGGCTATGAGAGCGAAGGCTTGTTCCACTTATCTTTGATGGACATGAATAAAATTGTGAATCATGTTTGTAATCATAAGACTGATGTTTGGCATTCACGACTTTGTCATATTAATCTTGGTTGCATTATGCGGTTAGCCAGTATGAATTTAATCCCAAAATTTACCCAAGTCAAAGGCTCTAAGTGTCAAGTGTGTGTGCAATCTAAGCAACCTCGCAAGCCTCACAAGGCAGCTGAGGCGAGAAACTTGGCACCGTTAGAACTAGTTCATACCGATTTATGCGAGATGAACGGGGAGTTGACAAAGGGTGGTAAGAGGTATTTCATGACTTTGATTAATGATTCTACTAGATATTGCTATGTGTATTTATTAAAGTCAAAAGATGAGGCTTTTCACTATTTTAAGATCTATAAAGCTGAAGCTGAGAACCAACTTGAGAGAAAAATCAAACGGGTTAGGTCAGATCGTGGTGGAGAATACTTTTCTAGTGAGTTTAATTTATTCTGGGAGGAACATGGAATAATCCATGAGAGGACGCCTCCCTATTCGCCCCAATCAAACGGGGTTGCCGAAAGAAAGAACCGTACTCTAACTGAGATGGTTAACGTCATGTTAGAAACAGTGGGACTTTCCAAGGAATGGTGGGGTGAGGCTATATTGACTGCTGGTCATGTCCTAAACAGGGTTCCTACAAAGAATAAAGAAATCACACCATTCGAGGAATGGGAGAGGAAAAGATTAAATTTCTCTTATTTACGTACTTGGGGCTGTTTGGCTAAGGTCAATGTGCCTATCTCAAAGAAGCGTAAACTTGGACCAAAAACCGTTGATTGTGTCTTTATTGGTTATGCTTTTCACAGCGTTGGATATAGGTTCTTAATAGTGAAATCTGGAGTACCTGATATGAGTGAAGGTACAATTTTAGAGTCTAATGATGCTACATTCTTTGAGGACTTATTCCCTATGAAAGAGACACTTAGCTCATCTGGTCAAAAATCTATCTTCTCTCCTAAACCTTCCACTCCTATATAGATTGAGCCCACTTTTGAGGAAAATCAAATAGATAAGGACAATGAAGTAACTCGTAAGAGTAAGAGACTAAGGACTGCAAAGTCTTTTGGTGATGACTTCATTGTATATCTAGTGGATGATACTCCAAGAACCATTGAGGAGGCTTATTCATCTCAGGACGCTGACTGTTGGAAGGAAGCAGTCCATAGTGAGATGGATTCCATCTTGAGCAATGGAACTTGGGAAGTTGTTGATCGTCTATATGGGTGTAAACCTGTAGGATGTAAGTGGGTATTCAAGAAAAAGCTGATGCCTGATGGTACGATTGAAAAGTACAAGGCAAGGCTTGTGGCCAAGGGTTATACCCAGAAAGAAGACGAGGACTTCTTTGATACTTACTCACCTATTGCCAGATTGACCACTATTAGAGTACTACTATCTTTGGCTACCTCCTATGGTCTGATCATTCATCAGATGGACGTAAAGACGGCTTTCCTTAATGGAGATTTGGAAGAGGAAATCTATATGGATCAGCCTGATGGATTTGTAGTAAAGGGTCATGAAGGAAAAGTGTGTAGGTTGTTGAAGTCTTTGTATGGCCTTAAGCAAGCACCTAAGCAGTGTCACGAGAAGTTCGACAGCACTTTAACATCTGCCGGCTTTGTTGTGAATGAAGCTGACAAATGTGTGTATTACTGCTATGGTGGGTGTGAAGGAGTGATTATGTGTCTGTATGTTCATGACATACTGATCTTTGGGACGAACCTTAATATGATTAAGGAAGTCAAGGACTTCTTGTCCGAAAACTTTGAAATAAAATATTTGGGAGTAGCGGATGTCATCTTAAACATTAAACTGTTAAGAGAAGGTGACGGTGGGATTACTCTTGAGCAGTCCCATTATGTGGAAAAGGTGTTGAGTCACTTTGGCTATAGCGATTGCAAACCTGCTCCAACGTCGTATGATCCAAGTGTGCTATTACGAAAGAACCAATGTATAGCAAAGGATCAATTGAGATATTCCCAAATCATTGGTTCACTGATGTATTTAGCTAGTGCAACGAGGCCTGATATCTCGTTTGCTATGAGCAAACTAAGCCGGTTTGTTTCAAACCTGGGAGATGATCATTGGCATGCTCTTGAGAGAGTAATGCACTATCTAAAAGGGACATCAAGTTATGGAATTCACTACACCAGGTACCCTAGGGTACTTGAGGGTTATAGTGATTCAAACTGGATATCGATCTTGATGAAATAAAAGCCACAAGTGGATATGTGTTCATATTGGGTGGTGGAGCTGTTTCTGGAAGTCTTGCAAGCGAGACCATCTTAACGAGGTCTACAATGGGCGAGAACTCACGGCATTAGATACCGCCATTTGTGGAAGCCGATCGGGTGCGTGAACTTGTGATGGACTTACCGGTGGTTGAGAAACCGGTGCCTGCTATCCTTTTGAACTGTGACAATCAGACGATGATTGTCAAGGTGAACAATTCTAAGGATAACATGAAGTCATCAAGGCACGTTAAGAGGCGGTTGAAGTCTTTCAAGAAAATGAGAAACTCTGGAGTTATAGCGTTGGACTATGTCCAGACGGCTAAAAACTTGGCAGATCCTTTTACAAAGGGACTATCACGGAATGTGATAGATGAAGCATCGAGGGAGATGGGCTTGAGACCCACATAAAGTCATGTCTTAGTGGTAACTCATCCTATGTGATCGGAGATCCCGTGAATTAGGATGTTGAGACAAGCTAGTGACTGGCTGAGAGGAGAGTACCTTTTGTACTTAGCCCTCTCCGTTTGAGATGCAATAACTCTCCTATTCTGTATGGCAGGTTGGTTATACCTTAATGTATTCCGAGTGGCTTTGATAAGCAGAGATGTTGTCCTACAGAACATCTTATAAGGAATACACCTATATGAGTTCGACTGCTAGTCACAGTCTATGAGATTGGGTGATCTCTAGAGGCTCATGAAAGGCCAAGGAGTATGACTTATAAGCTCCAATCCGAGGGGATGCATTTAGTAGCCTAGTATCAGTAAAGGACTTTGGTGAAACTTGTTCGCACAAAATTGTCAATTCAAGGCATAGTCCATTGTTCAGTTGTGGATGAGTGTAACCTTTGTTCTAGGTGGAAGTTCAACTTAACAGTCTCCATCGAAACACTGGTATATCAAACTACATTGGAACCGAAAGTATTTCAAATGTGCCTTTGAAATTTGGTGGGGATTGTTAGATTATTATGGGGCTAGCCCATAATTAATTTAATAGAAATTCCAAAAGGCCCATTAAAATACTAGGAGTCATGAAATTGGTTTAGTACCATACGAGAAGTTGGGAGAAGTTTTCCTCAACTTAAATAGTTGGGTTGTGTGTCTCCCAATTAGCAAAGTGAAAAAGGGACACGCGTGCGCGCCGAGCCGAGCCGTGACGTGGCGTGGCGTGATGTGGCGTGTGCGAGTCAAGTCGAGTCGAGCATGTGCGCGGCGCAGGCCAGTTTGGACATGATGTGCTGGGCGGGAAGCGGTTCGTTTTTGCCATTTCAGTGATTAATGTGGCCGGTTTATGACCAGTAACCGCCGTCAGTTACTAGTAAAGGACGTCTTGATGGAGTCAGTTACTAGTAACAGACGTCTTGATGGAGTCAGTTACCTGTAACGGACGTCTTGATGTCCTCCTCTTAATCGCCGTCAGTTACCTTTATCTCCTGCCGCAAGCCTATATAAGGAGGGCAGCGGCTGTGCCTTTCTCCACCTGCTGGCTCTCACCTGAGCTCTCCCGCAATACTCCATCCATTGTTTCCACTTGTAGCCGCTGCCGTCTTTGCATTTTCGCCTTCGTTTTCTTGCGCGCACAGGTAGCGGAGGGAGCAGGCCTCCGGAACCTCGTCCTTCTTAACATCTTGCTCGAGATAGAAGGCCGATAAGGTTTTTGGGAAGCGTACCACGTGACTGCTCAAGTGCGTCGGAATTTCCGGGAAAGGTGTTCCTGGAAGCGCATCTGCACTGCACCAACGTTCGACTGCATCGACCTCTCCACTGCACCAAGGCTTCTCTGCGACAACTTGTGATCCTCTACTCCGACCGTCATGGCGAACGAGAAAGTTTCGCCTGCGCTTGTGCCTATGGTGGCACCGGCTCAAGGGTATATTAACTTATACCGTGTTTTAATCATGTTGATTTCTTGCTCATTAGTCTTTGTGTATGAGATAGATAATTTGTTATCTAGTACCTTTGGCTTTGAACTAGAATTGTGCAATTGGTTAATCATGTTTTACCTAATTTTGTGGATTAAAATATTGAGAAAATTCCTAATATTTCCAACATAGGAACCATCTGCAAGGGCAATAATAACACGACGATTTGGGCACTCAGCTTGCTTATGCCCATGGCCACCACTCTAAAAACACTCGATATTACTTGTCTTCTTCTTGGCATGAGCAGTAGAAGAGCTAGAACGACTTGGAACTGCGTCTTTGTTCTTTGCCTCAAACAGTTGCCAAAACATCGCCGGTTTCGTCTTCTTCTCCAGCGCCGGTAAGCAGCCGCCATGAGCCATCGTCTCCGTCCCTCGCCGTGATGCTAATCGTTAGATCTAGAGCGAATGGCCACGATCACGCCATGTGGCAGTCATGTCTGTGCGCCTCGTGTGCAGCCCCATCAGCCCTAGCGATGATGTCAGCGCTTACGTGTCGGCCCGGTCACCGCAGCCACGTCAGCCGTGCATCGGGTGCACCCTGAGCCGAGCGCATCACCGTAGACTCAGTCCACCAAATTCCGGCCATCGTCAGCATGACGCAATAAACCAAATTTTCTTTAGAAAAATAATCCAAAAAATCTTCCTTTTCCATTTTTTAGAATTTAATTTTTTGGAAGCCCGTTCTCTCTCATACGAACTACGATTGGGGTGATTCAAATTTCTAAATTTTTCTAAAATCAAGCTCTACATTCTAGGGCTATTTATTTGTAATTTTGAGTTTGTTTTAGTCTCTATTTGTTATTTATTTGTATTCCTTGCTTTCTTTTCTAGTAGACGCTAATCCCGAGGGAGCGAACAGACAATTTGAAAATCAAGACTCAGTAGTAGATCAAAAAGGCAAGTCATAACATTTAATCATGTTGAATCTATGTTTGCAAAAGTATTTTGTTTTATACAATTGCGTTCTTTTTCTGTATAATGATTATTTGCTAGGAATAGCTATGTACCTAATTGTCATTATGCCACCTTGATTATTGAAATACCACGTATCCATTGTTAACCCTAGGTTGGGACATATTATTAGTTGGACATGATCATATTACCAATATTTAGTTATCGTAGCTATGCTTAGACATACTTAGTTGTACGATGGGATTCATGCCACATGTGAAATAATGTTAATCTTGACTTAATGAGATATTGAATTGTGGCTGGTAGTCACTGTTGTAAAATTTGTTATACCATGGCAGGGTGTGCCATTGGTCTTGGTTATACAAAATAGTTTTCCCTTGGACAAGTGATCGTGCAGTAAAGGGGTGCCGCTAGCACATTTGGGATGTGGATGTCTTGCTTGGGACAACTTAAGGACTTAATCTTGTATTCTATTGAACTGGGTCTAACCGTACAACCACATGTCTAGTGTGGGATAGACCTAGCTGATTAATTTGCAATGTCTAGCCTTGAGTACTGCCAATAGGTGGTGTGGGTTCCGGAGTGAATGAATAGACTCACATGGCTCAAGAGGGGGCCCCGAGGGGCGAAACCTTAGTGGACAGTACCAAGTTTAGACAGAGTATTGTAAAGCCTTTGTCATGATATCTCTGCGGCATAGCCAAGGAAGTGTGCTAATGACGTTGCACAATGAGTCGATCATGTCTTGTGGGTAAAGTAGTACAACATCTGCAGAGTATAAAACTATTCAAATAGCCATGTTCGTGGTCATGGACATATCGGGGAATTTCACATGAGGTATAGGTTGTTTCATAAAATGTTGGAAGGTGGAATTATTGGGATGTGAACGGGGAGTTCACTGTTGTTTTTGTTGTCTAAAGTTAACGCTGATGAATTTAGTGGTTTGATGATGGTTTAGATGGTGTTGGGTGAAGCCTCACCAATCTGTTCATGTTGTCTATCATTGATTTACTAGTTATTTATTAGCTTTTCATAAATATGCTTTCAATATATTTACTATATTTCAATTCGAGTTATTGCTTTCTGCAAAAGAACCATATAATTTTTTTATGGCAAGCCTTGCATGAATATATATTGCATCATTTCCCTATGACTTGCTGAGTATTTTTGTACTCACAGCTATACGCCTTTATTGATCAGTTGTTGAGGAAGGACTAGAAAATATAGAGTTCTATGTGGAGTACTATGAAGATTACTTGGATTAGGAAGGCGTTCCCCAGACAATTGCCTGTGGCATGTCGAATGGCCCAAGTAATTTATTTTCGCTGTAATAGTTTATTTGTTTCTTAAGCCCTTAAGGCATAGTGGTGTAAACTTTGACCATAAAGTCTGTTGCTTTATTTAATAATAATTTGCTACTTTCTTAGTTAATTCGTTGTATGATCTGGTATTTTATCTATATTGTCACTATGTACACTAGCGTGATTTTGGACGCAGTATACACAAAGGATTTTAGATTCGTAAATCTGGGTCTTGACAATGATCACCTTGGTCACCCTTCTCCTTTTTCCTCTATTTCTCCTACTCTTGTGTCGCGGGTTAATCTCTCGTGCTCGGCTCGTACACCCTACCCTACACTGGTGCATCTTCCCTATTTATAGTGCACAAGACTGGCCTAATGAGAATGTCACACAAGTGTTTGTCGCCACATAGAACTTTTTGGTGGATTTTTGATCAACTTTGAAATGTAAGTGGGTTTTTGACAAACTCCTCTTGTAAATGTGTTTAGTGGACTGTTAACCAAACGAACCAACTAAAAATAACACAAAAATTATGTCAATAAATGTTAGCTTTGCGGGCAAAGATGCTGCTATAAAATGAGACTACTACTACATTGCTCATGAATAAAACAAGAATCTACTAGAATATGATATGGTTTATAACTTTGTACTGTTCACTTATCTAGCCATTTTTCACTTTTTTTTACAAAAATAGCTCACTTCTAAACAAAATTACAAAAATGGCTATGTGAAGACCGTGGACCAATCAGAGATTGCCACACGTCCTCGGCGCATGGACTCGGTCCACGGCCGAACTTGGTCTACTGTGGACCAGTGCACTATGCTTGTGCACCGGCTGACACAAGGGCTGCCGTCAGTTGCGACACGTGGCTCCACCAAATCGCGACACACGACAACACGGATTGCACCCGTACGCGGCAAGATCCAGTCCATCTAATCTCGTTCCGACGGCTGAAATCCACTGTTAAGACCTACGGTGACATGGCAGAAACACAACCACATGATCTGATCAGACAGCCAAGGTTTACTAATGAGGTTGCTACGCGGGACTGCTGCGATTGCGACACACGACATGATCTATGCCCTTCACTCTTGATCAGATGGCTAGCGTTACACGATGCAGAATGGCTACATGGCTGTAAGGACCCGAATCCACTGATTCGAACCCACTGTGTTTACCGCACTAGTCCCAGGATCAACGCTAGTGCACACAGCTCAACATTGGTACATATCACATCATACTCAACGATAATAGAATAATAGCTCATTCATTGATATATCTAAATGTATGATCTTACGACCAACTTACATTATTAAGAAACGCAGGGCAAGACTGAAAATATAAACTAATAATTATGCAGCGGAAAGTAGAAAACGTAGATAGCTCATCAGTTCACCACAGGCAACCGACAAGGCTCGGACCCTAATGACTTGCGTCCTCTGGGACTTCCTCTTCCAACACAGGTGTAGATTCTTCAACTGTTGATTATTGTTGTTTGGCAAGGGTGAGTACTTAAGCACTCAACAAGTTGTGCATAGAATGCAATTCTATGTATATATATGTAAGGCTTATTCCAATGGATAGGCTATCATGGCTATTTTGCAATAAGCAGCATTTATGAACAATATAATAAATAGATTGCAAAGACGGTAAAACAAATAACAGTAATAGATAAATTCAGTGTTTCTCAAATAAACCAAGTTTCCAATCCTAAGTCAAATTCCATCTTCCATATGGCCTTCCGCCATCCCAACCAAGTTGTCCAATTAATTAAACTAACCCTTAATCAGTAATTCCCGAGCTTTGCTCAATACATGAGCACGGCTATCCGAATAGTTTCACACTCTGCAGAGGTTATGCACTTTACCCACGTGATACAACCAAACACCACCAAGGCGAGTGATCATAACAAAGCCTTTACAATGCGCTAGCTTAATCGATGCTACCGCTAAGGTTTCAACAACGGTGGGTCCGAAAACCAAAACCGGGCCCCCTCTTGCGCCATGTGAATTACTCCATAACTCGAACTCACACCACCAAGATAGTACCAAAATTAAGACATTGCAAATTACTCACCTAGGTGGCCCATACGGACATGTGGTTGCATGATTGACTCAGTCAAAGGCTTGCAAGGTTAAGTCCTTAGAGTGATCAAGGCAAGACATCCACATACCCTCGCCCATCGGGCCCACCTTGGCATACTCGCCCCTTGTCACTTGCCCCAATCTAAATGATTATCACCGATTGATTACCAAGCACCACGTGCTATCAACAATTCAACATCGTTGCGTGACATGACTCGCCACAACAACTCAATCTCATCGTGTGATCCCACATGACACACAAGTTCATAACCTTGTTCCATATTCCATTAATCAAGATTAATTATCAATGATTCTGACACATGTGATGACGTGGCATGGCTAAGCAACTAGTACGGACTAACCCTCCAATGTTGATTATAATTACCAACCAACTATATTGAACCAATTTAGGGTGACAATGGATCATGGCATACAATGACAAGGTAGGGTATAGATCAATCTGGTATATTAGCTAACCCAATCTAATTTGAAACAATTGTATATTTGAAATATATGCAATAGGGTAAAACAAATATAGCAATTTTATAAACATGGGTTCAACATGATCAAAGCACAACTTGCCTTGGAATAGGTCCTGATCTGGTTCTGGAACTTGCTCTTGAGTTGCTTAATCTTCCTCCGAAGCGTCTCACAATTCAACGTCTACGCGTACCGAAGAAGAAAAACAAATAAATACCAAAATAGAGAGAAATTAAACTCCAAAAATCAAATAAAATTCACCATTAAATAGATCTTAATTTTACAAATTTTTAGAAATTTGAATCACTCAAATCCGAGTTACGATGCAAAAGATATAGCCTTTTGAAGTTTGGAATAAATACTGAAATTGTTAAAAATCAGAAAATCAGAATTAACAGATTTATTTTGAAATTGAAAATAGATTTATTGCGTCATCATGACGTCACGCTGGCGTCAGCCCTGGCGCCAGCCAATCAGGGCTTGCCACGTGGCTCCGGTGCATAGACCCGGTCCACGGCATCGGTTCGGTTCACCGTAGACGCGGTCCATGGTGCCTCGGCCTTTGCGCCTGACACATGTCGGCTCCCGATTGGCCCACACGCGCGGCGGAATCCCACCGCACAGATTGCATCTAACGGCTGCCAAACTCAACCCTACGCGGCACGATCCTGGCCCCTCGTTGGAGATCCGACGGTGGTTACCTTTCGAGCCTAGCGATGGCGGCACGGCAGCTCTTCTTCGCCGGACTTGGAGACGAAGACCACCGCGACGGCGAAAGGAAGGGTCTCCGGCGATGCTTCTGCTTCTCACGTACGCGTCTCGTCACGGTGAACCCTCTGGCGACCTCGGCGACGACGGAGACTTCACGGACGGCGAGCTTCAAGCGGAAAAACGTGGCGAAGACTTCGGCTAACTCCGACGAGCTCGTAGATGCGTTCTACGGCTGCTCTCGCAAAACCTCTCCGACCAAAAGATGCGGCGCTCAACTGCGAACCTCGGGGTGCTACCCCCCCTATTTATAGCCTCGGCGTCCGAGCTCTACACGGCGAAAGAAGTCCAACGTTGTTACGGCGGCGGAATCCGAGTCCCGAACGGAGACGACGACCGACGGCGCGACATGTGTCCCGATCCGACGGCCAAGACGTGGTCGCACACGCGGCCTTCCCTGGACCGTTGGATCGCACGCGAACGCCAAGATCTAGGGTTTTGCATCAACTGCGCCATGGGTCGGATTGGGCCGCACCGACGCTGGCTTCGGCGCGACGTGTTGGGCTTGACCCAACATCGTTCATCGATTTTCAAAAGGATTTTCCATTTAAAATAATTTCGAAATTCATTTTATTTATTTTAGCGATAAAACTATTAGGAAAAATCCAAGAAAAATCTCAAAAATACTTTGAGACATTCTGGACTCAAATAAAATATTTTTGGTAAAACTTTATTTTAACTTTGCACAGATTTAAATAGATTTGAATAAAAGGGCAATAAACTTGATTTCAAATTAATTCAAATAAATCCAGAAAAATCCAATTAAATTCCAGAAAATCATACATGCACATTTAAGCAATAAAAACTTAATTAAGCCAAATTTTGGGATGTTACAATGGCTGCCCCGGTGCACGACACGTGCGACGATCTAGACCACCTATATATATCCAATGACTACAGGCGGACGCAGGCAGGCGAAGCACAAGCAGACGTGGCATGATCTGGACCGTTCAACACAAATCCAATGGTTCACAAGCTTGACGACGGTGACCATGGCACGACGGTGTTGGCTTACCAGCCGTGAAGATGAAGGCAAAGAACCCGGCTCTCCGATGAGCCCCCGGCGACGTTAACAGGCGAAACCGAACGAGCTTGACGCGCGAACTTGCGGCTTGTCACGGACACGGCGAAGAAGGCGAGATGGCGGCGGTTGCAAGGCAACTCCGGTGAGCTTGTGTGGTGAACCTTGGGTAGATTCGGCTGCAGGAGATGAGGTGAAACGTGTAGTGCGAGTGAGCTTCCCAATGCGCGAGGCGACGTAATAAATAGCCTTGGCATCCGCGCAAAAAATGAAACCCTAAACCGACTCGGTGGTGACTTGGCGGCACAGTCCAAGATAGACTCGGCGAAGATGACACAATCCTGGCCGTACGCATGGCACCCGATCAACGGTGCACGGAACACGACCGACGTGGTGCAATCATAGCGGACGGATGGAAATCCAATGGCTCAGCTCTAGGGTTTTGGGCTGACAGGCCGGCGCGGGCTATGGCAGAAAATGGGCTGAGCCCAGCAGGTTTCGGCCCAAACACTATTATTTAAAACATTTTTCATTTTAAATAAATCCAGGAATTCAAATAAGGCAAATAAAATAGAAAAAATACTAAAAAATTCTAGAAAAATTCTAAAAAACATTTTAGGGCATTTAGAACTCAAATAAAATATTTCCAAGAAAACTTTAGTTAAACTTTCTAAATTTTTAAATAACTTTTAACAAAAGGCTTAAATCAAATAAACCCAAAATAAATTAAATAAATTCCAAAAATTCATAAAAATATAAATGCACATTAAATCCAATAAATGCAAAAATTGGGATGTTACATGTATGATCACAAGCCTAACTTCATTTTGATCCCTCTAATGTTTTTGGTTCCAAAAGGCATACATATATCTTAGTTGTAGTTTGGGTTGATAGTTCGTGCATGTTGCCATTTGTATCATAGGAGTAGAGAGGCGAACATATGCACCTCACCAAACCCTATGCGCTATGTAGTTTGCACCTTCATCATGAAGTGTTGTTGGAATTATTAAATCTGAAACCCTTTGTATATACTGTACTAGTCCAGGATCACGCTAGTGATCACAGTGGCAACATAGATGAAATACCATTAGACTCAACAAAATAACTAAGAAAGTAGCAAATTACTATTAAATAGTAGCAACGGACCTTATGGTCAAGGTTTACATAACTATACCTCATAGGGCTTAAGAAACTAATAAACTTTTCTAGCAGAAATAAAATAACTTAATGCCATCCAACATGCCATGGGAAATCGTCTGGGGAACGCACTCCTAGTTTGCGAAGTCTTCGTAGTACTCATAAAATTCTGAATTCCCTGGCCCTTCAACAACTAATTAACAAAGTATATAGCTATGAGTACGTATAGTACTCAGCAAGTCGTATGGAACAGTGATGCAATTATAATAATGGAAAGCTTGACAAAGGAATAGCCATATGATTCTTTTGCAGAAAGTAATAATTCACAGGAGAAACATCCACATCCCAAATGTACTAACCTCACTCCCTTTACTTCACGATCACTCATACAAGTGAAAACCATTTTGTTCAACTAAGACCAGTGGCATACCTTACCGTGGCAAAACAAATTTTACAGCAGTGGCTACCCACCACAATTCTATATCTACTAAGCATGTTTAAGCATAGCTACGTCAACCCAATGTGATATGAGCCCATCGTACAACTAAGCATGTCTAAGCTTAGCTATATCAACCCAATGTTAGTAGTACAAGTATGCCCAACTATTAATGACCCAAACCTAGGGTAACAATGGATACATGACATTCAATAATCAAGGTAGCATAATGACAAGTAGGTATTTAGCTACTCCCATCAAATAACATTTATATAGAAGTAGCATGCAATTTGATATGATACGAAATACTTTTTCCAAACATAGGTTCAACATGATCAAGGTTACGACTTTCCTTGCTCATACACTAAATCCTTCGTTCGCTCCCCGGGGATCAACGTCTATTGAAAAAGAAAGCAAGAAACACAAATAATCAACAAACAAAGGCCTAAATGAACTCCAAATAAAAATAAAAATAGCACTGGAATGAAGATCTAGATTTTAGATTAATTTAGAAACTTGAATGGGTTCAATCGGAGATTGTATGAAGGAGAATAGGATTCCAGAAGTTTGGACAAGAGGGAAATTGAGAAAATGAAAAGGGAGAGAATATGTGTGGCTGACACGTGGGTCCCATGAATTTCTTGATTTTTAAATTAAAAAAAATTCAAGAAAAAGGTTTAGAGGTGATAGGTGGGGCTAAGGTCTATGGACCAAGTCTATGGGTGACGACGTGTGGACCTTGCATGGGAATAGTGGGTGACGATGTGGACGACGTGTAGGCAGCTTGCTCTAGCATGGTTGGTGAGGCGGTGCTAATGTGGATGAATGATCAATGGATGATGGAGATCTCGCACGACAACGATGATTTGGCGATTGATCGGGACCAAGCAACGACGGATCCATACGCGGCCGATGAGATGAAGCTAGCGGTGGTGATGGTGGGGACCAAGGCTCTCCGATGAGTGACATCAACAGTAAGGAAGAGCTTGGTCGGGCGTTAACGGCGGTGGTTGCTTGATTCGATCTCCGGCAAGCTCAAATGACACGATAGCAGGGTTCTTGGCGAAGGTGGCTAGGGCTTTGGGGGTGGCAGAGCGAGGGGCACGTGACATGAGGTTCCTTGGGGCTTTAAATAGCCTCGGGAGATGTGTCAGGTGTGGACACTAAAAACTGCGGCAGCGGCGTGACTTTTGATTCGGCATGCACGGTGATGGGCCGTTGATGGTAACAACCTATTAAGGTATCACGGAGATGGGCCGAAAATGGTGGTTGGGCCAAGAGCATGATGCAGTGGATCAGGCCGGAGGGAACAAAGAAAATAGGTAGATAAGGAAAAGAATTGGGCCCGCCAATAATTCGGCCTACGGGTATTTAGGAATTATAAAAGGTATTGCAATTAAAGAAAGTGTTGGAAATAGAAATAAATCAAAAGAAATAGCAAATGTACTTGAAAAATTCCAAGAAAGTATAAAAAAAGTCCATGCAAAAGAAAGAACCCAAAAGAGCTTTAATTAATTATGGTTAAATTATTAAAATTCAGACATTTTATTTTAGAAAAAAATTCCATTTAAGCTTTAATTAATTCAAGAAAAATGCAAATCATTTTTTATTTTGAAAACTTTCAAAAGGTGTGAAAATTGAGGTGTTACAAACCTTACCCTTAAATGAAATCTCGACCACAAGATTTAGGTTGGCTAGGTAATAGGTGTAGGAACACGGCCTTCAGATCTTCTTCACGCTCGCAAGTGGCTTCCTCTTCTACATGGTTGCTCCATTGGACCTTGCAAATCCAGATGGTCTTTCTCGTCTTAATATGTTCTACCACTTCCAGAATTTTGATAGGTTGCTCTTTGTAGGTAAGATCCTCTTGCAGATTAATGCCTTTCAACGGCATTTGCTCCTCTTGCACTTGCAAACACTTCTTTAGTTGCCACACATGGAACACATCATAGATTTTAGCAAAAGACCGAGGTAGCTAAAGCTTGTAAGAAACTTCTCCTCTGCGTTCCAAGATTTTGAATAGTCCAACATATTTGGGGGCAAGCTTTCCTTTTACTTGGAATATCTTAACTCCTTTTACGAGAGGTGACTCTGAGATATACATTGTTATTCAGCTTGAAATTCAAATGTCGACGACGATTATCTGCATAGATCTTTATTCTGGTTTGGACTACCTTCAATCTGTCTTGAATTAGTTGAACTTGCTCTTTAGCTTCCTATAGTATGGTGGGTCTAAACAATTGTATTTCTCCAGTATCCTTCCAGTTGAGAGGCGTTCTGCACTTTTCCCTATATAGGGCTTCTAATGGAGATATTTGTAGATTGGCTTGGTAATTGTTATTGTAGAAGAATTCAAAATAGGGCAAACACTTGTCCCACTTAGCATCATAGGTTAGAGCACAAGCTCTTAGCATGTACTCTAGGATTTGTTTACATGCTCAGTCTGTCTATCAGTTTGAGAGTGACAGGTAGTTCTAAAATTGAGATGGGTGCCCTTGGCTTCATGCAAACTCTACCAAAAAAGAGAGGTGAATCGAGTTCCTTTGTCTACACTATCTTCTCAGGTACTCCATGAAGACTAACAATCTTTGACATGTATAATTTTGCCAATCTATCTCGTGTGTAGGTAGTCTTGACTAGAATGAAGTGAGATACCTTAGTCAATCAATCCACCACTACCCAGATGGAGTCATAACCTCTTGTGTCTTAGGAAGTCCAGCGCTGAAATCCATACCAACTTCTTCCCACTTTAAATTAAATCATTTTATTTTAGGATTATTCTAATTAAGCTTTAATTAATTCAAGAAAAATCCAAATGGTTCTTTATATTTTGAAAACTTTCAAAAGGCATGAAAATTTGGGTGCTACAAGTGTTATGTCAGGCTTCAAATGGATTGTTCAAACAAAAATCATCACTCAACCTCTCTATGTGTATACAACAATCTCGTCAAATTCTCTCTTTAATAGTTAACTATTATTTCAAAACTACTAACTCATGAAATTGGAGACACGCCTCATACGCTCCTTGGTTATGCGACAAAGGCCTGAAAGGGCAATTGTGGTATACTTTCATAAAAGAAATATTAGTCCAGTTGAACACATAATAGAACAATTAGCTAATTTCGGTGTTTCTAAATTTTTCTAGACCCATATGGATTTATTGAAAAAAAATTGAATTAATTTTGCAGGTTGGCCCGCTAGCCTACCGCACTGTGGCATGGCAGTAGGACCTACCGTGGTACCATAGCACATCAGGAACCTGCTGCGGTGCCATGGCACGGCAGGTTTGTGGGCCCCACACCTACTGCGCTGGTCAGTCCTACTGCTGTAGTCGACGCCGCTGCTGTAGGGCCAACCACCTGCGGTAGTAGGGGAGCATGGTAGTAACATATGTCGCCTACCGCTGCTTTTACGATCGAGAATAGAGCAATTTTTGCAATTTTGTTCGTACAAGGGCCAAATATGAAAAAAAGCTGAAGCTTCGAAGAGAGGAGGTAGAGGAGTCAAACTAGGTCAGGACACGTGTGGATTGTGGTCTATATAGGGAACTAGATAAGTAATCGCGGCATGTCACACCACGACCACCGCTGCCCACGCGAGCAAATCGAGAAAACGCGCGATATTCGGGGTCCTCTCACGAAGGATCTGTGATTTCGCTAAAACGAAAGGTCGTTTTCGAAAAAAGGTAGATGAGTCACCGTGGCGTGCCACGCCGCGATCGCCGCTCCCCACGTAAAAAAAGGGCAAAAAGGACACAAACGCATTTTCATTTTTTCCGGAAAAGGACTAAAGCGTTTTTTTTCCGAAAAAGGACATAAACGCGATGCATAAAAATGCATAAAGGACTGAAAAAGGGCCTAAACGCGGTGCTTAAAAACGCATAAAGGGCCTAAACGCAATTTGTTTTTTCTTTCCAAAAAAGGACATGATCGTATTTTTTTTCGAAAAAGGATCTAAATGTAAAATTTTTCCTAAAAAAGACTTAACCGTAATTTTTTTTCCGGCTCGAAAAAAAAGTCCTAAATGTAATTTTTTTTCCCGAAAAAAGACCTAACCATAATTTTTTTTCCGGCTCGGCTCTCCCGGATCAAACGCACAGGAGGCCTCCCATCTTTAATAGAGGGAGTATGCGGGCCAACTTGGAATTGTGTATCCATGTTTGTTACGGGATATAGGTTCTGTTAGAACATGTATACAGGTAGGATGTAAACGTGTCGGATTGGGGTGGGTATGAATGCTAATATGGAGTTTTTGGGACACCGACATGAGACGAATGCTGATCAGATTTAAACCAGTCATAGATAATATATGCATAAAAAAGATGTAACTTCACCAATGAAAGTGCTATTATAGAATTATTTATCTTAATTAACACATAAACAAAATTGCATGTATCATACTTCACAAATTTTCATATTATATGTTACTCGATGACTAGAAACCATAGAGGATATTAAAAGGTATTGATGTTTCCATATTCATCTTGATGTTTTGTCAGATATCCATTTTGATGATTTATCGGGTATCTTCTGGATATCCTATCAAATACGGATTTAAAGCAAATATTACTCTTATATCACAAGTCCTAATACATATTCCATGATTTTCCGAATACAAATACAGATAATATCAGATGCGGAACAGAATTAAAACATGATATCGTGTGCCGATTTTTTTCCGATTACATCATCTAATCGAGAGGGAATTATCAGTCCGGTTTGCACCCCTGCATATACCAATATACGAATTATATAGGAAATTTATAAAAAAATATACTGAATATATATAGTGTAAAAATAGTTGTAATTTTTTTTAAAATACAACTAGGTGTAAACCATAACATGCAAAAAATAAACACCAATGGAATATGAAAGTTTTTTTAAAAAAATGAAAATTTAGTTCTTAATTTAGCATGTCCCCATTTTAAATTTCAAGTTCAAATTTAATTTGTGTTTGGAATAAGAGAAAGAGAGAGAGAGAGAGATCCCATACAACTATGCTTTGTTCGCCAACAGAGCACAATTCTTGTTACCTACTTTGAATTTGAAATAAACATTTAAAAAGAAGAAGATCATCCTTGACAAAGGATTGTCCACAGTGATAAAACATGTTACTGAACCATCACTGTTTACAAACATGCATAAAGCAGTGTCCTTGAACTGCACATTGTAGCCGGTTCCTTAACATTAATACGGCATCATCAAAATTGCAGTGAAGCGTAGCTTCAACAAATACAGACTAGTTATCGTCGTCCGATATCCCATGAAGCTCGAGTTTCTCAAAGGGCGATGCCGTTGCTATTGTAAAAAAGCCACATCAGCGCCTTGCAATTTTAAGCTGGAATTTAAAGCCTCAACATGAGATGCTGCCAACAAGTTGTTCTTCAAATTCAGGAACCGGCAGATGCTGTATTGCAAATATTGCTATTTGCTAGATCTGCAATTCTAATAATATCCTTCCCCTGTCAGTTCACAGGTGTTCTGTTGGAGACTCGTCATTTGTTGTCACCTGCTTCAGGTCAACCAGGTATATGGTTAGGATATGCAGATGAAGGAAAAGCACTTAATCTAGAAATAAGACATGCCAAAATTAAATCTGATGTTTCTAAAAACATCTGTCTTACAGGATTGAAACATTTCATTGAGTTGGTGTTACTCATAGCAGCACTTACAAGAGCACTTGGAAAGTTCAAAGATCATGATTACACATAATCATATGGCATGGTACATAGCAACTTTAAATTGGGTAGCATAGGAATGTCTCTTCATGATAAGGAAATAAAACACTGGCTGGCAAAATAATTGGTTACCTGATTCGGCTCAAGGCAGAGCAGTTTTAAGCAATCAACAGGATTTTGCTCCAATTTACTAAGCTCTTACATCTAAGCACCAGATTAACTGGTGGATTAGTGTTGAGATAATTTTGGAGGTTGAATGAAAAATAAAATACTTACTTGAATTGGGATCAACATGCACAAAGAAGCTTGCGGCAACTATGAGGTAGCATAAGATGAGCATAAGGCCTTTAAAATAGTTAGATGTACCTTCCTGGAAAAAAAACATATGTTGAAATGTGAGAATTGGAACCTGCAATGGACTGTAAAAGAGCACACTGTTTTAGTTATATAAAAACACATCACAAAAAGGATGCTGGCTCGTTCTGTAAGCAAACCTGTAGCATAAATGCCACTACCAGTACTGTTATAAAAAGAGTTGCCGTCTCAAACAGTTGAAAATTCAAGTCCATTTGTTGCCCCATCATCCAGCCAATTACCACACAGAATGGAATCTGCAAATCATGTAAATAGGATGTTGGTTGTAATTGTTTAACCTTACAAAAAATTGCAAAACTACAGCAGGAAAGTTGCATCTTGTTGAGTAGATATTCTTACCACAAACATGGAGATCTGTGTTGATGATCCTATGGCAACTCCCAAGGTAATGTCCTTTTGGTGTGGAATAATGACATTAAAAAATGGGAAGAAAAGCACACAGTCAAGTTGAAAAAAGGGTTAAAAACAGGGGGTACTTACAAGTTTGTTTTTCATGGCAAACATAATGGCACTTGCATGCTCAGCAGCGTTCCCCACGATGGGAAGCAGAATTACACTAATAAAGGCCACTGGCATGTTTAACGATTCAGAGGCCCCCTGTTACAACATATTAAAGGCATACAGTTCAAGACGGAGAAAATGCATATATGTGAAATGGAGATACTACTATTTGTTGTCCTGATGTCATCACTTACATATGATTCCATGGAGGCAGTGAGTGAATAGGGGTAGAGAACGAAAAGTGAAATGCAATACATTTAACAGTCATAAAGCATGATGTTATTGTAGGCAAACTCTTCAGTACCTGTATGGCATCTACCAGGTACCCAGAGAGAACTGAAATCCAAATAGTCAATACAAAAAGCCACGAGATAGCTTCCCCCTGTGTTATCTCCTTTTCATCCTCCTCATCCTGAGTGGTTTCTTCTTCCTATTTTGGCAAGTAGGAAATAGGATGTTGAAGAAAGCATGCACATGATGCAACTATAATGGCATACAAGAAATCACTATCTTTATTTTTTTGTATTCTGTTTTGTCAAGTAGTTCTTACACGGTGCCCTACATGAATTCGAGAAATAGCAAATGATTATATACACAATTGAAAGTGCCTGAACTATTGGAAAAATGTGGTGACATGATACATACGAAAAGTTGGAAGGATAGCCAAACATATAGTTCTTCTATGTGGACACTCAAAGAAGGGCACAGGATGTACCAATGCAGAACTAACAAATTTAGAAGCATAAGGAATGTCATCAGCCACATTACATGCATCCTGTGCAGCTTGACAATCTTACTCACAGTACATGATCCTGGATACAAAATCCTACACGGATGAATATAATGACTAGGGTATAGAGTAAAGTGATCCCAAGCCTTTTGCAGAGTTAATCAGTTTCTCCTTATGCATATAGGTCTTGCTTTTCAGTTTTCAATGTTTGCATAAATTAGCGTTCAGCTACTTACTTCACCAATTGGGCTGTACAGACTGCGGTGGCTCTTTAGTTGAAAAAATAGATAGCTAGCATAGGCCACAAGCATGATGCAGCTACTAAACCTTGAAAGAGCCACTTCGGATTTTCCATACTGCACTTCAGAATGTGTAAAGTGAAGCACTGCTGGAAACATTAGACCCAAGACAGCCATCAATAACAATCCTGAGTTTACAACAGCTGACGCCTGCATTTATAAATAATGCAAGTCAACATAGATCAAATGTGCGCGGATTATAATGGAAGTGATTATAAGAGAAATATATTGAGGAAAACAACTATACTGCATTGTTCATAAAGGTACCTTATTAAAGACCTGGTCCCTATTGGAGTGCACAAGACCACCGGCAAAGAAAGCGCACCCGAGAACTAACAGCATGTTTGATAATATAGAGCCTAGTAGTGACTGCTGGACAACACGAATCATTCCATTTTTCAATGCATATATCGAGATAATCATCTCTGTCGCATTTCCAAATGTAGCATTCAGAAGCCCCCCAACTGCAGTTGAGAAAGGTTGAATCTTTACAAATTAAGCTGCTGAAGCAAAGCTTTGCATTGGAAAGCTATCATAATATGAAATCAAAGAACCTACTTGTCGGACCAGTGTAGCAAGCAAGTTGCCTGCAGGAGAAAAAGTAGCATCAATTAGGGCATATCTCTGGGAAATTTAGGCATAATAACTATAGTTAACTGGAAATACAAGTCAATTTATTAGCACTTACTCAGTTGCATATCCCAATCTCTCGGCCAATGGTGTTATACCGATTAAGCTGAAAAGGAAAACCCACCCTTGCTGTGAAGCATTTGAAAGAAGCAATCGAAAAAGGAAGGCATTAGCACATCAGTCGTGCAACTAAATTTGATAAATACAAAGGAAAAACAGAAACTTAGCACTAAAGATTCAAAAGAGCCAATAAAAATATAACAACTAAGGAGTAGTAATTCATATGATAACGCTGAATAAAACTGCAGATTAATTTAAGGGGCGCCGACGCGCCATAATATATATTGCTTAGCGAAATGCAAATAGATGTTGGCCTATTTCTTACGTGCTTGCCGGTGAGGTAGTGGAGCATGACGGCGAGGGGCCCGAAGGGAAGGAGCACGTTGATCTTGGCCTGGAAGATGACGACGCGCACGCTGGTGAGCGCCCTCCGCCACTTGCTCCCGGGCGAGAGCGACTCCGCGACAGCCGCGAGCGAGCCAATGTGCTCGAAGTCGAAGGCCTGCATCTTCCTGGCCGGCAGCGGCGAGCCAGCCTCCACCTCGTGCTCCCCTACCCCCTTCTCGAACCCCACCTCGTGCTCCGCCTTCTCCGCTCCCACCATCTGCACCCACAAATCCAAATCAAGAACCACACCGATCCGTGCAACCTGTCCTGGCACCGCCTCCCCAAGAACGGACGAATCATACCTGCCGCGAGAGGAGCGCGGATCAAGAAGAGTTGGTCGATGGAATGGAGAGGAGGAAGGAACGATTAGGGCGGTTTGGGCTCGGATTTGGACAAGGAATTGATCCTTTTTTGTTCGCTCGACACGATGAAACGAGACGACGCGACGGGCACGGGCACGAAGCTGCGCCTGCGCGGGGCTCCGGGAGGTTCCGGCCGTACGCTGGCGGGTGGAGCCCACATGTCAGAAGGAAAGTGTGACCCACCCTGCTGGCGCCGTGCTCTGTGGATGGTCGGTGGTCGGAACGACAAGTGGCAGGCCCAGGGGCAATATCGTACCTGCCTTGCACCCAGTGTGGGCCCCCGGATACTGATGACGTGGCGTGGGACTCCGGTGGGTGTCTGGGAAGCTCGCGAGGCAAGCTGGTGAGAAACGTGGTCTGCTGCTTTTGCACTTGTGCGAGTGATGGTTAGACTTAGACTGGGTTCCAAATCTCGTCGATTTTCCGCTAAATTTCGTTAAAATTTTGGATTTCGAATCACCCCGAAATCTAAAGTACTATTAGAAAAAAATAAAAAAAATCTGAAATTACTATAGTAACCGAAATTTCGGTTTTCCTCACCAAAAGATCACGTTTTTTAGCCGGTTTTGGCACTTTTAGGACTGGATTTGGTCCAATAACAATTAGGAAAGTCATCTCCGATGAAAATTTGTTGAAAAATCGAATTTTTTAGATATTTTAAAATTTTAGCAGAAACACTCTCAGATTTTTATAAAATTTAATAAGCATGATAATGAGCTGAAAATTTTATAGTACTATATTTAGTAGTTTAATATCACACATAAAAAATTTCAAAATAATTTAACTTCATTTGCTATCTTTAAAAAATCAAAACCATAATTAACATAATTGGGACAGTTACATTGTCAAATTTTTTAAATTTTCTTGAGTGTGATTATGATCTAAAATTTTTGTGAGAGATTAATAATTCCATTAGTAAAATTATATAATTTTTTTAAAAAAAATCAACTATTTTTGTTTGGTCAATCAAATCTATGTAAACATTGAACTTCGTTTGTTATATTATATTTCAAAAATAAAAAAGAAAAGAACATAAATGGCACTGTGCCTTGTAAGAATTTTATAAATTCATTGAAGTGTGATCATGATTCAAAATTTTTATGAGATATTAAGCACTTCCTTATCACCATTTTTTAAAATTTTAAAAAAATTTAAACTTTTTTTATTGTTAAAGCAAATCTATGTATTGATCATCAGACTTTTATCACGATGTAGCACCGTCTGAATTGTTAAACATTATTTGAGAATGATCAATATCTAAATATTTTAAATAAACATTTATGTTACATCAGGACCATCCACAAAAATTTTCAAAAGTTTTTAACATGGTTTATTTAATTTTTCATTTTGTTCAAGTTTGCCGGTATGCCTTTTAACAGGGCAGTAGTACTGTTCGAATTTTTAAAAATTCATACAGTTTGATCATCAACTGAAAATTTTACGAGAGCATTAGAGATACATCATAACCATTCAAATTTTTTTTTCAAATGTTTATAACGTGGTTTGAACCATTTTTCATTCGGTTCAAAATTGCTTCGACGCTTTATCGGAGACGAGAGCAATGTTTGAATTTTTAAAAATTCAACAGACTTCAGAATAATCTAAAATTTTTATGAAAATATCATCAATGTGTCAGGACTCTCAAAAAAAAGTTCAAAATTGTTCGACATCGTTTGACCTAATTTTTTTCCGTTGCAAAAAACCTAAAATTTCGGGTTTTTTTGCCGAATTTCGGGATTTTTCGTTACTATATGGAATGGATTTGAATTTTCAAATTCAAATTTCGTCCGAAATTTTAAAATTTCGCCAAAATCTCATGATCCGGCCAGGGACGAAATTTATTCCGAAACCGAATTTTCAAACCTTGCTTAGACCTCATTAGTTTGGTGTCGTCGCGCTACTTGCACTTGAAAGACCATGTGGAGGTCTATCCTTGTGTGTGATGAGTAATTGATGAGTTTTGAGCTTGTGTTGTTTTAAATTGATTTGGATTTGAAGCAATTTGAGTGTTGGTCTACTGGTCGGAGACCAGTCGTCCGACCCCGAGTGGTCGGTGCTCTCGCTGGTCGGAGACCAGTCACCCGACCCCGAGTGGTTGAGGATTTGGCTGGTCGGAGACCAGTCGTCTGACCCCGAGTGGTCAGGTCTTTGGTTGGTCGGAGACCAGTTGTCCGACCCAGAGTGGTCTAGGCTTTGGCTGGTCGGAGACCAGTGATCAGACCTCGAGTGGTCGGGATGAAGACCAGTGGTCCGACCCCGAGTGGTCGGGACGAAGACCAGTGGTCGGGATGGAGACCAGTGGTCAGACCCCGAGTGGTTGGGAAGAAGACCAGTAGTCAGACCCCGAGTGGTCAGGACGAAGACCAGTGGTTAGACCTCGAGTGGTCGGGATGGAGACCAGTGGTCAGGTCAGTGGTCAGGACGAAGACCAGTGGTCAGACCTCGAGTGGTCGGGATGGAGACCAGTGGTCAGGTCTGTGGTCGGGATGAAGACCAGTGGTCAGACCATGTGTGGTCGTGGTTTTTGGTCGTCGTAGTGTATATCTTTCGTTGAGATGGATATGTGTTGTTGGACATTGCTATGTGATGTGGTTCCTTGTCTATGATGGTTGCGGGACTTTGGAGCTAGGTCATGGTGAGGCGAAGGAGATCGAGGACTAGGTTTGGGAGAGCCGAGGTCCGGATGATCAAGGTGTCGCCAAAGATGATTGAGGCCGGGGAGTAGCCGCAAGCCGAGAAGACAAAGGAATGGATGAGATGCTAACTTGGAGCCGCTCGATCGAGGAGGACCGTTGGATCACAGTCGGGAAGATAGAGTAGCGAGTCAAGTTGGTATGGTTTGAACAACATGCAAAACCCGTTGTGTTGTTGGGTTTGGTCACCCATGCATAGGCAGTGTGAGTGGGTAAAATCTCACCCTTGATGGAGTGCTCTAGGGTTTAGAGGCTCATCCAAGGGTGGTGGTGGTCCAAGCACGCTTCAAATATACAGGAGAGGGTGTCTCCTTGGGGTGAGCAGTGAGGAAAGTGTACGTGAGTAGTTGAGAGTTGTTGAGAGTGATGTGTAAGGATCAAATCTGGCTCTTGGATGTTGGCTTAGGATTGAAGCGGAACATCCAAAGGTGGGAATTGATCCTGTCACTATAAATAGAGGGTAGGCGCCTCCCTCTGTGAAGGTTCCGAGGTTTTTTGCTCGTTTGAGTTTTGCCCACTTTGTTGTGAGGCTTTGTAAACCTCCTTCCGTAAATGAAATGTTCTTCACTTATATTCTTGTTTCATTTCTCTTACGTATTTACATTACGCACTTAAATTACATTATCTAAATTTCGCATTTACTTACTTGCAATTTACTTTACGTAATTTGGATTTGCCTCATCTCCTTCTACATGCTTTTGAGTCCTTTTTGAAATTCATGATTGATGAACTCTTCTCTGGATTCTGCTTTCAATCATTTAGGCAATCCTTGCGTTCTTGTTGCAAGTTGTAAATCTGTGTTCCTAAAGTGCGTAAACGTGTGACTTGCAGTTTGTTAGTCTTGATTGGCTTCTGGTTCTTATTGCCAAGGATGAAAGATTGCCGGATGAATCTTCTATAGATCATATCCCAATCATCTAGGCAATCTACAACCTCTTCTATTCGGTTTTGGAAGATACCAATTTACGTGCCTAGTTTTCAGATAGTGTTTCTATCTGTTTGAAGGTTGTTTCTTCGTGTACTTACTTGCTGTGATTTGTGGAGAGTTATCCAAGGATATTCTCACCATCAACTCCCACCACAAGTTAGGGTGAAGTATGTGTTCGTGACTCTGTTTTTTTGGTGTTGCATTTGTTAAAGCGAAAGGGACGGAACATTGGTATCAATTCCTTCGATTGATGGTGAAATAGGTTCTGACATCCTTAGGGAGGTGCACACCAAGTTTCATTGTTTTGGATCACCGATCAAAAGTTACATCGATTCCGTCTTTAAGATCGTCTTGATTTTATTGTTCATCCGACACCGTCTCGTTCATCCGACCTCCGTAGGTCGGGCGTCTTGTTCATCGGTCGAGGTATCGCTCATCCGACCTCCGCAGTCGGGCGTCGCTCATCCGGTCGGGATCTTGCTCACCCACCACTTCGGCCGGGAGTCTCGCTTCATCCGACCACTTCGGGTCGGGAGTACTGTTCATCCGAACAGTGCTGGTCGGGAGTACTGTTCATCCGACCTCTGTAGGTCGGAGGTACTGTTCATCCGACCAGAGATACCCGACCAGTGCAGTTTCTTTCTGGTCTTTTGGTGGTTTGAATTCTAGGGGAAAAGTTTATTCGAAAATTTTTATTTGGCTCCTATTCACCCCCCTCTAGTCGCCTTTTTTTTCGATCTTTCAGCACTGCAGTTCCCACAAGTGGAAGCCTGAAATAATCAGTACCAGTTAATTAGCCCTGGGTAGGTCTTTTTTTTGTAAGGGCCTTTAACGAAGAGAGGACACGTCATTGGCCTTCTTTGGTTAGGAGCCTTGTGAATTTTAGTATATAGAGTTCGTTGTATGTATTGAATCTAATCGAACTGGAAGGGTAGATCGTCCACGTCAGCAGACCGGAGTTCAGGACAATTTTATTTGCATTCCGATACTTCAAATATATCTTTTAAACAAATCGTCCAATTCAAAATCTCTTTCAGCCATCGAATTTCTTACGATGAGAACTCCAAAAACAAGACTCTGATTGTATATATTTAAGTCTTATTAATGATATCATATAATCTATGTTCTAATAGATAAAACAAAATGTTCATTCTCGTGGCCCACGCCCCGCTCGGTGCACACGGCAGTACGGCACATGGGCGAGCTTATGTGGTCCCGTTGTGCGGCAGATTGTGATTCGGCCAAACGAATCTGAACTGTTCATTCTCGATCCAACAGCCTGTATTAGTTCAAAGGCATCGTACTGTTTCCCTCTGCCTTTCCCAATGTAAGAACAATCACCCGTTAGTTTTCTTAAGGAGTAACTCGTAAGTTTTTTGTAAAAGGAAAAAGAAAAAAAAACTCGTTAGTTTCACAAGAATCAGCATCCGCAAGTGGCAATATAAGTACGTATGCTTTGCTACTCTGCTCATTGTCATACTGCAGAAACCTAGAAAAGTGTCGACCAGATTGTAATGATGATGACCGCAGGAGCAATAGAAGGGTCATTTGTTTTAGCTTTTGTTTTGAATTCTAACTCTAAAAATAGAATAAAAAACAAACAGTTCGATTCTAGAATCCGATTCTCACAATTCAGTTCACTCATATACGCTAGAATTCACAATCCACTTCATATGTGTTTTTGGAGAATTAGCTTCTTTACAGTCATAATCCAAAATCAACTTTTAAAAAATCCAAAATTAAAACAAAGACCAAAATTATGCCATACATGGTTCACTGGAATTGCCGACCCACACGTAGCCACCGGAAAAATTCCAACCGCCATGTAGACTGTAATGATAATAACCTGCAAAATTTCATGCGAGTAATTGACATCCGTGAGAGATGCTTCAGGGAGGTATCCCGCGAAAACCCTACGTAGATGCTGTTTACATACAGGTGTATAGGATTTGCTATGTTCGAGCGTATATACGAGATAGGTGTATTGAATCTTGTGATCAGTCTATTCAGAGACGGAACTTGATCGAAATCTGAAGGGGGGCCAATGAAGGTCAACGCGAATTTAGCTATTCAATTGCTATCTCATACTATGTTGACAAGGCACAATTTGTAGTTGTTCATGTTTGGATTACAAAATACATATCTCGCAAAGATATATAGGTGCGGCTATCTAAAGGGCTAAGGGCTTGTTTGGTTGAAAACCAACTTTACCATTACTAATCTTAGGTAAATGTAGCTTGTCATACTTTATGTGGCAACAAAATTTAGCATCACAAGTGTGATAAAATTTGGCAAAAAATTAAGTCTATAACGCGTAGGACACGAGGCTAAGAAAATGTGGCAAGCCACAGTTGTGGTAATGAACCAAACAATTGCCTAAAAATCTATAGCACGCCTAAGCTAGACGTGGCAATGTTAGCTTCCAACCAAACAGACTTTAAGTAGTATATGGATCCAAGACTACCATATTCTTAGAGTTATTCTATTTTTTTAATTGTTGGAGGAGCCACCTTAGCCTCAACTATCCTCCGCCCACGAGTCTGTTGTTCGTAGTTGTTTGAATGCCTAGTATATATGCTGCACATCATAACCTGATCACTGTTTTAGATTTCAAATACAAGTATATCTTTAATAATAGACATTAGAGTTGTATAACTAACACATACAATGTGTCCAATATCTATTTTTGCCATCATATATATCCTATTGCATATCTAATACAACATGATCCATTTGTTGATGATCGGGATTCAGAAATCCCTTATCAAAAGAGTGTTACAAGAATAAGATTGCAGTCAGATTTTGTGTTCTAGGATACATAGGCCACCCTATTTATGCCTACCTAAGGAGTGATAGTTAATTCTACTTCAGAAGCCTCTTGTCTTCACACATGAATCTTCAATAAGTCTTGAACCGTCTTGCTCTTTGGTCAATCGTCGTATTCTAAGTTACCAAATGCGGGAATAACCACTCTAATATTAATCATGTGGAAAATTGTCATGACTTCTGACCAGTTTACCTAGTCGAGGCTTATACGATTGTATGACTGGTCGTCATTAGCTTTCGACCAGTTTGCTACTAAAAGGGATAATGCCTCTTTTGAACCATGATTGTAGACATAATCCTCATGTTAAGTG
Source organism: Otatea glauca (assembly GCA_036346275.1). Lineage (NCBI taxonomy): Eukaryota > Viridiplantae > Streptophyta > Magnoliopsida > Poales > Poaceae > Otatea > Otatea glauca. The sequence continues at coordinate 36,398,168 of CM070715.1, read as the reverse complement.
GGCCCCAAATATGAGTCTACCTTTTAGAGAGACTTTGGCGGTAAAATATTGACCTAGTCAATAATCCTCCTCAGCTAGTCCCCAAGACTTCAAAAAAATAAAATATTTACTTAAGGTTTTCTTGCCTTGAATCACGTTTCAAGAAAATTTTCTCCTTAGTAACCATTTTGATTAATAACGAGAATGTGGGAGAAAAGAAAGATTATTTTTTCTTGGTAACCATACCCGAAGGTTGCGACAAGTGACTGAACATTTTGCGTTAAAAAGGGGATACAAAAGGACTCTGCCTATGGCTGAAGAGGTGCTCGAAGGTGCTTCAACCTCTGCAAAGTTAGTTCCTACAAAAGTAGAAGCTGAGTAGGCCTCCACTACTGTAGAAGAAGTGGTTAGGCAGACTCCGAGCCCTAGAGAAGAGGCAACACATGCCACAACGGTTGTGGTTGTCGAGTAGGCTCCACCAGTGGAGTTGTGTCTGCCATTGAAGGAGGATTGAAGTTGCTCCTGATCGGAATATTGGTAAAAATTCTACTTTTGAACCAACTAATCAAGTAAGTCTTATTTACCTTTCAATTCATTATGATCGAGGAATTGCTTTTTAAAATTTTATTTTAGCTCTTGAAATATGAAATACCCCTTCTCTAAGAATGACTTATACCTCTAAAGTTAGTGCCCTGGTGGTATGGAGACCATCGTTTGGGCCAAATGCTATGACTAGTTTTGTAGAGGCAAGAGTCAACCAATATGGTACACCAGATGAAGTTGAATATAGTAAATGGGAGAATAGACCAATTGATTTGAATAACAAGGTAACAACTTCTTCACCTAAGACTTTTTTTCATTTTAAATGGATAATAAATAATTCTAATCCTTATTATCATATTTATAGAATATAACCGAAATGCTTGGTATAGTCAAAGATTATATGACTAATCATAGAAAAACATATGTATCCAAGAATTATGAAATTGAAAGATTGAAGAAGTAAGTGTATAAAAAAAATTGTTCAACAATTTGAATCATTTTTGTCTTTCTAACTTGTCACAATTTCGGAGAACTCGACCAGGAAAAGAAAACATTTGGTCAGGTAATTCAATGATATAAAAACAGATTGGTCTATGTGGGTAATTAAGATTTCCAAAGACTACATATTCCAACTTGTTCAACTAGAAGAAAGTCTTAAAATAAAAGATGATAGTCTCAAGGAGGTCATCGTAGAACATGAACATCTTCGGAGCTAAATCAAAAGCCTTCTTCCGACCTACATATAAAAAGCAGCTTCAAGAACATAATACACTTCTTGGGAAGTATACGTCATAGACAAAAGGAAAAACTTCTATCCTAGCAACTTTGTCTATATTTTAATTGAGAATTATTTATAATTATGTGTTCCTTACAAAAAAATAACTTAGAGAGTCAAGATCTTACACTTGAAAAGAGATGTGGGAGAGAAAAAAAGATAGACAAGCTACGATGTAAACTCTACGAGGAAAATCAAAAGTTAGAAGATAAAAAATCTCTTATAGAAGCAATTAAGAAGAGCCAACGGTCCAATCTCTCTACTCTAAGTTTAATTATGAAATAGCTAAAAAAAGTTATTGTGGATATAAAGTGTGCAGAAATCGTACTTACAAAGAATGTTACATTTGTTGAGGAGCTAGTCGATGGCATCAAATCTCAGATAAAATATATTGTTGATGTAATACCCTAAATTTTGCTCTAATTTAAATTGTGGAGTATTTTTTATTTTTGAGAATTTCTGGGAATTTATTAAAAATTTAATTGGATTTATTTATATTTTCCCTAACATGAATATAATTAAATTTATGCAAAAGTTTATGCAAAGTTTTATTGGAAATATTTTATTTGAGTTCCAAATGGTGTAAAGTATTTTCTGGGATTTTTCTAGATTTTTCCGGGTATTTTTGCTATTTATTTTGGCTTTGTTTATTTACCTGATTTATTTTAATTCGAAAATGTTTTATAAAGCCAGTGAATAGTAATGGGCCGAGCCGTTCTTGTCTTGTACCCCCCAACCCCACCAAAACCCTAAGCGCCGCCGCAGCGTATAGCCGTCGGATCGTAATCGTCGGCGGTAGAGAGGTCGCGTCATTCGCCGTCGGTAGTTGGATCGTTGTCGCATGGATGGCCGGGATTGCGCCACGTCGCCCGCCGATCGTTTCCGTGCTTGCCGCCCGCGCATTATGGCTGGAGATTTCGCGTGCCATTACCGCCGGCGTGTTATCGCTTCCTCTTTATTACCCGGCGGGCTGTGTAGCGCACCTCCTTCCGTTTCATTTGCCCCATTTCTCTCCTCCCGAGACTCGCCAGTAGCGACCGTTAGAGCTCGCCGAAGTTCCGAGCTCTCCACCGTCCGTTGCGCGCCGTCGGTCACCTCTGCCGTGTCGAGGTCGCCGCCGAAGTCGCCGTGTCGAGACACATCGAACGCGCCGCTCATCTTCGCCGGAGGAACCCCGTAGCGCCATCGTCGAAGTCGTCTTCCTCCGCGCCGGTCGAAGCCGCCGCCGTCTCGCCATCGCCGCCGCTCGAGTTCTCTCGACCCTCCGATCTCCATCCGACCGTCGCGGTAACGCCACGTTTTTCCTCTCGATTAAATCCAGATCGTTTTATTCCATCCGTTAGATCTTAATCGCACGGCTGTAGTAATTCACGTAGATTATTCATTTAGGTTTTAATTAAATCTTTTCGCTGGACTCAATCGCAACCGTCCGTTTTGATTTGAACGGTAGAGATCGTGCCATCGCGCCACCTAATCGGAGCCGACGCGTATCGCCGGTGGCCGAAGCGTTGCTTTGACCAAGGCCAGGCGCATGGCGTCGGCGATGACGTCATGGGCATGGGGCCCGTCTGTCAGCCGTAGCAGGCTGGTGGACCAAGTCCACGATGGACCAGTGCCGAATCGTGGACTCAGTCCATAGACCAGAGCGACGTGGTAGCCTCTGGGCATACCACATGTCATGCTGACGTCATAAATATTTTTATATATAAAAATATTTCGGCCGAAATTCATTTCTGTGCTGACGTCATCAGGATGCGATGCTGACATCATAAATGCGATTTTTCAGTACAAAAATAATTTGGAAAAATCGGATTTTCTATTTTCTGAAATTTCAGATTTTATTAAAACTTCAAATGGCTATAACTTTTGCATTTTAACTCGGATTTGGGTGATTCAAATTTCTAAAAATTCATAAAATTGTGATCTATTTAATGATTAATTTTATTTGAATTTTTGAGGTCATTTAGTATACTGTATTAGTTATTTATTGTATATTTTGTTTGTACGCGTAGACGCAAATTTGTCGGAAGGTTTCGAGGAAGAGTTTGTCGCTCAAGACCAAGCTTCGGAACACGACCAGCAACTCTTTGAAGGCAAGTGATGCTTTGATCATTTTGATCCCAGCTTTTTAAAATGTAATTTATGCTTTGAAATTATGCATGCTTATTTATTTAAAATGAAGCTAATTTAAATTGGGATAACGTAGTTGATCAACCCATTCTGTTATGCCACCTTGAAATTATTAATTGTATGCCCTAAATCATTGTCACACTAAGTTTGTTTGTACTGGTTGGATAATAATATGATGCCAACACGGTAGGCTAGACCATGAGTAGATGCTTAGCCTTGCAACGAGTCATGAATGATCTTTCAGAAAAATGCTACAAAATTGACTAATGGAATATTGAATGTATTTTGAAAGTGGTGTGATGATGCCACATGATGATATGGAAGTATGGTGACTGTGTGGTTCCATCTTTGATGTTGAGTTATTCTTGGCATGTGTTGCACAACAATCAATGGGTGGGAAATGATTTAGACTGGGGCAAGTGGCAAGAGGTCGTGTGCACAGTGGGCTGTGTGGCATTGGGTTGATGAGTGTTGTGAGTTTGTGTGCCACAATGGGTGTGTGCCATTGTTGAGTGTTGGAAGTCTTGCCTTGGTGATTAAGGACTTCACCTTGCAAGCCTTTGATCCGAGTCACCGTACAACCACATGTCCGATATGGGATGCACCTAGTTGATTAGGGTTCGATATCTTTCCTCCGATACCTCGGGGTGACAATGCGGGGTGTATCACGTGCGGGGGCGTGCATGCTACGGCTTGGTGCCCATCCAGCGGTGATTGACTGTCCTATACTTGGCTCTGTGTGAGGGAAGTGATAGTGAGGGTAATACCGAGAGGTTCTTTGGTTAAGGTAGAGGTTCTGAAAAGCTTTGTTGCGGACAATCACCGTGTGGTGGCGGTCGATCTTGTGGGTAAAGTGTACAACCTCTGCAGTGTCAAAACTATTCGAATAGCCGTGCTCACGGTATTGAGCATTGCTCGGGATTACAACAAGGGTAGATCTTCATAAACAAAATGTGGAAAGGGTGGTGTGTGCGATTGAAAATGAACTCATAAGGTGTGTGTCGAGAATCTTCGAAGAAAAACCATTTGAAGAAATTAGTATTACTTATAACAGTTCCACTGCTTTAAACTAAATAAGATACTGGTTTAAAAATGCTGTTTGATGCAAGAAAACCATTTAAGCCAATCCTTTGGAATAAGCTTTGCATATAGTACTAGTGCTGCATTCTGTGCATTACTTGTTGAGTGCCTTGTGTACTCATCCCACCTTGCTTATCAACCCCAACATCAGTGGAGGAGTCTACACCAGCCTGGGAGGAGTACATTGAGGACCCGAGCAACTAGGGGGCAAGCCCAGTCGGATGCCTGTGGAGAGATGGAGGCTTCCACGATATTTATTTTTATTCCGCTGCTATTTCTTTTACTCTGAATAATGTAAGCCCTGCGTGGCTGATTTTATGTAAGGAGACTATAAGGTCGTACAACTCAGTTTATATAATTGTTTGCACTATTTATTCTTATATCGCTGTGAATATCTGTGATGTGCAACCCTGTAAGACTGTGTGTGCTAGCGTGATCCTGGACTAGCACGGAATACACAGAGGGTCCGGATTTGCAGATTCGGGTCCCGACAGTTGACCACATCCCGAAGATGGCCCAATCCATGAACACCTCTCTCCAATTTGTTATAGTTGCACCTTGTTCATCAAATTAAAGCATGTTTACAAGGATGCAATAGACTTGGTGAGATTAATTCATTATCTGAACTTGAACTCTATAGAAGAGATCAAGTAGAGCGAGGAAGTAGCTACTGTAGTAACGGAATACATGAAGAATGTAAAATTCAGTTTAAGTAAGCTCATGACTTGATCATTAATGTAATGATGCAAATATCTTTGTTATATGATTCCTTTATTTGCTCTTTTATTATGTATACTATGTTGAGTATGATTCTAACCCCCGATTGTGATTTGTTGACCAGTGCAACGGTTAACTTATCACAGGGATTGAAAGAGTGAAATAAGTAAGGCTGTACAACCAGTATAACCTTCACGATAATATTTAGCATTAACTAGCAACAGGCTTAAGATAAAGTCAATCTAATGAGTTTCTATGCAGTAACTACTAGTTTATAAGAAAATTCTCTATTAGAAGTTATCTTAAAGTACGACTAGTAACTTTGTACATGTTAGGAAACTGTGGTCGAAAGTTATGTAGACAAGCCTTTATCACAAAGGATAAGCAAGATGGAACTAACAACAACAGCTAAGCTTTTTGTCCCAAACATGTTAGGGTAGGCATAAGCAAGATGGAACCACAAAACTTAAATAAAAAGATTTAAATAAGAAAGAATGAATATAAATATAAACTTTATTAATGATAAAGAGTTTGTTACACATAGTACATACGAAGGTGTTCAATGTTCTGAGCGCCGTAAAGGATTCGCCCGTCATCCATAGCAAGTCGAACAGAACCAGGTCAAGTTATAGAATCTATAGGAAAAGGTCCTTCCTATTTGGAGGATTTTTTTTTCAAATTGGACCGATTCTGAATTCATCTAACCAAATCATCCACATTAAGTGTTTGTGACTGAACCCTTCTGTTGTAGTAACGATACAACCCTTGTAGATAGGCTGCCAACTTGATAAGTGCTTGATCACTTTTTTTTTCAAGAAGGTCGATGTCATCTTCACGCTACTCGTCTTGATTGAATTTATCATGGAGGTCGACCTATGTTGATCCTAAATGAATTTCATTGGGCAACACAACTTCCACTTTGTAGACCAATTGAAAAGGTGCTGCACCTGTAGCTCTACTAGTTGTAGTGCGTAGGGTCTAGAGTATAGAATAGAGTTCATCTACCTAATCCCTCGAGTATACTTTGAGTCTTTCAAAGACTCTTTTCTTTATTCCTTGCATGATTTGACTATTAGCACGTTCAACTACTTCATTGCTTTATGGATGAGCGACATAATCAAAAAAAATTTTTGTGCCTATTTCATCACATGTTGAAATAGACCACTAACAAATTGTGATCCATTATTAGTAATAAGTTGAGTTGGTACTTCAAAACGAGTCAATACATTTTTCATAAAAAACATTTTTGCTACTAATGTAGTAATTGTAATTACTTGCTCATCTTTGATCCATTTAAAAAATGTATCGATAGCCATAAATATAAATTTGTACCCATTAGTTACCCTAGGTAAAAGTCTAACTATATCAATTCCACTTGAAATGTCTATGACAATAGTACTGTTTGTAATTGATTGGCTGGTTGGTGTACCTAGTGAGCATAAAATTGACATTGCTCATAAATCTTGAAAGATGAATTGCGCCTTGGCACAGTGGGCCAATAATAATCTTGTCAGAATGCATTGCTCACCAGTGTTCTATATGAAGCATGTGCTCCACATAGGCGATCTCATGTATTTCATGACATAATTTTTCCCATTGTCTTGCAATATACAACGCAATAGAATACTATGTTCTCTTTTTTTGTACAGGTTGTTGTCAACCAATTTGTACATTCGCGTCTTTCAAATTAATTTGTCTTTTTTATGTGCATCCATAGGCACTTTCCCATACATTAGATATATCTTTAATGGTTGAACCCAATCTGCATCATGCTCGAGTTTGGCAACCTTTGAAGTAGTCGGTTGTACCTCAGTAGATGTAACTGCAAAGGGTTTAGACAAATATTCAAGGAAAACACTAACAAATGATCATGTGGAATCCAATTTTGACAATTGGTCCGCTAAAATATTATCTTTTTTACAGGATGTATATTGGACTTTGAAACTACTACAATATTTTTCAATTTCCTTACTTTATCCAAGTAGTCAGCCATTGTCTTATCAGAACATTGATATTCCTAACTAGCCTGGTTTATGACTAATTGCGAATCATCTTTCGCTAAAAGTCAACATACACGAAGGGATTTGGCTGCTTGGAGCCGGTGTCAGGCTCCGATTCTGAGAATCCGGACCCTCTGTGTATTCTGTGCAAGTTCAGGATCACGCTAGCACACAAAGTCTTACAGGGTTGCACATCACAGACATTCACAGCGATATAAGAATAAATAGTGCAAACATTTATATAAACTGAGTTGTCGACCTTATGGTCTCCTTACATAAATCAGCCACACAGGGCTTACATTATCAGAGTAAATGAAATAGCAGCGGAATAAAAATAAATGTCGTGGAAGCCTTCATCTTGCCATAGGCAACCGACTGGGCTTGCCCCCTAATTGTCCGGATCCTCAATGTACTCCTCCTCCCACGCTGGTGTAGACTCCTCCACTGATGTTGGGGTTGATAAGCAAGGAGGGGTGAGTACACAAGGCACTCAACAAGTAATGCACAGAATGCAGCGCTATTACTATATGCAAAGCTTATTCCAAAGGATTGGCTTAATTGGTTCTTTTGCATCAAACATCATTTTTAAACCAGTATCTTATTTATATTAAAGCAGTGGAACAGTTATAAATAATACTAATTTCTTCAAATGGTTTTCCTTCGAAGATTCTCGGCACACAGACTTAACAGTTCATTTTTAACACTGGCTCACAGCCACCCATTCCACATTTTTATTTTTGAAGATCTAACCCTTGACTGTAATCCCCGAGCAATGTCCAATACCGCGGACACGGCTATTCGAATAGATTTGACACTCTGCAGAGGTTGTACACTTTACCCACAAGATACAGCCATTCACCACACAGGTGATCGTCCATAACAAAGCCTTTCAGGAACCTCTACCTTAACCAAAGAACCTCTCTGGTATTGCCTTCATTATCACTTCCCTCACACAGAGCCGAGGTATAGGACAAGTCAATCACCGTTGGATGGGCACCAAGCCATAGCACAGGTACGCTCCCCCGTACAGATACACCCCAGTGTACTGTCACCTTGAGGTATCAGAGGAAAGATATAAGAACCCTAATCAACTAGGTCTGTCCCATACCAGACATGTGGTTGTACGGGTGACTCAGATCAAAGGCTTGCAAGGTGAAGTCCTTAACTGACCAAGGCAAGACTTCCCACACTCAATGTACACGCACCCAATGTGGCACATGACTCACATCACTCATCAACCCATTGCCACACAGCCCACAGCACACGACCTCTTGCCACTTGCCCTGTATAAATCATTTCCCACCCGTTGATTATTGTGCAACACATGCCGATAATAACTCAACATCGGTGCGAAACCACACAGTCTCTCAACCTCAATCTCATCATGTGGCATCATCACACCACTTTCAAAATACATTGATATTTCATTAATCAATATTGTAGTATTTCAAAAATCATTAATGATTCGTTGCAAGGCTAAGCATCTATTCACGGTCTAGCCTCCCGTGTTGGCATCATATTAACATCCAACAGATATGAATAACCTTAGGGTGGACAATGATTTAAAGGCATACAAATAGTAATTTCAAGGTGACATTAACAGTATGGGTTGATTAGCTAAATTACCCAAATTCATTTAAATATATTTTAATTAATTTAGCATGCATAGTTTTAAAGCAAAATATATGTTCAAAAGAAACTGGGATCAAAATGGTCAAAGCATCACTTGCCTTCAAAGAGTTGCTGGTCGTGTTCCGAAGCTTGGTCTTGAGCGACGAACTCTTCCTCGAAACCTTCCGGCAAATTTGCGTCTACGCATACAAACAATATATGCAATAAATAACTAATACAATAGACTAAATGACCTAAAAAATTCAAATAAAATTCACCATTAAAGATATCACAATTTTTTGAATTTTTAGAAATTTGAATCACCCAAATCCGAGTTAAAATGCAAAAGTTATAGCAGTTTGAAGTTTGAATTAAATCTGAAAATACAGAAATTAGAAAAGCCGATTTTTTTCCGAATTACTTTTATACTGAAAAATCGCATTTTTGACGTCAGCATTGCATCATGATGACATCAACACAGAAATGAATTTCGGCCAAAATATTATTCTGGAGAAATGACGTCAGCATGACGTCATCTAACACGTGGCATGCTCTGGGGCTGCCATGTCGCCTCAATCCATGGACTGGGTCCACGACCGGGATTTGGTTCACCGTGGACTGGCGGCACTGTGCCCGCGCACCAGCTGACGCAAGCCGTGGCGTCAGCGAAGATGCACAACCAATCTTGACGCGACACGCGGCAACATCCAGACCATTCGCTCAACCAACGGTCAGATGTCCTCCCGCATGGCTCGGCGACGCCTCGGAGATCGCGCGCCACGCGTCAGCCATCCATCTATTCTCATAGATCCAACGGTCGCATCCACGCGCACTGGCGACGCTTCGATCTCCGCGCAGACACGCGGCGGGATCGCAACGGTCCGTTTGGAATCAACGGCTGAGTTCTGGTCATTGCCTCAGTCAATGTGCGCACGCATCCGCACGTGATTCGGCGAGGTCTCGGCGCAATCTCAGCCACACGTTCAGGAATGAACGGTGCCGATTCAATTGGCAACGCAGCCAATGGCCGATGCGTATGCGCATCACGGCCAAGCATCTACGATCGAGCGGCTACGGCTAAACTTCTGCGACAACGCAGATCTCTACCGCGCGAATCCGATCCGACGGCACGTTATCCGGCGGTTTACTAAGCAACCGGCGACGCGGCGCTATCCTCGCATCCAAAGATGATCCAAGGGTCCATATTAAATCTAACTACAAAACCTAGATCTAATCCCTACCGCATATAACAAGATCTACATCACGAATCAATCTAGACGTAAACAGTGGTGGGGGCGACGTGGACTCACCACAGCGGTTGGATGAAGATCGGACAGCTGATGAAGCTTGCGAAGGTCGGCGACGGTGTAGCGGATAGAAGTGGCCGAAGCTGAGGAAGACGACGCAGTCGACGGCGCTTCGGTGGTTTTCCAACGTGAAGAAGTGGTTCACTCAATGCGGTTCGACTCGGTGAGTACTCCGGTGACTTCGGTGACGGCGGAGATAGACCAGTGACGGCGAAACTAAGCAAAAACGGCGGTGGGACAAAGCGGCTACTACGGCGAGCAAAAGCGTGCACTAGGGAGAGTCTCGGCATGCGTGGTAAAAGACGCGGCGTTGAGTCCTCCGCAGAACATGCTCACCAACGCGGCTTAAAGGGCCTCGACGTGTGCGAAACTGCCGGCTGTAATCACGGCCATCAAAGCCCACGTCCCTCTGGTGATCTCGCGGAGACAAAGCGATGTGGCGAAATCTCGAGCGTCCGCGCGCAGCGATCCAACGGGCGAGGCAGCGAAGCGACGTGGTGATTTCTCGACCGCACGATGTTGATCCAACGGCGAAAAACAGCGGCGGCTAGGGTTTTGGTGGGGCGGGCTGCGCGGGCCGGCGACACGGGCTGGGTCGGAGCACAGTGCTGGGCCGGACTGAAGGTTTCGGCCCAAACACTATTTCGCAGATTTTAATTCCTTTTCGAATAAAAATAATTCTAGAAAATTGTTTTGGCCAAAGAAAATAGTAAAAATATCAGAAAAATTCCAGAAAAATTCTGGAAAATACTTTGAGACATTTAGAACTCAAATAAAATATTTTCAATAAAACATTGCATCAAATTCTGCATGAACTTAATTGAGTTCAAGAAAGGTCAGAAATGAATAAATCCAATTTAAATTCTAATAAATTCTCAGAAATTCTCAAAAATAAAAAAAAACTCCAAAATTTAAATTAGAGCAAATTTTAGGGTGTTACAAACCTCCCCCCTTAACAGAATCACGTCCCCGAGATTCAGGGCTGTCTATAGGAATAGGTTAGGAAACTCCTTCTTTAGGTCTTCTTCGCGTTCCCATGTCGCTTCACTTTCTGAATAGTTACTCCACTGGACTCTGCAAAAGCACATTGACTTGTTCCTTGTCTCTCTGTCCATCATGTCCAGAATCTTCACCAGATGCTCTTTATAAGTTAGATCTTCTTGCAGCTCGATTGCTTCCAAAGGTGTTTGCTCTTCCGGTACTCGGAGACACTTCTTCAATTGCGACACATGGAATACATCATGCACTCCTACCAAGGATTGCGGAAACTCTAACTGATATGCAACTTCACCTCTGCAGCTCAAGATCTTTAATTGCGACACATGGAATACATCATGCACTCTTGCCAAGGATTGCGGTAACTCTAACTGATTTGCAAATCCGAAACCCTCTGTGTATACTACACTAGTCCAGGATCACACTAGTGCACACAGTGGAAACATAGATGAAATACCATTCCATACAACGAATTAACTAAGAAGAAGCAATTTATTATTGAATAAAGCAAACGACCTTATGGTCAATGTTTACACCATTACGCCTTAAGGGCTTAAGAAACAAATACTATTGCGGCGAAAAGATAACTTGAGCCATTCGACATGCCACGGGCAATCGTGCTGGGAACGCCTTCCTAATCCACGTAGTCTTCATAGAATTCCTCCTCATGATATTCATTATCTCCTTCAAAGAATCGATCAACAAGGGCATAAAGCCGTGAGTACAAAGGTACTCAACAAGTCGTAGGGAATTGATGCAATATATTCATGCGGCTTGACAAGGATGGCTATATGTTTCATTTGCGAAAGCAATAACAGAATTGAAATACAATAAATAGATTGAAAGCATATTTATGAAAAGATAAATAAATAACTGGTAGATCAATGGTAGACAACAAAACAACAGTGAACTCCCCGTTCACATCCCAACAATTCCACATTCCACATTTTATGAAACACTCTATACCCCGTGTGAAATTCCCGGGCTTTGTCCATGACCGCGGACGCGGCTATTCGAATAGTTTTACACTCTGCAGAGGTTGTACAACTTTACCCACAAGACATGTGGTAGTACGGTTAGGCCCAGTTCAATGGCGCACAAGATTAAGTCCTTAAGTTGTCTCAGGCAAGACATCCACATCCCGATGTGCTAGAAAGCACCCCCTTTACTGCACGATCACTTGCCCAAGGGAAAACAATTCGTTCAACCAAGACCAATGGCAAACCCCGCCATGGTACAACAAATTTTACAACAGTGGCTAACGGCCACGATTCAATATCTCATTAAGTCAAGATTAACATTATTCAATGTGGGACCTGAATCCCAACATATATCTAAGCATGTCTAAGCATAGCTACATAACCCAATGTTGGTATAATGATTATGTCCAACTAGTAATGTCCCAACCTAGGTTTAGCAATTGATACATGGCATACAATTAATCAAGGTGGCATAATGTAAACTAGGTATACATCTACTCCCATTAAATAAGCATTGATATACAAAATAGCATGCAATTGTATAAAAGTAAATTACTTTTGCAAACATAGGATCAACATGATCAAAGGATTATGACTTGCCTTGCTGATCTAATGTTGAGTCTTGGTCTTCAAAGTCTTCGTTCGCTCCTCTCGAATTAGCGTCTCACCTAAAAGAAGCAACGAAACCAAATAAATACAAAACAGAGACTCAAACAAGCTCAAAACTGAAAATAAATGGCTCTGGAAGATAGATCTTGATTTTAAAAAAATTTAGAAACTTGAATCGCCTCAATCGGAGTTCGTATGAGGGAGAACGAGCTTCGGAAAGTTAAATCGAGAAAAGGCTGAAAATCGAAATTCGGAATTTCGGATTTATTTTATACGGAAAAATCGATTTATTGCGCAACGACGTCATCGGGTTCACGGTGGACTCGGTCCACGGCTCGCGCCGGTTCACCGTGCACCGCGCCTGGCCGACGTTAAGCGGCCGACGACGCACGGCTCTACTAGCGCGACGCACGACGCAGCATCCACGCGTCGCGCGCATCCGCGAAGGCGACGGACGGCCGGAAGCGGGTCTGCGGCGGCGAAGGACGTGGCCGATCAGGCGCGTCGGCTGGCGATCTGACGGCCATGGTTCCTCGGCGGAGAACGACGGCGAGGCAGCGACGCGAGGCTCACCAGCAGCGGGGAAGACGACACGGCAAACGGCGCACGGCGACGGATCGGACCCGGGACAAGGCGGTCCGGGTAGAGGGCGACGCGGCGAACTCAGGCGAGCAGACGGCAACGGCGGAGAAGCACCGGCGGTGAAGAAAAAGGCGGCGGAAGGTCTCGACACGGCGGAAATCGACGGCGAGCTCGCGCGGAGCGATGGTGGCATCTCGGGCGGTGAGAGGTGGGGCAAAAAGGGCGGCGCGTGAAGGGGAATCTCGGGAGGCGCGCGGCGGCTTAAATAGCGGCCTCGATGGCCGTGTCCGACACGGACTCCAAGACATGCGGCGCGAGGACTCCGAGCGGCGGCGGCTAGGGTTTGCGGCGCGGCGACGTAGCCCATCGCGATCCGCCCACGCGACGCGCACGGACGGCCGTGGCGCGCGCGGCCGCCGGGCCGCGAGGAGGAGCTGGGCGGGCGCGCGAAATGAGCGCGGTCGGGTGGTCAGGCGGGCGGGCGTGAAAATCGACCCGACAGGGTTTTAGAAAATTAAAACATTTTCCGATTTAAGAAAAATCCAAAAATTCGAATAAATGCAAATAAATTGAAATAAATATCAAATAAATTCAGAAAAAGCCCCAAAAATACAGAAAAATTCCTTGGAGCACAATGAACCCAACTAAAACTGAAAATATTTAATTTGATGAATAGTTTAGTCAAATTAAATCCTTTCATTATTTAGAAATTCAAATTAAGCTAGAATTAATTCAAGTAAAATACAATTGGTCCAATTTTGAAATCAAACATTCCAAAACTCAAATTTTTGGGATGTTACAAACCTCCCCCCTTAAATGGAATCTCGACCCCGAGATTCAGGTTGGCTAGGGAATAGGTGGGGAAACTCGGACTTCAAATCTTCTTTGCGCTCCCAAGTTGCTTCCTCTTCTGAGTGATTACTCCATTGGACCTTGCAAAAACGGGTGATCTTGCTCCTCGTGATACGCTCTGCTATATCCAAAATTTTCACTGGTTGCTCCTTGTAGGTAAGATCCTCTTGCAAATCAATAGCTTCGATTGGCATCTGTTCCTCTGGCACACACAGGCATTTCTTCAACTGAGATACATGGAACACATCATGGATTCCGGCAAAAGACTGAGGCAATTCTAACTTGTAGGCAACCTCTCCTCTTCGTTCCAAGATTTTGAACGGTCCCACATATCTAGGGGCAAGCTTTCCTTTTACTTGAAATCTCTTAACTCCTTTGAGAGGGGTGACTCTGAGATAAACATAATCATTGGGCTCGAAACTCAAATCTCGACGACGATTATCTGCATAACTCTTTTGTCGGCTTTGAGCGATCTTCAAACGGTTTCGAATTAATTGGACTTGCTCTTTTGCTTCTTGCAGTATGGCAGGGCCAAACAATTGTCTTTCTCCCGACTCCTTCCAGTTGAGAGGGGTTCTGCACTTTCTTCCATATAAGGCTTCAAAAGGCGACATTTGCAGACTGGCTTGATAACTATTGTTGTACGAAAACTCGGCATAGGGAAAACATCTTAGGAAATCCGGTAATGAAATCCATACCAATTTCTTCCCACTTCCACTCTGGAATCTTCAATGGCTGCAGCAATCCTGCTGGTTTCTGATGCTCTGCCTTGACCTTTTGGCAGACATCACAAAGTGCAACATATTCTGCAATCTCACGCTTCATACTAGGCCACCAATACCTTTCCTTGAGGTCTTGGTACATCTTGGTACTTCCAGGATGAATGGAGTATAAAGTCTCATGCGCTTCTTTGAGAATCAACTCCTTAAGCTCTTTCTGATCTAGTACGCAAATACGCTTCTCATACCAAATAGTGCCTTGTTCATCTTCAGTGAACCCTGGGGCTTTTCCTTTCTTCATATTGCTCTTAATCTCCTTGACATCAACATCATCTACCTGTGCTTCTCGAATCTGATCTTCCAACGTAGGGCGTACTTCCAAAGTAGCTAAATACCCTTCCTGGATAACTTACAAACTAAGCTTCTGAAATTCCTTAAAAAGGGCTGGCTGGCTTTCCTTAATCATCAGAGTATTGCAGTAGCTCTTTCTACTCAAAGCATCCGCTACGACATTGGCTTTGCCTAGATGATAATGAATCCCAATGTCATAGTCCTTGATCAATTCCAACCATCTTCTTTGTCTCATATTGAGGTCAGCTTGGGAAAAGATATACTTCAGACTCTTGTGATCTGTATAAACATCACAACGATTACCAATGAGATAATTGTAACACCCTAATTTTTGCTCTAATTTAAATTTTGGAGTATTTTTGATTTTTTTTGAATTTTTGGGAATTTATTTAAGTTTATTTGGATTTATTTAAATAGGATTTTTCTTGAAAACAATTAAATAATGGAAAAGTTTTTGCAAAGTTTTATTGCAAATATTTTAATGGAATTCCAAACATCTCAAAGTAATTTTTGGAATTTTTCTGGAATTTTTTCTGCTATTTTAAAAGCTCCAAATGATTTAATTGAATTTCTAGAATTATTTTAAATGTGAAATGATTTAAAATCAGATGAATGATAATGGCCGAGCCCATTCTTGTGCGTGTCGCCGCCCAACCGCAGAAACCCTAGCGCCGCTTGACCCAAGTCGTCCGTCCGGATCGAGCGCTGTGAGCGCCACGTCGCTGCATCACGCGGAGCCTTCGGATCGTCGCTGCACGGACGCGTAGGATTGCGCCACGTCACTTCGTCCCCGCGAGATCGCCGGAGAGACGTGGGCTTTGATGGCCGTGATTTTCGCCGGTAGTTTCGCGCACGTCGAGGCAGCCCTTAAGTCCCCGTTGATGGCATCGTGCAGAGACCTTCACGCCGCGTCTTTTGACTCCTCGCACGCACGCCGAGACCCTCTCTAGCGCTGGCGAGCTCGCCGTAGTTGCGTCTTTGTGCCGCCGGTTTTTAATCGTTTACTTTGCCGCCGGTTTCTCTCGCCGTCGCCAAGGTCACCGGAGTAATCCTTCCGCCAAGCCGCGTCGAGCGAGCCACTTCATCACGCCGGAGAAGCCTCGTGGCGCCATGGGTGCGTCATCTTCCTCAACTCCGTGCACCTTTTCTTCTGCGCGCCGCCGCCTTCACCGAAGCCGTTCGCGTCCGTCCGATCTTCATCGCACGCTTACGGTTCGTTCACGTCACTTTTCTTTGTGTTCTTCTAGAGTAGATCATGCAGTTAGATCTGGATTGAGCGGTAGATATTAGATCTAGTCTCGTAACTTGGTTACATCTCGGTAGTTGGATCGTTAGTGTGCGCGTAGGATTGAGCCACGTCGCGCCATGTATAGTAAACACCCGGTAACTGAGAGCGTTGGATCGGATCCGAGCGGTTGAGTTCGGATCTGGTTTTGCCCTAGGATCCGCGCCGTTCAAATTTGAGCGTCGGCGGTGATAGCGCCGCACCTCCAACCAATCGCGTGCGGCGCGTGTTTCCTTTGACCGAGCGTGACCAATCTCGACCGTTGATTTCAAACAAGCCGCTGCGATTGCGCTGCGCGTCGCCGCGTATCCGGCGTCGCCGAGTCCGCGTCGTTGGCGTTGGATCCGAGGGGACCGTTCGATCGTGACACGTGGCGTCTGAAATCGGCGTCGCCGAGCCGCGCGAGCATAGGATCGGACCGTCGATTTTAGCGAGCGGTGCGTATTTTGCCACGTGGCTGCAGCTGTTACAGGAACCAAGTCCACGGTGGACGAGCCGAACCGTGGACCCGGTCCATAGACGAGCGGCGTGGCGACCTGCGGGCATGCCGCGTGTCGGTGACGTCGTGATGACGTCATAAATATTTTGTATATAAAATATTTCGACCGAAATTCATTTCTGTGCTGATGTCATCATGACGCGGTCTTGGACGTCATAAAAGCGAATTTCGAGTATAAAAATAATTCGAGAAAAATTGATTTTCTTAATTTACGTATTTTGATTTTATTCAAACTTCAAATGACTATAACTTTGGCATTTTAACTCGGATTTGGGTGATTCAAATTTCTAAAAATTCATAAAATCATGATCTATTTAATGGTGAATTTTATTTGAATTTTTGAGGTCATTTAGTCTTCTGTATTAGCTATTTATTGCATATTTTGTTTGTACGCGTAGATGCAAATTTGCCGGAAAGTTTCGAGGAAGAATTCGTCGCTCAAGACCAAGTTTCGGAACAAGACCAGCAACTCTTTGAAGGCAAGTGATGCTTTGATCATTTTGATCCCAGGTTTTTAAAATGTAGTTTATGCTTTGAAACTATGCATGCTTATTTATTTAAAATGAATTTAAATTGATTCGGGATAATGTAGTTAATCAACCCATTTTGTTATGCCACCTTGAATTATTAATTGTATGCCCTAAATCATTGTCACCCTAAGTTTGATTATATTAGTTGGATGTTAATATTGTGCCAACACGGAGGCTAGGCCGTGAGTAGATGCTTAGCCTTGCAACGAATCATGAGTGATCTTTCGGAAAAATGCTACAATCTTGATTAAAGACATTGATTGTATTTTGAAAAGTGGTGTGATGATGCCACATGATGAGATTGAGGTACAGCGACCTGTGTGGTTCCGTACCGATGTTGAGTTATTGCTGGCATGTGTTGCACAATATTCAACTGGGTGGGAAATGATTTTGACTGGGGCAAGTGGCAAGAGGCTATGTGCCTGGTGGGCCTGTGTGGCTTTGGGTTGATGAGTGATGTGAGTCTGTGTGCCACATTGGGCTGTGTGCCACTGTTGAGTGTTGTTAGTCTTGCCTTGGTCAGTTAAGGACTTCACCTTGCAAGCCTTTGATCTGAGTCACCCGTACAACCACATGTCTGATATGGGACAGACCTAGTTGATTAGGGTTCTGATATCTTTCCTCTGATACCTCGGGGTGATAGTACACAGGGGTGTATCTGTATGGGGGAGCGTACCTGTGCTACGGCTTGGTGCCCATCCAACGGTGATTGGCGGTCCTATACTTGACTCGTGTGAGGGAAGTGATAGTGAAGGCAATCTGGAGAGGTTCTTTGGTTAAGGTAGAAGTTCTGAAAAGCTTTGTTGCGGACAATCACACGTGGTGGCGGTGTATCTTGTGGGTAAAGTGTACAACCTCTGCAGAGTGTCAAACTATTCGAATAGCCGTGCTCACGGTATTGAGCATTGCTTGGGGATTACAGTCAAGGGGTAGATTTTCATAAACAAAATATGGGAAGGGTGGCTATGTGCCAAGTGTTAAAATGAATCTATTAAGGTTTGTGTGCGAGAATCTTGAAGAAAAACCATTTGAAGAAATTAGTATTACTTATAATTGTTCCAATGCTTTAATCTAATTAAGATATTGGTTTAAAATTGCTGTTTGATGCAAAAGAACCATTTAAGCCAACCCTTTGGAATAAGCTTTGCATGTAGTAATAGCACGCATTACATGCATTACTTGTTGAGTGCCTTGTGTACTCACCCCACCTTGCTTATCAACCCCAACATCGGTGGAGGAGACTACACCAGTTTGGGAGGAGGAGTACATCGAGGATCTGAACAACTAGGGGCAAGCCCGATCGGTTGCTGTGGCAAGATGAAGGCTTCCACGACCTTTACTTATGTTCCGCTGCTATTTCTTTACTTTGAATAATGTAAGCCCTGTGTGGCTGACTTATCTGTAAGGAGACCATAAGGTCGTACAACTCGATTTATATACATGTTTGCACTATTTATTCTTATATCTTTGTGAATGTCTGTAATGTGCAACCCTGTATGACTGTGTGTGCTAGCGTGATCCTGGACTGGCACATAATACACAGAGGGTCCGGATTTGCAGATTCGGGTCCCGACAATAATGACGCCAAATCTTCAAAGCATGCACTACGACTGCTAATTCCAAATCATGAGTAGGATAATTAACTTCATGTGGCCTTAGTTGTCGCGAAGCATACGCTACAACCTTCTTATCTTGCATTAGCACACAACCGAGTCCTTGTCGGGATGCATCACAGAATATCTCAAAATCCCTCCTATTATCTGGCAGGATAAGCACTGGGGCAGTTGTCAAACACTTCTTTAATTCTTGAAAACTTTGCTCACACTCTGGTGTCCAAACGAATTTCCGCTCCTTCTTTAAGAGTTGAGTGAGCGGTCTAGCTTTTCTAGAAAACCCTTCTATGAAACGGCGATAATATCCCGCCATTCCAAGAAAACTTCGGATTTGGGGTACCGTCTTGGGTGACTCCCAACTTAGCACATCTCGTACCTTACCAGGGTCAACAGCGACTCCTTCTGCTGATATGACATGTCCTAGAAAAGCAACTTCTTTCATCCAGAACTCACATTTACTGGACTTTGCGTAGAGCAGATTCTCTCTTCGCTTCGTTAAAACTTGGCGCAAGTGATCCTCATGTTCTTCCTCATTTTTGGAGTAGATCAGAATGTCATCAATGAAAACAACAACAAACTTATCCAGATATTCCATGAATACCTTATTCATCATGGTCATGAAGTAGGCAGGGGCATTGGTCAATCCAAAAGACATCACGGTATACTCATACTGTCCATACCGAGTAACAAAAGCTGTTTTGGGTATATCTTCTTCGCGAATCTTCAACTGGTGGTAACCTGATCTTAAGTCAATCTTCGAGAACACTCCAGCTCCTTGAAGTTGGTCAAACAAATCATCGATTCTTGGCAGAGGGTACTTATTCTTGATGGTGACCTCATTGAGTGAGCGATAATCTACACACATTCTCTGAGTTCCATCTTTCTTTTCAACTAAAAGAACTGACACTCCCCATGGCGAAGAACTTGGTCGAACAAAACCTTGATCCTGCATCTCTTTAATCTGTCTCTTTACCTCAGCTAACTCATTAGCAGGCATCCTATAAGGTCTCTTGGAAATGGGTGGTGTTCCAGGAACTAGTTCTATCAAGAACTCTATATCTCGGTCGGTGGCATTCCAGGCAACTCATCCGAAACACATCGGAAATTCATTGGCGGTCGCACATCTTCAAACTTATTCCTTTGGCACTACAAACTTTCATTCCTTCGGACTGATCTGAATCGGCTTGAACTTTTAACTTGGCTCCATCTGGACTGGTTAAGGTGATCTCTCTATTCCCACAATCCAAAACTGCTTGGTTCTTGGAGAGCCAATCCATTCCTAGGATCACATCTAGGGATTTGGTGTCTAGGACAATCAGGTTGGCTAGAAATTCTACCCCTCCAATTAATATCTTAACCTCGGGGCAGCCTTGGTTCGTACTCAAATGAGAACCAGGTGATTGCACTAATAAAATAGTCTTAAGAGGCATTGTCTTTAATTGATGATTTGCAGCAAAACTCAGAAACAAGCGAATCGTAGCTCGAGAATCAAACAAAATCATGGCGATCTTTGAGTTGACTAGGAGCTTACCTAGTATGACGTCTGGTGCAGACTAGGCGTCCTCGGTGGTGACGTGATTCACAAGGCCTCTTCCGGTAAAGGCGAGTCTGGTGGCTTGGTTAGAGTGCAGGGCGCTCACGTCCCGATCTGGTGCGGGGTCTTGGCTGGCGTAGATCCCAAGTTGAAACGGACCGACGTTACAGCTTGCTTTCTGGGGCAATTATTGGCATAGTGACCGAGTTCATGACAGTTGAAACATGTGACTCCTGCAGCTGGATTACTGTTCCTCTGAGGTGGATTGCTATTGGTGTTGAGGTTGCGATTGCCTGAGGGAGCTGGGCGAGTCTTTGGTGCAGTGTTCAAATGCATTCGGAGGAGTGAAACGAGCAGGCTGTTGAGCATTGGTTCTAACTCTCTGCTGGTGACTCTGATGGGCTCCATGCTGCATCATTTTTCTCTTACGGGATTCTTCCAATTCACGACGAGATTCCTCAATAAGCATAGCTTTATCTAAAAGGTGCTGAAAATCTGCATAGTCATTGCCAACCACTTGCACCTTTAGTCCTGGATTGAGTCCACGCTTGAACTTCTTTTGGCGAGCATCATTTGTAGCTACATCCTCTGGAGCGTAGCGAGCAAGCTGAGTGAACTTATTAAGGTATTCACTCACTGACATCCCTTCTTGCTTAAGCTCTCGGAACTCATTTTTCTTCATCTCCACTTTTCCATCTGGGATATGGGAGTGGCGAAAAGCATTGGAAAACTCTGCCCAAGTGATAGTCTAAGGGTCATCATGGACGGCACTGTAGTTCTCCCACCATTCAGCGGCGGTGCCCTCCAGCTGATGAGCGGCATAGAGAACCTTCTCACGATCTGTGCACTGAGCAATTGCAAGCTTCTTCTCAATGGAGCGAATCCAATCGTCGGCATCCAATGGTTCTGAAGAGTTGGAGAAAGTTGGCGGACGAGTCCTCATAAATTCTGCTAGCTTGGACTGGGGACGAGCTTGAGGAGGTGCAGCAGCAGCTTGGTTCTGCTGGTTCAACAAATTTGCTAGAACAGCTGCGATGCAGTTCTGTGATTCATCATGTTGTTCATGTTCTGCATCATTGTATTCATTAGCTGAGTCTGAGCTGCCAGAAAATGTCCCATGTTCTGGTCTGTCACTGCTGGAGGTGGCGGTGGTGCATTGGGATTGGGGTTGGCGCTAGCACTGGCATCCGCTGGAGAATCTGCGGCCGGCTCGAGCGAGTGTCAACCATCGAGATGCAGACACAAGGGTTGATAGGTAAGAGGAAGCGATGAGACAGTGGTAAGAGCATCTAGGGAGAAGGTAATACACAAGAACAAAAGGACACAAATTAAAAGGCTACAAATTAAAGAGGCAAATAAAGCTTTTCCAATTAAAGGTATGGTTGCCACACGTGCTTGGGGCAAGGGTACAACATACCGAGCACACAAGCAATGAAAATCCTAGTATATGCGGACTAAGCGTAATCGAATCGAAAAGGGAAAACATGCTCAAACACCACGAGCACAAAACCCTATCTTATATGGTAGTCTTCTCGGATAAGTCTTTGATGGCTTGATTCATTGTCTCCCTTGATTTGATTCCTTGCAAAAGGCTCGAGGTTTTGAGAAGTTTCATAAGATAAGTTCAATTTAAATTTCAAATCAATGTCTCAGCAAAGAAGAGAAATAAGAACCTCAGAATAAGACGAGAGGAGACGAAAACTATTAAGTACCAATTTTGTTGGTTTGATTTAGAGAATAATTTTGAAGACCATGCTAATTAGGATAGCGACCTACAGTCGATATGGCTCTGAAACCATCTCTGTCGGGACCCGAATTTACAAATCCGAAACCCTCTGTGTATACTACACTAGTCCAGGATCACACTAGTGCACACAGTGGAAACATAGATGAAATACCATTCCATACAACGAATTAACTAAGAAGAAGCAATTTATTATTGAATAAAGCAAACGACCTTATGGTCAATGTTTACACCATTACGCCTTAAGGGCTTAAGAAACAAATACTATTGCAGCGGAAAAGATAACTTGAGCCATTCGACATGCCACGGGCAATCGTGCGGGAACGCCTTCCTAATCCACGTAGTCTTCATAGAATTCCTCGTCATGATATTCATTATCTCCTTGACAATCGATCAACAAGGGCATAAAGCCGTGAGTACAAAGGTACTCAACAAGCCGTAGGGAATTGATGCAATATATTCATGCGGCTTGACAAGGATAACTATATGTTTCATTTGCGAAAGCGATAACAATTGAAATACAATAAATAGATTGAAAGCATATTTATGAAAAGATAAATAAATAACTGGTAGATCAATGGTAGACAACAAAACAACGATGAACTCCCGTTCACATCCCAACAATTCCACATTCCACATTTTATGAAACACTCTATACCCGTGTGAAATTCCGGGCTTTGTCCATGATCATGACGCGCTATTCGAATAGTTTTACACTCTGCGGAGGTTGTACAACTTTACCCACAAGACATGTGGTAGTGCAGTTAGGCCAGTTCAATGGCGCACAAGATTAAGTCCTTAAGTTGTCTCAGGCAAGACATCCACATCCCGATGTGCTAGAAAGCACCCCCTTTACTGCACGATCACTTGCCCAAGGGAAAACAATTCGTTCAACCAAGACCAATGGCAAACCCCGCCATGGTACAACAAATTTTACAACAGTGGCTAACGGCCACGATTCAATATCTTATTAAGTCAAGATCAACATTATTCAATGTGGGACCTGAATCCCAACATATATCTAAGCATGTCTAAGCATAGCTACATAACCCAATGTTGGTATAATGATTATGTCCAACTAGTAATGTCCCAACCTAGGTTTAGCAATTGATACATGGCATACAATTAATCAAGGTGGCATAATGTCAACTAGGTATACATCTACTCCCATTAAATAAGCATTGATATACAAAATAGCATGCAATTGTATAAAAGTAAATTACTTTTGCAAACATAGGATCAACATGATCAAAGGATTATGACTTGCCTTGCTGATCTAATGTTGAGTCTTGGTCTTCAAAGTCTTCGTTCGCTCCCTCTGAATTAGCGTCTACCGGAAAAGAAGCAATGAAACCAAATAAATACAAAACAGAGACTCAAACAAGCTCAAAACTGAAAATAAATGGCTCTGGAAGATAGATCTTGATTTTAGAAAAATTTAGAAACTTGAATCGCCTCAATCGGAGTTCGTATGAGGGAGAACGAGCTTCTGGAAAGTTAAATCAGAGAAAAAGGCTGAAAATCAGAAATTCGGAATTTCTGGATTTATTTTTATACGGGAAAAATCGATTTATTGCGCAACGCTGACGTCATCGGGTTCACGGTGGACTCGGTCCACGGCACTGCGCCGGTTCACCGTGCACCCGGCGCCTGGTACGCGTCGTACGACGTTAGCCGCTCGGCCGACGCGACGGTAGACGCAGCATCCACGCGTCGCGCATCTGGCGAGAGGGCTGATCGGACGGCCGGAAGCGGGGCTGCGGCGGCGAAGGACGTGGCCCGATCAGGCGCGTCGGCTGGCGATCTGATGGCCATGGTTCCTCGGCGGAGAACGACGGCGAGGCAGCGACGCGAGGCTCACCGGCAGCGGGGAAGACGACAAGGCAAACAGCGCACGGCGACGGATCGGACCCGGGACAAGGCGGCCGGGTAGAGGGCGACGCGGCGAACTCGGGCGAGCAGACGGCAACGGCGGAGAAGCACCGACGGTGAAGAAAAAGGCGGCGGAAGGTCTCGGCACGGCGGAAATCGACGGCGAGCTCGCGCGGAGCGATGGCGGCGTCTCGCCCGGTGAGAGGTGGGGCAAAAAGGGCGGCGCGTGAAGGGGAATCTCGGGAGGCGCGCGGCGGCTTAAATAGCGGCCTCGACGGCCGTGTCCGACACGGACTCCAAGACGTGCGGCGCGAGAACTCTGAGCGGCGGCGGCGACGTTGCCGCCGATCGCATCCGCCCATTTGTGGCGCATCGGACGGTACATGCGCGGCAGGTTGGCGGGCCGCGAGGAGGAGCTGGGGGAGACGCGGCCTTGCGCAATGCCGGCGAAAATCGGCCCGATAGGGTTTTAGAAAATTAAAACATTTTCCGATTTAAGAAAAATCTAGAAATTCGAATAAATGCAAATAAATTCAAATAAATATCAAATAAATTCAGAAAAAGCCCCCAAAATACAAAAAAATTCCTTGGAGCACAATGAACCCAACTAAAACTGAAAATATTTAATTTGATGAATAGTTTAGTCAAATTGAATCCTTTCATTATTTAGAAATTCAAATTAAGCTAGAATTAATTCAAGTAAAATACAATTGGTTCAATTTTGAAATCAAACATTCCAAAACTCAAATTTTTGGGATGTTACAGACTTGGTTCTAACAGCATATTTACGCTGTGGCTCTTTCGGCTCAAGGCATCGGCCACAACATTGGTTTTACCCGGGTGGTAATGAATTCCAACATTGTAATCCTTGATTAGTTCTAGCCATCTTCTTTGCCTCATATTTAGGTCAGCTTGCGTGAAGATATACTTAAGACTTTTATGATCAGTATACACTTGACATCTGTTTCCAAGGAGATAGTGACGCCATATTTTTAGGGCATGCACTACGATAGCTAAGTCCAAATCATGAGTCGGATAGTTCTCCTCATGCGGCCTCAATTGCCTTGATGCATATGCAATTACCTTCCTGTTTTGCATTAACACGCATCCCAATCCCTAACGCGATGCATCACAATAGATGTCGAAGCTTTGATGAACGTCAGGTAAAACTAATACAGGTGCTGATGTTAATCGTTTCTTCAACTCCTGAAAACTCTTCTCACACTCAGGTGTCCATAAGAATTTCTTTTCCTTTTTCAACAATTGTGTAAGGGGTCTCGCAATCGTGGAGAATCCTTCGATGAAACGACGGTAATATCCCGCCATTCCAAGGAAACTACGGATTTGGGTTACCGTCTTTAGTGGTTCCCAATGTAATACTGCCTCCACTTTCTTTGGATCTACCGCAATTCCTTCCGCAGTCATTATATGTCCAAGAAATTCCACCTTATTCTTCTAGAAATCACACTTGCTAAATTTAGCATACAATTGTTGTTCCTCTACTTCTCAAGGACTAGCTCAGAATGTTCTAAGGCTCTTCCTTTGTCTTGGAGTAGACAAGGATGTCATCTATAAACACAACGACAAACTTATCCAAGTATTCCATGAAAACCTTATTCATTAAGTTCATGAAATATGCTGGTGCATTTGTCAAACCAAAAGACATCACTGTAAACTCGTAATGTCCATATCTTGACGAAAATGCAGTTTTTGGAATATCCTCTGATCGGATCTTCAGTTTATGGTATCCCGATCGGAGATCAATCTTGGAGAAGACTCCTGCTCCTCTCAACTGATCAAATAGATCATCGATCCTGGGTAGCGGATACTTATTCTTTATCGTCACATCATTGAGTGCACGATAGTCTATACACATCCTAAAACTCCCGTCCTTCTTCTTGACGAACAAGACAGGTGCTCTCCATGGCGATGAACTAGGTCTTATAAATCCTTTTTCCAGCAGCTCTTCAATTTGCTTCTTCATTTCCACTAATTCCTCCGTGGACATCCTGTAAGGTCTCTTAGCTATTGGAGCTTTCCCTGGAACAAGCTCTATCACGAACTCGATATCTCTTTCCGGCGGCATTCCAGGTAGATCCTCCGGGAAAACATCCTAATATTCATTGACTATGGAAACTTTCTCCAAGCTGACAGTCTTCATGCTGTTGACCATTAATTGTCCATCTCATACTGCTTTTGCTTCAAACTCAACCCTTCTCCCTTCTGGGCTCTCGATTGATATAACTCTTTTTCCGCAGTCCAGCACTGCCTTGTGTTTGGTTAACCAATCCATTCCCAGGATGACATCCAGGGTTTGGGTATTCAATATAATTAAGTTCGCTAGGAACTCTATTCCATTAATTATTAGTCTCACCCCAGAACATCCTACACTGGATCGGAGTTCTGATCCAGGGGATTGGATTACAAGCACACACTTAAGTTCCACAATATCCAAATTGTTGCGAACAGCAAAATCTTGAGAAACAAATGAATGTGATGCTCCGGAGTCGAATAAAACAGTAGTTGGTACTGAGTTTACTAGGAACTTACCCACTACAACGTCTGTGGCGTTCTAGACTTCATCCGCTGTAATGTGGTTGACTCGGCCTCGTGCAGTTCCTTGAGATGGAGTTGCTGATGTCGATGCTCCGCGGTTCACAGTTGGTGCCAGAGTCCTTGTAGGCGTATTCCCCAGGTTAAATCGGACCAGGGTGACACCTCCCTTCATCGGGCAATTGTTGGCGAAGTGCCTCAATTCGTTGAAGTGATAACAATGTCTTCCCGCTGCTTGTGAGGTTCCTCGATCGTACCACGATTCTGGCGAGTCAGGCATTCTCGCCCATCGACGATTTGCCGGCAGTGGTGCCCTGTCATTGCCTCTGGGTTGGAACCGGATGAACTGTTGGGGTGCCGTCCTCTGCCTCTGCTGGCCCGAACGTCCTCCTTGTTGCGCCATTCTGCGCTTCTGGTTGTCCTCCAACTCTCGGCGCTTGTCCTCCAGAATAAGTGCCTTGTTAACCAGCTCTTAGAAGTTGGGAAATGTGTGGGTGATCAGTCCCACTTGTAGCCCTGCATTCAATCCCTTCATGAAGCGGGTTGTCTGGCCTTGTCCGTGGCTACATCCTCTGGTGCGTAGCGTGCTAGCTGGGTAAACTTATTCAAGTAGTCGCCACCGACCGCCACCACCACTTGAGATTCAGAATTCCTCCTTCTTGAGATCCATGATACCCTCCGGTACATGGTATCGGCGAAAAGCTGAGGTGAATTCCTCCCACGTAATACTCTGTGGGTCTTCATGAGCTGCGCAGAAGTTTTCCCACCACTCTGTGGCAGTTCCCTCTAGCTGGTGAGAGGCATAGAGTACCCTCTCATGTCCCATACACAAGGTTATGTGTAGCTTCCTCTCGATTGTCCTCAGCCAATCGTCCGCCTCCAACGGATTGGCGTTGCCTGAGAAGGTGGGTGGACGAGTTCGCATAAACTCCGACAACCTTGAATAGGGGTGTGGTCCATGGTTACCCCCAGGGTTGAACATTCGCAACAGCTTGATTGGAGATCTGCTGCATGGTCTGCACCATTGTGTTCATGAGTTGAGTTTGGGCAGCCAGAAAAGCTCCCAAATTCTGCAGATCAACCTGAGGTGGTTGAGGAATTGGCTCCTCATTCTGGTTGTCAGCCTGATTAGCTCCACTTCCACTGGCTCCAGCGTTTCCGCGAGTCCTCACCATCTGTTGCAAACTTCCAAGGTTAAGAAAAGAAGAAAGCATAGACAAGTAAAAGAACTTATGCGGGGGAAACAGGTGTAACTTAAATTATTTAACAATTTTATTAATATAAAATAGTATGGTTGCTCATAAGTGCCTAAGGGCAATGCAACACATACCAAACACTCCCAAACAGAAACAAGCAGACAACATTAAAAGTAACAACGACTCACACCTACTGGTGGCTCTGAAAAAGACGTGACTCAACACTCGAGTCCCGACACCTCACTAACTAGACTCAAAAGACTGACTCAACATTTGAGTCAACTCTAAAAGAAAATAAACTCTCAAACACTGAACCATCCGGGGTGCGGTCCTCCCGAAGGGTACTGCGGCGGGTGCGGCGGCATAGGGGCAAACTGGTCTTGATGCCCTACAGCGGTCGGTACGATCGACCCCACCGACTCTGCTGGTCCCAGGGCTGCCTGCTCCTGTGTCGGTGGCTCCTGCACTAGTGCCTCCTGCTCTGGCTCCTCTAGATCTGGATCGTGCAGCTCCAGGACTGGCTCAGGCTCAGGTCCATACCGGGCCATCTCCAGCTCCTGGATCCTCTGCATGGAGTGAGCTAAGCCCTCCCGCAGTTGAGTCCTCGCCTCCGTGACCTCGTCACGGGTCCTCTGCAGCTCCCGAACTGTCTCATCCATGGCGTCCTCCTGGGCGATGACATACCTCGCCAGATGAGTGATCGTGGCGTCCTCCTCCATGAGCTCCACCCTGTCATAGCGATTATCTCGGCACGGGTGTTGACGAAAAACAGTGCCCTCCAACTCGGCGGAGTAAGTGCGGGCAATTTGCCGCATCGCAAGACGCGCCGTCTCTTGGATCCTGGCCTCAAAAGAAGTCCTCCTGGTGGTGATGCAGATATGATGGCTCGCCCTTGTCCTCTCCCGGGCGTAGACAATGATCTTGACATCCCAGACGATATCAAGTCCTGCCCGCACCACAGTGGTCCCCTGATAAAGCGGCCTGTCGAAACCTCCGAGCAACTGTGTCATATGCCATAACTCAGTGGTGAATCCTCCAGTGCGCTCTCCATAGGTGTGGATCACTCTCATCTGCCAAAACAAACCTCGTTTAAATTAAACAGATAATAATAATAATAAGATTTCAGCATAGATATGAAGCAAGAGAGAAAGGATAAGTCGAGATTTCATTGATATTCTTGCCCAAGTTGTTAAATTATTAGAAAATAGTTTTATCCACCAGACATAGCTAATCTAGTTTAGGGTCAAGACCTACAGTCAACCTGCTCTGATACCACCTCTGTCGGGCTCCGATTCTGAGAATCCGGACCCTCTGTGTATTCTGTGCTAGTCCAGGATCACGCTAGCATACACAGTCTTACAGGGTTGCACATCACAGACATTCACAGCGATATAAGAATAAATAGTGCAAACATTTATATAAACTGAGTTGTACGACCTTATGGCCTCCTTACATAAATCAGCCACGCAGGGCTTACATTATCAGAGTAAATGAAATAGCAGCGGAATAAAAATAAATGTCGTGGAAGCCTTCATCTTGCCACAGGCAACCGACTGGGCTTGCCCCCTAATTGTTCGGATCCTCAATGTACTCCTCCTCCCACGCTGGTGTAGACTTCTCCACTGATGTTGGGGTTGATAAGCAAGGAGGGGTGAGTACACAAGGCACTCAACAAGTAATGCACAGAATGCAGCGCTATTACTATATGCAAAGCTTATTCCAAAGGATTGGCTTAATTGGTTCTTTTGCATCAAACATCATTTTTAAACCAGTATCTTATTTATATTAAAGTAGTGGAACAGTTATAAATAATACTAATTTCTTCAAATGGTTTTCCTTCGAAGATTCTCGGCACACAGACTTAACAGTTCATTTTTAACACTGGCTCACAGCCACCCATTCCACATTTACCGCGGACACGGCTATTCGAATAGATTTGACACTTTGCAGAGGTTGTACACTTTACCCACAAGATACAGCCATTCACCACACAGGTGATCATCCGTAACAAATCCTTTCAGGAACCTCTACCTTAACCAAAGAAACTATCCGGTATTGCCTTCACTATCACTTCCCTCACACAAAGCCGAGGTATAGGACAGGTCAATCACCGTTAGATGGGCACCAAGCCGTAGCACAGGTACTCTCCCCCGTACAGATACACCCCTGTGTACTGTCACCCTGAGGTATCAGAGGAAAGATATAAGAACCTTAATCAACTAGGTCCGTCCCATACCAGACATGTGGTTGTACGGGTGACTCAGATCAAAGGCTTGTAAGGTGAAGTCCTTAACTGACCAAGGCAAGACTTTCCACACTCAACAGTGGCACACAGCCCAATGTGGCACACAGCCTCACATCACTCATCAACCCATTGCCACACAGCCTCTTGCCACTTGCCCCAGTCTAAATCATTTCCCACCCCGTTGATTATTATGCAACACATGCCAGCAATAACTCAACATCGGTGCATAACCACACAAGTCTCTGAACCTCAATCTCATCATGTGGCATCATCACACCACTTTCAAAATACATTCAGTATTTCATTAATCAATATTGAAGTATTTCCGAAAGATCATTAATGATTCGTTGCAAGGCTAAGCATCTATTCACGGTCTAGTCTCCCGTGTTGGTATCATATTAACATCCAACATATATGAATAACCTTAGGGTGGACAATAATTTAAAGGCATACAAATAGTAATTTCAAGGTGACATTAACAGTATGGGTTGATTAGCTAAATTACCCAAATTCATTTAAATATATTTTAATTAATTTAGCATGCATAGTTTTAAAGCAAAATATATGTTCAAAAGAAACTGGGATCAAAATGGTCAAAGCATCACTTGCCTTCAAAGAGTTGCTGGTCGTGTTCCGAAGCTTGGTCTTGAGCGACGAACTCTTCGTCGAAACCTTCCGGCAAATTTGCTTCTACGCGTACAAACAATATATGCAATAAATAACTAATACAGTAGAATAAATGACCTAAAAAATTCAAATAAAATTCACCATTAAAGAGATCACAATTTTATGAATTTTTAGAAATTTGAATCACCCAAATCCGAGTTCAAATGCAAAAGTTATAGCCGTTTGAAGTTTGAATAAAATCTGAAAATACATAAATTAGAAAATCCGATTTTTTTCCGAATTACTTTTATACTGAAAAATCGTATTTATGATGTCAGCATTGCGTCATGATGACGTTAGCACAAAAATGAATTTTGGCCAAAATATTTTTCTGGAGAAATGACGTCAGCATGACGTCATCTAACACGTGGCATGCTCTGGGGCTGCCACGTCGCCTCGGTCCATGGACTGGGTCCACGACCGGGCTTTGGTTCACCGTAGACTGGCGGCACTGTGCCCGTGCACCAGTTGACGCAAGCTGTGGTGTCAGCGATGATGGACAACCAATCCCGACGCGACACGCGACAACATCCAGACCGTTAACTCAACCAACGGTCAGATCTCACTCCCGCACGGCTCGGCGACGCCTCGGAGATCGCGCGCCACGCGTCAGCCATCCATCTGTTCTCACAAATCCAACAGTCGCATCCACGCGCACTGGCGACGCTTCGATCTCCGCGCAGACATGCGGCGGAATCGCAACGGTCTGTTTGGAATCAACGGCTGAGATCTGGTCATTGCCTCAGCCAATGTGCGCACGCGTTCGCACGCGATTCGGCGAGGGCTCGGCGCAATCTTAGCTGCACGTTCAAGAATGAATGGTGCCGATTCAATCGGCAACGCAGCCAACGGCTGAAGCGTGTACGCATCACAGCCGCGCATCTACGATCGAACGGCTACGGCTAAACTACACGACAACGCTTAGATCTCTACCCACAGATCCGATCTCACGGTGCACGTTATCCTAGCGGTTTACTAAGCAACCGAGCGACGCGGCGCTATCCTACGCGTCCAAAGATGATCCAAGGGTCCATATTAAATCTAACCACAAAACCCTAGATCTAATCCCTACCGCACATAACAAGATCTCCGGTCACGAATCAATCTAGACATAAACAGTGGTGGAGGCGACGTGGACTCACCACAGCGGTTGGATGAAGATCGAACAGCTGATGAAGCTTGCGAAGGTTGGCGACGGCGTAGTGGATAGAAGTGGCCGGAGCTGAGGAAGACGACGCGGTCGACGGCGCTCCGGTGGTTTTCCGACGTGAAGAAGTGGTTCACTCAATGCGGTTCGACTCGGTGAGTACTCCAGTGACTTCGGCGACGGCGGAGATGGACCGGTGATGGCGAAACTAAGCAAAAACGGCGGCAGGACAAAGCGGCTACTACGGCGAGCAAAAGCGTGCGCTAGGGAGAGCCTCGGCGTGCGTGCGAGGAGGCAAAAGACGCGGCGTTGAGTCCTCTGCAGAACGCGCTCACCAACGCGGCTTAAAGGGCCTCGACGTTCGCGAAACTGCCAGCGGTAATCATGGCCATCAAAGCCCACGTCCCTCTGGCGATCTCGCGAAGACGAAGCGATGTGGCCAAATCTCGGGCGTCCGGGCGCAGCGATCCAACGGGCGAGGCGGCGAAGCGACGTGGCGATTTCTCGACCGCACGATGCTGATCCAACGGCGAAAAACAGCGGCGGCTAGGGTTTTGGCGGGGCGGGCAGAGCGGGCCGGCGACACGGGCTGGGCCGTACCGAAGGTTTCGGCCCAAACACTATTATGTAGATTTTAATTCCTTTTCGAATAAAAATAATTCGAGAAAATAGTTTTGGCCAAAGAAAATAGTAAAAATATCAAAAAAATTCCAGAAAAATTCTGGAAAATACTTTGAGACATTTGGAACTCAAATAAAATATTTTCAATAAAACTTTGCATCAAATTTTGCATGAACTTTATTGAGTTCAAGAAAGGTCAGAAATGAATAAATCCAATTTAAATTCTAATAAATTCTCAGAAATTCTCAAAAATAAAAAATATTCCAAAATTTAAATTAGAGCAAATTTTAGGGTGTTACAGCCGGCTAGAAGACTTTTATATTATGCTATATTATCTGTACTAGAGAATTGTGGGTGGATTTATTATTGTAACTGATCGCCTTATGGCATGACCAGCACTATGCCAGCCCCCGATCCTTTAAGCCCTTGAGAACCGTCAAAATACAATGTCCAGTAATCATTTGAGTTGGATGTATTCTGTTTTGGTGGTTTAGAATTAGTACACTTAGCGATAAAATCAGCTAAACTTAAGATTTAATTACTGTCTAAGCAGCAAAATGGATATGAAATGACTCTAGTTCTACTTCCCATTTAGCAATACGACCAATTGCCTCTTGATTATGAAGAATACTTCTTAAGGCAAAGGAAGATAGTACTGTAATCTTATGTGACTGAAAATGATGTCTTAATTTATGAGAATCCATTAATAGAGTATAAATTAATTTTTGGACTTGGGGGTAACACTTATTCAATCTGTGTAATACTTCACTTACGTAGTAAATAGGTCATTTGACCTTATCTTGTGTTCTTGCCATGCAACTAGTACTAGTAAATTAGGTGTAGCAATCAAATATACCAATAAAGGTTCTCCTGGGTAGGATGATACCAATATAGGCAGGCTTGCTAAATAAGTTTTAATGTCTTCAAAGGCTTTATTCACTCCACCTGATCAGTGAAATTTATCATACTTGCATATCACTTTAAAGAAAGGTAACCCATGTTCACTTGATCAAGAAATGAAACGATTATGTGCCACTATTCGACTGATTAATACTTAGATCTCATTTATAGTGGAAGGTAGTCACAATGATTCAATGACTCAGTTTTTTTGGGATTAACTTTGATTCCACGAAAACAAACAAAAAAACCAAGTAATTTTTCAGAAGAAGTACTAAAAGTACATTTTTTTATATTCAACTTAATTCCATATTTATTTAAATTATTAAAGTTTTCTGTCAAATTAGACAAATGATCATAGCTTTTTGTACTCTTTACAACGAGATCATCTACATAAGATTCCAGATGACGCCTTATCTGATCTATAAAAGTCTCCTGCATCAGGCATAAACAATAATGAGCGTGTAGGTTTAGGCAAACACAAGACGGAATTAGTATGGACGTGTATATTCATCCACGACAAAAACCTTGTTATTCTTGGGATGAACTCCAACAGCTCCAGTTATCCTTCGACGCAACAGCTAGCCAAAGAGAATAGCCATTCGATTCGATTCCCTGATATACTAGATGCGTCAGCGCGGTGGCACGCCGCGCCATGTAGATGCATGACGATATGGAAATGTGTTTTTTTTTAATTTAAGAAAAAAGATATGTGGAAAAAATATATCTAAGAAACCCGGAGAGATCATCGGTAAAAAAACCGTGGTTAAACGTATCGTCCGAGGCGTATCGGCAAAAGGAACTGAGTTGGTCTTCGGATTTTGGAGGATTTGCAGGAGGGGGGTGGGGAGTTAGAAAAGGGAAGTTTTTCGTCGTTTTTTTTCTGGGCACCATCATTAAAAGAGAGTATATAAATGTAAAAAGGCAATATGTGATAAAATAGGTAAAAGCCTGTAAGTTTTGGAATGACTGGTTAACGAAGAGACATATCTATATAGACACACGAACAAATTTTAGAAGGATGCTTAACATTCTTACTGTGCTTGCTAGAATGCTTAAAACGTAACAGTGCACACCATGAGCATCATATGGTAGAGAACCAAATGTGACATGAATATCACTAGGTGCGCACCCGTGGCGCCATGCCGCGCGAGGGCAATGGTCCATGGAGCGCCTCGCGCGGGTTTTATCGAGAACAAGTATCACTAGAGCATATCAAATACTGTGATTTTTATCATACAAAGTGGAAATCTACCAGAGGTTGCGACTCCAAATCAAATGGAATTAAGCAAGAGAAGGTAGCAAACCTGGCCTTTCCTCTCCAAATCCAATCGGAATCGAGCATGAAACAGCTCCAAATGGATCAAAGATGGGCAAATGGACACCCAAAAAGAAGTGCAGATTAACCAGCACCAAGCTCCTCCGCACCTAGACAGCCTGAAACAGCTCTTACACAGCAACTGTCCTCATGAATCCTACAATAACACATAACAAGTTGGTACAAGTAATTATAACACAAACGAAAGGAAGTAAAAATATGTTATGAAAATGACAAATTTAGTAACATCGAATCTCTACTTTTCAAAGATACAAAGCAATTGATTTGTGATGATTTGATTAGTGTAATTCTTACCTTAAAAAAACTCTAGACATGAAGATTTGATTTACCTTCAGAAAACTCCAATTGCTACGAGCCTCCCTAATTCTTCTCTTATCAATTACTACTTGTAGGACCGCAATGGCGATCAAAGGGGGGTGAATGATTCAAATAAAATTTTCCCTCTCAAGATGATCCAACCAAGCACACAGACAATCCAATCAAAAAGAGCAAATGAAATAGAGGAAGTTTTCCTGCAAGTCCGGTATGACCGGATTGAATCCAGTAGCACCGGAATCCGGTATGACTGCTCAAAGGGCTGTATGACCAAGCTCAAAAACAGCAGGAAGAACAGAGCCAAGAACAACACGAACTCAAAAGCTAATTTGAGGAATCTTTT
This sequence comes from Otatea glauca, assembly GCA_036346275.1. Taxonomy (NCBI): domain Eukaryota; kingdom Viridiplantae; phylum Streptophyta; class Magnoliopsida; order Poales; family Poaceae; genus Otatea; species Otatea glauca. The sequence goes on along the minus strand of CM070715.1, from coordinate 36,362,538 downwards.
GATCGGCTGGATAAAAACTCATGACATTTGGTAGATGTGATCCTAAAGACGTCAGGAACTTATTCCAACTTTCAATTGTAAGGATTGACGTCAAAGTTTTGACCTTTTTCACTTTGAAGGAAGAACACACCAAGTTTGAGCAAAACTTGAGAACTTGATCTTAGACTTGCTCGTGAGGTTTTGATGATCAAGCTAATCTTGGATAACCTCCCACATGTCATAGCAAGCAAGAACTCAAGTCCAAAAATGCCTCAAACACGATCTAAAAGAATGAATCACTTCAACATACAAGATCGGTTTCTTGCAAAAAAGAACACAAGATTTGCCTAAATGATTGGGATATAGTCTGAAAAAGACTCATCCATCAATCATACATCCTTAGCGCAAGATCCACAAGCATTTAGAAGGAGGGGAGGCAAATCTAAATGTGCAAGAATGTAAATAGCGGAATTTAATTGTTGAATTTAAATGCGTAAAGTAAATTCAAGCATAAGAGAAAATGATTTTCATTCCTGGAAGAGAGGTTTACAAAGCCTCACAACAAAGTGGGCAAAAAGCTCAAAGGAGCCAAAACCTCTAAAACCTTCAAGAGGAGGAAGGCTACCCCTCCCCCTCTATTTGTACTAATCTTGAGTCACCCTCCACCCTTGAATGAGTTCCTTCTACCCTAATGACCACCATCAAGGGTAGAAATGACTCCCACACACAGTCATACTAACTAGATCTGCTACTCTATCATCTAGACCGCGATCTGACGGCCCCCCTTTGATCTGAGCAGCTCCTAGCTAGCATCTCAACCATTCCTTATCTTCTAGGTTCGCAGTGACTCCGTCTCTGATCATCTTCTGGCGATCCTCGACCGTTTGGACCTCCGACGCTCCTCGCCTAGTTCCGGTCATCTTTCACCTCACCATGACCTAGCACCGTTATCCTGCAACCATAAAAAACAAGGAAAACCCATCACATAGCAATGTCCAACAAGGATATGCAATTATCACCCAATTGCATCGTTCAACAAGTCAGCACTACTGACCACTGTACCGACTTTATCGAGTTATCTCCATCGAGTCGGATCCCTACTCAAGTAGAAACTCGACCACCGTTTCGACCGCATCGAGTGATCGACCACATGTCAAACTCAATACCTAGTCTATCGACCTCGACCTGATACCAAGTCTATCGAACTCGACTCGATCGATCACTGCACCAAGTCGATAACACGATATCGAGTAACAATTGGTTAAACAAAGGACTCGAGTTGAGCTGACTGCAGAGTGTTCAACCCAGCAACATTTCTACTCGATACTTAGCTACTACCAATCTACTCGAATCGTTCGACCACAAGTCGGCAGGGCGATACTCGAACCGCTCGAGACAGACACAACTCAAATTGCTTCAATTTGAAAATCCAATTCAAATCAAACTCAAACCAAAGCATACCAAGCTCAAATTTAGTTAAATACTCATCACAAAATATTGGTAGACCTCCACATGGTCTTCCACTATTGCATCTGAACATCCACCATAATAAGCTCTGAAAATAAGCTTATTTGATTTGCCATTATAAATTGAGATCTCTATCTATTCATAAAGAAAAGGTGTGTCGCATGCGAGAAGTTTAAACACATGATTGGTGTTGAGCAGTGTCAAAAGTGGGGCAAGCTTGCGTTTACTAATGTTTACATTGATTTGAGTGAATTCCTACAAACTCAGAGCTTGAGCACGAAGAACCGTGCATAAAGCAGCCCTTTATTCCTACATGTTATCATTCACATCTGCCACTTAATATAATTAACAAAGGATAAGTTATTATAGAACAAGAACTTAGCTAATAGGTAAATAAATTATTCACAATAGCTGATGAGTTACTGCATCACATCGATACTGAAAATGCATGTTGGCGATAGTAAGCTACATGCATTTTTTATATGGAAGTTTAAGTCTCAAAATGTTCTCATGTGTTTGTTGTTCATATGTCTCCCAAAAAGAAATAATCGGAGATCTATATCATATTCAATCAAACAGCTAATCTTTGCCATCTTAGTTACCGACTATAACCGAGAAGGTTTGCAATTAATATGTGGTCAAGGAAAATGTAGCAGAGTTAGATTTCATCTAAGAAAACTGATATTATAACTTACCAAAAACTTTGCTTAAGAAATACCTATTGAGTATCCATCCTAGTTATCTCGATTGATCCCTTCAAGAACATCTTTGCGACTCATTTCATCTAAATCATGTGAACACAGATAAAGTTCTTTAATATTTTCTAGTGATAGGCTGGTAGCAGTTAAAACTGAAGTCAAGTAGACAATACATAAAAGGGGAAACAAAACTGACTTTATTAGTAAAAGCATCAAGAATTGATTTCAAAATCTAATAGATTAACTCAGCAGATAGAGTTCCAAGGATCGGTAATTGGAGAAGGAGACTCATCAACTTGCCAAAAGAGAATAGTTACATTGGTAAATAAATATGGCTTCCTGAAGGGCACAACTATAAAATACTGAGCAACACTCCCAACGTATGAATCATCGATCCTTCACGAAGGTGCCGTACCGGTATCGGATACTTATAGGATAGCTTGATCCTTCGCGATCCTCTCCGATCCTGAATCGACAAGGATCGGTGAAATTGAGCATAAAAAATTAATTAAAAAGTCCTGTTCCTTTTTTGATACTATGTGATCCTCCTCGATACCTCTAAGCCTATAACACAAGATCCAAACAAAGGAAAAACCCATTCTAGCCCATCAATCCTAACCCTAAAAATCTCTCTCGCCCTCATAGTCCCCTTCTCCTCACGCAGCGCGAACTCTCGCACAACATCCAGCTCCTGGCGCCACAAATCGCCTAATTATTGGCCTATTTACATTTTTAAATTTTTTAATACATATATACTCACCGTATCGTCGGATTCATGATTTTGGAAAATTGCGTATCGCTGTACCGGTATCGCGTATCGGTGATACATAGCTCCAAACACCCCGGTAGATTCCATCAAAGAAACAACTGTTTGAAAAAACATTAATTAAAGGATGAGTTCTGCAAACCTTGACAGTTCATGTTCTACATGACAGAGCCGGCTCGTGCTCAGTTCATTTTCTCCATTGGATAAAGCACTGATCAAGTATATCTTTGGGCACTTAAATTATTTAAATATATTAAAATGAGGGGCAGTGACAGAGGAAAACGCATGCAAACAAGAACAGAAAGGTCTTAAACCTTTCAGTCTCTCGATTTTATCTGTAATGTCAATAATAGAAATCAGGAACATTAGTAATTAGTGCATACCAGAAGCATGATAAGGCGTAAAAATTCATCTGGTTCCACCGGTAATCATCTTGCTAAGGCCAGCGAAGGACGGGAAGAATCGATAACTTTAGCATGCATGAATCAACGATTAACATAGCAGCAATACGGCAGCTTCCCTCAACCAGCACCACTGGACGCACCCCGAATGGGGCTAATCGAGCAGTATTTCACCACCCAAGAGCTCCCCAAACGGCTCGGGAACCGACAAAGAACGAGACTCTGCGCCCTCCTCACCTCAGAGTCGTCCTGATCCAAGAGAATCTCGCAGGAGAGTCGCTGGACCTGCGGCCGAATCCGGTAACCCGGAGCTCGAAGCCCCGCAGGGGAAGCACCCGACGGACGCTATAGGACACCTCCGGTGCCGAAGTGGTGCAACGGCTAGGGAAACCGGGTGAAGGCGAATGGCAGGGAGCAACGCGAGGGAGACCGCGGAAAAAAAAACGATCGCCACGACTCGATCCCGCGACATCTGCGTGCGAAGCGAGCGCTTTCACCGACTGAGCTATGACGTCTTAGCGGGCAAACGACGCGGACAAAATACTTAACGCGTACGCACCGGTGAGCCGAGCGGGCGACGTGGCTCACATGTGAGCCAGCCGTACACACGGCCCTCCCACGCGCGCGATGCGGCCCCGAAATACACGTGGCCATGCTGAGAAACAGCGAAATCTGCAAGTTCCGTATAAACTATTGAGTCAAGCGGCCCCCGAAATCGATGTGGGCGCAGGGAGAGACCGCGAAATCTGCAGGTCATATATAATACTAGGTAAGCAACTGCGGCGTGCCACGCCGTGGCCGATGCTACCCAAGCGAGCAAATCGAGAAAACGCATGACCACAGCTCCCTACGCGAGCAAATCGAGGAGACACGCGAAACGGTTGAAAGGATACAAACGTAATCGCGTTTTTTTAATCTTGCTTTTGAGATTGAAATTCAAATTGAACATGAAAGACATCTTGCTGAAATTAATGTTTATAATTGCCAAAGTGAAGAATTTTCTTTGGAAGAACGACATCTTGTCGAGTTTCCACTTGCTACTAACTTTTCACAGGACATTGAGAATAATAACTTGAAGGAAAACACGCAAGAGAAGGAGAAGCAGGAGATACTTGCTATCCCATGCATACCTCAAGAATGTACATATCATGATATGCCTAAATCGGCTGAGATAGAAAACAAAGGTAACGACATATGTGCTATTTTCACACGAGGAGAGAATTATGTTGATTTGCTAAATTTGGCCACTACTGATGCTATGCTAGAACAACAGTTAGTGGACACTCAAACTAAATCACCTTTGTCACAATATGATTGTCTTGCTGTCCCTAGTGATAAAGAAGTGTTGTGTGATAATATCTCATTTATATCCATGCCTCAGCTAGTGAATGAACATATCAGTTTTATTTCAGATCTAAACACGTGTGCTAAAAATAAACATGTTATTCACCTTGCTAATGAAAAGGATGAAATTAAACTGTTGTTTTCCTTGAATACTTTGGGTTATATTGAATTTGATGTCATATGTGATCTCAATTGTTTAGAGGAGAGATTTTCTATGTTTGCTAATTCCTCATGGTTATATAGTGTTTGTTTTCATTCTATTAGAAAATATAATGATAAAGGAAAGTACATGGTGCATCGAGTTTATATTTGTACCATTTTGAAATCTTCTTTTAATGTGCCACACTGTCAACAACCAAAGGAAATATTGGTTTCTTTGCCGCATCTTGTTACTAATTTTTTGCAGGCCAATGAGCTTGAGTCGAGGACGACTCAAAATCAAGAAGGGGAGGATGATGAGACCATGCCAGCCTAGCAAACCATGCTTCTATCTCAAGGCAAGACAAGGACCCAACAACTTCTGATGCTCCAAGCCCACCCCAAGATCAAGCCCTATTCGTTCACGAGTCCAGTTCGGCCCCAGGAGCAGTCCAAATAAAAATGACCATATCTGGGTTATACGAAGTCCATTTGAGGCGTTCTTGGACTCTACGGAGAAGCCCACGATGAGAGCTTTCCAACGGATGTAGTTTCACATCCAAACTCCTTTTGAATCGACGGGAATCGTCAAATCAATATGATGAACATAATCTGTCAGGTGCTGCGCCACCTCCACTTGGGCCCAAAGGCCTTGTACGACCTAGGGTTTCGCGGCCAACCCCTTGGCCGCCTCCCTTGCTATCTTCCTCATATATATTCAGTAGCCGTCGCTAGAATAGAGGGGTTTTGCTTACATTACAACTAGACACTTTGTTAGTTTTTCGCCGTTCATCGGTTTGTGGAACCCCAACTCGTGTGCTTAATATTATTCGCAATTTCAGATTGCATCTTCTACGTTCTTTCTTGTGTTCTCGATTCGCATGCAGGGATTAGCCTTCTTGGCAAGTTCAACCGTGTTTGTGCATGGTTGATAACCAAAGGAGTCGTGGTGTAGCGATTGCAGGATTCGAATCAGTTCTGATTGGAAGCCCGATTGTCAACGTCGAGTTCTCCACTAATCGACTTACTACTACCTGTCGGAAGATCAGGCCACCGTTCCCATCACACTTGATGTAGGCAAAGCTCAAAGGAGCAACTCAAACCTTCAAGGGGGAAGGCTACCCCTCCACCCCTATTTATACAACTCTTGGGCCACCTACCACCCTTGGATGAGCCTCTAAACCCTAGAGCATCCATCAAGGGCTAGGATTTACCCACTCAACTAGCCATGCAAGGGTTCACCCAAAACCCACAACACATAATGGGTTTTCTTGCACAGTTCTCAAAGCACACTAACTAGACCCGCTAACCTATCAACTAGACCAAGATCCAATGGTCCTCATTGATCCACGTAGCATATAGCTAGCATCTCATCCGTTCCTTGTCTTCACGGCTTGCCACGACTCTGTCTCCGATCATCTTCCAGCAATCCCCGACCGTCTGGACCTCCGACGCTCCTCGCCTAGTCCCGATCATCCTTCACCTCACCATGATCTAACATCGTCGACCTGCAACAATAAAAAATAAGGAAATACCTCACATAGAAATGCCCACAATTAGGGGTGACAACGGATCGGATACGGATGGATAATAGCTCTACCATATTTGTTTTCATATTTTTTCTCGGATACGAATAGTCCGGATACGAATACGAATACAGATAATATCTAATACAGATAAGGATTGAATACGAATCGAATCGGATACGGTTTCGAATATTTATCGGAACATGATAACCCCTTAGATTGTACATAAAAAGTCAACGAAAACACATAACTAGTTGATTTGATGAAAATATTATTGAAAATTAAACAAATATAAGTATTGTCATTCACTTAGACAATAGTTAGATACCATGTCGCAAATAAAATTATATAAGACTTAGTTTATCACACACATACAATTAGTCCATTATACACGTAGATCAAAACACAAAAATGAAGGTAATCTTTACTCGAAGATACAATTTGAAGCAAACACATAACACACTAAAAGTTAAGCAAAGATTCAATGCTTTCCCTCCCAATACAAGCTACACAAATCTTGAAGCAAACGAAGGGGTAAGTAATCACCATCTACCCTTCATTCATGCTTTAATATTTGTGCAACTATAACAAAGAAAAGCATGGAAACACCTCTCCTAAAAGTTTGATAGAAAAAGTATATAACACTTATATGTAATGATCCAAGATTTATATTCTTTGTTGAATTATGTTTAAAATAATAAATTATGTATTTATTGAGTTTTTATGATTTTTAGATACTTATTTAAAATACATTTCTATTAAGAATAGGAATATTTGAATTTTTGGGAAAATTTAAAATCTTATAAAATCTTGAAAATAATTTTTAAAAGGTTAGATTGTTTCTTGAACTTTCTCAAAAAATATTCGTAATTTTTGGAGTTGGTTTGATAATTTTAATAATTAAACTTACTTTATGGATTATTTAAATTAGAAAACAATTCTGAAATTAAGAATTTTTTTGGGCCAAAAGAGTAGTCTTGGCCCAGCCCACATATATATCCGGATATCCGACCCATCAATATTCGGATTATCCGAATCCGTATCCGTATCCGACAGATAGTGTGTTACCGAATCCGTATCCGTATCCGACAAAAGAAAATACGTATCCGTATCCGATCCGATACTATCCGACAAATATCCGGTCCGACAGAATCCGTATCCGAAAATATCTGAATCAGTCGGAAACTATCCAATCCGTTTTCATCCTTACCCACAATGATATGCAATTGATTCATCACAGTCCACAAATTAAAATTCATTTTTGTTTGTCCTGGCCAGTACTACCGCAAAAACAGGTGAAGACTCAAATTGCTTCAAATTACAATTTAAATCAAACTCAAACCTGAGCACACCTTACTCAAATAAAGTCAAATACTCATCACAAATATGGATGGACCTCCACATGGTCCTTCAATCTCCCCCTTGATGAGTATATTGACAAACCACACAAAAGGCATAAATTTGAGTTTGAAAATAAAAAAAGAAAAGCAATTTGATTGCAAAAATCATACTTGGTCCAATTGAAAGAGAAAGCAAGTCCAGACCAAGTAGATGAGAAGATTTTCAAAGCTCAACACAAGAAAGAACAATTTTTCGACAAGAGCTCAGAAATCTCTCAAAAAGCTCAATATTACTCATGATCCAAATGCAAGGACAACTGTTCAACATGATCATGATAAAGTATTTTTTTATTTAAATTTTCTTTTCTATAAGATGCCTTTTCTACGTTTTCTCCCCCTTTTAGCAATATAGGCATCAATGTTTTTATATATGCATGAAATTCAATCAAAAGAGCTTTGAAGATTATCCAATTGATCAAAATAGAAAGGTATTACACCAAGCATGTCAATTTCAGAATATGACTAAACAAAGACATGTCCAAGACAAATATATTTTATGAAAAAGCTTAGTTTACAATATTTCATTTTAGCATGATTTGACAAGTTCTAAACTTAGCAAAGTTTCAAAGTATCGGGACCCGAATATGCAAATCCGGACCCTCTGTGTATATCGCACTAGTCCAGGATCACGCTAGTGCACACAGGCTCAACATAGATGCTATCACAGTCATACACAGCGGAATAAAGCATAACTTCAATAATTAATAATAACTGTTGTCTTACATGATTATTGCCTCACAGGGCTTAACTAATAAATAGAAAATAAGTAGCAGCGAAAATGAAGTAAACACAGTAGATCCCCAATTCACCACAGGCAACTGACGAGGCTCGGACCCTAAGCATTAGTGTCGTGGTACTCCTCCTCCAAGAATGTCGTAGATTCCTCCTCTTCTGAAGTTTGTTGTTGCTGGATGAGTACATAAAGCACTCAACAAGTCATGCACAATATTGCAGGTCTAATATTCTACATGCTTGGCTTATTCCAAGGAAGGCTAACATGGCAATTTTGCAGTAAAGCAGCATTTATAAAAGAATATAGTAACCAGATTTGAAAGACAATAAAATAAATAACAGTAAATAATAGATTCAACTTTTCAAGTAAACATGGTTTTCCATCCTAAGTCAAATTCCAAGTTTTCATGGCAATCCACCATCCCAACAAGTTTTTGTTTAACAAAAGTCTAACCCTTGACTGTAATTCCCGAGCATTGCCCAATACCGTGAGCACGGCTATTCGAATAGGTTTCACACTCTGCAGAGGTTATGCACTTTACCCACACGATATAGTCAAACACCACAAAGGTGAGTGACCATAACAAAGCCTTTACAATGCTCTGTTTAGACCTGGTACTACCCGCTAAGGTTTCAACACCGGTGGGACTAGTTACCACATCTAGGGCCCCCTCTTGCGTCATTTGAGCTACCCCATAACCCAGGACTCACTGAACACCACCGTAGTACCAAAATCTAAACATCACAAATTAGTCAGCTAGGCTGTCCCATTCCAGACGTGTGGTTGCAAGTAAGACTCAGGTCAAAGGCTTGCAAGGTTAATCCTTAAAGTGACCGAGGCAAGACTTCCACATACCCCAGCCCAACAGGCCCACCTTAGCATACTGCCCCTTGCCACGTGCCCCGATCTAAAATGATTACCACCCCAGTTGATTACCATGCACCACGTGCCATCAACAATTCAATCTAGTTGTGTGACCTCCTCGCCATGACAACTCAATATCACTGTATGACAACACATGACACACCAATTTATAAACATTGTTCCATAATCCATTAGTCAAGATTAAATATCGATATTCCAGATACATGTGATGACGTGGCATGGCTAAGCAACTAACACGGTATAACTAGTCCCATGTTGATTATTAATATTAACCAACTATAGTTCCACAGCCTAGGGTGACAATTAGATCATGGCATACAATTGACGAGGTATGATTTAATTCAAATAGGCATATTATCTAGTTCCCAGATTAATTGAAATCATTTATACACATAAAGTATCATGTATAAATTTTAAAGACAAAATAGCTTTTTTGTGAAATTAGGTGCAATATGATCAAAGCACAACTTGCCTTAGAACAGGTGCTGGTCTTGCTCTGAACTTAGGTCTTGAAGCGACGAATCCTCCTCCGGAGCACCAAGCAATTCAACGTCTATGCGAATTGAGACAATATAGCAATAAACACTCAAAATAGAGAGCAAACAGACTACAAAAATTCAAATAAAAAGCTCCATTAAATAGATCTTGATTTTACAAATTTTTAGAAATTTGACTCAATCAAATCCGAGTTCAAATGCAAAAGATATAGCTATTCAAAGTTTTAATTAATTCTGAAATTAGAAATTCTGATTTTCCCGAATTATTTTTATAAAGAAAACTCGGATTATTGCGCAAGCGACACGTGGACCAATCCTAGGCTGACACGTGGCTCGGCTTACGAACCCGGTCCACGGACCTCCTCTGGTCCACCGTGAACCCGATGCACGGCGCTTCGGTTTCCACACTGACACGCGTCGCACATCCGCGAGATGATCCAACGGCTACCGCACTACGCACACGCGGCTCAATCCCGAACGTCTATTCAAATCTAACGGCCAGAGCTTTACCCAAGCGAAACACTGCTGATGAAGCGACGTGGCACGATCACGACGGTTCGACGAGGAACCAACGGTCGACGAAGCTTCCCGACGCAGATGGCGGCATGACGGCGGACTTTCACCGGAGCGAACGAAGACGACCACCAATACAGCGTTTCAGTGCAACTCCGGCGTGAAGAAGTGGCAGCTTCGACGCGGCTTGAAACATGGAGTCCGGATCTAGAACCCGTGTGGCGAATGGCAGCTTGACGGCGGCGGAACGGCGGAAAAACTAGCGGCGGCGTTACGGGAAACTACGGCGAGCTCCTGAGCAACAATGGCGGCGAAACTGGCGAAGAGGCTAGGCTGGCAGATGCGCACTGGGATAGCGATCATCGGGGTGTGGTCCGCGCTTTAAATAGCCTTGGCGAGTGCCCAGAAAAGGCAACCCTAAATCACGCGACGGCAGCGGCTAACGGCGGCGGATCCGGAAACCGAATCAGAGACGATGACTGCGGTCCGTCCGATCTGTGATGAACGGCCGAAATTCCCCCGAACGCGATCCGATCCGATCCGATCCGCACCTTCCAAAATCAACGGATACGATCCACTCTTACCAAAATCAACACGCCTCAACCTCCACCGCAAGATCCTGATCCAACGGCTGGCGGTGCTAGGGTTTCGGCTAGAAGATGGCCGCACGATGGAAATCCAACGGCCGAGCGCGAAGGCGATGGCGGAGCGGACCGAACGGGCAGCACACGCTGTGCTCACGTGCGCACAGTGCTGGGCTTCGGCCCAGTATTGTTCCTAACGATTTTCTCGAGTTTTTGATTTAAAATAATTACAGAAATTCGTTTAATTAGTTTTAAGCAATTAAAATATGAGGAAAAATCCAAGAAAATTCTCATAAATACTTTGAGACATTTTGAACTCAAATAAAATGTTTTTTTTGAAAAACTTTATATTAGTTTTATCTATTTATAATTAGTTTTCACAAAAGGTTCAATATACTTAATTAAAATAAATTCAAATAAATTCTAGAAAAATCCAATAAATTCAAAAAATATAAAATGCACAAATAATTAGAGAATAAAATTATAAGCAAATTTTAGGATGTTACAAACCTCCCCCTTAACAGAATCTCGACCTCGAGATTCAAGGCTGACTAGGGAATAGGTTTGGAAATTCCGACTTGAAATCCTCCCCTTGCTCCCAGGTTGCTTCATTCTCTGATGATTACTCCACTGAACTCTGCAAAAGCGAACAGACTTGTTTTTGGTCCTGCGATCCATGACATCCAAAATTTTTATCGGTTGCTCCTTGTAGGTTACATCTTTCTGCAGTTCAATTGTTTCCAATGGCATTTGCTCCTCTGGCACTCGAAGACACTTCTTAAGCTGTGACACATGGAACACATCGTGCACACCTGCCAATGATGGCGGCAATTCCAACTGATATGCTACCTCTCCTCGACGACTCAAAATCTTGAATTGTCCAACATATCTTGGTGCAAGCTTTCCTTTGGTGTGAAATCTTTTAACACCCCTCAGAGGAGTAACTCTAAGATACACAAAATCCTCTGGCTCAAAATTCAAATCACGACGTCAATTATCAGCATAGCTCTTTTGCCTTGATTGCGCGATTTTCAATCTCTCTCTTATCATAGCCACTTGTTCCTCAGCTTCCTTGAGTATATCTGGTCCGAATACCAATCGCTCTCCTGTCTCGTTCCAATTTAACGGAGTACGACAAGCATGACCATACAGAGCCTCAAATGGTGACATCTGCAAGCTAGCCTGATAGCTGTTATTATAACTGAACTCCGTATACGGCAGACATTTGTCCCACGAAGCAGTATAAGCTAATGCACAAGCTCTTAACATGTCCTCAAGAATCTGATTCACCCTTTCTGTCTAACCATCTGTCTGCGGGTGGTATGCTGTACTGAAATTTAATCGGGTCCCCATGGCTCCATGTAGCTTATCCCAGAACCTCGAGGTAAATTGAGTACCTCTATCGGACACTATCTTTTTAGGTGCACCATGCAAACACACAATTCTGGCCATGTACAACTCTGCTAATCGATCTCCTGAGTAATTTGTTTTAACCGGTATGAAGTGAGCAACTTTGGTCAATCGGTCCACAATGACCCATATAGAATCATACCCACTTTGAGTTCTTGGCAAACCAGTGATAAAATCCATACCAATTTCTTCCCATTTCCACTCTGGAATTTTTAATGGCTGTAGCAAACCTGCTGGCCTCTGGTGTATAGCCTTAACTCTTTGGCATACATCACATAAGGCAACATACTCAGCAACTTCACGCTTCATCTTAGGCCACCAAAATCTCTCTTTTAGGTCTTGATACATCTTAGCGCTTCCTGGATGAATTGAATACTTGGAATCGTGCGCCTCTTCTAAGATCAACTGTTTAAGCTCTAGTTTTTTTGGCACACAAATTCGCCCTTTGAACCACATGGTACCTTGATCATCCACAGAAAAATCTGAGGCTAAACCTTTATCCTTTTTAGACTTGATCCGGTTGATTTTCTCATCATCTTTTTGCCGTTCCCGAATCTGATCCTCAAGCGTCGGCTTCACTTCCAATGCAGCTACGAATCCTTCTCGAACCATTTCCAGTTTTAACCTCTGAAACTCCTTACACAGCTCCGACTGTTCTTCTTGCACCATCATATTTGCAATGTGGCTTTTACGACTCAAAGCATCAGCCACTACATTTGCCTTCCCCGGATGGTAGTGGATTCCAACATTATAATCTTTTATCAGTTCCAACCACCTTCTTTGCCTCATATTAAGATCCGACTGGGTGAAAATATATTTCAAATTCTTGTGGTCCGTAAATACCTCACATCTATTACCAATGAGATAATGACACCACAATTTCAAGGCATGCACTACGGCAGCCAACTCCAAATCATGCGTAGGATAATTTTCTTCATGCGGCCTTAACTGCCTTCACACATGCGCGACTACTTTACCATTCTGCATCAATACGCATCCGAGGCCTTGTCTTGACGCATCGCAGTATATATCAAAACCACTCTGGACATTAGGTAATACCAACACTGGGGCTGTCGTCAAACGCTTCTTTAATTCCTCAAAGCTCTTCTCACACTCTAGCGTCCATGCAAACTTCTTTTCCTTTTTCAACAGTTGCGTAAGAGGTCTTGCAATCGTCGAAAATCCTTCAATAAATCGGCGATAATATCATGCCATACCCAGAAAACTACGAACCTGGGTAACCGACTTTGGTTGCTCCCAATGCAATACTGCCTCCACTTTACTTGGGTCGACGGCAACTCCCTCAGCAGTCATAACGTGACCAAGGAATTCCACCTTCTTTTTCTAGAAATCGCACTTATTGAACTTGGCATATAATTGTTGTCCTCGCAGTTTTTTCAACACTAACCTTAGATGGTTTGCATGTTCCTCTTCTGATTTAGAATATACCAAGATATCATCTATGAACACAACCACGAACTTGTCCAGGTATTCCATAAAAACCTTACTCATCATGTTTATGAAATATGCTAGAGCATTAGTTAATCCAAATGACATGACCGTAAACTCATAATGTCCATATCTTGTAGAGAATGCGGTCTTCGGAACATCTTCTGCTCGAATCTTCAATTGATGGTACCCTGAACGCATGTCTATCTTTGAGAAAACTCCAGCTCCTCTTAATTGGTCAATTAAATCATCAATTCTTGGCAATGGGTAATTATTTTTAATCGTCACTTCATTAAGTGCGCGATAATCAATACACATTCTAAGGCTTCCATCCTTCTTCCTGACAAATAAGACTGGCGTTCCCCATGGCGACGAACTGAGTCTTATGAAACCCTTTTTTAATAACTCCTCAATCTGCTTCTTCATTTCCACCAATTCATCGGTAGGCATCCGATATGGTCTCTTTGCTATCGGTGTTGTTCCAGGTACTAACGCAATGATAAATTCAATATCCTGGTTTGGTGGCATACCCGGTAAATCTTCTAGAAATACATCTGCATATTCTCTGACTATTGGCACATCCTCTATGCTGGTGGCTTTCACGCTATTGACCGTTAACTTCCCATCACGAACTATTGTCGCTTGAAATTCCACCTTTTCTCCTTTAGGGCTCTCAATTGATACAACCCTTCGACCACAATCCAATACCGTCTTATGCTTCGACAACCAATCCATTCCAAAAATAATGTCTAGGGTTTGGGTATCCAAAATGATTAGGTTCACTAGGAACTCTACCCCATTAATTAGCAGCTTAACTCCCAAACACCCAAGGCTAGATCTTAAGTCAGATCCTGGGGCTTGGACTAGCATCACACATTTAAGATTTTTCACACTCATACCATTTTCAGTTGCAAAGGCTCGAGAAACAAATGAATGCGAAGCTCCAGAATCGAATAAAACTGTTGCAGGTACTGAGTTTACCAAAAACTTACTCAGTACGATGTCTGATGCTTCTTGGGCTCCATCTACGGTGATGTGGTTGACTCAGCCTCTTACCGTAGCTTGAGGCGTCACTCCTACCTGACCAGCTCCCTGGTTTGCTCCTGACATTGGTGCCTTAGAAGGTGTCGTTCGAAGATTGAAACACACTGGCGTGATGCCTCTCTTCTGTGGGCACCTGTTAGCAAAGTGCCCGAACTCGTTGCAACTGTAGCACCTCCTAGCGGCTGACTGTTGAACACCTCCTGAAGCATTATTTCCCTGGACCGGCGTCTGATAATTCTGTCCAGATGGTCGTGGCGCGAGTGTCATTGTCTTGTTAGCAGCTGGTGGCTGGAATTTGGAGAACTGTTGCGGTGTCATTCTCATTCGCAGGTGGTTAGGATGTCCACCTTAGTTGGTCATCAAGTGCTTGCGATTCTCCCCGAGCTCCTTGCACTTATCCTCCTGGACCAAAGCTTTATTCACCAACTCCTGGAAGTTTGGGAAGTTGTGGGTGATCAGCCCCACCTGCAGTCCTGAATTCAGCCCCTTCATAAAGCGGGACTGCCTAGCTTTGTCTGTCGCTACATCCTCAGGAGCACAGCGAGCCAACTGCGTGAATTTATTCAAGTATTCGGCCATCGATTGGCCTCCTTGCTAAGAGCCCTGAACTCCTCCTTCTTTAGGTCCATCATCCCTTCTGGCACATGGTACTGACGGAAAGCTGTTGCAAACTCCTCCCAAGTGATCTCCTTCGGTGCCTCATGAGCGGCGCAGTAGTTCTCCCACCACTCTACAGCAGTTCCCTCTAGCTGATGGGATGCATAAAGAACCTTCTCATGTCCTTCACATTGGGTGATGTACAGCTTTCTTTCAATAGTTCTCAGCCAATCATCAGCTTCCAGGGGGTTGACATTGCCTAAAAATGTTGGCTGTCGAGTCCTCATGAAATCGGACAACTTTGAGTAAGGGCGAGGTCCACCATTGTTGTACTGGGCAACGGGGTTGTTAACTGCAGCTAGATTGGACATCTGTTGCATCTGCTGCATCATAGTCTGCATTAACTGCGTTTGCGCTGCAAGAAAAGCCCCCAAGTTCTACAGATCCACTGGCGGTGCTTGCTGCGGTGGTGCTCCTTCATTGGGATTATTGCCTGAGCGCAGACCACTTCCTAAAGCTCCGTTGTTGCTACGGGTGTTCACCATCTGCTGATTGCTTCTCGGGTTAGGAAAGATAGATGTAGCATAGATAAGATACAAGAATTTCTAAGGCAGGGGAAAAGGTTAAACCCAACTTAAATAATGTTTATTAATACTTGGTATGGTTGCTTACAATGCCTAAGGGCTTTGCAACACATACTGCACACTCAACAAACAATTAAGAACCAAACTAAACACGCAACCTTAACATCTATGAAAGGGTAAAGACTAGCCTTAAGACGTGACTCAACACTTGAGTCTCAACTCAACTCTAAAACACTCACTCATCTAGCCACCCTGGCTGAGACTGACCCGACGTATACACCGGTGGGTGGGCTGGCATGGGTGCGAACCTATCCTGGTGACCCTTTGCTGGGTCCTCAGGCTCCCACTCACGCTCCTCTGGGTCTTCTTTCTCTTCCTTGGCGTTCTCATCCGGCTCCTGAAGGACATGATCTGCCACCTCCTCGGCTGCCTGCAAGGCCTCCTCCAGCTCTCCGATGACTCTGGCGATTGTGGCACGGGTCTTCTGAAGCTCCCGTTCTGCCACTCTCAGCGCCTCACACGCTATCTCCAGCTCCTTCAGCGGTGTCCTTCATGTGCTCCTCCTGGACGATGGCGTACTCAGCAAGGTGCACTGCGG
Source organism: Otatea glauca (assembly GCA_036346275.1). NCBI lineage: Eukaryota > Viridiplantae > Streptophyta > Magnoliopsida > Poales > Poaceae > Otatea > Otatea glauca. The sequence continues at coordinate 36,345,925 of CM070715.1, read as the reverse complement.
TAGCAACTCCCCCTCCACGATCCGTCGACTATGGCATGCTCGCATGGTCGGGTGAAGACGGAACACGGTGTCATAGAGCTTGTCGGCGTAGTCATGGCAGATCCGTCGAAAAGCAAGTCTGGCAGCCTCTTGAATTCTAGCTTCGTACGTGAACCTCCTGACAGTGATGTGGATCGGTCTGGTGGTTTTGTCGCGCTCTCGAGCGAAGATGGTCAGCTTGCAAATGAACCCCCGATGCACACCGTTGACATTCCAGTTGCTTCCTTTGTAAAGTGGACGGTCAAAACCTCCAATCACTTGAAGAACTCTCCATAGCTCCATGGCATAGCCACCTTGCCTCTCCTCGAAGGATTGGAAGATCGGCATCTGTCCAAAACAACTTTGTGTGAGCATCCACTTGAACCGACAACGAGAAAACAGAAATTTGAGCAAAGATGAGAGTAGAAGAATAGGATGAGTCAAGAGTTTCTTATTAACCAAGTTTATCTTTTTCCTTTAGAAAATAATTTTAGGCACTCCTAAAGGATAACCAAACTACCTAGGGCCAGAACCTATGGTCAGCATGGCTCTGATACCACCTCTGTCGGAACCCGAATATGCAAATCCGGACCCTCTATGTATATCACACTAGTCCAGGATCACGCTAGTGCACACAGGCTCAACATAGATGCTATTACAGTCATACACAGCGGAATAAAGCATAACTTCAATAATTAATAATAACTATTGTCTTCCATGATTATTGCCTCAAAGGGCTTAACTAAGAAATAGCAAATAAGCAGCAGCGAAAATGAAGTAAACGCAGTAGCTCCCCAGTTCACCACAGGCAACTGACAAGGCTCGAACCCTAAGCATCAGCGTCGTGGTACTCCTCCTCCAAGAATGTCGTAGATTCCTCCTCTTCTGAAGTTTGTTATTGCGGGATGAGTACATAAAGCACTCAACAAGTCGTGCACAGTATTGCAAGTCTAATATTCTACATGCTTGGCTTATTCCAAAGAAGGCTAACATTGCTATTTTGCAGTAAAGCAGCATTTATAAAAGAATACAGTAAGCAGATTTGAAAGACAAGAAAACAAATAATAGTAAATAGTATATTCAACTTTTCAAGTAAACAGGGTTTTCCATCCTAAGTCAAATTCCAAGTTTTCAAGGCAATCTACCATTCCAACAAGTTTTTATTTAACAAAAGTCTAACCCTTCACTGTAATTCCCTAGCATTGCCCAATACCGTGAGCACGGCTATTCGAATAGGTTTCACACTCTGCAGAGGTTATGTACTTTACCCACACGATATAATCAAACACCACACAAGTGAGTGACCATAACAAAGCCTTTACAATGCTCTGTTTAGACTTGGTACTACCCGCTAAGGTTTCAACACTGGTGGGACTGGTTACCACATCCAGGGCCCCTCTCTTGCGCCATGTGAGCTACCCTATAACCTGGGACTCACTAAACACCACCGTAGTACAAAAATCTAAACATCACAAATTAGTCAGCTAGACTGTCCCATTCCAGACGTGTGGTTGTGTAGGATCGGAATATACTAAACTAGCAATCAGATGGGGGGTGAATGATTGCGCGGAAGCTAAAACCAAATTTTTGATCTACTAAAAATTCACCCCAATTCGGACTTAAATAATTGCTTTCGTATTCAACAAAACAGAGTTAGATGCATTCGGTAAATTGATAATTCCTGGAGATCCAACCGTCGGATTGACTTGTAATTAGAACTGTAGAAACTAAATTCCAATGCGAATCTAACAAAAAACGAATCAGCTCGATCGGTCCTACGGATCAGAAGTTATTAGCCTCGCAAGCATACTATGACATATTATGACGAGAATTGATCAAACCCTAATTTTGTGATTAATCACAATCTACAAAAGATTAACAAACGAAACTTTCAGGAACTCTAAGTTGATACTCTAGAAAGGTTTTGAATGGATCAAATCAAGAAGAAACTCAAAGAATCAAGATAGACAATGATTCAATCTACTAAACGAAAACGGGGCAAACAAACCATAAATCGAACTCGAGCAAGAATTGCGGATTCTCAGTAGCGCCAGAATTTCTAGTCGCCAAGCACTCACGCCAGGGACAAATCGCTAGAACTTCCAGCAAAGCAGACTCTGCGACATGCATGCACTAACTTTCTAGAAGCAAGAACCTTAAGCACATGGAACTATCAGGCGCTGGGAGCTCTGGCCGCAAGAAGATTTTTTATTTCTTTTTCTCTAGTCTAATTATAGTACTTCCAACAAAAGAGTACAAACCCTAATACCCAGCTCTCTCCTCTAAACAGGAGACATCCCACTCTTATTTATAATGAGCAACAGTTCGTAAGCATATCCACCTGGCCCAACACGGCCCAATACATGCAAACTGCCCCAAACGATTACAATTATACGCGTACGGCCCACCTGCCGCACTCACGTGACTAACCAGTCTTCATGTGCACCGTTCTCTAGCCCGAACGTCCCGCATGACATCCTTGACCACTAGGACCTCAGTTCCTCCCTGAACCTAGTCCCGAACCTTAGTTCCTCCATGAACCTAGTTCCGGTCCCGTCATCGACCACGTTCGCCCTCAAGCAACACCTGCACATGAATAAACAAGAAACAATTCCGAGCACAAGTCCATGACTTGACTCAAGGTCAATCCATGCAATCACTCACACGAGCGCATTGCATCAAGCAAAACCATTACCATGCTATCACAAACATATCAAGTAAACATCTGAAACAGCACGTGCAAAAGCACAGCACATGCCATGAACACAACCACTTCGCAATACCAATTTCATTACTAAGCCAATTTTTCAGCACAAGATTTCACAATCTCCCCCTTGATGAAAACATTGGCAACACCCCTTAGAATTGAACATTGGCATTCATCTCACAAGAAAAGTTTTTGAAATCATAAAGTTCTAAAACCAAAAGTCAAAGTGAAAAACACGAAATCTCCCCCTTTGACAAATATGCAAAGTGAAAAACTCACCCTAGGTGAAAATAAGAAAAATCTCCCCCTAAGAAGAAAAGTGTGAGTGAATGAATGAATACCACTTATACAAGAACATGTGCATGTGTAAAGCATGTATAAATTTCTCCAAAAATCTCCTCCAAAATTCTCCAAAGTGGCAAAATTCTCCCCCTTTGACAATGGATTCATCAAGAACACAAAAGAGAGAAAACAAAATTTTTTTGTTTTTTTATGTTTGACATTTTTTTGTATGTAATGAGCATTGTAAGTCATCCACAAATGTTGCAAATTTATCACCAAGCCATGCTATCAAAAATACTTGCACCCTCAAATCTACACAAAGACAATGTAGAGTAAGCATAACTAGAAATCAAGTATTATTAACAATTTATTGCATGGCATGATCTCCCTTTCTCAACAATCTCAAAACCAAAGATATTGAATTTTTGTGCACTTTATTTATACTTGAAAAACTGATTCATTGATTGATTGCAACAATAACAATTTCAAGGAATTATATGCACCATCAGCCTTACTTTTCAACCATGCCAAGCCTCATTTCATAAGCTTAAGGTTTCATGATTTCGATCATACACAACCTCTTCCAAGTTCATATCAAAGTGCAATGATAAGCAATCTTGCAAAGAAGAAGTGCGATAGTACATAACCTTGATCTTGTATTTATCAACAATCACTCTTTGAGCTTTAGCACTTAACTTGATAAATTTCATATTTAGCACTTTTTGAGCAGGATCAAGATAGTCAAGAAAGTTCAATCATGACAAGATTTAATTCAAGTTGTCATTCCAATTAAATAGTCATGACATAAAGTACACCATATATGCATAAATATGAAGTTGCAAAGACCTTGTAGCATAAACATAGCTTCAAATGACATATGTGAATCAAATACAATGCTCATTACTTTTTCATTATTTTTCTCTCTTTTTTTACATTTAAGAAACACAAAAAATAAAAAGTATGTTACAAAATATTACAAAGTTTTCAAAAAACTCCACCTCAAAACAAACCTCTTAAAAACTTTCTTCAAAATTGTCACCCAATAGGATTAATTTTATAAACAAAAGTCTGAAAGAAAATCCCTCCCAATAGGCAAACGAAAGAAATTTTCACCAAAAGTCCATTAACTCCCCCTCAAACGAATAACCAATGAAATCAAAAGAGAGGTGATGATATACATATTGAGTTATCACGGTATGTTCAGTTAAGCATAAGTATGAATCATGATAAATGAATACTGAGCATGAAATGGCATGATATAAGATATAACATGATTGAATATGACAGGGGATACAAATGAGTATATGAACAAATATCTCGTCTTATACCACAATTAGATATCTGTGAATGTAAAAGACATGAGTGTATAAAATAGCTCACAAAGTAGGTGAAGAATTATTGCACATACCTCTTGAAGGCCATCTCAAGGGTGAGAACCATTCAAGTCTTGATCACATCTTGCAAAAGGCCAAGATCCACTAAGCTTATATTCTCCAACCCGCATCTGAAAAACCTATATAGCACTAGAAGATGTCGAGGCCTCGATACTGGGGTTAGAAATAAAGTATTTAGGAATCCAGTACTAAGACACACGACACACAGCAGTAGGCACAACACCAGTATTCTTATGCACAAAATCAGATTTGCCCTTTTCCGTGTTTCTAGCAACAAAAGGTGTTTGCATCACCCTAGTCACATAATGAGGAGTAAAGTGTGCATGTCTGAACTTAGATCTAGCCTTAGCCTTTTCTTTCTTTTGTTGTTTGGCTAGTCTAAAGCAAAAATCTACTAAGTGTCCTTCTCTACCACAATGAGTGCAAGTGTACTTAACACGATGTTTAGCTTTAGAAGTAGAAGCAACATTTGCATTCATTATAGTAGAAGATAAAACTCCAGCAGATTTAAAAACAGTATTCTTAGGCTCATTGACAATTTTAAATTTTCCACTTTCAAGTGACTTAACAACAGTGGGAGCATATGATTTATGATGAGCATAAGAATCAAAACCTAAACCTTTGTTATGCGTGCTAACCCTTGATTGATCCAAAATCATGTTTACGTTTTTCTTTCCTTTAGTGAAACGTTCTAAAGATTTTTCCAAGTAATAAACCTTTCGAGAAAGAGTTAAACAATTATTATAAGAAACGTCCACTTTTCCTTTTTGCTTGCAACAAGTTGAGCATGAAAGAACCTCATGTGTGAGCAAATCATTTGTCATTTGAGAAACTCTAGCATTAGCATCATGCAACTTCAATTCAAGAATTGAACATTTAGAACAAGAAGTTGATTCATCCAAATCAGAAGTAGAGCAACTAGCATCTTTAATTTGTTTGCAATTCAAATCAACAAGTTTCTCATTCTTCTCAATTTCATCTCTATGCTTATTAAGAGTTGAAGCATGAACATTTCTTAGTGAAGTAAGCTCAGAATAAATTAAGTCACATGATTTGCAAGCATCATCATCAGGAATCAAAGATTTAAGTCTAGCAATTTCAGCATTAAAAGATTCAATCAAAACATCATGTTTCTTAATTTTCTTGTTTCTTTTCTCTAAAAGTGTACCAAGACGAACAACAGCATCTGAAAGCTCATCGTAAGAAGGATTTACATCGTTTCCCTCACTGTCAAGTTCATCTTCGGTTGAGCTGTCCATACTTGCCATGAGACACAAGCTCGTCAAGTCTTGTCTCGTCTTACCTTTGGATATTGTATCTTCATCACTGCTTTCAGAGTCTACATCACTCAAGTTGACTTGTTCAAGTGCTGAAAGAACTCGATGTACAACTTTGCTATTTAGGAAGCTCCTTTTCTTCTTGTCATTGAACGGAGTTTGTACTTTGTCTCTTTCTCCTCCTTCGATGATTTACCTGCAAGTTTAGGACAATTTGGACGAATGTGGTTGAGATCACCACACTGATAGCATCTTGGAGGGCCACCACCAACTCTCTTCCTCATTCTCACATTCTGCAAAGCTTTATTAAAACGAGAAGAGAGTGATGCCAAGTCTTCTTCCGAAAATTCCTCAATCTGTTCATCGGTTAGTGAAGACAAGAAAGACAAAGCAAAACATGAAGAAACATTATTATGAGACATGATAGATTGGGAGGTCAAAGTAATTGATTTGTGATCATTCTTCCTAGCAAGAACATACAATTCATGAGTTTTTAATTTAGAGAAAAGAACATCTAAAGTAAGTGTACTCATGATAGTTGATTCTCTAATGGATGTAACTTTCATCTCCCAAATAGACATGTTTAATGCACCAAGCAATTGTCTAGCATTAGCAGCATCGTCATAGCTAACTCCAACAGCACGTAAATTGCTAAGAATCTTATTAAAACGTGCAAAGAAATCATCTAGCGACTCACCAGGCTTCATCTCTAATCGCATGTATTCTTTCTTATATATATCTTGGCGAACCTCTTTGACAGTGTTTGATCCTTCATGATAGTCACAAAGAGATTTCCATACCTCATATGCGGATCGAAAATGAACCACTCGATCGAAGTCGCTGCGTCCCAAGCCCTGGATGATCAAGTTGCGAGCCTTGCTGTTTGCTTCAACATGTGCGCGATTGGCGTCGTTGATGTTGTCATTCTCAGGGACTTCGTATGGCTTGTAAACCTTCTCCCAAATTGCGAAGCCTTGAGCCTGGATGAATGCCTCCATCTTGGCCTTCCAAAACTGAAAATCAACACCATCGAACACACACGGTTTTGTCGAATAACAATCCATGAATCTAATCACCGGTTAAGATAAATTAGAAAAACCGTGCTTTGATACCACTTGTAGGATCGAAATATACTAAACTAGCAATCCGCGGGGGGGGGGGGGGGTGAATGATTGTGCAGAAGCTAAAACCAAATTTTTTATCTACTAAAAATTCACCCTAATTCGGACTCAAATAATTGCTTTCGTATTCAACAAAACAGAGTTAGATGCATTCGGTAAATCGCTAAGTTCCAGAGATCCAACCGTCGGATTGACATGTAATTTGAACTGTAGACACTAAAATCCAATTAGAATCTAACAAAAAAAGAATCAGCTCGATCGTACCTACGGATCAAAAGTTATTAACCTCGCAAGCATGCTATGACAGATTATGACGAGAATTGATCAAACCCTAATTTTATGATTAATCACAATCTACAAAAGATTAACCAACGAAACTTTCAGGAACTCTAAGTTGATACTCTGGTAAGGTTTTGAATGGATCAAATCAAGAAGAAACTCAAAGAATCAAGATAGACAATGATTCAATCTACTAAACGAAAATGGGGCAAATAAACCATAAACCGAACCTGAACAGTAATCGTGGATTATTGTAGCACCAGGAATTTCTAGTCGCCAGAAGCACTCACGCCAGGGACAAATCAATGCTAGAACTTCCAGGCAACAGGACATTGCGACATGCAAGCACTAACTTTCTAGAAGCAAGAACCTCAAGCACATGGAACTATCAGGCGCTAGGAGCTCTGGCCGCAAGGAGATTTTTTATTTCTTTTTCTCTAGTCTGATTATAGTACTCCCAACAAAAGAGTACAAACCCTAATACTCAGCTCTCTCCTCTAAGCAGAAGACATCCCACTCCTATTTATAATGAGCAACAGTTCGTATGCATATCCACCTGGCCCAACACGGCCCAATACATGCAAACCGCCCAAACGACATAATCGCACGCTGCGTCGGCCCACTCGCCGCACTCACGTGACTAACCAACCTTCATGTGCACTGTTCTCTAGCCCGAACGTCCCGCATGACATCCTTGACCACTAGGACCTCGCCTTCCTTCACGAACCTAGTCCGAACCTCGCCTCCATGAACCTAGTTTCGGTCCCGCCATCGACCACGTTCGCCCTCAAGCAACACCTGCACATGAATAAACAAGAAACAATTCCGAGCACAAGTCCATGACTTGACTCAAGGTCAATCCATGCAATCACTCACACGAGCGCATTGCATCAAGCAAAACCATTACCATGCTATCACAAGCATATCAAGTAAACATCTGAAACAGCAAGTGCAAAAGCACAACACATGCCATGAACACAACCACTTCGCAATGCCAATTTCATTACTAAGCCAATTTTTCAGCACACGATTTCACAGGTTGCAAGTAAGACTCAGGTCAAAGGCTTGCAAGGTTAAGTCCTTAAAATGATCGAGGTAAGACTTCCACATACCCCTACCCAACAGGCCCACCTTGGCATACTACTCCTTGCCACCTGCCCCGATCTAAAATGATTACCATCCCAGTTGATTACCATGCACCACGTGCCATCAGCAATTCAATCTAGTTGTGTGACCTCCTCGCCACGACAACTCAGTATCACTGTGTGACAACACATGACACACCAATTTATAAACATTGTTCCATAATCCATTAGTCAAGATTAAATATCAATATTCCACATACATGTGATGACGTGGCATGGCTAAGCAACTAACACGGTATAACTAGTCCCATGTTGATTATTAATATTAACCAACTATAGTTCCACAGCCTAGGGTGACAATTAGATCATGGCATACAATTGACGAGGTATGATTTAATTCAAATAGGAATGTTATCTAGTTCCCAGATTAATTGAAATCATTTATTCACATAAAGTATCATGCATAAATTTTAAAGACAAAATAGCCTTTTTGTGAAATTAGGTGCAATATGATCAAAGCACAACTTGCCTTGGAACTTGTGCTGGTCTTGCTCTGAACTTAGCTCTTGAAGCGACGAATCCTCCTCCGGAGCACCGAACATTTCAACGTTGAAAGCATCTAGGCACCCATGTTGTTTTGGTTTTGATAATTAATGACAACTTTGTTCAATGGACTAATATTTTCCTTGAGAATATTGAAAGTAGGTCAATCCCAGGATTGATGACCATGGAAATACCAAGGAAGGCACAAAGGGAAGATCAATATGTCAAGATCATGAAAAGGTATAATTATAAGGTTCTTTTTCTAGTTTTTTGTCGATCTTGGAGTCTGGAGAAAAGATCGGTTTACTAGAATTAGGGCCATACTATAAAGAGGGATTTTGGCGCTTATCTTAATGTCACTTAGGGTTTAAAGGCTCAAATTACATATTCAATGGTTGCTTGATGATATATAAGTTCCTAAATAGAAAATCTTTTTAAAATTAATCAAGTCTCTGGAAATCGGCATATCACCATGGCAAAGACGGCTACCGAGTCTTGTGTAGCACCGCCCGAGGGTGGTGTGAAAATTCCAGAGAAGCTCTTTTCTGGGTTTTGGTAGCTCGGTGCTACCGCCCATGGTAGCCCGGTGCTACCGGACTATCGGTAGCACCAGACATTAACCCGGTGTGGAAATTCTAGAGAATGACTTTTTGGGCGTTTTTGGTAGCCCGGTGCTACCGCCCATGGTAGCCCGGTGCTACTGGACCATCGGTAGCACCGGACATTAACTCGGTGTGAAAATCACAGAGGGGTATGTTTTGGGCGTTTTGGTATCCCGGTGCTACCGCACATGGTATCCCGGTGCTACCAGACTAGCGGTAGCACCGGTCCTCAGCCCGGTGCTTAAATTCCAGAGAGATCAGTTTTTGGCGAAACAAAATAAAAAGGGGCCCGGTGCTACCGGTCCTAGTTGGGCGGTAGCACCGGACCCTGTGTAACGGTCTCTGGTAAGTGCATTAAATGCACTGTTCTAGCTGTTGAAATGGAGCCCGGTGCTACCGGTCCTACATGGGCGGTAGCACCGGAAAAACAGACTTTTGCGCATTTCGAGCTACAACGGCTAGAAAGTTTGGTGGAGGCTATAAATACCTCCCACCTGCATTTTAGAGGTGCTCTTGGTCCTCATTGATGATATTTGAGCTCTAGCAAGTGTTCTCCACTCTTTTGTGCATTCAATTTCCATTTGTGAGTGTGAGAAGCAAGGTTGAGTATTGCATTTCGTGTTTGAGCCTTTAGACACCGATATTTGACCTCAAGCAAGCGTCAAGATTTATTACTCTTGGAGGTTGCCGCCTCCTAGACGGCTTGGTGGCGATCGTGCACGGTGAGCTTCTCAACGAAGATTGTGAGAAGCCCCGGCAAGTTGTGAAGGCCGGAGTTCGCCTACCCGGAGTGGGGAAGAACGAACTTAGTGATCGAGGAAGGCTCAAGCGATTGGAGCCGGCTTGAAGTGGTTCAAGTCACCTCAACGTGGAGTAGGGGAGACCGGCAAGTCTCCGAGACCACGGGTTAACTCTCTTGTCTCCTATTTATTTGATTTGGTAATTTTCGTTGTTGAGAATCTATTTCATTGATAGCATATTCTTGGTAGTCTTTGTGCTCATTAGTGTTTTTGCTACACTTAATTTGACATAGTATCTCAAGTGATTGCTAGAGAAATTTAGTGTGAATTTGCAATTTGTATCTCTATATCTTAGTGTTTTTCGTAATTTCTAAATAGTGTCAAAAATTTAGAAATCTCCTATTCACCCCCCCTTTAGTCGGTTATCCTTGATCTTACAAACGTCTACGCGAATCGAGATAAAATAGCAATAAACAACCAAAACAGAGATCAAACAGACTCCAAAAATTAAAATAAAAGAATCATTAAATAGATCTTGATTTTACAAATTTTTAGAAATTTGAATCACTCAAATCCGAGTTCAAATGCAAAAGATATAGCTATTCAAAGTTTTAATTAATTCTGAAATTAGAAATTCTGATTTTTCTGAATTATTTTTATAAAGAAAACTCGGATTATTACGCAAGCGACACGTGGACCAATCCCAGGCCGACACGTGGCTCGGTATATGTAACATTCCAAAAATTTGAGTTTTGGAATGTTTGAATTCAAAAATAAACCATTTGCACTTTTCTTGAATTAATCCAAGCTTAATTTGATTTTTCTATTATTGAAAGGATTTAATTTGACTAAACTATTCATCCAACGGCCGAGCGCTGTCGGGACTCGATTCTGAGAATCCGGATCCTCTGTGTATTCTGTGCCAGTCCAGGATCACGCTGGCACACACACAGTCTTTACAGGGTTGCACATTGCAGACATTACAGCGATACCATAAATAGTGCAAACATTTATATAAACTGAATTGTACGACCTTATGGTATCCTTACATAAATCAGCCATGCAGGGCTTACAATATTAGAGTAAGAAAGAAAACAGTGAAAAACAAATAAACTTCGTGGAAGCCTTTATCTTGCCACAAGCAAACAACTGGGCTTGCCCCCTAATTATCCGAATATTCAATGAACTCCTCCTCCCAGGCCGGTGTAGACTCCTCCACTGATGTTGGGATTGATAGGCAAGGAGGGATGAGTACTCAAGGCACTCAGCAAGTAATACACAGAATGCGGTGCTATTACTACATGCAAGGCTTATTCCAAAGAATTAGCTTACTTGGTTCTTTTGCTTCAATCAGCAGTTTTAAACTAGCATCTTTTTTTTAGATTAAAGCAGTGAAACAGTTATATATAATACTAAGTTCTTCAAACAATTTTTCTTCAAAGATTCTCGGCACACAGCCTTAAACAATTCATTCTTAGCACTGGCACACAGCCACCCTTTCCACATTTTTATTTTTGAAGATCTAACCCTTGACTGTAATCCCCGAGCAATGCTCAATACCGCGAGCACGGATATTCGAATAGATTTGACACTCTGTAGAGGTTTTACACTTTATCTACAAGATACAGCCACTCATCACACAGGTGATTGTCCGCAACAAAGCCTTTCGGGAACTCCTACCTTAACCAATGAACCTCTTCGGTATTGCCTTCGCTATCACTCCCCTCACACAGAGCCCAAGTATAGGACAGGCCAACACCGTTGGATGGGCACCAAGCCGTAGAACAGGTACGCTCCCTCGCACAGATACACCCCCGTGTACTATCACCCCGAAGTATCAGAGGAAAGATATCAGAACCCTAATCAACTAGGTCTGTCCCATATCAGACATGTGGTTGTACGGGTGACTCGGTTCAAAGACTTGCAAGGTGAAGTCCTTAGCTGACCAAGGCAAGACTTCCAACACTTAACAGTGGCACACAGCCCAATGTGGCACACAGACTCACATCACTCATCGACACATTGCCACACAGGCCCACCCGGCACAAAGCCTCTTGCCACTTTCCCCAGTCTAAATCATTTCCCACCCCGTTGATTATTGTGCAACACATGCCAGCAATAACTCAACATCGATCATGTAACCACACAGGTCTCCGTACCTCAATCTCATCATGTGGCATCATCACACCACTTTCAAAATAAATTCAATATTTCATTAGTCAATATTGTAGTATTTCTTGAAAGATCGTTCATGATTCGTTGCAAGGCTAAGCATCTATTGGCAATCTAGCCTCCCGTGTTGGCATCATATTATTATCCAACAAATACAATGTCGTAGGTTCAGAAATTGGACACGAGAGTTAGAGCAGACGCCGGCCGTCTTATGGGCCTACGTCCGAGGTAGAGGGAATAGACACAAAGGTTTATACAGGTTCGGGCGCCTAAGCAAGCGTCCTACTCCTGTCGGTGTGTTCCCCGGGGGGAGTAGGGAGGGGTCTCCTGATCCGGGCTCCCGAGGGACACACCAGTTGCTTAGTTTTTGTATTCAATGAGAGTCCTCCCCATGTATGGGTTACATTGGGGTTTTATAGGCGCCCAGCCTGTTACACAAAATACAACCCTACCCCTAATACAGTAGCTCAAGTGAGGGTATCTTCGTCATTTCCAGGAGAAGATAGTGGATCCCACATCATCGTTTCGTGGGGGCAGACCTCTGATTCCGGGGCCCCACATGATGCCTCCCGTAGACGCCCACGGAGTAAGAGGGTGCCTCCCGTCGACGCCCGCGGAGTAGGACGCAGCCTCCCGTAGATGCCCGTGGAGTAGGAGGCAGCCTCCCGTCGACGCCCGCGGAGTAGGACGGAGCCTCCCGTAGACGCCTACGGAGTAGGAGGCAGCCTCCTGTAGACGCCCGCGGACGCATATCTACATGCCCGTGAGGCACCCACAGGGTACGCCCTGAAGGTATGCTCACGGAGCGCAAGGAGACCTGTTGCGGGGTATGCCTATAGGGCATTCCTATGGGGTTATGAGGGAACTTCCCCTCAACACTGAGACCTTGCTTCAAGCCCTCCTGAACCGGGAGTCTTGCCAAGTGCCCTGCGACCAGGGGTCTTTCCATGTGCCCTGGGATCAGGGCACTCACCAAATGCCCTGTGACCAGAGGGCGAGGTGAGACCCCCGTGTACTTCCTCCGTAGAGCCTGCGGGGACAAGAGGGAGCCTCCCGGAGTAAGCCCACAGGGGGCACGCCCGCGGAGGTTCGAGAAGGTCTCCCATGAAGATCCCACGGGGTGTGCCTGCAGGAGTTTGAGAAGGTCTCCCTTAACGTGCCCACGACGCATGAGGAGAATTCCTAGAGGCTATGGGGGAACATTCCCTCAACATGAGGACGAGGTATGCCCGTGAGGCATGAAGAGACCTCCCGCGGGACATGCCCTGGAGGTATGTCCATGGTCATGAGGAGATCTCCCGCGACTCCTTGACATGTCTCCTCTTGGAGAGCTTGCGGGGTATGGGGGATCTTCCCTTTCTAGAGTTAGTTTCCTCCAACACTAGCCCCCCTGTCCCTTGGGCATATTGTGAAGTGCCCGAGGGATAGAAGTGCGTCAGCTATCATAGAGGTGCTGGGCCATTGCTCATTTTGTTCTCCTCCAGGTGGTTCGTGACAGGCCCCCTTTAGCCACAAGCGACAACCCCTTAGACGTTTAGCTTACTTGGTGTCCGCTAGCTTTGCCCACATCTTGGACGTTTAGGCCCTCGCCCAGATAAAAGAAGCCTTTGCACGAACAGGCGTACCAGGGCCCTGCTGCTAGCTCCCCATGGATGAGACAAGGGCACAAGGGGCCTTTTATGGCATTGGGGCTGGCGCCCGATCCCCTTTCCTTTTGAATGGTATGGGCACTGCTCGTTATTCCTTGGGCGTTTAGGCTAGCGCCCGGGTTGATTTTTGGGGGAGCTAACCAGAGGCAGATGTCTGCTAGTAACGCCCATGCTCTTCTCCTTGTTCCCTTTGTTACCAGAAAAGGGGGGCTCCTTTTTTGCGTGAACCTGAGGGCCATTACAACGAGCTGTGGTGCCTACGCCACCGCCGCTTGCCGCCACCAAAGCGCTTGCGGTGAAGAGGCACAGGCGAGAAGCCGGGCTGCAGTTGGCGCAGGGAGAGGAGCCACGGCGCCGGCCATTGGGCCAACCATCGCGCAGGAAGAGGCGCCGCAGGCGTGCCATCGGGCAGCCGCCCTTGGGACGAGGGGCGCCGGGGCTGCCATTGGCGCTGAGGAGGCGCTGCGAGGTGGGCGGTATGGGCAGCGCCCAATGCCCTTTGGTGCAGGCGCCGGGCGGTATGGGCAGCGCCCAGTGCTTTTTGTCAGCAGCGTTACGGTATGGGCAAGACCAAAGCCCTTTGGTGTAAGCGCCGGGAGATATGGGCAGCGCCCAATGCTTTTCTGTACAGGCGCCAGGCGATATGTCACCCTTCGGGGAGCCATCATGGAGTGGACAGTCTGAAATGACCATGCCTTATCCTTTTTATTTTCAATCTTGCCCGCTCCTTGGCTCGAGAAATGCGAACGGTGACACACAATGAAAAACTCGTTTTTCCCAACCGAGCCCTGCTCCCTTTGCATGCCGTTGAACCGTGGGCACCGAGGTGAGGAGGAATCAACCGCCCTTGGGGATTGGCGCCGTCGGCGAGCGGCGCGACGGGGAAGAGCGTGCTCTGACACGCCAGCAGCGTCGAAGGGGGCTGTGCTTATGAGGCGAGCCACGACCTGCTCAAGCGGCGCGGAAAGGGGGCAGAACAGCGGCAACGCCGGTCGTGCTAGGGAGGAGCACCGGGCCTAGGCTCCGTTCACGCCAGAAGTGAGGTGCGCCACGACTCGCTCGGGCGGCGCCGATGGGACCAGGAAAACGACGACGCTGACCGCATTTGGGAGGAGCGTCGGGGGCCGCCGTTCGCCCGAGGGGGCGCCGCGGAGCAAGCCTTCGGGGCAGGCCACCGTCCGGAGAGAAGGGAGTGCTGGGGGCCGTTGCCCGGAGGAGGAGGCGCCGCCGGGGCAGGCCGTCGCACGAAGTGGTGGGAACGCCAGAGGCCGCCGCCGCAGGAGGAGGCGCCGCGGGCAAGCCGCCACGCGCCGGGCCACCGCTTCGCAAGAGGAGGCGCCACGGGCAGCCGTCGCCACCGGGCGGCGCCGTGAAGGCAAGCCGCCGGGCAATCCATCGCGACGGATTGTAGGGGCTGCCGGGGCCGCCGCCGCTGGAGGAGACGCCGCCGGCAGCCGTCGCCGCGCTCGGGCTGCCGCCGCAGACGAGGCGCCGCGGGCAGCCGCCGCTGCCGGGGCCGCCATTCGCCGGAGGGAACACCGCGGAGCAGGCCGTCGGGGTGGTCCACCGCACGGAGAGAAGTTGGGGAAAAAGCTAGGTCTCTCCCCACAGCATCACTAGCAATGGGCGACTTATAGCTCTATTTAATCTTTGTATTAGCTGGGCCTGTCAATTATCACCGCAAGATCTGTTGCAGGTTGTATAAAAGGAGGCCTCCTTTTCATTCCGCGGGAGCGGAGGGAAAGGGTGGAGTTGCCGCGGGGGTCCACAGCCGCTTTCAACAAGCAGGTGACTGGTAACACTCTTGCATGCTCATGCCCCTCTTGTTTTTTCTTTAGTTTGTAGGTGGCACCTCACGGTCCCTTTTAGCGTATGGCCTACTACCAGAACCCAGCCATGGGGGGCTAACACTAGCGCCCGCCTAATAGGCAAAGGGTTGCGGGCTGCGCATCCCACAGCTCCAACGCCCTTTGGGCATTGTCCATGGCGCCCAGCTGGAAGCGATGTGGACACAGGGGGCGCCCATTCGCCCCTCCAGAACTTTCACTTGATATTAACCATTTAACTCGACTCAACAGGTCCTTGGAGTAAGTTGCCACTGCCTTTGCGGGAAGCGCAGAGCGTCAAGACCTCATGGGTAGGACCAAAAACATTTTTACCACCTTTCTTACACCTGTTTGTTCATTTGCACTGGTAGCGCGGGCCTCTTGGTTACACTATTGAAGGCTTGCTTGATAACTGTAGGTGACCGTCCTCGCGATGCCTTCGCCAAGGGCAAGGGCAAGATGGACGAGATCGCCCCCGCGAAGGGTTTGGGCAAGAGCAAGCCCCTTCGCAGAGAAGACCACCATACGAGAGACGTGGACATGATGGGTCCTGTTGGTTCCGCCACTGGCACGGACCCGATGGGCGATGAAGGGCTTGTCCCGGAGGAAACGAAGGTGGATCCCGGACCGTCGAAACTCACCGACGGAGAGAAGCTTTGTCTCATCCGAAGGGGGAGTGGCCTCACTCCCGGGGATGTGGACTTTCCCGCGTCGGGGGAGAGGCCTAACCCTCCATCAGGGTACGTTGTGGCTCTCAAGGCTTGGGTGGACGTTGGCTTTGGGCTCCCGATGCACCCTTTCATCAAGAGGTATACTCAGGCGCTCGGGTGGAGTTTTCACCTTAGCTCCGAACTTATTTGTTCGGCTAAGGATCTTCTTATGGTTATGTGAGACAGCCATCCCAGGGACGCCCATGGAGCCGTCCGTCGCCTTGTTTGACTACTTCTTCTGCTCTCAGCGAGGGGACTCCAGGAGAGGGCCCCTGGGGTCCATCTTCACTTCCCCACGGCATGATGACGAGTTCCCTGTGCATGCCTTGAAGGAGTGCTGGCCCTCCGCCATGAAGAAGTGGTTTTACCTGAAGGCTGAGGACTTCGTCTACACCGGATTTCACCCGGCCTTGATGACACGGACGTACCCCGAGATGGGTCGTCTCACCGATGATGACTGGAAGCTGCGCAACGCCATCCGGGAGGTACGCGCGAGGAAGGGCGCCCGTGACCTGATGGAGGAGATGACCCTTCTCAACCTCAACACCCTTGTTCAGCGTGCTAGGTTGGGGTTCCATGGTGGCCTTCACCCCGGCATTGGGAAGGGTAAGGGCCTTTGAGCTTTCTTTTCTTTTCTTCGGCACTTTATCCCTTCACATCTCATGGTTTGCTTTCTATGTGTAGTTCGCTCCCTGGAAGCAACAAGAGAGGAGGCTGAGTCGATTCTGGGAAGGTGGTGCATGTCTGAGGCATGAGGTTATGAGGACGAGGGCATCCCCATGGAGGGAAGGAACTCTGTGGCCGAGGCGTTTGGCCTACGCCTCCCCCCACGAGGTGACCCCGCTGCAGACCAAGCTAAACGGAAGAAGGCCAGGCCGCAGCCACAGGGGAGGGGGCCCGGACCTCGCCCGCTAATGCGCGTGCCAAGAGAGCCGCTGGGACGCGCATTGGTGGCACCTCTCAGCAGGGCGCTGCCCCTCCGTCCCGCGCCACGGGCGAGAGGGGCCCTCTTCGGGTGGAGCCCCGAAGGCCCCCGCCATCTCCCGCCCCTAGGGGCAAAGGCGCTAGGGGTCCTGAGAAGGAGGGGGCGTCCATCTGGGAGGGCACCGACCCCTCCAACAGGCAGGCGAGCAGGCATTCACCCTCACCTTCCCTGTCCATGACATCCAGATCCTTTAGTGAGCCTGCGTCAGACACTGAGCCAGGGAGCTCTGCCGGGCGTTCCCAGTAGCTCGCCCGGGAGATTGAAGGGCTCCTGGGCGTTGAGACCGACGGCCCGGTCACCTCTCCGGCTAAGGCCGGGGCAGGGGAGGAAGTTGGATATGCCTACCTCGATGACATCGAGTCTTTCTTCCGCTTTCCTGGAGGTATGTGCCCGTGATCATGATAAGTTGTCACGGAGCTTACATGTTCTCCTAACGTACTTAACTTACTCCCCTTCTCTTTTTTAGACCCGGCAGAGCACGAGATGCCACCTGCGATGGAGCCCCCAGCACCTGTTGTGCCCCGAGGGGCTTCAGCAGAGAATGTGGCTACCCCATGCTCACCCATGCAAGTGGGGCCTTCGCAGGGTGGTTAGGGCGGTTCTTCCAGTGCCCTTCCCGAGTATGCCATACCTCATACGCTGGATGCAGAGGCGATTGAGACGACTCGCCTCTTGGTGACGGAGCGGGTGCAAAGGTATATGGCGGACTTGGTGCCTGATGATCCCGGGAGATTCTTGGAGGTGCTGAAGGAGAAGTTAGCTACGACAGTGACCCTCCAGTACCAGGTATCATGAGCCTTTACTTTCTTCATGTGTCTCCCTAAGCTTAGGATTTTCATGCATGGCTTGCTTTGACACTCCCTACTTTTACCCTTTTGCAGGCCACAGCGATGAGCACTGTTCTCTTTGACCGGGTCCCGGGAATGGTGTAACATCCCAAAAATTTGGCTTATAATTTCGCTCATATGCTTTTTGGTGATTTTCTGAATTTATTGGATTTTTTTCCGTAAATTAATTGAATTGAATTTAATTAAGTATATTGAACCTTTGTGAAAACTAAATATATATAGATAAAGTTAATATAAAGTTTTACCAAAAATATTTTATTTGTGCTCGTAATGTCTCAAAGTATTTATGAGAATTTTCTCGATTTTTCCCGATATTTTAATTGCTTAAAGTAGATTAATCTAATTTCGGAATTATTTTAAATCAAAAGCTTTTGAAAATCGAGTGAATGCGATCGGGCCAAGCCCAAGATCGTGTGTGTGCCCCATCGACGCGCGGCCCGATCACCGCTTTCGCCGCCGCGCGCGTGGCGTGGATGAAGATCGGACGGTCGTCTCCTTTCGCGAAACCCTAGCGCCTTCGGCCGTTGGATTGAGATCGAGCGGTCGGGATCGCTTCGCGTTGTTTTGGTAAGTTTAGATCTCGCCGCTGATTTTGGAAAGAGCGGATCGGATCGTATCACCGGATCTAATCTCGCCGCTCGTTGTAAATCGGACGGCCGCCTTCGCTCGATTCGCTCGAGGTTATAAATCGCCGCCGCGTGATTTAGGGTTGCCGCTTTAGCGCGCATGCCGAGGCTATAAAAGCCGCAGCCCGCACACCGAGGTTCCTCATCCCGCAGCGCATCCGCCATGCTAGCCTTCGCCGCTGAGTCACCGCCGCTTAGCCCCGAGAGCTCGCCGTAGTTTTCTAGCGCCGCCGCTGCTTTCGCTGCCCGCCGCCGCTGCCGCCGCTCGACGTGTGGGTTCCAGCTGGTTCGCCACGCCGAGCCGCACCGAGCAGCTACCTCTTCGTCGCCGGCAGAGCCGTAACGCCGTCTGGGTCGCCGCCGCCCTCGCTCCGGAACTCAGCCGCCGCGACATCGCCGCAGCTGAAGCCGCGACACCGCCGGATCTCCAATGACCATCCAGACGAGCCACGCCGCTTCGCCTCGCAGAAAAACACGTGTAAGCGTGACCGCTGGATCGTGGTTGTTCGGGTGAGATCGCGCGCGCGTGTGCGATGAGAGCGTTAGCCGCCGATCGTCGCGCAGATGCGCGCCGCCGCGGTCGAGCATCGGCACGGGCGGCGCCGCAGCCTAATCGATGCGCGCCGCGCGTTTCGGCGCGCGGTGCGAGGCGCCGTGGGCGCGGCCCACGGTGGACCGAGGCGGTTCCGTGGACCGAGTCCATGGACTGAGCGACGGTCGGCACCGATTGGTCCGAGTCGTATTGACGCCGCCGCTATGCGCAATAAAAATCTTTTCCAATAGAAAATAATTCGTAAAAATCGAAATTCTATTTTCTGTATTTTCAGATTTATTCAAACTTCAAAAGGCTATATCTTTTGCATTTTAACTCGATTTGAGTGTTTCAAATTTCTAAAAATTTGTAAAATCAAGATCTATTTATTGGTGAATTTTATTTTATTTTTGGAGTTTGGTTGCTCTCTGGTTTGGTGTTTATTTGCTATTTTGGCATCGTTTAGCGTAGACGTTGAACCGCTTCGGTGATCCTAAGAAGATTCGTCGCCCAAGACCCAAGCTCAGATCAAGACCAGCACCTACTCCAAGGCAAGTTGTGCTTTGATCATGTTGCACCTAATTTTCACCAAATTACTATTTTGTCTTTTAAACTTTATGCATGATATTTTATGTGTATAAATGATTTCAATTAACTGGGAATTAGATAATATGCCTATTTGAATTAAACCATACCTTGTCAATTATATGCCATGATCTATTTGTCACCCTAGGATGTGGAATTATAGTTGATAATCAACATGGGCTAGTTAGATCGTCATAGATTGCTTAGCCATGCCACGCCATCACATGTGTCCGAATGTCGATACTTAATCTTGACTAATGGAATATGGAACAATGTTTATGAATTGGTGTGTCATGTGTTGTCACACAATGATATCAAGTTGTCGTGGCGAGGAGGTCACACATCGGGATTGAAATGTTGATGGCATGTGGTGCTTGGTAATCAACCGGGTGGTAATGATTTTAGATTGAGGCAAGTGGCAAGGGCAGTGCCAAGGTGGGCCAGTTTGGCAGGTATGTGGAAGTCTTGCCTTAATCACCTTAAGGACTTAACCTTGCAAGCCTTTGACCGAGTCTCTCTTGCAACCACATGTCCGAATGGGACAAATTAGTGAATAATTTGTGAAACCTAGATTTCGATCTCGTCGTGGTGAATAGTGAGTCCCGGTTACGGTTTAACTCACATGGCGCAAGAGGGGGCCTGTTGTGGTGGTTTAACCCTTCATGTTGAAACCTTAGCGAGCAAAGATCGGGTCTAGGTGTAGCATTGTAAAGGCTTTGTTATGATCACTCGCCTTGGTGGTGTTTGGTTGTATCGTGGGTAAAGTGCATAACCTCCGCAGAGTGTACAATCTATTCAATAGCCGTGCTCACTGTATTGGGCAATGCTCGGAATTACAGCTAAGGGTTAGACTTTTGTTAAACAAAACTTGTTGGGATGGCAAGGTGCCATGGAAAGTGGAAAATTAATTTAGGATTGGAAACTTGGTGTATTTCGTAAATATCAATTTATTAATTACTATATTTGTTTTATCGCTTTCCAATCTATTTATTGTATTCTTGTTAAATGTCGCTTATTGCAAAAATACCCTTACTAGCCATTCCTTTGGATTAAGCCAAACATATAGAATATTAGACTTGCATTATTTTGCACAACTTGTTGAGTGCTTTATGTACTCACCCCATCAACAACAACTTCGTAAGAGGAAGAATCTACGCTACCATGGATGAGGATTATTTGGATGCGAATGCTTAGGGTCCGAGCCTCGCTGGTTGCGTGGCGAATCGAGCGCCATCCGCTTATTCTATTTCCGCCGCTTCTCATTGATACTCTTTTAAGCCCTGTGAGGCATTATTCATGTAAGACAACAGCTTATTATTAATTAATGAAGTTTATGCTATATTTCACTGTGTGTGACTATGATAGCATCTATGTTGAGCCTGTGTGCACTAGCGTGATCCTGGACTAGTGCGGTATACACAGAGGGTCCGGATTTGCAAATTCGGGTCCCGACAGAGGTGGTATCGAGCCATACCGACTATAGGTCTTGGCCCTAGGTAGTTGGTATCTCTTAGAGTGTCCAAAATTATTTTCTAAAGAAAACAAGAAATTGACTAATATGAAACTCTTGGCTTATCTCATCCTCCTACTCTCATCCTTGCTAAATTACCTTCTTTTCGCTGTTGCTTTAGTGGAGATCTTATTCAAAATTTTGTTTTGAATAGATGCCGATCTTTCAGTCCTTCGAGTCAAGCCAGGGTGGCTATGCCATGGAGCTGTGGAGAGTTCTTCAAGTGATTGGAGGCTTTGATCGTCCGCTCTACCGAGGAAGCAACTGGAACGTCAACGGTGTGCATCGGGGTTCTTCGCAAGTCGATCATCTTCGCCGAGAGTGCGACGAGACCACTGCATCGATCCACATCACCGCCTGAGGTTCACTTACGAGGCCGGAGTTCAGAGGTCGCTAGACTTGCTCTACGACGGATCCGCCACGACTACGCCTACGAGCCGCAACACCGTATTTCGACTTCACCCGACAAAGGCGAAAGCGCAAGGCCGACGGATCGTGGAAGGAGAGTGTGCTATCGCAAGACACCTTGCCGAGTTCGCCACCGCCAAGGAGGATCACTTGAGGGACACTGCGCAAGAACTGGAGACAGCGTGTGAGGCGTTGAGAGTGGCAGAGCGGAGCTTCAAAAGACCCGCGACGCAGCAGCCAGAGTCATCGGCGAGCTGGAGGAGGCCTTGCAGGTAGCCGAGGAAATAGCGGACCAAGTCGTCCAGGAGCCGGATGAGGTCGCCGAAGAAGAAGAAGAAGAAGACCCTGAAGAGCGTGAGTGGGAGCCTGAGGAGCCAGCAGAGGGTCACCAGGATAGGTTCGCACCCATGCCAGCCCACCCACCAGTGTATGCCCCGGATCAGTCTCAGCCAGGGTGGCTGGATGAGTGAGAGTCAGTCTTAGAGTTGTGTTGAGACTCGAGTGTTGAGTCGCGCTTTTAAGTTAGCCTTTACCCTTTAGTAGACGTTAAAGTTGCATGTTTAGTTGGTTCTTAATTGTTTGTTGAGTGTGCAAGATGTGTTGCAAAGCCCTTAGGCATTGTAAGCAACCATACCAAGTAATAATAATAAAGATTATTTAAGTTGGGTTTAACCTGCTTCCGCCTTAGAAATTCTTGCATCTTATCTATGCTACATCTATCTTTCCTAACCCAAGAAGCAATCAAGCGGATGGTGAACACTGCAAAGAACAATGGGGCTTCGGAAGTGGTCTACGCCAGCAACAATCCCAATGAAGGAGTACCACCGCAGCAAGCACCGCCAAAGGATATGCGTAACTTGGGAGCTTTTCTCGCAAAAAACTCGCTTGATGCGCACTATGATGCAAAGAGATGACCAATATGGTCTGCAGCCAACAACCCCACGAAAGCGTAACAACAATGGCGGGCCTCGCCCTTACTCCAAGTTGTCGACTTCATGAGGACCCGACCGCCAACATTCTCGCAACGCCAACCCTTGGAAGCGTATGATTGGTGAGAACCATTGAGAGGAAGTTGTACATCACACAATGTGAAGGGCATGAGAGGGTTCTTTACGCATCCCATCAGCTAGAGGGAACAGCTGCAGAATGGTGGGAGAACTACTGTGCTACTCATGAGGCACCCATGGAAATCACGTGGGAAGAGTTCGCAACGGCCTTTCGCCAGTACCACGTACTAGAGGGAATGATGGACCTGAAAAAGCAAGAATTCAGGGCGCTTAAGCAAGGAGGCCAACCGGTGGCTGATTACTTGAACAAATTCACACAGTTAGCACGCTATGCTCCTGAAGATGTAGCGACGGACAAGGCTAGACAGTCCCGCTTCATGAAAGGACTAAACTCGTATCGCAAGTGGGGTGATTACCCACACTTTTCCGCATTTCCAAGAATTGGTAAACAAGGCTTTGATTCTGGAGGATAAGCGCAAGGAGCTTGGGGAAAATCGCAAACGCTTGATGACTAACCCAGGTGGACGCCCTAACCACCTACGAATGAGGATGACCCCGCAACAGTTTGCTAGGTTCCAACCACAAGCTGTTAACAAGCCAAAGAACACCGCACCGCGACCATCGTGACAAGGTTATCGACGCCGCCCAAGGTAACAATGCTCAAGGGGAGTGCAGCGGCACCGCCGAAGGTGCTATAGCTTGCAATGAGTCAGCATTATGCTAATAGATGTCCCCGAAAGGAGGAATCACGCCATGCTTTCAACCTTGGAACGACACCGCTAAGGCACCGATGACGGAGCGAATCGAGGAGCCGGACAGCAGGAGTGACGCCTCAAGCTACTATTCGAGGCGAGTCAACCACATCACCGCCGATGGAGCCTGAAGCATCGGACGTCAGATCGGGTAAGTTTTTGTAAACTCAAGACTGCAATAAAGATTATTTGATTCAGAGCTTCACATTCATTTGTCTCTCGAGCTTTTGCATCTAAAAATGGTTTAAGCATGAAAATCTCAAGTGTGTGATGCTAGTTCAAGCCCCGTGATCCGAGTTAAGATCTAATATTGATGTTTGGGGTAAAGTCGATAATTAACGGGTAGAGTTCCTAGCTAACTTAATTATTCTAGATGCCCAAGTTTTAGATGTTATCCTTGGTATGGATTGGTTAACCAAGCATAAGACGGTATTGGATTGTGGTCAAGGGTTGTATCCATTGAGAGCCCTACAGAGAAAAGGTGGAATTCGAGCGACATCGGTTCGCAAGGGTCAATTAATGGTTAATAGCATGAAAGCCGTCAAGATTGAGGACGTGCGGTGGTCAAAGAATATCCAGATGTATTTCCAGAGGATCCGCCAGAATGCCGCTGCACCGTGACATCGAGTTTGTCATTGAGTTAGTACCGTACAAAGACCAATAGCAAAAAGACCTTACCGGATGCCTACCGATGAGTTAGTAGAGATGAAGAAACAGATCGACGAGTTATTAGAGAAAGGTTTTATAAGACCAAGTTCGCCGCCATGGGGAGCGCCAGCTTTGTTTGTCGTGAAAAAGGATGGAAGCCTTAGAATGTGTATTGATTACCGTGCACTTAATGAAGTGACGATTAAGAATAAGTATCCGCTGCAAGGATTGATGATCCGCTCGACCAGCTTGAGAGGAGCCGAGTTTTCTCAAGATAGACCTTCGCTCCGATATCATCAACTAAAGATTCGGACGGAAGATGTTCCAAAACCGCATTTTCTTCAAGATACGGACATTATGAGTTCACGGTCATGTCTTTTGATTGACCAATGCGCCACCTATTTCATGAACTTGATGAATAAGATTTTCATGGAATACTTGGACAAGTTTGTTGTTGTGTTCATAGATGATATTTTGGTATATTCAAGACCAAGCAGAGCACGCAAATCATCCGAGGCTAGTGTTGGAAAAGTCATGTGAGCAACAAATGTATGCTAAATTCAAGAATGCGACTTTTGGAAGGAAAAGGTGGAATTTCTCGGTCATGTCATGATCGCAGAAGGAGTTGTCACGACCCAAGCAAAGTGGAGGCAAGTGTTGCATTGGGAGCAACCAAAGTCCGCCACTCAAGTCCAAGTTTTCGGGAATGGCGTGATATTATCGCCGGTTCATAGAAGGATTTTCGACGATTGCTAGACCTCTTACTCAGTTATTGAAAAGGAAAAGAAATTTTCATGGACGCCAGATTGTGATAAGAGTTTTGAGGAATTAAAGAAGCGCTTAACAACACCCCAAAGGTTGGTTTTGCCTAATGTTCGTAATACTTCGATATATATCAGATGCGCCAAGACAGGTCTTGGATGCGTATTGATGCAAGAGGGTAAAGTGGTCGATATGCGCCAAGGCGCTTAAGACCGCATGAAGGAAATTATCCTACGATGACTTGGAATTGGTCGCCGTGGTGCATGCCTTGAAATTGTGGCGCCATTATCTCATTGGAAATAGATGTGAGATATATACGGACCATAAGAGTTTGAAATATATTTTCACTCAATCGATCTCAATATGAGGCAAAGGAGATGGTTGGAATTAATCAAGGATTATAACATGGGAATTCATTACCATCCGGAAAAGCAAATGTGGTAGCCGATGCCTTAAGTCGCAAGAGCTACGTGGCGAATATGATGGTGCAGAAGGACAATGAATCAGCGAGAATTGCAAAATTTAAAATTGGAAGTAGTTTTAGAAGGATTCCTAGCTGCTTTGGAAGTGAAGCCAATGCTCAAGATCAAATTCGGGAAGGACAAAAGATGATGAGAAAGTCAACCAATCAAGGCTAAAAAGGATGAAGGATTAGCAAAGGACTTTACCGTGGACGACCAAGGTACCATGTGGTTCAAGGGTCGATTTGTGTGCCAAATGACTAGAACTTAAGCAGCTTGATTTTGGAAGAGGCTCATGATTCCAAGTATTCAATTCATCCAGAAGCGCTAAGATGTACCAGACTTAAAGGAGAGGTTTTGGTGGTCGAATATGAAGCGCCAAGTCGCCGAGCACGCTTGCCTTGTGCGATGTATGCCGAGAGTTAAGGCAATACATCGAGACCAGCAGGTTTGCTACAACCGCTAAAAGTCCCGAGAATGGAAGTGGAAGAAATCGGTATGGATTTCGTCACCGGATTGCCAAGAACTCAAAATGGGTATGATTCTATATGGGTTATCGTGGATCGATTGACCAAAGTTGCTCACTTCATTCCACCAAGACCACTTACTCAGAGACCGTTAGCGTAACTATACATAGCCGTAGTCGTGTGTTTGCATGGTGTACCAAAGAAAATAGTGTCGATAGAGGTACCCAGCTCACCTCGAGATTTTGGGATAAATTGCATGAAGCTATGGGAACGCTGCTTGAACTTCAAAGACAAAGATATCATCCGCAGATCGATGGTCAAACAGAAAGGGTAAATCAAATTCGAGGATATGCTAAGGGCTTGTGCATTAGCCTATACTACATCATGGGATAAGTGTTTGCCATATGCGAGTTCGCTTATAACAACAGCTACTGTGCTAGTTTGCGATGTCGCCATTCAAGCTTTATATGGTCGTGCTCGCTGCACTTCACCAATTGGAATGAGACAGGGAACGTATGATATTTGGCCCTAATATTCTCAAGGAAGTCAAGAGCAAGTTGCCATGATAAGAGACAAAGTTGAAAATCGCGCAATCAAGACAAAAAGTTATGCGATAATCGACGCCGTGATTTGAGCTTCAACTGATGATTTCAGATATCTTAGGTTACCCTCCGAAAGGAGTTAAAAGGTTCCACGTTAAAGGGAAGCTTGCCCCAAGATATGTTGGACCGCTCAAAATTTTGAGCCGCCGAGGGAGGTTGCTTATCGCTTAGAATTGCCGCAGCACTACTAGCAAAGCGTGCATGATGTGTTCCATGTGTCACACCAAGAAGTGTCTTCAGTGCCGCATGAGCAGACGCTTTGGGAGAGATTGAATTGCGAAAAGATCTGACCTACAAGGAGCAACCAATCGTAATCTCGATGTTATGGACCGCAAGACCGTGACCAAGTCGGGCCGCTTTGCAGAGTTCAAGGAGCAACCATTCGAGAATGAAGCAACCTCGGGAGCGTGAAGAGGATCTCAAGTCGAATTTCCAAACCTATTTCCTAGTCACCTTGAATCTCGGGTCGAGATTCATTAAGGGGAGGTTTGTAACATCCCAAAATTTGGCTTATAATTTCGCCATATGCTTTTTGGTGATTTTCAATTTATTGGATTTTTTCCGTAAATTAATTGAATTGAATTTAATTAAGTATATTGAACCTTTGTGAAAACTAAATATATATAGATAAAGTTAATATAAAGTTTTACCAAAAATATTTTATTTGTGCTCGTAATGTCTCAAAGTATTTATGAGAATTTTCTCGATTTTTCCGATATTTTAATTGCTTAAAGTAGATTAATCTAATTTCGGAATTATTTTAAATCAAAAGCTTTTGAAAATCGAGTGAATAAGATCGGGCCAAGCCCAAGATCGCGCGTGTCGCCCATCGACGCGCGGCCCGATCACCGCTTTCCGCCGCCGCGCGGGGCGTTGGATGAAGATCGGACGGTCGCTCTTTCGCGAAACCCTAGCGCCTTCGCCGTTGGATTGAGATCGAGCGGTCGGATCGCTTCGCGTTGTTTTGGTAAGTTTAGATCTCGCCGCTGATTTTGGAAAGAGCGGATCGGATCGTATCACCGGATCTAATCTCGCCGCCGTTGTAAATCGGACGGTTGCCGCCTTCGCCTCCGATTCGGTTTTCGAATCCGCCGCCGCTGCCGCCGCCGCCGCGTGATTTAGGGTTGCCGCTTTAGCGCGCATGCCGAGGCTATAAAAGCCGCAGCCCGCACACCGAGGTTCCTCATCCCGCAGCGCATCCGCCAGCTAGCCTTCGCCGCTGAGTCACCGCCGCTTAGCCCCGAGAGCTCGCCGTAGTTTTCTAGCGCCGCCGCCGCTTTTCGCGCGCCGCCGCCGCTGCCGCCGCTCGACGTGTGGGTTCCAGCTGGTTCGCCACGCCGAGCCGCACCGAGCAGCCTACCTCTTCGTCGCCGGCAGAGCCGAACGCCGTCTGGGTCGCCGCCGCCCTCGTCTCCGGAACTCAGCGCCGCCGCGACATCGCCAGCTGAAGCCGCGACACCGCCGGATCTCCAGCCGACCATCCAGACGAGCCACGCCGCTTCGCTCGCAGAAACACCGTAAGCGTGACCGCTGGATCGTGGTTGTTCGGGTGAGATCGCGCGCTGCGGTGCGAGAGCGTTAGCCGCCGATCGTCGCGCAGATGCGCGCCGCGTGTCGAGCATCGGCACGGGCGGCGCCGCAGCCTAATCGATGCGCGCCGCGTGTCGGGCGCGTGGTGCGAGGCGCCGTGGGCGCGCCCACGGTGGACCGTGAGGCGGTTCCGTGGACCGAGTCCATGGACCAGCGACGGTCGGCACCGATTGGTCCGAGTCGTATGACGCCGCCATGCGCAATAAAATCTTTTCCAATAGAAAATAATTCGAAAAATCGAAATTCTATTTTCTCATTTTCAGATTTATTCAAACTTCAAAAGGCTATATCTTTTGCATTTTAACTCGATTTGAGTGTTTCAAATTTCTAAAAATTTGTAAAATCAAGATCTATTTATTGGTGAATTTTATTTTATTTTTGGAGTTTGGTTGCTCTCTGGTTTGGTGTTTATTTGCTATTTTGGCATCGCTTCAGTAGACGTTGAACCGCTTCGGTGATCCTAAGAAGATTCGCCGCCCAAGACCCAAGCTCAGATCAAGACCAGCACCTACCCAAGGCAAGTTGTGCTTTGATCATGTTGCACCTAATTTTCACCAAATTACTATTTTGTCTTTTAAACTTTATGCATGATATTTTATGTGTATAAATGATTTCAATTAATCTGGGAATTAGATAATATGCCTATTTGAATTAAACCATACCTTGTCAATTATATGCCATGATCTATTTGTCACCCTAGGATGTGGAATTATAGTTGATAATCAACATGGGCTAGTTAGATCGTCATAGATTGCTTAGCCATGCCACGCCATCACATGTGTCCGAATGTCGATACTTAATCTTGACTAATGGAATATGGAACAATGTTTATGAATTGGTGTGTCATGTGTTGTCACACAATGATATCAAGTTGTCGTGGCGAGGAGGTCACACATCGGGATTGAAATGTTGATGGCATGTGGTGCTTGGTAATCAACTGGGTGGTAATGATTTTAGATTGAGGCAAGTGGCAAGGGCAAGTGCCAAGGTGGGCCAGTTTGGCAGGGGTATGTGGAAGTCTTGCCTTAATCACCTTAAGGACTTAACCTTGCAAGCCTTTGACCCGAGTCTCTCTTGCAACCACATGTCCGAATGGGACAAATTAGTGAATAATTTGTGAAACCTAGATTTGCATCTTTGTGGTGAATAGTGAGTCCCGGTTACGCTTAACTCACATGGCGCAAGAGGGGGCCTGTTGTGGTGGTTTAACCCTTCAAAGTTGAAACCTTAGCGAGCAAGATCGGGTCTAGGTGTAGCATTGTAAAGGCTTTGTTATGATCACTCGCCTTGGTGGTGTTTGGTTGTATCGTGGGTAAAGTGCATAACCTCCGCAGAGTGTACAATCTATTCAATAGCCGTGCTCACTGTATTGGGCAATGCTCGGAATTACAAGCTAAGGGTTAGACTTTTGTTAAACAAAACTTGTTGGGATGGCAAGGTGCCATGGAAAGTGGAAAATTAATTTAGGATTGGAAACTTGGTGTATTTCGTAAATACTGAATTTATTAATTACTATATTTGTTTTATCGCTTCCAATCTATTTATTGTATTCTTGTTAAATGTCGCTTATTGCAAAAATACCCTTACTAGCCATTCCTTTGGATTAAGCCAAACATATAGAATATTAGACTTGCATTATTTTGCACAACTTGTTGAGTGCTTTATGTACTCACCCCATCAACAACAACTTCGTAAGAGGAAGAATCTACGCCACCATGGATGAGGATTATTTGGATGCGAATGCTTAGGTCCGAGCCTCGCTCTGTTCGTGGCGAATCGAGCGCCACTGCGCTTATTCTATTTCCGCCGCTTCTCATTGATACTCTTTTAAGCCCCGTGAGGCATTATTCATGTAAGACAACAGCTATTATTAATTAATGAAGTTTATGCTATATTTCACTGTGTGTGACTATGATAGCATCTATGTTGAGCTCTGTGTGCACTAGCGTGATCCTCGACTAGTGCGGTATACACAGAGGGTCCGGATTTGCAAATTCGGTCCCGACAGAGGTGGTATCGAGCCATACCGACTATAGGTCTTGGCCCTAGGTAGTTGGTATCTCTTAGAGTGTCCAAAATTATTTTCTAAAGAAAACAAGAAATTGACTAATATGAAACTCTTGGCTTATCTCATCCTCCTACTCTCATCCTTGCTAAATTACCTTCTTTTCGTTGTTGCTTCGAGTGGAGATCTTATTCAAAATTTTGTTTTGAATAGATGCCGATCTTTCACCCTTCGAGTCAAGACAGGTGGCTATGCCATGGAGCCGTGGAGAGTTCTTCAAGTGATTGGAGGCTTTGATCGTCCGCTCTACCGAGGAAGCAATCGAACGCCAACGGTGTGCATCGGGGTTCTTCCGCAGTCGATCATCTTCGCCGAGAGTGCGACGAGACCACTGCATCGATCCACATCACCGCCTGCAGGTTCACTTACGAGGTCGGAGTTCAGAGGTCGCTAGACTTGCTCTACGACGGATCCGCCACGACTACGCCTACGAGCCGCAGAACACCAGATTTCGACTTCACCCGACAAAGGCGAAAGCGCAAGGCCGACGGATCGTGGAAGGAGAGTGTGCATCGCAGACACCTTGCCGAGTTCGCCACCGCCGTGAGGATCACTTGAGGGACACCGCGCAAGAACCGGAGACAACAGTGAGGCGTTGAGAGTGGCAGAGCGGAGCTTCAAAAGACCCGCGACGCAGCAGCCAGAGTCATCGGCGAGCTGGAGGAGGCCTTGCAGGTAGCCGAGGAAATAGCGGACCAAGTCGTCCAGGAGCCGGATGAGGTCGCCGAAGAAGAAGAAGAAGACCCTAAGAGCGTGAGTGGGAGCCCGAGGAGCCAGCAGAGGGTCACCAGATAGGTTCGCACCCATGCCACCCCACCCACCAGTGTATGCCCCGGATCAGTCTCAGCCAGGGTGGCTGGATGAGTGAGAGTCAGTCTTAGAGTTGTGTTGAGACTCGAGTGTTGAGTCGCGCTTTTAAGTTAGCCTTTACCCTTTTAGTAGACGTTAAAGTTGCATGTTTAGTTGGTTCTTAATTGTTTGTCGAGTGTGCAAGATGTGTTGCAAAGCCCTTAGGCATTGTAAGCAACCATACCAAGTAATAATAATAAAGATTATTTAAGTTGGGTTTAACCTGCTTCCGCCTTAGAAATTCTTGCATCTTATCTATGCTACATCTATCTTTCCTAACCCAAGAAGCAATCAAGCGGATGGTGAACACTCGCAGAACAATGGGGCTTCGAAGTGGTCTACGCCAGCAACAATCCCAATGAAGGAGTACCACCGCAGCAAGCACCGCCAAAGGATATGCGTAACTTGGGAGCTTTTCTCGCAAGCAAACTCGCTTGATGCGCACTATGATGCAACAGATGACCAATATGGTCGCAGCCAACAACCCCACCGAAAGCGTAACAACAATGGCGGGCCTCGCCCTTACTCCAAGTTGTCGACTTCATGAGGACCCGACCGCCAACATTCTCGCAACGCCAACCCTTGGAAGCGTATGATTGGTGAGAACCATTGAGAGGAAGTTGTACATCACACAATGTGAAGGGCATGAGAGGGTTCTTTACGCATCCCATCGCCTAGAGGAACAAATGCAGAATGGTGGGAGAACCATCGTATACTCATGAGGCACCCATGGAAATCACGTGGGAAGAGTTCGCAACGGCCTTTCGCCAGCACCACGCACTGAGGGAATGATGGACCAAAAAGGAAGAATTCAGGGCGCTTACAAGGAGGCCAACCGGTGGTGATTACTTGAACAAATTCACACGCTTAGCACGCTATGCTCCGAAGATGTAGCGACGACAAGGCTAGACAGTCCCGCTTCATGAAAGGACTAAACTCGTGGTCGCAAGTGGGCCGACATCCACACTTTTCCGATTTCCAAGAATTGGTAAACAAGGCTTTGATTCGGAGGATAAGCGCAAGGAGCTTGGGGAAAATCGCAAACGCTTGATGACTAACCTGTGGACGCCTAACCACCTACGAATGAGGATGACCCGCAACAGCTTGCTAGGTTCCAACCACAAGTCGTTAACAAGCCAAGAACACCGCACCGCGACCATCGTGACAAGGTTATCGACGCCGCCCAAGGTAACAATGCTCAAGGGGAGTGCAGCAATACCGCCGTAAGGTGCTACAGCTTGCAATGAGTCAGCATTATGCTAATAGATGTCCCGTAAAGGAGGAATCACGCCAAGGCTTTCAACCTTGGAACGACACCGCTAAGGCACCGGCGACGGAGCGAATCGAGGAGCCGGACAGCAGGAGTGACGCCTCAAGCTACTATTCGAGGCGAGTCAACCACATCACCGCCGATGGAGCCTGTGAAGCATCGACGTCAGATCGGGTAAGTTTTTGTAAACTCAAGACTGCAATAAAGATTATTTGATTCAGAGCTTCACATTCATTTGTCTCTCGAGCTTTTGCATCTAAAAATGGTTTAAGCATGAAAATCTCAAGTGTGTGATGCTAGTTCAAGCCCCGTGATCCGAGTTAAGATCTAATATTGATGTTTGGGGTAAAGTCGATAATTAACGGGTAGAGTTCCTAGCTAACTTAATTATTCTAGATGCCCAAGTTTTAGATGTTATCCTTGGTATGGATTGGTTAACCAAGCATAAGACGGTATTGGATTGTGGTCAAGGGTTGTATCCATTGAGAGCCCTACAGAGAAAAGGTGGAATTCGAGCGACATCGGTTCGCAAGGGTCAATTAATGGTTAATAGCATGAAAGCCACAAGATTGAGGACGTGCGGTGGTCAAAGAATATCCAGATGTATTTCCAGAGGATCTGCCAGAATGCCGCTGCACCGTGACATCGAGTTTGTCATTGAGTTAGTACCGTACAAAGACCAATAGCAAAAAGACCTTACCGGATGCCTACCGATGAGTTAGTAGAGATGAAGAAACAGATCGACGAGTTATTAGAGAAAGGTTTTATAAGACCAAGTTCGCCGCCATGGGGAGCGCCAGCTTTGTTTGTCGTGAAAAGGATGGAAGCCTTAGAATGTGTATTGATTACCGTGCACTTAATGAAGTGACGATTAAGAATAAGTATCCGCTGCCAAGGATTGATGATCCGCTCGACCAGCTTGAGAGGAGCCGAGTTTTCTCCAAGATAGACCTTCGCTCCGGATATCATCAACTAAAGATTCGGACGGAAGATGTTCCAAAACCGCATTTTCTTCAAGATACGGACATTATGAGTTCACGGTCATGTCTTTTGATTGACCAATGCGCCACCTTATTTCATGAACTTGATGAATAAGATTTTCATGGAATACTTGGACAAGTTTGTTGTTGTGTTCATAGATGATATTTTGGTATATTCAAGACCAAGCAGAGCACGCAAATCATCCGAGGCTAGTGTTGGAAAAGTGCGTGAGCAACAAACAGATGCTAAATTCAAGAATGCGACTTTTGGAAGGAAAAGGTGGAATTTCTCGGTCATGTCATGATCGCAGAAGGAGTTGTCACGACCCAAGCAAAGTGGAGGCAAGGTTGCATTGGGAGCAACCAAAGTCCGCCACTCAAGTCCAAGTTTTCGGGAATGGCGTGATATTATCGCCGGTTCATAGAAGGATTTTCGACGATTGCTAGACCTCTTACTCAGCTTATTGAAAAGGAAAAGAAATTTTCATGGACGCCAGATTGTGATAAGAGTTTTGAGGAATTAAAGAAGCGCTTAACAACAGCCCCAAAGTTGGTTTTGCCTAATGTTCGTAATACTTGATATATATCGTGATGCGCCAAGACAGGTCTTGATGCGATTGATGCAAGAGGGTAAAGTGGTCGATATGCGCCAAGGCGCTTAAGACCGCATGAAGGAAATTATCCTACGATGACTTGGAATTGGTCCGTGGTGCATGCCTTGAAATTGTGGCGCCATTATCTCATTGGAAATAGATGTGAGATATATACGGACCATAAGAGTTTGAAATATATTTTCACTCAATCGATCTCAATATGAGGCAAAGGAGATGGTTGGAATTAATCAAGGATTATAACATGGGAATTCATTACCATCCGAAAAGCAAATGTGGTAGCCGATGCCTTAAGTCGCAAGAGCTACGTGGCGAATATGATGGTGCAGAAGGACAATGAATCGGCAGAGAATTGCAAAATTTAAAATTGGAAGTAGTTTTAGAAGGATTCCTAGCTGCTTTGGAAGTGAAGCCAATGCTCAAGATCAAATTCGGGAAGGACAAAAGATGATGAGAAAGTCAACCGAATCAAGGCTAAAAGGATGAAGGATTAGCAAAGGACTTTACCGTGGACGACCAAGGTACCATGTGGTTCAAGGGTCGATTTGTGTGCCAAATGACTAGAACTTAAGCAGCTTGATTTTGGAAGAGGCTCATGATTCCAAGTATTCAATTCATCCAGAAGCGCTAAGATGTACCAGACTTAAAGGAGAGGTTTTGGTGGTCGAATATGAAGCGCCAAGTCGCCGAGCACGCTTGCCTTGTGCGATGTATGCCGAGAGTTAAGGCAATACATCGAGACCAGCAGGTTTGCTACAACCGCTAAAAGTCCCGAATGGAAGTGGAAGAAATCGGTATGGATTTCGCCACCGGATTGCCAAGAACTCAAAATGGGTATGATTCTATATGGGTTATCGTGGATCGATTGACCAAAGTTGCTCACTTCATTCCACCAAGACCACTTACTCAGAGACCGTTAGCGTAACTATACATAGCCGTCGTGTGTTTGCATGGTGTACCAAAGAAAATAGTGTCGATAGAGGTACCCAGCTTCACCTCGAGATTTTGGGATAAATTGCATGAAGCTATGGGAACGCTGCTTGAACTTCAAAGACAAAGATATCATCCGCAGATCGATGGTCAAACAGAAAGGGTAAATCAAATTCGAGGATATGCTAAGGGCTTGTGCATTAGCCTATACTACATCATGGGATAAGTGTTTGCCATATGCGAGTTCGCTTATAACAACAATTACTGTGCTAGTTTGCGATGTCGCCATTCAAGCTTTATATGGTCGTGCTCGTCAGACTCACCGAATTGGAATGAGACAGGGAACGATGATATTTGGCCCTAATATTCTCAAGGAAGTCAAGAGCAAGTTGCCATGATAAGAGACAAAGTTGAAAATCGCGCAATCAAGACAAAAAGTTATGCGATAATCGACGCCGTGATTTGAGCTTCAACTCGATGATTTCAGATATCTTAGGTTACCCTCCGAAAGGAGTTAAAAGGTTCCACGTTAAAGGGAAGCTTGCCCCAAGATATGTTGGACCGCTCAAAATTTTGAGCCGCCGAGGAGGTTGCTTATCGCTTAGAATTGCCGCAGCCACTAGCAAAGCGCATGATGTGTTCCATGTGTCACACCAAGAAGTGTCTTCGGTGCAATGAGCGACGCCTTTGGGAGAGATTGAATTGCGAAAGATCTCGACCTACAAGGAGCAACCAATCGTAATCCTCGATGTTATGGACCGCAAGACCGTGACCAAGTCGGTTCGCTTTGCAGAGTTCAAGGAGCAACCATTCGAGAATGAAGCAACCTGGGAGCGTGAAGAGGATCTCAAGTCGAATTTCCAAACCTATTTCCTAGTCACCTTGAATCTCTGGTCGAGATTCTCATTAAGGGGAGGTTTGTAACATCCCAAAATTTGGCTTATAATTTCGCCATATGCTTTTTGGTGATTTTCTCAATTTATTGGATTTTTTCCGTAAATTAATTGAATTGAATTTAATTAAGTATATTGAACCTTTGTGAAAACTAAATATATATAGATAAAGTTAATATAAAGTTTTACCAAAAATATTTTATTTGTGCTCGTAATGTCTCAAAGTATTTATGAGAATTTTCTCGATTTTTCCCGATATTTTAATTGCTTAAAGTAGATTAATCTAATTTCGGGAATTATTTTAAATCAAAAGCTTTTGAAAATCGAGTGAATAAGATCGGGCCAAGCCCAAGATCGCGTGCGTGCGCCCATCGACGCGCGGCCCGATCACCGCTTTGCCGCCTCGCGCGGGCCGTTGGATGAAGATCGGACGGTTGTCTCCTTTCGCGAACCCTAGCGCCTTCGCCGCTGGATTGAGATCGAGCGGTCGGGATCGCTTCGCGTTGTTTTGGTAAGTTTAGATCTCGCCGCTGATTTTGGAAAGAGCGGATCGGATCGTATCACCGGATCTAATCTCGCCGCTGTTGTAAATCGGACGGTATCGCCTTCGCCTCCGATTCGGTTTCGAATCCGCCGCCGCTGCCGCCGCCGCCGCGTGATTTAGGGTTGCCGCTTTAGCGCGCATGCCGAGGCTATAAAAGCCGCAGCCCGCACACCGAGGTTCCTCATCCCGCAGCGCATCCGCCATGCTAGCCTTCGCCGCTGAGTCACCGCCGCTTAGCCCCGAGAGCTCGCCGTAGTTTTCTAGCGCCGCCGCTCGTTTTCGCCCGCCCGCCGCTGCCGCCGCTCGACGTGTGGGTTCCAGCTGGTTCGCCACGCCGAGCCGCACCGAGCAGCTACCTCTTCGTCGCCGGCAGAGCCGAACGCCGTCTGGGTCGCCGCCGCCCTCGCCTCCGGAACTCGCCGCCGCGCGACATCGCCGCAGCTGAAGCTGCGACACCGCCGGATCTCCAATGACCATCCAGACGAGCCACGCCGCTTCGTCTGCGAGAAAACAATGGGTAAGCGTGACCGCTGGATCGTGGTTGTTCGGGTGAGATCGCGCGCGTGCGTGAGAGCGTTAGCCGCCGATCGTCGCGCAGATGCGCGCCGCGTGTCGAGCATCGGCACGGGCGGCGCCGCAGCCTAATCGATGCGCGCCGCGTGTCGGGCGCGTGGTGCGAGGCGCCGGCCGCGGCCCACGGTGGACCGAGGCGGTTCCGTGGACCGAGTCCATGGACCAGCGACGGTCGTCACCGATTGGTCCGAGTCGTATTGACGCCGCGCTGCGCAATAAAATCTTTTCCAATAGAAAATAATTCGAAAAATCGAAATTCTATTTTCTGTATTTTCAGATTTATTCAAACTTCAAAAGGCTATATCTTTTGCATTTTAACTCGATTTGAGTGTTTCAAATTTCTAAAAATTTGTAAAATCAAGATCTATTTATTGGTGAATTTTATTTTATTTTTGGAGTTTGGTTGCTCTCTGGTTTGGTGTTTATTTGCTATTTTGGCATCGCTTCGCGAGACGTTGAACCGCTCGGTGATCCTAAGAAGATTCGCCGCCCAAGACCCAAGCTCAGATCAAGACCAGCACCTACCCAAGGCAAGTTGTGCTTTGATCATGTTGCACCTAATTTTCACCAAATTACTATTTTGTCTTTTAAACTTTATGCATGATATTTTATGTGTATAAATGATTTCAATTAATCTGGGAATTAGATAATATGCCTATTTGAATTAAACCATACCTTGTCAATTATATGCCATGATCTATTTGTCACCCTAGGATGTGGAATTATAGTTGATAATCAACATGGGCTAGTTAGATCGCCATAGATTGCTTAGCCATGCCACGCCATCACATGTGTCCGAATGTCGATACTTAATCTTGACTAATGGAATATGGAACAATGTTTATGAATTGGTGTGTCATGTGTTGTCACACAATGATATCAAGTTGTCGTGGCGAGGAGGTCACACATCGGGATTGAAATGTTGATGGCATGTGGTGCTTGGTAATCAACCGGGGTGGTAATGATTTTAGATTGAGGCAAGTGGCAAGGGCAAGTGTGCCAAGGTGGGCCAGTTTGGCAGGGGTATGTGGAAGTCTTGCCTTAATCACCTTAAGGACTTAACCTTGCAAGCCTTTGACCCGAGTCTCTCTTGCAACCACATGTCCGAATGGGACAAATTAGTGAATAATTTGTGAAACCTAGATTTGATCGTCGTGGTGAATAGTGAGTCCCGGTTACGGTTTAACTCACATGGCGCAAGAGGGGGCCTGTTGTG
Organism: Otatea glauca; assembly: GCA_036346275.1. NCBI lineage: Eukaryota > Viridiplantae > Streptophyta > Magnoliopsida > Poales > Poaceae > Otatea > Otatea glauca. The sequence goes on along the minus strand of CM070715.1, from coordinate 36,307,806 downwards.
GTGGTTTAACCCTTCAAAGGTTGAAACCTTAGCGAGCAATCTTCGGGTCTAGGTGTAGCATTGTAAAGGCTTTGTTATGATCACTCGCCTTGGTGGTGTTTGGTTGTATCGTGTGGGTAAAGTGCATAACCTCCGCAGAGTGTACAATCTATTCGAATAGCCGTGCTCACGGATTGGGCAATGCTCGGAATTACAGCTTAAGGGTTAGACTTTTGTTAAACAAAAACTTGTTGGGATGGCAAGGTGCCATGGAAAGTGGAAAATTAATTTAGGATTGGAAACTTGGTGTATTTTAGAAATACTGAATTTATTAATTATCAGATTTGTTTTATCGCTTTCCAATCTATTTATTGTATTCTTGTTAAATGTCGCTTATTGCAAAAATACCCTTACTAGCCATTCCTTTGGATTAAGCCAAACATATAGAATATTAGACTTGCATTATTTTGCACAACTTGTTGAGTGCTTTATGTACTCACCCCATCAACAACAACTTCGTAAGAGGAAGAATCTACGCCACCATGGATGAGGATTATTTGGATGCGAATGCTTAGGGTCCGAGCCTCGCTGGTTGCTCGTGGCGAATCGAGCGCCATCGCGCTTATTCTATTTCCGCCGCTTCTCATTGATACTCTTTTAAGCCCTGTGAGGCATTATTCATGTAAGACAACAGGTTATTATTAATTAATGAAGTTTATGCTATATTTCGCTGTGTGTGACTATGATAGCATCTATGTTGAGCCTGTGTGCACTAGCGTGATCCTGGACTAGTGCGGTATACACAGAGGGTCCGGATTTGCAAATTCGGGTCCCGACAAATGGTCAAGGAGATGCTAGCAGCCATCCCACCGCGTCGTCCTGAGGATGATCCAGAGGCCCTCAAGCGGGCCTTGCTGCAGGCCCAAGAGGGCCAAAGGGCGGCGGGGGACAAGCTTACCAAGGTGGAGGCTGAGCTGGAGAGGTCCCGACAGCGGTTCAAGGACTTAGAGGCTGACTTGGAGAGGTCTCACGTGGTGATACGGGCCGTGGGGGCAGACCGCGGCGCCCACGAACAAAGGTATGAAGCGGACCGAAAGACAATGGCTATATCTCTCATGAATCTTACCGTACTGGTTCAGGTTACTCTGAGGGAGCTTTGGGGCCAGAGTGGAGGATCTCCCACCTCCCTCTGAGGATTGGGAGGAATGGGCTGGCACCCTACGGGGCCGCATCAGTCTCCTCGCCAGAGCGAGCGATGACAAGGGCAAGGCGTTTGCCAAAGTTGCCTTGGCCGCGGGAGTTGCAGCCATCTCTCGCCTCTCTGATATTGCAAGCAAGGAGGCCATCCTTACTGCGCTTCGAGGGATGTACACCCAAGAGGTGCGTCGGAGCGCTCGTGAGGGTAGCTCCACCTGGGGATCTCTTGTGGGAGGCTTCGTGGACAGCCTCACAAGGGTTCCCCGCGGGACCGGACCCCGGGCGACAGGAGAGGGCCCGAGCTCAGAGCATGTATGACTTCCTCTAGAGTGTGCTTGATGTATTTTGCTAAGTAGCTAGGTGACTCATGCTTACTGTATTGGAATCCTTAACTTGTAAGGTGTATGTAACACCCTAATTTTTGCTCTAATTTAAAATTTGAAGTATTTTTGATTTTTGAGTAATTTTGGAAATTATTGAAATTTATTTGGAATTATTCAAATATAGCCTTTCTTGAAAACAAATTAAATAAAGGAAAAGTTTTTGCAAAGTTTTATTGAAAATATTTTAATGGAGTTCCAAACATCTCAAAGTATTTTCCAGAATTTTTCTGGAATTTTTCAGATATTTTTACTACTTTCTTTGGCCAAAACTAATTTCCCGAATTATTTTTTATTCGAAAAGGATTTAAAATCCCAGCAATGTTGTCCGGGCGAAATCGTTAGTCGGCTCGATCGTGCTCGCCCACTTCGTGACTCCGGCCCACGCAGCCCGCCCCGCCGAAACCCTAGCGCCGCCTAGCCCAAGCCGTCCGATCCGGATCGCACGCCTGTGCGTGTGCCACGTCGCCCGTGCGCGTGAGCCTTCGGATCATCGCCGCACGAACGCACAGGATCGCGCCACGCCGCCGCTCCCGCGAGATCATCGGAGAGACGTGGGCGTTGATGGCGTGACTTCCGGCCGCTTCGCGCCGCGCCGAGGCAGCCCTTAAGTCCCGTTGAAGGCGTCGTGCGAGGCCTTCACTCCGCATCTTTTGACTCCTCGCACGCACGCCGAGACTCCCTCTAGCGCCCGTGAGAGCTCGCCGTAGTTGCCTTCCTTCGCCACCGTTGTTTTTGCTTCCTCCCATCGCCGTCCGAGCGCTCGCCGTGTTCCGACCCTTCCCGAGTTCACCGGCCACCGCATCGAGTGGACCACTTCATCACACCGAGAAGCCCCGCAGCAGCCGCTGTTGCACGTTGTCTTCATCCTCTCCGGCAAGATCTGCGCCACCGTGACATCGCCGCCACCGAGCCGAAACGCCCACCGTCCGATCGCCGCCGAACGCACGCATTCATCCCGTCGCCAATCAACAAGAATCCTCATCTTCACCCTCACCGCTTGATCTAATCAACGGTCTAGATTGCTTCGATTAGTTTTTTTTCACCGTTAGATCTAGATCGTAAGGTTTATTTTTTTACCGCGTCGCGTAAAGGTCACAAATTGTCGGATGCGCCGCAGTCGCCTTGGATTGTGCCGCGTGTCGCACCGCAGAGAGGCTAGAGCCGATAGCCTTGGCTCATCGCGCCGCTCGCTTGAATCGAGCGGATGAGATCGCACCGCATCGGCCGGGCCCCTGTGTTGACGCGTGGCGCGCGGAAATCGAGGAGTCGCCGCCGCTTCGCCGACGTCACCCGAGTAATCGTGACCGCTCGATCTAGATCCAAGGTCACGGTGAAGCCACGTGTTGGCTCCGCGGTAGAGGTGAGGCGAAAAGTCGCATGAATCTCGGCCGCTCGCTTTAAATCGGAAGGACGAGATTGAATCGAGTTTGGCGATTAGTTTAGCGCCGCAGTGCGCGTTGGGATTGGTTGCGAGCCGTCGCCGACGCCACGGCTTGCGTCACCCGTGCACGAGCACGAGTCTCGCCGGTCCACGGTGGACCAGGGCAAACCCGTGGACCCGACCCATAGATTGAGCGACGTGGCGACCTTTGGGCGTGCCGCGTGTCGAGATGACGTCGTGATGACGCTATATATTTTTTTTATATATAAAAATATTTCGACCGAATTTCTTTTCTGGCTGACGTCATCATGACGCTGTGCGACATCACAAATGCGAATTTCGGTGTAAAAATATTTGGAAAAATTGGATTTTCTTAATTTACGTATTTTGATTTTATTCAAACTTCAAATGACTATAACTTTTGCATTTTAACTCGGATTTGATGATTCAAATTTCTAAATATTCATAAAATTATGAGCTATTTAATGGTGAATTTTATTTGAATTTTTGAGGTCGTTTAGTCTTCTGTATTAGTTATTTATTGCATATTTTGTTTGTACGCAGTGACGCAAATTTGCTTGGAAAGTTTCGAGGAAGATTTCGTCGCTCAAGACCAAGCTTCGGAACAAGACCAGCAACTCTTTGAAGGCAAGTGATGCTTTGATCATTTTGATCCCAGATTTTAAAATGTAATTTATGCTTTGAAACTATGCATGCTAATTATTTAAAATGAAATTAAATTGATTTGGGATAATGTAGATAATCAACCCATTTTGTTATGCCACCTTGAATTATTAATTGTATGCCCTAAACCATTGTCACCCTAAGTTTGATTATATTAGTTGGATGCTAATATTGTGCCAACACGGGAGGCTAGACCGTGAGTAGATGCTTAGCCTTGCAACGAATCATGAGTGATCTTTCGGAAAAATGCTACAATACTGACTAAAGACATATTGAATGTATTTTTAAAAGTGGTGTGATGATGCCATATGATGAGATTGAGGTACCGCGACCTGTGTGGTTCCGTACCGATGTGGAGTTATTGCTGGCATGTGTTGCACAATAATCAACTGGGTGGGAAAAGATTTAGACTGGGGCAAGTGGCAAGAGGCTGTGTGCCTGGTGGGCCTGTGTGGCATTGGGTTGATGAGTGATGTGAGTCTGTGTGCCACATTGGGCTGTGTGCCATCAGAGTGTTGGAAGTCTTGCCTTGGTCGCTTAAGGACTTCACCTTGCAAGCCTTTGATCCGAGTCACCTGCACAACCACATGTCTCGATATGGGATGACCTAGTTGACTAGGGTTCTGATATCTTTCCTCTGATACCTCGGGGTGACAGTACACAGGGGTGTATCTGTATGGGGGAGCGTACCTGTGCTACGGCTTGGTGCCCATCCAACGGTGATTGGCCGGTCCTATACTTCGGCTCTGTGTGAGGGAAGTGATAGTGAAGGCAATACCGGAGAGGTTCTCTGGTTAAGGTAGAAGTTCCTGAAAAGCTTTGTTGCGGACAATCACCTGTGTGGTGAGCGGCTGTATCTTGTGGGTAAAGTGTACAACCTCTGCAGAGTGTCAAACTATTCGAATAGCCGTGCTCACGGTATTGAGCATTGCTCGGGGATTACAGTCAAGGGGTAGATTTTCATAAACAAAATGTGGGAAGGGTGGCTGTGTGCCAGTGTTGGAAATGAACTGTTAAGGTCAAGTCTCGAGAATCTTCAATGAAAAACCATTTGAGTTTAGTATTATTTATATCTGTGCCACTGCTTTAATCTAAACAAGATACTAGTTCAAAAATGCTACTTGATACAAAAGAACCATTTAAGCCAATCCATTGGAATAAGTTTTGCATATAGTAATAGCGCTGCATTTTGTGCATTACTTGTTGAGTGCCTTGTGTACTCACCCCACCTTGCTTATCAAACCCAACATCGGTGGAGGAGTCTACACCAAAGATGGGAGGAAGAGTACATCGAGGATGCGAGCAACTGGGGGCAAGCCCAGTCGGTTGCCTGTGGCAAGATGAAGGCTTCCACGACCTTTTATTTATGTTCCGCTGCTATTTCTTTACTTTGAATAATGTAAGCCCTGTGTGGCTGACTTATCTGTAAGGAGACCATAAGGTCGCATAACTCGATTTATATAAATGTTTGCACTATTTATTCTTATATCTTTGTGAATGTCTGTAATGTGCAACCTCAGATGATCAGTGTGTGCTAGCGTGATCTCGGATCGCATGTAATACACAGAGGGTCCGGATTTGCGATTCGGTCCCGACAGAGGTGGTATCGAGCAGTCGATCAGAGGACTTGACCCTAGTTTGGTTGTGCCTAGGAGGGTAAAACTATTTTCTTAAAGACCTAATCAACTTGAGCAAGAATATCAAAGAAATCTCGACTTATCTCTTCTCCCTTATTCATACCTATGCTGAATTTTTATTATTCTCTGCTTAATTTAAACAAGGTTTTTTTGGCGATGAGGATGATCCTTACCTATGGAGAGCGCACCGAGGATACGCCATGGAGTTATGGCATATGATGAAGTTGCTCGGAGGTTTTGATGCACCACCATGACGAGGACTTGGTGGTACGGGCAGACTTGGCGTCGCTCGGGATGTCAAGATCACGTTGTATGCTCGGTAGAGGACGAGGGCGAGCCGTCCTATCTACATCACGGTCGAGGTCTTCTTTTGAGGCCGAATCCGGAGACGGCACGACGACAGGCGATGCGGCAGATTGCCCGCACTTACTCCGCAGAGTTGGAGGACACCGCTTTTCGTCACCATCCGCGTCGAGACAATCGCTTGGAGAGGATGGAGCTTGTAGAGGAGGACGCCACTATCACCCACCGGCGAGGTACGTCATCGCCCGGAGGATTCCTTGGATGAGACGGTCCGGGAGTTGCAGAGGACCCGCGCCGGGTCACAGAGGCGAGGATCCACCAAGGGAGGGCTTAGCTCATTCCATGCGTAAGATCCAGGAGTTGGAGATGGCTTTGTACGGACCCGAGCCCGAGCGATCCCGAGTTTCACGATCCAAACCGGAGGAGCAGGCGCAGAGGCACCGGTCAAGCAGAGCGAGCAGCCGGGACCAGGTAGTCGATGGGGTCTTTTGCACCACCGCAGAGGTCACGGACCGGTTGCCCGATGCTAGAGCACCCACCAGTGTATATGCTCCGGGGGAGTCGCAGCCGGGTTGGCTCGATGAGTGATCGAGTCTAGTAGAGTATAGTGTCGAGACTCGAAGGTTGAGTCGCGTCTTTTTCTTCAGAGTCACCATTAGGTGTGAGTCGTCATGGGTTCCTATGTTTGCTTACTTGTTCTGGTTGTGAGTGTCTCATATGCGTTGCATTGCCCTTAGGCACTTGTGAGCAACATACTGCTTTATATTATATCAATAAAGTGGCTAAATAATTTAAGTTACACCTGTTTCCCCACATAAATTCTTCTACTTGTCTATGCTTTCTTCTTTTCTTAACCTTGGAAGCTTGCAAATGATGGTGAGGACACGTGGAAATGTTGGAGCCAGTGAAGTGGAGCTAACCAATGGATAACTGAATGAAGAGCCGATTCCTCAACCGCCGCAGTCAATATGCGTAACACAGGAGCCTTCTTGATCGCCTGACTCAACTTATGAACACGATGGTTCAAACCATGCAAAGCAGATATCCAACCAAGCTGCTGCGAATGTTCAAGCCGGGGTAACCATGGACCACACCCTACTCAAGGTTGTCGGAGTTTATGAGAACCCGTCCACCTACCTTCTCAGCAACGCCAATCCACCGGAGGCGACGATTGGCTAAGGACAATTGAAAGGAAGCGCACATTACCTAGTGTGTAGGACATGAGAGGGTACTCTATGCCTCTCATCAACTCGAAGGACTGCCGCAGAATGGTGGGAAAACTTGCAAGCGACTCATGAGGACCCACAGTATCACGTGGGAGGAATTCACCTCGACTTTCACGAGCACCATGTACCCGAGGGTATCATGGATCTCAAAAGGAGGAATTCAAAGCCTCAAGTAGGGGCGATCGGTGGCGATTACACCAACAAATTCACCTAACCGCACGCTACGCACTGCAGGACGTGGCTACGGATAAGGCCGCATAATCCCGCTTCATGAAGGGATTGAATGCGAGGTCGCAGTGGGACTAATCACCCACACATTCCCGACTTCCAAGAGCTAGTTAACAAAGCTCTTATCTTAGAGGACAAGCGCCGAGAGTGGATGACAACAGAAGCGCAGAATGGCGCAACAAGGAGGTCGTCGGGGCAGAGGCGAGGACGACACCCCAACAGCTCATTCGGTACCGGCCCGGAGGCAATGATAGGGCACCACCGCCGCAAATCGCCCGATGGGTCGAATGTTCGAACTCGGCCAAAATCGTAGCACGATCGAGGAACCTCTCGAGCGATGGGAAGACGTTGCTACCATTGCAATGAAATGGGGCATTTTGCCAACAATTGCCCTAAGAAGGGAGGTGTCACCCCGGTCCGCTTTAACCTGGGGAACACACCGGCAAGGACTCCCGCGCCAATCGTGAACCGCGGGGCATCAACAGCAGCAACTCCATCCCAAGGATCCGCACGAGGCCGAGTCAACCACATTACGACGGATGAAGTCCAGAACGCCACGGACGTTGTACTGGGTAAGTTCCTAGTAAACTCGATCACTCATCGCTTTATTTGATTCTGGAGCTTCGCATTCTTTTATTTCCCGAGATTTTTCTGTTCAAAATGATATGGAAATAGTGAATCTTAAATGTGTGCTCATAGTCCAATCCCCTGGATCAGAACTCCGATCTAAAGTAGGATGTTCTGGGGTAAGACTAATAATTAATGGAGTGGAGTTCCTAGCGAACTTAATCGTCCTTAATACCCAAACCTTGGATGTTATCCTGGGAATGGATTGGTTAACCAAACACAAGGCGATCTTTGGATCATGGAAAAAGAGTCATATCGGTCGAGAGCCCGGATGGAAAGAAGATTGAGTTTGAAGCAAAATCAGTGCGGGAGGGACAATTGATGGTCAACAGCATGAAGACTGTCAGCTTAGAAGAAGTGCCCATAGTCAATGAATATCCGGATGTTTTCCCGGAAGATTTACCTGGAATGCCGCCAGATAGAGATATCGAGTTCGTGATAGAGCTGGTTCCAGGGACAGCTCCCATAGCTAAGAGACCTTATAGGATGTCCACAGAGGAATTGGTGGAAATGAAGAAGCAAATTGAAGAACTGCCTGAAAAAGGATTTATAAGACCTAGTTCATCGCCATGGGGAGCACCTGTCCTATTCGTCAAGAAGAAGGACGGGAGTTTTAGGATGTGTATAGACTATCGTGCACTCAATGATGTGACGATAAAGAATAAGTATCCTCTACCCAGGATCGATGATTTGTTTGACCAGTTGAGAGGAGCAGGAGTTTTCTCCAAAATTGATCTCCGATCAGGATACCATCAATTGAAGATCCGATCAGAGGATATTTCGAAGACTGCATTTTCGTCAAGATATGGGCACTACGAGTTTACAGTGATGTCCTTTGGTTTGACAAATGCACCAGCATATTTCATGAACTTAATGAATAAGGTGTTTATGGAATACTTGGACAAGTTCGTCGTCGTATTCATAGATGATATCCTTATCTATTCCAAGACGAGCGAAGAGCACGCCGAGCATTTGAGGCTAGTCCTTGAAAAGTTGAGAGAGCAACAGTTGTTTGCGAAATTTAGCAAATGTGATTTCTGGAAGAATAAGGTTGAATTTCTTGGACACATAATGACTGCAGCAGGAGTTGCGGTAGATCCAAAGAAAGTGGAGACGGTTCTGCATTGGGAGCAACCCAAGTCGGTAACCCAAATCCGTAGTTTCCTTGGAATGGCGGGTATTACCGTCGATTCATCGAAGGATTCTCTACGATTGCGAGACCTCTTACGCAATTGTCGAAAAAGGAAAAGAAATTCTTATGGACGCCTGAGTGTGAGAAGAGTTTTCAGGAGTTGAAGAGGAGATTAACATCGGCACCTGTACTAGTTTTACCTGATGTCCATCAAGGCTTCGACATCTATTGTGATGCATCGTGTCAGGGATTGGGATGTGTGTTGATGCAAAATAGGAAGGTAATCGCCTATGCATCGAGGCAATTGAGACCACACGAGGAGAACTATCCGACCCATGATTTGGAATTAGCTGCCGTGGTGCATGCACTAAAAATATGGCGTCATCATCTCATCGGAAATAGATGTGAAGTGTATACAGATCATAAAAGTCTTAAGTATATCTTCACGCAAGCTGACCTAAATATGAGGCAAAGAAGATGGTTAGAGTTAATCAAGGATTATAATATGGAATTCACTACCACCTGGTAAAGCCAACGTGGTGGCGACGCCTTGAGCGTAAAGAACCACGGTGTAAATATCTTGATGGAAACAAGTCGAGCAGAATTGTGTAAGGAATTCCGTAAATTAGAACTGGAAATAGTACGGAAGGATTCCTAGCAACCTTGGAAGTAAGACCTACCTCGAAGATCGATCAAGGAAGGGCGTAAAGATGATGATAAGATCAAAAGAATTAAGGGCAAAATGGATGAAGGCAAAGCAAAAGATTTCAAACTGGATGAACAAGGTACTATGTGGTTTAAAGAGCGCATTTGTGTGCCGAACAAAAAGGAGTTGAAGCAGTTCATTCTGGAGGAGGCTCATGACTCCAAGTACTCAATTCATCCAGGAAGTGCGAAAATGTATCAAGATTTGAAGGAAAGATTTTGGTGGCCAAGCATGAAACGGGAAGTCGCCGAATACGTTGCATTATGTGACATATGCCAAAGAGTCAAAGCTATGCGCCAAAGGCCAGCAGGGCTATTACAACCCTTAAAGATACCTGAATGGAAATGGGAAGAAATTGGTATGGATTTCATAACCGGATTGCCATTCCGTATGGGTCATAGTGGATCGCTTAACCAAAGTGGCACATTTCATACCGGTAAAGACCACTTATTCCGGAGACCGGTTAGCGTAACTTTATATGGCACGGATCGCTCGCTTGCACGGAGTAATCAAGAAGATAGTATCGCATGAGGTACCCAATTTACCTCCGATTTTGGGGTAAGCTACATGAAGCGATGGAAACTCGTTTGAACTTCAAGATCTGATACCATCCGCATGGATGGGCAAACTGAGAGAGTCAATCAGATATTGGAGGACATGTTGAGGGCATGTGCCTTAGCATATTCAACCTCATGGGACAAGTGTTTGCCTTATGCTGAGTTTAGTTATAACAACAATTATCAGGCGAGTTCTGACGATGTCTCCATTTGAAGTTTTGTATGGTCGGTCTGTCGCACACCATCGAATTGGAATGAGACAGTCGAACGACATGTCTTTGGACCAGACATTCTTCAGGAAGCGGAAGAACAGATCGCCCTGATCAGGGAAAGATTGAAGATTGCACAATCAAGGCAAAAGAGTTATGCGACAACCGTCGAGGAATCGAGCTTTGAACCCGAAGATTTTGTGTATCTTAGAGTAACGCCACTCAAAGGAGTCAGAAGGTTCCATGCAAAAGGGAAGCTCGCACCCAGATATGTCGGACCATTCAAGATCTTGAGCCGCAGAGGTGAAGTTGCTTATCGCTTGAGTTACCACGTCTTTGGCAGAGTGCATGATGTATTTCATGTATCACAATCAAGAAGTGTCTTGAGCACCTAAGAGCAAACACTTTTGGAGGCAATTGAGCTGCAAGAAGATCTGACTTACAAAGAACATCCGATGAAGATTCTGGACGTAAAGGACAGAGAGACAAGGAACAAGTCAACACGTTTCTGCAGAGTTCAGTGGAGCAACCACTCGGAAAGTGAAGCCACGTGGGAACGCGAAGAAGATCTGAAGAAGGAGTTTCCTAACCTATTTCTGTAGACAGCCCTGAATCTCGGGGACGAGATTCTCTTAAAGGGGGAGGTTTGTAACACCCTAATTTTTGCTCTAATTTAAAATTTGAAGTATTTTTATTTTTGAGAAATTTTGGAAATTATTGAAATTTATTTGGAATTATTCAAATATAGCCTTTCTTGAAAACAAATTAAATAAAGGAAAAGTTTTTGCAAAGTTTTATTGAATATATTTTAATGGAGTTCCAAACATCTCAAAGTATTTTCCGAATTTTTCCGAATTTTTCGATATTTTACTACTTTCTTTGGCCAAAACTAATTTCCGAATTATTTTTATTCAAAAGGATTTAAAAATCCTGAATCGATTGTGCGGGCGAAATCGTTAGCGGCCCAAGATCGTGCTCTGGCCCACTCGTGACTCGCCCACGTAGCCCGCCCGCCAAACCCTAGCGCCGCTTAGCCCAAGCCGTCCGATCCGGATCGCGCGCTGTCGCGTGTGCCACGTCGCCCGTCGCGCGTGAGCCTTGGATCATCGCCGCCGCGAACGCACGAGATCGCGCCACGCCGCTCGCCGTCCGCGAGATCATCGGAGAGCGTGGCGTTGATGGCCGTGACTTCCGCCGGCCGTTTCGCGCCGCCGAGGCAGCCCTTAAGTCCCGTTGAAGGCGTCGTGCGAGGCCTTCGCCCGCATCTTTGACTCCTCGACGCACGCCGAGACTCCCTCTAGCGCCGTGAGAGCTCGCCGTGGTGCCTTCCTTCGCCACCGTTGTTTTTGCTTCCTCCCATCGCCGTCCGAGCCGCTCGCCGTGCTCGACCCTTCTGAGTTCACCGGCCACCGCATCGAGTGGACCACTTCATCACGCCGGAGAAGCCCCGCAGCACCGCGTTGCACATCGTCTTCATCCTCTTCGGCAAGATCTGCGCCACCGTGACATCTTCGCCAGCCCGAGCTTCGTCCACCGTCCGATCGCCGCCGAACGCACCAGATTCATCCACGTCGCCAATCAACAGTAATCCTCATCTTCACCCCTCAGCCATTTGATCTGATCAACGGTCTAGATTGCTTCGATTAGTTTCACGATTAGTTTTTTTCAGCCGTTAGATCTAGATCGTAGGGTTTTTTTTTTTACCGCGTCGCGTAAAGGTCACAGCCGTCGGATGCGCGCCGGCTGCCTTGGTTTGTGCCGCGTGTCGCGCCGCAGTAGGCTAGAGCCGATAGCCTTGGCTCATCGCGGCCGTCTGTTTGAATCGAGCGGATGAGATCGCACCATGCATCGGGCCAGTCCTGTGTTGACGCGTGACGCGCGGAAACGAGGAGTCAGCGCCGCCGTTTCTGTCGACGTCACCCGAGTAATCGTGACCGTTCGATCAGGATCCAAGGGTCACGGTGAAGCCACGTGTTGGCTCCGTGGTAGAGGTGAGGCGAAAAGTCGCATGAATCTCGGCCGTTCGTTTTAAATCAGAAGGACGAGATTGAATCGAGTTTCGGCGATTAGTTTAGCGCTGCGTGCCGCGTGGGGATTGGCTGCGAGCCGTCGCTGACGCCACGGCTTGCGTCACCCGGTGCACGAGCATAGTGCCGCCGGTCTACGGTGGACCAGGGCCAACCCGTGGACCCAGCCCATAGACCAGAGCGACGTGGCAGCCTCTGGGCGTGCCACGTGTCGAGATGACGTCAGCGATGACGTCATATATATATATATATTTTTATATATAAATATATTTCGACTGAATTTCTTTTCTGTGCTGACGTCATCATGACGCGGTGCTGATGTCACAAATGCGAATTTCCAGTGTAAAAATATTTCAGAAAAATCGGATTTTCTTAATTTCTGTATTTTCAGATTTTATTCAAACTTCAAATGACTATAACTTTTGCATTTTAACTCGGATTTGGATGATTCAAATTTCTAAAAATTCATAAAATTATGAGCTATTTAATGGTAAATTTTATTTGAATTTTTTAGTTCGTTTATTCTTCTATATTAGTTATTTATTGCATATTTTGTTTGTACGCATAGACGCAAATTTGCCGGAAAGTTTCGAGGAAGATTTCGTCGCTCAAGACCAAGCTTCGGAACAAGACCAGCAACTCTTTGAAGGCAAGTGATGCTTTGATCATTTTGATCCCAGATTTTAAAATGTAATTTATGCTTTGAAACTATGCATGCTAATTATTTAAAATGAAATTAAATTGATTTGGGATAATGTAGATAATCAACCCATTTTGTTATGCCACCTTGAATTATTAATTGTATGCCTAAACCATTGTCACCCTAAGTTTGATTATATTAGTTGGATGCTAATATTGTGCCAACACGGAGGCTAGACCGTGAGTAGATGCTTAGCCTTGCAACGAATCATGAGTGATCTTTCGAAAAATGCTACAATCTTGACTAAAGACATATTGAATGTATTTTTAAAAGTGGTGTGATGATGCCATATGATGAGATTGAGGTACCGCGACTGTGTGGTTCCGCATCGATGTGGAGTTATTGGCCGCATGTGTTACACAATAATCAACTGGGTGGGAAAAGATTTAGACTGGGGCAAGTGGCAAGAGGTCAGTGTGCTGGTGGGCTGTGTGGCATTGGGTTGATGAGTGATGTGAGTCTGTGTGCCACATTGGGCCGTGTGCCATGTTGAGTGTTGGAAGTCTTGCCTTGGCCGCTTAAGGACTTCACCTTGCAAGCCTTTGATCCGAGTCACTCGTACAACCACATGTCCGATATGGGATGCACCTAGTTGACTAGGGTTCGATATCTTCCTCCGATACCTCGGGGTGACAATGACACGTGGGTGTATCTGTATGGGGAGCGTACGTGCTACGGCTTGGTGCCCATCCAACGGTGATTGGCGGTCCTATACTTGGCTCTGTGTGAGGAAGTGATAGTGAAGGCAATACCGAGAGGTTCTCTGGTTAAGGTAGAAGTTCTGAAAAGCTTTGTTGCGGACAATCACCGTGTGTGGTGGCGGTCAGATCTTGTGGGTAAAGTGTACAACCTCTGCAGAGTGTCAAACTATTCAATAGCCGTGCTCACGGATTGAGCATTGCTCGGGATTACTGATCAAGGGTAGATTTTCATAAACAAAATGTGGGAAGGGTGGCTGTGTGCCGTGTTGGAAATGAACTATTAAGGTGCGTCGAGAATCTTCAATGAAAAACCATTTGAGTTTAGTATTATTTATATCTGTACCCTTTGCTTTAATCTAAACAAGATACTAGTTCAAAAATGCCGCTTGATGCAAAAGAACCATTTAAGCCAATCGATTGGAATAAGTTTTGCATATAGTAATAGCGCTGCATTTTGTGCATTACTTGTTGAGTGCCTTGTGTACTCACCCCACCTTGCTTATCAAACCCAACATCTGTGGAGGAGTCTACACCAGCATGGGAGGAAGAGTACATCGAGGATGCGAGCAACTAGGGGGCAAGCCCAGTCGGTTGCCTATGGCAAGATGAAGGCTTCCACGACCCTTTTATTTATGTTCCGCTGCTATTTATTTACTTTGAATAATGTAAGCCCTGTGTGGCTGACTTATCTGTAAGGAGACCATAAGGTCGTACAACTCGATTTATATACATGTTTGCACTATTTATTCTTATATCTTTGTGAATGTCTGTAATGTGCAACCTTGTATGACTGTGTGTGCTAGCGTGATCCTGGACTGGCACAGAATACACATAGGGTCCGAATTTGCAGATTCGGGTCCCGACAGTGTAGCACTTTTTTAAGTGATAGATGTATCTTTACTCGTAGTATTCATGATGGTCAGCTGGGACATGCTCCCTTCACTTTGTATGAACTCATTTTGAGGTTACGATATGAATGACTCATGACTTTTGCCATGCTTTGTTTTAGGAGGTGCCCCGGAGGGCGGTTGGTATTCGCTATAAACGAAGTGCACAAAGGGTTCGGGTGCCGCGTCGATTATGCCCTCCAAAGAAGGTTTGCCACAGGACTGGGCGACTTCATGGGGGCATGATCGTGCTTTGGGTCCCTGGAGGGATCCAAGGCGCGGGCACCCCACCGGAGGATCATTTAGCTACTTCTCCCCAGGGGGGAGAAAGCAACTCCTCTTGTGCTATGTATGAAGGGGGCGAGCCCCCCGCGCCATTAGACAGCGCGGGAGTGTTCATGTCCTCGTGCGATAGTGAAGGGGACTCGGTCCCCGCGTCACCCTTGTACGCCCTTAGTTTTATTATAGCCCACGGGCCACTTAGGGGCACTAGTCCATAAGGCCTTCTTTAGGAGGCCAGGCGTCTAGCTTAAGGCATAGCCCACAAAGGAGCATCGCGAGTTGTTTACTCAGCTTTGCTAAGGGGCTTAGGCATGTGCTCACCGGGAAGGGGATGTCTCCTGGGCAACGCTCCTTGCAATAAGAAAGGTTCCTATTGCTTCCCGTGAAAGGTACGGAACGGTGACCCAGGGGTCGTTTCGGCTTAGCGCCAGGGGTCCATGGGGCACTAAGCCATGGAGGACCCTATGACTTAGGCAAGACGCCATAAGTCGTCGCCCCGCTCCCTGGGTCCAGCAACGAGAGGGCCTCCCGAGGGGGACACGGAATATCCAGGCCGCTCGGGGCTTTTTCAGGGGTAGGCCTCAGAGGCCATGCGCCCTGGAACTCGTCCCATGAGGGGCACGAGGTTCTAGCCTGTCCCCCACAGCTACGTGCGGGGGATGGGTTCTTAGAGACCACCATACAAGCGATGCAAAACTTAACTTGATACTTCATTGATGACCTTAGGAGGGTTTACATCGACATGAGATAGGTGCCGTAACGGCTTACAAGAAAGCTTAAATGTAAAACTTCTTGAGCTTGTCAGCATTCCATGCGTGCTTTAGTGGCTTGTCTTCTATAGTAGAGAGGTGGTAAGCCCCCGAGCCCAAGATCGCCGAGATGCGGTATGGTCCCTCCCACTTGGGGTGAAGCTTGCCTTGGGCTCCCGGGCCGGTGACCCTTTTTAGCATCAAGTCCCCTAGGAGGAAGGTTCTCTCTCGCACCCGTTTGTTGTAGAAATGAGCGACTTCTTGTTCGTACGCGGCATGCTTGACGAGGGCGCGGTCGCGGGTCTCCTCTGCGAAATCCATCTCCACCTTGTGATTGTCTTCGTTCACCATGAAGTCGATGGGTCGGGCTTCTGAGAGCATGTCCACTCGAAGGGAGCGGTGGCGGACTTCTGCGGGGAGGACGGCTTCCACTCCATACACCAATGAGAAAGGTATTCGCCCCGTGGAGCGACTAGGAGTAGTGCGCATCCCCCACAGGACACTGAGGAGTTCCTCCGCCCACAGCCCGTGCTTAAGAGTGCTCTTTTCGAGTCGACGATAGATGCCTTGGAGGATTAGGCCATTGGCCCTTTCGACCGCCCCATTGGACTTAGGGTGAGGCACTGAAGCGAAGCAGAGAACTATCCTGATTGAACCACAAAAGTCCCTGAAGGAGGAGGCATCGAACTGGGTTCTGTTGTCCACAGTGAGCTCCTTCGGGACTCCGAAACGGCACACAATGTTCTTTCAGAAGAACTTCTGCACCACCCGGGATGTGATTGTTAGCAACGGCTCCGCTTCCACCCACTTGGTGAAGTAGTCCACTGCCACCACCGCATGCTTGTAGCCCCCCTTGGCCGGCGGGAATGGCCCGAGCAGGTCCATGCCCCACCGGGCAAAAGGCCAAGTGATCGAAATCTGGTGCAGAGGTGCAGCGGGGCAATGGTGAGCCGATGCCATCCTTTGGCAACCTTCGCATGTCTTGAGGGTTTCCATGGCGTCTTGTACCATTGTAGGCCAATAGAAACCCTGCCTTAGTGCCTTCCCCGCGGTTGCTCTAGGTGCAAGGTGTGAGCCACAGAGACCTTCATGCACCTCCCGCAGAAAGTGAGATCCCCTCTTCTTTTGGGAGGCACCTGAGCAGTGCGGAAGCCCCTTTTTTGTAGAGTATCCCATCTAGGAGTACATAGGATTTGGCTTTCGTGAAGAGTCTTCGGTCTGCAACGCTATCCTCCATTTCTGTTTTTCCTTGGATGCAATCTCTGATTGGGGTAATCCATGTTGCAGGTGGTGTCGGGATCTCACTGACCATCAGGAGTTGTTCGGGACCTTCTTTCTCATTAGGGTCTTCCTTGATGGATGGTGTGTCAAGCACCTCGAGGAAGACCTCTCGTGGTGATTGTCTCCACGAGGGATGCGACAAGCTTCCATCCCCAAGAAGTATTGTTCCATTCTACGTACTTCATCCAGGTAGCTGGCCATCTTGGGATAAAGGCATTGGTAGGACTTGTCCATCTGATTGACAACCAGTTGGGAGTCTCCCAAGATAAGAAGGCATCGGACCCCCATAGCCTTTGCGAGGCGAAGCCCCAAAACGAGAGCCTCGTACTCCGCCATGTTGTTGGTGGGATTGAAAGAGAGGCGCGCGGCGTATTCCAGTGCCTTCCCCTTAGGGCTTACGAGAACAACTTCGGCCCCTCCACTATTTAGGCGTTTGGAGCCATCAAAGTAGAGGGTCCAGTGGGGGCCGGGCGAAGTGGTACAATCTGCCACCTCATTTGGGACTTGAGGGTTTGTCCATTCCGCCACAAAGTCTGCGAGGACTTGGGATTTGATGGCGGTCATTCCAACAAGTTTGAGGGAGAAAGGCGCCAGCTCGGTTGCCAACTTGGCTATTCTTCCGGTTGCCTCTTTGTTGCCCATTACTTCGGCTAGCGGATAGCTAGTAGGAACCGTGATGGAGTGCCCGAGGAAGTAGTGTCGAAGCTTCAGTGACGCCATGAGGAGTGCGTAGCATATCTTCTCCACTTCCGTGTACCTTGCCTTTGCGCCCGTGAAGGCCTCGCTGACGTAGTACACGGGTCGCTGGACCCCGTCCTTCTCCCTGATCAGGACTGCATTTGCGGCGACCGGGGTCGCGGCAAGGTACAATAGGAGGGGTTCCCCAGGGTTCTGGCTTGTTAGGAGTGGGGGCTTAGTCAGGTATGACATGAGGTCCTCAAAGGCTTTTTGAGCCTCTGGGGTCCAACGGAAGCCTTCTAGCCCGCGCAGTATTTTGAAGAAAGGTAGCCCTTTCTCAGACGACCGCGACATGAAACGTCCAAGAGCCGCTACGCGACCCATAAGGCTTGGACCTCCTTAATGGATCGTGGTGGTTTCATCTCCAGGATGGCCTGGATCTTCTCTGGGTTGGCTTCGATACCTCGATGAGAGACGAGGAAGCCCAGGAGCTTGCCTCCTTTGACCCCGAAAACACATTTTTCAGGGTTTAACTTGAGGCCGAACTTGCGGAGGTTTTCGAAGGTTTCACGGAGATCTTCCAGATGTGTTGAGCCCATAGGGCTTTTCACGACGGCGTCATTGACGTACACCTTGACGTTTCGACCTAGCTGGTCCTTCAGAACGAGGCATACAAGGCGTTGGAAAGTGGCCCCTGCATTCTTCAACCCAAAAGGCATGCGTAGGTAGCAGTAAGTGCCCACTGGGGTGATGAAGCTCGTCTTCTCCTCATCTTCCACAGCCATTCGGACTTGGTGATATCCCGAGTACGCATCCAGGAAGCTCATTAACTCACACCCAGAGGTGGAGTCGACTAACTGGTCGATGCGAGGGAGAGGGTAGTCGTCCTTCGGGCATGCTTTGTTAAGGTCAGTAAAGTCGACACACATGCGCCACTTACCATTGGACTTTTTGACCAAGACGGGATTGGAAAGCCACTCTGGGTGCCAAACCTCCCGGATGAGGCCAGCACTTAAGAGCTTTTCAATTTCCTCCTTGATGGCTTGACATCGTTCGAGAGAGAGCTTACGAAGCTTTTGCCTCACTGGAGGACGTTCGGGCCTCACTGCGAGGTGATGCTGAATCACCTCGTGGGGGACGCCTTTCATGTCCGACGGGACCCAAGCGAAGACATCCGTGTTGGTCCTTAGGAACTCGAGGAGCTCCTCTTCCGCCCTTTCTGGGAGCTCAGCTCCGACCCGGACGAAGTGTTCGTCGCCCGGGCCAAAGAGCCTTATCACCTTTGGCTCCCCTTCAGGGCGAGGCTTCAGGGGGTACTTTTCCAGCAGAGACTTGTCCTTGGCGATTTCCATCAGGGGTGGTAGGGACGCGACCCCTTCTGAGCCCCCCACTTCGAGTATGTGGACTTCATCGGAGGCAGTGGCCGCCCTATGATAGAGACGACGGGCCAAGTCTTGATTACCCCTTACAGAGATGGCCCCGCGAGGCCCCAGTATCTTGAGGCATAAGTAGTTTTGGTGGATTGCTGCACTGAAACGGTTGAGAGTTACCCTTCCCATGATGGCATTGAAAGGTGACTCAACGTCGACGACGTCAAATCTAACTGCTTCCGTGCGATGGTTCTCCCGTGAACCAAAAGTCATGAGGAGCTCAATCCTTCCTAGAGGTTGGATAGATTTGCCTGGGACAAAGCCCGTGAGAGGGTGGTCGGACGGGAGCAAGATGCCCTTGTGGTAGCCCCCACGTGGTTACCATAGCTCCTTAAGTGCGCGAAGATAAAGTATGTCCGCAGAGCTACCCCCATCGACAAGTATGCGGGAGACTTCACAGTTGGATATGGTGGCGGTTACCAGGAGTGCGTCCTCATGGGGGAACCTCAGGCCTTTCGAGTCTTCCTCACTAAAGCTCAGTGGGATATTTGCCCATTTGGGAGGAGCGCTTTGAAGGTTCACCCCCACCACATTGACTTCTCGTGCGTACTCCTTCCTTTGGCGCTTGGGCCCATGTCCATAGGCTGAGCCCCCCATTATGACATTCACTTGTTTATAGGGCACTTGGAAGGGGAGCTCTTGTTCAGCATTTTGTGGAGGTTCCGCTTGATGAGGCCCGACGGGAGGCAAAACGGGCACAGGGTGGATTGCTTGGAGAGGCATGGCCTCCGCGGCCACAGGGCGAGGCTGAGATCCCCGACGTGGCTCAGGACCCCGCTTGAGGATTTTGGCCACTTCGGTGGCGTATTGGCGGCACTCACTCGTGTCATGCCCGTTCATCTTGTGATATGCACACCAGCGGTCATCTCCTTGATCTTGGTTACCCCTTTTTTCCCGGGGGCCTTCGTCACGAGCCCGAGGAGCCTTAGGCTTTGGACCCTTCTTTGATCCTTTGGAAGCACCGTTTCCCTGAGATGGGGCGTCGGTCATAATGAGAACCTTGGAGTCGCGACCTCCGCTGGAGCGATCCCTCCGTTCCTTGTTGTTTTTCTCAGAGGAGCCCTTTAGCCTTCTCCCGGGGGAGTCTCCCCCAGCTTGCGGGAGGAGCCCCCGTTTTACCAAGTCATCCTCCTCCCCGCGGGCATACTTCTCAACGACCTCGAAGAGCTGTTGGGTGGTTTTTGGGGATCCCTCCCCAGTGACCGGTTTAGCTCGCCAAGGAGAAGTCCTTCTTTACACGCGTTAATGACCGTGGAGTCTGGGGCGTCCGCCACTTGGCTCCGCACCCGGGAGAAACGCTTGAGGATGTCTCGCGTGGACTCATCCTTTTGTTGTTTGACCATGAAGAGCTGATTGGGAAGCATGGGGCGCTTGTAGCTCCCCTGAAAATTCGCACTGAACTCTTCACGTAGCTGGCCCCAAGAGCGGATAGAGCCCCTCTTCTGGTTGAAGAACCAAGACCGAGCGGTTCCTGAGAGGAAAAGCGGGAGGCAGTTGCACATCTCCATCTCCCCGCCTCCTCCCACTCGGATAGCCGTGGCATAGTCCTCCATGAACTGATTGGGATCGGAATCCCCATCATATGGTGCGATGTTCGGTTGGCGAAACTTGGGCTGGAACGGGGTCTCTGAGATACCTCGAGCGAGAGGGTTCCCGATCCTGGGGCCATCTCCATCTTCACGCCGGCGGGGGGAAGGCGACCTCGAGCAGCGGCGAGCGGCACGCGAGACCTCGAATCTGACGAGCTAGAAGCTTGGGGGCGACGACGGCGCCCGCGCTCGGGAGGGTCGGGGTGCTCCCGCCGATGCACCGATCTGGGGGCCCGCGAGACCCCGGACTCAGCCTCCTCTCCCCGTTGGTGGTTACGGCGACCGGGAGAGGCAAGGGCATACCTGGCCGGGCAGCGGTGACTTCTCCTTCGACTTTACTTTCTTTGGGCTAGACGATGATCACCGAGCCTCGTGAGTGTCAGGGTGGCCGCGTGGTTCCCTATTCCCGGGTAGCATCCTTGGAGAACAGGTGCCTTCGGTCTCGGAGGTTCTCCTCGCCCGGCCACGTCGCTCCTCGAGGTGAGTCGGCTCAAGCGGAGGGAGTTGATCCACCATCTCCGGGGGCAGGCTCATCTGCCAGGGAGGAGGAGCTCGTGGGGGAGGTCCTGGGGCCCTCACCAGACAAGGCGCAAACCCGGGCCTCGGGGGTTGCGGTGAAGGCACGAATTGCCACGGCACGGTAGGCGCTCCTCTAAAACCTGAGCTCGGTGCGCCACATGGCAGGCGGAGCCCGCTAGTGACCACCGCATGAGTAAGGGGAGGGGGATTGTAGAGATTACCTCCCTGCTCACTCCCGGGGGGAAGGCTAGGCCCCCACGCGCCCTTGGATCGGTGGCGATTTGGACCGAGGGTGGCGGTAGGAGCGGCGAGAGGTGTGGGAGTACCCCTTGGGGACGATAGGAGGCCATCATGTAATCCACTGTCTGCCTCGTAGCAGCCTCCACCAGAGCCCGCCATCGGGACAAGTCTGATGCCTCGGGGGTGAGGGCTGGTTCCAGGGGTCCCAACCCTGCGGCGAAGGCGATGTCTCGAGATTGTTGCCCTTGGCCCGAGGTAGCCAGAACGAGGGGGGAGGAAGTGTTCTCAGGGCCTGGGGCTTGAAGGACATTGTCTACCCCAGGGTGGACGGCTCCGATTTTAGAGAGAGGCGCTCGCCTAGAGGTCCGGCGAGGAGGAGGATCGTCGACTTGCTCCTTGCGCTTCGGGGCTTGAGGAGGCTTGGTGTGCTTCTTGGTAAGAGCCATAGCCTTTGAAGTTAGCTACGGGGACTCCCCACGGACGGCGCCAAATGTCGTAGGTTCGGAAACTGGACACGAGAGTTAGAGCGGACGCCAGCCGTCTTACGGGCCTACGTCCGAGGTAGAGAGAATAGACACAAAGGTTTATACAGGTTCGGGCGCCAAAGCAAGCGCCCTACTCCTGTCGGTGTGTTCCCCGGGGGGAGTAGGGAGGGGTCTCCTGATCCGGGCTCCCGAGGGACACACCAATTTCTTAGTTTTTGTATTCAATGAGAGTCCTCCCCATGTATGGGTTACATTGGGGTTTTATAGGCGCCCAGCCTGTTACACAAAATACCACCCTACCCCTGCTACAGTAGCTCAAGTGAGGGTATCTTGGTCATTTCCGGGAGAAGGTAGGGGATCCCGCGTCATCGCTTTGTGGGGGCAGACCTCTGATTTCGGGGCCCCACATGATGCCTCCCGTAGACGCCCATGGAGTAAGAGGGTGCTTCCCGTCGACGGCCGCGGAGTAGGACGCAGCCTCCCGTAGATGCTCGTAGTAGGAGGCGACCTCCGTCGGCCTTGCATGAGTAGGAGGAGCCTCCTTAGTCGCCACGGAGTAGGAGGCGACCTCAGTGAGACGCCATGACGCATATCCAGTAACACCTAATTTTTGCACTAACTTAAATTTTGGAGTATTTTTATTTTTGTGATTTTTTTGGGAATTTATTTAAATTTAATTGGATTTATTCAAATAGGGCCTTTCTTGAAAACAATTGAATAATGGAAAAGTTTTTGCAAAGTTTTATTGCAAATATTTTAATTGAGTTCCAAATATCTCAAAGTAATTTCTGGAATTTTTCTAGAATTTTTCTTCTATTTTAAAAGCTCCAAATGATTTAATTGAATTTCTAGAATTATTTTAAATGTGAAATGATTTTAAAATCAGTTGAACAGTAATGGGCCGAGCCCATTACTGTGCGTGTCGTCGGCCCAACCGCGAAAAACCCTAAGCGTCACCGGTCCGAGCCGTTCGATCTCGATCGGATGCTCGTGGAGTGAGCCACGTCGTCGCGTCGTCGCGCCGGATCATCGCCGCCGCGAGCGGCCGGGAGAGAACCACGTCGGTCGTCTTCGCGAGATCACCGGAGCTAATGCCGCCGACCGTTTCCGCTCGTTTCGCCGCCTGTAGCGCACACGTCGAGGCCCCTTAAAGCGCACCGAGTAGCGCGTCTGACAGAGCTCCTTTCGCTGCGTCTTTTGACTCCTCGCACGCGCGTCGAGACGCTCTAGAGACCACGGGAGAGCTCGCCGTAGTTGTTCCTCTACGCCGCCACTGTTCTCCGCCATTTGCTTCGCCGTCGGTCCATTTCCGCCGTCGCCGAGGTCACCAGTGCTCTGCCCGAGTCAAGCCGCGTCGAATGCGCTAGATCTTCTCGCCAGGGAACCACCGAAACGCCGTCGACTACGTCGTCTTCTTCATCTCCGTCAAGCTTGCACCGCCGCACGCCATCGCCGGACTCCGAGCATCGTTGACCGTCGGATCTGCAAGGAGGGGTAAGGATCGTGCCACGTCACCCTTCTCTGGTTACATTTAGTTTGTATCTGTGCCGTTAGATCATTATGGACGGTGCGGATTAACCCTAAGGTTTACACGTTAGTTGATCTTGATCGTTAGATCTAGAGCGAACGCTTGGATTAGATCTAGTTTCTGCGATATGTTTTTGTCTTAGCCGTTGGATCGTTAGTGAGCGCGTGAGATTGTGCCGCGTGGCGTGAATAATAAAATACTCGGTGCCGTGGGCCGTTGGATTTAGATCGAGCGGCGGCCGTGAGTAGATCGGTGGCGCGGGATCCGTGCCATTCAAATTTGAGCGTCGGCGGAGATGACGCCGCACCCCCATCGAATAACGTGCGGACGCGTGTGCGTTGGCGAGGTGAGACCAGATCGATCGTTGAGTTCGGGCGCACTGTTGGATGCGTGGCGCGTGGGGCGTGGAGTGCGGCGTCGCCGAAGCCGCGCGGGGTGAATCCGACCGTTGGATGAGCGGCGATGCGATCTTGCCGCGTGTCGCGTCGGGATTGGCTGCGCATCGTCGCCGACGCCACGGCTGCGTCACCCGGTGCATGAGCACGATCTTGCCGATCCACAGATGGACGAGGCCGAACCGTGGACCCGACCCATGAATCAAGCAACGTGGCGGCACTAGAGGTCGCCGCGTGTCGTCTTGACGTCTTCGGCGTCATAAATATGTTTTATATAAAAATATTTTGACGAAATTCTTTTATGTGCTGACGTCATCATGATGCAATGCTGACATCATAAATGCGAATTTTCAGTATAAAAATAATTGGGAAAAATCGGATTTCTTAATTTCTGTATTTTCAGATTTTATTCAAACTTCAAATGACTATAACTTTTACATTTTAACTCGGATTTGGGTGATTCAAATTTCTAAAAATTCATAAAATTATGATCTATTTAATGATGAATTTTATTTGAATTTCTGAGGCCATTTAGTCCTCTATATTAGATTTTTATTATATATTTTGTTGTCCGCGTAGACGCAAATTTGCCTGAAAGTTTCGAGGAAGAATTCGTCGCTCAAGACCAAGCTTCGGAACACGACCAGTAACTCTTTGAAGGCAAGTGATGCTTTGATCATTTTGATCCCAGTTTTTAAAATGTAATTTATGCCTTGAAACTATGCATGCTAATTATTTAAAATGAATTTAAATTAATTTGGGATAATGTAGTTAATCAACCCATTTTGTTATGCCACCTTGAATTATTAATTGTATGCCCTAAATCATTGTCACCCTAAGTTGATTATATTAGTTGGATGTTAATATTGTGCCAACACGGGAGGCTAGACCGTGAGTAGATGCTTAGCCTTGCAACGAATCATGAGTGATCTTTCGAAAAATGCTACAATGCTGCCTAAAGACATATTGAATGTATTTTGAAAAGTGGTGTGATGATGCCATATGATGAGATTGAGGTACCGCGACCTGTGTGGTTCCGTACCGATGTTGAGTTATTCTTGGCATGTGTTGCACAATAATCAATGGGTGGGGAAAGATTTAGGCTCGGGCAAGTGGCAAGAGGTCAGTGTGCTGGTGGGCTGTGTGGCATTGGGTTGATGAGTGATGTGAGTCTGTGTGCCACATTGGGTGTGTGCCACTGTTGAGTGTTAAAGTCTTGCCTTGGTGGCTTAAGGACTTCACCTTGCAAGCCTTTGATCTCAGTCACCGTACAACCACATGTCCGATATGGGACAGACCTAGTTGACTAGGGTTACGATATCTTTCCTCGATACCTCGGGTGACAAGACGGGGTGTATCTGTATGGGGAGCGCACGTGCTACGGCTTGGTGCCCATCCAACGGTGATTGGCCGTCCTATACTTGGCTCTGTGTGAGGAAGTGATAGTGAAGGCAATCGGAGAGGTTCTTTAGTTAAGGTAGAGGTTCTGAAAAGCTTTGTTGCGGACAATCACATGTGGTGGCGTTTGTATCTTGTGGGTAAAGTGTACAACCTCTGCAGAGTGTCAAAACTATTCGAATAGCCGCTTCATGTATTGAGCATTGCTCGGGATTACTGATCAAGGGTAGATTTTCATAAACAAAATGTGGGAAGGGTGGTTGTGTGCCAAGTGTTAAAATGAACTATTAAGGTGTGTGTGCCGAGAATCTTGAGGAAAAACCATTTGAAGAAATTAGTATTACTTATAACTGTTCCAATGCTTTAATCTAATTAAGATATTGGTTTAAAATTCTTTGTTTGATGCAAAAGAACCATTTAAGCCAACCCTTTGGAATAAGCTTTGCATGTAGTAATAGCACCGCATTACATGCATTACTTGTTGAGTGCCTTGTGTACTCACCCCACCTTGCTTATCAACCCCAACATCGGTGGAGGAGACTACACCGGTTTGGGAGGAGGAGTTCATCGAGGACACGAACAACTAGGGGCAAGCCCGATCGGTTACTGTGGCAAGATGAAGGCTTCCACGACTTCTATTTATGTTCATTGCTATTCCTTTGCTTTGATTAATGTAAGCCTGTGTGGTGACTTATCGTAAGGAGACCATAAGGTCGCACAACTCAGTTTATATACATGTTTGCACTATTTATTCTTATATCTTCGTGAATATGCATGATGTGCAACCTGTATGATTTGTGTGTGCTAGCGTGATCCTGGACTGGCACAGAATACACAGAGGGTCCGGATTTGCAGAATCGGGTCCCAACAATATCTACATGCCCATGAGGCACCCACAGGGTACGCCCTGAAGGTATGCTCACGGAGCGCGAGGAGACCTACCGCGGGGTATGCCTATAGGGCATTCCTATGGGGTTATGAGGGAACTTCCCCTCAACACTGAGACCTTGCTTCAAGCCCTCCTGAACCGGGAGTCTTGCCAAGTGCCCTGCGACCAGGGGTCTTTCCAAGTGCCACAGGATCGTGGCGCTCCCAAATGCCCCGTGACCGTGAGGGCGGCGGTGAGACCCCTGTACTTCCTCGGAGAGCTGCAGGGACAAGAGGAGCCTCCCGAGTAAGCCCACAGGGGCACGCCCGCGGAGATCGAGAAGGTCTCCATGAAGATCCCACGGGGTGTGCTGCGGGAGTTTGAGAAGGTCTCCGTAGCGTGCCTGACGCATGAGGAGAATTCCTAGTGGCTATGGGGGAACATTCCCTCAACATGAGGACGAGGTATGCCCGTGAGGCATGAAGAGACCTCCCGCGGGACATGCCCTGGAGGTATGTCCATGGTCATGAGGAGATCTCCCGTGAACCCTTGACATGTCTCCTCTTGGAGAGCTTACGGGGTACGGGGGATCTTCCCTTTCTAGAGTTAGTTTCCTCCAACATACAATCAATCCTAGGGTGACAAGGATTTCAGCGCATACAGATAATAATTTCATGGTGAAAATAAAAATATGGGTTGATTAGCTACATTACCCAATTTAATTTGAATTCATTTTAAATAAATTAGCATGCATAATTTCAAAGCATAAATTACATTTTAAAATATGGGATCAAAATGATCAAAGCATCACTTGCCTTCAAAGAGTTGCTGATCTTGATCCGAAGCTTGATCTTGAGCGATGAACTCTTCTTCGAAACTTCCCGGCAAATTTGCGTCTATGCGTAAAAATAACATATGCAATAAATAACCAAAACAATAGACTATATCACCTCAAAAATTCAATTTAAATTCACCATTAAAAAGAGCACAATTTTATAAATTTTTAGAGACTGGAATCACCTCAATCAGACTTAAAATGCACAAGTTATAGCCTTTTAAAGTTTTAAATAAAATATAAATGAGAAAATCCGATTTGTTTTAATTATTTTTATATAGAAAAATTGGGATTTATGACGTCAGCATGACCTAATGATGACGTCAGCACCGAAATGAATTTCAGTTGAAATATTTTTATATATAAAAAATATTTATGACGTCAGCGATGACATCAGCATGACACGTGGCAGTCTCTTGGACCGACACGCGTGGCGTGGCGCTCTACCGTCTCTGAAAGCGATGCGGGTCTACGGTGGACTTCCATTCTGTGCACATGCCCGCCGCGCATGCGCGGCATCACCGTGCAGTCGGCCAATCACCGATCGACATGCGGCGTTAATCTATTAACCGAAACTCGATTCAATCTCGTCCATCCGATTTAAAACGAACGGCTGAGATTGATGTGATATTTTGACTCAGATCTATCAGAACCAACACGTGGCTTCACCATGGCCATTGGATCCCGTCGGGACGGCTCGATTAATCGAGCGGCGTGGGCGAAGCGGCGGCCCGACTCCTCAATTTCTGCGCAACACGCGTCCACATGGGACTGGCCCGATGCACGGTGTGATCTCGTCCGCTCGGTTCAAAATGAACGGCCGAGATGAGCCAAGGCTTTGACTCTGGCTTACTGTGGGCGCGACACGCGGGGCGATCCAAGACGACCGGCGCGCATCCGACGGCTACGTTACTTACGCGACGTGGCAAGATATACACTTTACAATCTAGATCTAACGGCTGAGATTAAACTGACATGAATCTAGGCGAAGCAATCTAAACCGTTGATTAGATCCAACGGCTGAAGGGTGAAGATGAAGATTACTGTTAAATGGCGACGTGGACAAATCTGGAGCGTTTGGCGATGATCGGACGGTCGACTAAGCTCGGCTGGCGGTGATGTCGCGGTGGCACAGATCTCGCCAGAGAGGAAGAAGATGACGCGCCTCCAGCGTTCCTTGGCGGCTCCGATGACACGGTTTGAAGCAACGGGTTCAGCTCGTCGAGAGGAACACCCCTGTTACCTTGATGACGGTGGAGCTCGAACGGCGGCGGTGCAAAAGGGCGGCGAAAAGTCTCAGAACTATGGCGAGCTCGTACGATTGCTACGGTGAGTCTCGGTGAGGGAGAGATAGGGCAAAATGCGCGGAAGGAAGTGCTCTACACGGTGCACTAGCTAATGAAGAGGAAGAATAAACACGCCGGCGTTAATCGCGCGCGAAATCTCCGGCTGTAATGCGCGGCGGCGGCGTTTTCGGAAACGCACGGCGAAGCGACGTGGCGCAATCCCAGCCATCCATGCGGCAACAGATCGACGAACCAAAAACTCGCGCAACGCGGCTTCATCTGGTCCATCCGATCCTGATCGGACGGTCACCCGCAAGCGGCGTTAGGGTTTCGTCGGGCTGGGCCAACAGCGTGCACAGTAACGGGCTCGGCCCAATACTGTTCATTCTATTTTTCCTTGATTTTTGAATAAAAATAATTCTAGAAATTCGATTAAATCATTTGGGGCTTTTAAAATAGCAGAAAAATTCTAGAAAAATTCCAGAAAATACTTTGAGCCATATGAAACTCAAATAAAATATTTCCAGAAAAACTCTGCATAAACTTTTGCAATATTTTAATGGATTTCAAGAAAGACCATATTTGAATAAATCTGAATAAATTCCAGTAAATTCCCAAAATTTCTCAAAAATCAGAAATACTACAAAATTTAAATTAGAGCAAATTTCAGGGTGTTACAAACCTCCCCTTATGAATCTCGTCCCGAGATTCGTGGTATTTCTGAGAATTAGGTCAGGAAACTCCTTCTTTAGGTCTTCTTCGCGTTCCCACGTTGCTTCACTTTCCGAATGGTTGCTCCACTGGACTCTGCTAAAAGCGCATTGACTTGTTCCTTGTTTCTCTGTCCATGGTGTCCAAAATCTTCATCGGTTATTCTTTATAAGTCAGATCTTCTTGCAGCTCGATTGCTTCTAAAGGCGTTTGTTCTTCCGGTACCCGAAGACACTTCTTCAATTGAGATACATGGAATACGTCATGTACTCTTGCCAAAGACTGTGGCAACTCCAATTGATATGCAGCTTCACCTCTGCGGCTCAAGATTTTGAATGGTCCGACATATCTGGGTGCGAGCTTCCCTTTTGCGTGGAATCTTCTGACTCCTTTGAGAGGGGTGACTCTGAGATACACAAAGTCTTGAGGTTAAAAGCTCAATTCACTGCGACGATTGTCGGCATAACTTTTCTGCCTTGACTGAGCAATCTTCAGTCTTTCTCTGATCATGGCGATCTGCTCTTCCGCTTTCTGCAGTATATCCGGGCCAAAAACGTGTCGTTCCCCAGTCTCATTCCAATTCAATGGTGTTTGACAGGATCGACCATACAGAGTTTCAAATGGAGACATCTATAAACTTGCTTGGTAGCTGTTATTATAGCTGAATTCATCATAAGGCAAACACTTGTTCCACGAAGCAGAATATGCTAGCGCACAAGCTCTTAGCATATCTTCCAATATCTGGTTAACCCTCTCGGATTGACCATCTGTCTGCGGATGGTATGCTGTACTGAAGTTTAAACGTGTTCCCATTGCCTCATGTAGCTTACCCCAGAATCTTGAAGTAAACTGAGTTCCTCTGTCCGACACTATCTTCTTTGGTACTCCATGCAAACAGACAATTCTTGCCATATCTGATTACGCTAACGGTCCCCGAGTACGTGGTCTTTACCGGTATAAAATGTGCCACTTTAGTTAAACGATCTACTATGACCCATATGGAATCATATCCACTTTGAGTTCTGGGTAAACCGGTTATGAAATCCATACCAACTTCTTCCTATTTCCATTCAGGTATCTTTAAGGGTTGCAATAGTCCTGCTGGTCTCTGGTGCATAGCTTTGACTCTTTGACATATGTCACATAATGCGACATACTCAGCAACTTCCCGCTTCATGCTTGGCCACCAAAATCTTTCTTTTAAATCTTGATACATTTTTGCACTTCCTGGATGGATTGAATACTTGGAGTCATGAGCTTCCTCCAAAATTAGCTGCTTTAACTCTTTCTTATTCGGCACACAATTGCGCCCTTTAAACCACATAGTGCCTTGCTCATCCAGCTTGAAATCGTTTGCCTTGCCCTCATTCATTGTGGACTTAATCCTCTTGATCTTATCGTCATCTTTTTGTCCTTCCCTGATCTGATCTTCTAGGATCGGTTTTACTTCCAAGGTTGCTAAGAATCCTTCTGGCACCATTTCCAATTCTAATTTCTGAAAATCCTTACACAATTCTGCCTGACTTGCTTCCAACAGCATATTTACACTGTGGTTCTTTCTGCTCAAGGCATCCGCCACCACGCTGGCCTTGCCAGGATGATAATGAATTCCAACATTATAATCTTTGATTAACTCAAGCCATCTTCTTTGCCTCATATTTAGGTCAGCTTGCGTGAAGATATACTTAAGACTTTTATGATAAGTATACACTTCACATCTGTTTCCGATGAGATGGTGACGCCATATTTTCAGTGCATGCACTACGGCAGCCAATTCCAGATCATGAGTCAGATAGTTCTCCTCATGTGGCCTCAATTGCCTTGATGCATATGTAATTACTTTCTTGTTTTGCATCAACACGCATCCCAATCCCAGACACGATGCATCACAATAGATGTCGAAGTTTTGATGAACGTCAGGTAACACTAATACAGGTGCTGATGTTAATTTTTTCTTCAATTCCTGGAAACTCTTTTCACATTCTGGTGTCCACAAGAATTTCTTTTCCTTTTTCAATAATTGCGTAAGGGGTCTCGCAATTTTAGAAAATCCTTCGATAAAACGACGGTAATATCCCGACATTCCAAGGAAACTACGGATTTGGGTTACCGTCTTTGGTGGCTCCCAATGTAATACTGCCTCCAGTTTCTTTGGATCTACCGCAACTCCTTCCGCAGTCATTATGTGTCCAAGAAATTCAACCTTATTCTTCCAGAAATCACATTTGCTAAATTTAGCAAAAAACTGTTGTTCTCTCAACTTCCCAAGGACTAGCCTTAAATGTTCGGTCTGCTCTTCTTTTGTCTTGAAATAGACAAGGATATCATCTATAAAGATGACAACGAACTTATCTAGGTATTCCATAAAAACCTTATTCATCAAGTTCATGAAATATGCCGGTGCATTTGTCAAACCGAAAGACATAATTGTAAACTCGTAATGTCCATATCTTGACGAAAACGCAATCTTCGAAATATCCTCTGATCGGATCTTCAATTGATGGTATCCCGATCGGAGATCAATCTTGGAAAAGACTCTTGCTCCTCTCAACTGGTCGAATAGATCATCGATCCTTGGTAGCGGATACTTATTCTTTATCGTCACATCGTTGAGTGCACGATAGTCTATACACATTCTAAAACTCCCGTCCTTCTTTTTGACGAACAAGATAAGTGCTCCCCATGGCGATGCACTAGGTCTTATAAACCCTTTTTCCAGCAGTTCTTCAATTTGTTTCTTCATTTCTACCAACTCATGTGTGGACATCCGGTAGGGTCTCTTGGCTATCAGGGCTGTTCCTGGGAGAAGTTCTATAACAAACTCGATATCCCTATCCGGCGGCATTCCAGGCAAATCTTCCGAAAAAACATCTGAATATCCCCTGACTATTGGAACGTCCTCTAAGCGGCGGCCTTGGTGTTGACCATCAATCGCCCATCTCGCCTTCTTTGTTGCTTCAAACTCAATCCTTCTTCCTTCCGGGCTCTCGACTGATATGACTCTTCGTCCATAGTCCAACACAGCCTTGTGCTTAGTTAGCCAATCCATTCCCAGGATAACATCCAGGGTTTGGGTATTAAGGACGATTAAGTTCGCTAGGAATTCTACTCCATTAATTATTAGTCTTACCCCAGAACATCCTACTTTAGATCGGAGTTCTGATCTAGGGGATTGGACTATAAGCACACATTTAAGATTCACTATATCCATATCATTTTGAACATCAAAATCACAGGAAATAAATGAATGTGAAGCTCCGAAATCAAATAAAACAGTAGCTGGTACTGAATTTACTAGGAACTTACCCAGTACAACGTCCGTTGCATTCTGAACCTCATCCGCGGTGATGTGGTTAACTCGCCTCGCGATTGCACGGTGTGGCTCGGCTTGGCGGCTCCCAGTTCCTCCTTGGCGAGTGTCCTTGCGGTGTGTTCCCGTGTTAAAGCGTGCACGGGTGACACCTCCTTCTTAGAGCGATTGTTAGCGAAATGTCCTATTTCAATAGCTTGATGATAACAACGTCTTCCATTGCTGCGAGTTTCGTCGGTGTACCACCGTTACGGCGGAGTTTGAGTATTCTGGCCCACGGGACGATTTGCCGACAGTGGTGCCCTATCACTGCTTCGGGGTTAGAATCGAACGAACTGATGAGGTGCCGTCCTCTGCCTTTGCTGGCCTTGACGACCTCCTTGTTGCGCTATTCTGCGCTTCCGGTTGTCATCCAACTCTCGGCGCTTGTCTTCCAAGATAAGGGCCTTATTAACCAGCTCTTGGAAGTCCGGGAATGTGTGGGTGATCAGTCCCACCTGCAATTCGGTATTGAGCCCCTTAATGAATCGGGACTGCCTTGCCCTGTCGGTTGCTACATCCTCTGGTGCGTAGCGTGCCAACTGGGTAAATTTGTTCAGATAATCGACCACTGACTGGCCCCCTTGCTTTAGGTTCCTGAATTATTCTTTCTTCAATTCCATGATACCTTAGACATGGTATGATGCTTGAAAAGCACCAATGAATTCCTCCTAAGTGATTTCTTGGGGATTCTCATGTGCGCCTGAAATTCTCCCACCATTCCGCGACGGTTCCTTCCAATTGATGAGAGGCATAGAGTACCCTCTCATGTCCCATACACTGGGTTATGTGCAGTTTTCTTTCAATAGTCCTCAGCCAATCATCCGCTTCCAACGGATTGGCATTATCCGAGAACGTAGGTGGGCGAGTCCTCATAAACTCTGACAGTCTTGAGTAGGGTGTGGACCTTGATTACCCCCTGGTTGGGCATTTGCAGCAGCTTGATTGGATATCTGCTGCATAGTTTGCATCATGATGATCATCAACTGAGTTTGGGTAGCTAAGAAAGCTCCCAAATTCTGCAAATCAACTTGCGGTGGTTGAGGGATTGGCTCCTCATTCTAGTTGCCTGCCTGGTTAGCACCACTTCCGCTGGCTCCAACGTTGCCACGAGTCCTCACCATCTGTTGAAAGCTTCCAAAGTTAAGAAAAGAAGAAAGCATAGACAAGTAAAAGAACTTATGCGGGGGAAACAGGAGTAACTTAAATTATTTAGCAACTTTATTAATATAATAAAATAGTATGGTTGCTCACAAGTGCCTAAGGGCCATGCAACACATACCAGACACTCCCAAACAGAAACAAGTAAACAAACATAAGACTCCACAATGACACACACCTACTGGCGACTCAAAAATAAAAGACGCAACTCAAATAACTTGACTCAACATTTGAGTCAACTCTGAAGGAAAAAGAACTCTCAGTCACTAAGCCACCCGGGGTGCGGTCCTCCCGGTGGATATTGCGGCGGGTGCGGCGGCATAGGGGCAAACTGGTCCTGATACCCTACTGCAGTCGGTACGAACGACCCCATTGACTCGGCTGGTCCCAAGGCTGCCTGTTCCTGCTCCTTCGGATCCGGGTCATGCAGCTCCAGAACTGGCTCAGGCTCAGGTCCATACAGTGCCATCTCTAGCTCATGGGTCCTCTAGATAGAGTGAGCCAGGTACTCTTGGGTCTCCCGCAGCTGAGTTCTAACCTCCGTGACCTCGTCACAGGCCCTCTGCAACTCCTGGACAGTCTCGTCCATGGTCTCCTCCTGGGCAATGACATACCTCACCAAGTGAGTGATCGTGGCGTCCTCCTCCAAGAGCTCCATCCTATCGTGGCGATTATCCCGGCGCGGATGATGACGGAATATGGTGCCCTCAAACTCTGCAGAGTAGGTACGGGCGATCTGCCGCATCGCAAGACACGACGACTCCTGGATCCCGGCCTCGAACGGAGTCCTCCTGACGGTGATGTAGATAGGACGGCTCGCCCTCATCCTCTCCCGAGCATAAACAGTGATCTTGACATCCCAGGCGATATCAAGTCCTGCACTTACTATAGAGGTTCCCCGATAGATCGGTCTGTCGAAGCCTCCGAGAAATTGCATCATACGCCAAAGTTCAGCGGCGAATCCTCCAGTGCACTCTCCATAGGTGTGGATCATCCTCATCTGCCAAAACAGACCTCATTTTAAAACCCAAAATAACAACAGAAAATGCAGCATAGGTATGAACAAGAGAGAAAAGATAAGTCGAGATTTCATTGATATCCTTGCTCAAGTTTATTAAAAATTTAGAAAATAATTTTATCTGTCAGACACAGCTAATCTAGGTTAGGGTCAAGACCTACAGTCAGTCTGCTCTGATACTACCTCTGTCGGGACCCGATTATGAGAATCCGGACCGTCTGTGTATTCTGTGCCAGTCCAGGATCACGCTGGCACACAAAGTCTTTACAGGGTTGCACATTGCAGACATTACAGCGATACCATAAATAGTGCAAACATTTATATAAAGTGAAATGTACGACCTTATGGTCTCCTTACATAAATCAGCCACGCAGGGCTTACATTATCAGAGTAAGAAAGAAAACAGCGAAAAACAAATAAACTTCGTAGAAGCCTTTATCTTGCCACAGGCAACCAACTGGGCTTGCCCCCTAATTATCCGGATCTTCAATGAACTCCTCCTCCCAGGCCGGTGTAGACTCCTCCACTAATGTTGGGATTGATAGGCAAGGAGGGGTGAGTACTCAAGGCACTCAGCAAGTAATACACAGAATACGTTGCTATTACTACATGCAAGGCTTATTCCAAAGAATTAGCTTACTTGGTTCTTTTGCTTCAAACAACAGTTTTAAACTAGCATCTTTTTTTTAGATTAAAAGCAGTGAAACAGTTATATATAATACTAAGTTCTTCAAACAGTTTTTCTTCAAAGATTCTCGGCACACAGCCTTAAACAATTCATTCTTAGCACTGGCACACAGCAGCCACCCTTTCCATATTTTTATTTTTGAAGATCTAACCCTTGACTGTAATCCCTGAGCAATGCTCAATACCGCGAGCATGGCTATTCGAATAGATTTGACTCACTACAGAGGTTGTACACTTTACCCACAAGATACAGCCGCTCACCAAACAGGTGATTGTCCGCAACAAAGCCTTTCGGGAACTCCTACCTTAACCAATGAACCTCTCCTGTATTGCCTTCACTATCACTCCCCTCACACAGAGACGAAGTATATGACAGGCCAACACTGTTGGATGGGCACCAAGCCGTAGCACAGGTACGCTCCCCCGCACAGATACACCCCCGTGTACTGTCACCCCGAGGTATCAGAGGAAAGATATCAGAACCCTAATCAACTAGGTCTGTCCCATATCAGACATGTGGTTGTACGGGTGACTCAGTTCAAAGACTTGCAAGGAGAAGTCCTTAGCTAACCAAGGCAAGACTTCCAACACTCAACAGTAGCACAAGACTCACATCACTCATCGACCCATTGTCACACAGGCCCACCTGGCACAAAGCCTCTTGCCACTTGCCCCAGTCTAAATCATTTCCCACCCCGTTGATTATTGTGCAACACATGCCAGCAATAACTCAACATCGATACAGAACCACACAGGTCTCCGTACCTCAATCTCATCATGTGGCATCATCACACCACTTTCAAAATAAATTCAATATTTCATTAGTCAATATTGTAGTATTTCTCGAAAGATAGTTCATGATTCGTTGCAAGGCTAAGCATCTATTCGCGGTCTAGCCTCCCGTGTTGGCATCATATTATTATCCAACAAATACAATCAATCCTAGGGTGACAAGGATTTCAGGGCATACAGATAATAATTTCATGGTGACAATAACAATATGGGTTGATTAGCTACATTACCCAATTTAATTTTAATTCATTTTAAATAAATTAGCATGAATAATTTCAAAGCATAAATTACATTTTAAAATCTGGGATAAAAATGATCAAAACATCACTTGCCTTCAAAGAGTTGCTGGTCTTGATCCGAAGCTTGATCTTGAGCGATGAACGCTTCTTCGAAACTTTTCGGCAAATTTGCGTCTACGCGTAAAAACAACATAAGCAATAAATAACCAAAACAATAGACTATATCACCTCAAAAATTCAATTTAAATTCACCATTAAAATGAGCACAATTTTACAAATTTTTAGAGACTGGAATCACCTCAATCAGAGTTAAAATGCAAAAGTTACAACCTTTTAAAGTTTTAAATAAAATATAAATCAGAAAATCCGATTTGTTTTAATTATTTTTATTCGGAAAAATTGGGATTTATGATGTCAGCATGACCTAATGATGACGTCAGCACCAAAATGAATTTTGGCCAAAATATTTTTATATATAAAAAATATTTATGACGTCAGCATGACACGTGGCAGCGACGCATACACGGTCTCTGGCCCACGGGCGGGTCTCACGGTGGATCGCCACATCTTGTGCTCATGCATCGGCGTCACCGTCACGGTCCAGCCAATCACCGATCGACACGCGGCGTTAATCTATTAACCGAAACTCGATTCAATCTAGTCCATCCGATTTAAAACAAACGGCTGAGATTGATGCGACGTTTCGACTCAGATCTATCAAAACCAACACGCGGCTTCACCATGGCCATTGGATCCCGATCGGACGGTTACGATTAATCAGGCGACGTGGACAGAAACGGCGGCGCTGACTCCTCGATTTCTGCGCGACATGCGTCCACACGGGACTGGCCCATTGCGCGGTGCGATCTCGTCCGCTCGGTTCAAAATGAACGACCGAGATGAGCCAAGGCTTCGACTCTAGCTTACTGCGGGCGTGACACGCGCCGCGATCCAAGACGACCGGCGCCCATCTGACGGCTACGGTACTTACGCGACGCGGCAAGATATACACTCTACGA
Source organism: Otatea glauca (assembly GCA_036346275.1). Lineage (NCBI taxonomy): Eukaryota > Viridiplantae > Streptophyta > Magnoliopsida > Poales > Poaceae > Otatea > Otatea glauca. The sequence goes on along the minus strand of CM070715.1, from coordinate 36,270,703 downwards.
TCTAGATCTAACGGCTGAGATTAAATTGACATGAATCTAGGCGAAGCAATCTAAACCGTTGATTAGATCCAACGGCTGAAGGGTGAAGATGAAGATTACTGTTAAATGGCGGCATGGACGAATCTAGAGCGTTTGGCGATGATCGGACGGTCGACGAAGCTCGGCTGGCGGTGATGTCGCGGTGGCACAGATCTCGCCGGAGACGAAGAAGATGACGCGGTGGCGGCGTTCCTTGGCGGCTCCGACTACACGATTTGAAGCAACGGATACGGCTCGTCGTGAGGAACACCCCAGTGACCTTGATGACGGCAGAGCTCGAACGGCGGCGGTGCAAAAGGGCAGCGGAAAGTCTCAGAACTACGGCGAGCTCGTACGACTGCTACGGTGAGTCTCGGTGAGGGAGAGATGGGGCAAAATGCGCGGAAGGAAGTGCTCTACACGGTGCACTAGCTAATGAAGAGGAAGAATAAACACGCCGGTGTTAATCGCGCGCGAAATCTCCGGCCGTAACGCGCGGCGGCGGCATTTTCGGAAACGCTCGGTGAAGCGACGTGGTGCAATCCCAGCCATCCACGTGGCAATAGATCGATGAACCGGAAACTCGTGCAACGCGGCTTCATCTGGTCCATCCGATCCTAATCGGACGGTCACCCGCATGCGGCGTTAGGGTTTTGTCGGGTTGGGCCAACAGCGCGCACAGTAACAGGCTCGGCCCAATACTGTTCATTCTGTTTTTTCCTGATTTTTGAATAAAAATAATTCTAGAAATTCAATTAAATCATTTGGGGCTTTTAAAATAGCAGAAAAATTCTAGAAAAATTCCAGAAAATACTTTGAGCCATATGAAACTCAAATAAAATATTTCCAGAAAAACTCTGCATAAACTTTTGCAATATTTTAATGGATTTCAAGAAAGACCATATTTGAATAAATCTGAATAAATTCCAGTAAATTCCAAAAATTTCTCAAAAATCAGAAATACTACAAAATTTAAATTAGAGCAAATTTCAGGGTGTTACAAGCGCGAAGGTGGCGGCGGAGCGGGCCGAACGGGGCGCACATGCTAGTCTCACGCGCGCAAAGTGCTGGTCTTCGGCCAAGTACTGTTCAAATGATTTTCTCGAGTTTTTATTTAAAATAATTACATAAATTAGTTTAATTAGTTTTAAGCAATTAAAATATCAGGAAAAATCCAAGAAAATTCTCATAAATACTTTGAGACATTTTGATCTCAAATAAAATGTTTTTGGCAAAACTTTATATTAGTTTTATCTATTTATAATTAGTTTTCACAAAAGGTTCAATATACTTAATTAAAATAAATTCAAATAAATTCTAGAAAAATCCAATAAATTCAGAAAAATATAAAATGCACAAATAATCAGAGAATAAAATTATAAGCAAATTTTGGGATGTTACACAAAGCTAGAAGCAAAACCACTCAAGGATCAAATGGAAAACCTAGAGTTCAACCTACTCAATGTTAGATTAATATTTCAGATCTAATTCGTACTCGCTTCTTGCAGGAGGAGGTAAGCCAGAGGAAAGAGCAGGGGACTTTTCTTAGCCAAGGGTCAAATGACATCCTATTCTCTGCGATCGGAAAGCCCGACCATAAGGGCCGGTGCTTGCCGCAGGGGCGGGCATCTGAAGAAGTCCTACTTCCAAGATCTTGCCAGTACGGATCAAGAACATGGGAGGCACGTGCGGAGCGCCTGAAGGACACGCTTAGGGAGCAGCTGAGGGAGGAGATCTCGGAGGAGATGAGGGAGGAGATGAGGGTGCAGATGATGGCACGTGAGGAGGAGATGAGGGTGGAGATGATGGCACATGAGGAGCGCCTAAGGGCCGAGATGATGGCGATGATCTCCCAGTCGAGCGATGCCCCGCCTCTTGTAGAAACACATGCCCCCACCAAGTAGCCAAGGGTTCCAAAATGATAAGTCCGGTCCCCAGCTGAAGGTAATAATTAATTTTGCCTTACTTAATGGTGCGAGGGTAACTCTTCATATGTTTTCTCTCAAGTTGCGCACTTTTTGCAGGCGCCTACCAAGTGCCAGCTCACCCTGACGGAAGACGGATTTCCTGTTGAGGCTGCACGCAGGGTTGCATTTCCATGCAAGGAGACCGACACGGTGCATGGTCAGCCTTTGGGGAAGGGCTACATGAGGTCCGTGGACTACGTCCACGAAGCCTTCTTATCACATGTGCTCGAGTTCCCCCCTAACGAAGACATCACCACTCTCGGGCTAGCGCGGATGTCGTTCATCAAGTGGCCCACGACAGGCGTCGTACTGGTCAAGGTAAACATCCCTCACGTCTTCTGTACCATTCCAGTAGTATTGCAACAAGTTACTTAATTATGCGCGTGCTTTGTAGGTTCCTACCGTACTGCGCTACCGCTCCCACGATCGTGACGAGCCCCGCACAAAGTCTGGTGGTGCATAAAAGGACTAGCACGACAACCACAGAACCACTAGAGGCCTCTGCTAAAAAGGCTAGGCTCACAAAGGCCACAGCGCCCCCTCAGGTATATGAAAAGCCCATCGCCTGGCCTCGGAGACTCCTTCGCCCGAAAGGAGAGCCAAGACAGGACCACGGTGAAGCCTTATGAATTTAAGGCCTACGTACATGGAAAGCCCATACGCCTCCCAAAATTGAACGCTCTAGGCATATGGACTCGATACTCCATGGATGGTACATTGACAAAGCGAAGATAGCGGCGTGTCGACTTCAATGTTAGATACGAAGGGATATTTCCACCGCGAGGAGGATGGGACATTCGATTACTTTTGAGGATCTGTTCGTCTGTACCAACCGATAGCCATCGATATTTCTCTTTACGATCACGGGCCGTGAGTATCGCACCACGTTGTACGACTTTATGACTTCCATAGAATTTTGCATTACACTTTTTAACATTCAATGCGAGTTGCGGCGATGAGGCGTGGTCGTGACGAATCGACAACTAGTTGGGTTCGTCGACCCTGAGCTTGTGTCCGCGACGATGGCTAGGCTTCAACCGGAATGGGTTGCCGGGCTACATCAAGAGGGCATTGCAAGTTGAGTCGAAGAAGGACTTCATTCTATCCCGTACCACGAGGAGTAAGTACTACTTCACTGTTCAATTACTTCTACACCTCAAACCGTATGTGAACTTATTTTCTTATTGCATACCATTTAATAAGCAACCATTGGGTTCTACTCGTGCTCCTTCCGAGAGACAACAAAGTGTACACTTTTAATTCGGTTGATAAGAGACCGATGGCCTACGCGATCAAGCCTCCTTTGGAGCAGTAAGTGCACCACTCTTATCTAACATTTTCTGTATTTAACTACAATCATTATTTTTTTTACTCAACGACATCTTTCCAATGTATATAGGGGTTTCAAGGAATACGTCAAGCGGGAGGGACACACGACGACAAAAGGGCTCCAAGTCGAGTATGTCCGCTTCAAGGTACAAGTTGCTATCATATATAAGATTTAGATTTTCCGATATATTTTCTTTGTCTCTTAATTTATTTTCTTTCTTCACGTTGTCATCAACAGGCAGCGACGACCGCTGTGGTTTGTATGTCATGCAACACATGGTGATCTTGATTGTCGGCTCGCACTGTTTCCACGAGGTAGTACATGCATATACAATTAGTCTTTCACATGCAAATTTGAAAACTCAAATTAGAGCACTCGTTTCTATCTTGCAGCTTACCGTTATTCCCCAGAAGAGTGTAGACAGCACTGCACTCAACAAGATACGAGATCACTTATGCGGTGGTCTGGATAGAATGCTTGTCGGAGGATCTGACGGTTTAGAGATCCCAAAAGCTCCTACTAGACCAGATGTGAACAAATATTACATATCTGAATGCGATTGCATGTGTACTTATGGTTAAGCATGTTTACGTTCTATTTTGTTAATGAATGTGATATGTGTTTGTTGTAACAAAGTGTTCATGTTCTTTGAATGTGATATGTTATGCATAATTTACGTGTGAATGTGATATGTGCATATTGTGTGGAATATGTGCTTATTAGAATGTGATAGCACACCACACCCCTTCATCTCTGTCGGTTCTCACAAGAAAATGATAGAGATGTGACGGTCATCTCTATCGGTTCTTTGAAAGAAGCGATAGGGATAATGAACTCATCTCTATCGGTTCTTTATAAGAAGTGATAGAGATGAGGTTATTCATCTCTATCGGTTCTTTCAAAGAAGTGATAGAGATGAGTATATTATCTCTATCGGTTCTTTTTAAGAAGCGATAGAGATGATACAGTCATCTCTATCGGTTCTTTATAAGAAGCGATAGAGATGATGGTATTATCTCTATCGGTTCTTTGAAAAAAGCGATATAGATGATATGGTCATCTCTATCGGTTCTTTATAAGAAGCGATAGAGATAATACCATCATCTCTATCGGTTCTTTGTAAGAAGCGATAGAGATGAGCTATCATCTCTATCGCTTCTTACAAAGAACCGATAGAGATAATACCATCATCTCTATCGCTTCTTATAAAGAACCGATAGAGATAATACCATCATCTCTATCGGGTAAGAACCGACTGTAATAATGCCCGCCTCATCTCTGTCTCATGGCTTTGTGTCACCACCAGAACCGACTGTGATGACGAAAAAGAACCGATTGTGATGTATATTTGTGTAGTAGTGAGTCAGGCTTTGCATGGACGCATGCATCGGTGATTGACAGGAGAGATGTTGGATGTGCTGTAGTGTTTATCTTGATGCTTGCATGCAGATGCATTAGTTGCCCAAGTCTTGTGCTAGTTGCATGGTAGTAGATTAGGTCATGGTGCATGTTGAGTAGCTGCATGTATGTGTGCACGTTGTGAGTGGTTAGCTTGCATGTAGGTGACTAGCTACTTAGTCATCCTGGCTTGTTGGAGCACGATCGACTAACTAGTGCATGCAGGGCTTGATCAAGTCAGCAGAACGAGTAGTTTGGTGCATAGTGTGCGTGCGACGTGTATGGGCCGAAGCTTTTGCTCGCCCGTTGTATTTATTTGTACTGCATCAGAATGTTGAGAATAAGTTGAATGAGAAGAAAAGAGAAAAAGAGGCCAAGTTGAGTTCAGTCTCACAAACAAGTGTTCTTCCTGTGTTCATCTTCTTGATTTCCACGTGAAAGTGTGAGTTGCATCCACTGTGTTTGCGTGAGTCTTTATCGGTGCTAACACTCAACACTTTGGGAAATTTTGAAGTGGATATTAGGTCCTTCAAGCTCATTTTTCAATTTATGAAATTTTTTTAAGACTTTGAAAAAAATAGTGGGGTACAAATGTTTGACATTATTTGCATTCTTTACCCACTTATGTGTTTGATATTTGCATTTTTTTATTTTATTGATTAACTCAAGCCATTTTCGATCATCTCAAGAGTAACCCTTAAGAGAATGATCTTGGTCATACACAATATATTCCAAGTTCATCCCAAATGCAATGGGAAGCAGTTTCGTGAATATAAAGTGTTGAGATCAATTTTGCACAAAAGAGTCAAATTGTTCTTGATTTCAATTTAGCACATATGAGCAATTCTGAAGGACTCAAATATGGATCAACCAAATTTCACCCAAGATGCTATAGGGACTCTAGAGAAATCCAAAATTTCACAATTCATGGAGGCCTGACACCTGCTAGACTTATAAGACTATGAGGGAACTCAACCTAGAGAGAAGAGAGAACAGCTAATCACGCATGATAGCAACCTAAAACACAAGATAAGAGGTCCATGCAAAGCATGCCAGAAGTCTAAGTGAGTGAACTCAACTCAAGAAAAAATAATCCCAAAGTCACCCAGAAGAAAACACAAAGAGAAAAGAAAAGCTGGAAGGGAACAATATTTTACATAATATACAAATCAGCTCCCCCTCACGAAAGCCCGTAAGGGCTCACGACTCCAAGCTCACTCCTCAAGGCAACAAATCTGGAGCTACTCAAAGGCTTGGTGAAGATATCGGCTAATTGGAGGTCACTCTCTACAAACTGAAGCGCGATATCCCCCTTCTCCACATGGTCTCTAAGGAATTGATATCTAATACCAATGTGCTTACTCCGAGAATGTTGCACTGGGTTTTTAGCAATGGAAATAGCAGAAGTGTTGTCACAGAAAAGTGGCACACTCTCTATCTCTAACCCAAAGTCCCGCAAGGTCGATCTCATCCAGAGAACCTGGCTACAGCAACAGGATGCAGTAACATACTCGGCCTCGGTGGTGGACTGTGCAACTCCGGACTACTTCCTAGACGACCAAGAAACAAGAGAAGTGCCAATGAATTGGCAAGTGCCAGAAGTGCTCTTCCTATCTATCCTACAGCCTGCAAAGTCGACATCAGAAAAGGCTCTAAGAGATAGACAAGAAGAAGAAGAGTACCATATACCATGATCAGTGGTAGCACGAAGGTACCTGAAGATGCGCTTGACTGCTTGATGATGAGAGGCATGAGGAGAAGCCTGAAATTGAGCGCACAGACACACAGCGAAATGTATGTCTGGCCTCGAAATAGTGAGGTACAAGAGGGAGCCAATTATGCTTCGAAACTCCTTTTGATCAGCAGGCTTACCATCCTCATCGGGCTCGAGGACAGCAGTGGTGGCCATAGGAGTCATCACCGGCTTTCCATCAGACATATCAAAGCGCCTCAGGAGGTCACGGGTATACTTGCCTTGATGCAAGAAAGTACCCTCCCGAGTCTGCTTGATTTGGAAGCCAAGAAAGTAGCTCTGTCGACTTTTGTAGTCGGCAATAATTTTATGGTCAGGCGCTAGATCTCAAACTCGAAGGTCACACAAGACAAGGGTTTAGACAGGTTCAGGCTCTCACGGAGGAGATAATACCTTAATCCTGTGTGCTGGGATTATATGCTATGGCTTGATAGCTCGATTGCTTGATGTCTATGTTGTTGCCCGCCCTCTCCCTTATATAGCGGGGGTGAGGCGGCTTACAGAGACCTGATCGATTAGGAGATTTCGATCGGTTACTAGATTCTAGTCGGTTACAGGATAGAGTTTACATCTTTATCTATCCTATCAACGACTCGGATTACAGCCATATCTTTTATATCTAAATATTCATACAACTGTCTATAGGATGTGCCCCCTTTCCGTACGACAGTTTGGTGCGGGGGTTATCCTTTGGGCCTTCTACTTGGGCTTGTCTTCTCTTCAGGCGATGCTGGCCCAAGCATGAAGATACCCGGTTTCATATATTCCACAGTAGCCCCCGAAGGATTCATGATCCGGTTGCTATGTTTATTTCCTGGTCTCGACTTGAATCATTGTTCTAAGCTTCCCGCGCAGACTTCCGACTGATTTCTTTTTCTCAGCTTCTTCTTGCACCAAGTGGATTATGAAGGACTCGAATAGAACTCTTGGTTTTTACTTGAACTGGGTATAATCTTCTGTCAGACGTGTTTATCGCGAGCGGCTTCGTGGACCTGACCCATATTTCAATTGTGGATTGAATACTTCTTCCCGCTCGAGGCGAAGTTTCAATATCTTTTCTCTTCGTGGATAAATATCGAACAGTCCTCAAGGCTGCTCTGGTTTTCTGTGTCAACCCAAATTACGGAAACCCCTTTGGCTTCCGAAACTATATTAACTCCAAACCTCCTCGGCTTCTGTTGAATTTACTTCATCCTCATTGTACTGGCTATAAAAGGCGAAGCAGCGCTTGTAAAATGCATTCCTTCGCGCTTTGTTCTCCATTCTCTTGCTCTGAGCTCCACCTCTTTTCGGAGAGATCTCCATGGCCAACCAAGGTCCTTCGATAGCTGAGTTGTGGGCGCTTTTTGACCTCGCTATGGCGGAGTGGGCGGAAGACAAAGCCGCCGCCCTCGACCGCGTCGCCGTCGACACCCTCCTGGAGATCTTCCCCACCCTTTACAGGGCCAGGGAGGCCCTGGTGGAGGCGCTCGGCCGCGTGCGCCGGGGTGAGGTTTAGAGCCCCTGTAAAAATAATATAATAAAGAATTACCTTTTATAAGTATCCTTCATGATTGTCATTTGTCTTGGCTCTGACCCAACTTGGGGTACATCGAAGCTTGCATGACTCTTTGATCGAGCGACATCCATATCCGATCATCGCAGGATACATCCTTAGGTCCAAACCTCAGGACATATTAGCTTCACACGTGGCTCTTGGCCGAGCAACACCTACGTCCGATTACTGTAGGATATAGCTTAAGCCTGACCTGAGGCATATCAGGATTTTCATGGCTCATGACCGAATGATGCCCATATCCAACTGCTGTAGGATATAGCTTAGGCTCGTCTTGGAGCGCACCCTGCTTACGTGGCTCTTGGCCGAGTGATACCCATATCCGACTGGTGTTGGATATAGCTTAGGCTCAACTTGGAGCGTACCATACATACGTGGCTCTTGGCCGAGTGATACCCATATCCGACTGGCGTTGGATATAGCTTAGGCTCAACTTGGAGCGTATCAAGGACTTCTTGGCTCATGGCCGAGTGATGCCCATACCCGACTGATATAGGATATGGATCTAGTCCGACTCAGGACACATCGAGGTTAATCCGAATGGTATCTGTACTCATTTATTACAACGCACACCTTTTCGACCCTCATGGGGCATACCATTGGAGTCATGCCCGTTTAGGCTCATCTCGTGATATATGATTCCGTCATGCGGTAACCACCTAACAACCCAGCGTGGGGCATATCACAAGAAGATATATCTTTTATCCAAATTGGAGGATATCCACGTCCCGCTTATCACGGTAAGTGGTTAAACGTCCCATCGTGGGGTGCAACGTGTCCCAAATATGACTTGGTCAAACCACGACTGTCTCTACAAGTCAGAATGTCGGGTCAATCAAATCATTATGGAGGATACGGAAGGGCGAGGCGTTTCGCAATCTTTTTCCCGCCGATTCGGTGAAAACCTAATTTTTCCCCATTTAAGGGCTAGGCCATGCGTCGCCCGATGGTTCATTCTTTCCGCCGCGCACTCTTGCCCCTTCTGCTTCCTTCTCTCTGATTTCTCCGCCGCTAGGGTTATCCGCTGCTGCGCCCGCATTTTCGCGCCGCCATTGATCTCTCCTTCGAAGATGTCTTCTCCATCCAAGATCTCCTCCTCGCAGCCTTCGCCCCAGGATTGGACGACCTCGATCACGACAGAGGAGAAACTGTAGTCCATGGTGAAGGATGGGGTTCTTTCAAATTTGGCTTTGATCTTCGCTCGGCTGGCTGCTGGTGAATCCATCCCCACTCCTCATCCTGAAGAAGTCGTGGTATTTGAGTCTTTCTTCCAGCGTGGGCTGGGTCTTCCGGCCTGCGCTTTCCTCCACGGCCTTCTCTTCTTCTATTGCATCGAGTTGGTGAACTTGAATCCCAACTCTATATTGCTAATCTCTATCTTTATTCACCTTTGCGAAGCTTTCTTGGGCATCTGCCCTTATTTTGATCTTTTCCGCCATTTTTACCTTCTGAAGCCCTGTCCCTCGAAGAGCGATCCCAAGGTAATTGGGGGAGCTGGATTCCAGCTTCGGGACGGGCTAAAGAAATCGTATTTTGCTATTCCCTTCAAGTCTTAAAATAAAGGTTGGCACCAGGAGTGGTTCTATTGTGCCAATCCTGATCCAGCTCTTCCTTGTTTCGTCGGGCGCCGGTCGAAGGTGTCCCTCTCTTTGTCCTCTGTTGGTGACGCCTACAATATGGATCAAGTGCAGGACCTCTTGGTGCTCATCGGCAAATTAAAGGAAGGGGGCCTCATTGGGGTTGGTCTGGCCCTTCACTTCGTTGCTCGCCGGATTCAGCCCCTAAAGGAGCGCGACCATCTGGGGTATCAGTTTGAGGGAAGGGACGATCCGACCCGGGAATTGTCCGACTTAATAACGAAAGAGCAGATTTTTGCTAGAGTAGGTGATTTTTTTCTCCCGAGCGTCGAGATGCCCACCAGATTCCCCAAGGCCTTCTCTGCATCGAATCCTCCTCCTGAGGTGAGAAAGTTTTGCCGATAGATTTTTACATCCGTCTCTTGAATGACTTCTGACTTTTAACCTTCCTTTCCAGGATCGAGTGGCTTTCTTTAGCGACGCGCCTCTTCTGGAAATGCCCACTCGAATAGGCGATTCCCCGAAGTGGCCAGCGAGCTCTCCTGCGGGAAATCTCGCTGCCAAGAAGGGGAAGAAGACGGTGGCCAAGGACCCCGCGAAGCTCCGGCGCCCGACTGGTGGTCCCAAGATCCAGGAACCGTCAGCACAAGCCCCGGTGCCTTCGGCTCCCTTTTCCAGTGAGCCCGCGGCATAGCCGAGTCCGACTCCAAGGGACTCGAGCGGTCGATAGGCGCCTAGGGTACCGATCGGCGCAGCCCCGAATGGTACTTCCGGGAGCGGCTCGGCACTCGGAAGAAGCCCCCGATGAGGATGAAGAAGTCTGACAGGTTTGTCACCTTATCGACTCTTATTTGACACGTTTCGCCGGCTTGTTTACTGACGGGTCTTCTTATAGGAATCCTTCGCTCGATGCTCCTGTCGAGACACCATCTAGGGCTCCTGAAGAGGGTGGGCCCGCGGAGGTTCAAGTCCTGGTTGAGGGGACATCGCTTGGGGACACAGGAGCGCCCCGCGAGCCTCGGCCGCCTTCGCCGACGCCTCGTGCTTCAGCATCGGGCTCTGCTGCTCCGAAGCCCATCCTCCGTCCGTCCCCCGAGGTTGAGGAGATCTCCCGGGTTCCGCCGACTCCTGCTCGCCCCCGGCTCATCATGCGAGCTACGTGGGTTGATGAGGAGGACGGCTTGAAGCTCCTGGACGACTCGGAGGAGGAGAGGGAGAGGAATGACTTTTACAGTCATGCCACTGCTTGTGCCCGCCTAGCTCGGGTAAAATTTTCTCTATTCTCGCCGCCTTCTTGCTTATGTCGGTCAGCTCGTAGTCAACTTTCCCTGTGGTGATTACAGAAATTAGGGGAACGCTCCGAGAACAAGTCTGAGTACTTCCAGAAGATGCTTCCGGAGGTCCGGACGCGCCAAGAATATCTGGTCGAACTGGAGCAGATCAAGGCTCGACATGCGACCGAGCTGCAAGCTCTTCGGTCGGAGGTCCAGGCGCTGCGGGCTGAGATGGAGACCCTTCGGCAAGAGAAGATAGATGTCGTCGGCTCCCTTCGCGGTAGATATTTTTCGGACCGTCTCATGCTTTCATTTAATCGTCTGGCTTTTTGATCTTCTTATCTTTGTGTCAGCTCGAGACTCTGCTAATGTAAAGCTCCAGGGGCAGCTTAAAACTTCAGAGAAGGAGCTAGAAGGTACGGTTGGCAGCTTGGACCTCCCATGTCTTCATTGCTTTCTTGGTACTTCTTAATACTCTATCTTGCAGATTATAAGCTCAAAACGCGGGCGCAATACGCCATTTTTAACGAAAAAGTTGAAAGCCCTTGAGGCGTCTTGCGCCAGGCTTCATTAAGCCTCCGAGCCGCTGTTGAGTTCGCTTCATCCCGGAGGTGAGAGGCCACTCAGCAAGGGTCAGGTCATCTCTCAACTGGAGTAAGCCCCCGACGTGCTCAAGAAACTCTTGAAGGAGACAGCGACCAATGGTGCTAGCCAGGTTTTGGCAATCACCAAGTCGCTCTATCCCCGAGTGGATCTTAAAGCCATTAAGGAAGGCTACGCCAGCAATGTAGATGAAGATCGGGCCGCCGAGCTCTAGGAGAAAGTCAAGGATGCCTCTATGGCCATTGTAGAAACTCTGGAGCTGTAAACGAGATATATGAAAAAATTTCTTTGTTCACGCATCTTGTCTTTCAAGTATGCTGCTTTGTCCGAGTGGTTTTGACATATCGTTATCCGACTAGTCCAGCCCCCAGGCTCTGAGGCGTGGTTCATGACACATACCTCAGAGTCTTAATATCGTAGGAGCGAAGCACTCGGACGCATAAATTACGAGAAGTTTGAACGAAAATATCTTTAAGAGCGAACATTTATTCACAAAGAAACAATTGAATTACAAAGTTCAGGTGAAAAAATGACGTAGCTGTTCTATGTTCCAAGTGTTGCTGACTGCCGTGCCGTCTTCACACTTGAGCTTATAAGCTCCAGGGCGTATCACCTCATCGATGATGTAAGGGCCTTCCCAGCTTGGGGAGAGCTTATGCTCGCACTTCTGATTCTTTCTAAGGACCAGATCTCCTTTAGAGAACGCGCGGCTCCTTACATTGCGTCCGTGATAGCGATGTAAGCCCTGAAGATATTTTGCCGACTGGATTGTTGCGATGTCCCTGGCTTCCTCCAGTCGGTCGAGGTCTTCTTGCCGGCTCTCTTCTGAAGCAACTTCTTCATAGCTCCAAACCCGTAGGATCCGAATTCTAACTCGGTGGGGAGGACCGCCTCTGACCCTTACACTAGGAAGAAAGGTGACTGCCCGGTTGCTTTGCTAGGGGTGGTTCGTAGCCCCTAAAGTACCGAAGGCAATTCTTTGACCCACCAAGTGGCGTATGGTTTGAGATGTTCAAAAATCCTTGCCTTTAGGTCTTCTAAAACCATGCCGTTGGCTCGCTCAACCTGTCCATTACTTCAGGGGTGTGCGACTGATGCGAAGCAGATCTTTATGCCGAGTTCGCCGCACCAGTCTTGAAATACGCCGCCTCTGAATTGGGTGCCATTATCCGTGATGATTCGGTTTGGTACGCCGAATCTAACCACGATTTCATGGAAGAATTCTTTGGCCTTTGCAGCTGTGATTGTGGCAACTGGCTTGGCCTCAATCCATTTGGTGAATTTGTCGACAGCCACGAAGAGGAGAGTGTAGTCGCCTTGGGCCTTCTTCAAAGGTCCCACCATGTCCATCCCCCAGACCGCAAACGGCCAGGTGATTGGGATTGTTTCTAGATCTTGTGCCGGTTTGTTCATATGTCGCGCAAAGAACTGGCATCCTTTGCATGTCCAGACGATGTCTTCTGCAACAGTGACAGCGGTCGGCCAGAAAAATCCCTGACGATAAGCCTTACCAACTAGGGTTGATGACGCCAAGTGGATCCCGCAGACTCCCGAGTGGATTTCTTTGAGGAGATCTCTTCCTTTGTGTTCTAATATGCACCGTCGTAGTACACCAGAGGAGCTCTTGCGATAGAGTTCTTCCCTGATCACTACATAGCTCTTGCTTCGGTGCATTATCCGTTCGGCTTGTATGCGGTCTTCGGGTAATTCATCCTTCGTCAAATAGTCCAGATATAGAGCTGTCCAATCAGGGGTAATGACTAGAACTTCAGCTTCAACGTTTCTCTCTGTCGGGGTGTCCGGCTTTGACCGAGTGCTAATCGTGGGCTTATGAATTTCTTCAACGAATACTCCCACGGGCACTGTAGACCGGCAGGATCCCATTTTCGCTAGCTCGTCTGCCGCTTCATTGTCCCGACGGAGCACATGAATGAGTTCCAGGCCGTCGAAGTTGCCTTCCAGCTTGCGTACCTCCTGGCAGTAGGCAGCCATATTGTCTTCGATGCAGGACCATTCTTTTTGCACTTGATTGACCATGAGCATTGAATCTCGGCGGACCTCCAAACGTCGGATACCGAGCGATATGGCGATACGGAGCCCATGGATGAGTGCCTCGTACTCGGCGGCGTTGTTTGATGTGGGAAAAAGTATCTGTAGAACGTACCTCAATCTTTCTCCACTTGGTGATATGAGCACAATGCCTACCCCCGCGCCGCTGAGCATGAGGGAACCGTTGAAGTACATAGTCCAATACTCGAGTTCCTTGATGACCGCCGGATTTTGAAGTTCCGTCCACTCGGCAGTGAAGTCGACGAGTGCTTGAGACTTGATGGCCGTGCGAGGCTTGAAAAGGATATCAAAAGCTCCAAGCTCGACTACCCATTTTGCAATTCTCCCAGTGGCCTCCTGGTTGTGAAGAATATCTCCTATTGGGAAGGAGGTGACCACCGAAATAGCATGCTCTTGGAAATAGTGCTCAAGCTTGAGAGATGTAAGAAGTACGGCATATAATAATTTCTGTACTTGCGGATACCGCACCTTAGATTCACTCAGGACCTCGCTGACGAAGTAGACTGGGTTTTGGATCTTTTGCCCGTGGCCCGGCTCCTCCCTTTCTACGATGACCGCAGGGTTGACTACATGAGTCGTTGCCGCGATGTAAAGTAGTAGAGATTCTTCTAGCATCGGCGAAACCAAGACCAGGGGCGTTGTTAAGAAGGTCTTTAGATCTTCAAATGCTTGCTGTGCCTCTAGCATCCATTGGAACCTGTCCTGCTTCTTGAGGAGTCAGGAGATAAATCTACTGAGTGCTGCCATGCATCGTGTAAGCTTCTGGACGTCCTTCTGGCAAGTCGGCGCTTCCATATTTGATATGGCCCTGATCTTCTCTGGGTTGGCCTCAATGCCTCATTGGGATACGATAAACTTGAGCAGTTTTCCCGAAGATACTCCGAAAACACACTTCTCGGGATTAAGCTTCATGCTGAAAGCCCTTAGACTCTCGAACGTCTCGATCAGGTCGGTGATGAGGTCCTTCTTTTCCCAAGTCTTCACCACGACATCGTCCACGTATGCCTCCACATTGCGTCCGAGCTGGGCGTGAAAACACCGTTGTATTGCGCGCTGATACGTAGCACCAGCATTTTTTCAACCCGAATGCCATTGTGGTATAGCCAAAGGCTCCAAAAGGTGTGATGAATGAAGTTTTGATATGATCTTCCGCCTTTAGGTGAATCTGATGGTACCCTGAGTAAGCATCGAGAAAACTCAGAATTTCGCACCCGGCGGTCAAGTCAACCACCTGATCAATTCGAGGTAGCCCAAAGGGATCCTTCGGACATGCCTTGTTAAGATCAGTATAATCAACACACATGCGCCAAGCTTTATTCTTCTTTTGAACTAATACAGGGTTTGCCAACCAATCTGGATGATACACTTACTTTATAAAGCGTGCAGCTAAAAGCTTGGTGATCTCCTCCTTGATGGCGTTTCGGCGATCTGGAGCGAACCGCCGAAGCCTTTGCTTGATTGGCTTTGCCTTTTCGTCGACGTGCAGAGAATGCTCGATCACCTCCCTAGGGACACCCGGCATGTCGGATGGTTTCCAGGCGAAGATGTCCCTGTTAGCCTGGAGGAAGGTGACGAGCACGCCTTCCTATTTATCCTCAAGCCCTAACCCGATCAGAGTCGTTTTTGACAAGTCGGATGGGTCGAGAATGATCCTCTTGGTTTCTTCGCCAGGCTTCATCCCTGACATGGCCTACTTTTTGGACGGGACGTCGCCTTCTTCCTGCAACGTGGCAGCTTCTACCTGGACACTCTTCAGCTCGGTGGCTGCCTCCTGCAGTTCGGCAAGTTCGCAATTTTCTCGATCGCATTCCAGAGATCGCTTGATGTCGCTGCGAACCGTGATGACGCTTCTGGGTCCCAGCATCTTCATCATCAAGTAGGTGTAGTGCGGGACGGCTATGAATCTAGCCAGACCGGGCCTTTCCAAGATAGCGTGGTACGCTGTCTCGAAATCGGCCACTTCGAAACTTACATACTAGGTCCGGTAGTTGTCTTTGGTACCGAAGGTAACGGGCAGAGAAATCTGCCCGAGTGGAAACGAAGACGCCCTAGGGATCACCCTGTGGAACGGCTGAGTGCTCGGCCTTAGCTCAGAGCGGGGGATATTCATATCATCGAAGGTCTTGGCGAATAAGACTTTGAGTCCGCTCCCTCCATCGATCAATACCTTCTTGAGCTTTACACTGAGAATGACAGGGTCGAGCACTAGAGGGTACTTACCCGGATGTAGAACTCGGTTGGGGTTATCTGAGCGATCGAAGGTGATTGGGACTTCAGACCACCTGAGGTACTGGGGGTCGCTGGTTCCACCGCATTGATCTCCCGAGCGGTGAGCTTTTGCTTCCGCTTGGACTCGTATCTAGTGGAGCCTCCGTAGATGTAGTTCAGCTCTTGCTCGGGCTCTTAGTAGTCATCCTCGTTTGGATGGTCCTTCTTTTTGGTCGCCTCATCCTTCACTGGGGCCGGCTGCTTGTTGCTTTCCCGCGCAAAACGCTTCAGGGTGAAGCAGTCCTTGGCGGCGTGATTTCCCTTGGGGTGGAAGGGAAAAATTGCCTCCATAACAGAATTATAATCGGGCGCCTCCCTCAGCATGGCTCGGGGCCGGTTGCGTTCTGTTACCGCAACTAGCTCCTCGCCTTTTTGCTTCTTGTCCTTGTGCTTGGAGGACTTGTGCGGGCGGTCTTCTTGGCGCTCGGCCAGGGCGTCTGAGGCTGTGGTGTAGCGGTCGGCCAATGCAAACATCTCCTTCACGGATGTTGGGGGTTTCCTGGACATTTTCCTGATCAGGTCAGGATCACTTACCCCTTCGAAGGCGGCCACCACCACAAATCGGATCGTCCCTGATGGTGTTCTTCTTCTGCATGAAACGCCGGATGAAATCTCTCAGCGTCTCGTCCTTCTTTTGGTGAAGTTGGTATAGATCCCACGGGGTGCTAGGTCTCTCGTAGGTTCCCTGAAAGTTCGCGATGAATTGATCGCAAAGATTACTCCAGGAGTCCACCGAATTTGCAGGGAGTCCCGTGAGCCATGCTTGAGTCAAGGGGGTGAGATTGACTGGCAGATAATTTGCCATGACATTCTGATTGCCCTCGGCCGCTTTGACCGCCAGGGCATAGACTTGCAGCCAAGCTTCCGGATCTCGCTCCCCATCAAACTTAACGATGCCCTTGGGATTGAATCCTTCGGGCCATACCACTCGGCGTAGCCGAGGAGTGAACGCTCGAATCCCGTTGATGGATCCCTCATCATGATGAGGGGGAGACTGGCGTGGCGAGCCTCTGGCTCGGCGTTTGTCTTCAACATGACGGGGTGGAGTTCGGCGCGGCGAGTCCATGACTCTCCGATCGTCGTTATTCTGTCTCGGATGATGATGGTCTCTGTGGTCGTCGTAGTCGTCGTACCTTCGATCACTTCGCCGATCGTGGCCAGTGCCGAAACGCTCAAAGTCATCGCGGCGTCCACGTCGTTCTTCCTCGTCCCGCTCTTGGCGGAGGTCGCGGTTGAGAATTGTTCAATATTTATCCACAAAGAGAAAAGATATTAAAACTTCGCTCTTCCCCACGGACGGCGCCAGCCCGATCTTATTGTTGGCGTTGGAGATCGGTCCTCTGCTCCTTTATCGCGAAGACGCCACGAAGGTCGCAGCGATTCCTCATGATGCCGACTGGTTCGCTGGATGAGTCAGAGCGGCATACCTGAGATGGGTTGGCCTGATTTCCACCAGATTGAATCTGGTTTTGGACTAGGCAGACAAGCTCCCCGCGCGTATCTGCGACAAACTCTAGGCTTCTGAAGCGAAAAGCCTGGCCAGAGACGAAGGTGGCGGTGATTCCGCCGATTGTTGCCATCGAGTCTGTAGGAAAAGATTTTAGCGCTTCCCCTACCTGGCGCGCCAACTGTCGACTTTTGTAGTCGGCAATAATTTTATGGGGCAGGCGCTAGATCTCAAACTTGAAGGTCACACAAAACAAGGGTTTAGACAGGTTCAGGCTCTCACGGAGAAGATAATACCCTAATCCTGTGTGCTGGGATTATATGCTATGGCTTGATAGCTCGATTGCTTGATGTCTATGTTGTTGCCCACCCTCTCCCTTATATAGCGGGGGTGAGACGGCTTACAGAGACCTGATCGGTTAGGAGATTCCGATCGGTTACTAGATTCTAATCGGTTACAGGATAGAGTTTACATCTTTATCTATCCTATCAACGACTCGGATTACAACCATATCTTCTATATCTAAATATTCATACAACTGTCTATAGGATGTGCCCCCTTTCCGTACGGCAGTTTGGTGCAGGGCTTATCCTTTGGGCCTTCTACTTGGACTTATCTTCTCTTCAGGCGATGCTGGCCCAAGCATGAAGATACCTAGTTTCATATATTCCACAAACTCAACTCGCCCATCATACTCATCTCAAACTCTGTACTCATTACATTAGAAAATTGAGACACAAGCGAATGAGATGAGCCACCAAAATTGATATCGTCCACATAAATCTGGACGAGAAGAAAATGCGATTCATGGTGTCTGATGAATAGAGTCTTGTCTACTAAGCCCATTTTGAAGTCATGGCTGAGAAGATAAGACTTGAGCCTCTCATACCATGCTCTGAAGGCCTGCTTGAGTCCATACAGAGCTTTGGAAAGCTTGTATACATGACACAAAAACTTGGAGTTCTCAAATCCTAGAGGTTGTTTGACATAAACCACTTCATCAATATAGCTATTGAGGAATGCACTCTTGACATCCATTTGATAAAGCTTGAAGCCCCGGGATGCAGAGAATAGAAGTAGGATCCTAATAGCCTCTAGTCTAGCTACAGGGGCAAAGGTCTCCTCAAAGTCAAGACCCTCAACCTGAGAAAAGCCCTGTGCAACTAGCCTAACCTTGTTGCGAATGACAACCCTATCCTCACTCTGCTTGTTTTTGAACACCCACTTGGTCCCAATGACATTAAGACCAGATGGACATTCTACAAGCTGCCAGACTTTGTTCCTCTCGAAGTTTTCAAGTTCCTGATGCATAGCATTAGTTCAAGACTCGTCAGATAATGCATGAGTCACATCCTTCGGCTCAAATGAGGCAACAAAGGTATAGTGAAGGC
Organism: Otatea glauca; assembly: GCA_036346275.1. Classification (NCBI taxonomy): domain Eukaryota; kingdom Viridiplantae; phylum Streptophyta; class Magnoliopsida; order Poales; family Poaceae; genus Otatea; species Otatea glauca. The sequence goes on along the minus strand of CM070715.1, from coordinate 36,252,052 downwards.
AGAAACCGAACAAACTTGATTTTGAGCGAGTGAGTCACTCAAACAGATCATCGATGATCTGATCAGGTGGATGAGAACACTAAATATGACGAGGAGGTTCAGATGGAGAAGTGGCCTCTACCTCATGCACAAAAGAGGTAGGAGCAGAGCCACTAGCTGCATGAGAGTCAGAAGGCAAGGGCTGGCCTTCCTGAGGTGCATAAATAGAAATAGGAGGCACCTCAGGTGTAGAGGGGACTGGATCAGGTGGAACACCATCATCTCCATCATCCTCATGCTCTACAAAGATGGTCTCGGAGGAAGAAGAAGAGCCTGAAATATGATCCTATGAGCATCGCAACTCCAGACTCTATAGCTACGAGAAGAAGTAGAATAACCCAGAAAGATACCATCATAAGAACGAGACTCAAACTTATCCAGGTTACCAGACTTCAAAATAAATCACTTGCAACCAAACACACGAAAATGAGAAACACTTGGCTTTCACCCATACCTCAACTCGTAAGAAGTGCGGTGCAAATGTGTTGTCAAGAATACATGATTAGAAACATGGCAAGCAGTAGATATAGCCTCAGCCCAAAACTTCCTAGAGTATCAGACTGCCTAGCATCGTCCCGCCATCTCTACTGTGGTCCTGTTCTTCCTTTCCACTACGCCATTTTGCTGAGGGACGTAGGGAGAGGAGAACTGATGCTCTAAACCAGACTCCACACAGAAACTCTCAAAATAGGAGTTCTTGAACTCCGTGCCATTGTCACGGCATATAGCTCGTAGGGCACCTGGGAGCTCAAAAGACAACCTATGAACCAAACCCATAAAATGGGTAAAAGTCTCATCCTTCGAGGACATAAAAAACACCCAAGAGTACCTTGAAAAATCATCAACAATGACAAGAACATACCAGGTCTTCCCACCCACTAATCAGACTCTAGCCGGACCAACAAAGGTCCATATGTAAAAGCTGTCTGGTGCATCACCATCACAATGATGGATCGGGATGAGAAGCGAAGAACCATCTTGCCATGTCGACAAGGAGAGCAAACTAAGTCTTTGACCAATTTGAGTTTGGGCAAACCACAAATGAGATCATGGCTGCTGACTCGGGTCAAATGATCAAAACCAATGTGACCAAGTCTCCTATACCAGAAGGAGAGATCACGGGACTCTGAAGCAATCAAACAACGAAGAGAGTCTCCAGAAGAAGCAGAAAAATCAGCACGAAAGACTCCCCCATATCTAGAAATCCCACAAACTAACCTTCCTGAAGAATAGAGGATTCCACAGGCGCTACTCTTGAAACTCACCTCGAAAGAGTCATCAATAAGCTGAGAAATAGAAAGCAAATTGTATTGCAGCTTACTCACTAAGGCAACATCTTTAAGAATGAAATTGTCATTAATGCAGATGGTACCTTTAGCAATGACTCTACTTGAAGAAGCATCCCCAAAAGTGATCAACTCATCACCGGGGGCTCGGACTAGGGAAGAGAACTATCGAGAATCTTTGGTCATATGACGAGAACAACCGGAGTCGATAATCCAAACATCTCTCTTCCCCATCCGACGAACCTGATCAAGACACAAGAGAGAAAGATGACTCAGTACTGGGATAGAGTTAAACTTGGGAACCCAATACTGAACCACACGATGCCTCAGAGTACCAGCCACAGAAGAAGACTGGACTCGAGTGTCTCTCTAACGTTTAACCCTAACAAGATCAGTAGCAACTCTTGTAGATGATCTAGGAGCTGAAACTGGGTTTGCCCGCCGTGATGCAAAGGCTGGACCACCCCAGTGAGGCTGCCTAAAACTCCTACTAGAAAACACCTCACGCCGTTGATATCTACCTCGATGAGAAAAATGAGGAATATCAAGAGGACAGCGGAAAGACTAACCACGAGCAGCTCCAAGACTAAAACTCAAAGAAACAGCATGAAAACCGAGTCCTGGACACTGCCCAAAAACAGGCGACTCTCTAACCTGTCTAGAAGCAGTGTGTGCCTTAGGATTACTCAGAGTCTGGGGATGACCCTGAATACCCCTAAGAGCAGCAACACACTCACGCCGAGTGTTCTTGGCACGTCTGAAACAAAAATCTACTAGGTGACCATCCTTCTTACAGAAGGTGCAGTGTACTTCGCCTTGCTAGAGGCAGAAGCAAGAGGAGTAACACCCTTCTAGTTAGAAGTCCTATGGATAACCCCAGCAGACGTAAACACGGTGGTAGTCACTCTGGGATCTACCACAATATCACCACTCTTGGAGCTGCACACAATGAAGTTCGATTTGGATTTTAGCCAAGTCCCCCTCAATCACATTACATTGCAAGCAACTTTCTTGTGACTTAGCTAGTAAGTTCTTAGCAAGATTAGCACACTTGACATTTAGAGATTCATTGTCAAATTTTAGTTGCCTACAGTCCTCACATTAGCTGACTTGGTCCTTAGAAGCATGTATTTCAAGTTCATCGTTTCTAGAAGAAAGCTTCCTAAGGTGATCGCTCATGGCATTAATTTCAGCAAGCAATTTAGGGCAATTAGAGCATGATGGAGTAGAGTGAGCATACAGAAAACTAACATCTAGTGGAATAGCATCAATAGAATCATCGCTAGCATTCTTCAACCTAAGACTATCTAATTCAGACAACACACTATCATGCATAGTCCTTAGGTTCTCCAACTCCACAAGAAGAGCATCACACAAAGAACAGTCATCAGTGACTCAAGGGGGAGAATATATAAGAGAAGCTAACTCTCGAGTCAAGGTACCTACTTCCTTTCTAGCTCCATACACCTAGCTCTAGCTTTAGCACGAAATTCCCCTAATTTGCAGAAAGCTTCATTGAGCTGGTCATAGGAGGGTACCTCTTCCGAGTCGCTATAGAGCTCGGAGTTGCTGATGCCGTTGGCGTCAGCCATGAAGCACATGCCAGAGAAGTCGTCGCCGCTCTTCTTCTCTTGCGATTCATCCTCGCCCTTGTTGCTCCATGTCTCCGTGTCGGAGAGGTTGATGTCGTCAAGCGCGGCCAGGACGCGGTGGAAGAGCTTCTTGTTCTTGGAGAAGTTGCGGTACTTCTTCTCACGCGTCGGCTCACGAACTGGAGGCTTCTTGTTGCGGTTTTTGTCGATGTAGTCGTTCTTTGCTGAACCGCCGGTGTTGTTCTTTGCCTTCTCCAGTTTGGGGCAATTAGCCTGAATGTGGTTGGGGCCACCACACTCGAAGCATGTGAGCAAGCTCATTTTTTGGAAATTTTTCCAGTTGGTCATCGCTTAGCTCGCAAAGGGCGGAAAGAGAGAAACCAGTAGAAAGATCAAGGGAAGATCCAGTGGGATCAGTGACCAAGGCCATCGACTCTGATTTCATCTTGCGAGAGACGACGTCGATCTCATGAGTCTTGAGACGGGAGTAAAGCCCTTCAAGAGTCAAGGTCGACAAGTCAATAGTGTCCTTGATGGTAGTCACTTTCATTTCCCAAACTCGAAGATCGAGTGCGGTCAAGAAATATCGAGCATTATCCGAGTCAGGGTATATGCAACTGACTGCTCGGAGGTCGCTCAAAATCTTTGTAAACCGACCAAATCACTCGTCAAGACTCTCACCAGCGTGTTGTTCAAACTTGTTGAACTCACACTTGAACTGGTCCTGCCTCACGGTCTTGATTTGAGTAGTGCCCTCATGGTAAGCATCGAGGGTCACCCAAATCTCGTGAGCGGAACGGAGGTGAAAAATCCTATCATACTCACTGTGGCTAAGACCCTGTATGAGAATGTTCCTTGCCTTAGTGTTCGCCTCAACGTCAGCCATATTTCCGACCGTGACGTTTTCATCAGCAGGAACCTCATACAGGAGTTTCACCTTCTGCCATATCGGGAAGCCCTGGGCAGTGATGTATGACTCCATCCGTGATTTCCAAAACGGAAAATCAATTCCAGCAAAATAGAAGGCTTGGTGGAATACTTGTCCATCACCATGGCTCTTGAGACCGGTCAAGATCTATGAAAAGAGCAAAACTGGCTCTGATACCAATTGAAGGAAGAAAATGGCGATTAGAGGGGGTGAATGATCCTAAATAAAATTTTGTCCCACTCAAAGTACTCCAAAAAATCTCGCAATAAAAATCTGAAACACCAAAAGATTTTCGTTCAAACTGGTGCTTCTCAGATTTGTACACCCTCTAAAACCTGAACAACTAGACAACTATGTGTACTCTTAGCTTACATGGTTGAGAACCATGAACCATGTTAGGGATGTTTTAATCACAATCCTGGTTGCGAAGTGTCCAAACAAAAAGAAATTAATTCAAATACTTCTTTTCTAAAAGAGATAAAGCTAAAAACAACAAAGTCTCTTTTCAGAAAAGTAAAAGCAGATTTTCCAAGAATTGTTCTCACTTGGAGCAGGTGGTTGGTGAGATTCTATTGCTCTAAAATTTTTGGAAATTTTTCTTCCTGTGAGCAGTTGAGTCATGAAACAGTTGACCAAAAATCACATTAAAAAGCTTTGTATAATAGACATGAAAAATTAAGTGTTACACACAGTTAGGAACTTCGACCAGAAAGTTTGAGGCTCGGTTTTCACTTCATAGCGCTCAAACGGTGCAACCAGTGGACTCACAAATTTTTCTAGAAATGGATATATGAGTCACGCACCTTATCCAATAAGAATCACTCAAAAAGGATTTTTCTAGATTTTTCTAAAAATCAAATACTTACTTGATAGAAAACTTGATCTTTAGTCTATCCTAGGGTGCAAGAGAAGTGTAAAACCATATAAACACACTCAAGACATCTTAGAACAACATCATTTAGAAGTAGGGGAGGCAAATCCAAATTGCGAGAAAGTAAATTGCGAGAATGTAAATGCGGGAAAGTAAATGCTGAATTTAAATTGCGTAAAGTAAAGACATAATGTAAATGCACAATTTAAATTCACAATAAGGTAAAGAAAATTTTTGTATTTTCTGGATGGAAGGTTTACAAAGCCTCACTTGATGTGGGCAAAGCTCAAAAGAGCAACTCAAACCTTCAAGGGGGAAGGCTACCCCTCCACCCCTATTTATACAACTCATGGGCCACCTACCACCCTTGGATGAGCCTCTAAACCCTAGAGCATCCATCAAGGGCTAGGATTTACCCACTCAACCAGCCATGCAAGGATTCACCCAAAACCCACAACACATAATGGGTTTTTTGCACGGTTCTCAAAGCACACTGACTAGACCCGCTAACCTATCAACTAGACCAAGATCCAATGGTCCTCATTGATTCACGTAGCATCTAGCTAGCATCTCATCCGGTCCTTATCTTCACGGCTTGCCACGACTCCGTCTCCGATCATCTTCCGGCGATCCCCGACCGTTTGGACCACCGACGCTCCTCGCCTTGTCCCGGTCATCCTTCGCCTCACCATGATCTAACATCGTTGACCTACAACAATCAAAAACAAGGAAATACCTCACATAGCAATGCCCACAATGATATGCAATAGATTCATCACAGTCTACAAATTAAAATTCATTTTTGTTCATCCTAGCCAGTACTACCGCAAAAACAGGAGAAGACTCAAATTGCTTCAAATTCCAATTTAAATCAAACTCAAACCTAAGCACACATTGCTCAAATAAAGTTAAATACTCATCACAAACATGGATGGACCTCCACATGGTCCTTCACAAGTGCAACACATGCACAAGAGACTCTCAATCTTCTCCTAATTGCAACACATGCAATTAGAGCTCACTCTTAGCTCAAAAACCAAATTGGAGAGTGCAACACATGCACAACTCAACCACAAACAGTAATGAACTCTCCAAAATCATAGCAAGAACCAAATACCAGCCTACAAGGCTTCTTATATAGCCTCCACAAGATAAACTAGTCGTTGGGGAGGCAAATTGGGAAAAAATGCCCAGGAAACCCGGTCATACCGCCCTAGGGCCGGTATGATCGGCCTCTGGTCCAACGGCTAGTAAAAACTAGCCGTTACTCAGAAAATTCGGTCATACCGAACCTCAAAAATTGCTCTTCGGTTGAAATACATCTTCTTTGAAAAAACGCACCGAATTGACCCCGGTCATACCGCCGGGCAGAATGACCAGAGGGGGTCCTGTCATACTACCCCCCTAGCCACAGAAACGCTCATAACTTTTTACTTCGAATTCCGATTTAGGTGATCTTGGACTCTATATGAAGCTTATCACGAGGGCTATTATTGCCACATATTTTCAAGATTTAATAAACCATAGATATTTTTAAATATCACAAAAACAAAACTCTAATGTAGTCATTCAAATCTAAAATCTGATTTTTCGAGATCCCTAACATAGACTTGATCAAAGGCATGACTACAAGATAGCAAGAGTCAATAAGGTCAAATATTGAGCCATGTCATAATCAACTCATGATCAAAATAATTTTGCAAAACATATTTGCAAAATCTAATCACATGCTCCAATATCAAATGCATGAACACCAATATTTTACAAAACACATTTGCAAATATAAATCTTGTAAACAAGAGCAATCAAGATCATATCTTTGAGCCATGTGATGACCAACACGTGATCAAACCAATTTGCAAACACATTTGCAAACCCTATTCACATGCTCTAAGATAAGATTCAATTAAACCATATTTTGAAAAAACTCATTTTGCAAACACAAAGCATAAACCTATCTTAGCCTTTGTGATGATCAACACATGATTAAGTCACAAGCTAAGACTCCGATGCATGAGCTCTCTATTTGCAACACATGCAAATATCTAGCTCCATTCAAACAACCACTTAAACCAACTTGCATAAGCTATCTCCCTTTTGCAACACATGCAAATCCACAGCTCTATGCAAAAACCAAATCAAGATTCAATAAGAAGGAAGCATGAGCTCTCTTATTTGCAACACATGCAAAAACCAAATAAGAGAGTGATTTAAAGTTAACCGGATTGAGTTCATAAATACATGATGAAGCTCAAGCTATAAGACTCGACCCCTCTTAATAGTACGGCAACCTATAGTAGCAACCCGGTCTCCCATCTAAACACCGAGACCGGTAAAAGATTAGGAACACATCTTTAGACCTAGATAGTTATAACTTTGCCTCTCGCAACCACTTGGAGCTTTCATGATGACCGATCATCTTTTCTCCAAGTCGGGATCTTTCTTCTTGTTCATCAACACATGATGAACCTTCTCTAGCTACACTTCACTTGGGGATTCATGCTTGAAGCTCATCAACACATGATGACTTCTTCTCGATTCTTCATTTTCTTGGACTCAACCTACTTCACAACTCACGAAAGATTGTTAGTCCAACAAACATGATTGCCTCAATAATCAATTGCACTCCATTAACACATAATGGATGCCCCTACGATCGATTGAGCACAACCCTAATCAACTTGATTGATTAATTATGTCTTGAGTACTTTGATGCAACTAATGCTTCATTATACTAAAGAACTTTCCGCTTGTCCTTAACCAATGAAGAAACACCATCAACACATGATGAAGCGTTCTTTGATTGATTGAAAGATAGCCGAACTCAATTTAAATTTCATTTAAATTGACATGAGTATGTATTAACTACACAAGTTTCATATACTCATTTTGAAGGTTACTAAGTAATGATCCAAATTATGTTGGAGTGGTAGAAAGGGATCAATACTCTTAATACCATCAACAATAGAATAAACTCCATTAAATTTGTGCATATAAATAATCGAACTTAGAATCAATATGCACATAATCAATTTTGATTGCTTTAGAGTTTATCCTATATTGCCATGAGTATACTACAACTACACAAGTTAAATATACTCAAGTGGTTGTTTCAAAGTAATGATCCTTGATATAGAAAGATGAATTAGATCAATACTATTGAAACATCAAAGTAAAGTATGAACTCCCCCTAAATGTTTTAAAGGGACAGTAAGACAATCATATTGTGACAAATGTGATTCAGTTTGAGTGTCCACTAACTGCTGTTCTAACATAGCACCAGTATTGGCCAAATTTAGCACATCAAAAGAATTCTCTCCTCGTGTGAAAATAGCTCATATGTCGTTAACTTTGTTTACTATCTTATCCGATTTAGGCATATCATGATCTGTACATTCTTGAGGCATGCATGGGATATCAAGTATCTACTGCTCCTCCTTTTCTTGCATGTTTTCCTTCTCGTTTTTGTTCTCAATGTCCTGTGAAAAGTTAGTAGCAAGTGGAAACTTGACAAGATGCCGTTTTTCCAAAGAAAATTCTTCACTTTGGCAATTATAGACATTAATTTCAGCAAGATGTCTTTCATGTTCAATTTGATTTTCAATCTCACAAGCAAGATTAAATAAACTAGAGAGAGAACTATATTCCTTATCAACAAGAATACCCTGAATTTTCATATCAAGTCCATTTTAGAATTTTATTTCCTTAGCTTCTTCAGATTCATCTAAACCATAACGCAACAACAAAGTTTCTATTTCCTCGTAATATGCCTTGACAGTTTTATCACATTGTTGTAAACATTGCAATTCATAAAGTAACTGCTTAGAATGATAAGCAGGAACAAATTCATCTCTCATAAGTCGTTTCATATCTTTCCATGTTTGTGGTACCGTCTTATAAGCACAAAAATCGTTCCACCAAATTGATGCACAGAGAGTTAAAGCACTAGCGGCAACTTTAATTTTTCGTTTATTACAGAGGTTACATTGCGAAAGAATTTTATCTACCTCTATTTCTCAATCAATATAAGCATCAACACCAAATCCGCTATAAGAAGGAAGAACTGAAAAATTCTTACCTTTAGCAGCAGAAGATGATGAATTAAAGTTGGGTTGGTGCTTATATTTTTTTCTGTCAAGTGCATTCTCCATGTTTTGAATTTTCTTGTTCATAGTCTCATTCATCTCTCGATGCATCTCTCGGAGCTTGTTATGAAGAATATACTGGTTACCGTCCTGGTCCTCCGGTACCCCTGCAATTGCTAGTAGAAAATAGAAGATAGCACAAAGTATTATCCCTATCAACTACTAGGTACTGGATAGTGGGATCACAAACTCTCACGCGTCTTATCACCCCCTTTCAAATGTTCTTACCAAAACAGCAGGTGGTACAATCGGTGGCTGGTTCGTGATACCGTGAGTGGAGCGTGAGAGATCGTTAAACTGATGACCAAAAAATCGGCAAAAACGGAACAACAAACTTCTGAGGTCCAGAACTCGGTCTTATAGGCCACTTTTGAGGGTAAAAAATTACACAGGTATTTTTACCTGTGGATTTTTAATATGTGCGTCATCGTTCTCCTCGAAACAAAAAAATTACACCCCAATCGGAGTTCGTATGCAAAAGTTATGGCTATTTTACTGAACACTGCGCAATCTAGAATTGCCTGCGACTTCACTTCTTCCTTCCGGTTAGGGCTAAAATAGCAATAGGATCGCAGGTGAAAAAGGATGGCCAGCGGTGCAGGGCAATTGACACAAGACAGCTTGTGACCTACCTAGGGCTTGCGAAGTGGGATATATAATGCAGAGCGGTGGCACAGACCAACCGAGTGGGACTCAGTTCGGTTCAAGGGTTGTGATGCGAAATGGTGGGGGATGACTAACGGTGCAAATAAGAACTAGGAAAACAGAAAGGGACAACTAGAAATTAGGATCACGACCTCAAACCAGCAACAAGACAACGATGATGGACACAAATTCAACAAAGCGAAACTGAAACAAAAATTTCTAAGGCCCAAGGGGTTGTAGGACAGTGGAATCGATGATGTACTTTTTTGATGATGAATTTTTTGGTAGGGAAATTTTTGTGGACTCTAGGACGATGGCAAAACAAAAGTGGGGATACAAGAATTACCTATCTGCAACCAAAGCTCTGATACCACTTGATGGGAACGGTGTCCCGATTTTCCGACAGGTAGTAGTAAATCGATTGATGGAGAACTCGACATTGATGATCCGGCTTCCAATCAGAACGGATTCAAACCCTGCAATCTCTACACCATTGTTACGTTGGTTATCAACCACACACAAACACGGTTGACCTCACCAAGAAGGCTTATCCCTGCATGCGAATTGAGAACACAAGCAAGAACGTAGAAGATGCAATCTGAAATTGCGAATAATATTAAGCACACGAGTTGGGGTTCCACAAATCGATGAACGGCGAAAAACTAACAAAGTGTCTAGTTGTAATCTAAGCAAAACCCATCTATTCTAGCGATGGCTACTGAATATATATGAGGAAGAGGGCAAGGGAGGCGTCCAAGGGGATGGCCGTGAAACCCTAGGTCGTACAAGGCCTTTGGGCCCAAGTGGAGGTGTTGCAGCACTCGGTAGATTCTGTTCATCATATAGTTTTGTTGATTCCTATCGATCCAGAAGGAGTTTGAATGTGAAACCACTTTCGTTGGAAAGCTCGAGTCGTGAGCTTGTCCGTAGAGTCCAAGAACGCCTCAAACGGACTTCGTATGACCCAGATATGGTCATTTTTAGTTAGACTGCTCCTGGGGGCCGAACTGGACTCATGAACGAATTGGGCTTGATCTTGGGCTGGGCTTGGAGCATCAGAAGTTGTTGGGCCCTTGTCTTGGCTTTAGGTAGAAATATGGCTTGCTGGGCCAGCATGGTCACATCACTTGATAAACCTAGAATTAAGGTTATACAACATATAATGTCAAATTGGGTATATGCGATGACTAATAATTTGCTTAGCCATGCTTTAAATTTGGGATGAACAAATTGGATAAATTGATCATTGGAATTATTGAGACATGATTGATGATGGTTAATGTAATCAATGGTAATTTCTTAAAAACCCAAAATAAAACTATGGTTTTGATGCGGGCGATTATTGGTAATAGCCGATTGTAAAGAGGGATTTGCACATAGTGTAGGGAGAAGTATCGCCCGTGTTAGATTAAGGACCGAACAATGGGACGCTATCACTACTACAGAAAGGCTTATATTAGACGCCTCACCACAGACGGTTTTGAGAAACCGTCTATGACGATGAACATCACTGACGGTTCTATATTGCAACCGTCAGTGACATTATCACAGACGGTACTCTTCAAAAACCGCCAGTGATATACATTAATATCACAGACGGTTTTATTTAAAAACCGTATGTGATAATATCACAGACGGTTTTTAACTAAAACCATTTGTGATATCATGTATTATCTCGATTTATTTTATAATAAAACCGTCGGAACTTATCACGAGCGGTTCGTTATAATAACCGCCTCGTGATAAACCACATCCTGAGCGGTTTATCCGCATGTAACCGTCTGTAATAATATTTCAACTTTCGCGCTCTCACCAAATTTGAACTTCCCGCTCGTCTCGTTTTTGACTTCCTTTAAAATACCATGCCACGACTCTTCTCCTGCTACTTTCTTCTCACTTCTCCTTCTCTTCTCTTCTCTCTTCTCACTTCTCACTTCCTTTTCCTCTCCTCTTCGAATGTTTGGTAAGTATGGTGTTCGAATCGTTCAACTAAAATGTTATAGCTCATCCTCTCTTCTTCCTCTTCCTTTCTCTCTTCACTTCTCTTTTGCACTCTTGATGTTGCAGCGTTTTCGTTCTCGATCCGTGCACCTTTCGGTAAAACGGCCATAACTTTCGCATACGAGCTCCGATCGCGACGTTCTTGTGCTCGTGAGGCTCCATCAGAAGTACACGTGAGGCTCCGAAAAAAACGTCGATCTCGAAAAAACGTCGTTTAGGGTCTCAAAACAGCCTCCGAAATTTTTTTTCGTCGATTTTGCGTTTTCAAGTTCTTCAGAGCAGTGACATGGGATATCTCACATCCAGTAGCTCTTCCATTATGCCTGAACTAGCACAGAGCAGCTGGATCACAGAAATATCATCTGTACGTGATGATATTTCTTTTTGTTTCCAAAAGTAACATCACATGCGGTTCGTAGTAAAAATCGTCTGTGATAGTTGTTATCACAGACGGTTCTTAGTAAAAACCGTCTGTGATATTTGCATATCACAGAAGGTTTTAGTTTGAAACCGTCTGTGATATGTTCTATTACAGACGGTTCATAAACCATCTGTGATGTTCCGTAACATCACTGACCCATGGTTACAGACGGTTCGGAAAATCGTCTGTGATGACGGTTCCGAAGTGTCTGTGATGACCTTTTCTGTAGTAGTGTATAGATTCAAGAAATCCGTACAACCACAAGTGCTAGGATGGGGTAGCCTTAACCTAGGTAAACTGATCATTGGAATTATTGAGACATGATGATGGCTAATGTGATCAATAGTAATTTCTTAAAAACCCAAAATAAAACTATGGTTTTGATGCGGGCGATTATTGGCAATAGCCGGTTGTGCAGAGAGATTTGCATATAGCGTAGGGAGAAGTATGGTCCGTGTCAGATTAAAGACCGAACAATGGAACGCTATAGATCCAAGAAATCTGTATAACCACAAGTGCTGGGATGGGGCAGTCTTGACCTATTAAGTTACGTAGATTTAACTTTGCACATTGGAAGGCTGAAGTAGTACGGGCCCTCCTTTCAAGGTTTGCTCGATGGGGTGCCCTCACCGAGGTGTTGGGAGCAACACTTACCAATACAACGATGTACGCCATTCTATGGGATGTTCCATCATTTTTATGCTCTGAGTTCTTCTGTCATAATATGGGTTTAATGTCCTGGTGCTAGTGCAAAGTTAAGTCTAGGTAATGTAACGGTTATATTATGACTCTCTACGACACACCAAAGGAAGTGTGCTAATATCGATTGCACAAAGAGTTAGTCATGTCTTGTGGGTAAAGCTGTACACCTCTGAGGAGTAAATCTAATCGATTAGCCACGCCCACGGTCAACGGCACTTGGTGAAGTTTCCAATGTTGGATTTTACTATTTTCAAAATGCTTGGGCTCATTTGATTTGCCACATGTTAGCGAAAACCATATTGTGTCATAATTGGTAGGATTTGGATGATTTTGTTGCTTACAAAGGACTGTGAGTATTATTTATGCTTTACTTATTTATTATCAGTCAAATTTGCTCTTATAAATTCCGTTTGAGAAATTACAACTTGATTTACAATTTCAATTTGCTTTATGCAAATTAACTGTAGAAGCCTTTCCTTTGAAATCGCCTGCATATATTATAGATTTTGCTAAAGTCTTGTGGAGTACGTAAAGTACTCACCCTTGATTATTATGTTGTTTTAGGTGGAAAAGTTAGCAAAGCTCCGAGATTTCTTTTCGTTGCAGGATACGGGAATAGTAATGAAGCGATCTTTTTAGGGATTATTCCTTGTCAATTGCCTGAGGGTTGGATGAGTGCACTACAAGAATATCCTTCTTCAGCCGCTATATATATATGCTCTGAGTTGAAAGAATATATTGTATAAATAATTTTCGCTTTAATAATATTGTGTATGGTTGTGATTTCAATTGTTGTAAATGTGCGTACCAGCTACTGATCATGGGATTAGTATAGAATGCACATAGATTCTCATTTTTTCATTTATGCGAAAATAGGGGTCATTACATTTACTCCCAAAACTATAAAACCATCCAAACACACTACGAACTACAAAACAGGTGCAAATAACCCTCGAGACAATGCAGTTTTGATATCATGACGAATGATGTGGGGGGTGATGCGGTGCTTACCTAGCAAAATGAATATAAAGTATATCATTAACCCATTTGTACCTACATGTCAGCAAGTAAAAGACTAAAAGGAATCTTAACCCAATAGGACCTGCATGTAAGATAGTAATTCACTACTACAGAATGGTACATCACTATCGCTTCATCTGTGTCGGTTCTTAAGTTTGTAAGAAAAAACGATTGTGATAGATAACTTAGGAGGGGTGTCAATGATAATCACTATCGGTTCTCAGATTAGAAGTGATTGTGATGTAGCACTGGACACATCACAATCAGTTCTTATATGAGAAGCGATAGTGATGTGCAGGGTCATCACTATCGGTTCCGACATAAGAAGCGATAGTGATGTCATCATGCACATCACTATCGGTTCTTTTGTGAGAACCGATAGTGATGTGCATGAACATCATTATCGGTTCTCACAAAAGAACCGATAGTGATGAGCCCGCACACATCACTATCGATTCTCTTGTGAGAAGCGATAGTGATATGCATAAATATCACTATCGCTTCTCACAAGAGAACCGATAGTGGTGACTACGTGCACATCACTATCGTTTCTTTTTGAGAACCAATAGTGATGACTATACACATCACTATCGTTTCTCATATAAGAATCGATAGTGATGTGTATGATCACATCACTATCACTTCTTATGTGGGAACCGATAGTGATGATCGTACATATCACTATCACTTCTTAAGTAAGAACCGATTGTGATGTGCCTCGCTAGGTTATTTATATCACTCAGGTTGAACTCTCCTCTATTGTTGTTCCAGAGGAGATTTCTTCGCCGCCACCCAAAAAAATAGTTCATATTCTATGGTTGGAAGCAATATTTGGGTGAGAAAAATTGAAATACTTAAGGGTGGGTGTTAAGAGGGTAAATTTGAAGCCTAGCTTGAGGAGATTTCCCCTCATTTTGTAGAATTTGTGGCTTTCTTCAAATATGAGCATTCCTTTAAACCCCTTCAATTTTGCACTACGTAATTTCGATATGTCGCGAAGAAAGTTTAGGTTGCACTAGTAATGTGTATATCCTATCAGATTTCACACCCTTTATTTGACAAGCACACATGCATTTAATTATCTTAATTTGTAGTGCTCTTGTGTTAATCTGGAATTATTGTTGATGTCATACGAACTGAAATTCGGCGTATTTCTTGAATGGGGAATTTATTTTAAAAAAATTCTTTATGGAAAATCTTAGGAGTATGCCAAAGCATGTTTCTGCAAAATTTTAAATAATTTCAACTATATATGACAAAGTTATGGTCTTTTCTCTCTCTGATGAAATGCTGAAAATTCAGAATTGTAGCATGGTATGAAATATTGATATTTGTATCGGTTCTGTATGTAAACCGATACAAATAGTATATTATTAGTATCAGTTTTCTATAAAAAGTGATACAGATAGTTGTGTCGCTTCAATATACATGCAATGCTTATTAGTATCGGTTCTTTATAAAATCCGATACAGATAATTTCTTATTACTATCGGTTTTCTAAAAAACCGATACAGATAGTTGTGTCTCTTCAATATACATGCAAGAGATATTAGTATCGGTTCTTTAGAAAAACCGATACAGATAATTTCTTATTACTATCAGTTTTCTA
The DNA here is from genome assembly GCA_036346275.1 of Otatea glauca. Classification (NCBI taxonomy): domain Eukaryota; kingdom Viridiplantae; phylum Streptophyta; class Magnoliopsida; order Poales; family Poaceae; genus Otatea; species Otatea glauca. The sequence goes on along the minus strand of CM070715.1, from coordinate 36,236,793 downwards.
AAAAAAACCGATACAGATAGTTGTGTCTCTTCAATATACATGCAAAGGATATTAGTATCGATTCTTTAGAAAAAACGATACAGATAATTTCTTATTACTATCGGTTTTCTAAAAAAACCGATACAGATAGCTGTGTCTCTTCAATATACATGCAAGGGATATTAGTGTCGGTTCTTTAGAAAAAGCGATACAGATAATTACTTATTACTATCGTGTTTTGAGAAAAGCGATACAGATAATTCCCTTCAATATACATGCATGTCGTATTAGTATGGTTCTATAGAAAAACCGATACAGGTAGTGGCTTGCTTCGCTACATACACCAGTAACACAAGCGCATGTGCAGGTCTCTCGACTTTGCTCTCGACGACTAGGGTTTGCAAGCACTATGGAGTTCATCGCCGTCGGGGTGTCCCCCTCCCCTTCATCGCTGTCGACGGGGTGTCCCCCTCCCCTTCGTCGCTGCCGCTACGCTTGTTCCATGTCTTCTAGATCTTTCTGCCTCGGCTGCTTCGCTTTCCTTCGTGTTGTCTGCTTCGCCTTCCTCTGGTTCTCCCGTCTGTTGTGTTCGTGCGCGCCGTCCACGGCTGTTCATCGCCTCAACAAGCTGGTTGCTCTCTTTTGCGTCGTCCATTGCCAGAACTGAGCTTCATTGCGCTTTAGTATCACCTTTTGCTTTCCTTCTTCTTCTTCCTTTTTTCCCTTTTCGTTTCTAGATTCCTCCGTACAGTGCCATCGGGGCCTCGAACTGATGGTTTTGCGATAGTAGCCTTTCGTGCCACCGCAAAGCCGCTGGTCTGCCCCTTGGTTGTCATTGACCAGAGCACAGTGTGGTATCAACTCCCCGCGTTGGAGTCTGGAGGGCATCAATCGGACTGGAGGGTAAATTTTATTCATATTGTTGTAATTTTGTCTATGTTGCACTGGAATTTCACCTTGTTCTGCAATAGCTTTGGAAATTACGATCGCATCTTCCTAATCATTCTTGTGTTTTGATTTTTTCCCTTTTGTTTACGAGAACTGAGCCTCTCTTTTTCACCATTATCTTCCAGATTGGGATTTAGTGGTTTAGCTTCAGAATATGAAGTTTACCATTTGCTTATGGTTGTGTTAGGAAGTGCATTTGCTTATGCAGGTTACAGCCCGACCATTACGGAATACAATTGGTTCGTGTGTGTATAAGCCGTTAGGTGTACACCATTTGAACTACTGAAACTTCGGAACCAAGTTGGTTCTGTGACAACTTTGAAAGCTATGGGTCCTGCTAATATTACACGAGTCATTTTGGTGCTTTCCAAACTATTACACGTTATGTCCCGACATCGAGTATGGAACAACATCACAACCTTTTGTCCAATCTTTTCCCAAAGCATCGACATGATGGGTGCAAACAAAGATCCGTGGATCTTGATCGGCTCGGGAAGCCCCATTACCCTCGATGCTCGGTGCCTTCTAGAGTGATATCACTTGAAGGATGGGGTGCTCTATGGAGAGGACTTAGACCAGGGATAGCCCGAGACTGTCTGGTGCATTGTTCTTTTCAACTTGCAATTCATACACACTGCAATGCTTACCTGGAGGGCTGCTAATAAGAACTCTGAACCTGGCTAACGGAACCATACTAGTATATTTGATTTGGAAACTTAGATAGGGATAATGTTATAACTGATTTTCGTGTTGCCTTCACATTTGCTCTTCTCAGAAAACTAGAAGAAGCAGGTCCCGTATCTCCTTTCGCATCTTGTCTTGCTGCAGGCTTTTCAGGAGTTGTAACAGCTGCTGCTTCGCATATGTTTGACACTGCCAAAAGTCGTTCACAATGCACTGTTACACCTAAGGTATGGGCTTGTCCCTACTGTAAATGGTCTATCCTTGTAGTTTATACTTATGTAATTTTTTAGTTCACTGCCTTTAAACTTGAATTCACTTTCTTTCCTATTTGCAAATGCACCTTATTTCTTTTCATTTTTTAGCAGTATGTTGCACTAGAGAGGAAATTTCTTAAATGGAAAGCACCGGGAATGTGGAAACAATCAGCATTGCTTAGTCTCGTATCAGCTTAACCTTGATTTTCTGAAGTAGACTCGAATCAGCTTCCAGAAAAATCGACTGACATGAGCTGCAATGTTCTAAAGATGCATGTGTAATATTAGTAATTGTATCAAGTAAACAAGCTCTAGTAAGGCTGTTTGCCCATTAGCATGTAGAAAATCTTGCAGCCAACAGAGCATTGACACTTGAAGTAGTGAAATCTCTAATATGTTAAATTAAACTTTATGTGGATATGTGTGACTGCACTACGCATGTCATGTTTCTTTCTGAGCAGATCGTAGTTTGCCCAAAATTCTATCCATTGATGATGATCTTTTCTTTTCAAGCTTCATCTGAAGCACAAAAGCCAGAGCATGTAAGTGCAATGGCAAAAGCAAAGAAATAGTAACATTCAACAATTAATACAAACATGACCTGTGCTTTTGCTTTCTGCAGATTTTCCCAAGCAGTTATCTTTGCTTCCTCCCTCTTGCACCTTAACACAAAAATTAGGTCTCAGAAATAGGATATGTCACAATTTGTGTCCTCATAATACCAACTGAGTGCAAACATTATTATCTTCTGTACAACAGGAAAAACAGGCACATGACTTCGACCGCATAACTAACAACTAAAAAGTAGAGTCTCTAGAAATTCATAGATAAAAAGGTACTGATAATTAATCAATATAAAAATATACCACTATCAGTGTTTTTATGAGTGTGCTAGAAAGTACACTTCCATATATGTGCTTGTATTGTGCTTGCGTGGTGTATGTGCTTGCGATTGCATGTGTACTGACTGTGATGCATGTTTGAGTTTTGTTTTGTGAACGAATGTGATATGTGTTGTAATAAAATATTTGTGTTCTGTGAATGTGATATATGCATAATGTGTGCTATTGCTGTGTGAATGTGATATGTGCATATTGTGTGAAATATGTGTTGATTGGAGCGTGAATTGGAAAACAGCACATCCCCTCATCTCTATCGGTTTTGAGAAGAAAACGATAGAGATAAGGGGGTCATCTCTATCGGTTCTTTGTAAGAAGCGATAGAGATGACCACCTCATCTCTATCGGTTCTTTAGAAGAAGCGATAGAGATGGGTGCGCCATCTCTATCGGTTCTTCTAAGGAACCGATAGAGATGAGTGTGTCATCTCTATCGCTTCTTCTAAAGAACCGATAAAGATGATGGGGTCATCTCTATCGCTTCTTCTAAAGAACCGATAGAGATGACGCACTCATCTCTATCGGACAAGAACCGACTATAATAGCGCCACCTCATCTCTTTCTCATGACTTTGTGTCGCCACTAGAACCGACTGTGATGATAAGAAAGAACCGATTGTGATGTATATTCGTGTAGTAGTGATTACTCTTCTTCTACCTCAGTGAACCTATCTATTTCCATCTCTCTCTTATCAAACAGCAGCACTTTATGAACTACGAAGGAAATGGTGAGGGCAACTGATGTTGATGATGGCTTCTAGCTTGGATCAGTAGTAACATCTTGTACTATTGCTCTGCCTTAGCGCTAGCCCATATTGAACTATGATGGCACACGCGAGGGGGACACCAGCGGTGACCCTGGGTGGAGGCGGCGAGAAGAGGTATGGAGGGGAGTGTTAGTGCTATGCCCTTGAGGCAATCATTTAGATGATTGTAACATGACTATATTTATGAATAATAATATGATTATTGGTCCAATGAATGTATATCATTGTATTGATCAACAAGTATGTGACTTACTTATGAAGCTCTTTACTTATTGATATAATTCGATAAATATCTCTGATCGGATATCATCGTATAGGACAACGATGAATAGATCAGCACATGTAGTGATCGATGATCATGCTTCATAGATCATGGGATATAGAGATATCATCTATACATTGTGGACGCATGTTGAAGAACATGTGTTAGATAGACCCGCAATTGGACACTGCGAGAATGTTTCATTCTTATGTGTCATCAGTGTATCTCATACCTAGTAGATGTATGATCCTTAGACCTGAGATTGTCATATTCCCTACATGTGTAATAGTTTTCCTTGGGGCTATCAAACACTACTTCCAAACCAGATAGTTATAAAGGTAGCTTTCATGTTTACTATGAAACGTGCAGAGGGAAGTGAGCAGTCAAGATGGAATTTGCCACTCCAATGAAACGGAGATATATGACAAGGCCACTCGTGTGATATGATTAAGGAAGTGCATGGCCATGCCGTTATTGAGGAGTCAATCACAACTTATTAATATATCACGGATACGAGAGATGGATTGAATCATCAAAGGATGACATGCTTCTCGCCTTGAGTTCAATCTTCATATACTTGGCAAAGGGATTATTACATGAGTACTTTTGATAGGTTCTGTCCGATTTGATCATAGTATGTTTGGGAGTTGGCATACTTTGCAAGGAGCCGCTACCAACTATTGGATTGAAAAGGAGTTTTTCGAATCCATGTCCAAACGTACGTGAACCTGCAGGGTCACACACTTAATGGGCTGGGACGCATTAATTTGGATTGGATCCATAATTAATGGACATCGTGGGTTTAGCACACTGATGGGCCTTGGTTTAGGGTTTCATCTCGTGGCTATATAAGGAGGGGAGGAGGGTGGGCGCAGGGTGTGCTTTCCCACGGTTTAGAAGTGATTCACTTGAAACCCTAGCCTCCTCTTCTCGTTGCCCCTGCCGAGCGACCAGGTGCTTGCACACCGATGCACGGCGTTCCATCCCTGGACGTGTGGACTACTGCGGTGACGCTGCTGCGACTGCGGCGTGGGAGGATGATCTACGGTGAGGCGAGGGCGATCCGCTCCATCGACGCAACGACTGCGGCGAGGACGATCTACTACATCGACGCGTGAAGGATTCCGCAACTGCGCGTCTAGTGGTAATCTTATCTGTGATCCCCTTCTTGCGAGTAGCTTTCTGGTTACGCGGTAGATTTTTTTTGTGCTAGTGTAGCATATCGCGTTCCTCTTCAGGGAGGGCTTCCAGGAGGAGGAAGAGGCAAGAGGAGGGCGAAGGTCCATCCTTTTAGTCATCGAGCACCTTGGAGGCAATCCGTGATGCCAGATTTGGTGCTGCCACTACTGTTTGGGTGAGCTTCAGATCGGATCTGGCCGATGCTGGGGTTGGAGGCGACAACTGGCGATACGGGGCTGATCGGCAAAAGAGAGGATGGAGAGAGAGAGAGAGAGAATGTGACGAGAAAGCAAACGAAGAAAGACTGAAAGAGAGAGGAGAGATAGAGTAGCCATTAACAGGTGGGCCTTGTAGTGTAAGAAATTTGTGTACACATGGTTTGCTGAGTAAGAGCCACATCACCTGTCACAGCACTCACCACTATGGCTAAACCATCTTACAGGGTTATTTGCACCGATTTTATAAATTTGGGATGCTATTTAGATGGTTTCATGACATTTTGCTAAGAATATTAATACCCTAGTACTATTTGGATATCAAAACAGTACTAAAAAAAGGTACCAAAACACATAAGGGGCTAATTGGAACACAAGTATTTAGCATAAGTTTCATGAGCAACAGTTGAATTTCTGCATGGGGCCAAATGGGGACTGAAGATAAGGAGGGTCCAGATGTGTAACGAACCTAACCGATAATCTGTAGTTGGGAGAGGAGCAATGGAGTTTAGACTGGGAAGAGCAAGCAATTTGGGGTAGGCAGCAAGGAGAGAGTTCAGGGGAGGAGCCAGAGGGGAGATCGGAGGAGAAGAAGACACTTCGAGGAAACAGAGAGGTTGAGGAATTTGCTTTTTTCCTTGCCTGCCTCCCAACAGTTTGTAAGCATTGGTAGAGTTCTATCTCCCTCACTCACAACCCGGCCCCACATGCAATAGAAGCCCTTTCCACTGACTTGAGATACCCACCAGCCATCCTACCGTACTAGTATATGACAAGATACTGCACCTATAATCAGTGATTAAAATAGCGGGCTATAGCGCCTCTATAGCGTTTTTTGGCACCCAAACGTAGCTACGACCGCTATAGCGGATTTAGCGGACTGCTATAGCTATTAGCTATTGTGTAGCTGCAATAGCCACTACTACAGAAAGGACTATATCAGACGCCTCATCATAGATGGTTTTCAAAAACCATTTGTGTTAACTCTAATCACAGACGGTTTTAGAAGTGTGACTGTCAAAGTTACTGGTTTCGGTAAGAACCGTCTGTGGCAATGGTATATCACAGACGGTTGGTGCATAAAACTTTCTATGACATAGACAGTTTTTTGATACAACCGTCTGTGATATATCCAATATATAATTCAGAGCACTGACCCACTTAGTGTTTTTAGGGTTTCATGATCTATCTTTGAGGTGGCTACGGCTGTGAGGCGATCTGGTGAAAGGAGACCGTGGATTTCAAAGAGTGATTATAGATCTATTTGTTCTTGGTGATCTAAGTTTAGTAATTAGTTCTAATTGCATTATATTCAAGACCTAGCTTGGTAAAGAGAGAATTGAAGATTGTTTAGATGTATATTGTAAATCCATTTGTTCTTTGTGATCTAAGGTAGTAATAGGTTATAATTGCATTATATTCAAGATGTAGCTAGCTTGGAAAAGAGAGAATTGAAGATACTTGGTTTAGATCTAGCTAGCTTGGTACAGAGAGAAGATTATTTGGATCTAGCATGATTTATGATTTAGGGTAGGGTTTAGCTAGTTAATTGTGCTCCAATTTAAGAATGTGTGCATGTGCACTCCTAGTGACTTCAATATTTAACACTAATTATTATATGCATAGCGTAGATGGACCGAAGCTGGATGTATGCTGAGAATCGTGCGAGTGTCAAGTACATTAATGACGTCTTTGCTTTCAGAAGAGTTGTAGAGGAGGATTTGTTTAATAAGATGGTGCAATTTATGTCTTGTACATGCATGACTACGAGAATCTAAGGATATTTCAAAATTCAGCGCAGATTGAAGCACACTTGATTCTAAGAGGTTTCAAAAGGAGGTATATATGTTGAACCAGTCACGGTGAAGAGCAGATTATGCAGGAAGCAGACAATATTAATATTGACGACGAAGTCAACGATATGACGAATGATATCGATTGTGCTTCCGATGAGGATAGGTTGCACGATGACAATCCGGATCAGATGCTGCGCGATGCAGAAAGGAACCGTGATGACAGAGAGTATGGTAAATTCTGGGGCTTGATGGATGACATGGAGAAAACTTTGTTCCCGGACTGCAAGTCGAAATACATAAGGCTTTAAATCGTGTTTGAACTACTGAAATTGAAAGCAAGCAACGGTTGGTTTCACGATGCTGTTAGGTCTATTAGCGGACAAGCTTTCGGAGGGAAATGAATTACCAAGAACCACTACAAAGCTAAGAAGGTTATTTTGTCCCTTAGGAATGGAAGTAGAAAGAATACATTCATGTTCGAGTGACTGTATCCTCTACCGTAAAGAGTATGCAAATTTGCATGTATGTCCAGTGCGCAATGCATACCGGTACAAGCATAAAAATCAATCAGCTGGCGACGACAAGGGCATCGAGGTGAAGAAAGGACCTCCTACTAAGGTGGCGTGGTATCTGTCTGTAATTCCCTGTTTGAAGCATTTTATTTGCAAACCCAAAGGAGGTAAATCTGTTGCGTTGGTACTCAGAGGAGCGTAAGAAGGATAGAATGCTAAGACACCCTGCTGATTCCACCTAGTTGAGAAACTTCGATAGGAGGTTTGATGAATTCGGTGTAGAACCAAGGAATATAAGGTTTGGATTGAGTACAGATGGAATAAATCCTTTCGATAATATGAGCAGCCGACATAACACTTGGCCCGTGAATCTCTATATTTACAACCTTCCTCCTTGGTTGTCTATGAAGTGGAAGTTCATTTTATTGTCTATACTTATCCAAGGCCTGCAGCAACCAAAGAACGATATTGATGTGTACCTAGCACCATTGGTGAAAGATTTGAAAACATTGTAGGTTCGTGGGTTACAAGTATGGGATGCGTACAAACAAGAGAATGCATTGCATGTTGTTCTACACCATAAATGATTATCCTGCCCTTGCTAACCTATCGGGCTAGAGTAGAAAAGTCCAAAGCCTGTACTCACTGCTTAGATGATACCGAGAGTGTGTGGCTGAATCACTTGCGCAAAACCGTGTACATGCGTCACCGTAGGTTCCTTCGGAGGAATCACACATACTGCTAGATGAAGAAACAATTCAATGGAAGGAACGAGGACGATTTAGCTCCAAAGCCTTTAAGTGGGAGAGATGTTTATGATAGGGATAAGGATTTGGATGTTGTGCATGGAAAAGGACGTAAATCGAGGACCCATGATAAGAGCATATGGAAGAACAAATCAATATTTTGGGACCTACCTTATTGGGAGCACCTAGAAGTTCGCCACTACATCGATATCATGCATGTAGAGAAGAATGTATGTGATAGCTTGATTGGTCTCTTACAGAACATTAAGGGAAAAATAAAGGATTGTATGAATGCACGGCTTGACTTGGTCAATATGGGTATTAGACCCGAGTTAGCACCGAAAGAAACCGATAAAACAGAACATACTATGAACCTGCTTATTGTTTTGATGCAAGATTTGAAATTAATTGGCATGAAGTCTCATGATTGTCATGTGCTGATGACACAGATGCTCCTTGTTGAAATTAGAAGTATTTTGTCGATCAAGGTCCAAGATACAATCATGAGGTTGTGTTATTTCTTTAACATAATTGCTAAGAAGGTCATCGATCTTGAAGGACTAGATGCTTTACAGGACGAGGTGATGATGACTCTATGTAATCTTGAGATGTATTTCCCTCCATCATTTGTCGATATCATGACCCATCTCATTGTTCACCTCATGAGAGAGATAAAGATATGCGGGCTCATATTCCTTTGTAGTATGTACCCATTCGAGAGGTACATGAGAATTCTCAAGTCCTACATACGGAATCGATCTCGACTAGAAGGTAGTATTGTCGAAGGTTATGCAACCAAAAAGGTTATCGAATTCTGCATTGATTACAAGGCTCAGGTCAAACTAATAGGTGTGCCTCGATCTCGCCATAAGGGGAGGCTCGAGGGTATCGAGGCCATCGGAAGGAAAGCAATCACACTTGATCCGGTTGTGTGTACTCAAGCCCATTTTATGGTTTTGAAACACATGACTATAGTGTCCCTATTTATTGATGAGCACAAGCACTGGCTATGGCAAGAGAATCCAGCATAGTAGGAGTCTTGGATCATGAGACAACACAACCTTCAGTTCAATAAATAGTTGAAGGAGTGACCCATCACTGGGAGCTCGTCAGGTGATACACTGATATGGTTGGCAAAAGGGCCAACATTTAGGGTGTGTTTGGTAGGGCTCCAGCTCCACCAGATCCATGGATTTGGTGGAGCTGGGTATTCTGGATCTATGAGTATATTAAGAGTGTTTAGATTGATCATCTTTTCAAATTTTAGACCAAAAATATAAACTTAATTCACTTTATTTTAGCCTACAAGTTTCAGATCTCAGGTGAAGCTGAAATCTGGAGCTCTACCAAACAGGCCCTTACAGTTGTGACATGGAATGGATATGACTTAAATGGGTACACATTTTACACGAGAGATCGGGATATGAGGAGAACAAATCAGAATAGCGGTGTCCGCATAGATGCGTTCAATACCACTGGGTCAACGAAGAGCTCCTTATATGGGTTCATAGAGGAGATTTGGAAGCTTGACTACATACTTTTCAAGATCTCCTTATTTCGGAGCCATTGGGTCCACCTTCAACAGGTGAAGGTTGAAAAGTACAGTGTCACTACTGTGGACCTCAATGTGTCGAATACCAAGATGAACCATTCATACTCGCTAACCAAGTTGCTCAAGTCTTTTATGTAACCGACTCGTCCAACAAGAAGTGCCATGTAGTTCTTCAGAGAAAAAGAAGGATTGTCGGAGTTGAGAATGTAGTAGATGAGGAAGAATACAATCAATTTGACGAGTTGCCTCTTATCGGAAACGGCACAATGGTCTAGGAAGAACAACTTGAGGAAGCTAGCTACACATGTGTCGATAATCGTGAAAGGCTAATTTTTATACAAAAGAATAAGCAAGTGGAGTTATGATAAGGTCGTTATGTTTATTTGTCATATATAAAAATAAATTTAAAAAATCAATTGTTGATTTCAAGTGTACTCTCTAGCATAATAAATTAGGGGGCATCAATAAATGAATGCATATTGTGTTGATCAACCTGGATTAATTGTTGTTAACATATTCAGATTTGTTTCATTGTTGGAAAGGAGAAGGTTAAAGACCAAACATAGGCCAAAATATTTTCCTATTCACTGTAGTATTTGGATAGAATGACATTGAAGTAACATGTAAGAAACTAGCAATAATAAGACCTACCTGCTAGAGGATTTGAGTTGCTTCCTGAGGTCCTTGAGCTTTTGATTCCTCATGTTATCATAGGTAAAGACATAGGCGTTGCTGTATTTTTCAACGGTGTTTTTGATAATAGTGACCACTTTGCCCTTGCGCTCTAAACCTGGCTTCTTCTTGGTCTTTCACAAGGTGACTGCGTCCATCATCAAAGATTAGATTTGTGCGCATTAGAGAATTAACCAAGGTTATCATTGTTCCTTAAAAGCTTACATTTTTCTCGGTTGTAGACATCACAGACGGTTCTATTATAGAACTGTCTGAGATCACACCCCTATAAGCACACCGATCGGTTCTTCACGTAGAATACCTAGCGCGTTTTCAAATCCCCAAGCCCTAGCCAACCTCCTCCTCCCAGTGGCCCCCTCCCCCACGGTGACCTCCTCCCCCTCGGTGGCTTAATAGGTTAGTTATTAGGATGGTAGAACATGTAACTTAGGTTGCATGTTCCCTTTCGATGTGCTCAATTGTACTCCTTAATTTCTATGTCATGTATATGCACGGATTTGGTGTAGACTAATTGTAGGTCCACAGACGTAGACAAGTGAGATGTGTCATAGAAGAGTAGACATACATAGAAACACACAAAGGAAATATAAGTGTTTCTTTGAACATATAGAGCACATAAGCAAATACTTGCTAAACTGCTTTGATTTACCTTACATTATGGTTTACTAGATTTGTAGGACCTACACTATATAGGTTGGCTCATCAGGGAAGTAAAAGATAGCCAAAATAGGTTTTAATCAAATTTGAGGCAGTTACATATATAATTTAAACGGACTTCAAATCCTCCCTTTATATAATTCTAAACCATACACGCCTAAATATGGAATTAAATATTTACATATTTTCGTGCAACACTCCATTGAATTATTTTTAATTTCTACATGTCTTCTTTTCACACATATTTCCTTTGTAGAAGCAACCAAACAAAAACAAAACAAATTGGTTCGAATGGTTCAGACTTCATAGAATGTCAAGTGTCAACTCTCAAGTGACTGTCACCAGTAGTGTAAACTTGCATGTCTTGTTGTGCATAAGTATTCAAAATTAATTTAAAAATCTCATCATGATGCAAAACAAATAGCTTGTAAAATTGTTAAATAAAATTATTGACGCTAGAAGTTCTTTGAGAATTTAGTATGCTTTGAATTTATCATCGTCACAATCTGAGCAATCTTGATTAAAGTTCTTTGATAATTAAATACACTTTGGATTGATCATCATCTCAATGTTAGCTATCTTCACGTGGTTTGAATTTATCATCATCTCAGTGTTAGTCATTTATGAGATCAGTATGCCAATTTCATTTGACTTCAATTTCAATATCCAAATATGAATATGTGTATATATATGTGTGTGTAAATAGCTAAGTACAGTAAATAGAAATAGCGCTCAAGGTTAGGAAATGCTCCCAAATGCATGGTCCGTGGCATATGGACGTGTGGATCCAAGTGGGCTCGAGCGCTTTATCTCGAGAAGTTCATGGTGCTTAGACATTAAGTTTCTTTTATCATTCTTTTTTACTTTCTTCTTTATTTGTTGCATTATATTATTACCTATGATGTCACGCAGGCTCGAGCACGTTATCTCGAGTTGTTCTTGGTGCTCGGACACCAAGTTTCTTTTACCGTTCTTCTTATTCTTCTTTATTTGTTGTCTTATATTTTATCCTATGATGATTAGGTAGATTGAGTCACATTGATGCAGAAATGGAGTGGCAAAAGAGAGCGAGACAATCTAATTTACTTTTCGCTACTTAAAACAAAACTATAACACCCTCTATGAATAGTAATACCTCTCACTTGTAAGTAAGTGCTGATAATAATAACAGTCCATCCTGATCCCATATAAGATCACTCTGACTAAGTAGTAGAGTGTAGCCAAATGATAGGATCGTGTAGTAGAGTGTAGCCAAATGATAAGATCCTATGTCTTCTTAATAATTAATTCCTACCAAGTACCAAGATTGTATGTCCTCTTGTAATCTGATGATTTTCATACTTGGAATAATAGTATTCTTCCATCTTTATATTGCTTTGTCAATTTAAATTCTAGTAAATTTTGAATTGTTGATTTACCAACTTGCTTGATCTTTTAAGACCTAACACAGTCAAGATAAAAATAAGATGATGTCCCCGCATTCTTCATCGTCAAAAGGATGTGATGAGCCGACGAATAAAAAATTGACTCATGGTCCAAGAGGAGTAGACAAAAGGCCCAAGGACCGATATACCATCACGACGGTCGATCCGAAGGATGGGGCCCCTACCGCACCTCGGAAGGTAGGGGTTGTATTCCAGACATTGTGCAGGATAGTTGGACGGGAATGGGTCCCCATCACCTATCCATCCTGAAGTCACTAACAGATAAGGAGCGCAATAGCCTGGTGACGAAAATTTTCTCATTGTTAGAGCTCCTAGGAGATGCCATACAAGTAGTGCGACAGTATGTGTTGCTAGTGGCGGCAAAGGCATAGAAGAACTCAAGAGCACGCTTGTCAGTAATTATGCGAATAAGGAAATGATGCCATTCCAGAAGTACAGGTCCATTGGTGAAGACGTGTGTTAACGATTTGTTGATATGGAGACAACGAAAGAATTCATGTGTCAAAGTGAAGTGCACAAGGCCCTTTAGGCAAAAAACACCCACCCCATAGACTCGGCACCGCTGGGTACGTAGGTAAGAGCGTGCAATGGATGAGGGACTACGAGGAGGCAATCTAGATAATGGCGTCCCCGCCATTTGCCTTGATCGTAGACCCGCGCACCCGAAACTAGGTAAGAGCGAGGTCACGTCCCACGTCTTCGGGCGTCATGTCCTTTACAAACCCCACAGACGAGAAAGTGTCCCAACACTTAGTAAGATATCGAACTACATAGTTTGCAATTAGTCCATAACTTCATAAGTGAAATGACATGTCAGGATCTAGGATGCAGGTAGCGTTGAGTACAGAATCTTCCTAGGGTTCTTTCCAGGCAGATTGGGAGAAAGATATACTCTCCACGGCCTTGGAAAACAAGGAGCACCCAGGTCGTACGCGAGACAAAGGTGTTTTTGTTTTCTGTAAAACGGGATTCCCAGAGGACTCCGACGTGTACCGGAGTAGGAAGAGAGCCAAAGCTGAGCACGAGGAATGGCTAGTAGAAATCATTGAGGAAAGTTTGAGAGAGAAATTCAGTGATCAGCTAAGAAGTCTAGACGAAAGGGTTGCGGAGAGGCACAGACAGACCGCGCAAGCTGCAGAAGCACTGACGCAATTCAACCCCACTAACTGTTGGAGTAGCTGCGTGTCCACCCCTTAGATAGACAAAGATGATGGCAAATTTCCTATCGATGACATAAAGGCAATATATATCTCTTGAATGCTCCATACGTAGACTTGTTGAATGCCTTAGCTAATTGTGTATCGTTATGTAGGAGACCACGTGGTGCAATCTCCAAGTGAGGCTTGCCAATGGCTCCGTTCCCCTACAAGCTGCTTGGGGCACACGTAACCATCTGGTCGAGGGGCGATTGTTCACGGTCGCCAGGTAGCGCCGGGTTATGCGAAGTTGAATGTTGATGGTGTACAAGAAATTTACAAGGCCATCACACTGGAGATGCCCTCAAATGACGAGATGGTGACACTAGGGGATGCCATTGGCACATTCATCCAGTAGCCCAAGAGGGACATCTTCTTCGACGACCGTTCTTCAGCACCAAAGCTACACGCACAACATGAGCCACCTACTGCGCCAGAGCTACCAGCACTATCGGAGCCACATGCTACACCAAAGTAGGCCACCAAATTGGCTACCATGTCCCAAACGGCACAGACCGGTACTTCACTTCATGCCCAATTGTCTCCTGTGTAGACAACCTATAATAGATGGTGAGGCAGCGACTAGGGCAAATCGAAGTGGACCACGGAGGCCCTCAACTTTTTGTTGGCCCCATTGGCCTGGAAATTCAAGCTAGGGGAGCCATTCGTACCAGAAGATCACCTACAAACGCTTTCATACGCGTGCACTATATTACAAAATTGGTACATGGAATAAGCCAACAAGCCAGTGGTAGAACGGATATCGAGTATCTCAATCAGGTTCAAGGAGGAGCATTTCTTCAACCAGTCATCAGGGGGCTTCTTTAGGGTCAACTTCAGCGACTTGTTTGACCTCTACAACCTCGATGCCTCTCTTGCGATGCTGGACATTGTAAGTGTGCAATCATGGTCTACATTCATGTAATACTAATAAATGTCATATGTATATATGTATAACTCCTTGCTTTCTTATATATAGATACATGATTCTTGAAGCAAAAAGCAAAGAAAGAACTGGTGGATTTCCTCGACTCACACATGGTGTCTAAGCAAATCATAGATGACAATTTACAATTCATCCAGGAGTACGTGGAAAACGCATTGGTGGCTCAACATGACACAAAATACATAACTTTACCACACAACCCGGGGTAAGTGCTTCACTAGTTGCTATAATTATTGATTTGTACTTTACACGCAACTCGAAGTTAGGTTAAATGACCATGGTGACATACCTGTGTAGGTTTCACTGGGTTCTAATTGTAATTATACTAGGACAGAATCGGGTAATATACCTTGATTCCTCGAAGGACAGCACCCACGACTTGAAGCCTATCGCAAAATTACTTGACAGGTAATCACGTTTCCTCCATAGAAACTCTGTTGTAGGTCATTCAAGGTGTACGTTGCTCATGGAATGTCTGGGGCTAACTTTTTGGAATCACGTAGGTCATTCAAAGTGTACATAGCTCATAGAGGGCCATCCAAGGATGGGTCAAGCCTGAAGCGCGATTTTAAGTTCCCTATATCCGCTAGTACACAATAATCCTATATTACACTCCATAATAATGCCTATAGAACTAACCAATTCTATTTTGGCAGAACCACCAACAGCCAAAGGGCATGAACCAATGTAGATTCTACATTTGCCACAACATGCAACTCATCATCGATACAAAGAATACCAATGACCTGCATGTTTGTCAATCTTGCAATAATTGTTTCGTTCTTATCAATTTATATACATGCAAGACATTAGTCTTCCCATCAAACAGGTTTGGAAATGTGTTGAATTTGCGTGGAACAAGCCGATCTGTTAGGAATTCGAGGACAACTCTGTTCCTTCTTACTGCATGAGGTCATAAAGCCAAAAGGCAAGTGCCACTCTACCTGACCTGATGAGTTGTGATTTACCACTTGGGTTAATTTGTGAACCTTATGCTGTGAATTTGTGAATTATAGTTATGCATTCAATTGGTTAATATATCTGACTTGATTTCTGAAATGGATGTGATGTACATGGTGTAATATGTAATCTGAGTTGATTTTTGAAATGGATGTGATAATATGCTTGTGATGTAATCTGTAATATACTTGTTTTAGAGGGCGTGAATAGCATTTTCTAAGACTAGCTAATAAACAAAAAAATGCTTCATCAATACAAAAAATTATCACAGATGGTTCTTTAGAAAAAACCATATGTGATACATCTCATATCACGAACGATTGGTACTATGAATTGCCTGTGATAATTAGATATCACAGATAGATTATCTGTGATATCCTAGATATCATAGACGGTTTCTACTAAGAACCGTCTGTGATATCATATTATCACAAACGGTTTCTAATAAGAACTGTCCGTGACAACAGGATATCACAGACAGTTTCTAATAAGAACCATCTGTGATATCCAATCATCACAGATAGTTTATACTAAGAATCGTCTGTGATATGTGTTTCACAGATGGTTCAGGAACCGTCTGTGATGTGCCATTATTATCACTGACACATGATTACAGAAGGTTTAGAAAACCGTTTGTGATGACGTTTTTGAACCATTTGTGATGGCCTTTTTTGTTATAGTGAGCGGCCGCTATCGCTCAAGACCATTGATGTACACATGTATGGCTAGAATTTGTTGGTACTATTGATATATATGGTTCTATAACCCTGAAGCCCTACCCCTGGTAGCCACCACAAATCCAAGCTCATCTCCACACAAGTTCTCAAGCTGAGCTATTCCCCTCCACAAGGATTCTCACCGGCCGCTGCAGCACGGCCGAAGCCCATAGAGGAAGGCAGCGACTCAGGTACAGCCATCTCTTTCCCCCTATCTTTGATTCGTATCTTGCCTCATCCCATTTTAATATATGCAAATGAGAATAGATCTTTGATTGATAATTTTTCTTACGTGTATGCTAGTGAATCAATTAGGCAAGTAGTGGTTTCTCGTTGAGTCTGTGATCTATGCCTTACTTGTATAGCATGATTGTAGAAAGAGACATAGAAAATGTCTACTACTACTAGTGGAACAACAATGGCTGCAACTGAAAGGGCAACTCAAATCAACAGATCTTGCTTGGGAGCATGGAGAATGTCCTGATCCAAGCAAAAATCACCAAATAAAGTTCAAGTACTTTCCACAAATTTGTATAAGTGGCATTACTCGACTGAAGTACCACCTTGGCCAGATACCAAAGTCAAATGTTGCTCGTTGTCCTGGTGTGCCACCTGATGTGAAGAAGAAAATGTTTGATTTAGTTACTAGGAAGAGAAATAAGAAGGATAAGAGGATTAGAGAGTGTAGGGACTCGAATATGCAAATCTGGACACTCTGTGTATATCGCACCAATCCAGGATCATGCTAGTGCACATAGTGTCAACATGGATGAATATCACAATCATACATAGCAGAAACATAATAAAAAGACTTCATTTATTAAATATGAACCTACTGATGACCTTATGGTCGACTTTACATGAATATGCCACGTCGGGCTAAACCATAAATACTAAATTAAAATTGCAGCGAAAAGAAAACATAGATAAACCCCTTAATATACCACAGGCAACTGACAAGGCTTGCACCCTAAACATTCGTCTCCTCTTGGTACTCCTCCAAGTCTGGTGTAGGCTCCTCTTCAATTGATGATTTTGTTGCGGCAAGGGTGAGTACATAAAGCACTCAACAAGTTGGGCACATAATGCAATTCTAGTATAACTATATGCAAGGCTTATTCCAATGGATGGCTGATGTGGTTATTTTGCAGTAAAGAAGCTTTTACAAATGAGTAAAGTAAACAGATTAAAGAGACAGTAAAACAAATAACAGTAAATAATAACTTTCAGACATTTCTCAAGTAAACATGGCACATAGCCCTAGTCAATTTCCAAACTTTCCAATGGCACATAGCCTCCCTTCTCAAGTTTTCTTGTACAAATCTAATCCTTGAATGTATTTCCCGAGCATTGTCCAATACCGAGGACATGGCTATCCGAATAGATTTAAACTCTGTAGAGGTTATGCAATTTATCCACATAGTATGATCAAACTATACTACCATGCAATATCACGTACCCATCGACATGTGGCTAGAAGATAATAACAAAACCTTTCAAAAACTTCGTCTAGACATTGACCCACCCGATAAGCCAGATTCACTATTCCTTCCCTCACAGAGCAGAAGAATAGGATCGGGCCTTATCGTTGGACAGATATGTGGCCATAGCGACACACTTCCCATTAACCGCACACAGTTTGGTTATCCCACCTGAGGCATCATATGTCAAGACTCGGTAGATTACTTAGTTTGGTCCGTCCCATTCCAAACATGTGGTTGCATGTTTGGCCCAGTTCAAAGGCTTGCAAGATTAAGTCCTTAATTGACCAGGGCAAGACTTCAAACAATCACTCACAGGAACCACTTCATATTCACTCATATTATTATGTCAACATATCATCCCAATGCCACACAAGTAATCCCAATGCCGAGCGCGAAAACTTGGGTTGTGCCCGATAGGCTTCGGCCCAACACTATTTACAGGTTTTTCAAGCTTTTCTTAATAAAAATAATTCTAGAAATTAAAAAATCAAATAAAATAGCAAAAATATCAGAAAAATTTTGGATATTTTTTTAAGATATTTGGAACTCAAATAAAATATTTTTAACAAAAGTTTATTTCAAATATTTAAATAGTTTCTACAATAAGTCTAATTCAAAAATATTAATTAAAATTCAAATAATTCCAAAAAATTCCAAAAATTCGTAAAATTCACGAAATGCACAAATAACAATATTAATTTAATACAAGGCAATAATTTGGATGTTACAAACCTTCCCCCCTTAACAGAATCTTGACCCCGAGATTCAGGACAGAATGTGGAATAGGTTACAAAACTCTGACTTCAGATATTCCTCACACTCCTATGTTAGATTCACTTTTAGAATGGTTACTCCACTGCACTCGGCAAAAAAAACTGACCTGCTTCTGGTATTGCGGTCAGTAACATCCAAAATCTTAATCGGTTGCTCCTTATAGGTCAAATCATCTTGCAATTCAATTGACTCCAAAGATGTTTGCTCTGTTGGCACTATGAGACACTTCTTAATCTGAGAGATATGAAACACATCATGAATACCTGCCAATGACTTAGTCAAGTACAACTGATAAGCAACCTCTCCTCGATGGCTCAAGATTTTGAATGGACCAATATGTCCTGGCGCAAGCTTTCCTTTAGCGTGAAAATTTTTGACACCTTTAAGAGGGGTAACTCTGAGATACACAAAATCTTCTAGCTCAAAACTCAACTCTTGTCAATGATTATCAGCATAACTCTTCTGCCTTGATTGAGCTACTTTTAACCTTTCTCTGGTCATGGTAATCTGATCTTCGGCTTCTGAAGGACCAAAATCAGCGACTAGAGGGGGGCGAATAGGAGCTAAATAAAAATTCCCCCCACAATAATCTCTTCTAGAACACTAGTGCTATGGAGTAAACACTATGTTCAAGAACACGAAAAGCAGGATGAAATAAGCACGAATTTCAGCAACAAAGATGAGCAGAAATATCAAACTAGGTTGTCAAGAGATGTGAATAACTTTAGATCTACTCATCCAAAAATGATGAAATTTAAATCACAGCAATATAAGGTCCTATTGGTCGTGATTCAAAAAGGAATTTCAAAATAAAGCCCAAAAGAGAGACCTATCTAGCTCAACATCCTTCTACACAGAAAAAGCAGTTTCAGAAACTTGGTTGTAAAGAACCATAAATAACTTTTGATATATTCATAAAAAGTTGATAAAATTTGAAAGATAGTAGGATAAAGTACTCAGGGTCATTCTTCCAAAAGTTATTTCAAAATAAATCCCACATGAGTGACCTATCCTTCTTTTCTTTCACGCTGCACAAAAGCAGAGATTTCATAAACTTTGTCCACCAAGAAACCACAATAACTTTTGATCTATCCGACCAAATGTGATGAAACTTGAACCATGGATAGGAAATTACCTTAGGACTATGACTCTAGAAGTAATTTCAAGAATAATCCCAAGGTCTCAACCCTTCATGAAAATAGTTCAAGCTGCACCAAAAACAACGATTTCAAATTAAGAACTCGGTGTCTCAAGCATAACTTGAGCAAGAATGAGTTCTAATGAATCTTGCTGGGATGGGACATGATTTAGATAAGTTCATCAACCTCTTACATGTCCTAGATTCAAAAGAACTATAGCAAGTAGAAGGAGGGGAAGCAAAGCTCAAGTTGCAAGAAAGAACCAAGCAAAAATTATTGTAAGACTTAAGAAAAAGTTTGCCTAGATGATTGGGATATGGTATGAAGAAGATTCATCCATCAATCATTCATCCTTGATATAAAATACATAAGAATTTGGAAGGAAGGGGGGCAAATCCAAATGTGCGAAAAGTAAATTGCAAGAATTTAAAGTGGGGAATGTAAAATGCAAGAATTTAAAGTGCAGAATGTAAATTGCAGAATATAAGATGAAATTAAAATTTCATTGCTTTGAGAGGAATGTTTACAAAGCCTCACAACCAAGTGGGCAAAGCTCAAATGAGCACAAGGAAACCAAAATCCTTCTCAAAGACTTGGCATGGAGGCATCCCTCCACCCCTCTATTTATAGCACAACCTAGTCAATCTTCACCCTTGGATGATTCCTTCTCCCATCGGAAACGTCATCAAGGGCTAGGATTCTATAACCTTTGATGATTTCCTTCTCTCATAAGGAACCTCATCATGGGTTGGGATTAACTCACTCACTCATACATGGGCTAACCCGAAACCCAACAACATAATAGGTTTTAACCATTTGACACTATTTTAACCACTACTCCACCCGCGAACCCTTCATCCAACGATCCTTCTTCGCTTAAGTATGGCTTAAGTTAGCATCTAATCTATCCACTTGTCATCTTAGCTTGCAGCAACTCCCTGGCCTTAGTCATCTTTCGGTGTCACCTTGATTGTCTGGACCTCAGCTCTCCTAGCCTAGTCCTGGTCTCTTTCACCTCACCATGACCTAGCTTCGAAATCCTGCAACCATCATAGACAAGCAAAACATTACATAGTATTGCACAACATAATATGCAATATTTAATTAACAGCAATATAAATTCCCAATTAAATGCATCGCTCAAGCTCATTGGGAAGGCCAACAGCAACCCAAAATTGCAAATTCAATTTTTCAAACCAAAACAAGCTCACACAAATCAATATAGGCCTAACAAATGTCAAATACTCATGACACGTCCATGGGTTGACCTCCACATTGTCTCACAGCTTCTTTAAGAATATCAGGTCCAAAAACAAGATGCTCCCCTGTCTTGTTCCAATTCAGCACAGTACGACATGAATGACCATATAAAGCTTCAAATGATGACATCTGCAAACTTGCCTTATAGCTATTGTTATAACTTAATTCTGCATACGGCAAACACTTATCCCACGAAGTAGCATAAGCTAGAGCATAAACTCTCATCATATCTTCCAAAATCTGATTGACTCTTTCAATTTGACCATCTGTCTGTGGATGACACGTTATACTGAAATTCAAGCGAGTTCCCATGGCTTCATGCAACTTATTCTAAAATCTCGAGGTGAATTGGGTACCTCTATCTGACATCATCTTCTTTGGCACTTCATGCAAGCACACAATTCTTGACATATACAACTCTGCCAAGCGATCTCCTAAATAAGTGGTTTTAACAAGTATAAAATGGGCAACTTTGGTCAAATGATCCACTATGACCCATATAAAATCATATCCACTTTGAGTTCTAAGCAAACTAGTAATAAAATCCATATCGATTTCCTCCCACTGCCACTCAGGAATCTTTAATGACTATAACAAACCAGCATGTCTTTGATGCATTGCCGTTACTCTCTGAAATATATAACACAAAGCAACATGCTCGGCAACCTCACGCTTCATATTAGGCCACCAAAACCTTTCTTTGAGATCCTAATACATCTTAGCACTTCCTGGATGAATTGAATACTTCGAATCATGAGCTTCCTCAAGAATCAACTGCTTAAGTTCCTTCCTATTAGGTACGCAAATTCGACTCTTGAACCATATTGTACCTCGATCATCCAAGATAAAATCCTTGGCTTTGCCTTTGTCCATCTTAGACTTAATTCTCTTGATCTTAGCATCATCTATATGACTTCTCTGATCTGTTCCTCTAAAGTTGGCTTTACTTCCAAAGCAGCTAGGAATCCTTTTGGAATCACTTCCAATTTCAGCTTCTGAAAATCCTTACATAATTCAGACCGACTCTCCTGAACTAGCATGTTAGCATTGTGGCTCTTCTGACTTAAGGCTTTAGCTACCACATTAGCTTTTCTAGGATAATAATGGATTCCCACATTATAATCCTTTATTAACTCCAACCATCTGCTCTGTCTCATGTTGAGATCTGACTAAGATATACTTCAAACTCTTGTGATCCGTATATATCTCACATCTATTTTTGATAAGATAATAATGCCACAACTTCAAAGCATGCACTATGGCAGCTAACTCCAAATCATGCGTCGAATAATTCTCCTCATGGGGTCTCAACTGCCTTGACGCATATGCAACCAACTTGCCTTTTTGCATCAATACGCATCCAAGTCCTTGTTTGGAAGCATCACAACAAATATCAAAGCTACTCTAAACATCCGGCAACACCAACACTGGTGCTATCATTAGACGCTTCTTTAACTCCTAAAAAGTCTTCTCATATTCTATCGTCCATGTGAACTTCCTTCCTTTTTCAACAACTACATAAGTAGCCTAGCAATTGTCGAAAATCCCTTGATAAATCATCAGTAATATCTTGCCATCCCTAGAAAACTACGAATCTGGGTAACTGATTTTGGTTTCTCCCAATGTAATACTGCTTCAACTTTAGTTGGGTCGACGGTAACTCCTTTAACAGTCTTAACATGACCAAGGAACTCAACTTCCTTTTTCCAAAAGTCACACTTACTGAACTTAGCATATAGCTGTTGCTCCCATAGCTTCTCGAGAACTAATCTCAAATGTTCTACATGCTCTTTTTTCGACTTGGAGTATTACCAAAATGTTGTCTATGAATACTACTTTGTCCAAATATTCCATAAAAACCTTATTCATCATGTTCATGAAATATGCAAGAGCATTAGTCAATCCAAAAGACATGACTATAAACTCATAATGTCCATATCGCGTAGAAAACGCAGTCTTAGAAACATCCTTTGCACTAATCTTCAATTGATGATATCTTGATCGAAAATCTATCTTAGAGAAAACTCGAGCTCCTCTTAATTGATCAAGCAAATCATCATCCTAGGCAGCGGATACTTATTCTTGATCATCACTTCATTAAGCGTGGGATAATCAATGCACATCCATAAAACTTCCATCCTTCTTTGTAACGAATAGAACAGGTGCTCCCCATGGCGACGAACTAGGTTTCACAAAAAAAAAATTGTAGCAGCTCTTCAATCTTCTTCTTTATTTCGACCAACACATCGGTAGGCATCCGATAAAGTCTCTTAGCTATAGGTGCGGTGTTAGGCACCAATTCAATCGCAAATTCAATATCTCGATCTAGTGGAAAACTAGGCAAATCCTTAGGGAACACATCCGGGTAGTCATTAACAACTGGCAAATCCTCCAAACTGATAGCTTTAACAATTTTAACCATCATCTGACTATCACGAACATCGATCACTTGAAATTCCACTTTCTCACCTTTCGGGCTGTCAACCGATACAACTCTTCGACCACAATCCAAAACAGACTTATGCTTGAACAACCAATCCATTCCAAGGATAACATCTACAGTCTGGGTATCCAACATAATAAGGTTCGCTAGGAACTCTATTCCATCGATAAGCAACATAACTCCCAAACATCCTAGGTTAAATATGAGTTCTGATCCAGGGGATTGGACTAATAACATGCACTTAAGGTTCATAACATCTAACCCATTCCCAACAACAAAAGCTCGAGAAACAAGATAATGGGAAGCTCTAGAATCAAATAAAAATGTTGCAGGTACTAAGCTAATCAGGAACTTACCCAATACGACATCTAACGCATCCTGAGCTCCATCAAGTGTGATGTGGTCGACTCGACCTCTCACCGTTGCTTAGGGTGTGGCTCCAACTTGACTTGATCCACGATTCACTCCTAACACAGGTGTCTTGGTAGGGGTAGATCTAAGATTGAAGCGAGCAGGTGTAATACCTCCTCTTTTAGGATAGTTATTGGCAAAGTGTCATGGCTCATGGCAATTGTAGCAACGCTTGACTGAAGTCTATAGATTTCCTCCAGGCACATTAATACCTTGAGCATGCATCTGAAAACTCTGACCAGATGGATTAGTATAGGAGATGATGCCTTGAACATAGCTTGATGTTGAAACCTAACAAACTGATGAGGGACAACTCTCACTCTTTGTTGACCTTGATGACCTCCTTGTTGTGCTATCCTGCGCTTGCGGTCATCACCCAACTTCTTGCGCTTATCTTCCAAAACAAGGGTCTTGTTGACCAACTCTTGAAAATCAAGGAATTTATGGGTAATCACCCCAACTTGCAATCCATAATTCAGTCCCTTCATGAAGCAAGACTGCCTTGCTTTATCAATTGCAACATCTTTAGGGGCATAGCGAGCAAGCTGTGTGAACTTGTTTAGATAATTAGCCACTGATTGGCTTCGTTGTTTGATTGCCCTAAACTCCTCTTTTTTTAAATCCATGATACCCTCTAGTACATGGTACTAGAGGAAAGCAGCTGTGAACTCATCCCAGGTGATCTCTTGCGGGGCTTCATGAGCAATACAATAGTTCTTCCACTATTCAGCAACAGTTCCTTCTAGCTGATGGAAAGCATAGAAGAACCTTTTCATTACCTTCACATTGAGTTATGTTCAGCTTCATCTCTATTATCCTAAGCCAGTCATCTACTTCTAGAGGATTAACATTCCCAGAGAATGTTGGCGGATGGCTCCTCATGAAATCTGACAACTTTGAACAAGGACAAGGTCCATTATTGGCAGCTTGAGTTGCATTGTTGGTTGTAGCTTGACTTGTGATACTCTGCACTTGCTGTATTATGGTGTGCATCAACCGAGTCTGAGTAGCAAGAAAAGCTCCAAAGTTTTGCATATCCACTTGAGGCGATGGTTGAGGAAATGTTCCTTCATTGGGATTGTCATTGGAGCATGTACCACTTCCAGTAGCTCTATTATTTTTCCGCGAGTCTACACCATGTGCTGATTACTACACTGGGTTACAGGAGAGGGAATAGCATAGACAAGAAACTAGGATCTTAATGCAGTGGAATAGGTTTAATCCAACAAAATAGACAACATTTATTAATAACTTGGTATGGTCGCTTACAAGAGCCTAAGGGCATGCAACACATACTGCACACTCAACAATCATAGAAGAACCAATTAACTTAACCTAAGCACACAAAGCTAATGACTACATGGCGTCACTACCTAACTTTAGTGGACGGGACTCAAAAGACAAGAGCCTCAACTTCCTAGACTAGCACCCATCACTCATCAAGCCATCTAGATTGAGGCTTCCCAAGGGCATTAGACAGAGGGTAAGCTGGCGTAGGCGCGAAGCGATCTTGATGTCCCAGAGCAGGAACCTCAAACTGCACATTCACATCGCGTATCTCAAGCTCCATCTTGACCTCCTCGGGATCTTCTTCTGCCTCATCTAGCTCGTCTTCCACTTCTACCTCGGCAACATGTAAGGCGCCCTCTAGCTCCATGATCCTTTCCATAGCCATAACACGAGTCTCCTTGAGAACTTCCTCAGCAACCCTTAGAGCTTCATAGGCTTGCTCCAACTCTTGGGTAGTCTCTTGCATCAGGTCTTCTTGAGCAGTTGCAAACCTGACCAAGTGCATGACCATTGCATCATCTTCCCCTTCAACTCCTCGGCGTTGAACAACACTTGCTTGGGGATGATGTCTGAACACCGTCCCTTTTAGCTCATTGGAGTAGTCGTGGCAAATGCGTTGTAGCGTAAGATGCGACAACTCTTGTATTCTAGCGTCGAACGTAAACGTTCTAACAGTGATGTTGATCGGCCAGCTTGCTTTGGTATCCTCTCTCACGTAGATGATGATCTTGCAAATCATGCCTCGGTCTTTGCTATTGACAATCCAGCTGGTACCTCAGTATAGCAGCCTCTCAAAACCTCCCAGAACATGCAAAATCCTCCAAAGTTCAGTAGCGTAACCACCAATACGCTCACCATAGGAATGCACCATCCTCATCTGATAAAGATAGCTTGGGGTAAGACCTCCACTCGAACCAGTAGGGAGAGAGAAAAATTCAGCAAGGGGACAAGAATAGGAGAATGAGATGAGTGAAGAACTTATTATTAATCAAAATAAATTTTCTTTAGAAAATAATTTTTGGACACTCCGAAGAGACGACCAATATATCTAGGGCCAAGACCTATAGTTAGTATGGCTCTAATACCACCTCTGTCGGGACTTGAATATGCAAATCCGGATCCACTATGTATATCACATTAGTCCAGGATCACGCTAGTACACACAGTGCCAACTTGGATGAATATCACAATCATACACATCGGAAACAAAATAAAAGGACTTCATTTATTAAATATAAACCTATTGACTGTCCATATGGTCAACTTTACATGACTATGCCATGCAGGACTAAACTATAAATACTAAATTAAAACTGTAACAGAAAAAAAACGTAGATAAACACCTTAGTATACCACATACAACTGATAAGGCATGCACCCTAAACGTTCATCTCCTCCTAGTACTCCTCCAAGTCTGGTGTAGACTCCTCTTCAAATGATGATTTTGTTGCGGCAAGGGTGAGTACATAAAGCACTCAACAAGTTGTGCACAGAATGCAATTCTAGTATAACTATATGCAAGGCTTATTCCAATGGATAGCTGATGCGGTTATTTTGCAGTAAAGCAGCATTTAAAAATGAGTATAGTAAATAGATTGAAATGACAGTAAAATAAATAACAGTAAGTAATAACTTTTAGACATTTCTTAAGTAAACATGGTGCATAGCCCTATTCAATTTCCAAACTTTCCAATGGCACATAGCCTCCCTTCTCAAGTTTTCTTTTACAAATCTAACTCTCGACTATAATTCCCGAGCATTGTCAAATATCGAGGATACGGCTATGTGAATAGATTTACACTCTGTAGAGGTTACACACTTTACCCACATGGTATGATCAAACTATGCTGCCATGCCATTGACATGTAGCTAAAAGATCATAACAAAACCTTTCAAAAACTTCGTTTGGACACTAACCTTCTCAATAAACCGGATTCACTATTCCTTCCCTTTCACATAGCAGAAGCATAGGATCAAGCCTTATCGTTGGATAGATGTGTGGCCATAGCGACACTATTCCCCTTAACCACACACACAGTTTGGTTTTCCCACCTGAGGCATCATATGTCAAGACTCGGTAGCTTACTTAGTTAGGTCCATCCTATTCCAGACATGTGGTTGCATGTTTGGCCTAGTTCAAAGGCTTGCATGGTTAAATCCTTAATTGACCAGGGCAAGACTTCCAACAATCACCCACATAAACCACCTCACATTCACTCATATATCATCATGTCAACATATCATCCCAATGCAACACAGGCCTACCACGGCATAAAGCCACTTGCCCCCATCTAAATCATTTACCACCCTAGTTGATTATCGTGCAACACATGCCAACAACAACTCAACATCATTGCGTGACAAAACATAACACACCTTTTTGTAAACATGTTCCATATTCCATTAGTCAAGATTGATTTGAACTTTGAAAAGACATGAGTTGAACATGGCATGGCTTAGCAATTACACACGGTCTAACCAACCCACGTTACCATCTATTAGAAACTAACTAATAATGAACCATCCTAGGGTGACAATAATCATGGCATACAAATGACAAGGTGGGAATAATCCAATTAGATTGAATAGCTGGATCCCAAACTATTTAGAAATAGTTCGAAGTATAAAATATCATGACATAATTTAAAACAACATAGCATTTGTAAAACTGGGGTTCAACATGATCAAAGCACAACTTTCCTTGAAAAAGCTCATGTTCTTGATCTGGATCTTGCTCTTGACTCAACACTTCACCCTCAAATGGTCCCGACACTTCGACATCTACGTGAATTGAGAGAAAATAGAAAATAAATACCAAACTAGAGAGAAAACAAACTCAAAAAAACAAATAAAATTCACCATAAAATAGATCTTAATTTTACAATTTTCTAGAAACTTGAATTGTCTCAATCGGAGCTCGAATGAAGAACGGGCCCTCGAAAGATTCAAAAATAAAGAAAATATAGAAAAAGATAAATTCATATTTTCTTGAATTATTTTTATACTGAAAAATCTATTAATGACGTCATCGCTGAAGTCGACATGGAATAAAATAATCTGGAAAAACATCTGTTAGGCTGACATATGGGCCCCGCGTACTATGGACCGAGTCCACATTGAACTCTGACCACCGTCAACTCGGTTCACAGCCAACGGCAATTGAACATGTGGCACCAGATAATGCTGACGTGGCATGACAATGGGCGCTTTAAGCCAGCGACTTGCGACACGGTGGACTCGATCTTGATCACGGTCGACACACAGCGTACGTGGATGTCACATGGGCACGTCCAGCTAGGGTTTCCTGATGGCAATGCCATGGCGGTGCACTTTTCGGTGACACAACTTGATAGATCTGATAGATCACAACGCGATGAACTCGGCTATGCCTTCAACTCCTCCAGAGATGTAGCATGATAGATATCCAAGCAAATCTAGGCAGCGGCGACCTCCCAAACTCTGACAAGCTCGAACATGGAGACCACTGCTCCTCGGATGATGAATCTTGGGGCAAACACTGTGGCCTGAGATGGCGGTCCTTGGGCGACTATCCGACACTTAAATAGCCTCAGCTAACGAGCTCAAAATGAAAACCTAGAATGACATGGCATAGGTGTCCTGCTCCGAAACAGTGGCGGTGCTCAGGGGAAGACAAAATCTTGGCCGAACACGTGTCATTCATCCGACGGACTCCACACCCGACGCAGCATGATCAGAGCAATTCACGTGGAATAATCCAACGGTTGTTAAACACTAGGATTTCCATCTAGGCTGGTTGATCTCAGCCACTCATCAAATCCAATAGCCACACATCGCTTGAGACATCCGAGTCCATCACATCCACATGATTGGGGGATCAAACGGTCCAAAAACTAGGGTTTTGAGGCTAATGGGCCGCACAGCACCAAATGGACCGGACCATGTGCGGAAACTTGGGCTGGTCCCAGTAGGCTTCAGCCTAACACTATTTACAGATTTTTCAAGCTTTTCTTAATAAAAATAATTCTAGAAAATAAAACAAATCAAATAAAATAGCAAAAATATCAGAAAAATTCTAGAAAAAATTTGAAAAATATTTTGAGACAATTGGAACTCAAATAAAATATTTGACAAAAGTTTATTTAAAGTTTTCAAGCATTTAAAATGTTTCCACAATAATCCTAATTCAAAAATATTAATTCAAATTCAAATAAATTCCAAAAAATCCAAAAATTTACAAAATACACAAATAGCAATATTATTTAATAAAATATAAAAATTAGGATGTTACAAAGAGCTACTAGAATTAAGAGGTGAGGTGGATTTTGAAAGACCATGTGGAGGTCTACCCATGTTTATGATGAGTATTTGATTACATTTGAGCTTGGTATTCTCTAATTTGAGTTTGATTTGAATTTGATTTCAAATTTAAACAATTTGAGGGCTGTCAGGCCTTGAGCGGCACTACCGGCCTAGTAGGAGTGGTACTACCGGCCGAGCGGTAGTACTGGCCCAGGGGAGCAGTAGTTATTTTCCAAAGTGTGGGTTTTCTCTGAGTTATGCCCAACTCATGTGAGGGCTGTAGGAAACTAAAACTTGACAATGAATCCTTAAATGTCAAGTGTGCTGAACTTGCTAAGGACTTACTAGTTAAGTCACAAGAAAGTTGCTTGCGATGTGCTATGATTGAGGGGGACTTGGATGAAATCCAAGTCGAACTTAGGAAGAAGTTAGAGGCCCAGACTCTTCGGATTAGAAATACCCCTTGTGTTTCTTGTGAGGCAGTTAGAGGCCCAGACTCTTCGGATTAGAAATGCCCCTTGCGTTTCTTGTGAGGCCCTCAAGGTTGAGGTAGTCGTGCTGAGGGAGAAAAATGCACGTACTGGTAGTTCTTCCTTATCTGGTTCTTCTTCTTCCTCTTCCCCTTGTTCTTCTTGTGCCTTTCTCTTCCAGGAGTGTGAGTATCTCATGAGCACTCTTGAGAAGTTTGTAGGAGGCAAGAAGAAGCTCAATCTCATTCCAGACCAATATAAGATTAGTCAATTTAATTAAGGTCTAGGATTTGACTACTTGGAGCACGCTAGGGCTCATCCTCCTACTATTGAGCATGGCTCCAAGAGTGAAGAGATTGTGGTTGCTCCCAGGGTGAGCACCACTGTGTTTAGGTCTGCTGGGATTGTCCATGGGATCTCTGACCAGAAGGTTGCTCCTCCTACTACTTCTGCCTCTAGCAAGGCGAAGTACTCATGCACCTTATATTAGAAGGATGGTCACCTAGTAGATTTCTGCTTCAGGCATGCCAAGATCACTAGGCACGAGCATGTTCATGACCTTAGGGGTATTCAAGGTTATCCTCAGACTCTGAATGCTCCTAAAGCACACACTGCTGCTAGATAGGTTAGAGAGTTGCCTATTTTTGAGCAGCGTTCAGCACTTGGATTTCATGCTATTCATTTGAGTTTTCATCCTGGATCTGCTCTTGGTCAGTCTTTCTGTCGACCTTTTGATATTCCTCGCGTTGCACAAAAATTGACTCTTTTTGTGAAAATTGAACTCAACACTTTACATTCACGAGAATGCTTCCCATTGCACTTGGGATGAACTTGGAATGTATTGTGTATGACCAAGACCATTATTTTAAGAGTTTCTCTTGAGATGGCCGACAATGGCTTGTGTCAATAAATCAAAACAAAATTGCAAATAAACATTAAGTGGGTAAAGAATGCAAATAATGTCAAACATTTGCACCCCACTATGTGCTTTAAAGTTTTAGATGCTAGCTACAATCAAGGAGGGTTGTTGGATCACGGTCTAGGTGATAGAGTAGCTGGTCTAGTTAGTATGCTTTGAGAAGCATGCAAAAAACCGTTATGTTAGAGGGTTTCAGGTTAGCCCATGTATGAGTGAGTGAGTCAATCCTAGCTCTTGATGGTGATCCTTAGGGTAGAAGGAACTCATCCAAGAGTGGAGGATAACTCATGAGTAGTATAAATAGAGGGGTAGGGGTAACCTTCCTCCTCTTGAAGGTTTGAGGTTTTTGTGCTCCTTTGAGCTTTGCCCACTTTGTTGTGAGGCTTTATAAACCTCCATTCTAGAAATGAAATCTTCATTTACTCAATTCTAAATTTACTTTCCGCATTTACATTATTATTTAAATTCAGTCCTTAAATTCCCCTCTCTTTAGCCAATCCAGAAGCCAAGTGCATCCCTAGAAAAGGGGTGAATGGGAAAAGATGGGTATAGCCGAGTGTATCCCCCTCTCTTTAGCCGATCCAGAAGCCAATGAGCCCTTAGTGGCCACGGCCTGCTATTTCTGGTCGAACACCTTCAATGCTTTCATGTTCCGCACCGGTCTTGTCAGCCCAACCCTTCTAGATATGGCCCAGCTGTGATGTCTTAGACCGGATGGTGAACAAATATCGGCTTATAGCGGCAAGCCGAGGTATAGGCTAATTCAATCTAAAGGCGAAGGATGGAGCAAGTACATCAGCAACAACAACAAAATGCATGGGCCAGTATCGGATGAAGAGCACGCTGCCTTTTTAAACTTATGGTTGGACAGATTCCTGTTTTGTGGGGCTTCTCTCAGGCCGACGCAAGTGTATCAGCTGATGGTGGAGCGTTTGGTGGAAGGATGTCGGCTTGCCCTGGGCAAAATGCTGCTAGGAGTAGTTTATCAAATGATGTATAAAATAAGGAGTCGTCTGTTTACAGGCTTCACCAATTTTTTCATCGGCAATGTGGGCGGCCCTCTTTGGTTCATCCAGATCTGGCTTTACTGCTTGTTCGGCCGATCTTTTGAATTGGAGTCACAAGATACAGCTTTTCCTTGTGAGGACACTGTGGAAAATGCCATCCCTCAATTTAGAGCTAGCCGATCATATGGTGAGAGATATATCATGTGTTCTGGGAATGAGACAAAGATTACACCGATCGGCTCAAGAAAATATTTATCATTTTTTCTTCAATTGAGCAGTGACGACTTTGGCCAACAAGACTTTTTTAGATATAGCGACGTAGCCGATTTTCCGTGGCCATCATTTTTACATTTGGAAGCCGACAGTTCTTCGATGCCTCCATCCACCCTGGATCTTTACAAGACATTCATTTCTCCTAGTATATTGCACGTCGGCTTTAATACCAGAAATTGGACATTTCAGCCATCATGTAAGTTTTATCATCCGTCAATCTATGCATGGCAATTGGGTTTTGGTCAGGTTATTCCTTGCCTTCAATTCCTTGATCGGCTTCAACCCAGAGCTAGAGTAAGAAACATTGTAGCAGCTGACATTGTTTTAGAGATAGCTGATGATCTCCAGATCAAAGATCTGCCACACTTTTTTCTGAATACTCGTCGGTCAAGCCGCTTCACTTCATGGTGGTCCTCTATTGCGGAGGCACTTTACTTGGAACAGACGTCATTAGCCATTATTAATATCTTCTTTCCAAATATACCTGAGCCGACGACACCTTCTAGCACTGATTCGAGTGATGAATCCAAATCCTTCGGTTATACTAACACGAACCAAGTAGATATTACTGGCGAGGTACCGACTAAATCGGATTCTTTTTAACATATAGTCTTTATTATAAGTAATTTTATCTAATCAGCTTTCATCTTTACTTTGTAGACCAAGGCTGCCGGTAGAAGCCGATCTCCGGCCAATCAGGCAACGGCCAAGGCAAAAGGCCACGTCAGTCGACTGGTCTTATAGGATATACTTCTGGCACCCTGGGCATCCAAAGCCCATTGCTGTCAGATATAGAGAAGAAGCAACAACCCAGTAAGCATGCCTTGATCATATCTCCTTTTCATATCTCTTTTGAGAATTATCATTGGCCGATCATTTTTCAGAGAAGAAGGCCAAATCGACCAAAGTACCGGCTAAAAAAGGTCCTAAACCTCAAGAGCAAAGCGGTGAAAGCTCTCCATGTGCATCATCTACTGCAGGGGTAAGTTGAATTTCTGAAAAATTTATGATTTCATCAAACGATCGGGTTACTCATTTTTTACTTCTTTTTTCTAGCCTACCGCATCAGTACAGGCGGCTAGCATCTTAGCCAATTTGCCCGCAATCTCTGTTGGACCTCCACTACCTTCTTCTCGACCGATGCCACCGACCCCAATAGTTACTACAACCCCAGAAACTTTTGATCTGACAGATTTATTGGGCTTCACTTTGGCCGATCTTGATGATCCAGAGATCATGGCCACAGATGATTATGACACGAAGATCAGAAAAATTCTTGAAGTGTCAAAAGAGGCATCGGTTGCAGTGACTTCAGCTCCAGGGCTGCAAAAACGCCTCAACAATCTTTTTGATCTGGTGATGAGGCCACAATCGGAGATCCTTGCTAATAACCAACCGATACGTGATGCCATGGCAGCAGTCGAAGCCGACCTGCCCCCAGAGGCAATGGAAGCACTTTTGAACGTCTATCACCTAGACGAGAAGAAATCTCAAGTGGAGGTAGCTTAGGCCAGAATTGCCCACCATGAAGCCCAAGAAGCCGATCAGAAGCTTCTGGATGAGTTGGTTGCTAATGCCAAGGTGAAGAAACGCAAATTCGATGCCGATGCTCAGTTGTTCAAGACCAGCAAAGAATCGCTCTCAAAGCTTAAGGCTACAAAGAAATTTCTCCTGGAAGAGTTGACAAAGACTGAAAAGCAACTTCTAGAAAGCCAACAAACCATGGAGAAAACTTCATCGGCAATCAAGGAACAAAAACTTGGCATCGCCATGGCCGTGGTAAATGTGAAAAAACAATCGGCTAAAGTGATACCGGTGCCAGGGGATGCCAAAGAAGACTAACGCATAATCGACGAAGTACAAGGCGTGATCACCAAGGCTGCCGGCGCTTTATCGGCTTTGGGCGCAAACTCCCAGGCTCTGGTCTTCAATGTTGAACCTTTTCATGATGAAAAACTTCTGTTGGATGGTCCCGTCTTTTGGAACATTTATTGTAATGCTTTGATCTTTATAATCGGCTATTTAACCGACTTTATGCTTGCTTTTGTCATGTAATTTACTTCCTTTCTAGTCGATTAACCGCAACGAGTTAAGTTGGCTTTTTCAGAACGATACGCTTTCTTTTTAGCCGACTAAGCTCCAATCCAGATGCTAGGATAGTATTTCTTCAAGTACTTCCCATTAATCATTTTAGGCAGAATAGATCCTTCTAACGTCTCAAGTATGTACGAATTTCCATCGACTAGCTGATTAACCTTATACGGTCCTTCCCACGTAGGCGACCATTTTCCAAATCGATTATCTTTAGAACCAATAGGTAGTATGGTTTTCCAAACTAAATCGGCTTCACCAAAAGACTTAGGCATCACCTTTTTATTATATGCCCTCGCAATTCTTATCTTATTCTTATTAAGCTAATCCAGTGTAGAAAAATGCAATTCTGCTAATTCATCCAAGTTATCGACCATCAGATCATTGTGATTTTGAGCCGACAAACCATTTTGTTTGGCTATTCGTATAGAATCAATGTTAATCTCCATAGGTAAAATGGATTCTTGGCCATACACTAACTAATAAGGCGAAAGCTTTGTTGCTCTATGATAAGCTAGCCGATACGCCCAAAGTGAATCCAATAGCGTTGAGTGCCAATTCCTTGGTTTCTCATCAATTTTTCTTTTAATTAACTTAATCAACATTTTATTATATGACTCGGCTTGTCCATTAGCTTGAGCGTAATACGGGGATGAATTTAATAACTTGATCCCTAGACTCTTCGCATAATTCTGAAACTCATTGGACATAAACACAGTACCTTGATCGGTCGTGATTGTTTGTGGTATTCCAAACCGATTAATAATGTGTTCATTAACAAACCCAATTGCTTCAACACTCGTAACCTTTTTGAGCGGTATAGCTTCAACCCACTTAGAGAAATAATCGGTCGCGGTCAAAATGAACTTATGGCCTTTACTTGAAGCAAGAAATATTTGGCCGATTACATCTATCCCCCATCCTCTGAACGGCCATGGCTTGATAATCGGATGTAAAGCTGATGCCGGTGCTAGCTGCACGTTGCCAAACTTTTGACAAGTATGACACCCTTTGTAATATCTAAAACAATCTTATAACATTATCGGCCAAAAATATCCCGTTCGCCTAAACATCCATTTCATCTTATGAGCCGATTGATGAGATCCACAAATACCTTCATGCACTTCACCCATTGCCACTTGCGCCTCTTCGGCTCCAAGGCATCTTAACAGCAAACCTTCCATCGTCCGATAATACAAAATATCATTCAAGACTACGTACTTCAATGCTTGCTGCCTAACTTTGCACTATGTTGGCTTAGATGGGTCGATTAGGTAATCTCTTATCTGCGTTCTCCAGTCGATAGCATCGGCACACATGATAGCTTTGCTCACTAGCTCAGTCATCTGATATCAGCTAAAGTCCTTATACCCTGATGCCTGCTGAGCCAGTGCATTGGCTCTATCGTTCAATTCTCGAGGGATATGACCGATAGAAAATGAGGTAAATGAGCCGATAGTTTCGAAGCATTGTTCTAAATATTTAAGTAACACTTCATCACGGTATTGGTATTCGCCCTTTACTTGCTGTACGATTAACATAGAGTCGCCATATGCCTCAATAGTTTCTACTCTAATATTTTCTAATAGTTGTAATCCTTTGAGCAATGCTTCGTATTCTGCCTGGTTGTTTGAACATCGGCTATTTAATCGAAATGCAAACTCAAAATTGTGACCCTTGGGTGAGATAAGTACGATACCAATACCATCACCCTCTCGACATATCGACCCATCAAAAAATAGTTGCCAAGGGGCAATAGAAACTAGGTCGGCGGAGGTATCATGTCCTGTCATAAAATTGGCTATAACTTGCCCTTTAACTGCCTTAGCCGATTCATATGATAGGTCGAACTCTATCAAGGCATAAGCCCATTTACCAAGCCGACCTCGTAAAATTGGAGCTGATAACATATACTTTATAACATCGGTTTTGCAGACTACCTTACAAGCCAATGCTAAAATGTAATGCCTTAGCTTTGTACAGGAGAAATATAAAGATAGACATAATTTTTCAACGAAAGGGTACCTGATCTCAGTATCTAATAAGTGTCGGCTTAAATAAAAGATTACTCTTTCCTTACTATCGACTTCTTGTGCCAAAACAGCTTCGATAGTTTCCTCTTCAGCCGATATATATAACTTAAAAGGAATTCCTTTCCGTGGCGCGGCCAGAACCAGAGGATTGGCCACGTATTCCTTGATATCATCAAAAGTCTTTTGCTGGTTAGCTCCCCAAACAAACTCTTGATTATCCTTAAACTTCAGCAGAGGTGTGAACGTACGAATCCGACCAGAAAGATTTGAAATGAATCGTCGAAGATAGTTAATCTTACCAACCAGCTTTTGCAACTCATTTTTGCATGTCGGCGCCTTTGTTTTGGCTATAGCTTTGACCCTTTCTTGATTAACTTCAATTCCTCTTTCATGGACCATAAAGCCCAAAACTTGCCCAGCCGACACGCCAAACGCACACTTGAAAGGATTTATTTTCAAACCATGTATTCTTATATTCTGGAAGACCTTTTCTAAATCGGCTAAATGTTGTACATCATCTTTAGATTTTACTACAACATCATCAATGTATATTTCAACAATGTGGCCGATTAAATCATGAAAAATCAGATTCATGACTCGTTGGTAAGTTGCCCCGGCGTTCTTTAAATCGAACGTTATAATCGTCCACTCAAATAGCCCTATTGCACCAGGACATCTGAAGGCAGTCTTGGGTATATCGTCTTCTGCCATGAATATCTAATTGTATCCAGTATTACCATCTAAAAAACTTATGATTTTATTTCCTAATGCAGTGTCGATAAGCATATCGACTATCGGCATCAGATACTCATCCTTTGGTGTGGCTTTATTCAAGTCTCTAAAGTCGACACACACCTTAAGTTTTTCGTTTTTCTTCATAAATGGAACGATATTGGAAACCCACTTTGCATATCGACAAGGACTAATGAAGTTTGCTTCTAATAATCATTCTATCTCTTCTTTTATAATATTGTACAGGGCTGGATTAAAGCGTCTAGGATACTGCTTAAACGGTCGATATCCTGGTTTAATAGGCAACCGATGTTCGACCAGTTGTCGGCTTAAACCAGGCATCTCGTGATACTCCCAAGCAAAACAATCTTTATAATCTTTGAGAATTTTGACCAACTTCTCTTTATATTTTACATCTAATTTTGCGCTAATAAAAGTTGGTCTTTTCCTATCACCACTACCTATATCGACTTCTTCAAGCAGATCGGTAGATGTGAACCCTTGGCCTAACTTCTCAATTTCTTAAATCCTCGATGGCCTCATGGCTATCTGTCATTTGCCGATAGCTTTGCATTTTGTCTTGTAGGGACTTCACTGTTTTCCTTAACCCCATCGGCGTAATACCTCATTTGCTCGATCGAACATGCCTGGCTTGAGACTGATCGGCATAAGTCCTGTCTTGCCAACGCAAATAAAGTCACAATCATCTAGCGTTTTCCCTGATATACATTCAGCCTCTTCATGTTGCCAATTCGGATCTGAACTGGCCATAGCGATATGAGCCGATGTATCAGCTGAGACGACTTCATCTTCGCTTCCATTCCATTAGACAAGTGCCTGATGCATGGTCGACGGAATGCAGCAATTGGCATGAATCCAATCCCGACCGAGCAGCACACTGTAATTGCCTTTGGCATCAATGACGAAGAATGCGGTCGGCAAAGTCTTACTACCGACAGTCAACTCCGTGACCATAACGCCTTTGGCTTCTGTGGGATCGCCTGTGAAGTCATTCAAAACCATATTAGTCTTGATCAAATCTTCATCGGACTTACCCAATTTTTTGCAGGTGGTGTACGGCATCGGATTGACTGTAGCTCCCCCATCCACCAGCATCTTTGATATCGGCTTGCCGTTTATATAGCCTTTCAAATATAATGGCTTTATATGCCGATGATCATCTCGTGGCTTTTCAAAGATCGTATTTTGGACACCTAAACACGATTGAGCAAAAGTTTCTTTGACCGATTCGGTTTTTATTTTGAACTCGACTGGCAATGTGAATACCATGTTGATGTCCATCGGAGGCGTATCATCCCTAATCATGGGAGAATCCAGGTCATCGGCTGAATCAAAATCTTCTTCAACCTACTCTTTCTTCCGCCACTCTTTTTTGGTAGTTTTGATCGGCCGAAGTTCATTGAAGGTTTGATCCCTCTGTTTCTCTTCATCAGTATCTCTAATTTCTTGAGTTCTTAGTCTTTGCAATCGTCTACGCTGCGATCGGTTAAGACCGGGTGGACACCACCTTGGTTTGGGCTCCATTGGCTTACGTATTTTGCCAGCCAAATCTTCCCGATCAGTAGAACTTGACTCCTGTATCTTAACCTGGTTCGGAACCTGATTTGGTATAGAGATTCTTTTCCGATCCAGTGTTCTGTAGCTTTTACTAGGACGATCTCGTATCGGCCCAGACAACCTCTCTTTGGCCAATCAGCTAGGCCAATCATCTTGGGGATAGTGTTCCATTGGACATGTATACGAAGATGGCAATGCTAATCCTCTCTCCCAACAAAATTGCCAAAATGGGCACCTCCGATGCGCTCTTTCTACTTTCTCAGTTCGATATAAGTTATCCGACCGACGCGGAGAATATCATGACCGATTATTCATTCTTTCATACTTCTCCATCAACTGAGAAAATGTTGGCCTAGGCCTTCTCACTGGCTTTCTTGGCGGTGATTTTTCTGCTTTATACCATCTGCCAACCTGCGGATCTCCCTTGGGTTTAATGGTCTTTGAATTTTTGCCCTCATGATCAGCTTCTATTTGTAATGAACCGATCGTAATTTTTAATGTTTGACTACCACCCGAAGTTGACTGAATATCATCTCACCGATCCCTACTTGGGTCCTCGTTGTGCATCGGCTTTTTTCCTTTGCTCGAACATTGAACCATATTTATAGGGAACAGATCAACGTCAACATGCATAGTCGGCTCATCAGCGAATTTTAACCGACCATCTTCAATAGCTGATTAGATCTGCTGACGGAAAATATTGCAATCGTTAGTATTATGAGAAAAAGAATGATGCCACTTGTAATACCTCAGTTTCTTGATCTCCTCAGCCGATGGTATAACGTGTCCTTCGGGCAATTGTATTATTTTTTCTTATAACAATAAATCAAAAATACGATCACACTTAGAAACATCAAAAGCGTATTTGATTTCTGACTTATTCCTAGTCAGCTTAAGCCAGGAACAGACTAAAGATTTTTTAGACCCTTTAATTCATTCGGTTATATTTACCTCTGCTTCATCGTCTTTCGAGGATTCGCTGGGGCAATAATCGACCATATTAACTTTGGCTTTATCCTTTTCCTTATTATTGCCATTTGTTTTGAACCTATCCTTGAATGCCTTATTATCCGGGAATCGGCTTTCTTGAGCCGACACGTGATGAAGCAGGTGAATTAGATCGGTGAACTCCTGTCCTCCAAATTTTTCTCAGAGTGGTGGAATTAGCCCTTGGAAAGCCAAATCGGCAAGTTGATTGTCGGGTAATGTGAGACACTAAAACATCGATTTCTGATTTCCCTAAATCTTTTAACGTAATCAGTTACCGATTCTCCAAATTTCTATCGGACAGAGCTCAGATCGGAGATCCTGAGTTCTAAACTGCTAGAGAAAAAGTATTCATGGAATCCGCTTTCCAAATCGTTCCACAAATGGACCGAATTTGGAGGTAGACAAGTAAACCAAGTAAAAATTGCTCCTGATAATGATAATGGGAACAATCTGATTTTTAGCTTGTCGGACTGAGCTGCTTCGCCACATTGTGCGATAAAGTGTCCGACGTGTTCTAATGTCGTAATCAAATCATCACCAGAGAATTTTGCAAAATCTGGGACTTTAAAATTGTGAGGATAAGGCATGCGATCTATGTAATCGGGATATGGTTTTATATAGCCGATAACTTTCCCTTTTGGCTGTATGCCGAATTGATCCCTTAATACAGCAGAAATTTCATCGGCCCAATTCATACTATCGACCAACGGAACAGCAGATCCCTGATAATGTTGGTCATAATCGACATTCTGCCCCCCGAGTGCAAACTCGGGCTGCCGATTAGATTGACCCGACAGGTGATAGGTGTACTTGTCGTATCCATTATTTCTCCTATTTTGTGGTTCTGGTAATGGGATAAAAGGTTCTGAATAGGTCACTACCCTGTGCGGAACTAGATTCCTAGGTAGAACAGGTTCATGATGTTGTGGGTATCTATCAGATTCAATCGGCTGTGGAACCGATTATGAAAAAGCGTAAAACGCAGCTGACGGCGGTAAATTTGCCGATGCATCTAACTTAGCAGCATCGGTATAAGCCTGGTAATGGGTTACTCCACTCGGCCGAGGATCTCTTGACAGTATAATGATAGGTTGAGTTGGCATCATAGTTGGGGGTGAGGTTATAGCCGATGGTTTAGGATCGGCTAACGTGCTCTGCGTGCTTTGTGCTATTGAGGAAACAAGGTAGCTTGGCAGAGCTTGCATCGGGTCGAGCAGACTACCGGATGAGATCAACTCCTGGGCGATAGTTTTAACACTATTTGCGATCATCGGCTTAAGTGTTGTAACAAGAGCCGATGACTGATTTATGAGAGCATGGTATACAGATTGATTAATCATAGCCGATAGCTCGGCTTGAGCGGGCAGATATTGACTTATCGGTCCTTCTGTAACACTTGCATCTCCCAGTGGATTGACCGTCGGCACAGAGGTTTTCTGAGTGA
Organism: Otatea glauca; assembly: GCA_036346275.1. NCBI lineage: Eukaryota > Viridiplantae > Streptophyta > Magnoliopsida > Poales > Poaceae > Otatea > Otatea glauca. Next base: position 36,195,770 of record CM070715.1, on the reverse strand, counting down.
CGCTGCGTCGAGTCTTCTGATAACAATTTAGCATCATCTCTTCGAGAGCAGTTTTTCGATCTTCAATTTCTTTGCGCTGCTCCGGCGTTAAATCGTCCATCGTCAGGACGATTATAGCTTCAGCGTTGAGATCAGATGGTGAAATCGATTTCCCTGACGAAGACATTGTGTGTCCCACCGGGCGTGCTAAGACTGTGTTGGCATCAAAAATTTGAAGCTGGGTTTCTGACAACAGCACACCAGACGAACACCTGGTTCAGAGCGTGCCAGTCGATTTGACCTGTAATTGACAAGGTAAAATATGAAATTCACTAAAGCTGATCGTGAAAATCAATCGGCTTGGACTCAATCAGCTTAAAGCTGATTAAATCGAGGCAAAATGGTAAGTCCAACTAGCCGATTAAGGCTAATAAGAGGATAAAGGCAGATCGATTCTGAAGAAGGCGATGAGCAGTAAAATCAGAATAAATCAAACTTGAGCGTAATTGATGAAGATCAACAATCGGCGATGCGCAACTTTATTGATCAAAATTGAATTACAGAAAAGATTATAAGTTACAAAAGGTACTCCTAATCGACAGGAAAAAAGAGAACTAAGTAAATTTGTGAGTTTGATTGTGTTGTTATTTTCTGCAGCTCGCCCTTGTCCTCCTTTTATACCCATCAGCCGATTGAGTCCGGTTATAACACGATAATGAAGCATGATCTGTATCAATCTTGGTCTTTCCTTAACCGATTCGGCTTTCAAACTATATCTAGATAGAACTTCCGAACTTATCCCTTTGACCATAGACTATGATTTTGACCACATTTGCCATTTTTTGGTGCAAATAAACTTCCTTCCCTACACACAAAGTCGAAAATTTCCTTGCGAGTTACCCAATGCAATCTCTCTTCCTCTGAACTCCTGTGTTTTTCTTCCCCAAACGGATCCTACGAGACTTCAATCACTTATCTCTCTTAGCAAACATAGGAGCGAAACACAAACAGAATAATTACATTCTTGATTCTATCCGTGGAAATATATTGTGAAACGAGAGTACCTCCAAGCTCTTCAAAAAAAATCATCATAGAATGCATAGCATTGCTTGCATGTAAAATCGCAACTGAGATCTTCTCATATTCTTTTGAGATGTTCTAGCATTTTACAAATGTATATACTACCGTATATAAAGCTTGAAGATTTTCCGGTCACTGGACGCCTCCACGTCGCTTTTGAGGCAGCGTGGCCAATTTGCGCGCGTCCGCGTCGCGCGTGCCGGAGCGCCGTGTGTATGGCGGCCTCGCGCGTGAGCCACGTCACCCGCTTGACTAATCGGTTAATACATCTCAAATAGTTAGTTACTCCGGCTAAACCCTAACAGCCGCGCGACGGAGCGGTAAGCCCTCTCGTGTCCGTGCTAGCGACGCGACTTTGAGTCCGCTCACTCGCGCACGCGTTGGCCCGCTCGGCTTTTTCCCAGAGCGACACGTGGTGAGGCCGCGCGCCCTGGAGCGCGAGCGACGCGCGGCGTGTATTTTTTTGCGAAAAAATCCCACAAATTTTTGAAATTACATACAGGTCCTGTTTTTGGCAACAAGGCCTAAAAAAATGAGATTTGCAAAAAGACCCTAGGGATTTCCCAAATTCTATACAGGTCCTTTTTTTACGGAGAGGCCCTAAAAAACCCCGAAATTGGTTCTTTTTTTGCGAAAAGTCCCTGAAAAATCCCGAAAATTTGTTTTTCCCCTCCACAGCTTCCCCGAAAATCCCGGAGTTACGTCCGAGATGCCTTTTCCCCATGTGATTTTCACCCACTTGATGCCAAATTTGCGAAGAGACCGCAAAGATTTTTCTTTAAATTACGTATAGGTCTCTTTTTTGCGGAAAGACCCTGAAAAATCCAGAAAAATCGTTTTTCCCCTCCACAACCCCTCTGGAAATTCCGGAATTACGTCCGAGATAGCTTTTCTAATGCGATTTTCACTCGTTGGATGCATTACAGCTGGTGCTGCGTGCGCTGCACCCTCGTGTCTAGTACTTTTATATAAAGCTGGGAGAATTGGAGCTCAACCAGCCATGCCACGTCAGCGTCCCTCACAAAAAGGTCCTTCGGAAAATTCAAAATTACGCTTAGGTCCTTCCGTCGGATTTTAACAAAATAGACCAAAAAACTGAAATTACATTTAGGTCCTCCCGTCGACTTTTAGAAAAATAGACCTAGAAAAATAAAATTACGTTTAGGTCCCAAAAAATCTGTTTTTAGCAGAATGGACCTGAAAAAAAACCAAAATTTCATTTGTGTCCCTCCTCGGTTTTTCCCAAAAAAATGAGCCCGTGGTTCCACAGATTCGTCCATGGCTCCTAGCAATTCACAGATTCGCTGACAGCTCCTAGCAACCTATTTTTTTAATAAAAACCTAAGAAAACCGAAATTACGCAAAAAAAAACCCTAAATTGGTTTTTAGCATAATGGACCCGAAAAAAACCGAAATTTTGTTTAGGTCCTTCCGCCGTTTTTTCCCAAAAAATTGAGATGGCAGTTCCACAGATTCGTCGACGACTCCAAGCTATCCACAGATTTGCCGACGGCTCCTAGCAACCCATTTTAAAAAAAAAACCCGAGAAAACCGAAATTAAACCTACGGTTTCGCATATTCGATGACGACTCCTAGCGGCCCATTTTTTTCACGTTTACATCCTTATACCTTTTTTCAGAAATAACCGTCAGACCAAATTTCGCACGAGTAGCGTCGCACTACCTAATTTTGCACGGCGCAGCGTCGCACGACCAAGTTTCGCACAGCGCAACGTAGCACGCGACCCTAGCTAGTTCTATATTATTTGCCCAAGAGAACACATATATTGGGGCTGTTTGGTTTGTGGCTCAAATGAGCCAAGCCAAATTTTGGTATAGTCAAAATCTGGGCAAAGCCAAATAATAGCAAAAATAGCGTTGTTTGGAGCATGACAGCCAAATTTTACCGTTTACCAAAATTGTAGTCAACCATTTCCTCGCCTTTAGATTGCCCATGTATGACATTTGATTTCATTGGCATTACCAAATTTCCGTGGGATTACCAAAATTTGATAGCAACCAAAAAAACAGCCGATTTTCATTGGTGTTACCGATATTTGGTATGGTTTGTAAGGGCAGCAAACTAAATGGCCCCAGTGCATACACCCATGCTTTTGCACATGCCGCATTACAGACAGGAATAAACAAAATCTCCTACTGGATCATTTGGGATCTTCAAGCAATGTTTTTTTTAGATGGAATCTTCAATCAATGTTGACAAATATGAATCTAATGCAAAAGTGTAAGCCTATATCAGAAAACTACGAGTTTCACCGCTGAACAGTAAACACTACTTTGATGCACGCTATATGATCGCCCCTGTTGAACGGATAAATTATTTGATGGATTGACCAAAGGCAAAATTCTGTGCTTCATTAGTCTTTGCAAGTTCAGGTCCTCTAATGGATGTCACTACACTGAATTACTTATAGGACTAGCCTTCGACATACTTCAACGGTCAATCCAATCCTTGAACAAAAGCATCATGTATAGAGGGACATTCAGTGAAGCAATGACAACAATCGACTGAATGACACGGAATAGCCTCTGAAGCATCTTCCTTATTTTTGATTTGCTCGGGCGAGGCAACTTCCCTCCATCTTCTGACATCATTTCAGAGCTCATCTCAACAAGAACAGATGAATCAGCCTCCAGTTGGTGCTTTCTCGCTGTTGGCCTTGAAACAATATTTCCTCTGCCATGAAGTTTAGAGATCTTTCAGTTAAAAGCAGGAAGAAAATTTTCAGTTCTGCAAAGTACCTAAAGCATTATCCAAAAACACATACCGTCCTGCAGCTCTCGAGTCTGAGTTGGTTCTGGGGGCCTTTGCCACTGCCTTTTTAACCAGGTGCATGGATCCGTCTGCATCCCAAACCATTTCATATTCACCATCTTCCTCGTCATCTTTTTCTTTGGTTCTAGAAAACAGTTCAGCACCCACCGACCTAATGAAGCTTACAAATGTGTTCACATAAGGAATAGAGCTGAGACCATTTGTTGGCCAAAAGATCAGCAGAAGGATGGTCACCGCAAACTGGCAGATATACCTGCATAAACGGCAGAGATGAACAAACTTGTCAGACAACTCAATTGAAATCTGCCACTTAAAAAGCAAAACAAGGAGAAGGCATACATAAGAGGCATTACCAGATATAAATATGAGTTTGTTTAGGCAGAAAACAAAGACTCATCAGAACCTCGTGATTTAGACCAGTTGAATTTGGTGACAACTTGGGTCCAGCAGACAGCAGCATAAAAGATGGATAGGGATTTCCCTGCTGCCAACTTATTGTCCCAAGGGTATGCTGTAGCATTAATAGTTCCATTAAATGCAAAACCTGTAACATAAGACAACATAAAGCTTACAATTTTCTTACCTCCGTTACAGGCCCAAATGGAGTGGAGTGGACAACTGTACATTGGTCATGGTCATGGCCTGATAGCACAAGAAACTGCAGAGGGACTAACCAAAGTCAAATATTTAGAAGTTGATTTAAATCTCTGGAAATTGCAAAAGAAGCTTACCGGCTTCAACAAGCTTAGCAAAAGGTCAGTAGTCTCTTTGCTTAGGTAATTCTGGTAGCTGCATAAAAAAATTCTAATGTCAATCCTGATGGCTTTGCCATATGTTCACCTATGGAACAAGTCTGATAATCAGCAATGGATTTTGATGCTTTGGCCAGAAATAATTTTCAAGAGAACACGTAACGAAAGGGGGAAACACTAGGCCAGGAAAATTTGAGAGTTTTGGATAGAGCACCTCTAATCACATTACAATTCCTTTATCAAGAAGAATATAGACCATAGCTATAAGTTGTAAAGTCAAATCGAGTCGCCATGCTAATGACTTGCCAATTAGTCGCGACTAGTCCACTAATGCTTGCTGGTTGCTTCCACTATTAGCTGCCTTCTACCACTACCAGGGTTCACAATATCGAAGAAAATCGTTCGAAAATCACGACAATCGATCTTATCGGTCCGGCTCGAGAAACGGAACAGGTCGATAAACCGGTCCAATTCAAATTAAAAAAATTCAGGAAATTTGGAAAAATTTATCCAAAAGTTCCCTAAAATTAGTATTAATAGTTTTTTGACCTCTGCCATGATTTTTTTTTGAAAAACCTAATTTTTTAGACGTTTTTGAGCAAAACCGAATATAGATAATAGAAAATTAGTATGTTTCATTTCATTGCAACTCGATTTTGTACTAACATAGCGTTCATCAGGTCCAACATGGCATATGTGTGACAACGGAAGGACGACGAAGATATTTCAATATGTGTGACAATGTATATGTACAGCCAGAAAGGGGCTTGGAAATCAATATGGCAACGACAAGAATGCAACAGATCGTGACGATAATGGCAATGCAGCTATGTGCGTCAGTTTCTTGCTTGGGACAGATGGATGTGTGGGTGGATCAGCCTTTTGGTTGGCCGATTAATTCTCTCCCGTGCTTTTGGTTGGTTCTGTTTCTTGGCCACAGATAAATGGTCTAGTTATTTTTTACGAAGATATTTCAATAATGCATCAAAGTTTTCTTGTAAGGTGGTCAGATCAAGGAGCTTGATTGTCACATTGCTCACGCATATATATCAAGATATTAACAGGAGCTATGTTGCCAATACGAGTGTGCTACTACTTACTAGCACGTACAGTGGATATATATAAACACGTACAGTTGAAGGTGCATGTATCTGTTGTGTACTCCGTCCACAGAAGTAATAATGGAATCAGATAGAAGTATTATACTAAAAGCAATAACATCATCATAGATCCTTGAATTTTCCAGCATTTTTTGCAATTGTTTTCCAATTTTCGCTGAGTGTGCCGATTTTCGATATAAACCGATCAAAAATCGGTATAAACCAGTCGACTTTTGAATTATTTTGCCGCTGTTTGACTGCCGAGTTCAAAAAGTTTTGAATTTCATTCGGTTTGTACCGATTTTCAACGAAAATCGCGACGCGTGGGCAATTTCCGACATCGGTTCAGTGATGTAAACCCTGACCACTACTACTTGCTGCTGCTAGTACTGCTTGCTACTACCTACTACCAGGATTAGAGAGGAAGGATACCCAGATATTGATCTAGAAGAAAGCAACAAAATTGAGTCTGATAGAAAGGAGAGGATGGAGAGAACAGAGCAGCAAAAAGACAAAAAAAACACTAGGATCAAGATCTGGAATAGAACAACAAAATGGGGGAAGAAGATGGGAGAGTAACTAGTAGGAAGAATTGAGCAGCAAAACGGCGTAGCACCTGGCTCGATCTATTTGATAGAAAGATTATGCCGCAATAGATGGATTGTATTCCAGGGAAGGGGAATTACATATAGAGGGAGAGTCCGGTTGGTTTAGGAAACAAACCGGACTCCTTCCTAGAATACAAAGATATATTCTATCTATAGCCTCCTTCCTAGAATACAAGGAAATATGCTATCTATAGCCAAACCTGCCTAATAGACTAGGATATATGCCATCTATAGCCAAACCTGCCTAACAGACTAGGAGGTGGCAGCAATATTGAACACCCCACACACATGATCAAGCGTCTAGGCATGGCAGATGTTGAGAATGGACCGGAAATCCGAGAAGACAGTGGAGGGCAATCCCTTTGTGAAAATGTCAGCAAACTGTGATGTTGTCGGGACATGAACACGGACATCACCGATAGCAACCCGTTCACGAACGAAGTGAAGATCAATCTCGACATGCTTCGTGCGTTGATGCTGGACCGGGTTGGTGGAGAGATAAACCGTCTTGACGTTATCGCAATAGACAAAGTCTTTGCGTGTCGGTGATTTGTGGAGCTCTGAAGGAGTTGGCGCAACCGGCAAGCCTCGGCTACTCCATTGGCGGCGACCACAGTACTCGCTTGACCTTTGGAGCGAAACCGTGTCTTGGCGCTTGGCGACCAAGAGGCGAGGTTGTCGCCAAGGAACACCGCATATCGGAGGTGGATCTGCGTGTATCTGAGCAACCCGCCAATCGGCATCGATGTAGACCACGAGCTCGGAGCGGAAGATCGGCGAAGGAGAAGGCCGTAATCGAGTGCTTTGAAGGTGCCGTAGGATGCGCTTGACCGCGATCGGATGGGGCTCAGGATCATGCATGTGAAGGCACACTGTTTGATCGCATAAGAGATGTCCGACCTAGTGAAGGTGAGTCTTGGAAACCGTGAGGCTCGGCCCAGGTTGCATTCTTGACTCGAGCACCGGTGCGAGGAACCTTGGCTTGAGTATCCACAGGTGTGGTGCATGGTTTGCAGTCAGCCATGCCAGCCCGCTCGAGAATGTCAAGTGTATACTGACGCTGAGACATGAATAAACCATTGAAGCGGCACTGTATAGAAATGCCCAGAAAATGATGAAGCTGACCAAGATCCTTCATAGCGAACTCCATTGTAAAGCGAGAGATGGTCTTACTGCAACAACTCTATTGTTGGAGGCTATAAGAACAATATCATCAACATATAGCGACAAATGTACCGTCTACGAGCAGCGGTGGTAGATGAGCAATGATGTCGAGTTGGCCTCAACAAAACCAAGGAGAGCAAGTAAGTGGCGAAGCGGTATGCGAGCCCGAGGTGCTGCTTAAGTCCATAGAGGAATTGTTGAGGTGGCGAACCGAATCCGTGGCGGTCAATAAATCAATGGGTGACTACAAAAAAGCTGTCTCGATCAACGTCTGCGTGGAGAAAGCATTCTTGACATCGGTGATGCAATGGCGATCTCGAGAAAGAGCGAGAGAGAAGCATGCGGACGGTGGCGAGCCACCACAGGTGAAAGTCTCATCATAATCAACACCGGCGTTGTGTGAATCGCGAAGAACCCAGCGCGCCTTGTAGCGATCGAGAGCCATCGGCATGTAATTTGTGTTTGAAAATCCACTTGCGGTGGCGACATTGGAGTCCGACGGCCGTGGTACCAACTCCCAGTGTTGTTGGACGCGGTAGCGTCGTACTCTTCCTCCATCGCGCGCGCCAGGTGGGGATCGGCGAGCGGCAGCGAGGATTTTGGAATCGGCGATAGCTAGTCAGTGGCGTAGATGGCGGGCATCCGGTATCCACGCTTGCGGGTGGTCATAGGGTGGGGATTGACCACCGGCGAGCGAGGCTGCGCCTTTGGGAAGGCAGCGGTGGCGAAGGGACTACTGAAGGAGCGCCAGAGGCTGGCGGGGCGGCGCGAGTACACCCCGAGCGGTGGATCTGAGAGGCAGCGGCGTGGCGCGGCGAGGCCGACGTGCGCGCGTGGCGCGGGAAGAACCGATGGTATGGTCGGAGAACACGCATGGGAGAGTCGGGAACCAATGGGAAAAACCACCGGATCAGACTAAAGTAAAAAATCCAAGTCAATAGTGGGACTGGGCGAGGCAGCGAAGGGAAAGTTGGCCTCATCAAACACAACGTGACGAGAGATCACGATGCGGTTAGTGGAGAGATCAAGGCACCGGTATCCCTTATGGTCAGAAGAGTAACCAAGGAAGACACACCGCGGAAGCGAGGGCAAGTTTATTGGAGGCGGTTCTTTGAAAGGTTGGGATATGCAAGCGCAGCCAAAAACTCGAAGATGCTCTATGAAGGAGGGGTATCGAAGAGGGCGATGTATGGGCAGGGGGCGCTGATGGTGGTGGAGGGGAGACGGTTCAATAGGTAGGTGGCGGTGTGGAGGCTCTCAACCCAGTAGCTGTTGGGAGGGAGGCTTGGAAAAGCAAAGAACGCACAATATTGTTAGTGGAACGAATTATGCGCTCGACTTTACTGTTACGAGGATGTGTAGGGCACGACATCCGCAATAGCACGCAGTGAGTGAGAAAGGACGCGAGGAGTTGTCGAACTCACGCCCATTGTCGCATGAATAGTCTTGATGGTGCATCCGAATGAGTGGACACATAAGAGAAGAAATGTGACAGAGTGGTAAAAGTGTCGATTTCAAGCGTAAGGAAAGGTCCACAAATAGTGAGAATATCATCAAGAATTACTAAATAATATTTATAGCCGAGATGTCGACAACGGAGATGTCCACGGTCACAATGAATTAGATCAAAAGTTTTAACGGTAGCGGGAAGAAGAGTGAGGAACAAGTCTAATGTGACGACCGAGTTGGCAAGCATGACAGAGCGAATCATGTGTGCTTTTATTACAAATGATAGTGAAGAACTAGATAATCTAGATAAAGCGGCGGGGCCGGATGGCCAAGGCAGTGCAGTGGATGGAGACGCAGCGAGTAGCTAGAAGCGCGGGGTAGCAAAGACACACGAAGGAGAAGCGGCGTGTGACGGGGTGGGCGGGCTCGAGGTGTAGAGGGCTGGACTGGCGATCACGTTCTGGTAGCAAGATCCTTCACAGAGAGGCGAGAGGTCAAACTCAATAGAGCGATGATTGTCGATGAGTGAATTGTGAGCGAAAAAAGATTACGAATAATGTCGAGTGCAAAGGATATTGTTAAGGTAAAAGGGCCCGGGAAGAACCGTGTCTCCTACTGAGGTGACCGATAGAACAGACCCGTTACCGACAATGAGAGAAGAAGGATGCGCAGAATTAGGAGGTCAAAACAATGATATGTTACCGATGTTAGGCGTGGTGTGGTTGGAGGCGCCGGAGTCTGCAATCCAGTTGGTGACAGCGGGGGGGTTCAGCGTCATGGTGCTAAAGGAATTAGCGAGTATCTGCGATCCCACTCAGCCGATCGAGCGTCAGTGGGGAGGTAGCGGTGCGCGCCTTGGAAGTCTTGTGAGCTGCTTCTTCTTTCTCCGAATGCTGGCGAGGCCAGGCGGTGTGAGCAGTGGCAGACACATTGGGCGGGGCGCTGAAGGTGGGTGCGGCGACCAGGGGCCTCTGCGATGATAGAAGCGCTGCTTCTGCTTGTAGAGAGGCGTTCTTCTGTCCTCCATGACGGGCGAGCCACATGGAGATGGTGCCCGTCCATGGGTTGTAGAAAGTCGGCGAGGAGCGCCCCTTGCCGTTCCGTTCGGCGGTTTTGCGGTTGTTTTGGGCCGGGCCGCCGTTTGAGGTGTTGAGGCGGGCGGCCGCTGGTCGCGAAGGATGGAAGCGGTGGGGGCGGCGGTATTGTTCTTGCTGCCACCGGGCGCAGCGCGGACCAGAGACCCGTGGCGACCTCCGTGGAGGCCTCGGTTCCATGGTGATCTCCTCGAGAAGAAGATCGTTTGGACGGAGTGGAGCGTCGGGAGCGGGGCCGCGCTGAGGAAGGACTTGAGGTGGTCGAAGCGTTTGTTCGGACCCGCAGTCGTTGAGGACGAGTGCGATCGGGCAAGACCTCGCCGAGGTCGCGAGTCGTCGGCCATGCCCTTCATCGTCCGACGATAGTTGTTCACGTTCGGATCACCTTGAGCGAGCGTGCGGAAGGTGGCGTCGAGTGGAGGCGCGGGTCTCGCGATTCCCAAGGCGGTCCTCGATGGCAAGCCATGCATGGCGCGCGTGCCCGTCTTTCGCGCCGCGGTGTCACGTAGATCAACGGTGATCGTGCAGAAGATCCGAGAGAGGCGGCGCTATCCATCCGGCTCCCGGGGCGGGGTGTCGAAGCGGCGTCGGAGAGCACATGGTCGACGAGGCGTGGCGCTGAGGTGAGAAGAAGCGAGTCGCGCCGGCGTGGTAGTGGGTGGAGGGGTTGAACAAGCGAAGCGAGTGAGCGTATGTTACGGGCGCGGAGGCTTAGGCGTGAAGGTTGGTGATGACGGCGTTCGTAGGCGGCGCTTATCGTCGTTGGGGACGATCGCTCGTCGTCATCCTTGGAGGTGCCACCGACTTTTAATGGCGGCGACTTGGCGCTCGAGGGCTTCGGCGGCTTTCTCCGTTTCAACGCGGCGGCGCATCACGGACGCGAGCGCGTCGTCGTCGGCGGCCGTCTTGGCGCAGCGATCGCGGAAAGGAGGCGTCGAGCTCCTTTTTGGCGGTGGTTTCTTCCTCTGCTGCAGCAGCCGCGCGCGCTCCTCCTCTCATCATGGATTCTCAGGGAGCCATGGTAGGCGCCAAACAAGCGGCGGCGGCGTGATGACTGCTTGCTGGCGCGGCGGGAGGTGGCAATGGCGGCGGTCGAGCGGCGAGCGGCAATTGTTGAGCGGAAGCGATATCTCGTGATAACATGATAGAAAGATTATGCCGCAATAGATGGATTGTATTCCAGGGAAGGGGAATTACATATAGAGGGAGAGTCCGATTGGTTTAGGAAACAAACCGGACTCCTTCCTAGAATACAAAGATATATTCTATCTATAGCCTCCTTCCTAGAATACAAGGAAATATGCTATCTATAGCCAAACCTGCCTAACAGACTAGGATATATGCTATCTATAGCCAAACCTGCCTAACAGACTAGGAGGTGGCAGCAATATTCGAACACTATTTCTTGCGACGGGTGCAGGAGGTGCTTTGTCCGCGGCGAATCCCTCTCTAGGGCTGCGATGACGAAGTTGCCTGGCTCGTCGGGGCGACAGCGCCGCTGGCTGGCTTGTCAGAATCGCTGAGATAGAGGAAGCCAGAAAGAAGACGGCGCTGGAAGTAACGGTTCGCCGAATTCACTTAAAGGGAAAACGACGATGCACATGATCTGGAGAGAAGTAAAATGTAAATCGGACGGTTCAAAGACCACCAACAGGAATTATTGGGAAGACTGTAGCTGTCGCTATTTTGTCGCTAAGCTGAATTTACTTCTACTTGCTCTGTTCTAACTGAAACTCGGTAATAGTAGTTATTGTGGGTGAGAATCGATGTAATTCTGGAAGGATTTAAACCCATTTGAGGGGGAAAATGGAATCACAAGATGTTTCTGCATATGCTAGTGTCTCTTTTAGTTGTTTAGAGTAGAACCCTAGTTCTTGCTCTCTGTTTTTCCTAAATTTCTATTAGAGTTCGTTCCAGTTCAGTTTTCAGATCAAAATTGGGTCCTGACAATTAGGTATCAGAGCTCAATCTTTCCTTGGCGTGGTCGATTTGGGAATGGGGTTGGTTTGACCGTAAAATCCCCCAATCTGCGACTAGAAGCACTGACGACGATCAGAAATACTGTGAACTGATGAGTGCAGAAGAGTTGTGATGGATTTTCATGAAGAAATCGAGAAGATCCAGGTGCGCCTAGTAGATTTGGAGACTCTTAAGTCGGATGTAGCAGAGATCAAAAGCTTGCTGCTAGGAAAATCTCGTCAAGCTGTAGACCCAACGGAACATCCCAACTCTTCTGGGGTTTTTGAAGGTACTCTTCCTCCGATTCCTTCCGATCTACAGCATTTTGGGCAAACCATGGCTTCATCTACCATGAATCTGGATGTACCTCTCATAGTAGAACCTCAAGTGCTAGGAAGCAGTAATTTACCAACCTATACTCTTGCTAACAGAACCTCTTCGCAGCCCCATTTGAGAACTATTGGAGGTATGGGAGTTCTTGGAAGTGTTCCTAACTCGGTTCCTCAGCTGTCTCAGCCAGCCAACCCGGCCGGCTATACCATTTGGGTCTAGAATTGGTAGTCATCAACTTCCAATGTATTGTCACCCAGTCCTTCCTTAGAACTTTTATCCTGGAGTCACACATTGGAGGAATGTCTCAAAACATGCATTACCCAACAGTTCAGATATTCGATGCCCAGCAGAATATGTATTGTGGGGAGAACAATAGTACACATCAATATGCTGAAGCGGTGATCAAGGATCCAAAATTGGAATTATCCCTGTTTACTGGGGAAAATCCTGTAGAATGGATAGAACAATGAGAGAAGTTTTTTGAGATGGCTGGTACTCCAATGGAGCAGTGGGTGAATTTAGCCTCAGGTCATTTGGTAGGGAGCACAGACATGGTTTAAAGGGGTCGGTATTCCTTGGCAGAGTTGAACTGGACTCAATTTATTGCTATCTTGTGTGACCGGTTTTCAGAGGCTAGTGCTCATGAAGCTGTTGAGAAATTGCAAAATATCAAGCATCTAAGCACAGTGAGTAAATACATTGATTACTTTGAGAAATGTGTGGAGTTGGTTAAGAGAGACCACTCATATTTGCAAGAAACGTATCTTTTGAGTTGTTTCATTGGAGGACTCAAGGATGACATTAAGTATGAGATAAGCAGCCATCAACCGAAAGGACTGTTGGAAGCTTATTGGTATGCAAAGTTGGGGGGAAAAGAAGCCGCAGCAAGAAGACCACATCAATCTGGTGTCAACTTCAAAAATAAAGTTCATACTAATGTTCAGAAGACAGAAAACCAAAAGGCCATTGCAACGGAAGGTGTAGAAAATTTGAAGGCCAACGCTCGGGACAAGAAAATGAAAACCTGCTGGCATTGTAAGGATCCTTAGACTCCAGGTCATCAATTGAATTGCAAAGTAAGCAAAGCCCTCCATGCTATATTATTGCAAGGTGAGGAGGATGATTCAAGACAGAGAAAACTGAAGGAAACAATGACACTGGGTATGTAACCACTCCAGGAAGTCCTAACTTGAATGAGATCGCAGAGAATGAGGAACATCTAATGTTCATATCAGCTTATGCAGCAAAAGGTACTTCTGGATCAATTACTTTCTCATTACTGATCAAGATTGGAAATCAACAGGCTGTGGCACTGGTGGATAGTGGCAGTACTCATCCCTTCATTGACTATTGAGTTTGCCATTAGAATTGGATGTCCTTTGAGCTATGTGCCTCACCAAAACATCACAGTAGCAGGGGGAGGTCAATTGGCTACAGATGCCATAGTGAAGGACCAGCCATATACAACTTTGGGTATTTCTTTTAGAACCACATTCAAACTGCTACAACTAGGCAATTATGACTTAATCTTAGGTGCTGATTGGATACAGGAGCATAGTCCAATGGTGTTGGATCTGAAAGAGAGAGTAATTACTATTAAGAAAGGTGAACAGCTCCTTAAATTCAAATATTATACAATACTAAGACCAAAACCCAGTATAAAGGCTAAGCAACTGAACAAGATAATGCATAAAAGGGGAAAAGGATTTCTAATCCAAGTCAATACTCTGGAATCCCAGCAGATAGTAAGAAGAGAACATATTCCTATGGATATTGAAGGACTCATGCAGTGTTCAGTGGTTTTTGCTGAACCAAGTGGATTACCTCCAAGGAGAAATTGTGATCATGCCATACACCTGAAGGCTGGAGCTAAACCACCAAATCTTCGGCCATACAGGGTTCCTCATTATCAAAGGGATGCTTTAGCAGAGATCATTCAGAACATGTTGAAAACTGGTGAGATCACACCGAGTACAAGCCCCTATTCCTCCCTGGTAGTGATGGTAAGGAAGAAAGGAGCTTGGAGGATGTGCATCGATTTTAGGCAACTGAGTTCCTTAACTATCAAGAACAAATTCCCAATGGCAGTGATTGAAGACTTGTTGGATGAATTACACGGAGCAGCCATATTCACTAAATTAGACTTAAGATCTGGATATCATCAAATCAGAATGCTTGAAGAAGACATACCCAAGACTCATTTGGGACATTATGGGTGTGTTTGGTTGCCTGTATGGGTGCCTGAATCGCATGAGTGGATGCAACTGTATCTGTTAGACAAGTGTTTGGTTTCCTGTTCATCCAGGCTAGGTGGATGCAATTGCATCCACTCATGCAGGATGAAGGAAACACAAAAATTGGGCTTCTCTCTAATGCAGGCTCATGAGATGCATAAACAAGCAACCAAACAACTCAACCTGTATCCACTCATGCAGACCAAGGCTAGCCTGGATGGCTCATAGGGGACAGGCTATGGTGGTGCAGACAACCAAACACACCCTATGAGTACACAGTGATGCCATTTGGTTTGTCTAATGCTCTAGCTACTTTTCAAGCTTTAATGAATAGCCATTTGATGTTTTCCTGAGAAAATATGTCCTAGTGTTTTTTGATGAGATACTTATATATAGCAAGAACCCAAGAGAGCATAAAGGCCATCTCAAATCTGTTTTGGAGGTATTGAAGGAAAACCAGTTGACGACCAAATTGAGTGTGTGTTTGCTGTACCCAGGGTTGAATATCTAGGACACATTATCAGTTCAGAAGGGGTGTCAACGGACCCTAAGAAAGTTGCTGATGTGCTTAATTGGCCAAGACCGGATAACATCACTAAATTGAGGGGGTTTCTTGGATTGACTGGATATTACAGGAGGTTCGTAAAGGGCTACGGTCAGATTTGTAGACCTTTGTATGATATGCTGAAAAAGGATGGATGCAGCTGGGGACAGGAGCAAATCAAAGCCTTTGAGAAATTGAAGCAACTTATGACTTCGTGCCCAGTCTTGGCATTACCTGACTTCTCCAAACCATTTCTTTTAGAGACTGATGCCAGTGGCTCAGGGATTGGAGCTGTCCTTATGCAGTTAGGAAGACCGATATCATATTTTAGCAAAGCTTTAGGTGTTAGAGCTTCAGCTAAATCCATTTACGACAAGGAAGCCATAGCCATATTGGAGGTATTGAAGAAATGGAGGCACTACTTGGGGGTACTGAAATTATAAAGACTGATCAATAAAGTCTGAAGTTCATTACAACTCAGAGACTAGCAGAGGGAATTCAGCGTAAGCTCATGTTGAAGTTATTGGAATTCGATTACAGGATTGAATATAAGAAGGGCAAGGAGAACCTGGTTTCTGATGCTCTCTCAAGAAAATATCATTTGACCCAAGAAGAGGGAATGTGTGTTGCTATCACATGGCATATGTGTTACCTAAATGGGTTCAGGACATCAAAGGTAGTTATTCTAATGACTCCCAGGCAACAAAAATCAGGTTAGTCCAAAACAGCTCTGACTCCAGCTCCAAATACTGAATTGATGCTGATCTGATTAAATACAAGGGCAGGATTTATGTGGGGGAAACAGAACGGTATCAGGGTACAACTATTGGAGGCTTTCCATAAATCATCCTTTGGGGGTCACTCATGGGTAAGAGCAACATATCACAGGCTAAAGGAACTATTCTATTGGCCCAAAATGAATAGGAATGTGGAGTACTATGTCAGAGAATGCCCAGTCTGCCAACTCACTAAGTCAGAGCATGTGCATCTTCCGGGGATGTTGAATCCTCTTGAAGTTCCTGGCATGGCTTGGACTCATATCTCAACGGACTTCATAGAAGGGCTACCAAACTCCAAGGGAAAAGAGGTAATCCTAGCGGTGGTGGACAGATTTACAAAATATGGCCACTTCATGGCATTGTCACACCCTGACACTATCCAACAAGTAGTGCAAACCTTTATTGATAATGTTTTCAAATTGCATGGAATGCCTATTGCCATTGTAACTGATAGAGATACGGTCTTCACAAGCAGATTATTTCAAGATATATTCAAGCTTCTCAATGTTTCTTTGAGGTTTAGTACTGCCTATCACCCACAAACCGATGGTCAAACCGAACGTGTTAATGCTTGGAAGCCTACCTCAGAAGCATATTATTCCAAGAACCCAAGAAATGGTTGTTGTGGTTGACTATGGCCGAATGGTGGTATAATACCACTTATCACACATCGCTGAAAGTCACTCCCTTCCAAGCTTTATACAGGTATCAACCTCCCCCAGTTGGCTGAGTTCTCGATTCCTTGCAATGTGTCAAATGAGGCCAAGGTAACAATAGAGGAAAGGGTTGCCATGATGAAGAAACTCAAGGAGAACCTGCACAGAGCACAAAATCGAATCAAGAAGTTTGCAGACAAACTAAGAACTACGAGGAGTTTTGATATTGGGGATATGGTTTATTTGAAGATGCAGCCATACCGGCAGAATGCCTTTGGTCTGCATGGATCATTGAAGCTTCGTTCCAAATACTATGGACCATTCAGGGTGTTGAACAAAGTGGGTGTAGTGGCTTATCAGCTTCAGTTACCTCCAGACGCTGCTATCCACCCTGTTTTTCATGTGAGTCAACATAAGAAGCATGTGGGATCACAAGCTGTGCCGATTTCAGGACTGCCATTGGTAGATGATGAAGAGTGAAGACTGAGCCTATTGCTGTGTTAGAAGAATTGTCCCAAGGAAGGGTGTTGATGTAGCGCAATGGCTTGTTCAGTGGTTAAATTTATCCCAGGCTGATGCTACTTGGGAGGATGCTTCCTTTATACAGAGCACATTCCCTGGATTTAAGCCTTGAGGACAAGGGCAATCTAAAAAGGGGGGTGTTGTCAGAATCGCTGAGAGATAGGAAACCCGAAAAGAAGACGGCGCTGGAAGTAACGGTTCGCCGAATTCACTTAAAGGGAAAACAATGATGCAGATGATCTGGAGAGAAGTAAAATGTAAATTGGACGGTTCAAAGACCAGCAACAGGAATTACTGGGAAGACTGTAGCTGTCGTTATTTCGTCGCTTAGCTGAATTTACTCCTACTTGCTCTGTTCTAACTAAAACTCGGTAATAGTAGTTCCTATGGGTGAGAATCGATGTAATTCTGGAAGGATTTAATCCCATTTGAGGGGAAAATTAGAATCACAAGATGTTTCTGCATATGCTAGTCTCTTTTAGTTGTTTAGAGTAGAACCCTAGTTCTCTCTCTGTTTTTCCTAAATTTCTATCAGAGTTCGTTCCAGTTCAGTTTTCAGATCAAAATTGGGTCCTGACAGCTTGTTGGGGTGGTGGAGGCGCCAGCTCATCAGGAGGACTGCGAAGTGGAGACAGGGGGCAGCAGCGTCAGGAGCCTCCATCCCCAACCCCCGACTCTCGTTGCATTGAGTTGTGGGTGGCAACACCTCCGGGGTGGCGATGCCCTGAGCAACCGCTGGCCTGCAGCCCCTTGCGTGTGGCAGCTGTGCGTGGGAGGGGATGGAAACCTAATACTGCTCCTGTCCCTTTTAATCATTAGTGATGGGCCAATTGGACCGGTCCCAATTTGCTTCTCAGCCTCCCATATTGCAGCTGCCGCTGTCCCTTGCACCTTGGGACCGCCGCCGCCTCCTCTACTCACAGTTAAGTCTCTTCTCTAACCCTTTCTGTCCTCCCTTGCCCTCTTCCCCTTCCCTCCTCCCCTTCTCCATGGTGACTTGCCTGACAGTAAGTCGTCCGATTAATCACGGCTAGTCGTTAACTAGAAATCCAAGTGACCTGACTAGGAAACTAATAGTTGAGGTCCTCTGCGACTTTATGACTAATCATCGATTAATCATGACTAATCAAGTGACTTGATAACAATGATATAGACAAATAGCGCTCCTAAAACTAATTCGATAGAGTTCAATGATCCTAATTTTACAAGTCCAATGATCGTTATGTGTTACATGCAGCATTAGTCAAAATTGGGAAAACAACGATACTTTAAGGAAGGACATACGTGATTCCTTGATCCATGGCAGCATTAGATACCCTCTGGAACAGAATAAAATCAATTAGCAGAATGTATATGTGGTTGATTGAATTCCTTATAGAGAATCAGCACAGTCGTGTTACAATGCAGAATATTACACCAACTAATAAACTGATGCACCAGTAATACATATCAAAACACTGTAATTTTCATAACCAAAAGAATATGCTATTAAAACAATGTTATTTTCATAGTGCGCAAAAAGGGAGCATACGAAAGTTCTAGGAAATCCTTTTTAAAAAAAAATTAAACAGAAAGAACACTTTTTACAGTGACGATAGAATATACCTGATTTATAACAGGTGAAGAACGATGTGGGCCACAAGGGCTGTCGTCAGGTCGGTAAAGGGGAATATGTGTTAGAAGAACCTTTGGGTTTGATTCGTTACCTTCAAAGAGAAGGTAAACCAGTCAAGACTCTGATAGTAGTATTTGTAGCATTGTGCATAATCATCTGTAAAATGCCATACCAGATGATAGTGTTTTAATGAAGTCCCAAGAGGATGATCTTTCTCTGCTTTGTTTGGTTCCTGCTAAACAGATATTAACAGTTCTTTAGCTATAGAAAGCAGCAGCATCGAAGAAAACTGCAAACAATCTGAGATCATTAATCATGAACCATAATCAAGATTCTTGAATATGAATATTTGCACTACTGATGTGAGACTTCCTTGGTAGTTTAGTTCATAGCACATACTATACAAAACTTTGGAGCATTGTAATGTAACATACCATCAAGAGTTTGAGCATCAACAACAACAAAGTCCACCTTCCCAGCCGAAAATTGGTAGTTCCTTGATCCAAATTCTTTTTCATACCGACTGATCACCTACAAGAAAAAATAAATAGAAATATTATAGGCTGTAGTATGTAAATATTTTTGCGTTCTAATGTACTCTACGCAATTACAGAAATGTTACTCCATAACATTGTTTAAAATGCCTCAAGTACCTATTATAAAGCCATTTAGGGCAGAGAGGACAGATAGTGATAGGGTGGAGTATGGTATTATGAACACCTCGCTCGGCAAATCAAAAACACGCCAAGGGGCATCATTAGAAGTAATGAAGACCACAATACCCCAAGCTCACAACACGTAGCAAGCTCTTTCTTTGCTGAATCAACGGCCATGTCCTTGGTGAGAAGCACAAAATCATGTGGGAGGTTGCTAGAGTTAGAGCAAGAGGGTTTACCATGCCGAGGAGGATACTACTAGGTGGTAACCCAGATGAGAACAATGTGTTTAGAATATTTCTGATGGGATGGGATAGTTTTGTCAAGACATTTGTATATAGATAGAGACAGCATGGCAACTGTTGAGCTCACCAGGATACCATAACTTTTAGGGCCACTGATCTGTCTTACAGGATCATTCAATCACACAACATGCATAATAACAAAACATGTATTACTAACTTCTAATGCCTCTAAAATTGTCCCAACTCTCTCCAAATTCCCAGTATAAGTGCAATTGTTGCAGGGCAATGCATGTCACAACAGCAGCAATGCGGGCAAGGTGTGCACAGCACTGATGCAGCAGCTGGTGACTGATAGCAAACATACCAGTTGCTTGTCAGCCACAAACATCGTGGACAAGCAAAACCATATTATGAAAAACATATTTCTTTAATTATATTATCTAAGAATGGAAGTCATGTTTCTTTAAGCATGTAATTTCATAGTAGTGGCATGTGCCAAACTCCTATATATATTAATACACCATGCAGATTGTATTCTAAAAAAAATGAATTATCACATGAGAATGAATGCAACATGGAGCAAACAACAGGTGTGTATCTGCCAAAAAAAAGGAAAAGAAACAGCGACTTGAGACTTGAGAAATATGTAAACTACCAGTCATGAAAAGGGGAAAATCAACTGATATCTTAAAAAAAACAAAAATCAACAATAGTCAATCACCTCAGGATGAATTGAGTGAAATGCTGAGTAACCAATATCATGATTTCCTGAAAGGTAGTAGATTGGGATGTGTGGATTTGTTCTTTGTTCATTCATGCTGAATATATGCTTAAAGCGAAATAACGATTCCTGCCACCTGGAAGGTTTTGAACACAAATTACAAAAGAACATAGAATGAAATGTAGAACTATTTGATTACTTTGCGATGGAGTATGCTCTGAAAAATAAACATATATCACAGCAAAAGTTAATGAAGAGAACCAATAAAATAACCTGAAAGAATATATAAAGCATCAACTATCAACCAGGTCATTACATAGATGAAAGAGCATACCACATACAAACATACAAGAATTAATTCTTGTACTTCTAAACAATAGGAACAGCGAGGGGGGGGGGGGGTTCAGTCATGGACGAGAAGCACAAATAAGGATTGTTAAAGAGGAAAATACACCATCATTACTGCAATATGACCAACAAGATCTTTCTTAATCATTTGTCCTGAATGGCTTATGTGTTGCTCTAGGGATTAGAAGGGCCCCATCAAGATGACCCATTTTACCCATAACCCATGTTCATAGATCCAAATCCCTTGTTCACTTAAACTGCCAAAGCTCATGACACATCACTAGTCATGTTTATTAGTGTTACACTGCTATTAGTCCTCCAACATTTAAGAAGGTTGTTACATAAATATTCATGAGTCATTGTACATGTGAACTCTGCAACCCTTCATAATGTTAGGAGCAAACATTTGACATGGAAAATTATGGGGATCACTAAACAAGAGGTTTTTCTTTTAAAAAAAAGAACTGGCCTTAACATTATAATTTTCTGGAAGACTGACAACAATAGCAAAATAGTGATAAATTCTCCAATTCAAAACTGTGGAGCACTATGTTCGCCTCAGAACATTAGATAAGTGAAGCCCAACATCTGTATAAACATTTCAGATTTAAGGCCATTTAAAACCTAAGAATACAAACATGTTCATTCATGTAGGAATGCATATAAGTGCCAGTCAGAATTATATAAAATAGGCAATTTTACAATAAAGAGCATATGTAACTATTTTAAGGAAAAATAGCATCGGTCAAATAGGTGTTTCTATAAATAATTAATAATATGCAATAAAATTAATATTTGTTATTACACATTCTAGTTACATCACTTTATATAGCACCATCATCCTTTTAAGCACACACAAACAGTGAGCAATCATTTCAGTTCTAAACGATAGTTTATTGATACTAATTAGCATCAGATGAAACGTCGAAAAGTGAACTTCTTGCATCAATTAAAAGGTGAAATATAATTCAGTATCCATGCCTTACTCTTCATCGGACATATATGGGCCCCCATCAAAGTGGTCACCGAGAAATAAGACCACATCAGGCTTGAACGACAATATGACAGACTGAAAGGACCTTCTCATGTTCAAATCTGTGTAAAACTCAGCAGCTTGCAGTGCAATTGAACTCGGTGGTAGGCCAAGGGAGGTGCTGTCCATTAGCTGCAAAGGAAAACATTTCAGGAGAGCAGCATATGCTTGAAACTATTTTATATGTGCTATATCAGGCGTTTTGGCACAGTTATATGAGATAATGTTAGCAGGGAAACTGACCTGTGGATCGGCAACAACGGCAACCTTGACATGGTCATTCTGTCCAAGACAAAAAAGGACAAATATGACTATAGGATATGAACTTGGTACAAAGATTTCATGCAAACTTGGTTGTCTAATAAAAGGCATTCCCCCTCTTGCCATCGGAACCTCTAAAGAGTAGAAGTCGTTATTGGTCCACTAAATAGTTTCAACTTTCAACTTACAGCAGTGATAGGAAATAGTAGAGTTGGAATGTGTTGCAAAGGAGAAGTGCATTCCACACAATTCCCCACTCAACTTTGGTGTGACTTGCGGTTCTTCTAGCTACCCGAACCATGCTGAGCAATTCCCTAACCAGCCTAGCCAGTTGTCACCAAATTGCGTGAACGCACAAATTCAAGCATGAGTTCACGAAATGTTGAAATTCTAATTGATACATATGCTGATCCCCAAATCCAACCAAACAATTCAGATTTCAGAAGCCTAACAGAAACCCGCAACTAAAACCCCACATAGCATCACACCACACCCAATTCAAATGCCGCCCCAATCCAAAGTTCCAAACCCAATCAACGACGTTCCGTACTAACCGGCGAGGAGGAGGAGGACGCGGGGGATGGCCACGAGCAGGAGAGGTAGGAGGCCCAGTAGGAGCCCATCTCCCCGTAGAGCAGCGCGGTCGCCCACGCCGCGCAGAGCAGCAGCGTCAGCCGCGTCGCGCTCTGCATCTCCCCTCCCCCTTCCACCGCCGAGGTGGCTCACTGCGAGCGCGCGGGCGGTGGTGCGGCTGCTGGATCTCGGCCTCAGGTGGGCAGGCTCGCGCGCGCCGCAACACACAGAATCTGACGAGATCTACGGCGACCTCTCCCTCCCTCCGCTCCAGGCCTCCAGCTCCACTTTGATCAGATCGGGTAGTTCAGGGCCCAAACTCAGCTCGGGTCGGGTCGTCGACCTGCGAGGCCCAAGACCAGCTTCCGCGTGTGCTTAGATCAGATCCAGGCTCGGGTGCAGGGTTCACAAAACCGACTAAAACCAATCTTGTCGACCCGGTTCGCAACAAAAACCGATCAGTAAAACGTAAAGTTCAAATGTTTTAAAAAATTTGAAAAAATTTATCAAACAGTGTTAAAAAAATTTAAATTTTTTTGTAAGGTCCTGAGTCAATGCTAATAATGCTATAAAATTTTCAGATGATTATCAGACCTATGTATTTTTTAAAACTTCTGACAATGATACTTTCACAATATATACTCTTTAGTTTTTTATTTTCTAGGGGCACAAGATGAAGTCTAATATTTCTTAAACTTCTTGTGTGATGTTATAACGTAATTAAAATTATGTTGTAAAATTTTCAGATGATAATCAGATATGTGTATTTTTTTAAAAATTCTAAAAGTGCTATTATCATTGTATATGCTCTTCTGTTTTTGATTTTATATAGGTACTAACTGAAGTCTAATATTTATGAAAATTTTATTACATAATCCTTTGGCACTATTTACGGTTACATTAAAATTTCAGAATATAAAAAATCATTTAAATATTTATAAAATCTGACAGTGTCTTTGTTCCTTTTCAATAATTGCTGTTTTGGATTTTTTAGAAGTAACAAATGATTTCAAAAATTGTTTAAATTTCTCTGAGGTATTTGATAGATTAATTGGGATTTTTTGATAATGTTTTCAATTTTTTTTTGCAATTTTTATTATTTTTCCTTACATGTTCACTATTTTTCTTTCTATCGTCGATTTTTCGACGAAAACCGACCGATTTCGATATTTTCGACCGGTTTTCGGTTTTTTTAATCAATTTGACCATCTGTTTGACTTTCGCAAACCGATCGGTTTTTACCGAATTTCGGTCGATTTTCGCGAAAAATAGGTGCAGACCAGATACCAGTTTTCGAATACAAAACGAAAATATGGACCTGCTCTGGTGAAACGACGCGTTACCAAAAGGAATTTTTTTTTGATATTTTTAAATGGATTTTTGTAGCATTATATTTATACGGGGGCTGCTGAAATTTTTTTTCTTTAATATTTATTTTTATTCTTTTTTACAAAACTATGCGTCCGAATTTAAATTTTGCAAATTTGTACACCCGTCGCCCGTGTATGGGACGATCGCCCATACAGGCGATAGTCGTCTATAATGGCTAGCCGTTGGCTAGCTTAACTTGACATTGCGAGTGGGCCCCTGTCGCCTCAGTATGGGCGATCGCCTATATAGAGGCGACAGTGCCGATTTTAAGCGCCCAGCGTGCTCGGTCGTGAGAAAGGAAAGAAAGAGAGGGCCCGAGCGAGGGAGAAAAGGAGGAGAAGAAAGGGAGAAGAGGAAGAGAAGAAAAAGAAGGAGCGCGAATTTAGGTAAATTTTTGAATTTTATTGTAGCGTTAGTTTTAGCAATTTTTTGTAGAGGTAAATGTAGGATTTTTTTATAGGTTATGTAGCATTTAAAATTTAATGTAGCATTTCATATTTAGGAATTTGTTGTAGTATTTAGAAATTTTAGGATTATGTATTGTTTAGAAATTTAATATAGCAGTTAATATTGAAATTTAATGTAGTATGTAGTATTTACAAATTTAATTTAGTATTTCAGTATGTGCAAATTTAATGTAGTATTGATATGTAGAAATTTAATCTGATATAAATATTAGACAATATTTGAATTTAATTTAGTAGGGTTGTGTATTAGTAATTTTGTTATGCAAATAATGTATTAGGCAATATATATACAAATGTAATGTGGTATGAATTTAATTTAGTAGGGTCGTGTATTACTAATTTTATTATGTAAATAATGTATTAGGCAATATATACAAATGTAACGTAGTAGAAATTGAATATTAGGCGTATAGTAGGCTAGTCGAATCACTTATTCATAGTCGTATTTTGTAGTACGATCAATGTACGTTTTGTAGATTGTATTTTAGACTAATATTTTTCCACGGACGTTGCGGCATGTCGGAGAAATTGTATTTCCAAATATTTTATGGAGATGGGGAGATAGCACAAGGGCGGATGGGGTGGATCTATCATCATTTTCAAAGAGTCGTGCAGGGGCATATGTAGACCGAGCGATAGGACATCTGAGGGTTTGTTGGAGTGGATGTCTCGGATGTTCGATTTGGATGCCCGAGTGTTGGTTGCGGGTCGAGCGGTAGTGAGCGAGCGCAAGACCGTTTTACGGAGAGTTGATTCCTATTAACTCGGCGTCAACATGGAGGAGTTATGTTGGTTTCTTGCGTAGGCGGGTTGGCGCTCATGTTGTTGGTCTGATGCTACCCGGTAGCTCCATCGGTGTCGCAACCGTGATGTCGGGGTGGACATTACGGGGAGGATGTCAAATGTAGAAGGATCACGAAGAGCAAGGCGGCGAAGCCGGAGGCGAGGAGCACGAGGCTGGCGGTGGCGAAGGGACCGGGGGTAGAGGAGACAGCGTGGAAGCGCGGGGTGGCCGACGAGGGGAGGAGGTGGAGGACATTGTTGACTGATGGAAGAGGAGGACCGTGCGGATGAGGAAGTCCACGATGGTGAGCACTCAGACGAGGAGGACAACGCCTGAGGTGCCTATCCTCAGTGCGTGGACCAATTACAATTTCGAAGACCTAACAATGAATGAAGGAACATTGATGCATGGGAGTATCGTGAGAACGAGGTGACGGAGGGCCATATATAAAGACAAGGAGGCTGTGATGGATGCGGTGAAATCTTGGGCAATGTCTCTCGGCGACAATTCGGGGTTGTGAAGTCGGCAAGAAGGACTACGACGTGAAGTGCGTAGTTGATTCGTGCCCATGGTGGGTGCATGCATACCGGGGAAGTGGAAGGACTCTGGAAATGCTCCATAGTGATTGAGCATAACCCGGTGGAAGAAGCGGAGCGAGGACACCGCAATCTGTCGTCCACTTGGGTGGCAAATGTGTTTATGGTCGATCGTGGACAATCCCCATCTGCGACCTTGATCTATTATCACGGTAGTGGAGGAGAGGTTTGATACAAGATTAGCTACGCAAAGGCATGGAGAGCAAAAGGACGACTCTGGAAATACGGTTCGGGGCGTCGAGGCTTCAGCGAGAATATTCCCACTTGCTCGGGCAATCGCACATAGAAACCCCAGTACATCCATCGACCTTGCGGAGTTTCCTGCGGGTGGTGTGTGCCGGTAAGTGGGTATTGCGGCGTGCATTCTTCGCCAGGCGCATGCATAAATGCGTTAAAACGATCGTCGCCCGGTCCTTTGCATGGGCGGCACGTTCCTCACGGGAAGTACAAGGGCGATTCTAACTACGATCGCGGTGGATGCCAACAACGAGTTCTACGGTTGCGTTGGCATTCGTGGAGGGGAAAACACGGAGAGTTGGTGCTGGTTCCTTGAAAGAGTGAAGCTAGCGATTGTTCTCGGCGGGCTGATGTTTGTGTCATCCATGGCCGACATGCGAGTCATTAAGAGCGATCATGGATATGCAACAAGGGTCCGCCGTCGTGGGAGCATCAAAGTGGCGGACACGAGGAGCGGTGGTGCATGAGGCACATGGGTGCCAATTTTTTCGTCGATTCGGAACAAGGAGCTTATGAACATGTTCAGCGCTGTGCAAGCAGAACCAACGGAGGAAGTTCGGCGCTTTGGAAGGCGTTGGGCGAACTAACGAAGAAGCAATCAATGGATCCCGGAGGTACCGCTAGTTCATCAAGGAACCCGATGGTGTACCATGAGCGAGGAGAGGACCCACACCTTGTGTGCGCCTGAAGCAGACCCCCAAACCTCGGCGTGGGCGTACCAAGATAAAGAGTTTCACCGATTGGATCGACATGAGTCTTTGGAGAAATGGTCCTTACGCATGACGAGGCGGCTCGCGTTATGGGATCATGACAACGAACTGGCGGAGATTTACAAGCTGGTAATGAAAGGCACGGATGCCTTCCATTGGTGGGTATAGTTGAGGGTGTCTTATTAGGGACACGAGAGATATTTCATTGAGCGATACAAGACCTCCACGGCATGTATGTCGGACAATCGATCGTCGTACTCAATCGTTGTGTCTACCTACATGTCCAAGAAAACAAGAAAGCGCGGACACATCGGGTTACAGGAAAGTGGCGTGGAGCGGAGATACCATGTGCCTCGCGGTGGCCGAGGTCGCAGGTGCCAGGAGAGGACTTCCCATCTGTGCATACTCAGAGCAGCGAGTGCGAGTGCTCTGCCGAAACCACGCTGCTTGCACTTGCCGCGTGCTCGCTGCGTCATTGCCGCACCGCCGAGACGCATCAATCACGTCGTCCGTTCGTCTCCCGTACTACTACAAGCGAGTGTTCTCAACACGTGGCATCACGAGGTGTCTGGTGCCGAGTGATGGATCGTTCACAACAGCCCCTCGGACCATCGATGGGTGCCGAACATCCGAATGTTGAAGTGAAGGTCGGGCGTTGAAGGACAAAGCGCATTCGAACGATATGGGCGAGTCCGAAGCGCGTCGCAACCGCGGATAATGTAATTTTCCATGTTGTTCCCATCTTGTATTTTTCAATGGACCGGTAAGTTGTGATGTAAGTTGTAATGATCGATGTAATTTTCAATGTACTAGTAAGTTATTTTTCGCATCATGTAATTCTCCGATATACGATTAGTAGCTACGAGGATAATGTAATTCTCGGCGTTGTGTGCCTCGTCGAACATGTCCTTGTCTTTCGTATGTTTGTAATATGAGATTTTTTGGCTCTCTGCACTTGGTTGTATTGTTTGATGAGTATGGTACAATTCGTTATTTCGCATTTCATTTTGTGTGCACATGTAATTCTTGACAAATTTGTTGTATTTGCTTTGTAACGAGCCACGATGGCGCGACCTTGCCACGAGTGCTGGGCGTGGCCGTCGATGTGACCACCGGTCTAGCTACTCATGAGGAGAACCGAGATCTAGGGACACTCCGACCTCGGGTGCCCAACGAGCGCCGCGATCGACCCACGCCGGTTCCACGGTAAGTCGCCAACGCTTGCACTCTTTTACGTACATGTACTTACAGTGAATGCAATTCTAACGACGCAATGCACTACATGCAGGTTGCGGCGGTGGCTTACTTCCTCTTTGTAGGATGGTGGAGGAGGTGATCGCCCGTTAGCGGGCAAGGGGTCTCGCGGTTGGTGCGACCGGTCCTCGCTGGTCGCACTCGTGGGCGGTGGAGACCGGAGACGCACACGTTCCACCTTCCGTGCGGAGAGATGGCTCCGACGCTGCGGGCGTGTCGTACCTCTTAGGCCTCCCATGCGGGTCCGGCGATCGTGCCGCCGCGCGCCTCCGTCACGTGGCACGCCGAGTTGTCCGCGCGTTTCGCCGCAGTGCGGCGGCACCGGCAGCCTACACGCCCCTCGGGGAGGTGGCGCCACGCGGGCCGAGCGAAGCGTGGTCGCCGATTCACGATGAGTACCTCTTTCTTTGAGGATTAAAGAAAGCGCTAAGTTCTTGATAATGTTTGTTGTGAACAGCTGCTGAGCTCGGCTTCTCCACCCGCGACGCGGAGGAGGCGACGTGGCCCGCCACTTGAGGCATACCTCTTGTTGTTGTTCGGTTGGGTGATGTTCCCGTCCTCCCACGGGAACACGGTGGACCGTCACCTGATCGAGTAAGCCCAGCACATCGCCGACACCCCGTTGGATGAGGTAACACACTCAGTTCAAATCTCGTCTCGGTGAGCACGTCTAACTCCACCCTTGTAAGCAGATGATCACGGTGGTCGTGGGCCTCGGTGTGCTAGCGCGGCGATCGAGGTCGAGTGCGACGCTGTCTCTCGGTCGAAGCACGACGCGACGATGTCGGGTTGCGTCCTACTCCTCTAGTTGTGGTCCTGGGAGCGCTTCTCCATCGGCAGGCCTGTTGTTGACACGACACCGTACCCCGAGGGCCTTCACGGAGACGACCCGGTGGGCTGGCCCACCATGGGCCACTACTGGGTCCGACGACAGGTATGCTCCCTCGTATCTTTTTCCCCACTAACGCACTTGAATAACCTTCGCCATTTCTTATTTCCTCGCGAGGTATGCGCGCCCGACAGTGAGGAGGCCTACAGAGTTCGTTCGGAGTTCGACCGCCTCCACAGCGAGGGCGTGCGGTGGGCGCCATACACGCGTCTGGCGTCCACGCCCGAGCACTGACGGGTCTCCGTGCTTTGCACGCGAGATGAGGCCTTACGCTCACCCGTAAGGTGCTCGTCTTTGACTTTGTGTCGAGAGTACTCCCGCGACCGAAGTCTTTGCGGCGATTCGGCTGTTCGATCCTTTCCTTGCCGCCTCGTCACGTTGTCGCACGTGGCGCTCACAGTACTTGCCACGATCCTACTACTCTGCATCTTTGCGAAATTAATGTCGTGTGTACTTACTGCTTTTGCATTGCGGGATGGCCGGATGGGTCTTTGCGATGGGCACTCGATTCGCGCCGTATGCGACCATGGGCGTGCGGTGGGGCGCCGCGCTCGGCGAGAGGTCACCGAGACCCGGCCGTCGACCATGACATGTACGATCAGTACATGGAGTGGTTCGCCCCGCGCACTCGCCTCAGGGTGGGGTACACACCAGCACCGTACGTCGCATGGCAAGCATCGGTAGCGGACACGTACCCTTCACAGATGTCCCAGAGAGACAACGCCTCGGTAAGTGTCGCAACCGAAGCTACATGGGCACGTCTTTTTCATGTAAATTATGTAATAACAATCTGACGTTACATGCAGACTCAGCTCATGGGGGAGATTGAGGTGGAGGCTGTGTCCATGTTGACGCGCCTACGGGGGGGCATACAGGTGACCACCGTCGAGTCCGAGACAGCTTGGGCTCGGGTCCTCGATAGGATGAGGCGGTTGGCTCGCAGCCACTGCCGGCGCGAGACGTCGGCGGGCGCAGACACCACGTCCTGCGCCCACAGACTCGCCCTACCCGCCGGTGCCGTCACGCTCCCACTCAGTGCAGGTGGGGCGGTGGGCTCGAGGCTCCCTCCGCCTCACCCTACCCGCCGGTTCCTCGCTACACTCCCACGCGGCGGTGGGGGGGACGGTGGGCTGCGAGGCTCCCTCGTCGTCTCGCGCCCAGCGGGACCCCAGGTGGTTTCGGCGACCACATGGACGATGAGTTCGACACGGAGGAGTACCTTTCGGCCGACTACCTCGACCCTCTCGGCTCTCGGGAGCGCCGCCACGAGCACGCCCTCGTCGCCGCCACACTACTCGCTGCCGCGCAGGCGGCCTAGGAGGGACGTCCGTCGCCGTCGCCACTCACCTACCCCACGGCCGGATCGGGAAGCGTGGCGTGATTGACTTGTTATGCGGATGTATTTTTGTAATGGCTTTACGTTCAAAGACATATTGTACAACTCTCCGAGTTAGTAACATGACACCTTATCACTTTAAATTGTTCAAATTCATGTATGCATTGCTTGCCTATGCCACACGACGTGACAACACACTAACGTCTCGGTGCACCTATCGCCTCTAGTAGGGCGATCGCCTAATATGAGGCGATCGCTCCATACCCGCGATATCCGCCTTTATAACATTCGTTCTCACAAGCGGTCTCGCAAGGAATACGGGAAGAAAGAATAGAGGGTGAGGAAAAAATTCGGATCAATCGAAAATGCCGAGGCGTGCAAGTGCAAAGGGAAAGGGAAGGCAAAGGAAAAAGCAAGTGCATGCCGCGCAATTTAGCGTACCAAGATCTCTTCCTACCTCGTGGGTGTAGCACCCATGTGTATGTGCGAGATCTTTGCGAGCTTGTCCGCTCTTGGGAAATTTCAACTTGGAAGAGGAGGTATTGGAAGTGCCGCAACTACGCCTTCGATCCGTAGGAGAAGAGCTGAAGGATCGCCGCATGGTAACAATCGTGCGGGTTACATAATATTTGTGAATGAAACTTTGCTAATTTACGTTTCATGCAGTCACCTCATCATTGTGTGAATTTGAGCGATGGTTTGATCGAGATCAACCCCGAGGACCAATGGCTTCTTGACCAAGCCAATCTGGCGGGACGAGTTCACGCGGCGGCTTCAAGAACAACGCGATGTCGCACGCGAGAGGCATGTAGGAAGGAAGCGGAGGAGAAGGAGGCCGAGAGAGAGGAAAGCGAGAGGGCGCGGCGTGCTAGAGAAGCTCGGTCGGAGGCATGGGCGAATGGGAAGTGGCCTCGAAGCACTCGATGAGCGTCTGGTGTTAACTTTGGTTTTCTTTGTTCGTGGTACTCCTTTCGGTTTTAAGTCGTAATAAAGTGCGGCCTAACCTTAAAGTGTATGCTCACCGTCAGAAGAGCTCGTATATGTCCTCTCGCTCGGTTGTCCCAAATGATGTTATTTTTGTCCATCAAGATAGGTTATAGCATTTTAAGTTCATCGATTTGATTTCATCGAGTTTGACCCTCGTTTGCGAAAGATCGGCCATTTTGATGTTTCTGGGTGCATGTTAGGACAACAATAAAATAGTGCGACCTAAAGTGACATCTAAATATTTTTACATAATTATAACCTATGCAAGCCCAAGAATGCAACAAAGCTGGATTCTGTCAAATTTTGAGGTCCTTGGACATTATTCTAACTGCTTGAACAATGAATGTTATAAAGGGTTTAAACTAGCCATCTTTGATTCAAAATGCAATCATATTTAGATATTTTGCAAAATGAAGTGCATAAGGTTGTAGTAACTTATTCTATTTATTTCATGATTTATGGATCAACACACATTATAATTCCTTCACAATCCATAGTTAGAGCCTAGCATTTGAACTCAAATAAAAATATTTTTCTGCAAACAACATATGGATTTTTATTTTACAGTCTAATTCCTCATTCCAAAATTTAAATTTAGAAATAAGTTTCATTTAATTTGGACACTCCTAGCAAAAGTTATGAGGTTCATATTAAAAAGGCATATAGTAATTACAAAAAATACTTAAAAAACTCATAAACCAGTGCCCTGTCTCGGGCGACAGGGGGCCCACCCCAACGGCGGCCGACGGGAGCAAACGGCGCAGGGCATATCGCCCATGTATCGCCCCATACACGGGCGACGGGGGGCATTTTCGTAATTTTTTTTTCGGACGCATAGTTTTGAAAAAAAGAATAAAAAAAATATTAAAGAAAAAAATCCTGCTAATTCACATAGTTGCAACCCGCGTGTGCCAATTCTAACTGAGCGTTCTAACATAGGCCGGAAACAATGCCGCTGCCACCCATTCTTCAAGCGTCTCCAACACGCGTGCCGCCGCCGCCACGCTCTACGGTCGCCGCCATCCTTCCCTCAAATGAAAAATAAATTGAACATTTTCACTTTCACATTTAGCTTTCAACACTCACTTTCAAACAAATTCGCTACTTTCAACTCACCCAAGAGAACACGCTTTCAACTCAAATTCAACACTTTCAACTTTCAGGACCGAAAGCCTTTCAATCCAGGACTACAAACGCTTTCAATTCATGAACTTTAGAACACAAATTCAACTTACCACGAAAATAATCCCCCAAGCTTTCATTTGGCTTTGAAGCTTGCAACTCTTCACAACTTTCAACCAACAAGAGAAGAAAGTTCACTTTTCAACTCTATCGGATGCCCGTCGTCTCCTGAAAGCATCTAGACCCTAATTTATTTGATTTTGGTAATTAATAACAATTATGGTTAAAGGACTAACATTTTTTATTTGAGTATTTTGAAAATAGGTTGGTCCGAAATTCGACGAACATAGAAGTATGAAATGGGTGAAGAAGAAAAGCAAGCATCGAAGACAAAATAGTTAAGGTATAAAAGTTAAGGACTTTTTATAGTCTTTTGCAGATCTCGAAGTTGGGAAAAAAGATCGGATTGCTAGTTTAGTCGCCGTACTATTAAGAGGGGTTTGCCGTATGTTCGATGTCAATAAAAATGCTTAGAGGCTCATTATATAATGCATAAAATTCTTGCAAAGTCATGTGCTTTAAGAAAGATCAAAAGGTATCAAAACCCTCTTTTGGACTCTATGGGGCTGGTATGACCGAGCTCCCTCTGGTCATACTGGCCATCGGTGTGACCAGCCGAAGGGGCGGTGTGTTTTTTACAGAACAGGGTGCAAACCAAACTTGTGTGGGCGGTATGACCGAAGACCCTCCGGTCATACCGATGAGCGGTATGACTGAACCCTCTCCGGTCATACCGACCATGTGACCAACGGTCATTGACAGTGCATTAAATGCACTGTAGCGACTGTTGGCTACTGAGGGGCGGTCATACCAGCCCAAGGGCGGTATGATCGGCCTCTCAGGTTGATTTTGGCCAACGGCTAGTTTTGGTTGGTGAGGGGTACCCCCACCTGCATTCTAGAGTAAGTTTTGGACCTCATTGATCATCCTTGAGCTCTAGAAAGTCTCAAACTCATTTGTGGACATTAAATTCTTATTTGGTGAGAGTTAGGAGCTAAATTGAGTGGTGCATCTAAAGTTGAGCCTCTAGACACTCAATTCGACCTCAAGCAAGCGTCATCACCTATTACTCTTGGAGGTTGCCGCCTACTAAACGGCTTGGAGGCGTGTAGCATCGATGATCTTCTCAAAGAAGCTTGTGATAAAGCCCGATCGATTGTGAAGGCAAGGAGCTCGCCTAACCGGAATGGTGAAGAGCTACGTCGAGTGATCGAGGAAGGCGCAAGCGGGTGGAGCCGGCTTGAAGTGATTCAAGTCACCTCAACATGGAGTAGAGGAGACCGGCAAGTCTCCGAGACCACAGGATAAAATTTCTTCTCTCATTCTCTTGTGACTTGCTTTTATAATTTGTGTGCTTAATTTTCAATTCTAGCAATTTGGGTATATTATTTGTAACTAGAATCCTTTATCGATCATATTTGATTTGCTAAAATAACTTGTGATCACTAGAGGATATAGTTGTAATTTGCACTTATTGTCATTATAGCTTAGTAATTTTATTAGTTGCAAATTAGAAACGAAAAATTTAGAAACCTCCTATTCACCCTCCCTCTAGTCGGTTATCCTTAATCCTATAAGTGGTATCAGAGTTTGGACTCTCTTTTGAGGCTTTACCGCCTAGAGAGTAAGGATGGCTAGCGATGGGGTGTCAATAAGCAAGGCTCCATTTTTCGATGGCAGAAATTATGCGTATTGAAAAATTCGCATGACCGTTTATCTAAAGGACATGAGCCCAAGTATATGGAGAATTATAGTTGAGGGTTTCGCTCCGGGAGTTAATCCTACACTTATAATAGAACAAGAAGAGCGAAACACTCATCTCAATACTCAAGCTATGATCGCTCTCTTTGGTGCTTTGAACGTGGTGAGTTCAATCGAGTGAGCAACCTCGAAACCGCTTAAGAGATTTGAACAACCCTATCGAAAATTCATGAAGGAACATCATCGGTCAAAGAGGCCAAATTGTATATGCTTCGGATCAACTATGAGAGTTTTATTATGTTACCCCGTGAGAACATCAATGAGATGTACTCACGACTTAATAACATAGTAAATGAGCTCAAGCGCCTTGGAGCATCGCTAACCGATCTTGATATTGTTCGTAAGATGCTTAGGGCTCTTCCGAAAAATATGAGACTTTGGTGACGTTGTTTCTCAACTCACCAGAGTTACCAAAGATGACACCAACGGGACTTCTTGGAAACCTCATCACCAATGAGCTTTACAAGAAGGACAAGGAAGAGCTTTTGGAGCAAATCTCTTCGAAGAAGAAGAATATAGCCTCCAAGGCAAAGACGGAGTCAAGCGAGGAGACGCTTGATGACTCTGAAGATGGAGACACCGAAGAGGAGATGGCACTCCTCGTGAGAAGAATGAAGAAGTTTATGAGGAGGCGTTCAAGCTCAAATGCCCCTCAAAAGTTCAAGAAGGGGCAATACTCTAGCACAAACTGGTATGCAAATATTCGGTGCTACGAGTGTGATGAGAAGGTGCACATTGCCTCCCATTGTCCCAAGAAGAAGAATGACAAAAACAAGTCACCCAAGAAGAAGAAGGTCTTCTAAAGGAAGAAGAAGCTTTTCAAAAGGCTTCACAAGGACGGCAAAGACAAGGCTCACATTGGAGAGTGGGACTTTGAAGAAGAATATTCAGATTCCGACTCCTCCAAAGATGACACACCCTCAAGGAAGAAGGGTCTCGTTGGCGTTGCCATCAAGGAGGCTTCTTCGGGCTTCGTCACTCCCTTGTGCCTCATGGTAAGGGGAGAAATTAAGGTAAAATCTAATGACGAAGATGAACCTACTTATGATGAGCTTATGGATATGCTTGAGGACTTAAATTTGTATCTCGGCAAAGAAAAATCTAAACATAAGGCCTTGAGAATAAAATATCTCTCTCTCAAAGACTCTTATGAGGAGCTAAAGGAAGTTCATGAGACTCTTCTTGACGAGAGACATTCAAAACCCAAAATTGATGTTGGTATTGATTGCAATATTCTTAATGATATTTCTAGTTTATAAATTGATTCATATTGTGTAGCAAAAACTAGCATATCTACTTCTTGTGATGATTTAATTGATATGCCTTCAACTTCATGTGCTAGCTCAATTTCTTTCCATGAAAATTTAATCGTAGAAAATAATGAACTTAAAGAACAAGTGGATAAACTTAGCAATAGTTTAGATAGATACTTTAAGGGCAATGATACTCTAAATAAAATCTTGAATAGTCAAAGATGTTCCTACAATAAAGAAGACCTTGGGTATATTCCTAAAAAGGGTAAGAAAATTAGTAACAAAGCTTTTCGGTTTGTAAAATCAAATGGGAAGCTTTGTTATAAATGTCATGATGTAGGTCATCTATCTAATGATTGTCCGTTAGAGAAAGCATCCAAAAATAACATTTATGATTCTTGCTATGTGCTTAAGAAAAATAGTTTTGGTAAAATTATTGCTAAGTTTGTTGGCAATCCTATACTTGGTCGTAGAAAGAATGCCATTTGGGTGCCCAAAACCTTGGTTACTAACCTCTAAGGACCCAAACAAATTTGGGTACCTAAAAAGGCTTGATTTTCTTTTGTAGGTGAGCTACAAGACTGGCAGACGGCATTGGGTATTGGATAGCGGATGCACTCAATACATGACCAGTAACCAAAAAATATTCACCACATTTGAATCGGGGAGTGGCCAACATGACAAGATCACATTTGGTGATAATAGCAAAGGAAAGGTATTAGGATTTGGTAAAATAGCTATCTCAAATGACCTTTCTATCTCAAATATCTCATTAGTTGAAACATTGAATTTCAATTTGCTATCTGTAGCCCAAATTTGTGATCTTGGTCTTACTTGCATGTTTTCTAAGAATGGAGTAGTGATCTATGAAGAAAATGATAATTCTTTAGTGCTTAAAGGTTTTAGATTTGGAAATTTGTATTTAGTTGATTTCACCTCAAATGAGTCATGTCTTCAAACATGTTTAATTGCAAAAGAATCCTTGGGATGGTTATGGCATAGAAGACTAACTCATGTTGGGATGATTCAACTCAAAAATCTTTTTAAAAATGATTTAGTTGTGAGTTTGAAAGATGTGAAGTTTGAGAAAAATAGACTTTGTAGTACTTGTCAAGCCGGCAAGCAAGTGGCTAGTTCTCATCCTTCAAAGAGTATCATGTCCACATCTAGATCATTAGAGCTCTTACATATGGACTTGTTTGGCCCGACAACCTATAAGAGCATCGGAGGCAATTCTTATTGTTTAGTTGTTGTTGATGATTATTCTAGGTATATTTGGGTGTTCTTTTTAGATGATAAATCCGAAGCCTCCGAAATTTTCAAAAGATTTGCAAAAAGGGCTCAAAATGAATTTGATTTCAAAATAAAGAAAATTCGTAGTGATAATGGTTCCGAGTTCAAAAATACAAGCATTGAAGATTATTGTGATGAACTTGGAATAAAGTATGAGCTCTCCGCCACCTACACTCCAGAACAAAATAGAGTTGTAGAACGAAAAAAACGTACATTAATAGAAATGGCGAGAACTATGATTGATGAATACGGTATTTCTGATAGTTTTTGGGCGGAAGCTATAAATACTGCTTGCCATGCAACAAATAGATTTTATTTGCATCGTCTTTTGAAAAAGACTTCCTATGAGCTTCTTATTGGAAGAAGACCGAACATTTCTTATTTTCGTGTTTTTAGTTGCAAATGTTATACTTTGAGAAGGGTGTTCGGCTCTCAAAATTTCAAAGTCGTTGTGATGAAGGTTTCTTACTTGGCTATTCTTCAAATAGTAAAGCCTATCGTGTTTTTAACAAAAACAAAGGTTTTGTTGAAGAAACTTGTGATGTTGAATTTGATGAAACTAATGGCTTTCAAGAAGAGCAAGAAAATTTGGATGATGTAGGTAATGAAGGCTTAAGAGAAGCAATAAAGAATATGACACTTGGAGATGTGAAGCCGGAAGTGAACAAAGATCAACCCTCATCTACTCAAGTTAAACCATCTACTTTCGCAACACCAAGTCAAGTTCAACCAATTGATATGGATGAGAAGGAGAGTGATTAACAAGTTCAACCTCTACCTCAAAAAATTCATCATGGACTCTCCAAGGATCATCCAATATATCAAATTTTAGGCGACGTCAGTAAGGGTGTTCAAACTCTATCTCGCGTCGCTTCTTTTTGTGAATATTACTTTTTTGTGTCTTCTTTTGAACCTATACATGTAGATGAAGCTCTAGATGACCCGGATTGGATGAACTCAATGCATGAAGAGCTCAACAACTTTGCACAGAATGATGTATGGACGCTAGTCGAAAGACCCAAGGATCACAATGTCATTGGCACTAAATGAGTATTTCGAAACAAGTAAGATGAGAATGGTATTGTGGTAAGAAATAAGGCAAGATTAGTGACGCAAGGCTTCACACAAATCGAAAGACTAGATTTTGGTGAAATTTTTGCACCTGTAGCTAGATTAGAAGCTATTCGAATCTTGCTTGCATTTGCATCTTGTTTTGATATCAAATTATTTCAAATGGATGTAAAGAGTGCATTTTTAAATAAACAAATATCCACATTGGTATTTGTAGAACAACCTCCCGGTTTTGAAAATCCAAAACAACCAAATTATGTATAAAAACTCTCTAAGGCGCTATATGGTCTCAAACAAGCTCCTAGAGCATGGTATGAATGACTTAGAGATTTTCTATTTTCAAAAAGATTCAAAATTGGGAATGTTGACACAACACTCTTTACTAAAATAATTGATGAAGAATTCTTTTTGTGTCAATTTATGTTGATGATATTATATTTGGTTCTACTAACGAAGATTTTTGCATAGAATTTGGAATGTTCATGATTGGAGAATTGAGCTTCTTTCTTGGACTTCAAATCAAGCAACTCAAAAATGGGACTTTCGTGAGTAAAACCAAGTACGTAAAAAATTTACTTAAGAGGTTTGGCATGGAAGACGCGAAGCCTATCAAGACTCCAATGGCATCCAACGGGCATCTTGATCTAAATGAGAGAGGTAAACCGGTAGATTTAAAGCTTTATCGTTCTATGATTGGTAGTTTACTTTATCTTACCGCATCTAGACCCGATATCATGTTTAGTGTTTGCATGTGTACTCGTTTTCAAGCTTTTCCTAAAGAGTGTCATTTAGTAGCCGTTAAGAGAATTCTAAGATATTTAAAGCATTCCTCAAATATAGGGTTATGGTATCGTAAAGGGGCTAAATTTGACTTAGTTGGATATTCGGACTCGGATTATGCGGGTTGCAAAGTGGATAGAAAGAGTACATCGGGAAGTTGCCAATTTTTAGGTAGAACCTTTGTCTCTTGGTTTTCAAAGAAACAAAATTTCGTAGCCCTATCCAACGCCGAAGCCGAGTACATATCCGCCGGTAGTTATTGTTATCAATTATTGTGGATGAGGCAAACTTTGTTGGATTATGGAATAAATTTCAAAAATGTGCCTCTTTTGTGTGATAATGAAAATAGCCAACAACCCGATCCAACATTCAAGAACCAAACATATAGATATCCGCCACCATTTCTTAAGAGATCATGTTAGTAAAGGTGATATTGTGATTAGTCACATTAGAACCGAAGACCAATTAGCGGATATTCTCACCAAACCCTTAGATGAAGCAAGGTTTTGCAAATTGAGGAATGAATTAAATGTCATAAACATCTCAAATGTTGCTTGAACATGTGCATCGTGATTGTTGTTGGACGTTTATTCGGATCTTATTTGATTGTTTGGATTTCTTAACGAGTAACACATTTTGGGGGAGAGTTATGCAATTCACATGTATACCGTATCCCTAGTAATGTGAAAATGTCAAATAAGTGCAAATACAATTTAAAAAAAGGGAGCTTCTAGATCAAATTAAGTCGACCTATTTGAAAAATATCATATTTTAAATCCTTAAAGATGCCATTCTTTCAAATATTTCATTTCAAAAGGAAAATACCTATAAACCTCATCCTTGATTCAATATACTATATCTAATCTTCTTTATATTGAATTATATCCCAAAAGAGCTTTGAACTAAGTCTTGATTTTCACAAATCCATGTCGATTCAAAACTTGATCTATATTGACATATTAAAATGCACATTGTGAGTAATTGACTTGGAGCTAGATTCTAGTCATATCTAGACTTACAAAAGGTATTTCGAACTCATATATAACCAAAATGCAAAAATTATCTCAAGTAATTTGGTTATTTCCAAAAGTTTCTTTTTTTTCTCAAAAGAATTCTATTGTAATAAAAATTACTTGTGAAAACTTCGCTCTCTTGATTGTTTTATCGAGTTGAAGTGCTCAATCAAAGTATTCATCAAAAATATGAATAAATGAGCAACTACAACTCATTTTGGATTTTAAATGGCATTGCAGCCTGTCAGGGCCGGTGTGACCGCAGAGGGAGCGGTAGCACCGGCGAGCAGTATGACCGGCCCATGTGCGGTCATACCGGTCATTCGAGCGTGGGCAGTTTCGACGTGTTTCTCGGTGTAACTAACCCCTTACTAACCCTCTTTTGGACTGCCGTGCTCCTCTCATTCTCATCTCCTTCTTTCTCTCTCTCCTCTCAAGAACACTCTCTCTTTCCAAAATCACCTAAGAAGAAACCTCTCAATCCTAGTTTCTCTAGTCAAATCTCTTGGTCTCATCTTGATCTTTTGATCCAAGATACTCTTTCTCGCATTCTCCTTTGAAATCCCTCGCATTG
Organism: Otatea glauca; assembly: GCA_036346275.1. Taxonomy (NCBI): domain Eukaryota; kingdom Viridiplantae; phylum Streptophyta; class Magnoliopsida; order Poales; family Poaceae; genus Otatea; species Otatea glauca. The sequence goes on along the minus strand of CM070715.1, from coordinate 36,155,714 downwards.
TTCACGCCCTAGGGTTCATATTTGAAAATTTTAGGGATTGATGCATAATGTGGAAAAATCATTGTAACATCCCAAAATTTGCAAAATAATATTTTATTACTTATTTATAATTTTCTGAAATTTTTGCTGAATTTTCTGGATTTTATAAAACTGCTTTTATATTTTCAGTTTTACGAAAAGATTTACTGTAGCGAAATTATAATTCGAACATTTCTGAAAATTTTCCAGTAAGTTGAAACTATTCCAAAGTATATTTGAGAATTTTTCTAGAATTTTTGGACTTTATTTGATACTGTTTCAAAATCTTTTTATTATCAGCATTAATTAAATTCGAAAATAATTATCAAATGAGGGCCCACATGTCATATTTGTCTTCAACCTCAAGCAAGAAGCAGCCCAAGCTGTGTCTCTCTCTTCCTCCATAGCCAAGATTTTGGGCCTCTAATCCAACACGTTTTTGCTTCCGAATTCATGTCCAATACGTGTGTCATCTTATCCTCAACTAATCTCCGTGATTCTCTAGTCCTAATCCCTTATATTTCGGGAGAAATTTGAGTTTTATCGGGATCGGAATCTTCTTTGAACCAACTGTATCTATCTCTATGAGTCTCCCCGAGCCTATTTAAAGAGAGCATCGGGATCCCCTCTCATTGCTCTACCCGTTTCTCCACTTGTTCCAATCTCTTGTGGCTTCGTTTGCTTGGAACGCCGCGACTCCCGGAACGCGAACCGAACGTTGGTCGACGTGCCATAGCAAGCTTCCTGACGCCTCAGAGATCCTCTTCCAAATCCGTTCGCGTCACTTTGTGCTCTTGATCTTCGTGAAGGTAACCCCTCAATTAAAGTTAAGATTGGTTCACCGTGTGCGATGAATTTTGTATTTTCCCAAAGTGTGTTTATCGTCGTTCAGGTTGTTTGTGTCGGCCGTTCGCCGGTGAGCCGGCAGTGCCTTGGCCGGACCCCCTGCCTTCCTTGACCTTTGCTCTAGCCTTTCTGCACTTTGCCTCTTTGCCATGCCCTCTGAAGGTTGGTGTGATTGCTGTCCGTGCTGTGAAGTCGAGCCTGTCCAGAGCCAGCGGAGCAAGCAGGTCTCGCAGTGCTACAGTAGCGACGGAACTGTAGCAGCGAAGGAGAGAGTATATTAGTCTAAAAAGAAAAAGAAGAAAAATAAATAATATATATATATATAATTATATTTGTGAAATTTAAGATTCACATTACTGATATTATACAGAAATTTGGATTTTTATTTTTTGATTTAAAATAATATTAAAAATTGGAAAATACTTTCTTTATTGCTTTATGTGATTTAAACTTCCAAAATTCGGTTCTCTCTTATACGAACTCCGATTGAGGTGATTCGAATTTCTAAATTTTTCTAAAATAAATATCTATCTCCCGTATTTATTTATTTTCAATTTTGATCTTGTTTGAGTCTCTGTTTGGTATTTATTTGATTTCATCACTTTCTTTTCCGGTAGACATTAATTCCGAAGGAGCGACCAGAGAATTCGAAAACCAAGATTCAGCACTAGATCAGTAAGGCAAGTCGTAACCTTTGATCATATTTAACTTATGTTTGCAAAAATACTTTGCTTTATACAATTGCATGCTATTTCTGTACAATGATTATTTGCCGGAAGTAGCTATGTACCTAGTTGACATTATACCACCTTGATTATTGGAATGGCATGTATCTATTGTTAACCCTAGGTTGGGTCAGTACTAGTTGGACATAATCATATTACCAATACTAGGTTACCGTAGCTATGCTTAGACATGCTTAGTTGTACGATGTGATTCATATCACATGTTGAATAATGTTAATCTTAACTTAATGAGATATTGAATTGTGGTTGATAGCCGCTGTTGTAAAATTTGTTGTACTGTAACATCCCAAAATTTGGCTTAATTAAGTTTTTACTGCTTAAAAGTGCATTTATGATTTTCTGGAATTTATTTTGATTTTTTCTGGATTTATTTGAATTAATTTCAAATCAAGTTTATTGCCTTTTATTCAAATCTATTTAAATCTGTGCAAAGTTAAAATAAATTTTTGCCAAAAATATTTTATTTAAGTCCAGAATGTCTCAAAGTATTTTTGAGATTTTTCTGGGATTTTTCCTGATATTTATTCTGCTTAAAACTGAGTAATCGAGTTACCAGAATTATTTTATTAACTAAAATATGGGAAAATCGTGTAATAGTCTTTGGTAGTAGCCCATCTCTCGCTGTAAGCCGCCCATGCGCTGCGACCATTAGGCCCGACTTCTAGAAGCCTCGCGTCGGCCATTCTGGACCGTGTGATCGAGCGGGCGGTCCGGATTAGATCGAGCCAGAGCGGATCGCAGCCGAGCATCGCGCCACGTGTAGGGCGGAGCGTCATCGTGCTCGCGTGATCGGCGTGGACTCCGCTCCGTGTCCGTCTCGGCGCCGCCTTGAACTCTTCTCCGTTTGTGCGTGATTTGGACTCCTAAGTGCTATAAAGGGGTGCGCATCAAGGGCACCAGATCATATGTAGCAGAAGCCCTAAGCTCTCGTCGTGAAAGTGGCTTTTCGTGCGCCGCAATCAGAGTTTTCTCGAAGAGAGCCGCTGCTATCGGTTTCGTCGATTCCACCGTCGTCCGTGGAGTTTGAGGCACGCAACCAGGGCCATTAGATTCGTCTCGATGAGGGGAAGCCCGTGTGCGCGCTAGTCTTATCGGAGCATCGTCGAAGGAGGAGATCGCCGTGGAGACCGCCGCCGCCAGTGAAGAAGTCCTCGCCGCCGTCGTTCCGGTGATCCAGAGAAACGTTCGACCGCGTCATCAGTTTCGCCACGTTGAGACGTGCCCGAAGGTACTTTCCAACCTCACAGCCGACGACCCTAGGTGTCCGCGCCGTCGACGTGGTTAGCCAGCTCGTCGCCGTGTGTCGCCTGCGTGGCAGCCAGCTCGGATCGTGCGCTGATGTGGCGCCGGGCGTGGCGTCTTGGCAGAGCGGCGGCGTGGCGATCCATCGGTAGGCGGGCCCGCGTGTCAGGGAGCCTGACCCGTGTGGACCAGATCCACCGTGAACCCGAGGAAGATCATGGACGCAGTCCATGGACCGAGGGGGGCACGTGTCAACACCGGAGCGCTTTGGACCAGGGCTGACGTCACGCTGACGTCATAAATCGCTTTTTCAGTTTAAAAAAATAATAAATCTGTTAATTCTGATTTTTTCTATTTTCAGTATTTATTCCAAACTTCAAAAGGCTATATCTTTTGTATCGTAACTCGGATTTGAGTGATTCAAATTTCTAAAAATTTTTAAAACTGAGATATATTTAATGGTAAATTTTATTTGATTTTTGGAGTTCATTTTCTCTCTGTTTTGGTATTTATTTGCTTTTCTTCTTCGGTACGCGTAGACGTTGAATTGTGCGACGCTTCGGAGGAAGATCCAGCAACTCAAGAGCAAGTTCGAACAGATCAGGACCTATTCCAAGGCAAGTTGTGCTTTGATCATGTTGAACCCATGTTTATAAAATTGCTATAATTGTTTTACCCTATTGCATATATTTCAAATATACAATTGTTTCAAATTAGATTGGGCTTAGCTAATATACCAGATTGATCTATACCCTACCTTGTCATTGTATGCCATGATCCATTGTCACCCTGGATTGGTTCAATATAGCTGGTTAATAATTATAATCAACACCGGATGGTTAGTCCGTATTAGTTGCTTAGCCATGCCACATCATCACATGTGTCAGAATCATTCATAATTAATCTTGATTAATGGAATATGGAACAATGTTATGAACTTGTGTGTCATGTGGGATCACACGATGAGATTGAGTTGTTGTGGCGAGTCATGTCACGCAACGATGTTGAATTGTTGATAGCACGTGGTGCTTGGTAATCAACTGGGTGATAATAACTTAGATTGGGGCAAGTGACAAGGGGCGAGTATGCCAAGGTGGGCCCGATGGGCAGAGGGTATGTGGATGTCTTGCCTTGATCACACTAAGGACTTAACCTTGCAAGCCTTTGACCTGAGTCAATCATGCAACCACTTGTCTGGTATGGGCCAGCCTAGCTGATTAATTTGCAATATCTTAACTTTGGTACTATCTTGGTCGGTGTGAGTTCCCGAGTTATGGAGTAATTCACATGGCGCAAGAGGGGGGCCCTGGTTGTGGTTTTTAGACCCACCAGTGTTGAAACCTTAACGGTAGTCTTGGGTTAAGCGGAGCATTGTAAAGGCTTTGTCATGATTTCTCTGCCGGCACACCAAAGGAAGTGTGCTAATGGCCAGGCGCAAAGAGAATATCATGCCGTGTGGGTAAAGTGCATAACCTCTACAGAGTGTGAAACTATTCGGATAGCCGTGCTCGCGGTATTGAGCAAAGCTCGGGAATTACAGTTAAGGGTTAGTTTAATTAATTGGACAACTTGGTTGGGATGGCGGAAGGCCATATGGAAGATGGAAATTGATTTAGGATTGGAAACTTGGTTTACTTGAGAAATGCTGAATCTAGCTTTTATTGTTATTTGTTTTACAGTCTTTACAATCTATTTATTGTATTTGTTCATAAATGCTGCTTTGTTGCAAAATAGCCATGATAGCCTATCCTTTGGAATAAGCCTTGCATATAGTTATGCTAGAATTGCATTTTGTGCACAACTTGTTGAGTGCTTTAAGTACTCACCCTTGCCAACAATAACATCACCAGTTGAAAAGTTTACATCAATGCTGGAGGAAAGATTTCAGGAGGAGACGAATGTTTAGGGCGCAAGCCTTGTCAGTTGCCTGTGGTATACTGAGGGGTTATCTACGTTTTCATTCCGCTGCAGTTTAATGTGTTATTCAGCCTTGCGAGGCATAGTCATGTAAGTTGACCATAAGGTCATTCAACTAGTAGTATACTATATATGATGTCTTTCATATTATTTCCGCTATGTATGATTGTGATATTCACTGATGTTGAGCCTGTGTGCACTAGCGTGATCCTGGACTAGTGTGGTATACACAGAGGGTCCGGATTTGCATATTCGGGTCCCGACATGTACCATGGCAGGGTTTGCCATTGCTCTTGGTTGAACGAATTGTGTTTCCCTCGGGCAAGTGATCGTGTAGTAAAGGGGGTGCTTTCTAGCACATTGGGATGTGGATGTCTTGCCTGAGATAACTTAAGGACTTAATCTTGTGCGCCATTAAACTGGACCTAACCATACTACCACATGTCTGGTATGGGACAGACCTAGCTGATTAATTTGCAATGCCTTGAGTACTGCCAATTGGTGGTGTGGGTTCTGGAGTGAACGGGTAGACTCACATGGCTCAAGAGGGGGCTCCGAGAGGCGAAACCTTAGTGGGCAATACCGAGTTTAGACAATGCATTGTAAATGCTTTGTCATGATATCTCTACGACACACTAAAAGAAGTGTTTTAGTAACGTTTGCACAAAGAGATGTCCATGTCTTGTGGGTAAAGTTGTACAACCTCTGTAGAGTGTAAAACTATTCGAATAGCCGTGTCCGCGGTCATGGACATACCAGGGAATTTCACACGAGGTATAGAGTGTTTCATAAAATGTTGGATTGTGGAATTGTTGGGATGTGAACAGGGAGTTCACTGTTGTTTTGTTGTCTAAAACTAATGTTATTGAATTCAGTGGTTTGATAATTGTTTTAGAAGGTGTAGGGTGATGCCTCGCCATTCTGTTCATGTTGTCTACCATTGATTTACCAGTTATTTATTATCTTTTTCATAAACATGTTTTTAATCTATTTATTGTATTTCAATTCAATTTATTGCTTTCTGCAAATGAACCATATGGCTATCCTTTGTTAAGCCTTGAATGAATATCGCATCATTTCTCTACGGCTTGCTGAGTACTTTTGTACTCACGGTTTTACGCCTTTGCTGATCAGTTGCTGAGGAAGGCATAGTTTCTTAAACTTTGACCATAAGGTCTGATGCTTTATTTAATAATAATTTGACTCTTTCTTAGTTAATTCGTTGTATGGAATGATATTTCATCTATGTTTCCATTGTGTGCACTAGCGTGATCCTGGACTAGTGCAGTATACACAGAGGGTTTCGAATTTGCAAATCCAGGTCCCGACAGAGATGGTATCAGAGCCATATCGACTGTAGGTCACTATCCTAGTTAGAATGGCCTTCAAAATTATTTTCTAAATCAAACCAACAAATTGGTATTTAATAGTTTGTCTCCTCTCATCTTATTCTTAGGTTCTTACTCCTCTTCTTTGCTGAAATACTATTTTGAAAGCCTAAATTGCTCTCATCTTATGAAACTTCTCAAAACCTCGAGTCTTCTGCAAGGATTCAAATCAAGGAAGATGATAATCAGGCCGTCAAAGTGTCTGTCCGAGAAGACTACCATATAAGATAGGTTTTGTTGCTCTGTTGTAAGTGGGCATGTTATCTTCTTTCAGTTTAGTTACATTTAGTCCGTGTATACTAGAATTTTCATTGCTTGTGTGCCTGGTATGTTGTACACTTGCCCCAAGCACAGTGTTGCAACCATACATCAAGTTGAAAGATTTATTTGCCTCTTTATTTTGTAGCCTTTTCGGCTATGTCCCTTGTTGACTTTCGTCCTTGGGTATTACCTTCAACCCTAGATGACCTTACCGCTCGTCTCCTGCTTTTCCCTCTTACCTATCAAACCCTTGGATCTACTCTAGAGCGAGTATCAACCATCTTGCTATTGTTCTAGAGTCGGTCGCAGTTTGCCAATGGATGACAGTGCCAGTACCAGCGCTAACCCCAACCCCAATGCATCACCACCACCTACAGTGATAGAGCAGAACATAAGACACTTTTTGGCAGCTCAAACTCAGCTTATGAACACAATGATGCAGAATATGAACAACATGATGAATCAGCAGAACCAGACAGCAGTTGCCCTGGCTAACATATTGAACCAGCAAAACCAAGCTACCGCTGCACCTCCTCAAGCTCGTCCGCGGTTCAAGCTAGCTAAATTCATGAGGACTTGTCCGTCTACTTTCCCCAACTCTTCAAAACCATTGGACGCAGATGATTGGATTCGCTCTATTGAGAAGAAGCTCGCAATTGCTCAATGCACAGATCGTGAGAAGGATCTCTATGCCGCTCATTAGTTGGAGGGCACCACCACTGAATGGTGGGAGAACTACAGTGCTGCCCATGATGACCCCTAGACCATCACTTGGACAGAGTTTTCCACTGCTTTCCGCCACTCCCATATTCTAGATGGCAAAGTTGATAGCATCTAGGCACCCCTCAATTTTATTTTAATACTATCATGGTTTTGGTATTGATGACTAAGTTAGTAATATTCAAAGCTTGAAGATAAGTGAGCTGGAACCTTTGATGAAATAAGCTGGTACAACAAGATTAAGGCTTTTAGTTTATATTTTATATTTTGGGAGATGTTTTAAGCCTAATAGCCTAGGTGTTTTATCTTTGTTTAGTTGTCCAAAAAGAGGGACTTTGCACAAGGAAATAACTTGTTAGGCAAAAGCAAAACTAGATCTCTTGGAGCAAAATACACTCAATCTTTACCCTTCTAAAACTATATCTTCCAGTACAATGGACCAATCTTTACCTATCCATACTCTTTAGTCCGTTGCAAATCTTGAATCTATTCTTTGTCAAAACTCCTTTTTGTGTATCTGTTTTTCAGATTAAAATATACTCACATCCATATCCACATATTCTTGGCCAAACATTCCTTTAAAATCTTCCTAGTCAAAAGTCTACCCATGTATGATTTGACCAAATATTTTGGTCCAGATATATGTAATATTCACTCCTCAGTATCGGACCAAAGATGTATTAGGTTTTCTATCCTCAGCAGACCAAAAATTTGGTCCGGCATCCCTTTCAGTGTATAAGTTTTTGGCCGGACTAAATCTTTGATGTACTTTTTAATCGAAACCTAAAACAAGTATTCTCTATCTTCAAAATAGGTTTTTACCAAGGAAACGGACAAAATATTTATGTTTAATTTCTTTAAGTCCCTTGGTAAAGTTTGTCTATGTTGAAAAAGGTTCTTGTCACAAATCTTCTGTGAAGTCCATGCATAACGGACCAAAAAAATTTGGTCCGAAGTACATGTGTCTTCTTGCCAAAACCAATCTTCTGTGAAGTCCATGCATAACGGACCAAAAATTTGGTCCGAAGAACATGTGTCTCTAGTCCTGGAAAATCTCTTACTTTGTCCATGTATGACGGACCAAAATTTTGGTCCGACATTCATAGGTCTCTATGCCTAAGCAAAATCTTTTGAAAGTCATGTGTAACGGACCAAGCGATTTAGTCTGATACTTATATATCTCTCTCAGTTGTATGCCAGACCATCTCCTTGATCAACCCATGTACTACGGACCAAAATATTTGGCCCGTCGTGAACTCTGAAATTTGGTCCGACATACACATATCCAGTATCGCTAAGCACTGATACATAGTCCGTTATGCGTGTGTATTTACATTGCTTCGACATCGACACGTCCAACGGCTTTCAGGCAGTGTAACGGCTATTTTCACCCAAAATGGCTATATAAGCATTTCCTAAGCCATCTACCAAATATATAGATGAACTCCTTAAACTTTGTCATTGACATATAGCTCTCATTCTGAAAGAGGAGTCTGTGCTTCATTCTTCACACAAAAATCTTCATACATCCCTAAGTGTAAGCTCAAGTCGGTGTCTAGTTGTGTGATTTGCAAAGGGAATCAAGAGACAGAACTTGTGCAAAGTTTATTACTCTTGGATCTTGGTGATCCTAGATAGCTTGGAGGAAGTTAAACAGTGTGACCTGTCCGAAGGTGCTTGTGGAAGGCAAGCGTGTTTGTGAGAGGTTTGGAACTCACCTCACCGGTGAAGTGAAAGAGTTACTGAGTGAACACCAAAGCTCTGCGACTAGCTTTGGAGAAGTGAACTTGGAAGAAGTGCTTCAACGTGGATTAGAGTGCACTCAACCACGGGATAAATCTTTGTCTCTCTGTATCATTTCTTTTATTGCTTTATTTATTATTTTTACTTGCTTGAATTCGCTTTATTCTTGCTATAAGTTTCTCTCGATAAAATAAGTTTAGTTGATTAAATTTGCTAGAATCTGTAAAATTGCCTATTCACCCCCCCTCTAGGCCATATCGATCCTTCAAGTGGTATCAGAGCAGGGTTTACCTTGTTTAGCTTAACTAGCTTTGGTAAATGGCTGAGGAAAATGGTTCTGCAACTGTTAGTATTGGTAGAGTACCTGTTTTTGATGGCACAAACTATGCTTATTGGAAAATTAGGATGAGATGCTATTTAGAAGCTGTTGGGTATGATGTGTGGAGGGTTACAGAGAAGCCTATGCCTTCTCGTTTCATACCTGAAGGGCAATCTGCATATGGAGAACCCACTCCGGGTGAAATTCAAAATATGTAATATGATGCCCAAGCTAGAAATGCCATATTTTCTTGTCTTAGCTTAGAAGTCTTTGATAGAGTAAGTAATCTTACTTCTGCATACGATATATGGACAACATTACAAGAAATTCATGAAGGTACCTCCGATGTAAAAGAAGAAAAATACTATGTTGTTAGGGAAAAATTTGATCAATTCAAAATGCTTCCTCAAGAAATTGCAAATGATATGTTCTCTAGGCTAAATCCTATTGTAAATGAACTAAAAGGCCTAGGAACTAAAATTTCAGATGTTGAAGTATGCAGGAAGATGATTAGAGTGCTTCCACGATCATATCACAGCTTGATCACTTATCTGTCCAACAGTGGTGATCTCAAAAGGCTCACTCCAACTGAACTACTGGGCAAGATATCTGCTCATGAGCTCACTCTGGCTGATGAAGATGCTCCAAGAAAGAAATCCATCGCATTAAAGGCCAAAGAAGTTGTTCAAGACTCATCTGAAGAAGATGATGATGAGTCAAGTGAAGATGAAGATGAAGACGTGAAGAAATTAGCTCTACTCATGAGAAGAGCAAACAAACTCATGAGAAGGGTCAACTTCAAAGACAGAGAAAGGTCAAACTCTTACTCAAAGAAAAATCCTTTTTCTAATGTTGTATGTTTTGATTGCAATGAAAAAGGACACATAGCTGCTCGGTGTCCCAACAAAATCAAGAAGAAGAGCAAATACAAGAATAAGGATGATGAGGATGAAGAAAAGACTCATGAAAAATCAAAGAAGAAATTTTTCAAGAAGAGCTACTCTAAGAGATTTATGAAGAAAGGAAAAGGAGAAGCTCACATAGGAGAATGGGTTCTGATGATGAAAGTGAAAGTGAAGACTCATCCTCGTAAGAAGAAAGTCCAAGTCAAAGGGCTAGCCGGACTCGCTCTAGATGAGTCAACTCCATCGCCACCTTTATTCCCTCTCTGTCTTATGGCAAGATCAGATGAGGAAAAACTGAGTGACTCTCCTTCTTATGATGAGTTAGTAGAACTAGTTGAAGAACTAAATAATGCCTTGCATGATAAAACAAATTCAACTAGAACTCTTAAGAAGACTATCTCTAGCTGGCTTAATGATCAAAGGATGCTAACAGACAAGTATGAAAACCTTATGCATGAACATAAAAAGTCTGTACAAATTCATGATGACCTAGTTGCAAGTCATGCTTTGCTTGTTAAGAATTATGAAGACTTGCAAATCAACTACTGTGAACTAGAAATTGAAAATAAAATGATGTCTAACAGATCCAGTCATGTCTCTTCAAGTAATACATCTGTCTCAAGTGGCTCTTCATTCTTTACTTGTGGCTCTTCTGATGCCTGCAAAGAAAATTGCAAATATGCTTATTGTGTTAAGAAGCTTGAAGTTGAAAATAAAGATCTAAAAGCTCAGATAGCCACATTTGATAAAGGCTTAGAAAAATGTTTTTTGGGAAGTGCTACTCTTGACAAAATTCTTGTTGAACAAAGACCAAACTTAGGCAAAAAGGGCTTGGGGTACAAACCCATCAGCTCGCCAAATAAAAATGGGCCAGGTCACGTTACACAAGTTTTTGTCAAGAAAAACACTCATTGTTATTATTGTCATAAATCAAACCATGAATCCAAAAATTGCTATCTTGCAAATGTTTCTCATGCCAAAAGGGATTGCATGGTAGATGCCCATTACATGCTATTTAAAGATTTCAGGGGCAAAGCAAATGTAAAATATGTAGGTCCCTCAAATTTAAATATAAAGCTTAAAGCTGTCTGGGTACCTAAGGCCATGTTGACAAACCCTTTCAAACCTAAGATGGCTGTAACTAACATCAAAGGACCCAAAAGCATTTGGGTACCTAAAGTGAAGAAATGAACTTGTAGGTAAATTATAAGAGTGGAGGCAGAAATTGGGTCATTGACAGTGGCTGCACTCAACACATGACCGATACCTCAAGAATGTTCACTTCAATTGAAGGAGAAAGTGATCCAAGTCACAAAATCACCTTTGAGACAACAGCAAAAGAAAGGTAAAAGGTCTTGGTAAGATTGCCATATCAAACGATCACTCTATTGACAATGTTCTTCTCGTTGATTCCTTAATCTTCAATTTCTCATCATTGCTCAATTATGTGATCTTGGATTTCATTGTAACTTCACTTCGATGGGGTAATCAGTATTTGATAAAATGAAAAGCTTATATTCAAAGGTTTCAGATTTCAAAATCTCTATTTAGTAGATTTCAAATCTAACTCCTCATGTATCTCAACCTGCTTGCTAGCTAAAGTCTCCCTCGGATGGCTTTGGCATAGGCGTCTGGGGCATGTAGGTATGTCTAATCTAAAGAAGCTTTTCAAAAATGAGCTTGTAGTGGGTTTGAAAGATGTCAAATTTGAAAAGAATAAGCTATGTAGTGCTTGTCAAGCAGGCAAACAAGTAGCTAATTCTCATCCAATCAAAAGTATCATGTCCACCACTAGACCACTTGAGCTTCTGCATATGGATGTGTTTGGTCCCACCTCATATGCCAGCATTGGTGGTAACTCTTATTGTTTAGTAATTGTTGATGGTTTTTCCAGATTCACTTGGATATTCTTTTTGCCAAACAAAAGTGAAGTTGGAAAAATCTTCAAAATTTTTGCAAAAGGGCTCAAAATGAATTTGATTGTCCCATCAAGAAAATAAGAAGTGACAATGGATCTGAGTTCGTTAACACAAATATCATTGAATACTGTGATGAATTAGGGATTAAGCATGAACTCTCTGCTACTTATACTCCTCAACAAAATGGTGTTGTTGAAAGGAAAAATCGAACCTTGATTGAAATGGCTAGATCTATGCTAGATGAATATGAAACCTCGATGCCTTTTGGGTGAAGCAATCAATCTTGCTTGTCATCTTTGTAAATAGACTTTATCTTCATAGATCGCTTAAGAAAACTCCTTATGAACTTTTGGTAGGAAGGAGACCAAATGTATCATATTTTCGTGTGTTTGGTTGTAAAGTTTATATCTATAAAAGAGAACTCATTTGGGAAATTTCAAACTAGATGTGACTCGGCTTCATCTTTGGGCTATTCCTCTAAATCCAAAGCATATAGAGTCTTTAATAATACCACTGGACTGGTAGAAGAAACTTATGATGTAAAGTTTGATGAATCTAATGGCTCACAAGGTGAGCATGAGAATTTAGATGATGTAGGAGATGATGGCTTGGCACAAGCAATGAAGAAGATGGAAGTGGGTAATATTCGACCAAAGGAAGACAAGGATGAACTCCCCACTCAATTAATGGTGCCTCATGATGGAACTCAAGAGGAAGAAGAAGATGAAAAAGAACAAGATCGTCGAGTTCCCATCAAAAGCCATCATACCATTACAAAGGACCATCCCTCAGATCAAATCATTGGTGAATTTAGTAAGGGTGTTCAAACTCGTTCTAGACAAGCTTCTTTTTGTGAACATTACTCTTTTGTCTCGTGTATTGAGCCTAAATCAGTGGAAGAAGCGCTAGAAGATGCTGATTGGATAATTGCTATGGAAGAAGAACTTAACAATTTTGAAAGAAACAAAGTCTGGAGTTTAACAAATCGCCCAAAGGATCACAATGTTATTGGTGCAAAATGGGTATTCAGAAATAAGCAAGATGAAAATGGAGTGGTGATAAGGAATAAAGCCAGACTTGTAGCTCAAGGATTTACTCAAATAGAAGGACTGGACTATGGAGAGACTTATGCCCCAGTGGCTTGTCTTGAAGCTATTCGGTTTCTTCTTGCCTTTGCTACTAATTTTAATATCACTCTATTTCAAATGGATGTAGAAAGTGCATTTCTAAATGGATTCATTGATGAAACTGTCTATGTTGAACAACCACCTAGTTTTGAAGACCCAAATTTGCCAAACTACGTGTATAAATTATCTAAGGCACTCTATGGTCTAAAACAAGCTCCTAGAGCTTGGTATGAGCGTCTTAGAGATTTTTTACTCAATAAGGACTTCAAAACTGGAAAGGTTGATTCAACATTGTTTTTAAAAGACATCAATGGAACATTAATGATTTGTCAAATATATGTTGATGATATTATCTTTGGCTGTACTAATACTTCTCTTTGTAAAGAATTTGGTGATATGATGGCCAAAGAATTCGAGATGTCTATGATTGGGGAACTATCATTCTTTCTAGGATTTCAAATCAAGCAGTTAAAGGAAGGAACTTTTATTTCACAAGAAAAATATACTAAGGATCTTCTCAAACGCTTCAAAATGGAAGAGTGAAAGATCATAAAGACTCCCATGGCTACTAATACACATCTTGATCAAGATGTGGGAGGTATGTCTGTTGATCAAAAACTTTTTAGATCCATGATAGGTTCTTTACTATACTTGTGACATCTAGGCACGATATCATGTTTAGTGTATGTATGTGTGCTAGATTTCAAGTGCTCCTAAAGAAATTCACTTAAGTCTTTGTAAAATGAATATTTAGATATCTTAAGTTTACTTCAAGTATTGGTTTATGGTACCCCAAAGGTGCTCCTTTGAGCTTCTAGGCTATTGATTACGATTATGCTGGATGCAAGATTGATCGTAAGAGCACCTCGTGGAGTTGTCATTTGCTTGGAAGGTCTTTAGTTTCTTGGTTTTCTAAAAGCAAAATTCAAGAGCACTATCGATGCAGAAGCCGAATATGTGGTCTGCAGGAAGTCATTTGTGCTCAAATTTTATTCATCAAACAAACATTCTTAGATTTTGGAATAAAATTTGAAAATGTGCCTCTACTGTGTGATAATGAAAGTGCAGTGAAAATAGCAAACAATCCGGTCCAACATTCCAGAACTAAGCATATAGAAATTAGACATCACTTTATTCGTGATCATGTTGCTAAAGGAAATATTATGCTTAGTCATGTAAGAACTGAGGACCAATTGGCTGATATTTTCACTAAGCCGCTTGATGAGGCCAAATTTTCAAAATTAAGAAATGAACTAAATATCATTGCTTTTTCAAATATTGCTCGATAATGTCTGACTAAGGGGGAGCAATTTTGTTTACCATGTTTATCCTTTTTTTCCTCTTTCTTGATTTCTTACCCCAGCTTTGCATAATTTTCTGTTAAAAATCGTTTCGTTTTCCGTAAACTCCCAGTTTTTCCGTATCTTCTCTAACTTCAAGCTGCCTCGGATTTTGATGCATTTACTTCTCTCTTGACAAAATGGCTATAAAAGGCGTACAAGAGGCTCTGAAGATACAATCTATCTCGTAGCTTCTCTCTTTTCTAAGTTCTCCACCATGCCGAAAGGGCCCTATGGAGATGATCGAGATGATCCAGAGCTGGCTGAGCTCTGGAAGGAGTTTGATCGCTATCTAAAGGAGATGGCAGAAGAAAAGGAGGTCGTCAAGGACACTGCTGCAGTAGATGCTTTCCTAGAGGCTTTCCCCACTCTCCTCAGGGCCAGAGATGCTCTCATAGAGGCTCTCAAGGCGCGCTAAATGAGAGAAAACTAGTTTCGTTCTTGTCTTGTCCCATTTCCTCTGATCATGTAATCCGGGACTCTGTATTTAAATAAAATGATGTTGTTCTAAAATGATCTATTGAGTCAATTCTTGTCTCTCATACTTTATAAGGTAAACTCTATTCATAAGTGTATGTCGCTAAAACATGACTTCGACTAGTCGCATAACACGTTATGACCTTTCGCATGACTCTAGTTCGAATGATTCTTGTTCGACTACACAATATGGATAAAGTAACAATGTCAAATTAAAATGACTCTTTGAATAAAGTTTTTTTTATAATAAAAATTTGGCTATAAGACTCATCTTTCTATGCTCATCCCTATCTAATCAAAATTATAAAGAAACAATTTTTTTGTGCCTTTTTCAGCATAGTGTCCATATTAAAATACTTGAGTTTTTCAGATAAGCTTAGTTTAAAGAAATACTTAAGCTTACTTGATTACCAGACTCAAACATTAACTGAAATCGGTTGTTTGATTGAATTTGGTTGTTGATCTTAGATATATCTCTTATCTTTAAAATTTTCAGAAATATAGACATGATGCAGACTAAGAACAACTCTAAGTTACGGGTTCCTTCTCGGATCGGACCAATCTCAATTAAACCGACAATGCTCTCCGGACTAAATTTTTTGGTCCGTCAATAAGAGCTTTGGTCTTAATACAAAGCGGACTAAAACTGGTCCAGGTTGAGTACAAACTCTTGGTCCGGCCCAAAATTGTAATCTGTCCAAGTCCGTTTAAAGTCAAAGTCTGCCTCATGATTAAATATCTCTAAGTCTTATCTAAACTCAAACAATTTATACCAAGCTTTAAATTTTTTTTTCTCTTCTCAGAATTCAAAAGTTGTTCAAAATCTTACCTATTGCTTTAGGTCTTACCCATTGCTAACCTGACTCTACTTCTGAGTCTCTCTGTGCCTACTCAATCTGCCCTCAAAAAGGGGGGAGGTCCCCCCATTCGTACAAAACTTCTGTTCCCCTCCAACTACCCAGGTTAAAAGGTGTCAGTTTCCAAGGCTTTTACTTCTGCAAATGCATTCAATGCAGTAACTTCTTCCATCAAAAACCTCCTTGTTATTGCCTTGCTTGCGCAAAAAAAAAAACTTCTCAGAACCGGAAGTTTCCTTCCTCTCTTCACCGAAGCAAATCCTAACCGGATCTTAGCGACGGTGATCGTTCGTCATTGTGCGCAAGAATCTCCTTCTAAGCTCAGTAAGTTCCTTAGAACTCCTTTTTTTCTTCTCTTCTAAATCTCGAACCCTAGACCTGGTGCTTAGATTTAGTTCTTCTTTTTAGGACTGTTCTTTTGTTTGAAGAGAGCCTGGTCCTAAGTCTAAGCAATTAGTTTGTGTTTAAGTCAGAAAGCAAAAATAAGGTCAAAGAATCCTGACAAAAGGGGCTTGATTGGAAAAATTATTGATAAAGTCAAGAATAAAAAGCAAAGAAGATCTAGTTCAACGTCTGAAACAAATGAGCCTGAACAATCTCATGGACCAGTACTAATTCCTGATATTCATAGTGCTGCTCGAGCAAACAGAAAAATTGTAACCTCTCATCCAAGAAAAGGAAAGCAGATAGTTGAACCTGAGTCATCCTCTGAGGATTGTCCATATGAACCTGACAGTGAATCCTCCTCAGAAAGCACTGAACTAATCTCTGAAATTGATATTCTTAGTAGTGAAGAACTGGCAAAACTTAGTACTAAGAAGTTAAGAGCGATTCGGTTAGTCGAGAAAAGGTCAGTTCCCGAATCAAGGCCATACAGGTGAAAATTTAGTGTTCTTGTTACACAAAAATATTTACAATGCCTATCTGAACAGAAGAGATGGAAAAGGAAAGTTGACTTCTGCTCTGTCAAACCACCAATATGTAGAATGGGATCAAGTAAACAATATTATTGGATCATCTGGACTGTTTGATTACATAAACTCCACTCCTGGACTAGTAAGAATCATGTCAAATAAAACAATTCCATGGAGTGTTTCAAGGACTCTAGAGTTTTATGCTTCTTTACTTGTGAACAATAGGACTAGTAAGAATCATGTTCACTCTGAATGGAAAAATAAGAAAAATCAGGTCGTCCCAGTTTGAATCAGCAATAGGAGCTTCTAGTCCTCTGGCAAATAAGATAAGAATCTTTGAAAAGATGTATCCACATCAGAGGTGGAGACAGAGTGGGGACATGCCAGACTTACAAGTGTCAGGACACATATACAAAGACACTTCAAGTGAGGATTTTAATCCAAATAGGGTGTCTTGCCTATCTGAAGAAGCTAAGGTTCTGCTCTTAATATTGAGGCACACTATATATCCCAAGTCTGGATATAAAGAAGGAATAACCTCAGTATTAGCTTGGTTGCTACATCTTATTCTGTCAAGACAGCATATAGATCTAGTTGATTACTTCTTTGGGCAGATGGAGGAAGCCATCTATAAAAAGTTCAGTAGTTCTTTGCCTTTTGCCCAGTTAATCACTGAAGTCTTGTTGGTTCAAGGCATTATCTCTCAAGATGACCTGAATAAGGAATTCAAATGCTTTCCGAAGAAATATAGTATGCATCAGAGCTCTTTGGATGAGTCTAAGGATTTACGGGTTTCTTCAAAGAGTGGCGTAAAATCAACCAATTCACCTAAAGAAGAAAGTGAAGAAAGGGTTGAGGTGAAAATGAGTTTGATGAAATAGTGCTAGAAGTCTTTCCCAAGCACAACAAAGTGACTTTTGGCATCACCCCTATGGAAGCTATCATCAAGAGTATGAAAGTCATCCCATGTCCGATCGGAGCGAAATGTCAGAGAACCTAGTGTTCAGGAGGAAAAAGGGAAGACTCTAAGCCACCTCTCTCAAGAAGCAACTGAAGTATTTCATGAAAATGAATCATGGAGAATAGATGATGCTGCGACTCAAAGGCTTTCAAGCTCAGTTGATAGAACCTTGGATGAAGAACATCAAATTTATCAGTTTCAAGAAGCAGCTGCAGCAGCCAGGTTCATAGAAGCGCAGACTTTCAGACCAGGAGCAAATGAAAATGAAGCTGGAGGGTCTAGGATGCCATCTGAAATACCCCAGTAATATGAACCCCTCTATCCTTCATCATCAGCTCATCCTGAGCATGATCAAAGGGATACATTTCCTGGTTGGGAAAGCTTGTTTGACTATCAGTACCCCAAATCATCCTCTCCTAAGTATGATGAGCAAGGACAAGATAACACATTTCAGGCTCAAGAAAACAACTTTGATTCCCAGCCTGCCTGGTTTTCAAACTTTGAGCAACAATACTATGCCGATCAAAGAGGATTCCAAGCTAGATACATGGAAGATCAGAATGCAACAGCTCAAAGATATGAGGAAGAAATAAAGTTCTATAATGAAGCCATGTCAAGATTTGACCACCTAAGCAAAAATCAGGAAAACCTTAGACAGCAGGTCCAACAGCTCGACACTACTCAAAATCTAATAAAGGACAGATTGTATGACATGAATCAGAAGATGGATGATCACTACAAGAAACTGAGAAATCAAGTGGAAGCTGCAAGCACATCTCATACAAGCAATCAGTTATGGATGCGACACCAATTAGATCATCTATCTGAATTTACTGAAGATGCTTTGCTCGACCATACTCGCCTGGCACATGATTGCATATATGATGTGGGCGATGTCCTTGCTGAAACTTGCAATATGAATGAATCCTTGGATCGATTGATGGATCTTCAATCTGTTGGTTATCCAAACCAGAGACCTGACTATCTAAGTAGGCATGATCGAGCTATGTCTCAAGGGGCAGATAATCCAAGCCAAGAAGCTACTGATGCACAACCTGCCTCTTCTCCAAAGAAAAGCAAATCTCGGGGCCAGCTCAAAAGACTTTTTTCAAGGCGCAAATAGGGTCCCTTTTTGGCTATTGATGCCAAAGGGGGAGAAAAAAACCTTAGTTCTCCTCTATAGGCTGGCTTATCTATATGAATATTATGTTTTTGTTCTGTGCTATGTTTATGGTGTGATTTCTTATTTATATTTTAGATACTATATGCTCGGATTCTCTACTTTGATATGAATGCATTCATTAAGGGGGAGAAAATTTACTCTCTATTTCTGCTGTCAGTATATTCAGCTAACTCTGTTTTGCAAAATAAATAAGATATTACTAACTAAAATGTATGTTGTCATCAATTACCAAAAAGGGGGAGATTGATAGCATCTAGGCACCCCTCAATTTCATTTTAATATTATCATGGTTTTGGTATTGATGACTAAGTTAGTAATATTCAAAGCTTAAAGATAAGTGAGCTGGAACCTTTGATGAAATAAGCTGGTACAACAAGATTAAGGCTTTTAGTTTATATTTTATATTTTGGGAGATGTTTTAAGCCTAATAGCCTAGGTGTTTTATCTTTGTTTAGTTGTCCAAAAAGAGGGACTTTGCACAAGGAAATAATTTGTTAGGCAAAAGCAAAACTAGATCTCTTGGAGCAAAATACACTCAATCTTTACCCTTCTAAAACTATATCTTCCAGTACAATGGACCAATCTTTACCTATCCATACTCTTTAGTCCGTTGCAAACCTTGAATCTATTCTTTGTCAAAAATCCTTTTTGTGTATCTGTTTTTCAGATTAAAATATACTCACATCCATATCCACATATTCTTGGCCAAACATTCCTTTAAAATCTTCCTAGTCAAAAGTCTACCCATGTATGACGGACCAAATATTTTTGGTCCCAGATATATGTAATATTCACTCCTCAAGATCGGACCAAAGATGTATTAGGTTTTCTATCCTCAGTGGACCAAAAATTTGGTCCCAGCATCCCTTCAATGTATAAGTTTTTGGCCGGACTAAATCTTTGATGTACTTTTAATCGAAACCTAAAACAAGTATTCTCTATCTTCAAAATAGGTTTTACCAAGGAAACGGACAAAATATTTATGTTTAATTTCTTTAAGTCCCTTGGTAAAGTTTGTCTATGTTGAAAAAGGTTTTGTCACAAATCTTACGTGAAGTCCATGCATAACGGACCAAAAAAATTTGGTCCGAAGTACATGTGTCTTCTTGCCAAAACCAATCTTCTGTGAAGTCCATGCATAACGGACCAAAAATTTGGTCCGAAGAACATGTGTCTCTAGTCCTGGAAAATCTCTTACTTTGTCCATGTATGACGGACCAAAATTTTGGTCCGACATTCATAGGTCTCTATGCCTAAGCAAAATCTTTTGAAAGTCATGTGTAACGGACCAAGCGATTTAGTCTGATACTTATATATCTCTCTCAGTTGTATGCCAGACCATCTCCTTGATCAACCCATGTACTACAGACCAAAATATTTGGTCCGTCGTGAACTCTGAAATTTGGTCCGACATACACATATCCAGTATCGCTAAGCACCGATACATAGTCCGTTATGCGTGTGTATTTCTGCTTCCGACATCGACACGTCCAACGGCTCTTCAGAGCAGTGTAACGGCTATTTTCACCCAAAATGGCTATATAAGCATTTCCTAAGCCATCTACCAAATATATAGATGAACTCCTTACACTTTGTCATTGACATATAGCTCTCATTCTGAAAGAGGAGTCTATGCTTCATTCTTCACACAAAAATCTTCATACATCCCTAAGTGTGTAAGCTTAAAGTCAGTGTCTAGTTGTGTGATTTGCAAAGGGAATCAAGAGATAGAACTTGTGCAAAGTTTATTACTCTTGGATCTTGGTGATCCTAGACAGCTTGGAGGAAGTTAAACAGTGTGACCTGTCCGAAGGTGCTTGTAGAAGGCAACTGTGTTTGTGAGAGGTTTGGAACTCACCTCACTAGAGAAGTGAAAGAGTTACTGAGTGAACACCAAAGCTATCATGACTAGCTTTGGAGAAGTCAACTTGGAAGAAGTGCTTCAACGTGGATTAGGAGTGCACTCTGAACCACGGGATAAATCTTTGTCTCTCTGTATCATTTCTTTTATTGCTTTATTTGTTATTTTTACTTGCTTGAATTCTGCTTTATTCTTGCTATAAGTTTCTCTCGATAAAATAAGTTTAGTTGATTAAATTTGCTAGAATCTGTAAAATTGCCTATTCACCCCCCCTCTAGGCCATATCGATCCTTCAAAAGTGCAGATGAAGAAGAATGAGTTTCGAGAGCTCAAGTAAGAAGGGATGTCAGTGAGTGAATACCTCAACAAGTTCACTCAACTTGCTCGCTACGCTCCAGAGGATGTAGCCACAGATGATGCTTGTTAGAAGAAGTTTAAGCGAGGGCTCAATCTAGGTTTAAAGGTGCAAGTTATTGGTAATGACTATGCAGATTTTCAGCATCTTATAGACAAAGCCTCTTAAAACCCTTTTATTGGTGCAATCACCTGGTTCTGATTTGAGCACGAACCAAGGCTGCCCCGAAGTTGAGATATTAATTGGAGGGGTAGAATTTCTAGCCAACCTCATTGTCCTAGACACCAAGTCCCTAGATGTGATACTAGGAATTGATTGGATCTCTAAGAACCAAGCAGTTTTGGATTATGGGAATAGAGAGATCACCTTAACCAGTCCAGATGGAGCTAAGCTAAAGTTTCAAGCTGCCGCCAAGAAGTCTGAAGGAATAAAAATTTGTAGTGCCAAAGGAATAAGTTTGGAAGATGTGCCAGTCGCCAGAGAGTTTCCTGATGTGTTTCCAGATGAGTTTCCTGGGATGCCACCAGACCGAGATATAGAATTTTTGATCGAGCTAGTTCCTGAAACACTATCCATTTCCAAGAGACCTTACAGAATACCTGCTAATGATTTAGCTGAGGTAAAGAGACAGATTAAGGAGCTGCAAGATCAAGGTTTTGTTCGACCGAATTCTTCACCATGGGGAGCCCAGTTCTCCTAGTTGAACAGAAAGATGGTACTCAACGAATGTGCGTAGATTATCGTTCTCTCAATGAGGTTACCATCAAGAATAAGTACCCTTTGCCAAGGATTGATGATTTGTTTGACCAACTACAAGGAGCCGGAGTGTTCTCGAAGATTGACTTAAGATCAGGTTATCATCAGTTGAAGATTCGTCAAGAGGATATTCCCAAAACAACATTTGTGACTCGATATGGACAGTATGAGTATACTGTGATGTCTTTTGGCTTGACCAATGCCCCTGCCTACTTCATGACCCTGATGAATAAAGAATTTATAGAATATCTAGATAAATTCGTTATTGTCTTCATTGATGACATTTTGGTCTAGTCCAAAAGTGAGGAAAAACATGAGGATCACTTACGCCATGTTTTGACGAAGCTAAGAGAAAACCAGCTATATGCCAAGTTCAGTAAATGTGAGTTCTGGATGAAAGAAGTTACTTTTCTAGGACATGTTATATCGGCAGAACGAGTCATTGTTAATCCCGGTACTGTACAAGATGTGCTCAGTTGGGAGTCGCCCAAGACGGTACCCTAAGTCAGAAATTTCCTTGGAATGGCGGTATATTATCGCTCTTTCATAGAAGGATTTTCCAGAAAAGCTAAACCACTCACTCAGCTTTTGAAAAAGGAGAAGAAATTTGTTTGGACACTAGAGTGTGAGCAGAATTTCCAAGAGTTGAAAAAGTGTTTGACAACTGCCCCAGTGCTTATCCTACTAGATATCAAAAAGAATTTTGAGATATTTTTTAATGCTTCTCGACAAGGACTCGGGTGTGTGCTAATGCAAGATAAGAAAGTTGTGGTGTATGCTTTGTGACAATTAAGACCACATGAAGTTAATTATCCTACCCATGATTTGGAATTGGCAGCCGTAGTGCAGGCTTTAAAGATTTGGCGTCATTACCTCATCGGAAATCGTTGTGAGGTTTACACTGATCACAAGAGTTTGAAGTATATCTTTACTCAAGCCAACCTCAATATGAGACAAAGAAGATGGTTGGAGTTGATCAAGGACTATGACATTGGAATTCATTATCATCCAGACAAAGCCAATGTTGTAGCCGATGCTTTGAGTAGAAAGAGTTATTGCAATACCCTAATAATTAAGGAAAGTCGGCCAGCACACTAGGAGGAATTTCAGAAGCTTAATCAGGAAGTGGTGTAAGAAGGTTACTTGGCTACTTTGGAAGTATGCCCTACATTAGAAGATCATATTTGAGAAGCACAAGTGGATGATACCGATATTGTCGGGACCCGATTCAGAGAATCTGGACCCTCTATGTATTCTGTGCTAGTCAAGGATCACGCTAGTACACACAGTCTTTACAGGGTTGAACATCACAGATATAATAATAAATAGTGCAAACATTTATATGAACTGAGTTGTACGACCTTATGGTCTCCTTACATAAGATCATCCACGCAGAGCTTACATTATCAGAGCAATTAAAAGATAACAACGGAAAGCAAATAAACTTCATGGAAGCCTTCATCTTGCCACAGGCAACCGACTGGGCTTGCCCCCTAATTGTCCGGATCTTCAATGTACTCCTCCTCCCAGGCTAGCGTAGACTCCTCCACTGATGTTGGGGTTGATAGGCAAGGAGGGGTGAGTACTCAAGGCACTCAGCAAGTAATGCACAGAATGTGGTGCTGTTACTACATGCAAGGTTTATTCCAAAGAATTGGCTTACTTGTTTCTTTTGCATCAAACAACATTTTTAAACTAGCTTCTTATTTAGATTAAAAGCAGTGAAATAGTTAATAATAATACTAAGTCCTTCAAACAGTTTTTACTCAAAGATTCCTGGCAAACGCCTTAAACAGTTCATTCTTAGTACTGGCACACAGTCACCCTCTCCATATTTTATTTTTGAAGATCTACCCCTTGCATGTAATCCCCGAGAAATGCTCAATACCGCGAGCACGGCTATTCGAATAGATTTGACACTCTGTAGAGGTTGTACACTTTACCCACAAGATACAGCCGCTCACCACACAGGTGATTGTCCATAACAAAGCTTTTCGGGAACCTCTACCTTAACCAATGAACCTCTCCGGTATTGCCTTCACTATCACTCCCCTCACACAGAGCCGAAGTATAGGATAGGCCAACACCGTTGGATGGGCACCAAGCCGTAGCACAGGTACGCTCCCCTACACAGATACACCCCCGTGTACTGTCACCCCGAGGTATCAGATGAAAGATATTAGAACCCTAATCAACTAGGTCTGTCCCATATCAGACATGTGGTTGTACGGTTGACTCAGTTCAAAGACTTGCAAGGTGAAGTCCTTAGCTGACCTAGGCAAGACTTCCATCACTCAACAGTGGAACACAGCCCAATGTGGCACACAGACTCACATCACTCATCAACCCATTACCACACTGGCCCACCTGGCACAAAGCCTCTAGCCACTTGCCCAGCCTAAATCATTTCCCACCCGCTGATTATTGTGCAACACATGCCAATAACTCAACATCGATGCATGAACCACACGGTCTCTCGCATCGCAATCTCATCATGTGGCATCATCACACCACTTTTAAAATAAATTCAGTATTTCATTAGTCAATATTGTAGTATTTCATGAAAGATTATTTATGAATCGTTGCAAGGCTAAGCATCTATTCACGGTCTAGCCTCCCGTGTTGGCATCATATTATTATCCAACAAATACAATCAATCCTAGGGTGACAAAGATTTCAGGGCATACAGATAATAATTTCATGGTGACAATAACAATATGGGTTGATTAGCTACATTACCCAATTTAATTTAAATTCATTTTAAATAAATTAGCATGCATAATTTCAACATAACATACATTTAAAAACTGGGGTCAAAATGGTCAAAGCATCATTTGCCTTCAAAAAGTTGCTGGTCTTGATCCGAAGCTTGATCTTGAGTGATGAACGCTTCTTCAAAACTTTCCGGCAAATTTGCGTCTACGCGTAAAAATAACATATGCAATAAATAACCAAAACAGTAGATTATATATAACCTCAAAAATTCAATCAAAATTCACCTTTAAAAAGAGCACAATTTTACAAATTTTTAGAGACTGGAATCACCTCAATCGGAGTTAAAATGCAAAAGTTATAGCCTTTCAAAGTTTTAAATAAAATATAAATCAGAAAATAGAATTTCCCGAATTAAACCATTTATTTTTCTACTAAAAACTCGGTTTATTGCGTCAGCATGACGTCGGCGAACACGTGGCGCCTTCTGGTGCCGCCATGTCGCCTCGGTCTATGGGCTCGGTCCACGGCTTGGGTCGGGTTCACCGTGGACTCGGTCCACCAAAACAGTGCACCCACACGGCAAAATCTGGACCGTTCATTGAATCAACGGTCAGATCTCACGTGTCACACCGCACTGCCACGAAATCTATGCGACACGCGTCGCGCATCGAACGGTTGCCCAGATCCAACGGTCGGAATCCCACGTAGACTCGGCAACACTTCGCGTTCTGCGCCTCAACGCGTCGCGCATCCGACGGGGCTCCCGGATCCAACGGCTGAATGTCGTGCACGTTCGGCGATGACTTGTTTCACGCGCAGCCACGTGGCAAGATCGCAGCGGCGTGCCCGAAAGCAACGGTCGGATCTGGTCTCCGCCCCGGTCAACGCGCACACGCGTCTGCACGCGATTCGGTGGGGGCGCGGCGTCATCTCCGTCGCACGTTCAAATCTGAACGACGTGGATCCACGCGGCACAGCTCATCCCACAACCATCGTTCAGATCTAATCTAACGGTCCAGGGTAACCGAGCTGTTTATTGCTCATCTTAACTACGCGGCGCAATCTCACACGTACACTAACGATCCAACGGTTGAGACTAAAACAAAGTACAGAAACTAGATATAATCATTGCCGTTCAATTTAGATCTAACGGTCAAGATCTAACTAAAGTGCAACCCTAGAGCTAATCTAAGCCGTTCATCTACACATCTACGGTCAAGATTAACGCTAGGAAAATGAGGAGATCAATGACGTGGACGTACCAGAATCATGCGATGCAGATCGGACGGTCGGCGGTGCTTGACGAGGTCGACGGCGGCGAGGAAGCGAATGTTGCCGGAGCTGAGGAAGACGACGCGGACAACGGCGCTACGGTGACTTTCCGGCATGAAGAAGTGGCTCGTTTGACGCGTCTCGACGAGGGCGTTACTCCGGTGGCCTCGGTGACGGCGGAAGACGATCGACGGTGGGGAGAGGAAGCAAAAACAGCAGCGAAACGAAAGGGCAACTACGACGAGCTACTGCGAGCCTCTGAGGCATCTCGGCGTGCGTGCGAGGAGTGAAAAGAAGGGGCAAGAAGAGCTCTGCACGACGCACTCAACGGGGATTATAAAGACGCCTCGACGTGCGCGCAATCACCAGCAGAATAAGTGGTAACGCTGGCGGAGTTTGTTCCGACGAACTCGCGAGGACGAAGCGACGTGGCGAAATCCTGAGCGTCTGCGTGTCCTTGGATCAACAGCTCGCAACACGCACGCGACGTGGCATCTCTCAGACCACAGGATCTCAATCGGACGGCTCGAGTTTGTTAGTGCTAGGGTTACGGCGTGCTGGGCCCAGCACTGTTCATGCCCGTTTTTGAAACCTTTTTCATTTAAAATAATTCCAAAAATTCAAATAATCCAAGAAAATAGCCAAAAATACTGGAAAATTCCCAGAAAATTTCTGGAAAATATTTTGAGACATTTAGAACTCAAATAAAATATTTCCAATAAAACTTTGCATAAACTTTTGCATGAAATTAATTAAATTCAAGAAAGGTCAAAAATGAATAAATCCAATTAATTTCTAATAAATTCTCAAAAATAAAAAATACTCCAAAATTTAAATTAGAGTAAATTTCAAGGTGTTACAAACCTCCCCCTTAACAGAATCTCGACCCCGAGATTCAAGGCTGACTACAGAGTAGGTCAGGAAACTCCTTCTTTAGATCTTCTTCCCGTTCCCAAGTCGCCTCATTTGCCGAATGGTTGCTCTACTAGATTCTGCAAAAGCGCGTTGACTTGTTCCTTGTTTCTCTGTCCATGGTGTCCAAAATCTTCACCGGGTATTGTTTATAAGTCAAATCTTCTTGCAGCTCGATTGCTTCCAAAGGTGTTTGTTCTTCCGGTACTCGAAGACACTTCTTCAATTGAGATACATGGAATACATCATGTACTCCCGCCAAAGACTGTGGTAACTCCAACTGATATGCAACTTCACCTCTGCGGCTCAAGATCTTGAACAGTCTGACATATCTGGGTGCGAGCTTCCCTTTTGCATGGAATCTTCTGGCTCCTTTGAAAGGGGTGACTCTGAGGTACACAAAGTCTTCAGGTTCAAAGCTCAATTCCCTGCGACGATTGTCGGCATAGCTTTTCTGCCTTGACTGAGCAATCTTCAGTCTCTCTCTGATCATGGCGATCTGCTCTTCCGCTTTCTGCAGTATATCCGGGCCAAAAACGTGTCGTTCACCAGTCTCATTCCAATTCAATGGTGTTCGACAGGATCGACTATACAGAGCTTCAAATGGAGACATCTGTAAACTTGCTTGATAACTGTTATTGTAGCTAAACTCAGCATAAGGCAAGCACTTGTCCCACGAAGCAGAATATGCTAGCGCACAAGCTCTTAGCATATCTTCCAATATCTGGTTAACCCTCTCGGTTTGACCATCTGTTTGCGGATGGTATGTTGTAATAAAGTTTAACCGAGTTCCCATTGCCTTATGTAGCTTACCCCAGAATCTTGAAGTAAACTGAGTTCCTCTGTCCGACAATATCTTCTTTGGTACTCCATGCAAACAAACAATCCTTGCCATGTATAGCTCTGCTAACCGGTCTCCGGAATAAGTGTCTTTACCAGTATGAAATGTGCCACTTTAGTTAAACGATCTACTATGACCCATATGGAATCATATCCACTTTGAGTTCTGGGTAAACCGGTTATGAAATCCATACCGATCTCTTCCCATTTCCACTCAGGTATCTTTAAGGGTTGCAATAGTCCTGCTGGTCTCTGGTGCATAGCTTTAACTCTTTGACATATATCACATAATGCGACATACTCAGCAATTTCTCGCTTCATGCTTGGCCACCAAAATCTTTCTTTTAAATCCTGATACATTTTTGCACTTCCTGGATGGATTGAATACTTGGAGTTATGAGCTTCCTCCAAGATTAACTGCTTCAGTTTCTTTTTGATCGGCACACAGATGCGTCCTTTAAACCACATAGTGCTTTGCTCATCCAGCTTGAAATCCTTTGCCTTGCCCTCATCCATTTTGGACTTAATCCTCTTAATCTTATCGTCATCTTTTTGTCCTTCCCTGATATGATCTTCCAGGGTAGGTTTTACTTCCAAGGTTGCTAAGAATCATTCTGGTACCATTTCCAATTCTAATTTCTGGAAATCCTTACACAATTCTGCCTGACTTGTTTCCAACAGCATATTTAGACTGTGGTTCTTTCTGCTCAAGGCATCCGCCACCACGTTGGCTTTGCTAGGATGGTAATGAATTCCAACATTGTAATCTTTAACTAACTCTAGCCATCTTCTTTGCCTCATGTTTAGGTCAGCTTGCATGAAGATATACTTAAGACTTTTATGATCAGTATACACTTCACATCTGTTTCCGATGAGATGGTGATGCCATATTTTCAGTGCATGCACTACGGCAGCCAATTCCAGATCATGAGTTGGATAGTTCTCCTCATGTGGCCTAAATTGCCTCGATGCATATGCAACTACCTTTCTGTTTTGCATCAGTACGCATCCCAGTCCTTGCCGTGATGCATCACAATAAATGTCAAAGCTTTGATGAACATCAGGTAAAACTAATACCGATGCTGATGTTAATCGTTTCTTCAACTCCTGGAAACTCTTTTCACACTCTGGTGTCTATAAGAATTTCTTTTTCTTTTTCAACAACTGCTTAAGGGGTCTCGCAATTGTAGAGAATCCTTCAATAAAACGACGGTAATATCCCGCCATTCCAAGGAAACTACGGATTTGGGTTACCGTCGTTGGTTGCTCCCAATGTAATATCGCCTCTACTTTCTTTGGATCTACCGCAACTCCTTTCGCAGTCATTATGTGTCCAAGAAATTCCACCTTATTCTTCCAAAAATCGCATTTGCTAAATTTAGCAAACAACTGCTGTTCCCTCAACTTCTCAAGAACTAACCTTAAATGTTCGGCGTGCTCTTCCTTCGTCTTGGAGTAGACAAGGATATCATCTATAAACACGACCACGAACTTATCCAGGTATTCCATAAAAACCTTATTCATTAAGTTCATGAAATATGCTGGTGCATTTGTCAAACCGAAGGACATAACTCTAAACTCGTAATGTCCATATGTTGACGAAAACGCAGTCTTTGGAATATCCTCTGATCGGATCTTCAATTGATGGTATCCCGATCAGAGATCAATCTTGGAGAAGACCCCTGCTCCTCTCAACTGATCAAATAGATCATCGATCCTTGGTTGCGGATACTTATTCTTTATCGTCACATCATTGAGTGCACGATAGTCTATACACATTCTAAAACTCCCGTCCTTCTTCTTGACGAACAAGACAGGTGCTCCCCATGGCGATGCACTAGGTCTTATAAACCCTTTTTCTAGCAGTTCTTCAATTTGCTTCTTCATTTCTACCAACTCATCCGTGGACATCCGGTATGGTCTCTTAGCTATTGGAGCTGTTCCTAGGACAAGTTCTATAATGAACTCGATATCTCTATCCGGTGGCATTCCAGGTAAATCTTTCGGAAAAACATCTGAATATTTCCTGACTATTGGAACATCCTCTAAACCGACGCCTTGTGCTATTGACCATCAATCGCCCATCTCGCATCTTTGTTGCTTCAAACTCAATCCTTCTCCCTTCCGGGCTCTCGACTGATATAACTCTTCGTCCGCAGTCCAACACTACCTTGTGCTTAGTTAGCCAATCCATTCCCAGGATAACATCTTGGGCTTGGGTATTCAGGATAATTAAGTTCGCTAGGAACTATACTTCATTAATTATTAGTCTTACCCTAGAACATCCTACTTTTGATTGGAGTTCTGATCCAGGGGATTGGACTATAAACACACATTTAAGATTCACTATATCCATATCATTTTGAAGAGCAAAATCTTGGGAAATAAATGAATATGAAGCTCCAGAATCAAATAAAACAGTAGCTGGTACTGAGTTTACTAGGAACTTACCCAGTACAACGTCCGTTGCATTCTGGACCTCATCCGCGGTGATGTGATTAACTCGGCCTCACGCGGTTGCTTGAGACGGTGTTGCAGATGATGATGCTCCGCGGTTCATATTTGGTGCCGGGGTTCTTGCAGGTGTGTTCCCCAGATTAAAGCGGACCGGGGTGACACCTTCTTTCTTGGGGCAGTTATTGGCAAAATGCCCCAGCTCATTGTAGCGATAACAACGTCTTCCCGCTGCCTGAGAGTTTCCTCCAGAGTACACCACCGTTCTAGCTGGAGTTTGAGTATTCTGGCCCACTGGACGGTTTGTCGGCAGTGGGGCTCTATCACTGCTTCGGGGTTGGAATCGGACGAACTGTTGAGGTGCCGTCCTCTGCCTTTGCTGGCCTTAGCGACCTCCTTGTTGCGCCATTCTGCGCTTTCGGTTGTCATCCAACTCTCGGTGCTTGTCTTCCAAAATAAGAGCCTTGTTAACCAGCTCCTGGAAGTCCGGGAACGTGTGGGTGATCAGTCCCCACTGTGTCCCAGATTGAGCCCTTAATGAATCGGGTCGCCTTGCCACGCTGGGTTGCTACATCCTCTGGTGCGTAGCATACCAATTGGGTAAATTTATTTAGATAATCGGCCACTGACTGGCCCCCTTGCTTTAGGTTCCTCAATTATTCTTTCTTTAATTCCATGATACCTTCCGGTACATGGTACTGACGGAAAGCACCAGTGAATTCCTCCCAAGTGATTTCTTGGGGATTCTCATGTGCAGCACAGAAATTCTCCCACCATTCCGCGACGGTCCCTTCCAATTGATGAGAGGCATAGAGTACCCTCTCATGTCCCATACACTGGGTTATGTGCAGTTTCCTTTCGATAGTCCTCAGCCAATCATCCGCTTCCAACGGATTGGCATTACCCGAGAACGTAGGTGGGCGAGTCCTCATAAACTCTGACAATCTTGAGTAAGGATGTGGACCTTGATTACCCCCTGGTTGGGCATTTGCAGCAGCTTGATTGGATATCTGTTGCATAGTCTGCATCATCGTGCTCATCAACTGGTTTTGTGCAGCTATGAAAGCTCCCAAATTTTGCAGATCAACTTGCGGTGGTTGAGGGATTGGCTCCTCATTCTGGTTGCCTGCCAGGTTAGAACCACTTCCGCTGGCTCCAACGTTGCCACGAGTCCTCACCATCTGTTGAAAGCTTCCAAGGTTAAGAAAAGAACAAAGCATAGGCAAGTAGAGGAACTTATACAGGGGAAAACAGGTGTAACTTAAATTATTTAGCAGCTTTATTAATATAATAAAATAGTATGGTTGCTCAAAAGTGCCTAAGGGCCATGCAACACATACCAGACACTCACAAACAGAAACAAGTAAACAGACATTAAGACTCCACAACGACTCACACCTATTAGCGACTCAAAAACAAAAGACGCGACTCAAATAACTTGACTCAACATTTGAGTCAATTCCGAAGAACTCTCAATCACTGAGCCACCCGGGGTGCGGTCCTCCGGTGAATCTGTGGCGGTGCAATGGTATAGGGGCAAACGGTCTGATGCACTCTGCGGTCGCATTGAACGACCTCATCGAGTCGGTTGGTCCCAAGGCTGCCTGCTCCTGCTCCTCCGAATCTGGGTCATGCAGCTCCAGAACTGGCTCAGGCTCAGGTTCGTACAGTGCCATCTCTAGCTCCTGGATCCTCTGGATGGAGTGAGCTAGGTACTCTCGGGTCTCCCGCAGCTGAGTTCTAACCTCCGTGACCTCGTCACGGGCCTCTCGCACTCTGGGCGGCCTCGTCCATGGTCTCCTCCTGGGCGATGACATACCTCACCAGGTGAGTGATCGTGGCGTCCTCCTCCAAGAACTCCATCCTGTCGTGGCGATTATCCCAACGCAGGTGATGATGAAATACGGTGCCCTCTAACTCTGCAGAGTAGGTACGGGCGATCTGTCACATCGCAAGACGTGACGTCTCCTGGATCCCGGTCTCGAACGAAGTCCTCCTGACGGTGATGTGGATAGGACGGCTCGCCCTCGTCCTCTCCCGAGAATATACAGTGATCTTGACATCCCAGGCGATATCAAGTCCTGCCCTCACTATAAAGGTTCCCCAATAGATCGGCCTGTCGAAGCCTCAAAGAAATTGCATCATGCACCATAGTTTAGCGGCGTATCCTCCAGTGCGCTCTCCATAGGTGTGGATCATCCTCATCTGCCAAAACAGACCTCGTTTTAAAACCCAAAATAGCAATAGAAAATTCAGCATAGGTATGAACAAGAGAGAAAAGATAAGTCAAGATTTCATTGATACTCTTGCTCAAGTTGATTAAATTTTAGAAAATAGTTTTATCCTCCTGGGCACAGCTAACCTAGTTAGGGTCAAGTCCTACAGTAAGCTTGCTCTGATACCACCTCTGTCGGGACCCGATTCAGAGAATCTGGACCCTCTGTGTATTCTGTGCTAGTCCAGGATCACGCTAGCACACACAGTCTTTACAGGGTTGAACATCACAGACATTCGCAGCGATATAATAATAAATAGTGCAAACATTTATATGAACTGAATTGTACGACCTTATGGTCTCCTTACATAAGATCAGCCACACAAGGCTTACATTATCAGAGCAATTAAAAGATAACAGCGGGAATCAAATAAAATTCGTGGAAGCCTTCATCTTGCCACAGGCAACCGACTGGGCTTGCCCCCTAATTGTCCGGATCTTCAATCTACTCCTCCTCCCAGGCTAGCGTAGACTCCTCCACTGATGTTGGGGTTGATAGGCAAGGAGGGGTGAGTACTCAAGGCACTCAGCAAGTAATGCACAGAATGTGGTGCTGTTACTACATGCAAGGTTTATTCCAAAGAATTGGCTTACTTGTTTCTTTTGCATCAAACAGCATTTTTAAACTAGCTTCTTATTTAGAATAAAAGCAGTGAAACAGTTAATAATAATACTAAGTCCTTCAAACAGTTTTTATTCAAAGATTCCCGGCAAACGCCTTAAACAGTTCATTCTTAGTACTGGCACACAGCCACCCTCTCCATATTTTATTTTTGAAGATCTACCCCTTGAATGTAATCCCCGAGAAATGCTCAATACCGCGAGCACGGCTATTCGAATAGATTTGACACTCTGTAGAGGTTGTACACTTTACCCACAAGATACAGCCGCTCACCACACAGGTGATTGTCCATAACAAAGCTTTTCGGGAACCTCTACCTTAACCAATGAACCTCTCCGGTATTGCCATCACTATCACTCCCCTCACACAGCCAAAGTATAGGACAGGCCAACACCGTTGGATGGGCACGGTCAGAGCACGTCACGCCCCACACAGATACACCCTCGTGTACTGTCACCCCGAGGTATCAGAGGAAAGATATTAGAACCCTAATCAACTAGGTCTGTCCTATATCAGACATGTGGTTGTACGGTTGACTCAGTTCAAAGACTTGCAAGGTGAAGTCCTTAGCTGACCTAGGCAAGACTTCCATCACTCAACAGTGGAACACAGCCCAATGTGGCACACAGACTCACATCACTCATCAACCCATTACCACACAGGCCCACCTGGCACAAAGCCTCTAGCCACTTGCCCCAGTCTAAATCATTTCCCACCCCGTTGATTATTGTGCAACACATGCCTGCAATAACTCAACATCGGTACAGAACCACACAGGTCTCTGTACCTCAATCTCATCATGTGGCATCATCACACCACTTTTAAAATAAATTTAGTATTTCATTAGTCAATATTGTAGTATTTCATGAAAGATTATTTATGAATCGTTGCAAGGCTAAGCATCTATTCACGGTCTAGCCTCCCGTGTTGGCATCATATTATTATCCAACAAATACAATCAATCCTAGGGTGACAAATATTTCAGGGCATACAGATAATAATTTCATGGTGACAATAACAATATGGGTTGATTAGCTACATTACCCAATTTAATTTAAATTCATTTTAAATAAATTAGCATGCATAATTTCAACAAGACATACATTTAAAAACTGGGATCCAAATGGTCAAAGCATCACTTGCCTTCAAAAAGTTGCTGGTTTTGATCCGAAGCTTGATCTTGAGCGATGAACTCTTCTTCGAAACTTTCCGGCAAATTTGCGTCTACGCGTAAAAATAACATATGCAATAAATAACCAAAATAGTAGGCTATATATAACCTCACAAATTCAATTAAAATTCACCATTAAAAAGAGCACAATTTTACAAATTTTTATAGACTGGAATCACCTCAATCAGAGTTAAAATACAAAAGTTATAGCATTTCAAAGTTTTAAATAAAATATAAATCAGAAAATAGAATTTCCCGAATTAAACCATTTATTTTTCTACTGAAAACTCGGTTTATTGCGTCAGCATCACGTTGGCGAACACGTGGCACCTTCAGGTGCCGCCACGTCGCCTCGGTCTATGGGCTCGGTCCACGGCTCGGGTCGGGTTCACCGTGGACTCGGTCCACCAGAACAGTGCACCCACGCGGCAAAATCTGGATCGTTCATTGAATCAACAGTCAGATCTCACGCATCACACCGCACTGCCTCGAAATCTACGCGACACGCGTCGCGCATCGAACGGTTGCCCAGATCCAACGGTCAGAATCCCGCGCAGACTTGGCAATGCTTCGCGTTCTGCGCCTCAACGCGTCGCGCATCCGACGGGGTCCCGGATCCAACGGCTGAATCTCGTGCACATTCGGCGATGACTCGGTTCACGCACAGCCACGCGGCAAGATCGCAGCGGCGTGCCCGAAAGCAACGGTCAGATCTGGTCTCCGCCCCGGTCAACGCGCACACGCGTCTCGACGCGATTCGGTGGGAGCGCGGCGTCATCTCCGCCGCACGTTCAAATCTGAACAGCGCGGATCCACGCAGCACAGCTCATCCCACAACCATCGTTTAGATCTAATCTAACTGTCCAGGGTACCCGAGCTGTTTACTGCTCATCTTAACTACGCGGCGCAATCTCACACGTACACTAACGATCTAACGGTTGAGACTAAAACATAGTACAGAAACTAGATCTAATCACCACCGTTCAATTTAGATCTAACGGTCAAGATCTAACTAAAGCGCAACGCTAGAGCTAATCTAGGCCGTTCATCTACACATCTACGGTCAAGATTAACGCTAGGAAAACAAGGAGATCAGCGACGTGGACGTACCAAAATCGTGCGATGCAGATCAGACGGTCAGCGGTGCTTGACGAGGTCGACGGCGGCGAGGAAGCGAAGGTTGCGGGAGCTGAGGAAGACGACGCGGACAACGGCGCTACAGTGACTTTCTGGTGTGAAGTGGCTCGTTTGACGTGTTTCGGCGAGGGCGTTACTCCGGTGGCCTCGGTGACGGCAGAAGACGATCGGCGGCGACGAGAGGAAGCAAAAACAGCAGCGGAGCGAAAGGGCAACTACGGCGAGCTACTGCGGAGCCTTTGAGGCGTCTCGGCATGCGTGCAAAGAGTCAAAAGAAACGGCGAGAAGAGCTCTGCACGACGCACTCAACGGCGATTATAAAGACGCCTCGACGTGCGCGCAATCACCGGCGGAATAAGCGGTAACACTGGCAGAGTTTGTTTCGACGAACTCGCGAGGACGAAGCGACGTGGCGAAATCCTGAGCGTCCGCGTGTCCTCGGATCGACGGCTCGCAACGCGCACGCGACGTGGCATCTCTCAGACCGCAGGATCTCAATCGGACGGGCTCGGGTTTGTTGGCGTTAGGGTTACGGCGTGCTGGGCCGGCCCAGTACTATTCATGCCCGTTTTTGAAACCTTTTCATTTAAAATAATTCCAAAAATTCAAATAATCCAGGAAAATAGCCAAAAATACTGGAAAATTTCCAGAAAAATTCTGGAAAATATTTTGATACATTTAGAACTCAAATAAAATATTTTCAATAAATTTTGCATAAACTTATGCATGAAATTAATTAAATTCAAGAAAGGTCAAAAATGAATAAATCCAATTAATTTCTAATAAATTCTCAAAAATAAAAAATACTCCAAAATTTAAATTAGAGTAAATTTCAGGGTGTTACAGATATCAAGGAGCTTAAGAGCAATATGAAAAAATGGGAAAGCCCCAGGTTTCACCGAAGATGAACAAGGTGTAGCTTGGAATGAGAAGTGTATCTGCATACCAGATCAGAAAGAGCTTAAGGAGCTGTTACTCAAAGAAACGCATGAAACTTTATACTCCATTCATCCTAGAAGTACCAAGATGTATCAAGACCTTAAGAAAAAGTATTGATGGCCTATCATGAAGCGTGAGATCACAGAGTATGTTGCTCTTTGTGATGTCTGCCAAAAGGTCAAAGCTGAGCATCAGAGGCCAGCAGGATTGCTGCAACCATTGAAGATTCCAGTGTGGAAGTGGTAAGAGATTGGCATGGATTTTATTACCTGACTTCCTAAGACCCAAGCTGGTTATGATTCGATCTGGGTAATAGTGGATCGATTGACTAAGGTAGCTCACTTCGTTCCAGTTAAGACTACCTATGCAGGAGATAAATTGGCAGAATTGTATATGTCAAGGATTATCAGTCTTCACGGAGTGCCTAAGAAGATAGTGTCTAATAGAGGAACCCAGTTTATCTCTCGTTTTTGGCAGAGTCTGCATGAAGCCATGGGAACCCATCTCAGATTCAGTACTACCTATCACCCTCAAACCGATGAACAGACTGAGCGTGTGAATCAGATTCTTGAGGATATTTTAAGAGCCTGTGCTTTAACCTATGGTGCCAAGTGGGACAAGTGTTTGGCCTATGCAAAGTTTTTCTACAATAATAGTTACCAAGCCAGTCTGCAAATATCTCCTTTTAAAGCCTTATATGGAAGAAAGTGCAGAACTCCTCTCAACTGGAAAGAGACTGGAGAAAGACAATTATTTGTCCCTGCCATACTACAAGAAGCCGAAGAGCAAGTACAGCTAATTCGAGACAGGTTGAAGATAGCTCAAAGCAGACAGAACAGTTATGCAGATAATCGTCGTAGAGATTTGAGTTTTGAACCCAATGATTATGTTTATATCAGAGTCACCCCTCTCAAAGGAGTTAAGAGATTCCAAGTAAAAGGGAAGCTTGCCCCTAGATATGTTGGACCGTTGAAAGTATTGGAATGAAGAGGAGAGGTTGCCTATAAGTTTGAGTTGCCCCAATCTTTTGCCGGAATCCATGATGTGTTCCATGTGTCGCAATTGAAGAAGTGTTTGCGTGTGCCAAAGGAACAAACACCGTTGAAAGCCATTGATTTGCAAGAGGATCTCACTTACAAGGAGCAACCAGTGAAGATTTTGGATATAGCAAAGCGTATCACAAAAAGCAACATCATCCGTTTTTGCAAAGTCCAATGGAGCAATCATTCAAAAGAAGAAGCAACTTGGGAGCGAGAAGAGGATCTAAAGTCAGAGTTTCCCCACCTATTCTCTAGCCAGTCTAAATCTCGGGGTCGAGATTCCATTTAAGGGGAGAGGTTTGTAATATCCCAAAATTTATAAAATAATATTTTATTACTTATTTATAATTTTCTGAAATTTTTAATGAATTTTATAAAACTGCTTTTCTATTTTCAGTTTTATGAAAAGATTTACTGTAGCTAAATTGTAATTCAAATATTTCTGAAACTTTTCCAGTAAGTTGAAAATATTCCAAAGTATGTTTGAGAATTTTTCCAGAAGTTTTGGACCTTATTTGATATTGTTTCGAAATCTTTTTATTATCAGCATTAATTAAATTCGAAAATAATTATCAAAGGAGGGCCCACATATCATATTTGTCTTCAACCTCCAGCAAGAAACAGCCCAAGCTATGTCTCTCTCCTCATCCATGGCCAAGATTTTGGGTCTCTAATCCAACACGTTTTTACTCCCGAATTCATGTCCAATACGTGTGCCATCTTATCCTCAACTAATCCCCGTAATTCTCTCGTCGTAATCCCTTTTATTTCGGGAGAAATTTGAGTTTTATCGGGATCGGACTCTTCTTTGAACCAACCGTATCTATCTCTACGAGCCTCCCAGAGCCTATTTAAAGAGAGCACCGGGATCCCCTCTCATTGCTCTACCCTTTCCTCCACTTGTTCCAATATCTTGTGCCTTCGTTTGCTTGGAACGCCGCGACGCCCGGAGCGCGAACCGAATGTCGGTCTACGTGCCCTAGGAAGCTTCCTGATGCCTCGGAGATCCTCTTCTAAATCCGTTCGTGTCACTTTGTGCTCTTGATCGTCGTGAAGGTAACCGCTCAATCAAAGTCAAGATTGGTTCACCGTGTGCGATGAATTTTGTGTTTTCTCGAAGTGTGTTCATCGTCATTCATGTCGTTTGTCTTGGCCGTTCGCCGGTGAGCCGCCATGGCCGGCAGTGCCTTGGCTGGACCCCCTGGCTTCCTTGACCTTTGCTCTAGCCTTTCTGCACCTTGCCTCTTTGCCATGCTCTCTGAAGGTTGGTGTGATTGCTGTCCGTGCTGTGAAGCCGAGTCTGTCCAGAGCCAGCGTAGCAAGCAGGTCTCGCGGTGCTACAGTAGCGACAGCACTGTAGTAGCAAAGGAGAGTATATTAGTCTAAAAAGAAAAGGAAGAATAATACATATATATATATATATATATTTATTTATTTATTTATTTTTGTGAAATTTAAGATTCACATTACTGATATTATACAGTAATTTGGATTTTTATTTTTCTGATGAAAAATAATTATAAAAATTGGAAAATACTTTATTTATTGCTTTATGCGATTTAAACTTCCAAAATTCGGTTCTCTCTCATACGAACTCCGATTGACGAGATTCGAATTTCTAAATTTTTTTAAAATCAAGATATATCTCCCAGAGCCATTTGTTTTCAATTTTGATCATCTTTGAGTCTTTGTTTGGTATTTATTTGTTTTCATCGCTTTCTTTTTCAATAGATGTTAATTCCAAAGGAGCGAACAGAGACTTCAAAGACCAAGATTCAGCACTAGATCAGCAAGACAAGTCATAGCCTTTGATCATATTGAACCTATGTTTGCAAAAGTACTTTGCTTTGTACAATTGCATGCTATTTCTGTACAATGATTATTTGCCGGAAGTAGCTATGTACCTAGTTGACATTATACCACCTTGATTATTGGGATAACATGTATCCATTCTTAACCCTAGGTTGGGTTAGTACTAGTTGGACATAATCATATTGCCAACACTAGGTTACCGTAGCTATGTTTAGACATGGTTAGTTGTACGATGGGATCCATATCACATGTTGAATATTGTTAATCTTGACTTAATGAGATATTGAATTGTGGCTGGTAGCCGCTGTTGTAAAATTTGTAATACCATGACGGGGTTTGCTATTGGTCTTGGTTGAACGAATTTTTTTCCCTCGGGCAAGTGATCGTACAGTAAAGGGGGTACTTTCTAGCACATTGGGATGTGGATGTCTTGCCTGAGACAACTTAAGGACTTAATCTCGTGCACCATTGAACTGGGCCTAACCGTACTACCACATGTCTGGTATGGGACAGACCTAGCTGATTAATTTGCAATGTCTAGCCTTGAGTACTGCCAATTGGTGGTGTGTGTTCCGGAGTGAACGAATAGACTCACATGGCTCAAGAGGGGGCCCCGAGGGGTGAAACCTTAGTGGGCAATACCGAGTTTCGACAATATATTGTAAAGGCTTTGTCATGATATCTCTATGACACACTAAAGGAAGTGTGTTAGTAACGTTTGCACAAAGAGATGTTCATGTCTTGTGGGTAAAATTGTAAAACCTCTGCAGAGTGTAAAACTATTCGAATAGCCGTGTCCGTGGTTATGGACATACCCCGGAATTTCACACGAGGTATAGAGTATTTCATAAAATGTTGGATTGTGGAATTGTTGGGATGTGAACAGGGAGTTTACTGTTGTTTTGTTGTCTAAAACTAATGTTGTTGAATTCAGTGGTTTGATAATTGTTTTAGAAGGTGTAGGTTGATGCCTCGCTATTCTGTTCATGTTGTCTACCATTGATTTACCAGTTATTTATTATCTTTTTCATAAACATGCTTTCAATCTATTTACTGTATTTCAATTCAAATTATTGATTTCTGCAAATGAACCATGTGGCTATCCTTTGTTAAGCCTTGCATGAATATTGCATCATTTCCCTACGGCTTGCTGAGTACTTTTGTACTCACGGCTTTATGCCTTTCTTGATCAGTTGCTGAGGAAGTACCAGAAAATAATGAATGTCATTAGGAGGAATACTATGAAGACTACGTAGATTAGGAAGGCGTTTCCCAGACGATTGCCTGTGGCATGTCGAATGGCCCAAGTTATCTTTTCCGCTGCAATAGTTTATTTGTTTCTTAAGCTCTTAAGGCATAGTGGTGTAAACTTTGACTATAAGATCTGATGCTTTATTTAATAATAATTTGCCTCTTTCTTAGTTAATTCGTGGTGTGGAATGATATTTCATCTATGTTTCTACTCTGTGCACTAGTGTGATCCTGGACTAGTGCAGTATACACATAGGGTTTCGGATTTGCAAATCCAGGTCCCGACAATCATGCACAATAAATTGAAATTTTGAGGCAAATGAGTAGATTGTTGACTTTTGATGTCTATATGTGCTTTTCAATGAATCGATCTACTCAAAACCCAAAATTTCACGATTATGGGATAAAAGAGGCGGTACGGCCGGCTATACTGACCCTTGGGCGGTAGCACCGCCCATGGACGGTTATACCAGACCTTGGGCGGTATGACCAGGGTGACAGCACTAAAATCCCATTTTTACAATTTTATGCCACAAATGTATTGTGATCTGACTCTAGGGCTATTAATCCTTGTCCTCATTGTATCTATTCCTTGTTATCTCAGTCATCATGCCAAGAACTAAGAATTTGCCTCCTCCTCCTCCTCGCGGCGGCGGAGTAATTCGAAAATCAACTCGTGGAAGGGGTATTCCTTTGTCGCATGAAAGTGATAGTGAAGACTCTGAAACTCGAGCTGCCAGGGATAGGGATATCTTAAAGAAAATTCAAGAAGAACTTGGTGGGAGTTCTCGAGGGGGAAAAGGAAAAACGGTTGTTTCAGAATCTAGTGAAGAGGATGATGAAATGGATGTGGATTTTGATGAAGGGAATGATAGTGAAAATGAAGAGTTAGACGAAGAAGATATTTTTGATAATTTTTAGCGCACTATGGCTCTGAGGAAGATTAAGGGGGAGAAATACTTCTCACTTCATCTGGCAAACCAGTATTTGCTCCCTCGCAGTGCTACCCTAGACAAATTCAGAACCATCTTCCAACAGAAGGTATATCATGAGATCTATCTCAATAAGGAATTTGCAGACCATAAGTGGGTGAGTTGGGAACATATCAGAAAAATTCCATTGTTTGTTAGAGTGCCTGAGCTCTTCTATGGCGCTGGTGTGGCAGACTTTGTTAGCATGCGGTGTGACTATAATGATGACTTGATTCGTCAGTTTTATGCTACACTTCATGTCTCAAGTGCTTTTGATGAGATCACCTGGATGACAGATTGTGCATTTTACTCAGCCTCCAAGGAAGAGATTAAGCAGACTTGGGGCATTTTTCATAGCAGGCAACCTAAGATTCATAGTGACAGCACCCTTCCTCTCGCCGATCAATACAGCTTCTATGATCCCTTTGCTCGTGTCAAGAGGCTAGGTAAAATGGTGCATCTCCTTCCCACATCTAGCCTCATTAACAGAATTGTGAGAGTCACCGTTCATCCCAAGAGCGGCAACTTTGATGAGATTAGAGGCTATGCTTGGAATATTATGAGCAAGATAATGAATAGATAGAAATTTGATGTGGTTGACTTCATTCTTCGTGAGATGCACTCTTCTGCCGGTGATCAAGGAAAAAGGATCTACTTCGCCCCCTATATCATGATGATTATCAAAAGGGTGGCGGGGTTTCGTGGTGGATGTGGAGGGGTTCACAAGCCCTACAAGTCTCGTGAGGTAGGTCCTCAGGCTACTAGACAAAGAGGACAGTCTTCGTAGCAGTCACCATAGGAGGATCTTGGGGAGGAGGAGCCGCAGACTTAGTCTACACCGCAAATCTATTCTGGCTTGGCTCATGAGAACTTTGATCTTCTACATAGTGCCATGATGAGCAGCTTCGTGAGTCTCAGGATCGACATGATGAGCAATTTTGCTCGTATCGATGAGTATCAGACTAAGACTCGATAGGTTGTTGAGGAGGTCGGAGGGCGGATGGACACTATAGACACTTCTATCGCCGAGTACCGCTCTCAGCAGGCTCCTGTCTCTTTTCATTGCTTTGGGGCTCGTCGTACTCCACCTCCTCCACCACCGCCTTCGTCTTGAGCTTGCACGGTAGCTCTCTTTTTGGTCTTTGATGACAAAGGGGGAGAAGTAAAGAAGTGAAGATTAGGAGTTTCTTCGGAGGATTAGCTTAAGTTTTACTTTATATTCTTATTGTAAGCTAATGAACCTCGTTACTATCTTTTGGTTGTTGGTTGTGGTTGAACTATTATCTTATGTTCTTTTATGTTGCTTTTGGATGATTATGGTTATCTTAGGTGCTTCATAATTGATTATGGTTTCATGTTACTCATGTTCATTTTCTCATATTCATTGCTTATATTTGGTTATCCTCGGTTTCAATATTTAAAGGGAAACTCCGTCAAAATTCTCTAAAAAATCTCAAATGTGTAAATAACAATGTTTCATCGATATGCACAGTAGTGATTTCGTAGATATATAGGAAAACCGTTGGGAGCCCCAATGGCATATAAATATTGAAGCTACTACAACACACTATATTGTTGGGATTGTTCCCAACGGTATAGGGAAATTTTAATAAGTTTTATCTAGGTCCTCACATGTTCCAAAAGTTTCATCTGATTTTTGAAAGTTTTAAAAGTTTCAAGGATGTTTCGTCATGTTTCAGTGAAGTCTCAAAAGATTTCAACAAGATTCAGTCGGAATTCAACAAAGTTTCAAAGAAGTTTTGACACATTTCATGCAAGTTTTAGAGGGTTTCACATATGTTTCATAGAAGTTTCATCGAGTTCCACACATGTTTCACAGGAGTTTCACACTCGCTTCATAGAAGTTTCAAGCAAGTTTCATCTAGGTTTTCCAAGTTTAAAAAATATCAAGGATGTCCATCGTGTTTTAGTTTTGAAATATTTCAACAGTATTCAACTAAAATTCAACAAAGTTTCAAAAAAGTTTTGGCACGTTTCATGCAAGTTCCATATAAGTTTCAGAGAGTTTCACAGAAGTTTCATCAAGCTCCACATATGCTTCATAGAAGTTTCATCGAGTTTCACACTTGTTTCGTATAAATTGCTACCTCTAAGTCCCGAAAGAGTTTCAAACAAGTTTCAAAAGAGATGAATGTAGCAAGAAATCAATTTTCAAGAAGTTTTTTGAGAGTTCAACCAAGCTTAAAAATCGGTACAAAACTAAGAAAACAAACAAGTTTCATAACAAATCAAATGCAAAAACAAGAAATAAAAAGACAAACTAGCTTCTCCATTGGACTCTCTTGGTTCTTCTTTCACCATGGGCATGCAGTAGACCCACCTTCTAGCTCATGGGTGCGGCACACTTCTGCCAAGCTCGCCGTTGAATGTTGCCTCCCACTCGCTGTCGTACAAGCTAGGGCATGTCACCCTTGTTGGGTCGAGCTCACTACCGTTCCGCTGGATAGTCACTTGCATCATCGTCACTACACTGCCCACACCAAATCGATCACCCCATTGCTCAATGAATCACCGCTGCATTGGATTGGATTTGGGGGGAGGGGAGAGAGAGATGAGGAGGTTGGTTATTGGAGGTGCTACGTTGGATTTGATGGAGAGAGATATGAGAATGGTTAGGGAGGGGAGGTGTGTGTGGTGGATGTGGGATGTGGGGGATGTCAGGACCTGAATATGCAAATTCGGATCCTTTGTGTATAGTGCACAAGCCCAGGATTATGCTAGTGCACACAGTGGCAACATTGATGAATATCATTTCATATGCATAATAATTAAATAATAATCAATTACCCTTAAATATGAGAGTAGCTACCTTAGGATTAGGGCTTACAATTATTGCTTTATGAGGCGAACAACTCAAATAATCTGCAGTGGAAGGAAATGGAATATCTTCATGTGAAACACATCCATATGCATGTAGGCAATCGACTGGGATAGCGCAACCTAGTTCTTCATGATCTTCAAAGTAGTCTTCATTGACCACTAACATCTTGATGAATGTCTTCAGCAACTGAGCAGCATTGTTTATAACAAGGGTGAGTACATGAGTACTCAACAAGTTTCACCATAGAATGCAAGTCTAATAACTACATGCAAGGCTTATTTAAAGAATGGCCGGTATGGTTACTTTTGTACAAAGCAGACTTTATCATTTGAATAGAATAATAGATTGAAACCATAAGTAAATCAAATAACAGTAATAACAAGTTATTAAGAGATTTTCTAAGTTAAACTGGAACACAGCTCATACCATTTCTTTTTCCTACCACACAACCTTCCCTCCGAAGTTTTATTTTATAAAATCTAATCCTTGCATGAAATTCTTGAGCATTGTCCATAACTAGGGACACATCTATTCAAATAGATTAACACTCTGCAGAGGTTATACAATTTACCTACAAGATATGATCATCTTAGATTGTCCATCTGACATACTTTCGTAGGTGTGCAACTAATGAAATCATAAAAAACCTTTCAGAAACTCTATTGAACGTTGACCCTCCCGATAAGTCTGAACTCGTTATTCCTCCCTCACACAGAGCAGAAGAATAGGAGGACTTATCATTGGACTAGGTACAATACTTATTCGAGATGTGTGGCTACGTCAACACACCTTCCCCAGACCTTGCACACAGCTTAGTCTTTCAC
Source organism: Otatea glauca (assembly GCA_036346275.1). NCBI lineage: Eukaryota > Viridiplantae > Streptophyta > Magnoliopsida > Poales > Poaceae > Otatea > Otatea glauca. The sequence goes on along the minus strand of CM070715.1, from coordinate 36,110,782 downwards.
TTGAGGAATCACATGTCAAGACTCGGTAATCACATGTCAAGACTTGGTAACCTATTGAGTTACGTCTGCCCATAACAGACATGTGGTTGTATGGTTGGCCTAGTTCAATGGCTTCCAAGATTTAGTCCTTAATTGGTCGAGGCAAGACTTCCAGTTATTCATAGTAACTGTTATCCATTCACAAATAATCACCAACCAGATCACTTTCATTCACACATCATACCAACCCAATGTCTCACAGACCTACCCTAGCTCACAGCCTCTTGCTACTTATCCCAATCTAAATCATTTTATCACCCCAGTTGATTATCGTGCAACACATGCCATCAAGAACTCAGCATCATTGTATAACAACACATGATACACCCCTTTTCATAAACATGTTCTATAGACCATTAGTCAAACTGAATTTGTACTTTCAAAATATATCAATGATTCGTGGCATGGTTAAGCATACTAAGCACATTCTAAACCAACCAACATTGGTTCTATATTAATGACCAACTATTAATTATCCATCCTAAGGTGACAAACAAATATGGCATAACAAATGACAAGGTTGGCATAACAAATGATATGATAGGTATAATTCAATTGGATAGAATATCTAATTCCTAAGTTAATTGAAAACAGATCTAGGTATAAAATAACATGCAATAGATTAAAACAATATAATATCTGTAAAATTGGTTCAACATGATCAAAGCATAAATTTCCTGGCTCTTGCTATGCTCTGTTCCTTCACCATTGATCACTTTATCTTCTATCATTGACTTCCTTACCTTCAGGTCCTCGGAATGACTTCTAGACATTTACGTCTAACGAGAGAGAAAGATCAAATACAAATAAAACTGAAAATGACAAATAAAATAAACTCCAAATGGAGAATAGATGGCATTGGAATGAAGGGATTGATTTTAGATTAATTTAGAAATTTGAATGGGTTCAAACGAAGCTCGTATGAAGGAGAACGGGCTTCTAAAAGATTGACGAGAGAAAAATCAAGAATTAAAAATGGAAAGAGAAAATCTGAGACTAATAGGTGGGAGCCACGGATTTTTGGAAATAAAATAAATTCGGAGAAGGCTGAGAGGCTCACATGTGGGGCCATGGTCTATGGACAAAGCCTACGAAATAGATCTAGTCCATGGTGGACCGGACTCATAGAATAGGAGGGTTGACAGGTAGGGCCCACATATCAAAGACAAACACATCGGATCTGGCCATGCAAGCGCTGACTAAGGTGACACATCAGCAAAGGAGCTAAAATGGCGATGCGGTGGCTACCACATGGACTACCACGTCAGCTTGGCCGGTGGCTAGCTTCAGCAAGATCCCGATGAAGGCCACGACGTTGCGGACCACGTGGGGAAGGGATGTATCCAACCAAACTAGACACTGCTAACTCCGTGACACGCTTGGATTTCACCGGTGATGAACATGGCAACCTGCAGTAAGGAAGAAGGAAGTGGCGCAGTGAACTAGTAGCGGCGGCGACGAAGCAAGGCACCTCCGGGGAAACTAAGGGGAGCACCGTGTTGAACGCGCTGTGGCAAAGCAAAGGGGTAGAAGATGGCGGCGGAGACTCACCAGATGAGGAGAAATCCTGCGAAGAAGGGCGGCGGTGGTGCAACTTTCTCGAGCTCGATCCGGCGAGATGGCGGCGCAATCTGAGGCAAATATGAGGGTTTTGGAAGAGGAGGGTGAGGCCAACCTCATGACATGGGCAGGGTGGGCTTTATAGTCTAGGAGGATGCGCACGACGTGCGGGACAAAAACTCTGTGACGGGCGCGGCGCGGACTCCTCGGGGGAAGAAGCTGAAGAGGAACGCGGTATGCTACGCTAGCACAAAAAAAAATTCTACCACGAAACCAGAAAGCTACTCGCAAGAAGGGGATCATAGATAAGATTACCACTAGGCGCGCAGCTTGCGAATCCTTCGCGTCGATGTAGTGGATCGTTCTCGCCGCGATCGTTGCGTCGATGTAGTGGATCGTCCTCGCCTTGCCGTGGATCGTCCTCCCACGCCGCAGATCGCAGCAGCGTCACGCGATGAGTCCACACGCCCGAGATGGAACGCCGCGCGTGTGTGCAAGCACACAGTCGCTCGGTAGGGGCAGCGAGAGGAGTAGGCTAGGGTTTCGAGTGAATCACTCCTAAACCGTGGAAAGCACACCTGCACCCTCCTCCTCCCTCCTTATATAGCCACGAGATGAAACCCAAACTAGGGCCCATCGTGTGCTAAGCCCACGAGGTTCATTAATTACGGATCCAATCCAAATTAATGCGTCCCACCCATTAAGTGTGTGACCTGCGAGTTCACATACGTTTGGACATGGATTCGAAAACTCCTTTTCAATCCAATAGTTGGTAGTGGCTTCTTGCAAAGTATGCCAACTCCCAAACATACTATGATCAAATCGACAGAACCTATCAAAAGTACTCATGTAATAATCCCTTTGCCAAGTATATGAAGATTGATCTCAAGGCGAGAAGCATGTCATCCTTTGATGATTCAATCCATCTCTCGTGTCCGTGATATATTAATAAGTTGTGATTGACTCCTCAATCACGGCATGGCCATGCACTTCCTTAATCATATCACACGAGTGGCCTTGTCATATATCTCCGTTTCATTGGAGTGGCAAATTCCATCTTGATCGCTTACTTCCTCTCGCACGTTTCATAGTAAACATGAAAGCTACCTTTATAACTATCCGGTTAGGAAGTAGTGTTTGATAGCCCCAAGGAAAACTATTATACATGTAGGGAATATGACAATCTCAGGTCTAAGGATCATACATCTACTAGGTATGAGATACATTGATGACACATAGGAATGAAACATTCTCGCAGTGTCCCATTGCGGGTCTATCTAACCCATGTTCTTCAACATGCGTCCACAATGTATAAATGATATCTGTATATCCCATGATCTATGAAGCATGATCATCGATCACTACATGTGCTGATCTATTCATCGTTGTCCTATACGATGATATTCGATCAGAGATATTTATCGAATTACATCATTAAGTAAAGAGCTTCATAAGCAAGTCACATACTTGTTGATCAATACAATGATATACATTCATTGGACCAATAATCATATTATTATTCATAAACATAGTTATGTTACAATCATCTAAATGATTGCCTCAAGGGCATAACACTAACAATCTCCCACTTGCACTTGAGTCAATCAATTAAGTATCTAATACCAATAGACCTTGTGTGCGCCTCATGCTTAGGGTCATGGCGTTGGCTTTGTCAACGGATCGGCCACATTGGCTTCCGTATGTACTTTGCATATTCTCACGTCACCTCTATCCACAATCTCGCGAATAAGGTGAAAGCGACGAGTATGTGTTTAGACTTCGATGTGATCTAAGCTCTTTAGCTTGTGCAATGGCACCACTATTATCACAATAGATGTCCATTGGACTAGAGGCACTAGCGACCACACCAAGCTCGTGATAAACTTCTTAATCCACACGCCTTCCTTTGCGGCCTCCGGTCGCAATGTACTCCGCTCGTCGTGAGAGTCGGCCACCGTGTTTTGCTTGGAACTCTTCCACCATCGCTCCTCCATTAAGTGTAAACACAAACCCGGATTGTGATCGAAATCATCTTTGTCGGTTTGGAAGCTTGCATCGGTGTAACCCTTTGCAACCAGATCTTCCTTACCTCCAAAACAAGGAACATACCCTTAGTTCTTCTCAAGTACTTGAGATAATTTTACGGCTATCCAATGACCATCACGAGATCCGCTTGGTATCCGCCGTGACACTTAGAGCATATGAGACATCCAGGCGTGTACAGATCATGGCATACATAATAGACCCAATAGTGAAGCATATGGAATCTTGCTCATCTGTCTCGCTCATCGGATGTCGAAGGACACCGATTCTTGCGAGATCGATGCCATGTGACATTGGCATGAAACCTCTCTTGGATTCATGCATATTGAACCTTTTCAATATCTTGTCAATGTACGTTTCCTGACTTAATCCAATTAACCTTTTTGATCTATCTCTATAGATTTTTATGCCCAAGATATAGCATGCTTCTCCCAAGTCCTTCATTGAGAAACTCCTTTTCAATGAAGTCTTAACATCTTCAAGCATAGGAATGTCATTCCCGATCAATAATATGTCATCCACATACAAAATCGTAAATACAAGTGCGCTCCCACTAGCCTTCTTGTAAACACAAGGCTCTTCTTCATTTTTGATAAAGTCAAAACCTTTGACTTCTTCATCAAAACGAATGTTCCAACTCCGAGATGCTTGCTTTAACCCATAAATGGATCTTTGAAGCTTGCATACCCTTTTAGCATATTTAGGATCAACAAAACCTTGAGTTGTATCATGTATACATCCTCGGAAAGATTCCCATTAAGGAATCTTGTTTTGACATCCATCCGCCATATTTCACAATCAAAATATGCAACAATAGCTAAAATGATCCGGACAGACTTGAGCATGGCTACGGTGAGAAAGTTTCATCATAGTCAACTCCTTGAACTTGTTTGAAACCCTTTGCCACCAATCGTGCCTTATAGATCTGAACATTTCCATCTACGTCTATCTTTTCTTGAAAATCCATTTGCACTCAATGGTTTTACACCATCGGAGAGTCGACCAAGTTCCAAACTTGATTGTCATGCATGGATTGAATTTCGATCTCATGGCTTCAAGCCATTTTTCGAGTTTGGGTCCATCATTGCTTCTTCATAAGTCGTGGGCTCATCATTGTCCAACAATAATATGTCACTCCCATATCTTATAGGTACATGACATGGCCTCCCGACCTCGTGGGGTGGAGTCTCTTCCACAAAGTTGTACAACACTTTGTACATCTTGTGAAGGTTCGATGGTAGCTTGAACATATTCATGTGATTCTCGAACTTCATCAAGATACACATCACTCCTACTGATTTCTTTTGAAAGAAACTCTTTCTCCAAAAGACACCATTTGAGCAACAAAACTTTGTTCTCGTTTCTTTTGTAAAAGTAATATCCTTTTGTTTCTTTAGGATACCCCACAAAAGGCATTTTTCTCGATTTAGGTGCGAGTTTATCTAATTGTAAGCGTTTTACATAAGCCTCACATCCCCATATCTTGAGAAATGACAACATGGGTCTTCTCGATCCATATCTCATATGGAGTCTTCTCAACGGATTTTGATGGGACCCTATTCAAAGTGAACATAGCTGTCTCTAGAGCGAAACCCCGGAAGGATAATGGCGGATCTGTTTGGTGATCATTGGCCGAACCATATCTAATAAAGTTCGATTCGTCGTTCGGACACGCCATTCCATTGAGGCGTTCTGGCGGAGTAAGTTGCGAACGATTCCACATTGCTTTAGATGATCACCAAACTCTTGGCTCAAGTATTCGCCACCACGATCGGATCGTAAGTGTTTTATTGTTTTGCCAAGTTGATTTTGTAATTCGCTCAAACTCTTTGAACCATTCAAAAGTTTCAGATTTATGCCTCATTAAATAGATATATCCATATCTCTGAAGTCATCGATAAAAGTTACAAAATCAAACCCACCCCTAGCGATCGAGCTCATTGGTCCACATACATCCGTATGTACTAGGGCCAATAATTCACTTGCTCTCTCACTAAAACTCGTGAAAGGGCTTTTGTCATCTTGCCAAGTAAACAAGATTCACATGTTTCAAATGATTCAAAATCAAATGAGGTTAGAAGTCCATCACCATGGAGCTTCTTCATGCGCTTCTCATTTATATGACCTAGCGACAATGCCACAAAAGGTAGGGTTCAAATCATTAGGCCGATTCCTTTTTACATTAATATTATAGACAGTTTTTCTTGAGTTCAAGGACGTACAACCCATCCACCATGGGGCAACGACCATAATACATATCATTCAAAATATCGAACAAACAAAGTTCTTTATTCTCAAATCATAACCTTCATGTTCCAAACAAGAAGATGAAATAATGTTTCTACTCAAAGATGGAACAAAATAACAATTATTAAGTTCTAAAACTAATCTCGAAGGCAAATGCAATGGGTATGTGCCAACAAGAAGACCAAAGAACTCTTGCTTTATTCCCCACGCGAAGATCCACTTCTCCTTTTGCCAAGTCTCTACTCTTTATCAGCCCCTGCAACGAATTGCAAATGTGAGCAACCGAACCGGTATCATATACCCATGAGCTGAGTGAAGAAGTAGCAAGATTAATTTCTATAACATTAATACCTGAAGTGGAAACCACATTTCCATTCTTCTTATCTGCCAGGTACTTTTCGCAATTCCGTTTCCAATGCCCTGATTTCTTGCAATAGAAGCATTGGGTATCAGGTTGAGGGCCAACTTTAAGCTTTTGAAGCTTAGTTTTGAGGCTTGCGATCTCATCTTGAGCCTTGCCCTTGCCCTTGCTCTTTCCGTTCCCCAACCTTAGCCTTCCTCTTTTTGAAAGCGGTTGTTTTCAACCATCATCACATGATTGGGTTTTTCTTAATGCTTTCTCTCGGCAGCCTTGAGCATCCCATGTAGCTCGGTTAGGCTCTTCTCCATGCTATTCATATGAAAATTCATAATGAATGGCTCAAAGCTCTGAGGCGTAGACCGGAGAATAACATCGTGGCCAAACCGAGGCTAAGGGAAACTCAAGTTTTCCAATCTCCCAATGTAACCAATCATCTTGATCACATGAGGATCGACCGGACCGCCTTGACCACTTACAAGCAAATAAAAGCTTTGAGATACCATACCTCTCAGCTCTTGCTTGATTCCCAAACATGCCCTTCAAGCCCACAATCATATTGTAAGCATCCTGTCCTCATATTGCTTTTGGAGCTCGAGTCCATGGTGACTAGCATGAGACGGTGACTTCTGAAGCATTAACATGCTTTTCATATTCAACCTTCAAATTGCGAGCGGCATTTTCTACTCGTTCATCAGAATTGGATTCTCTAGAACATAGTCCTTCTTTTCATGCTTGAGAACAATTCTCAAAGTTGCGATACCAATCAACAAAATTAGTTCCATTCAGTTTTTCCCTTTCCAAAACCGATCTCAAAGCAAAACCAGGTGTAGCAGGAGTAGGAGAAGGTGCCATTGAACTACAACAAAAACATGCAAAGATTCTAAGCACTATGTTTATGTAAAACTTTTATTAAACCTTTTAATTAAAGACACTTCTATTTTATGTCCCTTTTATAGACACATAGTGAGTATTCAAGATCCATATTCATCAAACACTAGTGAGCTTTGGCATCACTGCTAGAAATTTAATGACATAGGTAAGCAACACCTTTGCTAATTACATCATATGTAACTCTTGTTTGTTGAGTATGAAAACAAGTAATGAATGCCTCCATCAACTTGACTCATGGCCAGTCAACTGCCCCAAGGGCTCACATGAGGAGGGAGCACTTCCGATATCTGGTGCCAATTGAGAAACCCGCCTCATGTGTGTTTTCCTAGACACCACTTGTCTTGTATAGGTTCCTTCATTCTGAAATCAAATCCCAACCACTTATGTCCTCAAGCCCAAAACCGCTTTGATAGCTTGATTAAATTTACCATTGTTATGCGTGATGTGTCCAACACATCCCTATCATCTATTGAGATAGCCATTGATATACTACTTTGGCGGTCATATCAATAACGATCTAAATTCTTGATAGGTGCAACAATTGGATGGACAATTTGATTTAAAATTTTTAACTATAGGGATGAACAAAGATTACTATGAACATGGCATCACATGCAATGAGCATAAAAATATAGCAAGGATTAAACACACATCCACGTAAAATCAAAATAAGTGTGAAATAGCATGACCCTTAGCATTAAGATCTCCATCATCATGCTTGTTTGTTCACCTAGCCACCTTGCTTGATTTGTTCACCTAGCCATCTTGCTTGATACCATCGTCTTCATCATTATGGATGCAACTCCTTACAACTTTTGATAATGAATTTTACATGAGGGTTTGAAGCATCACAAGTCGACACGCAGTCGTTATACAATTTAAATAGCCTTATGGCTTGACACGCACGCAGCCATGTGGAAATTACATGCATCACATACACATAGGCCATACCATTTCACATAATTCCTGCAAAAATGAGTTAAACAAAAGCAACCCTCGACTCGGGTCCGAGGCAGCGCGCACGCAACGTAATAACCCGACCGGTAAGGGTAACGTCGCACCATGAACGGACTCACCCAAATCAATATTGAATCATTTTGCGCTTACCATGGATCAACAGTTGACCCAATCCAACTCAATCGATTGGCTTGGTCCCATATGGATACGTTTGAAACCACGATGGCGGTAACCCGACCGGTAAGGGTAACGTCGTACCATGAGCGGACTCACCCAAATCAAGATTGAGTCGGTTTGCACTTTCTCAAACCCTAAACCGATCGATCTCATCGATGGTCGCCGACACCAATTCATCACATGAACTGGTGAACATGTAATAGATCCAATCTACTAACCTTACACATGATATGTGCAACATCCGGATCACAAAACTATACGAGATGGCTCGATACCATCAAGAGGAACGCGTATGCTACGCTAGCACAAAAAAATTCTACCGCGAAACGTAAAGCTACTCGCAAGAAGGGGTCATAGATAAGATTACCACTAGGCGCGCAGCTGCGGAATCCTTCGCAGCGTCGATGTAGTGGATCGTTCGCCGCGCGATCGTTGCGTCGATGTAGTGGATCGTCCTCGCCTTGCCGTGGATCGTCCTTCCACGCCGCAGATCGCAGCAGCGTCACCGCATGAGTCCACACGTCCGAGATGGAACGCCGCGCGTCGTGTGCAAGCACACAGTCGCTCGGCGAGGGCAGCGAGAGGAGTAGGCTAGGGTTTGAGTGAATCACTCCTAAACCGTGGAAAGCACACCGCACCTCCCTCCTCCCCTCCTTATATAGCCACGAGATGAAACCTAAACTAGGGCCCATCGGCGTGCTAAGCCCACGAGGTTCATTAATTACGGATCCAATCCAAATTAATGCGTCCCACCATTAAGTGTGTGACCTGCGAGTTCACATACGTTTGGACATGGATTGAAAAACTCCTTTTCAATCCAATAGTTGGTAGTGGCTTCTTGCAAAGTATGCCAACTCCCAAACACACTATGATCAAATCGGATGTAACCTATCAAAAGTACTCATGTAATAATCCCTTTGCCAAGTATATGAAGATTGATCTCAAGGCGAGAAGCATGTCATTCTTTGATGATTCAATCCATCTCTCGTATCCGTGATATATTAATAAGTTGTGATTGACTCCTCAATCACGGCATGGCCATGCACTTCCTTAATCATATCACACGAGTGGCCTTGTCATATATCTCCGTTTCATTGGAGTGGCAAATTCCATCTTGATCGCTTACTTCCCTCGCACGTTTCATAGTAAACATGAAAGCTACCTTTATAACTATCCGGTTAGGAAGTAGTGTTTGATAGCCCCAAGGAAAACTATTATACATGTAGGGAATATGACAATCTCAGTCTAAGGATCATACATCTACTAGGTATGAGATACATCGATGACACATAAGAATGAAACATTCTCGCGATGTCTCATTGCGGGTCTATCTAACCCATGTTCTTCAACATGCGTCCACAATGTATAGATGATATCTCCATATCCCATGATCTATGAAGCATGATCATCGATCACTACATGTGCTGATCTATTCATCGTTGTCCTATACGATGATATCCGATCAGAGATATTTATCGAATTACATCATTAAGTAAAGAGCTTCATAAGCAAGTCACATACTTGTTGATCAATACAATGATATACATTCATTGGACCAATAATCATATTATTATTCATAAACATAGTCATGTTACAATCATCTAAATGATTGCCTCAAGGGCATAACACTAACAGAAGCATAGTGACGGGCCTAGCTGGGCTAGGCTACGGTGGAGCAGGGCCAAGGCAGGCCAGGGCAGGCTGGGCGAGGAAACGGTCTGGTAAGCTAGCGGCCCAAGAAAGGAAATGTGCTGGGCGTATTTGGCCCAAGTGAGAAATAAGAAAAAGGAATTGATTTCCAAAATTAAATAAATGTTATAAATTCAAATAAATTCAAATAAATAGTAAACAGACTAAGATAATCCTAAAAAAATACAGAAAAATTCCTTACAACATAATGAACCCAACTAAAACTGAATTTCTTATATTTGATATATAAATTAGTTGTATTAAATCTTTTCATTATAGGAAAATTCAATTCACGCTTTAATTAATTTGAGAAAAATCCAAATGGTTCCTTTTTAACTTTAAAACTTTCCAAGGGTCAAAAATTGAGGTCTTACAAGGGATGAGGTATGATCATATTCATAGGTCATTGGATTTTTTAGATCAGATGACAACGCCCTATTTCGTCGCTTTGGTGGAGAACAATATACTATTCTCTAGATTTTCTCATAAAAGAAAGCAAAGAACTCTCCGGAATCATCTTCACATGGCTGTGCTTTTTTATTAGAAACATGAAACGGTTGATTTTTCTTTTATTATTTTTAATGACCAGGACAACTATGAATCTGACATCCAGGAACAATATATTAGATGATTCGATGACTACAAACAAAATGACAACAAGGCGTGCTAGAATTGCCAGAAAGCCAACAACTTTGGTTATGTAGATGCTTATATCTGTAGCAAACATGTGGCGCTAAGGTGGGAGTGGGACACTGAGACGACCTTGACAAGAACTGTTGGTTACGAAAAATTACACCAAGTCCTAAACTATCTGATTTTTTTAATGTAGCCTAGTTTTATTAACTTGAGTCTACTATTTGAGTTTGTAAAATTAAATCCTTTATAATACATGTGTTTTGGTTAAGTCCTTCTGCTACTTGAGATTGTTTAAGGGGAAAAGCATTGGAATGGCATAATAATGCAAGTGCAAAACTAAGGGACACAAAACACAGGAAAAACACATGGATATGGTGTTTAGAAAAAATACTTTGGATTGCAATTCCTTCACTATTAATTTGATCCAAACTGAGCTAAGGTGCCATATCACATAGAATAAGGCAAATTTGGATATATGCTACTTCAGAACATTGCATACCACTCGGTTTCATGAAATTTGAAAGAGTAAATTGCATTGGAGCTCTTTACACTTGTGTTGTTGTCTCACCTAGCTCCCTCAACTTGCATTTTGCTTTGTGGGCCCCTTAAACATGGTGCATCTTGTTTGCACCACAAGTCATGTTTTGCTGTTAGTCATCGTTTTCTGCTGATTTGGGTCCCCATGTGGCTAAGTTGGCATGTTGGCACATACATGGCATCTACATCGTCAGTTTCTTTTTCTCTTTGTCCTCTGAAGGACCATGTGGAGGTCCATCCATGTTTGTGATGAGTATTTGACTTTATCTGAGCAAGGTGTGCTCAAGTTTGAGTTTGATTTGGATTGTTTTTCAAGCTAGAGCAATTTGAGTTACTGGTTGGAGACCAGTCGTCCGACCCCGAGTGGTCGGGTCGTCCGACCTGAGTGGTCGGGGCTTTGGCTGTGTTGCAGACCAGTCGTCCGACCCCGAGTGGTCGGGTCGTCCGACCCGAGAGGTGCAGGCTTTGGTGGTCGGAGACGATCGTCCACCCCGAGTGGTCGGTCGTCCGACCCGAGAGGTGCAGGCTTTGGGCCGGTCGAGACCGGTCGTCGACCCCGAGTGGTCGTCTTTGGTTGGTCGGAGACCGGTTGTCCGACCCGAGAGGTGCAGGCTTTGGCCGGTCGGAGACCGATCGTCGACCACGAGTGGTCAGTCTTTGGTTGGTCGGAGACCGGTTGTCCGACCCAGAGGTTCAGGGGCATGGTGGCCGGAGACCGATCGTTTGACCCCGAGTGGTCAGTCTCTCGCCGGTCGGAGACCGGTGGTCGACCTCGAGTGGTCGGGATGGAGACCGATGGTCGAGACCATTGTTGGTCGGGATGGAGACCGATGGTCGGACCTTGGTTGGTCGGGATGGAGACCGGTGGTCATACCACGTGTGGTCGGGGTTATCTTTGGTCGACATAGTGTATATCTTTCTGTTGAGATGGATATGTGTTGTTGGACATTGCTATGTGATGTGGTTTCCTTGTCTATGATGGTTGCGGGACTTTGGAGCTAGGTCATGGTGAGGCGAAGGGGATCGGGACTAGGCCGAGAGCCGAGGTCCGGATGATCAAGGTGTCGCCAAAGATGACGAGGCCGTGGAGTAGCCGCAAGCCGAGAAGACAAAGGAATGGATGAGATGCTAACTTGGAGTTGCTCGATCTAGGAGGACCGTTGGATCGCGGTCGGGAAGATAGAGTAGCGGGTCAAGTTAGTGTGAGTTGAAAGCGTGCAAAACCCGTTGGGTTGTTGGGTTTGGGTGAGCCCATGCATAGCTTTGTGAGTGGGTAAAATCTCACCCTTGATGGAGTGCTCTAGGGTTTAGAGGCTCATCCAAGGGTGGTAGGTGTTCCAAGCTGCTATAAATAGACAGGGAGAGGGTGTCTCCTTGGGGGTGAGCGGTGAGGAAAGTCTACGTGAGTAGTTGAGAGTTGTTGAGAGTGATGATGTAAGGATCAAATCCTGGCTCTTGGATGTTGGCTTAGGATTGAAGCGAGAACATCCAAAGGTGGGAATTGATCCTGTCACTATAAATAGAGGGTAGGGCAGCCTCCCTCGGTGAAGGTTGTGAAGGTTACGAGGTTTTTCTTTGCTCGTTTGAGTTTTGCCCACTTTGTTGTGAGGCTTTGTAAACCTCCTTCCGAAATGAAATGTTCTTCACTTATATTTTGTTTCATTTCTCTTACGTATTTACATTCGCACTTAAATTACATTATCTAAATTCGCATTTACTTACTTGCAATTTACTTTACGTAATTTGGATTTGCCTCATCTCCTTCTACATGCTTTTGAGTCCTTTTTGAAATTCATGATTGATGAACTCTTCTCTGGATTCGGTGCTTTCAATCATTTAGGCAATCCTTGCGTTCTTGTTGCAAGTTGTAAATCTGTGTTCTTAAAGTGCGTAAGCGTGTGACTTGCGATTCGTTAGTCTTGATTGGCTTCGGTTCTTATTGCCAAGGATGAAAGATTGCTGGATGAATCTTCTATAGATCATATCCCAATCATCTAGGCAATCTACAACCTCTTCTATTCAGTTTTGGAAGAAACCAATTTCTGTGCCTAGTTTTCAGATAGTGTTTCTATTTGTTTGAAGGGTTGTTTCTTCGTGTACTTACTTGCTGTGATTTGTGGAGAGTTATCCAAGGATATTCGACCATCAACTCCCACCACAAGTTAGGGTGAAGTCTGTGTTCGTGACTCTGTTTTGGGTGTTGCATTTGTTAAAGCGAAAGGACGGAACCTTGGTATCAATTCCTTCGATTGATGACCAAATAGGTTCTGACATGCTTAGGAGGTGCACACCAAGTTTCACTTTTTTGGATCACCGATCAAAAGTTACATCGATTTACATTTTTAAGATCGTGCTGATTTTATGTTCATCCGACCCGAGTCTTGTTCATCCGACCTCGTAGGTCGGACGTCATCGCTTCATCGATCGGGAGGTACTTGTTCATCCGAGCACTATTCACCCGAAGATCGCTCATCCGACCTCCACGGTCGGGCGTCTTCGCTCGTCCGGTCGGGATCTTGCTCCCGAGTATCTTTCATGCGACCACTTCGGTCGGGAGTATCTGCTCATCCGACCACTTCGGTCGAGTATCGCTCATCCGACCAAGATCTCGACAACCGATTCGTAATCTTGTTCATCCGACTGAGCTACCCGACCGGTCGCGCTTTTCTCGCTCATCCGACCTTAACGGTGAGCCTCATTCATGAATTTGCCTCGATCGATGGTTCGCTTCTTTCTTTCGGTCTTTTGGTGGATTGAATTCTAGGGGAGAATTTATTCGAAATTTTATTTGGCTCCTATTCACCCCCTCTAGTCGCCTTTTCGATCTTTCAATTGGTATCGAGCCGGTTCGCTCTTTCTAGATCTTGACCGGTCTCAAGAGCCATGGCGATGGACAAGTATTCCACCAAGCCTCCTATTTTCTCTGGAGTTGATTTTCCTTTTTGGAAATCTCGGATGGAGTCGTACATCACTGCCCAGGGCTTCCTGATATGGCAGAAGGTGAAGCTCCCGTATGAGGTTCCTGCTGATGAGAACGTCACGGCCGGCAATATGGCTGACGTTGAGGCGAATGCTAAGGCAAGGAACATCCTCATACAGGGTCTTAGCCACAGTGAGTATGACAGGATTTCTCACCTTCGTTCTGCTCATGAGATTTGGGTGACCCTCGATGCTTACCATGAGGCACTACCCAAATCAAGGCGGTTCGACAGACCAATTCAAGCGTGAGATCAACAAGTTTGAACAACCGACGGTGATAGTCTTGACGAGTGCTTTGGTCGGTTTACAAAGATTACGGCGACCTCCGGCGATCGGTTGCATATACCCTGACTCGGATAATGCTCGACATTTCTTGACCGCACTCGATCTTCGTGTTTGGGAAATGAAAGTGACCACCATCAAGGACACCACCGACCTGTCGACCTTGACTCTTGACGGGCTTTATTCCCGCCTCAAGACTCATGAGATCGACGTCGTCTCGCGGAAGACGAAGTCTCAGTCGATGGCTTTGGTCACCGATCCCATTGGATCCTCTCTTTCTGATTCTTCTGTTGGTTTCTCTCTCTCCGCCCTGTGCGAGCTAAGCGATGACCAACTGGAAAAATTTTCAGAAAATGAGCTTGCTCTTCTTGCTCGCAAATTTTCATATGCATACAAAAGATTGAGAGAGAGGAAGAGAGGTGGGATGATCACCTGTTTCGAGTGTGGTGGCCCCAACCACATTCGAGCAAACCTATCCCAAGCCGGAGAAGGGCGAACGAACAAAGCGGTTCGGGCAAGAACGACTACACCGATAAGAACCGCAACAAGAAGGCCCCAGCTCGTGAGCCGGCGAAGAAGAAGTACCACAACTTTGCCAAAAACAAGAAGCTCTTTCATCGGGTCCTCGCCGCACTAGATGATATCGAGCTCTCCGACTCGGAGACGTGGAGCGACGAAGGCGAGGATGAACCGCAAGTGAAGAAGAGCGGCGACGACTTCTCCGGCATGTGCTTCATGGCAGGCGCCATTGAAGCAAGCGACTCCGAGCTGTACAGCGACTCGGACGAGGTACCCACCTACGACGAATTAAATGCTGCCTTTTATAAATTAGGCAAGTTTCATGCTAAGGCTAGGTCGAGGTGTTCTGAGTTAGAA
This sequence comes from Otatea glauca, assembly GCA_036346275.1. NCBI lineage: Eukaryota > Viridiplantae > Streptophyta > Magnoliopsida > Poales > Poaceae > Otatea > Otatea glauca. The sequence continues at coordinate 36,095,508 of CM070715.1, read as the reverse complement.
AAGGAAGTAGGTACCTTGACTCGGAGTTAGCTTCGCTTAGATCTTCTCCTCCCGAGTCACCGATGACCGTGTTCTCTGTGATCTTTGTTCTTGTGGAGTTGGAGAACCTAAGGACCATACATGATAGTATGCTTGCTTGAACTTGATGGTCTTAGGAGGAAGAATGCTAGCACTAGTTCTATTGATGATAATCTGTTGAGGCTAGTTTTCTTCATGCTCACTCTACTCCTTCTTGTGCTAATTGCCCTAAATTGCTTGTGAAATTGATGCCATGAGTTCACACCTTAAGAAGCTTTACGCTAGAAATGATGAACTTGAATTGCATGCTTCTAAGGACCCAATCGGCTCATGTGAGGGTCAGAGGCAACTAAAACTTGACAATGATGCTTTGAATGTCAAGTGTGATCAACTTGCTAAGGACTTACTAGATAAGTCAAAACTGGTTGCTCTTTGTGTGTTGGGGTTAAGGATGACTTGGATAAAATCCATGTCGAGCTTAGAAAGAAATTAGAAAACCAAGCCAATAGGATTAGAGATGCTTCTTGCGTTTCTTGTGAGTCCCTAAAGATTGAGGCAGCCGTGCTAAGGGAACAAAAGCACGTCTTTGAGAGATCTTCTCTTTACAGGTTCTTCTTCTTTCTCTCCTTCCCCTGTTCTTCTTGTGCTTCTCTCTTCGAGATTGCCAAGATCTTATGAGCACTCTCGAGAAGTTTGTTGGAGGCAAGAAGAAGCTCAATCTTTTCTAGACCAATCCAAAATTAGTAGATTCAATCAAGGTCTAGGATTTGATCCCTTGGAGCACGCTCGGCGCATCCTCCCACCATTGTCGCGGCTCCAAGAGTGGTGAGATTGTGGTAGCTCCTGAGTGAGCACCACCGTGTTTAGGTCTCACTGGGTTGTCCATAGGACTTGACCGTAAGGGTGTTACTCTGCTTCTGTCTCTAGCAAGGCGAAGTACACATGCACCTTCCAGTAGAAGGATGGTCACCTAGTAGATTTACGCTTGAGCACGCCAAGATCACTCGGCGTGAGCGTGTTGTTGCTCTTAGGGGTATTAAGGGTCATCCCGGACTTTGAGTGCTCCTAAGGCACACACCGCTTCTAGACAAGTTAGAGAGTCGCTGTTTTGGGCAGCGTCCCGTGACTTGGTTTTCATGCTAGTTCTTGAGTTTTAGTCCCGAGCTGTTCGTAGTCGCCTTTCCGCCGTCCTCTTGATATTCCTCGTTTTCCCATCGGGTAGATATCGCGGCGTGAGGTGTTTTCGGTAGGAGATCCAGCAGACCTTCTTTGGGATGGTCCGGCTTTTGCACCACGGCGTACCAACCCGCTTTGACTCCTAGATTATCTACGAGTTGCTCTGATCGTGTGAGAGTTGAGCGTCGAGAGACACTTGAGTCCGCCTTCTTCGTGGATCGTACTGAGGCGTCGTGTGGCTCGAGATTGGGTTCCCGATCTTCTCTCTATCCCAAGATCGAGTCATCTTTCCTCTTGTATCAATTCCTTGTGTCATGTCTATGCAATAATGCTTTTAAGTGCCTTTTGCCTTTTCATGGCATGAGTCGCTGAGGCTAGCTTGAGGATATGATCACCGCCTAGTGGAGTGGATTTGGGTCATCTTGTGGACTTGTCCTTTCTTAGTTCGATTCTTAGTCCATGAGTTGTCCCGAGGCATCATCTTCGCTGCATAAGTAGTGGACCTCGTTTTCCTCGAGGTACCCACTCACGGCAAGAGTTGCAGGTAAGTATGTTGGTCATGTTGATCCTTACTAATCTCATCTAGGATCGTTTTGTCGCTTTTCAATGTTGGCACTCGATGTGAATTCCGAGTTGGCCTTTGCGGCTTGTCTCTAGAGGATTGGATCTTCCTGCATGACCATCATGAGCATCATGCTAACCTGCATGTACTTTCAACTTTGTTTGCCTCGTGTTTCGCTCCACAAGTGTTGAGCTTCATGATAACAGCATTGGGGTCTTTCACTTCTATGGTGAGCTATCTCATACCCTCATGTCGGTTATATTTGTGATCATCATTTCCATGACATGTTGTGATTGCTCTTGCTCCCATGTGTATTATATGTACTTTGCTAGGTCTTGTTAGTTTTATGTCTGTCTTGTTTTGTGCCATAGCATGTTTTCCCCAACCATCTTTGTGCTTCATGTATTATATCCTAAATTCATGAGCTCTTTCCCAGCATGTGATTTTCTTGTTTTTATCTTGTCCATGATATTGTTCATTTGGTATGAGCATTTGTATTAACTATGGGCACGTGCTATATATCATTTACTTTATTTTGTCATGAGTAGTATCTAGGTTATATGACCACGATTTTCTATTACATCCATGATTAGCCTTGTTTAGACTTTGTTTGTCGACTTTGTGCTACATGTGAGTGCCTTTCATGAGATTAGGGTTATATGATCTAGCTGCATTATATGACTTATATTGTTCATGATCACCTTTATTGTCCTTCATGCTTATATGCTTCATACCTATTTTGCATGAGCTTGTGTTCTTCATTCATGGCATGTATTCATCATCATGCATAGAGTGTTGCCATAAGTAGCTTCTCATCTTTGTGTCCATGGTCACCATTTACTTTCATGCTTTTGTGTCCTCATGACCTTTTGTTTGGTCTTCTTTGACGGGCCTTTTCGCGACATGTAAATATTGTTATTGAGACTATGGATAAATGGATCTTGATGTTGCTAATTGGTTTGTTTTATGCATGATCCTCTTTGGTTGTCTTTATTTATCTTGCTCATGTTATATCTAGTAGCATGTTGTTGTGCTTCATTATGGTATTTCTTCATTTACATGGTCATTGCCATGTTTAGGTAGTATCTTGATCCATGTATTTCTAGGCTTGCACATGATCCTGCTAGCATTTTGTTGCTGTGATACACCTTGCTTAGCTTCTTATGCCAAAGATGATGGTGCTATGATGCACCTTGTTGTTGTTTATCATGTGGATATGTTTTCACCGTTGTCTATGGATATATGGATCTTGATGCTATCTTTAGCTTGGTTGTGAACATGATCTTACATTACCTTCGCATCATGTTCATGCTCTAGATGATCATTTGCCACACTTTTCATGTATCTTGTCCATTCGTGCCTAGGAAACTGGATCTCGCCTAACCCCGCTTGAAAGCATAGATTTGTTGGATGCATGTGTGTAGGCTTTCGTGAGGAGACCATCATCCTAGGAATATCTCTTCCTCTCGCTTTTAGGATCCACTTGTGTCCTTTGCCACTACTTGTTCTACACCGCAAAGAGGTAAGTACCTCTGAAAATGTTGATGATAATGATGGATCTCTTAGGAGGTTGTGGTTCTTTGTAGGTAGAGCTTGTGTCCTTTTGTCTAGAGTCTTTTGGTTGGACTTCTAGCATAATTAGGTTGCTTTTACCTTGAGCCGCCTTGCTCCTTAGAGACCATGTGGTTTTCGATCTTATCTCTTTTCCTCTAGCTTTCTACCTATCTCTTGTGAGGAGAGAGTTTTAGAGTGTGTTCTGGGGATTTGAGCTTGGGTTTATGAGCTCATATAGCTTATCTTGAGGGGAGCCGGTTTGTATATTATGTACTATATATTCTCTTCCAGATTTTCCTTTCTTCTTCTGGGTGACTTTGGGCTTGTTTTCTTGAGTTGAGTTCACTCACTTAGACTTCTGGCATGCCTCGCATGGACCTCTTATCTTGTGCTTTAGGTTGCTATCATGCGTGATTAGCTGTTCTCTCTTCTCTCTAGGTTGAGTTCCCTCACAGTCTTATAAGTAGTAGGTTTTGTGGCCTCCTGGATAGCAGGGTCTGTGTGCACTCCTTAGTTGAGATCTAGAGTCAGCTTCCCTATGTCAGTCTCTGGGGAAGATAAGAGCGAGTCTGAGCCATAGTGAATCTCTTCTATCTTATCTATGCTCAATAGCCATCCAAAGTTGCGCAGCTCGACTTCTTCTCCTCATTCTGCTTTTTCCGTTATTATTGAGTTCATTCGGTTTTCTTTATGCCTAATCTTGATAATAACCCAACTTTAACCAGATTTGAGCTTAAAATTGATTCAATTGTTGAGGGGAGTTTGGGAATCTGTTCATGCATTGCATTTAGACCGCATTTTCGCTTTATGAGCTTTGTCTATTATGCATTTGACTCAATCTTCGTGAAATACATCATGCTATATCTTTCAAGAAAATCACTAGCTTAGATATGTCCAAGTTCATTTATCAAGCTAATGTTCATTGAAATCTGAAAAACTTAAAAGCTTTAAATGAAAACTTGATGAAACATGTTGCTTTTACTTACTAAGTTTCTTCTCTAAGAGTTTTTACCATGAATTGTGAAATTTTGGAATTCTCTAGAGTCCCTATAGCAACTTGGGTGAAATTTGCTTGATCCATATTTGAGTCCTTCAGAATTGCTTATATGTGCTAAACTGAAAATTAAAAAAAAATTGACTCTTTTGTGCAAAATTGATCTCAGCACTTTATATTCTCGAGACTGCCTCCCATTGCATTTGGGATGAACTTGAAATATATTGTGTATGACCAAGATCATTCTCTTGAGAGTTACTCTTGAGATGATCGAAAATGGCTTGGGTCAATCAACAAAAAAAAAGCAAATATCACACACATAAGTGGGTAAAGAATGCAAATAATGTCAAACATTTGCACCCCGCTATGTTTTTCAAGTCTTAAAGAAAATTTGCATAAATTGAAAAAAATGGGCTCAAGGACCTTATATGCACTTCAAATTTCCCCAAAGTGTTGAGTAGGTTGAACTCTAGGTTTTCCATTTGATCCTCGAGTGGTTTTGCTTCTAGTTTTGAAACTTTGCTAAGTTTTGCACTTGTCAAATCTTGCTAAAATGATACATTTTCAAAACTTCGCTGATGAGCAAAATTTGTTATTTGCACTTGGACATGTCTTAGTTTGGTTATAATCTGAGATTAATAAGCTTGGTGTCATATCTTGTCATTATGATCATTTGGATAATCTTCAAAGCTCCCTTAGGTTGCATTTCATGCATATATAAAGAGGGAGAAAATTCTATTTTGATGCCTATATTGCCAAAAGGGGGAGAAAATGTAGAAAAAGGCATCATTTAAAATGTAGAAAAGGAGGAGATAGAAATGTGAAAGCATGTTGGTTCTTATGATTTTTGTAAATCTTTGCTATCTCTTATGGATCATAATCACATTTGACACTTATGATTGGTTTTTAGAGCTTTTGTTGAAAACTTGCTCTTTTCATGGTCTTGCTCTAAATTCTTTCTGCCAACTTGGTCATAATTTTATATCTTTCTCTCTGGACCAAGTTTGGCTTTGCAATCAAATTGCTTTCTTCTTGTCTCATTCAAACACAAATTTATGCCTTTTGTGTGGTTTGTCAATATACTCATCAAGGGGGAGATTGAAGGACCATGTGGAGGTCCATCCATGTTTGTGATGAGTATTTGACTTTATCTGAGCAAGGTGTGCTCAAGTTTGAGTTTGATTTGGATTGTTTTTCAAGCTAGAGCAATTTGAGTTACTGGTTGGAGACCAGTCGTCCGACCCCGAGTGGTCGGGTCGTCCGACCTGAGTGGTCGGGGCTTTGGCTGTGTTGCAGACCAGTCGTCCGACCCCGAGTGGTCGGGTCGTCCGACCTGAGAGGTCTGGGCTTTGGCTGGTCGGAGACCAGTCGTCCGACCCCGAGTGGTCGGGTCGTCCGACCTGAGAGTCAGGCTTTGGCCGGTCGAGAGACCGTCGTCGACCACGAGTGGTCGTCTTTGGTTGGTCGGAGACCAGCTTGTCCGACCGAGAGGTGCAGGCTTTGGTGGTCGGAGACCGATCGTCGACCGAGTGGTCGTCTCTTTGGTTGGTCGGAGACCGGTTGTCCGACCCGAGAGGTCTGGGCGTGGTGGTCTGGAGACGATCGCTTGACCCCGAGTGGTCAGGTCTCTCGCTGGTCGGAGACCAGTGGTCAGACCTCGAGTGGTCGGGATGGAGACCAGTGGTCAGACCATTGTTGGTCGGGATGGAGACCAGTGGTCAGACCTTGGTTGGTCGGGATGGAGACCAGAGGTCATACCACGTGTGGTCGGGGTTATGCTGGTCAGCATAGTGTATATCTTTTTGTTGAGATGGATATGTGTTGTTGGACATTGCTATGTGATGTGGTTTCCTTGTCTATGATGGTTGCAGGACTTTGGAGCTAGGTCATGGTGAGGCGAAGGGATCGTGACTAGGCCGAGAGCCGAGGTCCGATGATCAAGGTGTCGCCAAAGATGACCGAGGCCTGTGGAGTAGCCGCAAGCCGAGAAGACAAAGGAATGGATGAGATGCTAACTTGGAGTTGCTCGATCTAGGAGGACCGTTGGATCGCGGTCGAAAGATAGAGTAGCGGGTCAAGTTAGTGTGAGTTGAAAAGCGTGCAAAACCCGTTGGGTTGTTGGGTTTCGGTGAGCCCATGCATAGCTTTGTGAGTGGGTAAAATCTCACCCTTGATGGAGTGCTCTAGGGTTTAGAGGCTCATCCAAGGGTGGTAGGTGTTCCAAGCCCGCTATGAATAGACAGGAGAGGGGTGTCTCCTTGGGGGTGAGCAGTGAGGAAAGTCTACGTGAGTAGTTGAGAGTTGTTGAGAGTGATGTGTAAGGATCAAATCTGGCTCTTGGATGTTGGCTTAGGATTGAAGCAGAACATCCAAAGGTGGGAATTGATCCCAGGTCACTATAAATAGAGGGGTAGGGGCAGCCTCCCCTCGGTGAAGGTTGTGAAGGTTCTGAGGTTTTTGCTGCTCGTTTGAGTTTTGCCCACTTTGTTGTGAGGCTTTGTAAACCTCCCTTCCAGAAATGAAATGTTCTTCACTTATATTCTTGTTTCATTTCTCTTACGTATTTACATTATGCACTTAAATTCTGTTATCTAAATTCCGCATTTACTTACTTGCAATTTACTTTACGTAATTTGGATTTGCCTCATCTCCTTCTACATGCTTTTGAGTCCTTTTTGAAATTCATGATTGATGAACTCTTCTCCGATTCGTGCTTTCAATCATTTAGGCAATCCTTGCGCTCTTGTTGCAAGTTGTAAATCTGTGTTCTTAAAGTGCGTAAGCGTGTGACTTGCAGTTCGTTAGTCTTGATTGGCTTCTGGTTCTTATTGCCAAGGATGAAAGATTGCTGGATGAGTCTTCTATAGATCATATCCCAATCATCTAGGCAATCTACAACCTCTTCTATTCAATCTTCTATAGATCATATCCCAATCATCTAGGCAATCTACAACCTCTTCTATTCAGTTTTGGAAGAAACCAATTTCTGTGCCTAGTTTTCAGATAGTGTTTCTATTTGTTTGAAGGGTTGTTTCTTCGTGTACTTACTTGCTGTGATTTGTGGAGAGTTATCCAAGGATATTCTGACCATCAACTCCCACCAGCAAGTTAGGGGTGAAGTCTGTGTTCGTGACTCTGTTTTGGGTGTTGCATTTGTTAAACTGAAAAGGGACGGAACCTTGGTATCAATTCCTTCGATTGATGACTGAAATAGGTTCCCGACATGCTTAGGAGGTGCACACCAAGTTTCACTGCTTTTGGATCACCGATCAAAAGTTACATCGATTTGCTTTTTTAAGATCGCGCTGATTTTATCGCTCATCCGACCCGAGTATCGCTCATCCGACCTCGTAGGTCGGACGTCATCGCTCATCGGTCGGAGGTACTGCTCATCCGAGCACTATTCACCCCGAGTATCGCTCATCCGACCTCCGCAGTCGGGCGATCGCTCGTCTGGTCGGGATATCGCCACCCGAGTATTGTTCATCCGACCACTTGGTCGGAGTATCGCTCATCCGACCAAGATCGACGACCGATTCCGCATCTTCGCTCATCCGACCGAGCTACCCGACCAAAGGCAGCTTTTTCTCGCTCATCCGACCTTAACTGGTCCTGAGCCTCTGTTCATGAATTTGCCTGATCGATGGTTCAGTTCTTTCTTTCTGGTCTTTTGGTGGATTGAATTCTAGGGAGAGAATTTATTCGAAAATTTTATTTGGCTCATATTCACCCCCCTCTAGTCGCCTTTTCGATCTTTCATCCTCTTTCATCCCTTCTCTCATTCCCAAGCTAGCACGGACCATTGCCGCTTCCAACACTATGTTTGCCATACTAGATTGCTGCCCCATGCTCCTCTTGCTACCCCACTACACTGGCCGTACTAGTCCATACTGTGATGGCGAGAGGTAATGGGACATGCAGTGGCAGCAACTTGAGGAGACTTTGTAGACACACACCATCCACCTCTACCATGACAAGCTTAATTGGTGCTTTCGCGAGATTCTTCACCACCATCAGAACCATGGGTGAGCTCCCCTCATCCCCCTCTCTCTTTTTCTTTTGCAAATCCTCCATCTTGAGCCACCCGTCACTGGCACCATGCCCTTGTCCCCCAACCCAAGTGAATTGATCACGACTGATCTCCCTATCTGCCATGGTGGATTCTAATTCCTTCCACCTTGTGACGCCTTTTCATCCCAAGAGCATTTTTCCTCAAGTAATTTTGATGTACCCCTGCCAAATTTGTCATCACGCGGTCATCTTCCTCTTCACCAGCTGACCTCACTACTACCTCGGTTTCTCCCTTGCCATCCATAGGTACCCCTGTCCATCCTCCCTCCATTTATCCCGTCTGACACACGCCACATCATACCATGTATTGCCACCATACCTTGATTGTACGCCTTGTCATTGTCCAACTCAGATAGTCTATTAGTTAACACGAGGAAGGAGCAATCATCGTGCAAAACAGACGCAAGTTTAAGGGGCTCACAAAGTAGAGGATTAAGTCCATGTTACACTTCTGAACTATCGAAAAAGTCCACTTAACCCCGTGAACTATAAACCAGTTATTTTGTTGTAAAATGATGATGACTGCAGTAGATTATACACAATGCACCGATCGAATAGCAAGAATATTCACAGGAAGCACACATGATATAGGGAGGCAAAAACTCTTCAATCATATCTCAACACTCCCTCTTGGGCGAATACCGCGTAATGCACATGTCTCATAAAAAACTCCTCCAAAAAACCTAGGGGGAAAAAATGGATGGAGAAAAGAGTATTGCACTCGCACATTGTGTTACACTAGTTGCCTCATTAAAGTCTTCATGTGAGAAAACTTCAGAAAAACTCATTAAGGGAAAAAGAGTGCAACTTGTAATCTTCTGAATTAAAGTAGTATCTTTAGGATTGTACCAAGGGTTATGGTTCAGTGATTTACTCCCTCTAAACTCTGCATATCTCTAAGTCTTCTCATTCCAATACCACGAACACATCTTTGAAAACTAGATGTTGGCAAAGACAGTGAATAAATTTGTTAGATTTTCACATGACCTAGTCTGCATAATCTTTACCTCACCATTTTTCTAGAGTTCATGAGGATATAAAAGTTTAGGGGCAATATGCTTTGTGATATTGCTCTTTACATAACCCATTTGCATTTGTGCAACACAAGCAGCATTATCTTCATAGATAATTGTGGGGTATCGACAGTGTTAATACTACATGACTTTTGGATATGGCCAACCACATGTCTCAGCCAAACACATTAATGTGAGGCTTAATATAATGCAATAATCTCTGAGTGGATGGAAAAAGTAGCTACCAAGGTATACTTAAAAGTTCACCAACAAATGTTTGTACCATCATAGAGAAACACAAACCCAGTCTGAGATTTGGCTTTGTGGGGATCAGACAGATAGCCAGCATATGTATATCCATCATGGTCAAGTCTTGGTCCTTCTGATAAAATAATCCAAGATCTTGAGTTCCTTAGAGGTATCTGAACAAAGTCTTCACGACAGCCCAATGTCTTCTGGATGGAGTTGCACTGTCTAGCTAGCAAATTTACTGGAAAATGCAATATTAGGCCTTGTGCAATTTGCAAGATACATTAGTGCTCGGATGGCGCTTAAGTGTGTGACTTCAGGTCCTAAGACCTCCTTATTTTCCATCATTGGTCTGAAAGGGTCTTTATCCACTTTAAGGGATCTTACTACCATGGGGGTCTTCAAAGGATGTGATTTATCCATATTAAAATTTTCCAATACTTTCTTGGTATAGGTAGACTGGTGCATAGAAATTCCTTCCGGGAAATGATCTAGCTATAGGCCTAAGCAATATTTGGTTTACCCAAATATTTCATCTCAAGCTCCGTCAAAAGGTAAGAACTTACTTCCTTATTTCCTCCGAGTTCTGATGATATTCAGATCATCAACATAGACTGAGATGATACAAAATCTATTCTGGGATTTCTTTATTACCACATAGGTGTAAGATCGAGGATGCCGACTAGAGGGGGGTGAATAGGCGGCTTTTAAAAAATACTCTATGAAATTCTACAAATCAAATCACCCCTAATTACCCTTATGCCAAAACCTTAACAATAATTAATGCGAAAGCGATAAACTAAGGTTTTGACAATTAAAGCCTAAATCAACTAGGCTCACTATGTGCACTAATTAATTATGTTTATAACAATAATTGCAATCCTAAAGACAAGCAATCAATTTAATTCTATAAATATAAATTGCTTGAATATAAATAATGAATACAATGCAAGCACAAGAAACACAATACTTTTTACCGTGGTGTTCGGAGACTTGCCAGTCTCCCCAAATCCACGTTGAGGTTAGCCTAAATGAATTGGACCAGCTCCACGAATTGAGCACCCACCTCGAATCCACTAGTGGTTGCTCTTTCCCCCTTCGGGTAGGCGAGCACCGACCTTCACAAATTCGTCGAGGCTTCTCACAACCTTCATCGAGAAGCTCACTGCAACGACGCTGCTACGCCATCTAGGTGTCAGCAAACACCAAAAGTAACAAGCCAAGCCCTTCCGCTTGAACTTCACCTAGTGCAACACATGCACTCTGGTGACCTCCTAAGTGCAACACATGCACTAGAATCCTCCTCAAGTGCAACACATGCACAAGAGGCTCTCAATCCACTTCTTAATTGCAACACATGCAATTAGGGCTCACTCTTAGCTCAAAAACCAATTGGAAAAGTGCAACACATGCAACCAACTTCCACAAACTCTCTCCAAAGTCAACAACACAAAATGACAACCCCCAAGGCTCCTTTTATAGCCCCCCACACGAAATCTAGCCGTTGGGGGGCAAAATGGGACTTTTCAGCAAAATTCTGCACTACCGCCCATTAGGGCCGGTAGTGCTGGCCTCGACCCCAACGGTCGGCTAACGGCTATTGTTGGGTCCCGATACAGAGAATCTGGACCCTCTGTGTATTCTGTGCTAGTTCAGGATCACGCTAGCACACACAGACTTTACAGGGTTAAACATCACAGACATTCACAACGATACCATATTAAATAGTGCAAACATTTATATAAACAGAATTGTACGACCTTATGGTCTCCTTACATAAGATCGGCCACGTAGGGCTTACATTATCAGAGTAATAAAAGATAACAATAGAAAACAAATAAACTTCGTGGAGTCCCATCAACTTGCCACAGGCAACCGCTGGGCTTGCCCCCTAATTGTCTGGCTCTTCGATGAACTCCTCCTCCCATGCTGGCGTAGACTCCTCCACTGATGTTGGGTTGATAGGCAAGGAGGGGTGAGTACTCAAGGTACTCAACAAGTAATGCACAGAATGCATTGCTATTACTATATGCAAGACTTATTCCAAAGAATTGGATTATTTGGCTCATTTGCATCAAACAACATTTTTAAACTAACAATTTATTTAGATTTAAAAGCGGAGAAACAGTTAATCATAGTACTAAGTTCATTCAGTTTTTCTCCGTAAACTTGGCACACAGCCTTAATCAATTTATTTTCACACTGGCATACAGCCACCCTTTCCACATTTTATTTTTAAAGATCTAACCCGTGATTGTAATCCCCTAGCAATGTCCAATACTGCAGACACAGCTATTCGAATAGATTTGACACTCTGCAGAGGTTGTACACTTTACCCACAAGATACAGCCGCTCACCACACAGGTGATTGCCCGCAACAAAGCCTTTCAGGAACCTCTACCTTAACCAATGAACCTCTCCGGTATTGTTTTTTCACTATTAGTCCCCTCACACAGAGCCGAAGTATAGGACAGGACAACACCGTTGGATGGGCACCAAGCCGCAGCACAGGTACGCTCCCCCACACAGATACACCCCCGTGTACTGTCACCCCGAGGTATCAGAGGAAAGATATCAGAACCCTAATCAACTAGGTCTGTCTCATACTAGACATGTGGTTGTACGGGTGACTCAGTTCAAAGACTTGCAAGGTGAAGTCCTTAGCTGACCAAGGCAAGACTTCCATCACTCAATAGTGGCACACAACCCAATGTGGCACATAGACTTACATCACTCATTAGCCCATTGTCACACAGGCCCACCTGGCACAAAACCTCTTGCCACTTGCCTCAGTCTAAATCATTTCCCACCCGGTTGATTATTGTGCAACACATGCCAGCAATAACTCAACATCTGTACAGAACCACACAGGTCTCCGTACTTCAATTTCATCATGTAGCATCATCACACTACTTTTTAAAATATATTCAATATTTCATTAGTCAATGTTGTTGCATGTTCCAAAAGATCATCCATCACTCGCTGCAGGGCCAAGCGTCTAATCACGGTCTATCCTCCCGTGTTGGCACAATATTAACATCCAACTAGTACAAGCAACCTAGGGTGACAATGACTTCAGGGCATACAAATAGTAATTTCAAGGTGGTATTTAACAATATGGGTTGATTAGCTACATTACCCAAATTAATTTAAATTCATTTTTAATTAATTTAGCATGCATAATTTCAAGCAAAATATATTTTAAAAACTGGGATCAAAATGGTCAAAGCATCACTTGTCTTCGAAGAGTTGCTGGTCATGTTCCGAAGCTTGATCTTGAGCGACGAACTCTTCCTCGAAACTTCCCGACAAAATTGTCTACATGTAAAAATTATATATGCAATAAATAACCAAAACAGTAGACTATATAACCTCAAAAATTTAAATAAAATTCACTATTAAAAATATCACAATTTTACAAATTTTTAGAAACTGGAATCACCTCAATCGGAGTTAAAATGCAAAAGTTATAGCCTTTCAAATTTTTAAATAAAATATAAAATCCCGAATTAATTTATTCATTTTTCTATTGAAAACTCGATTTATTGCGTCAGCATGACGTCAGCCGACACGTGGCACTTCCTGGCACTGCCACGTTGCCTCGGTCCATGGACTGAGTCCATGGGCCGGATCTGGTCTACGGTGGACTCGGTCCATGGAACAATGCACCCGGCCCTACCAGATGATGTCACTGCTGACGTCAGCCATCTCGGGATTCATGCACGGACACGTGTCAGCATCTCAGCCATCCTACCACCGATGGCTAGATCACAGCACACGCGTCACCATCCAGACCACTCAAACCAGCAACAGCCAGATCTATCACCACACGCTGCGATGCTTCGAAATCCGCGTGACACGCGTCACGCATCCAACGGCGCCAACGAAATCTAACGGCCGACCGTCCACCGACTCGGCGACACTTCGAGCTCCACGCCTCCACGTGTCACGCATCCAACGGCCAGATTAAAATCAACAGCCGAGATCCGGTCGGGGCCTCGGTCAAAACGCACACGCGTCCGCACGCGATTCGGCGGAGGCGCGGCGACATCCCAGCCGCACATTCAAATCTGAACGATGCGGATCCTTAGGGCAAACCCGATCTAATCTCCACCGTTTAGATCCAATCCAACAACGCAGGCTACCGGAGCTGTTTACTGTGCATCGCGCAACACGACACCATCCGAGACGTTCATATGAGATCTAACGGTCCAAATCTAACAAGAGCACAAACCCTAGAACTAATATAAGTCGTTCATCTACACATCTACGACCACGATCAACTCTAGGCAAAAGAGAAGGGCAGTGACGTGGACGAACCATAACGGTGCGATGAACATCGGACGGGCGTGGAAGATCGCGAAGGTCGGCGGCTGCGAGAAGGAAGAAGCTACCGGCGCTGAAGAAGACGAGGTCGTCGGCGGTGCTACGGTGGTCCTCCGACGTGAAGAAGTGGCCCGTTTGACGCAGCGAACCCAGAGGAGTTCAGAACCAACTCGGGCGATGGCGGAAGACAACCGACGGTGGCGAGAAGGAGCAGAAACAGCGACAGAGCGGAAGGGAAACTACGGCGACCTCGCACGGTGATTCTGGAATGTCTCGGCGTGCGTGAAAGGAGTCAAATAGCACGGCGAGAGGAGCTCTGCACGACGCACTCAATGGAGACTTAAAAGCTGCCTCGATGTGCGCGCAAACACCGGCGGAACGAGCGAAAACACTCGGCGGGGTTAACTCTGGTGATCTCGCGAAGACGATCGACGTGGCGCAATCCTAGACATCCATGTGGACTCGATCGGGTGGCGCACGCGCGCGGGTGACGCGGCGCAACAGCGACCGTTGGATCTCGATCCGACGGGCCGAACGCGCGGCGGCTAGGGTTTCGGTGAGATGGGCTGCGCGGCCAATTGCACGGGCTGACTTGGGCTGGACCGAAGGGTTTCGGCCCGAACACTATTCTTGAAATTTTAAAATATTTTCGAATTGAAATAAATCAGGTAAATGGATAAAGCCAAAATAAATAGCAAAAATACCCGGAAAAATCCAGAAAAATTTTGGAAAATATTTTGAGACATTTGGAACTCAAACAAATTATTTCCAGAAAAACTTTGCTTTAACTTTTGTATTATTTTAATTGATTTCAAGAAGCCCTCATTTGAATAGATGCAAATAAATTCCAATAAATACCCAAACATTCCAAAAATCAAAATAACTCCAAAATTTAAAATATGGCAAATTTTTAGGGTATCCAAGTCATGGTAAATCATGGTAAATTTGAATACTTAGCTAAATACTTATGGTGTAGCTAAGTTTCGACTATCCAAGTAATGATAAATGAGACACTTAGCTAAATTTAGAAACCTGTGAAATCGAAGGGAAATAAAAAATCACAATTTGCAACTAATGAAGAACAGTTTGCAGGTATATGAAAGTAGTTCTTGTAGTCGCCCAAACAACAGATTACCAGAGAATTGCAACAGCAGGCAGGAAGTAATAGAATATTAAATAACTTGATATGAAACAGGACAGAGTCAAGTTGATGATATACCCATTGAGTAGATGGACACGTAACAAATTTAGAAATCGATAACAATGAATTTCCCTTGATCTTCCTTTTGATGAGAAACAATTCAAGAGCATGGCAACTTGTCAGCTATTTCACTCTTTAATCCTGATGCCAACTCCTGGCAAGAGAATATTCATCAACCTAGCATCAGAGTTCCAAATATCACTAAATGATCATCAATAGTGGAGAAAATTGAAGTCTATAAAGGAAACATACCATAATTGCCCCATGCTTATCCATTTTGACCCTAACCTCTTCCAATCCCAAATTCTACAAGTATATGGTTTCTATAAGGATGCATGTATCTAGAAATTTTACAGATGCACAAAATCTGATTAAAAGAAGTGGAAACAACATAGTCATATGATATTAACCTTTGTATTTGGTCATTGCAAATGCCAGCAAACTCCAAATCATTATAACCACCTCCAACTATTGCAATCTTCTCTGGTCTTGAAAGCAGCTGCATCTGAAACAATAACATACTCTATTCCTTGGTGGCCCATTTTCATGAATCATGGATATGAAACAAGACTCGGTAAAACATTCAATCTACAGGATGTTAATAGCAAAAGCGTGTTGGCTACAAACACAGAATCCAAATTTCGAACAAATATTCCTGCGGATCAAAAGTTATGATTGGACATACGAAGAGTAAATATGGGGGTAGAAATTCACTTACGTGCCGCCGAGGTCGCCGAACGAGACGATGGTTAAAAGATCGTAGTCATACCCAAGGGAGGCGGAGGAGGTGGCCCGAGGTAGGCGGAGGCGCAGGCGGCTCAAGGGAGATGGCCCGAGGGAGGCGGAGGCGGAGGTGCAGGCACAAGTGGCTCGAAGGAGGTGGCCCGAGGGAGGTGGAGGTGACTTTTGCACGGAGGCACGGGCGAAGGATGCTAGGGTTTGCGTTGGGACTCTTGCACATGGAACGAAGACATGGATGGCTTTGTAGCCAGTAGATCCCAGACGATTCTAAGATTAAACCGTTTGTGGTGCTAATCATCCTATACAGTTTTTGGCTAAAATCGTTTGTGATGTGCCCCTCATCACATATAGTTTTAGCCAAAAACCGTCTATGTTGTGCCCCCTCATCATAGACGGTTTTTATCTAAAACCGTCTGTGATGTACCCCTCATCACAAACGGTTTTAGCAAAAAACCGTCTGTGTTGTGCCCCCCTCATGACAGACGATTTTTGACTAAAACCGTCTGTGATATGCTCGAGACTCATCACAGATTGTTTTTGCAAAAAACCGTCTGTAATGACACCTCATCATAGACGGTTTTTGAAAACCATTAGTGATGAGGAGTCTAATATAAGTCCTTTTGTAGTAGTGAAGTAATAACCACATAAACAACATTGCATAAGCTATCTCATTTTTGCAACACATGCAAATCCATAACTTCATGCAAAAACCAATTCAATTAAGATTCAATAAGAAGTAAGCATGAGCTCCCTTATTTGCAACACATGCAAATACTTAGCTCATACAAAATCCAATGCACGAGCTTCACCCATTCTCAACACATGCCAAATGGTTAGCTCCATGCAAAAACCAAACAAGAGAGTGAGCTAGAGTGAACCGGATTGAGTAGATCAACACATGATGAAGCTCAAGCTAAATGACTCAATCCCTCTTAATAGTACGGCACCTAACTAGCAATCCGGTCTCCCATCCAAACACCGAGACCGGTAAAGGACTAGGAACACATCCTTAGCCCTAGCTAGTTATACCTTTGTCTCTAGCGATCCACTTGGAGCTTTTATGATTTCCAATCATCTTCTCTCTAGGATCAAATCTTCTTCTTCTTGTTCATCAACACATGACGAACCTTCTCTAGCCCTTCTCTTTACTTCGAGATCACCTCTTGAAGCTCATCAACATGATGACTTCTTGTTCCCGAATCTTTTTCTTCTTGGACTCAACCTACTTCACAACTCATTGAAGATTGTTAGTCCAACAAACATGGTTGCGCCAATCATCACTTACACTCCATTAACACATACTGGATGCAACTAAGATCGATTGAGAACAACCCAAATCAATTTGAAAGATTAATTGTGTCTTAAGTACTTTGATGCATCTAATGCTTCATTATACTCAAGAACTTTCCGCTTGTCCTTATTCAACAAAGAGACACCATCAACACATGATGAAATGTTGTTTGATTGATTGAAAGACAACCGAATTCAATTTAAATTCAATTTAAATTGACATGAGTATACATAACTACACAAGTTTTATATACTCAATATGATGGTTAGTAATGATCCATATATATTTGAGTGATGGAAAGGGATCAATACATTTAGATCATCAATTATAGAACAAACTCCATTAAGTATGTGCATATAAATAATTTAGCTTGGAATCAATATGCACATAATTAATATTAGATAGTATCTGAGTTTATTCCATATTAACATGAGTAAACTACAACTACACAAGTTATATATACTCAAAAGATTGTTTCAAAGTCTTGATCCTTTATATGTTATTTAGCAATAAGACATGGATCAATACAATTGAAACATCAAATTAATTTATGAACTTCCCCTAGATATGTGCATTCATGTATTTATTGATTTGGAAACATAATGCACATATTTAGACTAAGGCAATGGAAGAGTTTATCTTTTAACTTGAATCCAAAGTATGCATTAAGACAATAGAAATGAATACGAGTGCATACCTTGGGTTTTCCATTTTCTATCCAAATTTGAGACTAATAAGAATGAAGCTCAATAAACATGTTAGTCTCATAATGATTAGATTTGTCATTAAACAAGGATTAAACATTAATATAAAATCAATCACCAAAACTAATGGAGCTTGAACTTACAACAGGGACAATCATCATTATTAGAGTATCCCTTCTTCAGGAGGAACTCATGAAGTCGGTGTACCACATTCTCCTCGTTTGTTTTAATCCATATAGCGATCTTTGCAGTTTGACATTATACATGCTATGATTACTTTTATTAGGATCTAGAATTTTGACTCCTTCAAGGACTCTCATATAAATATGCGCATCCAGTGATCCATATAAATATGCGATCACAACATCCATCAACTGCATTTATAAGTTTAAGCTAGCTACCATTGATATTAAGTATCGAAAACATTATTCCACTCATTAGGGGAGAGTAAATTTCATCGTAATTGATGCCGGATCTCTGCGTGAACCCTTGTGCTACAAGCCTCGCTTTATATCTCATCACCTGGCTATTTTCATTTCTTTTTCGGATGAAAACACATTTTGATCCTATAGGGAACACTTTAGGAGGTGTTCGGTCAACAGAACCAAATACTTTCCTCTTATTAAGCGAGCGTAATTCTGCCTCAATTGCTTCTTGCCATTTGACCCAATTTGAGTGCTTTAGTGTATACTGTATTAGTCCAGAATCACGCTAGTGCACACAGTGAAAACATGGATGAAATATCATTCCATTCAACGAATTAACTAAGAAAGAGGAAAATTATTATTAAATAAAGCATCGGACTTTATGGTCAATGTTTACACCATTATGCCTTAAGGGCTTAAGAAACAAATACTATTGCAGCGGAAAAGATAACTTGAACCATTCGACATGCCACAGGCAATCGTCTGGGGAACGCCTTCCTAATCCACGTAGTCTTCATAGAATTCCTCCTCATGATATTCATTATCTCCTTCAAAGAATCGATCAACAAGGGCATAAAGCCGTGAGTACAAAGGTACTCGAAGAAGTCGTAGGGAAATGATGCAATATATTTATGCACGGCTTGACCAGGATGGCTATATAGTTCTTTTGCAGAAAGCAATAACTTGAATTGAAATACAATAAATATATTGAAAGCATATTTAAAAGATAAATAAATAACTGATAGATCAATGATAGACAACAAAACAACAGTGAACTCCCCGTTCACATCCTAACAATTCCACATTCCACATTTTATGAAACACTCTATACCCTGTGTGAAATTCCCGGGCTTTGTCCATGATCATGACGCGCTATTCAATAGTTTTACACTGCAGAGGTTGTACAACTTTACCCACAAGACATGAACATCTCTTTGTGCAAACGTTACTAACACACTTCCTTTGGTGTGTCGCAGAGATATCATGACAAAGCCTTTACAATGCACTGTCTACACTCAGTACTGCCCGCTAAGGTTTCTCCCATTAGAGCCCCCTCTTGCGCCTTGCGAATCTACCCGTCCATCCCGGAACCCACACCACCAATTGGCGTGACTCAAGGCTAGACATTGCAAATTAATCAGCTAGGTCTGTCCCATTCCGCATATGTGGTAGTACGATTAGACCTACTTCAATGGCGCACAAGATTAAGTCCTTAAATTGTCTCAGGCAAGACATCCACATCCCAATGTGCTAGAAAGTACCCCTTTATCGCACGATCACTTGCCCGAGGGAAACAATTGCTCAACCAAGACCAATGGCAAACCCCGCCATGGTACAACAAATTTTACAACAGTGGCTAACGGCCACGATTCAATATCTCATTAAGTCAAGATTAACATTATTCAATGTGTGACATGAATCCCAACGTATATCTAAGCATGTCTAAGCATAGCTACGATGACCCAATGTTGGTATAATGATTATGTTCAACTAGTAATGTCCCAACCTAAGTTTAACAATGGATACATGGCATACAACGAATGAAGGTGGCATAATGTCAACTAGGCATACATCTACTCCCATTAAATAAACATTGATACGTAAATAGCATGCAAGTGTATAAAATAAATTACTTTGCAAACATAGGATCAATATGATCAAAGGTTACGACTTGCCTTGCTGATCTAGTGCTGAATCTTGGTCTTCGAAGTCTTCGTTCGCTCCCTCGGAATTAGCGTCTACCGGAAAAGAAAGCAACGAAACCAAATAAATACCAAACAGAGACTCAAACAAGCACAAAACTGAAAATAAATGGCTCTGGAAGATAGATCTTGATTTTAGAAAAATTTAGAAACTTGAATCGCCTCAATCGGAGTTCGTATGAGCGAGAACGGGCCTCCGAAAGATTAAATTAAGAGAAAATACAGAAAATCAGAATTTCTGGAATCTTTGGATTTATTTTTGTACTGGAAAAAGGATTTATTGCGCAACGCTGACGTCAGCCGGCTCACGGTGGACAAGGTCCACGACGCTGGCTGGTCCACCGTCGCGCCGCGCGACGGTTGACGCTATCGCCGACGCAGCCGCCGACGCGCAGTCACGCGGCGCGCGCGCGCCTTATCCGCGAGAGGCCGACGGACGGCCGAAGCGGGCGCGAGCGAAGCGATGACGCGGTATGATCCGGCGCGTCCGTAGGAGATCGAACGGTGGAGCGCAGTCGCTGGAGATCGACGGCGAGGCGGTGGCGCGGCTTACCGGAGGCGAGGAAGACGGATCGGCAAACGGCGAAAGATGGCCGGATCGGGCGCGGGGCAAGGCGGAGCGGGGAGGGGGCGACGTGGGGAACTCGGGGAGACCAACGGCGACGGCAGAGGAGCACCGGCGGCGAAGAGAAAGACGGCGGAAGGCTCGGGCACGGCAGAGGAACTTCGGCGAGGGCGCACGGGGCAACAGCGGCGCTACGGACGGCGAGAAAGGGGGCAAAAGAAGCGGCGCGGAGAGGCGATCCTCGGGAGGCGGTTTGGCGGCGCTTAAATAGCTTGGGGAGGCGTGCCCGACCTGGAGTCCGAGAACGATGGCGTGCGGCGCGTGGACTCCGAGCGGCGGCGCTAGGGTTTCGCAGCTGGCGGCGACGTGGCGCATTCGCACCACACGCGCTGTCAAAGCATCGGACGGCCGTGGCCGCGCGGGCCGGCTGGCCGCGAGGGAAAATCGGGCCGGGCGAAGGGGCCGGAAAACCGGCCGAGCAGATTCGCCCGAGGGGCTTTTTGAAATAAAATTCATTTTCCGATTTAAGAAAAATCCAGAAATTCAAATAAAAGCGAATAAATTCAAATAAATAGCAAATAAATTCAGAAAAATCCCCAAAAATACAGAAAAATTCCTTGGAGCACAAGGAACCCAACTAAAACTTAAATTCTTTAGTTTGATGAATAGTTTAGTCAAATTAAATCCTTTCATTTAAGGAAAATTCAAATTAAGTTGGGATTAATTCAAGAAAATGCAAATGGTTTATTTTTTAATTCAAACATTCCAAAACTTCAAATTTTGGGATGTTACACTGTACCATATTTTCTGTCTCCATATGGAAACCATTCAAACGGATGTCTTTAAAACTTAGTAGAGTACGATTGGACTCAGGGTATAATAGGGCATTCTTTATTATTATACGAGTACCCATAGGGAGGACTATGGTGGCTCTTTCAGTGCTAACTATGAGAGTATCGCTTATGACGATGGTAATAATATTTCTAGTTTTCTTAGTTAAAGTCTGGAAATATTTAGTCTCTCTAAGAATTGTATTTGTGGTGCAACTGTCTATTAGACATATTTTCATCTCCGCCATTGGTTTATCCGATATTCTATATTAAAGGAATGAATTCAATCAAAACAATTGTTGCATCAGGAACATATTGTAAAATATAGGACAATCATGGCATAATTTTAAAAAATATCCTGGGAAATGACACTTTATTGAACTTTAACTGATAATTGCTTGATAGGAGCGTAGACTAAGGCCATGTTTAGATGCGGCTCGGCTCCACCGATTCATGGATCCGTGGAGTGGGTATTTAGCTTCACAGATCCGTGAAGCTGGATCTGTGGGTATATTAAGAGTGTTTAGATAGGTCATATTATTTAATTTTAGACTAAAAATATAAACTTAATTCTATTTATTTTAGCCTACAAGATTCAGATTTGACGTGGAGCCAGAATCTGGAGCTCTACCAAACAGGGCCTAATTGTTCATTCTGGAACTTAAATACTAAACTGACAAGGGAGACACTTAAGAAGACTCAAAAGGAAAATATGGCAACGACTATTAAAAGGAGTAACTAGGAGACTACTGCAGGTCTCCATATAAATCATTTATGTCCGCCAAGAATCTTGGGTATTCTTCTGGAACTCATTTAGCTCAGTCCAAAGAAGGTCATCTTCATCCATGGGAGAGTTTCCATATCCGAGAAGGCTTTCTTTGCACTCTACTCTGGGATCAGTGACTTTATCATCATCCTTCTCGATTTCATTCTCAATAACAGGTTGAGCAATGAAGTGTGCCTTAGCCTTATTTCCTTGATTTTTCTAGAATTTCCCAATGGATTGCATGTAAAGGTCCACCAAATTCTTTGGGGTGTGACAGTTGCATGACCAATGGCTAGTACATTCACACTTAAAGCAGGTTTATGTAAGGTTTATAGCCTTGTTGACCGAGTCTTACTTCTGGAAGCTCCCTGATCCCTTACCTTTACTTTTCCACTAGGGCTTGCCTCTTCCCTTTTGTGTTATACCGTTCTTCCACTTTCCTCCTTTATGCCTTTGGCCCTTTCCGTGGCTACAGTTATTGCTAGCCTATTGAGCATTTGTATGTGCTTTGGGCATTTCATGTGTCCTATTACGAAGGGCATGATGATTCTTCATTAGGAGTTCATCATGCTTTTCTGCTTCTAGCAAAATACAGATAAGCTCAGAATACTTCTAGTACTTGGCATGACGGTACTGTTGCTGTAGTATTCTCATATTGGGGTAGAAAGTACACAATGTCTTGTCTATCGTTTTAGCATTAGTAACTTTCTAGTTATAGAATGTCAATCTAGTTATAAGCTTGTGCATGGTGGAGTTGTATGCTTCCATGGTCTTAAAATCCTGAAAGCATAGGAGGGTCCATTCGCATTGTGCTTCTAGCAGCAAGGTGGATCTCTGCTGGTTATATCATTCCTTTAGGGAATTCCATAGTACCAATGGGTCCTCCATCAAATATTCGGCCTTCAAGTCTAGATGGAGATGGTGGCTTAGAAAGTGTGGGGCTGCACACTTGGCAACCTTAGGAAGAGCAGGGGTACTAGATTCAGGCTGGGTAATAGCAACTCCAAGAGATCAAGCTGTTAGTTTAATCTTGGCATCTATAGCCTAGGTGAGATAATTGCTTCCATTTAGGGTGAGCTCAGTAAATCACCTCTTTGTTATGTCCAACATATCCTACATGCAAGCAAAATCAGAATTTTACTATTAGTAAAATATTATTTTTCATGCTTATCATTAAATCGGTAAAGTTTGGTCTATATCTATTCATTAGATAATTATCTAAAATTTTCCAGAATTTTCCTAGCATTTTCATGATTTTTCGCTAAATATCAAGCAATTTTCAGAATTACTATAAATAACAAAAAATAAAAATAGCGCATAAAATCATGAAATTATGCTAGGAAAAATAAACCCAGAGATATGAAGCTTTCAATGTATGCTATGGTTCAACAAATTTATGGAAGCTTATATACCTTAAAAATTCGTTTTCTAGGATTTAATACTATTTTTCATAATTACAGGGAATTTCAGGGTTCTTAATACAAAATTTCCACAGTCGGCCGCTATCAACCATAACTTCGGGGGTTAATTTGCAAAATTCCATTTTTTTATTTTTACTTTTTGCTTGGAAAACAAGTGGGCCTTACGATATGTGGGCCGCGCATGTGGGCTAGCCGCGGCCCATAGGCCACTCGGCCCGTGGTGGCCTAAGTTGGTAGGGCGGGTTAGAAGCGTGGCAGTGATTAATCTGGTGGCAGGGCTTCGGGCTTTGGCAGGTGACACGTGAGTCAGAGCGGTGGGGCTAGGCCATGGTGGTGGTGCTTCGGGCACTTTGCACGATGAGCGGTGGAGCTGGGCCATGGCGGAGGCACTATGGGAACGTGGCTGGCCGGAGGGGCTACGGGCATGGGGTTGGCGAGGCGCGGCTAGCGCATGGCTAGCGGAGGCACTGCAATTGCTGCCTGGGGCTAAGAGGCACGACGCAGCCACCTGGGTGCTGACAGGGTGCCAATTTTTTAATGGATGATGAACAGTTACAATAATCCTATTGGGACCCAAATATGCAAATCCGGACCATTTGTGTATAATGCACTAGTTCAGGATCACGCTAGTGCACACATGCTCAACATAGATGAATATCACAATCATACACAGCGAAAACATAATAAAAGACTCCATATGTTAATTATAACCTGTTGTTTGACCTTATGGACAACTTACATGAATATGCCATGTAGGGCTAAACTAAGAACATTAAACTAATTTACTGCAGCGGAAAGGAAAATGTAGACACTACCACAGAAAAGTTCATCATAGACGGTTCGGAACCGTCATCATGGACGGTTTTTCGAACTGTCTGTAACCATGTGTCAGTGATGCTATGGCATATCACAGACAGTTTCCAAACCATTTGCGATATACGACAGCACAGACATTTTTTAATTAGGATCGTTTATGATATAGTAACGTCACAGACGGTTCTGATTACAAACCGTCTGTGATGTTATGATATCACAGACAGTTTGTAATCGCCTGTGATATCATAACATCACAGACGGTTTCTAATTAGAACCGTCTATGATAAGTTTTCCTACAGATGGACATTTTTCTGTTTATTGGCTAGCCTCAGGAAATGCTAGCCATACCCTCTGAAAAAAGCAGATTACAGATCATCACAAGCAATACCTCCATTTCAGCAATCAACTAAGATTACATCATAGCACAAGCATATTACGTATAGGTTATTGCACGGCACATCCATTTCAGAAATGAACTCAGATATATTAACCAATGGAACTCAATATTATTAACCAATTAATTGAGTGCACAACTACAATTCACAAATCCACAGCACAAATTTGACAAATTAACCCAAATGGTAATTTAGAAAAAACACAACTCCTGAAGTTAGGCAGAGTGGAACTCGCCTTCTGGATACGTAAAATCCACATCGGTTGTTTCCCTTTCCTTGCTGGAGGCATTGCAAATATAGAATTGGTTAGTTCCAGAGTCATTATTACAGAGTTTGATATAGGATTATTGTGTATAGCGGATACCGAAAACTTAAAATCGTGCTTTAGCTTCGGCCCATCCTTGCCAGAAGGCCCTCCATAAGCTTTATACACTCTGAACGTCTTATGTGATTGCAAAAGGTTAGCCTCAACCATTCCAAGAGCAATGTACACCTTGAACAACCTACATGACCATGTTATCTATGGAGGAAACATGATTACTTGCTGAATAATTTCGCGATAGGATTCAAGTTGTGGTTGCCGCTCTATAAGGAATCAAGGTAAATAAGCCGGTTCGTGGCTAGATGAATTAACCTATACAGGTATGTCGCCATGGTCAATTAACAAAGCTGAGTTGCGTGCACAGTATAAATCAAAGTATAGCAAGCAGTGCAGCACTTACCTTGGGTTGTGGGGTAAAAGTATGAAGTCTTAATATTTTTGAGCAACCAATGCCTGTTCCTCATATTCATCAACAAATTTTAAATTTTTGTCCATTCTTTGGTTCGAGACTATGTGTGGGTCCAGGAAACCCACCGATTGTTTGTTCTCTTTCACTTCACAGATCATGTATCTATATATACAAAAGCAAAGAGTTATATATATATATATATATATATATATATATGATATTTATCGGTATTACACGAATGTAGACTGTGATTGCACACTTACAATGTCCATCATCTCAAGAGCGCGACGTCGAGGTTGAAGAGATCGAACAGATCCTTGAAGTCGACTGCGAAGAAGCCCACCGATGACTCGTTGAACGGATGCTTAGGTTTGAAACTGACCGAGATACTCGTTATACATTCTTGCACTGGCTTTTAGCTTATTCCATGTACCAATTATGCAATCTAACGCATGCCATAGAAAGGTTCTTTAGGTGATCTCCTGTTACTAAAGGCTTTCCTAGCTAGTATAACCAGGCCAAAGGGGCAATCGGATAGTCCAATGCCTTCGTGATCTGCTTCGATTTGCCCTTGTCTTGCTCTCTACTATGGGAGTCTTCACGGGAGAAGAGTGGGCACCAACCCACTCAATGTCCTTTGATGCAGGGTGCATAGGAGCCGATTTGGTGGCTTGCTGAGGTGCAGCAGGCGACTCAGGCAGTTGGGGTACTTCCGATGACGGAGGATGGGCATTAAGGGAGATGTTGTTGCTGGGCCACTGGATGAATGTGCGAATGGCATCCAACATTGTCACGATCTCATCATTTGGGGGCATCGGTAGCGGGACGGTCTTGAAACTATCATGTACACCATTCACATTGACCTTCGTGAAAGCTGGCGCTACCAGGGTACCATGAACCAGCGCCCCTTCAGTGGATGGATACGTGAGCCCCCAAACAGCCGGAAGAGGAAGGGAGACATGGGAAAGTCTCACTTGGAGATTGCACGGCGTGACCACCTACATAACGGTACACAATTAGCTAATACGTCTAACAGCTATATCTATGGAGCATTCAAGAGATATATATATTAGTATCTTGATGTCATAGATTGGAATTTTGCCGTGTCCATCTGTGGGTGTGTGTCGGGACCTGAATATGCAAATCCAGACCCTCGGTGTATTCCGCAATAGTCCAGGATCACGCTAGTGCACACAAGCTCAACATTGATGAATATCACAATCATGCTCAATGGTAACATAATAAAGACTTCGTCAATATTAAATATAACTGTTGGACGACCTTATGGTCAACCTTACATGAGTACACCTCGCAGGGCTAAGACTGAAAAGTAAATAAACAGCAGTGGAAATAAACATAAGCGTAGAAAACCCTTCAATCTGCCACAGGCAACTGAAAAGGTTCGAACCCTAGTAATTCGCCTTCTCCTGATACTCTTCCTCATAAGTAGGCATTGCTTCTTCTTCAACTGGTGATGTTTTGTTGTAACGGGGTGAGTACTTAAAGCACTCAACAAGTCGTTCACAGAATGCAAGTCTAATATACTATATGCATGGCTTATTACAAGTCCACGCGGCAACAGATCGACGGCACATAGCGCAGCGACAACGCGGAGAAACGACAGCCACACGATGCGGATCCTATGGCCAAGATCCTAGGGTTTTCGCGACAAGCGGGCCGAGCGACGAGACCGGCTAGCGGTCGCAAAAACGGGCGGCTCATCGGGTTGCGCCAAAGACTATTCACTGAGATTTTTAAATCATTTTCAAATAAAAATAATTAAGATAAATAAACAAAGCCCAAATAAATAGCAAAATATCAGGAAAAATCCAAAAAAAATCTAGAAAATACTTTAAGACATTTAGAACCCACATAAAATATTTCCAATAAAAGATTATCAATCCTTTTCACTAAATAAATAAAAGATATCAAAAGGCTTAATCCAATGAATTCAAAATAAATTAAATAAAATCTCAAAAAATTCAAAAAAAGGAAAAACCAAAATAAATCCAATAAAAGCAAAATTTGGGATGTTACAGTGTGGCGGACGCACAGTTGCTCTTACGGGTAGTGGGGCTGATTTGTGCACATATGTCTGGGGCTTGTGCAGGCTATCTGTCCTGATTATTGAGCCTTTCCTCGAGGTTTCTTATATTATCGTTGAATTCTTCTCTCAGCCTTTCCTCAATCTTTTGTACAAGCCGTTCCTCGCGCTCGGCTTTGGTTCTCTTACTACTTCGGTATTTGTCGGAGTCATCTGGGAAACCCGTTTTCTAGAGAACGAAAACCCCTTTGCCACGCATGTGACCAGGGTGTTCCTTGTATCCCAAGGCCGTGGAGAGTACATCTTTCTCCCTGTCTAGCAAAAAAGTGCCATCAAAAGATTGTGTACTCAACGCTACCTGCAAGATCCCAACAAGTTATTTCACTTACGAAGTTATGGACTAATTACATACAAAATTTGTAGTTCGATATCTTACTAGGCGTTGCCAGACTTCCTCGTTCGTGGGGTTTGTAAAGGAGACGGTGCTAGAAGATGTGGCACCTGACCTCGCTCTTAGCCAGTCTTTAGCGCACTGGTCAACGATCGATGCAAATGGCTTGAAGGCCTCCTCGTCCTCGCTCTCCCATTGAGCTCTCTTTCCCGCCTACCCAGCGGTGCCGAGTCTGTGGGGGTGGGTGTTCCTTGCCTACAGGGCTTTGTGGGCTTCACTTTGACGCACGAATTCATCTGTCATCTTTGCCTCAACAAAACTTTGCCATACATCCTCATAAATGAACCCGTACTTAGAGAAGGGAGTCATGTCCTTGTTGACATATTCTTTGACAAGCGTGCTCTTGAAGTTTTTCTATGCCTTTGCCAGCATTAGCAGTGCATACCGTCGCACTGAGTGCACGGAGTCTTTTGGGATCTCGAACGAAGATAAAATTTCTGTCACCAAGTCATTGTAGTTCTCGTCAGTCAGTGACTTCCAGAATGGATAGGTGATGGAGACCTGTTCTCGTGCGACTATCCCGCACAATGTCTGGAATGCTATCGCTGTCTTTTTTGGTTCGGTAGGGGCCCCATCCTTTGGATCAACCTACGTGATGGTATATCGGTTCGTGGTCCTTTTATTTGCTCCTCTTGGACCTCGAGTCAGTTTTCCTTTCATTGGCTCATCACATCCTTGAGACGACGAATGAGGGGACATCATCTTCTTTTTAACTAGACCTACTTTTGCCATATATTATATAAGCTATTTATGCCTCAAAAGATAAGTGAGAGGGATATATTATTTCCATCAAAAGATAAGTGAGATGGATATATTATGAAAACATAAGTGAGAGGGATATATTATGAAAACATAAGTGAGAGGGATTCTTTCTAGGATTCCACTAGAAGAGGCATACTTGCAATCTAGGTTGGTTTTCATGGCTCAAGAGGAAAGAAAAGGAATCAAGCAAGGAAGGTGATGAGACCATGCCGGCCCAGCAAGCTATGCTTTTATATCAAGCCAAGACAAGGGCCCAACAACTTCTGATACTCCAAGCCCAGCCCAAGATCAAGCCCAATTCGTTCACGAGTCCAGTTCGGCCCCCAGGAGTAGTCCAACTAAAAATGACCATATCTGGGTCATATGAAGTCCGTTTGGGGCATTCTTGGACTCTACGGAGAAGCTCACGACGAGAACTTTCCAACGGAAGTGGTTTCACAACCAAACTCCTTTTGGATCAATAGGAATCGTCAAATAAATATGACGAACAGAATCTGACAGGTGCTGCGCCACCTCCACTTGGCCCCAAAGGCCTTGTACGACCTAGGGTTTCACGACCATCCCCTTGGCCACCTCCCTTGCCCTCTTCCTCATAAATATTCAGTAGCCGTCGCTAGAATAGATGTGTTTTGCTTAGATTACAACTAGACACTTTGTCAGTTTTTCGCCGTTCATCGGTTTGTGGAACCCCAACTCGTGTGCTTAATATTATTCGCAATTTCAGATTGCATCTTCTACGTTCTTGCTTGTGTTCTCGATTCGCATACAGGGATAAGCCTTCTTGGCGAGGTCAACCGTGTTTGTGCGTGGTTAATAACCAAAGGAGCCATGGTGTAGCGATTGCAGGGTTCGAATCTATTCTGATTGGAAGTCGGATCGTCAACGTCGAGTTCTCCACCAATCGACTTACTACTACCTGTTGGAAGATCGGGCCACCGTTCCCATCAAGTGGTATCAGAGTTTTGGTTGCCCGATAGGTAATTCTTGTATCCCCACTTTTGTTTTGCCATCGTCCTAGAGTCCAGAAAAATTGCCCTACAAAAAGTTCATCATCGATTCCACTGTCCTACAGCCCCTTGTGCCTTAGCAATTTTCATTTCAGTTTCGCTTTGTTGAATTTGTGTCTATCGTCGTCGTCTTGTTGCTGGTTTAAGGTCGTGATCCTAGTTTCTAGTTGTTCCTTTCCGTTGTCCTAGTTCTTGTTTGTACCGTTAGTCATCCTAGCACCGCCAACCCTAGAACCGAACTGAGTCCTACTCGGTTTGACCTTTGCCGCCACTTTGTATTATATATCCCTCTTCGCAAGCCCTAGATAGGCCGCGAGCCACTTTGTGTCAATTGCCCTGCACTGCTGGCCACCCTTTTTCACCCGCGAACCTATTGCTATTTTAGCCCTAACCGAAAGGAAGAAGTGAAGTCGCAGGCAATTTTAGAGTGTGCAGTGTTTAGTAAAACAACCATAACTTTTGCATACGAACTCCGATTGAGGTGTACTTTTTTTTATTTCGAAGAGGACGACGACTTGCATCAAAATCAGCCTCTAAGACCGAGTTCCAAGCCCTAGAAGTTTGATGTGCTGTTTTTGCCGATTTTTTCGGTCATCTATTTAACGATTTCTTTCGTTCCAAAACATGAGATTTTTGTTTTGCCTTTGAGTTAATAGAAAGGAAAACAAAAGGCAAATGCAAAAAAAAAGTTGCACTGAAAAAAAAATCAGAGAGAAGAAAACAAGCAAAAAGAGGGAAAGAGAAGCAGATAATCAAAATTGCTTGCATCCTTTGAGTCCTATGTGCTTTGATATATCCCTTGCTTGGTTGAACTAGTTCTAGGAACACGTTTAGGCCAGCAACTGTTACAAGTATATTGGACATTTTTTTCAGCTTGTTAATCTGACTTCGATATTGTTTATTCCTTGCTACTAAATATTGCCTTCCGAGCTCCACATACTTCTTATCAGTTCAGGTTCTCCTTTGCAATCGCTTCGCTCACGCCCTCACGGTATCACGAACTAGCCACTTGTTGTACCACCTACTGCTTTTGTAAGAACATTTGTAAGGGTGTGGTAAGACGCGTGAGAGTTTGTGATCCCACTGTCCAGTACCTAGTAGTTGATAGGGATAATACTTTGTGCTATCTTTTGTTTTATACTAGCAATTACAGGGATACCGAAGGACCAGGACGGTAACCAGTGTGTTCTTTATAACGAGCTCCGAGAGATGCTTCGAGAGATGAATGATACTATGAACAAGCAAATTCAAAATATGGAGAATGCACTTGACAGAAAAGAGCATAAGCACCAACCCAACTTTAATTCATCTCCTTCTACTGGTAAAGGTAAGAATTTTCCAGTTCTTCCTTCTTATAGCGGATTTGGTGTTGATGCTTATATTGATTGGAAATAGAGGTAGATAGAATTCTTTTGCAATGTAACCTCTGTAATAAATGAAAAATTAAAGTTGCCGCTAGTGCTTTAACTCTATGTTCCTCAATTTGGTGGAATGATTTTTGCGCTTATAAGACAGTACCACAAACATGGAAAGATATGAAACGACTTATGAGAGATGAATTTGTTCCTGCTTATTATTCTAAAAAGTTACTTTATGAATTGCAATGTTTACAACAATGTGATAAAACTGTCAAGGAACATTACGAGGAATTAGAAACTTTGTTGTTGCGTTGTGGTTTAGATGAATCTGAAGAAGCTAAGGAAATAAAATTATTAAATGGACTTGATATGAAAATTCAGGGTATTCTTGTTGATAAGGAATATAGTTCTCTCTCTAGTTTATTTAATCTTGCTTGTGAGATTGAAAATCAAATTGAACATGGAAGACATCTTGCTGAAATTAATGTCTATAATTGCCAAAGTTAAGAATTTTCTTTGGAAGAATGGCATCTTGTCGAGTTTCCACTTGCTACTAACTTTTCACAGGACATTGAGAACAAGAACGAGAAGGAAAACACACAAGAGAAGGAGGAGCAGGAGATACTTGCTATCCCATGCATGCATGCATTAAGAATGTACAGATCATGATATGACTAAATCGGCTAAGATAGAAAACAAAGGTAACGACATATGTGCTATTTTCACACGAGGAGAGAATTATGTTGATTTGCTAAATTTGGCCACTACTGGTGCTATGCTAGAACAACAGTTAGTGGACACTCAAACTAAATCACCTTCGTCACAATATGATTGTCTTGCTATCCTTAGTGATAAAGAAGTGTTGTGTGATAATGTCTCATTTATATCCATGCATCAACTAGTGAATGAACATGTCAGTTTTATTTCTGATCTAAGCACGTGTGCTGAAAATAAACATGTTATTCACCTTGCTAATAAAAGGGATGAGATTAAACTGTTGTTTTCCTTGAATACTTTGGGTTATATTGAATTTGATGTCATATGTGATCTCAATTGTTTAGAGGAGATATTTTCTATGCCTGCTATTTTGTCATGGTTATCTAGTGTTAGTTTTCATGCTATTGGCAAACATAGTGATAAAGGAAAGTAGATTTTTTTTAAAATAATATATTTTATAATTCAAATTGCAGAAATATACCACGAAAAAAAAGAATTGCAAAAATGTACCCTTATCGCCCTATGGTAGGGCGACATGTTGACTCACAAAAAATGTCGCCCAATTGTAGGGCGACATGTACACTAATAGTCCAATGGTAGGGCGACATGTAGACTAATCGCCCAATGGTAGGGTGACATGAAGAAATCGCCCAATGGTAGGGCGACTTGGCCAGAAAATTTACAAATTTTGGAAAAAAATCCGAGAGACTTAAAAAAAGATTAAAATATTTGGATAAACAGATTTAGGATTGAAGTAAAATATTTTTAGCCTCTAGAGAAATTTGAAATAATTTTCAAAATTCCCTTGAACAAGTAGAGTGCATGGTTTTTAGCCTTTTAGTGTCTGCATAATGTCATGTCTAAACGGTATTTTTACGAACAATGGACCACATTTGATCTTTAATACATGCACTTCCATATTATGGAGAAATATGTAATTTACAGCTTGCTTTGCATCTAATTTCCACTAGTGCAACAACCCTAAGTAATATAGTCTGCAACAACTCATGTCATGTTTTTCAGCCTTTTCGACGGCCCGTAAAATGTCATCTCTAAACGGTATTTTTATGAACAGTGGACCACATTTGATCTTTGATACATGCCCTTAAATCGCGTTATTAAACTTTGATTTGTAATCATGTGTTAAACTATTTGTTGAACATACATGAGGGCAGATGCACCGAAAGTTCAGATGGTAAAATAAGCAATAGACTAGATTATATTACAAGGGCATTACAGCAGTGACGAAATTGCTTGACGAACTAACTAACTAACTAACGAAAGCAGTGTTTGTCATGGTGGAACAGATGATCGTTCCGCCTATCTGGGTACAGCCAGAATGATGTCCCACATTTTCTGCATATTACCTGACCCATGTAAATTTTGCGAGTTGTCCTCAGACACCGCTCAATCCCCACTATGAAAGAACTCCATGGGGATCCACAGTGCTCCCAGTTGTCACCGAATGGGTGGCCTATGCCGTACGTCTCGGGTGTGTAAGATAGAATTTTTTTGTCATACCGATTCCCGGCGTCCCCTATGTTTATACCACCCGGTTCCCGGATGGTCTCATGAACGCGTCAAGGACTTGTTACGTGGTGCGGACTCTCGGCCGCTTCCCTTTGTCCCTTTCTCTTCGAGAGGAGGTACCTCTGCGCCTCTGTTGCGTTGGTGCTGGCGGAGACTTGCCGAGACGCCGCTCTGCTTTGGCTCGCACTCCACTATATGGTGCAGAGGTGTGTGTTGGGCTTGTCCTTGTACAACCGAAGCGTGCCTGCATCAACACAAGATGCCCGCTGTGGTCGCTTGAATAACACCGTAGGCGCACTCGGGTCCGCTTTTACGGGCGGTAGTAGCACCACGGGAGGGTTGCTCCTCCAGCTATCCCGTCTGGAAGTTTGAGATGTGGGTGGTACGCCTCGGGTCCACCTGGCTGAAGTAGCCGCACCATTCATCCTCGGCCAAGGGGCACCGATAGAATCTCCGGTCCGCTAGGTCATCGTGGCAGGTATCAACCACTGCCTGAAGGCCGTGTTCGCAAAAGTCGGGGCTTTCGGGTGGCCCCTGAGGAGGTTTCTCCTTTGACTCGAGCACTTTCGCGATTTTCATTTTGAACTCCTGTATGCGACGAACTGGTTTAGAATTACTACTTTGTGAGTGAAGCATGAGTTCGTCACATGAAACTCACAGATTGGTTGGCCTCTTGCCTACCGGCCCTGAACTCTGGTCGCTCTAGAACGGGGACGTATCCTGGCAGCCTCTCCCACCGGTTGAAGTTCTCGGGCGAAGCGGGTTCGTCGTGGCGCTTGTCGATAAATTAGTAGTCACGCTCGTTCCGCCCGCTGATCCATTGGAAGAAGCAACACCGGTCGCTTTGCCGAGAAAAGAAAGAACGATGCATGAAATGGCAATGTTACTCAGATTGTATGGACACCAGCAGTCTACCCGTAAGAGCGGCACAACAAATAGTGAGAGCGGCGGCCGCTCTCCTTGGGTAGATTGCATCATCTTCGCGGAAGGTTGCGATCGCAATTGGGTCGGGCAACTCCGCAGAATCAGGCGCCAACGCTACTAGTATCCGGTACTCGGGCGGGATGAATTTCGCCATCAAGAGGCGATGGTAGAACGACATCGCGCCTCGATTTGTGAAGATTCACCGGCGTGTATTGCTTGTTTGGCGGTGTTAGATGTCTACCTCTCGGCCGCTTAAAGTGGTGCCGAGGGCTGCTCCACACAACTAAAGCAACGATGGGCCGGTATCCTCCGTGAAAAGCCGCACGACGTGTCACCCATCGTGAAAGCCGCACGACAAGGTGACAAAGCCGATGCATGCGACTTGTCTAATCGGCCCGACAAGGCGGTGACAAAGCCGATGCATGTGACCGTCCCATCGCCCGACAAGGTCGCCAAAGTGATGCATGTGACTGTCCCATCGCCCGACAAGGTCGCCAAAGCCGATGCATGTGACTGTCCCATCGGCCCGACAAGGCCGACAAAGTGATGCATGTGACTTGTCTAATCGGCCCGACAAGGATGCACGCCGTGAGTATGCTATTCGCTCAAAAGTCACGACGACAAGATTTCGCCATGCTTGAAAGCGTGGTTATCAGAATAAAGAATAACAATAGTTCATAACCAAAAGTACGGGTTACTAACATAAGAAAAATATATCGATACAAATAAATACATAAGATGCAAAGTACGTCACAACGTAATAACCAAATACATAAGCCAAAATACATAAGCCAAATACAAACCATCGGCGCGCCGTTTGGGCACCTCCTCGCGGCGGCAGCCTCCTGCGAACTCGCCTCGCGAGTACGCCAACTGCACCGGTGGGTGGTGGGCCTCGTGGTCTAGCCGAGGTGTAGCGTGCACCGGCCGAGAAGGCTGCGTCGGTGGTGGTGCTCCTCGAATCGCAATGATCCGTGCACATCCGACCAACGAAGTATCTCGACACGCCACCATCGCCGAGGTCGAATTCCGCATGGGTCAGATCATCAAACCGCCTCATAGTCGCTCGAGGGCGGTGAAGCTGCAGAGGAGAACCATCGTGCCTGTGAGCCTGTAAGAAGTGAAGAATTGTTGGTAACATTCAAGAAATAATTAGACAACATACGAAGTGTGGCGAAGGGCTTACCTCCGACGTGAGGGGCTAGACCAGCGTGTCCAGCAGCTCGCCCTGTCGCGTAAGTTGGTGTGACGGTGGGACGGGAGGATGTGGGGTGTGAAGAAGTACCTGGAGCACTCCTCCCTGCAGTAAGCGGCACGCCGCGAGGGCCGTCAGCCACATCGCGAGGCGTGCGGCAACCTGCCAACTCGAGGGTGCGTCTGGCGCTCTCCCTGAACCTCGCGAAGAAGGAGGTCACGTCCTCCCTGGTCACGTCTATCCCACGAGACAGACGCGACAGGAAGCTCCCGGACTCCTCGTAGTACCGGCCAGCACATCATCAAAAAATACATTACGAATTAACCTAACACATTCATCCGAAGATGCAATACGAAAATACGTCGTACATTAGATGTAACTTACCGCACCGCGTGAACCGAAGTTCGTATGGCGGGATACGGTCCTCACCGGGATGTGTCAAGGAGGATCCGGTCGACACGCACCAAACGCACACGGTACGGAAGTGTACCACCGCCGGTACTTCGTACGCCCGCGGTCGCACGACGCATCCTCGGCATGGACGCCGCCCAAGGCTCCTCCCACTCCTCGACACATGGCACCATACGTGCGCGCCATGGGGTGCCCCATGCCCGCCTCCTCGCTCGCCGCTGCGGATAAGCAAAAATATAGCATTATTACATGTCATTACACCGCATGCATTAGAGAACATCGATGTAGGGAACTTACGTGTGGACGCCGTGTGGGACCTGCCGGCCGACCTGGACCGGGAACTCCTGTCGTAGACCGAACTGCCTCATCACTCGATGGACAGCGTAGCCCTCGACCAGGATGTCGAACACAAGGAACCGACGTGTACGCCAGTACGCCGCATCGCGTGTGCATAGGGTGGTCAATCCACCCGGCACACGTAGCTCGACGTCTCCCGCTGTGTAGGGCGTCCAGCGTACGCGGTCCTCGCGAGGTGGTCAAGGCGCGATTGAATCGTGGTAGCTAAGCCGCCCCGTGCCGTGTGCCCACCTAGATTACAGTGACGACAGAAAATTCAACATTACCATTAGTACTGAGAAATGTTAAAGCGTAGGTTTCACAACCGTGGTTTGCAATATCTCACCCGTCGGTAGCACCAGATGGTGCCCATAGTCGGCGCGTCGACATCGTCGTCACCATCGCGTAGAAGAGGACTCGTGTCGACCCTAGGGCGCCCGATCTGGAACCTCTCGTATGCCCAAAGCGCAGCGAAGCGGTGGACACCGATGAGGATCGACCGCCGGCGATCCACCCACAGCCGTCGCAGAGCCCACGGTACATCGCGCAGAGGACCGCTGACCCCCAGGAGTACTGCGGCACGGCGTCAAGGGGTGCGTCCACGATCGCCCTCGCGAACTGGATGAAGTGCCTGTCCACGCTATCCCCGTGGGAGCTCATGAACATGCACCGGCCAAACAGCCAGAGCAGGTACGCCTCAAGGTGGCGGCTCACCCTCTGCTCGTCCGCAGGCTCGACGATGTGCTCCGCCAGAATTTAAGTTTTCTTGTTAGTCTAGCCAATATATATATGCGGTTAAGTTTGAAAGGTTAGTTGCTTACCACGAACCGCCGGCCACCGTGTGTGGGACCATGGGTGCCGGTGAAGACTCGACGCAGCAGCGGTAGCACACCATGGAACCGCACAGTACCTCATCCCGCCACACGGGTCGACGCCCCACGGCACCACGGGGTCACCAATGAGCGGAGACCGAGGAGGTAGGAGACGCCCTCCAATGTGATCGCCATCTCCCGATAGGTAAGTGGAAGGTGTGCGCCTCCTGCCTCCACCGATCCACCAGAGCGTGAGAAGGGACTGTCAAACGGGAACCGGTGGCTCGCGTCCCTCCCCTGCGCACCTGCATGTGCCTCCACCATCCGTGCCAGTGGTAGCAATCCTGCTGCTCGCAGCCTACGAAACAGAAATATTAAATTAATATGAGCACCGCACTAGTTAATTAAAATAGATTACGATACTGCATCGGGAATATTTTGAAATTAAAAGATAAATCGCACTGGGATCCAACGTGGATCGAGGGTCCAGAGCTCCCGCGGTGGCCTCGGCCGTAGCACGTCCAACTCCTGAGGGTCTTGTCCCTCCTCTGGTGAAGCGGTGGCGAAGTGTGCACGGTGACGACCGTCAACAACTGGGTCTACCAACTCAAAGGGCCAGTCGTCATCCACAGCCTGGTGAGCCATACCTGCAAATTACAAAAAGAAAAGTTATATACAAACAAATACACAAGCATCAGAACAATACATCGAACCAAATGCGTACAAATAATTACACGAACATGAGAACAATACATTGAACCAAATGCGTACAAATAAATACACAAGCGTCCACAAACTCTAATCAAACAGATTACAACGCACACTACATCAGCAAAATATATTAGAACAGGTTACAACGAACACTTCATCAGCAAAATATATTAAAACAGATTGCAACGAACTCTTCATCGGAAAAATATATTAAAACAGGTTACAATGCACATTACGTCATCAAATTATATTAAAACAGGTTACAACGCACATTACGTCTTCAAATTATATTAAAACAGATTACAACGCACATTACATATACAAAATATTAATTTGACATATAGCATCTAATAGTTCAAATAGCTTCTCCGGTAGTCCGATGATGTTGTCCACCATGCCTTGTAGACGACGATCCTTCCCTCGCCGTCGGGTGGCCATCTCCTCCTTCGTTCTCTTCGTTTTGTGGCTGGCAGTTCTTGAACGTGTGACCTGTTCGCTTGCACAACGAACATTTCTTCACGCGCTTACCAATTTCGGACTCATCCATATCATTCCTGATACGCCTTGTTTTGCGATGGCCTCCTTTGTATGATCTTGCATCAAAGTCAGGGACCCAGAACCTTTCATCGATACCAGGGGTTGTGGTGAAAGAACCGACAACACCATAACCATACAGCTCCTCGCCCCAGGTTGCCATCACCTAATATTCAGATAGATATGTACCGGGTCGCATTCCAAATAATGCACATGCAGCTATCACATGAGAACATGGCCTGTGCAACAGGAGGGGTTTGTTACACGAGCATTGACATTCAGCCTGTAAGATGCACTCTTGGGTGATAACCTTCTGGTTTGTTCCCCGCCGTCCTTTATCCCTGCATATCACCTCGAAGCGCAGTGTTCGTGAACATTCTTTGATAGCTCTATGCTTGCCCGCCTTCTTACTCTTCTCATCCATGTATTTACTTATCATGCTTGAGTACAAGGCATTCTCATCTCTCATTACTACTTCAGCAGCTTTATGCCTATCCACAAAATACTTGGTTGTACCCCGCAAAGACTCCTCGACAATTCCTACCAACGGAGACACCTCATCCCTCTCATTACCCAGCTTGTACACCTCCACCAAGTTGGTCGTCATGACACCGTATCTAGCACCATGTGTGTCATGTAACAATGACCACTTCTCTTTGGGCTCGTGTTTTATCCAAATCAGAAACATTTGATCGGCCTTTGCTCACTGCGGCACGACTCGTCGCCTCATCTTCTGTTGCTAGAGGGAATAAAGGCTCACTGCTCTCGTGTTACATCGCTAGTAGTCTCTTTGTGTTTTTTGTTAGCTCATCAAGATTCTTCCAAAGAGTACGGAACTTGCTATCTTGGTTCTCGCTTACATAGCCTCTTGAACATGTTCTTCGCCCTTGTTCTTGAACCGCTTATAGAAGTTCGCACCCAAATGCCTCATGCACCATCGGCTCTGCAAGTCACCCAGTGAAATGGCTCCTCTTCCCTGCTTGCAACCGTCTGATGGCACTAAGCACCAAAGATGCTCGCATGTAGTATGCACACATGTTGGCGAGTCTTCACCACCCCGATCTTCAAGTTCCGCAGGAACCACAGCCAACTCTCATAGTTCTCGCTTTCCACGAAGGCAAAGGCAACAGGCAGAATCTGGTTGTTCGCGTCAACGCCCACAGCTGTCATTATTTGTCCTTTGTATTTCCCGGTTAGGAATGTGCCGTCCACACACAACAATGGACGGCAGTGATAGAACGCCCTAATGCAAGCTCCGAATTCGAAGAAAGCTCTCTTCAGATGCCTCTTGTTCGGCCACATCCTTGACAGACAGTCCTGATAATCATAAAAAGTACCAGGATTTCTTCCTTGAATGCAACTGAGCAATACAGGCAGATTATGGTACGAGTCTTCAAATTTCCCAAATCTCATTTCCAAGGCCTTCTGCTTCGCCCTCCATGCCTTCCCGTAGCTAATTGTGTACTGAAATCTGTTCTCAATTGCTCGAATAATAGCACGGGGCGCAAAATTCAGGTTCTCAACTATCTCCGGGTACATGACACTCGCGATATACCCGGACGACAGGTTCCTGTGAGCCACCAGGGTTTCCTCAGTCATACAACTATGTTGTTCAACCTTCGAACATAGCCAGTGGGTGCCCCATTTGGGCTTGTACGCGTGCACTCTCTAGGGGCACCCTTGCATCTCGCACACCACGTCGTAGCAGGTTGGGGTGGACTTCTTAAACCTGAAAGTTCTTCTTAGTGATAAGGCCCAATCTTTGATAGCATCCTGCACTGCCTCTTTTGTGGGGTACATGCTGTTAGGTCTCACCTCATTGTCGCTATACTGCCAAGGTGTATCATTGCCTTCATTTACAACCAAGTTATTAAATTGATGCGTGCTCCAATCTGCTGGCACAAGTGGCTCAACATCTTCATCTTCCTCATCCGAATCATCGCTCGCCTTCCACTTCTACTTGTTCATATTCAAGGTCTTCCTCTTCCATCCGTGCTATTACTTCCTCAATTTCCTCACCTTCGTCTACTTCCCAGCGATCTTGCCCAATATTTCCCTCATCCTCCCCAATCTCAACTTGCTCACCACTGTAGACGATATCCTCATTGCAACCCCAGAACATGCCGCTCCGGCTAGACTCCCCAATTTCAAAGTCACCATAAGTGAACTCATTTTGAGCCTCACTACGCTCACGGCGTCCAGCCATCACATGTGCAATAGCCCTTTCATACGCTTGCACCAAAAACACCCGACACCATCCACGTTGCCCAGCCCCCCTCACATATGACCTCCAAGATGCAGTTCTTTTCAGCTCAACCAACTCCCAAAAAACAGGATCATCTCGCATGGTGCAAAGACAAGATAACTTGAGCTGCCACTTCTCTTGTTCCATCCCAAAAAACAGGATCATCTCGCATGGTGCAAAGACAAGATAACTTGAGCTGCCACTTCTCTTGTTCCATCCGAAACGTATAATACAACCAATTCAACACAGAAGCAAATGTCTGCTCTTCGACCCTACTTAAACTTCTATCCACATACTGAAAGTTACTCAGATCTGCACCCTCCAAACCATACATGACAACCCCTTCTCCATAAAAGATTATAAATGGAACTCGTTCTGACATATCTGCGAACCTATTCATTAGCACTCGAATTAATTACTCTTCGTAAAAAGTACTATAAACTATAAGTATGTATATCTGCACTTGCGAAAAATATCTACATTACTAAAAATATTCATCACTGCACTTGTATTTCTAAAAAATATCTACAGCCCTAACAATATATATACGTGCACTTCTATATGTAAAAACATATCTATCGACATCTATCTCAAAAACCGTAATAACATATTATTATTCGTAAAAACAACTATGTACATGCGTTTCCACAAACCGACTAAATTACTAAAAATATAACTAGATTCAACTACATTTTGTTGCTAAACACTACCATGATTTCTTGCTACACAACTAAACAAATCGGATGCTGCTAAAGCCGCCACCCTAAACATTAAACAAAATAAACACTACATTTAACTAGATCTAACCCTAAACACTAAACAAAATAAATACTACATTTAACTAGATCTAACCCTAAACACTACACAAAGTAAACTGCGAAAATAACTAGAGCAACTGACTGTATGTACAACGCAAATAATCGTATGTTATACGTACATAATTACTCATGTTTTGGATCGGTGTTTGTTCATGGGCCATCCTTACCCTAAACACTAAATTACTAAAAATATGAACACTACATTTAACTACATCTAACCCTAAACACTAAACAAAATAAATCGCGAAAATATTTACATCTAACCCTAAAGAAAATAAACCGTGAAACTAATTACATCTAACCCTAACCCTAAACACTACACAAATTAAACCGTGAAAATATTTACATCTAACCCTAACCTTCCTAAACACTAAACAAAAAAAACCGCGAAACTAATAGTTTCTAACCCTAACCCTAATCCTAACCCTAAACTACATAAAATAGAGCGTAAAAAAATTACCTGCGCAGTTGCCGCTCTTCTTCCCCTTCTTTTCTTCTCTTCTTCCCTTCTCTTCCTTTTCTCTCTTCACCCTCACCCTCTTCTTTTCTCTACCATTTTTCTTCTCTCGGCCGATCGAGCCTGGCTTTTATTTTGGCTCCAGTCGCCCTCCGGTTGGGCGACAGGAGGCCGCCCGCGCCCCTGTCGCCCAACCGTGCATCAATTTCAGATTTGTCGCGCTTGGGGAGGGCGACTTTGCCTTCAGCTGCCACTTGTCGCTCTTGGGTAGGGCGAGTAGCCCGTGTCGCCCAACCAACGGGCGACAGGGGTATATTTCTGCAAAAAAAAAATTCGTAGTACACTTTTGCAATTTGAATTAAAAAATGTATTATTTAAAAAAAATTCAAGGAAAGTACACGGTGCATCGACTTTATATTTGTACCATTTTGAAATCTTCTTTTAATGTGCCACTCAACAACCAAAGAATATGTTGGTTTCTTTGCCGCCTCTTGTTACTAACCTTTTGTAGGCCAATGAGCTTGAGTCGTGGACGACTCAAAATCAAGAAGGGGAGGATGATGAGACCATGCCGACCCAGCAAGCTATGCTTCTATCTCAAGCCAAGACAAGGGCCCAACAACTTCTGTTGCTCCAAGCCTAGCCCAAGATCAAGCCCAATTCGTTCACGAGTCCAGTTCGCCCCCAGGAGCAGTCCAACTAAAAATAACCATATCTGGGTCATACGAAGTCCGTTTGAGGTGTTCTTGGACTCTACGAAGAAGCCCACGATGAGAAATTTCCAACGGAAGTGGTTTCACAACCAAACTCCTTCTGGATGGACAGGAATCATCAAATCAATATGACAAACAAAATCTTCCAAGTGCTGCGCCACCTCCACTTGGGCCCAAACGCCTTGTACGACCTAGGGTTTCACGGCCATCCCCTTGGTCGCCTCCCTTGCCCTCTTCCTCATATATATTCAGTAACCGTCGCTAGAATAGATGGGTTTTGCTTAGATTACAAATAGAAACTTTGTCAGTTTTTCGCCGTTCATCGGTTTGTGGAACCCCAACTCGTGTGCTTAATATTATTCGCAACTTCAGGTTGCATCTTCTACGTTCTTGCTTGTGTTCTCGATTCGCATACAGGGATAAGCCTTCTTGGTGAGGTTAACCTTGTTTGTGCGTGGTTGATAACCAAAGGAGCCGTGGTGTAGCGATTGCAGGGTTCGAATCCATTCTGATTGGAAGCTGGATTGTCAACGTCAAGTTCTCCACCAATCGACTTTCTACTACCTGTCGGAAGATCGGGCCACCGTTCCCATCAGAAGGCTACCAGTTGATGACTGCTTTTATTTGATGGGTACAAAGGTAGTATATGGTTGGCAGAAGAAAAAATAGAAATATAACATCTCAATGAATGAGGTTGTTTAAAATTTAAAGAATCTAAACTGCACAACCCATAACCACAGTTATTTCAGCAAATATAAAATCTATTAGCACAATGCTTAAGATTTTTGTGACTATATAACCACAATGCTTAAGATTTTTTGACTCACTTAAACTCATATCAATTGGCACCAACCTTGGGCTCTCGTAAGCACTTCATGCACTTGTACCACTGGCTCAAGCTATTAGTTGATCGAGCAATGATGCAACATGAGATGGTTCCTCATATAAAATCTAGTAAATCCAAAGCTAACCTCTACTATATCACATTACCAAAATTTCTATATCACTGAACTTACTTATTCATTAACCAAATCAAATATTGTTCACTCATTCCAATTTATACTGAGAAGTTACAAAGCATTCAAGAATTAGGAATTTTTATAATTTACACTGAGAAGTTATGTAAATCAAAGCTTGTGTTCTTCATTTGCAAGGCTAGTTTCCCACAAGCAAGAAGGAATCAGGCCTTGAATTAATTCCAATGCTAGTATTCCAAAAGTTAATTCCAATGCTAGTATTCCAAAAGCAGCTGAGACATTAATTTATGATTGCATACTAAGCTATATGGTGTTAACTCTTTACCATTGAATTAACCTAGTGGT
The DNA here is from genome assembly GCA_036346275.1 of Otatea glauca. NCBI lineage: Eukaryota > Viridiplantae > Streptophyta > Magnoliopsida > Poales > Poaceae > Otatea > Otatea glauca. Next base: position 36,051,609 of record CM070715.1, on the reverse strand, counting down.
TTAAGCAGGCCATATCTGACATTGTATTATGTACCTTCGCCCAGTTTCTGCAATAAAAAGTTGCTACGTTGATTTTTTTACAACTGAGAGATTGGTGTTTTTTTGGGAGCTGTATCTGTTATCGCAATTCCTTTTTTGTTTTACTTACTAGTACGAGTGCTCAATGCACAGTGCTACCGAAAAGACTATAACCAATTTATATTCAATCATTCTGTAGCTCATCAACAATAGTATTGCTTTTGATGCACACTCGCATATCAATCAATACGCTTAGCTGCTGCAAACCGTACGAGTATATATATATATGTATATATGATGATGATGATTGTGCCATGCAAACTCTCATGTGAGTTGTCAATATCAGATTTGATCTAGAAAAGGCATATGCATCCAATAATGAAAATTTGAACTTCTAAGAATCTTAAGCTAGATTCAGTAGTAATTGTGAGCACTATCCAAAGAAGAAAGAACGTCATATTTTTAGTTATACTACAAATCACCGTGTGCTTACTTCCTCAAACCCTAGAACTCAAAACTAGCACAACAAGGAGCCAGATCTCAAAAACGCAAGGCACTATCCTATATAATAAGCATATGAGTTCACCTTGTGTACACCACAAAAAAGTACCTCATCGTAGGCGGTGGGGGAGTCGGAGCGGGTGAGCGGGAAGAGCAAGGCCGCAGCAAGGAGGCGGTGATGGGGACTGACGGGAGGAGGCGCCGTGGGGGAGACACCGGCCGAGGAGGCACCGAGGCCGGGGGTGTCGGCGAGGTCGGGGGGAGGTGCCGCAGCGGTGGACGAAGTGTCGGCTATAGTTTTGAGCGCTGGAGAGTGGTAACTAATCGATCTGCGTGAGGTACCTTTTTATAGATCCTATATCACAGACGGTTCTAAACTAAAACTGTCTGTGTGTTTCTTATTACAAATGGTTTTAAAATAGAACCGTATGTGATGATGGTGGATGAAGGAATTGTGGAAGAACCAATATCCAAACATTAGTGAAGGAATTGCATAATGTATATGAAATTGTGGATGAACCAACATCAGTGCAGGAATTGCATAATGTATATGGCATTGTGGATGAACCAACATCAGTAAAAGAATGGGAACTTTATTAAATAAATCAGATACATACACAAAGATGTTTCAACTTTCGAGCGTTTCATTAAAAACAACTTTATTATGCTGGAGAGTACACTAAAAATCACTACTCCACGTGCTTATTCTTTTGTATAAAAATTAGCCCTTCACGATGATCGACGCGTGTGTAGCAAGCTTCTTTGGTTGTTCTTCTTGGTCCGTGATGCCATTTTTGATAGGAAGTAACTCATCAAATTGGTTGTATTCTTCCTCATTGTGGGATATAGATTCCAGGGGATCCTCAGGAAAGGCCCAAGATGAAGGCCTAGAAGATATGCTTCACATCAAGCTTCTTAACCGTACGGAAAGGGATATATCATAACGGAAGTTGAACTTGTGTTTAGAAATGATAGATACAGTTGTAATCCGAGTCATTAGAAGGATAGATAAAGATGTAAACTCTGTCCTATAACCGACTAGAATCTTGTAACAGATCGGAATCTCTTATCCGATCGGGACTCTGTAAGCCGCCCCACCCCCACTATATAAGGGAGAGGGCGGGCAACAACAGGGGGATCCGATCATCGAAGCATTGAGCAATCAAGCCATAGAGCATAGAACACCTCATATCGCCCAGAGCATATTGTGCTTTGAGCAACCCCGGATCCAAGAGTTCCATATAATCCCAGCACACAGGATTAGGGTATTATCTCCTCGCGAGAGCTCGAACTCAGATAAACCCCTTGTCTTGTGTGACCTTCGAGTTGAGATCGAGCGCCTACCCCATAAATTCATTGCCGACTACAAAAGTCGACAGTTGGTGCGCCAGGTAGGGGTAGCGCTTCAATCTTTTCCTACAGACTCGATGACGTCAACCGGCGGATTTATCTCCGGCCAGGCTTTCCGCCTAAGCCTCGGATTTCGCCGCTAATATGCATGAAGAGCTTGTCACCGATAAAACCAGATCCAATCGCGTAATCTCGACGAACCATCTCAGGTACATTACCCTGACTTATCTGGAAAACCAGTCGGCTCCATTAAGAGCTGCTGCGATTTTCGCGGCATCTTCTCAATTGAAGGACAGAAGACCGATCTCCATCAAGAAGATCGTGACGTCGTGGAAGAAGATCGCCGATGTAAGGGTAAGGAGATCAAAACGCGGTCTCTCCGATCTTTGGTTCGCAATGTCCGGGAGGACATCCTGCAATCTAAGTTGGGAGATCAGTCCATTTTCTGCACGCCGATGCAGAACGTCGTCGCTTCGAAGACGCTCCTCGACGCGCTGGACCCGATGATTGCATCGGACAGTCCAGCAGCCCCGATTGTGGCTCACATCAAGGCCATGGTGACGGCGGCGGCTATCCAAAGAAAATCGGAGAAGCTCATTGAGAAGCGCACTCGCGCTAACGCGCCACTCGTGTCACCAGCAGTCGGATCGCAACCACCGGAAGCGTTAAGCGATCGGCGCCACGCGCCGCCATCGGAGACACTCGACAGATCCTTGACCGCGACCTCCGCCAGGACATCACGGCCAGGCGACGAGAGCGGAATGAGGAAGAAAGACATGGACGCCGCGACGACTTCGAGCGTTTCGGCATAAGCTACAATCGGCGGAACGATCGAATGCACGATGACCACGACGATCGCAGATTTCATCATCGCCGGAGTGGAAGTGACTACGAACGCCGAGTCAATGACTCGCCGCGCCGAACCTCACCTCGACGTTTTGACGGTCATCACCGAGCTAGAAGATCTCCACGCCGGAGTCCACCCCAGCGAGATGAAGGATCCATCGATGGGATCCGAGCATTCACTCCCCGGCTTCGCCGAGTGGTTTGGCCCGAGGGATTCAACCCCAAAGGCATTGTAAAGTTCGACGGGGAGCGAGACCCAGAAGCTTGGTTGCAGGTCTACACCCTGGCGGTCAAGGCAGTAGGAGGAAATCAGACCATCATGGCGAACTATTTGCCGATCAATCTCAGCCCCTCGACACAAGCATGGCTCACGGGCCTCCCTGCCAACTCGGTAGACTCCTGGAGTGACCTGTTCGAGCAATTCATCGCCAACTTTCAGGGGACCTATGAGAGGCCCCAGACTGTGGGACTCAGATCACCGCACGGAAGAAGGATGAAACGCTGAGAGACTTCATCCGACGCTTCATGCAGAAGAAGAACACCGTCAAAGACGTGTCAGAGGCGGTGGTGGTGGCGGCCTTCTAGAAAGGGGTAAGCGATCCTGATCTTATTAAAAAATTGTCCAGGAAGCCCCCGACCTCCGTGAAAGAAATGTTTGCGTTAGCCGACCGCTACGCCACAGCCTTAGATGCTCTGGCCGAGCGGCAAGAAGATCATCCCACACAAAAAAGCAAGGGCGATAAGCCCGAGTCCTCTAAACACAAGGATAGGAAACGCAAGGGCGAGGAGCTGGTCGCGGTAGCCGAGGATAATCGGCCCCGAGCCACTCGGAGAGAGGCACCCGACTACAGCACCGTCATGGAAGCGATCTGTCCTTTCCACCCCAAGGGAAAGCACGCCGCCAAGGATTGCTTCACTCTGAAGCGTTTTGCGCGCGAAAGTCAACGGCAACCAGCCCGACCAAGGGCGGTTGCTCCAAATAAGAAGAAGGAACTCCGGATGAAGAAGATTTCAGAGCCCGAGCAGAGCCGAACTACATCTACGGGGCTCAATCGATACGAGTCCAAGCGGAGCGTAAACTCACCGCCGGAGATCAACGCATGGAACCGACTCCTCAATATCTGAAATGGTCTTAGGTCCCGATCACCTTTGACCGTAGAGATCACCCCTAGGGTCCCACATCCGGTAAGTTTCCTCGTGCTTGACCGGCCAGCGCAGCGTGAAGCTCAAGAGGGTTCTGATCGACGGCGGAAGTGGGCTCAACGTCTGCTCGCGTAACTTTCGACGACATGAGCATCCTCGCTCGAGCCGAGGCCAAGCACTCGGCCTTTCCACGGAGAAATCTCGGCGCCCTCGTCCCCCTGACAGATTTCATTACGTTGCTTCGGGACCAAGGATAATTTCGGACCGAATTCATCAATTTTGAGGTAGACAATTTCGAGACGGCGTATCATGCCATCTTGGGAAGGCCTGGCCTAGCCAGATTCGTGGCCATACCTCATTACACTTACTCGGTGTTGAAGATGCCGGGACCCAAAGGAGTCATCACACTTCGTGGCGACATCAAGCAATCCTCGCAATGCGACCGGGAGAATCATGAACTTGCCGAATTGCAAGAAGCAGGTACCCAGGCAAGAAACATCTAGGCTGAGGCTACCACGCTCCAAGACGAAGGAGAAGTACCATCAAAAAACAAGCCACCTCGGGAATTAAGCCCGGCAAAGGAACTAAAAGGATCATTCTTGACCCGTCTAACATGTCTAAAACAACTGTGATTGGGACAGGGCTCGAGGACAAATAGGAAAGCGTTCTCGTCACCTTCCTCCAAGCTAACAGAGACATTTTCGCCTGGAAACCATCAGATATGCCAGGTGTACCAAGAGAGGTGATCGAGCACCCTCTCCATGTTGATGAGAAGTCAAAACTCACAAGCAGAGGCTTCAAGCGGTTCGCTCCGGATCGTCGGAACGCCATAAAACAGGAAATCACGAAACTCCTAGCCGCAGGTTTTATCAAAGAAGTGTATCATCCCGATTGGTTAGCAACTCGTGTTAGTTCAAAAGAAGAATAAAACTTGGCGCGTAAAGGCCGATATCTCGATCTCAACAAGGCGTGCGAAGGATCCTTTGACCGCCTGATTGATCGTGGTAGATTCGATTGCCGGCTGTGAAATTTTGAGTTTTCTTGACGATACTCGCTATCACCGATTCGCCTAAAGGAGGAAGATCATATCAAGACCTCGCTCATCACGCCTTTACGAGCTTCTCGTTACACCACGATGGCATTCGGGCTAAAAAGCGCCGCGCGACCTATCGCCGCGGCGACATGGGTGTTTTCACCACCGGCGCAACGCGGGGCGTATGTAGATGACGTTGTCGTAAAAACTCGGGAAAGGAAAGACCTTATCATCAACCTAGCCGAGACTTTCCAAAGTTTAAGGGCTTTCAACATGAAGCTGAATCCTGAGAAGTGTGTTTTCGGAGTATCTTCGGGAAAACTGCTCGGATTTATCGTGTCACAATGAGGCATTGAAGCCAATCCGGAGAAAGTCAAGGCCATATCAAATATGGAACCGCCGACGAACCAAAATGACATCCAGAAGCTTACAGGGTGTATGGCCGCTCTAAGCAGGTTCATCTCCCGACTGGGTATGCGAAGTATGCCTTTCTTCAAACTACTCAAGAAACAAGATAAGTTTCAGTGGACGTCGGAAGCGCAACAAGCATTTGAAGATCTGAAGACCTTCCTGACAACACCTCCCGTGTTAGTCTCACCAATGCCAGAAGAACCCCTATTACTTTATATCGCGGCAACGGCACATGTAGTCGGTATTGCGATCATCGTGAGAAAGGAGGAAACGGCTCGGTGCACAGAGTCCAAGACCCGGTACTTCGCCGTCGAAAGTCCTAAGTGAATCCAAGGTACGGTATCCACAAGTGCGTAAGCTATTATATGTCGTACTCCTTACATCTCGCAGCTTAAACACTACTTCCAAGAGCATGTCATTTCGTAGTCACCTCCTTCCCGACGGAGACATACTGCAACCAAGAGGCCATCGAAGAATCGCCAAATGGGCGCTTGAACTCGGGGCCTTCGACATTCAATTCAAGCCCCGCATGGCCATCAACTCCCAAGCACTCGCTGACTTTACTGCCGAGTGGACGGAATTGCAGCACCCGGTGATTACTAAAGATCTCGAGTATTGGACAATGTACTTTGACGGTTCCTCATGCTCGTGGCGCGGGGCTAGTATAGTGCTCATATCACCAAGTGGAGAAAGATTGAGGTATGTCCTCCAAATATTTTTCCTCGCATCCAACAACGCCGCGAGTATGAGGCACTCATTCACGGACTCAGACGCCATATCTCTCGCATTCGATGATGGCGGTTCACGGAGATTCAATGCTCGTGGTCAATCAAGTGCGTATGAATGGTCTTGCATCGAGGACAACATGGCAGATATTGCCAAGAAGTGCGCAAGCTAGAAAGCAATTTCGATGGACTCGAGCTCGTTCACGTGCTTCGACGGGACAACGGCGGTGACGAATTGGCGAAGATGGGATCCTGCCGGTCCAAGGTGCCCGTGGGAATATTTGTAGAAGAAATTCATAAACCCACGATTAGTGCTCGCCAAAAGCGCATATACCCAAGAGAAAAGGGGAAGAGGCAGAGGTCTTGATTATTACCCCAGTTTGACATCTCCATACCGACTACCCGATGAAGACAAGCTACCCGAGGATCGCGTCCAAGCCGAGCGGATCATGCGCCAAGCAAGAATTATGTAGTCATTGGAAAGGAGCTTTATCATAAGAGCTCCTGCGTATATCGCGACGATGCATATCGAACAAAAAGGAAAGACTCGCTCAAAGAAATTCACTCGAATTTGTAGGAACCATGCGCGCCATCGACCACGTCGGAAAAGCCTATCGCCAAGGGTTCTTTTGGCGATCGCCGTCACAGATGCGAGGACATCGTCCAACATGCGAAGGATGTTAGTTTTTGCACGCCAAATGAACAAGCCAACATAGAACTACAGATTATTCCGATTACATGGCCATTTGCGGTCCGGGGCTCGACATGGTGGGACCTTTGAAAAGGCTCAAGGAGGCTATACTCATCTCTTCGTTGCGTTGATAAATCCACCAAATGGATTGAGGCTGAAACCAGCCGCCACCATTACGGCGGCAAAGGCCGAGAATTCTTTCACGAGATCGTGGTTAGATTTGGCGCACCCAACCGAATCATCACGGATAATGGCACTCGATTGAGGCGAAGTATTTCAAGATTGGTGCGAGGAGTGGGCATAAAATTTGCTTCGTCGGGCGCGCACTCAAGTAATCTGACGGGTTGAGCGAGCTAATGGCATGGTGCTCCAAGGCATAAAAGCAAGAATTTTCGATCGACTCCAACCATATGCTACTCGGTGGGTCAAAGAACTGCCTTCAATACTCTGGGGGCTACGAACTACCCCCTACAGAGCAACCGGCGATCAACTTTCTTTCTCGGTATATGGCACGGCGGTCCTACCAACCGAAGTTAGAATTCGATCCCCGCGGGTTCGGAGTTATGAAGAGATCGCTTCAGAAGACAGCCGGCTATAAGACCTCGACAGATTGGAAGAAGCCAGGGATATCGCAACAATTCGTTCGGCGAAATACCTCTAAGGCTTACGACGTTATCATGGGCGCAATGTAAAGAGCCGCGCGTTCTTCAAAGGAGATCTAGTCCTAAGGAGGAATCAAAAGAGCGAACATAAACTCTCCCCAAGTTGGGAGGGCCCTTACATCATCGAAGAAGTAATTCGTCCCGGAGCTTATAAACTTAAGCGAGAAGATGGATCGACAATCAGCAACACTTGGAATATAGAACAGCTACGTCGCTTTTTCACTTAAGTTTTTGTACTTCTTTTTAATCCTTTGTGAATAAAAGTTCGATTGAAAAAGTCGTTTTCATATAACCTCTTTTATAATCCACGAATTCGAGTGCTTCGCTTTATGTTAAGACTCAGTGGACAAGATCCATGAATCATATCCCGAGCACAGGCCGGAGTCGATGAACAAAGGTCACCAGTCAAACCACTCAAGATATATACTTTCATGAAGGAGAAACAGGAACACTTTTATGCCTTTAAAGGTCAAGAGTCTCTACAATCGACAAAGAAGTATCCCTGACTTCCTCCCAGAGCTCAGCAGCCCGATCTTCATCAACATCGCGAACGTAGCCTTCCCTAAGGGCCTCAAAATCCACTCGGGGATAGAGGGACTTGGTGATCGCCAGGTCCGGCGGCACCGCTGGCCTGCTTCCTTCAAGAGTTCTTGAGGGCCCCTGGCTTCCTTTAGCCGGACGACGACCTCACCCCTGCTGAGTGGCCTCTCGCCACTTGGATGAAGCGAACTCAGCATGGGGCTAGAAGCGTCCTGGAGCTCAACGCAGGAAGTTTCGAGAACCTTAACTCTCTCGCCGAAGATGGCGTACTGCGCCTGAGTTTCGACCTTATAATCTGCAAGGCAAAGCATTAGAGAGGATAGTAAAGGATCAAGCAAAGACTAGTTGACAGCTACACCTTCAAAATCCTTCTCGGCTTCGCCGGAATCTTCCACGGCTTTAAGTTTTCCTTCGAGCTTCAGAGAGCCAATCCGAGCCGAGCAAACACAAGAAATCGGCAAGATAGTCGACTAAGCAAAAAACATGAAACAACCCAAGAGATAGCTACCTTGGAGAGAGCCGGTGATATCCAGATTCTCTCCGCGCAGAGCGCTTTGTTCTCGTCGCGATGTCCGAGTTCGAACCGAAGGGATCGCAGCTCGGTGTAGATACTCGGCTTTGATGCGTGCTAGGTCGGCCAGTACTCTGGCGCTCGGATTTCGTGGAGCATCCTTTGAATGTACTCGGACTTTCGCTCAAGCGCCCCTATTTTCTATAATCATCATAGCAAAAGGTAAACGTGTGGAAGAAGGGCGAAGCGAGGACACAATGGTCTTGGAGGAATGCTCACCGGGCGGCATGCGCACAAGCCTTGGCATGGATGAAAAAGTCATCCCTCTCTCTCTGCTCTTCCTCCGGTCGCCCAAAAGCTTCAAACCTCATCATCGGCAAAGCGGTATCACGTTATTAGCCGGGGCGGCAGGGCTGGCGGGACTCGGTGAATCTCTTCAACCTCGGGGACGAAAGGTGAGGTCGGCTCAGAGCAACGGATCTGTCGCGGGCAACGCGAGCAGAGACGGCGCCGGGGACTAGGAGACACTTCGGCGCCCTCGAAGCGCTTCGTCAAGTATGAATTCAGGAGGTCCAACCTCGGCAGGCCCCCAGCGAGAGACCGACAGGCGTATCAAGCGAAGGGTCCCTGTGAAGAAGAATCGTCAGCAGGACCGAAGAATAAAAATGGAGTCAACGGAGTAACCGACCTGTTGGATTTCCTCATTCTCATCGGGGGCTTCTTGCGAATAGCTGGCCCATCCCCGGAAGAACCACTCGGACCGCCGCCGACTGGTGCCCCGGGCTTCTCTGGACAACCCGCCGGAGCTCGCGCAGGTGGATCTTGGATTTTGGGACCGCCGACCGGACGTCGGGGGGCCACGAGGTCATCGGACAGTATCTTCTTTCCCTTCTTTGCAGCAGGCCCCCGCTGAGACCGCGCCCGCGCCGGAGAACAAACAAGCGAGGAGGCATTTTCTAAGGAGGAACATGAAGAACGCGATGCGATCCTGAAGATGAAGATCAAGAGTTAGCAAAACTTCAGAGAACGAAGAAACGCAAAATTCCCAATAAAAATCGCCTACCGCAGGAGGGGGGCGTGATATGTTGAAAGATTTCGGGCACTTGATAGATAATATGTCGATGCTCGAGATAAAGAGTTCTCCAGCCCTGGCGCATAACCTCTCCCTTGGCAAATCGTCGGGCCGTTCCCGGGTCGGGTCACTTTTTCCCCTATAAGTGAATCCCAGATGAACTCGCTCCTTCAGGGCTGCACCCTGGGCGATGAAGTGGAGGGCCAAACCCACTCCTGTAAGCCCGCTATCTTTCAGCTTTCCGATCAGTGCCAATAGTTCAGACACTTGATCCATGTCGGAAGAAGCAGGGGTAGAACCCCCAGGAAATAGACATTGAGGGACGGCGCCCAGTGAACGGAGGCAGAGACGAGTCGGGGTTGGCACAGTACAACTATTCCCTATGCCAGCCCTTGTTGGAGGTCTTGACAGAATGGCAGTAATCCTTCTTCACCCTTCCTCACTGAATCCAAATACCGATAACCTTGGGGTCATTTCTGGAGGGATAGGGCTTCAGGAGATAAAGGTGATGAAAGAGGTCGAAATGGGGGCTAATGCCCAGAAAAGTTTCACAAAGGTGGACAAAGAGGTAAATTTGGAGGATAGAATTGGGGTTCAGATTCACCAATTCGATTTCATAAAAGAAAAGAAGGCCGTGAAGGAAAGAATCGATCGGAAGACCAAGGCATGCGGGAAAAAGGATTCGAAACCACCACCTCCTGAGCGGGAGTCGACGGATTCACCGCGGGTGGGCGTGCGGAGATCGGGGCGGATCGAGCAAGATCCCATCGCCTACCATAGATTTCACTTCTCCTCGGTCGTTGTCGAGGTCGTCCAATCTTGTGGTGAAGGCGGAGAAGGACTAGAGGAAGACATTCTTGCGTAAAGATTGACAATGACTCGAGAAGGCAAGAACAACGAAGGTTAACCTTGGTGGCGGAGAGTTCAGGAAGGCGAGAAGGTGAAAGGAGAAAAAGCTCGACGGAAAGATGAACTGCCGGGCGTCGACGACCTAGTTTTTAAAGAGAGAACAATAAGGTCTCGCCAAATCGGCGGGAAAGTCGCTAAACGCCTCATCCTTTCGATTCCTCATAAATGATTTACGTGCCCGTCGCCTCGACTTACGGGCTTGCAGAATTTGACCGAATCGCGCCGAGGCCACGCTGCCCCATAATGGGGCTCGCTTTCCCACTTACCGTATTAAACGGGATGTGGATGGTCTTCAACTTGAATAAAAACTTGTTTTCTTACGGTACGCCCCACATTGGGCCTTTGGGTGGTTACCGCATGACGGAATCATGTACCATAAGATTGAGCCCAAACAGGCACAGATCCATGGGCGTGCTCCACGAGGGCCGAAAATGCTGTGCGTCGTTTTAAACGAGTACGGACGCCCTTCGGATCTAAATGTGATACGCTCCAAGAGAGCTTAAGCGGGTCCGACATCGATCGAAAGGGTATCACTCGCCAAGAGCCATCAAAAGTAATATGCTCCAAGAGATCCTAAGTGAACGACATCGATCGGAAAGGGTATCACTCGGCCATGAGTCGTCTAAACGTGATACGCTCCAAGAGAGCCTAAGCCGCTTCCGGTATCAACCGGAAACAAGGTATCACTCTGCCATGAGTCGTCTAAACGTGATACGCTCCAAGAGAGCCTAAGCCGCTTCCGGTATCAACCGGGAAAAGATATCACTCGGCCAAGAGCCATGTGAAATCATGATACGCTCCAAGAGAGCTGGGCGTGCTTTAGGATATGGGTATCATTCGCCATGAGCCAGATAACCTCGTTACGTCCCAAGTTGGACTAAAAACTATATCTCGCAATCGGATATGGGGATCGCCGCCAAGTGCAACGATGCGCCCAAGTCGAGCCTAAGCTATGTCTAGCGGCAGATGGACGCCTCCTTTCAGGTTCAAGCAACACACAAGGTCCAAGACGCCCTAGAATGAGACTAATACATAGTCAAGGGACAGACAAGAGATTCTTCTACAGAAGGTATTTCTTTATTATGTACAAAAGTTCCCTAGGCATTACGCCTAGGAAACTATATATTGCAGAGAACTCGCCTCACGGCGCTCTAGTGAAAGCGCCTCGGTGAAGGGATCCCTAGCCCTGTAAAGGGTAGGGACGACCTCGAGGAGTGTGACGGCGGCCTCGCGGTCGCGCTTCTTCGCCAACTCCTCTAGTCGTTGTTCTTGAAGGCCCACAAACTCTTCCCGGTAGCTTGACTAGCTTAGGGTCCACCTTTGCATGATGATACCACCGAGGCATGATGAGGACAAAAGCTTGAAGCAAAAGAATGGAGGCGGCGAAGAGATACATTTTGAAGCGTTGGTACGCCTTTATAGCCAATTCAGACGAAATCGAAGTAAGCGCCGGGATATTAAGCGTCGGAAGCTGAAGAGATTTGGTGCTAATGCAACTTCAGAAGACGAAGAGTTTTTTCTGGCTGAACAAGTTGGCACCGGAAAACAAGGCAACCTTGAAGACTGCCCGATGACTGTCAAGCGATGAAAATTAAAGACTTCGGGCGGGAAAAGTATCAAATCTACGTTTGTGACATGATAAGAAGTCCGTAAGGCTGCTCACAAATAAATCAGCTCGGTAAAAGATTTGTGCTTGAGAAAAGCAAAGGGCGGAATTTATGATCGAGTTCTTCATAATTCGCCTGTTGCAAAAGGAAGGTTTTTTTCGATTGTATAAGGAAACCAATAGGGATTACAGGCAGGGAGCCCTGAGTAAAGCAGTCGGATCATGAAGCACTCGGGGGCTGCTATGGGATATAGATTCCAGGGGATCCTCAGGAAAGGCCCAAGATGAAGGCACAGAAGAAATGCTTCACATCAAGCTTCATAACTGTACGGAAAGGGATATATCATAACGGAAGTTGAACTTGTGTTTAGAAATGATAGATACAGTTGTAATCCGAGTCGTTAGAAGGATAGATAAAGATGTAAACTCTATCCTATAACCGACTAGAATCTAACCGATCGACATCTCTTATCCGATCGGGACTCTGTAAGCCGCCCCACCCCCGCTATATAAGGGAGAGGACGGGCAACAACAGGGGGATCCGATCATCCAAGCATAGAGCAATCAAGCCATAGAGCATAGAACACCTCATATCGCCCAGAGCATATTGTGCTTTGAGCAACCCCGGATCCAAGAGATCCATATAATCCCAGCACACAGGATTAGGGTATTATCTCCTCCACGAGAGCCTGAACCTGTATAAACCCCTTGTCTTGTGTGACCTTCGAGTTTGAGATCGAGCGCCTACCCCATAAATTCATTGCCGACTACAAAAGTCGACACTCATCTACTACATTCTCAACTCCAACAATCTTCCTTTTTCCCTGAAGAACTACACATCGCTTCTTGTTGGATGGGTTGGTTACATAGAATACTTGAACAACTTGGTCCTTTCTTCACCTCGATGCCCTTGCCGTCATCATCTGAATGACTCTTATGCTTATACGGGGATGCGTTGCACACCGGATATACATGCAAGTTTGCATACTCTTTGCGGTATAGGATACAGTCGTTCATGCATGTATTCTTTCCACATCCATTCCCAAGGTACAAAGAACTTTCTTGGTTTTGTATGTGGTTGTCGGCAACTCGTTTCCCTCTGGAAGCATGTCCACCAATAGACGTAACAGTGCTGTGAAACTCTTGTCGGAGCAACCGTTGCTTGCCTTCAATTTCAACAGTTCAATCACAGATGACAACCTTGTGTATTTCAACTTGCAGCCTGGGAACAAAGGTTTCTCCGAGTCCTCCATCAAGTCCCGGAATTTACCATATTCTCTGTCATCACAGTTCCCTTCTGCGTCGCGCAGCATCTGATTCAGATTGTCATCCTACAACCTATCCTCATTGGAAGCACAATCGATATGATCATCTGGCATAACATTGACTTCGTCGACGATGTTAATACTAACTTCTTCATGTATATTCTAAGGAGCTAAAGATCAAGAAGGTAAAGATTGAAGATCGAAGATCAAGAATCAAAGATAAAGAGTAAAGAACAGTAAAAATCGCAAGGGCCAGGCAAGTTGTGCTTTGATCATGTTGAACCCATGTTTATAAAGATACTATATTGTTTTACCTATTGCATATTATTTCAAGTATAAACTGTTTCACATTAAATTGGGATCTAGTTAATCTACCAAATTGATCTATACCCTACCTTGCCATTGTATGCCATGATCTAATTTTCACCCTATGTAACATCCCAAAATTTGCCCAAATATTATTTTATTGCTCAAAAGTGCATTTATGATTTTCTAGAATTTATTTGGATTTTTCTGGATTTATTTGAATTAATTTCAAATCAAGTTTATTGCCTTTTATTGAAATCTAATTAAATCTGTGCAAAGTCAAAATAAAGTTTTGCCAAAAATATTTTATTTGAGTCCAGAATGTCTCAAAGTATTTTTGAGATTATTCTTGGATTTTTATTAATAGTTTTATTGCCTAAAACAAACAAAATGAATTTCGGGAATTATTTTAATTGAAAAATCCTTTCTTTTCGGTTGAAGCAGATTGGGCTTGGCCCATTCACGTCGCGTGGCTGGCCCGAGTAGCGCGGCTGTTTAGCCCATCTTCCGGAGGGTTGATCGGCTGCGTTCAATCGAGATCGCGGGCAAGATTGAAGTGTACCGGTTCGGGCCTCATTTAATCGCCGCCGTTGGAAAATATCACGGTCGGTTGGATGCAGATCTCAGCCGTAAAATCGTGGCCGGTAGATTGCGATCGAACGGTTGTGGTGAATCATCTTCACGCAGGACTCGGAAGCAGGCCGTCGCCGTGTCGGAGTCGGTCTCCGCCGCCGTAACGACCTAGGGTTTCCTTTGGAGTGCGCGTACCGAGGATATAAATAGAGGGGGCAAGTACCCGAGGTTCATCCGTGCGTGCTGCAGCTTTTGATCGGTAAAGTTTCGCAAGAGCAGTCGAGGATCGTGCTCGGGAGCTCGCCGGAGTAGAACGCCGAGGTCGCCGCGGGTTTTGCTCATGTGCGCCGCTGGTTCGTCGGTTTTGACGTTTTGGTCTCGGATTTCGACTCGTCGGGGTGTGCCGCGTCAACCAATCCACTTCTTCACGTCGGGAACGCGCCGGAACGCCGTCGCCGAAGCTTCTTCTTCGTCTCCGGTGGATTTCTTCGCCGTCGCTTCGCCATTAGTCTCGGGTAAGTTTGTGGCGTCGGATCGAAAGCGAGGGGGAGATCGAGCCGCGTTGCAAGCATCTGCAGCCGTTTGATCTAATCAAGACGTGGATGCGCGCCGCGTGTCGTGCATCGACGGGGACGGTACTGTGACCAATCGGATCGGGACATGTGTCGGGCGCAGAGGCCGAGGCGCCATGGACCAGGTTCACGGTGGACTGGCTCCGAGCCGTGGACCAGGTCTATGCACCGGGGCCACGTGTCGTGCTCTGATTGGTTCAGGTCAGGGCTGATGCCAGCGTGATGTCATGATGATGCAATAATCTGTTTTTCAGTTTAAAAATAAATCTGTTAATTTCGAATTTCTATTTTCTGTATTTTCAGTATTTATTTCAAACTTCAAAAGGCTATATCTTTTGCATCTTAACTCGGATTTGAGTGATTCCAATTTCTAAAAATTTGTAAAATTGAGATATATTTAATGGTGAATTTTATTTGATTTTTGGAGTTCAATTGCTCTCTATTTTAGCATTTATTTGCTTTTCTTCTTCGGTACGCGTAGACGTTGAATTGTGCGATGCTTCGGAGGAAGATTCAGCAACTCAAGAGCAAGTTCCAGAACCAGATCAGAACCTATTCCAAGGCAAGTTGTGCTTTGATCATGTTGAACCCATGTTTATAAAATTGCTATGTTTGTTTTACCCTATTGCATATATTTCAAATATACAATTGTTTCAAATTAGATTGGGCTTAGCTATTACACCAGATTGATCTACACCCTACCTTGTCATTGTATGCCATGATCCATTGTCACCCTAGATTGGTTAAATATAGTTGGTTAATAATTATAATCAACATTGGAGGATTAGTTCGTATTAGTTGCTTAGTCATGCCACGTCATCACATGTGTCAGAATCATTGATAATTAATCTTGATTAATGGAACATGGAACAATGTTATGAACTGGTGTGTCATGTGGGATCACACGATGAGATTGAGTTGTTGTGACGAGTCATGTCACGCAACGATGTTGAATTGTTGATGGCACGTGGTGCTTGGTAATCAACTGGGTGATAATAACTTGGATTGGGGCAAGTGACAAGGGGCGAGGATGCCAAGGTGGGCCCGATGGGCAGAGGGTATGTGGATGTCTTGCCTTGATCACACTAAGGACTTAACCTTGCAAGCCTTTGACTGAGTCAATCATGCAACCACATGTGCAGTATGGGCCACCTAGTGAGTAATTTGCAATGTCTTAATTTTGGTACTATCGTGGTCGGTGTGAGTTCCCGAGTTATGGTGTAATTCACATGGCGCAAGAGGGGGCCACGGTTATGGTTTTCGCACCTACCGTGTTGAAACCTTAGCGGGTAGTATCCTGTTAAGCGAGCATTGTAAAGGCTTTGTTATAATCACTCGCCTTGGTGGTGTTTGGTTGTATCACGTGGGTAAAGTGCATAACCTCTGCAGTGTGAAACTATTCGGATAGCCGTGCTCGCGGTATTGAGCAATGCTCGGAATTCTGATTAAGGGTTAGCTTAATAAATTGGACAACTTGGTTGGGATGGCGGAAGGCCATATGGAAGATGGAATTTGACTTAGGTTGGAAACTTGGTTCACTTGGGAAATCTGAATTTATTTACTATTGATATTTGTTTCTGATCTTTACAATCTATTTATCTTGTATTTGTTCATAAATCTTGCTTATTGCAAAATAGCCATGATAGCCTATCCATTGGAATAAGCCTTGCATATAGATACATAGAATTGCATTCATGCACAACTTGTTGAGTGCTTAAGTACTCACCCTTGCCAAACAACCATAATCAACGGCTTGAAGAATCTACACCGTGTTGGAAGATGAAGTCCGGGAAGACGCGAGTCATTAGGGTCCGAGCCTTGTCGGTTGCATGTGGTGAATCGATGAGCTATCTCGTTTTCTACTTTCCAACGCTAATTATTAGCTTATATTTCCAGTCTTGCCTGCGTGGCTTAATAATGTAAGTCGGTCATAAGATCATACATTTAGCTATATCAATAAATGAACTATTATTCTATTATCGTTGAGTATGATGTGATATGTACCGATGTTGAGCTGTGTGCACTAGCGTTGATCCTGGGACTAGTGCGGTAAACACAGTGGGTTCGAATCAGTGGATTCGGGTCCTTACACCCTAGGATGGTTAATTATTAGTTGGTTAAAATTGATAATCAACATGGGTTGGTTAGACTGTCGTAGATTGCTTAGCTATGTCATGTCATCACATGTGTTGAATCATCACTGATTAATCTTGACTAATGGAATATGGAACAATGTTATGAACTTGTGTGTCATTTGTGGTCACACAACGAGATTGTGTTGTGGGGACGAGTGGATGTCACGCAACGAGGTTGACTTGTTGATAGCATGTGGTGCATGGTAATCAACTAGGGTGGTACTGATTTAGATTAGGGCAAGTGGCGAGGGGCAGTGTACCAAGGTGGGCCAGATTTGGCAGAGGGTATGTGGAAGTCTTGCCCTAGTCACCCTAAGGACTTAACCTTGCAAGCCTTTGACCTGAGTCTTACTTGCAACCACACGACTCGAATGGGACAGCCTAGCCGACTAATTTGTGATGTCTAGATTTTGGTATTGCTGTGGTGTATAGTGAGTTTCAGGTGTACGGGTAGACTCACATGGCGTAAGAGGGGGGCCCGGATTGTGGTAACCAGTCCCTTCCGTGTTGAAACCTCAGTGTGCAGTACAGGGTCTAGACAGACTATTGTAAAGGTTTTGTCATGATTACTCTGCCGGCACACCAAAGGAAGTGTGCTAATAGCTTGGAACAAGGGACGATCATGTCATGTGGGTAAAGTGCATAACCTCTGCAGAGTGTAAAATCTATTCGAATAGCCGTTCTCGCTATATTGAGCAATGCTCGGGAATTATAGTCAAGGGTTACACTTTTGTTAAACAAAACTTATTGGGATGGCAGGATGCCATGGAAAGTAAAAATTGACTTAGGATTGGAAACTTGGTTTACTTGTCAAATGTTGAATCTATCTATCTATTATTATTTGTTTTACTGCAATTTCAATCTATTTACTGTATTCTTTTATAAATGTTGCTTTACTGCAAAATAGCCATGATAGCCATACCTTTATACTAAGCCATGCATATAGAATACTAGACTTGCATTATGTGCACAACTTGTTGAGTGCTTTATGTACTCACCCCTTGCAACACACAAAATCATCAGTTGAGGAGAAGACTACAACTTTGAAGGAGGAGAAGTCCCACGAGGAGGCGAATATCTAGGAGTTGAACCTTGTTAGTTGCCTGTGGCATATTGATGGGATTCGTCGACGTTCTTCATTCCGTTGCTGTTTATTTATTTTGAGTTGAAGCCACCAAGGCCTCACAAGTGTAAGTTTGACCATAAGGTCGTTCAATAGTTCTATATTAATAGATGAAGTCTTTATTTATTATTCCGTTGTGTATGATTGTGATATTTCATCTATGTTGAGACTGTGTGCACTAGCGTGATCCTGGACTAGTGCTTTGAATATCTGAGGGTCGGATTTGCATATTCGGGTCCCGACAGAGGTGGTATCAGAGCCATACTGACTGTAGGTCTTGACCCTAGATAGTTTGGTCGTTCCTTAGGAGCTTCAAAAGTATTTTCTAAAAGAGAAAATTTAACTTGAAAGAGTAATAAGTTCTTGACTTATCTTATTCTTCCATTCTTTCCCCTTTTGCTAAAATTATTCATCTTTCCCCACTGATTTAAATAAAAATCTTACCTGAGTTGTTCTAAGTAGTTAACGATGTTTCACACTTAAGGAGAAAGTACTGGGTGTCTTGCTGCTGATCCTAAAGATCGTGAAGACAGGAATCGTCGAGCTCAAGGAAAAAGAAGTGGATCGATGAAGTGTTCCAGAAGATAGAAGAACTAGTACTTTGGTGGCCAGTTGAGACTCATGTGTGAAGAGTTGGTGGCCAGTTGAGACAGGAATCGTCGAGCTTTTAGGCTTTTGTAAGCAACTATACCAAGTTATTAATAATATTTATATAAGTTATTGGGTTAAACCTGCTCCCCTACACTAGGATTCTTGAACCTTATCTTTGCTTTTCCCCTCTTAACTAAACCCTAGAGTGTTCAACAGATGGAAAGGACCGACAACAACAGTGATTTCGAGGCAGTTCAAGTCAGTACAGTTGCTACTACTGGTGTTAGTAATAAAGTAGATTGTGACCAGCAGCCATCCACCGTATCGATAGTGACAATTCAGAATTTGGATCAGTTATTCACCGCTCAAACCCAGCTCATGCAGACAATGATACAACAGATGAATGTTATCAGTGCCAAAATCAATGCCCCTACAACCACAGTCACAGCCACCTATTCACAGTCAAAGTTTGCCTTGTTCAAGAGGACCAAACCACCCACGTTTGGTGGATCACCCACTCTCAAAGATGTAAAAATCTAGCTTCGTGTCATAGAAGAGAAGCTGGCTTTGGTGCAATGTGAAGATGAAGAAAAGGTTCCCTACGCCACATGTCGATTGGAAGGAGATGCCTTGGAGTGGTGGAAGAACTATCGTGCTACCCACAGGACACCAGAAGAAATCACTTGGTTGGAGTTCGTCGTTGCTTTTCAGCAGTTCATTGCTTTGTCAAATATCAGTATGACTACTGCAAGTTCAGAGAAGTGTACAACCCCTTTCCCCGATGTCGTACCAGGATGTTGTTCCTTGAAGTGTTGTCAACCAAACAAATCGGAAGACCATGCGTGCGTCCGTTGTGGAGGAATATGACACACCGCTGATGAGCATGCAATCAATTGTTCCAGCTGAGAAGGAAGCCATTTACTTGTAGAATGTCCTATGAGCAACATCACATGTTATCTTTGTGAAGGACGCGATCATTGTCTAGATCAATATCCATTGGATTCAATAGTGACCGTCGTGACTCGGTATCAGTGAGTGAATTTTCGAGCCGTCATTGCTCAAGAGTTAGCGAAAAGGGAAGGATTGTCATCCGCATTTGCTGTGCCGCGTGACGAAATGAAGAAGAAACATGTCAACTCTATCCGTTTGCCTCAAAGTACCAGGGATACTTGGTCACCATGGAATTGTTTCTTGTGCGATAAACAAGGTCATTGGGCCAGGGAATGCCATATGAACCAACAAGTGGTGATGCCTAAGAAAGACGATATTGTGCATATGACTACACCTAACCAGACATGATGACCTAGACGTTCGTGCTACAACTGTGGTAAGTTAAGTCATTTTGTTAAGAAATGCCCACAGAAAGGTCAAGCAATTTTGGAAGCCATGATCATTCTAGAAATTACTTCAGTAAAGTTTATAACCCCAGAGTGAGTGGTAAAACTACAGGAGTAACTTGCTCAAAGAGTCAGTTGAAGCAAGAGGAGTTGGTTAACAAGACCCTTATTCTAGGAGATGAGCGCAAGGAATTAGAGTATAACCGCAAGCGTTAGAAAGCTTGTCAAGAAGGACCACCGCAACAGCAAATAAGGAGTGCCCCTCAACAACTCAGTTGCCATTTTGCTCAGATTTGTTCGAGACACCTTCACCTGTGCCTCGCCCTGATAGTCAGAATTTTCATAACACCACCCTGGTTAAAAGTTCTTAAGGAGGAAGCTTACTGCCTAGAGGTTGCTTTGCCTATCGCTAGCCAGGACATTTTGCTAAACACTACCCTTAGAAGAAAGTGATCACTGCGGATCGTATCAATCTCAGCTCTGTCCCTACCAAGATTAGTGCTATGTCAGAAGGAAGTCAACAGATGTCGGTCAAGCGTTGCTTCAGATGCAATGAACCGGGACACTTTGCCAACAGTTGTCTTAAGAGAAAAGTTGTTATACCTATCCGCTTCAATCTTAGTCCTACACCTACCGAGACACTTGCACCAGAAAGTGAATTGTGGAGCAGTTCAAGCTGAAGTCATGCCGTCAGTGCCAGCAAAAGATCATGTCAACCACATTATGACTACTAGAGCTTAAAAGGCATCAGATGTTGTACTGATTGAAAATCATATGTAATCCAGGATGTTGAGAGTTAACTTGTCTATTGTTGAGATTGAGTTCCTAATAAATCTTATCATATTGGAAACCCAAGCTTGAGATGTTTTACTTATGTGTAAGGCAGTTTTGGTTTATGGTCAAAGATTTTATCAGTTAAGAGGAGCGAGAGTGTTTTCCGAGAAAGATTTGTGATCAGTTTAACTTCAGCATATCAGAGACAACTAAGGACCGGTTGTTCCGTTATGGTTGAGCCAAGAAGGTGGATGTGCCATCACATCAGAAGAAAAGGAGTTGTTGCGTATGCTTAATAACTACAAAGGATAATTGTTTTCCTGACGAATTACTTTAGCTACCGTAGTGTATGCCAGCAGAACCATGCCATTACCTCTGTAATAGTTGGAGCTTGAGTTCAATCTGAAGGAATATTCAGTTGATCTAGAGTTTAAGGCAGTACTCGAGAATCAAGCTGATAGAGATAGAAATAGACTAACAAGAATGTTGTGCAAGACCGCAGAGTTGCAAACAAGTTTCACTATCAAATGCCGCTTGTCCAATTTCTAGAAGAAGCAGAAAACCGAGTGTTAAAGGACGGAAAGCAAGGGAGCTCACAAAGGAGATGCGAGCGTCGGTCGAGTCGTGATGTGTTTCAAGAGTCCCAATGAAGGAGTGCCTTCTTGTGCCGTAGCGCACACCGTGGAAGTCAGTGGAATTGCAGAAGGATCTCATCCGCATCGCCAGCCTACAAATTTTGGATGTTGTCAAGCGTTTGTTCGAAAGCAACCTTGCCCAGTATGCAGTTGCTTGGAAGTTCAAGAAAGTCTCAAGAGTTGAGTCCCCCTGAACCTATTTCTATAGACAACCTTAATCTCGGGGTCGAGATTTTGTTAAGGAGGGGAGGTTTGTAACATCCTAAAATTTGGGTTTTCAAAAATCTTTTGTTTAGTTCATCTTTCCAAAAATTCCCGCTGATTTTCTCGCTTTAATAAAGCTTAATCTGGAATTTTCTAATGCTAAAAAAATTTAATTTGACTAATATAAACTTCAATTAAAATAAATTTAGTTTTATTTGAGTTCATTGTGCTTCTAGGAATTTTCTGTAATTTTTGAGATTTTTCGGAGTTCGTTTGCTATTCATTTGGATTTATATGGAAATTAATTTAAATTAAGCCTTTTGTAAAATTTAATTAAATACTGCAAAATTTTAAATAAAGTTTGGTTAAAAATATTTTATTCGGGCTCCAAATGTCTCAAAATATTTTCTAGAATTTTTTTAGAATTTTTCTGGTATTTTTATTGCTCTAAATGAATTATTTTAATTGTTGGAATTATTTTAATTCAGAAATTGGGTTAAATCCACGTGTCAGCTCCCGAGCCGGCCACGTCGCCGCCCAGCCGCTGCCCTCCGATCCACATCCGACACACCATAATGCGCCACGTCATGTCTTACTATTCATTGCACGCCAGGTGTTCGATCCGATCCGTTTTCAATCTAAATCCGGTTTTTCATCGTGTTTCTTTGCATGGCACGACTCCCTATCCTATATAAGTGTTCTAAGACCCCTCCCACGTACCCCTAATCCCCAGAGCACCTCCCAAACACTAAAAATCGCAGCCGTATCTCTTCCGGTGCGCCGCCCTCATCGGCCGAAATTGGCGTCACGTTCCCCATCGTTCCTGTGAGTTTTTCTGAAATTCACTCTCGTCATCTCGTGCCTTATGATCTAATCTACCTCTCCACCAAATTTGGTGCAGTTTCATCGAGGAAATCAAAAGTTACGGCCGTTCCAATCTCTAATCTTGTCGTCCCCGTTCTCCTTTGTTTTTGTGAATTTGACCGTGCCCTTTTTATTGTAGACTCATCTTGATGTCCTCTACCCGGTGCTAACCCTAACTCAAGGTTTTGTTTGCGGGATTTCTGCAGAAAATTCAATCTTCCCCGATCAAACTGCGTACGTACAACTGAAAACTTCCTCATGTGTTCCCTGTTGATGCAGAAGGTAAAACTCTGATCCTTTCATGTCATTTTGTGCCTTAGGGTCCCAGATAGCTCTCTGTAAAATTTGGTTAGGTTTCATCCATTATTTTAATAGTTATGACCGTTTGATCTATTAGCTTTAGCAGTCGTTCATTGGTAATTTGTGATCTGTCCATTGGGTTGCTGCCAAATCCGCTTATACCATTGAGCTCTTCTCACCGCATTCTACGTGGTGCTCACTTCCCCTTTGCTGTTCCATCAACCAAAAAATTTAATATTCGTTAGCTGCCGCCTTTCGTCAATACTGCGCGCCGTCTTTTGCCGCCAACCATCTTAGTTCGCCTTGGTCGTGTCGTCATGTCCAGTAGGCCATCATTGTCTGGTTTTCTCATCTTTAGAGTTCATTTGGTCTTCGGTTGCCATCAAATGCCATATTCTAGAATCTACCCGTCGTCTTCGATCTAGTCCCTTTCATTGTCGAATCTTGTTTCGGTTAGCCACCCTTGGTAATCTTTTATCGCAGGGCCAACCCTACCTATCCTATCCCTATGCCAAGTGGATCTATCCGCGAGTTGTTCCTCTCAAACCCTAACTTAACCTTGTGTCCAATCTGTCGTTGACGATGCATCATGTCATGTAAACCTCGCAAATCGCAGATCAATCCTGAGCCATATCATAACCTTGCTACCATATCATTGTACCGATAATCGACATCTCATCTTTGCATGAGTGTCCTATCGTTGCTTCGCTGTCATCGCATGTGTGCATACTCGCAAAAGCCCTAGTGTAATATCATCATCCACTCTATCGCCTTATTGTAATCTAACCCCATCATCTATGAGTTTAGCCTTGTCTTCATTTCCTCGCTGCCTTGTCATCGTCAAGCCTCTTGATCGACGTATGACTGAACTCAGATCGAATCGCATGAATGTCGACCCCACTTGTCCATGTCTTATTCTTGAAAATCTAATCTGCCATTGACCCAGAAGTCATTCGTGGACTTGGTCGATAGTCCATTGGCCATATGTCATATCCTTGTGCCATATCTAATCTATTAGTCTATCTTTGTTTTGTTTGACTGTGTATCTGTTTGGTCAACAAAAGTCAGCATTGAGAATCAGTTTAGTTCATTGCGAACTAACGTATCTTTATGGACCTGGTTTATAGATCGAGAGTCCATATGTCATTGTCTATCTAATTAAGATAATAACGTTAGAAGAAATATTCTTTGGAATATTATTCTTTCTTTCTCAATTATCATTCTTTTCCATTTCGGTGTATTCCGAAAGTTCGTTCTCTTTTGTCTAATATCTGATCTAATCCATTCAAGTTCCTAAATTCATCTAAGCCTTCGTGATCCAATACTATCCGTTCTCAATTTGGTTTTTATTTGATTTATCTTTTGAGTTGGTTTGTATTTGCTTCTTCTTTAATCATTAGACGCATCATCGTCCGGAAGTTGTTCTAAGGAGCTGAAGATCAAGAAGGTAAAGATTGAAGATCGAAGATCAAGAATCAAAGATAAAGAGTAAAGAACAGTAAAAATCGCAAGGGCCAGGCAAGTTGTGCTTTGATCATGTTGAACCCATGTTTATAAAGATGCTATATTGTTTTACCTATTGCATATTATTTCAAGTATATACTGTTTCACATTAAATTGGGATCTAGTTAATCTACCAAATTGATCTATACCCTACCTTGCCATTGTATGCCATGGTCTAATTGTCACCCTAGGATGGTTAATTATTAGTTGGTTAATATTGATAATCAACATGGGTTGGTTAGACCGTCGTAGATTGCTTAGCCATGCCATGTCATCACATGTGTTGAATCATCACTGATTAATCTTGACTAATGGAATATGGAACAATGTTATGAACTTGTGTGTCATGTGTGGTCACACAATGAGATTGCGTTGTGGTGATGAGTGGATGTCACGCAACGAGGTTGACTTGTTGATAGCATGTGGTGCTTGGTAATCAACTGGGGTGGTACTGATTTAGATTAGGGCAAGTGGCGAGGGGCTGTGTGCCAAGGTGGGCCAGATTTGGTAGAGGGTATGTGGAAGTATTGCCCTAGTCACCCTAAGGACTTAACCTTGCAAGCCTTTGACCAGAGTCTTACTTGCAACCACACGTCTGGAATGGGACAGCCTAGCCGACTAATTTGTGATGTCTAGATTTTGGTACTGCTGTGTGTATAGTGAGTTCCGGGTGTATGGGTAGACTCACATGGCGCAAGAGGGGGGCCCAGATTGTGGTAACCAGTCCCTTCTGTGTTGAAACCTCAGCGAGCAGTAATGGGTCTAGACAGAGTATTTAAAGGTTTTGTCATGATTACCCAGCCAACACACCAAAGGAAGTGTGCTTAATAGCTTGGCAACAAGGGACGATCATGTCGTGTGGGTAAAGTGCATAACCTCTGCAGAGTGTAAAATCTATTCGAATAGCCGTTCTCGCGGTATTGAGCAATGCTCTGGAATTACAGTCAAGGGTTACACTTTTGTTAAACAAAACTTATTGGGATGGCAGGATGCCATGGAAAGTGAAAATTGAATTAGGATTGGAAACTTGGTTTACTTGTCAAATGTTGAATCTATCTATCTATTATTATTTATTTTACTACAATTTCAATCTATTTACTGTATACTTTTATAAATGCTGCTTTACTGCAAAATAGCCATGATAGCCTTACCTTTTACTAAGCCATGCATATAGAATACTAGACTTGCATTATGTGCACAACTTGTTGAGTGCTTTATGTACACACCCCTTGCAACACACAAAATCATCAGTTGAGGAGAAGACTACAACTTCGAAGGAGGAGAAGTTCCACGAGGATTTGAATATCTAGGAGTTGAACCTTGTCAGTTGCCTGTGGCATATTGATGGGATTCGTCGACGTTCTTCATTCCGTTGCTGTTTATTTATTTTGAGTTGAAGCCAACAAGGACTCACAAGTGTAAGTTTGACCATAAGGTCGTTCAATAGTTCTATATTAATAGATGAAGTCTTTATTTATTATTCCGCTGTGTATGATTGTGATATTTCATCTATGTTGAGACTGTGTGCACTAGCGTGATCCTGGACTAGTGCTGAATACACAGAGGGTCTGGATTTGCATATTTGGGTCCCGACAAGGAATCCGTGACATTCTTGGAGGAGTACCACGACGTTGATGCTTAGGGTCTAAGCCTCGTCAGTTGCCTATGGTGAACTGGGGAGCTACTACGTTTACTTCATTTCCACCGCTGCTTAATTGCTATTTCTTAGTTAAGCCCTGTGAGGCAATAATCATGTAAGATAACAATTATTATTAATTATTCAAGTTATGCTATATTTCGCTCTGTATGACTGTGATAGCATCTATGTTGAGACTGTGTGCACTAGCGTGATCCTGGACTAGTGCGATATACACAAGGGGTCCAGATTTGCATATTCGGGTCCCGACAGAGGTGGTATCAGATCCGTGCTGACCATAGGTTTGGCCCTAGGTAGTTTGGTTATCCTTTAGGAGTGCCCAAAATTATTTTCTAAATTAAAAAGATAAAATTTGACTAATAAGAAACTCTTGACTCATCCTATTCTTCTACTCTCATCATTGCTGAAATTTTTGTTTTCTCGCTGTCGGTTCAATTGGAGGCTCACGCAAAGTTGTTTTGGGATAGATGCTGATCTTCTAGTCATTCGAGGAGAGGCAGGGTGGCTATGCCATGGAGCTATGGAGAGTTCTTCAAGTGATTGGAGGTTTCGACCGTCCACATTACCGAGGAAGCAACTGGAATGCCAACGGTGTGCATCAGGAGTTCTTTTGCAAGCTGACCATCTTCGCTCGAGAGCGCGACGAAACCACCAGACCGATCCACATAACTGTCAGGAGGTTCACGTACGAGGCTGGAATTCAAGAGGCTGCCAGGCTTGTTTTTCGACGGATCTGCCACGACTACGCCGATGAGCTCCGCGACACCGTGTTCCGTCTTCACCCGACCGTGCGAGCAAGCCATCATCGACGGATCGTGGAGGGGGAGTGTGCTACCGCAGCGCACCTTGCGGAGTACGCCATCACCCAGGAGGAGCACATGAAGGACACCACTCAGGAGCTAGAGACAGTGTACGAGGCGCTGAGAGTGGCAGAACGGGAGCTTCAGAAGACCCGTGACACAGCTGCCAGAGTCATCGAAGAGCTGGAGGAGGCCTTGCAGGCAGCCGAGGAGGTGACAGATCAGGTCCTTCAGGAGCTGGATGAGAACGCCAAGGAAGAGGGGAGCGTGAGTGGGAGCCTGAGGAGCCAGCAGAGGGTCACCAGGATGGTTTCGCACCCATGCCAGCCCAACCACCGGTGTATGTGCCGGGTCAGTCTCAGCCAGGGTGGCTGGATGAGTGAGTGTTTTAGAGTTGAGTTGAGACTCAAGTGTGGAGTCGCGTCTTAAGGCTAGTCTTTACTCTTTCATAGACGTTAAGGTTGCGTGTTTAGTTTGGTTCTTAATTGTTTGCTGAGTGTGCAGTATGTGTTGCAAAGCCCTTAGGCATTGTAAGCAACCATACCAAGTATTAATAAAGGTTATTTAAGTTGGGTTTAACCTGTTTCCACGCCTTAGAAATTCTTCCATCTTATCTATGCTACATCTATCTTTCCCAACCCGAGAAGCAATCAAGCAGATGGTGAACACCTGCAGCAACTACGGAGTTTCAGGAAGTGGCCTGCGCTCAGGGAACAATCCCAATGAAGGAGCACCACCGCAGCAAGCACCGCCAGTGGATCTGCAGAACTTGGGGGCTTTTCTTGCAGCGCAAACTCACTTGATGCAAACCATGATGCAACAGATGCAGCAGATGACCAACATGGCTGCAGCCAACAACCCCATTGCCCAGAACAACAATGGTGGACCTCGTCCTTATTCCAAGTTGTTCGATTTTATGAGGACCCGACCGCCAACGTTTTCAGGTAATGTCAACCCCCTGGAGGCCAATGATTGGCTGAGAACTATTGAAAGGAAGCTGTACATCACCCAATGTGAAGGACATGAGAAGGTTCTTTATGCATCCCATCAGCTAGAGGGAACTGCTGCAGAGTGGTGGGAGAACTACTGCGCCGCTCATGAGGCACCAATGGAGATCACTTGGGAGGAGTTTGCATGACCTTAAAATCGCACCATGTGCGGAAGGGATGATGGACTTAAAGAAGGAGGAGTTCAGGGCTCTTAAACAAGGAGGCCAATCGGTGGCCGAATACTTGAATAAATTTACGCAGTTGGCTCGCTATGCTCCTGAGGACGTAGCAACATACAAGGCGAGCGGTCCGCTTTATGAAGAGGCTGAATTCAGATGCGAGTTGGTGATCACCCACAACTTCCGGACTTCGGGAGTTGGTGAATAAAGCTTTGATCCTAGAGGACAAGCGCAAGGAGCTCGGGAGAATCGCAAGGCGGCAATGACCAACCAAGGTGGACGTCCTAAGCACCTGCGAATGAGAATGACACCGCAATGCTTCTCGATTCCGACCACGGTGCTAACAAGACAGATGACACTGCGCGCGACCATGCAGGCGAATTATCGACGCGCCAACCCAGGGAAATAATGCTCTAGGAGGTGTTCAACAGTCGGCCGCTAGGAGGTGCTACGGTTGCAACGAGTTGGGGCACTTTGCTAACAGGTGCCCGCAGAAGGGAGGCATCACGCCAGTGCGTTTCAATCTTGAAACGACACCTGCTAAGGCGCCAATGTCAGGAGCAAACCAGGGAGTTGGTCAGGTAGGAGCAACGCCTCAAGCTTCGTTAAGAGGCAGAGTCAACCACATCACCGCACAAGGAGCCCAAGAAGCATCAGACGTTGTACTGGGTAAGTTTTTGGTAAACTCAGTACCTGCAACAATTTTATTCTATTCTGGAGCTTCGCATTCCTTTATTTCTCGAGCTTTTGCAACTGAAAATGGTTTGAGTATGAAAAATCTTAAATGTGTGATGCTAGTCCAAGCCCCGAGATCCGAGTTAAGATCTAGCCTTGGGTGTTTGGGAGTTGAGCTGCTAATTAACGGGGTAGAGTTCCTAGCGAACCTAATCATTTTGGATACCCAAACCCTAGACAATATTCTTGGAATGGATTGGTTCTTCAAGTATAAGACGGTATTGGATTGTGGTTGAAGGGTCGTATCAATCGAGAGCCCTAAAGGAGAGAAGGTGGAATTTCAAGCGACAACAGTTCGTGATGGGAAGTTAATGGTCAATAGCGTGAAAGCCACCAGCATAGAGGATGTGCCAATTGTCAAGGATTATGCATATGTGTTTCCAGAAGATTTACCTGGTATGCCGTCGGACCGTGATATTGAATTCGTCATTGAGTTAGCACTGGGGACAGCACCGATAGCAAAAAGACCTTATCGGATGCTTGCTAATGAACTAGTAGAAATGAAGAAGCAGATTGAGGAGCTGTTAGAGAAAGGCTTCGTCAGACCAAGCTCATCGCCATGGGGAGCGCCAGTATTGTTTGTTAGGAAGAAGGACGAAAGCCTAAGGATGTATATTGATTATCGTGCACTTAATGAAGTAACGGTTAAGAACAAGTACCCGTTGCCAAGAATCGACGACTTATTTGATCAGTTGAGAGGAGCAGGAGTTTTCTCCAAGATAGACCTTCGTTCAGGATATCATCAACTGAAGATTCGAGCAGAAGACGTTCCGAAGACCGCATTTTTGACGAGATATGGACATTATGAGTTTACAGTCATGTCGCTTGGATTAACCAATGCGTCGGCATATTTCATGAATATGATGAATAAGGTTTTTATGAAATATCTGGACAAGTTTGTGGTGGTATTTATAGATGATATTCTGGTTTATTCCAACTCAGAAAAAGAGCATGTGAATCATTTGCGGCTAGTTCTGCAGAAGCTGCGAGAGGAACAACTGTATGCTAAGTTTAGAAAGTGTGACTTTTGGAAAGAAAAAGTTGAATTCCTGGGTCATGTAATGACTGCGAAAGGAGTGGCAGTAGACCCGAGCAAAGTGAAGACAGTCTTGCACTGGGAGCAACCGAAGTCTGTTACCCAGGTGCGTAGTTTCCTGGGAATGGCAGGTTCCTACCGGCGGTTTATAGAATGATTCTCAACAATTGCGAGACCTCTCACGCAACTGTTGAAAAAGGAAAAGAAGTTTGCATGGACGCCAGAGTGTGAGAAGAGCTTTGAGGAATTAAAGAAGCGTTTGACGACAGCTCCAGTGTTTGTATTACCTGATGTCCAGAGTGGTTTTGATATATACTGTGATGCGTCGAGACAAGGTCTTAGATGCGTATTGATGCAGAATGGTAAAGTAGTCGCGTATGTGTCAAGGCAGTTGAGGCCGCATGAAGGAAATTATCCTACGCATGATTTGGAGTTGGCTGCCGTAGTGCATGCCTTGAAATTGTGGCGTCATTATCTCATTGGTAATAGATGCAAGGTATATACGGACCACAAGATCTTAAAATATATTTTTACTCAGTCAGATCTTAACATGAGGCAAAGGAGGTGGTTGGAACTGATAAAAGATTATAATGTTGGAATCCACTACCATCCGGGAAAGGCTAATGTAGTGGCTGATGCTTTGAGTCGTAAAAGCCACGTTGCAAATATGATGGTGCAAGAAGATCGATCGGAGTGTAAGGAGTTTGAGAGTTAAAGCGGAAATGGTTCGGAAGGATTAAATAGTTGCATTGGAAGTGAAGCCGACGCTTGAGGATCAGATTCGGGAAGGGCAAAAAGATGATGAGAAAATCAACCGGATGAAGTCTAAAAAGGATGAAGGTTTAGCCTCAGATTTTTCTGTGAATGATCAAGGTACCATGTGGTTCAAAGGGTGAATTTGTGTGCCAAACAAACCAGAGTTTAAACAGTTGATCTTAGAAAAGGTGCACGATTCCAAGTATTCAATTCATCCAGGAAGCGCTAAGATGTATCAAGACCTAAAAGAGAGATTTTGGTGGCCTAAGATGAAGCATGAAGTTGCTGAGTATGTTGCCTTGTGTGATGTATGCCAAAGAGTTAAGGCTATACACCAGAGGCCAGCAGGTTTGCTGCAACCATTAAAAATTCCAAAGTGGAAATGGGAAGAAATTGGTATGGATTTTATTACTGGGTTGCCAAGAACTCAAAGTGGGTATGATTCTATATGGGTCATTGTGGACCGATTGACCAAAGTTGCTCACTTCATACCGGTTAAAACGAATTACTCAGGAGATCGATTAGCAAAGTTGTACATGGCCAGAATTGTGTGTTTGCATGGTGTACCTAAAAAGATAATGTTCGATAGAGGTACTCAATTTACCTCGAGGTTCTGGGATAGGCTACATGGAGCAATGGGGACCCGATTATATTTCAGTACAGCATACCACACGCAGACAGATGGTCAGACAGAAAGGGTGAATCAGATTCTTGAGGACATGTTAAGAGCTTTTGCATTAGCTTATACTGCTTCGTGGGACAAATGTCTGCCGTATGCGGAGTTTAGTTATAATAACAGCTAACAGGCTAGCTTGCAAATGAAACCATTTAAGGCTCTGTATGGTCGTGCTTGTCGTACCCCGTTAAATTGGAACGAGACAGGAGAGCGATTGGTATTCGGACCAGATATACTCAAGGAAGCTGAGGGACAAGTGGCTATGATAAGAGAGAGATTGAAAATCGCGCAGTCAAGGCAAAAGAGCTATGTTGACAATAGACGTCGTGATGGGGGCAGCGATCCCGATCTTTCGGTGGAATGATGATACGTCGATTTGGAGGTGTTGATGGCACCAAATTTAGGACTTCCTACCAAACAGGTTGGGAGCTTCACAATCACAATGCCAAATCCACACACATACAAGATCCAATGATCAGTAGTTCCTGCAAGAAATCGAGAACCCGCAAGAACAAAGTATGAAGCAAACCAAAAAGGTAGTATTGAAATCATACAAAGAAAACAAGTTGAGGTTCTGTTTCTTGGCTCGGGCGTTCTAGTCGACACGCGCAAACACGAGGAGGGACGCACACGAGGTCTACCAAAACACAACAAAACCTAAAAAATAAAGAACAGGGGTAAGAACCCAATATAAAGTGGTACCCACACAAAGGGGGGTGCCCAAGAGGGGTGCGGCAGCCAAGAGAGGGGCGCCTGCCAAAGGAGGGGTGGAACCCTAAGAGTACATGGGCCTCGGGCCCAAAAGAAAGGTGGCGCAGCACCTGGAATTTTCGTCCCGTGAGATTGTTCTATGATTTCCCTTCGCCCCAAGAGGAATTTGGCCGCAGGGTCAGATCCATTGGAAAGTTTATCTCGATACCTTTCAAACGAGTTGTCGAACGTCGAAAACGGAGTTCGTATGTGGCTGTGGTGTCCGTTTGAAGTACTGCAGCTCCTGGATAGCCGAACCGGACTCGGCGACGAATTGGGTTTTATCTTGGGCCTTCCTTGGCGCGTGGGCTGTCCTCGGTGGATGTTCTTGACGTGCTGGTCTAGCAAATGTGGATGGAAAGGACTTGCTTCCGGATTAAGCCCTCCAGACGTCGTAGATGAAGTAGCGGGCGAAACAGCGACGGTCGGGGACGAAGTAGCGGTCGTAGAGGAAGAAGGGGCAGCGGTTGTATCCTTGGTTGGGATGTCCTCATCACGTCGTGATTTGAATTTTGAGCCAGAGGATTTTGTGTATCTTAGGGTTACTCCTCTGAGGGGTGTTAAAAGATTTCACACCAAAGGAAACCTTGCTCCAAGATGTGTTGGACCATTCAAGATTTTGAGTCGTCGAGGAGAGGTAGCATATCAGTTGGAATTGCCGCCATTTTGGCAGGTGTGCACGATGTGTTCCATGTGTCACAGCTTGAGAAGTGTCTTCGAGTGCCAGAGGAGCAGATGCCATTAGAATCAATTGAACTGCAGAAAGATCTAACCTACAAGGAGCACCCGATAAGAATTTTGAATGTCATGGATCACAGGACCAGAAACAAGTATGTTCGCTTTTGCAGAGTTCAATGGAGTAATCATTCGGAGAATGAAGCAACCTGGGAACGAGAGGAAGATGTGAAGTCGGAATTTCCAAACCTATTCCCTAGTCAGCCTTGAATCTCAGGGTCAAGATTCTGTTAAGGGGGGAGGTTTGTAACATACCAAAATTTACCTATAATCTCATTCATGTGCATTTTGGTGATTTTCTTAATTTATTGGATTTCCTAGAAATTATTTGAATTTATTTTAATTAAGTATATTGAACCTTTTGTGAAAACTAACTATAAATAGATAAAACTAATATAAAATTTTGCCAAAAACATTTTAATTGAGTTCAAAATGTCTCAAAGTATTTATGAGAATTTTCTTGGATTTTTCCTGATAATTTAATAGTTTAAAACTAATTAAACTAATTTCTGTAAATATTTTTAATTAAAAACTCGAGAAAAATCGTTTGAACAGTACTGGGCCGAAGCCCAGCACTGTGCGCTCGTGAGTCTAGCGGTTGCGGCACGTTCGGTCCTCTTCGCCGCCGCCTCGCACGTGGACCGTTGGATCGGGATCGTGCATCCGGGATCGCTTCGCGTTAGATTTGGAAGGTTTTGATCTCACCCATTGATTTTGGAAGGTATGGATCACATCTTATCACCCGGGGGTTGATCGTGGCTGCTCGTTGCAGATCGGACGGTTGTCCGTCGTCGTCTCCGATCGGGATTCCGAAATCGCTGCCGCACGCCATCTCCGCCGGTAATCATTTTAGATCGGGGCAGGTGGCAAGGGGCAGTATGCCAAGGTGGGCCTGTTGGGCAGGGGTATGTGGAAGTCTTTCCTCAGTCACTTTAAGGACTTAACCTTGCAAGCCTTTGACCTGAGTCTTAATTGCAACCACACGTCTGGAATGGGATAGCCTAGCTGACTAATTTTTGATGTTTAGATTATGGTACTACGGTGGTGTTTAGTGAGTCCCGGGTTATGGGGTAGCTCACATGGCGCAAGAGGGGGGCCCTGGATGTGGTAACCAGTCCCACTAGTGTTGAAACCTTAGCAGGTAGTACCGGGTCTAAGCAGAGCATTGTAAAGGCTTTGTAATGGTCACTCACCTGTGTGGTGTTTGATTATATCGTGTGGGTAAAGTGCATAACTTCTGCAGAGTGTGAAACCTATTCGAATAGCCGTGCTCACGGTATTGGGCAATGCTCGGGAATTACAGTCAAGGGTTAGACTTTTGTTAAATAAAAACTTGTTGGGATGGTGAATTGCCATGAAAACTTGGAATTTGACTTAGTATGGAAAACCTTATTTACTCAAAAAGTTGAATCTATTATTTACTATTATTTGTTTTACTATCTTTCAATCTACTTACTGTATTCTTTAATAAATGCTGCTTTACTGCAAAATAGCCATGTTAGCCTTCCTTGGAATAAGCCAAGCATGTAGAATATTATACTTGCAATACTGTGCACGACTTGTTGAGTGCTTTATGTACTCATCCCGCAACAACAAACTTCAGAAGAGGAGGAATCCGCGACATTCTTGGAGGAGGAGTACCATGACGCTGATGCTTAGGGTCCGAGCCTCGTCAATTGCCTGTGGTGAACTGGGGAGCTACTACGTTTACTTCATTTCTATTGCTGCTTAATTGCTATTTCTTAGTTAAGCCCTGTGAGGCAATAATCATGTAAGACAATAGTTATTATTAATTATTGAAGTTATGCTATATTCCGCTGTGTATGACTGTGATAGCATCTATGTTGAGCCTGTGTGCACTAGCGTGATCCTGGACTAGTGCAATATACACAGAGGGTCTGGATTTGCATATTCGGGTCCCGACACAGGCCTAGCCCAACACTGTGTGGGTCGTTTAGGCCCGGTTCGGCCTAGATTGGCCTAGCTTCTAGAAGTTCGTCGCCAACGTCGTAGATTTTCAATCATGCGGCTGAGGATTAGATGAAACCCTAGCGTGTGCTACCTATCGGATCAAGATCCAGCGGTGGAGATTGTGTCGCGTTGGATTAGGTAAGTTAGGATCGTATCTGTTGAATTTGGAAGGTATGGATCTGATTGTGCCGCGTTGAGAGTGATCGCAGTCGTTGAACGTCGATCAGATGGTTGTCCAATGTCGTCTCCGATCAGGGCTCCGGATCCATCGCCGATACTTCGCCACCGCCATGTAGGGCTAGGTTTCCATTTTGAGCGCGTTTATCGGGCCTATTTAAGGCGTGGATGACTTCTCGAGGAACGCCGTGAACTCGTGAGTGTTTTGCCCCAAGTCTCGTCGCCGTTAGTGCCCAGGTTCGCGTGGGAGTGCTCGTCGGAGTTGGTTGAACCATTGAAGGACCATGTGGAGGTCCATCCATGTTTGTGATGAGTATTTGACTTTATTTGAGCAAGCTGTGCTGAGGTTTGTGTTTGATTTAAATTGGAATTTGAAGTAATTTGAGTCTTCTCTTGTTTTTGCGGTAGTACCGGCCAGGAAGAACAAAAATGAATTTTAATTTGTGGACTGTGATGAATCTATTGCATATCATTGTGGGCATTGCTATGTGAGGTATTTCCTTGTTTTTGATTGTTGCAGGTCGACGATGTTAGATCATGGTGAGGCAAAGGATGACCGGGACTAGGCGAGGAGCGTCGGAGATCCAGATGGTCGAGGATCGCCGAAAGATGATCGGAGACGGAGTCGTGGCAAGCCGTGAAGACAAGGAATGGATGAGATGCTAGCTAGACGCTGCGTGCATCATTGAGAACCATTGGATCTTGGTCTAGTTGATAGGTTAGCGGGTCTAGTTAGTGTGCTTTGAGAACCGTACAAAAAAACCAATTATGTGTTGTGGGTTTTGGGTGAACCCTTGCATGGCTGGTTAAGTGGGTAAATCTTAGCCCTTGATGGATGCTCTAGAGTTTAGAGGCTCATCCAAGGGTGGTAGGTGGCCCCAGAGTTGTATAAATAGGGGTGGAGGGGTAGCCTCACCCCTTGAAGGTTTGAATTGCTCCTTTGAGCTTTGCCCACATCAAGTGAGGCTTTGTAAACCTTCCATCCAGAAAATACAAATTTTGTTTACCTTATTGTGAATTTAAATTGCGCATTTACATTATGTCTTTACTTTACACAATTTAAATTCAGCATTTACTTTCCCGATTTTACATTCTCGCAATTTACTTTCTCGCAATTTGGATTTGCCTCCCCTCCATCTAAATGCTGTTGTTCGAAGATGCCTTGAGTGTGTTTATATGGTTTTACACTTCTCTTGCACCCTAGGATAGACTAAAGATCAAGTTTTCTATCAAGTTGTCATTCTGTCCAGAACTTGTTCTTCGCATAGCAATCAGTCTTTGATTTTTAGAAAAATCTAGATAAATCCTTTTTGAGTTATTCTTATTGGAGAAGGTGCGTGACGCATATATCCATCTCTAGAAAAAAATTTGAGTCCACTGGTTGCACTGTTTGAGCTCTATGAAGTGAAAACCGAGCCTCAAATTTTCTGGTCGAAGTTTCTGACTATCTGTAACACTTGATTTTCATGTCTATTATACAAAGCTTTTTAACGTTATTTTTTGTGGACTGTTTCATGACTCAACTTCTCATAGGAAGAAAAATTCACAAAAATTTTAGAGCAACAGAAACTCACCAACCACCTGCTCCAAGTAAGGATAATTCCTGGAAAATCTGCTTTTACTTTTCTGAAAAGAGACTTTGTTGTTTTTAGCTTTATCTCTTTTAGAAAAGAAGTCTTTGAATTAATTTCTTTTTGTCTGGACATTTGACAACCAGGATTGTGATTAAAACATCCCTAACATGGTTCATGGTTCCCAACCATGTAAGCTAGGGGTACACATAGTTGTCTAGTTATTCGGGTTTTAGAGGGTGTGTGAATATGAGAAGCACCAGTTTTAACGAAAATCTTTGGGTGTTTCAGATTTTTATTACGAGATTGTTTGGAGTACTTTGAGTGGGAGAAAAATTTATTTTGGACCATTCACCCCCCCGTCTGATCACCATCTCGATCTTTCAATTGGTATTAGAGCCGATTTTGCTCTTTTCATAGATCTTGACCGGTCTCAAAAGCCATGGCGATGGACAAGTATTCCACCAAGCCTCCTATTTTTGCTGGAGTTGATTTTCCTTTTTGGAAATCGCGGATGGAGTTATACATCACTGCCCAGGGCTTCCTGATATGGCAGAAGGTGAAACTCCTATATGAGGTTCCTGCTGATGAAAACGTTACGGCCGGAAATATGGCTGACGTTGAGGCGAACGCTAAGGCAAAGAACATTCTCATACAGGGTCTTAGCCGCAGTGAGTATGATAGGATTTCTCACCTCCGTTCCGCTCACGAGATTTGGGTGACCCTCGATGCTTACCATGAGGGCACTACTCAAATCAAGAACGTGAGGTAGGACCAGTTCAAGCGTGAGTTCAACAAGTTTGAACAACACGCTGGTGAGAGTCTTGACGAGTGCTTTGGTCGGTTTATGAAGATTTTGAGTGACCTCCGAGTAGTCGGTTCCATATACCCTGACTCGGATAATGCTCAACATTTCTTGACCGCACTCGATCTTCGAGTTTGGAAAATGAAAGTGACCACCATCAAGGACACTACTGACTTGTCGACCTTGACTCTTGATGGGCTTTACTCCCGTCTCTAGACTCATGAGATCGACGTTGTCTCTCACAAGACGAAATCACAGTCGATGGCCTTGGTCACTGATCCCACTAGATCTTTCCTTGATCTTTCTACTGGTTTCTCTCTTTCCGCCCTTTGCGAGCTAAGCGATGACCAACTGGAAAAATTTCCAGAAAATGAGCTTGCTCTTCTTGCTCGCAAATTTTCACGTGCATACAAGAGGGTGAGAGAGAGAAAGAGAGGTGGCATGATCACATGCTTCGAGTGTGGTGGCCCCAACCACATTCGGGCAAATTGCCCCAAACTAGAGAAGGCAAAGAACAAAACCGGCGATTCGGCAAAGAACGATTACATCGACAAGAACCGCAACAAGAAGCCTCCAGTTCGTGAGCCGATGCGTGAGAAGAAGTACCACAACTTCTCCAAGAAAAAGAAGCTCTTCTACCGCGTCCTCGCCGCGCTTGACGACATCAATCTCCCCGACACGAAGACATGGAGCGATGAGGGCGAGGATGAACCGCAAGAGAAGAAGAGTGGCGATGTCTTCTCCGACATGTGCTTCATGGCAGACGCCAATGACATTAGCGACTCCGAGCTCTATAGCGACTCGGAAGAGGTAACCTCCTATGACCAGTTCAATGAAGCTTTCTACAAATTAGGGAAATTTCATGCTAAAGCTAGAGCTAGGTGTATGGAGCTAGAGAAGGAAGTAGGTACCTTGACTCGGGAGTTAGCTTCTCTTATATCTTCTCCCTCTCGAGTCACTGATGACTGTTCTTTGTGTGATGCTCTTCTTGTGGAGTTGGAGAACCTAAGGACTATGCATGATAGTGTGTTGTCTGAATTAGATAGTCGTAGGTTGAAGAATGCTAGCGATGATTCTATTGATGCTATTCCACTAGATGTTAGTTTTCTTCATGCTCACACTACTCCATCATGCTCTAATTGCCCTAAATTGATTGCTGAGATTGATGCTATGAGCGATCACCTTAGGAAGCTTTCTTTTAGAAATGATGAACTTGAAATACATGCTTCTAAGGATCAAGTCATCTCATGTGAGGGCTGTAGGCAACTAAAATTTGACAATGAATCTCTAAATATCAAGTGTGCTAATCTTGCTATGAACTTACTAGCTAAGTCACAAGAAAGTTGCTTGCAATGTAATGTGATTGAGGGGGACTTGGATAAAATCCAAGTCGAACTTAGGAAGAAATTAGAAGACCAAGCCCATAGGATTAGAAATGCATCTTGCGTTTCTTGTGAGGCCCTCAAGATTGAGGCAGCCATGTTGAGGGAGAAAAATGCACGTGCTGGGAGAGCTCATCTTTCTGGTTCTTCTTCCTCTTCTTCCCCTATTCTTCTTGTACCTTTTTCTTCCGAGATTGCCAGTATCTCATGAGCACTCTCGAGAAGTTTGTTGGAGGCAAGAAGAAGCTCAATCTTATTCTAGACCAATCCAAGATTAGTAGATTTAATCAAGTTCTAGGATTTGATCCCTTGGAGAATGCTCGGGCACATCCTCCCATCATTGTGCGCGGATCCAAGTGTGGTGAGATTATGGTAGCTCCCAGAGTGAGTACCACCGTGTTTAGGTCTGCTGGGGTTGTCCATAAGACTTCTGACTAGAAGGGTGTTACTCCTATTGCTTCTGCCTCTAGCAAGGAGAAGTACACATGCACCTTTTGTAAGAAGGATGGTCACCTAGTAGATTTTTGCTTCAGGCGCGCCAAGAACATTCGGCGTGGCGTGTTCTTTGCTCTTAGGGTATTCGTGGTCATCCTGGACTCGAGTGCTCCTAAGGGCCTGTTTGGGAGCCGTGGTCAATTTGAAAAGTCGCTTTTTAGTTTCTTTGGGCTACAAGCACCAGGTATGGTAGTGGTATGGCTTTTCTTGTTATCTTTGTTTGTAACCGATTTATTCTGTTGTAGCTTTTGAGGACTAACGAAATGGAAGGTAGCAACATAGTGAAGTCTGTGGCGTTCGAGTGGGGATGTGACGTGGAGGCGGCGAGGCGGGGTGGCAAAGGTCGGGAAGAAGGAGCGAGCGAGTTGGGAGGAGTTCAAGCAAAGCCACAGCTAAATCCTCCTTAGCATTTGCACTTTTGAATTGCCTGCTTTGTAGCTTAGCTTTCACCGCTGCTGACCATCTTTGTTTGGGAGAGCTTTTGGCCCAAAGCTGAAGTAAAGCTGAAGCACAGCTCCCCCAAACAGCCTCTAAGACACACACTGCTTCTAGACAGGTTAGAGAGTTGCCTGTTTTTGGGCAGCGTCCAGGACTCGGTTTTCATGATGTTTCTTTGAGTTTTAGTCCTGGAGCTGCTCGTGGTCAGTCTTTCCGCCGTCCTCTTGATATTCCTCATTTTTCTCATCGAGGTAGGTATCAGCGGCATGAGGTGTTTTCTAGTATGAGTTTTAGGCATCCTCACTGGGGTGGTCCAGCCTTTGCATCACGACGGGCCAACCTAGTTTTAGCTCCTAGATCATCTACTAGAGTTGCTATTGATCCTGTTAGGGTTAAACGTCAGAGAGACACTCAAGCCCAGTCTTCTTCTGTGGCTGGTACTCTGAGGCGTCGTGTGGTTCAGTATTGGATTCCCAAGTCTTCACTCTATCCCAGTACTGAGTCATCTTTCTCTCTTGTGTCTTGATCAGGTTCGTCGGATGGGGAAGGGATATGTTTGGATTGTTGACTTTGCTTGTTCTCGTCATATGATCGGAGATTCTCGATGGTTCTCTTCCCTAGTCCGAGCCCCTGGTAATGAGTTGATCACTTTCGGGGATGCTTCTTTAGGTAGAGTCATTGCTAAAGGTACCATCTGCATTAATGACAATTTCATTCTTAAAGATGATGCCTTAGTGAGTAAGCTGCAATACAATTTGCTTTCTGTTTCTCAGCTTATTGATGACTCTTTCGAGGTGAGTTTCAAGAGTAGCGCCTGTAGAATCCTCAATTTTTCAGGAAGGTTAGTTTGCGGGATTTCTAGATATGGAAGAGTCTTTCGTGCTAATTTTTCTGCTTCTTAATGAGACTCTCTTCGTTGTTTGATTGCTTCAAAGTCCAGTGATCTCTCCTTCTGGCATATGAGACTTGGTCATATTGGTTTTGATCATTTGACCCGAGTCAACAGCTATGATCTCATTCGTGGTTTGCCCAAACTCAAATTGGTCAAAGACTTAGTTTGCTCTCCTTGCCGACATGGCAAGATGGTTGCTGCTTCTCATCCCCCAGTCACTGTTGTAATGACTGATGCACCAGGACAGCTTTTACATATGGACACTGTTGGTCCAGCTAGAGTGCATTCAGTGGGTGGGAAGTGGTATGTTCTTATCATTGTTGATGATTTTTCGAGGTACTTTTGGGTGTTTTTCATGTCCTCGAAGGATGAGACTTTTACCCATTTTAGGGGTTTAGTTCATAGGTTGTCTTTTGAGCTCCCTGGTGCCCTACGAGCTATACAAAGTGACAATGGCACGGAGTTCAAGAACTCCTATTTTGAGAATTTCTGTGTGGAGTCTGGTTTAGAGCATCAGTTCTCCTCTCCCTACGTCCCTCAGCAAAATGGCATAGTGGAAAGGAAGAATAGGACCCTGGTAGAGATGGTCAGGACAATGCTAGACGAGCACAATTCTCCTAGGAAGTTTTGGGCTAAGGCTATAGTTATTGCTTGCCATGTTTCTAATCGTGTATTCTTGATAGCACATTTGCAACGCACTTCTTACGAGTTGAGGTATGGGCGAAAGCCTAGTGTTTCTCATTTTCGTGTGTTTGGTTGCAAGTGTTTTATTTTGATGTCTGGTAACCTAGATAAGTTTGAGTCTCGTTCTTCTGATGGTATTTTTCTGGGTTATTCAACTTCTTCTCGTAGCTATAGGGTCTGGAGTTGCGATACGCATAGGATCATAAAGACCTGTGAAGTGACCTTTGATGAGGCTAGTCCAGGAGCTAGACCTGACATTTCAGGCTCTTCTTCTTCCTCTCAGACCATCTTTGTAGAGGATGAGGATGATGGAGATGATGGTGTTCCACCTGATCCAGTCCCCTCTTGTCGGGACCCGAATTTGCAAATCCGGACCCTCTGTGTATACCGCACTAGTCCAGGATCACGCTAGTGCACACAGGCTCAACATAGATGCTATCATAGTCGTACACAGCGAAATATAGCATAAACTTCAATGATTAATAATAACTGTTGTCTTACACGAATAATGCCTCACAGGGCTTAAATAAAAAGTATCAATGAAAAGCAGCGGAAATAGAATAAACGCAGTGGCGTTCCAGTTTGCCACAGGCAACTGACGAGGCTCGGACCCTAAGCATTCACATCCAAATAATCCTCCTCCATGAATGGCGTAGATTCCTCTTCTTCTGAAGTTGTGGTTGTTGGGGTGAGTACATAAAGCACTCAACAAGTTGTGCACAATAATGCAAGTCTAATATTCTATATGCTTGGCTTAATCCAAAGGAATGGCTTATCATGGTTATTTTGCAGTAAAGCAGCATTTGAGAACAATTACAGTAAATAGATTTTAAAGACAATAAAATAAATAACTGTAATAAATAGATTCAGCATTTCTCAAGTAAACCAAGTTCCAATCCTTAATCAAGTTCCAACTTACCATGGCAACCGGCCATCCATCCCAAGTTTTGTTTTGCAAAAGTCTAACCCTTAACTGTAATTCCCGAGCATTGCTCAATACCGCGAGCACGGCTATTCGAATAGGTTTTACACTCTGCAGAGGTTATGCACTTTACCCACACGATACAACCAAACACCACCAAGGCGAGTGATCGTAACAAAGCCTTTATAATGCTACACCTAGACCCGATCGCTCGCTAAGGTTTCAACATCAAGGGTTAAACCACCACAACAGGCCCCCTCTTGCGCCATGTGAGTTAAACCGTAACCGGGACTCACTATTCACCACGACAAGATGCAAATCTAGGTTTCACAAATTATTCACTAGGCTGTCCCATTCCGGACATG
Organism: Otatea glauca; assembly: GCA_036346275.1. Classification (NCBI taxonomy): domain Eukaryota; kingdom Viridiplantae; phylum Streptophyta; class Magnoliopsida; order Poales; family Poaceae; genus Otatea; species Otatea glauca. Next base: position 36,009,394 of record CM070715.1, on the reverse strand, counting down.
TGGTTGCAAGAATGACTCAGTCAAAGGCTTGCAAGGTTAAGTCCTTAAGGTGATTAAGGCAAGACTTCCACATACCCCCGCCAACCCCGCCCACCTTGGCACACCGCCTTGCCACTTGCCCCAATCTAAAATCATTACCACCCCAGTTGATTACCAAGCACCACATGCCATCAACATTTCAATCTAGATGTGTGACCTCCTCGCCACGACAACTTGATATCAACGTGTGACGACACATGACACACCAATTCATAAACATTGTTCCATATTCCATTAGTCAAGATTAAGTATCAACATTCGGACACCTGTGATGACGTGGCATGGCTAAGCAATCTATGACGGTCTAACTAGCCCATGTTGATTATCAATATTAACCAACTATAATTCCACATCCTAGGGTGACAAATAGATCATGGCGTAAAATTGACAAGGTATGATTTAATTCAAATAGGCATATTATCTAATTCCCAGATTAATTGAAATCATTTATACATATAAAATATCATGCATAAAGTTTAAGAGATAAAATAGCAATTTTGGTGAAAATTAGGTGCAACATGATCAAAGCACAACTTGCCTTGGAGTAGGTGCTGGTCTTGATCTGAGCTTGGGTCTTGGAGCGACGAATCTTCCTCCGGATCACCGAGCAGTTCAACGTCTACGCGAAACGATGCCAAAATAGCAAATAAACACCAAATTTGAGAGCAAAAAAACTCCAAAAATAAAATAAAATTCACTAATATATAGATCTTGATTTTACAAATTTTTAGAAATTTGAATCACTCAAATCCGAGTTAAAATGCAAAAGATATAGCCTTTTGAAGTTTGAATAAATACTGAAAATACAGAAAATAGAATTTCTGATTTTTCTGAATTATGTTTCTATTGGAAAAGATCTTTATTGCGCAACGCTGACATCAGCCCTGACTCGGACCAATAAGGCGCTGACACGTCGCCTGGTCCATGGACTCGGTCCACGGGACCGCCTCTGGTTCACCGTGGACGTGGCCCACGGCGCCTCGCGCCACGCGCCCGACACGCGGCCGCGATCGATCGGTCCTGCGCCGCCGTGCCGATGCTCGACACGCGGCGCACATCCGGCGACGATCCAACGGCTAACGCTTAACGCACACGCGCGCGATCTCAACCGAACAAACTGATCCAACGGTAAGCGCTTACGAGCCGTTCTCGCTCTTACCGACACGTGGCGCGATCGCGTGATCCAACGAAGATCCAACGGTGATGAAGCTTCCGGCGAAGATGGCGGCGGCGGCGGTCCGCACCGAGCGGAGGACGGCGACCACCGAGCGGCGTTCGGCGTGACTCCGGCGGGATGAAGTGGCTACCCGATGCGGCTTGACGCGATGAGCGAATCTGGAACCGATTCGGCGAACGGCGCAGACGGAGACGCAAACTAAGAAAACGACCGGTGGCGTTACGAAGATCTACGGCGAGCTCTCATCGCACGGCGGCGGCGACTCGGCGGCGAAGACTAGAGCAACTGAAGCGCAAGGCGATGAGGAACCTCGAGTGCGACCCACCCTTTTATAGCCTCGGCATGCGCTAAAACGGCAACCCTAGACAATCCCGGCGGAGACGGCGCGGCGGCGAACGCGAAGCGGATCGGGGGCGGCGGTAGCGACCGTCCGATCCAAGATGAGTGGCCACGATTAGATCCGGCGATACGATCCGATCCGCTCCTTCCAAATCAACGGCGAGATCTAAACTTACCAAAACAACGCGAAGCGTCCCGACCACTTGATCTCGATCCAACGGCTCGCGGCACTAGGGTTCTGCGATGAAGCGACCGCCGATCTTCATCCATGATCCTGCATACGCGGCGCGCGAAGTGGTGACGGGTCGCACCGCGATGGGCCACGCGACGATCTTTGGTCGGGCTTGGCCCAAGATCTTGTTCCAAGATTTTTCAAAAGCTTTTGATTTAAAATAATTCGAATTTAGATTAATCTATTTTAAGTAATTAAAATATCGGAAAAATCGAGAAAATTCTCATAAATACTTTGAGACATTCTGAGCTCAAATAAAATATTTTTGGTAAAACTTTATATTAACTTTATCTATATATATTTAGTTTTCACCAAAGGTTCAATATACTTAATTAAAATAAATTCAAATAATTTCTGGAAAAATCCAATAAATTCAGAAAATCACAAAAATGCACGTGAGCGAATTTATAGGTCAAATTTTTGGGATGTTACAAACCTCCCCCCCTTAACAGAATCTCGACCCCGAGATTCACGGCTGACTAGGGAATAGGTTTGGAAATTTTGACTTCAGATCCTCTTCACGCTCCCAGGTTGCCTCATTCTCGAAATGGTTGCTCCACTGAACCCTGCAAAAGCGAACTGACTTGGTCCTGGTCTTGCGGTCCATAACATCGAGATTACGATTGGTTGCTCCTTGTAGGTCGATCTTTCGCAATTCAATCTCTCCCAAAGGCGTCGCTCACTGCACCAAGACACTTCTTGAGCCGAGACACATGGAACACATCATGCACGCTGCTAGTGAGTGTGGCAATTCAAGCGATAAGCAACCTCCCTCGACGGCTCAAAATTTTGAGCGGTCCAACATATCTTGGGGCAAGCTTTCCTTTAGCGTGGAACCTTTTAACTCCTTTTAGAGGGTAACCCTAAGATACACGAAATCATCGGGTTGAAACTCAAATCACGGCGTCGATTATCGCATAACTTTTTGTCTTGATCGCGATTTTCAACTGTCTCTTATCATGGCAACTTGCTCTTGACTTCCTTAAGAATATTAGGGCCAAATAACATACGCTCCTGTCTCATTCCAATTCGGGGGACAGCGAGCACGACCATATAAAGCTTTGAATGGCGACATCGCAAACTAGCTCGTAATCGTTGTTATAATGAACTCGCATATGGCAAACATTTATCCCATGATGTAGTATGGGCTAATGCACAAGCCCTTAACCTATCCTCCGTAATTTGATTTACCCTTTCTGCTTGACCATCGATCTGCGGGTGATATGCGTCTTTGAAGTTCAAGCAGCGTTCCCATGGCTTCATGCAATTTATCCCAAAATCTCGAGGTGAACTGGGTACCTCATCGACACTATTTTCTTTGGTACCCCATGCAAACACACAATTCGGCTATGTATAGTTACGCTAACGGTCTCTGAGTAAGTTGTCTTGACTGGAATGAAGTGAGCAACTTTGGTCAGTCGATCCACGATAAGCCATATAGAATCATACCCACTTTGGGTTCTTGGCAACCCGGTGATGAAATCCATACCGATTTCTTCCCATTTCCATTCTGGAACTTTTAACGGTTGTAGTAATCCTGCAGGTCTCTGGTGTATTGCCTTAACTCTCTGGCATATATCACATAAGGCAACATGCTCAGCGACTTCACGCTTCATATTCGGCCACCAAAACCTTTCCCTTAAGTCCTGGTACATCTTGGCGCTTCCTGGATGGATTGAATACTTGGAATCATGAGCCTCTTCTAAAATCAACTGCTTAAGCTCTGGTCTGTTTGGCACACAAATACGACCCTTGGACCACATGGTACCCCGGCCATCCATAGTAAAATCTGCCGCTAATCCTTCATCCTTTTTAGCTTTGATTCGGTTGATTTTCTCATCATCCTTTTGCCCTTCCCAAATCTGATCTTCAAGCGTCGGCCTTACTTCCAAAGCAGCTATAAATCATTCCGAACCATTACCAATTTTAACTTCAAACTCCTTACACAACTTCGATTGATCTTCTGTACCATCATGTTTGCAACATGGTTTTTACGACTCAAGGCATCGACCACTACATTAGCCTTTCTGGATGGTAGTGGATTCCCATATTATAATCCTTGATCGGTTCCAACCATCTCCTTTGCCTCATGTTAAGATCTCGATTGGGTGAAGATATATTTCAAACTCTTGTGGTGCGTATATATATCTCACATCTATTTCCCATGAGATAATGGCGCCACAATTTCAAGGCATGCACCACGGCACCAATTCCAAGTCATCGTAGGATAATTCCTTCATGCGGTCTTAATCGCCTTGATGCATATGTGACCACTTTACCCTCTTGCATCAATACGCATCCAAGACCTGTCTTGACACATCACAATATATATCAAGTCGTTACGAACATTAGGCAAAACCAACACTGGGCATTGTCAAACGCTTCTTTAATTCCTCAAAACCCTTATCACAATCTGGCGTCCATGAAAATTTCTTTTCCTTTTTCAACAACTGCGTAAGAGGTTTCGCAATCGTCGAAAATCCTTCTATGAATCGGCGATAATATCCTGCCATTCCCAGAAAACTTCGGACTTGAGTGACAGACTTTGGTTGTTCCTAATGCAACACTACCTCCACTTTGCTTGGGTCGACGGCAACTCCTTCTGCAGTCATAACATGACCGAGAAATTCCACCTTTTCCTTCCAAAAGTCGCATTCACTGAATTTAGCATACAGCTGTTGCTCACACAGCTTTTCCAACACTAGCCTCAGATGATTTGCGTGCTCTGCTTCGGTCTTTGAATATACCAAAATATCATCTATGAACACAACAACAAACTTGTCCAAGTATTCCATGAAAATCTTATTCATCAAGTTCATGAATTATGCTGGCGCATTGGTCAATCCAAAAGACATGACCGTGAACTCATAATGTCCGTATCTTGAAGAGAATGCGGTCTTCGGAACATCTTCTGCCCGAATCTTTAGTTGATGATATCCGGAACGAAGGTCTATCTTGGAGAAAACTCCAGCTCCTCTCAACTGGTCGAACAGATCATCAATCCTTGGCAACGGATACTTATTCTTAATCGTCACTTCATTAAGTGCACGATAATCAATACACATTCTAAGGCTTCCATCTTTTTTCCTGACAAACAAAACTGGCGCTCCCCATGGCGACGAACTTGGTCTTATAAAACCCTTCTCTAATAACTCGTCGATCTGCTTCTTCATTTCCACCAACTCATCGGTAGGCATCCGATAAGGTCTTTTTGCTATTGGTGCTGTACTGTACTAACTCAATGACAAACTCGATGTCACGATGCGGCGGCATTCTGGTAGATCCTCCGAAATACATCCGGATATTCCCGACCAGCGCACGTCATCTATGCTAACGGCTTTCACGCTATTAACAATTAATTGACCTCACGAACTAATGTCGCTCGAATTCCACCTTTTCTCCTCTAGGGCTCTCAATGGATACAATCCTTTGACCGCAATCCAATCTTGTCTTATGCTTGGTTAACCAATCCATACCGAGGATAACATCTAAAACTTGGGCATCTAGAATAATCAAGTTCGCTAGGAACTCTACCCCATTAATTTCTAGCTTTACCCCAAACATCCAAGGTTAGATCTTAACTCGGATCACGGGGCTTGGACTAGCATCACACACTTAAGATTTTTCATGCTCAAACCATTTTCGATGCAAAAGCTCGAGAGACAAATGAATCTGAAGCTCTGAATCAAATAATCTTTATTGCAGTCTTGAGTTTACAAAAACTTACCCAAGACGACGTCGATGCTTCACAGGCTCCATCGGCGGTGATGTGGTTGACTCGCCTCGAATAGTAGCTTGAGGCGTCGCTCACTGCTGTCCGGCTCCTCGATTCGCTCCTGTCATCGGTGCTTTAGCAGGTGTCATCCCAAGGTTGAAGCGCCTTTGGCGTGATACCTCCTTTACGGGGACATCTGTTGGCATAATGCTGACTCATTGCAATCGTAGCACCTTCGGCGGTATTCGATCACTCCCCCTTGAGCATTGTTACCTTGGGCGGTGTCGATAACTCGTCACGGTGGTCGCGGTGCGGTGTTCTTTGGTTTGTTAACGACTTGCGGTTGGAACTTAGCAAGTCGTTGCGGGTCATCCTCATTCGCGGTGGTTAGGCGTCCACGGTTAGTCATCAGCGCTTGCGATTTTCCCCAAGCTCCTGCGCTTATCCTCGAGAATCAAAGCCTTGTTTACCAATTCTTGAAAATCGGAAAAGTGTGGGTAATCGGCCCACTTGCGATCCCGAGTTTAATCCTTCATGAATCGAGATCGCTTAGCCTTGTCCGTCGCTACATCTTCAGGAGCATAGCGAGCTAACTGCGTGAATTTGTTCAAGTAATCAGCCACCGGTTGGCTTCCTTGCTTAAGCGCCCTGAATTCTTCCTTTTTCTGGTCCATCATTCCTTCTGGTACGTGGTACTGGCGAAAGGCCGTTGCGAATTCTTCCCACGTGATTTCCATGGGTGCCTCATAAGTAGCACAGTAGTTCTCCCACCATTCTGCAGCTGTTCCCTCAAGCTGATGGGATGCATAAAGAACCTTCTCATGCCCTTCACATTGCGTGATGTACAACTTCCTCTCAATGGTTCTCGACCAATCATCCGCTTCCAAGGGTTGGCGTTGCGAGAATGTTGGCGATCGGGTCCTCATAAAGTCTGACAATTTGGAATAAGGACGAGGTCCGCCGTTATTAATCTGAGCAGCGGGGTTGTTGACTGCAGCCATATTGGTCATCTGTTGCATCATTGTCTGCATCAACTGAGTCTGCACAGCGAGAAAGGCTCCCAAGTTCTGCATATCCACTGACGGTGCTTGTTGCGATGGTGCTCCTTCGTTGGGATTGTTGCCTAGGCGCAGACCACTTCCTGAAGCTCCGTTGTTGCTGCGGGTGTTCACCATCTGCTTGATTGCTTCTTGGGTTAGGAAAGGTAGATGTAGCATAGATAAGATGCAAGAATTTCTAAGGCGGGGAAACAGGTTAAACCCAACTTAAATAATCTTTATTAATACTTGGTATGGTTGCTTACAATGCCTAAGGGCTTTGCAACACATACTGCACACTCAGCAAACAATTAAGAACCAAACTAAACATGCAACCTTAATGTCTACTAAAAGGTAAAGGCTAACTTAAAGACGCGACTCAACACTCGAGTCTCAACACAACTCTAAGACCGACTCTCACTCATCCACCACCTGGTGAGGCGATCCGTGCATACACCGGTGGGTGGGTGGCATGGGTGCGAACCTATCCAGTGACCCTCTGCTGGCTCCTCGGGCTCCCACTCACGCTCTTCCGGTCTTCTTCTTCCTCTTCTTCTTGGCGACCTCATCGGCTCTTGGGCGACCAGTGCGCTATCTCCTCGGCTACCCGCAAGGCCTCCTCCAACTCACCGATGACTCGGCTGCGGCGTCACGAGTCTTTTGAAGCTCTCGCTCCGCCACTCTCGGCGCCTCACCGCTGTCTCCAGCTCTGCAGGTGTCCTCGGTGATCCTCCCGGGCGGTGGCGAACTCAAGCAAGGTGTACCGTGTGTAGCACACCCCTCCACGATCCGCTGACGCTTGCACGCCGCACTATCGGGTGAAGTCGAAACACGGTGTCGCTGGCTCGTAGGCGTAGTCGTGGCGCATCCGTCGAGAGCAAGTCTAGCGACCTCCCAACTCCACCTCGTAAGTGAACCTCCGTGCGGTGATGTGGATCGGTCTGGTGGTCTCGTCGCACTCTCGGCGAAGATGATCAGCTTGCGTAAGAATCCCGATGCACACCGCTGGCGTTCAGTTGCTTCTTCGGTAGAGCGGACGATCAAAGCCTCCAATCACTTGAAGAACTCTCCACAGCTCCATGGCGTAGCCACCCTGCCTCGACTCGAAAGACTGGAAGATCGGCATCTATTCAAAACAAAATTTTGAATAAGATCTCCACTCGAAACGGCAACGAAAATAAGGTAATTTAGCAAGGATGAGAGTAGAGGGATGAGATAAGCCAAGAGTTTCTTATTAGTCAATTTCACCTTTTTCTTTAGAAAATAATTTTGCACTCTCCTAAGAGATGCCAACTACCTAGGGCCAAGACCTATAGTCAGTATGGCTCTGATACCACCTCTGTCGGGACCCGAATTTGCAAATCCGGACCCTCTGTGTATACCGCACTAGTCCAGGATCACGCTAGTGCACACAGGCTCAACATAGATGCTATCATAGTCGTACACAGCGAAATATAGCATAAACTTCAATGATTAATAATAACTGTTGTCTTACACGAATAATGCCTCACAGGGCTTAAATAAAAAGTATCAATGAAAAGCAGCGGAAATAGAATAAACGCAGTGGCGTTCCAGTTTGCCACAGGCAACTGACGAGGTTCAGACCCTAAGCATTCGCATCCAAATAATCCTCCTCCATGAATGGCGTAGATTCCTCTTCTTCTGAAGTTGTGGTTGTTGGGGTGAGTACATAAAGCACTCAACAAGTTGTGCACAATAATGCAAGTCTAATATTCTATATGCTTGGCTTAATCCAAAGGAATGGCTTATCATGGTTATTTTGCAGTAAAGCAGCATTTGAGAACAATTATAGTAAATAGATTGTAAAGACAATAAAACAAATAACTGTAATAAATAGATTCAGCATTTCTCAAGTAAACCAAGTTCCAATCCTTAATCAAGTTCCAACTTACCATGGCAACCGGCTATCCATCCCAAGTGTTGTTTTGCAAAAGTCTTAACCCTTAACTGTAATTCCCGAGCATTGCTCAATACCGCGAGCACGGCTATTTGAATAGGTTTTACACTCTGCAGAGGTTATGCACTTTACCCACACGATACAACCAAACACCACCAAGGCGAGTGATCGTAACAAAGCCTTTATAATGCTACACCTAGACCCAGTACTGCTCGCTAAGGTTTCAACACTGAAGGGTTAAACCACCACAACAGGGCCCCCCTCTTGCGCCATGTGAGTTAAACCGTAACCCGGGACTCACTATTCACCACGACGATCAAATCTAGGTTTCACAAATTATTCACTAGGCTGTCCCATTCCGCACATGTGGTTGCAAGAATGACTCAGTCAAAGGCTTGCAAGGTTAAGTCCTTAAGGTGATTAAGGCAAGACTTCCACATACCCCTGCCAACCCTGGCCCACCTTGGCACACCGCCTTGCCACTTGCCCCAATCTAAAATCATTACCACCCCAGTTGATTACCAAGCACCACATGCCATCAACATTTCAATCTAGATGTGTGACCTCCTCGCCACGACAACTTGATATCACTGTGTGACGACACATGACACACCAATTCATAAACATTGTTCCATATTCCATTAGTCAAGATTAAGTATCAACATTCGGACACCTGTGATGACGTGGCATGGCTAAGCAATCTATGACGGTCTAACTAGCCCATGTTGATTATCAATATTAACCAACTATAATTCCACATCCTAGGGTGACAAATAGATCATGGCGTAAAATTGACAAGGTATGATTTAATTCAAATAGGCATATTATCTAATTCCCAGATTAATTGAAATCATTTATACATATAAAATGTCATGCATAAAGTTTAAGAGATAAAATAGCAATTTTGGTGAAAATTAGGTGCAACATGATCAAAGCACAACTTGCCTTGGAGTAGGTGCTGGTCTTGATCTGAGCTTGGGTCTTGGGCGACGAATCTTCCTCCGGATCACCGAAAGCGGTTCAACGTCTACGCGAAACGATGCCAAAATAGCAAATAAACACCAAACTTGAGAGCAAAAAAACTCCAAAAATAAAATAAAATTCACTAATATATAGATCTTGATTTTACAAATTTTTAGAAATTTGAATCACTCAAATCCGGGTTAAAATGCAAAAGATATAGCCTTTTGAAGTTTGAATAAATACTGAAAATACAGAAAATAGAATTTATGATTTTTCTGAATTATTTTTCTATTGGAAAAGATCTTTATTGCGCAACGCCGCGCCAGCCAGCATTCGGACCAATCAGTGCCGACCGTCGCTGGTCCATGGACTCGGTCCACGGACCGCCTCGTCCACCGTGGGCGTGGCCCACGGCGCCGCGCCACGCGCCGACACGCGGCGCATCGATCGATCGGCCGCGCCGCCGTGCCGATGCTCGACACGCCGCGCACATCCGAGCGACGATCCAACGGCTAACGCTAACGCACACGCGGCGCGATCTCAACCGAACAAACTCGATCCAACGGCCGACGCTTACGAGCCGTTCGCTTTCTTACCGAGGCGTGGCACGATCGCGGCGGTCCGACGAAGATCCAACGGTGATGAAGCTTCCGACGAAGATGGCAAGACGGCGGCGGTGCACCGGAGCGGAGGACGGCGACCACCCGAACGGCGTTCGGCGTGACTCGGCGGATGAAGTGGCTACCCGATGCGGCTTGACGCGACGAGCGGATCTGGAACCTATTCGCGAACGGCGGCAGACGAGACGCAAACTAAAGAAAACGACCGTTGGCGTTACGAAGAACTACGGCGAGCTCTCTCATCGCACGGGCGGCGGCGACTCGGCGGCGAAGACTAGAGCAACCGAAGCGCAAGGCGATGAGGAACCTCGGTGCAGCCCACGCTTTTATAGCCTCGGCATGCACGCTAAAACGGCAACCCTAGACAATCCCGGTGGAGACGGCAAGGCGGCGAACGAAACCGGATCGGGGGCGACGATCGCGGCCGTCCGATCCAAGATGAGCGGCCACGATTAGATCCGGCGATACGATCCGATCCGCTCCTTCCAAATCCAACGGCGAGATCTAAACTTACCAAAACAACGCGGCGCGTCCGACCACTTGATCTCGATCCAACGGCTCGCGGCACTAGGGTTACTGCGATGAAGCGGACCGCCGATCTTCATCCAACGGTCACACGCATGGGCGGCGGCGGCGGCCGACGAGCCGCACCGCGATGGGCACAAGACGCACAAGGTCGGGCTTGGCCCAAGATCTTGTTCCAAGATTCTTCAAAAGCTTTTGATTTAAAATAATTCCCGAAATTAGATTAATCTATTTTAAGTAATTAAAATATCGGGAAAAATCCTAAAATTCTCATAAATACTTTGAGACATTCGAGCTCAAATAAAATATTTTTGGTAAAACTTTATATTAACTTTATCTATATATATTTAGTTTTCACCAAAGGTTCAATATACTTAATTAAAATAAATTCAAATAATTTCTGGAAAAATCCAATAAATTCAGAAAATCACAAAAATGCACGTGAGCGAAATTATAGGTCAAATTTTTGGGATGTTACACCTCTACACCTGAGGTGCCTCCTGTTTCCATTTCTGTACCTCAGGAAGGCCAGTCGTTGCCTTCTGACTCTCATGCAGCTTGTGGCTCTGCTCCTACCTCTTCTGTGCATGAGGTAGAGGCCACTTCTACTTCTGGACCTCCTCGTCATATTCAGCGTTCTCATCCACCTGATCAGATTATCGACGATCCGTTTGAGTGAGTCACTCGCTCAAAATCAGGTTTGTCCAGTTTCTGCCTTCACTCTGCCTTTGTTGCCTCGTTTGAGCCGAAGGATGTGACTCATGCATTATCTAATGAGTCTTGGACTAATGCTATACATGAGGAACTTGAAAACTTCGAGAGGAACAAAGTCTGGCATCTTGTAGAACGTCCATCTGGTCATAATGTCATTGGGACCAAGTGGGTGTTCAAAAACAAGCAGAGTGAGGATGGGGTTCTCATTCGCAACAAGGCTAGACTAGTTGCACAGGGCTTTTCTCAGGTTGAGTGTCTTGACCTTGAGGAGACCTTTGCCTCTGTAGCTAGACTAGAGGCTATTAGGATCCTGCTTGCAATCTCTGCATCCTGGGGCTTCAAGCTCTGTCAAATGGATGTCAAGAGTGCATTCCTCAATGGCTATATTGAGGAAGAGGTTTATGTCAAACAACCTCCAGGATTGAGGACCCCAAGTTTCTGAGTCATGTATACAAGCTTTCCAAAGCTCTGTATGGACTCAAGCAGGCCCCCAGAGCATGGTATGAGAGGCTCAAGTCTTATCTTCTCAGCCATGACTTCAAAATGGGCGTAGTAGACAAGACTCGGTTCATCAGACACCATGAGTCGTATTTTCTTCTCGTCTAGATTTATGTGGACGATATAATTTTTGGTGGCTCATCTCATTCACTTGTGTCTCAGTTTTCTGAGGTATTGAGCACAGAGTTTGAGATGAGTATGATGGGCGAGTTGAGCTACTTTCTTGACTTCCAAATCAAGCAGACTCGGGAGGGTACTTTCTTGCATCAAGGCAAGTATACCCGTGACCTCTTGAGGTGCTTCGATATGTCTGATGGGAAGCCGGTGATTTCTCCTATGGCCACCACTACTATCCTCGAGCCCGATGAGGATGGTGAGCCTGCTGATCAAAAGGAGTTTCAGAGTATGATCGGCTCCCTCTTGTACCTCACTGCTTTGAAGCCGGACATACTTTTTGTTGTGTGTCTGTGCACTCGATTTCAGGCTTCTCCTCGCGCCTCTCACCGCCAGGCAGTCAAGCGCATCTTCAGGTACCTTCATGCTACCACTGATTATCGTATTTGGTACTCTTCTTCTTCTTGTTTATCTCTTAAAGCCTTTTCCGATGCTGACTTTGCTGGTTGTAGGATAGATAGGAAGAGCACTTTTGGCACTTGCCAATTCATTGGCACTTCTCTTGTTTCTTGATCGTCTAGGAAGCAGTCCGGAGTTGCACAGCCCACCACCGAGGCCAAGTATGTTGCTGCAGCCAGTTGCTGTAGCCAGGTTCTCTGGATGAGATCGACCTTGCGGGACTTTGGGTTAGAGATAGAGAGTGTGCCACTTTTCTGTGACAACACTGCTGCTATTTGCATTGCTAAAAACCCAGTGCAACATTCCCGGACCAAGGACATTGATATTAGATATTACTTCCTTAGAGACCATGTGGAGAAGGGGGATATCGCGCTTCAGTTTGTAGAGAGTGACCTCCAATTAGCCGATATCTTCACCAAGCTTTTGGATAGCTCCAGATTTGTTGCCTTGAGGAGTGAGCTTGGAGTCGTGAGCCCTTACGGCCTTTCGTGAGGGGGAGCTGGTTTGTATATTATGTAAAATATTGTTCCCTTCAAGCTTTTCTTTTCTCATTGTGTTTTCTTCTTGGTGACTTTGGGCTTATTTTTTCTTGAGTTGAGTTCACTCACTTAGACTTCTGGCATGCTTTGCGTGGACCTCTTATCTTGTGTTTTAGTTGCTATCACGCGTGATTAGCTGTTCTCTCTTCTCTCTAGGTTGAGTTCCCTCATAGTCTTATAAGTCTAGCAGGTGTTGGGCCTCTTGGGTAGACAGGGTCTGTGTGCACTCCTTAGTTGGGATCTAGAGTCAGCTTCCTTGTGTCAGTCTCTGGGGAAGATAAGAGCGAGTCTGAGCCGTAGTGAGTCTCTTCTATCTTTTCTATGCTCTATAGCCATCCAGTTTGCAGTTTCTCGACTTCTTCTCCTCGTTCTGTTTTTTTCTAGTTGTTATTGAGTTCATTTGGGTTTTATTTATGTCTAATCTTGATAATAACTCAACTTTAACCAGATTTGAGCTTAAAATTGATTCATTTGTTGAGGGGGAGTTTGGAAATCTGTTCATGCATTGAATTTAGACTGCATTTCCTGTTTTATGAGCTTTGTCTATTATGCAATTGACTCAATCTTCATGAAATATATCATGCTATATCTTTTAAAGAAAATCACTAGCTTAGATATATCCAAGTACATTTATCATGCTAAGCTTATTAAAATCTAAAAAATTTGAAAGCCTTAAATGAAAACTTGATGAAACATGTTGCCTTTACTTACTAAGTTTCTTCTCTAGGGGTTTTTACCATGAAATGTGAAATTTTGGATTTCTCTATAGTCCTTATAGCAACTTGAGTGAAATTTGTTTGATCCATATTTGAGTCCTTCAGAATTGCTCATATATGCTAAATTGAAAATTAAAAAAATATTTGACTCTTTTGTGCAAAATTGATCTCAACACTTTATATTCACGAGAATACTTCCCATTGCATTTGGGATGAACTTGGAATATATTGTGTATGACCAAGATCATTCTCTTAAGAGTAACTCTTGAGATGATCGAAAATGGCTTGAGTCAATCTATAAAATAAAATATGCAAATATCAAACACATAAGTGGGTAAAGAATGCAAATAATGTCAAACATTTGCACCCCGCTATGTTTTTCAAAGTCTTAAGAAAATTTGCATAAATTGAAAAATGAGCTTGAAGGACCTAATATGCACTTCAAAATTTCCCAAAGTGTTGAGTAGGTTGAACTCTAGGTTTTCCATTTGATCCTTGAGTGGTTTTGCTTCTAGGTTTGAAACTTTGCTAAGTTTAGCACTTGTAAAATTATGCTAAAATGAAATATCGTAAACTAAGATTTTTCATAAAATGTATTGGTCTTGGACATGTCTTAGTTTAGTTATATTCTGAAATTGACAAGCTTGGTGTAATATCTTTCCATTTTGATCAATTGGATAATCTTCAAAGCTCTTTAGATTGCATTTCGTGCATACATAAAAAAAATTGATGCCTATATTGCCAAAAGAGGGAGAAAACGTAGAAAAGGCATCTTATAGGGAAGAAAATTTAAATAAAAAATGCTTTATCATGATCATGTTGAACAGTTGTCCTTGCATTTGGATCATGAGTAATATTGAGCTTTTTGAGAGATTTCTGAGCTCTTATCGAAAAATTGTTCTTTCTTGTGCTGAGCTCTGAAAATCTTCTCATTACTTGGTCATAGACTTGCTTTCTCTTTCAATTGGACCAAGTATGATTTTTGCAATCAAATTTCTTCTTTTATTTTCAAACTCAAATTTATGTCATTTGTGTGGTTTGTCAATATACTCATCAAGGGGAGATTGAAGGACCATGTGGAGGTCCATCCATGTTTGTGATGAGTATTTGACTTTATTTGAGCAAGGTGTGCTCAGGTTTGAGTTTGATTTAAATTGGAATTTGAAGCAATTTGAGTTTTCTCCTGTTTTTGCAATAGTACAGGCCAGGACGAACAAAAATGAATTTTAATTTGTGGATTGTGATGAATCTATTGCATATCATTGTGGCCATGGCTATGTGAGGTATTTCCTTGTTTTTTATTGTTGCAGGTCGACGATGTTAGATCATGGTGAGGCGAAGGATGACCGGGACTAGGCGAGGAGCATCAGAGGTCCAGACGGTCGGGGATCGCTGGAAGATGATCAGAGACGGAGTCGTGGCAAGCCGTGAAGACAAGGAACGGATGAGATGCTAGCTAGACGCTGCGTGGATCAATGAGGACCATTGGATCTTGGTCTAGTTGATAGGTTAGCGGGACTAGTTAGTGTGCTTTGAGAACCCTGCAAGAAAACCCATTATGTGTTGTGGGTTTTGGGTGAACCCTTTGCATGGCTGGTTGAGTGGGTAAATCCTAGCCCTTGATGGATGCTCTAGGGTTTAGAGGCTCATCCAACGGTGGTAGGTGGCCTAAAAGTTGTATAAATAGGGGTGAAGGGGTAGCCTTCCCCCCTTAAAGGTTTGAGTTGCTCCTTTGAGCTTTGCCCACATCAAGTGAGGCTTTGTAAAACTTCCATCTAGAAAATACAAAAATTTTCTTTACCTTATTGTGAATTTAAATTGCGCATTTACATTATGTCTTTACTTTACGCAATTTAAATTCAGCATTTACTTTCCAGCATTTACATTCTCGCAATTTACTTTCTCGCAATTTGTATTTGCCTCCCCTCCTTCTAAATGTTATTGTTCTAAGATGTCTTGAGCGTGTTGATATGGTTTTACACTTCTCTTGCACCCTAGGATAGACTAAAGATCAAGTTTTCTATCAAGCTGTCATTATGTCCAGAACTTGTTCTTCATGCAGTAGTGAGTCTTTGTTTTTTTAGAAAAATATAAAAAAATCCTTTTTTAGTGATTATTATTGGAGAAGGTGCATGACTCATATATCCATCTCTAGAAAAATTTGTGAGTCCACTGGTTGCACCATTTGAGCACTATGAAGTGAAACCGAGCCTCAAACTTTTTGGTCAAAGTTCCTGACTATCTGTAACGCTTGATTTTTCATGTCTATTATACAAAGCTTTTTAATGTTATTTTTGGTGGACTATTTCATGACTCAACTTCTCATAGGAAGAAAAATTCTCAAAAATTTTAGTTCAACAGAAACTCACCAACCACCTGCTCCAATTGAGGACAATTCCTAGAAAATCTGCTTTTACTTTTCTGAAAAGAAACTTTGTTGTTTTTAGCTTTATCACTTTTAGAAAAGAAGTCTTTGAATTAATTTCTTTTTGTTTGGACACTTGACAACCAGGATTGTGATTAAAACATCCCTAACATGGTTCATGGTTCTCAACCATGTAAGCTAGGGGTACACATAGTTGTCTAGTTGTTCGGGTTTTGGAGGGTGTGCGAATCTGAGAAGCACCAGTTTGAACGAAAACCTTTGGGTGTTTCTGATTTTTATTGCGTGATTGTTTGGAGTACTTTGAGTGGGGGAAAATTTTATTTGGGATCATTCATCCCCCCCCTCTGATCGTCTTCTTGGTCTTTCAACCATCCTTCCTTCTGTTAAATTGTTTCTTTATCTTGCGATATAGGTGATTCCTCCGAAAGAACCTACTGTGACGCATGTACATAGTTTTGTACGAGTGATTCAGCCACACACTCTTAGTATCATGTAAGCAGTGAGTACAGGCTTTGTCTCCTTTTGTACTCTGTCTCGACAGGTTACCAAGGGTAGGGTAGCATTTATGGTGCAGAACAACATACAGTGCAAAGTGAAGTTATCTCGTTTGTACACATCCCATACCTGTACCCCGGAAACCCACCGTGTTTTCAGATCTTCCACCCATGGTGCTAGTTACACATCAATATCGTTTTCAAATTGCTTTGGACCTTGGATAAGTATAGATAGTAAAATGTATTTTCGCTTCATACACAACCACGGAGGAAGGTTATAGATGCATAGATTCATAGGCCAAGTGCTATGACGGCTGCTCATGTTACCGAAAGGATTCATTCTATCTGTACTCAATCCAAACCTTATATTCCTCGGTTCTGCACCAAATTCTTCAAACCTTCTATCGATGTTTCTTCACTGGGCAAAATCAGGAGGGTGTCTTAGCATTTCATCATTCTTACACTCCTCCGAGTGTCGGTGCAAATTTTGCCTCCTTTGGGTTCGCAAAATAAACGCTTTAAACGGGGAATTACAGGTAGATACCACGTCACCTTACCAAGAGGTCCTTGCTTCACCTCGATGCCCTCGTCGTCATCATCTGATTGATTTTTACATTTTGTACCAGGATGCGTTGCACACCAGACATACATGCAAGTTTTTGTACTCTTTGCAGTTGAGGATACAATTGTTTGAACATACTTGTATTCTTTTACTTCCATTGCCAAGGGATAGAGAACATTCTTGGCTTTGTAGGTGATTGTCAGCAACTCATTTCTCTCCGAAAGCATGTCCGCTAGTAGACCTAACAACGCAGTGAAACTCTTATCGGACCAACAATTGCTTGCCTTCAATTTCAGCAGTTTAAGCACCGATGATAACCTTGTATATTTTGACTTGCAGGTCGGGAACAATGTTTTCTCCGAGTCCTCCATCAAGCCCTGGAATTTACCATACACTCTCTCATCACGGTTCACTTCTGCATCGCGCAGCATCTAATCCAGATTGTCATCCTGCAACCTATCCTCGTCGAAAACACAATCGATATCATCCGGCATATCGTTGACTTCGTCGTTGATGTTAATACTACCTACTTCCTGTATAATCTTCTCTTCACTGTGACTGGTCCAACATGTATACCCCATTTTGAAACCCCATAGAATCAAGTGTGCTTCGATTTGGGCTGAGTTGCCAAACATTCTCAGATTGTCACAGTCAATGCATGGACAAGGCATAAATTAGACCCTCTTATTAAGCATATCCTCCTCTGCAGCTCTTCTAAAAGTAGAGATGTCATTATTGTACCCGGCACTCGCACGGTTCTCAGCGTACATCCAGCTTCGAGTCATCTACGCTACGTATATAACAATAAGTGTTAAATAATGAAGTACACTAGGAGTGCACATGCACACATTCTTAAATTGGAGCACAAATTAACTAGCTAAACCCTACCCTAACTCATAAACCATGCTAGATCTAAACAACAAACGGATCTACAATCTACATATAAGCTACATTTAAACTTAGCAGACTAGCTTCTTAGATCACAAAGAACAAATGGATCTATATATAAGCTACATTTAAACTTAGCATCTTCAATTCTCTCTTTACCTAGCTAGCTATATCTTGAGTATAATGCAATTAGAACCAATTATTACTTTAGATCACAAAGAATAAATGGATCTACACCAAGCTAGATCTAAACCATCTTCAATTCCCTCTTTACCAAGCTAGATCTTGAATATAATGCAATTAAAACCAATTACTAACGTTAGATCACCAAGAACAAAAGGATCTACAATCACTCTTCCAAATCCATGGTTTCCTTTTACCAGATCGCCTCTCAATCGCAGCCCTCTAAAAAATAGCTCGGGAAACCCTAAAAATACTAAGTGGGTCGAGGCTCTTTGTACTTATTTCTAGAAAATTCTCATTACAGACGATTTTAGCTAAGAACCGTCAGTGATGACTACCATTCACATCACTGATAGTTTTTGGCTAAAACTGTCAGTGATGAGAATTCACATCACTGACGGTTTCTCATCACTAACAGTTTTAGCCAAAAGCCGTTAGTGATGTTAATGGTAGTTAGTAATGTGAGTCTCATCATTGACGGTTTTTGTGATGTCAATGGTAGTCATCTCTAACGGTTTTTGGCTAAAACTGTCAGTGATGATCAATTATCACAGATGATTTTTCAAAACCGTCAGTGATAAAGGGTCTAATATAAGCCTTTTTGCAGTAGTGATGTGTCAAAACCTCTAATTACTGCTTTAGCTGTAATTTGGTTCTGCACTTGTCCAAAATAGAGTGCGATGAAACAAGTGTATGCTAGTACTGCTTATACATCGTACTGCTGGAAGACATTACTGTATGTGTTATGACTTGTTAATTGTTATGCTTGGAATGTGTGGTGTCTTGTTTGGACGATTCCATCACAGTTATTTCATTCGTGTCCTTGTGAACGCAATACTGAAGTAACTTCATTTGTTAACAAAAGCGTACTTACACATCATTTGCCATGGCAATCCTTACTGTATCCCTGAAAGCATACAACACAATTCGTTTACACCAAGTCAAAAGCAAGCATCAATGTTCACTCCCACGTCCCACCTAGCCAAGAGCATGCATCAAAAACAGTTCACTTGGCTCCTACCCGTACAACAAGACATGACACTAGAGCATAAATCATGAACTCAACACTCTCATGATACTTCAGTTTATCAGGCAATGCTTCAATCTGGATGTCCTTATGCTGTGAGGGACAACGGGGCATCCATTGCGAGCTCTCCAGCGCAAAACCGAGAGGATCCAAGTAGGGTGCGCCGAAAAGAAAGCTGATTGGGACGGAAGACGTGAAAATTTTGGCGCCATGCAGTCCTATTGGAGCTAACACCTGATCATCTTTGCCACGTTTGCCAATGTGGCAAAATAGCCCAAGGTTGAGTCCACGCCAGCAGAACACCCAAACCACGGTTATCACAGCGCTCTGGCAAGGCGAGTCGCCTCCGGAGTGCCTAGGCGACAGTTAGATAACCAAACAAAATGCAACAGCAAGCCACCAAACAGGGGCGAATCCACCATTGGGGCTGGTTGGGGCGCCAGCCCCACCTCCGGCCTGCCGAACCCCCCTCCCCCTAGTATCCCCAACGTCAGAAAGAAGCAGAGACGTGGCGCCATGGCGGCAAATCGGCAGGTTTAGGAACTGGCAACTGGGAGTAAGATGTAAGAAGAAAAGTAGAAAACAATACTGCCAGGCAAGTGAGCCATCAAAATTACTCATGTTCTCCCTTACTCTCATGGGCTTTCATCTGGTACAGTACTCGGCATCCTTTACTGTAGCGTAGCACCAGGAGTCTGAGAGATGAACAGTGTCGGTGTCGTCTTGTAGGTGGCAAACCGACGCACGGGCGATCGTGGGTGCGGGTGGCAAACGCACGGGAGGGCATGACCACGCGGCGGGTGGCTGATTCGCGAGAACTCGCCGCGGCAAAACGGCACCGATGGGTTCCGGAGACCCGGAGTCGAGGGTGCCAGGCGTGCACTAGGGCTAGGGCAAGCGGGTAGCCGATAGGAGGCAGAGGCTCGAGAAGAGTTATCGGCCGCTGAGACTGCCAGGTGGAACGTGCATCGCCAGCTGGAGCGCTGAGAGGAACAGGCTTTGTCTAGAGCTGGGCGAAACATGCATCACCAAAGGAGAGGAATCGACAGCTCAGAGCACTGTCTAGCCGACGGTCGAACACGCATCTCTAGAGCCCAGAGCGAAACCGAGGCTCACTTCGTCCAGCCGGCTGCCGAACGAGCATCGCTAGAGCCCAAATAGGAACCGAGTTGATCGGCAAGGAGGAGCGACCGAGGACGAGGAGCCTCTCAGCTTCGTATTGATCGCTAGGACGAGGAGACCAGAGCTAGACTAATTTGCGAGCGCCACTGATTGCTTTTCTCGGTATAAAAAAATTGCCCTAAGCCCCAATGCAATGCCTCATGCCTGAATGCCTTTTGTTGTGATAACTGATGTCTGATTTTGTATTCTATTGCCCCAAGTCTTTATTCTATTGACTTATTGATATTTTTGTCTCTCTGATTTAATATGTATGAATTTGGAATTTGGTTGGCAATAGATCAGTAGATGTATCGTTAGTATGCTTATGTTGAGTGACAACTTCGACATAGGAGCCCCACTTCTACTTCATCTTGGATTCGCCACTGCAATCAAATATAGTAATATACTAATATACTGACTTATTGAATAGTGAATACTTAATGCAGGAGCAAATAAATTGAGAATGTTCCAAAGACAAGGACATTCAAACATCGATATCTAAGTCTAAACCATTTTGACGGCTCTCATCATTTGGTCCACTCTCACAAGGATTAGGTGGTGCTTGGCCATAATCATCGTCGATGTCTAGATCATCGGCCACCAAAGGTTCATAGACTTCATCCTCGTCTGAGCTTTGCTCTTCTCCTTCAACTGTTGAGCTTAAATTTGCACCACATCGAGAGTATGTCCTAGTCATCCTAGGCAGATTGTGACTCGGAAGCGTTAGTGATGCACCGATGGCTTCATCAACAAGAGCCCACGAAAGATCATCTCTGTGGTGGACTTCTTTAGTACTCATGTCAACCCATTCGTTATCCCATTGGAACTCTTCTAAAGATCAAAGGGTTGTAATTTGTCCATTCTACACGTATCTTTTGAAAACGTTCCATAATCTTTCGGTTGTATTGAACGTAGACCAAATCATCATCTTTGGTGCTCCAACTGATTTCTTTTTTTATGGATCTGAAAAGTAATCACTAATCAACAACAGAAAATACTTGTAATATATGACTAGCTATAAAATAAAAACAACTTAAATGTTTAGTTCCTTGCAAATTCGAAGATGCTCCAATTGCGCTCACAACTAGAGGCTGAACAACAAAGGCCGAGGATGCGTCTTGCAAACTTTTGAAGCTCTCTAGCAAGGCCACAAAAAGCATCCCACCAATCAACTAAAATGTAAAATATTGTATCTATGTTAGAAACTTAGAATATTTAAAATTGAATCAACTTAGAATAGAAGTTTAGCACTTACGAGGGCTCTTTGTTTTTTGTTGCATCACAACTGATTGCTTTCCAAAGCTCTTCCACGTTTTCTCATAGTCGCCCGTTTGTCACTTATCTTTCTAAGCAAATTATCATCACAATTAATCATATTTTCAAGAACATCATTTAATGCAATCTGGATCCTTGAAGCATAGTCAATGTCTTTCTCTTCGATGTCTAAAAACTTGTTTGGGTTCAAAAACAATGCAAGCCCATGCAGCTTTTGCTCCATCTGATACACCCACCGCGTCTTAGTAATGTCCATTACCTTCTTTAGTAGCTTTGGTTTGCTTCCAAAAGACTCCTTTATCTTATTCCTAGCATGATCCTTACTTGCTGAAACCTTCAGCATCGCAAGCTTCTCATCCCCATTAACAATCCTCGACACAATTAGCAAAGGCTGGATGCACTTATGCAATCCTCCACAGTATGCCAAAACCGCAAAGAAAGCAAAATATCACAAACTTTCTTTCCCGCCTCTGTGAGTGCCAATTTGAACCTAATCCAATCCTCACTAACAAAGAGTAGTCACAAAGCATCCTTATGCTTATATAAACTCTGCAAAGTGAGAAAAAAGAAGTGGCAAACCAAGTGGCTACGGGTCTCACTAAATTCCTCCCTCCTGTCTTCTCCCTCGTTGCATCCAAAAGCCTCTTGTGCCTATAGATGAAGGTAGTCACATGCTTGGCTTGATTGATGTCCTTCTTGAACTCACTTATCTTCTGATGTCTTCCAACATAAAGTCCAAGCAATATGTAGTACAAGGGGTCCAAAAGAGAGTAGGAAACCTCTCAATAAGAATTTTACCCACAAAAGAAAAAGATTGAGTTCCAAGCAATGTGCAGCATAAGGTAGATTGTTTTTTATTGCCAAAGGAAAGAAACTTACCCATAGCCTTAAAGTTGGCACCATTATCGGTGACCACTTCATCGACTTTGTCAATGCCTATTTCCACAATCTTCTTCTCCAGCAAATCTACTAACATCCTTGCGTCAGCCAACTTAGAGGATGCATCTACAGACTCCAAGAAGAAAGTCCCTTCCAAACAATCGATGATAAAATTTATCAAGTGTCTCCCCCTCTTATCAATCCATGTATCTGACATTAATGTGCAATCGTATTGCCTCCAACCAAACTTTTGCTTCTCCCTTAATGCTTTCATTTCATTCTTTGCCATAGCAATCAATGGCACTGTCGGGACCGGAATATGCAAATCCGAACCCTCTGTGTATACTGCACTAGTCCAGGATCATGCTAGTGCACACAGGCTCAACATCGGTGAATATCACAATCATACACAGCGGAAACATTATGAAAGACATCATATGATATATACTACTAGTTGAATGACCTTATGGTCCACTTACATGACTATGCCTCGCAAGGCTGAATAACACATTAAACTGCAGCGGAATGCAAACGTAGACAACCCCTCAGTATACCACAGGCAACTGACAAGGCTTGCGCCCTAAACACTCGTCTCTTCTTGGACTCCTCCTCCAGCATTGATGCAGACTCCTCAACTGGTGATGTTGTTGGCAAGGGTGAGTACATAAAGCACTCAACAAGTTGTGCACATAATGCAATTCTAACATAGCTATATGCAAGGCTTATTCCAAAGGATAGGCTATCATGGCTATTTTGCAACAAAGCAGCATTTATGAACAAGATTGTAGAGACCGTAAAACAAATAACAATAATAGATAGATTCAGCATTTCTCAAGTAAACCAAGTTTTCTGATCCTAAATCAAGTTTCAACCTTCCACATGGCAATCCCGTCATCCCAACCAAGTTCTCAATTTTAATTCAACTAACCCTTAACTGTAATTCCCGAGCATTGCTCAATACCGCGAGCACGCTATTCGAATAGATTTACACTCTGCAGAGATTATGCACTTTACCCACACAACATGATCATCTCTTGGTGCCATGTAATTAACACACTTCCTTTGGTGTGTCGGCGAAGAGATTATGACAAAGCCTTTACAATGCGCTGGCTTAACCCGGTACCACCCGCTAAGGTTTCAACACTGGTGGGACTGGTTACCACGTCCAGGGCCCTCCTCTTGCGCCATGTGAATTACTCCATAACTCGAGAACTCACACCGACCAAGATAGTACCAAAGTTAAGACATTGCAAATTAATCAGCTAGGCTGTCCCATACCAAACATGTGGTTGCATGATTGACTCAGGTGAAAGGCTTGCAAGGTTAAGTCCTTAGAGTGATCAAGGCAAGACATCCACATACCCTCTGCCCATCGGGCCCACCTTGGCATACTCGCCCCTTGCCGCTTGCCCCAATCTAAGTGATTATCGCCCAAGTTGATTACCAAGCACCACGTGCCATCAACAATTCAACATCGTTGCGTGACATGACTCGCCACAAACAACTCAATCTCATCATGTGATCTCACATGACACACAAGTTCATAAAAATGTTCCATATTCCATTAGTCAAGATTAATTATCAATGATTCAAGCACATATGATGTCGTGGCACAGCTAAGGAATCTACGACGGTCTAATCAGCCCATGTTGATTATCAATATTAACCAACTATTAGTTAACCATCCTAGGGTGACAATTAGATCATGGCATACAAATGAAAAGGTAGGGTATATAGATTAAATTGGTAGATTAACTAGATCCCAATTTAATTTGAAACAATTGTATACTTGAAATACTATGCAATAAAGTAAAACAATATAGCATTTGTATAAACATGGGTTCAACATGATCAAAGCACAACTTGCCTTAATAAAGTTCGTATTCTTGCTCTGGACCTTGGTCTTGAGTCGACGAATCTTCCTCCGAAGCGTCGCACAATTCAACGTCTACGCGTACCCAAGAAGAAAAGCAAATAAATACCAAAATAGAGAAAAAAATGAACTCCAAAAATCAAATAAAATTCACCATTTAATAGATCTCAATTTTAAATTTTTTTACTAATTTGAATCACTCAAATCCGAGTTAAATTGCAAAAGTTATAGCCTTTTGAAGTTTGAATAAATACTGAAAATACAGAAATTGGAAAATCAGAATTAACTGAATATGCAAATCCAAAGGTGCTGATCCAAACGAGTCCCGAACCGGTACGCCTTATTCTCACCCGCGCGATCTCGATCCAACGGCGATGATTAAACCCTCTAGAAATCGGGCTAAACGTGTCACGCAACTCTGGGCCACCCACGCACAGTATACGGGCCAAGCCCAATAATGTTCATAGGAATTTTCCGGGTTTCACCAATTAAAATAATTACAGAAAACCATTTGATTTGTTTTGGGCAATAAAATTATCAGGAAAAATCCAAGAAAAATCTCAAAAATACTTTGAGGCATTATGAACTCAAATAAAATATTTTTGACAAAACTTTATTTTAACTGTGCATAAATTTATATAGTTTTAAACAAAAGATCAATATACTTAATTTAAAGTAAATTCAAATAAATCCATAAAAATCCAATAATTTCCAGAAAAACATAAAATGCTCAAATTACCAATAAAATATTATTAAAGCAAATTTTGGGATGTTACGAACCTCCCCCCTTAATAGAATCTCGACCCTGAGATTCAGGGCTAACTAAAGAATAGGTTTGGGAATTCTGACTTCAAATCCTCTTCACGCTCCCAAGTTGCTTCAATTCCGGAATGATTGCTCCACTGAACTTTGCAAAGGCGAATAAACTTATTCCTGGTCTTGCGATCCATTACATCCAAAATTCTGATCGACTACTCCTTGAAGATCAAATCCTCCTGCAGTTCAATTGCTTCTAATGGCATCTGCTCCGCTGGCACTCTGAGAAATTTCTTAAACTGCGACACATGAAACACATCATGAACACCTGACAATGACTACGGCAATTCCAACTGGTGAGCTACCTCTCCTCGATGGCTCAAAATCTTGAACAGACCAACATATCTTGGTGCAAGCTTTCCTTTAACGTGAAACCTTTTAACACCCTTAAGAGGGATAACCCTGAGATACACCTAAACATTGGGCTAAAAGCTTAAATCACGATGACGATTATCCGCGTAGCTCTTTTGCCTCGACTGAGCTATCTTCAACCTCTCTTTTATCATAGCAACTTGCTCTTCGGCTTCCTTAAGAATATCAGGTCCAATTTCCATATGACCTCCTGTCTCATTCCAATTCAACAGAATACGACAGGCACATCCATATAAAACCTCAAATGGTGACATTTGCAAACTAGCCTGATAACTGTTGTTATAGCTAAATCCTGCATACGGTAAACATTTATCCCACGAAGTAGCATAAGCTAAAGCACAAGCTCTTAGCATATCCTCAAGAATCTGATTAACTCTTTTCGTCTCACCATCTGTCTGCGGATGATACACCGTGCTAAAATTTGGATGGGTTCCCATAGCTTCATGCAGCTTACTTCAAAATCTCAAAATAAATTGGGTACCTCTATCCGTCATAATCTTTCTAGGTAGACCATGCAACCACACTGTTCTTGACATATATAGCTCTGCTAAGCGATCTCCTGAATAAGTCGTCTTTACTGGTATGAAGTGGGCGACCTTGGTCAAACAATCCATGATGACCCAAATAGAATCACATCCCTTCTGGATTCTAGACAATTCTCACGCTAGGTATCTTATTACTAATTTGCCTCTTACTTCCACTCAGAAATCTGCACCGGCTGTAACAACCTTGCTAATCTCTGATGCATTGCTTTCATTCTCTAACACACATCACACAAAGCGATATTTTTAGCAACTTCACGCTTCATCTTAGGCTACCAAAACCTTTCCTTAAGGCCTTGATATGTCTTAGCACCTTTTTGGATGAATTGAATACTTAGAATCATGAGCTCGTTCCAAAATCAACTACTTAAGCTCTTTCTTGTTCGATACATAGCTTCGACCTTTAAACCGTGTAGTTCCTTAGTCATCCACGGTAAAATCCTCAGCTAAGCCTTCATCCTTTTGACCCACTTTGATCTGATCTTCAAGCATTGGCTTAACCTCCAAAGCAGCTATAAATCCTTGTGAAACCACTTCTAATTTCAACTTTTGAAACCCTTGCACAATTTCGATTGATCACTTGATATCAGTGTATTGGCACTATGGCCTTTACGACTTAAGACATCGGATACCACATTAGCCTTACCAGGATGATAACAGATCCCAACATTATAATACTTAATCAACCCCAACCATCCTCTACATTCCATATTAAGGTCTGCACTTTGAACTCCTATGGTATGTATATATTTCATATCTATTTCCAATTGAACAATGATGCCATATTTTCAAAGCATGCAATCGAGGCAAAGACATTCCAAATCATGCGAGAATAGTTCTCTTCACGTGGCCTCAATCGTCTCCGACGCATAGGCAACAACTTTGCCTTTCTCGCATTAACACATATCCAAGATCTTGTCTCAAGCATTACAATATATATCAAAGCGCTCTACACATCTGCAACACTAAGACAAAATCTAGTCAAACGTTTTATCAATTGCGAAAACTCTTTTTGCAATCGCGGCGTCCATGCAAACTTCTTCTCCTAATTGCTTAAGCGGTCTGGCAATCATTGAAAATCCTTCTATGAATCGACGGTAATGTTTCGCCATCCCAAAAAAACTATGGATCCGGATAATAGACTTCGGTTGCTCCCATGCAACATTGCTTCCACTTTGCTTGGATCAACGGCAACTCCTTTAGCAGTCATCTCATGGCAAGAAATTCCACTTTCTCCTTCCAAAAGTCACAATTGCTAAACTTAGCATACAACCATTGGTCTAGCAACCTTTCCAAAACTAACCTCAAATGTTCTGCATACTTTCCTTTTGACTTGAAGTAAACAAATACATCCCACCTATACACCATAACAGCTTGACCAAATTTTCCATGGAACTCCATTCATCATGTTCATAAATTCTGTAATGGCATTGATCATTCTAGTAGACTCAATTGTAAACTCATATTGTCCATATCGCTTAAAAACTCTGACTTAAGAATATTCTCTGCACGAATTCTTAACTGTTGATAACTCGATCGAAGATCTATCCTTGAGAAAACTCCAGCTCCTTTTGACTAAACAAACAAACTATCGATCCTGGGCAACGAATACTTATTCTTGAATCATTACCTCGTTAAATACTCGACGGTCAATACACATCCCTAAGCTCCTATCTTTCAAACAGAACAGGCGCTCCCTACGGTGACAATCTGGTTTTGACGAAACATTTTCCTAGCAACTCTTTGATCTCCTTCCTCATCTCAACTAGTTCATCTGTAGACATTCGATGAGGTCTCTTTACTTTTGGCGCTGTACCAGGCACTAACTCAATAACACACTTGATCTCTCGATCTGGTGGGATTCTTAAGAAATACATCTGGATACTCTCTAACAACTGGCACATCTTCAAGGCTGACAACTCCCACACTATTGACCTTTAGCTGACCAACATGAACCGCAATCACTTGAAATTCCATTTTTCCACCTTAAGGGCTTTTAGCTGACAAAACTCTTCGACCAAACTCCAAGACAACCTTATGTCCGGATGACCAATCCGTTTCAAGAGTAGCATTTCGGTTCTGGTATCCAATATGGTTCGCTAGAAACTTTTCTCCAACAACAAGCAACTTAACTCCATCACATTCTAGGTTACATAAAGCAATACTGTACTTTCTGGCAACGGCAATTCTTCCAGAAGTTTCACGATCACCACTATACTGACCATCATTGCACACACATCACTTTCATGTGAACCCCATCACAGGTGCATACTCAGAAAAACATATGACCCTTCTTTTACCATTAATGCTTTTATTCCAACACTTCACCTTCCATCATCTCAGCCATCTTTACTTTATTTCTTTACACAAGAAAATATTTACATAGAATTCATCGCTAGTCACTTTTCCTTTACAAACGAGAATATGACACCTGCATAGGATAAAATCATCGATCTAAACTTCCTCGATTGACGTTGGCGTCAAGTGTTGATCGAAATGTAATTGAGATTGACTTGAACTGGTGCGATCACTTTCTTATGAGGGCAATTGTTAGCAAAATGCCCAGGCTTGTTGCAGGTATAACAAAGCTTAAGGCAAGATCTCTTTCTTGAGCATTTGTCGAACGGGGCAGTGTCTTTATTTAAACTTCTCTTTTTCAACTGATTCTCCGCATAGACTTCTCTTGCGATTTTACTGCTCTCGTTTGGCATTATGAACTTGACTGAGGTAACTTCTGGAACATCCATGGCCACAGACAATGATTGTCTTCTCTGTGGGCATCGATTAGCATAATGGCCTTCCTTGTGACAGTTGTAACACACCCGTGTTCGCTGTTGTGCGACTACATGTACATTGTTGTCCTCTTGCTGTGTCAGAGCTGGTTGCTTCGTAGGGTATTCCCTAGCCCAATGACCTTCTTCATCACACAGGAAACATGCTGTTGGTGACTACCAATTACTTCTTTCTTGATGAGGGCCAACAGGATTAAGGTATTGTGTCTTTAGCTCTTCGAGCGGCACCATTTTTGCAGCTGACGTTCCACCTCTTCTTGACAACTCTTGAGCAACTATGGCTCGAAGATTCTTTTGCTGATGCTGGGTTACAGCAGTAACTATTGGATCCAAGGGACAATGAGCTGGACCATGATCTCGACCTTCACACAGGTAACATGTGATGTCACTCATAGGACACTCTCCAAGAGAATGACTTCCTTCACAGCTGGAGCAATTAATCACATGCTCGTCAGCGGTATGTCCTATTTCTCCACAGCGAATGCACGTACGATCTTCTGACTTGTTTGGTTGACAGCACTTCAAAGAGCAACGCTTAGATGTCGAACAAGGTGCGAGGATAGTATTATGCTCCATATTTATCTTGTGACCATATTGTCTCCGTGTGAGGCAAAGAGATTACAAAAGCAACAACAAATTCATTCCAAGTGATATTCGCGGGGCTTCATGAATAAAGCAATATTTCTTCCACCATTCATGACAATTCCTTGCAATCGATAAGAAGCATACAGACTTTCTCATCGCCTTCACACCGAGCAATGAACGCTTCCTCTCAATGGTCTTGAGCCAATCATCCGCTCAAGGTAACGATTTCTGAAAACGCCGGCGGACGAGTCCTTATGAATTCTGATAACCTTGAGTAGGAACGGAAATCATTGGTAGCAGCTTGGAACACTTTGTTGACATTGGCTTAGTCAGTCATATTCTGCATTTGTTTCATCATTGCATACATCAACTGAGTCTGAGCAGTCAAGAACTCTCTGGAACTCTGCATATCCACCTGTACTAACGGTTGAAGAACTAATCCATTATTGAGATTCTCCTTGGATTGATTTTTACTTCCACTGATTTTGTTGTTTCCACAAATCTGAACCATCTGCTTGATTGCTCCACTGGGTTAGGAAAAAGGGAAATAGCATAGGTAAGAAGCAGGGATCCTAAAGCAGGGGAGATAGATTTAACCCAATAACTTAAGCAAACAATATTAATAACTTGGTATGGTTGCTTATATAAGCCTAAAAGCTCTGCAACACATACTGCATACTCAGCAATCAAGGAAAAACCAATTCAACCTATACACACAAAACTACCACCTAGGGGTAACACTTCTATCTTAAGCAAACGCGGCTCCCACACATGAGTCTCAACTGGCTACTCGAAGCGTAGATCTTCTAGCTTTTGGAACACTTCATAGATCTACTCCTTCCTTGAGCTCAATGATTCCTTCCTTCATGATTTCCAGGGTCGACAGCAAGCACTTGATGCTTTCTACTAAGGTGTGGTATATCGTCAACTACTAAGATAACTCAGATAAGGTTTTTAACTCGATCCAGCAAGGGAAAGAGAAAAAAATCAGTAGGGGAAAAGAGAGAAATTTTGACGAGGGAAGGAATAGAAGAATGAGATAAGTCAAGAACATATTATTCTTCCAAATTAATTCTTTCCTTTAGAAAATAATTTTGAAGATCCTATAGAGACGACTAGACTATCTAGGGTCAAGGACAACAGTCAGTATGGCTCTGATACCACTTCTGTCGGGACCCGAATATGCAAATCCGGACCATCTGTGTATACTGCACTAGTCCAGGATCATGCTAGTGCACACAGGCTCATCATCGGTGAATATCACAATCATATGATATATACTACTAGTTGAATGACCTTATGGTCCACTTACATGACTATTCCTTGCAAGGCTGAATAACACATTAAACTGCAGCGGAATGAAAACGTAGACAACCCCTCAGTATACCACAGGCAACTGATAAGGCTTGCGCCCTAAACACTCGTCTCTTCTTGGACTCCTCCTCCAGCATTGATGCAGACTCCTCAAATGGTGATGTTGCTGTTGGCAAGGGTGAGTACAAAAAGAACACAACAAGTTGTGCACAGAATGCAATTCTAACATAGCTATATGCAAGGCTTATTCCAAAGGATAGGCTATCATGGCTATTTTGTAACAAAGCAGCATTTATGAATAAGACTGTAGAGACCGTAAAACAAATAACAATAATAGATAGATTCAGCATTTCTCAAGTAAACCAAGTTTTATGATCCTAAATCAAGTTTCAACCTTCCACATGGCAATCCGTCATCCCAACCAAGTTCTCAATTTTAATTCAACTAACCCTTAATCAGAATTCCGAGCATTGCTCAATACCGCGAAACACGCTATTCGAATAGATTTACACTGCAGAGATTATGCACTTTACCCACACAACATGATCATCTCTTGGTGCCATGTAATTAACACACTTCCTTTGGTGTGTCGTGAAGAGATTATGACAAAGCCTTTACAATGCGCTGCTTAACCTTGTACCACCCGCTAAGGTTTCAACACTGGTGGATCTGGTTACCACGTCCAGGGCCCCTCTTGCACCATGTGAATTACTCCATAACTCGAGAACTCACACCACCAAGATAGTACCAAAGTTAAGACATTGCAAATTAATCACCTAGGTTGTCCCATACTGACATGTGGTTGCATGATTGACTCAGTCAAAGGCTTGCAAGGTTAAGTCCTTAGAGTGATCAAGGCAAGACATCCACATACCCTCGCCCATCGGGCCACCTTGGCATACTCGCCCCTTGCCACTTGCCCCAATCTAAGTGATTATCGCCCAAGTTGATTACCAAGCACCACGTGCCATCAACAATTCAACATCGTTGCGTGACATGACTCGCCACAAACAACTCAATCTCATCATGTGATCTCACATGACACACAAGTTCATAACAATGTTCCATATTCCATTAGTCAAGATTAATTATCAATGATTCAAGCACATATGATGTCGTGGCACGCCTAAGCAATCTCGACGGTCTAATCAAATTTCATGTTGATTATCAATATTAACCAACTATTAGTTAACCATCCTAGGGTGACAATTAGATCATGGCATACAAATGACAAGGTAGGGTATATAGATTAAATTGGTAGATTAACTAGATCCCAATTTAATTTGAAACAATTGTATACTTGAAATACTATGCAATAAAGTAAAACAATATAGCATTTGTATAAACATGGGTTCAACATGATCAAAGCACAACTTGCCTTAATAAAGCTCGTATTCTTGCTCTGGACCTTGGTCTTGAGTTGACGAATCTTCCTCTGAAGCGTCGCACAATTCAACGTCTACGCGTACCCAAGAAGAAAAGCAAATAAATACCAAAATTGACAAAAAAAATGAACTCCAAAAATCAAATAAAATTCACCATTTAATAGATCTCAATTTTAAAATTTTTTACTAATTTGAATCACTCAAATCCGAGTTAAATTGCAAAAGTTATAGCCTTTTGAAGTTTGAATAAATACTGAAAATACAGAAATTGGAAAATCAGAATTAACTGAATATGCAAATCCAAAGGTGCTGATCCAAACGAGTCCCGAACTGGTACGCCTTGTTCTGACCCGCGCGATCTCGATCCAACGGCGATGATTAAACCCTCTAGAAATCGGGCTAAACGTGTCACGCAACTCTGGGCCACCCACGCACAGTATACGGGCCAAGCCCAATAATGTTCATAGGTATTTTCCGGGTTTCACCAATTAAAATAATTACAGAAAACCATTTGATTTGTTTGGGGCAATAAAATTATCAGGAAAAATTCAAGAAAAATCTCAAAAATACTTTGAGGCAATATGAACTCAAATAAAATATTTTTGACAAAACTTTATTTTAACTGTGCATAAATTTATATAGTTTTAAACAAAAGATCAATATACTTAATTTAAAGTAAATTCAAATAAATCCATAAAAATCCAATAATTTCCAGAAAAACATAAGATGCTCAAATTACCAATAAAATATTATTAAAGCAAATTTTGGGATGTTACGAACCTCCCCCCTTAATAGAATCTCGACCCTGAGATTCAGGGCTAACTAAAGAATAGGTTTGGGAATTCTGACTTCAAATCCTCTTCACGCTCCCAAGTTGCTTCAATTTCGGAATGATTGCTCCACTGAACTTTGCAAAGGCGAATAAACTTATTCCTGGTCTTGCGATCCATTACATCCAAAATTCTGATCGACTACTCCTTGAAGATCAAATCCTCCTGCAGTTCAATTGCTTCTAATGGCATCTGCTCCGCTGGCACTCTGAGAAATTTCTTAAACTGCGACACATGAAACACATCATGAACACCTGACAATGACTGCGGCAATTCCAACTGGTGAGCTACCTCTCCTCGATGGCTCAAAATCTTGAACGGACCAACATATCTTAGTGCAAGCTTTCCTTTAACGTGAAACCTTTTAACACCCTTAAGAGGGATAACCCTGAGATACACCTAAACATTGGGCTAAAAGCTTAAATCACGATGACGATTATCCGCGTAGCTCTTTTGCCTCGACTGAGCTATCTTCAACCTCTCTTTTATCATAGCAACTTGCTCTTCGTCTTCCTTAAGAATATCAGGTCCAATTACCATATGACCTCCTGTCTCATTCCAATTCAACAGAATACGACAGGCACGTCCATATAAAACCTCAAATGGTGACATTTGCAAACTAGCCTGATAACTGTTGTTATAGCTAAATCCTGCATACGGTAAACATTTATCCCACGAAGTAGCATAAGCTAAAGCACAAGCTCTTAGCATATCCTCAAGAATCTGATTAACTCTTTTCGTCTCACCATCTGTCTGCGGATGATACACCGTGCTAAAATTTGGATGGGTTCCCATAGCTTCATGCAGCTTACTTCAAAATCTCAAAATAAATTGGGTACCTCTATCCGTCATAATCTTTCTATGTAGACCATGCAACCACACTGTTCTTGACATATATAGCTCTGCTAAGCGATCTCCTGAATAAGTCGTCTTTACTGGTATGAAGTGGGCGACCTTGGTCAAACAATCCATGATGACCCAAATAGAATCACATCCCTTCTGGATTCTAGACAATTCTCACGCTAGGTATCTTATTACTAATTTGCCTCTTACTTCCACTCAGAAATCTGCACCGGCTGTAACAACCTTGCTAATCTCTGATGCATTGCTTTCATTCTCTAACACACATCACACAAAGCGATATTTTTAGCAACTTCACGCTTCATCTTAGGCTACCAAAACCTTTCCTTAAGGCCTTGATATGTCTTAGCACCTTTCTGGATGAATTGAATACTTAGAATCATGAGCTCGTTCCAAAATCAACTACTTAAGCTCTTTCTTGTTCGATACATAGCTTCGACCTTTAAACCGTGTAGTTCCTTAGTCATCCACGGTAAAATCCTCAGCTAAGCCTTCATCCTTTTGACCCACTTTGATCTGATCTTCAAGCATTGGATTAACCTCCAAAGCAGCTATAAATCCTTGTGAAACCACTTCTAATTTCAACTTTTGAAACCCTTGCACAATTTCGATTGATCACTTGATATCATTGTATTGGCACTATGGCCTTTACGACTTAAGACATCGGATACCACATTAGCCTTACCAGGATGATAACAGATCCCAACATTATAATACTTAATCAACCCCAACCATCCTCTACATTCCATATTAAGGTCTGCACTTTGAACTCCTATGGTATGTATATATTTCATATCTATTTCCAATTGAACAATGATGCCATATTTTCAAAGCATGCACTGAGGCAGCACATTCCAAATCATGCGTAGAATAGTTCTCTTCACGTGGCCTCAACTGTCCTGACGCATAGGCAACAACTTTGCCTTTCTGCATTAACACATATCCAAGATCTTGTCTCGAAGCATTACAATATATATCAAAACTGCTCTACACATCTGGCAACACTAAGACAGGTGCTGTCGTCAAACGTTTTATCAATTGCAGAAAACTCTTTTTGCACTACGGCGTCCATGCAAACTTCTTCTCCTAATTGCTTAAGCGGTCTGGCAATCATTGAAAATCCTTCTATGAATCGACGGTAATGTTTCGCCATCCCAAAAAAACTATGGATCCGGATAACAGACTTCGGTTGCTCCCATGCAACATTGCTTCCACTTTGCTTGGATCAACGGCAACTCCTTTAGCAGTCATCTCATGGCAAGAAATTCCACTTTCTCCTTCCAAAAGTCACAATTGCTAAACTTAGCATACAACCATTGGTCTAGCAACCTTTCCAAAACTAACCTCAAATGTTCTGCATACTTTCCTTTTGACTTGAAGTAAACAAATACATCCCACCTATACACCATAACAGCTTGACCAAATTTTCCATGGAACTCCATTCATCATGTTCATAAATTCTGTAATGGCATTGATCATTCTAGTAGACTCAATTGTAAACTCATATTGTCCATATCGCTTAAAAACTCTGACTTAAGAATATTCTCTGCACGAATTCTTAACTGTTGATAACTCGATCGAAGATCTATCCTTGAGAAAACTCCAGCTCCTTTTGACTAAACAAACAAACTATCGATCCTGGGCAACGAATACTTATTCTTGAATCATTACCTCGTTAAATACTCGACGGTCAATACACATCCCTAAGCTCCTATCTTTCAAACAGAACAGGCGCTCCCTACGGTGACAATCTGGTTTTGACGAAACATTTTCCTAGCAACTCTTTGATCTCCTTCCTCATCTCAACTAGTTCATCTGTAGACATTCGATGAGGTCTCTTTACTTTTGGCGCTGCATGCAGGCACTAACTCAATAACACACTTGATCTCTCGATCCGTGGGATTCTTAAGAAATACATCTGGATACTCTCTAACAACTGGCACATCTTCAAGGCTGACAACTCCCACACTATTGACCTTTAGCTGACCAACATGAACCGCAATCACTTGAAATTCCATTTTTCCACCTTAAGGGCTTTTAGCTGACAAAACTCTTCGACAAAACTCCAAGACAACCTTATGTCCGGATGACCAATCCGTTTCAAGAGTAGCATTTCGGTTCTGGTATCCAATATGGTTCGCTAGAAACTTTTCTCCAACAACAAGCAACTTAACTCCATCACATTCTAGGTTACATAAAGCAATACTGTACTTTCTGGCAACGGCAATTCTTCCAGAAGTTTCACGATCACCACTATACTGACCATCATTGCACACACATCACTTTCATGTGAACCCCATCACAGGTGCATACTCAGAAAAACATCTGACCCTTCTTTTACCATTAATGCTTTTATTCCGACACTTCACCTTCCATCATCTCAGCCATCTTTACTTTATTTCTTTACACAAGAAAATATTTACATAGAATTCATCGCTAGTCACTTTTCCTTTACAAACGAGAATATGACACCTGCATAGGATAAAATCATCGATCTAAACTTCCTCGATTGACGTTGGCGCTGAAGTGTTGACTGGAACAGAATCGAGATTGACTTGAACTGGTGCGATCACTTTCTTATGAGGGCAATTGTTAGCAAAATGCCCAGGCTTGTTGCAGGTATAACAAAGCTTAAGGCAAGATCTCTTTCTTGAGCATTTGTCGAACGGGGCAGTGTCTTTATTTAAACTTCTCTTTTTCAACTGATTCTCCGCACAGACTTCTCTTGCGATTTTACTGCTCTCGTTTGGCATTATGAACTTGACTGAGGTAACTTCTGGAACATCCATGGCCACAGACAATGATTGTCTTCTCTGTGGGCATCGATTAGCATAATGGCCTTCCTTGTGACAGTTGTAACACACCCGTGTTCGCTGTTGTGCGACTACATGTACATTGTTGTCCTCTTGCTGTGTCAGAGCTGGTTGCTTCGTAGGGTATTCCCTAGCCCAATGACCTTCTTCATCACACAGGAAACATGCTGTTGGTGACTACCAATTACTTCTTTCTTGATGAGGGCCAACAGATTAAGGTATTGTGTCTTTAGCTCTTGGAGCGCACCATTTTTGCAGCTGACGTTCCACCTCTTCTTGACAACTCTTGAGCAACTATGGCTCGAAGATTCTTTTGCTGATGCTGGGTTACAGCAGTAACTATTGGATCCAAGGGACAATGAGCTGGACCATGATCTCGACCTTCACACAGGTAACATGTGATGTCACTCATAGGACACTCTCCAAGAGAATGACTTCCTTCACAGCTGGAGCAATTAATCACATGCTCGTCAGCGGTATGTCCTATTTCTCCACAGCGAATGCACGTACGATCTTCTGACTTGTTTGGTTGACAGCACTTCAAAGAGCAACGCTTAGATGTCGAACAAGGTGCAGGGATAGTATTATGCTCCATATTTACTGTGACCATATTGTCTCCAGGTGAGGCAAAGAGATTAAGAAAAGCAACAACAAATTCATTCCAAGTGATATTCCGCGGGGCTTCATGAACAGCGCAATATTTCTTCCACCATTCCGCAGCAATTCCTTGCAACTGATAAGAAGCATACAGGACTTTCTCATCGCCTTCACACTGAGCAATGAACAGCTTCCTCTCAATGGTCTTGAGCCAATCATCTCGCAATTTACTTCCTCGCAATTTGTATTTGCCTCCCCTCCTTCTAAATGTTATTGTTCTAAGATGTCTTGAGCGTGTTGATATGGTTTTACACTTCTCTTGCACCCTAGGATAGACTAAAGATCAAGTTTTCTATCAAGCTGTCATTATGTCCAGAACTTGTTCTTCATGCAGTAGTGAGTCTTTGTTTTTTAGAAAAATATAGAAAAATCCTTTTTTAGTGATTATTATTGGAGAAGGTGCATGACTCATATATCCATCTCTAGAAAAATTTGTGAGTCCACTGGTTGCACCATTTGAGCACTATGAAGTGAAACCGAGCCTCAAACTTTTTGGTCAAAGTTCCTGACTATCTGTAAGGCTTGATTTTTCATGTCTATTATACAAAGCTTTTTAATGTTATTTTTGGTGGACTATTTCATGACTCAACTTCTCATAGGAAGAAAAATTCTCAAAGATTTTAGATCAACAGAAACTCACCAACCACCTGCTCCAATTGAGGACAATTCCTAGAAAATCTGCTTTTACTTTTCTGAAAAGAAACTTTGTTGTTTTTAGCTTTATCACTTTTAGAAAAGAAGTCTTTGAATTAATTTCTTTTTGTTTGGACACTTGACAACCAGGATTGTGATTAAAACATCCCTAACATGGTTCATGGTTCTCAACCATGTAAGCTAGGGGTACACATAGTTGTCTAGTTGTTCGGGTTTTGGAGGGTGTGCGAATCTGAGAAGCACCAGTTTGAACGAAAATCTTTGAGTGTTTCTGATTTTTATTGCGTGATTGTTTGGAGTACTTTGAGTGGGGGAAAATTTTATTTGGGATCATTCATCCCCCCCCCCCCCCTCTGATCGTCTTCTTGGTCTTTCAACCATCCTTCCTTCTGTTAAATTGTTTCTTTATCTTGCGATATAGGTGATTCCTCCGAAAGAACCTACTGTGACGCATGTACATAGTTTTGTACGAGTGATTCAGCCACACACTCTTAGTATCATGTAAGCAGTGAGTACAGGCTTTGTCTCCTTTTGTACTCTGTCTCGACAGGTTACCAAGGGTAGGGTAGCATTTATGGTGCAGAACAACATACAGTGCAAAGTGAAGTTATCTCGTTTGTACACATCCCATACCTGTACCCCGGAAACCCACCGTGTTTTCAGATCTTCCACCCATGGTGCTAGTTACACATCAATATCGTTTTCAAATTGCTTTGGACCTTGGATAAGTATAGATAGTAAAATGTATTTTCGCTTCATACACAACCACGGAGGAAGGTTATAGATGCATAGATTCATAGGCCAAGTGCTATGACGGCTGCTCATGTTACCGAAAGGATTCATTCTATCTGTACTCAATCCAAACCTTATATTCCTCGGTTCTGCACCAAATTCTTCAAACCTTCTATCGATGTTTCTCCACTGGGCAAAATCAGGAGGGTGTCTTAGCATTTCATCATTCTTACACTCCTCCGAGTGTCAGCGCAGCAATTTTGCCTCCTTTGGGTTCGCAAAATAAACGCTTTAAACGGGGAATTACAGGTAGATACCACGTCACCTTACCAAGAGGTCCTTGCTTCACCTCGATGCCCTCGTCGTCATCATCTGATTGATTTTTACATTTTGTACCAGGATGCGTTGCACACCAGACATACATGCAAGTTTTTGTACTCTTTGCAGTTGAGGATACAATTGTTCGAACATACTTGTATTCTTTTACTTCCATTGCCAAGGGATAGAGAACATTCTTGGCTTTGTAGGTGATTGTCAGCAACTCATTTCTCTCCGAAAGCATGTCTGCTAGTAGACCTAACAGCGCAGTGAAACTCTTATCGGACCAACAGTTGCTTGCCTTCAATTTCAGCAGTTTAAGCACCGATGATAACCTTGTATATTTCGACTTGCAGGTCGGGAACAATGTTTTCTCCGAGTCCTCCATCAAGCCCTGGAATTTACCATACACTCTCTCATCACGGTTCACTTCTGCATCGCGCAGCATCTAATCCAGATTGTCATCCTGCAACCTATCCTCCTCGGAAACACAATCGATATCATCCGGCATATCGTTGACTTCGTCGTTGATGTTAATACTACCTACTTCATGTATAATCTTCTGTTCACTGTGACTGGTCCAACATGTATACCCCATTTTGAAACCCCATAGAATCAAGTGTGCTTCGATTTGGGCTGAGTTGCCAAACATTCTCAGATTGTCACAGTCAATGCATGGACAAGGCATAAATTAGACCCTCTTATTAAGCATATCCTCCTCTGCAGCTCTTCTAAAAGTAGAGATGTCATTATTGTACCCGGCACTCGCACGGTTCTCAGCGTACATCCAGCTTCGAGTCATCTACGCTACGTATATAACAATAAGTGTTAAATAATGAAGTACACTAGGAGTGCACATGCACACATTCTTAAATTGGAGCACAAATTAACTAGCTAAACCCTACCCTAATTCATAAACCATGCTAGATCTAAACAACAAACGGATCTACAATCTACATATAAGCTACATTTAAACTTAGCAGACTAGCTTCTTAGATCACAAAGAACAAATGGATCTATATATAAGCTACATTTAAACTTAGCATCTTCAATTCTCTCTTTACCTAGCTAGCTATATCTTAAGTATAATGCAATTAGAACCAATTATTACTTTAGATCACAAAGAACAAATGGATCTACACCAAGCTAGATCTAAACCATCTTCAATTCCCTCTTTACCAAGCTAGATCTTGAATATAATGCAATTAAAACCAATTACTAACGTTAGATCACCAAGAACAAAAGGATCTACAATCACTCTTCCAAATCCATGGTTTCCTTTTACCAGATCGCCTCTCAATCGCAGCCCTCTAAAAAATAGCTCGGGAAACCCTAAAAACACTAAGTGGGTCGAGGCTCTTTGTACTTATTTCTAGAAAATTCTCATTACAGACGATTTTAGCTAAGAACCGTCAGTGATGACTACCATCCACATCACTGATAGTTTTTGGCTAAAACTGTCAGTGATGAGAATTCACATCACTGACGGTTTCTCATCACTAACAGTTTTAGCCAAAAGCCGTTAGTGATGTTAATGGTAGTTAGTAATGTGAGTCTCATCATTGACGGTTTTGTGATGTCAATGGTAGTCATCTCTAACGGTTTTGGCTAAAACTGTCGTGATGATCAATTATCACAGATGATTTTTCAAAACCGTCAGTGATAAAGGGTCTAATATAAGCCTTTTTGTAGTAGTGATGTGTCAAAACCTCTAATTACTGCTTTAGCTGTAATTTGGTTCTGCACTTGTCCAAAATAGAGTGCGATGAAACAAGTGTATGCTAGTACTGCTTATACATCGTACTGCTGGAAGACATTACT
This sequence comes from Otatea glauca, assembly GCA_036346275.1. Classification (NCBI taxonomy): domain Eukaryota; kingdom Viridiplantae; phylum Streptophyta; class Magnoliopsida; order Poales; family Poaceae; genus Otatea; species Otatea glauca. The sequence goes on along the minus strand of CM070715.1, from coordinate 35,968,569 downwards.
GTATGTGTTATGACTTGTTAATTGTTATGCTTGGAATGTGTGGTGTCTTGTTTGGACGATTCCATCACAGTTATTTCATTCGTGTCCTTGTGAACGCAATACTGAAGTAACTTCATTTGTTAACAAAAGCGTACTTACACATCATTTGCCATGGCAATCCTTACTGTATCCCTGAAAGCATACAACACAATTCGTTTACACCAAGTCAAAAGCAAGCATCAATGTTCACTCCCACGTCCCACCTAGCCAAGAGCATGCATCAAAACAGTTCACTTGGCTCCTACCCGTACAACAAGACATGACACTAGAGCATAAATCATGAACTCAACACTCTCATGATACTTCAGTTTATCAGGCAATGCTTCAATCTGGATGTCCTTATGCTGTGAGGGACAACGGGGCATCCATTGCGAGCTCTCCTGCGCAAAACCGAGAGGATCCAAGTAGGGTGCGCCGAAAAGAAAGCTGATTGGGACGGAAGACGTGAAAATTTTGGCGCCATGCAGTCCTATTGGAGCTAACACCTGATCATCTTTGCCACGTTTGCCAATGTGGCAAAATAGCCCAAGGTTGAGTCCACGCCAGCAGAACACCCAAACCACGGTTATCACAGCGCTCTGGCAAGGCGAGTCGCCTCCGGAGTGCCTAGGCGACAGTTAGATGACCAAACAAATGCAACAAAGAAGCCACCAAACAGGGGCGAATCCACCATTGGGGCTGGTTAGGCGCCACCCCACCTCCGCCTGCCAACCCCCTCCCCTAGTATCCCCAACGTCAGAAAGAAGCAGAGACGTGGCGCCATGGCGGCAAATCGGCAGGTTTAGGAACTGGCAACTGGGAGTAAGATGTAAGAAGAAAAGTAGAAAACAATACTGCCAGGCAAGTGAGCCATCAAAATTACTCATGTTCTCCCTTACTCTCATGGGCTTTCATCTGGTACAGTACTCGGCATCCTTTACTGTAGCGTAGCACCAGGAGTCTGAGAGATGAACAGTGTCGGTGTCGTCTTGTAGGTGGCAAACCGACGCACGGGCGATCGTGGGTGCGGGTGGCAGACGCACGGGAGGGCATGACCACGCGGCGGGTGGCTGATTCGCGAGAACTCGCCGCGGCACAATGGCACCGATGGGTGCCGGAGACCCGGAGTCGAGGGTGCCAGGCGTGCACTAGGGCTAGGGCAAGCGGGTAGCCGATAGGATGCAGAGGCTCGAGAAGAGTTATCGGCCGCTGAGACTGCCAGGTGGAACGTGCATCGCCAGCTGGAGCGCTGAGCGGAACAGGCTTTGTCTAGAGCTGGGCGAAACATGCATCACCAAAGGAGAGTAATCGACAGCTCAGAGCACTGTCTAGCCGACGGTCGAACACGCATCTCTAGAGCCCAGAGCGAAACCGAGGCTCACTTCGTCCAGCCGGCTGTCGAACGAGCATCGCTAGAGCCCAAATAGGAACCGAGTTGATCGACAAGGAGGAGAGACCGAGGACGAGGAGCCTCTCAGCTTCGTATTGATCGCTAGGACGAGGAGACCAGAGCTAGACTAATTCGCGAGCGCCACTGATTGCTTTTCTCGGTATAAAAAAATTGCCCCAAGCCCCAATGCAATGCCTCATGCCTGAATGCCTTTTGTTGTGATAACTGATGTCTGATTTTGTATTCTATTGCCCCAAGTCTTTATTCTATTGACTTATTGATATTTTTGTCTCTCTGATTTAATATGTATGAATTTGGAATTTGGTTGGCAATAGATCAGTAGATGTATCGTTAGTATGCTTATGTTGAGTGACAACTTCGATATAGGAGCCCCACTTCTACTTCATCTTGGATTCGCCACTGCAATCAAATATAGTAATATACTAATATACTGACTTATCGAATAGTGAATACTTAATGCAGGAGCAAATAAATTGAGAATGTTCCAAAGACAAGGACATTCAAACATCGATATCTAAGTCTAAACCATTTTGACGGCTCTCATCATTTGGTCCACTCTCACAAGGATTAGGTGGTGCTTGGCCATAATCATCGTCGATGTCTAGATCATCGGCCACCAAAGGTTCATAGACTTCATCCTCGTCTGAGCTTTGCTCTTCTCCTTCAACTGTTGAGCTTAAATTTGCACCACATCGAGAGTATGTCCTAGTCATCCTAGGCAGATTGTGACTCGGAAGCGTTAGTGATGCACCGATGGCTTCATCAACAAGAGCCCACGAAAGATCATCTCTGTGGTGGACTTCTTTAGTACTCATGTCAACCCATTCGTTATCCCATTGGAACTCTTCTAAAGATCAAAGGGTTGTAATTTGTCCATTCTACACGTATCTTTTGAAAACGTTCCATAATCTTTCGGTTGTATTGAACGTAGACCAAATCATCATCTTTGGTGCTCCAACTGATTTCTTTTTTTATGGATCCGAAAAGTAATCACTAATCAACAACGGAAAATACTTGTAATATATGACTAGCTATAAAATAAAAACAACTTAAATGTTTAGTTCCTTGCAAATTCGAAGATGCTCCAATTGCGCTCACAACTAGAGGCTGAACAACAAAGGCCGAGGATGCGTCTTGCAAACTTTTGAAGCTCTCTAGCAAGGCCACAAAAAGCATCCCACCAATCAACTAAAATGTAAAATATTGTATCTATGTTAGAAACTTAGAATATTTAAAATTGAATCAACTTAGAATAGAAGTTTAGCACTTACGAGGGCTCTTTGTTTTTTGTTGCATCACAACTGATTGCTTTCCAAAGCTCTTCCACGTTTTCTCATAGTCGCCCGTTTGTCACTTATCTTTCTAAGCAAATTATCATCACAATTAATCATATTTTCAAGAACATCATTTAATGCAATCTGGATCCTTGAAGCATAGTCAATGTCTTTCTCTTCGATGTCTAAAAACTTGTTTGGGTTCAAAAACAATGCAAGCCCATGCAGCTTTTGCTCCATCTGATACACCCACCGCGTCTTAGTAATGTCCATTACCTTCTTTAGTAGCTTTGGTTTGCTTCCAAAAGACTCCTTTATCTTATTCCTAGCATGATCCTTACTTGCTGAAACCTTCAGCATCGCAAGCTTCTCATCCCCATTAACAATCCTCGACACAATTAGCAAAGGCTGGATGCACTTATGCAATCCTCCACAGTATGCCAAAACCGCAAAGAAAGCAAAATATCACAAACTTTCTTTCCCGCCTCTGTGAGTGCCAATTTGAACCTAATCCAATCCTCACTAACAAAGAGTAGTCACAAAGCATCCTTATGCTTATATAAACTCGCAAAGTGAGAAAAAGAAGTGGCAAACCAAGTGGCTACGGGTCTCACTAAATTCCTCCCTCCTGTCTTCTCCCTCGTTGCATCCAAAAGCCTCTTGTGCCTATAGATGAAGGTAGTCACATGCTTGGCTTGATTGATGTCCTTCTTGAACTCACTTATCTTCTGATGTCTTCCAACATAAGGTCCAAGCAATATGTAGTACAAGGGGTCCAAAAGAGAGTAGGAAACCTCTCAATAAGAATTTTACCCACAAAAGAAAAAGATTGAGTTCCAAGCAATGTGCAGCATAAGGTAGATTGTTTTTTATTGCCAAAGGAAAGAAACTTACCCATAGCCTTAAAGTTGGCACCATTATCGGTGACCACTTCATCGACTTTGTCAATGCCTATTTCCACAATCTTCTTCTCCAGCAAATCTACTAACATCCTTGCGTCAGCCAACTTAGAGGATGCATCTACGCACTCAAGAAGAAAGTCCCTTCCAAACAATCGATGATAAAATTTATCAAGTGTCTCCCCCTCTTATCAATCCATGTATCTGACATTAATGTGCAATCGTATTGCCTCCAACCAAACTTTTGCTTCTCCCTTAATGCTTTCATTTCATTCTTTGCCATAGCAATCAATGGCACTGTCGGGACCGGAATATGCAAATCCGAACCCTCTGTGTATACTGCACTAGTCCAGGATCATGCTAGTGCACACAGGCTCAACATCGGTGAATATCACAATCATACACAGCGGAAACATTATGAAAGACATCATATGATATATACTACTAGTTGAATGACCTTATGGTCCACTTACATGACTATGCCTCGCAAGGCTGAATAACACATTAAACTGCAGCGGAATGCAAACGTAGACAACCCTCAAGATACCACAGTAATCGACAAGGCTTGCGCCTAAACACTCGCCTCTTCTTGGACTCCTCCTCCAAAGCATTGATGCACTCTCTCAACTGGTGATGTTGTTGGCAAGGGTGAGTACATAAAGCACTCAACAAGTTGTGCACATAATGCAATTCTAACATAGCTATATGCAAGGCTTATTCCAAAGGATAGGCTATCATGGCTATTTTGCAATAAAGCGACATTTATGAACAAGATTGTAGAGACCGTAAAACAAATAACAATAATAGATAGATTCAGATTTCTCAAGTAAACCAAGTTTTCTCGATCCTAAATCAAGTTTCAACCTTCCACATGGCAATCCCGTCATCCCAACCAAGTTCTCAATTTTAATTCAACTAACCCTTAACTGTAATTCCCGAGCATTGCTCAATACCGCGAGCACGCTATTCGAATAGATTTACACTCTGCAGAGATTATGCACTTTACCCACACAACATGATCATCTCTTGGTGCCATGTAATTAACACACTTCCTTTGGTGTGTCGGCGAAGAGATTATGACAAAGTCTTTACAATGCGCTGGCTTAACCCGGTACCACCCGCTAAGGTTTCAACACTGGTGGGACTGGTTACCACGTCCAGGGCCCCCCTCTTGCGCCATGTGAATTACTCCATAACTCGAGAACTCACACCGACCAAGATAGTACCAAAGTTAAGACATTGCAAATTAATCAGCTAGGCTGTCCCATACCAGACATGTGGTTGCATGATTGACTCAGGTCAAAGGCTTGCAAGGTTAAGTCCTTAGAGTGATCAAGGCAAGACATCCACATACCCTCTGCCCATCGGGCCCACCTTGGCATACTCGCCCCTTGCCACTTGCCCAATCTAAGTGATTATCGCCCAAGTTGATTACCAAGCACCACGTGCCATCAACAATTCAACATCGTTGCGTGACATGACTCGCCACAAACAACTCAATCTCATCATGTGATCTCACATGACTCACAAGTTCATAACAATGTTCCATATTCCATTAGTCAAGATTAATTATCAATGATTCAAGCACATATGATGTCGTGGCACAGCTAAGGAATCTACGACGGTCTAATCAGCCCATGTTGATTATCAATATTAACCAACTATTAGTTAACCATCCTAGGGTGACAATTAGATCATGGCATACAAATGACAAGGTAGGGTATATAGATTAAATTGGTAGATTAACTAGATCCCAATTTAATTTGAAACAATTGTATACTTGAAATACTATGCAATAAAGTAAAACAATATAGCATTTGTATAAACATGGGTTCAACATGATCAAAGCACAACTTGCCTTAATAAAGCTCGTATTCTTGCTCTGGACCTTGGTCTTGAGTCGACGAATCTTCCTCCGAAGCGTCACACAATTCAACGTCTACGCGTACCGAAGAAGAAAAGCAACTAAATACCAAAATAGAGAAAAAATGAACTCCAAAAATCAAATAAAATTCACCATTGAATAGATCTCGATTTTAGAAAAAATTAGAAATTTGAATCACTCAATCCGAGTTAAATTGCGAAATTTATAGCCTTTTGAAGTTTGCATAAATACTGAAAATACAGAAATTGGAAAATCAGAATTAACTGAATTATTTTTAGATTGAAAAACCGATTTATTGCGTCAGCATGATGTCAGCCCTGATCTGGCCAATCAGATACCGACGCGTGTCACGGTCCATAGACTTGGTCCACGGGATCTCGTCTGGTCCACCGTGGACAAGGTCCACGGCGCTTCGCATCACGCGCCCGACACGCGTCGCAACCCGATTGGCTCCTTCCTACGGCGCAAAACCAACCACACAGAACTAATCCAAGGGCTACGAATCTATGGTTACACGGCTAAATCCCGAGCGTCTACTCTGATCTAACAGTCATCGCTTACCAGAGAAGTTTACTGTTTACGCGGCGATGTGGAACGATCTCGACCGTTCGCTGAAGATATGGCGGTTCCCGAAGCTTCAAACCGGCAATGACGGTGCGGCGGCGCAGCTTCACCTGACTTGGAGACAACGACCTTGGCGACGGCGTTCTGGCGATGAAACGGCAACGTTGCTTCCCAACTCAGATGCAGCGCGACGCGGCGGTCTCAGATCCGGAACCCAAGCGGCGAAAGACGGCTTGACGGCGGCACAACGGCAAGAAACGAGCGGTGGTGCTTGCAACAATCCACGGCGAGCTCCCGGGCGCGTTCTATGGTGGCTCCTGCGAAACGGCTCTGACCAAATGCTGCAGCGCACAAACTGGAACCTCGGAGTACCCGCCTCCCCTTTTATATCCTCGGTTTGCGCACTCAAACAGAAACCCTAGATCGGTACGGTGGCAGAAACTGACTCCGACACGGCGACGGCACGCTCCGAGACCTGCGCAAAGACGACTCACCACAACCGTTTGATCGCGATCCACCGGTCACGATCTCGCGGCTGGGATCCGATCCTAACCACCCGCGATATCTTTTCAACGGTGCTTATCCAAACGAGTCCCGAACCGGTACGCCTTGTTCTCACCCTCGCGATCTTGATCCAACGGCGATGATTAAACCCTCTAGAAAATGGGCTAAATGGGCCGTGCAACTCTGGGCCACCCACGCACAGTATACGGGCCAAGCCCAATACTGTTCATAGGAATTTTCCAGGTTTCACCAATTAAAATAATTACAGAAAACCATTTGATTTGTTTTGGGCAATAAAATTATCAAGAAAAATCTCAAAAATACTTTGAGGCATTATGAACTCAAATAAAATATTTTTGACAAAACTTTATTTTAACTTTGCATAAATTTTTATAATTTTAAACAAAAGATCAATATACTTAATTTAAAGTAAATTCAAATAAATCCAGAAAAATCCAATAATTTCCAGAAAAACATAAAATGCTCAAATAACTAATAAAATATTATTAAAGCAAATTTTGGGATGTTACAGGCACCCTTAGCTCATGAAAACTAGGAGGCTTGTACCCATTGCCCAAATTGTCCAACAGACTCCATCATAATTTCAAAGCTCCTAGAATTTGCAGCATTGAATGGTATGCCACACTAATAAAAGAAATTAGCAACATCCATGTCCACCCTCTCTTTTTCTTTCTTGGTCCTCATATATTGCTCCATGGAGGTTTGGGAAAAATGCTTGGAATGCCTCTCCTCGATCACCTCTTCAGGTGTCTTTTTTATCATGGAAGAAATTGATTTGGTTAATTTTGCCACTAGTTTGAACATAATAGTAGATTGTTTCCTCTTGATAGCTATCCTAGAACTTGGATGACAAGACGACGCCTTTGAGGATGCTTCTTGATTAACCCCAACCTCTTGAGCATCATCACCTTCACCTTCCTCTTCATCATCATCTAAATTAACCATCTTGTTCCTTGCAATCTTGTTCATGTAATCTTACATCTCTCTCATTATTGATGTTGTGGTTTTGGGACATTTTTTAACATCCCCAAAACCTGCGCTAAAGTGTTGCTTCAACCTCTTGATGCCCGAATGCATTTTCTTTCCGCAAAGTCACATTGCACCATATCCTTGTTCGTCAAGTCTGGCCAAAATCCATACTTCCACCCGGGATCCTTCGACTTGGCCTTTCGCTTTGGATCCTTGAATGGATCATATTCCTGTGCTCTTGGCTAGCATCACCGATAGGTCCGGCACCACCTTGCTCACATGCATTCACCATAGCTACTTGCTGCTGGTCACTCCTGTCGTGCTACTATGCTGTCGCTGGAGCTGCCGCCTCTGCCCCTGCTACCGCTGCCACTATCGTTGCCCATATCGGCCTTGTCACTACAGCTGTGCCCTTGCCTTCGCAGTCATTGTGCCCTTGCCCCCACAGCCGCTGCCCCTACCTGCCTTCTCCTACCGCTGCCGCTAGAGCCGCCGTCACTGCATAAGGGTTGGTTGTGCATCGCCACCGCCATTGCTCCCAAGAAACCAACCCAACACTAGTGCACCAAACCTAGCCGACTGCCGAGCTCCCAAGTCCCAAGTGCGGGCCAGCACTTACTACAAGCCACATGGGCCATGCGGAAAGCCCTAGGCAATGGCAGTCGACGCCTAGTCACCCCAAGGGATGCCTGACACTACCAGGTGGGGGACTTGCCATCACAAGGTGAGGCTGTCGGGACCGGATTTCCAAATCCGAACCCTCTGTGTATAACCTGTGCTAGTCCAGGAAAAGCTAGCACACACAGTGAAACAGTGATGACAACACATCCATATCACGAATCAAATAATATTCATTAAGCAAAAGAGTATTAGCCTTATGGCCAATTATTACAAATAAGAAGCATCATAGCTAGAGTTCAATAAGAAACAGCGGAAACGAATTAACAAAAGCAAAGTAAGTGAGCCCATCCATTTGCCCAACAGCAATCGATCGGGTTCGCGTCCTAGCATTCCGGTCGCCTTCATCATAACCACAAGCGTAGAAGTCGTAGTCACCTTCGCTTGCGAACTCTTCTGTGGAAGGTTGGGGATGTTGCAAGGGTGAGCACAAAATGTACTCCGCAAGTCTTGGAAACATAATGCATGATAACTATATGCAAGGCTAAACAATTGAAGGCATAATATGGCTCTTTTAGCATAAAGCAAAGTTTATCTGTAAATACCAATAGTAATTTCATAAAGCATCATTTGAACAAAATGTAAAAGCATAGTAATTGAATTTGATATGACAATTAAAGCAGGTTCCATCTACCTGACTGGCTCCATCCGCCAAACCATAACCCAAGAGTTCCATCTGCTCTCGGATTCCCAAACCATCATTTTCCTTTAAAACAAAACCATAAAATCTACAATGTGCAAGCGTACCTCGCCTGCCCTTGACCGTGGGCACGGCTACTTAAGTAGTTTTAACTCTGCAGAGTGTGTACACTTTACCCACAAGACATGATCGACTCTTGTTGCCATGCACTTAACACACTTCCTTTGGTGTGTCGGCAGAGAGATCATGACAAGGCCTTTACAATGCACAACCCCACTATTAACCTCGCCCGCTAAGGTTTCACCGCTGTTAGGGTTCTAGCTGCCCAGTACAGAAGCCCCCTCTTGCGCCTGCCAACATCTGGCACTCACCAACTGGCGAAGCTAATAATGAGACGGACAAATTATTTAGCCAGGTCGTACCCATATAGACTTGTGGTTGTACGGTAGTGCTCGGTCCATGGTAACACACGCCGGTCCTTAATTGACTAGGCGAACATTCACATACCAAGGTCTCGTGCTTTCTGCACCCGCCAAACATCCATCCGCCCTGGTCTAAACCATTTCCACTTTAATTCATTTAAATCACAGCAGCAACACCAATTGCCGCAATCTCACAAATAAGTTTAAACAACATTTGAAATGATTCCCATATTGGCACAATACCGAAACGCTTAAGCTGGACTAAGCAATTCTACCGTTCCATGCTAATCTACTGGATATCACCAAATAAAATAGCTAGTATATATATCATCTAGGGTGTCAAAGGTTCGACATGATCAATACCAATGAGGGTATAACAAACTGGAATTTAACTATACTCTAAAACTATGTTTAAAGTACATTGCATAAAGTAAGCATGCATAATTTAAAACAATATAGGCATTTTGTAAAATTTGGGATCAACATGTTCAAGGAAGACTTGCCTTCGCTGCCTCTTGCCGGTTCTACCTCTGATTGTTGATTCGACTGATCTTCGACTGCGTCGTCTACACGCGAAACGAGAGCAAATAAATAAAGCAAATTCAAATAAAATTCAAAAATTGAAAAGAATGGTACTGGAAGATAGATCTTGAATTTAGATGAATTTAGAAATTTGAATCACTGGAATCGGAGCTCGAACGAAGGAGAACGGGCTCTGGAAGATTTCGGATCGTAAAATCGAAAAATCGAGAGGTCGACACGTGGCAAAGACGTGATTGGCTGAAATTTCGGGTTTCGGAAAATCGAAAAAGAAAAGAAAAGCCGCCGACACGTGGGGCCCACGAGTCGAGACTCGATCCACGGTGAACCGGGTTCACCGAGGCGATCTGAGGCGACGTGGCGAGCGCCGTGACGAGGCGCCCACGCGGGCGGCTAGGGTCGACGTGGTCGGGCCACGCAGTGGCGACGCGGCCGCCACGGGGCCGAGGTGGCGGCCGACGGGACTTGCCGCGGTCGCAGATTCAGCCGCCCGACCGGACGGACGGCGGGGCGCAAGGCGCGGCGGCCGCGACGTGGCGCGATCTGGCGCGCGACGCGGAAGATCCGACGCCACGGCCATCGACGGAGAGCGACGCGCGAGGCGGCGGCGGCGGCGCAGAAGGCCGGAGGCGGGAAGACAACGCGAATGCGCGGAAGAGAGATGGATCGGCTCGGGTTTTGGGGAAAAAGGAAGAGGCGGCGCGGGAGTCCGGGGACCAAAACCAACGGCGAGGCTCACCGGCGAGGAAGAAAGCGCGAAGAAGCGCCGAACGGCGGCGGAACTCGGCGAGCGAGATCTCCGCGACGGAGGCGACTTCGGCGGCGGGCTTGAGGCGGCGGAGTGCGGCGCGAGGAGGCGAACCTCGGTCGGGTGCAATGGCGGCTTAAATAGCCTCGGGGCGCGCAAAACTCGAAACCGAGATGGCGGCGACGCGGATTGACGCGTTAGGGTTCGGCGGCGGCGGCGCAGCGACGTGGCGCAGCGCTAGCCGCCCACGCGACACCGAACGGACGGCTCACGCCATGCAGGTCGGCGTGGCGCAATCTGGAGCACCCGAGCTCGATCCAACGCCACGGCGCTAGGGTTTCGAGATGGGTCACAACGAAGCTGGCGGCGAAGCGGGCGCGAAAATGGGCGCGGAAGGAATTCGCCCGAAGGGATTTCAATTAGAAATCAATATCCGAATTAAAGAAATTCGAAATTCAAATAAAAGCAAATAAATCCAAGTAAATATCAAATAATTTCAGAAAAATCTCCAAAAATACAGAAAAATTCCTTGCAAAGATAGTGAACCCAAAGAAAAGCGAAAATCTAATGTTTGATGGATAGATTAGCCAAATTAAATCCTTTTATAAAAAGAAAATTCAAATTAAGCTGAAATTAATTCAAAGAAATTGCAAATGGTGAATTTGAAATTCAAACATTCTGAAATCCAAATTTTGGAATGTTACAGAGGCTAGCCCCCCCTAGCGGTTAGTGCCCAGTAACTGGACGCCTAGGTGGTGACTAGGCATCACCATGATAACCATGATCCAAACCAAACCACAATGAGGTGTGATTTTACTAGGTTTTAGAAGATGAGGGGGTTCAATAACTGGCTATAGTTCTAGGGTGTAAAATGGACTTATTCCCAAAGTAAAATGCAAGTTCAGGGAGCTAGGTGAGACAACCACACAAGTTTAGGGAGCTCTAATGCAATTTACTCAATTTGAAATATGCCACTTGGTTTCTAGGCTCCTTTGCAAAATGACAATTTTCTCCTAATCTCCTCCATTTCCCATCCTTTTTTCATCCCTTCCCATATATCCTCAATTGAAATTATTTTTTGATCCTAAACATGAATTGCTTGTCATATGTCCCTAAATTTGCACAAGGTTGTAACTTGGATCCTTAAACTTGAGAATTGCATATTTATGTCTCTAAACTTGTATAAGTGGGTCAACAAAGGTCCAAATCCTACTTTATTGGTAATTAGAGATGATATGACACCTTAGCTCAATCAAAATCACAATTTGACCATGTGGTTGCCATTTGAAAGCATTGGAGCGTTAATATTTGTGAATTTGGGGGAAGTTTTCACATGCCATTGGACAACTTTCTACAAAGCTTCTGATTAATCTTAGTTAGCAATTTTATGGTCACACTTTGACTTACATAGGGTCAAAAACTCAAAGTGCAGATCACCATTATTTGCTAATTAAGTGTTGTCTGGATCTTTAGTGACAAGCTTATACAAATTTATGAACTTAACTGTACAATTCTCAAGTTTAGGGACTCGAGTGACACACCCACATGAATTTAGAGACCTTAGAAATACTTTACTCATTAACTATTGCCTAAGCTTATTAGAATGATTTCGAGAAAGTATCATAAGGTCTTGTATCTTAGCAAAGTTTCATCGATTAGTACTTGCAAGTACATAGATAATTTCACTAGTGTATTTCTTGTAGCAACTCCTTTTAAATTTTATTCGCTTCATCGAGAAAGTTGCTCAACTCATCCATTGTATTTTTGGAAGCAATGAAATGGCAAGATATTTGAACAGAAAAAATCCTATTTTGCACAATGGAACAGAGGGGTTCTGAATGATGTAACCCTTGTTATGCGTAGAGTTAACGAGCAGTTCAGATTTCAAATTTTTTACTAGCCAGAGAGACTCTTTAGTTTTTTTCCTACTTGCCCAATCCCCCTGTCTCCTTTTTTTATTTTCTGATTGTAAATACCTTTGTATTTTTTCTATTATGGTAATACATTTATTTTATATTCTATTTCTTACCTTTCCCCTTGCTTTTACTTGGCTCACTTCACTCTTTTGGTTTCTCATCTCACCAATTCAGATGCTTTACACACTCAACTTTAACTAATTTAGCTGTGTACTATACAATTTTATAATGATACAATTGATTATTTGCCACTCTATGGAGTGTCACTTCATGATTTGCCACTCTATGAATGCAATTCATCATTTGTCACTCTACACAAGGTGGAATTTATTATATGCCACTGGACGGTTTTGATTCCATCTTGGATAGTTTTGCCCCTCTTGTTCCTCCCCTTTTCTTCTTCTCCTTGATCGGCCATGGAGGTAGTGGTGTTTTGCCCCACCCACCTCCCTTCTTCGCCTTCCCTTCCCTCCTCATGTCAGTCTATACCTACCTCCTCATGGATGCTACCTCTGACCACCACCCTATGGTCAAATCCTTGCCTTATGCTCGTACTTCTGTGTCTACTTCTCCGTCATCAGCTCCTGTAGCGATGTCCACCCACACCCACTTGCACAGCTTCTCCTTTCTGATGCTTAGCTAGGGCACCGGGCACCTCCTCCTACTCCAAGAATGGCACCTCTACATCCACCTCCACCTCCCCACCTTTGCACCTGCATACCCCCATTTCCAGAGAAGGAGAAGCCCTAAGACTCAGTCACCGTGGCCACGGAATCTCTTCACCTGCCGCTCCGCGTAGGGAAGGTGGTGGCAGGGCAGATGTAACAGTTGTTTGCGCTCCTGCTGGTGGAGGGCAAGGAAGAGGGGCTTCTTTGTCGCACTGACCAAGGAGGAGGTCACCGCCTCCCTGCTGTGCCAAGAAGAAGGTGGAGGAAGAAGAGGAGCAAAATTGTCCAAGGTGGGGGCAAAACCATCCAAAGTGGTATATAATAAATTGCACTTTGTATGAAATGCAGATGATGAATTGCATTCTATAGAGCGGCAAATCCTAAAGTGCCACTCTAAATTATCGATTGCCCCTTTTATAATTCCCACACAGGCTTTCTTCTCCTAATAATAGCAATTCGTAGTTTTCACTGCTCCAAATGTTATTTATGTAAATATCACTTTCTATAGAATTAAAATGAAGGACACAAACAGGTCTGTTGTATGGGAACAGACACACAGGGCTGATATACGGGGGAGCATTATTGCACGAAACACATACTAGTATCATCCCATGGGCTCCCAACAAATATCGTATGCCCTATATTCACTAGCTGCACATGTATTCATTAAATAATGTCATCTTGAAAACCAAAACCAATGACCACGACAATTTACTAAAATAGTGACTAATATAATTTAGCAATCTGATAGCTGCAACAATATTTTCAAACGACACAACATGTGCCATCGTCCTAAGCACACAACTCGATCAGAATATCAACTTTGTGTAACAACTAGAGTCATTTACTCATTCCAAATGCCACTAGAGGATAAGGAGTGCTTCTACACTCTCCAGCAAAACTTGTTTCAAGATTCATGTTTCTCCCTTCCAGAGGATGGAGCATAGAAGAACTTTGGAGCATGGGAATGGTCGTCTCTTCTCACTTGTTGTCAGAGCTGAGGATGCATGGGGTTATCTCTAGCACGGCTCTGTAAATATGCACTTTTATGTTGTTCTCATCAAGGAGCTCGAAGACACACACATCAAACTTCTCCAGGTTGTTTTCCACGGCAAGTTTACCCCAACCATCACTGAAAGCACCAGAGGAACGGCCACTAAAGTATACATAGCTAACTGCCCACTTCTTTCCTTGTGGATCCCAGAGTGTCATCTTCATGCAAGATTTTGGAAGGTACTTTTGCACAAATTCATTTGGGAGAACCTGCAATATAAGGAAGTAAGTTAGAGAAGCTATGCAAATGCAAATTCGGTAGTGTGTAGATAGATATACATGTATATAAGAATGCTACTCGTTGGACATGTACCGAATGAACATGAAGCCAGATGCGTTTAACTTGTTTGAACCATCACAATTAAACAATATCAAAGTACTAAGATTTAACAATTCTTGATCTCATGCAGAATCAGAAAGTCATGGAAGTAGATGTTGTTGATAGTAACAAACTTGGCTAAATTTACACCATTGACAAAATGTTCTCAACTTATGTAGAGTTACAAAAAATGCAAAATGTTCTCAACTTATGTAGAGTTACAAAAAAATGGTGCGGCGCTATTAAAATTTTTTGTTAGTTTTGAAACTTGAAGTTCCATGGAATTCCAATGGTATAGCAAACTTCCAGCAATGTTCATGTTTCACCTAAGTTTCAGCACATTTCACACAGTTTCAGTACAAATTAATTCAAGTTTCAAAACTAATAAATTTGAAACTTCAATTAAACCACAAGTTTTAAATATGAAACTTCACAGTTTCGGGTAAGTTTCAAAAGAGTTTTGGGTGATTTTCAAAATCTGCCGAGTTTCAAATACTGAACTTAATGTTTCAAAAAGATTTCCAAGGAAGTTTCAGGTAAGTTTCAAAACTGGAACAAGTCTCAAATCAGAAAATTAATGTTTCAAAGAATTTTCAGGCAAGTTTCAAAACACAATTGAGTCTCATATCTGAAACTTGATGTTTGACAAGAGTTTGAAGGAAGTTTCGGACTCAAAAGAGACTTTCAAACAAATTTCAGGTGGTATTCACAAATTTTTCAAATTTTAATGAGTTTCAAGAAAAAAAATTAAATGTGGGCATACTTGCCGGCCCACGCGCCAAGTCATGTGCCTACTCGCCGTCCGCCACGTGTTCAGGAGAGCCCATGGACACCATGCTCACCGTCCACCGCGGTGCTCAAGTGAGTCCATGATCACCACGCTTGCTGTCCAGCAGCCTTAGCCGTACTCTCCGTCCGTTGCTGCACTTGGGAAGCCCATGCTCACCGTGCAGCAGGTGCCGTCACACTCTGTCATCACGCTCGGGTGTGAAGTGGTCTCAACCATGAGATCCACTAGCGACTGTGTGAATCATGCAACAACAAGGTAGAATTCTTTGGGTATATATATATATATCTACTACTTCTAATTAGGAGTTGGTGGCAGTCATCCGTTCTCCTCCAGAGTACCTGATCTGTTGGATTTGACATGCATGGCTGAGATGGAAGGGGATTTAACCCGTTCCACTCTTTCCGCCGCTCCCTCTCTCTCCAGTCTTCACGCATCGAGTTGTTGAAACCCCAAACCCTCTCTCATCTCCTCTCTCCTAGATTTTAGGGTTTCGCGGCTGCAACCGCCTCATCGGGGACGAGACCCTATCTTGTGGGCCATCTTCCTATGTCTCTCTTTGTCACTAACTAGTGGTTCCAACTCTCTGTTTGTCTAACCTATGGACTAGCCTTCCTTCCATGATCTCTCTTCCCTGTTGTTCCCATGATAGGTAGACCCCACCATCTTGTGCCATCTCAGCAACCACCTCAACATCTTTGCCATTGTGTCATCCATGTCGGTGTCTTCATCATCAGTCCATGTGGCACACCCAGAACCCAAACCAAACATCCAAATCCAAAGTTAATGATATGTGGAACCCACATGTCATACACCCGAAACCCTAGATTCAAACCTTGAGTTACTAACACGTGGGCCCCTCTTATTAGCCCCTATTCCTATGAACCCGGTCCACCATGGACCAGAGCTTTTCCATAGACGGAAGATAATGTGATTGAAGATAAGGGAACAACAGCATAAGCAAGTGCTAAGCAAGTAGTGCTTTGATCATGTTGAACCTAGTTTTATAAATACTATTTTGTTTTAATCTATTGCATGGTATTTCAAGTTAGACCTACCTTGTCATTTGTTATTCAACCTACTTGGATTATACCTACCTTTTCATTTGTTATGTCAACCTTGTTATTTGCTATGATATAATCATTTGTCACCCTAGGATGGATAATTAATAGTTGGTAATTAATATAGAACCAACGTGGATTGGTTTAGAACATGCTTAGTATGCTTAGCTATGCCACGAATCATTGATATCTTTTTGGAAATACAAATCCAAACTTGACTAATGATATATAGAACGTGTTTATGAAAAGGGTGTGTCATGTGTTGTCACAAAATAATATTGAGTTGTTGATGACATGTGTTGCACAATAATAAACTAGGGTGGTAAATGATTTAGACTGAGATAAGTGGCAAGAGGGTATGGTGGGTCTGTGTGACATTGGATTGGTGATAATTGGAAGTCTTGGCTTAGTCAGTTAAGGACTTAACCTTGTAAGCTATTGAACTGGACTAATCATACAACAACATGTCTGTTATGGACCAGACCTAACTTAGTAGGTTACCGAGTCTTGACATGTGATAGCTCAGGTAGAAGACTAAGTTGTGTGCGAGGTTTGGGGAAGGTGTGTCGCCGTAGCTATACATCTCGAACAAGTATTGTTCCTAGTCCAACGTAAGTCCCTCCCATTCTTCTATTCTGTGTGAGGGTGGAATGGTGAGTTCAGGTTTATCGGGAGGGTCAATGTTCGGATAAAATTTTTGAAAGGTTTTGTTATGATTTTCTTAGTCACACACCTTTGTAAGTGTGTTAGACGGATATTATAAGATAATCATATCTTATGGGTAAAGTGTATAACCTCTATAGAGTGTAAAACTATTCGAATAGTCGTGTCCCCGGTTATAGACAATGCTTGGGAATTTTACACAAGGGTTAAATTGTATAAAATAAAAACTTGAGAAGAGAGGCTGTGTACCAGAAAAAGGAAATGGTGTAGGCTGTGTGCTAGTTTAACTCAAAAATTCTGAATTACGTATTATTAATGTTGTTTGTTTTACTAATGGTTTCAGTGTATTATTCTATTCAAATGCTAAAGATTGCTTTGTGCAAAGATAACGAAATCACTCATTCTTTGAATAAGCTTTGCATGTAGTTATTAGACTTGCATTCTATGGTGCAACTTGTTGAGTACCCGTGTACTCACCCTTGCTATAAACAATGTTGCTCAGTTGATGAAGACATTCATCAAGACGTCAGTGATTAATGAGGACTACTTTGAAGATTGTAAAGAACTAGGTTCGCCACCCCAATTGATTGCCTATGGGCATATGGATGGGTTTCATTGAAGATATTATGTTTCCTTCTGTTGTAGATTATTTGAGTTGTTCGCCTCATAAGACAATAATTGTAAGTGCTGATCATAAGATCGCTACTCTGATATTTATTGTTATACATATGGAATGATATTTCATCAATGTTGCCATTGTGTGCACTAGCGTGATCCTAGACCAGTGCGGTATATACAGAGGGTCCGAATTTACATATTCAGGTCCTAACATACCAGCCGTTGTAAATCCTACTGATCCTAGTCACAGCCTTTGCCTTCGCCGCTAGCTCCTTCTTGCGCAAGCCAAATGCTACCACATTTGCTCTCTCACTGTTGCTCGCCTACGCACGGCCGTATCACTTGCTTGTTGCTCGTGGGCAATGTTTTGATTTGGGGAAATTTTGGTGAGAGAGAAGGAAACGAGAAGTGTCAGGGATGGGAATAATCATCAATATTTTCTATGTGCTCACGCGAGCATCATCTGGCCATTCGTTACAAGGGATTAGATTGTTTTGAGTTATCCTATAATTTTTGCTTGGAACGCTAGCATTCTCTAGATATTCTCTAAAAATAATCTAAAAAGCTAGAAAATGCTATAGCATTTCTTGGCTTTTCGACGACACACATATCTACCATCTGATCGTATCAATCTAACGCACCAGATCGACCATCCCCTTCAGCCATCGTTATCCACATACCCATCGTAATCCATTCCATCTCTCTCGCTTCAGTCCCTATCTACTACCATTCTTCTCTTTCCGTTTGGCACCATATCTAAAAGAGCGTGTAGGGGCTGCACGACGCCAAAGAGCGTGTAGGGGCTGCACGACGCCAGCGAGTGCAGATGTGGGCAAGGAAAGGCTGGTGAGTGCGTGTATGGGTATGCAGCAGCGGTGAGCGTATGCATGAGCAAGCAATGGCCGATGGGCACGACAAGCAGCGAGCACGTGCACAACATGCACGAGATGTCTGCTGCCTCGCCATAGGAGCATGATGCTATCATGGCGTTGTGCTATTCGACACCACGTCGCCATTGGGAAACCTAGCAAACACTCATGAGATCTGGCCAAGGTTTTCATGCGAGCATGACGGGTCCCTCTACCTCCTCCTTCGACTCCAGCACCGTCCTCCCCCTACACCTTCACCTCTGGCTCTAGATCTGGTGCGGCGGTGACATGGTGCTTCACCTCTAGCTCCAAATCTGGTAACAGCCTGGCTCGAGACACACAGATCCAGTGACAGTGCATAGTAGCGCTTAGGCCTAAGCCAAGGAAGAGAGATGGAGGCTCGGTTTGGAGCTCAAGCACGGATCTGATGCCGGGCGACATCATTCAGCTCCATTGCAGCAGTGATAGTTGCGGCCGGAGCTAGAGAATAGGATCGGCAACAGACGATGTCGAGCGGCCCTCAGTGACATGGTAGAACATCATAGCCAAGTGAGCTCAGCGAAACTAATTGAAAACTTATTTAAAATCTATTGAAACTTCTTGAAACTTTTGTTTGAAACTAGGTGAAACTTACTGAAACTTCTTGAAACTTTTGGTTGAAACTTGTTAAAGCTCATCAATTGAAACTTGAGTTCCAAAATATGAAACTTGTTGAAACTTTATCTTGGAATCTTCTAGAAACTTCTAGAAATATACAAAACTCGCTGAAACGTAAAACTGTTCAAACGTTCTCTTGAAACTTGCTGAAACTATATGAAAATTTGCTATACCATTGGTAGCACTTTCAATGGTATAGCGTTGGGTAGCAGCACTCAAAAATAATACTCCCTCCGGTCACAAATACATGTCATTTTGGACATCAATACGGTCTCTAAAATTATAAATTTGATCACTAATTTGTATTATAATATAATTTATAAAACCCAATAAAATCATAATATTATGAAAATAATTTTTGAGACAAGTCTATCCATATGATGTTCATGTATCCAATTTAAATATTTTAAAAAATATTGATAGTCAAAGTCTCAAAAGTTTGACTGCATCTATATCCAAAAACAACATGTTTTGTGACCAGAGGGAGTATGCTGCAAAGAGAGTAAGGGCCTGTTTGTTTTAGCTTTTGATTCTGGCCCCACAAGCAAAATAAAAAATAAACAGCCCGAATCTAGAATCCAACTCTCACAATCCAGCCCACCCATATACTTTAGAATCCACAATCCACTTCATATATGCTTTTGGAGAATTAGCTTCTCTACAACCACAATCTAGAATCAGCTTTTAGAGAATCTAAAGCAAAAATAAACAGGCCCTAAGGACAGGTGATTAATATACTTGTCAGTTTTTCAGCTTATATAACATGTTAGATTTTTAGCAGATATAACAAGTGTACCATAAAAAGTTGTAAGAAGACTATCTTAGAAAATAAAGTGCCATTAAGATAATAACCATATAGTAAAACAATATGCCACGTCTGTAGTCTGCACTCTCTGTGTACAACTGTAGCACCTGCGTATGCACTTTAGTTATGTTGGTGCTGCTAAGAACGATATTTTGCTATATATGCCGTATGCTTTATTTCTTTGAAAATGGAACTACTAAATAGTTGTCTTTTCAAAGGAATAAAGCGTATGTCATCTTTTGTTGCCCTATTCTGAGGTAAACTAGTATTATCCAAATTTTGAGCAGGACATATTCTCTTAATTATCTTAGGGTTTTTATTTTTTCAAAAACCCACATATAAGTGGGGGAGTTTGTCAAAAACCCACATGTATCTCAAAGTTCGTCGAAAACCCAACAGTAAGTTCTATGTGGTTGCAAATCCACCCCCAAGGGCCAATTTACTTGCTAAAGTTCCTATATGGCACTTGCATGGCAATCTCAGTAGATCGATCTTGTGGACTATGAGTAGGTAAGACATGCCAATGCAAGATAGGGCGCACGAGTTGAGCGCGGGAGAATAAAACGCGACTCAAGTGTGGGACAATAGAGGAACAAGGAGGAAGAATGATCAAGCGACATTGAGGCCGTGCTATAGGATCCTCGTGTTCTAGATGGACATGGATGTGATCCCCGGTTAGCAGTTCTTAACTTCTAGGAGCTTCAACAAGTAGATTGATTGTTTTGGTATTGGGGGAAATTTGCAAACATATAAAACTTGCAGGTAGTTTTTTGATGGATTTTAAGATGCATATGGGTTTTTGACAAACTTCCCTGCTTCCAGTGGTTTTTTTTGCAAAAATCCAATTATCTTATAGTCCAGCCTCCTCACCTCTAGAAGAGATTGAATTGCAAAACTTACAACAACCAGATACTTTGCTACTCAAGTTATCGCATGGTTCCGAGGACTTGATAATTTGGTAGACTAAAATTAGTAGCAAAGATAAACTAAAGAAATGGTGGAAATAAATAATGAAATCAATAAGTCCGCTCAGACCTTTCTTAAAGAAATAAAGGTAGTTCTTCGGTGAGTGGGTAAAATTAAATGAATCAAAATACAGTGGTAGTATCGACATGCAAATTGAAAGTGTGCATTATCTAATAAACTTATTCATAAGCATGAAAACAAAGAGTAAATTTCACAAAATTGCAGGTTTCTTGTACAAACTATTAGAAAACTATAGGTTTTATCATCTATTTCATAAAACTACAGATTTTATGAGAACTTGTATCATAAAACTACAGGTTTTAGAATTGATATCGTTTTTTGTAACGGGTTTGATAATGTAGGCCCACATAACAGCCTCATGAGTGAGTGAAATAGGAATTGGGGGCATGTGAGGCTGTTATGTGGGCCCACAATGTCAGACCCATTACAACACACGGTCAGTTCTAAAATATGTAGTTTTATGACACAAGTTCTCCTAAAATCAGTAGTTTTGTGAAAATGGGAGCTAAAACATATAATTTTCTTATAGTTTGTGCAAAAAACTTGTGATTTTGTAAAATTTACTCAGAATTAAAAGGAAAGAAATTGTCCTTGATCTTGCCCTATGGATGACCTTTGACCATTAACTAGTTCCATATTGAGAAAAACATTACCAGGAAAAATGATGTATAAGCATGACAGTTCTTCATTATCTGCTGGGTGAAAGGTCTCTTAGATTTAAATAGGATTGCCCTTTCTACAGCATTAACCTTGTCTTGTTCAGTTATTGACCTCCTTTGTGATATTACTGGTGGCTTCTTTTGAACCTTTGCAACGGCTGAAAATTGCAATACATCAAATTATTCACTTATTATGGAGTCCAATAGAATTACATCTCTTCCTAACCTAACATCATAGAAAATCTTGTTCTAATAAAAGAGTTTAGGGGAAGGAAAGAAATACCTTTACCAACTCGAGGTACATATTTGTTGAGGTACCTCACAGACTTGTTGGAAGAGGAACTTTCATTCGACCTGACTAACATGCTGCTCGAGGAATCTGATGTCAACATAACAAATGTTTGATGTGCATAGGTTAGCTTGATTAGGAAAAACATAAGAGACGGCGAGCTCTCAGCGTGTACTAACTAGAATAATAATAATTTCCATAATTGTATTAGCCACCTTAAAATCTAGCGCTTGAGTTGGGTATTTCTAGCAATTACTTGTCCACATTGACAAAACACTTGACCCCCTGAATCCGGGCCATTGGTACCAATCAAGAACATACTTACCACACATCTTAAAAAGAGCATAATTACTACACAAATATGCAATGAAAAGTTGGAGGAATTTATGTTACTTCTTGTTATATATCATCATGCAACTTACCATGTACTGTTTACTGATAAAGAGAACAGGGATATTCTAGAAGCTTCTCATTTATATGATAAATCCAATGCTGGCCGAGTCAAAATAAATATTGTATTAAGTAGTTCAATTGTACTATTTTAAAAAAAAATCTATGAGATCTTGTACCTTTCAAATTGTTAAGGCTACGTGATGCTGCTTCCTTAGAAGGGCCTGATGCAGCTTCAGACCTTCTATCCTCAGCCTTTGCAGAGGAACTAGATAACTTCTTCACTGGATAGTCATTTGCCATAAGATCAACCACTTTTCTAGTCCTCTTCCTCCTGGCTCCAGTAGTCTCTTGGAGCATCCATGTTTTTGTAGTGTCGGCTGCACCAATGTACATTTCAACCTCATCATCTTGTGAAGTCTTGTCTGCATCGACCCTAATGTCCCCTTCATCATGTTGTGGAGTGTCAGATGCATAGATCCCCATGTTCCCTTCATCTTCTTCTGAAGTGTCTGCTGCGTCCATACCAATGTCCCCATCATCGTCTTGTGAAGTGTTTTCTGCATCGCTGTCTATGTCCTCTTCATAGTCAGATGAACTGTCAGTTGCATTGCTGCCTATGTCCCCTTTATTGCCTTGTGAAATGTTAGCTGCGTCGCTGCCCATGCCCCCTTCACTGTCTTGTGAAATGTCAGCTGCATCATCATCTTCTACGACCACATCATTGCATGGTCCAGCAAGGAAAGCCGACTGCTTCTCACAGGCTGTTGGATCGAAAATCAGAACAGAGAACTGTGAGCGTCCATCATAGCAGAATACCAAAAAGTCACCAAACTTGATGTGATGATCAAAGACGAAGTCCTTCCATCCATGCTCAAAGCAAAATTCTTTAGAGTTCAGAACCAGATCTACACGCCATGTATTCCCACTTGGACCTTTTAGGGAAATGACTCCTGGAGACTCATTCTCAAGGTATTTGTTGAAAGCTAGGGGAATTCTCTGCAAAATACCAACATACAAGAATGTGTTAGCAGCGTGGACTAAGCATACGATGTGATCTCACAACTCAAAGCTATAAAAAATGAGATTTTCTCCAGTGCATGGAAGGTACCCTTTATTAGTTGCAATCCGATGATCTAAAACTAAAGGTGCCCAAGCAAAGGTACTTAAAGTGTAGTTCAGGTATTTACTTAAAGATTAGGTGGAAGCCTAGAAAAATAATTATGTGTCCTTATCAAATTAAAAAGGAGAAGGGTAAGCTGGTAAAAGCACATGTCCCTCTAATTGTGCAAACCCTGCTAATTACATTTGCAAATTGAAATCTTCGTTTGTATGGTCGGCGGCCAAACGGAAGAAGGAGAGGTTAGCATGCGCAGGCGGCCGTGCTGCGGAGAGCAAGACGCACTGCAAGCCTGCGAGTATATCCAGTAAGCCAAGGTGGAAGCGCTGCGATTGTGGCCGTCGGTGGAGGGGGGTGAGCCGACGTGTAGGGAATCGACAAGGGACATGCAAGCGAAGAGGCATGGCAGCAGATTGCTGATTGAGTAACTGAAAACAATTTACATGGTGTATAAGTAATTTACATGGTTTTTTTTTCACTAAGTTCATTTAATTGGTTACAACCATCTATGGCACAAAGGGCTTGGTGACAAACAACATGAACTTTGAGAAGATATGGTAGGCATATGAAGCAACCTCACTAGCATAAAGGGTTTGCAATTGTGGCCAATATTTGTGCTGCATCATCTACATTCAGTTACATAGAATATGAAAAGTTTACTTAGTCTGAAATAGTAGACGAATTGGTGGTGGATGGAAGATGGCGACAGCCAGAAGAGACGAGGGCCAGATCGAATGTATGGGGTTAAGTCAAAGGACAATTACTAAATTACCCATGTTTGCAAAATTTCCTCTCCCTAAATTACCCCTTGCAAATCAACAGTTGATCTTTTTTTGAGAGAAGGTACCTGAGGTAACTTCCAAGCACCAGAGTAAGTTGCCCTGCGACACCATAGTCCGTGAAAATACTCAAGTACCCCTATATCAGTATGTTGTACTATTTATTCAGCTATTTAAGTCCAAAATCAAAGCATGAAAGATCAAATGGTAACAACGACATGGGGGTATATCCTAGAATGACAAAATTAACGTGACATACTAAGGCACTGTTTTGTTTTAGCTTTTGATTCTGGATTCTAGCCCTAAAAGCATAATAAAAAACAAATAGCTAGATTCTAGAATCTGATTCTCACAATCCAATCCACCCATATATACTAGAATCCACAATCCACTTCATATTTGCTTTCGGATTCCAGCTTTTGAAGAATCAGCTTATCTACAACCACAATCCAGAATCAGCTTTTAGAGAATCTGTTGACGTCAAAAACTAGAAGTAGGGTTTTGACAACAAAGACACCGCATTTAACACCGTTCGTGAGCGTGCTAGTCAATTTGACCTGTAATCGACAAGGTAAAAATATGAAATTCACTCAAAGCCGATCGTGAAGATCAATCGGCTTAGACTCAATCAACTCAAAGCCGATTAAGTCAAGAAAAAAGGGTAAGTCTAATTAGCCGATTAAGGCTAATCAGAGGATAAAAGTAGATCGATTCTGAAGAAGGTGATGCGCAACAAAATCAGAATAAATCGAACCTGGGCGTAATTGATGAAGATCAACAATCGGCGATGCGCAACTTTATTGATCAAGATCGAATTACAAAAAGACTAAATTACAGGAACTACTCCTAGTCGACAGGAAAAAAGTAATGTAGATTGGTGTTTTTGATTGTGATTCTTTTTGTGGCTCGCTCTTGTCCTCCTTTTATATCCGTCGGCCGATCGTGTCCTATTACAACACGTTACAAAGACTGATCCGTATCGGCCTCAATCCAGATAGTTTTTCCTTAAAACCTTTACCGTTACCAAATATCTTTCAAATCTTTCCAAATCGTCCGTTGGTTACTATATGTTGACTTTCTCTTGCCGATTTTGACTTTAGCCAAATTTTGGTGCAAACATATGCCCCCTGTTTTTGAGAGATGAGTTAGTCATCTTTCAAAAATATTTCTTATCGGCTTTTTGCTCCATCGCCTAGCTGCTAGCATAACTATCGCTTTAATTACGCCATAATTCTCTGACACGCACATAATGCATTTTAACTGCTCGTGTATTTTAAGATTCATTTCCCGCCGCTTCAAATTTTTACCGTGCTACAAATATGCGTCCTCCACGCATTCATTCTTTACGCGCACAAGCTCTCGAATTGTTTGCAATCGTCTTCTTGTCCTCAGCCACCAAGTCTTTGCTACCATCATCTGCTCCCAATTGACTTCAACCAGGATCGTCTGAATGGATCCTTCCCAGGTATTCATCCCAATTCTTAATGGTAACGACCAGTTCTACCTCGGACCAATAGGAAACATAGATGCCGATACGGTTATTAATGAAGAAATTCCTCGCCTTCCTTTATCTGCTGCTAGATACAACATAGAAGGTTGAAATAAAAGCTTTAGAGCCTGGCCGACAGCGCTTAAGGGATGGAGGTCTTGGTATATCCGCGTAGCGGCTCAAAAGAGGGGTGAATGGGAAAAATGGGTATAGCCGAGTGCATCCCTCTTTCATTAGCCGATCCAGAAGCCAATAAGCCCTTGATGTCCACGGTCTGTTATTTCTGGTCGGATACCTTCAATGCTTTCATGTTCCGCACCGGTCCTGTTGGCCCAACCCTTCTGGATATGGCTGTCTTAGATCGGACGGTGAACAAATATCGGCTTATAGCAGCAAGCCAAGGTACAAGCTGATTCAGTCTAAAGGTGAAGGATGGAGCAAGTACATCGGCAACAACAACAAAATGCATGGGCCAGTATCAGATGAAGAGCATATCGCCTTTTTAAACTTATGGTTAGACAGATTCCTGTTTTGTGGGGCTTCTCTTGGGCCAACGCAAGTGTATCAGTTGATAGCCGAACGCTTGGTAGAAGGTCGTCGGCTAGCCCTGGGCAAAATGCTGCTGGGAGCAGTTTATCAAATGATGTATACAATAAGGAGTCGTCTGTTCACAGGCTTCACCAATTTTCTTATCGGCAATGTAGGTGGCCCTCTTTGGTTTATCTAGATCTGGCTTTACTGCTTGTTCAGCCGATCTTTCGAATTGGAATCACAAGATACAGCTTTTCCTTGTGAAGATATTGCGGAAAATGCCATCCCTCAATTTAGAGCTAGCCAATCATACGGTGAGAGATATATCATGTATTCTGGGAATGAGACAAAGATTACACCGATCGGCTCAAGAAAATATTAATTATTTTTTCTTCAATTGAGCAATGACGACTTTGGCCAACAAAACATTTTTAGTTATAGCAGTGTAGCCGATTTTCCATGGCCATCATTCTTACATCTGGAAGCCGACAGTTCTTTGATGCCTTCATCTACTCTGGATCTTTACAAGACATTCATTTCTCCCAGCATATTGCACGTCGGCTTTAATACTAGAAATCGGACATTTCAGCCATCATATGAGTTTTATCATCCGTCAATCTATGCTCGTCAACTAGGTTTTGGTCAGGTTATTCCTTGTCTTCAATTCCTTGATCGGCTTCAACCTAGAGCCAGAGTAAGAAACATTGTAGCAGCTGACCTTGATTTAGAAATAGCTGACAAACTCCAGATCAAAGATGTGCCACACTTATTTTTGAACACTCGTCAGTCAAAGCGCTTTATTTCATGGTGGTCTTCTATTGCGGAGGCACTTTACTTGGAACGGACATCATCGGCCATTATTAACACCTTTTTTCCAAATTTACCTGAGCCGACAACACCTTCTAGCACTGAATTGGACGATGAATTCAAATCCTCCGGCTATACTAACACGAACCAAATAGATATTACTGGCGAGGTACTAACTAAATCGGATTCTTTTGAACGTAGTTTCATTGTAAGCAATTTTGTCTAATCATCTTCTATTTTTGCTTTACAGACCAAGGTTGCTGGTAAGAAGCTTGCTATTGGTCAATCGGGCAGTGGCCAAGGCAAGAGGCCACTCTAGTCGACTGGCCTCACCGGGTACACTTAAGGTACCCTGGGGATTCAGAGTCTGTCGCTATCGGACATCGAGAAAAAACAACCAAGTAAGCATATTATGATCGATTGTCATCTGTTTTTATCCTTTCAGCAACTAATTCTTAGCCGATCATAATTTCAGAAAAGAAGAAAACCAAGTACACCAAGGCTCCGGTAAAAAGGGGATCAAAGCCCCAGGAGTAGAGTAGCGAGAGTTCGCCACACGCGTCGGCTACTGCAGAGGTAAGCAGTGTACTTTTGATCAACGACTTATGTTTTCAGGACGTTGGCTTACCCTTTGCCTTTTTCCTCAGCTGACGCCGTTGGTGCAGGTTGCAAAAATCCTGGCCGACCTTCCTAGGATTTCATCGGCTGTCTTTTTCTCCTTCGCAACTGACGCCAATGGCTCCGACCACCGAATTGCCAGAGTCCTTCGACCCAACAAATCTATTGGGTTTTTCTTTGGCCGATCTAGATGATCATGAGATCATGGCCACTGACGACTACGATGCAGATATCAAGAAAATTTTGGAAGTGTCAAAGGAAGCATCAGCTGCAGTCACCTCTGCCCCAGGGATGTAAGAGCGTCTCAATAGGCTCTTTGACCTTGTGATGAAGCCGCAATCGAAGATCCAGGCCAACAACCAGCCGATCTGAGATGCTATGGTAGCAGTTGAAGCCAACCTGCCCCAGAAGCAATGGAAGCTCTCCTCAACGTCTGTCACTTGGATAAGAGGAAATCCGAAGTGAAGGCAGCTTAGGCCAGAATCGCTCGCCACGAAGCCCAAGAAGCCGATCAGAAGCTTCTGGATGAGTTGGTTGCTGACACCAAGGCGAAGAAACTCAAATTCAATGCCGATGCTCAGCTGCTAAAGACTACCAAAGAATCCCTTTCAAAACTTGAAACTACAAAGAAACTTCTCTTGGAAGAGTTGGCCAAAACTGAGAAGCAAATCCAAGAAGGCCAACAAACCATAGAGAAGACTGCATCGGACATCAAAGAGCAAAAACTTGGCATCGCCATGGCAGTGGTGAATGTGAAAAAACAATCAGCTAAGGTGGTACCGGTGCCAGGAAATGCTAAAGATGACAACCGCATCATTGAAGAAGTTCAATGCGTGATCGCCAAGGCCGCCGGTGCTTTATCGGCTTTAGGTGCAACACTCCCAGGCTCTGGCATTCAATACTAACTCTTTCCATAAGATGTAAACCTTGTTGGATGTCCTGAAACACTACTTTTGTAACACTCTGGTGTTTTATAATCGGCTGTTTAACCGATTTATATTTGGCTTTGTTATGTAATTTACTTCCTTTCTTTCTAGCCGATTAATAATATCGAGTTAACTTGGCTTTTCAGAGCGATTTTCTTTTGTAGCCGACTAAGCTCCAACCCAGACGTTAAGGTAGAATTTCTTCAAGTATTTCCCATTAATCGCTTTAGGCAAAATAGATCCTTCTAACGTCTCAAGTATGTACGAGTTTCCATCGACTAGCCAATTGATTTTATACGGTCCTTCCCACGTAGGCGACCATTTTCCAAATCGGTTATCCTTGGAACTAATAGGTAATATAGTTTTCCAAACCAAATTGGCTTCATCAAAAGACTTGGGCACCACCTTTTTATTATATGCCCTTATAACTTTCACCTTGTTCTTCTTAAGCCGATCTAGTGTAAAAAAACGCAATTCTGCTAATTCATCCAAGTTATCGATCATTAGATCGTTGTAATTTTGAGCCGGCAAATCATTTTGTCTGGCTATTCGTATAGAATCGATATTAATCTCCATAGGTAAAACAACTTCTTGGCCATACACTAACTGATAAAGCGAAAGCTTTGTTGCTTCGTGATAAGCTAGCCGATATGCCCAAAGTGACTCCGATAGCGTTGAGTGCCAATTCCTTGGTTTTTCATTGATTTTTCTTTTGATCAACTTGATCAATGTTTTGTTAGATGACTCAGCTTATCCATTAGCCTAAGTATAATATGGGGATGAATTCAACAACTTGATCCCTAGGCTTTTCGCATAATTCTGAAATTCATTAGACATAAACACAGTATCTTGATCGGTCGTGATAGTTTATGGTATTCCAAACCGATGGACAATATGTTCATTAACAAACCCGACCGCTTCAACACTAGTGACCTTTTTAAGTGGTATAGCTTCAACCCATTTACAGAAATAATCGGTCACGGTCAAAATGAACTTATGTCCTTTACTTGAAGTAGGAAACATTTGACCGATTACATCTATCCCCCATCCTCTGAACGGCCATGACTTGATAATCGGGTGTAAACCGATGCCAGTGCTAGTTGCACGTTGCCAAACTTTTGACAAGTCTAACATCCTTTGTAATATCTGAAAAAATCTTCTAACATTATCGGCCAAAAATATCCTGTTCGCCTAAGCATCCACTTCATCTTATGAGCCGATTGATGAGATCCGCAAATACCTTCATGTACTTCACCCATTGCCACCCGCACCTCTTCGGCCCCAAGACATCTCAACAGCAAACCTTCCATCGTCCGATAATACAAAATATCATCCAGGACTACGTACTTCAAAGCTTGCTGCCAAACCTTGCGCTCTGTCGGCTTAGATGGGTCGATTAGGTAATTCCTTATTTGCGTCCTCCAATCAACAACATCCGCACACATGACAGCTTTGCTTACTAGTTCAGTCACTTGATATCGGCTAAAGTCCTTGTACCCCGACACCTGTTGAGCTAGGGCGTTGGCTCTATCGTTCAATTCTCGAGGGATATGATTGATAGAAAATGAGGTAAACGAACCGATAATTTCGAAGCACTGTTCTAAATATTTAAGTAATATTTCATCACGGCATTGGTATTCACCTTTTATTTGTTGTACGATTAACATAGAGTCACCATATGCCTCAACAGTACTTACTCCGATATTCTCTAACAATTGTAAACCTTTGAGCAATGCCTCATACTCCGCTTGGTTGTTTGAACATCGGCTATTTAGCCGAAATGCGAATTCAAAATTATGACCCTTGGGCGATATGAGTACGATACCAATACCATCACCTTCCTGGCATACCGACCCATCAAAAAATAATCGCCAAGGGGCAACAGACACTAGGTCGGCAGCGGTATCATGTCCTGTCATAAAATTGGCTACAACTTGTCCTTTAACTGCCTTAGCCGATTCATATGATAGGTCGAACTCTATTAAGGCATAAGCCCATTTACCAAGTTGACCTCGTAAAATCGGAGCCGATAACATATACTTTATAACATCGGTTTTGCAGACTACCTTACAAGCCGATGCTAAAATATAATGTCTTAGCTTTGTACAAGATAAATATAAGGACAAACATAATTTCTCAACAAAAGGGTACCTGATCTCAGTATCCAGTAGTCATCGGCTTAGATAAAGATTATCTTTTCCTTACCATCGACTTCCTATGCTAAAACAGCTCCAATAGTTTCCTCTTCAGCCGATATATATAACTTGAAGGGAATTCTTTTTCGTGGCGTGGCCAGAACTGGAGGGTTGGCCAAGTATTCCTTGATATCATCAAAAGCCTTTTGTTGATCAATTCCCCAAACAAACTCTTGATTGTCTTTCAGCTTCAACAGTGGAGTAAACGTATGAATCCGACCGGAAAGATTTGAGATAAATCTTCGGAGATAGTTAATCTTGCCAATCAACTTCTGTAATTCATTTTTACATGTCGGTGGCTTTGTTTTGGCTATGGCTTTGACCCTTTCTTAATTAACTTCGATACCTCTTTCATATACCATAAAGCCCAAAAATTGCCCAGCCGACACGCCGAACGCACACTTCAAAGGATTCATCTTCAAACCATGTAATCTTATGTTCTGGAAAACTTTTTCTAAATCGGCTAAGTGCTGTAAGTCATCTTTGGATTTCACCACAACATCATCAATGTATATTTCAACAATATGACCAATTAAGTCATGAAAAATCAGATTCATGGCTCGCTGATAAGTTTCCCCGGCATTTTTTAAACCGAAAGTCATAACCGTCCACTCAAATAATCCTATTGCACCAGGACACCTGAAGGCGGTTTTTGGTATATCGGCTTCTGCCATGAATATCTGATTATATCCAGTATTTTCGTCTAAAAAACTTATGATTTTATTCCTTGATGCAGCATCAATAAGCATATCGGCTATCGGCATCGGATACTCATATATTTGGTGTGGCTTTATTTAAGTCTCTAAAGTCGACACACACCCTAAGTTTTCCGTTTTTCTTCATGACCGGAACGATGTTGGAAACCCATTCTGCATATCGGCAAGGCCTAATGAATTTTGCCTCCAATAACCATTCTATATCCTCCTTTATAATATTATACAGGGCCGGATTAAAACGTCTAGGATACTGTTTAAACGGCCGATATCCTGGTTTAATAGACAACCGATGTTCGACCAACTATCGGCTTAAACTAAGCATCTCATGATACTCCCAAGCAAAACAATCTTTATAATCTCTAAGAATTTTGACCAATTTTTTTTATATTTTACATCTAATTTTGCACTAATAAAGTTGGTCTTTTCCTATCACCACTACCTATATCTATTTCTTCAAGCAGATCGGTAGACGTGAAGCCTTGGCCCAACTTCTCAATTTCTTGGAAATCCTCGATGGCCTCATAGCTATCTGTTACTTGCCGATAGCTTTGCATTTTGTCTTGTAAGACCTTCATTGTTTTTCTTGTCCCCATCAGCGTAATACCTCATTTGCTCGATCAAACGTGCCCGGCTTGACACTGATCGACATAAGTCCTGTCTTACTTACGCAAATGAAGTCACAATCATCCAGTGTTTTTCCTGATATACATCCAGCCTCTTCGTGTTGCCAATTCGCATCTAAACTGGCCATGGCGATATGAGCCGATGTATCGGCTGTGACAACCTCAACTTCACCTCCATTCCACTGAATAAGCGTCTGATGCATGGTAGACGGAATGCAGCAATTGGCATGAATCCAATCCCAACCAAGCAGCACACTGTAATTACCTTTGGCGTCAATGACAAAAAATGCGGTCGGCAAAGTTTTACTGCCAACAGTCAACTCTGTGACCATGACGCCTTTGGCTTCTGTGGGATCGCTTGTGAAATCATTCAAGTCCATATTAGTCTTGATTAAGTCTTCATCGGACTTACCCAATTTTTTGTAGGTGATGTATGACATCAGATTGACGGTAGCTCCCCCGTCCACCAGCATCCTTGATATCGGCTTGCCATTTATATAACCTTTCAAATATAATGGCTTTAGATGCTGATGATCATCTTGAGGTTTTTCAAAGATAGCATTTTGGGCACCTAAACATGACTGAGCAAAAGTTTCTTTGGCCGATTCAGTTTTAATTTTGAACTCGGCTGGCAATGTAAATACCATGTTGATGTCCATCGGAAGTGTATCATCCCTAGTCATGGGAGAATCCAAGTCATCGGCTGAATCAAAGTCTTCTTCAACCTATTCTTTCTTCCTCCATTCTTTTTTAGTAACTTTGATCGGCCGAAGTTCATTGAAGGTTTGATCCCTCCGTCTCTCTGCATCAGCTTCTCTGATATCCTGAGTCCTTAACCTTTGCAACCGTCTACGCTGTGATCGGCTAAGGCCAGGTGGACACCACCTAGCTTTCGGCTCCATTGGCTTACGTATTTTGCCAGAAAAATCTTCCCGATCAGAACTGGATCCTTGTGCCTTAACCTGATTCGGCACCTGATTTGGTTTAGGAATTCTTTCGTGAACCGGTCTTCTATAACTTTTACTAGGACGATCTTGTATTGGCCCAGATAACCTGTCTTTGGCCGATCGGCTGGCCGATCATCTTGGGGATAATGCTCCATTGGGCATGTGTATGGAGACGGCAATGCTACTCCCCTTTCCCAACAAAATTGCCAAAAAGGGCATCTCTGATGCGTGCGCTCTACGTTCTCGGTTTGATACAGATTGTCTGACCGACGAGGAGAATATCGCAGCCGATTATTCATTCTTTGATACTTCTCCATTAACTGAGAAAACATCGGTCCCGGCCTTCTTGCTGGCTGTTTTAATGGTGATTTTTCCGCCTTATACCATCGGCCAACCTGCGGGTTCCCCTTGGGTTTGATAGTCCTCGAATTCTTACCTTCATGATCAGCCTCTATTTGTAATGACCCGATCGTAATTTTTAACGTATGAATACCATCTGAAGTTGACTGAATATCAACTCGTCGATCCCTGCTTGGCTCCCCGTCCTACATCGGCTTTTTTCCTTTGCTCGAACATTGAACCATGTTAATAGGGAACAGATCAACATCAACTTGCATGGTCGGCTCATCAGCGAATTTTAGCCGACCATCCTTGATAGCTGATTGAATCTGCTGACGAAAGATATTGCAATCGTTAGTATTATGAGAAAAAGAATGATGCCACTTGCAATACCTGCGTTTCTTGATCTCATCAGCCGATGGTATAACGTGTCCTTTGGGCAATCGTATTATTTTTTCTTGTAACAATAAATCAAAAATACGATCACACTTGGAGACATCAAAAGCGTACTTAATTTTCGACTTATTTCTAGTCGACTTAAGCCAAAAATAGACTAGGGATTTTTTAGACCCTTTTATCAATTCGGCTATGTTTATCTCTGCTTCATCGTCTTCTGAAGATTCGCTAGGACAATAGTCAATCATATTAACTTTGGCTTTATCCTTTTCTTTATTATTACCATTTGTTTTGAACCTATCCTTGAATGCCCTATTATTTGGGAACCGGCTCTCTTGAGCCAACACACGATGAAGCAGATGACTCAGATCGGTGAACTCCTGTCCTCCAAACTTTTCTCTTAGTGGTGGAATTAGCCCTTGGAAAGCCAAATCAGCGAGTTGGTTATCGGGTAACGTGACACTAAAACACCGATTTCTGATCTCTCTAAATATTTTAATATAATCAGGTACCGATTCTCCTAATTTTTGGCGAACAGAACTTAGATTGGAGATCCTGAGTTCTAAACTGCCTGAGAAAAAGTATTCATAGAATCGGCTTTCCAAATCGTTCCATAAGTGAACCGAATTTGGAGGCAGACAAGTAAACCAAGTAAAAGCTGCTCCTGATAATGATAATGGGAACAGTCTGATTTTCAACCCGTCGGACTGAGCTACTTCGCCGCACTGTGCGATAAAGCGTCCGACGTGTTCTAATGTTGTAATCGAGTCGTCACCAGAGAATTTTGCAAAATCTGGGACTTTGAAATTGTGAGGATAAGGCATACGATCTATATAATCAGGATATGTTTTTCTATAGCCGATAACCTTCCCTTTTGGCTGTATGCCAAACTGATCCCTTAAGACAATGGAAATTTGATCGGCCCAATTTATATTATCGGCCACCGGAACGGTAGGTCCTTAATAATATTGGTCATAATTGGCATTCTACCCCCCGAGTGCGAACTCGGGCTGCCGATTAGGTTGAGCCGATGGCAGATGAGTATACTGGTCATACCTATTGTTCCTAGTTTGTGATTCTGGTAATGGGACAAAAGGTTCTGAATAGGTTACTACCCTGTGCGGAACTGGATTTCTAGGCAGGACATGTTCATGACGTGGGTATCTGTCAGCTTCAATCGGATGTGGAACCGATTGTGG
The DNA here is from genome assembly GCA_036346275.1 of Otatea glauca. NCBI lineage: Eukaryota > Viridiplantae > Streptophyta > Magnoliopsida > Poales > Poaceae > Otatea > Otatea glauca. Next base: position 35,933,570 of record CM070715.1, on the reverse strand, counting down.
AAAAGCGTAAAAAGGAGCTGACAGCGGTAGATTCGCCGATGTATCTAACTTAACAGCGTCAGTGTAAGCCTGGTAATGATTTGCCCTACTCGGCCGATGATCTCTAGCAGTATATTGGTGGGTTGAGTGGGCATCATAGTTGGGGGTGAGGTTATAGCCGATGGTTTAGGATCGGCTATTGTGCTCTGCGTGTTTTGTGCTATTGAAAAGACATGGTAACTTGGCAGAGCTTGCATCAGGTCGAGCAAGCTTCCAGATGAGGGCAACTCCTGGGCAATGGTTTTAACACTATTTGCAATCATTGGCTTAAGAGTTGTGACAAGAGCCGATGACTGGTTTATCAGAGTATGGTGTATAGATTGATTAATCATAGCCGATAGCTCGACTTGAGTGGGCAGATATCGACTTACCGGTCCTTCTGTAACGCCTGCATCCCCCAGGGCATTGACCGTCGGCAAAGCGGTCTTTTGAGTGACGCCACGTCGAGTTTTCTGATAACAATTCAGCATCATCTCTTCAAGAGCTATTTTTCGATCCTCGATTTCTCTACGTTGTTCTGGCGTTAAATCGTCCATCATCGGGATGATTATAGCTTCAGCGTTGAGATCGGATGGTGGAATCGATTTCCCTGATGAAGACATGGTTGTCCCACCGGGCGTGCCAAGAGTGTGTTGACGTCAAAAACTTGAAGTAGGGTTTCTGATAACAGCACACCAGACGAACACCTGGTTCAGAGCGTGCCAGTCGATTTGACTTGTAATCGACAAGGTAAAAATATGAAATTCACTCAAAGCCGATCATGAAGATCAATCGGCTTAGACTCAATCAGCTCAAAGCCGATTAAATCAAGAAAAAGGGTAAGTCTAATTAGCCGATTAAGGCTAATCAGAGGATAAAGGTAGATCGATTCTGAAGAAGGCGATGCGTAACAAAATTAGAATAAATCAAACCTGGGCGTAATTGATGAAGATCAACAATCGGCGATGCGCAACTTTATTGATCAAGATCGAATTACAAAAAGACTAAATTACAGGAACTACTCCTAGTCGACAGGAAAAAAGTAATGTAGATTGGTGTTTTTGATTGTGATTCCTTTTGTGGCTCGCTCTTGTCCTCCTTTTATATCCGTTGGCCGATCATGTCCTATTACAACACGTTACAAAGCCTGATCCGTATCGGCCTCAATCCGGATAGTTTTTCCTTAAAACCTTTACCGTTACCAAATATCCTTCAAATCTTTTCAGATCATCCGTTGGTTACTATATGTTGACTTTCTCTTACCGATTTTGACCTTAGCCAAATTTTGGTGCAAACAGAATCCAAAGCAAAAACAAACAGGCCCTAAGTATAGTTAGTCCGGACCAACAGGGAACAACTAGAAGCCAACTAATAGCTAAAATCCTGTCAAAATATAATTAAAAAACAATAGCGAATTTTGCAACGAAGGACCCCAAATAGTGGTTTTACTTAGGCTCCTAAATCACAAATTCACCTTGGTGGTTACCCAAAGTTGATTGATGTGACACATTGGTCACTAGGGTTGTTCAAATTACTAAGCCCTGTTTGGAATGCAAGGAATCTTTCTCAATTCCTATGGAATTCCTAAAAATTTCCTATGAAACTCCTGCATTCCGAACAGGACCTATATCATTAAAGTAAAAAGGGGTTTAAGAACAAAACTAATGCAAATTATCCGATAATATTTATGTACCCAAGTAATTTGTAAATACATAAGAAGATAAGGAGTTTTTCAGTTATTTTGATGGGTATTTTCAACCATCGTATGCTTCAAATGACATCCATTTCCAACAAAAATGTCGTATAAATTACTTAAATACCACCAAATGCTCTTTTATCTTTATAAACTATCTTTCCACAACGTCAAATTTCATGAATTTAAAATTAAAATAGTTGTAACGACCTTGGTGGCACAATGGTAAAGTTTAGGGATGTACCAAAAAGATGCAATTGGGGACCTAAGTATAACTATTGTGCAACTTTAGGGACCATTGGTGCACTTTTCGTTCAAACAGAACATAGCTTTTCCTCAAAAAACCAAGGCATTCATAGTACTTCTAAAGATAATGTGTGAATCAATGAGAAATTGCCTCATAATCTAAATTGCACTCATTCCATGCAACATAAAAGATGTGTTATGTATGACACATTTTACAATTAGTAAAGTACTCAATGATGCCAGTTTTGAATAAGCCGCACAATAATATGCAATATACGCAATTTCCTACTTTAAAAACCATATCCATAATCTTGGGGAAATGATTTGACAAATAACTAGTGAATTCTATTTAACACGTCAAGGTTTACATGAGTTAAACAAGGTTTACATGTTCAAATCAAAAAACAATGTTTACATGAGTTCAACAAAGATTTAGTGCACCTTTAACTTGTTTGTTGTTTTTTTTCTTATGACCCTTGTTTGGGCAATGGGGGTTCCTTTGAGAATTTTTGGGATTTAATTCAAGTACTAAGGATTTGGATCCAAATCCCCAATCCAAATTGGCACTGGTGCTTTATTTTGTTCTCCTAATTTACAATAGTCCAAATTTTTTGGTCCCTCTACTTTAGAATTTGCGGGGAAAGTCCATATTTCATAGCGACAAATAAAAATCTGAGCTACATGAGCAACCAGTTTCTTATTCGTTGGAAATAGCATACTTATATAATGAAATTCTCTGCTGTTGCTTCTTTTGTTAATGCACAAAAGCATATATACTGATCTATATTTCAAACATTTTAAACACTAATCAACAGGGAAAATAAAATCTATTCACATAAAACATCAATTATGCATCATTTGTATCAAATATCTTAGAGTAGCTAACACCACCCCTAGAGTCGCCCCTAATGAAAAAGAGTACCTTCATAACAAATCATGAAAAAATATTACTACCACAAACAATATCCAAATAAAAAACAAAGACCGATAAAATGACATCTTATACATCAAATGACAAATATACCGTCATCCCTACCATATATTTTGATAATTATTACTCCATCATCTCACCAAAACTGGAAGCTTCATAAATTCTAATGAACATAAGACACAACCACCACCGATAAAAAATTGATACAAAAATCTTTGATGCAGTAGAGCTAATAAAACATCACATCTCTGTATTATCTCCCATAACCATCAGACATGCATCCTTCCTCAAGCACACACAACAAATATTTGAGACAACAAAAATAATACAACAACATTTTAATATATATATATACATATATACATATGTATATATATATGTATACACATATATACATATACATATACATATATATAATAAGATATCATTGAATTAAGCAAACAATCAAGAATTAGTCTCTTCTTTCTCTTAGGGAATCAAGAAACTCACCAATTGTTCTTTGGACTGCCCAGGCAAGATCACCTTGAAAAAGCGAGGATGAATGTTCTCAGCCTTTTTATCCTTCTCTTTCGCCTCCTCCTCCCTCGCTTTCTCCTTCACCTCCTCCTCTTTTGCATTCCTCACCTTCTCCTCCTGCTTCTTCCTTGCTTCTTTCTCCTTTGCCTCCTCCTCCTTTGCCTTCGTTTCCCTCTTCTCCTGATCCTTCCTTGCCTTCTTCTTCCTTGCTTTCTCCTCAGCCTTCTGCTTCTTCTCCTCCTTCCTCTTCTCCTCTTGCTCATTCTTTTGCTTCTCCTCCTCATCCACCTTCGCATTCACCTTCAACTTCTTCAACCTTTCCTTCTTGATATTATACTTCCTCTGCTCCTCCACCTTCTCCTGCTTCACCATGGCTTCCCTGTCTTTGTTATCCACCATGGCCAGAGTGTTGTGATGCTTTTTATGCCCTACCATGGATGAACCTTTACTTCTTCCACCTACTCGCTCTTTTTCTCTCTGCAATACCATGAGAGGCATACAAATTTTAAGATTAGATTTTTGTGGGGACATCAATGGTATATAAATGACACATCTTCAATTACCAATAGATGTTGTTATCAAGAGCACTCTTGTAAACTATGTTACAAAATTAACTTACAATAAAAAAAAGTTCACAAAAGCACTTGCGGTAGAAAAATAAGAATAGTTTTACTCTTTTTTTAAGATTAGAATGGTGGATGCACGAGCACAAACACACCACTAATGCCAATGTGTACACGCTTAGAATTGTGCTTGTGGGGGGGGGGGTATGGAGTGCGGGTATATTTGTTTTCCCACTGAGGTGCACTCACATGTGGGTAGAGTCATTATCCTACGTCTCCACTAACTGACCTACATGTAGTTCTCATGTTTATCCTATATAGAGCATTTGCCAAATAATTGTTAGTAAATTTGAGATATTTACAAATTAAATAATTTTACTATAAATTTAAACAAAGAAAGGAACATCATGCTTGCCTCAGTAACAACAAAATTACTGCTGAACTGGGAGGCTTACCGTTGTTACAAGATAGGAAAAAAGGAGCACCATGCTTTATAACCAACATTAATAAAACTTAATATTACATTATAATATTTAACTTTCCATTAACTAACCTACCTCTTATTCACTTTGCCAAGTGGCGAAACTGCAGTCCTACAACAACAAGATATGTTCGCTTACATATTTTTGCCAAATATCAGAACTCTATTACAGTTAATCTGCTTAACATTCAGGAAGCCAGAAGCATGAAAAAAACAATCTTGTTTCAGCAAGCTAAATTCATATATTGTGCCCCACCAAGTTGATCTAAACAGAACTAATAATATTTATGAGATAATCCCAAACCAATCACGAAGGTAGAAGAACCATGCATCCTATATATGGTGTTACAGGACCCCAATATATAGAAGCAGGACACCTTGTGGGTTACAAGACTAATACTGTAAGAGCTTCCTCGCAAAAAAAAGACTATATATTGAGATTTTGCGCACACACCCACAAACAACTACTTGGTGCAGAAAAAAATAGTATGGATGGATATACATACACCAACCAAAAGGTTAGACACATTTGCATGACTAGAATGAAATCTCTCCAGAAGATATGGATTTGATTGCTCACAACGCAAAACAAATCTAATTAGGGCTTACCAACAAAAGAAATCAATTGAAATCTCGATGGACCCCCGATCCACACCTCCTAGGAGTAGTAGATCTAGATGATATAGTTGTAGTTGGTTGCGACGGCTACGGATTCGCCGACCTGCTTCTGCTTTTTGTGTTATCAATATGCCGAACCGCCGATTTGGAATTGGGGATTAGGTCAATGGGATTTGCTAAGGGAAATCCCCTAGGTTATAAAGGGGATCGGGGAGATAGAAAGGAAAGAGAATATTCGGTTCTTCCTTTTTTGAATTCCTTTTGACGTATCCTATATAAAGAATTAAAGTTTTTTGCATTATATAGTACATATTTTGTATGAGGAAACCCATTTATATTTTTGGTATTTTTGACAAACTTTTTAGGGGAAGTATTTTTAACAAATCACTGTAAAACTATAAAAGGTAATCGCTGTAAAACTATAAAAGGTACTTTAATTTAAAATTTTTATTTACTGAATTTAGTAAGCACGGTTAAAAACAATATTTTCCCATCTTATTATGAAGGGGCAACTTCATCAATCTAGAAAGAGAATTATATCACTCACCGCTCATGCAACCAACAAAACAAAACCTCTACTCAGCTACATCATCTTATAAACCAACCACACAAATGCACTTGCACCTCTAATTACATCTGCTAATGTGAAATACACACCGAGATGGTAAACAACTATTGGAGTTAGGTCGAACGATGATGACTTGAAGTAGAATGGTGAAAGATGATGGAGGGCACCGATTACGAAAGGAATAGATCTAAAATAGCTTATCCAGGGAATGACTATAGTAGGACTTCGAAGACTAGGAACTTGCTTATTCATATTTACTTGGCTCCAACAGAGATACACAACATCCTTATACAGAGGTTGACGTCCTGCAATGGACTCACAAATTCTTAACACTTTGCTAATTGAATACGAATAAGACATTATAAATTCACATGGACCCTACCTCCTAACTTATTCTGAAATAAACCTTCCACTACTACAGAACAGCACATCCTTGTCGGCACATCACTGCCGGTTAGGATGAGCCGCGGTGAGAACATATCACCGCTGTCAAAGTTGAGCCGACGGGTGAACTTATCACTGCGGTTCATAGAAACAACCGGCGATGATAAACTCATATCACCGCCGTTTATATATAAAACCGGTAGTGATATATCACTGCCGGTTCTTGTTTTAACCGGCAGTGATATTGGGATTTCCACTGCCGGTTTTAAACCAAAACCGGCAGTGATATTTATTTTCCCGCGCAATGCGAGCCCTATTACTGCTGGTTCTGGGCAGAACCGGCAGTGATAAGTCCTTTATATGCCTGCCATCCCTTCCCCCCGACCAATCGAGCGTAACAGAGAGGAGTCTCTCCTCCATTATTGTATCCACTTGCTGTCGAAAATCGTACTAAAATTCATATCTACTTGTTTTCAAGGTTAGTAATTTTAATAACATTATATTTGTAGTTGGATTTTACTTTGTAGATTGTTTTAGATTTAGATCATTACAATTCTTATTCATTTCAGTGATTTAGTGGATTTTTGAATGGTGAAAATGGCTAGGTCAATTTTGCAATAATGAAAATTGCAAGATACATTTGTAAATTGATATATTACCAAATATATCCTGTATTTTCATTTATATGCTTACTCTCAATAATTAAAGTCATTAAAAAATTGCAACATTGATATTATCAATTATGAAAGTAATTTTAAAATTGCTACCTAGATATTTTTAATATAATAGAAATATGTCCTAATTATTCACAACTATTTTCTATTTTGCAAATAAATAAATTTGCCAGATGAATATTTACATAGTGAAAAAGGTTGATGTATGCTGAAATTTTGGGGAAAAAAATGGTACATGGATATTTACATAATGAAAAAATGTTGATGTATTTTAATATAGTCAAATGTATCCTAACTATTTAAAATTATGTATTATTTTGTAAATATTTAAAAATTGGAAGATGGATATTTACATAATGAAAAAAGATTGATGTATTTTGATATAGTAAAAATATATCCTAAGTATTTACAATTATTTTCATTTTATAAAATAATAAAAAAATGTTACATTGATATTTACATAATGAAAAAAGGTTGATGTATTTGAACATAGTCAAAATATATCGTAACTATTTACAATTATTTATTATTTTGTAAATATTTAAAAATTGGAAGATGGATATTGGAGTAATTGACTACGTTGACATATATGTGTAGGTTTCACTGGGTCCTCCTCGTCATCCAGTTAGATGCTAGCAGGATTTTTGTCCTGGACTCTAAGAGAAAAGCAACTAAGCTGTATCAAGACTTTTGGGACATGATGAACAGGTAAACTCGATCGTTCTGTTATTGCTCTAGCAATATTCCATTCTACTTCATTTAAGTTTACTTGATATTCAAAATCATTCACAGGGCATTCGCACGATACTGCAAGAAAAGTGTTCGCCATCGTCCCTACAGGAAATATTTTGAAATAGTAACCGACTTTTTATGTATGAGGCAGGACCCGGGAAATAATTTATGTGCATACTATGTATGTACAAATTTACATTCAATTGTCACGGAGACTGTGGGCTATAACGAAGCCATGGTACGTAATTACAAATTGATGCCTACTTTTTTCATTTAACACACATCTTCATTAATTAACTTTCTCTTTTCTTCAATAATAGTGCTCCAAACTGAGAACCAATAAGTTATTGCTGACAGAAATTATAGCAATTCAAGAATAGCTCGCCGGATTCATTCATGACGAAGTCATCAATCCAAACGGCAAGTTCCACGCGTAGCCTCATCGCCCTCATTCTACTGTGGCCGGTGCAAAATCAAAGTCAATGAGAAGAGATGAGATGAGATGTAGTCGAACTACATTTGTAAATAAATCATTGTAAAAACAAAGTATTGTGATGCTTAATTTAATATATTTGAATTACGATTTTAACGATGCTTTGTATATACATGGATATATTTGAATTATGATTTGAACGATGCTTTATATACTATATATGGACACTGTATAAATAATTGTATAAAAATATATATATTGAACAAAAAATATGCAATAAAAATATTTGATTCACGACTTGTCACTGCCGGTTCTTGGAGAAAACCGGCAGTGATATATATATATATATCACTGTCGGATTGAGGTATAACCCGGCAGTGATAGTCCTATATCACTGCCAGTTTTATGTATAACCGGCAGTGAGCTGCCGGATTTTGGTTTAAATCGGTAGTGATAGTACAATATCACTGCCGGTTCCTGAGCCGGCAGTGATAATCCCCGAGTATCACTGCCAGCACCAATGACCGGCAGTGATGGTGTTTTGAAACTGGCAGTGATGTGTTGTTCTGTAGTAGTGTTCTATTCTATTTCTTGGAATCTCTAATCCACTACAACCCCTTCTATTCCTCCTGGATCCCTGTTGTGCACAACAGGCTGGCTGGCCTGGCGACCATGACCCTTGCTGGTTGCTGCTATTGTGCACACCATGTTGCGCATGACAACTCCTCTCATTGTCCCACATTGAGAAGAGGCCATGATGCCTCACGTGAGAGATCAGCATAGTATTGACAACGGTTGACCGCAATGGTGTGAGGACTTTAGTGACGGCCGTTGTTAAGGAAGCCACTGGCCGCTAGGGCAACCTAGGGCAGCAGTGTTGCGCCGCCTAGAGAAGCAATGAAGATGAAAAAGACATGACATCCCCTGCATTTTGGCCACACTCCACACCGCCCAAGGCATGGCATCAACCAGCGGCAGGGAGAAGGCGGCCGCAAAACAACCTTCTTTCCCATGTCTTGGACCTTGCAACAGACGTCACCATCAGCAGCAATGACAGGGCAGGTTGCACCGTTGCTGCTGGTAATGGTATGGTTGGCTTGATGTTGTCCCTGTTCAGAAAGGAGCTGGACCCCAACAGACTGCCCAAGTTGCCGCTGCCCATCTATTCTAGCGATGCGATGCTACACATGCTGATGTGTCGCTACATCGTGTGTTTGGCATGGTTATAGTTTTTTTAAAAACCCGCTTCTGACTAAGCTATATGGATGAAGAGCTGAACGGCTATGCTGAAAAAAGTTTGGTATTTGACAACCTGACTTTTAGATAGGCTGTCTAGTTATTCTAAGTTGAAAATATCAAAAAGGCCCTTGAGGAAAGTGATATCTTGTTTGACACCGTTTGAAGGACATCATGAGTGGATTTGATTTAAATTTTTTACACGGTCACATAGAAATGTAAATTTAAGCATTAAACATACTACATCAAAATGAATGCATTTCTAATTATCATGTCAACTTTATGCAAACATAAAGCATGATTTTCCATATGGAATAATTTTTTTAACCAAAATCGCAAACGCGAAGAAGTATCCGTTAAAGCTTCATTTCGACTCAGGTTCAGCCACCAAACCATATTATCTAAACCCAGTTCACATCTACACTGTCAGTTCAGAGAGAGACCACACACACCTGAAAAATGGAATTGTATGAATACTAGTCAGAACTATATAATACATGTTATGAGTGTGCACTTTACAAACAATTCGACAACTCAGTTTTACAACCATATATATATCAAGAATTAGAAGCATGCTCAGAAAATTGATCTAACAATTGCATAATCTGACATCAGATCTCCAATCCTCTCCAATAGTTTACGTCTGGACACTGCCAACAAGAAGGTAATGTCAGAATCCAATACGAAAACATAAGTACAACTGTCTGATTAGCTAAATGAACAATTGCTCATTGAATCACAGTCTGAACACTGAATTGAACATTCATACATCCATACATCTGAACAATTATAGCCTGAACATCTACAACATTGAACAATTATGGCTTGTCCAATTTGTCGTGTGGATATATTCCTCATGTGCAGTGTCAAGAAAATAGACAAATGTTTCATTACTAGAATTCAGATTTCGTATCCTCAGTGCTGGCAACAACTAAATTTAGAGTACATAATTTTCAGCGAAGGGCAAACATAAAACTGACCTGAGAAATAGAAACTAGTATATATGCGGTTTACATTGGTGCTGATTAATCAAATCTTTAGCCAATCAATGTTAAACCAAGTACAAAAACCTCAATGTGGGTGCATTTGAACACAATAAATTGCATAAAAAGTTTGCATTCTAACACATCTGGAGACCAATCGCCCAATCTAGAGCAAGCATAAATACTAGGAATAATTGATGATTTGCCCTCATTTACTTGTGCCATTAATCATTTGCCCCGTGATGTCTCATGACATGCGGACCCTAGGGTCACATGTCAGTGAGACAAACGGGGCAAATGATCAATTGCACCAACTAAAATGGGGCAAATGATCAATTCTCCCTAAATAGTAGCACTACACCTGCTTCATGAGCCCAGATTTGAAGGAGTTTTCATATCTAACAAGTCCTTGAATTGCTATTTTTAGATCCCCCATTTCCCCTCAAATCAACCAACAACAAGCACGAATCCGCTCAATTGTACCTTGTAGCCGACGCTTGAGCGGCAAGGACGATCGAGGGAGGCGGTGCTTGGGCGCAACAGTGGACATCGGGGCGGAGGCGGCACTTGGGCGCAACAGCGAACAACGGGGTGGAGGCGGCACTTGGGCGCGACAGCGAACAACGGGGCAGAGGCGATGGACGGTGGCGACGGCGGTCGGGTGGGACGATGGAGGCTGGGACGAACGAGGGTGGAGGCGGTCGAGGGTGGCACAGAGGGCAGAGATTAAGAAGGATGGAAGGAGGTTGGACTCCTCGTCGGCGGGAGGAGGCCGACACCGACGCTGGTGGGAGGAGGCCGAGGGCGCACCGGTTCGTGAAAACCCTAGTCGCGTTCCCTGTCGGGTGTGGCTGTGGGTCGGTCGGGAGCACAATTGTCACTATCATACCGAGGCAATATCGATTTGGCTATTGGAATGATATATTCTACTACCGGTCCATATCAGCGTACCGTTTCAGGTTTATTATAATAATACATATTTATAAGTATACATATGTTTAATTATATGTACACAAAATTTGGATTATAATATTACTAAAAATACGTAGTAGTACTATCAAATATAACATATAGTTCAATATACCATATTATCAATTCCACCGATATGACTGGAATTGATTGGTATCGAAGCTAGTATTGACCGGTGTCGAACCTGATATGGCCGGTATTGATCGGTATCGAGCCAGTATGATCGGTATCGAGGCCGGTACGGCACATAGGGACAGAGGGGAACAATGGGTGGTGGGAGGGTAGGGTTTTGCTTGATATACCGGGGTTATTTCTTCCAACTTCGGTAGCATCCATGGAACCCCATCCCTCGATCCCTCAAAAGACATGGAAGTTGGGGGTAGGACAATGGGCAGCATGTCGGTTGCAGCTTCTCATAGTACAAATGGGCCAAAAGCTTAGCCGAAAAACCACATAGAAAGCCTAACATTAGAATGGCTTCCGGCTTCCATAAAGCAGAAACCGGTTGGAAAGCTATCCCAAATGAGGCCGTAATACCATCCAGCTTAGTTATGAAAGAGAGGATTTGCTCCAGTAGCACTGACAACAGAGTCGCGGTAGCATCGGCTTACACGTTCTCCAATCATTCAACTGCCACTCTGGTCGCCACCACACTAGAGGCCAACTTGTCGAACTCACAAGCGAACTTATCAAGCTCACTGATAGAATTAATTTTGTAATTAAGAAAGTTTGTTTTGGGAAAGTTTGGTTTGAAAAGTGTTGAGTCAGTTAAGATTAGGAGTTTGGATTGCTATCCAAGTTAGTATGTAATTTCTAGTATAAATAACAATAAAAAACTAGAAAAGGCTGAGCAGTTACGTAGACCAACAAAAAAATTCCTAACTGTTCCAACAATTGTTATCAGAGCTCTGGGTTCGAAACCCTAGCTGTTGTCCTGGGAGGAGGAGATTCCCGAGGTGGCCAACCACAAGGTGGATGGTAGGCGCGCGAGTGGAGCACATTGGCGGCCAACCGCGCAGCGCATCACTCGAAGTAGAGGGAGGCTTCGTTGGTCACATGTGGAGGCAAGAGCAAGGGGTCCCAGGTGGCTGCAGAACCTACGAACGGCGTGAAGCGAGAAAAGAAAAGCAGCGCCAGGAGAGGTCTCGCTGTGGCGGAACCAAGCAACAGGGAGTCGTGATGTGGGTTGCAAGAAGAGCCACATCACGTACAGCAGCTGGGAAGGCTTCTCTGGTGGCTGTGCAAGAAGACAAAAGGAAAGCAGAGAAGAGAAGAGAAGAGAAGAATAGAGAAAAAGAAGATGTGTTCGCCGTCCAAAGTTATGTCTGTCAAAGATGAGTCTAGGATGATGAAGAAAATGTGGTCGTCGTTCTAGTTGTGTCTGTGCACGTGAGTTTTTATAGGTGCGTCCAAGTTTTCTTGTAGATAAGCTCTAATTCGGTCTGTGTCGCCGTTAAGTTGTGTTACCGGTGAAAAGACAGATGGAGCTGAAGCAAAAGGTCATAATCATCGGTGAGGTGCGTCACTGGTGGTATGGCCAGCAAGAAGAAGGTGGAACTCCTTGGAGATGCATTCACCATCTTGTATCGAGTATGTGTTTGGCAAATCGTAGTTGAGATCGATTGCCTTAATACATTAGAATTGTGTTACAAGATTAAGGGGGTGATTGATAGAATTAAGTTTGTTTTGGGAAAGCTTGGTTTGGAAAGTGTTGAGTATGTTAAGATTAGGAGTTCGGATTGCTATCCAAGTTAGCATGTAATTTCTAGTATAAATAGCAATAAAAAAACTAAAAAAGACTGAGTAGTTGCGTAGGCCAACAAAAAAATTCCTAGCTGTTTCAACACTCACGTTGTATTGCCGCAAACATCTGCGACACCTTGTCAAGCTTTGAAGCAATGGCAGCTGAAGGCAGCGGCGGGGCCAGCTCCCAGGCAGGGTGGGCGTCTGCCTGGGCTCACTGGCATCGCACAGGGGCGGATTTCAGAGTCTAGTTTGTAATCAGTTTAAGTTTCAGTCTAGCACTCGGTTTTAAGTCAGTTTAGTTGTCGGATGGAACAACAACAGTCGTATCGAAAAGGCGTGCAGTTTCACGTCGAAAATGATTTCTCTGTTTTGTTGTTTGCTCTGTTGCCGTATTCAAAGATTAGAATTTTGTTTTCAGGTGCTGCATCACAGAAGCGTTTCAGCTGATCGTATTTAGTATTCAGGCGAAGTCGTTTCTGGCAATATTTGATACAAGCCACGATGAGAAGTTTGCCCATTATTGTTGTGTGGTTACAGATTGCATCAAAGGGCATTTTAACAGAACCGGCTAGTCGCGAATATTAAAGTACTACAAGAACTACAAATGTATTTGGTGATGTCTTCAGCTTAAAGTTTTCTCTCCTTACCCTTGCGCTCGCGCCGTCTCTCGCTGCGTCAGCGTCGGCGTCGCCAGCCTTAGACAGCTACCGCCGCGTCCACGGCGATGCGCCGTTGGAGGCACCGGAGTGGCGCGTGGCAACAGACGAATCTGGCAATGAATTCGTCAACATCCTCTATGAGCTTGTCCAGGCTCCCAAATTTTTCTGACTCTATCACTGGTTGAAAGCGGGATTACTGTTCTAATACCAAATGTGATGTATGATTGTACATCGGGAGGATAAACATCCGTTGAGGGAGGATGAACGGCTATGAATTGAAGTAGGCCAATGCTGGAGGAATAAATCTTGAATAGCTGGTCTAGGGAAAAAACACAGCAGAACTTCAGGAACTACGAACTTTTTTATCCATCTTTGCTTGCCTCCAGAAAAGATATACAACATCCTTATGTAGTGGATGCTTGACGTCCTGCAATGGACTTGTAAACTCTATCTCGAACGCTTCCTATTTGAATAGGAATACTACCTTTATTATACTCCATAGAGTTATCGCCACCCACGTGTTCTCCCTCCATAAAAGTCCCTCAAAAAATGTGTAATTACGTTTAGGTCCTTTCACCGGTTGAGGTAATTTTGTTGCTGATTTAATTGAGCTACCAAACAGTGTTACAAATTTTTGAAACTTTTTTATAAGGGTCCTCAGATCATGCCTAAGATACCATAAAAAATTTGGACCATGATCAATCTTGTACAATTTTTAAAAATTCCAATAATGCTACTAATGCATTCAGAGCAACTCCATTGATTTAATTGAGATAATAAATCATGTTGGAAATTTTTGAAACTTTTTTATAAGGGTCTTGAGAGCATGCATAGGCTACCATAAAAACATTGGATCATGATTAAACATATACGTTTTTTAGAAATTCTGAATGCATTTAGATTTCGCTTTTTTTGGTTTTCAAGAGCCATCAAACGAATTTGATTTTAAAAACTTTTTGAGAAGGGTCCTGAGAGCATAAATAAGCTATCATAAAAATTTCAGATTATAATAAAACTTGTGCAAATTTTTAAAAAATCTAAAAATGGTGCTAATGCATTTAAAGCAACTTCACTGATTTAGTTGATCTGATAAAGCATGTTGGAAATTTTTGAAACTTTTTGAGGAGAGCCCTGAGAGCATGCCTAAGCTACATAAAAATTTCAAAGTATGATCAAACTTGTGCGATTTTTAAGAATTCTGACAGTGCTACTGATGCATTTAAATTTCACTGATTACCCGGAAACTCACACTCGCGCGGCGTCGCAGCGCAAGTGCGCGGCGTGCTGCCACTCGTAGACTTTACAATTCACTTGGACTCTATATCTAACTTATTTGTAAGAGAAATTTTACGAAACATTTTACTTGTTAAACAGGTGGAAGCAAAAATCCAATCTAAGCATTGATTTGTTAGGGGTAATATGGATTTCTTCTGTGATTGAAAATCCTTTCATATGGGCACTAATTATGGGCTTCCGATGTAACCTAAAGTCCAAAACTCAATCACAACGTCCTCGAGGCAAATGCACAAAGCCCACGAGGCGATTAGCAACAGCGGACACTTTGAGAATTTTTCTAATCTAAATTGGAATTATCATATCCTTAGAACTGAGTGCCCAATTCACGACCCGTTTGAATCATCGTGCTCCTTACGACGAGATCTTTAAAACTAGTCCCTACTTGCATATATGTAAATGATATCATTAGGCTTATGTTCCTGTAGATAAAACTAAATGTTTCGTGCATTACTTCCCAATGTTCTATTAGTTGATGGACAATATTCTGATATGCAGATTTTTTATTGGGTAGAGGGATTAACCGGGTGGTCGTTGCATGTTACAGTATGTGAAATGAAATATTCAACATATTTGGTTTCGATGTTCCATCAATTCATCGATAATTGTCCACACATTATATTCTAAGGAGGAATGGCTAATGTTTCACGTATTTCGTTTCAATGTTCTAACTATTCATCAACGATATTCCAACCGTTCATCGACGATTTTCATTTACTTGCATTCATATCTTTTTGATATTTATTCTATTTCCAGTAAATGTTTTCTGTATATGGTAATTGCAACAAATTACTTCACATGTTTAGGAAGTTAAAAAAAAATAAGAAAATTGCTGGAAATTTGTAGAAATTTATCTAATGCATAATAAAATTGTTTCTTTGCTATTTAGATATATTTGAAATGCCCACATGCTTTTAGCATAATTAAATAATGTGTTGATAGCATTCTTTGGTTAGTCACTGCATGGAATAAATTGTACAAAAATATGCCTGATATTTTAAGTAATTTTTCCATGATTATGATAGTTTCATACACTCTTGATATACAAATTAGCATTAAGCTATATTCGGTCTATCTATACTAAATTGCTAGTACTATGTGGCCAAGGAAAAGGGAATTGGGATTTTCGGATAGAAGCGCTTTGAAAAATAAGACCCACTAATGGACATGATCTTAGTGAGATCACTTTAAAGAAGTTATTTGCCACATCCACCATAGAGGCTTCACACCAACACCGTGGTACTATAGAATGCACACTATAATGTGATTTGAGCTGATTCTGAAGGACCATGTGAAGGTTTACCCAGATTTGTGATGAGTATTTTGATTAAACTTGAGCTTGGTATGCTTTGGTTTGAGTTTGATCTGAATTGGAATTGAAATTTGAAGCAATTTAAGTCTTCTCTGTTTTTCTCGGTTCTACCGGCCATGGTAGCCCGGTGCTACCGGGTGGGCGGTAGCACTAGACCAAATGGCCGGTGTGATATTTTCAGAGAGGGTGTTTTTAGGGGATTTTGCTAGGCGGTGCTACCGGGCGAGCGGTAGCACCGGCCCTTGGAGCAGTATGAAAAATCCAGAGAAGGTGTTTTTCTGGTCTGGCGTAAAGCAGTGCTACCGGCCTAGGGGCGGTAGCACCGGTCCACTATGGGCGGAGATACCGGCCTGAGGGCGGTAGCACCGTCCAAGATGAACAAAGCTGAATTTTGATTTGTGGACTTTGATGAATCTATTGTATATCTTTGTGGGCAAGGCTATGTGAGGTGTTTCCTTGTTTTTGATGGTTGCAGGACGAAGGTGCTAGGTCATGGTGAGGTAGAGGATGACTGGGACTAGTCGAGTAGCGTTGGAGATATAGACGGTCGGGGATCGCTGGAAGATGATCGGAGACGGAGTCCGTGCAAACCAAGAAGACAAGGAACATATGAGATGCTAGCTAGACGCTACTCGGATCGATGAGGGTCGTCGGATCGCAGTCTAGTTGATAGGATAGAAGGTCTAGATAGTATGCTTTGAAAACCGTGCAAGAAAACTAGGTTTGTTGGTGGGTTTTGGGTTAGCCCTTGCATGGTTGTGTGAGTGGGTCAATCCTAGCCCTTGATGGAGTGCACTAGGGTTTAGAGGCTCATCCAAGGGTGGTAGGTGGCCCAAGGGTAGTATAAATAGAGGGGGGGATAGCCTTCTCTTCTTTGAAGGTTTTGAGGTTTTTGTGCTCCTTTGAGCTTTGCCCACTTGTTGTGAGGCTTTTTAAACCTCTCCTTCCAGAAATGAAAATGTTTTCATCTATGTTCGATTTCATTTATGCATTTATATTACGCATTTAATTTCCGCATTTACTTTCTTGCAATTTACATTTACGCAATTTGGATTTGCCTCCCCTCCTACATGGTTACGATTCTTATGCCAAGGATGTTGATTGTTGGATGAATATCTTCTTAGATCATATCCCAATCATCTAGGCAATCCATGCTTTTTCTTGCAAGAATCCGGATTTTGCATTCTTGAGTGAATGATCTTGTAAATTGCATTTCTTCAAGTCTCTACTTGTTCTTTTGCTTGCTGGGATGTGTGGGAGGCTATTCAAGATCATCTTGATCATCAAAACCCCACGAGCAAGTCTTGAATCAAGTTCTTTCGATTTGCTTAAAACTTGGTGCGTTCTTCCTTCCCAAGCAAAAAGGTAGGAACTTTGACGTCAATCCTTGCGATTGAAGGTTGAAATAAGTTCATGACATCCCGAGGATCTTATCTACGAAGTTTCATGAGTTTTTATCCAGTCGATCAAAAGATTCCTCCAAATTTGCTTTAAGGTTGTGCTGATTTTTCAGGCTGTTCTTGAGCCTGGTGCTACCATAGCAAGTGGCTCGTTTTGATCAGCTCCTTTCGTGTGTTTCCTTCGCTGGCTTGTTTGGATTGTTTTTGGAAAAAAATTTAAGCTACGACCATTCACCCCCCCCCCCCCCCCCTCTATTCACCATCTTGATCCTTCAGATTCCCACATATGCCCAGTGCATATGCACTCGGAACTTTAAAAGGTTGGCATGAAGAGGGGGAGGAATTGGGAGTGGCAATGGATATATGGCATAGAGTGATGGCAAAGTACAATAGTAAACCTCATGTCAAAATAGCGGTTATATTCCCTAGGGCAATGATCAATCTACTTAGCCTAAGCAAATTAGTGGCAGAATTGCTAAGCACCTAAGGTGGTAGTTGGGAGATTATCATGTATGAAGAATGAGCATGTAAGATTTGCTTGAAGCAATCTTAAGTCCAAATAAAAGAGTTTGATTTGGAGGATTATGTTGATCATGAGTGATCTCGTTTTCCCATAATCACGCTACGAACTGTTCTCTTACATGTGAGGCAGGCATATACATGATCAACTTTTGGTCAATATGTGTGTTCATATGGAATAACCAGAGCAACTTGGTGATTCAGTTGAATGTTCTAGATGAACATTTATTATTTACATGATTCTGGGCATTATGTGGTCAATCTTTGATGTTCTATTCACTTATGAGTTTAGTTGTATATATCCACTTTATGTACATGCTATTGTGTTAGAACATATTTCTGTTAATCAAATGTAAACATGTTACAATTGAAGGATCCCAGATCATACAAACTTGGTATGAAAAGATTGGGGCACTTTTGGCATTAAGAAAATAATACTGGACTAAATATTTTTTGTTGGCTATAATTTTTGATCTCCCTTACCATCACCGGCGAGCCTTGTCCGTGGTGGTTGAGCCCAGAGCCAAGTTCGCCGTGTGAAGACGCATCGAACCCATGAAGACCCGAGCAAAGAACGTCGCCGTAGAGCCGCGCCAAAGTCGTCCTCCTCATGTTCGGTAAGATCTCAGTGTTGCGTTGCCGCCTGGCCATCGTTGCCGCTCGCCGTGCTTCCAGCCGTTGGATCTTGCGCGAATGCATAGGATTTCGCCGCGTGTCCTTCCGTCTTTACTGGATGTCGACCGTCCGCTCTGGGACGAGCAGTCGAGATCAACCAGCGCTGCACCCAACTGCATGCTGCCGCGTGTCGCATCGAGAACCGAGGAATCGTGCGCTAGGTTCTGTAACATCCCAAAATTTAAGTTTTAGAATGTTTAAATTTGAAAATGAACCATTTGCATTTTTATTGAATTAATTTCAGCTTAATTTGAATTTTCTATTTATGAAAGGATTTAATTTGGCTAATCTATTCATCAAACAAAAGATTTTCAGTTTTAGTTGGGTTCATTATGCCTCAAGGAATTTTTCTGTATTTTTGGAGATTTTTCTGAATTTATTTGCATTTATTTGAATTTCTGGAATTTCTTTAATTCGGAAAATGTTTGAATTTCCAAAACCCTCTTGGGCCGAATCCTGCCAACCCATTCCAATTTCCCTCCAGTCCGGCCCGTTTCGGCCCACCTTCCGCCCGTCCGCGTCGCCCGCCCGCGTAGTCTCGGCCGTCCGATCCACGACGCACGGACGGCTGAGATTGCGCCACGTCACCCCGCGTCGCTGCCGTCGCCGTCGAACCCTAACCCTAGCCGCCTCCACGTTAATCCCGCACCGTTTCTCGGTTTCCGGATTTGGCACGCCTCCCCAGGCTATTTAAGCCGCCGCCGCACCCAGCCCGAGGTTCGCCTCATTGCGCCACCTCTTTTGCCCTAGGCCTCGTTGCTTAAGTCGCTGCCGTCTTCTCCCGCGAGCTCGCCGGAGTTTGCCGCTGCAACCGAAGCCTTCCGCCACCTCGTTCTCCGTCGCCGGTGCATCTCCGCCGTTGCCGTTGCCTTCTTCGCCTTTCTCGCGAAGCCCTCTTCCAAATCCCCAAGTTTTCGCTCCCGATCCATCGCTCTTTCTCTGTATGCTGTGTCGTCTTCCTCGCGTCCGACGGAATAGCGCCACCCCTCGCCATTGTGCTCCGTCGCGGAGTCTCGGTCGTCCGATCGCCCGTGTGCGCTCCCAATCACGCCACGTCATCGCTGCCCGCCGCCTTACCTCTCCACTGTCCGATTCAATCGAGCCGCTGGATGCGCGACCCGTGGCAAGCCCACGTTGGCCGCCACCTCAGCATCCCACGTCAGCCGCCACGTGCGCCCTAGCCCCACATGGAAGCCACGTCGGCGCCCTGTGGCGTCCTCGTCAGCAAGTCCACCGCGTCATCTTGAGCCGCCTCGGTGCTCCCGGTCCACCGTGAGCCGTGTCGCTGACGCGTGGGTCCCACGTGTCAGTCGGTTTTTCTTTTCTTTTTCTGATTTTCCAGAAAATCCAAAAAATCCAGCCAATCACGTGTTGCCACGTGTCAGCCTTTCTGATTTTCTGATCTGAGAATCTTCCAGGAGCCCGTTCTCCTTCATTAGAGCTCCGATTCCAGTGATTCAAATTTCTAAATTCATCTAAATTCATGATCTATCTTCCAGTACCATTCTTTTCAATTTTTGAATTTTATTTGAATTTGTTTTATTTAATTGCTCTCGTTTCGCGTGTAGACGACGCAGTCGAAGCAACAATCAGAGGTAGAACCAGCAAGAGGCAGCGAAGGCAAGTCTTCCTTGAACATATTGATCCCAAATTTTACAAAATGCTTATGTTGTTTTAAATTATGCATGCTTACTTTTATGCAATGTACTTTAAATATAGTTTTAGAGTATAGTTAAATACTAGAGTTTGTTATACCCTCATTGGTATTGATCATGTCAAACCTTTGTCACCCTAGGTAGTACTAGCCATTTTATTTGGTGATAACCAGTTGATTAGCATGGGATGGTAGAATTGCTTAGTTCAGCTTAAACATTTCGGTATTATGCCAGTATGGGAATCATTTCAAACATTGTTGAATCATATTTGTGAAGTCGCGGTAATTGGTGTTGCTGCTGTTATTTAAATGAAATAAAGTGAAAAATATGGTTTAGACCAGGGCGGATGGATGTTTGGCGGGTGTAGAAAGCACGAGACCTTGGTATGTGAATGTTCCGCCCTAGTCAATTAAGGACCGAAGCATGTGTTATCATGGACCAAGCACTACCGTACAACCACAAGTCTATAAGGGTACGACCTGGCTAAATAATTTGTGCGTCTCATTATTAGCTTCGCCAGTTGGTGAGTGCCAGATGTTGGCAGGCGCAAGAGGGGGCTTCTGTACTGGGCAGGTAGAACCCCTAACAGCGGTGAAACCTTAGCGGGCGATGTTAATAGTGGGGTTGTACATTGTAAAGACCTTG
This sequence comes from Otatea glauca, assembly GCA_036346275.1. NCBI lineage: Eukaryota > Viridiplantae > Streptophyta > Magnoliopsida > Poales > Poaceae > Otatea > Otatea glauca. Next base: position 35,912,621 of record CM070715.1, on the reverse strand, counting down.
TCATGATCTCTCTGCCGACACACTAAAGGAAGAGTGTTAATTGCATGGCAACAAGAGTCGATCATGTCTTGTGGGTAAAGTGTACACACTCTGCAGAGTTAAAACTGTTGTAAAACGTAGTCGTTCACCCACGATCAATCAACATCATGCCAACGAAATCACAGGAACAAGAACAGGAGCACACAGAATATAGGGGTGGAGCTCTCTTGCTTTATTAGATTGATCTTTTACATGGGGGAAAGCCCAATATATAGGAGAAAGCATAAGAGATGAGTTCGGATTCGCCCACAATAAAGAGATAGAGTCTAACCGAATACGGTTACGAAATCTTATCTCATAACACTCCCCCTTGGGCGAATACCGCGTAATGCACATGTCTCGTTAAAAACTCCACTCAAAAACCCAGTGGGAAAAAGGAGATGGAGAAAAGAGTAGATTGCACTCGCACTTTATGTTACACTAGTTGCCTCGTTAAAAACCTTTATATGAGAAACTTCAGGAAAACTCACTAAAGGAAAAGAGTACAACTTATAATCTTCTAGATTTAAATTAGGATCTTTAGGATCACCATAAGGGTTATGGTTCAAGGGTTCACTCCCCCTGAACTTTGCATATCTCTAAATCTTCTCATTCTGATGCCTTTAACACATCTTTGAAATGTGGATTTAGGCAAGGACTTAGTGAATAAATCTGCAAGATTTTCACATGACTTAGTTTGCAAGATTTTTATCTCACTGTTCTTCTGGAGTTCGTGAGGATAGAATTACTTAGGAGCAATATGCTTCGTGATATTACCTTTTACATAACCAATTGCATTTGTGCAACACAAGCAGTATTATCTTCATAGATAATTGTGGGGGTATTGACGGTTTTAAGGCCACATGACTTCTGGATGTGGTTAATCACACGTCGTAGCCAAACACATTCACGTGAGGCTTCATACAAAGCTATGATCTCTAAGTGGTTGGTAGAAGTAGCCACTAAAGTCTATTTCCAAGACCGCCAAGAAATGGCTGCACCACCGCAGAGAAACACAAAACCAGTCTGTGATTTGGCACTGTGGGGATCAGACAGATAGCCAGCATCCGTGTATCCCACCATGGTTAAATCTTGGTTCTTCTGGAAAAATAATCCAAGATCTTGAGTACCTTGGAGGTATCTGAGTAAAGTCTTAACACCAGCCCAATGTCTTCTGGTTGGGGCTGCACTGTGTCTTGCTAGCAAATTCTGAAACAGCGATTGCAATATCAGGCCTTGTGCAATTCGCGAGATACATAAGCGCTCCAATAGCACTTAGATATGGAACTTCAGGTCCTAAGACTTCCTCATTTTCCATCCTTGGTCTGAAAGGGTCTTTATCCACTTCAAGGGATCTCACGACCATGGGGGTTTTTCAAAGGATGCGATTTATTCATATTAAACCTTTCCAATACCTCCTGAGTATAGGAAGACTGGTGTACAAGAATTCCTTCTGGGAAATGCTCTAGCTGCAGGCCTAAGCAAAATTTAGTTTTACCCAAATCTTTCATCTCAAACTCCGTCGTGAGGTAAGCACTTGCTTCCTTTATCTTCTCTGTGGTTCCGATGATATTCAGATCACCGACATATCTTGAGATGATCTGAGAATCCATTCAGGATTTCTTTATGAACACACAGGACAATCATCATTATTCGAGTATCCCTTCTTGGGAGGAACTCACTCGGTAGGTTATACCACATTCTCCCCGACTGTTTTAATCTGTATAACGATCTCTGCAGTTTGACGCTATACATGTTGCGATTATTAGGATCCAGAACTTTGACTCCTTCAGGGACTCTCATATAAATGTCCGTATCCAGTGACCCATATAAATATACGGTCACTACACCCATCAATTGCATTGATAAGTTTAAGCTTGCTGCCATTAATATTAAAAATTTCGGAACGTTGTTCCACTCTTTAAAGGAGAATATATTTCATCGTAATCGATGTCGGGTCTCTACGTGTACCCTTGTGCTACAAGCCTCGCTTTATATCTCACCACCTGGGTATTTCATTTCTCTTTCGGATGAAAAACCATCTGATCCTACAAGGATTACTTTAGGAGATGTTTGGTCAATGGGACCAAAGCTTTCCTTTTAATAAGCGAGCGCTGCCTCAATTGCTTCTTTTATTTGACCCTATCTGAGCGCTTCTGACACTCTGCCATGGACTTTGGTTCTGGATCCAGCTTTTAGCAATTTTAGAGGCAATTATATGTCGACAATTGTAGTCTTTCTTTTATACAATTCTCCTGCGTCACTTCAGGGATATCTCTTTATAAATTTCTTCCACTCCTCGTGATTTCCCACAACGATGGAGTCAGGTGTTCCATTTCCAGCGTGGGATTGTGCGCGCAAATATCTGTTGGGGTTATCATCTTCGTGATGGATCACTTGAGGATGTTTACCATCTCGTGATGGCTCACTTCAGAGATTTTCTCAACATCAGGTTGAGCTTCTTCCACTGTCACGGATAGTGTTCTCATTTGTTCGGTTCTCTACTTCTGCGGATGTCTCCGCGGAATTGAGTCCCGTGCACTTGGAGGCCTCCCCCTCTTTTTATCATGAGGGTCAAGAGTGAGTTCAATATCCTTCTAGGGTATTTCCACTCTTTCAGGTGCATATACTACAGGTATATGAGATCTTTCACTCCCTTATGAACAATGAAGGTATTTGGCAGATTATAAGCTTATTTGTTGCAGATTTATCATCCTACAAACTTCAAGTTCGGTCTCTGTAGTGCGTGGATCTAAGGACTCGGCATTCTTTAATGTGGTACTTATCTCCCCCTAATGCCGAAAAATATCCTTAATACAATCAACGTACCGAGCCGTGTACAGATCCCCTGTCATAGGCTCTCGGTATTCTAATACATGACGAAGATTCATGACCTACATAGATTCTCAACTTCCGGTAAGGTCCCATGTTGGTACGCTGTGGTGTAGAGATTGGCATGTATACAGTACAACCAAATTTTCACAGATGGGAAATACTTAATTCTTTTCCACGCGCTATCTGCAATGGGGAAATTTCATGACGTGCAGTTGGTCTGAGTTGAATTAATATCACAGTATGCAGCATTGCGTGGCCCCAATAACTGGTGGAAAGCCTACTATTCTGCAAGAGCGGCCAAGCAATAAGTTTTTTATTTAATATAATGACTCTGCAAGGCCATTTTAAGTGTGGACATTTGGTACGAGATGCTCTACATTAACTCCCAGAGCCATACAATAATCATTACATGCTTTTGAGGTAAACTCGCTAGCATTGTCTATTTGAATAGACTTGATCCTTTCTTCTGGAAAATAGGCTCTTAACTTAATAATTTGGGCAGAAGCATGGTTCCTAGTAGATAAGAGATATACATGGGATCATCTAGTAGAAGCATCTATTAGTACCATAAAATTTCTTAAAAGGAGCCCAACAAGGGTTGAACAGGTCTATAGATATCATCTTGAATTTTCTCCAGAAAATTCAGTGATTCTTCTCTAACTTTTTAGGTAAGAAGGTCTAAGAATGAGCTTTCCCTTTTAGCACAACAAGGGCATAAGAAAAACTTCAGGTCTAGGAAAGACTTTATGCTATGGCCAGCAGAATTATTAATTATTCTTCTTATACTATTCAACTCAGGATAACCCAGTCGATCTGCCAGATCTTAAATAATCTAGGTTTTGCATCGCAACACAAACTTCAGGTTTTATATGTGCATAGTATAATCCTGAGGAGAATAAATGAAGCTTTTAACCACACGTTTATTATACCCATTAAACTTAGTCATGAGTAGGTATTCCGTACCATCCTCATTCACTATCTCCATACGAAAACGATTAAAGGAGTGCGACTGGACTCATGGTATAATCTGGCATTCTTCCAGTGCCAACTATGAGAGTATCGCTTCTGGCGATAGTCATAATATATTCAATTCACTTAGTGTGGTACCACCGTCTTCTAGACAGATTTTCTCTTCCGCCATCGGATTATACTTTGTTCTATATTGGAAGTATGATTTAACAATCAAACAATTGTTGCATCAGGAACAAATTGTAAAATATAGAATAAGCATAGCACAATTAATCAGATATCTGGAAAATATCAATATTCAATTTTTGAATGATAATCGCTCAACAGGAGCGTAGACCAAATGTTCATTCAGGAAAATGGGCTAAACTGATAAGGAGACTTATAAGGAATATGTACATCGACTTAGCAAAGTGAAGGGATATTTAGGAGACTAATCCAGGTCTCCATATGAGATGTAGGTGCCCTCCTGAGACTCCTCGAACTCAATAATTTTAAGAATCATTTCATCACACTTCTCAACATCCGTATCAACAACAGGTTGAACGATGAAGTATGACTTAATATTATTTCCCCGGGTCTTATCTAGTTTTCCAGTGGATTGCATGTAAAGGTCTACCACATGCTTCGGGATGCAATAGTTGCATGACCAATAGCCAGTGCATCAATACATAAAACAGGGTTATTCAGGGTTTGCAGCATTATTTCTGGAAGCCCCTAGCCCTTTACCTTTACTTTTCCACTATGAATTGAATCTTCCCCTATTTGATTTGTCATTCTTCCACTTATCCCATATATTCCATTGGCCCTTTCTGCGGCTTTAGCTATTGCTAGCTTGTTGAGCATTTGCATATGCTTCGGGCATTGCAAAACTCCATTAGGAAGTACATGATGATTCTTCACCAGGAGTTTATCATGCTTTTCTGCTTCTAGCAAAATGCATATAAGCTCGAAGTACTTTCTGATACTTGGCGATGATATTGTTACGGCACTATCCTCATATTGGGGTGGAATGTGCACAATATCTTGCCGATCTTTTTAGCATTAGTAACTTTCTGGTTACATAATGTTAGATCAATGACAAGCTTGTGTATGACAAAAATTATATGTTGCCACAACCTTTAAAATCCTGAAAGCGCGGGAGGATCCATTCACGTTGTACTTCTGGCAACATAACGGATCTTTGCTGGATATATATTTTTCCTTCAGGGAACCCAAGAGTACCAGCTAGTCATCTTCCATCAACTATTCGGCCTTCAGGTCCGTATGTAGATGGTGCCTCAGGAGGTATAGAGCCATACATCTAGCGGCTTTGGGAAGAGCAGGGGTACCAGCTTCAGGCTGAGAAAACAATAGCTTCAAAGGATTGAGCTATCAGATTAATCTTAGTATTCATTACCCAGGTAAATTAATTGTTGCCATTCAGGGCAAGCTTGATAGGTTCCCTCTTTGCGATGTCCAACATATCCTATTTCTATCTATGCAAAATGACTTTTACTACTGAAAAAATCATTATATTGCATACTCACTCTTCAATCAGTAAAGCTTGGTCTATATCTATTCAGTAGATAATTATCTAAAATTTTCCAGAATTTTCTTAGCAATTTTCATGATTTTTTGCTAATTATTAAGCAATTTTCAGAATTACTGAATAATAGGGAAAAATATGACCAGCATGTATAATTATGAAAACATGCTGAGAAAATTAATACAGTATTAAGACACACTTCAATGGGTCATACATAATTTTCCATAATTTTTTTTAGCATTTTCTGTTAATTTCCAAGCAATTTTCAGAATTACTTAAATAACAAAATATAAATTTCAGCACATATTAAACATGGCATCATACTAGAAAATAAACCCGGAGTATGGAACTTCCAATGTGCTAAATATCAATTTACCAAAGAATTTTCAGAAACCCATAACCTAGATATACTAATTTCTAGGATTTATTTATCAATTTCAGAATTCATTAACTATTTCTGAATTTATTGAAATTCTAGGGGTTAAACTGTAATTTCCCTTCTTTCTTTCTTTTTCTCCGACGTGGGCTGCCAGCCCATCATGCATTCGGCCTTAAAGAGGGGGGGTAGCCGGCCCGCACGGCCCAATCACCCCGATTAAATGGCGCGGCTAGGGTTCCTCCCCTAGCCGCTGCCTTTCCTTTCATGCAACGCATAGGTGGCTGGTGCGCGGGTGGTGGCCGGTGGCGGGCAAGCTCGCGTCGGGCGAACTGGTGCGCGGCCGGTGGTGTGCGAGCTCGCGTCGGGCGAGCTAGCCTCGCGCAAGGTGGTGGCCGTGGTGGTGCGCGTGATCGTGGAGGCGCATGCACGCAAAGCTCACCGACGCGACTTGCTCGGCGTGCGGCAACCACGGTGGTGCGCCGTGGGTAGCCCTATCGGAGAACCGGGTGCAGGATCTGCGGGCGTCTCGGCGGGTGTGACAGCCGACAGCGAGCGCGGAGCCGATGTACGCAGAAGACAAAGTGCCGCTATGGCGCATGGCTGCGGGCGAGCGCGAAGCCGGTAGGCCAAGCCAACGGGGCGGCTAGCGGCGCATCAGCGGCCGGTAGGCGAGCTACGAGCTTGATCGGCCGCGGCGGTGTTTAGCGCAAAGGCAGCCCTCGACGCGGGCAAGTACGGTCGGGGCGCAAAGCTGCCGGTGTGATGTGTCTTTGGGCTAGAGGGCATCGGGTCGGCACGAGGTGCCGGCGACACGGGGTGCCGGCAGTGCGGATTCGTCGGTGGAGGTGCGACGGCTTCTGGCCATGGGTGAGCTACAAGCTCAGAGACGACTCCCCTTTTTTTTCAATGTTGATGATAAACAGAAACTCATACGCGATTATCTTGATTTGCAAGATCGGAAAAATCGTAGATGCAATCTACTTATGTTTACAGAGACTATGATTGCAATATTGGATTAGCTAATTAATCTCTGACAATTTTGCATAATCTACAGGATTATCTCTTGTATAAGTGCGATTACGCAAATCGAACTTACGAAGGGCTTGCAGTAGGATGATCGCGTGTAGCAGGATGAATTTCGATGCTGTGTAGATTGTCGCAGGCAGACGATCTCGATTGGTAGCCTCGGTAGAGTCTCGTGCTGATAACGTGTTGTAAAACGTAGTCGTTCACCCACGATCAATCAACATCATGCCAACGAAATCACAGGAACAAGAACAGAAGCACATAGAATATAGGGGTGGAGTTCTCTTGCTTTATTAGATTGATCTTTTACATGGGGGGAAAGCCCAATATATAGGAGAAAGCATAAGAGATGAGTTCGGATTCGCCCACAATAAAGAGATAGAGTCTAAACGAATACGGTTACGAAATCTTATCTCATAACAAAAACTACTTAAGTAGCCGTGCCCACGGTCAAGGGCAAGCGAGGTACGCTTGCACATTGTAGATTTCATAGTTTTGTTTTAGAGGAAAATGATGGTTTGGGAATCCGTGAGCAAATGGAACTCTCGGATTATGGTTTGGCGGATGGAGCCAGTCAGGTAGATGGAACCTGTTTAGTTGACATATCAAATTCAATTACTATACAATTACATTTTGATCAAATGATGCTTTGTGAAATTACTATTGGTATTTACAGTTAAACATTGCTTTATAAAAGAGCCATATTATGCCTTCAATTGTTTAGCCTTGCATATAGTTATCATGCATTATGTTTCCAAGACTTGCGGAGTACATTTTGTGCTCACCCTTGCAACATCCCCAACCTTCCACAAAGGAGTTCGCAGAAGCTGAAGATGACTACGATTTCTACGGTTGTGGTTACGACGAAGGTGATCCGGAATGCTAGGACGCGAACCCCATGTAACATCCCAAAATTTGGCTTAATTTAAGTTTTATTGCTTAAATGTGCATTTATGACTTTCTGGAATTTATTTGGATTTTTCCGGATTTATTTGAATTAATTTTAAATTAAGTTTATTACCCTTTTATTCAAATCTAGTTAAATCTGTGTAAAGTTAAAATAAAGTTTTGCCAAAAATATTTTATTTGAGTCCAGAATGTCTCAAAGTATTTTTGAGAATTTTCTGGGCTTTTTCCTGATTATTTATTTGCCTAAAATCAATTAAGTGAATTTCTAGAATTATTTTAAAGGTTTAATCGGTGAAAATCTCTGCAGAAGCAGTGTTGGGCGAGCCCAACACTTTGTCTTGCGATGTAGTCTGTGGCCGTGCGCGCCAGTTGGCCCATGAGTTGAGTCTTGCACCGCGGCCTTGATCTTGCACCGGCGATCGAAGCATTCGCGTAAAACCAAACCCTAACTCCGGTTGGCCGTGGGATGGGAATCGGATGGTCGAGATTAAGCCGTCTGGGTTCGGGAAAGGTAAGATCGGGTTCGTTAGTTAGTTGAGGCGGATCGATCCACCACGTCCACCGCGAATCGCGGCCGTTAAATGTCGTCATCAAAGGGTCCTCGTTTGTCGTCTCCGTTTGGATTCTTCCGCCGCCGCCGTGTCTCGGTGGACTCGAGTCCGTGTCCTTCGCGCGCGCACCCTCCGTCGCCTATTTAAGGAGCCGACGGGTGCGTTGAGATCCTTGTCCTGCGCCACATCAGAACCCCAAGACTTCGTCGTCCAGAGCTTGCCGGAGCGCCTCGTGGAGCGTCGTCATCTTCCTCGCCGGCGGATTTCGTCTCAGGCGACGCCATTAGCAGCGGGAGAAGCTTCGGACCGTTGGATCATCGATCGGCGTTTGATTCACCGCGTGTTCTCGGTGAGTCGTAAAACCTTCGTTAATCGCTGTCCGTTGGATCTAAAACCCGCGCTTGTGATCTTGCCGCGTGTGCATCGGTCGGCAACCGTCCGATGGGATCTGAGTGCGCCAGATCACGCCGCTACCCGCGACCAATCGGGAGCCGACGTGTGGCGGACGCAGAGGCCGAGGCGCCATGGACCGCGTCTGCGGTGAACCAACCCGACGCCGTGGACCGGGTCTATGCACCGGAGCCACGTGGCAAGCCTCGATTGGTGGCGCCAGGTCGACGCCGCCGTGGCGTCATGATGGCGCAATAATCATTTCGAATTAAAAATAAATCATTAATTCGAATTTCTAATTTACGTATTTTGATATTTATTTCAAACTTGAAAGGCTATATCTTTGCATCGTAACTTTCGATTTGAGTGATTCCAATTTCTAAAAATTTGTAAAATTGAGATCTATTTAATGGTGGATTTTATTTGATTTTTGGAGTTCAATTGCTCTCTGTTTTGGCATTTATTTGCTTTTCTTCTTGATGCAGTAGACGTTGAATTGTGCGGCGCTTGGAGGAAGATCCGAAGAACTCAAGAGCAAGTTCTAGAACCGGATCAGGACCTATTCAAAGGCAAGTTGTGCTTTCATCATGTTGAACCCATGTTTATAAAATTGCTATGTTTGTTTTACCCTATTGCATATATTTCAAATATACAATTGTTTTAAATTAGATTGGGCTTAGCTAATGTACCAGATTGATCTACACCCTACCTTGTCATTGTATGCCATGATCCATTGTCACCCTAGATTGGTTAAATATAGTTGGTTAATAATTATAATCAACATTAGAGGATTAGTCCGTATTAGTTGCTTAGTCATGCCACGTCATCACATGTGTCAGAATCATTGATAATTAATCTTGATTAATGGAATATGGAACAATGTTATGAACTTGCATGTGGGATCACACGATAAGATTGAGTTGTTGTGACGAGTCATGTCACGCAATGATGTTGAATTGTTGATGGCACGCGGTGCTTGGTAATCAACTGGGTGATAATAATTTGGATTGGGGCAAGTGACAAGGGACGAGTATGCCAAGGTGGGCCCGATGGGCAAAGGGTATGTGGATGTCTTGCCTTGATCACACTAAGGACTTAACCTTGCAAGCCTTTGACCTGAGTCAATCATGCAACCACATGTCTGGTATGGGCCAACCTAGCTGAGTAATTTGCAATGTCTTAATTTTGGTACTATTGTGGTCGGTGTGAGTTCCCGAGTTATGGAGTAATTCACATGGCACAAGGGGGGGCCTAGTTATGGTTTTCAGACCCACCAGTGTTGAAACCTTAGCGGGTAGTATCGGGTTAAGCCAGAGCATTGTAAAGGCTTTATTATAATCACTCGCCTTGGTGGTGTTTGGTTGTATCACGTGGGTAAAGTGCATAACCTCTGCAGAGTGTGAAACTATTCGGATAGCCGTCTTTGTGTATTGAGCAATGCTCGGAATTACTGATTAAGGGTTAGTTTAATTAATTGGACAACTTGGTTGGGATGGCGGAAGGCCATATGGAAGATGGAATTTGACTTAGGATTGGAAACTTGGTTACTTGAGAAATCTGAATTTATTTACTATTGATATTTGTTTCTGATCTTTACAATCTATTTCTTGTATTTGTTCATAAATCGCTTATTGCAAAATAGCCATGATAGCCTATCCATTGGAATAAGTCTTGCATATAGATACATAGAATTGCATTCATGCACAACTTGTTGAGTGCTTAAGTACTCTCCTTGCCAAACAACAATAATCAACAGTTGAAGAATCTACACTGTGTTGGAAGAGGAAGTCGAGAAGACACGAGTCATTAGGGTCCGAGCCTTGTCGGTTGCTGTGGTGAACCGATGAGCTATCTCGTTTTCTACTTTCCGCTACATAATTATTAGTTTATATTTTCAGTCTTGCCCTGCGTGGCTTAATAATGTAAGTCGGTCATAAGATCATACCTTTAGATATATCAATGAATGAACTATTATTCTATTATCGTTGAGTATGATGTGATATGTACCAATGTTGAGCTGTGTGCACTAGCGTTGATCCTGGGACTAGTGCGGTAAACACAGTGGGTTCGAATCAGTGGATTCGGGTCCTTACACCCCAGTCGATTGCCTGTTGGGCAAATGGATGGGCTTATCCTGATTTTGTTATTTCGTTTCCGCTGTTTCTTATTGAACTCAAGCTATGATGCTGCTTATTTGTAATAATTGGCCATAAGGCTAATACTCTTTTGCTTAATTAATATTATGTGCTTCGTAATATGGATGTGTTGTCATCACTGTTTTCACTGTGTGTGCTAGCTTTTCCTGGACTAGCACAGGTCATACACAGAGGGTTCGGATTCGAAAATCCGATCCCGACAGGTTCACTCTGAACCAGATCGGTTTTGTGGATCGGGTCTATGCACTGGTGCCACGGATCGGGCTGTGGTTGGTCCACATGTTTGCTGACATTAGCCTAACGTCATAAATTGAGTTTTCTTTAGAAAAATATTTCGACCGAAATCTTATTTAGTGCGACGTCACAGTGACATCATAAATCTGATTTTTCAGTAGAAAAATAATTCAATTATTTCGGATTTTCTATTTTGTGATTTATTCTTTTATGTCAGACTTTGAAAAGCTCGTTCTCCCTCATACGAACTCTGATTGAGATGATTCCAGTTTTTGAAAATTTTTAAAATTGAGATATATTTAATGGTGAATTTTATTTAATTTTTTGAGTTGAGTTTGCTCTCTGTTTTTGGTATTTATTGCTTTATTAATTGTTTCGCGTAGATGTCGTGGTACCCGAGGTATACGTAAGCGAGGAGCCAACCAAAGAACAAGGTCCAGAGCAGGATCAAGAACTCTTTGAAGGCAAGTTGTGTTTTGATCATGTTGAATACATGTTTTTAAAGCTATATTGTGTTAAACTATTTCATGCTAATTCAATATATACTTGTTTCAATTAATTTGGGATTAGCTATTCATCCAAGTTGAGTTATATCTATCTTGTCATTTATATGCCATAATTAATTTGTCACCCTAGTATGGTTCTTTATTAATTGGTAGCAATTAATTGCCAATGTGAGTTAGCTAGAACACGAATAGTTTGCTTAGCCATGCAACGAGTTATTGATATCATTTTATGTGAAAAGGTTAATCTTGCTTAATGGAAAATGGAACATGTTCATGAATTTGTGTGTCAGGTGTTGTCACACAATATTGTTGATGGCACGTGGTGCACGGTAATCAACTTGGGTGGTAAAATGATTTAGACTGAGAAAAGTGGCAAGAGTTGTGATTTTATAGTAGATCAATGTGGCATTTGGGTGGTCGCATTGTTTTTGAAAATGGTAATGGATGGTATATTGAAAATGGTGAATTTTTGTTAGTCTTGCTTTGGTCAATTAAGGATTTAACCTTGCAAGCATTTGAACTGAGTCATTAATACAACCACAAGTCCGGTATAGGACAGACCTAGCTGATTAATTTGTAATGTCTAGGTTTTGGTATTGTCATGATGGTGTGGGTTCCAAGTGCACAGGTAGACTCACATGGCGTGAAAGAGGGGCCCTGAATGTGGTAACTAGTCTCATAAGTGTTGAAACCTCAGCGGGCAGTACTTGGTTTAAACAGAGCATTGAAAAGGCTTTGTTATGATCACTCGTCTTTGTGGTGTATGATTGTATCCTGTGGGTAAAGTGTATAACCTCTGCAGAGTGTAAAACCTATTCAAATAGTCGTGCTCACGGTATTGAGCATTGTTCGGTGATTACAATCAAGGGTTATATTTTAATAAAATAAACTTGGGAATGGACGCAGTATGCCTATGGAAGTTTGGAATATGATTAAAATATGAGTCAGTTTAATTGGGAAATAACTGAGAATTTTATTATTGTTATTATTTGTTTTAATGTAATTTCAGTCTATTTATGATATTCTTTTATAAATGCTACTTTATTGCAAAATAATCAATTCAGCCATTTATTTGGAATAAGCCATGCATATAGTATAATATATTTGCATTTTGTACACAACTTGTTAAGTGTTTTATGTACCCCTTGCAACAACAAATCACAAGTTGGAGAGGAGGCTACACCTGCTTACGACGAGTTTCAGGAGGAGACGATCGGTTAGGGTGCAAACCTTGTCAGTTGCCTATAGCAAATTGAAGTGTTGCCACGAATAAATTATTTTCGTTGCTGGTTCATTTATTTTTCAGTCTTAGCTCTGTGTGTCGTACTCATGTAAGGTGGACCTTAAGATCGTTTAACAGTTATATTTAATTTGATGAAGTCCTATTTATGTTATTATTGAGTATGATTGTGATATTCATCTATATTGATCCTGTGTGCACTAGTGTGATCCTGAACTAGTGCAGAATACACAGAGGGTCCGAATTTGCATATTCGGGTCCCAACATTTTCCTAGCACAAAACTTCCTTCCCAAGTTTTCATTTTATAAAATCTAGCCCTTATGCGAAATTCCCAAGCATTGTCCATAACCAAGGACATGGCTATTTGAATAGGTTTTACACTTTGCAGAGGTTATACATTTTACCCATAAGATATTATCAATCTCTTAATGTCAACCATTACACGCTGTCTTAGACATGCGACTAAGAAGATCATAACAAAACCTTTCAGAAACTATATCTGAACATCAACCCTCCCGATAAGCCTGATCTCGCCATTCCACCCTCACATGGAGCAGAAGAATGAGAGGGACCCACCGTTGGACTGGGAACAATAATTGTTCAAGATGTGAAACCACTGCAACAAACATCTTCCCCAACCTCGCACACATCATGATTCACCTTCTGAAGTATCATATGTCAAAACTCGTGAGTGAGTTAGGTCTGGCCTATAACAGACATATGATTGTATGATTAGCTCGGTTCAATAACTTACAAGGTTAAGTCCTTAACTTACCGAGATAAGACTTTCAATCTATTTGTTCACACCAACCATATTAATTGATTCACATATAATCACCATCCCAATGCCACATAGACTCACCTGGTACATAGCCTCTTGCTACTTACCTCAATCTAAACCATTGACCACCTCAGTTGATTATCGTGCAGCATATGACATCAACATCATCATCGTGTGACGACATATGAAACACCTTTTTCATAAATATGTTTTATAGACAATTATTGATATTTAAATTTGCAATTCAAAATGATATTAATAACTTGTTGTAGGACTAAGTATACAACATTATCCATCCTAAGGTGACAAATGATCATAGTATAGCAAATAACAAGGTACACATAATTCAAGTGTGTTGTATAACTAATTCTTGAAATAATTAAACAGTTGATAATTTGAACTAGCATGCAAAAATTTGAAAACAAAATAACTTTTGTAAAACTTGGCTTTAAGTTAACTATTCTCCTTCGAACGCTCTCAGCACTTCAACATCTAAGAGAAACGATCGACGAAAAGCAAAATCAAAACAAACCAACGGTAAAAAAAAACTCCAAAAATCAAATAAATAAACTAGAGTGTAGGGCATAATTTTAGGTAAATTTAGGAACTTGAACGGACTTAATCGGAGTTCATATGAAGGAAAACAGACTCTTAAAAGATTTATCGAATAAATAAATCACGAAAATTTAGATAGAAAGGATAATATTCCAAGAATATTTCTCTCTAAGAGACTAACAAGCGGTCCTAGGAAATATTCCAAATTTCTTTTTATTTTTTAGAATTTAGGAAAATAACCATAGATTAACATGTAAACCCCACATGTCATAGATATGATCAACGGTTACTAGGTCTACTGAACTAACCTAATCTACACAGATGAGGCACTAACGTGGCAGTGACACAGCATCAATGTCAGCTGACTACGCTGGGAACGACAACGGCAAGCAGCAGCCTTCGAGAACCAATGGTTCCAACGAACGGCAACATGGATGGGGCTGCGAAAGGGCTCTAACTGAAGCGGACATCAGGGCAAACTTGATGCGCACCCACGAGCAACAACCACTGTCGTTGAGCAGTGGCACAGCAAAAACGGCGGCGGCTGCGATTCCTACAGTCACAGCAACTTCCAGCAACACTCCGATGACAAAAGTGTTCCATCAGTCTTCCGTATAATTTCGATTTCTGAGTAAGTAGGTCCGTCGTGCAGCTTACACACCATAACATCATGTCACTAAATAAGTAGTGTGTTATGAACCTTGCAGCGGAAATTAAACTGTGACCACAGAAATGTGATATATAGACAACTTCGGACTAGCCTGAACAAAATACAAGAGAAGCAAAAACCAGTACGCATTTACAAAAAGATTTGTAGAGAAACCTTGAAAAATTGGTAGTCCATGTCATCATGCCCCACTTTTGTAATCATAAAGAAGAGTTGGCTGATCACAGCACAATCGCGGCATACACTAATTCTACAGGCTATCAACTATTGAAAAGGATCCACGACTTTTCTCATAGGTACATAAATTAACAAGGCATCTGAAAGCAAAAGTAAATAAAACTAACGCACCACACGGTGAGACAACGAGGATGTACTTCATCGGTAGAGCCAGGACATTTTCAGTGTCTTGACCTGCCTCTGTAACTGCAGTGCCATCACTCTCAGATGCTATCTAATGATTAGAATGGATGTACTGTATCTTCTCTAACATAACAATCCTTGATAAATTACCTTGGAGAGCGAGAGGGCGAACGTGAACTGGACCGTGAACGGTATCTTCTCGGGCTCCTGCTCCTACTATGGCTTCTGCTATACTGTCGCCTTCTGCACCAGGAACTATGATATTTAGTACACATGACATATGTTCCTTGGAGAAGTCAACAACAGTTATTCTCATCAATATCATAGTTTGTTCAGAATTTTTTTTTAGTTGGTAGTAATCTTCAAGATGAAACTATCATTTTGGCAAAACCATCAATGATGCAACCACTTGCATAGCTTGGGAAAGGAAGCAGTTTCTATTATAGTCCTCAATAAACACACAAGCCTAACACTGTTCCTCCGTGCATAAAAACATCAGTATTGAAGTGATGAAGAATGATTCAAGTACCTAGGTGGAGAACGGCTAATACTTCTACTCCTACTATGACGCCTGTATCGACCTACTTCTGCAAGTTTTTCCTGCCTTTGCCGTTCTTGTTCTCGTTTCTTTGCGATCTCAGCAGCAGTGTCTTTTCGAACTGTTTAAATAAACAAAAGCTTAGTATGCTTAACTGCATGAGAGATAATTAGCTTTGTCCAAGCTCATGTAACGCAAATAAGGATGGAAAAATGGAATAAATACATACTTTGCTTGTTAAGCTGTTTGCTCATTATCCTTTTAAGTCGTTCTTGTGGTGTTTCTTTCTTTTCGGTCTGGGGAGTTTTACCAGGTCCTCCAGAAGCACCCTTGCTTAGTTTGGCTAGTGTTGATGATGTACTGTGTCAACAGAAAATGGATCACAAGTAAGTGCCATACACATCTATAAATGATTAAAATACAGGTAAATATCCTAGTACCAGATTCATGCTCAAGTTAAGACAGTGTATCATGACTGCGAAAATGGTGTAAAGGCTTCTAACAAATAAAGGATATCAATCGCAAGCAGCTTGGTTGCACATACAACTGCTCTCTCTTCATAACGTTGTAATCATGTTGACAAACCTGGTGGGTGGTTTCAAATTTTTTGCACTTCTTTCCTGTTCCACAGACAAAGAAGATGCAGGATCACTATGAAGTGCCTCAAGAATTTGGCCACCTGATGACCTGCAAGAATGGAGCAGCATTATAGGCAAAACATTTTGCAGGAGCAAAGAAATTTGGACCAGAAGCTCCACAGCTGATAGTAGGTGTATGTATGCTATCTTCTTCCTGCTCAGTAAACAGCATATACAGACTATTCCATTGCATGTCTACCCACAAATCGAATATTATTTTACACCACAGCATACCATGGTGACCTTGTCTTCACCTATTCTAATCCTGACATATTCGGTTTTTAGGATAGGACCGTGACAGTATGCTGCAGCAGAGAAAATATTGTCCAATGTATCTTTTTGCAAATATTAAAGGTCGAGTTCCCCGACCGGTTAGGTATGCCAACTCGTATTGGAGATGAAGGTGGAGAAATCCCTGCAACTTTCAGATCACTGATATCGTCTGAACCTCCAAATTCAGTAATGTATTCAACCCTTGGAGGCTTCGGCTTGCTCCGATAATTACTTTCAGAATGTGTACCACGGGCATGACGTCTAGAATAGGAGGGTGAATGAGATCTTGATCGTGACCTTGATCTGTCAACATGAAACAATTATGCAGGTGAAACAAGATTTTTTGTTAAAAAAGAAAAAGGTTCAACCGGACTAGGAGCATACTTTCTTCCCCTTGAATATGCTTCATATGATGGGCTTCTCCTTTGTTCCCTATATTATAATATATGATATTAGAGCATTTTAACCTTGTAGTCAATATATCGCTTTGCTAATTCATCTCGCCCGTTAGAAAGCTGATAGATAATATTACCTATAAGGGTCACGATAAGATGCCCTTCCGACAGAACGTGCTGTCTCCCGCTCTCTTTCCCTCTCAATTTGAGAAGCTTTCCTTCTTTCTCTACGGCTCAATTTTTTCTGTTTAATTCATTATATTAATTCTTACAAGAGGCAAATAAAGAGTCTATATTTGAAGCTACTGAAGTACTAACGATGGAAGGATCGCCTTTAATAATTTCTTTCTGCCGCTTCTCCTCTTCTTTAGCTTTTTTGTCCATGTAAACAAGCCAGTTATATCTTTTTACGCCAAATTCTTTGGCTATGCTTTCCATTCGCTCATCACTGCTATCATCACTACTGAAATCCTTGTCATCCTCATCATCTTCTTCCTCTTCATCTTCATCATCACTGTTTATATCCTCAGAATCTTCATTTCCATCCCCTTTATATGAGTATCCAACCTGAGAGTAGGCACCTTTGCTAACTGGTGCCTGTGAGGATTGAGGTCTGCTGGAAACAAAAATGAAAAATAACTCAGAGAAAAACCATAAACAAGGAAAGAAAATGGAGGGTCTAACAAGAAAGAAAGTCTTAGTTGATATCTAAAGTGAAGTATATTTTTGTAATGGCAACGATACTAATTACATTGAATAATAAAAACAAACACTAGTTTCCATTGGTTAGGTTCATTTACAATGCAATGCACCTCGATAGATAAATCTGATTTACTCATGAAACTTTCAGCGCAATGAAAAAATTAGAAATGTTACATTTATTGGTAAGCTCCTTTGTGCATCCATGTGGCTGGTCCAACTAAGTGCCTAATATTGAGCTTGTCTTACAAGCCAGCTTAATTGAACTTTTGATAGATATGTGCAATAAGCTAGATTATTTGGTAAGCCCTATCCTTTTAGAAAAAACAAATATTATAAACCTATGCAAACTCGTAATAGAAGGCAAATAATCATAGCTGGCCCATTCTGCAAACTTGAAACAGTTACGCTCATACTGGTATATCCAGCAAAAAGTGGATATTTGTGCATTCATGTGGCTTTTCCATTGATAAGTATTCGAACAAGAACCACAACATATTTTATTCTGACAGAAATATGCAAAGACAAAATATTATATAATCCTTTAATCTTGTAGCTTTTCTAAGAGGTAAAGTCCACAATATGACAAAACAAATACATGGCCTTGAACAACTTCTGAGGATTGTAGTAATACTGATTAAAAATTAAATTTAAGAAAAATGCTTCTATGCTTAACGAACATAAAATGACATAATTAATACAGCATAAGGAGTCAGCAGTCGGGGATGACCTTCACCAACTCAACCACCCATTAGTAATCAGCAACGAGATGTGCCTTGCGCCTTGTGCAATTTTTATTTGGTAAGTAACAAGGGTTAACAGAGAAAGAAAAGTGAGGGAAGTAGACCTACTTCTCAAAGCTAAAAGGAAGAATAGCTTTTGACTCCAATTCTTGTGCAACATGCTGCAAACCCGCCTCGTCAGAAACTGCAGAGAAAAAACTAGTTAAAAAGCCTGTTTAGATAACTGGCATTAGGAAGTGAAAATACCACACAGATAGTAATGTAGGGTCCTTTCTCAATAAAACAAAAAATCAGAAGTGCATCAGGATGAACCCATAAGGACAAGCAAATGGAAGAGAGACAGCAAACTCCTACAAGAACAGCAACGGAACAGAAAAACAAAAAGGTACCGACATCCTCTACGACGATGCTTAATCAAATCCCGGTAACGTTCAAAATTAACAAATTCCTCTAACTCTTCCTCTTCTTCAGACTTTTCTTGAGTTCGAAAAGGCCGAGAGCTGGAATCACGGATGAAGTCAAGTAGTGCACGGCCATCAAATCTGCACATTAAGATAAGGATATCAATTCTCTTGTTCTTACCATTCTTTATCTTTACCAACTCAGATAAAAAATACCTGTCAATCAAAATATCTTGTTTCCCATTCCATGGTATCCTGCAACACAGTATGGTCAATAAGTAGCACCTTCAAGTGAGAATGCAATCTTTTTTCTTTCCTAGACCAATTGGAGCACAAGCAGCAACACAACTAATTTAGTTGATATAAACAACACTTCTGTCAGAGCTACATGTTAGCCCATGTCATTACCATGTTGAAAAATGTCAGAAACATGTACACATCCAGCACTCCTACAACTAATTTACATGTTGTTATGGTCATGTTAGATGCCTGATAAATGTCAGAAACATGTACTTGCAGCACTCCTACAATGACAGCAGACACTATGTTTGGGTCACAGTATATGTTGTCGGACATATGCACTGACGCTGCCTGGATTTAAGTTAATTTGAATGAACAAACGATAATAGTCATAAAACAGAAGTGGGTAGAGTTTAGATAAAACCAAACAAAATGTTTAAGAACAATGAGCTTTGATAGTGATGACCTTGCTTATACAACTATGTAGCAAGAACAAATTTAGCTAATTCCCTAGAGCAAGCAGGGACATTCCTGTAACCCCCAGTAGTAATGTTAGCATTTAATTTAGTTCAATCAGCATGTGAAAAAACCTAATTCCCGCAACACATGGCTCAAAGTAGACATCTACACAATCAAATCCAAGCCAATCAATCAACTGTGGCAAGAACCATCACTACAGTGGGCGCAATCATAACAAAGCCTATAGATCAGACTGGAAACCAAATTGCGTGAATCGATTCCCAGCTCTTCATAGAAAGAGACGACTCACAAGAAACCCAGCCAATGGATGAACCACCAGCTATCCCCGGCAACTATTACTACTAATAACACTTATCAGAGGAATCCAACCCATTGCAGTCAATATCAGGAAACATAATCTGCACGCATCCACTACAGTGAACCACCAGTCCATCAGATGGCCAGCCAATTCGACCAAGTCCAGCATACTGCTACCACAACAACTAAGCACCGCATCGCATCAAACCAAACCGAAAGGGGCAGATAAAGTGAGCACGCACAATCCCTGCTGGTCCTCGGTGGCCTGGTAGAGCGCGTCGTCGCGGTGAACGCGGCACCGCGCGCCGGAGACCTGGAGGGACTGGTGCGGGTCGCCGCGGCGGCGGGCGAGGTAGGCGGCGCGGCGCTGCGCCCGGCGGCGCGCGGCGTCCATGAGGTCGTGGACCTTCCGCTCGGATCGCCGCGCCTCGTGCCACATCGCGCCGTCGGTTCTGGAAGCCGGCTGCGGGGAGGCGAACTAACCCTAGAGGGAGGTGCCAAGTGCCAACCAGAGCTAGGGTGAGAGAGAGAAAGAGATGATCGGCCGGCCCGGGTGCCAACTGCCAAAGACTCGAGCGGGCAGGAAAGGACCAGGCCCAGGCCCTGAAAAGCGGGGGCCACATATCTGGTCTTGATACCGGAGCCCGCTTGTCTGAGTAACATGTGCGTGGATTTGATTTGGACAATGCCATGAAATCAACTCTAATCTAGTAATATGTACCTCATTTTTAAAAAAAAAATCTAACTCATGTATATGTATTTACAAATTTGATCTTTTCCCTCACCAAGAAGGCGCGAAAAATGACAACTTTCTCTGCCGCGCTAGGGAAGCGCGGAAGGTCACCAGTGCTGTGGTAAGGTGAGGGACGGCGGGAGGAGGCGTGTCGTGCCTAGGTAGTGCGGAAGGAATTCTACCGTGTTGAGCCATGCGTTGCTCCCATGGTCCCCAAGCTCTTAGGACTCCGATGACCTTCTGCGCTTCCCGGACATGACAGGGGACGAGTTTCAATTTGTCGCGTCTTCTATGGTAGGAGAGGGAGCCAAATTTGCAAATGCATGACTAGAGGGCTATATTTACAAAAAAAACGTACAGAGGCTAGATAAGCGATAATTCCCAATGCCATTGCTCATGTCTATTTTCCTTGCAAAAAACTTCTCTTGAAACCACGTCGAAAATCATGATCACCTATGACCATAGTAATGGAAACTTCATGGATACCTAGGACCTACACATTTGTAGCAGTGTTGTTCATCGGAAGAAAATCAGAGAACATTTATTTGCATTTAACTTAGCCCGATGTCAATATTTGGCTTAGGCGTCGTCATCGTCACCTCGGTGACTCGGTTCAGTAAAACATATCGCATGATGGAAATCTAACTAAGAACTAGCCAGAGAAAACAAAACCTAGAACAATTTGATCAGGAACAAACATAAGAAACAAAATAAATCTAGAAGTACCTCCGCACATCAACCAGACACGAATCCATTGCTTTTCTGGCCTTAGTCATTTTTTTTTCTTTGCAAATCTAGCTCCCTTATGTGCAGATTCACCACAGCAGAGCTAACCACGGGAGCATCGCAGTTCACCACAGCAGGGCTGCTTTGTGCTCCCCGGGCGCAGTAGCATGCTCCTGTCGCGCTCGCCGCCGCGCGACCATGCTCACTGGTACCCTACCACGCTCGTGCGCGCTGTTGCGGTGTGGCCTTCTCCCGCGCTCCCAGGCATGGTAGAGGGCAGGTGTTGCCTACGGTGACTTTCGCGGTGGGAGAGGAGGCTAAATTTGCAAATTCATGTGTGAGGAGCTAGATTTAAAAAAAAATGAGACGACGAGGACTAGAAAAGTAATGGATTCACCGGACACCACCCACTTAACATCCACGAGAAGAGGAGGCAGAGGCCAATGGTGAATTGATGAAGTTACAATCGACGGCCAAAGTTTCTCGTGTAAGACTATGGCCTTGTTTGTTTCGGCTTTTTCACTGGCTTAAAAGCAGAAAAGTCAAAGCTGAAACAAACGACTGACTTTTAAGTCGGGCTTAAAAAAGCCAAAAACCTCCATATAACTATAAGCCAAAAGCTAGGTGGGAGGTGCTTTTTTAGGTTTTTTTAGATGAAATAACCTTTTGCCACTCGAAGTCTCCAAAATTACCCACCAAATGCCATCATATACAAACTCAAGAATCCTTCTCCCATCTTCTCATTTCTCCTCGTCTTCTCTCGCTCCCCTGTGCGACATGCCTTCTCCCTCCGTCGCTCCGGTCTCTGCCATCCCCGACCTCCTCCCTCCTCCACCGACCCGGATCAAGTTGATAAATAATTATGCTCATAATGAAGTTTGATCTCAAGATTAATCTATATTTTTCAATACAACATTCAGTAAAAAAGTATGAAACATTTGTATTAGATAAATCAGTACATAAGAAAAGTCCTTACAACCTTAAAGGGTATTTCAAACTTTCTAGTAATAAGCTACATCATCCAACACATCAAAAAGCCAGAATACCAAACAGCATATCTTGGCTTAAAAGCAGACGGCTTAAAAGCTCGTTAAGCCAAAAAACTAGCTTTAAACCAAAAACCAAAAAATCTAAGTCAAAACAAATAGGACCTATACAATCCCAATGTGGCAGTTCCCTAAGGGTCGAGGATAGCCAATTCTCAAGGCTCACCGGAGAGCACAGGCATCACGGATAGTCTGGGATGCTGACCCATTTCCTAGGCAGATGTGGACAGTGGAAGTTTACCCCTTCTAGCTCAGGAAGGTGTTCAGGTCAGACGGTGGAAAGAAAAAACAGTCCAATCCACCGGGGGAGAAAAAGAATCCCTTTTGAGTTTGGAGTGATTTTCTCCTCATACGAGCAACCTCGTCTTCGTCGCTCTCTCGACACGTTGCCTTTCCTCGCCTTCTTTGCTCTCCTATGTTGTCCCGCCTTCCAGATCAACCAAAGCTCGCCACCATCATCTTCTCATCCTACCTAGCCCTGGGCGACTTTCGGGCCCCGAATATGCAAATCTGGACCCTCTGTGTATTCAGCACTAGTCCAGGATCACGCTAGTGTACACAGTCTCAACATAGATGAAATATCACAATCATACATAGCGGAAAAAGATAAAAGACATCATATATTAAATACAACTAGTTACATGACCTTATGGTCAACTTACATGATTATGCCTTATAAGGCTGAACAACAATTTAAGCAGCAGCGGAAAGAAAACGTAGATGACCCCTTAGTATACCACAGGCAACTGACAAGGCTCGCACCCTAGATGCTCGTCCCTTCGCAAAACTTCTCCTCGATGAATGGCGTAGTCTCTTCTTCTTCTGAAGTGGTTGTTGTGGGGTGAGTACATAAAGCACTCAACAAGTCGTGCACAGAATGCAATTCTAACATAATTATATGCAAGGCTTATTCCAAAGATATGGCTAACATGGCTATTTTGCACTAAGCAGCATTTGTAAATGAATACAGTATATAAATTGGAAAGATAGTAAAACAAATAACTGTATTAGATAGATTTAACATTTCTCAAGTAAACCAAGTTTTCAATCCTTTGTCAAGTTCCAACCTTTCATGGCAATCCTGCCATCCAATTCCAAGTTTTCATTTCAAAAGTCTAACCCTTAACTGTAATTCCCGAGCTTAGCTCAATACCGTGAGCACGGCTATTCGAATAGGTTTACACTCTGCAGAGGTTATGCACTTTACCCACACGACGTGATATTCTCTTTGTGCCTCACCATTAGCATACTTCCTTTGGTGCGCCAGCAGAGAAATCATGACAAAGCCTTTCAGGAACCTCTACCTTATCCAAAGAACCTCTCCGGTATTGCCTTCACTATTACTCCTCTCACGCGGAGCCGAAGTATAGGACAGGCCAACACCGTTGGATGGGCACCAAGCCGTAGCAAGGTACGCTCTCCCACACAGATACTGAAGGACCGATATGGCGAACAGAGAGGGGGTGAATGGTCGCAAATAAAATTTCCCCCAAAATACTCCAACAAAAACCTCGACAAGATCGCTCAAAGGAAATCGTGAAAAACCTGAAAAACTAGACAACTATATGTACCCCAAGCTTGCATGGATAAGTACCATAAAATATGTGGGGTTTTTTGAGTCACAATACTGGTTGTCTAGTGTCCAAGATAAAGAGGAATCAATTCAAACTCTTGCTTTTAGAAAGGACATCAATTCAAATCACAAAAGTCACTTTCAGAAAAGCAAAAGCAGAATTTCCAGAACTTGTCCTCAATTTGCACAGGAGGTTGGTGGGTTTCTGCAGCTCACAAAATTTTGAGACTTTTTCTCCCTATGAGCATCAGAGTCGTCAAGAACTCCACCAAATTTCTCCTCAAAAAGCCTTACATAAAAAACAGGAAAAATCTAAGAACACAGTCTGGTCAAGAACTTCGAGCAGAAAGTTTGGGGCTCGGTTTTCACCTCATGGCGCCCAAACGATGCAACAAGTGAACTCAAAAAATTTTTTGCAAGTGGATTTCAGAGTCCCGCACCTCCTCCAACAAGAATCACTTGAAAAAGATTTTTCTAGATTTTTATAGAAATCAAACACTGACTGCTGCGCGAAGAACAAGTTCTGAACAAAGTTGGAACTTGAAAGAAAAGATGTTCTCTACTCAATCCAAGAGTGCAAAAGAGATGTAAAACCATATGAACACACTCAAAACATCCAAGATCAGCAGCATTTAGAAGGAGAGGAGGCAAATCCAAATTACATGAAAGTAAATTGCGAGAATGTAATTGCGGGAAAGTAAATGCTGAATTTAAATTGCGTAAAGTAAATACATAATGTAAATGCGCAAAATAAATTCAGAGGTGGATGGATAAAACTTTCATTTCTGGAAGGAGAGGTTACAAAGCCTCACTTTCATGTGGGCAAAGCTCAAAGGAGCATTCACAAACCTCAAAACCTTCAAGGGAAGGAGGCTACCCCTCCACCCCTATTTATACTACTCTTGGGACACCTACCACCCTTGGATGAGTCCCTCAACCCTAGAGCACTCATCTAAGGGCTAGGATTAACCCACACACACAGCCATGCAAGGGCTAACCCAAAACCCACACACATACCGGGTTTTCTTGCACGGTTTTCAAAGCATACTACCTAGACCCGCTAACCTATCAACTAGACCTCAATCCGACGGCCCTCATTGATCCACGCGGCATCTAGCTAGCATCAACTCCTTTCCTTGTCTTCTTGACTTGCCCGGACTCCGTCTCCGATCATCTTCCAGCGATCTCCCAACCGTCTGGACCTCCGACGCTCCTCGTCTAGTCCCGATCATCCTTCGCCTCACCATGACCTAGCACCGTCGTCCTGCAACCATCAAAGACAAGGAAACTCCTCACATAGAAATGCCCACAATGATGTGCAATAAACCATCCATCTCATCACTACCGCGTCCATAAGACCGGTACTGCCACTCCTGGCAGAGACAACTCAAAATGCTTCATTTTGAAAATCAATCCAAATCAAACTCAAACTTGAGCACACCTTGCTCAAATAAAGTCAAATACTCATCACAAACATGGATGGACCTCCACATGGTCCTTTAGATACACTTCCTTGTACTGTCACCCCGAGATATCAGAGGAAAGATATCAGAACCCTAATCATCTAGGTCTGTCCCATACCAGACATGTGGTTGCATGATTGACTCAGGTCAAAGGCTTGCAAGGTTAAGTCCTTAAGATGATCGAGGCAAGACTTCCACATACCCCTGCCCATCGGGCCCACCTTGGCATTTTTGCCCCTTGCCACTTGCCCCAATCTAAATCATAACCACCCCAGTTGATTACCAAGCACCACGTGCCATCAGCAATTTAACCTCGTTGCGTGACATCCTCTCGCCACCACAACTCAATCTCATTGTGTGACCACACATGACACACAAGTTCATAACATCGTTCCATATTCCATTAGTCAAGATTATTTATCAAAGACTAAAGTACATGTGATGACGTGGCATGGCTAAGCAACTAATACGGTCTAACCATCCCATGTTGATTATTATTACTAACCAACTATAATGAACCAATCTAGGGTGACAATATATCATGGTATACAAGTGGCAAGGTAGGGTATAGATCAATTGGGTATAATAGCTAAGTCCCAAATTTAATTGAAGACATTTGTACCTATCAAATAATATGCAATAAAGTAAAACAATATAGCAATTTTTTGTAATCGTATGTTCAACATGATCAAAGCACAACTTGCCTTAGAAAAGCTTTTATTCTTCACCTGGACTTTGGTCTTGAGTCGACGAATTTTCCTCGGATGCGTCGCACAATACAACGCCTACGCGTAACGAAGGAGAAAGCGAATAAATACCCAAAATAGAGATCAATATCAACTCTAAAAATTAAATAAAATTCATCATTAAATAGAGCATGATTTTACAAATTTTTATAAACTGGAACCACCTCAATCGGAGTTTAAATACAAAAGATATAGCTATTCAAAGATTGGAATAAATACTGAAATTGCTGAAAATAGAAAATCCGAATTTACTGAATTACTTTTACACTGGAAAATAGCATTTATGACGTCATGCTGACGTCATCGGACACATGGCCCAATCGGGTGCTGACACGCGGCACAACCATGGTGCGACACGCGTCACCGGCGTATGGACGCGATCCACGGTCGGCGCTAGTCCACGGTGAACCGGTGGCACCGTGTGCGCACCACCGACGCAGCAGCGGTAGCGTGGCACCTTTGGATGGATGACACGTGGCACAGATCCAACGGATGCGAAAAACACACGTGGCGGCGATGATCTCAACCGTTTATTTCAGATCGGACGGCGGAGATCAAAGGCGGTGACGTCAGTGAAACCATCGGCAGTGACGCCTCGATTTCCGCACGACACGCGGCGAAGACGAGATCGCCGGTCGCGCGGTGCCGTCCCAACCGTTCGGTTTGAATTCGACGACTCGGATCTGACAACCACAACGACAAAGGCGGGGACACGCGGCATGATCGAACCGACCGACGCGGATCCAACAAATGGCTACGGGCGGCAACCGACGATGACGCGGCGAGATCGAATCGCACGATAAAGATCTAACGGCTAAGGTTGACGGAGTCATCTTGTCAGAAAAAGGCGACGCAGCTTTATCCTTACCGCTGGTTGCATATCTGACGGTCGATGGCGCTTCCCGGGCGGCGGCGATGGCACGGCGACGTTCTTCACCGGAGTCGAGGAAGACGACGAGCACAATGGCGCTCCAGAGAATCTCCGGCGACGTCTTCTGGCGCGTTCGAAGCGGCTCGGTGCGATGAGTACACGGGTACCAACGGCGACGGCGGAGACGCAATGGACGGGGAGCAAGCGATGAAAAACGACGGAGGAGGCTTCGGTGAACTTCGGCGAGCTCGCACGGGCGAACGGCGGCGGCTCGGGATGCGGGTGCTAGGGCAAAAAGGGCAGCACAACGAGGCGAACCTCAGACAAGGTGCGCCGGCGGCTTAAATAGCCTAGGGAGGCGCGCCAATCACGGAAACTGAGACGGCAGCGGACGCGACGCGCGGAGATTGTGGCGGCTAGGGTTTCCTCGCAACGGCAGCGGCACGGGGCGACGTGGCTCCATCCGGACCGCACACGAGGCGCAGATCTGACGGCTCACACCGAACAGCCACGCGGCTCGACGAAACACGTCGGATCGAGATCAAACGGCGGGGCGCGCTAGGGTTTGAGGTAGCGCGGCGCGGAGTCATCTCGGCCGTCCACGCGGCGAGCATCGGACGGGCGAATCGAGCGGGCCGGGCGGAGCCGAAGGCAGGCCGACACGGGCCGAGCCGAGCGGGAATAGGAGCGGGCTGGCGGGGGATTCGGCCCGAGGAGATTTTAGAAAATTAAAATCATTTCCAGATTAATATAATTCCAGAATTCAAATAATTAGCAAATAAATTGGAAAAATCTCCAAAAATACGTAAAAATTCCTTGAAGCACAATGAACCCAATCATGATCGAAATCTTTTGTTTGAGGAACATATTAATCAAAATAAATCTTTTTATTGTTTAGAAAAGTCAAATTAAGCTGAGATTAATTCAAGAAAAATGCAAATGGTTTATTTTCAAGTTTAAATATTCCAAACTCAAATTAAATGTTTCCAAGAAAGATCATTCATAATTTTCTCAGAATACTCAAAGATAATAAAAGAGGCTCAATTAAATAAATACAACATGAAATAATTAAAATTAAAGAAAATTTCAAATAAAATAGAAAAGCACAATAAAAATCAAGGAAAGCAAAATTTGGGGTGTTACAAACCTCCCCCCTTAAACGGAATCTCGACCCCGAGATTCAGTATGGCTAGAGAATAGGTTGGGGATTCTGATTTCAGATCCTCTTCACGCTCCCAAGTTGCTTCTTTTTCTGAATGATGGCTCCACTGAACTTTGCAAAGTGAACAGACTTGCTCTTGGTCTTGCGCTTCATTACATCCAAAATTTTGATCGGCTGCTCCTTGCAGGTAAGACCCTCTTGCAAAACAAAGACTTCCAATGGCATCTGTTCCTCCGGCACTCGTGGGTACTTCTTCACTTGCAACACATGAAACACATCATGGATTCCAGCAACAAACTTGGGCAACTCAAGCTTGTAGGCGACCTCTCCTCTTCATACCATGATTCTGAACAGTCTAACATATTTAAAGGCAAGCTTTCCTTTTGCTTGGAATATCGTAACTCTTTGAGAGAGATGAACCTAAGATACACATAATCATTAGGTTCAGAACTCCACCCTCGACGTTGATTATCTGCGTAACTCTTTTGCCTTGACTGTGCTATCTTCAACCTTTCTCTGATCATAGCAATTTGACCTTCAGCTTCTTTAAGAATATCAGGCCCAAATACCAAACGCTATCCGGTCTCATTCCATTTCAATGGGGTATGACAGGCACGACCATACAAGGTTTCAAATGGTGACATTTGCAAACTTGTCTGCTACTGTCGTTATAGCTGAATTCTGCATACGGCAACATTTGTCCCACGATGTAGCACAAGCTCTCAACATATCCTCAAAATCTGATTCACTCTCTCTATCTGACCATCTATCCGCAGATGATACGCTGTACTGAAGTTCAAATGGGTTCCCATAGTTTCACGCAATTTATTCCAAAATCTCAAGGTAAATTGGGCACCTCTGTCTAATATCTTTCTGGCACTCCACGCAAACATCCAATCCTTGACATATATAGCTCTGCCAAGTGATCTCCTGAATAAGTAGTATTCACTGGAATAAAGTGAGCAACTTTGGTCAAACGATCAACAATGACCCATATGGAATCATAACCTCTCTAGGTCCTAAGCAAACCAGTAACAAAATCCATACCGATTTCCTCCCACTTCCATTCAGGAATCCTTAATGGCTGCAACAAACCAGCAGGTCTTTGATGCATAGCTTTTACTCTTTGGCACACATCACATAAAGCAACGTGCTCAGCAACTTCACGTTTCATATTTGGCCACCAAAATCTCTCCTTAAGATTACATTTTAGCACTTCCTGGATGAATCGAATACTTTGAATCATGAGCTTCTTCCAGAATCAACTTCTTAAGCTCCTTCTCATTCGGTACACAAATTCGACCTTTAAACCACATAATACCTTGATCATCCAAAGTGAAATCTTTGGCTAAGCCTCCCTCTTTCTTGGACTTGATTCTATTGATCTTTTCATCAACTTTCTGACCTTCTCTGATTTGATCCTCCAGAGTTGGCTTCACCTCCAAAGCGGCTAGAAATCCTTTTAGAACAACTTCCAATTTCAACTTTGGTAGCTCCTTGCATAATTCTGACTGATCCTCATGAACTAGCATATTGGCAATGTGGCTCTTACGACTCAAAGCATCAGCTACCATATTAGCTTTTCCAGGGTGATAATGAATCCTCATATTATAATCTTTTATCAACTCCAACCATCTCCTTTGCCTCATATTAAGATCCAACTGGGTGAATATATATTTTAAACTCTTGTGATCCGTGTGTATCTCACATATGTTTCTAATGAGATAATGACGCCACAACTTCAAAGCATGCACTACAACAGCTAATTCCAAGTCATGCGTTGGATAATTCTCTTCATGTGGCCTTAATTGCCTTGACGCATATGCAACAACGTTTCTATTCTGCATTAATACACATCCCAGTCCTTGACGCGATGCATCACAATAGATATCGAAACTTTGATGAACATCAGGTAAAACTAGTACCGGTGCTGACGTCAACCGTTTCTTCAACTCCTGAAAACTCTTTTCACAATCCGGTGTCCAAAGAAATTTCTTTTACTTTTTCAACAATTGCGTAAGGGGTCTAGCAATCGTCGAAAATCCTTCTATAAACCGACGGTAATATCCCGCCATTCCCAGGAAACTACGAATTTGAGTAACTGATTTTGGTTGCTCCTAATGCAACACAGCTTCAACTTTGCTTGGATCAACAGCAACCTCTTTAGCAGTCATCATATGGCCAAGAAATTTCACTTCCTTCTTCCAAAAGTCACACTTGCTAAACTTAGCATACATCTGTTTCTCTTGCAGCCTTTCCAAACCCATTCTCAAATGTTCTGCATGCTCCTCTTCAGACTTAGAGTATGCGAGAATATCATCTATAAAGACAACATCAAACTTGTCTAAATAGTCCATGAAGATCTTATTCATCATGTTCATGAAATATGCCGGAGTCTTATAAATCCAACGGTTACGACCGATAACTCACAATATCCATATAGCGTAGAGAACACAATCTTGGTAACACCCTCCACACGAATCTTTAACTGATGATACCCTGATCGAAATCTTATCTTGGAGAAACTCATGCTCCTCTCGGCTGATTCAAACAAATTATCAATCCTGGGCAATGAATACTTATTCTTTATCAATTCTACATTCAGGACATGATACTGATACACTTTCTCAAGCTTCCATCTTTCTTGCTGACGATCAGAACATACTCTCCCCATGGTGACAATTGGTCCTTATATAACATTTCTCGAGCAACTCCTCGATCCACTTCTTCATCTCTACTAACTTATCCATAGGCATCCGATACAATCTCTTTACAATTGGTGCTGCACCAATCACTAACTCGATCACAACCTTGATTTCCCGATATGACGGCATACCAGGTAGATCCTCGGGAAATGCATCAATATATTCTCCGACGGTCGGCGATCCTCTATGCTATCAATTTTCACCATGCTAACCATTAATCGCCCATCGCGAATCGCAATACTTGAAATTCCATCCTCGTCATCAGGCTCTAACTGACACAACTCTTCGGCCACAATCCAAAGCAGCTTTATACTTAAACAACCATTTCATTCCAAGAATAATGCCTACGGTGTGGGTATCCAACACAATACGATTCGCATGGAGCCATACTCCATTATTAAGCAATTGAGCTCTCAAACTTCCTGGGTTAGATCGAGCATAATTGATTACCTTCTAATAATGACAAATCTTCTGGCAGACAAGCTTCACGCTAAATGGTACTGAATTGACCATTATAACACACGCATCACTTTCAATTGAACCACCAATATAGACAAATATCCAGGGAAATATTTGATCCTTCATTTACTATTAATGCTTTTATTTCAAACTTCTCATACCATCATAACATTCATCTCTACTTTATTTCTTTTGCAAGGAAATCTTTACATTGAATTCATTACTAATCTCCTCACTTTACAAATGAGTTATGACACTCGCTCAGGGTAAAATCATTGATCTGAACTTCCTCGATTGGCATTGGCACTGAGGTTTTGACTGGGGCAGAGTTGAGAATAACTTGAACCGGCGTGATTGCTTCCTTCTGAGGGCAATTGTTGGCAAAATGTCCGGGCTTGCGGCAGGTATAACAGAGTTTATGGAAATTTTTCTTCCTTGGGCATTCACGACCGGGTAGTGTCTTCGCCGACGCCTTTTCTTCAACCGGTTCTCTAGGCAAACTTCTCTTACGGTGTCACCACTCACTCTTGGCGTTATGTACTTAACTGAAGTAACTTCTGGAATAACCACGATTGCAGAAAATAATTATCTTCTCTGTGGACATTGGTTAGCATAATGACCTTCCTTCTGACAGTAGTAGCACACACGTTTGCATCGTTGTGCCTTGTTGGGTATAAATGTATGCTCATTATTGTTCTTTTGGTAATTCAGGGCTGGTTGCTTCAGAGGGCATTCTCTAGACCAATGACCTTCTTCATCACATAAGAAACATGCTGTTGGCGATTGCCACTTACTACTTTCTTGATGAAGACAACCAAGATCAGGAGGCTGCATCTTTAATTTTTCAAGTGGCGTCTCCTGTACAACTGATATTACACCTCTTTTTGACAATTCCTGAGTAACTGCAACTCGAAGATTCTTCACGACGCCGAGTCATCAGTAGTAACTATTGGATCCAAGGGACATCGAGCTCGGCAATGATCTCGACCTTCACATAGGTAACATGTGATGTTGCTCATAGGACACTCTCTGAAAGGATGACTTCCTTCACAACTAGAGCAATTGATCGCATGCTCATCAGCGGTATGGCCTATTTCTCCACAGCGAATGCATGCACGATCTTCTGACTTGTCTGGCTGGTAACACTTGAGAACATCGTCGGATTTCGAACGAGGTGCGGGATAGCATTCTTTTCAATTCATTGTGACCACACCGTCCTCTGTGAAACAAAGAGATAACGAAAAATAGCGACAAACTCACTCCAAGTGATATTCTGCGGGGCTTCATGGTTAGCACAATATTCCTTCCACCATTCAGCAGCAATTCCTTGTAACTTATAAGAAGTGTACAAGACCCTCTCATCATCTTTACACTGAGCAATGAGTAGCTTCCTCTCAATAGTATTGATCCAATTATCAGCTTTCGATGGTGAAACATTTCCAGAAAAAGTCGGCGGACGAGTCCTTATGAATTTTGATAACCTTGAGTAAGAACAAGGATCATTGATGATAGCCTGAGATGTATTGCTGGCGTTGGCTTGATTAGTCATGTTCTGCATTTGCTTCATCATTGGATGCATCAACTGAGTCTGAATAGCTAAAAACTCTCTGAAATTCTGCATATCCATCTGCGCTAATGGTTGAAAAACTGGCCCATCATTGGGGTTCTCACTAAGTTGATTATCACTTTCGCTGACTCCGTTGCTTCCACCAGTCTGAACCATATGCTTGATTGCTTCACATGGGTTAGGGAAAAGAGAAATAGCATAGGTAAGAAGCAGGAATCCTAAGACAGGGGAGATAGGTTTAACCCAACATCTTAAGCAAACAAATATTGATAACTTGGTATGGTTGCTTATATAAGCCTAAGAGCTATGCAACTCATACTGCACACTCAGCAATCAAGGAACAACCAAATCAACCTATACACACAAAACTACCGTCTATAAGGGCGACATTCTAGCTTAAGAAGATGCGACTCCCACACATGAGTCTCAACTAGCTACTCGAAACACTGGGTCTTCTAGCTTCAGAAACAATTAGTAGATTTGCTCCTTCCTTGATCTCGACGATTTCTTCTTTCACGATCTTCAGGGTTAACAACAACATTTGATGCCTTCTCCTAAGGTGTGGCACATCGCTTTCTATTAGAGACAGCTCAGGTAAGATTTTAACTAGTTTCAGCAAGGTAAGAGAAAGAATTCTCAGCAAAGGAAAAGAATAGAAGAATGAGATAAGTCAAGAACATGTTATTCTTCCTGGTTAGTTCTTTCCTTTAGAAAATAATTTTGAAGGTCCTATAGAGACGACTAGACTATCTAAGGTCAAGGCCTAAAGCCAAGATGGCTCGATACCACCTCTGCTTCTGCCCCGAATATGCAAATCGACCCTCCGTATTCAAGACTAGTCCAGATCACGCTAGTGCACACAGTCTCAACATAGATGAAATATCACAATCATACATAGCGGAAAAGATAAAAGACATCATATATTAAATACAACTAGTTACATGACCTTATGGTCAACTAACATGATTATGCCTTACAAGGTCAACAACAATTTAAGCAAAGAATGAAAGAAAACGTAGATGACCCTCAAGATACCACGTGCAACCGACAAGGCTCGCACCCTAGATGCTCGCCCTTCGCAAAACTTCTCCTCGATGAATGGCGAGTCTCTTCTTCTTCTCGAATGGTTGTTGTGGGGTGAGTACATAAAGCACTCAACAAGTCGTGCACGTAATGCAATTCTAACATAACTATATGCAAGGCTTATTCCAAAGAAATGGCTAACATGGCTATTTTGCAATAAGCAACATTTGTAAATGAATACAAGATATAAATTGGAAAGACAAGAAACAAATAATCAGTATTAGATAGATTTAACATTTCTCAAGTAAACCAAGTTTCCAATCCTATGTCAAGTTCCAACCTTTCATGGCAATCCTGCCATCCCATTCCAAGTTTTCATTTCAAAAGTCTAACCCTTAACTATAATTCCCGAGCTTTGCTCAATACCGTGAGCACGGCTATTCGAATAGGTTTACACTCTTCAGAGGTTATGCACTTTACCCACACGACGTGATATTCTCTTTGTGCCTGGCCATTAGCATACTTCCTTTGGTGCGCCTGCAGAGAAATCACGACAAAGCCTTTCAGGAACCTCTACCTTATCCAAAGAACCTCTCCGGTATTGCCTTCACTATTACTCCTCTCACGCAGAGCCGAAGTATAGGACAGGCCAACACCATTGGATGAGCACCAAGCCGTAGCACAGGTACGCTCCCCCACACAGATACACTTCCGTGTACTGTCACCCCGAGGTATCAGAGGAAAGATATCAGAACCCTAATAATCTAGGTCTGTCCCATACCAGACATGTGGTCGCATGATTGACTCAGGTCAAAGGCTTGCAAGGTTAAGTCCTTAAGATGATCGAGGCAAGACTTCCACATACCCCTGCCCATCGGGCCCACCTTGGCATTCTCGCCTTGCCACTTGCCCCAATCTAAATCATAACCACCCTGCTTGATTACCAAGCACCACGTGTCATCGAATTTAACCTCGCTATGTGACATCCTCTCGCCACCACAATTCAATCTCATCGTGTGACCACACATGACACACAAGTTCATAACATCGTTCCATTTTCCATTAGTCAAGATTATTTATCAATGACTAATGTACATGTGATGACGTGGCATGGCTAAGCAACTAATACGGTCTAACCATCCCATGTTGATTAATATTACTAACCAACTATAATGAACCAATCTCGGGTGACAATATATCATGGTATACAAATGGCAAGGTAGGGTATAGATCAATTGGGTATAATAGCTAAGTTCCAAATTTAATTTAAGACATTTGTACCTGTCAAATAATATGCAATAAAGTAAAACAATATAGCAGTTTTTTGTAATAGTAGGTTCAACATGATCAAAGTACAACTTGCCTTAGAAAAGCTTTTATTCTTCCCCTGGACTTTGGTCTTGAGTCGATTTAATTTTCCTGGATGCGTCAGACAATACAACGCCTACGCGTAACGAAGGAGAAAGCGAATAAATACCCAAAATAGAGATCAATATCAACACTAAAAATTAAATAAAATTCACCATTAAATAGAGCATGATTTTACAAATTTTTATAAACTGGAACCACCTCAATCGGAGTTTAAATGCAAAAGATATAGCTATTCAAAGATTGGAATAAATACTGAAATTGCTGAAAATAGAAAATCCGAATTTACTGAATTACTTTTACACTGGAAATAGCATTTATGACATCATGCTGACGTCATCGGACACGTGGCCCAATCGGGTGCTGACACGCGGCACAACCACAGTGCTACACGCGTCACCGGCGTATGAACGCGATCCACGGCCGGCGCTAGTCCACGGTGAACCGGTGGCACTGTGCCCGTGCACCAGCTGACGCAAGCACGGGCGTGGCACCTTTGGATGGATGACACGTGGCACAGATCCAACGGACGCGAAAAACACACGCGGCAGCGATGATCTCAACCGTTTATTTCAGATCGGACGGCGGAGATCAAAGGCGGTGACGTCAGCGAAACCGTCGGCGGCGACGCCTCGATTTCCGCACGACACGCGGCAGCACGGGACTGGCCCGGTGCGCGGTGCCGTCCCAACCGTTCGGTTTGAATCCGGCAACTCGGATCTGACAACCACATCGACAGCAGCGGGGACACGCGGCATGATCAGAACCGACCGACGCGGATCCAACAGCGGCTACGGGCGAAGCAACTGACGATGACGCGGCGAGATCAGAACTACACGATAAAGATCTAACGGCTAAGGTTGACGGAGCTGTTTACTGTAGAAAAGGCGACGCGGCTTTATCCTTACCGCTGGTTGCATATCTGACGGTCGATGGCGCTTCCCGGGCGGCGGCGATGGCACGGCGACGTTCTTCACCGGAGTCGAGGAAGACGACGAGCACAATGGCGCTCCAGAGGATCTCCAGCGACGTCTTTTGGCGCGTTCGAAGCGGCTCGGTGCGATGAGTACACGATTACCAACGGCGACGGCGGAGATGCAACGGATGGGGAGCAAGCGACGAAAAACGACGGTGGAGGTTTCGGCGAACTTCGGCGAGCTCGCACGGGCGAACGGCGGCGGCTCGGGATGCGGGTGCTTGGGCAAAAAGGGCAGCGCAACGAGGCGAACCTCGGACAAGGTGCGGTATCGGCTTAAATAGCCTGGGGAGGCGCGCCAATCACGGAAACCGAGACGGCAGTGGACGCGGCGCGCGGAGATTGCGGCGGCTAGGTTTTCCTGGCGACGACGGCGGCGCGGGGCGACGTGGCTCCATCCGGACCGCACACGAGGCGCAGATCCGACGGCTCACACCGAACTGCCACGCGGCTCGAGATCAAACGGCGGGGCGCGCTAGGGTTTGAGGTAGCGCGGCGCGGAGTCATCTCGGCCGTCCACGCGGCGAGCATTAGACGGGCGAAGCGAGCGGGCCGGGCGGAGCCGAAGGCAGGCCGACGCGGGCCGGGCCGAGCGGGAATAGGAGCGGGCTGGCGGGAGATTCGGCCCGAGGAGATTTTAGAAAATTAAAATCATTTCCGAATTAATATAATTCCAGGAATTCAAATAATTAGCAAATAAATTCAGAAAAATCTCCAAAAATATAGAAAAATTTCTTGAAGCACAATGAACCCAATTGCGACTGGAAATATTTTGTTTGAGGAACATATTAATCAAAATAAATCTTTTCATTGTTTAGAAAAGTCAAATTAAGCTGAGATTAATTCAAGAAAAACGCAAATGGTTCATTTTCAAGTTTAAATATTCCAAACTCAAATTAAATGTTTCCAAGAAAGATCATTCATAATTTTCTCAGAATACTCAAAGATAATAAAAGAGGCTCAATTAAATAAATACAACATGAAATAATTAAAATTCAAGAAAATTTCAAATAAAATAGAAAAGCACAATAAAAATCAAGAAAAGCAAAATTTGGGGTGTTACAGCGACGGTGATGGGAACCTCCTCCTTGGACTCGCCACCGAGTTGTCGGGTCAGCGACTGCTAGCTCCAACCAGCGAGCTTCCATGACCGCTCGCTCCAACCCT
Organism: Otatea glauca; assembly: GCA_036346275.1. NCBI lineage: Eukaryota > Viridiplantae > Streptophyta > Magnoliopsida > Poales > Poaceae > Otatea > Otatea glauca. The sequence continues at coordinate 35,875,230 of CM070715.1, read as the reverse complement.
CACCAAGGGCTCCCTGTTGATCTTCGAGAACGTATCCCATACGATCGGAGAGACCTGTGCGAGGTTCTGCGAGGTCGGTAGGAGGAGCGTTACAGGGAAAACCTCGAGCGACATGACAACGGGTCCCCGCATGCGAGGGGCTGAGCTCCTGGTCACCACGTCCAACAAGATGACTCTCCGCCCCCGCGGGGACGCTCTCCTCCACGGTGCAGGCTCATCCCTCGACGAGGTCCACGGCAGGTGACCCCCGAGGATTTTGATAAAGGACGCAGGGCCTTCACTCCTGAACTACGCGCGGTCTGATGGCCTGACAAGTTCAAGCCCGGCCCGGTAGAGAAATACTCGGGCAAGATCAATCCTGTCGAATGGCTGCAGATCTACACTACGATCATAAGGGCGGCTGGAGGGAACGAGAAGGTGATGGCCAATTACCTCTTCACCACCCTCGATGGCGCGGTGAGGTCTTGGTTGCTCAACCTCCCGCCCCGTTCGATACCCTCTTGGGCGGAGTTGCGGGCCCAGTTCATTGCCAACTTCCAAGGTACGTATGAACGCCCCGGGACACGCAGCGACCTACATCGAATATTGTAGAGGCCGGGAGAGTCACTTCAGGGTTCCATTCAGCGCTTCAGCGACAAGCGCAACTCGATCCCCGACATCTCGGATGAGGCCGTCATCGTCGCCTTCGAAAACGGCGTAAAGGATGGAGACCTAAAAGGAAAGTTGGCCACCCACAAGATTCGGACCGTTACAGAGCTGTTCGAGTTGGCCGACAAATACGCCATACGTGCCGAAGCTCGAGACCCGTTAATGAACCCAGGACCGATGACGACAAGCCCGAGTCATCCAAGCAGGGGTTGAAGAAGAATAAGAGGCGTGGGGAGAAGCGTAAAGGCGACTCCACCATAGTCGTTGTCGAGAGAGGCAAGGCACGCAACACCAGCGATAACAAGGGACGAAGTCGAAAGGGTGGTAAGTACTACCCGGTCCATCATTCAGACAAGCACGACTTCAACGAGTGCCAGGTGATCAACAGGAAACTCCAGGAGAAACTCAAAGTCGCCCTTGCCGAGCGCGGGGTGGAGTTGCCCAAGGAGGATCCTCGGGACGACGAGCCCGAGTACCGTGGGGCCGATCACAACTTGGCACATATCTTCGAAGGATCTGCCACGTATGAGTCCAAGCGGCAATACAAGGCAGTCGAAAGGCAGGTCAACCTAGCCGTGCCAGCTCTCTCCAAACACCTCAAATGGTCGGAGGTGCCGATAACCTTCGATCAAGCGGATCACCCATCCGCAGTCCTCCACCCAGGCCGATACCCAGTGGTGGTCGAGCCCACCATCATCAACATTAAGGTCGCTCGAACCTTGATCGATGGTGGGAGCTCGTTAAACCTCATCTTTGCGAAAAACAAAGAAGAATATGGAATTCCTCGATCGAGATCAAGGTCGGGCCGAGCTGCCCACGGCATCACGCCGCATTCCTCGTCGGTGCCCCTCAGCCAGATCCAGTTGCCAGTCAAGTTCGGCACGCCAGAACTTCCGTACCGAGAAGATCCTCTTGGACGTGGTGAATTTCGAGACTGCCTACAACGTGATCTTAGGACGCCCGACACTGGCCAAGTTCATGACGGTGGTACACTACGTGTACCAAACTGTCAAGATGCCAGCACCAAGAGGGGTCCTCACCATCAAGGGGACTAGCGCACCACTGTCAGGTGCGATAAGAAGAGTCTGGAGATGGTCGAGGTCCCTGAAGGATCTGCGGTCCGCCGTTGGTGGTGAGGCGCCTAAGCGCCAAAAGTCCAAAGAAACTGGTAAAAGCCAGGACGACGATGGCGAGGTAGGCAAAAGGACCAGGGAAGAGTCAAGACGGTACCCCTAGATCCATTAGAACCCTCCAAGACGGTCAAGGTAGGCGTCGGCTTCGATTCCAAATAGGAACTCGAGCTCGTCGCCTTTCTTCGGGAAAACCGTGACGTGTTTGCATGGCAACCGTCCGACATGCCCGGAGTCCCAGAGAGGTGATCAAGCATCAATTAGCTGTGGAACCAAGTGCCAGGCCTGTGGTGTAGAAGCAGCGTAGATTTGCAAAAGACAGGAAGCAAGCCATCCAAGAAGAGGTCGGCAAATTCCTGAAAGTTGGCTTCATCCGGGAGGTTTGACAACCTACGTGGATGGTGAACACCGTCCTTGTCAAGAAGTCTAACGGCAAGTGGAGGATGTGCGTCAACTACACAGACCTCAACAAAGCTTGTCCAAAGGACCCTTTTCCTCTCCCCCACATCGACCAAATAGTGGACTCCACAGCGGGCTGTAAATTGTTAAGTTTTCTAGACACCTACTCGGGGTATCACCAGATTAGCATGTCTGCGGAAGATAAGGAAAAAACTACTTTTACCACTCCGTTCAGAGTATTTTGTTATGTCAAGATGCCTTTTGGTTTGAAATGTGCTAGAGCTACGTATCAATGTTGCATCCAAAATTGCTTGAAGACCCAAATCGGGCGCAATGTTGAAGCGTACGTCGATGATATAGTAGTAAAGTCAAAAACCGGGAGCACTTTGATCAACGACCTCGAGGAAACATTCGACAACCTTAGGAAGTATTGGATGATACTTAACCCCGAGAAGTGCACGTTCGGCGTTCCGTCCGAAAAACTTCTTGGCTTCCTGGTGTCCAATCGCGGCATCGAGGCCAACCCGCGCAAAATTGAAGCCATCGATCAAATGCTTTCTCCGTGGACGTTAAGATATGTATAGAAGCTCACAGGATGTATCGCAGCCCTCAACCGATTCATCTCGCGGATGGGTGAGCGAGGACTACCTTTCTTCAAGATACTCAAAAAGCAGTACGTCTTCGAGCGGCCCCAAGAAGCAGAAGAAGTATTTCAAGATCTGGAAAGGTAACTATCGTCTCCATCTATCTTGATTTTGCCTAACGAAAAAGTAGAGCTATTTTTGTACATTGCAGCTACCCCTCAAGTGGTGAGCACCGTCTTGGTAACCAAACGGGATTTCCTGGAGAAAAAGGCCAAAGTCCAGAGGCCGGTGTACTACGTGAGCGAAGTCTTGCACGACGCTAAGCTGCGATACCCTTAGGTGCAAAAGATGCTCTACACTGTCCTAATGACTTTCCGAAAGCTGCGACACTACTTCCAGACCCATAAGATTACAGTCATGACGACGTACCCGCTCAAGGAGGTCATACGCAATCGAGAGACTACAGGGCGGATCACGCAGTGGGTATTCGAACTCAACGAGTTCAAGGTCGATTTCGCGCCTCGGACCAGCGTCAAGACAGGAGTCTTGGTAGACTTCATCGCAGAGTGGATGAATGTCGAAGAAAAGGAGCACCGGGTGGTCGATGATCATTGGACTATGTTCTTCGATGGTTCGCTCACGCTCCAGGGCTCGGGGCTGGCATAGTTCTCAAACCCCCGACAGGTGAGGAGCTTAAATATGTCATTTAGCTTGATTTCCATGCTTCAAATAATATTGCAGAATACGAGGGATTGGTCAATGGGCTCTGAATAGCGGCATCACTTGGGATTAGACGATTACTCATGAAAGGAGACTCACAGCTAGCCGTGAACCAAGTGCAGAAGGAGTACCAGTGCTCAGACTGCAACATGGCGGTGTACCTAAGCGAGGTCCACAAGTTAGAGCACAAGTTTGAAGGGCTCGAGGTGAAGCAAATCAGGAGATGTGGTAACCATGCCGCCGACGAACTTGCTAGGCTCGCCTCGTCCCGCTCGCCAGCGCCCACAGGAGTCTTCATCAAGAAACTCTTCAAACCCTCCGTCTCTCCCGTACGAGAAGCGGATGTTGCCCAACTCGACCAGCAGCCTGGTCGAGTCAGCGAGGCAGAACTTGCAAATATAGAAACTGCATTACTCGAACGCGAGCCGACTTGGATGACTCCATTCCAGGCATATCTTGAGGGTCGAGAAGTCCCTGACGATGATGCAACAGCCAAGAAAATAGCGCGCAAGTCCAAACTATACGCTTTGGTAGACGGCAAGCTCTATTGGAAAGGGAGTAACAGAATCTTGATGAAGTGCATCATCAGGAAGAGGGCAATAAAATATTGCTCGATGTTCATGGAGGCTTCTGCGGCAATCACACGTCCTATCTCACCCTAGTCGGAAAAGTTTTTCGACAAGGGTTCTATTGGCTAACTGCCCTCCACGACGCTTGTGAGCTGGTAAAAAAGTGCGAGAATTGTCAGTTTTACGGCAAACAAACAACCCGACCAGCCCAAGCACTGCAAATTATTCCTCTTTCTTGGCGTTTTGCCGTCTGGGGCTTGGACATCTTGGGACCGTTCCCAAGAGCCCAAGGAGGTTACAAGTTCCTATTTGTGGCAATCGACACGTTCACTAAGTGGATCGAGGCCGAACCGGTCAGGAGCATCACCTCAGAAGCGGCTAAGAAGTTCATGAGGAGCGTTGTTACTCGATTTGGCATCCCTAATCGAGTGATCACTGACAACGGCAGCCAGTTCAAGAGCAATGCTTGCACAGTATTTTGTGAAGAATTGGGTATCAAATTCTGTTTCGTGTATGTTTCTCATCCTCAGATTAACGGTCAGGTCGAACGTGCCAATGATATAATCTTGTAGGGGATCAAGACCCGCGTGTTTGATAGGCTCAAGGCTTATTCGACTCGGTGGGTAAGAGAGCTCTCCTCGGTGCTATGGGCTGTTCGAACATCGGCCAGTCGAGCCACTGGTGAAACGCTGTTTTTCTTAGTCTACAGAGCCAAGCAGTGCTTCTGACTGAGATATCGTTTAAATCACCTCGTGTGGAAAACTACTCGGAGGAGCACCAGGAGCAAAGAAGAACAGACGACGTAAACTTACTCGAAGAGTATTGGGATCGAGCATCCATTCGAGCGGCTAAGTATCAGCAAGCCCTAAGAAGATATCATAGCCAACGAGTCCGGGACAGAGTGCTCACCGTCGGGGACCTAGTACTACGAAAGGTGCAGAAGCAAGACAACCGTAATAAGCTTTGGCCTAAGTGGGAAGGTCCCTATGTGGTGGTCGAAACAACTCGGCCAGGATCGGTGCGGTTATAGACGTCGGAAGGCACGATACTCGACAACTCGTGGAACATCGATCAATTGCGAAAGTTTTACATGTAAAAGATTTTGCATCGCAGCCAAAACTCATGTAAGTATGACTCCATTAATATTCAACTAACAAAAGTTATTATATTACATCTTAGGTAGGTATCCTACTACTACTTGCCCTTGAAGGCGTCGCGCCGCCTCCTTTGCTCAATCGGGGGCTGGCAGCTGATGGTCCCCAGGATAGGCCTGTGCCCGCAGTACGGGCCGAGTGAGATGGGGAAGACACGGCCACTCGTCGACGGAGCAGGCGGCCTCTCCGTCATCAAAAGTCTCCTAGCACCAGAAGCACTTGGAGTATGAGCAAGGGCTAGGTCCCCACCGGATAGATCAGTAGAGGGTAAAGGCGACCCCAGCCTTGGCCCAGACCCCTGAGAGACGCGATGGTTTGGAGGGCGAGCAACGGATGGGATGGTGAAGCTATTTTGAGCTTCACCCCCGGTGCAGGAGGCCTCACTTTCTTCCCCTTAGGCTCCGGCGGCGGTGTCTACTCTCTCAAGGAAAGGAGAAGTGGCTTCATCTTCTTCGACGATGACGCGCAGCGTGCTGGTGATCTCCTCCTCCTCCGGCTACACCTCCTTCTCGATAGCCTTCCAGTCAATCTCGTCCTCCTCATGGGAGGAGATGATGATCCTCTCCGGAGAAACTACCGCTAACGGTGTTGGGGGAGGTGACTCTCTGAGGATAATCACGGACGGGGGAGAAGGTGGAGGGGAGGCCATGATTGCGTTTGAAGGTCTAAATTACTAAGAATGGAAGACAAGAATGAAGTTAGTTTGTGACAAAGAGACTACAGTCTCACCTATATATATAGCCCAGGGAACAAGTTCCATTAAAGTCGCAATCTGCTAAGATACGCGTCGTTTCCAATCCACGAGGCATATGTTGCGCTCTCACATAAGTGCAGAAACCGAGGAAATGCTTACTATCATCATTAACCAGATGAAGCCGAAGGGACGCGAAGGTTGCAATAGTACCCAATTGTTGAAATGGATATTTTTACTCTGACCGTTCCTAATGTACGGGCGGAGGTGGATATAGTCGATGCACAGGTTCAACTCCTTACTCGATGACGCATCATCGACTAAGGAGTCGAGGGCTACGTCGCGTATTTTTCGACGCATGTACTTAACTGTCCCCTCGATGTATTCATCAAGCGGAGAGTCGGAGGTTACATCGTTCGATCTTTTTACCTGGCTCCACTCTCGGGTCGATACACTTATCGAATAAGAGTTTCGGAGTGCCAGGGGGTATCTGTGATGCTAATGCCTCATTTCTTTCGCACGGTCCAGCAATTAGGCGGAAAAATCCGAAGGCTACATCGAGATGTTGTGCTTGCGTCATCCTACTCCCTACTCGATGACGTATCAACGAGTAAGGAGTCGGGGGCTACAGGTAACCCAGTACCTTGCTTTATTTTCTTGGTCGATGCTTTTATCGAGCGAGGCTTTGTAGGCACAATCTTTTTCTCTTCTTAATCCCTTTTTACATGTGATTTTTTTTGCACGCATTTACTCGATCACGTACTTAGAACGTTTGTTAATGAAAACCAAAAGATGGCCATGCCTGAATCCGACTTCGAGCAATTTATCTCAGGCGCACTGAGCACCGTTGTCGACATCTAATGCTCAATGATCCGGAGACGAATCCTCTAGTCAATTCTACATGTGTTACTCAACAAGTTTATGTTCACTACAAGATCTAAGTAGGAGGATTGATAAAGAAATGCAAAACCCGCGTAGTTTTTTACTTGTATAGTGTTCAAATTGTATGCAACCCCTTCGAGCAACTGCTCTGGGGCTAAGCTATCTAATGAGCATTTTTCCAAGCCTTATATGCAGATACTATCGGGCACATGTTTCAGGCCTAACGATATTTGTTAAGTGCTAAATCGGATTTGCACCTAATCGAGCTACTCTATTTTCAAGGAAATAGAAGGCAGAGCTCAATAGGCAGGCAGATTGGTTAAGTACAATCAATGAAAGATCAGTTTGTACATTTACATGTTCAAGCAGAAGGATCACTGGAAGTGTTGCCCTTGTCATGCGATAGTTCTAAGTCATCCACAAACCTTTCGGCAAGACCTTCAAAGGACTCGATATAGTCGGCGGCCTTGCTCACATAGCTCACGAATCCTTCATCAAGTCCAGAGAAGTCCAAGTCTGGATGTGTCGACTTTTGTAGTCGGCAATGAATTTATGGGGCAGGCGCTAGATCTCAAACTCGAAGGTCACACAAGACAAGGGTTTAGACAGGTTCAGGCCCTCGACGGAGGAGGTAATACCCTAATCCTGTGTGCTGGGATTCTTTGGATCTCTTGGATCTAAGATTGCTCGTGTTCTCGATCTCTCTGTTGTTGCCCGCCCTCTCCCTCATATAGTGGGAGTAGGGCGGTTTACAGGGTCCCGATCGGTTAAGGGGGATTCCAATCGGTTACATGATTCTAATCGGTTACAGGATAGAGTTTACATGTTTATCTACCCTGCTAACAACTCGGCTTACAATCATATCTCTTATTTCTAAATATATGTTCAACTGTCTCCAGGATGTATCCCCTTCCTTACGGCAGTAAGACTTGGCGCGAAGCTCATCCTCTGGGCCTTCCTCTCGGCCCTTATCTCTCCCTTAGGCACTTCTGGGCCGGTTATGAAGACACCTGGTTCCATATATTCCACAGTAGCCCCCGAGTGATTCATGATCCGATTGCTATGTCTTTATCTGGGTCTCAACTTTGAATCAATGTTCTCAGCTTCCAGCATAAACCTCCGACTGGTTTCTTCTTCGATTTGAATACTTCTTCTTGCAGCAAGGGGATTATGAAGGACTCGAATATAACCCTCGGTTTTTGTTTGTTCCAACTGATTATAATCTTCCATCTGACAAACCTGTTATGGGTAGCTTCATGGACCTGACCCGTACCTCATTTGAAGATTTGATATCTCGTTCCGCTCGAGGCGAAACCTTAATATCTTCCTTTTTCAAGGATAAATGCCGGGCAGTCTTCGAGGTCGTATTGACTTCCTGCGCCAACCCAATTTCCAAAAACCTCTTTGGCTTCTGAAACTATATTAACTCCTAGTTTCCTCGGCTTCTGATGTCATTGCATCTTCTCATTTACTTCAAACTTGCCGCATCGGCTATAAAAGGCAAACCAGCGCTTTTAGAATTCTCTCACACTTAGTCCTCCATTTCTTACGTCAAGCTTCACTTTCTTCTTGAGGAACCTCATGGACAACCACGACCCAGAGCTCGCCGAAGAGTGGGCGCTTTTCGACATCACCATGGTTGAATGGGTAGAGGACACAGCCGTCGCCCTCGACCGCACCGCCGTCAACGTCTTCCTTGAGATTTTCCCCGCCCTCCTTGAGGTCAAGGAAGCTCTCATGGAAGCGCTTGGCCGCGTGCGCCGCGGAGAGGTGTAAGACCCCTGTAAATGTAATATTTTCCCAGGCATAATGCCTGGGGAACTTTATATTTAATAAAGAAATACCTTCTCAAGTGTTTTCCATGATTGTTGCTTGACATAGCTTAGACTCAGCTTGGGGTATATCGAAGCTTGCATGGCTCTTTGGTCGGGTGACATTATGTAACACCGTGAAATTTACTCTAATTTAAATTTTGGAGTATTTTTTATTTTTGAGAATTTTTGAGAATTTTTAAGAATTTAATTGAATCTAATGGGTTGATGAGTGATGTGAGTCTGTGTGCCACATTGGGCTGTGTGCCACTGTTGAGTGATGAAAGTCTTGCCTTGGTCGCCTAAGGACTTCACCTTGCAAGTATTTGAACTGAGTCACCAGACAACCACATGTCCTAGATGGGACTGACCTAGTTGATTAGGGTTCGATATCTTCCTCCGATACTCGGGTGACAAGACACGGGTGTATCTCAGGTGAGGGAGCTGCACTGTATACGGCTTGGTGCCCATCCAACGGTGTTGGCCTATCCTACACTTCTGCTCTGTGTGAGGGGAGATAGTGAAGGCACACCAAGAGGTTCATTGGTTAAGATAGAGGTTCCCAAAGGCTTTGTTGCGACAATCACCGTATGGTGAGCGATCGTATCTTGTGGGTAAAGTGTACAACCTCAGAGAGTGTCAAATCTATTCGAATAGCCGTGCTCATGATTGAGCATTGCTCGGGATTACAAATAAGGGTAGATCTTCAAAAATAAAATATGGAATGGGTGGTCAGGTGCGGTGTGAAAATGAATTATTAAGGTGAGTCCGAGAATCTTTAAAGAAAAACTGCTTGAAGAACTTAATATTATATATAATCGTTTAACGCTTTTAACCTAAACAAGATTCTAGTTTAAAAATGATGTTTGATGCAAAAGAACCAAGTAAGCCAATTTCTTGGGATAAGCCTTGCATGTAGTAATAGTACCGCATTCTGTGCATTACTTGTTGAGTGCCTTGAGTACTCACCCTCCTTGCCTATCAACCCCAACATCGCGGAGGAGTCTACACCGCCCGGAGGAGGAGTTCATTGAAGATCCTGATAATTAGGAGGCAAGCTCACCGGTTGCCTCGTGGCAAGATGAAGGCTTCCACGGTTTTATTGTTTTTCACTGCCCTTTTACTCGATAATGTAAGCCTGCGTGGTGATTTATGTAAGGAGACCATAAGGTCGCATAATTCGCTTTATATAAACGCTTGCACTATTTATTATTGTATCGCTGTAATGTCTGCAAAGTGCAACCCTGTAAAGGCTGTGTGTGCTAGCGTGATCTTGGACTGGCACAGAATACACAGAGGGTCTGAATTCTCAGAATCGAGTCCCGACACATTCATATCCAATCGTAGTAGGATATATTTTTAGGTTCGACTTGGGACATATTAGGATTTGCGCGGCTCTTGGCTGAGTGATACCTATATCCGACTGCTGTAGGATATAGCTCTGGTCCAACTTGGGACATCATGTTCACGTGGCTCTTGGCCGAGTGATACCCATATCCGACTACTGTAGGATATAGCTTAGGCTCGACCTGGAGCGTATCGTATTTACGTGGCTCATGGCCGAGTGATACCAATATCCGACTGGTCTAGGATATAGCTCTGGTCCAACTTGGGACATATCAAGGTTTATCCGAACGGTGTCCATACTCGTTTATTACGATGCACGGCTTATCGACCCATCTTGGGGCATACCATTGGAACCGTGTCTTATCAGGCTCAATCCGCGATATATGATTCCGTCATGCGGTAACCAATCTGTGACCTAACGTAGGGTATATCGTAAGAAGATATTTTTAATCCAAACTGAAGGACACCCACGTCTCGCTTAGTTCGATAAGTGGTTAAACATCCCATCGTGGGGAGCAACGTGTCCCAAATATGACTTGGTCAAACCATGACTGTCTCCGTATGTCAAGACGCCGGGCTAGCAAATCATTACAAAGCGTAAAGCAGGGTCAATCTTTTTCCCGCCAAACTGGCGAAAACCTAACTTTTCCCCCCTTTAAGAGTAAACCGATGGTTCATTTTTCCCATCGCAAACTCCTGCCTCTTCTGCTTCCTTGTCTCTCCAACTTCTCTGCCGCTAGGGTTAACTGCTGTTGCGCTTGCATCTTTGCGCCGCCGTTGATTTTTTCCTCCGAAAATGTCTTCTCATTCTTCCAAAGACACCCTCCCCGTAGCCCTTGCCTCAAGATTGGACCACCTCGATCACGACGGAGGAGCGATTGCAATCCATGGTGGATGACGGGGTTCTTCCAGCCCTGACTTTGACCTCCGCACGACCGGCCACAGGTGAATCCATCCCTACTCCTTGTTCCGAAGAAGTTGTGGTTTTTTAATCTTTCTTCCAACGCGGGCTGGGCCTTCCTGCCTGCGCCTTTCTTCGTGGTCTTCTCTTCTTCTACAGCATTGAATTGATGAATTTGAATCCCAATTCCATCCTGCAAATCTCCCTCTTCGTTCACCTCTGTGAGGCTTTCTTGGGCATCTGCCCCCATTTCGATCTCTTTCATCATTTTTACCTTTTGAAACCTTATCCCTCAAAGAGCGACCCCAAGGTAATTGGGGGAGCCAGATTTCAGTTGCGGGAGGGGTTGAAGAAAAACTACTTCGCCATTCCCTTCAAAACTTCCAATAAAGGCTGGCACTAGGAATGGTTCTATTGCGCCAATCCTAATCCTGCCTTCCCTCTTTCGTCGGGCGCTAGCCTAAGGTGTCCCTTTCTTGGGTATCTGCTCCCAATGCTGTCGACATGGACTAAGTGCACGATCTTTTTGCGTTGATTGAGAAATTAAAAGAAGATGGCCTCACGGGAGTTGGTCTGGCTCTTCATTTCGTTGCTCGCCGGGTACAACCTCTGAAGGAGCGAGTCCATCTGGGATACGCATTTGAAGGAAAGGACGATCCGACCCGGGAACTGCCCGAAGCATTATCGAAGGAGCAGGTATATGCTCTGGTAGGCGACTTTTTCATCCCGAGCGTTGAGATGTCCACCACCAGATGCCCAAAGTCCTTCACTGCATCAAACCCTCCTCCTCAGGTGAGAAAGTTTAGCTGATAGATTTCCACATTCGCCTCTAAATGATTCTTAACTGTTTTAACACTCCTTTCCAGGATCGATTGGCTTTTTTCAGTGACGCGCCTCTCCCGGAGATGCCCGTTCATAAGAGCGCTCCCTTTAAATGACCTGTGAGCTCCCCGGCCGGAGACCCCATCGCCAAGAAGGGGAAGAAAGCGATTGCCAAGGACCCCGCGAAGCTCCGGCGCCCGACTGGTGGTCCCAAAATTCAGGAACCGCTAGCACGAGCCCCAGTGCCTTCGGCTCCCCTTCCCCATGAGCCCGTGGTATAGCCGAGTCCGATTCCGAGGAACTCGTGCAGTCGGGAAGAGCCCAGGGTTCCAGTTTGTAGCGCCCCGGTGGTCCCTCCGGAAGTGGCTCTGCCACCCGAAAGAAGCCCCCAATGAGAATAAAGAAGTTCGACAGGTTTGATGCCCCATCGACTCTTATTCGACGCGTTTGGCCAGCTTATTTACTGATCGTTCTTCTTATAGGAATCCTTCTTATGACGTTCCTGTTGAGACACCATCCGGGGCCCCTAAGGGACTTGAGCCCCAAGACGTACCTGACCCGATTGAGGGGGCCCCACAAACTGCCTCGCCTGGAGACACCGGGGCGCCCTCCGAGCCACAGCCGCCTTCGTCGACACCCCGTGCTTCAAAGATCGGGTCCTCGCTCCGAGGGTCTGCTCCGCCTATCCCCGAGGTAGAAGAGATTCCCCAGGTTCCGCCGACTCCTGCTCACCCCCAACTCATAATGCAAACCACGTGGGTTGATGAGGAGGGCGGCTTGGAGTCCCTTGACAATCCGCGGAGGAGAAGGAACGGAACGACTTTTATAGTCAGGCTGCTGCTTGTGCTCGCTTGGCCCAAGTAAAATTTTCTCTACTCTCGCCACCTTCTTGCTTATGGCAGTTAGCATGTAGTCACCTTTCCCTGTGATGGTTACAGAAATTGGGGGAGCGCTCTGCGAAGAAGTCTGAGTACCTCCAAAAGATGCTCCCGGAGGTCAGGACGCGCCAGGAATATCTGGCCGACTTGGAGCGGATCAAGGCTGGACATGCAGCCGAGCTGCAAGTTCTTCGGTCAGAGGTCCAGGCATTGCGGGAAGAGCAGAAAACCCTGCGACAGGAGAAGCTAGACGTCATTGGCTCCCTTCGAGGTAAATATTTCCTGGACCACCCCGTGTTCTTGTTCAATCATCCGGTCTTTTGATTTCCTTATCTCCGTGTCAGCTCGGGATTCCACTATTGCAAAGCTTCAAGAACAACTCAAGGTCTCGGAGGCCTCCAAATTGAAGTCGGAGAAGGAACTAGAAGGTACGCTCAGCAGCTTGGCCCTCCTTTGTCTTCGTTGCCTTCTTGGCATTTCTTGATAATCAGTTTTGCTTGCAGACTACAAGTTCAAGACGCGGGCGCAATACGCCGCTTATAACGAGAGGGTTGAGGCCCTTGAAACGTCTTGCTCCAAGCTTCGAGAGGCCTCTGAGCCGTTGCTGAGGTTGCTTCATCCCGGAGGCGAGAGGCCGCTCAGCAGGGACCAAGTAATCTCTCAGTTGGAGGAAGCCCCCAAGGAGCTTAAGAGACTCTTGAAGGAAACGGCAATCAACGGTGCTAGCCAGGCTCTGGCGATCACCAAGTCGCTCTATCCCCGAGTGGATCTTGAAGCTATTAAGGATGGCTATGCCTGCAATGTGGATGAAGACCGGGCCGCCAAACTCTAGGATGAAGTCAAGGATGCTTCTTTGGCTGTCGCGGAAACTTTGGACCTATGAATCAAATATATAAAAGTGTTTCCTTGATCTTGCAAGTCTTCTTTAAATATGCTATTATGCTTGATGAGGCCATCCGAGTGGTTTTGACATCTTAGATATCATGTCCGACTAGTTCAGCCCCCAGGCTCTGAGGCATGGTTCATGACGCATGTCTCAGAGTCTTAAAATTTGTAGGAGCAAAGCACTCAGACGCATAATTTTTGAGAAGATTATACGAGAACAACTTTAAGAGCAAACATATATTCGTAAAGAAATAATTGAATTACAAAGTTTAAGTGAAAAAACAATGTAGCTGCTCTATGTTCCAGTTGTTGTTGGCAATTGTGCGTCTTCACGCTTGAGCTTATAAGCCCCAGGGCGTATCACCTCATCGATGTTGTAAGGACCTTCCCAGCTTGGGGAGAGCTTATGCTCATATTTCTGATTCTTTCTAAGGGCCAGATCTCCTTTAGAGAATGCGCGGCTCCTTACATTGCGATCGTGATAGCGACGTAAGCCCTGAAGGTATCTTGCCGACTGAATTGTTGCGATGTCCCTGGCTTCTTCCAGTCGGTCGAGGTCCTCTAGGCGGCTCTCTTCCGAAGCGACTTCTTCATAGCTCCGAACCCGCGGGGATCCGAATTCTAACTCGGTGGGGAGGACCACCTCTGAGCCATACACCAGGAAAAAAGGTGACTGCCGGTTGCTCTGCTGGGGGTGGTTCGCAGCCCTCAGAGTACCGAAGGCAATTCTTGGACCCATCGAGTGGCGTACGGTTGAGACGATCGAAAATCCTTGCCTTTAGGCCTTGTAGCACCATGCCGTTAGCTTCGTTCGACTTGCCCATTACTTCGGGGGTGTGCTACCGATGCGAAGCAAATTTTTATGCCGAGTTCACTGCACCAGTCTTGAAATATGCCCCCTCTGAATTGGGTGCCGTTATCCGTGATGATTCGGTTTGGTACGCCGAATCTAACCACGATCTCATGGAAGAATTCTTTGGCCTTTGCGGCTGTGATTGTGGCGACTGGCTTGGCCTCGATCCATTTGGTAAATTTATCGACTGCCACGAAGAGATGAGTATAACCACCTTGAGCCTTCTTCAACGGTCCCACCATGTCAAGCCCCAGACTACAAAAGGCCAAGTGATTGGGATGGTCTGTAGCTCCTGTGCTGGCTTGTTCACCTGCCGCACAAAGAACTGACATCCTTCGCATGTCCGGACGATTTCCTCTACATCGGTGACAGTCGGCCAGAAAAATCCTTGATAATAAGCCTTGCCGTCTAGGGTTGTTGACGCCGCGTGATTCCCACAAGTTTCCGAGTGGATTTCCTTGAGAAGATCTCTTCCTTCTTGTTCTGATATGCACCGTCGTAGTACACCAGAGGAGCTCTTGCGATAGATTTCTTCCCTGATTACCACGTAGCTCTTGCTTCGGCGCATTATCCACTCGGCCTGCATGCGGTCTTTGGGTAGCTCATCCTTCGTCAGATAGTCTAGATACGGAGCTGTCCAATTGAGGGTAATGATCAGGACTTTTGCCTCTACGCTCTTCTCCACCGGGATGTCCGACTTTGGCCGAGTGCTTATTGTGGGCTTATGAATTTCTTCGACGAATACTCCCACGGGTACTGTGGTCTGGCTGGATCCCATTTTTGCTAGCTCATCTGCCGCTTCATTGTCTCGACGGAGCACATGAATAAGTTCCAAGCTGTCAAAGTTGCCTTCTAGCTTGCGTACCTGCTGGCAATAGGCAGCCATGTTGTCTTCAATGCAGGACCATTCTTTCTGCACCTGGTTGACCACGAGCATTGAATCTCCGCGAACCGTCAGACGTCGGATACTGAGTGATATGGCGATACGGAGCCCATGGATGAGTGCCTCGTACTAGGCGGCGTTGTTCGATGCAGGAAAAAGTATTTGAAGAACGTACCTTAACAGTCCTCTGCTTGGTGATATGAGCACTATACCAGCCCCCGCGCCGCTGAGCATGAGGGAACCATCGAAGTACATTGTCCAATACTCGAGTTCCTTGGTGACCGCCGGGTTTTGAAGTTCTGTCCACTCTGCAGTAAAGTCGGCGAGCGCTTGCGACTTGATGGCCGTGCGAGGCTTGAATAGGATATCAAAGGCTCTAAGCTCGACTACCCACTTTGCAATTCTCCCAGTGACCTCCTAGTTACGAAGTATATCTCCTATTGGGAAGGAGGTGACCACCGAAACGGTGTTCTCTTGGAAGTAGTGCTTGAGTTTGCGAGATGTGAGAAGTACAGTATATAATAATTTTTGCACTTGTGGATACCGCACCTTAGACTCACTCAGGACCTCACTGATGAAATAAACCGGATGTTGGATCTTTTGCACATGCCCCGGCTCCTCCCTTTCTATGATGATCGCAGCGCTGACTACGTGAGTCGTTGCCGCGATGTAAAGTAGCAGAGGTTCCCTTGGCATCAGCGAAACCAAGATCGGTGGTGTTGTCAAGAAGGTCTTTAGATCTTCAAACGCTTGCTGTGCCTTAAGCGTCCATTGGAAATTGTCCTGCTTCTTGAGGAGTTTAAAGAATGGCATACCTCGCATACCCAGCCGGGAAATAAACCTGCTGAGTGTGGCCATGCACCCTGTAAGCTTCTGGACATCTTTTTGGCAAGTCGGCGGTTCCATACTTGATATGGCCTTGATCTTTTCTGGATTCGCCTCAATGCCTCGTTGGGAGACGATAAACCCGAGTAGTTTTCCCGAAGATACTCCGAAAACACACTTCTCGGGATTAAGCTTCATGCTGAAAGCCCTTAGACTTTCGAACGTTTCGGTTTGGTCGGCGATAAGGTCCTTCCTCTCCCGAGTCTTTACCACGACATCATCCACATATGCCTCCACATTGCGTCTGAGTTGGGCGTGAAAACACCATTGTATTGCACGCTGATAAGTTGCACTAGCATTTTTCAATCCGAACGACATCGTGGTATAGCAAAAGGCCCCAAAGGGTGTGATGAACGAAGTCTTGATGTGATATTTCGCCTTTAGGCGAATCTGGTGGTACCCTGAGTAGGCATCGAGGAAACTCAGGATCTTGCACCCGGCGGTTGAATCAACCACCTGATCAATTCGAGGTAGCCCAAATGGATCCTTCGGACATGCCTTGTTGAGATCAGTATAGTCAACGCACATGTGCCAAGTTTTATTCTTCTTTTGAACTAGTACATGGTTTGCCAAACAATTGGGATGATACACTTCTTTGATAAAACCTGCGGCTAATAGCTTGGTGATCTCCTGTTTGATGGCATTCCGATGATCTGGAGTGAACCGCCGGAGTCTTTGCTTGACTGGCTTTGCCTTTTCGTCGACGTGCAGAGAATGCTCGATCACCTCCTTAGGAACACCCGGCATGTCGGATGGTTTCCAGGCAAAGATGTCCTTGTTAGCCCGGAGGAAGGTGACAAGCACATCTTCCTATTTATCCCCGAACCCTATCCTGATCAGAGTCGTTTTGGACGAGTCGGACGGGTCGAGGATAATTCTCTTGGTTCCTTCGCCAGGCTTTATCCCTGACGTGGCCTGCTTCTTGGACGGGATGTCGCCTTCTTCCTGCAATGTGGCGGCCTCCGCCTGGATATTCTTCCCCTCGGTGGTTGCCTCTTGCAGTTCATAGTTCTCTCGGTCGCATTCCAAAGATCGCTTGATGTCGCTGCGAACCGTGATGACGCTTCTGGGTCCTGGCATCTTCATCATCAAATAGGTGTAGTGCGGGACGGCCATGAACCGAACTAGACCAGGTCTTCCCAAGATAGCGTGATACGCTATCTCGAAATCCGCTACATCGAAATTTATATATTTAGTCCGATAGTTGTCTTTGGTACCGAAGGTGACAGGCAAATAAATCTGCCCGAGAGGAAACGAGGATGCCCCAGGGATCACCCCGTGGAACGGCTGTGAGCTCGACCTTAGCTCGGAGCGGGGGACGTTCATATCGTCGAAGGTCTTGGCGAACAGGACGTTGAGTCCACTCCCTCCATCAATCAAGACTTTCTTGAGCTTTACATTGCGAATAACAGGGTCGAGCACTAGGGGGTACTTACCCAGATGTAGAACTCGGTTGCGGTGATCCGAGCGATCGAAGGTGATCGGGACTTCAGACCACTTTAGATACTGGGGGGTTGTCGGTTCCACCGCATTGATCTCCCAAGCGGTAAGCTTTTGCTTCCGCTTGCTTCCGCTTGGACTCGTATCCGGTGGAGCCCCCCGTATATGTAGTTCAGCTCATGCTCGGGCTCTTGGTAATCGTCTTCGCCGAGAGGGTCTTCCTTCTTGGCAGCCTCATCCTTCGCTGGAGCCGGTTGCTTGTTGCTTTCACGCGCAAAACGCTTCAGGGTGAAGCAGTCTTTGGCGGCGTGCTTTCCCTTAGGGTGGAAAGGGTAGACCGCTTCCATGACGGTACTGTAATCGGACGCCTCCCTCCGCATGGCTCGGGGCCGGCTGCGTTCTGCTACCGCAACTAACTCCTGGCCTTTTCGTTTTTTGTCTCTGTGCTTTGAGGACTCGGCCTTGTCGCCTTTGTTCTTCTGTTGCGGGCGATCTTCTTGGCGCTCGGCCAAGGCGTCTGAGGCCGTGGCATAGCGATCGGCCAACGCAAACATCTCCTTTACGGAGGTCGATGGTTTCCTGGATAATTTCATGATTAGATCAGGATCACTTACCCCTTTCTGAAAGGCTGCCACCACCACTGCATCAGATACATCCCTGATGGTGTTTTTCTTCTGCATGAAACGCCGGATGAAATCCCTCAGCGTTTCGTCCTTCTTCTGGTGAAGCTGATATAGGTCCCATGGGGTGCCAGGCCTCTCATAGGTTCCCTGAAAGTTAGCGATAAATTAATCGCAGAGATCGCTCCAGGAGTCCACCGAGTTCGCAGGAAGTCCTGTGAACCATGCCTGAGTTGAAGGGGTGAGATTGACTGACAGATAATTTGCCGTAACGTTTTGATTGCCCCCAGCAGCTTTGACCGCCAGGGCATAGACCTGCAGCCAAGCTTTCGGATCTCGTTCCCTGTCAAACTTAATGATGCCCTTGGGGTTGAAACCTTTGGGCCATAGTACTCGACGAAGCCAAGAAGTGGACGCTCAGATCCCGTCGATGGATCTTCATCATGATGAGGGGGAGTTCGGCGGTGGCGAACCTCTGGCTCGGTGATTGTCATCAACGCGTCGGGGTGGAGATCGGCGTTGTGAGCCCATGTCTCGGCGTTCGTCGTTGTCATCCCACCCCCGACGATGATGGTCTCTACGGTCGTTGTAGTCATCGTACCTGATTCTGCTGAATCGCTGCCGCCGTCACCATGTCCTTGATCTGGGCCACGATCGGGGCCGCCAGGCTATCAGACGCAATCATCGGGTCGAGCGTGTCGAGAAGCGTCTTGGAGGCGACAACGTTCTGGAGCGGTGTATGGAAGACAGCTTGGTCTCCCAACCTGGATTGTAGGATGTCCTCGCGGACATTGCAGCCGCGAGATCGAAGCGATCGCGTTTGTGCCTCCTTACCCTTACGAAGAAGGCGATCTTCCTCCGCAGCTTCTTGAATCTCTTGCTGACGTTGGAGATCGGTCTTCTGCTCTTCTATTGCGTAGATGCCGCGAAGATCGCAGCAACTCCTCGCGACGCCGACTGGTTTGCTGGATGAGACAGAGTGGCATACCTGAGATAGGTCGGCCTGATCTTTACCAGATTGGATTTGGATTAGGTCCAGGCAGACAAATTCTTCGCGTGCATCTGTGACGAAGTCCAGGCTTCCAAAGCGGAAAGCCTTGTCGGAGGCGAAGGTGGCGATGATTCCGCTTATTGCTGCCATCGAGTTTGTAGGAAAAGATTATAGCGCTTCCCCTACCTGGCGCGCCAACTGTTGACTTTTGTAGTCGGCAATGAATTTATGGGGCAGGCGCTAGATCTCAAACTCGAAGGTCACACAAGACAAGGGTTTAGACAGGTTCAGGCCCTCGACGGAGGTGGTAATACCCTAATCCTGTGTGCTGGGATTCTTTGGATCTCTTGGATCTAAGATTGCTCGTGTGCTTGATCTCTCTGTTGTTGCCCGCCCTCTCCCTTATATAGTGGGGGTAGGGCGGTTTACAGGGTCCTAATCGGTTAAGGGGGATTCTAATCGGTTACATGATTCTAATCGGTTACATGATAGAGTTTACATCTTTATTTACCCTGCTAACAACTCGGATTACAATCATATCTCTTATTTCTAAATATATGTTCAACTGTCTCCAGGATGTATCCCCTTTCTTACGACAGTAAGACTTGGCGCGAAGCTCATCCTTTGGGCCTTTCTCTCGGCCCTTTTCTCTCCCTTAGGCACTTCTGGGCCGGTTATGAAGACACCTGGTTCCATATATTCCACAGGATGATGACTCCTCACCATGCCGAGCATGTGAGAAGTCGCAAGGCGGGCTGAGGCGTTCATATGTTCGAGTGTTTCCGACCGCAGAGCAGCCAGTGTTGAATCTGTTGCAGTCTTTTTGACCTCAATTTTCTTTCTATTCGCCTTCGCCTTGTTTGGACTAACTTCAGCTTTAGCTAGTGCATTTTCGGCAGCAGCCTTCTCAGCCTTAGCTTAGGAAGCCTTCAACTTGTCCCTGAGCGCCTCCATCTCGGTATCCTTCATTTTAAGTATTTGATTTTGAGAAGCGGTGAGGCGCTCGACTCGCTGTTGGGTTTGCTCACCGACGGTTTGGGCCTCAAGTATGATGTCGGCCGCACGCTGCGATTTGAAACCAAGAAACGCCAAAAAATAGAGTAAGGAGAAGGCTGGAAGGCAGAGTTAGGTGGTTTGTGTTCACATACCTGGAGCTGAGGTCTCAGCATGGACCAGTACACTAGAGGTGCCGAAGAAGCTGGAGGATCATGGACGATCACCCTTGTAGGCTGGCTGGTATGTTCGGAAAGATCCTTCAGGCTAGGAGCAGCGGCCGGTGTTGCCGTCTTGAAGGATGACGATCTTTGCCACGGCCCATTTATGTCAGTATTGCCTTTGAGCGCACTCTTCCTGCGAAAAAGGCTTACTCAATCTGAGCATTTCTAACGAACAAAGAGAAAAAGTTGTCAAGAGGAGAGTGAGACTCACCTCACCATGCTAAGTTTAACGCACACTTTTCCCCGCGGGGCCTGTTTAACTTCGGCAGTTGTTTTCTCGAGCAAAATTGCAGGCAGGGAACACGGCGCCGGTGGGACGACAGCTGGTGGAGATTCCCTTCGAGGAGACGCCTGTGGAGGAGTCATCGCCTTTCGCGCTTCAACCTTCAAGATAACCCGCTGATCATCCAGCATATGTTGGATTATTGTAGAAGAAATCTCGTAACAACCAAGAGAGCGGTTGAAGGTCACCTGATTGAACGGCCCCGGCATCGCAGTTCGAGGTCGCTTGGTCGGTCGATGGTGTATCGGAGACACCGACCTTCTGTCTTGGGGAGGGTCGACCGCCTCCGCTCCAGGGCCTTTTCATCCTCGTTCGGTGGGACGTCGTGAGGAGGACCTGCCTCGGGGGTTACAAGGCTTAAACCTTGGTCATCGCTCTGGGCAAGTTCAATGTCCTCCAAATCGATCGCCTCTTCGGGTGTTTCTTTCCTACTGTCGAACGTGGGTTCCTAATGACATGCAACATCGAAGGTGAATAACGGGTGTTCAGAACGATGAGTTGTAGAGCACGAACGGCCACTCACCTCCAGTCGAGGGTTGACGAGGGAATACGCCTTGATGCTGCAACCCCTCGTTTCTGAGCCCTGGAATATCTTGCTCAAGCGAGAGGAGATTTTTGAGTTCGACAGATTTGATGTGTGACCAAACAACCCGTCATTTGTTGATGAAGGTAAGGGAACAAAAAAAGGGACTTACCTCCAGAGTTGTCCCTTGTGGCATCTTCGACCCCAGAATAGTCCCAGGCCAGGTGATCTCGGCCTTTCAGCGGACTCGATCGGCACGTGATGAAGTCCCTGGCGACGTGCCATCCTATCAGACTGACATTCCTCAGCTCCTCGATCTTCCGAACATAATGAGAGGATCGAGTGGTCGCAGGAGGGGCTTTCGCCCAAAGGTCAATCGGGTAAAGGAAGAGTGGCCGATAGCCCAGAGGAGAATTCACGGTGTCTGGGGAGGTGATGTAAAACCACCTTTTCTTCCAATCGGACTGCCAAGAAGAAGTGACAGGAACAGGAATATAATAGTTCGACATGCTGCTACGGAGGTGGAAGCCCCCCCAACAGCTTCGTTCTTCGTCGCACTCTTTAGACTATAGAAGTGGCGGAATACGTTGAGGCTAGGGCTAATCCCTAGGTACGCATCGCAGAGGTGAACGAACACACTGAGCATTGTGATCGAATTAGGGCTCAGGTGAAAAAGCTGAATCTGATAAAAGTCAAGGACTTGTCGGAGGAATTGAGAAGGGGAAAGTTGAGCCCGTAGCGGAAAAAAGCCTCGAATACAACCGTCTCATCTTCATTCTCAGGAGTGAGGAATAGTTCACCTTGCGATTGCCTCCAATGGAAGAACTCCCGCGGAGGGACGAAGCCGTCTTTTTCCAGCTCTGGGAGACGCTTCTCCGTCATCATCGATTTTTGCCACACTCTATTGAAGGCTCTAGCGTCGATGGCTGCTTTGTCGCCACGAGGAGAGGTCAGAGTCACATCGGGCTTCTTCTCCAATGGAAGGTCCTTGTCACCAAATGGGAATTTGGACTCCATTGCAGCAGGAGGAGAACTAGGTTTGTGCAAAGATGGTGGCGCTTGGGCTCAAGAAGGGCTACGGGCTTTTCGAGAGAAAGGCTAGATGCAGCGAAAATGTGACGGTAACTGTTCTAAGCTCGGGAGATTTATACGCCAATACCTTTCTTCTCGTTCAACGGTTCATTCCCCTTGTCCCGACGCCTTGAGCGGCGAGAAAGGCAGAATGATGATACTACATCCATCATGAAAACCGCAAGCGGCGGCAATAAATGCTCAACTGCCCAACGTTTAGATCTTTTGAAATTTCTCAAACTCTGTTGTAACATCCCAAAAATTTGCCCAAATATTATTTTATTGCTTAAATGTGCACTTATGATTTTCTGGAATTTATTTGGATTTTTCTGGATTTATTCGAATTAATTTTAATTCAAGTTTATTGCCCTTTTATTCAAACTTATTTAAATTTACGCAAAGTTAAAATAAAGTTTTGCCAAAAATATTTTATTTGAGTCTAGAATGTCTCAAAGTATTTTTGAGATTTTTCTGGGATTTTTCCTGTATATTTATTTGCCTAAAACCAATTAAATGAATTTCTAGAATTATTTAAATTAATAAAGTGTTAAAAATCCTTTGGAATAATGATCGGGCGAAGCCCAATCTTGTCGCCCAAGCCCGCTTCAGGCAGCCCAATCGGCCCGTCTCGGGTAAACCCTAGCCACGTTGGATCCGCGCCGTTGATCTCGATCGGGCGCTTGAGATCTGTCCGCGTGGCCGAGTGTCCTGAGCCGTCGGATGAACGCCGCGTGTATGCGTCGGATGCATCCGCGTCACCTCTCCGAGTCGCTGCCGGAGTCCGCCGCCGCCACGGAGCCGTCTTCGGAGTCCGGGCCTGGCACGTCTTCCCGTGCGGCTATTTAAGTCACCGAGGTGGGCGCTGAGATCCTCATCTCGTGCCGCGTATTCTGCGCAAATCCCGAGCCCTGTGTCGTCGCCGTTTCCGCGGAGAAGCTCGTCGGAGTTGTGAAGGAAGCCGTCGCGGGTTTGGCCGTTTTCCGCCGTCGCCGAGTCGTCTTCCGTCGTGTGTGCTCCAGATCGGAACTCTTCGGGTTGCGCCGCGTCGGATTCGGGGAGTTTCATCGCCGTTTGGTCGCCAAAGCGCCGTTGGGCGTTAGATCTTGGACCGAGCGCGTCAGATTTCGCCGCGTGGAGTGCGTGTCGGTAAGCCACATCGTCGCTAAGCGTAAGCCGTCGGATCGGTGATGGAAGGGCCAGATCGCACCGCTGGTCAGCCAATCAGATGAAGCCGCGTGGCGCACGGAGCCCAAGCGCCGTGGACCGAGTTCATGGTGATCCATCGCGATTCTGTGGACTCAGTCCATAGACCGAGGCCACGTGGCAGCATCTGGTTCGCTGGGTCAAGGGCTGACGTCAGCATGCCGTCATGATGACGCAATAATCTGTTTTCGAATTAAAAATAAATCTGTTAATTCCGAATTTCTGATTTTCTGATTTCAGTATTTATTTCAAACTTCAAAAGGCTATATCTTTTGCATCGTAACTCGGATTTGAGTGATTCCAATTTCTAAAAATTTGTAAAATTGAGATCTATTTAATGGTGAATTCTATTTGATTTTTGGAGTTCATTTGCTCTCTGTTTTGGTATTTATTTGCTTTTCTTCTTGATGCAGCGTGAGACGTTGAATTGTGCGACGCTTCGGAGGAAGATCCAGCAACTCAAGAGCAAGTTCCAGAACCAGACCAGGACCTATTCCAAGGCAAGTTGTGCTTTGATCATGTTGAACCCATGTTTATAAAATTGCTATATTTGTTTTACCCTATTGCATATT
Organism: Otatea glauca; assembly: GCA_036346275.1. NCBI lineage: Eukaryota > Viridiplantae > Streptophyta > Magnoliopsida > Poales > Poaceae > Otatea > Otatea glauca. Next base: position 35,851,268 of record CM070715.1, on the reverse strand, counting down.
ATTTCAAGTGTACAATTGTTTCAAATTAAATTGGGACTTAGCTAATATACCAGATTGATCTACACCCTACCTTGTCATTGTATGCCATGATCCATTGTCACCCTAGATTGGTTAAATATAGTTGGTTAATAATTATAATCAACATTGGAGGATTAGTTCGTATTAGTTGCTTAGTCATGCCACGTCATCACATGTGTCAGAATCATTGATAGTTAATCTTGATTAATGGAATATGGAACAATATTATGAACTTGTGTGTCATGTGGGATCACACGATGAGATTGAGTTGTTGTGGCGAGTCATGTCACGCGACGATGTTGAATTGTTGATGGCACGTGGTGCTTGGTAACCAACTGGGTGATAATAATTTAGATTGGGGCAAGTGACAAGGGGCGAGTATGCCAAGGTGGGCCCGATGGGCAGAGGGTATGTGGATGTCTTGCCTTGATCACACTAAGGACTTAACCTTGCAAGCCTTTGACTGAGTCAATCATGCAACCACATGTCCGGTATGGGCGACCTTAATGAGTAATTTGCAATATCTTGATTTTGGTACTATCGTGGTCGGTGTGAGTTCCCGAGTTATGGTGTAATTCACATGGCGCAAGAGGGGCTCGGTTATGGTTTTCGACCCACGGTGTTGAAACCTTAGCGGGTAGTATCCGGTTAAGCCAGAGCATTGTAAAGGCTTTGTTATAATCACTCGCGTTGGTGGTGTTTGGTTGTATCACGTGGGTAAAGTGCATAACCTCTGCAGAGTGTGAAACTATTCGGATAGCCGTGCTCGCGGTATTGAGCAATGCTCGGGAATTACAGTTAAGGGTTAGTTTAATTAATTGGACAACTTGGTTGTGATGGCGGAAGGCCATGTGGAAGATAAAGTTGACTTAGGATTGGAAACTTGGTTTACTTGAGAAATACTGAAGTTATTTACTATTGTTATTTGTTTTACATTCTTTACAATCTATTTACTGTATTTGTTCATAAATGCTGCTTATTGCAAAATAGCCATGGTAGCCTAGCCATTGGAATAAGCCTTGCATATAGATATATAGAAGTTGCATTCTGTGCACAACTTGTTGAGTGCTTTAAGTACTCACCCTTGCCAAACAACAATAATCAACAGTTGAAGAATCTACACCTGTGTTGGAAGAAGAAGTCCAGGAGGACGCGAGTCATTAGGGTCCGAGCCTTGTCGGTTGCCTATGGTGAACTGATGAGCTATCTACGTTTTCTACTTTCCGCTGCTTAATTATTAGCTTATATTTCCAGTCTTGCCTTGCGTGGCTTAATAATGTAAGTCGGTCATAAGATCATACATTTAGCTATATCAATAAATGAACTATTATTCTATTATCGTTGAGTATGATGTGATATGTACCGATGTTGAGCTGTGTGCACTAGCGTTGATCCTGGGACTAGTACGGTAAACACAGTGGGTTCGAATCAGTGGATTCGGGTCCTTACATCTGTTTAGAATCGAGTCGATGAGTCGACATCGAATAACCATAGCTATCCTAAGAACTCGGAGTGGGCTAACGGCTAGGCGCTCGACCCAGCGTGTCCCTACTCGATGACTTAGCGATTCCCGATCTACTCGACTTGTTCGACCGCAAGCCTGCGAAGCTTTACCCAACCATGCCGAGGCTCGATGGTAATCGTCCAAAAGCTTGAATGGACTCTCCGCTGAGCAGAGGTCGGGGGCTACTGTCGAATATCTAAATATGGGGTACGTGTGCATGCCCAACTCGTAAAGACCAAACCGTATATGCTCGGGAAAGCATATAAAGACTCCGGATATCACGGGTCCCAATTCGGTGGGATGTGATATACATGGAGAAGATAGTACCATATTGGGGAGGACTCGATATTCTTTCTGTTATCAAGAAACCAACTCGAGTACGCTTGATATCTAAGGAAGTTTGGATACGCTGGGAAGGTCACGTGTCGAAAGACTTTCTATCCGCTACAATCTGGGATTCCAAGAAGACTACGACTCAGATAGGGGCAAGGCCACCTCTTCTATAAAAGGCCAGGGATATGCGCCCTCGAGGAAAAAGGCCAGAAGATTTCTAAACGCCAGGCATCTCATAATCGCATAGCCAAGCATTGCTTTAGCCTAAGATTCATATTCTTTGTACTTAGGCTTGAGCATCCCGATCTGTACTTAAGATTCAATATACAAGCATCCACCATACAGGAAGTAGGGATTTACTCCCCCGCGAGGCCCGAACCTGTCTACATCGTGTGTCATTGACCTTGTGCTTAACTCTGCTCCACGAAGGTACCTGAAACATAAAGTTTATTGTCGATTTCTGACCCTTCGACAGTTGTGCGTCGCCTTTTTGGGGAAAACAGATCTTTACCTATCTTCTAATCGGCTACAATAGATGTTTAGATCTATTTCGCCGATTGTATCATCTAATTGGCTAAGAACACTTATTTCGATCTATCTTTCCGATTGCAGCATCAAATCGACTAGTGTGACACAAACCTAACTTAAACTGGGTGTTTGTATGTGTTGAGGTTGATTGGCTCTTTTTCGGTGCCATCAGATGGTGAGGAACGTGGCAATGTTGTCTTGCAACGCCAATAGTGGTTGTGTGGCTAAAATGATCAAATTTAAAAATAAAGTTAACAAAGGATTATTTATAAAATATTATTTTAAAATGCATTATTTAATAAAATATTCACCAAACGAGTTGAGGGGATTTTCATGGTGGAGATTCCGAGCGGATCCCATATGACAGAAAAAAAATCCATACAAGGCTTTATTGTCGATGGGAAAGTTTACTCTAGTAGTCAAACAAAGCCTCATGGGGCAAAATAGCACAACTCCCCGAAAGGGCACTCAAAGTTCAGTGATTTGACTGGAGCATCAAGCTACCTAAATATAATACTTTACCTCGCCTACGTTAGTGACGTCGGGTTGGTCCATGGCAGGATCATGTAAGGTCAGGTAGGAAATTGGGTTATAGTTCGGGCTACCCGTTCCTCCTTCGTCCATATTTGAGGGCTCAACTCTCTCCGACACTTGTCCCTGGTCAGAGGCCATTCCTAGCAAGTTTATCAAAAATTTCAAATTAACAAGGTCATTTTTGAAAGACACGTACAAATGAAGATAGACATAACGAATGAACATAGATGTAAAAGCATATGAGCCTACATATAGCTGTGTTGCTGGCTATACTATTCTTCTACTCATGATGCCGAACTTATCAATTCAAATTAATAAAATTAATACACATATTTGAAAGTCACATACGCTAAGGTTTGGATTGATAAAAGGAAAACATTCATGGGAACAATTTAGTGAGCCAAGTTGACTTAGGCTTAATTGTAAAAACCTTAATTTATCGCTTCCGCATCTATTATTATTTTGGTTTTGACATAAAGGTACTTAGGCGCGATTTTAATTAATCACTTAAAAGAAATTTTTTAAAAGCCGTCTATTCACCCCCTCTAGTCGGCATCTCGATCTTACATATATCACTACCGGTTTTGGATATAAACTGACAGTGATATATGGTTATCAATGTCGGTTGGTTTGACAAACCGGCAGTGATAAGTTCTCCCCGCTTAACTTTTGAACCGGCAGTGATATGTTATCACTGCCGGCTCTATCCCAACCGGCAGTGATATACCGACAAGGATTGCCTGTTCTGTAGTAGTGAGCCCTAGTTACAATGAAGATTGGATCTAGGCAATGGCTAAACTATGGCTAGAGGTTGGCGAAACGTGGTTCATCGGCTACTAGTTGCTCTGCGTCTTCTGAAAGCTCTAAAAAGTCCTCTCTTCTTCTCTGGTTCGGAAGTCTTTCCCTGAGGATACCTACCCTCGGCCTTATATAGTCGGGGTAGCCCAGTCTTAGGTTGAGTTGTAGTCGGTTTGGAATAGCAAATCGTAGCCGATGAGGAGTCCATTGTCGTGTGATCTTCGCAGCATATCCAAACTTCCCTGGATACTAGGTGTACTCGAGTTGGTTTCCTCGTAACGGAAAAGTGATCGAGTCCTTCCTAATATGCAGATATTCCCTCTGCGTATATCTTACCCCATAGAATCGAGCCCGTGATATCCGGAGTTTCTAGATGCTTTCTTGAGCATATATGGTATAATCTTCGTGTTTCTGGTACATACTCATACCCCATATTTAGATATTCGACACTTTGCGATCACGGTGGCACATGCGATATTTCTCTCCCTCTTTCAGATTCTCTACATGAGCCCTAACGGCAGAAGGTAGCATTGCTCAATTAGTATTGTGCCAGGGGAGGAATAGACGGTGAGGACCGTAGCTCCTAAGATGATATAGGGATGCAATGGCAAATGATTCGCTCCGGCAATGATCCGAACAATCGAGTTCGATTTGGGTAAGGGTAGCAGTGGCGCCAAAACCACTCTAAGGCCTGGTTTGGGTGGTCCATTCCTGACCGAGATAAGGGGTGTTTGGATTAGGGTATTTCATTGGAATGCTTTAGGATCTAATTTAAATTTGAACTAAATCCTAAAACCTTCTAAGGAATTACCACTCATCCAAATAGTACCTAAGGGGTGGGATGTCAAACTAGGTGACAGAGCCGAAGGGAACTGCTCATCGATGGTGGTGGTGGTCGGACAGCAAATGTCATCCGCTAGCTTCGCTAGCAGGACCGAGAGCAACCAAATAGCGGTCCCATTGCTGTATCATCAACACGAAGATGAAAGATACCATGCCAGCCCTAGCCCACAGAGTGCTAGTGCGTGCACACAGGACTACATGAGCAGCTCCTGCACAGGGGATCCCATTCTATCCTAGATGTGGGTGCGAGTAGGGATGTCAATCAGGTGCGATGGGTACGAGTAGTGCTCGCTTATACCTATGTCCGTCAGTTAAAATCTTCCTCACGGGTATACCTGCGAAGTGTGGTGGGAGAAGAATCTCACCCATACCTGTCGCGGGCATACCCATTTACTCGCCATCATCAACAATCCTTCCAACCATAGGGCACTAAGAGCTAATAAGTTATGGCACTGATACAAATCATTTTGATGAAATCGTGGGAATCAGCTACATTCTGTGGATTGAATTATGATTATTAATGGTTCCAAATTTTAAATGCATATGAAAATAAGAATTAAAATAACACATGCAGATAAATGACGCACATATGCTCAAGTTCAACAATTAAAATGAAAATGTTGGATAATTAGGCATATTAATGATGAATCTATTCCGAAAATAAGATATGACGATAATTGAAGCTAGTACAGATGAAACAAATAAACTAGACAAAAGCAATATGGCAATTGCAATGTCTAACCCATCCATATTACTAGACAAACAGAACGTAAACACGGTTCGCGTGCGTTACTGAGATGATGCGAAGACATGGACGAACCGGTAGCAGATGTCGATGAAGATCAGTAGGTGAAACTGATCGTCGGTGAAGAAACCAGCGAGCAGTCACGTGAAGACGCTTCCCAAAAACGTGATTCGCCTTCTCCTGGTGTAGGATCTCAAGGGCGGACGTTTCGGAGACCTACTCTCCCAATAGTCGGTGCACGCCGGCGAAGGGACGGGGAAGACAGAGGCAGCACAATACTAAGGGAACGCAAAACGTTCGAGAGAGATATGGCCGATCTCTATTCTACGTATATATAACAGAGAGAGAATCGTGGAGCACGATACGAGTTGGTTACAAATACCACGTAAAATATGCTTCACAGTTCGAGTCAGTTACGGATTAGTTCGCACAGTTAAAACCACGTTAAAATAACCGTGTTGACTACTTAGTCCCATGCTGCAAAAACTGCAAAAGAGAACTGCGTCTGCGCAAGCCATTAGACTCGATTTCGCTGCACCATTCACGCGCATATCACGTACGTGTGCCGCATGTACTGGCGTGGCGAGGCAAGGCGAGCGAGCACGCGCGTGTGTTCTCTTCTTCTTCTTCTCATGCACAAGCATGGTGGAGGAACCTTCCCTTATAAGGTGGTCTTCATCCACCTTCACTAGCAATATGGGACTTTTGCATTTTCACCTCTCTTCCACCTAATGGGCCTTTGGGATTTTTCAGGAATTATTTGTGAATTTAGTGGGCCTAGCCCAAAAAATTCCAACAATCCCCCACCAGATCCCAGAGGTTCCATAGGTCTTTGTCTGTTCCAAAGTACTGTTTTTATACCAGCTTTCGGTGACAATGGACTATGCCTTGAATTACACCTCAACTTCAAGCTACATTTGTCTACAACTTGAACAATGGACTATGCATTGAATTGCAAGTTTTATGCAGACAAGTTTCACTTAAGGCCCTCACTTATACTGGGCTACCGACAGTCTACCCCTCGGGTGGAGCGTATAAGTCATACTCCTTGGCCTCTTCATGAATTTCTTAGAGAGTACCCACGTCTCACGAACTGCAACCAACATTCGGACTCATATAGGTGTGTTCTTTCAAAAATGCTCTGTGGGACAGCATCTTTGTTTGTGTAAAAACCAACAGAACACATTAAGACCATAGTCAACCTGCCTCACAGATTTTAAGATTACAGCATCTTTCACGGAGTGGGATGTAGAATGTACTCTTCTTCAGTTAATCCAACAGCTTTTTATTACCCAGATACTAATTCATGGGATCTCCGATCACATAGCTTGGGTTACCACTGTGGTTAACTATTTGGTAGGTTTCAATCCCATCCCCCTAGATGTACTATCTACCACATTTCGTGATAGACCCTTTGTAAACGGATCTGCCAGATTTTTCGCGGTTTGGATATAATCCAAAGCTATCACTCCGAAGTTTCTCAATTTTTTGACAGATTTCAACCGTGTTTTTACGTGTCTTGATGACTTCATGTTATCCTTTGCACTGTTCACTTTCACGATAACCATTTGATTATCACAGTTCATAAGGATAGCCGATATCGGTTTTTCAATTACCGGTAAGTCCATCAAGAGCTCACAAATCTATTCTGCTTCGACAGTGGCTGTATCCAATGCTGTGAGTTCTGCTTCCATGGTTGACCTTGTCAATATGGTCTGTTTACAAGACCTCTATGAGACAGCAGCACCACCAAAAGTGAATACATACCCACTCGTGGCCTTGAGCTCATCAGCATCAGATATCCAATTAGAATCACTATATGCCTCAAGTACACCAGGATACTCAGTATAGTGATTCCATAACTCATAGTACCTCTCAGATAACGCATTACTCTCTCAAGAGCACGCCAATGATCATCAACTAGAATAGAGACAAATTGGCTCAATTTGCTGATAGCAAACGAGATGTCAGGCCTTGTAGCGCTAGCTAGGTACATAAGTGAACCAATAATCTAAGAGTATCTCAGTTGATCCCTAGTAATTCTTCGGTTCTTCCTTAGTATTAAACTAGCATCATAAGGTGTTGGAGAATGCTTACTGCCCATATAGCCAAAACGGCTTAAGACCTTTTCCACATAATGGGATTGCACAAGTGTAATCCCATCCTCACCTTTGATCAAATTGATGTTCAGAATTACATCAGCTTCTCCCAGATCCTTCATATCAAAACTTTGGGACAAAACATCTTGACCTCATTAATCACATCAAGATTTGTTCCAAATATAAGTATGTCATCCACATACAAGCATAGAATAACTCCCTCACCCTCACCATAGCGGTAGTATACACATATATGAGCTTCGTTTACATCAAAACCTTCAGATGTTAAAGTTCTATCGAACTTCTCATGCCATTGTTTGGGTGCTTGCTTAAGGCCATACAAAGATTTCAGTAACTTACACACTTTGTTCTCTTGACCATTTACTACAAATCCATCGGGCTGTTCCATATAGATTTCCTTATCTAACTCTCCATTAAGGAAAGCTGTCCTAACATCCATTTGATGAACAAGAAGACCATAAGAGGTAGCCAAGGACAATAGTACACGTATTATGGTCAATCTAGCAACGGGTGAATAAGTATCAAAGAAATCCTCGCCTTCTTTTTGGGTGTAACCCTTGGCCACAAGTCGCGCCTTGTACTTCTCAATAGTACCATCAGGCCTAAGCTTCTTTTTGAACACCCACTTGCATCCAACTGGTTTACAACCAAAAGGACGATATGTGATTTCCCAAATTCCGTTAGCGAGAATAGAATCCATCTCACTACATACCGCATCCTTTCAGTAGTCTGCATTAGGAGATTCATATGCTTCTGAAATAGTCTTGGGAACATCATCCACAAGGTACACAGTGAAATCATCACCAAAGGATTTTGCGGTCCTTTGTCTCTTGCTCCTTTTAGGAGCATCACTATCATCCTCCTCAGGAGTTTGTTCATTTGTTTATTCAAAATGCCCTATTGGTATGGCGGGTTCAGGAGTTGAATCATAAGCCTGACTTGAAATGCTATGCATATCCTTCATAGGAAATATATTCTCAAAAAACGTTGCAACTCGAGACTCCATTATCGTACCGACGTGCATGTCGATACCTCAAATTTAACTACTAGAAACCTATAGGCAATGCTACAATGAGCATATCCCAGAAAGACACAATCAACAGTTTTAGGTCCAAGTTTGTGCTTCTTTATTATCGACACATTGACTTTCGCCAAGCACCCCCATGTGCGCAAGTAGGATAGTGATGGTTTTCTTCCTTCCCATCCCTCATATGGAGTTACCTCACTATTCTTAGTGGGAACTCTATTTAGGACATGACTCGAGGTCTATAAAGCCTCCCCCCACCAAACCTTAGATAATCCCACAGTGTCCAACATGGCATTGACCAACTCAGTCAAAGTGCGGTTCTTCCTTTCGATAACCCCATTAGATTGGGACGAATAGGGAGGAGTCCTCTCATGGATGATACCATATTCTGTACAGTATTGGAAGAAATCATTAGAGAAATACTCTCCACTATGATCCGACCTAACTCTTTTGATTTTTCTTTCCCGTTGATTCTCAACTTCTGCCTTATAAATTTTGAAATAGTCTAAAGCCTCATCTTTTATTTTTAAGAGATATACATAGCAAAATCTAGTCGCATCATCAATTAAAATCATGAAGTATCTTTTTTCACCCTTCGTTAACACACCATTCATCTCACAGAGATCTGAATGTATGAGTTCTAATGGTGCCAAGTCCCTTTCCTCGGTTACATTATGAGGTTTGCGAGGTTGCTTAGATTGCACACAACTTTGTCACTTAGAACCTTTGACAATGAAAATTTTCAGAATTAATTTCATACTGGAAAGCCGAGACATAGAACCAAAATTAAGATGATATAGTCATGAGTGCCAAACACTTGCCTCATTACCAATAACATTGTCACAAAGATGATTCACGAATTTAATACAGACATTCTCAAGGGAAAAGCTGAACAAGCCTCCGCTATCATAGCCTTTACCAATAAATAGTCTATATTTTGATATGACTACTTTATTCAACTCAAACACCAACTTATACCCATCTCTGCAAAGAAGGGAACCACTAACAAGATTCTTATTGATTGAAAGGACATGTTGCATGTTCTTTAGCCGCGCGATCTTTCTCGAAGTAAGCTTCAGATCTACCATGCCAACATCAAGAACATAAGCATGTGACCAATTCCCCGTCAACATGGAGGAACCCTGAGCGACCTGGTAAGAAGAAAACAATGATACATCAGCACAAACATGAATATTAGCTTCAGTATCAACCCACCAATCGGTAGATTGACTAGCGAAAGAACAGTGAGTAAATTACCATATCTAGGTGTCTCCGTCTCGGCATTGCAATAGTCACATTGACAGATTTGGTATTCTGTCCTTACTGATCCTTTCCTCGTTTGCGGCTTGGATATTTCTTTGCCCAATGTCTAATCTCACCACACACGAAGCAAGGCTTGTCATTCTGCTTCTTCTTCTTCTTAAAGTTGGTAGTCTTAATAGCTTTTCCCTTTGACTTGTATTTCCCAGAAGCAGAATGCTGCACAACATTAGCGTTGGACTGTCCCTCAACCACCTTTGGGTGCACATCCTTCGCCCGAGCTTTCTCCTCAACATCAAGAGACGCAATCAGACTCTCAACAGAGATTTCTTACCTCTTGTGTTTTAGAGATGTGGCAAAATTCCTCCACGAGGGAGGCAATTTGGCAATGATGCCACCAGTCACAAACTTGTCGAGTAACGTGCACTTGAGGTGATCAAGTTCCCTCGCAATGAACTGTATCTCGTGAGCTTGTTCAACCACAGAACGGCCATCAACCATTTTGTAGTCATGATATTGCTCCATAACATACAGTTCACAAACAGCATCCGAGGCACTGAATTTATTTTCGAGTGCCTCCCACAGCTCCTTTGCATCTCACATGCGCATATACAGTCGCAAAGGCGGTCTGAAAGAACGCTAAGAATGCATCCTACAAAATTTTTGGTGGCATTCTTGAACTCCTTTTCCTGCTCAGCAGTAAGGGTTCCTTCAGGTTTGTCAGTCGCAACCCAGTAGACGTTCATAGCTGTGAGCCATAGGGTGGCTCGCGTCTGCCATCTCTTAAAGTGAACACCGGAAAATCTATCCGGTCTCATTGCCTCAGCAAATCCAGATGCTTTCATCATATTCACCATGAAAAGCCTATCACGTTTTTGGATTGTTGGATAATTAGGCATATTAACGATGAATCTATTCCAAAAATAAGATATGACGATAATTGAAGCTAGAACAGATGAAACAAATAAACTAGACAAAAGCAATATGAAAATTGCAATGTCCAAAAACATGATTTGCCCTCTCCTGGTGCAGGATCTCAAGGGCGGACGTTTCGAAGACCTGCTCTCCCAACAGTCGGTGCAATCCGACGAAGGGACGGGAAAGACAAAGGCAACGCAATACTAAGGGAAGGCAAAACGTTCGAGAGAGATATGGCTGATCTCTGTTCTGCGTATATATAACAGAGAGAGAGAGAATCGTAGAACACAATACGAGTTGGTTATAGATACCACGTAAAATATGCTCCATGGTTCGAGTTAGTTACGGATTAGTTCGCATAACCACGTTAACATAACTATTTAGTCCCATGCTGCAAAAACTGCAAAAGAGAACTGCGCCTGCGCAAGTCATCGGACTCGATTTCGTTGCACCGTTCACGCGCATGTCGCGTACGCGCGCCGCCTGGCGAGGCGAGCGAGCGCACGCGTGTGTTCTCTTCTTCTTCTTCTCATGCTCAAGCATGGTGGAGGAACCTTCCCTTATAAGGTGGTTTTCATCCACCTCCACTAGCAATATGAGACTATTGCATTTTCACCTCTCTTCCACCTAATGGGCTTTTGGGATTTTTCAGAAATTATTTATGAATTTATTGGGCCTAGCCCAAATAATTCGAACAGAAAATAGTTCATCAGTCATCGCACATGCTCAAGTTCAACAATTAAAATGAAAATAATTAATCAGTCATCATACACAGCACAAATCATCTATCACGGCATCACCAATAATAAATTTCTAATATAAGGTACCACAAATTGGAGATTAGGGGACCGACTGGGCACTTGTTGTGATCCACATATCAGTAGAAGATGTCGGATAATCGGAGAAATGGGTACGGATATAACTCCCCTATACTCGTACCGTTTACCTGTCAAACAAAATTTAGCCCTATAAATATACCCGTGTATAACAAAAAACAATATAACCATCTTGTTAGTTCTGTCTGGCACACCGATTGGGGACGGAAGGGTAAGGACATCAGATATTATCCGCCACGCGTCGGCTGCGGGGGCGCACGTCCACATGGAAAAGCGACCATGCCACGCAGGACAAAAGAGGCAAAGTTCCCCATTTGGCTTTTCCATTCCCCTCTCCGGGCGAGCTCCCCTCCTCCGACCATCGCGAGGGTTCGCAGGAACAGAATCCCCTCCTCCGAAGCCGAAGCCGAGCTGTTCTAGCGTTTGATTCCCCCCCACTTTGGTGTTGGTGTGCGCGGGGCTGCGGGTTCGGCGGGTGGCTTTGATTCGCTCGTCGCGGGAGGGATGATGGGCGAGAGGCCGCCCGATCCGCCGCCTCTGGGGGTAATAATCCCTGCCTCTCTTCGTTTCTCTTCTTTTAATTTGTGCCTGCTTGTGTGATTAATTTTTGCCTGCGGTTTAGTTTGGCGTGATGGGCGTGGGGCAAGATTCGGCTTGACGGTGGTGGTAATTCCATCCCTTGTTGGTTCGTCTTCCTCTATCAGTGCGCGTGTGGACGTGGTTTGGGAATGAGTAGCGTAGTAGTATAAACAAGAGCGGTTGCAAATGGAGAACGGGAGGGGAGGAAAGAGGAGGGATTCTGCGTGGACTGTGACTGATGAGCTCGGCCGGTTACAAACATTCGCTTCTTTCTTTCTTTCTGCGGTAAGGGCAAATTATTAGAGCATGTGTGTGGTACTGTGGTTGTGTCTGCCTGCGGTTGAATGTCTCTGGCGACTTCATATTCCAAATGATTTGTTTCGGTTGTTCTTGTCCAACTCAGATATGCTGGCTGCTTGGTTATTGCTTAAGATTGCACGGTTAGATATTCTTTTTGTTTATGGTGGTGTTGTGGGTATTTGGTCAATTTTGGTGAGAACTCCCGCAAATAAGAGATAATGGTTTCGCATTGCTTATGGGTGAGACACGAGGGGTTGTACAAGCGTAGATTGAGTCCAACATGAATAGGCTCCAGAATACTATTGATGACGGCATCACAACGCTCCATTGAGAAGGCAGTATTGGCTGGAAGTTCGAAGTTTGATCCATGTTTTCTTTTTAAATGTGAACATGAATGTCATTTATGAATTAACTACAAGAAAACATTCACTGCAAACATTTTTTTTTGGGTGGGTGTGGGGGGGGGGGGGGGGGGGAATCAAAATGTAGCAAGTGATGGGGAAAATGTAGAGCATATTGCTATTTCCGAGAAGGTGATTTATTAGAGCATATAGCTTTAAACGATGAGTGAAAAAAGGTCTTTCACTCAAATGTAAGTTTGGTATACATGCAATGGCGGACCTAGGATTTTTCGGTAAGAGGGGATATGTAGTGAGAGATTTTTCAGGAGTGCCGAACCATAAATTTAATGCTCCCTCTAACCACAAATGTAAGTCATTTTTGACTATTCACAGTATCCAACGCAAGACTTTAACTATGATTTTTGTATGATAATATAGTAGAAAAGTAATAAAAAATATATATTATGAAAGTACTTTGCAAGACAAATCCAATGATATTGTTTTCATGTAGTCAATTTATACACTTCAATATATATTAATGGTTAAAGTTTTTTTAAAGGAAGTTAATGGTTAAATTTTCAAAAGCTATACAGCATGGATCCCACGGCAACCAATATTTGTGGGCAGAGATAGTACTAATTATAGTTTCTAACTTATGTGTACATATGGAGAGTTGATGTAGCATAGGAGGGACCATGACTCCTGCCAGTCCCCCTCCGCCACTGTACACATGCTTCATCATTTCAAATTATTTTCTATTCCAAAATTGTTTGATAGTTTAATTGTTGTGCAACCTAATCATGCATTTGCTTGAAGCCTTAGATTTATAGACGCCCAATGGTTGCTTAGATATTCTTTTTTTTTTGTTTAGGATTTTCCTGTAATGAAATGTATGAATTGCAAAAGGATGAATAAGCGGGCCATACACAGATGGGGCAGTTGCCATGTACAAGTGTGGGGTAATGAGGCTGATGAGAGGAGGGCTATTTTTGGGCATTATTGAAGATTGGAAAAAGTCTATATAACACCTTGAACTTTGCTCAAAAGTCCGTCTAACATCCCAAACTTTGAAACCGGTTATCTAGCACCCCGAAATTTCCAATCCCGTTCGTTTAACACCCTAAGCTGGTTTTGTTGGGGGGAATGTCCACATAACATTCTGAACTTTGCTCAAAAGTCAGTCCGACATCCCAAACTTTGAAACCGGTTATCTAGCACCCCGAACTTTCCAATCCTATTCGTTTAATACCTCGAAACCGGTTAAAAGCTTAGGGTGTTAAATGAACAAGATTGGAAAGTTTGAAGTGCTAGATAACTGGTTTCAAAGTTTAGGGTGTCGGATGGACTTTTGAGCAAAGTTCAGGGTGTTATATGGACTTTCCCCCCTACAAAACCACCTTAGGGTGTTAAACGAACGGGATCGAAAAGTTCGGGGTGCTAGATAACTGGTTTCAAAGTTCAGGGTATTGGACGGACTTTTGAGCAAAGTTCATGGTGTTATATGGACTTTTGCCTTCAAGATTAGAAGCAAAAATGGTCATAAATATAACAAAATCATTTGGACAAAAAAAGCTAGTCCAAGCCTCCAAGGACATGAAAACCGAGTAAACCAGCTTTGGATGGGCATATATTTCTTTTCTTCTTTTGCAAAACAATTGCAGGGACAGGGCCAGAATTTCCCTTTTGATTAGTGAAGTGTAATTTCATATGAGTTCCTGGAGTTTCTTTCCTTTGTTGTTTCTGTTGAAGTATAAGTGAATTGCCTACCTTTCCTCATCAGCTTAAGCTTTTGGGTGAACTGGCTGGTGCATGCAACTCAATATGGTATCAGAGCCAAGAGGTCTCGAGTTCAAGACCCGGTTGACGCAATTAAAAAATAATAATTGCAGTCCACTTCTATTTCACGTTCTAGGCCTGAGGGAGCCTATACGTGAGGGGGAGTGTTGAAGTATAAGTGAATTGCCTACCTTTCCTTATCAGCTTAAGCTTTTGGGTGAACTGGTTGGTACATGCAACTCAATAGTTTCGTTTGCTTTAAATGTTTTCGTTGCATTCCTTTTTTTTGTGGGTGTGCATGGTGGTGGTGTTTATTTGTTTCCATTTAATTTTTACTATGTAGTTCAATACGTTAATATCGAGGGGGTGTTTGTGGGGCTTCACCTTCTAGGTTGGAGCTGGGATTAGTGGGCAAAACAAGGGTAGCTCTAGACACCTTGTTTGTAGGCCACATTTGCATAGGAAAGTTGGAGGAACCTTTTGAAGGGCTCCATAGGCTTGGTAAGCAACTTACCCTATAAGTTGTGCAAAATTACTGCATTTTTAACCACTTATGGTTCAGTTTGGGTGGTTATAAATGTCAAAGCTGAATTTCAAGAAGAGAAGTCATAGCTGCCATTTAAACACCTTGTTGTTCCAGCTCCTCTCACTTTTTATCATCTTATTTGGAGCTAGATCTGCACGGCTCCAGCTTCTTTGTGATAGATGTCAGAGCTAGAGCTCGAGAAGACAAGCTTAATATTCTTTTGTTTACTCCTTCAATCTTCAGACATTTTCGTGTATAATCATTACAAGGATCGTGTCTACTCCAACTGTCCTGTTATTAAGTACTGACGGTTTTAGGTGTTCGCTTGGACATTTCCATATTGGATTCTTTGTTGGTACTTGATACTGCTACAAAAATCGCTTTTCTTTTCCTTTTTTTAAAAAGAAAATTGCTTATCTTTAGTGATGATGCTACATGTAGATTACCTTTGCTCTTAGTGAAGTCCTCTTTATTCCAAAAACTGTAATTTAGCCTCCTCTCTAGTTCAGTCTGAAATTTCAATAGTTAATCAACATATAAAAGGCACCCATGCAAAGCCACAACATGCTATCATGCAGAAGCCATTCGGAACAGAATGCTCCAAATTTAGAAGGGCAGCTAAAGCAATTTCAATTTTGAGAATCCTGGAGTCAACTGGTTTAGCTCTGAACCTTACGAAACCTCTGTTGCACTTCACCAGGCACGACTTCTATGTCGAACATGATGTAGAAATCCACAAACTACTGGTGAACAGGAGAAGTATGATACTTCCTGCCCAGAATGTTTGTTCCTGTTCCTGATGACAGCATTGCTTGTTTCCTTATCTGTATATATTTTGGCATGATTTCAATCATGGAATCAAAATATCAAATAGATATGTACTAACATTTATTAGGTTATAGATATAATTTTACTTTTCTGCACTCCTGCTTGCTTGATTATTTTGATGTCTATTATATGTGCTCTTTCTAATGTCACAAAAGGATTATTGAAGTATACAAAATTGCCCTGTGATATTAATACTAGAATGGTGGGCAGGAGAACTGTTCAGGTCTTTGAACCATACTATTTAGACTTTGATTTTCCTGTGTTGAAAATTTCATATATCGGATCATTGCTGTGGAAGTCGTCATCAAGTTAATTGCTTTACTTTCATTATTCTTCTATCAGGACACATTGAACGCAGGTTCATCAACTGGCTGGACAGACGAGAAGCACATGCTCTATATTAGCTCATTGGAGGAATCATTTGTTACTCAATTATATGATGGTGAAGTCAACTCAAGGGGTGTATTCTGTCGGTCTCCATGTGTTTGCAGGCACAAAACTTCTTATAAAGGAAATCGTAGAAACACAAAAGTTGATCAGGTATTGGCCACACAGAGTCTCATTCTTCGACAACAAGACATTTTGTTTTGATATATGACATTGTTCTTTTGTTTCAAATAAAAACACCAGGAATATTGGGGGATGGTTGAGGCTGATGGAGCTGAATCCAGAGTATCACAGGCTGAGCATGTCGGATTACCTTCATGTTATGGTGATAGGGAAGATAGGAAAGCCTGTTATATGGATGGTGATGCATCAACTACTGACCCTAGACAACAGAGAATCAGTTATCATGCGTCCCATTTCCACGGGCGCGGGCATACCCTTTCTAGAACAGGTATTCTCCAGGATGCTTCTGTGAAAAGTACTTTTTAACTATTTTCAGCAAAAAAAAAAAATCGACACATTCATAGGAAAAATTACCCTATGTTTTATCGAAATCTAACAAAATTAAAGATACTTTGTTGATAGTTTATCTTTCCATAGTTATCCTTAGATAATTGTCAAGTACCTTTTACTGAGTAACTAGATGGTCTGTCTGACTCTTAGATTCAAGTACCTTTTACTGAGTAACTAGATGGTCAGTCTGACTCTTAGATTCGTGAAAAAGGAGTTGTGCTGGCATGTCCCACTCCTAACACAGTTGGCCGCTCTATTTCAACGAACAGGAGTATTTTATGTTTAACAGTATTCACATATTTGCTGTAATACAACCTGTATGAGCTCTACATACCAAGTCTATCTCTCATTTGCTGCCTTCTTACCAGTATACCATTAAGGAGAATTGCCCTTGTCTTTCTTCAGAGTTATCAGATCAGAATTTCGTTGATGAGGAGACTGAAGGTAGCGGGGAACACAGCACAGGATGTAGCAAAAAAAGACTGAGACATGCTGCTGATACCACCAGTTGTCCGGTAATGGAACATCTGTCTCCAATTATTTTCTTCCTGCTGCTATCCATCTTTTGTGAACATGTTTTAACTAGTTCAAATCAATGATACATATGATTAGGCTGCTCCATCTGGAAATGCAAATTTACAACTGGAGGTCTTCCATCATGTAGAAGGTGATTACAGCGACAGCTCATCAGATTTCGACATTGGGTTACTGAATGCAGAACCTGCGTCATCCAAGAACCAGGGACCAAGAAGATGGTCCGTTTAAGGTTTAGAATGGAGTGGCTAACTGCATAAATTTGAAAGAAAAGTCGCAGCAACTTGTTTCGAAGAGGAAAGCAGCAGTGCAGTTCTTGTGTAGAGTTCCAGTGTATTCATTCCTAGTTAGCGAAGAAATGATAGCTGCAGAAATTGGATAAATGCCATTCCAATTATATCGTCTTTGAAAAATGCCACTGCAACAATCACGCTTCTTTGAAAACTATAAACATGACGTAGTCCTAAAAATGCCATTATGTTCAATACCCCTCCAAATCTAAGGGTGAAAAACGGGTTGGATACGGGTAGATATTGTTCTTTTTGTATTGTAATCTATTTTTTTTCATAGATTCGGAACTGGATACGGATACGAATTTGGGTTATTCGGGATACATACACGGGACAGATTTAGATCAAAAACAAATAAAGATATACGGATAATGCAAGTATATATGTAGAGTAATTTATGTTGAATCAAATCATACTAGTACCATAATAGCAAGTTACTCCATATTTCAACCAAATCCAATAGACATAGTAGAATGAATATGCTACTTGAGCATGAATAGAACCAACTAATTGTTAAGACAAATGTGCTATCATGGAAAATATGTAATAAATGGGTTGGGCTTTGCCGGATATCCGAATTGGAAAAAAAAATCTAATATTTAGATCTTATCCGTATTTACCAGATATTGATCGCTCCAAATCCGATCCCGAATCCAAATTGAAATATCCGAATCCGATCGGATAGTGAAATCTCTTCCCAAATATCGTCCTGATCAGATCCAGACCCGAAATATCCAGCCCGTAGTTGATTCCATTTTTCGTATGGACGATACTACCCTTCGGTCCGTTCCTATTGTCCCCATTCCCAACCATGGCTGATTTCTTGTAACATCCCAAAATTTGCCTATAATTTTATTTTATTATTATTTGTGTATTTTGTGAATTTCTGAATTTATTGGATTTATCTGTACTTTATTTGAATTTATTTTAAATTAAGTATATTGGCCTTTTGTGAAAATTAATTAAATATAAATAAAGTTAATATAAAGTTTTCCCCAAAAATATTTTATTTGAGTTCAAAATGCCTCAATGTATTTATGAGAATTGTTTTGGATTTTCCTGATATTTTCATCGCCTAAAACTAATTAAACTAAATTCTGTAATTATTTTAAAAGAAAATATGTGGAAAAATCAAATGAACAGTGATGGGCCAGAGCCCAACACTATGCGCGGCCCGATCTAGTTTCTAGAAGTCCAATCGACGCCGTTGGATATTAGATCAGACGACCGAGAGCGTTTAAAAACCCTAGCGACCGTGGACCGTTGGATCAAGATCGGACGGTGGAGTTTGCGTCGCGTTGGATTAGGTAAGTTAAGATTGTATCCGTTGGATTTGGAAACAGTGGATCTGATCGTGCCACGTCGGGAGTAATCGCAACCGTTGATCGTCAATCGGATGGCTATCCCTTGTCGTATCTGATTAGGACTCCGGATCCGTCGCCGATATGCCACCGCCGACATGTAGGGGCTAGGTTTCCGTTTTGCGGGCGTTTGTCGAGGCTATACAAGGGGAGGCGGGTACCGCGAGGTTCGCCAATTCGCGCCGCATCTTTTGATCGGACTAGTACCACGCGAGTCGCCGTCGTTCGAACATAGGAGCTCGCCGCAGTTGCACGAAGGCGTCGCCGCGGTTTTCTTCGTCTTCCGTCACCGTCGAGCTTCCATTCGCCGCTTGGGTTCTGGATCTGCGTTCACCAGACCACGCCGCGTTGGATCCGCAACGTCTCGTCGCCAGGAACTCGCCGGAGCGCCATTTGAAGCGTCGTCGTCTTCGCGTCCGGTGGAGCTGCACCGCAGTGCTGCCATCAGTGGGACCGGGAGCTGTTGACCGTCGGATCTTCATCGGATCGTCGAGATCTTGCCGCGTCGCATCGTCAATAGTAAACTTCATCTTCTAATAATGTGTGCCGTTAGATCTAAACTGAGCGGTCGGGATAGTGCCACGTAGGTGTAGATTGGTGATCGTTGGTTTATGTCGGGACCCGAATATGCAAATTCGGACCCTCTGTGTATACTGCACTAGTCCAGGATCACGCTAGTGCACACAGGCTCAACATCGGTAAATATCACAATCATACACAGCGGAAACATTATGAAAGACATCATATATTAAATAATACTAGTTGAATGACCTTATGGTCAACTTACATGACTATGCCTCATAGGGTTGAATCAACAAATTAAACTGCAGCGGAATGAAAACGTAGATAAACCCCTCAGTATACCACAGGCAACTGACAAGGCTCACACCCTAAATATTCGTCTCCTCCTGGTACATCTCCTCCAGTATAGATGCAGACTTCTCAACTAGTGATGTTGTTGTGGGCAAGGGTGAGTACTTAAAGCACTCAACAAGTTGTGCACAGAATGCAATTCTATGTAACTATATGCAAGGTTTATTCGAAAGGAAAAGGCTATTATGGTTATTTTGCAATAAGCATCATTTATGAACAAATACAATAAATAGATTGTAAAGACTAAAACAAATAACATTAATAAATAGATTCAACATTTCTCAAGTAAACCAAGTTTCAATCCTAAGTCAAGTTCCAACCTCCCATATGGCAATCCCGCCATCCCAACCAAGTTTTCATTTTATTAATCACTAACCCTTAATTGTAATTCCCGAGCATTGCTCAATACCGCGAGCATGGCTATTAGAATAGTTTTACACTCTGCAGAGGTTATGCACTTTATCCACACGACATGATCGTCTCTTTTTGCCATGCAATTAACACACTTCCTTTGGTGTGTCGACGGAGAGATCATGACAAAACCTTTACAATGCACTACCTTAACCTAGTACTACCCGCTAAGGTTTCAACACTGGTGGGTCTAAAAACCACATCCAGGGCCCCCCTCTTGCGCTATGTGAGTTGCTCCATAACTCGGGAACTCACACCGCCATTGATAGTACCAAGCTAAGACATTGCAAATTAATCAGCTAGGCTTCCCATGCTAGACATGTGGTTGCATGATTGACTCAGGTCAAAGGTTTGCAAGATTAAGTCCTTAGGATGATCGAAGCAAGACTTCTACATACCCTCTGCCCATCAGGCCCACCTTGGCATACTCGCCCCTTGTCACTTGCCCCAATCTAAGTGATTATCACCACAGTTGATTACCAAGCACCACGTGCCATCAACAATTCATCATCGTTGTGTGACATGACTCGCCACTACAACTCAATCTCATTGTGTGATCTCACATGACACACAAGTTCATATCATTGTTCTATATTCCATTAGTCAAAATTAAACATTGATGATTCAAGTACATGTGATGACGTGGCATGACTAAGCAACTATGACGTACTAACCTTCCCATGTTGATTTTAGTACCAACCAACTATAGTGAACCAATCTAGGGTGATAATAGATCATGGCATACAATTGACAAGGTAGGGTATAGATCAATTTGGTATAATAGCTAAGTCCCAATTTAATTGAAAACAATTGTACATGTGAAATAATATGCAATAAGGTAAAAACAGTATAGCGATTTTATAAACATGGGTTCAACATGATCAAAGCACAACTTGCCTTATAAAATCCCTTATTCATGCTTTGGACCTTGTTCTTGAGTCGACGGATCTTCCTTGGATGCGTTGCACAATTCAACGTCTACGCAAAATGAGAGAGAACAACAAATAAATACTAAAATAGAGAGCAAACAATCTATAAAAATCAAATAAAATTCACCATTAAATAGATCTAAATTTTATAAATTTTTAGAAATTTGAATCACCTCAATCGAAGTTCGTATGAGGGAGAACAAGCTCTCGGAAGATTCAAAATCATAAAAACCTAAAAATTGGAAAAAAATAACGAATTAATCGAATTATTTTTCTATTGGAAAACCCAATTTATTGCATCGGCTAACGTCAGCGCTGACCCGGGCCAACCAGACGGTGACACGTCACCTCGGTCCATGGACTCGGTCCACGGTTCGGATCTGGTCCACCGTGGACACGGTCCACGGTTCTTCGGAGACCGTGTCGACACGCGGCTGCGCCTTATTGGCCGCGGTGCCGCCGCGATGTGCGCCCCGATTGCCGACTGTGGCGAGATCAGAACCGCCCACGACAGATCTGATGGCCACAAGAACGTTTCGACGTGACGCGATCTTCATCGTTGCGTTTAATCCAACGGTCCCGAGCTTGCGCGAACGAGAATGGCATGGCGGCAACGGCTCTTCACCTGAAGCGAGGACGATGACCTTGAAGCGACAAAACGGCGGCGATCCAGTGACTGAAAGACGCTTCACAGTCACGGCGCAACTCGGGGATCACGAATCTGGAACTCTAGTGGTGAAGCATGGCTAAACGGCGACGATCCCGAGCAAAACCCACAGCGGCGTGAACACCAACTTCGGTGAGCTCCCGTGCGGCGAAGACGACGACTTCAGTGACAAGTCTTGGACTAGCGAACACGGTGTTCAACGGGGGTCCTCGGGCTAGCACGCGCTGTATTTATAGCGCCGGGATGTGAGCCCTACACGGACTCCAAGGTTCCCACGGCGGCGGAACGTGCGAACTCCGGACTCCGACGGCGACTCAGACTAGAACTCCTTCCCACTGTCCACGTGTCACAATAGGCGGACACGATACGCTGACGCGGCGAAATCCTGAACGTACACGAGATGGACGCTTGAGGATCGCTAGGGTTTCGGCCGAGGTTCTGACCACCGGATGAAGATCCAACGGTCCTTGATCAAGCTTCTAGAAATGGGCTAAGTCGGGCCGCACGAACGCGCACAGTGTTGGGTTTCGGCCCAACACTGTTATCGATTTCCCGGATTTTTCTTTTTAAAATAATTCTAGAAATTAATTTAATTGGTTTTATATAGCAAAAATACCAGGAAAAATCCAAGAAAATTCTCAAAAATACTTTAAGACATTTTGAACTCAATTAAAATATTTTTGGCAAAACTTTATTTTTACTTTGTATACATTTAATTAGTTTTCTTCAAAGGGCCAATTTACTCAATTTAAAATAAATTCACATAAATCCAGAAAAATTCCAATAAATTCAGAAAAATCAGAAATCACATAAATAATAATTAAATAATATTAAATGCAATTTTTTGGATGTTACAGTTTAGTACAATGCGGTTCATATCATGCCGTGCGGGAGGGCTATTGTTGCACCGACGCGTGGCAGCGCAGTCCCCGAAGCGTCGTGCGTTGGGTTCACAGTGGACCAGTGGAGGTCTCGTGGACCGGGTGCGTGGACCAAGGCCATGTGTCAGCTTTCGATTGGTCTGGGTGGTAGTGACGTCAGTGTGACACAATAATGCGATTTTTTAATAAAAAATAATTCAGTTTATTTTTGATTTATCAATTTTCTGATTTTTAGAATATTTGAATCTTTCGAGAGCCCGTTCTTCCTCATACGAGCTCCGATTGAGGTGATTCAAATTTATAAATTTTTTTAAAATAGAGATATATTTAATGGTGAATTTTATTTGATTTTTGGAGTTTGTTTGATCTCTATTTTAGTGTTTAATTGCTATTTTTGTCTTGATTCCCGTAGATGTTG
The DNA here is from genome assembly GCA_036346275.1 of Otatea glauca. NCBI lineage: Eukaryota > Viridiplantae > Streptophyta > Magnoliopsida > Poales > Poaceae > Otatea > Otatea glauca. The sequence continues at coordinate 35,828,190 of CM070715.1, read as the reverse complement.
ATTCGTTCGATACTCCAGAGGAGGATTCATCGCTTCAAGACCCAAGCTCAGAGCAAGATCAGAACCTATTCCAAGGTAGTTGGGCTTTGATCATATTGCAACTAGTTTTACAAATTCGCTATATTGTCTTTTAACTATTGCATAATATTTCGTGAGTACAAATAGTTTTGATTACTTTGGGATCTAGTTATTATGCCTAGTTGAGATATACCCTACCTTGTCAATTGTGTGCCATGATCTAATTGTCACCCTAGGATGGTTAAATTACTAGTTGGTTAATATTAGCAATCAACATGGGTTTGTTTGACCGTGTTAGTCTGCTTAGCCATGCCACGTACATCTCACATGTTTGAAATACTGAAAGTTAATCTTGACTAATGAGATATGGAACAATGTTATGCAAATTGGTGTGTCATGAGTTGTCACACAGTGATATTGAGTTGTTGTGGCGGGGAGGTCACACAATGAGATTGAATTGTTGATGGCACGTGGTGCATGATAATCAACTAGGGTGGTAATCATTTTAGATCGAGACAGGTGGCAAGGGGCAGTGTGCCAAGGTGGGCCAGAAGGGCAGGGGTATGTGGAAGTCTTACCTACGTCATTCTAAGGACTTAACCTTGCAAGCTTTTGACCTGAGTCAATCATGCAACCACATGTCAGGAATGGGACAGCCTAGCTGACTAATTTGTGATGTCTAGATTTCGGTGCTGCCATGGTGAATAGTGGGTTCCAAGATTTGGTAGACTCACATGGCGCAAGAGGGTGGCCCTATTGTGGTGGTTTTACCTTTCAGTGTTGAAACCTTAGTGACCAGTACTGGGTCTAGGCGGAGCATTATAAAGGCTTTGTTACGATCACTCGCCTTGGTGGTGTTTGGTTGTATCATGTGGGTAGAGTGCATAACCTCTGCGGAGTGTAGAACCTGTTTGAATAGCTGTACTGTCGGGACCGGATTTCCGAATCCGAACCCTCTGTGTATAACCTGTGCTAGTCCAGGAAAAGCTAGCACACACAGTGGAAACAGTGATGACAACACATCAATATCACGAATCAAATAATATTAATTAAGCAAAAGAGTATTAGCCTTATAGCCAATTATTACAAATAAGTAGCATCATAGCTTTGAGTTCAATAAGAAACAGTGGAAACGAAATAACAAAAGCAGGACAAGCCCATCCATTTGCCCAATAGGCAATCGACTGGGGTTCACGTCTTAGCATTCCGGATCACCTTCGTCGTAACCACAAGCGTAGAAATCGTAGTCACCTTCAGCTTCTGCGAACTCTTCTGCGGAAGGTTGGGGATGTTGCGAGGGTTAGCAAAAAATGTACTCCGCAAGTCTTGGAAACATAATGCATGATAACTATATGCAAGGCTAAACAATAGAATGCATAATATGGCTCTTTTAGCATAAAGCAAAGTTTAACTATAAATACCAATAGTAATCTCATAAAGCATCATTTGATCAAAATGTAATTGAATAGTAATTGAATTTGATATGTCAACTAAACAGGTTCCTTCTACCTGACTGGCTCCATCCGTCAAACCATAACCCGAGAGTTCCATCTGCTCACGGATTCCCAAACCATCATTTTCCTTTAAAACAAAACCATGAAATCTACAATGTGCAAGCGCACCTCGCTTTGCCCTTGACCGTAAGGCACGGCTACTTAAGTAGTTTTAACTCTGCAGAGTGTGTACACTTTACCCACAAGACATGATCGACTCTTGTTGCCAAGCTATCAACACACTTCCTTTGGTGTGTCGGCAGAGAGATCATGACAAGGCCTTTACAATGTACAACCCTACTATTAACATGGCCCGCTAAGGTTTCACCGCTGTTAGGGTTCTAGCTGCCCAGTACAGAAGCCCCCTCTTGCGCCTGCCAACATCTGGCACTCACCAACTGGCGAAGCTAATAATGAGACGCACAAATTATTTAGCCAGGTCGTACCCATATAGACTTGTGGTTGTACGGTAGTGCTTGGTCCATGATAACACATGCTTCGGTCCTTAAGTGACTAGGGCGGAACATTCACATACCAAGGTCTCGTGCTTTCTGCACCCACCAAACAACCATCCACCCTGGTCTAAACCATATTTTTCACTTTATTTCATTTAAACAATAGCAGCAACAGCAATTGCTGCGACTTCACAAATAAGATTCAACAATGATTGAAATGATTCCCATACTGGCATAATACCGAAGCGTTTAAGCTGGACTAAGCAATTCTACCGTCCCATGCTAATCTACTAGTTATCACCAAATAAAATATCTAGTATCACCTAGGGTGTCAAAGGTTTGTCACGACTAATGTCAATGAGGGTATAACAAAGCTGGCATTTAACTAAACCCTAAAACTATATTTAAAGTACATTGCATAAAAGTAAGCATGCATAATTTAAAACAACATAAGCATTTTGTAAAATTTGGGATCAATATGTTCAAGGAAGACTTGCCTTCGATGCCTCCTGCTAGATCTACCTCTGATTGCTGATTTGCTTGAGCTTCAACTGCGTCGTCTACATGCGAAACGAGAGCAAATAAATAAAACAAATTCAAAAAAAATTCAAAAATTGAAAATAATGGTACTGGAAGATATATCATGAATTTAGAAATTTGAATCGCTAGAATCGGAGCTCGAACGAAGGAGAATGGACTCCTAGAAGATTCCCAGATCAGAAAATTCAGAAAAAATAGAAGGCTGACACGTGGAGAGATCTGATTGGCTGGAATTTCCGATTTTCAGGAAAATCAGAAAAAGAAAAACAAAAGCCGACTGACATGTGGGGCCCACATGTCAGCGCCTGGGTCCACGGTGAAACAGGAGCACCGAGGAGGGAGATGCCGACGTGGCAGACCATGTTGACGTGGCGGCCACGCCGCGGTTAGGGCTGACGTGGCAGCCACACGGCGATGACGCGGCTGACACGTTGCGGGTGACGCGGTGCGGCGCTGGGAACGAGGCGACGCTGACGCGGCTCAATCGGAACCGTCCACACGGCGCGCATCCAACGGGCCAAGGCGGATCAGACGGCAGGGAGGCAGGGCATGGGCGGCTGCGACGTGGCCAGATCCGAGGTGCTGGTGGCCGATCGGACGGCCACGGCTTCACGGTGAGGGCGATGGCGGCGGCGCTGGTGCGGGCAATGCCGGAGGCGAAGAAGACGCAGCGGTCGAGGGGAAAAACGCGACGAGGCTGTAAGGACCCAAATCCACTGATTCGAACCCACTGTGTTTACCGCATTAGTCCCAGGATCAACGCTAGTGCACACAGCTTGACATTGGTACATATCACATCATACACAACGATAATAGAATAATAGTTCATTTATTGATATAGCTAAATGTATGATCTTATGACCAACTTACATTATTAAGCCACGCAGGGCAAGACTGAAAATATAACTAATGATTAAGCAGTGGAAAATAGAAAACGTAGATAGCTCATCAGTTCACCACAGGCAACCGACAAGGCTCGGACCCTAATGACTCGTGTCTTCCTGGACTTCATCTTCCAACACAGTGTAGATTCCTCAACTGTTGATTATTGTTGTTTGGCAAGGGTGAGTACTTAAAGCACTCAACAAGTTGTGCATGTAATGCAATTCTATGTATCTATATGTAAAGCTTATTCCAATGGATAGGCTATCATGGCTATTTTGCAATAAGCAGCATTTATGAACAAATACAATAAATAGATTGTAAAGAATGTAAAACAAATAGCAATAATAAATAACTTCAGTATTTCTCAAGTAAACCAAGTTTCCAATCCTAAGTCAAATTTCATCTTCCATATGGCATTCCGCCATCCCAACCATGTTGTCCAATTAATTAAGCTAACCCTTAATCGTAATTCCTAGCATTGCTCAATACCGCGAAACACGGCTATCCGAATAGTTTCACACTCTGCAGAGGTTATGCACTTTACCCACGTGATACAACCAAACACCACCAAGGCGAATGATTATAACAAAGCCTTTACAGTGCTCTGACTTAACCCGATACTACCCGCTAAGGATTCAACACTGGTGGGACTGGTTACCACATCCAGGGCCCCCCTCTTGCGCCATGTGAATTACGCCATAACTCGGGAACTCACACCGTCCACGATAGTACCAAAATCAAGACATTGCAAATTACTCAGCAGGCTGGCCCATACCAGACATGTGGTTGCATGATTGACTCAGGTCAAAGGCTTGCAAGGTTAAGTCCTTAGTGTGATCAAGGCAAGACATCCACATACCCTCTGCCCATCGGGCCCACCTTGGCCTCCTCGCCCCTTGCCACTTGCCCCAATCCAAATTATCATCACCCGCTTGATTACCAAGCACCACGTGCCATCAACAATTCAACATCGTTGCGTGACATGACTCGCCACAACAACTCAATCTCATCGTGTGATCCCACATGACACACAAGTTCATAATATCGTTCCATATTCCATTAATCACGATTAATTTATCAATGATTCTGATACATGTGATGACGTGGCATGGCTAAGCAACTAATACGAACTAATCCTCCAATGTTGATTATAATTATTAACCAACTATATTTAACCAATCTAGGGTGACAATGGATCATGGCATACAATGACAAGGTAGGGTATAGATCAATCTGGTATTTTAGCTAAGCCCAATCTATTTTGAAACAATTGTATATTTGAAATATATGCAATATTGTAAACAAACATAGCAATTTTATAAACATGGGTTCAACATGATCAAAGCACAACTTGCCTTGGAATAGGTCCTGATCTTGATCTGAAGCTTGCTCTTGGGTTGCAGGGTCTTCCTCCGAAGCGTCGCACAATTCAACGTCTACGCGTACCGAAGAAGAAAAGCAAATAAATAACAAAACAGAGAGCAAATGAACTCCAAAAATCAAATAAAATTCACCATTAAATAGATCTCAATTTTACAAATTTTTAGAAACTGGAATCACTCAAATCCGAGTTACGATGCAAAAGATATAGCCTTTTGAAATTTGAAATAAATACTGAAATTGCAAAAAACAGAAAATCAGATTGAACAGATTTATTTTTATTTCGAAAATAGATTACTGCGTCATCATGACGTCAGCATGACGCCAGCGCTGAACCGGACCAATCAGAAGCCGACGCGTGGCCTCGGTGCATAGACCTGGTCCACGAGACCTCCTCTGGTCCACCGTGAACCCGCGCGATGACGCCGATGCTTGCGCCCGACACGCTACCGTCACGATTGGTTGCAGCGACGGCGCGATCTTGAGCGCACGAGTTTGATCGGACGGCTACCGATCTCACGCGACGTGGCCGCACACCCGCCGCGGGATCTAGATCTAACGGTCAGCGCTTACCAAAGACGTTCACTGTTCACGCGGCGACGTGGCACGATCTTGACCCTTCACTGGAGATCCAACGGCTTCCAAAGCTTCAACGTGACGATGGCGACGCGGCGGCGCAACTCCACCGGACGTGAGAACGAAGACCTCGGCTACGGCGTTCCGGCGACGAAACGGCGACAATTCCTCACGGATCCGACGCGGCGCGGTTTGGCGATCTCGATGGCGGCACTGGGGACGGCGAAAGATCAACGGCGGCGACGAAACCGAGCAGAAACCACCACGGCAAGGACCTTCACTCCGGCGAGCTCTCTCGTGCGAACGACGGCGACACAGAGCCTCGGGCTTTGGAAAAGATGCGCGGCGCGAGGTGAGGAGTTCCGTGCCCGCGTCGGCGCCTTAAATAGTCAGACGGGAGGCGTGTCGGCCGGACTCAAGACGGCTCGTGGCGACGGCGAGACTCGGGCGACTTCGGAAAGACGACGCGGCTTCATCCGGGCGTCCACGCGCGCTCAATCAACGCCCTGGCGCCGATGACGCGGCGAGATCTCGGCTGTTGGGTCTCGATCCAACGGTCAGGATTTCTTAGGTTTAGGGTTTTGGCCGAAACAGGCCGCACGGGCTATCTGGGCCGCACAGTGCATGGGCCGGCCCGCTACTGTTCACACGCTTTTCAAAAGGTTTTTCATTTAAAATAATTCCAGAAATTCATTTAATTTGTTTTAGGCAATAAAATAATCAGGAAAAATCCAAAAAAAATCTCAAAAATACTGTGGGACATTCTGGACTCAAATAAAATATTTTTACCAAAACTTTATTTTAACTTTGCATAGATTTAAATACTTTTGGATAAAAAGCAATAAACTTGAAATAAGATTTAATTCAAATAAATCCAGAAAAATCTAAATAAATTCCAGAAAATCACAAATGCACATTTAAGCAATAAAATAATATTTGGCAGATTTTTGGGATGTTACAGAGGCGGCACCGGGCTAGGGGCAAAAGAGAGAGGGCAACTTGGTGAACTCGATGCGACGAAAAGAAGCGGCGGAGGCTCACCGGCGATGGCAAACGGCGGCGGAGAAGACCTCAGGATGACGAAGGAACTTCGGTGAGCTCGCGAGAGAAGACGACAGTGCCTCGGGCAGCAAGGGCTAGGGCAAAAGAAGCGGCGCAACGAGGCGAACCTCGGGCTGAGTGCGGCGTCGGCTCAAATAGCCTTGGGAGGCATGCCAAATCCGAAAACCGAGCGACGGTGGAGGGATCGACGCTGTTAGGGTTTCCGGTGGCGGCGGCGGGCACGAGCGATGTGGCTGAATCGCACCGCGACACGCCTGGGCGCGATCCGACGGCGGATCTGAGCGGCCGGGCTGGCCGGGCGCGAGGGATCGGGCCGAGCTGAGCGGGCGGGCGGCGGAAAGGAAATGGGTCAGAGATGATTCACCATGGAGGAGTTTTGAAATAAAAACCTTTTTCGAATTAATATAATTCCAGAAATTCAAATAAAAGCAAATAAATTCAAATAAATAGCAAATAAATTCAGAAAAATCTCCAAAAATACAAAAAAAATTCCTTGAGGCATAATGAACCCAACTAAAACTAAAAATCTTTCGCTTGATGAATAGATTAGCCAAATTAAATCCTTTTATAAATATAAAATTTAATTTAAGCTTTGATTTATTCAAAGAATATGCAAATGGTTCATTTTCAAATTCAAACATTTCAAAACTCCAATTTTGGGATGTTACATGTACTCACGGTATTGAGCAATGCTCGTGAATTACAGTCAAGGGTAGTCTAACTTAAATGAAACTTGGATGGGATGGCAGTTCGCCATTGGAAATTGGAAGATGATTAGGAGCTAAACTACGTTTACTTGAGAAATGTTACAAATTATTAATATTAATAGTTGTTTTACTGCTTTCGATCTACCTACTGTATTCTTTATCAAATGTTGCTTTACTGCAAATTAGCTATGTTAGCCATTCCTTTGGAATAAGCCTTGCATATAGTTATGGTAGAATTGCATTCTGTGCACAACTTGTTGAGTGCTTTATGTACTCACCCCACATATAACAACAACCTCAGAGGATGAAGAGACTACACTTACTACAAAGGAGGTGTACCATGATGGTGCGGATGCTTAAGGTTCGAGCCTCGTCAGTTGCTTGTGGTGAACTAGTGAGCCACTACGTTCGTTTATTTTTCGCTACTGCATATTTCCTATTTCATTGCTTAAGCCCTGCGTGGCAATAATCATGTAAGTCACAACAATTATTACTAATTAATGAAACTATTATCTTATTCCGTTGTGTATGATTGTGATAACATCTATATTGAGTCTGTGTGCATCAGCGTGATCCTAAACTAGTATAATATACATAAAAGATCCGTATTTACATATTCGGATCCCGACATTTTCAGCTGTGGCCACCGTTGCGCACAGAGGCGCCGGACCACCTGCCGTCGTGCAACTCCAATCATCCCTGTCCTCCAAACTGCACCGCTGTCCTCCAGCCCTGTCCGTCATGTCCCACCTGTCTGCTTGACCGTGCCCAACAAAGAGCTCTGCATGCTCGCCTGTCTTTACAATGATGGCCGCACCGCTCCGCTGATCGACCTCCTCGAGGCGTCCGGTTTGTCGTGACTCCCCCCTCTCGCTCACCGTGCTCCACGCCTACCCCTTGCAGTCACCACCTCACCGTACCACTCCGTGATGGTGCTGTAGTACGCCGTGCTCCGTGGCCATCATCGTCCACCACGGCCGATATGTTTACTTGTTATATACATCACAATTGTATTTCATTAAATTTTATCCTCGTACTGCTCAGATTTCTAGAGCTAATCAGCTCGCGAGCTTGGGCCCTTATCTGGCAAATTGTGGTGATTTGAAGCCCAGAAAATGGTAATGCAGTATCAAGAATTGATTACAACGCCAGGGAAGAAGGGATGTCCATCTCGCCCTTCTTCTACACGGCTGGGGACGGGAAGCAGATTGCCTGGGACGCCTTGATACGCTACTCGCCTACGCCTACCAGGTGCATTGTGTGGGGAGGGAGGTTGGCGCGGTGGCTCAGCTCGCCATAGCCGCCGCCTGTTGGATCTTCTTTGTTGTAAAATCAATCACAAAAACACAGGAACACGAGATTTTTTTTTTTCAAATTTGGATCAACACCTAACAAACTCCACCTTGAGACGAACTCCCTCTTGCAACAAAAACTTCATCACTGAACTCCCTTCAATAATAAATATCATCGGCGTCAAAAGTCTCTAGGACTTAAACGGTAACTCCAACTAAGCTTGAGTATAGCTCAAACTTAGCAACAGAAATTGACTTTGTCATCATATCAGCGGGATTATCATGGGTACTTATCTTGGAAATTTTGATGTCACCTTGAGCAATAACATCTCGAATGTAATGATACCTCACATTAATGTGCTTTGTTTTCTCATGATACATCTGATCCTTTGTAAGATAAATAGCACTTTGATTATCACAAAATATAGTAACACAAGAAGTAACCCCGCAAAGCTCAGTGTACAAACCTCTCAACCAAGTAGCTTCTTTACATGTTTCAGAAATAGCCATATATTCAGCTGAGCAACAGTAGCCTGCAAGCTTGCTTTCCAACTGACAGCATAACCACCAATAGTAAACACATAACTTGTGAGAGATCTCCTCTTATCTAAGTCACCAGCATAGTCAGAATTAACATAACCAATAAGCCCATCTCTAGATTTTTCAAACTGCAAACAAGCATTAGAAGTACCACGTAAGTATATGAAAATCTACTGAATAGCTTTCCAATGCTCTTTGCCAGGATTAGCCATGTATCTGCTGACAATACTTAGTGCATGAAATAAATCAGGATGAGAACAAACCATGACATACATAAGAGAACCAATTGCACTGGAATATGAGACTCTAGACATGTACTCAATATCATCATCTAACTCTAGACATAAAACTGAAGATAATCTGAAATGAGCAACTAAAGGAGTACTCACTGGTTTTGCATCATGCATATTAAAGCGACGAAGGATCTTCTCAATATAACCTTGTTGACTAAGGTATAATTTACCAGATTTTCTTGCTCTAATAATTTCCGTGCTAAGAATTTTCTTTGTTGCACCTAAATCCTTCATCTGAAATTCTTTACTCAATTGTGCCTTTAGTTTAGCTATTTCTGATTTATCTTTTGTAGCAATTAACATATCATCAACATAAAGAAGCAAATATATAGCTGAACCATTAACCATCTTCAGGTAAACACAGCTATCACAATTGGACTGCTTAAAACCATGAGAGAGAGCATAAATGAGTCAAATTTCTTGTACCATTGTCTAAGGGATTTTTTCAAGCCATAAAGGGATTTCTTCAATCTACAAACAAGGTGTTCTTTTTCAGGAATAACAAATCCTTAAGGTTGGTCTATATAAATATCTTCCTCTAACTCTTCATGCAAGAATGCAGTTTTAACATCTAATTGCTCAAGTTCATAATCATACACGGCAACAATATTGAGTAGAGTGCGAATAGAACTGTGTTTCACAATAGGAGAAAATACCTCATTGAAATCAATACCTGGATTCTGGCTATAGCCTTTAGCAACCAACCTTGCTTTATACCTTGTTGAATCAGTAGGAGAAATACCTTCCTTTCTTTTGAAAACCCACTTACAACGGACAATTTTCTTGTCTTTAGGCAATTTTACTAAATCCCAAGTACTATTCTTTTCAAGTGACTCCATCTCATCTTGCATAGCGGTCATCCAATTTTTGCAATCAGCAAAAGTAATAGCCTCAACATAATTAGAAGGTTCTGCATTATTTTCAATTTCTTTTGCAACACTTAGGGTGTGTTTGGTTGGTGGGATGAGGTTGAATGGGATGAGATGATCCTGTACCATTTGGTTCCATTGTTTTGGGTGAATGGAATGGTTCAACATCTATAGGGAATATTCCTCAAATTTGTATCACACCATCCAGGACGGGTGGTTCCATTCAAGCAACTAAACACATGAATAACATTTTTCTTGAACCAACTCATACATGTACCACTTGGTACAAGCAACCAAACACACCCTTAAAGCATAAGAAGCAATATCACATTCTTCAATGAACCTTATGGGTGGATTAATAGACTTCCTAGGTTTGTCAATAACAATAGAATGTTATGGAGGCTGCACAATTGGAGAAGAATGCTCAACAATATGTGAATCATCAATAATAGGTGTATTCTGAATAGCAGTACTATTATTTTCTGGTGTATATTCTGAATCAATAAGGTACTCCATCTGTACACTAGTTTTCTTCTATTTCTCAATAGGAACATTTATATTCAATTTGTCATTTAACATAACAGATTCATTAAAGATAACATTCCTACTGATAACAACCTTTTGTGTTTGAGGATTCCACAATTTATAACCTTTAACACCAGATTTATAACCAAGAAAGATGCACTTAATAGCTCTAGGCTCCAATTTACCATTATCAACGTGAGCATAAGCAGTGCAACCAAAAACTCTCAATTGTGAATAATCAGCTAGAGAACCAGACCATACCTCAATTGGAGTTTTCTTATCAATAGCAATGGAGGGAGACTGATTAATAAGATAGCAAGCAGTGGAAGCAGCTTCAGCCCAAAAACGCCTATGCAAACCAGCATTAGACAACATACAATGGGCCCTTGAGATGATGGTTTTGTTCATACGCTCAGCTACACCATTTTGTTGTAGAGTATGAGGAACAGTTTAGTGATGCACAATACCTTCAGACTTATAATATGAATTAAATTCATTAGAACAGAATCCCATCCCATTAGTAGTACGAAGTTCTTTACCTTCTTTTCAGTTTATTTTTCAACCATAACCTTCCACTCTTTAAATGCTGAAAATGCTTCTGATTTATGCTTCAAGAAGTAAGGACAGACTTTTCTAGAATAATCATCAATAATTGTTAACATATAACGAGCACCTCTAAAAGAAGTCTTACGATATGGCCCCTATAAATCAGAATGCACATAATCAAGAATACCTTCTGTAGTATGAACAGAAGTGTTGAATTTTACTACCAAATATGCAATGCTCACAAAAATCCAATTTTTCACTATTATATCCATCAAGAAGTCCTTTCTTACTTAATACTGTCAAACCCTGTTCACTCATATGCCCAAGACGCTTGTGCCAAAGATTAGCAATATCAGGTGATGAATGTGAAGAAACAAAGACATCACCTGTAATTGTAGTACCTTGTAGATGATATAAATTGCAGATTTCAAATCACCTTTCATAACAATAAGAGAACCTTTTGATACCTTCAAAATTCCATTGCCACCAGAATACTTATACCCTTTAGAGCCAAGAGTACTCAAGGAAATAAGATTCCTTGTCATACCTGGAACGTGCCTCACATCTGTCAAAGTTCTGACAGTGCCATCATGCATCTTAATTTGAACGGATCCAATGCCAACAACAGGACGTGGCGAATCATCACCCATCCTAACAGAACCAGCATCTTTAACAGACACATAAGTGATGAACCAATACATAAGTGATGAACCAATCTCTATTAATGCATATATAAAAAGAAACAGCTGAATCAATAATCTATTCATCACCACTACTTGTACATCCAGCAAAAGCAACAAGGGTCTCACCATTAGAATTACTATCAGTAGTAGCAACAGAAGCTTTACCTTCCTCATCAGATTTACGTTTTGGCTTGTAGGTGCTGTTCCTTTTTTCTTTGTTCTTTACCTTATAACATTCAGATATATCATGATTATTCTTCTTGTAGTACCTGCAAAATTTTTCTTTACCTCTGGACTTAGAACTGCCCCTGTAACTACTTGCACTTCTGTTTCTATATCCATTATATGATTTCTTTTCTTTTGTCCGTCCACGAACAAACAAAACTTCTCCATACGAACTGGAACTTTTAGAAGGCACCATTAATTTTATCTTTTCTTTTGCATGTAAGGCCTCATATACTTCAGCAACCGTTAATAGTCACGGTTATATAAAATAGTGTCTCTAAAATTTGAAAATGATGGAGGTAGAGAACACAAAAGTATAAGATCTAGATCCTCATCATCAAATTTTACCTCTATGGATTCAAGGTCAAAAACAATCTCCTTGAAGGCTGGTAGGTGATTTAACACAAAACCACCCTTTTGCAACTTATGCGAAAATAATTTCATCTTCACATGCATTTTACTTGTAAGATCCTTGGACATGCAAATTGTTTCCAACTTTAACCATAAGGCAGCTGCAGTTTTCTCCTACAAAACCTCTCGCAAAATATTATTAGATAAATGAAAATGAATTTGAGATAAAGCCTTACGATCTTTTCTTTTTTCTTCATCAATCCAAGCTTTTTGATCTTTGTTCCCAAATTTATCAAGCGCATCATCCAAATCAGTATGCGCAAGAATAGCTCTCATTTTGACTTGCGATAGAGAAAACCTGGTGTCACAGTCTAGCAGAGAAATATCATACTTCAATAAGGCTATAGTGCAAAGAAATATGCTTTAAGTGCGTGAACCGGAACAAGAATGGAAGAGCTGTTTCTCAATTTTGATGCAAAAAAACGGTTCGCGGAGGCTGGAGCTTCTTCACGTGTTCAAGAGCAAACAACATAAAGTAGCTCTTCTAGTCACGACCAAGCAGGATACAATTCTTCATGTGCAAGCACTTCTGGTCACAATGGTTGGACTATACTTCCTCACGAAGCGCAAGGAGCAAGCAAATCACGGGCGGCGAGGTGGCGTCGCCGAGCAGTTCGTCGGAGGCAGCATCACTTGCCTACGAAGGACGCGAGCGGATCCAGGAGACGCGCGCGACTCGGCGGGAGAAGCTCATGCAGATCTGGTGGCCGCACTGAAGGCGCACGTAGGTGGCCGACTGCAACCGGAGGCGCGAAGTCCGGGTGGCCGAGGATGACACCGGGCGACGTAGAGACGACGCCGGCGGTCAGCACGGGGGCCACGCAACGTGGAGGTGCGGACGGCGCGGCGCCGGGTGGGAAAGACGAACTAGCGGCGCAGGCGCTGAAGACGAAGCGACGGCGCGTGGCAGAGAACGGCGCAGATCCGCTCGAGGACAACGCGATGCGCGATTAAACCAACGGCACAGATGGCGATGACGCCGGCGCGATGAACGAGGTGGCCGGCTGGATCCGATCGGGAAGTTGAACAGTCGCCGGCGCGGAAGATGAAGTGCTATCCGATCTGGAATTTTTTTTCCTCGTGTGATTGATCTGCTTTGATACCAATTGTTGTAAAATCAATCGCAGAAACACAAGAACACGAGACACATATTTTACGTAGAAATCCCTTTCGGAAAAAAAACCACGAGTACAAACGCTAAGGTTTACAATGTGGCGTCTCTCTCTAGCAGATTACAAGAAGTATTTATAGACGGAAGAAGCGACTCGAGCCTAAAACGGGCTACACCAATATATGGGTTAAAGACGTCTTTAAAGCCCAACCAACATTCTTTATGACTGATCAGATTTGGTAAGGAATCCAATGGAATAGTTCTTGACTATGGACAAGGTTGTAACTCTTTAGGTTAGGCTGGCTGGCTCGAGGGAAATTTTGGGGGCGCAAACAGAGATATGATCTAAAATACAAGATGTGTATTTATGTAAAATGGGTGTTGATTATAATGGAATTTTTAGGAGTACTTTGTTTATTGATTATTAATAATATAATTTAAATAATTTTACAGAAATAATAGACAAAAAATTATAGAAATATACCTCTTTAACCGTTTGAATTAGCGATAGAGACCTTGTCGCCACTTGTAACACCTCAAAAATTCAATAAAAAGTGAAATTCAAATATCATAATTGACTTTGGCTTACATTTGAATTTATAACATTTTTTGGGTTCTCTGCACTTAAGTAAATGATTTCAAATAACCTTGTTAAGGGTCCTGAAATTCAAATATTGATTTTTAGTCACAAAATAATTCTGTAAATAATTTATTGAAATCCTAAACACCCCCAATATCATCCCATAAAAGTTTCATAAATTTTTGGATTCATTTAATGCCCTAGAAAAATCAAAATCAGCAACTTCTCAATATGTCAGTAGTGCTATTTGAATTTAGAAACAGGTGGGCCTGTGTGGCAATGGGTTGATGAGTGATGTGAGCCTGTGTGCCACTGTTGAGTGATGGAAGTTTTGCATTGGTCAGCTAAGGACTTCACCTTCCAAGTTTTTGAACTGAGTCACCCGTACAACCACATGTCTGATATGGGACAGACCTAGTTGATTAGGGTTCTATTATCTTTCCTCTCAGAACCTCGGGGTGACAAGACACGGGTGTATTCAGACGCGTGTGGCGTGCACTGCTACGGTTTGGTGCCCATCCCACGGTGTTGGCCTGTCCTATACTTCGGTTCTGTGTGAGGGGAGTGATAGTGAAGGCAATACCGGAGAGGTTCATTGGTTAAGGTAGGAGTTCCTGAAAGGCTTTTTTGCGGACAATCACCTGTGTGGCGAGCGGCTGTATCTTGTGGGTAAAGTGTACAACCTCTACAGAGTGTAAAATCTATTCGAATAGCCGTGTTCACAGTATTGAGCATTGCTCGGGGATTACAGTCAAGGGGTAGATTTTCAAAAATAAAATGTGGAGAGGGTGGCTGTGTGCGAGTGCTGAGAGTGACCTATTTAAGGCTGTGTGCCGGGAATCTTTGAAGAAAAACTGTTTGAAGAACTTAGCATTATATATAACTGTTTCACTGCTTTTAATCTAAATAAGAAGCTAGTTTGAAAATGTTGTTTCATGCAAAAGAACCAAGTAAGCCAATTCATGGAATAAACATGGCATGTAGTAATAGCACCGCATTCTGTGCATTACTTGCTGAGTGCCTTGAGTACTCACCCCTCCTTGCCTATCAACCCCAACATAAGTGGAGGAGTCTACGCCAGCCTAGGAGGAGTACATTGAAGATCCGGATAATTAGGGGGCAATCCCAGTCAGTTGCCTGTGACAAGATGAAGACTTCCACGAAGTTTATATGTTTTTCGCTGTTTCCTTTTTACTCTGATAATGTAAGCCCTGCGTGGCTGAGTTACGTAAGGAGACCATAAGGTCGTACAATTCCGTTTATATAAATGTTTGCACTATTTATGGTATCGCCATAATGTCTGCGATGTGCAACCCTGTAAAGACTGTGTGTGCCAGCATGATCCTGGACTGGCACATATTGCACAGAGGGTCTGGATTCTCAGAATCGGGTCCCGACACAAACGCCTGAAAGGTAAAGCAAAAGGCGCTTGAAGCAAGGCTCAGTACGTATGAACACTTGTACCATAACCTGCCCGGTATGCTTTGAGTCATAAAAGCAAGGAATACCGTGACATTTATCAATATTTTCGAACAGGCCTCGGAGCACTTCCCTAGGAAGATTGTACTTAAGTGAGTATTTTTTAGTTTTGGTGCATTCATCAACGCATCCAGACATTGACTTCTGTTGCTTTGCATGAACAACACCTTGCTGACTAGAAAGTACAAGGGCCATACATTGACTGCCATCGGAGTATATGGCAACAATCAGGTTCTTCCTGTTGCATTGCATTTGTGGATTGTGAGAACACTGATAGATGGATATGGTTTCTAAGGAACGTGAAAGCTGGTATTGTCGGTGAGCAGCCTCGAGTTTGTATCGTACATGATTGACATCTGGGTTATTGAAATCGATTATGCAGCTACATCAAGTGCAAGATGAGCCTTATCCATGACTTGATTTGCAAAGTAGGTGGTGCAAGAGGCACATGGGTGCAAACTTCTATAAGCAATTTAGGAACAAGGACCTCATGAAGCTTTTTAAAAGGTTGTGTGATCAGAATCAGCAGAGGAAGTTTTATGCACTATGGAACGAGCTGGACGAGTTCACGTTCAAGCATACAAAAGAGGCTAAGAAGAAGCCCACCATTGGCGCGGAAGATCTCCCTGTTGCATTGGAGAACATACCTACGAATCCCGCCTAGATGGTTAGGAGGAATGGAAGGCGCACGAAATGCTTCTCACATTGAATTAAGCATGAGACTAGAGAGAAGTGGGCATTGCTTTATGACACCGATGGTGCTAGGTATAGAGTTATGACGACCAACCTGACCAAGGTATACAACTGGGTCATGCGGGGTCTAAGACCCTTTCCTCTAGTACCTATCGTGGAGGGAGTTCTATGTGGTATTACAAAATGCTTTGTTGATTGTCATACCATGACATTGGTCTACGTACATAAAAAAAGCAAGAAGTGGGAGATGCATAGAGCATTCAAAATGGGCACGAGGAACCTTTGTTTCGAGGTCTTGTTTAGGGAGAAAGGCGGTCGTGGGACGAACTGTGAAAAACTTATTCACAAGTGCACCCTTGGGAGGCGCGGTTGTTGCTGCACATGCAACAAGCCCTGTCTGTTACACAAGCCATACACACACATGAAGGATGCTTGCTCCATAGTTTGATAGGATCCAAGCATATTCATGTCAAAATATTTCATGATGAAAGCAGTGATGGCAACCTGGAGTTGGGAACTCTATGGTTATGGCATGATTGGATCATTCACCGACCATCAAAGCTGGGAGTAGACACAGTGGGTTCCCAACCTTGGAACGCTAAAGGGAGTTGGTCACCGCCAAACCAAACGTATCAAGAACGACATGAATGCATCAAAATCAGGGCGTGGTGTGAAGAAATGCTCCATTTGCAAGCATATGGGGTACACTTTCAAATATTGCCCAAGGCTGAGAGGCCACAACAGAGGAGAAGAGGGCAATGTGCATGGATTTGCTGCGAGCTTTGTGGACGGTGGTAGCGACGGGGGTGCCGTTGCCAATTGAACTATATGTAAATGTTGTATCGTATGACGTATGTTGAACTAGGAGTGCATTGGTTTTGTGTGGTGATGTAAAAAATTATTTCGATGTATGAACTATGTCAAAATATTGTACCACAATAAATATGTTGTACATTTACTTCATTCATCATGTGTGTCGATGTAAATATGGCTATGATGGGATTCCAATCTCTCAGCAACAATGAACAAGCATAAAGCACCCTCCTTGAGGTGGTGAGGATGGCGACCACGCAAGCGATTTGACGGTTCCTCCAGTTTGCCGCTTCCAGATGGATTCCTTTTTGGCTGATTTGGGTTTCTCAGGTGGATCGGCGATTGCCAACCAAATCTCTCAATGGTATGGCTCTTCTATGGATCTTGCATCCTCATCTTCATATGGTTTTTTGCTACTTGCATCCTTTTCGAGATTCACTTTCCGCTTGACTGAGGAATCTGTTAGCTCTGCCTTAAGTTGCTGTCTTGGTGGGAATCCTTCTAGTTTTCATATTAAAAAGGCTTATGATTATGGCTTTCGTTTCTCTGTGGCTTCCAAGAAAGTTGGGATGTTCATTTACTCTTTAAAAAGTTGTTCTTCCAAGTATTTATGTGTTCATTTTCATCTTTGGAGGGATGAAGGTCCAAATTGGCATAGATATTATAACCTCTGGGTTCATGAACACAAAAAATGAATGGATAGTAATCTCATCCAAGAAACATCGAAGAAATGGTAAGGACGTCTCATAAGGTCAATCTTATTAAACTTGGTTCTATGTGTGTGTGTATTCTGAATGATTCTGCCCGGGGGAAGCCTCCCCTCCCCCTGGTGATTCCTTTAGGTCAAAGCCTTCCTATTGATCATCAGGACTCTTCTTCAATCTCTTTGAATGTTTATCCTTAGCTGGATCTTCCATGGGCCTTAGCACCTATCACGTACTCAAGTCTCGTTAGCAATCATTCTCTTTCTCGATGCTCCTGTTGCCTCGAGACAGGACACCTTTTGGCTAGCTACATTAATTCTGTCAAATGTAGAGGGTGCTTCCACTACGGCCATATCTTCAAAAAAATGTTTAAACTCAAAAAGACATCCTTCCAAAATTTGGAGATCGGTTTCTGAAAATAGCTCTGGGCCAGCCCACTATCATGCGACAGTTCGGCAAGGCGCTTCATCTCCAACTTCTAGGAGAAACCTTTCTTCCTTCTAGAGTACGACTCCTGGAAACTTTGGCCAAACCGCTCTCCCTCCTTGCACAACAATGGCGGATTTCCAAATGGTTGAGCCCGGTCGCTTCATCCCAGATGGGTTGTAAGTCAATGACGAAGGGAATTTCTGGCGAGAATGCACGGACCTGGTCTTTCTGGGGGCTTCTAAGTCCCATGAAGATTTCGACATTGCTCCTCTTGAGCCAATGCTAAAGGAGAAGAACTGCTACAGGTTTTGGTTGATGTCCGTGACTTCATTGAGTAGATTCTAAGTGTACGAGTCCTATCTTGCTATCACCACCCTTTTGGAGTTGGCTTGTTCTAGTTCAACTCACCTATGCACAGAGATTTGCTCGTGCTAAGAAGCCCTTATCAGTTTAGGCTGAACCATTCCCTACGCTTCCTAAGACATGATGAAGGTCCCAATTGGAGAAGTGCAAATTTCACCAAAATCAGATGGGTTATGTTCTTGAGCTTTCCCCTAGACCATTTGCACTCTCACTTCATTGCTCAGGCATGCTCAGCTTGAGGGAAGCTCTTTCATTGGCATGAACATTATGAAGTCAAGGGAGGAGTTGCTATAAGATCCTAGCCCAGGACACAATCTTCATTTCCCGTCGCCTAGTAATTAAGAAAGGCCTATGGGAAGCCAAGGGGAATCTTGGACGATTCTAGTGTTCATCCTAAACACCAACCTTCTAGATGTTTTCCTACCAGATGAAGACCCCCTGTTTATCTTAATGGGGATGATGACCACAACCACCAAGGAAATCATCAAGTAAATCAACATCCTCCACAGAACCATCTAAACCATGACCACATTAAAAATGCACCCTAGTGGGATTAATGGGGCCTGGAGCCTCTAGACGATCAGGGAGGACTGGATTGGGCACCTCAAGCGGCTCCTAGAGATTCAAGATGTCTCTCAATCTGCTTCTAATCAGACAGACTGCTTACCCCTAGTACTGGAGTCACTCACAGCTGAAGGCCACATTGACGTGAAAACCCAAACAAGGGAATCTGAGCACCTCCAGTTCTTTGCTACTAGCAAAATGGCTACCCCGAAGATAGGAAAGGTGAAAAAGCAAGACATGGTGTCTGTTCAGAACCTATGACGTAGCCTATGACTGAATGCTTCAGATGATAGATACAAGCATGACTAGCTGTTAGAAGGCAGACATAGAAAGGCAAAGGTCAGCCAGAGACTAGCCATTGAGAGGACAACATGGGGTAGTGATGATGGATTAATGAGCTTGATTGTGCCTCATACCCCAGCACCCCTAGAATTGCCAATCCACCTTATGCAGAAATGGGGTGTTGAGTAAGGTGGTGTTCCTCCTTCGGAGGTGACCAGTGACAAGCTCTCTCAACACCCAAGAAATGATGGGGAAAGCTCTTCACACCTCTAGGAATCAATGGAGGAAAATGGGCTGGGAGTCTTATGTCAATACCACCCCGGTGGCTTCTAACAACTTTTGCTACCAGACCACCTACTATACTTTTCTTAATTGTCCTTCTATGGCATGGTCCATTCTAAACAGCATATACTTTTGTCGTGTGTTCAATCCTTTGAATACTTCGTTAATGGTTCAGTCTGTTCTCTATAATGTCAATCTTAATACCTCCAATATTCTTGTTTCTTCATCCCTGGCTATTATAGCTAGGCCCATCACGCTACTTCTTCCATATCCTTATCATGTCAAACCCGCATCAAAATTGGAGAATTCTTTCTTGGAATGTGTCGAATATCTAAACATGAGGTATGCGAACATGTAGGATATGCGAAAGGTATGTTCTAACGACATATAGAAACTCCGGATATCACAGGCCCGATTCTATGGGATAAGTATACGCGGAGGGGATATTTCCATATTAGGAAGGACTCGATTACTTTCCCGTTACAAGGAAACCGACTCGAGTATGCCTGATATCCAGGACAGTTTGGATATGCTGCGAAGGTCATGTGACAATGGATTCCTTATCGGCTACGATCTGGTATTCCAAACCGACTACAACTCAACCTGAGGCCGGGTTACCCCGACTATATAAGGCCAGGGGTAGGTATCCTCAAGGCAAGACTTCTAGACCAGAGGAAAAGAGAAGACTTTTTAGAGCTTTCAGAAGACGCAGAGCAACTAGGAGCCGACGAACCACATTTCGTCAACCTCCAGCCATAGTTTAGCCCTTGCCTAGATCCAATCTTCATTGTAACTAGGGCTAGACACATTGCTTTGTACTCGAGATTCCAAATACATACATCATCAGCACAGGACGTAGGGTGTTACTTCTCCGGGGGGCTTGAACCTGTATACTTCGTGTGCCGCCGATTTCGTGCTTGACTTTGCTAAACCGAAGGTACCTGTAACTATAAGTTTATTATCGATTTCTAACCTTTGACAGTTGGCGCGCCAGGTAGGGGCCTTCAACTATTTTTGCAGATCAAACATGTCTTCGGTACATGCTCACGTCGGAGTCTCCGACATCAACTCCTGCGACAATTTCCCCTCGATCACCGTCATCGACCAAGCACCCACGGTTGGATCTAAGATCACCTTCGAAACCATGCTCTATCAATGGGGAGCGGGCGGAGATCTAATGCACATCGGCTTTACCAAGTCCTGCTCTTGGGATCCACATCGAGAGGTGTTTTTCATAGACTTCGACTCTATGGAGCCCAGCGTTCTCAACGACATCGAGACGGAGAGCGATAGTGAAAGCAGCGTCCACAACAACCAGGGTAGCAGCCGAACAGATTGATGCGT
This sequence comes from Otatea glauca, assembly GCA_036346275.1. Taxonomy (NCBI): domain Eukaryota; kingdom Viridiplantae; phylum Streptophyta; class Magnoliopsida; order Poales; family Poaceae; genus Otatea; species Otatea glauca. The sequence continues at coordinate 35,807,046 of CM070715.1, read as the reverse complement.
GTTCTTGGTCAGAGCCAGCAACGGTGCTACTGCCAACAATTCCCAAGAAAGGAATCCAGGGGCAGATGCTACAGGGGGTCAGGGACACCAGATCCCTCCGTACATGCCCCAAGATCCTATAGCAGTGGCGGTTGGAGCCCGGGCAGCCGCAAACGCTCCCAATACTACAGATCATCAGCGAGATCTAGCAGCCGCGGCCACAACTGGAATCGTGGCCAACCTGTCGAAGCAACTTGATCTCGATGATCCAACCGCACCCCGAGAGTAGCGTCCCACCAGAGCCACAACAGTGACATTTTTAGCACCCCTAAGGAAAATATCCAGTGTGCTCACATGCTGCTAAAATCCCTTCCACCACTGGATCTGGGGAACCCGATGACTCCAGTGTTTGATCAGATGAAAACGCTACTCGATGCAACGCAAGCTCAGACTGCTCGAGTAATCAACTCGATGTTCAGACGTCCTAGCCAGCAGGGCACCAGAAGCCAACTGCCAGGACCATCCCATGATCGTCATCGAGCAGCAAGATCAGCGGTGGCTATCTCTAACAACCACGCTTCCAAAACTGTTTTTTCCAACCCCCATCGGAGACATCTTGAGGATCTTCAAGATCGTATTCCTCATGATCGACGGGATTTGCATGACATCCTTCACGATCGAAGGGAAGAACGCGACCAGGAAGACCGCGAGCGATAGGAAAACGAGTCCCCATCTTCAAGAGACCAATCTCTGCGTTCAAGGGGCCACTTGCTGGCACGGCGCAGGTTCCCTTCTCGACAAGGAGGACGTCAAGGTCTACGACGACGGGCGACCCCTGAGGATGTCGATGAAGGATGCAAAGCTTTCACCCCCGAGCTATGCGCATTCAGATGGCCGGATAAGTTCAAGCCAGACCCTATCGAGAAGTACTCAGGTAAGATCAACCTCATCGAGTGGCTGCAGATTTATACCACAGTCATGAGGGTAGCTAGAGGAAGCGAGAAGGTAATGGCGAATTACTTGCTGACCACCCTAGATGGTGCGGCAAGATCTTGGTTACTCAACCTCCCACCTCAATCAATATCATCATGGGCGGAGTTGTGGGCCCAGTTCATCGCCAACTTTCAAGGCACGTATGAATGCTTCAGAACACGCAGCGACTTGCATCGGGTAATACAGAAGCTAGGAGAGTCGCTGCGCAACTTCATCTGACGCTTCAGCGACAAGTTCAATTCAATCCCTGACATCTCGGACAAGGCGATCATAGTGGCCTTTGAGAACGGTGTCAAGGACAGGGAGTTGAAGGGAAAACTTGTCACTCGAAAGATCGGAACCACCAAGGAGCTTTTGAGTTGGCAAATAAGTACGCCATATGTTTCGAAGCTCGAGACCATATCGACGACGCCAAGTTTGGCGACGACAAGCCTGAGTTGTCCAAGCACGGGGCGAAGAGGAACAAAAACTGGGGGGAGAAGCACAAAGGTGACTCCACCGTAACCGCAATCGAAAGAAGCAAGGCGTGCAATACTGGCGACAACAAGGGTCGAAACCATGGAGAAGGCGAATACTACCCAGTCCATCACACGAACAAACATGACTTCGACGAATGCCAGGTGATCAGCAAGAAGGTTTAGAAGAAACTCAAAGCTACCCTCGCCGAGCGCGGGATTGAGCAGGCCAAAGAAAAGCCCCAAGATGACGATCCCGAGTACCGTGGGGCTGATCACAAGCTGGCACACATCTTTGGGGGATCTACCACATATGAGTCTAAAAGACAGTACAAGGCAATCGAACAGGAGGTTAACCTGGCCACACCGGCTCGCCCAGATTCCTCAAGTGGTCGGAAGTACCGATCACCTTCGACCAATCAGATCACCCAGCTGTGGCCCCACATCTGGGTCGATACCCTGTGGTGGTCGAGCCCACGATCATCAATGTTAAGGTCACTCGAACCTTGGTCGATGGAGGTAGTTTGTTGAACCTTGTCTTCGCGAAAACGTTAGAGAACATGGGGATTCTCAGGACAGAGATCAAAGTCGGAGCAGAGCTGTTCCATGGCATAACTCCATGTTCATCATCAATGCCCCTTGGCCAGATCGAGCTGCCCATCACGTTTGGCACATCAGACAATTTCCGCATTGAAAAGATTCTCTTCGACGTGGCAGACTTTGAGACTGCCTACAATGTGATCCTAGGCCACCCAATGCTAGCCAAGTTCATGGCAATGGTGCACTATGCGTACCAGACCGTCAAGATGCTGGCACCAAAAGGAGTCTGTACAATTAAGGGGGACCAACGCGCGGTAGTCAGGTGCGATAAGAAGAGCCTGGAGATGGTAGAGCATCTCTGCAGATCGACAGCCAGTGCCAACATCGAGGGAGCTAAGCACCAAAAATCCAAGAGCATCAGCAAGGCTCCTGTATCCAATAGCGCCGCCAAGGATCCAGTCGACAACGGCAAGAAGGATCAGAAACCGATGGGAGCGTCAAGACAGTGGCCTTAGACAGTCAAGGTAGGTGTTGACCTGGACCCCAAATAGGAACTCGAGCTCGTCACTTTTCTTCAGGAAAACCGTGATGTGTTTGCGTGGCAACTGTTCGACATGCCCGGGGTCCCCAAGGAGGTGATTGAGCATTGACTAGCTGTAGAACCAAGCGCTAGACCTATGGTGCAGAAGCAGTGTAGATTTGTGAAAGACAGGAAGCAAGCTATACAAGAGGAGGTTGGTAAACTCCTGAAGACTGGCTTCATCTGAGAAGTTCGTCACCGGACGTGGCTAGCGAACCCTGTCCTCGTCAAGAAACCCAATGGCAAGTGGAGGATATGCGTCGACTACACCGACCTCAACAAGGTTTGCCCTAAAGACCCTTTTCTTCTTCCTCGCATCGACCAAATAGTGGATTCTACTGCGGGCTGTGAATTGCTAAGTTTCCTAGATACCAACTCGGGGTATCACCAAATTAGCATGTCGGTAGAGGATGAAGAAAAAACTGCTTTTACTATTCCCTTCGGTGTATTATGTTATGTTAAGATGCCTTTTGGTTTGAAGCGTGCTGGTGCTACGTATCAACACTGTATCCAAAATTGCTTGAAATCCCAAATAGGGCGCAACGTGGAAGCGTACATCGATGATATCGTAGTCAAGTCGAAAACCAGGAACACCTTAATAAGTGACCTTGAGGAGACATTCGACAACCTCAGAAAGTATCGTATGATGCTTAACCCCGAGAACTGTACGTTCGACATTCCATTCGGCAAGCTTCTTGATTTCCTGGTGTCCAATCGAGGGATCGAGGACAACCCACGTAAAATTGAGGCCATCGACTAGATGCGTTCTCCATGAACACTAAGGGAAGTGCAAAAGCTCACGGGTTGCATCGCAGCCCTTAGTCGATTCATCTCTCGGATGGGCGAACGGGGGCTGCCCTTCTTCAAATTACTTAAAAAGCAGGACACTTTCAAGTGGGCCAAGGAGGCAGTAGAAGCTTTTCGGGATTTGAAAAAGGTACTTATTGTCTCCATTAGTTTTAACCTCGCCTAACGAAAAAGAAGAGCTCTTGTTGTAGATTGCAGCAACCCCTCAAGTAGTAAGCACAGTCCTGGTGGTCAAGCGGGATTGCCCCGACAAAAAGGCCAAGGTCTAGAAGCCAGTGTACTACGTGAGTGAGGTCTTGCACGACGCCAAGCTGCGATACCCTCGAGTGCAGAAGATGTTGTACGTGATCCAGATGAATTCCCGAAAGCTCTGGCACTACTTCCAGGCGCACAAGATTATGATCATGATGACGTATCCGCTCAAGGAGGTAATACGCAATCGAGAGGCAACGGGGCGAATTGCAAAGTGGGCGGTCAAACTCAATGAGTTTGCGGTCTATTTCGCGCCACAGACCAGCATCAAGTCAGGAGCCTTGGTGGACTTCATCGCGGAAAGGACGCACGTTGAAGAAAAGGAGCACAAGACGATCGATGACCACTGGAATATGTTCTTCGATGGGTCGCTCATGCTTAAGGGCTCGGGGTTTGGAATCGTGCTCAAATCCTCGACAGCTGAGAAGCTTAACTATGTTATCCAACTTGATTTTTGAGCCTCAAACAATGTTGCAGAATATGAAGGATTGGTTAACGGGCTCCGCATAGCTGCGTCACTTGGGATCAGATGATTACTCGAGAAAGGAGACTCACAGCTAGTCGTAAACCAAGTGCAAAAGGAATACCAGTGCTCGGATGACAACATGGCGGTATATCTGAATGAGGTTCACAAGCTAGAGCACAAGTTTGAAGGGCTTGAGGTAAGGCATATTAGGTGAAGTGACAACTCCACCACCGACAAACTTGCCAGGCTCGCTTCGTCCCGTTTGCCCATGCCCACAAGAGTCTTCGTTGAGAAACTTCTCAAACCATCCGTCTCCCCCGTATGGGAGACAGATGCTGCCCAACTCAACCAGCAATCTGGTCGAGTGAGCGAGACAAAATCCGCAGACACGGAAGCTGCACTACTCGAATGCGAGCCAACTTAGATGACTCCATTTCAAGCCTATCTTGAAGGTCGAGAGATCCCTGACGATGATGCATCAGTCGAGAAAATTGCACGTGAGTCCAAGCTATACGCATTGGTAGACGACAAGCTCTACCAAAAGGGGAGTAACGGAATCTTGATGAAGTGCATCACTTAGGAAGAGGGCAATAAGATATTGCTCGATGTCCATGGAGGCGTTTGTGACAACCATGCGTCCTATCGCACCTTAGTTGGAAAGGTTTTTCGGCAAGGGTTCTATTGGCCAACTGCCCTCCAGGATGCTTGTGAGCTGGTGAAAAATTGCAAGAGCTGCCAATTTTATGGCAAGCAAACCACCCGACCAGCCCAAGCCCTGCAAATTATTCCTCTGTCTTGGCCTTTCTCCGTGTGGGGCTTGGATATCTTGGGACCGTTCCCAAGATCCCAAGGAGGTTACAAGTTCCTATTCGTGGCTATCGACACGTTCACTAAGTGGATTGAAGCCGAACCCGTCAGGAACATCACCTCAGAAGTGGCTAAGAAGTTCATGAGGAGAATGATTACTTGATTCGGCATCCCTAATCGAGTAATTATAGACAACGATAGCCAGTTCAAAAGCAATGCTTTTATAGTCTTTTGCGAAGAATTGGGTATCAAACTTTGCTTCGCTTCTATAGCTCACCCTCAGAGTAACAGACAGGTCAAACATGCCAATGGCACAATCGTGTAGGGGATCAAGACTCTCTTGTTTGATAGGCTCAAGGCTTACTCAACTCGGTGGGCAAAGGAATTCCCCTCGGTGATGTGGGCTGTTTGTATATCGACTAGTTGAGCCACTGGTGAAACACCGTTTTTCTTGGTCTACAGAGCAGAAGTAATGCTTTCAACTGAGTGAACTTTTAGGTCACCTCGTGTGGACAAGTACTCAGAAGGAGAACAGGAGCAGGTGTGAGCAAATGATGTAAATCTACTCGAGGAGTACAGATATCACGCGTCCATTCGAGCAGCCAAGTATCAACAAGCCTTGCGTCGATATCATAGCCAGAAAATCTAGGAAAGAGTACTCATCGCTAAGAACTTGGTACTATGAAAGGTGCAGACGCAAGATAATTGTAATAAGCTATCACCTAAATGGGAAGGTCTCTATGTAGTGGTCGAGGTGACTCGACCCGTATCAGTACGACTATCGACGACAGAAGGAGAAGTGTTTGGCATCTCATGGAACATCGACAAATTGAGAAAATTTCATGCATGAATAATGAAGACCGTGCATCACAACCAGAATTCAGGTAAGTGTGAGTTTATTAAGATTTACTAGCAAAAGTTATCCTATTACATTTGAGGTAGGTACTCTACTACTACTTGTCCTCGGAGGCATTGCGTCGCCTTTTCTGCACCATGGGAACTAGAAGAGGATGGTCTCTGGGATGGGCCTTTGCCCTTCATAAGGGTCAGAAGAGGACGCAAAGACCCGGTCACTTGTTGATGGAGAAGGTGACCTCTCCATCGTCAAAAGACACGGAACGCCAATAGAGCATGAAGCGCGAGTGGGCATCGGGTTGATGAAGCTGTTTTGAGCTTCACCTCTTTCTCCGACGGTGGTAGCTTCACTTTCTTCTCCTCCGGTGGCGGCGGCATCTGCTCTCGTGAGGGTAACGGAGGTGGCGTCATTTTCTTCGACGACGATGTTCAGTTTGCTGGTAACCTCATCTTCCTCCTCCGCCCAAACCTCACACTCAATGGCCTCCCAGTCGATCTCCTCCTCATCAGAAGAGATGATGATCCATCCCAGAGAGACTACGGCCAGTGGCATAGGGGGAAGGGACTCTCCAAGGATCTCCACGGACGGGGACATTGGTGGAGTAGAGGCCATGGGTACGGTTGAAGAACTAAAGCGCTACGAGAAGAAATAAAAAGAGGTGCGATAGATGACTACAAGTCCCATCTATTTATAGCTCTGGGAACATAAGTGCGGAAACCGAAGAGACGCCAAGTTATGATATTGACTGGATGACGCACTACGTGGAAGCCGAAGGGGCGCGAAGGTTGTAACAGTACCCAACTGTTGGAATGGGTTTTTACTTCGACCGTCCTAAAAGTATGGTCAGGGGCTACCATTATCGATACTCACGCTCTACTCTCTTCTCGATACGGTCATCGAGCAGAGAGTCGGGGGCTACATCATGCATTTTCGATGCATATGCTCTATCATCTACTCGCCGCACTCATCGAATAGAGGGTCGGGGGCTACATCGCTCGATCTTTTCTTTACCTAGCTCCACTCTCGGGTTGATACATCTATCGAATAAGGGGTTCGAAGTCGCAACAGGTATCTATGATGCTAATGCTTCACTTTTCGTTCCATCTGGCTATCGGGCAAAGAGTTGGGGGCTACATCACGACGTTGTGCTTACGTCACTCTACTCCCTACTCGATAATATCATTGAGTAAGGAGTCGGGGGCTACAGGTAACTCGGTACCTTATTCTATTTCCTGGTCGATACTATTATCGAGCAGGGCGCTATAGGCACATTTCTTTATTTATTTTACATGCGATTTTTTGCACGCATTTACTCGATCACGTATTTAGCATGTCAGCAAACAAAACCAAAGGGTGGCCATGCCTGAACTCAATAACGAGCAATTCTATCCTGCGCGCATACGAGCACTAGATTGTCAGACATCTAACGCTCAGTGGACGGCGGGAGACGAGGCCTCTAGTCGATTCTACATGCGCTGCTCAGCAAGTTCATGTTTACTACAAAGTTTAAGCTGTATAGTTGATGAAGACTTGCAAAAATCATGTAGTTTCACTTCAACCTATATAGCGGTTATGTTATATTCAGCCTCTTCGAGTATGCACTTGGGGGCTAAGTCATTTAATGAATGTTTTTGATGCCTTGTGTGCAGATGCAATCAGGCATGTGCTTGGCAACGAAGCTGCTTATTGAGGGTCTATGAGTGCTATGTCGGATTTGCATCTACTTGTGCTACTCTATTTCATCGACAAGGAAATAGCAGGCAAAGCATAATAGACAAGCATATTAATTGGCATTATCATTAAAGACCACAATAGCAACAATACATAAAGCACATTTAGGCCGAAGGACTCTAGCTGGCGTCATCATCATCTCCGACAAGAGACAACTCCAACTGGGCCATGAACCTCTCAGCAAGGTCTCCGAAGGACTCGATGTAGTCAGCGGCTTCGCTCGCCTCACACATGAATCCTTCGTCCAGTATCAAGAGGTCTAGACCAAGATGGTGGCTCTTCACCAGGCCGAGCACGTGGGAAGTCGCAAGACGGGCAGATGAAGTCATATGCTCGAGTGTCTCTGACTGTAGAGTGGCAAGTGCCGCATCCACTACAGCCATTTTGACCTTGACCACCTTCCTGCTCGCCTCCGCCTTGTCTCGACTGACCTTGGCCTTGAGCCACGCAGCATCGGCATCAGCTTTCTCAGCCTTTAGCTTCTCTGTCTCTGCTCTTATCTTCTTTGCCTCCCCTTCTATTTCTCTACCTCCGCCTTTAGTTTTTTCACCTCTGCCTTCTACTTCTCGGTCTCAGCTTTCACAATTTTCAAGTCAGCCCTGAGTGCCTCCAGCTCGGTGTCTTTCATCTTGACTATTGGCTGATTGGCAGCCAAGAGCCGCTTCGATTGTTGATGGACTTGCTCGCATAAAGCTTCTGCTTAGAGCAAGGTATCCGCAGCGTGCTATGGAAAGAAGCCAAGAGGTGTCAAAAGTAGGGGTGGGCACTTTTAAACCGAAACCAAAAAACCGAACCAAACCGAACCGAATAAACCGATTATTTCAGTTTTTTCAGTTTTCAGTTTTCGGTTTACGGTTCGGTTTTTATTTTTGTTCTATTTGGTTTTCGGTTTGCGGTTCGGTTTTGTAATCTCAGAAATCGAAAAAACCAATCTACCGAAAAAATCGATCTGTTCATGCCTACCTCGACGGCTCAGCCGGTCAGCCCTCAGCGCATGCACATTCGAATGGCAATGGGCCACGGCCCAGGCAAATAAGCCCTTAGTGCATCACACATTCCCCAATCCCCTCATTCCCCAATCGGCAATCGCCATTCGCCAACCCTAGACCCAGCTCCCCTCGCGATTCGATGGATTTGCGTGCAGCGACGGCGCCGGCCCTCCAACGGAGTCCTAGCTCGACGTTCGCCTCGGCCCTCCCGAATCAGCGGCGCGGCGGCGCCAGCTGCAGACACTAGCGGCGGCGGCGGCCGGAGCCATTTCCCGGCGTGAACCAGCGGCACCAGCCGTAGGCACCTCCCGACACAGCCCCAGACCATCCTGGGAGCATTGGGTATAACTTCTCTTCCCCTCAATCCCCTCATCTCCAGATCTCATCCCTGTTCGCTAGCTGTATGAGAATATTCATAAAGTGTGAAGCAATGAAGCATTTCTTATTAGAGCCACATATAGAAGATGAAAATGCAGATCGCATTGCATGACCTTCAATTCCAACAATATTCTGATGTATGATGTGGATAGCTGCTTAATTAACTTTTCCTTTCAATAATTTGTTGCGGTGAGGGTGAAGTTTGTAGGCACATGTAGACTGAGAAAAAGCTCATGCATGCCAGAAATATGATTTAATTCTGATATCTCATGCATGCCAGGAACAACTCTAACTTCCTCTACGGGATCTCCAGTTACCTACAGAAGCATGAACTATCGACAATAACAATCCAACATTGTACATCAGCTGCATCTCCAAATCAACTACTAATGGTCAGATGCTGCTGGTGTGCTGCTTTAGTAAGCATCCATTAATTGGTGTTGGGTTTAGTAGGTTTAAAGTGTACACTCGTGGTTGCGTTGCTCGGAGTGTAAACTTGTCAGCGCAAGTGATATGAAGTTCATATATGTGTGGTTAATTTCTAAGCTCATTTCAAAAGTGGGATAGCGCTATAGTCCCCGGCTTGATTAAAATTAAAATCTCCTTGCCTTTTCATTGCTAATTCTAATCAGCTACTAAGTGTATGCTATGCATTTTTCAGGGGATCTCATCTAGTCATCTCATATTCTCAGTGTGTAATTCGAACAACGGCGACGGCAACCGAACTATCCTACAATGTATGTGTTCACTTCATTGCCTATTTGCTTGGTCGATTCTTTTTTATTTTCAATCACTAACCTTTGCATTGCACTTTTGCTTGATTTGTAGATGGTGCAGCCAGAAGAAAATCCTGGAAATCGTGATAAGTGTCGGGCCCCGAATCTGCAAATCCGGACCCTCTGTGTATTCTGTGCCAGTCCAGGATCACGCTAGCACACACAGGTATACAGGGTTGCACATCACAGACAAACACAAGGATATAAGAATAAATAGTACAAACATGTATATAAACCGAGTTGTACGACCTTATGGTCTCCTTACAGATAAATTAGCCACACAGGGCTTACATTAATCAAAGTAAAGAAATAGCAGCCAAAAATAAGTAAAAGTCGTGGAAGCCTTCATCTTGCCACAGGCGACCGACTGGGCTTGCCCCCTAGTTCATCGTGTCCTCGATGTACTCCTCCTCCCAAGCTGGTGTAGTCTCATCCACTGATGTTGGGGTTGATAAGCAAGGTGGGGTGAGTACACAAGGCACTCAACAAGTAATGCATGAATGCACGCGCTATTACTATATCAGAGCTTATTCCAAAGGATTGGCTTAAATGGTTCTTTTGCATCAAGCGACATTTTTAACCAATATCTTAGTTAGATTAAAGCAATGGAACAGTTATACGTAATAATAATTTCAAATGGCTTTTCCACGAGGATTCTCACACACACTTAATAGTTCATTTTAACACTTGGCACACAGCCACCCCTTCCATGTTTTGTTTATGAAAATCTACCCTTGATCAGTAATCCCGAGCAATGCTCAATCTGTGAGCACGGCTATTCGAATAGTTTTGACACTCTGCAGAGGTTGTACACTTTACCCACAAGATCTGACCGCTCACCACACGGTGATTGTCCGCAACTAAGCTTTTCAGAACCTCTACCTTAACTAAAGAACCTCTCCTGTGTTGCCTTCACTATCACTTCCCTCACACAGAGCGAAGTATAGGACCGGCCAATCACCGTTGGATGGGCACCAAGCCGTAGCACGTGTACGCTCCCCATACAGATACACCCACCTGTCTTGTCACCCCGAGGTATCGGAGGAAAGATATCGAACCCTAGTCAACTAGGTCATCCCATATCGGACATGTGGTTGTACGGGTGACTCGGATCAAAAGCTTGCAAGGTGAAGTCCTTAATCACCAAGGCAAGACTTCCAACACTCAACATGGCACACACCCATTGTGGCACACAGACTCACAACACTCATCAACCCAATGCCACACAGGCCCACATGGCACACAGCCTCTTGCCACTTGCCCCAGTCTAAATCATTTCCCACCCCATTGATTATTGTGCAACACATGCCTGCAATAACTCAACATCGATGCGGAACCACACAGTCATGGTACCTCAATCTCATCATGTGGCATCATCACACCACTTTTCAAAATACATTCAATATGTCTTTAATCAATATTGTAGCATTTTTCCGAAAGAACACTCATGATTCGTTGCAAGGCTAAGCCTTTACTCGCGATCTAGCCTCCCGTGTTGGCACAATATTAACATCCAACTAATAAATCAAACTTAGGGTGACAATGATTTAGGGCATACAGTTAATAATTCAAGGTGGCATAACAAAATGGGCTGATTAACTACATTATCCCAAATTAATTTAAATTCATTTTAAATAATTAGCATGCATAGTTTCAAAGCATAAATTACATTTTAAAATCTGGGATCAAAATGATCAAAGCATCACTTGCCTTCAAAGAGTTGCTGGTCGTGTTCAAGCTTGGTCTTGAGCGACGAATTCTTCCTCGAAACTTTCCTAGCAAATTTGCGTCTCACGCGCACAAACAAAATATGCAATAAATAGCTAATACAGAAGACTAGATGACCTCAAAATTCAAATAAAATTCACCATTAAATAGCTCATAATTTTATGAATTTTAGAAATTTGAATCACCCAAATCCGAGTTAAAATGCAAAAGTTATAGTCATTTGAAGTTTGAATAAAATCAAAATACGAAATTAAGAAAATCCGATTTTTCTGAATTATTTTTATACTGGAAATTCGCATATATGATGTCGACATCGCGTCATGATGACGTCAGCACAGAAATGAATTTCGGTCGAAATATTTTTTATATATAAAAATATTTATGACGCGTCATCGCCGACGTCATCTCGACACGTGCACGCCTGAGGTCGCCACGCCGCTCTGTCTATGAACCGGGTCCACGGTTCACGGTCCACCGTGGACTTGGTTCACGAAATGCAGCAGCCACGCGGCAAAATCCGCACCGCTCGCTAAAATCGACGGTAAGATCCTATGCTGCGCGCTCGACGACGCCGGATCTGCAGGCGACATGCGGCGCAATCGCAGCGGCTCGTTTGAATCAACGCCGAGATTGGTCACGCTTCGGTCAAAGGAAACACGCGGCCGGACGCGATTGGTTGGAGGTGCGGCGCTATCACCGCCGCACGTTCGAATTTGAACGGCGCGGATCATAGGGCAAAACCAGATCTGAACTCAACCGTTCAGATCCGATCCAACGGCTCAGGTTACCGGAGCTATTTACTATTCATGGCGCGACGTGGCTCAATCCTACGCGTACACTAACGATCCAATAGCTGAGATGAAACTAAGATATAGAGACTAGATCTAATCTCTACCGTTCAATCCAGATCTAACGGTACAGATCTACTCTAGAAGAACACAAAGAAGGGTGACGTGGACGAACCAGAAGCGTGCGATGAAGATCGGACGGACGACGAAGCTCGGTGAAGGCGATGGCGGCGCAGAAGAAAAGGTCGTCGAGTCGAGAAGATGACGCGCCCACGGCGCTGCTGAGGCTTCTCGGCGTGATGAAGTGGCTCGTTCGACGCGCGTGGCGGAAGGATTACTCCGGTGACCTTGGCGACGACGAGAGAAACCGGCGCGAAGCAAACGACGGCCAAAAACAATGCGGCACAAAAGAAGCAACTTCGGCGAGCTCGTATGGGCGCTAGAGGGAGTCTCGGCGTGCGTGCGAGGAGTCAAAAGATGCGGAGTGAAAGCCTCTGCACGACGCCTTCAACGGGGACTTAAGGGCTGCCTCGACGTGCGCGAAACGGCCGGCGGAAGTCACGGCCATCAACGCCACGCTCTCCGATGATCTCGCGGGACGAGCGGCGTGGCGCGATCTTGTGCGTTCGTGCGGCGACGATCCGAAGGCTCACGCGCGCGGGCGACGTGGCACACGCACAGTCGTGCGATCCGGATCGGATGGCTTGGGCTAGGCGACGCTAGGGTTTCGGCGGGGCGGGCTGCGACACGCATACGATGTAGGCTCGGCCCATTATCGCTCATGTGATTTTAAAACATTTCACATTTAAAATAATTCCAGAAATTCAATTAAATCATTTGGGGCTTTTAAAATAGCAGAAAAATTCTAGAAAATTTCCAGAAATTACTTTGAGATATTTGGAACTCAATTAAAATATTTTCAATAAATCGTTGCAAAAACTTTTCCTTTATCTAATTTGTTTTCAAGAAAGGCTATATTTGAATAATTCCGAATAAATTTCAATAAATTTCCAAAATTTCTCAAAAATCAAAAATACTTCAAACTTTAAATTAGAGCAAAAATTAGGGTGTTACAATAAGGCACCACAATCAAGTGATTCACATGAACCTATGGAAAGGAACACTAGGTTGATGAAATCCTTAATTGCGGAAAAGATGAGAATGAGTAATACTGGAACTGGCACCAGCAAGTCTGAACTTGACAAATACCTTGGTGAAGATAATGAAGAGGACAGCGAGAATTTTGATATTTTTGAATGGTGGAAGTGCAATTCTCCTAGATTCCCAGTATTGTCTCACTTGGCACGTGATGTATTAGATGTTCCTATATCAACAGTTTCATCTGAGTCGGCCTTTAGCATGGGCAGAGTGTCCTTGATGACTTTAGGAGCTCACTCACGCCATTCATGGTCTAATGCTTAGTTTGTACACAAGATTGGTTACGACGATCCCTCCCTACCAATATTGAAGAAGATCTAGAGGATTTGGCCAAAATTGAGGAAGGTAATAAACAAATTACTTACTGATTTTTGCTTCAGTTATATTTATCTTGTTCCTCATTACAATTGACTATTCATTGATTACATTCCATTTTAGCCATAATTGTAGAAGATGTTGAAAATTCTTCCAAGGAAAAGTCCAAATCCAAGTCTGTAACCAAACCTAGTGAGACTACTACCTAAAGTATGTGCTCATCACCCTCTGCGTGCTGAAATGAACACTATTATTATGTCTACATTTTATAGCTCAACTGCTCTGAATATGCAATGTGTCTTCCTTTATGTACTGCTAATGACCATAACTTATATAATTGGCATATGTGATGTCTGTTAGTGACTTAGTGTTCCATAGGATTATGTCTAGTTGCTTGTTATTGTTCCTGCCTTGAATTGTATTTATGTACTATCTACCAAATTAGGATATTCTTGTCATCTAGCCTACTGAAAATGTTGTGATTGCAGAATGACTGTATTCAGCCACTCTCAGACTGTGGTGGTGTGTCTGGGCTGCCAAACCATGCTCTCAGCGTGCTGGAGATAAATTAGACCAGAATTTATTTGTGGCATTTTGGAATCATCCTTGTTTCTAGCATTTTGGAATGGCAAAATTTAAATTGTGCTATTTAGTTGCTTGTCATTGGTGGACAATGTATTTGTGCTATGCTTTTTAGTTGCTTGTCATTGCTGGTATGTCTGGACAATGTATTTTGTGGTGGTATTACATGCACTTTGCTAAGATCTCAAAAAATGCCAGAACAATTGGCATATAGATATATTTGTGCTATGCTTTGTTGTGGTATTACACTGCTGGACAATTGACATATGTGAATTGTGATGTCTGTTAGTGACTTAGTGTGCCATGTCTGACTGATTGTTTTCATAGTTTCTAGTTGGAGTATGAATGAAGTTGCTCTCTGTATTGCTTAGAGGCATTGCTTTGTACGAGACTTAATACTTCTTTTAATTGTTTTCTGAGATTATGGATGAATTGAATTGTATCGAGGAAATGTTATCAATAAGTTAGTTGGATTTGTGAAATGTTATGAACTATGAAGATACTAGTTAAGTTATGTTGCTTATTGCATCTTCTTTTGATGCTTAGCTGAATTATTGTTTGTCTTTTAGTTCTTTCAGATTAGGATAGTATTGATTGTGTTGTTCGCATTATGTGCAGAAAAGTAACAGACTTTTACATCAGGTGCTTGTGCAAGTTTTGCTTGAGCCTGAAATTTGGTTAACCGAATAACCGAATTAACCGAACCGAATTAGTTCGGATAATTCAGTTCAGTTTTTGCGGTTATTCGGTTTCGGTTCAGTTTACGGATCTCAAAAACCGAATTTTTCAAAAATCAAATAAACCGAACCGAACAAACCGGATAAACCGAATGCCCAGGCCTAGTCAAAAGGCAAAGCAGAAGATGAAACAAAATATAGGAAAAAGATTGGTCGTGGTCACATACCCGAATCCGAGGCTTCAGGGCAGACCAATACTTCGGAGGCGCCAAAAAAGTTGGAGGGGTAGAGCTATTGTTGTGGCAGGAGCCGTTGAAGAGGGAGCTGCGATGGTGGCGACCGTGCCGAGGGATGACAAAGCAGCTGTGGCGATGTCATCGATCGTGCCGCTGGGCGCAACTTTCCTGCAGGAGATTCTTTACTTGACATCTTTGAAAGAAGAAGAAAGAATCGTAAAGAAGGAAAGGTAACGTACATCGCCAGATGAAACTTCCCCTACATATTCTTCTTCTACACAGTGGTTTTCACCAGAACTGGTTTGGTCTCGGCATCTGGCTTCTCGATTGGAGCAGCCGATGGAGTAGATGGCACCGCGGATCAGCGGTCAACGGTGGAATCTACAAACAAAAGGTTACTATGAACTAAAGATTTCCAAAGATGAATACGACAAGCGTTGCTCGATAGTGGTATTACCTGCTCGATCACCCTGGTTGATGGAAAGTCCATTCAAGGAGATGTTTGCGTGGGAGCTGCTGACTTTTGCACATCGACCTCCCAAGCATCCCGTTGGTCGTCCATCTTCTGTTGGATTATGTCAGAAGGAATTTCATAACACCCAAGTGAGCGATTGAAGCTCACCTGGTTGGCTGGTCTCGACGACGAGGTACGAGGCCGTTTGGCTGGTCGACGGGGCGCCGAAGACATAGACCTCCTTACTCGAGGGGACTTGACCACTGCTTACTCCAGGGTCGCCTCACCCTCACTCGGGACAATGGTGGGCGTTAGATCATCCAGGGGAATGCCAGCGTGGCGGATATAGGGCCCGATGCTTAATCATCATCTCGAGTCGGCTCATCGTCCTATAGGTCGATGGCTCCCGCGATCGCCCGCTTTCTTCGTCGAACTTGGCTTCCTGAGGAGATACTGGGTCAAAGTGGATGGCAGATGCACGAACGATGCATTACAAACCACGATGCAATACTCACCTCTGGATGAGAATTGGCAAGCGAATACACCTCGATGCCGCAAGTGCCAGGTTCTGAGCCCTAAAATATCTTGCTCAGCCTGGAGGAGATGTCCGAGTTTGACAAATCTGGCAAGCTGCAAGTTAGTTCACCACTCATCGACTAAAGCAAAAAAGAACAACAGTATTGCAAATGCTCACTTCCAGGATTTTCCCTGGTGGCATCATCGATTCTGGAGTAGTCCCAGGCCAAGTGATCCCAGCACTTCAGTGGACTCGACAGCACATGATGAAATCTCTGGCCACATGCCACCCAGTCAACCCAATCTCCCTCAAGTCCTCGATCTTCGGGATGTAATAAGCATTGCGGGCGGTCAAAGGAGGGACTTTCGTTCAGAGGTCAGTTGGATGTGGGAGGAGTGGTCGATAAGCCAGAGGAAAGTTTACGGTGTCTGGAGAAGTGATGTAGAACCACCGTTTCTTCTAGTTCGATTGCCAGGAAGAGGTAACGGGGACAAGAATATATGCATTCAACACGTCGCTGCGGAGGTGGCAACTGGCACCCCCAATAGCCTCATTCTTCGTCACCCGTTTTACATTATAAAAGTGGCGAAACAGATTGAGGCAAGGCTTGGTGCCCAGATAAGCCTCACAAATGATGTGACCATGCCGGCCCAGCAAGCCATATTTCTCCCACAAGCCAAGATAAGGGCCTAACAACTTATGACGCTCTAAGATCAAGTCCAATTCGTTCACGAGACCAGTTCGGCCCCCAGGAGCAATCCAATATAAAATGACCATATCTGGGTCATACGAAGTCCATTTGAGGCATTCTTGGACTCTACAGACAAGCCCACGATGAGAGCTTTCCAATGGAAGTGGTTTTACATCCAAATTCCTTCTGGATCGATGGGAATCATCAAATAAATATGATGAACAGAATCTGCTAGGTTCTGCGCCACCTCCACTTGGGCCCAAAGGCCTTGTACGACCTAGGGTTGCTAGGTCGTACACGGCCATCCCCTTGGCTGTATTCCTTGCCTTCAACCTCATATATATTTAGTAGCCGTCGCTAGAATAGATGGGTTTTGCTTAGATTATTCTGTTTTAGACAGTTTCGCCATTTGTTCGGTTTGTGGAACCCCAACTTCGAGTTCTTCATTGGTAATTAGATTGCATCTACCTGTTCTTGCTTGTGTTCTCGATTCGCATGCAGGGATAAGCCTTCTTGTTGAGGTCAACCGTGTTTGTGCGTTGTTGATAATCAAAGGTGTCGTGGTGTAGCGGTTGCAGGGTTCAAATCAGTTCTGATTGGAGCCGGATCGTCAATGTCGAGTTCTCCACCAATCGATTTAGTACTACTTATCGGAAGATTGGGCCACCGTTCCCATCAACAAAGATGGACAAACACACTGAGCATCATGATTGAATTGGGGCTCAGGTGGAAAAGCTAGATCTTATAGAAGTCAAGAACCGAAAGCAAGAACAGAGAAGGGGTAAAGTTGAGTCCACAGCGAAAGAAGGCCTAAAAAACAACGGTCTCATCCTCATTTTCGGGGGTGGGGAATAGCTCACCTTGTGACGACCTCCAATGGAAGAATTCCTGAGGAGGAACGAAGCCGTCCTTCGCCAATTCGGTAAGACACTTCTTCATCATCATCGACTTTTGCTACACCCTTTGGAGGGATTCATCCTCGAAAACCGCTTCACTGCTGTGGAAAGCGGGTGTGGAAGTCTCAGGTTTCTTCTCTGGTGACGGGACAACTCCGCCACTGGCTGAAGGGCTGGACGCCATTGAAAGATGGAGGACAAATTTGAAGGACCATGTGGAGGTCCACCCATGTTTGTGATGAGTATTTGACTTTATTTGAGCAAGGTGTGCTCAAGTTTGAGTTTGATTTGGATTGATTTTCAAAATGAAGCAATTTGAGTTGTCTCTACTAGGAGTGGCAGTACCGGTCGTATGAACGCGGTAGTGATGAGTTGGATGGTTTATTGCACATCTTTGTGGGCATTGCTATGTGAGGAGTTTCCTTGTTTTTGATGGTTGCAGGACGACGGTGCTAGGTCATGGTGAGGCGAAGGATGATCGGGACTAGGCGAGGAGCGTCGGAGGTCCAGACGGTTGGGAGATCGCCGGAAGATGATCGGAGACGGAGTCCGGGCAAGTCAAGAAGACAAGGAAAGGAGTTGATGCTAGCTAGATGCCGCGTGGATCAATGAGGGCCGTCGGATTGCGGTCTAGTTGATAGGTTAGCGGGTCTAGGTAGTATGCTTTAAAAACCGTGCAAGAAAACCCGATATGTGTGTGGGTTTTGGGTTAGCCCTTGCATGGCTGTGTGTGTGGGTTAATTCTAGCCCTTAGATGAGTGCTCTAGGGTTGAGGGACTCATCCAAGGGTGGTAGGTGGCCCAAGAGTAGTATAAATAGGGGTGGAGGGTAGCCTCCTCTCCTTGAAGGTGTTGAGGTTTTGATGCTCATTTGAGCTTTGCCCACATGAATGTGAGGCTTTGTAACCTCCCTTCCAGAAATGAAAGTTTTATTCATCCACCTCTGAATTTATTTTATGCATTTACATTATGTCTTTACTTTACGCAATTTAAATTCAGCATTTACTTTCCATAATTACATTCCCGCAATTTACTTTCAAGTAATTTGGATTTGCCTCCACTCCTTCTAAATGCTGCTGTTCTTGGATGTTTTGAGTGTGTTCATATGGTTTTACATCTCTTTTGCACTCTTGGATTGAGTAGAGAACATCTTTTCTTTCAAGTTCCAACTTTGTTCTGAACTTGTTCTTCGCGCAGCAGTCAGTGTTTGATTTTTGTAAAAATATAGAAAAATCATTTTTGAGTGATTCTTATTGGAGGAGGTGCGGGACTCTGATATCCGCTTGCAGAAAAATTTTGGAGTTCACTTGTTGTACCGTTTGGGCGCCATGAGGTGAAAACCGAGCCCCAAACTTTCTGCTCGAAGTTCTTGACCAGACTGTGTTCTTCGATTTTTCGTGTTTTTTCTGTAAGGCTCTTTAAGGAGAAATTTGGTGGAGTTCTTCAAGACTCTGATGCTCTCAGGGAGAAAAAGTCTCAAAATTTTGTGAGCTACAGAAACCCACCAACCTCCTGTGCAAATTGAGGACAAGTTCTGGGAATTCAGTTTTTGCTTTTCTGAAAGTGACTTTTGTGATTTGAATTGATGTCCTTTCTAAAAGCAAGAGTTTGAATTGATTCCTCTTTATCTTGGACACTAGACAACCAGGATTGTGACTCAAAAATCCCCACATATTTTATGGTACTTATCTATGCAAGCTTGGGGTACACATAGTTGTCTAGTTTTTCGGGTTTTTCACAATTCCTTTTGAGCGATCTTGTCGAGGTTTTTGTTGGAGTATTTTGGGGGAATTTTTATTTGCGACCATTCACCCCCCCTCTGTTCGCCATTTCGGTCCTTCAAAATTCTTTGAAGATGGCGGTGCTACGGTTTAAGGAGAGCGATGGAGGCTTCGAGAATAAGACTAGAGGCAAAAAGGAGGGGAATGGCTACAGTTTCAGATCTGGGAATTTATAAGCCAAAATCTTCTCTCCAGGTGAATGGTTCATTCCTCGCGGCACGGCTCCTCAATCGGCGAGAAAGGCGGAATGATGGCACTACACCAATCCTAGTGTTGCAGACGAGAGCAATAAATGCTCAACTTCCCAACGTTTAGATTTTTTGAATTTTTTCAACTGTACTCAGAGTCAAGTCAATAGGTCGACATTGAGTAACTTGTGGCTGCCCTAAGGACCCGAGTTGGGCTGATGGTAGGGCGCTCAACCCAGCAACATCTCCACTCGATACTTAGTGATTCCCACTATACTAGATTCATTCGACCGACATTGAGTAACTTGTGGCTGCCCTAAGGACCCGAGTTGGACTGATGCCAGGGCGCTCGACCCAGCAACATCCCTACTCGATACTTAGCGATTCCCAATATACTCGATTCATTCGACCGCAAGCCGGTGTGGCATTACTCGACCAAGTCAGAACTTGGTAGTAGTCGACCAAGCGCTTGAATGGACCCTCCACAGGGCAGAGTTCGGGGGTTACTGTCGAATATCTAAACATAGGGTATGCGAACATGCAAGATACGTGAACGGTATGTTCTAACAACATATAGAAACTCCGGATATCACGGCTCGATTCTATGGGATAAGATATACATGGAGGGGATATTTCCATATTAGGAAGGACTCGATAACTTTTCCAATACGAGGAAACCGACTCGAGTACGGCTGATATCCAGGGAAGTTTGGATATGTTGTGCAGGTCACGCGACGATGGACTCCTCATCGGCTACGATCTGGTATTCCAAACTAACTACAACTCAACCTGAGGCCAGGCTACCCTGTCTATATAAGGCCAGGGGTAAGTATCCTCAAGGCAAGATTTCCAGACCAGAGGAGAAGAGAAGGCTTTTTAGAGCTTTCAGAAGACACAGAGCAATCAGGAGCCGACGAACCACGCTTCGTCAACCTCCAGCCATCGTTTAGCCCTTGCCTAGATCCAATCTTCATTGTAAATAGGGCTGGACACATTGCTTTGTACTCAAGATTCCAGATACATACATCATCAGCACAAGACGTAGGGTGTTACTCCTCTGGGGGGCCTGAACCTGTATACTTTGTGTGTCGCCGATTTCGTGCTTAACTTTGCTAAACCGAAGGTACCTGTAACTATAAGTTTATTGTCGATTTCTAACCTTCGACAGAATGTTAGAGGGATGATTTCCAATGAAAAATTGAGATCGATCAGAAGAAAGGTTGAAGAAGGAATGTGTTCAGTGATTTGCCTACAGGAAAGAAGAAACTTTCCTGCCAAGATCCATTGACAATTTTGTGTTCTCTCCATCTATGGGGAATTATGGGGGCATCTTGGTGTCTTGGCCTAGCTCTCTTTTCACAGGAATGCTTGCCTACCAAAGCTCTTTCGCCATCACAGCCAACTTTGTCTCCACTCACAGCACTTAGTCTTGGACCTTGACCAACATTTACAGACCCTGTGGAAGGCCTACAAGAGATGAACTTGTTGCTTGGCTATCTCAATTGGACCTTTCACAAAACTCAAACCGGATTCTCATGGGTGACTTCAACTTCATTAGATCTGTTCATAATAGAAATAGGCTAGGGCAACATACATGATATCATGTTGTTTAATATCATCATCAGTGGGATAGGTTTAATCGAGTTACCTCTAAAAGGTCGAAGTTACACTTGGAGTAACATGCAGGAAAATCCCCTATTAGAACAACTAGACTGGTTCTTTACAACACCTGATTGGACTTTAACCTTCCCAATTACTGCAGTATCTACTTTGGCCAAAAACATTTTGGATCATGTTCCCTGTGTGATTAGTATTGAGACAAAGATTCCAAGGTCTCATTTTTTCAGAATTGAAAACTTCTAGGTTAATCATCTGGGTTTTATGGACATCGTGCAATAGTAGTGGAGTATCCAGGACCATCGCACTGATGCAGTTCTATTCTAAGTGCAAAATTTAAAAACTTAAGGACATGCCTAAAATCTTGGAGTAAAAATCTATCTGATCTCTACAACTACAATAATGTCATTCTCTTCATGGATCAGCAGGAAGAAAGGAGAACTCTGTTTTGAACTTAGTACAATTTCAAGATGATCATAAGGAATCATCTGCTATGACTTCTCCTTCATAAGCAGCTCTACTGGAAAAAATGTTCCATTCGCTAGATGAAATTGAAGATGAAAACACGAAATTCTTCCACTCAATAGCAATGAAGAGTCATAGAAAAAACTACATCACTCATCTACACATGGAGGACGAAATGATACTAAGTGACCATCAAGACAAAGCAGCTGCACTTTGGCTATCCTTCAAGGAAAGAATGGGTGTTTCAGATCAACCAATTATGCATTTTGATCTATTAGATTTAGTTTCACCTGCAGAGTGCTTGGTTACAATTGATCAGTCTTTCACAAAAGAATAAATTGATGATGTAGTAAGATCACTCTCGATGGATAAAGCGTCGGGTCCAGATGGGTTCAATGGCATGTTCATCAAAAAATGATGGCATATTGTAGCGGAGGATTTCTATTCTCTCTACAAAGAATTCTACAAAGTAGACCTCAACCTTTAGAGTATCAATGGTTCCTTCATCACCCTGGTCCCCAAAAAACTTCACCAAAGATAGTTAATGATTACAGACAAATTTCTCTCCTAAATTCGAACCTAAAGCTAATCACAAAAATCTTGGCAAATAGATTGCAGAATGTTATTCTTCAATTAGTCCACCGGAACCAATATGGGCTCCTCAGGACCAGAACAATTTAGGACTACCTCGCCTGGGCCGTTGAATACATTCATCAATGCCACCAGAGCAGAAGACAGATAGTGATCATAAAGCTGGATTTCAAAATGTCTTTTTGACACAATTGAACATTCACTCATACAGCAATTATGAGACAAAAAGGATTCCCAGAAAGGTGGATTAAGTGGATTCAACAAATTCTATCATCAGGTCACTGTTAAGTCCTTCTAAATGGAGTCTTGGACAAACAATTTCAATGCAAAAGGGAAGTACGATATGGAGATATGTTATCGCCATTGCTTTTCGTCCTAGGCATAGCCGCCCAAAGAGGGGTTCTTCAATACCTTATTTCAATTCAAGGTGCCTCTAACTATCCAATAATCAATACACGGATGATACACTCCTGATTACACCAGCCTATGCAAGACAACTCCTATGTCTCAAAAGTTTCCCCAACTATTACTCAGCTTTGACAAGCCTCAAGGTTAATTACCAAAAATCATCCATGTATCCGATCAATATCTAGGAAGAGCAGTTCACGTCATTGGCAAACACTTTCGGTTGTGCTCAAGGGAGGATGCCTTTTACTTATCATTGATTACCTCAAGGAACTTCTAGGCCGAAGGTCAAGGACTTTGCACCGCTGACTGACCGAATAGAAAGACGGTTGACGAGTAGTGCAACCTACCTATCATATGGAGGACGACTCACTATGGCCAACTCAGTAATGTCACTCTACCAATTACATGTATAGTCTCAAATTACCACAGATGGTGATTAATCACATTGATAGAGCTTGAAAACATTGCTTATGGAAAAGGTCTGATGACCTTAATTATTATGTAAATATCTAGCGGCAAGGGACATGGCCTGTACACCAGAGTTCACATTTTCGTTTTGCATTCGAAAACCGGTTTCTGGTCGGCACCGGTTTTTCACGAAAACAGACCAAAATTCGGTAAAAACCGATCGGTTTGCGAAAGTCAAATAGGTGGTCAAACCGATTTAAAAAACGAAAACCGACGATAGAAATAAAAATGGTGAAAATGCAAGGAAAAATTGAAAAAATTGCAAAAACATTTTAAAAAATCCCAATTAATATATAAAACACCTCAAAGAAATTTAAACAATTTTTGAAATCATTTGTTACTTCTAAAAAATCCAAAGCAGCAATTAATGAAAAGGAACAAAAACACTGTCAGATTTTTATAAATATTTAAAAGATTTTTTATATTCTGAAATTTTAATGTAACCATAGATAGTTCCAAAGTATTATGTAATGAAATTTTATAAATATTAGACTTAATTTAGTACCTATATAAAGTCAAAAATAGAAGAGCATATACAATGATAATAACACTTTTAGAATTTTTAAACAATACACATATCTGATCATCATATGAAAATTTTACAACATAATTATAATTACGTTATAACATCACAAAAAAAGTTTAATAAATATTAGAGTTCATTTTGTGCCCCTAGAAAATAAAAAACTGAAGAGCATATATTGTGACAGTATCACTTTCAGAATTTTAAAAAAATACACAGGTTTGATAATCATCTAAAAATTTTATAGCATTATTAGAATTGTCTCAGTACCTCACACAAAAAATTGTAACACTTTTTGCTAAATTTCTTCAAATTTTTAAAATTTACATTTGAACTCCACGGTTTACCAGTCGGTTTTTGTTGCCGAACCGGCTCGGCAAGGTCGGTTTTCGAGAAAATCGACTGGTTTTTGTTAGCTTTTTGAACCCTGCTGTACACCAAAAAATAAGGGAGGCATGGGAGTCTTAAACCTGTGAACTCAAAATAGGGCTCTGCTCTTCAAACACCTACACAACTTCTACAATAAGAAAGACATCCCATGGGTAAATCTCTTGTGGAACACCTATTATTAGAATCGTATACCTCACTTAGTGATTAAAGTGCGATCCTTCTGGTGGAAAGATATCATGAAGATGGTGACAGAGTTTCGTGGAATAGTAACTACAATGTAGGAAGTGGAATTACGATCATTTTTTGGAAGGACCTATGGAATGGTATCTTACCTTGCCTCAAATTCCCAAGACTTTACTCCTATGTCAAGAACGAGGATATCTCAGTGTCTTCCTTTTTTTAGGAAGTTGATTGGGTGCAACACTTTCATCTACCACTCTCGGTGCAAGACCTCTCGGAATTCCATGAATTACATATTCTCTTTCAGAACTTTGTTCACAGCGATGTGACCAATGATCAGTGGGCATATATCTGGGGTCAATCGGTATTCACTTCCAAAAAATATTATACTTGCCAATTTCAAAATAGTTCTACTCCAGCACCATTCAAATGAATTTGGAAAAGCAGGTGTGCTCCCAAACTAAGTCTTCAGTTGGCTAATTCTCAAAGAACGTCTGAACACAACAGCAATGCTGATCCGAAGAGGCTGGTATACAAGAAATGATATTCATTGTGTCCTTTGCCAAGGAACGGAACAAGATACAGGGAGAGACCTATTTTTCTCTTGCCCCTTCAGCACTGCTTGCTAGCAATGAATTAGGATCCTGTGGGACCTAACAGTTAACACCTTTCAGATGATATAGCAGGTAAGGTAGACCTTTGGAAGCCGGTTATTCATGGAAACTTTTATCATCGCTTCCTAGCATATATGGAAGTAACGCAATAGAAAGATTTTTAGACAAATCAACTAGTCACTACTCAACTGGAAGCGTGCTTTCATGGATGAAGTTGCACTGCACCTGCAAAGAGTGAAAACTAATGCGAGACCCTTCATAGTTTCCTGGTTAAATTCTCTGTAATATCTTTCGTGTTCTTCAGGACCATTCTATTCATATTATCTTTTACTTTTTAATGTACTAATATATTTCAGTAGGAACGTCTCCTACTGTCTATCGATCAAACAAATGGCTATTATGTACGATCTCTGTCAAAAATATTGTATTGCAAGAACTGTGGTGTACCTTTAAGTGTGAACTAAATAGTGCAATTGTAGTATTTGTTCTTTTTTTGTATTAATATATATACGGTGTGTTTTTTAATTGTACTTGCACATTTACCTTTCCAGTTACTTTACATCTTACTAACATTCGAGCTTTTCATGATGGGTATGGAGGATGACACAACAGTTGCAAAGTGGCACTACGAGCTACTCGACCCAATGATCGATGCCTCACATCGTAGCCACTTTTTGACTATGATGCCTCCCTGTGGTGAGGTGCCCATTGAGCTTGCCACACTGCGGTTGTGCACCATGATAAGTGCATGGAGGATCAACAAGTGTTGGATTCCCACGTATGTAGACTCACTACTGCAGGAATGTACATCACAATCGATTCTTTTTCATCATCACAGTCGGTTTTGGTGCCGATACAAAGTCATTAAACAGTGATGAGGAGGCGCTATCACAGTTGATTTTCGTTCGATAGTGATAAATGGTCATCACAATCGGTTCTAAGCTCAGAACAGATTGCTAGAACCGATTGTGATTAGGGACACATCACAATTGGTTCTGAGCTATAACCGATTGTGATGTACCATATATAACAATAGGTTCTAACCTAGAACCGATTGTGATAATGCGGCACATCACAATCGATTCTAGGTCAGAATCGATTGTGATGACGGGGCATATCACATGTACATCACAATCGGTTCTCGATGGCACATCACAATCGATTCTCATGTTAGAACTGATTGTGATGTAGCATTAGACACATCACAATCGGTTCTAACATGAGAAACGATTGTGATGATTCCCCAACAATTATTACACCCTCGCTGAATCATCTATCACAATCGGTTTTTTCCTGAAAAGTTGGGAATCGACCCAGATGAAGAGATAGTGTTGTAGCATTCTATAGTAGTGACTCATGTATGTTTTGTGATTCGTGCATATGATTATTTTGTACTGACATTTTGTAAATGTGTTCATGTAGGTTCAGGGAGTCTGAATTTCTCCCTCTAGCTAGGATGGTGGAGGACATAGTCGCTGATGCCCAAGACAGGAGTAGTACATCCCAGAGGTTCCCCTACAATAGGAGCCTACTCATGGCTCTTGTTAACTGCTGGCGAACAGAGACACACACCTTTCACGTACCGTGTAGGGAGAAAGCACCGACGCCACATGAGTTACCTCACCAGTCTTCCTTGCTCCGATGACACAGTTATGCCTTAGGATGTGGACTCGGACTGGTGACCTCAGCTGCTCATGAGGTTCCATGGTGTGCTACCGATTAATGTCAGTTACAGGGACATTCCTAGCACCCACGGACTGACCCAGAAGTGGCTGACATAGTTATACGTAAACACTATTTCAATTTATGATTTCCATCCTTACATTGTATTCCTATCCAACACAAGTTCTTCTTTTGCAGGTGGAGAGGATGGTTGTCAGTGCGGGGTATTATGTCATGCGCTGACACTTAGAGGCGTATTTGCTCTAGTTCTTCAGCTGGGTCATATTCTGCTCGTCCTATGGGGACAGCATGGACAAACACATGATCTAGTACACAAGGATGATAGCATATGCGGATAATGATGACATCCCACAGTTAGCTTGGGGCCCCGCGGTACTATGCGCCATGTGTTGTTACCTTTATCGTGGGTGTCAACATGTGGGGGGTAACTCGACACTGGCTGGATGACCTCTACTGCTGCATTTGTGATTGTTCAAGCGCTTCTAGCTTGGACGACCACATATCGAGTTGGCACCTTATGCGGCCACCTTCCATAGGGCGCCAGGCGATGATGTGGACCGTCCTACCTGGGTTAGTATCATACTTTCGCTGTGATGCATACTATAATTCACCATTAAAATACTATCTTTCCCTTGTACCAATTCTTTTATAGCCGACTTTCACGTTCGTTACCTCACACGTGTCGTACCCTAGGTACGTCACGATGTTCGACCTGCTCACCGATGACCATGTCATCTAGAGGCCGTACATCGTGGAGGTCGTCAGCTAGTGTTCGTGCACCAAAGGGGCTATTCATGCAATGCATCTGAGACACCAACTTTTGGATGAAATGTCACCACCTAGTGTACGACATCTTCGTCAAGGTGTACGCCATTCACTAGGTGAGCAACAATTCAGACTCTAATAGCCCTTCCTAGTCCCCTCTAGTGACCTTGTGCCAGCACATATCCATGGGTGAGTTCTTCTTTTTGTATTGTTCCAATTGAATGCATAGGGGATCTCTCAATTACTACTGTTCATATGCTCATCTTTCTTGGAGGCGCACGCGCAAGGGATTGATGGGATGTGCAGGTTGGGCGGAACGCATGTAGCCACATGCTTAGTAGTGGGAACATGCGTTAGAGGATGTCCACCAGGAGGCTATCCCCTACGACCACATGACATATAATGCCTACATCTAGTGGTACAGCCCACGTACATATGTTTAGGTCATCTGTATCGTAGAGGACCCTTTGAGACATGTTTCTATGATAGGGGACACTTACCCCACCCAGCCTGACTCCAGTTTCCATCACTAGGTTAGTAAAACACCCAACATGTCTCCGAATTACGAATTCATACATTGCTTACAATTGCTTTCATTCTAACACATTTCCCTTCCTACTCAAAGTGACCTCTCTCTAGTCTCGTCTCAACCTCGGGGCCACATTGTAGCTCACGATGGATGAGTTGAGAGCCGTAGTGGGCCATTTATAGGACAAGATGAGTCGCATCGTCCAGCTTATGTCTTGTAGGAGGCTCAGGGAGGAGGATGTGGTGTAGGGGCAGCCACGTTCTTTGAAGGTACATGGTCCACGTGTTGGCCACAACACCATGCAAATAGTGCATGCACACGCCCCACATCTTCTAGATATTCTGGGGGTCTCCACTTGGCATCATCCTACGACGTACGTCCATATGTTCGCAAGTAAACTTTACGCTAGTATTTGCTCTATCACGTTGTTGGCATCAATTTGTGAAGGTATTTCAATTGTGCCATATATTTGTGTTGCAGCCCAGGATACACACGAGGACGATGTGGACATCAGTGGAAGAAATGGGACCAAGTGGGATGATGATGCCCAGGTGGATGACTACTTGTTTAGGCCCCACAACAATCAATCGACATAGTATTGGGTATATCACAACTGTCTGTTGCACCAAGACTGAGCCAGTCGGTCTAGCCCTATGTTGTTACTGCACCACCGCCGATTCATCCATCCAGGATGTGCTAGGCACCCAACCACTAGACCTATTGTCGGGACGCAGATTAGCAAATCTGAAATCCTCTATGTCTACAACACTAGTCTAGGATCACGCTAGTGCACATAATGGCAACACAGATGAAATATCATTCCATTCAACGAATTAAGTAAGAAAGTAGCAAATTGTTATTGAATAATTACAATGAACATTATGGTCAAAGTTTACACAACTATGCCTTAAGGGCTAAAGAAACAAATAAACTATTATAGCGGAAATAAAATAACTTGGGCCAATTGACATACCACGGGAAGTCGTTTGGGGAAGCGCACTCCTAGTTGACGAAGTCTTTGTAGTACCCCTCATCGTAGAATTCTATATTCACTAGTCCTTTCTCAACATCTTATCAACAAAGACGTATAGCCATGAATACAATAAGTACTCAGCCAACCGTAGGAAAATTATGCAAATATATTCATACAAGGCTTGGCAAATGACTAGTCATATAGTTCTTTCGCAGAAAGCAATAACTTGAATTTAAGTACAATAAATAGATTGAAAGAATATTCAATAAAATATAACAAATAACTTGTAAATCAATGGAAGACAATATGAGCAGATTGGTGAGGCTTCACCTAATCACCATCTAAAACTATTATCAAACCACTTAACTCATCAGTGTTAACTTTAGACATCAAAATCAACAAATGAACTCCCCGTTCATTTTCCAACAATTCCACCTTCCAACTTTTTGTGAAAAACTCTATATCTCATGTGAAATTCCCAGGCACGTCCATGACCATGGACACAACTATTTGAATAGTTTGACACTTTGCAGAGGTTATATTGCTTTACCCACAAGTTATCATTAATCTTATATATCATGCAATTACACACTTCCTTAGGTGTGCGACAAGAAGATCATAACAAAGCATTTACAATGCTCTAGCTAAGCCCAGTACATCCTGCTAAGGTTTCACCAATGAAGGGTTTCGTCCACCACACTCAGGAGCCCCCTCTTGCACAGTGTGAATCTACCCGTCCAGGTCGAAACCCATACCACCAATTGGAAGTACTTAAGACACTATAAATTAATCAAATAGGTTTGTCCCATACCAAACATATGGTTGTACGTTTAAGCCCAGTTCAATGGTGCAAAAGATTAAGTCCTTCAATAGTCTCAGGAGAAATATCCACATCCCAAATATGCTAACCACACCCCCTTTACTGCACGATCACTTGCCCGAGTGAAAACAATTTTGTTTAACCAAGACAAATGGAATGCTCTACCATGTCACAACATATTTTAGAATAGTGGCTACCTGCCATAATTTCATATCTCATTCAGTCAAGATTATCATAATTGCATCATGTGATATGAACCCATCATACAACTAAGCATGCCTAATGTCAGTACCCGAATATGCAAATCCGAACCCTTTGTGTATTCTGCACCAGTCCAAGATCACGCTAGTGCACACAATCTCAACATAGATGAATATGACAATCATACACAGCGGAAACATAAACAAAGACTTCATCTATTAAAATATAACTGTTCAACAACCTTATGGTCCACATTACATGAATACACCACGCAGGGCTTAGACTAAGAAATAAATAAAACTACAGCGGAAATAAATTATTCGTAGCAATCCCTCAATTTGCTACAGGCAACTGACAAGGTTCGCACCTTAGTTGATCGTCTTCTCCTGGAACTCCTCGTAAGCAGGTGTAGACTCCTTTCCAACTAGTGATTTATTATTGCAAGGGGTGAGTACATAAAGCACTCAACAAGTTGTGCGCAGAATGCAATTCTATTACATCTATATGCTTGGCTTATTCCAAATGAATGGCTGAATTGGTTATTTTGCAATAAAGCAGTATTTACAAATGAATAGCACAAATAGATTGAAATGACAGTAAAATAAATAATAACAATAATAAATTTCTCACTTATTTCTCAAATAACCTGACTCACAACCTTAAATCAATTTCCATACTTCCATAGGCATACTACCTCAATTCCCAAGTTCACATTATTAAAATCTAACCCTTGACTGTAATCCCCAAGCATTGCTCAATACCGCAAGCATGTCTATTCGAATAGGTTTGACACATTGCAGAGGTTATACACTTTACCCACAAGATACAATTATAACACCACAAAGGCGAGTGATCATAACAAAGCTTTTACAATACTCTGTCTAAACTCAGTACTGCCCGTTGAGAGTTCAACACTGATAGGACTGGTTACCACATTCAGTGCCCTCCTCTTGCGCCATGTGAGTCTACCCGTACACCCGGAACCCACACCACCATGAAAGTACCAAAATCTATATATTACAAATTAGTCAGCTATGTCTGTCAAATACCAGACATGTGGTTGTATAATTGACTCAGTTCAAATGATTGCAAGGTTAAGTCCTTAATTGACCAAGGCAAGACTTCCCAAAAACTCACCATAACCATTATCCATACCATCAACTTTCATTTATCAAAAATAACAATGCAACCACCCAAATGCCACATTGGCCTACCACAGAATCACAACTCTTACAACTTGCCTCAGTCTAAATCATTTTACCACCCCAGTTGATTACTATGCACCACGTGCCATCAACAACATGAACATTGTGTGACCACACCTGACACACCTTTTCATAAACACATTCCATATTCCATTAAGCAAGATTAACTTTGCATACATAAAATGATATCCATAACTCGTTGTATGGCTAAGCAAACTATTCACATTCTAACTAACCCACATTGGCAATTAATAGTTACCAACTAATCAAGAACCATAATAGGGTGACAAATAAATCATGGCATACAAATTACAAGGTAGATATAAGTTCAAATTGGTTGTAAGCTAAACCCAAATTAATTGAAACATGTATATATTGAATTAGCATGCAATAGTTTAAAACAATATAACTTTAAAACATGGGCTCAACATGATCAAAGCACAACTTGCCTTCAAAAAGTTCTTGATCCTGCTCTGGACCTTGCTCTTGAGTTGGCTCCTCGCTCACGAACACCTCGGGTACTTCAACGTCTACGCGAAGGATTAAAGAAAGCAATAAATACCAAAAACAAATAGAAAAATCATCTTCAAAAATTAAATAAAATTCACCATTAAATAGAGCTCAATTTTACAAATATTTAGAAACCAAAATCACCTCAATCGGAGCTTGTATGAGGAAGAAAGGCCTTCTAAATATTTGAATAAATAAGAAAATATTAAATAATTAATTTTCCAAATTAAATATATACTGGAAAATAGGTTTATTGCGTCAGCATGACGTCAGCACCATCCCGAACCAATCGAAAGCCGATGTGCATCACCGGTGCATGGACTTGGTCCACGGCCGGCTCTAGTCCATGGTGGACTCGTGTTACTGTGCTATGGACCGATCGACGCAAGCGCTTGCGTCAGCACACACACGCGGCGCAACCCAGGTGCGAAACGCGATAGACGCGGATTGGCTACCTTCACGGCACTTTCTATACCATCTGTGCACAATCTAACGGAAGAGATCTACGGTGAAGACTGGCGACAACGTGGCTGCATCGCTGGCACCAATGCTAGATCAGACAGCTGGGGTTACCGGTGAGGCGGCAACTCTAGAGTTACTGCGGTTGCGACACACGTCAACATCTCAGGCACACACTACAAATTCGAGGGTTACAGTTGAGCACCGGACAGCGGCTACACGGCAAGATCTGGAGTGCAAGTTCTAGATCGGACGGCCCTCGAGCTTCAAAGCCCGACAAAATGGCAGCAGTGGCAGTTCTTACCTGATGAGGACATAACTCCTATGGATACAACTTTAACTCTTGGTCCAATAAGACGAGCCCGAGCAAAACAACTCAATTACAAGGTGAGCTCGTTCTTAGGTGATAATACTTGTTCTAATGACAATGTGCTACTGCATAATTTTCCTTGTGATGTGTTGTTACTTAGGAGCATGGGAGAGGAGATGTTAACTCAAGAAGACCTCATACACAACTTGAACATCTACAAGCCACGTTCAACTAAAGTACAAGCCCAATTGATGCCGTCCGTGCACTTCAATTCAGACTACAACTCGTCTCGGAGTCAGCCTGATAGCGCCACACTAAAATGGCCATAACTTCCTCATACGAAGTCCGTTTGGGCTGAGACACCACTCATTCGAAAGCTTATTTCAAGACCTATCTACTGAATACAAGCCCACATCCAGATTAGTTCGGGAAGGACTCCAAATCAATGCGAAAAGTTGCTGCTGTTGCATACTTCGAATCAGAACCGTTGATTGATCACTTTTTTGTAACTCACCCTTATATATACTTAGCCGCCGCTACTTTTAGGGTTAGGTTATTTGCTAAGTTTGTTCCCCACGCGTGTGAAACATTTGTTCATCGAAGTAGTGTCACAAGACCTAGTTTGGTGAAAGAGATAATCTCAACTTTGATCGTTTGAATTGTCAGATTGTTTTCTTTCTCGTTCTTGCTCATTTCTTCTACTACGTGTAGGAATTAACCTTCCTGGTTAGATCATTCGGGCATGAGCACAGTTGATAACGACAGGTGCGTGGATGTAGCGATTGCAAAGATTCAATCTCCGCTGATTGGAAGCCCTTGGAACGCGAACGTCTCCGTTCCGCAAAAGTAGAATCTATCGGAAGATCGGGCCGTTGGCGCATCAAGTGGTATCAAAGCTGTGTTGCCCATTAGTTAATTCGTATTTTCCCCATTGGTTAGTTTTCCATCATCCTAGTGTCCAAAAAAAACAAAAATTGGCCCCAAAAATATTTGCGTTCGTCACTGTCCTTGTTTCCACTGTCCAAACCCCTTTGATCCTTTGCACTTTCTTTCGGTTTTTGCTTTATTGACTTGTTTTCCCCCGCTGTGTCACTATGTTGCCGAGTCTAGATCGAGTCTTGTCCTGGTTGTAGCAGTCGATTTTGTTTGCTGCGGAAATCCTAGGGCATCAGTTCGGATTTTGAGTCCGAGAAGAAGAAGGGTTCGTGCAGCATTCAGTAAAATGGGCATAAATTTTGCATACGGACTCCGATTTGGGTCTTTTTTTCAAAGAGGACGACGACACGCATCTGAAAAATCCACATGTCAAGAGACTTGTGCATTTTTTAACCCTCAAAATCGGCCTCTAAGACCGAGTTCTGGGCCCCGAAAGTTTCGGTGCCATCTTTTTGTCATCTTTCAGTCATCTGTTTAGCATTTTATCTCGTTCGAAAATGTGGGATTATTGTTTTCCATCCTTTTTTCAGTTTAGAGGGATAGTATACCTCTGAGAAAAAGAAAAAAAACAAAGAGCCACACCAAAAGAAGAGAGAAGAGAAAAAGGCCAGTGCAAAAAAAATCAAAAGCCGCACTGAAAAAAATTCAGAAGTGCTGGAATCCTCTGTGTCCTTTGTATATTTGTGTGCTTCGCTTCGCATAACTAGGTCTGTGACGAGTTTAGGCCGACAACACAAACTAGCTTGGGACTACTTTTCAGTTTTGCAATTTCTGATTTGAATTGTTGCATAACCTTTGCTACTCATACATAGCCTTCCGAGCTCCACTCTCTTCCAATTCAGTTGCAGGTTTTACTTTGTAATCGCATACCCCACCATTGTCACAGGTTATCACGAACCAGCTGTAAGGACCCGAATCCACTGATTCGAACCCACTGTGTTTACCGCACTAGTCCCAGGATCAACGCTAGTGCACACAGCTCAACATTGGTACATATAACATCATACCCAACGATAATAAAAATAATACTCCATTTATTGATATAGCTAAGTGTATGATCTTATGACCAACTTACATTATTAAGCCACGCAGGGCAAGACTTGAAATATAAGCCAAGAAATAAGCAGCGGAAAGTAGAAGACGTAGATAGCTCATCAGTTCACCACAGACAACTGACAAGGCTCGGACCCTAATTACTCTTGTCCTCCTAGAATTCCTCCTCCAACAAAGGTGTAGACTCTTCAACTATTGATTATTGTTGTTGTGGGGTGAGTACATAAAGCACTCAACAAGTTGTACACGGAATGCAATTCTATGTATCTATATGCAAGGCTTATTCCAAAGGAAAAGGCTATTATGGCTATTTTTGCGATAAGCAGCATTTAAGAATAAATACAATAAATAGATTGTAAAGACTTGTAAAAACATAACAGTAATAAATAGATTCAGTATTTCTCAAATAAACCAAGTTTCCAATCCTAAGTCAAGTTTCAACCTTTCATATGGCATCCTGCCATCCCAACCAAGTTTTCCATTTAATTAAACTAACCTTTAACTGTAATTCTTGAGCATTGCTCAATTCCGTGAGCACGCCTATTCGAACAGTTTTACACTCTGCAGAGGTTATGCACTTTACCCACACGATACGACCAAACACCACCAAGGCGAGTGACCATAACAAAGCCTTTACAATGCTCCATCTAGACCCAGTATTGCTCGCTAAGGTTTCAACACTGGTGGGACTGGTTACCACATCCAGGGCCCTCTCTTGCGCCATGTTAGTCTACCCAAATCTTGGAACTCACTAATCACCACGACAGTACCGAAATCTAGACTTTACAAATTAATCAGCCAGGCTATCCCATTCCAGACATGTGTTGAATGATTGACTTAGGTCAAAGGCTTGCAAGGTTAAGTCCTTAGAGTGATCAGGGTAAGACACCCACATACCCTCTGCCCATCGGGCCCACCTTGGCATACTCGCCCATTGCTACTTGCCCCAATCTAAGTGATTATCACCTAAGTTGATTACCAAGCACCACGTGCCATCAACAAATCAACGTCGTTGCGTGACATGACTCGCCACTACAACTCAATCTTATTGTGTGACCTCACATGACACACAAGTTCACATCACTATTTCATATTCCATTAGTCAATATTAATCATTGATAATTCATGTACATATGATGACGTGGCACGGCTAAGCAAACTACAATGGTCTAACCAACCCATGTTGATTATCAATATTAACCAACTATTAATTAACCATCCTAGGGTGACAATTAGATCATGGCATACAATGGCAAGGTAGGGTATAGATCAAATTGGTATAATAGCTAAGTCCAAATTTAATTTGAAACAATTGTATACTTGAAATAATATGCAATAGGGTAAAACAAATATAGCAATTTTATAAACATGGGTTCAACATGATCAAAGCACAACTTGCCTTGGAATAGGTTCTGGTCTTGTTCTGGAACTTGATCTTGAGTTGACGGATCTTCCTCCGAAGCGTCGCACAATTCAACGTCTACGCGTACCCGAGGAAAAAGAAACTAAATACCAAAACAGAGAGAAAATGAACTCCAAAAATTAAATAAAATACACCATTAAATATATCTCAATTTTAAAAAATTTTAGAAATTTGAATCACTCAAATCCAAGTTGAAATGCAAAAGTTATAGCCTTTTGAAGTTTGAATAAACACTGAAAATACAGAAATTAGAAAATCCTATTTTCCCGAATTATTTTTATACTGAAAAATCATATTTATGATGTCAGCGTGACCTCATGATGACGTCAGCATCGCAGAATTTCCAATCGGATTATTTTCCAACGGAAAACGCAATTATGACGTAAGCATGACATCAGCGAAGATCCGGAACCAATCACAATGTGCCATGTGTCATGGTCTGTGGACTTGGTCCACGGCGAGGCGCTGGACCATGACGGACTCGGTCCACGACGCTTCGGCTGTTGAACCTGACACATGTCACAATGGTATTGGTCCAAGACGCGGCGAGACCCAGATCGTCCGATCTAATCCGATGGTCCACACAGCGAGCTTCTAAAACGCGCACGTGGCTCAATCCTGGTGGTTCAGAGATGATCCAACAGTCGGTACCTCATGGGTGCAACGATGACGGCACGGCGGCGCTTCCTTAAAGGACTTGGAGACAACGACGACCCCAACGGTGCTCTGGCGGCGTTCCGATGATGAAGCTCCACGAATCCGACGCGGTGCAGCCCGAAGAACTCTGATCCGGAACCCATAGGACTGAAGATGGCTCGACGGCGACATAGGAACGCAAAAACGAACGGCGACGCAACTAGAACTACGGCGAGCTTTTGCGCTAAAACGACGGTGGCACAGACGCTTGCGGCTAGGGCTTCGGATGCGCGATGGAAGGAAGAACCTCGGGAGGCTAACCTCCCCTTTTATAGCCTCGGTGAGCGCGCTCAAAACGGAAACCTAACTCACGCGGCGGCGGCGACGTATCGGTGACGGACTCTGAGTCCCGATCGGAGATGACAACGGACAGCAGTCCGATCAAGAATCAACGGTCGCGATGACTCCCAAGCCGATACGATCTGATCCATTCTTTCCAAATCCAACGAGCGCGATCTTCTCTTTCCTAATCCAATGCGGCTCAACCCTTACCGCCAGATCTCGATCCAACAGCCCACGGTCGCTAGGGTTTCCAAACTCATCCTCAAATCCCAGCCATCCAATCTGATCCAACGGCTAGCGATGCGTTTTCAAGAAACCAGGCCGAATGGGCCGGCGGCGCAAGGCATTGGGCTGCACAGAGATGGGCTCCACATGCACGGCCCAGTACTGTTCACTCGATTTAAAAATGGGTTTTGATTTAAAATAATTACAGAAAATCATTTGATTTGTTTTAGGTAATAAAAATATCAGGAAAAATCCAAGAAAATTCTCAAAAATACTTTGAGACATTTTGAACTCAAATAAAATATTTTTGGCAAAACTTTATTTTAACTTTGCATAAATTTAATTAGTTTTCAACAAAAGACCAATATACTTAATTTAAAGTTAATTCAAATAAATCCAGAAAAATCCAATAAATTTAAAAAAAACATAAAATGCACAAATAACCAATAAAATAATATTAAAATAAATTTTGGGATGTTACACCAGCCTACCAGATTGCACCACATGTCACAGTTGGTAAGAAACTTGCAAGAGCTTGGTAAGAACCTTGAGCGAGAGTGATCTTTACCTTTTGTCCACCACCTAGTAGTTGATAGGAAGAATATATACTCCTTTTTCCCCTTCTTGTCTTCTACTAACAATGACAGGATCACATAATGAAATTCCGGATGGAGACGAATGTGTTGCAAAAATTGAGCTCATGAATTACGTGGAGGATCATCAAAGCGCGTTGAGAGGCATCGACGCAAACCTCACCAAGCTTGCTCAAGACAACGAACATAGGATGGAACAAATTGAGCAGGGCATTGCCAACCTCGTCACCAGAATGGAGTACCTAGAGAGGCAGCTGCCTCCACCTACAGATCCTGCACATCCCAATGGAGGTCGAAGGGAGGGCAATCTTGCTGCCCCTAGAGATGAAGAAACATTCCCTGCCGACGACATAGAGGATGATGAAGGAGAAGAAAGTGTCGGCAATATGGATCAAGCTGTTCAACGGAATGCCCGTTTTTGCGATCGTCTTCGCCGCAATCGTCATGGTATGGGAGGTAAAAATGGTAATGCTAATCGACATCATGGTAATGTTAATGATGCATCTTCTA
This sequence comes from Otatea glauca, assembly GCA_036346275.1. NCBI lineage: Eukaryota > Viridiplantae > Streptophyta > Magnoliopsida > Poales > Poaceae > Otatea > Otatea glauca. Next base: position 35,768,998 of record CM070715.1, on the reverse strand, counting down.
AAGTTAAGTTTACCATGCCATCTTTTGCAGGTCGTTATAATCCGGATGAATATTTAGAATGGGAGCTATCTGTGGATCAAAAAAATTCATGCTTTGAAGTCCCGAAAGAACAAAGAATAAGACTTGCCACTAGTGAATTTACTAACTTTGCATCATATTGGTGGTATGAAATTAAACAAACAGATAATGTCCCAACCACTTGGAATGGTTTGAAAGAATGCATGCGAGTTAGATTTGTACCCTCATATTATGCTAGAGATTTATTGAATAAATTGTAGCGCTTGAACCAAGGTAATAAGTCCGTAGAAGAGTATTATCAGGAGTTACAAATTGGTATGTTGCATTGTAAAGTGCAAGAAGATGAGGATGCAAAAATGTCTAGATTTTTTTAGGGTTTAAATCGTAAAATTTGAGACATATTAGAGTATAAGGATTATCATAATATCACTCGTTTGTTCCATCTTGCTTGCAAAGCTGAAAGGGAAGTACAGGGATGACAAGCTCCATCACGAGGAGTTACTTCTGGAGGATCTCCTCCAACTCGGGCCACACCTAGGGCGCCACCTGCGGCACCTTCTGCTGGTCACTCTACATCATCTTCTTTCCATGCACGTTCTGCTGATTCCACACTATAACCACGTGCTCCCGCAGCAAGCAAATTAGCGATGGTGCAAGCATCGGCAAAGAGCACGTCATCAGTTGCTTCCACGGGTAGGACACGTGACACGCAGTGCTACCGCTGTAAGGGATGGGGTCATGTGATGAAAGACTATCCAAATCAGCGAGCTCTCATTGCCAAAGATGATGGTGAGTATACTAGTGCTAGTGATATTGATGATGAAGATTTGGCGCTTGTTTCAGCTAACCCCGCAGGTGACGAACATGCGATGGGTAGTGATGATGATGGAGTGGACAGATTTGGAGTTGAAACTTCTGAGAGGTATATGAGTATTGTAGCCCAGCGAGTACTTAGTGCTCAAATGGAGAGAGTGGAGCAAAATCAGCGCCACACCTTGTTCCAAACAAAGTTCGTTGTGAAGGAAAGATCATGTCGCGTCATCATCGATGGAGGTAGTTGCAATAACCTTGCTAGCATTGAGTTGGTCGAGAAGCTTGGCTTGACCACGCAGCAGCACCTGCGGCCATATTACATTCAATGGTTCAACAACTATGGTAAGTTGAAGGTAAATAAGATTGTGAGAGTGTATTTTTCAATCGGTACCTACCATGATCATGCAAATTTTGATATCGTGCCTATGCAAGCTTGTTCTTTGCTTTTAGGTAGGCCTTGGCAATATGATACTGATGCTTTACACCATGGAAGAAGCAATAAATACACTTTCACACAAAAAGGAAGAACCATTGATTAATTCCACTTGATGGTGTTCTGGCATTACTTCGGCGACGTTAACTGGCAGGACCAAGGCGTCTCGACGTGGTGATCTCAGATCTAGCCTTACCCTCGACGGAGACAGCTTGTAGACTGTGTAAAGTAGCAAAAATCGATGGCGACGCAGGCTTCAACTATGGTGAGCTCAAGCGCGGTGAAGACGGTGACTCTGGCGATGTTTTATAGGGCTTTGGGTGCGGCTCGAGACGATGAACAAGGACAGAGGTGCGGTGCAACAAATAGGCCTCTCGACGTCCGTGTAACAAGCGCAAACCAAGACAGATAAGGCGATGGTGGCGAAATACGATTAGGACACGGTGGCACAACATGGAAGAATCCGGACCGAGCACGTGTTGCAGATCCAGCGGCAGCCAACGTGAGGGTGACACGGTTCAATCTCGACCGCGCGTTTGAAAACCAACGGTCAGAGATCTAGTGTTTGCAGGCTATGGGCCGACAGAGCGGCTTGAGCTAGCATGGCACGCGGGATTGGGCCAGGCCCGTGTGGGTTCAGCCCAAAACTATTTATCTAATTTTAAAAGCATTTTCTAATTAAAATAAATTTAGAAATTAAACATAGGCGAATCAAATAGAAAAAGTACCCAAAAAATTCTAGAAAAATTGTGGAAAATATTTTAGGGCATTTGAAACTCAAATAAATATTTTCAACAAAACTTTATTTAAAATTTTCAAGTTTTTAAACAGACTTTGACAAGAGACTTAATTCAAATAAACTCCAAATAATTTAAATAAATTCTAGGAAATTCACAAAAGTATAAAATGCATAATAAATCCAATAAATACAAAAATTGGGATGTTACACCTAAGCATATCTACAGTAAACCAATTGTTGGTAATACAATTATGTCCAACTATTAATGTCCCAACCTAGGGTAATAATGGATATAAGGTATTTAAATAATCTTGGTGGCACAATGACAAGTATTTAGCTATACTCAGAAAATAATCATTTGTAAAGAATAAAATGCAATTTGTATAAAACAAAATACTTTTGCAATCATAGGTTCAATATGATCAAAGGTTACGACTTGTGTTGTTCAAACTTTGCGACTGAATCTTGATCTTCAAATCCTTCGTTCACTCATTGGGAATCAACATCTACCAGAAAAGAAAGTGAGAAATACAAATAAACAAAGACTCAAACAAACTCCAAATTGAAAATAAAAGGATCTAGAATAAAGAGCTTGATTTTAGGTAAATTTAGAAATTTGAATGGGTTCAATTGGAGTTCGTATGAAGGAGAACATGCTTTTGGAATATTTAAATCAAAGAAATTGAGAAAGAAAGGATTTTCTGAAATTTTTGGAATTTTTTTAAAGGAAATCAAAGAACACGTCGGCGCTGATTTTGAATTTTAGAATTTTCTTTTGGAAAATCTTTGAGTCATTGATTCGTGGGCCCAATCTTGTGGACCGAGTCCATGGGGATTGCCCTGGTCCACTATGCACCCAATGCACAGGAACTATAGCTTGGCACTGTAGCTCAGAACAGCACAGAGCATAGCAATGGCAAAGGCACAACCAGTGGCATGACAATGGTAGATCGACCGAGCATAGGGGAGAACCGGGGAGAGTATAGCCCGGTGAACTCGCTGAAGGCCATAGTGGCAATGGAGGGGTATGGCCAGTGGTGCAGCATGGCAATGACCAGAGCACAGCCGACATTGATAAAACATGAAATTTGATGCACAAGACGTTAGGAACTCTAAATTGATTGAGGGATTACATGAGCGATGAGCAAGAACATGACATGATGCAAACGGTTTGGGAAGAGGAGCTTCAAGGCACCAGGGAGGTTGCTAGGGCATGTCTGCTGATGTCGAGGATGACTTGGGGACTTCTTGGCATTCTAGGCAAACAAGAGCACGAAAGCGAGGAATGAGTGGAAGAACGGGTTGATCAAGGAGAGACAATCCCGATGCTCACCTTAAATTGCCTCAGGGATGCTCGAGAGAAAGAAACGAACTCAAATATGATTGCATCTGAAACAGAAAGAATGCAAATTCCACACAAAAAAAAGAGGGGATTATGCCAGGAAAATAGGGGGATTGGGTGAGATAAGGCTACACATAAATTTGAAACGAATTCGGAGAAGAATTTTTTCACCTTACATCGGTAGGCTTGTTAGTTTGTGCGATTATTGTACTTATTCATTATTCTTGTACAACTTTGTGTATTATTGTACTCATTTATTATTCCTTAATAGCTTTGTGCACATGCCGGTATCTAGTTGTTTCTTACTAGGCCATGTTTTCGTTCATTCGTGTTAACCTATTGAAACGAATAGCTATTCAAAACTGTATTGCTCACACCAAAATTTAGCACCTTCTTTTATCATACTAAGTTGACAGCACACTTGTACATACTTTCCATGCTGGGTGACACTGCACTATAACATGTTCTTTCTGACTGAGATGACAACACACTGCCACCTTCTTTTCGGCAGTTTTTGACAAGACACTAGCACGTGCTTTTTAGATCGATGCTACCATGCCTCCTAGGTAGCCTAATTTATGTGTGCCAGGTAGTAACATACCAATCTTTGCATTTCTTGAATTTAATATGCACTTTATATTTTTGTGAATTTTCTGGAATTTATTTAATTTATTTTGGTTTTATTTGAATTAAACCTTTTGTTTAAGTCTTTTGAAAAATATCAAAAGTTTAAATAAATTTTTTCTGGAAATATTTGAATTTTTTGGAATTTTTCGGGTATTTTTGCTATTTATTTTGGCTTATTCTAATTTCTGGATTTGTTTTAATTAGTAAATGATTTAAAACAAGATAAATAGTCTTGGGACGAAACCCATCTGGGCCCAGCCCAACCCTGCGTCGGCCTGCTCAGTCGCGAACCCTAGCTGCGCTGCTATGCAACCGTCGGATTCTGATCCAACGGCGGTCTTTTGGCCTCGTCGCCTTGCACTGTCATCTGTTCGATCTCTGTCACGTGGACATCTGCGATTGAGTCACGTCGCCTCTTTGAATCACCTCCAGACTCCGCCACCGCCACGGAACCGCCTCTAACTTCTACGTCGCACATGTGTCGGGATATGAATATGCAAATTCAGACCCTCTGTGTATTCTGCACTAGTTTAGGATCACACTAGTATACACAGTCTCAACATAGATGAATATCACAATCATACACAGCGGAAACATAACAAAAGACTTCATATATTAAATAAGAAATAGTTGAATGACCTTAGGGTCAACCTTACACTTATTAGGCCTTGATGGCTCTGAATCAAAGCAAATAAACAGCAATGGAACGAAGAACGTCGGTGAATCCCATCAACATGCCACAGGCATCTGACTAGGTTTCCTAGATAATTGCCTCATCGCAGAACTCCATCTCCTTCAAAGGTGTAGACGTCTCCTCAACTGATGATTTAATTGTTGGCAAGGGTGAGTACTTAAAGCACTCAACAAGTTGTGCACAGAATAAAAGTCTATCATACTATATGCATGGCTTATTCCAAAGGAACGGCTAACATAGTTATTTTGCAATAAGGCAGTATTTATGAAGAAATAGCATAAATAGATTGTAAAGATAGTAAAATAAATAATAACAATAATAAATTTCTCAATTATTTCCCAAATAAACCAACTCACAACCTTAAATCAATTTCCAAACTTTCATAGGCATACAGCCTCCATCCTCAATCCATTTTAATAAGATCTAGCCCTTGACCGTAATTCCCGAGCATTGCTCAACACCGCGAGCATAGCTATTCGAATAGATTTTACACTCTGCAGAGGTTATACACTTTACTCACACGACATGATCATCTCTTGTTGCCAAGCTATTGACACACTTCCTTTAGTGTGTCAGCAGAGAGACATGATAAAGCCTTTACAGAGCTCTGTCTTAACCCAGTACTACTCGCTAAGGTTTCAACACTGATGGAACTGGTTACCACATTCAGGGCCCTCCTCTTGCGCCAATGAGTTTACCCATAAAGTCGAGGCTCACACCACCACTAGTAGTACCAAGCTAAGATATTGCAAATTATCAGCTAGGTCTGTCCTATTACAGACATGTGGTTGTATGATTGATGTAACACTCCAAAATTTGCAAATAAAATTATTTTATGGCTATTTGTGCTTTTTCTAATTTTTTGGATTTATTCGGTTTTTTCTGGATTTATTTAGAATTTCCAAAAAAACAATTTATATTGGCTTATTTGTGAAAAGTATTTATTTAAAGCCAAAGTCAAAATAAACTTTTTCCAAAAATATTTTATTTAAGTTCAAAATGCCTCAAAGTATTTATGAGAATTTTCGGGGAATTTTATTGATATTTTATTGGCCCAAAACAAATTAAAATAATTTCAGGATTTATTTTATTTCGCAAATCTCTGGAAAATCGGAAGGAAGATGCAGGACGCAGACCAAGATTGTCGTGTCGTGGCCCGATCTTGTCGCGGCCCCGCCACCGCTCCGCCGCCGTCCCGCGTGGCAACCATTGGATCCAGATCGGATGGCCGTTCCCTTCGCGAAACCCTAGCGCGATCGGCCGTTGGATCAAGATCGTGCGATTGAGATAGTGCAGAGTTATTTTGGAAAGATCTGATCGCATCCGTTGATTTTGGAAAGTGCGGATTGGATCGAATCATCCGTGATAGAATCGCGACCGTTGATCGTTGATCGTGGATCGGACGGTTTGTGGTCGTCGTCCCCAATTCGGTTTCTGAGTTCGCCGTCCACACCGCAGAGAGCTAGGGTTTCCTTTTTTGTGCGCATGCCGAGGCTATAAAATCCGCAGCCCGCACTCCGCTCGTCCCCTTGCGCAACCAGTAGCACTAGCCTCTTCGCCAGTTTCGCCGCCGTCGTCGCCCAAGAGCTCGTCGTAGTTCTTCGTAGCATCGCCGCGAGTTTTGCGCCATTCCGCCACCGTCAAGCCTCCTTCCGCCAAACCGGTTCCAGATTGGGATTCGCCGTTCCAAGACGCGTCGAGGCCGTCACTTCTTCTCGCCGGAGTTGTGCCGAAACGCCGTTCGGGTGGTCGTCGTCCTCCGCTCCGATGCCAGTCCATCGTCGTGCTGCCATCTTCGTCGGGAAGCTTCATCAACCATTGGATCTTCGTCGGACCGCTGTGATCGCGCCACGTCTCCGTAAAAGCAGTAAACGGCTCGGGTAAGCGTTGGCCGTTGGACGGGTTTGAGCGGTTAAGATTGAGCTGCATGTGCGTAGGGCGGTAGCCGTCAGATCGTCACGCGGATACGCGCCGCGTGTCGAGCATCGGCACGGGCGGCGTCGCAGCTAGTCGATGCGCGCCGCGTGTCGGGCACGTGACGCGAGGCACCGTGGGCTGCATCCACAGTGGACCAGAGGCGATTTCGTGGGCCGGGTCTGTGCGCCGAGGTGATGTGTTAGCGCCTGATTGGCTCGGGTCAGGGCTGATGTCAGCATGACGCAAAAAAGATCTTTTCCAGTAGAAAAATAATTCAGGAAAATCGGAAATTCTATTTTCTGTATTTTCAGTATTTATTCAAACTTCAAAAGGATATATCTTTTGCATTTTAACTCGGATTTGAGTGATTCAAATTTCTAAAAATTTGTAAAATCAAGACCTATTTATTGGTGAATTTAATTTTATTTTTTGAGTTCGTTTGCTCTTTGTTTTGGTGTTTATTTACTATTTTGGCATCGTTTCGCGTAGACGTTGAACTGCTCGGTGATCCGGAGGAAGATTCATCGCTTCAAGACCCAAGCTCAGAGCAAGACCAGCACCTACTCCAAGGCAAGTTGTGCTTTGACCATGTTGTACCTTGAAGGACCGAGATGGCGAACAGAGGGGGGTGAATGGTCGCAAATAAAATTTCCCCCAAAATACTCCAACAAAAACCTCAACAAGATCGCTCAAAAGTAATCGTGAAAAACCTGAAAAACTAGACAACTATGTGTACCCCAAGCTTGCATGGATAAGTACCATAAAATATGTGGGGATTTTTGAGTCACAATAATGGTTGTCTAGTGTTCAAGATAAAGAGGAATCAATTCAAACTCTTGCTTTTAGAAAGGACATCAATTCAAATCACAAAAGTCACTTTCAGAAAAGCAAAAGCAGAATTTCCAGAACTTGTCCTCAATTTGCACAGGAGGTTGGTGGGTTTCTGCAGCTCACAAAATTTTGAGACTTTTTCTCCCTATGAGCATCAGAGTCGTGAAGAACTCCACCAAATTTATCCTCAAAAATCCTTACAGAAAAAATAGGAAAAATCTAGGAACACAGTCTGGTCAAGAACTTCGAGCAGAAAGTTTGGGGCTCGGTTTTCACCTCACGGCGCCCAAACTGTGCAACAAGTGAACTCCAAAATTTTTCTACAAGTGGATGTAAGAGTCCCGCACCTCCTTCAATAAGAATCACTTGAAAAAGATTTTTCTAGAGTTTTATAGAAATCAAATACTAACTACTGCGCGAAGAACAAGTTCTGAACAAAGTTGGAACTTGAAAGAAAAGATGTTCTCTACTCAATCCAAGAGTGCAAAAGAGATGTAAAACCATATCAACAAACTCAAAACATCCAAGATCAGCAGCATTTAGAAGGAGGGGAGGCAAATCCAAATTACATGAAAGTAAATTGCGAGAATGTAATTGCGGGAAAGTAAATGCTGAATTTAAATTGCGTAAAGTAAAGACATAATGTAAATGCGCAAAATAAATTCAGAGGTGGATGGATAAAACTTTCATTTCTGGAAGGAGAGGTTACAAAGCCTCACTTTTATGTGGGCAGCTCAAAGGAGCATTCACAAACCTCAAAACCTTCAAGGGGAGGAGGCTACCCCTCCACCCCTATTTATACTACTCTTGGGCCACCTACCACCCTTGGATGAGTCCCTCAATCCTAGAGCACTCATCTAAGGGCTAGGATTAACCCACACACACAGCTATACAAGGGCTAACCCAAAACCCACACACATACCGGGTTTTCTTGCACGGTTTTCAAAGCATACTACCTAGACCCGCTAATCTATCAACTAGACCTCAATCCGACGTCCCTCATTGATCCACGCGGCATCTAGCTAGCATCAACTCCTTTCCTTGTCTTCTTAACTTGCCCGGACTCCGTCTCCGATCATCTTCCGGCGATCTCCCAACCGTCTGGACCTCTGACGCTCCTCGCCTAGTCCCGGTCATCCTTCGCCTCACCATGACCTAGCACCGTCGTCCTGCAACCATCAAAAACAAGGAAACAACCTTTCACATAGCAATGCCCACAATGATATGCTATATAAACCATCCGACTCATCACTACAAGGTCCATACGATCGGTACTTCCACTCCTGGCAGAGACAACTCAAATTGCTTCATTTTGAAAATCATTCCAAATCAAACTCAAACTTGAGCACACCTTGCTCAAATAAAGTCAAATACTCATCACAAACATGGATGGACCTCCACATGGTCCTTCAATCTCCCCCTTGATGAGTATATTGACAAACCACACAAAAGGCATAAATTTGAGTTTGAAGAAAATGAAGAAGAAAGCAATTTTTAGTTGTTAAGTCAAACTTGGTCCAAAGATAGAAATTAGAACAATGACCAAGTTGACGAAGAGGAATTTAGATTTTAGAGTTAAATTTATGAAAGAGCAAGTTTTCAACAAAAACTCTAAAATCCAAGTAAACATGTCAAATGTGATTATGAGATTATGATCCAACAGAAGTAGTAGCATAGTTTTACAAAGATCATAATAACCAAATAAGCATTCACATTTTTATCTTTTTAGTGATGCCTTTTCTACGTTTTCTCCCCCTTTTGGCAATATAGGCATCAATTTTTTTTATGTATGCATGAAATGCAATCGAAAGAGCTTTGAAGATTATCCAATTGATCAAAATGAAAGGATATTACACCAAGCTTGTCAATTTCAGAAGATGACTAAACTAAGACATGTCCAAGTGCAAATACGAGCTTAGTTTTGAATATTTTATTTTTAGCAAGATTTGACAAGTGCAACACTTAGCTTTAGTTTCAAAAATAGAAGAATAGCCACTCTAAGGATCAAAAGGAAAACCTAGAGTTCAACCTACTCAACACTTTGGGGAATCTAGAAGAGCATACAAGGTCCTTCGGGCTCATTTATCACTTAATGCAAATTTTGATTTATCATCATACAAGACATAGCGGGGTGCAAATGTTTGACATTATTTGCATTCTTTACCCACATATGTCTTTGTTTTTAATTTATTTGCATTTTCTTTTGACAACCAATTGACTCAAGCCGTATGCGACCATCTCAAGATGAACTCTTAAGAGGATGGTCTAGGTCAAACACGATGTATTCCAAGTTCATCCCAAGTGCAATGGGAAGCGGTCTTGTGAATGCAAGGTGTTGAGTCGTATGTGCACAAGAAGAGTCAATTTTGTTTAATTTTCATTTTTAGAACAATGATTCATGAGCAATTGAAAGACTCTAGTATGGATCAAACTAGTTTCACCCAAGTTGCTATAGGGACTCTAGAGAACTCCAAAATTTCTCAAATTATGGCACAAACCTCTAAAGAAGAAACCTAGCAAGTAAAAGCAACAAGTTTCATCAATTTTTTCATTTAAGACTTTTTTTCATTTTAAAGCTTAGCAAGTTAAATGAACTTGGACATATCTGAGCTAGTGATTTCCTCCATATGATGCATCATGGTGTATAGCATGAAGAAGAAATCAATTGCATAATAGACAAAGCTCATTAAACAGGAAATGCAGTCTATATGCAATGCACGAACAGATTCCCAAACTCCCCCTCAACAAATGAATCAATTTTAAGCTCAAATCTGGTTAAAGTTGAGTTATTATCAAGATTAGGCACAAAGAAAAATTGAGTGAACTCAATAATAACCAGAAAAACAGAATGATGAGAAGAAGTCGAGAAACTGCAAAACTGGATGGCTATAGAGCATAGAAAAGATATAAGAGACTCACTATGGCTTAGACTCGCTCTTATCTTCCCAAAGGATCGACATAGGAAGTCGACTCTAGATCCCAACTAAGGAGTGCACACAGACCCTGTCTACCCAGGAGGCCCAATACCTGCTAGACTTAAGACTGTGAGGGAACTCAACCTAGAGAGAAGAGAGAACAGCTAATCACGCATGATAGCAACCTAAAGCACAAGATAAGATGTCCATGGAAGGCATGCCAGAAGTCTAAGTGAGTGAACTCAACTCAAGAAAACAAGCCCAATGTCACCCAGAAGAAACACAAAGAAAAGAAAAGCTGGAAGAAAAACATATAATACATAATATACAAACCAGCTCCCCCTCACGAAAGGCCGTAAGGGCTCACGACTCCAAGCTCACTCCTCAAGGCAACAGATCTGGAGCTATCCAAAGTCTTGGTGAAGATATCGGCTAATTGAAGGTCACTCTCTACGAACTGAAGCGCGATATCTCCCTTCTCCACATGGTCTCTAAGGAAGTGATATCTAATATCAATGTGTTTGGTCCAGGAATGTCGCACTGGGTTTTTAGCAATGCAAATAGCTGAAGTGTTGTCACAGAAAAGTGGCACACTCTCTATCTCTAACCCATAGTCCTGTAAGGTCGATCCCATCCAGAGCACTGCTACAAAGAATCGGTCGCAAAGAACATACTCGGGCTCAGCGGTGGACTATGCAACCCCAGACTGCTTCCTAGATGACCAAGAAACAAGAGAAGTGCCAATGAATTGACAAGTGCCAGAAGTGCTCTTCCTATCTATCCTATAGCCAGCAAAGTCGGCATCGAAAAAGGCTCTAAGAGATAGACAAGAAGACGAAGAGTACCAAATACCATAATCAGTGGTAGCACGAAGGTACCTGAAGATGCGCTTGACCGCCTGGCGGTGAGAGGCGCGATGAGAAGCTTGAAATCGAGCGCACGCACACACAAATAAATGTATGTCCGCCTCGAAGCGGTGAGGTACAAAGGGAGCCGATCATGCTCAAACTCCTTTTGATCAAGAGCTCACCATCCTCATCGGGCTCGAGGACAACAGTGGTGGCCATAGGAGTCATCACCGGCTTCCCATCAGACATATCGAAGCACCTCAGGAGGTCACGGGTATACTTGCCTTGATGCAAGAAAGTACCCTCCCGAGTCTACTTGATTTGGAAGCCAAGAAAGTAGCTCAACTCGCACATCATACTCATCTCAAACTCTGTGTTCATCACCTTAGAAAACTGAGACACAAACGAATGAGATGAGCCACCAAAAATGATATCGTCCACATAAATCTGGACAAGAAGAAAATGAGACTCATGGTGTCTGATGAACAGAGTTTTGTCTACTATGCCCATTTTGAAGTCATGGCTGAGAAGATAAGACTTGAGCCTCTTATACCATGCTCTGGGGGCCTGCATGAATCCATACAAAGCTTTGGAGAGCTTGTATACATGACTCGGAAACTTGGGGTTCTCGAATCCTAGAGGTTGTTTGACATAAACCTCTTCCTCAATATAGCCATTGAGGAATGCACTCTTGACATCCATTTGATAGAGCTTGAAGCCCTGGGATGCAGAGAATGCAAGCAGGATCCTAATAGCCTCTAGTCTAGCTACAGGGGCAAAGGTCTCCTCAAAGTCAAGACCCTCAACCTGAGAAAAGCCCTGTGCAACTAGCCTAGCCTTGTTGCAAATGACAACCCCATCCTCACTCTACTTGTTTTTGAACACCCACTTGGTCCCAATGACATTATGACCGGATGGGGCTCGACAAGCTGCCATACCTTGTTCCTCTCAAAGTTCTCAAGTTCTCATGCATAGCATTAATCCACGATTCATCTGATAATGCATGAGAAACATCCTTCGCTCAAAGGAGGCAACGAAGGCGAGTGGAGGCGGAATCGACAAACCTGATTTTGATCGAGTGACCGCTCAAACAGATCACCAATGATCCGATCGGTGGATGAGAACGTTGAATATGACGGGAGGTCCAGAATGTAGTGGCCTCTACCTCATGCACGTAAGAGGTAGAAGCAGAGCCACTAGTCAAGGAGAGTCGAAGGCAAGGGCCGGTCTCCCGAGGTGCGTAAATGGAAACAGGAGGCACCTCGGTGAAGAGGGACTGGATCCGTGGAACACCATCATCTCCATCATCCTCATCTTCTACAAAGATGGTCTCGGAGGGATAACAAGAGCTCAAACATCGTGTCTAGCTCTGGGCTAGCCTCATCAAAGGTCACATCACAGTCTCTATGATCCTATGCGCATCAACACCTGCACCCTATAGCTACGAGAAGAAATCGAGTAACCTAGAAAGCTACCATCGTAAGAGCGGGACTCAAACTTATCTAGGTTACTGACTTCAAGATAAAACACTTGCAACCAAAACGCGAAAATGAGACACACCGAGCTTTCGCCATACCTCAACTCATAAGAAGTGCGATGCAGATGTGCTCTCAAAAACACACGATTAGAAACATGGCAAGCAAGAGCTATAGCCTCACCCAAAACTTCCTAGGAGTATCAGACTGCCTAGCATCGTCCCGGCCATCTCAACCAAGGTCCTGTTCTTCCTTTCCACTACGCCATTCTCACGAGGCGTAGGGAGAAGAGAATTGATGCTCTAAACCAGACTCCACACAGAAACTCTCAAAGTAGGAATTCTTGAACTCCGTGCCATTATCACTGCGTATAGCTCGTAATACACCTAGGAGCTCAATAGAAAACCTACTGACCAAACCCCAAGTGAGAAAAGTCTCATCCTTCGAGGCCATGAAGAATACCCAAGAGTATCTAGAAAAATCATCAACGATGACAAGAACATACCACTTCCTCCCGCCGACTACACTCTAGCCGGACCAACAAAGGTCCATATGTAAAAGTTGTCTCGGTGCATCACCATCACTACGGTGATCGGAGGATGAGAAGCAAGAACCATCTTGCCATGTCGGCAAGGAGAGCAAACTAAGTCTTTGACCATCTTGAGTTTGGGCAAACCCCGAATGAGATCGTGGCTGCTAACTCGGGTCAAATGATCAAAACCAATGTGACCAAGTCTCCTATGCCAGAAGGAGAGATCACGGAACTCAGAAGCAATCAAACATCGAAGAGAGTCTCCAGAAGAAGCAGAAAAATCAGCACGAAAGACTCTCCCAAATCTAGAAATCTCGCAAACTAACCCTCCTGATGAATCAAGAATTCTACAGGCATTACTCTTGAAGCTTACCTCGAAAGAGTAATCGATAAGCTGAGAAACAGAGAGCGGATTGTATTGCAGCTTACTTACTAAGGCAACATCTTTAAGAATGAAATTTTGGTTAATGCAGATGGTACCTTTAGCAATGACTCTACCTGAAGATGCATCCCCAAAAGTGATTAACTCATCATCGGGGGCTCGGACTAGGGAAGAGAACCAACGAGAATCTCCGGTCATATGACGAGAACAACCGGAATCAACAATCCAAACATCGTCCTTCCCCATCCGATTTAAACCGATCAAGACAAAGAGAGAAAGATGACTCAAGATTAGGATAGAGTGAAGACTTAGGAACCCAATCTCAACCATACGACACCTCGTAGTACTAGCCACGTAAGAAGATCGACTCGAGTGTCTCTCGACGCTCAACTCTCACACGATCGGGAGCAACTCGTAGATAATCTAGAGTCAAAGCTGGGTTGGCACGCCGTGGTGCAAAAGTCGGACCATCCCAAAGAAGGCCGCTGGATCTCCTACAGAAAACACCTCACGCCACGATATCTACCTCGATGGGAAAACGAGGAATATCAAGAGGACAATGGAAAGACTAACTACGAACAGCTCCAAGACTAAAACTCAAGAACTAGCATGAAAACCAAGTCCCGGACGCCCAAAAACAAAGCGACTCTCTAACCTATCTAGAAGCAAAGGTGTGTCTTAGGAGCACTCAAAGTCCGGGATAACCACAATACCCCTAAGAGCGACAACACGCCACGCTGAGTGATCTTGGCGCGCCTGAAGCAAAAATCTACTAGGTGACCATCCTTCTTACAGAAGGTGCATGTGTACTTTGCCTTGCTAGAGGCAGAAGCAATAGGAGTAACACCCTTCTGGTCAGAAGTCCTATGGACAACCCCAGCGGACCTAAACACGGTGGTACTCACTTTGGGAGCTACCACAATCTCACCACTCTTGGAGCCGCGCACAATGGTGGGAGGATGCGCCCGAGCGTGCTCCAAGGGATCAAATTCTAGACCTTGATTGAATCTACTAATCTTGGATTGGTCTAGAATAAGATTGAGCTTCTTCTTGCCTCCAACAAACTTCTCGAGAGTGCTCATAAGATACTGGCAATCTCAGAAGAAAGAAGCACAAGAAGAACAGGGGGAAGGAGAGGAAGAAGAAGAACCAGAAAGAGAAGATCTCTCAGCACGTGCTTTTTATTCCCTTAGCACGGCTGCCTCAATCTTGAGGGTCTCACAAGAAACGCAAGGAGCACTCTAATCCTAAGGGTTTGGTCTTTTAACTTCTTCTTAAGTTCGACATGGATTTGATCCACATCATCCTTAACCCCAACACACAGCAAGCAACCAGTTTTTGACTTAACTAGTAAGTCCTTAGCAAGTTGATCACACTTGACATTCAAAGCATCATTGTCAAGTTTTAGTTGCCTACAGTCCTCACATGAGCTGACTGGGTCCTTAGAAGCATGCAATTCAAGTTCATCATTTCTAGCAGAAAGTTTTCTAAGGTGTTCGCTCATGGCATCGGGCCGACAAGCAATTTAGGCAATTAGCACATGATGGAGTGGAGTGAGCATGAAGAAAACTAGCCTCAACAGAATAGCATCAATGTAACTAGTGCTAGTATTCTTCAACCTAAGACCATCAAGTTCAGCAAGCACACTATCATGTATGGTCTTTAGGTTCTCCAACTCGACAAGAATAGCATCACACAAAGAGCAATCATCAGTGACTTAGGAGGGAGAAGATCTAAGTGAAGCTAACTCCCGAGTCAAGGTACCTACTTCCTTCTCAAGCTCCGTACACCTAGCTCTAGCTCTAGCATGAAATTTTCCTAATTTGCAGAAAGCTTCGCTGAGTCTGGTCATAGGAGGGTACCTCATCCGAGTCATTTGTAGAGCTCTGAGTCGCTGATGTCGTTGGTGTCGCCATGAAGCACATGCCGAGAAGTCGCCGCCGCCTTCTTCTCTTGCGGATCATCCTCGCCTCGTCGCTCCATGTCTCCGTGTCGGAGAGGTTGATGTCGCAAGCGCGCGAGGACGCGGTGGAAGAGCTTCTTGTTCTTGGAGAAGTTGCGGTACTTCTTCTCGTGTGCGGTTCACGAACCGAGGCTTCTTGTTGCGGTTCTTGTCGGTGTAGTCGTTCTTGCCCGAACCGCCAACGCCGTTTTGCCCTTCTCTAGCTTGGGACAGTTCGCGAATGTGGTTGGGACCACCACACTCAAGCAGTGATCATGCCACCTCTCGTCCTCTCTCTCACCCTCTTGTATGCATGAGAAAACTTGCGAGCAAGAAGAGCAAGCTCATTTTCTCGAAATTTTTCCAGCTTGGTTATCGCTAGCTCGCAAAGGGCGGAAAGAGAGAAACCAATAGAAGGATCAAGAAGAAGATTCAATGGGATCGGTGACCAAAGCCATCGATCGAGATTTCGTCTTCCGAGAGACGACATCGATCTCATGAGTCTTGAGGCGGAATAAAGCCCGCCAAGAGTCGAGTCGATAAGTCGGTGGTGTCCTTGATGGTGGTCACCTTCATCTCCCAAACCCAAGATCGAGTGCGGTCAAGAAATACCAAGCATTGTCCGAGTCGTATATGCAACCAACTGCTCGGAGGTCGCCAAAATCTTTGTAAACCGACCAAAACACTCGCCGAGACTCTCACCAAAGCGTTGATCAAATTTGTTGTACTCGCTTGAACTGGTCTGCCTCACGCCTTGATTTGAGTAGAGCCCTCATGGTAAGCATCGAGGGTTACCCAAATCTCGTGAGCGGAGCGAAGGTGAGAAATCCTATCATACTCACACGGCTAAGACCTCAGTATGAGAATGTTCCTTGCCTTAGCATTTGCCTCAACGTCAACCATATTGATGGCCGTGACATTTTCATCGCCAGAACCTCATACAGAGTTTCACCTTCCGCCATATCGTAACCACAGGCGTGATGTATGACTCCATCCGGGACTTCCAAAAAGGAAAATCAACTCGATTAAAGATGGGAGGCTTTGTGGAATATTTGTCCGTCGCCAAGGCTCTTGAGACCGATCAAGATCTATGGAAGAGCAAAATCGGCTCTGATACCAATTGAAGGACCGAGATGGCGAACAGAGGGGGGTGAATGGTCGCAAATAAAATTTCCCCCAAAATACTCCAACAAAAACCTCGACAAGATCGCTCAAAAGAAATCGTGAAAAACCTGAAAAACTAGACAACTATGTGCACCCCAAGCTTGCATGGATAAGTACCATGAAATATATGGGAATTTTTGAGTCACAATACTGGTTGTCTAGTGTCCAAGATAAAGAGGAATCAATTCAAACTCTTGCTTTTAGAAAGGACATCAATTCAAATCACAAAAGTCACTTTCAGAAAAGCAAAAGCAGAATTTCCAGAACTTGTCCTCAATTTGCACAGGAGGTTGGTGTCTTTATGAATCTCACAAAATTTTGAGACTTTTTCTCTCTATGAGCATCAGAGTCATGAAGAACTCCACCAAATTTCTCCTAAAAAATCCTTACAAAAAAATCAGGAAAAATCTAAGAATACAGTCTGGTCAAGAACTTCGAGCAGAAAGTTTGGGGCTCGGTTTTCACCTCATGGCGCCCAAACGGTGCAACAAATGAACTCCAAAATTTTTCTACAACTGGATGTAAGAGTCCCGCACCTCCTCCAACAAGAATAACTTGAAAAAGATTTTTCTAGATTTTTATAGAAATCAAAAACTGACTACTACGCGAAGAACAAGTTCTGAACAAAGTTGGAACTTGAAAGAAAAGATGTTCTCTACTCAATCCAAGAGTGCAAAAGAGATGTAAAACCATATGAACACACTCAAAATATCCAAGATCAGCAGCATTTAGAAGGAGGGGAGGCAAATCCAAATTACATGAAAGTAAATTGCGAGAATGTAATTGCGGGAAAGTAAATGCTGAATTTAAATTGCGTAAAGTAAAGACATAATGTAAATGCGCAAAATAAATTCAGAGGTGGATGGATAAAACTTTCATTTCTAGAAGGAGAGGTTACAAAGCCTCACTTTCATGTGGGCAGCTCAAAGGAGCATTCACAAACCTCAAAACCTTCAAGAGGAGGAGGCTACCCCTCCACCCCTATTTATACTACTCTTGGGCCACCTACCACCCTTGGATGAGTCCCTCAACCCTAGAGCACTCATCTAAGGGCTAGGATTAACCACACACACAGCCATGCAAGGGCTAACCCAAAACCCACACACATACCGGGTTTTCTTGCACAGTTTTCAAAGCATACTACCTAGACCCGCTAACCTATCAACTAGACCTCAATCCGACGGCCCTCATTGATCCACGCGGCATCTAGCTAGCATCAACTCCTTTCCTTGTCTTCTTGACTTGCCCGGACTCCGTCTCCGATCATCTTCCGGTGATCTCCCAACCGTCTGGACCTCCGACGCTCCTCGCCTAGTCCCGGTCATCCTTCGCCTCACAATGACCTAGCACCGTCGTCCTGCAACCATCAAAAACAAGGAAACAACCTTTCACATAGCAATGCCCACAATGATATGATATATAAACCATCCGACTCATCACTACCGCATCCATACGATCGGTACTTCCACTCCTGGCAGAGACAACTCAAATTGCTTCATTTTGAAAATCAATCCAAATCAAACTCAAACTTGAGCACACCTTGCTCAAATAAAGTCAAATACTCATCACAAACATGGATGGACCTCCACATGGTCCTTCAATCTCCCCCTTGATGAGTATATTGACAAACCACACAAAAGGCATAAATTTGAGTTTGAAGAAAATGAAGAAGAAAGCAATTTTTAGTTGTAAAGTCAAACTTGGTCCAAAGATAGAAATTAGAACCATGACCAAGTTGACGAAGAGGAATTTAGATTTTAGAGTTAAATTTAAGAAAGAGCAAGTTTTCAACAAAACTCTAAAATCCAAGTAAACATGTCAAATGTGATTATGAGATTATGATCCAAATGTAAGTAGTAGCATAGTTTTACAAAGATCATAATAACCAAATAAGCATTCACATTTTTATCTTTTAGTGATGTCTTTTCTAAGTTTTCTCCCCTTTTGGCAATATAGGCATCAATTTTTTTATGTATGCATGAAATGCAATCGAAAGAGCTTTGAAGATTATCCAATTGATCAAAATGAAAGGATATTACACCAAGCTTGTCAATTTCGAAGATGACTAAACTAAGACATGTCCAAGTGCAAATACGAGCTTAGTTTTGAATATTTTATTTTTAGCAAGATTTGACAAGTGCAACACTTAGCTTTAGTTTCAAAATAGAAGAATAGCCACTCTAAGGATCAAAAGAAAACCTAGAGTTCAACCTACTCAACACTTTGGGAATCTAGAAGAGCATACAAGGTCCTTCGGGCTCATTTATCACTTAATGCAAATTTTGATTTATCATCATACAAGACATAGCGGGGTGCAAATGTTTGACATTATTTGCATTATTTACCCACATATGTCTTTGTTTTTAATTTATTTGCATTTTCTTTTGACAACCAATTGACTCAAGCCGTATGCGACCATCTCAAGATGAACTCTTAAGAGGATGGTCTAGGTCAAACACGATGTATTCCAAGTTCATCCCAAGTGCAATGGGAAGCGGTCTTGTGAATGTAAGGTGTTGAGTCGTATGTGCACAAGAAGAGTCAATTTTGTTTAATTTTCATTTTTAGCACAATGATTCATGAGCAATTGAAGGACTCTAGCATGGATCAAACTAGTTTCACCCAAATTGCTATAGGGACTCTAGAGAACTCCAAAATTTCTCAAATTATGGCACAAACCTCTAAAGAAGAAACCTAGCAAGTAAAAGCAACAAGTTTCATCAAGTTTTTCATTTAAGACTTTTTTTCATTTTAAAGCTTAGCAAGTTAAATGAACATCATAGATTGCTTAGCCATGCCACGTCATCACATGTGTCCGAATATTGATACTTAATCTTGACTAATGGAATATGGAACAATGTTTAAGAATTAGTGTGTCATGTGTTGTCACACGATGATATCAAGTTGTCGTGGCGAGGAGGTCACACAACTAGATTGAAATGTTGGTGGCACGTGGTGCTTGGTAATCAACTGGGGTGGTAATGATTTAGATTGGGGCAAGTGGCAGTGTGCCAAGGTGGGCTAGGATTGGCAGGGGTATGTGGAAGTCTTACCTTAATCACTCTAAGGACTTAACCTTGCGAGCCTTTGACCTTAGTCTTTCTTGCAACCACATGTCTGGAATGGGACAGCCTAGCTGAATAATTTGTGAGGCCTAGATTTCGGTACTGTTGTGGTGAATAGTGAGTCCCGGGTTTACGGTTTAACTCACATGGAGCAAGAGGGGGGGCCCTGTTGTAGTGGTTTAACCCTTCAGTGTTGAAACCTTAGCGAGCAGTACTGGGTCTAGGTGTAGCATTGTAAAGGCTTTGTTATGATCACTCGCCTTGGTGGTGTTTGGTTGTATCGTGTGGGTAAAGTGCATAACCTCTGCAGAGTGTACAATCTATTCGAATAGCCGTGCTCAAGGTATTGGGCAATGCTCGGGAATTACAGTTAAGGGTTAGACTTTACTCAAATGAAAACTGGATGGGATAGCAGGATTGCCACAGAGTAAATGGAACTTGACTTAGGATTGGAAATATGATTTACTTGTAATACTGAATCTAATAATTACTGTTATTTGTTTAACTGTTTTTCAATCTATTTACTGTAATCTTGTTAAATACCGCTTTTTTGCAAAATAACCATATTAGACATTCTTTTGGATTAAGCCAAGCATGTAGAATATTAGACTTGCATTACTGTGCACAACTTGTTGAGTGCTTTATGTACTCACCCCGCAACAATAAACTTCAGAAGAGGAGGAATCCGTGGCATTCTTGGAGGAGGAGTACCACGACGCTGAGGCTTAGGGTCCGAACCTCGTCAGTTGCCTGTGGTGAACTGGAGAGCTGCTACGTTTACTTTATTTTCGCTGTTGTTTAATTGCTATTTTTCTTAGTTAAGCCCTGTGTGGCAATAATCATGTAAGACAACAGTTATTATTAATTATTGAAGTTATGCTATATTCTACTGTGTATGACTGTTATAGCATCTATGTTGAGCCTGTATGCACTAGCGTGATCCTGGACTAGTGCGATATACACAGAGGGTCCGGATTTGTAAATTCGGGTCTCGACAATTGACTCAGGTCAAACGCTTGCAAGGTTAAGTCCTTAGGTTGTCCAAGGCAAGACTAATAAAATATTCACCATTAGTGTTACCATTATCAAAAACATGCGACCGCTCAAATGCCACATTGGCCCACCATAAATTCTTGCCACATGCCTTAGTCTAAATCATTTTACCATCCCAGTTGATTACCATGCACCACGTTCCATCAACAACATTGAGTGACAACACCTGACATACATTTTCAAAAACATGTTCCATATTGCATTAAGCAAGATTAAATTTTCTCACATAAAATGACATTAATAACTCGTTGCACAGCTAAGCAAACTATTCACGTTCTAGCTAACCCACATTGGCAAATAATAGATACCAACATATAAGGAACCATACTAGGGTGACAAATGAATCATGGCATACAAATGACAAGGTAGATATAACTCAATTTGGACGAATAGCTAATGCCAAATTAATTTAAACAAGTATCAATTGAATTAGCATGCAACAGTTTAAAACAATATAACTTTAAAACATGGGCTCAACATGATCAAAGCACAACTTGCCTTCAAAGATCTCTGAATCATGTTCTGGACCTTGGTCTAGCTCCTCGCTCACGAATACCTCTGGCACTTCAACGTCTATGCGAAACAAGCGATAAAGCAATAAATAACAAAAATAGAGAGTAAAATCAACTCCAAAAATTAAATAAAATTCATAATTAAATAGATCTTGATTTTAAAAATGTTTAGAAACTGAAATCAGCTCAGTCGGAGTTCGTATGAGGGAGAACAAACCCTTTGAAGTTTGATATAAAAGAGAAATCAGAAAAATAGAAAAACCGAATTACCATAATTATTTTTGTACTAGAAAATAGCATTTGTGACGTCATGCTGACGTTATAATCTAATTTAATAGATAACAATTTTTCTAGAAAAATAGTTATTAGGCTGACATGTGGGCCCACGGTCCATGAACCGGGTCCACGAACGCACTCGAGTCCACGGTGGACTCGGTCCACATCATATAGCCACTGCTGGTGGGACTGGCCACGGGCGACGTCATCGTCGATGTCACAGTTAACGTCAGTGGTGACTAGGTGGCGGTGACCCCTCGGTTCTCGCGCGACACACGGCAGCATGCTACTGGCTCGGTTTGCGACGTGATCGTGGAGGCACGATTCAAAACCGATGGTCAAGATCCGATGAACAGAAGCTATCGCAGCGGACACGTGGTGAGATAACACTACCTCCATGTGGCTGACTATATGCGGTCAGAACTAGATCCAACGATCACAACTGACAGCAAAGAACGGCGATGGGGTGCTACAGGGTTGCGACACACGACCTTACTGGCAGTGATCGATGCCGATTCGACGGCTGAAGAAACTTTGCAAAGATCGATGGCGGCGACGAAGCTCAGCGTGAAGTTCTCACCGGCGCGGAGGAAGATGACTTCCTTGGCAACGTCACGGCGCTTCTCCAGCGAGGTGAGAAGCAGATCTGAACTAGTTCGACGCGAGCTACACAAGGGTGGCTTCACCTTGACCCAAGCCGTGACGGCAGTGAAGATCTGACGAAGAAAAGCAGCGGCACTCCTCTACAATGACGGCGAGCAAGAACTTCACAATGCGAGCACCTCGTCCGGCGATTCTTGGGGCAAAATACGTAGCGTCAAATAGCGATCCTCTTACAACGACAAGGGGTATTTATAGCCCCTCGGTAGATGCTCAACGGCCAAGAATGGAGTCCAAGATCCCCGAGAAAACAACGACGTGGTAGATACGATTGAAATACGGCAAGGATGACATGGCTCCATCCCACGTGTCCACCTGGCAGAAGATCGACAGCACAGATCACGATGATGACGCGGCACAAGCTCAACCGCAAGATCACAAACCAACAGTGCGGATCTCGAGCGGCTAGGGTTAACGGCGGAATGGGCTGGTGCAGGCTGCAGCTGGGCTGGCAGCGCAGAAAGGAATGGGCCGCGGCCCAACACTATTAAAATATATTTTAAAATCATTTCCAAATAAAATTAATTCCCAAAATTAGAAATTGCCAAATAAAATAGGAAAATTATCAGAAAAATTCCAAAAAAATATTTTAAGGCATTTGGAACTCAAATAAAATATTTTCAACAAAATTTTATTTAAAACTTTCATATTTTCCAAATAGCTTTACAAATAGGCCTTAAACCAATAAATGCAAATTAATTCAAATAAATTCCAAAATTTTAATAAAAACATAAAATGAAAATTAAATTCAAGAAATGTAAAAATTGGGATGTTACAACATGCCTCCCCATGCCCTTTATAAGTCGCACCACAACCCTTTCGAGATTCGCTGAGTTGCGCCGCCCCTTTTGCCCTAGCTGACCGAGCTCGAGTCGTCGCCGTTTGCTCGAGCTTGCTCGCCGTGGTTGAAGCGTAGCACTGTCGTCAGTTTTTGTCAAGATTTGTATCCGTCTGGTCGTGTTCACCAAGTTGGAGCCCGGATTCAAAGTCTATGCATAAAGTCGCACCAGATCGACCAGGCCGTGTCGCCGGAGAAGCTCTGCAACACCATCGGCCGTGTCATCGTCCTCAAGACTGGTGAGTTGCGTCGCCACACCATCGTCGTCACCTCGCGAACATCCTTGGCCATCAGATTCGAGGAGGAACCGTTGGATGGTTGTCACGCGTCGCGTACCGGGGCAGCCGTGTTGCTATCTTGTGTCGTGTAGATCATAACCGTCCGATCCTATGCGTACTGTCTAGATCTTGACGCGTAGCCATAACCGCAGTACACCGTGTGTCCCAACCTCATCGCTGTCTTCGACCGTTCGATCTGGGACGGGCGGTCGAGATCGCACTAGCGCCACGCCCAGTTGCGTGCCGCGGTGTGTCACATTAGGAACCGAGGTACCGTGCGTCGGGTTCACCGTGAACCAGATTGGTTCCGTGGACCGGGTCTATACAATAGTGATGCGTGTCAGCATGTGATTGGTCCACGTGTTCGCTGACATCAGCCTCACGTCATAAATTGAGTTTTCTTTAGAAAAATAATTCAGCCAAAATCTATTTGGTGCTGACATCACAGTGACGTCATAAACCAAATTTTCCAGTAGAAAATAATTCATTTAATTCGGTTTTTCTATTTTCTAATTTATCTTTTATTTCAAATTTTGAAAAGCTCGTCCTCACTCATAGGAACTCCGATTGAGGTGATTCCAGTTTCTAAAAATTTGTAAAATTGAGATATATTTAATGGTAAATTTTATTTAATTTTTGGAGTTGATTTAGCTCTCTATTTTTTGTATTTATTGCTTTATTAATTGTTTCGCGAGACGTCGAGGTACCCGAGGTGTATGTAAGCGAAGAGCCAACCCAAGAACAAGGTCCAGAGCAAGATCTAGAGCTCTTTGAAGGTAAGTTATGCTTTGATCATGTTCAGCCCATATTTCTAAAGTTATATTGTTTTAAACTATTGCATGCTAATTCAACATATACTTGTTTCAATTAATTTGGGATTAGATATTCATCCAAATTGAGTTATATCTACCTTTTCAATTGTATGCCATGATTCATTTGACACCCTAGTATGGTTCTTTATTAGTTGGTAACTATTAATTGCCAATGTGGGTTAACTAGAACGTTAATAGTTCGCTTACCCATGCAACGAGTTATTGATATCATTTTAAGTGAAAAGGTTAATCTTGCTTAATGGAATATGGAACATGTTTATGAATTTGTGTGTCAGGTGTTGTCACACATGTTGATGATGTTGTTGATGGCACGTGGTGTATGGTAATCAACTAGGGTGGTAAAACGATTTAGATTGAGGCAAGTAGCAAGAGTTGTGATTTTATGGTGGGCCAATGTGACATTTGGGCAGTCGCATTGTTTTTGGTAATGGTAATGGATGGTATATTGATAATCGGTGAGTTTTGATTAGTCTTGCCTTGATCAATTAAGGATTTAACCTTGCAACCATTTGAACTAAGTCATTCATACAACCACATGTCTGATATGGCACAGACCTAGCAGATTAATTTGTAATATCTAGGCTTTGGTACTGTCATGGTGGTGTGGGTTTCGGGTGTACGAGTAGACTCACATGGTGTGAGAGGGGGGCCTTGAATGTGGTAACCAGTCACAACAGTGTTGAAATCTTAGCGGGCAGTACCTGATTTAGACGGAGCATTGGAAAGGCTTTATTATGATCACTAGCCTTTGTGGTGTATGATTGTATCTTGTGGGTAAAATATATAACCTCTACAGAGTGTCAAACCTATTCGAATAGCCGTGCTCACGGTATTGAGTAATGCTTGGTGATTACAGTTGTTGACACGCGGGCCCGGCCTGACGATTAGGCCCAGCTCATCAGCGTGGGGAGAGAGAAAATAGAACGAGAAAGCATAATTGAGTGGGATACACTTCTCCATTGTGAACACGGCTTTTGGGTTATGTGCTTTCCATTTCAGGATTTCAACTTGATTTTATTTTGGCTTTTATTTACAACTTGGGCTTCCTGGGATTTTTAAAGCTACCAAAATAGCTCCAAATTTTATGAAAAAATTTTAGGGTGCTTCTAAGGTGATTCTAAATGTTTTTCTAAATTTTTAGGGCATAAGCAGCCCCATAATTTCCTTAAAAATTCTTTTTGTGCTTTAGCTTTTAATAAAGTATCTAGTTTTTTATTTTTTGTAAATAGCAAAATACTTCCAAAATTCATGAATTTTTTTCAAATATGATCCTCGAACCATCTAAGCTTTAAATAAAATATTTTTAGACCTTGAACAGGTTTAAATTTGATGTTTGAAAATCAGAAGCGATAACTAGGTTATTGAAAAGTATTTTCTTTAAACATCAAAAACTCAGAAAAATCTTGGAAAATGCTAAAAATTCATATTAACCCAGAAAAATCAACTTGGCACTTCATTAATTTAATTTGGTAAAATTTGGGTTGTTACACCTTCGCCTCAGAGGGGAGAAGACAAAGGAAAGGCACTGATAGTGCGTCCTGAATCGGTGTATTTATGTAACTCCCGTCATGAGTTTCTGGCTAAGCAAAAGGAGCAGATGCTCCATGATGCTACTGCTAAGGCCAAGACACATCTAAGGTGGACCCGGAAGACTAGTATTAGATGGATGTGTACGGGAGTAATTGGAAGAAAGATAAAACCTACGACTACAAGAAATCCAAGGGAAAGGGCCGATGGACCTCGATGCCACAAATGGACGTGAGGACAAGCCTAATGTGGAGTCGGAAGCTTTGGATGGATGTGTACGGGGTGATTGGAAGAAATCCAAGGCCACCACCCATGCGAAATCAAAGGAAAAGGCATTGATGCATCCTCATGCATAGAATCCATTACCTTGAGCCTGACTTCTTTTCGATCTCTAAATATTTTAGATTCCAAAAGACATTCATGTATCTTACATGTAGTTCGTGTTAATGGTTCGTGCGTGACACCATTTGTATCATAGGAGTAGTAGGATGAACATATGCACTGAACCCAACTCTACATGCATTGTAATTCGCACCTTTCTTACGAAATTGTATGTCAGGCATTATCCAATATGTTTGAACAGAAAACATCAGTATACCTACTAACACGCAAAGAATGAACTCTTAGGTTACGGATATAAAGGGTCGATTATGTTCTCCTTCCCTAAAGGAAAATATTATCTACTTCAAAACATGGTTAATTTCGGTGTTTCTATTTTTTTATCACCATAGGGACTAATTCGTAATATTTTTATAGCTGTAAAAATCAACAAGGTCTGTCACCAGTTAAAATAGCGACAAAGCTCTGTCGTCAGTTCCAGTGGTGAAAAAATCTCTGTTGACAATTGATTTGGCGACAGAGCTCTGTCGCTAGTTCAAATGCCAACAGAGATCCTCACTGAATACCACATCAGCATTTTCGCCAATTCGATTGGCAACAGAGCCTTTGTCGCTAGTTCAAACGGTTACAGATGTATATTTTTTATATTTTTTTTATGGGTGTATTATTTCTATAAAATTATTTAAAATTTCAATTATTAAAAAAAACTCGGCGTTTATCCCAGCCTAGATCGTGAACTGCTTCCTGCAAACTCAAATCTGGATTGGCAGCTACCTCTGGTCACAAATAGTTGTCGTTTTGGACATCGACACGGTCCTCAAAACTTAGCTTTGACTACTAATTTTTTGTAATATATTTAAAAAAATCCTATAATATTATAAAAGTACGTTTCGAGACGAATCTACACATATGATTTTCACGTATCCTCTAAATATTTAAAAAGATATCAACATCTAAATTTTCAAAGGTTTGATTACACGAATCCTAAACCGACAAGTTTTTGTGAATCGAAGGGAGTATATTTCAGTGATTGAACTAGAACAGCAGCTGGGGACAGCTGTTTTTTGTATTCCATTGCTGTTAAAAATGTTCTGGAAAAGTTAATTTTGCCTTCCGGTGAAATCAAAGTGTCATTTTTCCTTCCTTTCCTGTTTTGCAAAATAAAGACATTTTACGGGCCTAAGATTATAACCGGGAAAAACTTGCTACATGGCATTTGTCAATCCTCAAATGTCTTCCACGCATCTGCTAATCTGCGATGCATGTTATGTAACGCGGAGAAACAAATTCGTGGAGAACATTGCCATACAGCAAGAATCTATAAGCAGCCGCACCAAGTAACGCTATAATCTCAACATCAAAATGGGAAGAGCAACATCACATTTCTATTACATGTTTCAATGAAACAACTCGAATTGCATTATAGACACAATCCACAAGGCATGTTTTCATCCCCATTATGGGTACCTCCGAGGCTGTCTAGGCCTCTTGTCAGGCAAAAAATAATGGTAATCATAATAACAGCTCAGATAGCACACCATTGACTTCCACAACAGCAGATTTGGTCGGCTGCAAAATTTATCCAGGCATGAAGCGACATTGCTTCAAAAGTTTAACACTGCAACCACACTCCTTTTCTTTTCTCTATGCACGAAAATGAACCAAAAATAGACAACCAGCACAGGTTATAATCACCAAATAATCGATAGATAGACATCGAGCGAAAATATGTTTCACATGTATCTCATGTAAGGAAGCTTGATCTGTTCCTTTGCAAAAAGCTATCTGCTCTAGCCTGAGGGGGCATGGCTGTTGATGACGACTTTGCGACATAGATCTGCTTCAGCCTACCAGTGCTCAAGTTCTTGTCAGAACCAAAATTTTGATTCCTCCCCTGGTATCCTGACCGACATTGCCATTCATTTACAGTTCCAGTCTTTTGGGTCACCCGGACCCGATGATCCTGATTATTAACTGAATGTTGGTACTGTTGATCTGATGATGATGAAGACTGGTGGAGCTTCGAGTTCAAGGACATGTTTGCCACCTGACCACTGTTGGAGTTACTACTCACCCCTGTAGCAATTCCAGGGTTGACATTTGGTGGGGTCGTCCTAACCATAACTTTGGTACTGTTTGGGACTTCATTGCTGATTGTGCTAGCCCGAATAAAGGAATGCTGAACAGTTTGAACATTTGAAATGCTGGAGGCTAGCTGTTCAACGAGACCTAACTCATCTGTGAACTGAGAGGCAGCTGCACTAGGGAAGCTCTTGTTGCTATCTGATGGCACAGCAGCCGCAGAAGTCTCATGGAACCGTTTATTTGTACTTGCCTTGTTGTCCATTGGCACATTATGAACAAACTGTGATGCAGCTGTACCCTCTATTGGATGTTGTAGTGGCACCGATAATGGGACAGAGTGTGGAGGCAGTACAGGCACATGTGGCCAACAAGGTTGCATCTGTATGTCCGCAGATGACTGGAATGAAAAAGCGAGGGGAGTTAATTATAATGCAAATAGAGAAGTGTTTGGCATAAAACAAAACAAAAAATATTCGAGTTTCTAACCATGGTTATCTAATGATCAACAACAGGATCAGAAATTCCCTTTTTCAGTTTTATACACAAACACAACGGTCATATTTGAATTGTCTAACCATCGAATGAACATAAACTAAAGATGCAGGCGTTTTTTTTTGACATTTTTGTTATGGGAAAAAGCAAAAATAGGGTGAAGATATGTATGCTTCAGAACAGCTTCACAAACCACAACATACATTCTGAAATCAAAATAATTAATTCACCCTACGGCCCCCAACACATATTGGAAAAGGGGGAATAGCAAAAGTCTATCCTAAATGCTGCTGCAAACAGCCTCCAACTGATTCATGCACATGAGAGATTATTTTTTCTGCTTATGTATAAACCATTTTATTCATCTTTTTGACAATCAGATGGATATTAACACACAAGCATCAAGCACGAACCAATTCAATTCTCTATACATCTCGGACCACTATTGCATACCTGGAATGGAGCAATGTCGAACATGGTCAGTGGGGATGGGATTGGCATGATAGAAGTTGGGTGTAGATGCTGCACTTGAGTAGGAACACTGGGCGAGTTTACTTGACCAGGTACCATATTTTGGTTGTTTGGATCACTCTGGCTAACGCCAACAACAGAAGGCCCTTGGTTTTGCTTCCAATCAGGCTGCTTGTCACCAGGGATATAAGTGGCATCCATAAAACCAAGTCCCATTTGACCAAACTGCCCAACTGGAGTGAAGTGGTTGTAAACTACCATATGTGGAGGACCTTGCACGCCTGGGATTCCACCAGGGCTAATGAACGGACCAGCAAACCCAGTTGGAGGACGATAAAATGAGTCCACCCCAGAATGGCATTGTGGCCATGTTCCCAAGGGTGCTGAAGGAAAAGCGTTGCTTCTTTGAGCCTGCTGACCCTGAGATCTGGCAGATTCATCATTTGGTCCAAATGCAAAAATGTGCCCTCCTAATATTGTGTTCATCTCAAAGCAGGACAAGTGGGATGGCTGTGCACCAAGAAACTGAGAAAGCATTGGCCCTGATGCCTGTGGACTGGGCAAAGGAGGCCACAGGGACATTGATGGAGTATCAACTGACAAGTCTGCTGGAAGAGCAACCGTGAGTGGCTCTTCTGTGGATGATTGACCAGGTTGACCTGTTATTGCAACTTCTACAGTATTAAGAAACTCCAGGAATATATCTGTATAGAGGGTAATGTTTTAACTCAAATAATTGAAAACCCAAAGATCATACCTCCTGATGATAGTCCAGTGAGATCCTTACTACTAAAGCTTTTGTTGTCTGGAGCAGAAGCTGCAGTTGCATCAGCTGCAGATCCAACAACCTCATCAATACTAATAGCTGCAACAGCCACAGCGGAAGCAGCTGCTTCAGCCTCAGCTTCGGCTTCAACATCCTCTGAATTCGGACATGGTTCCTTAGCAGTAGCCTTCTCCTTGTTGAACAAAACAGCACTACCATTATCACCAGGCAAACTTCGATCAATCTTCATATCAGGCCTAGATGAACCAGGAGCACCAAGCCCACTTGAAATTGTTCGGCTGACCGGAGGCAGTATGGTTGGTGAGGTAACCGCCCCTGAATATTGTTTTTATTTCACTGTCAGTCAAGCAGCCGGAAATATGGTACAATACTAATACAAATTACAAAGGGCTTACCAAACTGAATCTTCTCCCCAGCCAGAAGGGAGTTAATAGGGCTAGCAGATGAAGATAATGCTTTTTCCGTGGTTATTGTGGGAGACAGAGAATTGTTGGACTCCAAAGAAAAGCCAGAACCAGCTTGTTCAAACATTGCAGGTTTCATAGCTTCTTCAAGTTGAGTTTGAGTTAGTGGCATAACCTAGCACACACACAAGTTTTCAAAAGCTATACAGACCATAAAATTATAAGATATCTATAGTAAAATGATGACAGGCATGCATTTGTAAAAGACAAACAAGGAAATTGCTATGTAAAAATCGAAAGTAAAATGTACAACTTCTCTATTCAATATTCAGTGAGAAAATCGATACTCCCTGCGTTTTCATATATATGTCGTCCTAGAATGCATGCAATCAACCTTTTTAAACTTTGATCACTGACACATATAAAAGTAATCATATTTGTCACATCGAAATGATATTAGCAGATTTGTCATCAAACATACTTCCACATCATTATATTTTCAATAATTTTTTGTTAGCATATAGTTAGACAAGGTAAAAGGGATAAAAGAAAATTTGATCATTGAAACCAAATTTGGCTGCATTTTGCTATTAGAAGTTAGAACTACTGTAACTGTCATGCTACCAATAGAACAAAATTAGAATTTAAAAAACCACTCATGTAAATAAAGCTAGTTGAATTAAGATTGTCAAGAGCATTTTCTCCAGCATTTTATAAAATTATCAAAAGAATAAAACAGAAAAGACTACCCAAGACTAACATGCAGAAATATGGAAATCTAGCTGTTTTGTATAGAACTAGCTTTGCATAAGAACCGTTTAATGTTCCATCATTTACTAAAGAAAATAGCAAAGATGATATGGTTTGCATCCATGGAAGCAAATTAAGGCACCAAGACGAATTGGAAGAGAATAAAATGCCTTGTTCTCACAAAATATACAACATAGGATTGTCTGCATGAATTTGCATACGAACGAGGAAGTCAATAGAAACACCATAATAAAGGTTTCCCGAGACAACTTTTGGAGACTAACTGTTTGCAGGGCAGTACTATTATCATCACAAATAACGATTTAGGTCAACAATTGAATGCAATATTTGTTTCCAGCAAAGAATAATGATTTGCACCTTAGGAACATAAATAACCTTGAGAAAAGCAATCTACCTGCTGGTTTGTTTGTGAACTATCCCAGGTACCCATGTTAATTGGAGTGCTAATGGACACTGCTTTATTGTTGTCTTCAGATGAGACTGCCACAAGCTTTGTGGCAGCACTAGAAGTGACCAAGTCAGAGGTCGCCTGACTTTGGATAGGCCTATAAAAGATTTTGTGAATGAAGTCCTCAAGAAGAATCCTAGTCAATAAATAGCATAAACATAACTAAGGTACTTACTTCTTTACATAGTAGTTCGTATGAGACTGTGTGTTGGCTGAAGGTGGCCTTATGGGTGTCATGGAAGCCGTATCACCTTTAAATGCATCTGATGGTTCGACATGGTCAAGGCCTCTTCCTTCAACTGCAATGACAGAATCCAAAGGAACTTTCTTTGCTGGTTCTCCACCCAAAGAAACTGTTCCCTTATTCAAACTTGGACTAATATAACTGTGTAGAGAAGCTTGATGTTGTTTGCGGGGAGCCTGGTTCAAACAACACCAAAGCGTTAATTGAAGGAAGACAAAAACAGTACTAAGATATAAATTTAAGCATATGAAAGATGATAATTGGGCACCTTTGCCATCCTCATTTTGGATCTATTTTCTTTCTCCCTCTGCTCTCTCCTGACACTCATTATCTGCTTCTTGGACCTTACTTCAATGAAACCATCTGCATCAACAGGGACCTCAATGCCTTGTTGCTTAACAACACATACAACTCCAGCCTGCAACGAGGTATTGGCATCTCCCTCAAGGACAGCACCAGCTCTAGATTTCTTGTTCCCAACCTGAGATCTCTCATAAGAAGAAGCCTTCAGTGTGCTTCTCTCTGTCTTACTGTAATAATTAGCAGATGTAGATAAAGGACCTGCACTAAGATCGGTTGCTTCATTTGTCTTAAATGACTTGTCACCTTCCCTTCTGTTCACATTTCTCAGTGGAACACCATTGGAATATGGCTTCTCATTCTGCTCACCATGGCTGAATGATTCAGAAGCTTGCATTTGGTTCTTCTCGACATTTTCCCGAACTCTAAATTCAGTTCTTCTTATATTCCTACGAGACCTTCTCTGGAATCCTCTGGAATCTTTATGAGAAGGTTCAACAACTGAACTTGTCAATCTCATGTTAAATTCTCTAACAGCATAACCATATCTCCTCCCTCTTCCACCAGATGCAGCACCTGGAGCCTTTGGGTCATTCAAGACTTTCTCATCTGAACCAACTTGAGACGATTCTCTATTGTTGGAAGTAGGTTTGTGATTCCTCTTCAGAGAGAGTTCATAATTCCTCTGAGATTCAGCTTTTGAAACTCCAAAAGTAGTATTTTCCCCAATCAAAGTTCTGTCCAGCAGGCTGTGAAATCCATCTACATCAGCCATATGGTTGTTTGCAGGTGCATTGAGCTGCTGAGAATTTGAATGCTCCATGACAAAGGGAAGCTTGGATGCAGGTGCTACCGATTTATCAACAAAGCTGGAAGGGACTGCCTCTCCTGGGATATTCTGATGTGTGTCTTGATTCATCTCATTACGGAGACCACTTGAAGCATTCTGGTTTAATATATATGGAGTTGGTGTGGATGAATGAATGGAGGACATTGCCTGAGAATGTGGTCGAACATTCTGGGCAATAGGGCGGACATACCTCAACTGGCCAAACTGGAACAAAGGAGTTGATGAAGGGTGCATTTGCGCCAGGGATGGGTTAACCTGATTGTGGAGATGGATAGGCATTTGCATGGAACCAATCTGAATGGCTGGAACCGGAGTTGGTATTAAAGAAGGTCCAGAAAACAAACCAAACTGGAGGTTAACAGGGCCTTCGCTCCGGCCAATTACCGCTGAAGCTGATGACATAATAGGATCTGTGGAAGATGCCTGAGATAACTTGGAGCTTGAAACAGATGTTACTAAGCTACCGGATGGCTCACCATTAGTTTCACAAGTCAAGGCATTTACACGATCAAGAGCCAAGTCCTGCAATGCCTTATCTGCTTCTGTAACAAGGTCAGAAGGACCAGCTGAAGCAATACCTAACTCTTGCTCCATGGCACCTGAGTACACACCAAGTGCCCTTTCAGTACTCTTCATAGAAGTTAAGTCAAACTCGCTGTTCAGGGGAATTTCAACCTGTACACCCTCATCAAATCCTAGTATAACCGGTTCCATTTCTACAGGTGTATTCTTCCCCTCTGCAAACTCGTCATCCAAGTCAAGATTCTCATCATCACCGTCATTGATGTCATCTTCCTGGTAGCTATTGCCTTCATCATACTCATCCTGTTTTTGCCTGCCTTCATTGTGTTCACTTGGCCATTCATCATCCTCCATGTGAGAAACCGTGCTTGAGGTAGTGATTCTGCTTGTGTTCGCTGCATCTAAGGTTGAAGCTGCAAGGTGGTTGTCAGACATCACAGTTCGATCACCATCAGCAGAAGTTGGCAATGCAGGTGAATCGCCAGAAACATCCATCTCGTCATGTGAAACATGTGGAGGCGAGCTAGGAGGGCTTGAAACAGAAAGAGAAGATTGCGAGCCCAATATAGGGCTCTCACTGTCCCCACTTTGCTGTTCATTGACAACAATGTCTCCAGCTGGAGCCACATGTTGGTGAGGTGCCTCTCGGTATGCATTTCCATATTGATTCCGCATAGTTTGTTCATCATCTCTACTGGAACTCTCTCTCATCCCACCATCCACGAAAGATGAATTGGCATGTTGAGTGGAAGAATTAATTGAACTTCTCTGCATTGAGGTCACAGTTGGGGGTGGGGGTACATGTGGTTGCCGCATAGAGTAGCGGGATCTTGTAAAAGAGAAGTCATTAGTATCGGAGTTCTGAAACATCCTATCTCCTTGTTGAGCATTGGGGCTTCCATGAGAACTGCTAGGCAGCCATGCTGCATCTCCAAACCTGTCACTATTAAAAAACGCAGAGTTAAAGTCAGACTGCCTGTCAAAATGGTCATTCTCCCTTGGTGCATCCCACCTTGGAACCCTTCCATGACGGTAATCTTCCAGAGCCCATGGTAAATCAGTTGTCCGGCCTCTCGAAGATGGCCTGACTGACATGGTCCCAAATCCATCAAACGAATCTTTCTTAGGGAAATTACCCCTACTTGTAGTGGAAGTGTCACGCCGCGGACTGTAATGCAGATTCTCCTGGTCTTGAAATGCAGACCTTGCACTGTGATATGCATGTTCTCTATCAATAAAGGATGAATGTCCATCTCTCAAAGTGTGCACCCTCGAAACTGTATCACTGTACCTATTGAGACTGGAGGACTCTGATGATGCTGATGTATTGATGCGCTCACCCATTCTATTATCCTGTCTTTCACCAGCAATAGTAGACTGGGACACATCTCTGTCCTTCAAGGCTCCAGGTGCCAGTTCATCATTGGCAGCTGAAGTAAGATTCGCATCCCTCGTGTTTGATTCCGCTTGTCGCCTAGCAATCCTTGCCTCCAATTCTAGGAGCTTTTGACGTGCAGCTTCTCTACGGCGCTCCTCCTCCATAGCAACCGTCCTCTTCTCTTCCTCCCTAGCAATTCTCTGCTCCTCGTCCCTTCTGACAACTTCCAGCCTTTCTTGCTCGGCTTGCCAAGCAGCCTGTCTAGCCTCTTCTTCCACCAACCGCCGCCTCTCCTCCTCCTCTCTTATCAGCCTCTCCCTCTCCTCCTCTTGTTTCCGGGCAATTTCTCTGGCCTTTGCCTGTTCTTCCATTACCCGTTGTCTCTCTTGCTCTTGTACCCTCAAGATCCTATCGAGCTCTGCCTCAAATGACTCCCTTACTGGGTCATGGAAATCAGCTGGTTTGGTTGCTTCTTTTTTCTTCTTTAGTGCACTCAAATTAACAGTGGCAATGCTATCGAAACCACTATCCGCAATTAAAGGCTTCACAGGGCTCCCGGTGAGCCGCTTCTCCCAGCCAAATTTTGCCAATGGCTCATTAATTAAAGGCCCTTTATTACCAAGGAAAGGCTGCACCTTGGAACCAACATTATTCTGGAAAGAATTCCCTCTGTACCAGTTATTCGAATGATCACCATAACGACCACCGGCAGTCGCCCCCACATGTGTACTTCCATATGGTTCTGCCCCGTTCTGTCCATAGGGACGCACAGCTGGCTCCCTACTAGTATTCCACAAATCCTTGGGGGCACCATTAGTCATGCTTTCCTGATAAGATGGTTGCCCATTGGTTCCTCTCCCTGCATTGTATGGTCGACCATCTGTCCTCTCTCTATCGTGGCTTGGCATAGGAGATCGCCACAAACCGTTCTGCCCAGCCTCTTTATTGGTAGAGGCCAAATCTCTTCCTAAGAGCTCCCTCGTCGCCCCATAAAAGTCGCACCCTGGAACCATAGCCTCACTCCTACCAAATCCCCTCTCCCTACTGTCACGCTCTTGGAGGCTCAGCCTTGTGTCGCGCTCATCATCAGCCCAATCAGAATCATACCTAAGCCGGACCAGCGGAAGGGGACCCAAATCATGCTTTTGCGCCTTCTCCGCGGAAGCTTGGTCAGAAGTATCCGTGCCACCAAAAGAGGCTAAGGGCTCAGCAGCACGTGAGGGCATCACCTGTGGTCGCATGCCAAGAGGCATTGGCCGTGTGTCCGGAGTGGCGGCCCGCGCCCCATCACCGTCCTTCTGGCGCTGCTGCCCAGGCGGCGGGGGCGGGGGCGCGACCGCTGCTTTCAGGGAAGGGAAGTCCTCCCCGCGCAAGACGACGGCTTTCTCCGGGAACCCATACGACGGGGGCCTGGCGGCGCCGCCAGGAAGCGGCACCGGACCGGGGGGCTTCTCGGATGCCGGGGCGGGCTTGGTCCAGCCGGCCGAGGGCCCGCCGGATCGGGGCGGGGCCGAGGCGACCCCGCCGCCCGCGGCGGCGGCCGCGCCATCGAAGCGCTCGTGCTCTTTGCGGAGCGAGGGGAGGTTCAGAGGCGGCGGGACGGAGAGCTTGGGCGGCTGCGGTTTGGCGACAGAGGAGCCGCGGGGGCGGGAGAGCAGCACCATGCCCCCGCCGCCGCCAGAGGAGCCGGCGGGGCGGGATGGGCGGCTGCCATGGTGCGAGGGGGCGGGCTGACCATAGGATCGGTTGAGGTTAACGGAGACAAACTTGCCGGGGTGCGACATCGGCGGCCGCGCGGCGCATGAAACCCTAGCCGCAGCCCGATGAGCGGGTCGGCCCGAGGCACGTGCCCGCGTGAGCTCAGTGTATATGCGACCGCGAGGGCCAGGTTCGGAGGAGGATGTGGCTCGCCGCCGAGGAGGCGACGGCAGTGGCGGGGGAGTGGGATTGGGGAAGGGGGTTGGTGTCGGGTTCCGAGGCCAAGGGGGAGGCAGCCTACACGTCTACACTGGACAAGAGAAGTGGGGAGGGTGGTTGCACGAATCTCGAAGGTGCTGGGTTTTTTTTTCTTTTCTTTTTTGGTGCGCTGAAATTCTGACACGCTCAAATGGGCCGGGATAAAAGGGACAGCCCGGGGCATGTTACCTGTGTATGGTCCGGTCTGGTGCTAATCGTACCGTGCCAGTACGGTCCATGAGTCTGTGTCGTGCTTAGATCGGCATCTTTGTATGGCACGGTCTTTGAAAAATAGTCGTTTTATGGTCGTTGGAGACTTAAAAAAATCCAAAATAATCCTAAATTTTTTTCTATAAATAGGTGGCTACCCTCCTCATTTTCACACCAGCAATCTTATATTCTCTTCTATTCATTCTTTTGTGAAATTTTTTTGCTCATTTATATAAACAATGATGGGCAACTAGAGGAGAATTATAGGATTCAAATTAATTGATGTAGCATACACA
Source organism: Otatea glauca (assembly GCA_036346275.1). NCBI lineage: Eukaryota > Viridiplantae > Streptophyta > Magnoliopsida > Poales > Poaceae > Otatea > Otatea glauca. Next base: position 35,731,731 of record CM070715.1, on the reverse strand, counting down.
GGTGAAAATATTGTTGATTGTATTGTAAAAGTTATGAAAGGTTTTGGCCTTAGTGATAAGATTTTTGCAATAACATTAGATAATGCTTCAGCAAATACTTCTGCCATGAACATTCTTACTCCGATTTTCAATTCGTATGCTAAATCTTTCTTATTACATCAATATTATGTTTGTCATACTATTAATCTTATAGTTAAATCTTATTTGAAGAGGTTATATCAGTATTTTGAACATTTTTGCATTGCAATGTCTTTCTTAAATAATTCTAATCCACGAGTAGCAGCATATAAGACTTATTTTATTGCAATGAATATGCGTCCACAAAAGTTTGGTTTGGATATGCCTATTAGATGAAACTCTGCTTATATGACGCTTAAGTCTCTTATACCCTATGAGAGCACATTTTTTGTTTTTATTAACACGAACTATCATTATGCAGTAGGTACTGATTATTCTAGTTGTTTTTCAAATGTCTGTGCTAACTTATCTCAAGTCTACGCAAAGTATGATCAGAAGTTTGCTGGAGTTCGCATGCAGCGGCCTCCACCAGCACCCACAATAGGTAAGAAGAAAATTGCGTGTGGAAAGATATGGGGTGCAGGTGGCTCTTCCTCAAGGAGTTCAACTACAACAACGTCAAGTGCGGACACAACAAGTGGTGGAGAGCTAACTGCCTATTTCAATAGCGGCACTGTCAACTACCAAGAGCAGCAAGAGGAGGACTTTAGCATTTTGCAGTGGTGGCACGAGCACAATTTAACATATCCGGTACTTTCCATATTAGCACGGGATGTGTTAACAGTTCCTGTCTCCACGGTTTCTTCGGAGTCTGTTTTTAGTCTATCTGAAAGAATAATCGAGGAGAGAAGAACAAATCTGACAAGTGAGATGGTAGACATACTTCTCATTGTGAAAGATTGGGAACAAGCTGATCAATGAGCTCAACATACTGTAGAAAATGTTGAGCTGGCGGAAACGTTTGAAAATCTTTATCTAGATAATCAAGAAGAATAATTGTAATCTTCAATTTTTTTCCTGTATCACTGAGCTATAGGCTATACTCTTTTTTCTTTGCCAAGTTTTTCTCATGTTAAGTTTCTACTTGGCAAAGTTTTTAACGAGGTAGCCAAGCATCAATAAAGCTCATTATTTAATTCTAATTATTTGTCTCATTTTAGAATTTATTTCATGTTTTGGTTTTTTCTTAATTACATATATTTTTTAAAAACATTCCTACATCCTACAAGTTTTTGTAATTATTTTAATTTTCTCTATTTTTCTGAATTTTTTCTTACTTTTTCATACTTTTTCTATTTTCCTAATTTTTCTAACTTTTTTCTGATTTTTTTGACGCTAACGAACTAGACCGATACAGTATGACTCTTCTATTAATCGGGTCGAAACGGACAGTATCGTTTCTTAATCGGACCGGGTCGTGCTCGGGGACGCTCATTTGGGCATCTCGTGATGTTGGAATTGGGCTGTGCGGCGTTTGGTGCGCGTTGGCTGTTGGACTTCATACTGTGACAAATACTGTGACCGCCGCTCCTGGTTCCATCGCCCGACGGCTTGCCCCGCGCGAGAAGCTTCGCCCGTTTCTTTGCCTTCCGGATACATCGCACACAGGCGTCGACGGGATCAGTGCTTGCCCCTCCGAGCCGATTTTGCAAGGGATTTTGCTTCCCCCTGCTTTGTCGCTCTTCAACCAGCGAAAATCGGCGCCGTCGGCTGGGCTCCTCCGGTCGTCCTCAGCCTCCTCCCTTCGCATGCATCGGCTGCCACCTCGGTTCCACCCAGTGGCCTCGCTGCCTCCGTCCGCCCGCATACTACAACCTCCGGTCTCCACCCCACCTCCGCAGCTGCACCTCCCGTCATGGCCACCAGAGGTAGGTAAGTGCGCACCAAGCAACTACAAACCGCTTGTGCTTGTTCTTCTTGTTCATCCATCTTCTCTTCCAAAGCCATCTCTATACTCATCTGCTGCCTTCTCTTCTTGACCTTGGTGCGCGGTAATGGTGCTTTTGCAGCAGCGCCGAAGGTTGGGTTTGGGTACAAGCTGGTGTCCCTGGATAAGCACCCTAAGCAGTGGCGAATCCAGAATCAAAATAGTGGATGTGCTAAAAAAATTAAGTTAAATTGAGACAAACGTATTAAACAACTTATGTTATATTCTCATTGGTTCGAGTGTTATTACTTGTAGTTCATTATTTGAGAAATACTTGTGCACTATTCGCTTGTTAAACTTTTGAAGATCTATAAACAAGTTAACACCAATCAATCAAACAAACCGGCTATTGTCTCTTTCAACCTACTGACATATCTACAATTGATAAAAAAAATCATAAGCTGTGCGTTTCAATACTTTTTCTTTCTAATACAAGTTGCACAAATCTTGAAGTAAGTGAAAAGTTAAATAATCACCATCTATCTTTTCATTTATGCTTTAATATTTCTGTATCTATAAAAAAGGAAAGCATTAAAACACCTATCAAAAAATCATATATTAGAAGAGGGGCTCATATTGTCTATTTGTTGTCATGGTTAGTCCACTCAGCCAGTTAGGCACTTGCCAACACACACTACACCACCTTCACAATCTGATCATCATCACCGCAGTGGGCTGTCCGTTTCTACACGCTCGTGCCCTCGCTACCTTCCCGACATTCACTTGATGTCCTCGTCGTGCCCTCATAATCACCGAGTCCCGACGACGTGCGTCAAGTGTCCCTTACTTGATAAGCTGTCATATCCTCGCAAAGAAGAGATGTCGAGTCACCTTCCTTTCTCTCTATAGTCTCTACGTGCATCGAGGGTTCAAGAACAATTTTACAGATAGCAAGTGAAGTTATCAATTGTAAAATTAAGTATTCAACAAACAGCGACTCATGAAGCCACATGATCTAAAAAGTAGCTCACCGCCCAACAAAATTTATTCTTCCTCTAGACGTGTCTGAGTGTGTGTACATTCGTCACTGCTATACCAAAAAATAAACGTCGCTGCTAGAAATAGTACATAGGATCTGATGACTGGAGGGTGGGATCGAGCCCAACTGAACTCATCGGTTGGATACGCCACTGACCCTAAGGGGGGGAGGCCTTGTGGGCTACATGCAGGTCAAGCAGCGCGCATCCACCTATGGCGCTGGCAGCCCTCGCCTCAGGCTCTATGTCAGGTACGTGCGCACCAGTCAACTAACAATTACTTGTTCTTGTTCTTCACGTGTTTCTATGCGCGGTGTTCTATGTTCCATTGGTGCCTTCGTGCCCTCCCTTAATATCACATCTTCTGATTTTAAGGACGATGTTTGCGGTCGCAGCAATTGATTGTCCGATTTCTTCATCTCCTGAAGAAAGAATGACATCTAAATTTTGAGGTCTCACAAATTAGAAGGAAATAGCTCGCTGTTTCTCTTGTTTGTTGCTTCGAGCTTGGAATGCCCTTTTGGTTCATGTCCTAACTCCAAAAGCGAATGATGCAGCGAGCCAGGGAATCTTTCTTGAAGGACTTTGATGCCCAGCAAATGAGGCTACCTGATAGCAGGTAATAACTCAGTCACTGCCATGTATACATACTTTGGTTGGTTAATACATATGGGACATCACATGATACATGCTATTACTAAAAAGTAATGTTGCAGTAACATTGACGGTCTTAGGGAATTCATAAAAGCTGTTTATGTAGACAGACGGTATGCTGGTGGAAGGTTTTCTGAAAGGCTTCCTGGAGATAATCAGGTACAGTACGTCGAATTTTCAACATCTACCTGTTAGTCTGCCTGAAAATTGTCCTTTATCAGTCTGGAATTTTAACTGTCACAAGATTTACCAAGCCTGCTGTGGTATACGTTGATGTCATTGAATACTAGTGCAGCTGTTATCTGTGATCAAAGTCCATTTATGTTTTATTCCATAAAATGTTTGCACCAGATTTTGGCAAGGTATAACGAAATTGTCATGCTAAAGATTAGGGGGATTTTGGCCGATATCGGATAAAGGAAAAATGTTTAATTTTAGATTATAACTGATATTTATCTAAAGATGAGTAACTATCCGAGTTGAGGCCAACACAAATCACCAGCGTATCGGAGACGGACATTGTCGACCGATAGCTATAAAAGATGGTCGTGAGCAAGCGAGAAGGGAGACAATCAATCAATCAAACAACTCGCATTTACTCTTTTATTTTCCTGTCGACTAGGAGTAGTCTCTGTAATTTAGATTCTCTTTTGTAATTTGATATCAATCAATAAAGTTGCTCATCGCCGATTGTTGATCTTCATCAATTACACCAATCAGGTTTGATTCTTCTCCGATCTTACTGTGCATTGCCTTTTTTGGAAAAGATTTACCTCTATCATCTGATTAGTTCTAATCGGCTAATTAGACTTATCGTTACTTTAGATTCAATCGGTTTTTTAGCTGTTTAGATCTTTGCCTTTTGTCTTGCTAGATCGGCTTTGAGCATATTTTTCTATCTATCTTACCAAATTGCAGGATTAAATCGGTTGGCACGCCTCGAACTGTAGAACCTGCGTTTGTCCAGTGTGTAGTTGTCGATAAACTCTACTTCAAGTTTTTTGGCACCAACACGCTTTTGGCACGTCCGGTGCGACAGAGAAGATGTCTTCGTCAGGCAAGACAATTCCACCGTCCGATCTTAATGCCGAAGCCATAATCGTCCCTACATTAGACGATTTAACACATAAACAGCGCAAGGAAATTGAAGATTGAAAATCTGCTCTGTAAGAGATGATGCTAGGGTGTTATCAGAAAACCCAACGTGGTATCACTCAGAAGACCGTATTACTGACGGTTAACGCTCTTGGCGATGCAGGAGTCACGAATTGCCCGGTGAGTCAATACATCCTTGCACACGAAACAAAGCAAATAGCAAACCCGATAAGGACAAAAAGGAGTAAGATAACATCAAATTCAAATATGATTTGAAATAGAAGGTCCTTAATTTTTGAACTTGTTTATATTATGAATTCTTAAGTTCATGTTATGTTATAGATTCTTAGTAGGGTCCAAGTTCAATATTCGCCGAATACCATTACCTGAATAGCTTCAGAGGGTCCTAACCTCTGGAAAATTGTTGTACCATTATAGCTGTAACACCCTAGACTCCACAACCAGTCTGGGATGCTACTAAACATCACAACCTACGGCTGAATTTAATAATAAAAAAATCAGCAACATCTCCTTTGAAAATAAAAGCAACGCGGAAGCAGAATATAGAATATCACATAACACAATAACAAGAAAGGGGAACATGAGAACCACAACATCACACTAAAATCTTTAAGTACATGACATTAAGTTTTAAACATTTAACATAGAGTATCATGGTGATAAAGATTGTAGACAAAAGTGTAAGTCCGTGCAGCTACTCTCAACCCTTCATGACATGCTCCAAGCACCTGGGAAAGATAAATTGCAAGGGTGAGATTTTAAAAATAAAATCTCACCAAGAATTATTGCTTTGACAAGTAATCTTACATCTACTCAAGAATTATATCATGGTATGACATCAAAACATTAGAATATAGAATCATCACAAGACAACGCCATAGTTCACTGCATGACTACATATAAAAAATACTTCATACCACACTTCAACGAATGCATATGAATGCAATGCCATGTCCACTGCCTGCATACCTGAAAGTATGGAGCTGCATCCCACGATGCTGTACCGGTACAGTCGCAACCATAGGTGCGCGACATAACTTCAAATGCATATGCTTATGCAAGTGTACATGTTATGCTGCATATGTGTACAAAAGAAATAACATATCCTTCCAAACATGCTTCAACATTATTCACAACCATGAAGAGATAGCACACTTCATGGATATACATAAGGCAATGATCATACTTGCTTGAAAGTGAAAAATACTTCATTATTTCAGATCATAAGTAAACAACATGGTTCTGAAATTTTAAATATGAGCAATGTAGATTAACAAGTCAAAGATGAAGCGAAGCCACCGCTACATTTACTTGCCTCCAATGATGAGGACGGCAATCCTCAAGTGTGGCTCGAAGCACCACCACATGTTTCACAACCACCTCTCAGAACCAACACTATATCACATAAACAAAAGGTAAACAACAAGATCCTAAGCCCCAAAACTCCCGCAAAGGAAGAAATGCCCACAAACTGCACGTTTCGCAAATCGATCGATTAAAACAGCAGTACTTGTTTTTTTTATCTATTTTTATACCACAGTTATGAAAGTAAACAAATACATTTCTGAAAACTACAGAACAAGGGCTACAACTTTCGTAGAGAGGCCATAATTTTATCATGCCTGCAAGATTGCCTAAATGGCCTCTAAAGACAACACTGAGAATCTGCCAGCAATTTCGACCAACAGACATTCAGACCTGAATATCTCCAAAACTACTCATCATAAAATTCTGAAATTTCACCGGGAAAAATATTTTTTCATCCTCTACAACTTCTTAGTTATGAGTCTTTGGAGAAAAAAACAATAAAGTGGCCTAATCAGGGTCTGAACCTCGGCTACAGAATCTGACAGCAAAACCGAATAGCCCACTTCCAGAATTCATATCTAGAGTTATACCCAACGAAAAATTCTGAATTTTACCAATCTGAAAATCTTAAGAAATCCTATACAAGTTTTCTACAGCGTGGACAACACAATTCTGCCCCGAACTTGGTTGAATTCCAGATCAATCTAATACTGTCTGGATTTCAGCATCACAACAACAGGTAACTTTGATTATTTATAACTCCTAAACCGCAAGGCCAAAAATCGCGAATTAGGACTCCGTGAAAAGATCTCAGAGTCCTCTGCAACAAACCTAGAACCCCACAATTTTATTCGGCCACTACATGCTGCTATTCACGGAAGAATAGAGACTGCTCAATCTGCCTTGAACTGAAACAGGAAAAGAAACAAGTTTTCCAACCCTAACCCACAAATTTGACAAACACCAAACAGAAATAAAATCCAGCGGTGGGGAAAACTCACCTATGGAGATCTTACCTTGCTCCTTCCCCAAGCCCTCAGATCAACCTCGCAGGTCTCCAAGTTCCACAGGAGGAGGAAGGATGGGGGGCGGCTTGGAGAGGGAGGGGGAGGAACGACTGGGCATCCAAAAGAGACTGCGCCTGGAGGGAGGAATGGAGGGGCAGCTAGGAAGCAAAAAGGGAGGAGGCGCCCCTCCTAGGGTTAGGTTAAAATATATATTATTATTTTTTATCTCTAGCGTCCAATTAGACTTCTACGATCCGAACTCCAAATAAAATGCATGAGAAGTCAAACGAAATCATTTCAACGAGTTCTACGCATCTGCGGTCTTCGATCGCCCAACCGGCCATCGGATAAGAATAAAATAAAATTTTGCCTCTTCTTTAAAGCACCCGATAAAATCCTACTTAAATTTTTTTTGAAGAATTTTTGGGCATCACAATAGCATCAGAGGGTCATTACCTCTGGGATTTTTTTGAAAGAATTAAGTGCAAATTATGTCCGAATACTTTTACCTTTGTATCATCAGAGGGTCCTGACCTCTGAAAAATATTGGAGTTGGTCTCAAGGTTTTAATATTAAATTTAACTAGACTGTTAGGTTCATTTTAGCTTTTCAATTGAATTCAAGGACCCCTTTTCTTTGTGTTTTTACATTTTGATTATATGGTCTATTAATCTTGTATTCATATGTCGTTTTCTTATCCTCAGAGTATCATACACCATATGAATGTTATACAGACATATAGGGATATAAATGGAATAAGGTTTATTTGATTCACTTAAAGCTTGCTTAGGTTCTGTTTGGCAGAACTCCAGATCTTAGCTCCACCTCAGATTTGGAGCTTGTGGGCTAAAATAAAGTGAATTAAGTTTATATTTTTAGTCTAAAATGTAAACAAGATGACCCACCTAAACACTTTTAATGTACCCACAGCTCCAACTCCATAAATTTTTGGAGTTAGGAATACCCTGCTTCACCAACTCCACGAATTTTGGTGGAGCTGGAGCTGTGCCAAACACCCCCTTAGTTCAAGGTTCTTCTATTTAATCTAGAGATTAATTAGATTAGTTAGCTTCTGTTATTTTTGAATTGCAAATCTTACTCTCCTATCTTTACCTTGGAAGAGAGGGGACCCACTAGTCAGGGAACACAAGGAGCTCCACAGTACATGACCGAACAGAGCAGAGCACAAGTAGCAGGCGCCATGGATGCCTCCTTGGACAAGCTCGAGCAAGCATGGGGAGGAAGAACTGAGTACCAAAATGGAACCCCGAGACCTTGTGGGTACTGCAGGTGGCGGTGGTTGGGGGCTGAGGTGACCCGTGGTGGCTACGCATCGGCAAGGAGTGGTGGCTCGGTATGGAGCTCGGTGGTGGAGAAACTCGGCGAAGGAATGCCCAAATTGGTTTGGGGGTTTTGTTTAGGAGCTAGTGGTGAAGCTTCATGCCAAATGAATTAGAGAATGGAGCTGTGATTGCAAAGTTAGCTCGGTTTTTGCTTGCAAAGGGGTGGTTCGGCCATGGCAAAATTGAGGCAGCTCTAGTGGAATTGGAGCATGATTGCGGGGGAGAAGGGACTAGGGATGGTGAGGGACGGATTTGGGAGCTTGGCCGGCTCTTTATAGCTGCGGGAGAGATGACTGTTTAGCGTGAACGGGAGCTCGGTTTTGCTGCGCTAGGGAGATGAACATGATGATTGTGACCGATTTTTGCGGGTGCCAGGGCATAGGCAAGACCGGTGCAATCATTTCGGTGTTCTACGTGGCGTTGGTGCAATGGATTTGGGTTTGATTTCGGTTTTTCCCTAAATATAGAGGAATGGCTAACTGCTGGCTCGTGCTGGATGTGGGAAGAAGAAACAAATGACATGCGGGCCCATCTAGACATAGAGATAAGGTTTTCTCCTCCAGGACAGAGCAGAGTTCCGTAGCTGATTCGATCTAGCTAGAATGGTTAAAATTTTTTTGAAACATTTTGTGTGTGAACCTAGGACAATGATTATTATACTATAAAAATTTCAAACTTAGATTTAAAACTTCTGATAATCCAGCTGTCCAGATTTTGCATTCTTTTTTTTTTATTTTTCTGAGGATCAAAACATTGTTAGAAATATTTGAAACTTTTACTGGGAGTTACTAATGTTTTAAGGATATTACTGTAAAATTTTCAGATGATTTAATTTCATATTTATTTTGTAAAAATTTTGACATTGCATTTTGGGAATTTCTAAAGTTTCTATTTTTGAATTTTTAAGGGCATTAAATGGGCTTTATTATTTTTTATAATATTTCTGTTTATCACTGTAGTTCTTAAGATGATGTGGTAAAAAATTTAGACGAAGATAAGGTCCGAACATTTTTAATAAATTCTGATAAGGTTACTATTGCTAGTCCAATTTGCTATTTTAAAACCCTTATCCATATTAAATGTGTTAACACATTCTTGGGGTTTTGCATGGGGTTTTTAATGATAGCTTTTATTTAAATATAATTTTTATAGATTTTGTTTTTATGTAAATTCTTTTTCCATTGTTTAAACATCAAAACTTATTGTTAAAATCAATTTCCAAAAAGGCCAATAATACAATAAATGGGAAAAAGGCAGAAATTCAGAGATGAATCACATTGAATATTTGGATTTCATATTTTGATTATTTGAGATTTGAGGGTGTTACATGCATCTGGTGTCATAGAATTTTTTTTAGGCAATTCTTTATATACCACATGAAGTTTGCATAATCTCTTATATATTACTCATTATCTCACTGATATGTAAGCGACACATTCAAAAAATTTCCTAATTTAAGTGACGTATAAAGAATTAATCTAATTTTCCCATTCCCAGCCAGGCCGATGAGGTACTGGACTTCGGGACAACCTGACTGAAAAGCAGGCTGGCCCGGCAAAAAGCCTGATTCATCTTGGCTCTAAAGCCGCCTTTGAGGCATTCGGGATAGGGTCAAGCCTTCCTTCACCCATGCGACTATTTTTGAATTTTTTTTAATATTATTTTAATCTTTTTTTTCAAAACTAGACGTTAGGGAAAAAAATTGCAGAATTAGGCGTCGGTCGCCCGTATATGAGGCAATCACCCTATATACGGGCAATCGCCCCACATACGGGCTATTAGTGCGGCTTTGAACGCGCGATTTTTCCTCTATCTACGGTCAATTCCTAAAAAAATCATAACTTTTTCATATAATGTCAGATGGAGATAAACTTTATATGAAAATTTTAGCTCTCGACGGGATCTACAACTTTTGTATACAGACTTTTTTTTCATTTGAATCCATTTAGATAATCAAAAACGGGATAGAATGTTCAGATCTAAAAATAGATCTGTTTTGAGATCTGAACATTCTATCTCATTTTTAACCATTTAAATAGATTCTAATTGAAAAGGTTTGTATACAAAAGTTGTAGATCCCGTCGAGAGCTACAATTTTCATATAAAGTTCATCTCCATCCGACATCATATGAAAAAGTTATGATTTTTTTTAGAAATTGACCGCAGACGGAGGAAAAATCGCGGGCACTAATCGCCCGTATACGAGGCGATCGCCCGTATATAGGGCGATCGCCCCATATACGGGCGACCGACGCCCAATTCTACAAATTTTTTTTGCTCTGACGCCTAGTTTTGAAAAAAAGATTAAAAAAATATTAAAGAAAAAAATTCACTATTTTTCGGGCTAGGCTCAGCTTTTTTGCTTGTTTTTTTTACTTATGTTATTGCCCATGGTCGGCTTACCATGTCTGTTGGGCCGACCGTGCGGAGGCATGGATAGTGAATCGAGCTAGGATGGGCTTTTTTGCTTTTGTCTACTTCAGGAAGTAGAGGTGAGCTATTTGCAGATGACCGGTGCCAAACGCAATACTCAAATGCACCTGATGTTAATGGGACAAAACAAATATGCGACAACATATGTGTGGTGGTCGCACCACAACCCACATATAGCGTAGATGAATTTATAAGATACAAAGTCAACTGGAGATGCATTAAAGATAGTACTGCTAATATAATTACGTAAATGCCCTTTCCATTGAGCAACTCTCATGTCCTAATGACTTACCCAGTGTGCATTTTAGGAAACATCTTTTGAAGGCAACAAACAATTGTCATTTATTTCTTTACCCTTTTCTTCTTTCAAGCTAAATCCATGTGTGGAACACATGAATTTACCTCGATCCCTATTAGAATTGCAGTGTTTTATGTTAAATTCCTACGAAAAAAATGAATTACCAACTTTAACCCATATGAACTAAAGTTTTTATATAGGACACCACTATTGGACGCTATACTTGAGGGAGAGTCCAACGAGACGACATCAAGCCATCCAGCACTTCAATGGCCTATCCGAAATGTTCTACTCTCTCTCTCTCTCTCTTTATCACATCCACTCTCGCTCACATGTAGTGGAGCAAGGGAGGTGCCGTTTGACACATTTCATACTGAGTTTCAGGTGAGTTTCATTAAAGTTTCATCATAGATTTCATTAAAAATATAGTTGAGTTTCAAAAAAGTTTCATCGAGTTTTATTCGGTGAGTTGCAAATGAGTTTCACAAAGTTTCACAAAATTTCAGATAAATTTTAGGGAAGTTTCATGTGTTTCACCAAAAATCCACAACTTTCACAAAAATCAAACAAATTTCAAAAAGAAATGGATTCATGCATGTTTCAGCAAAATTCAAACAAATTTACACGAATTTCAACCAAAACAACAAAGAAAAATTGTAAAAAATAGATTTTTTTGTAGGATTCAATTTTCAAACATATAGATCATAGAAACTCGGTACAAATATAAAAACTTGTGGTTGCGATGGTGTAGCACGCTAAACCGTTGTCGTTCGCCGCCTCCTGCACTAAGGCAAGTCACCTCTAACCTCCTGCACTCAAGCCTCTTGTTGCCAAACCCTTCTTATGTTTGTCGTCATCAGACCTGCACAGGCTCGAATTGAACTGTTTTATGATAAATTCCGAAAGACCATGTGGAGGTCTACTCATGTTGGTGATGAATATTTGACTGTATTTGAGATAGGCATCTGATTTATTTTTAGCAATTAGATAATTATTATATATCATTTTGGACATTGCAATGTGATGGGTTTTCTTGTTTTCGATGGTTGCAGGACGACGATACTAGGTCTTGCTGAGGCGGAGGATGATCGGGAATAGGCGAGGTGCGTCGAAGGTCCAGACGATCGGGGATCAATAGAGGATGACCGGAGACGGAGTTGATGTGAGCCTAGAAGACAAGTGAACGACTGAGATGCTAATTTGGAACTGCTCGGATCAAGGAGAGCCGTTGGATTACAGTTTAGAGGGTAGGGTAGCGGTCAAGTTAGCTTGAGTGAATCTTAATCCTTGATAAGGTTTCTTGAGGGCCAACTAGAACTCATCCAAGGGTGGAGGATGACTCAATCTCAACCCTTGTGAGGCTACTTGAGGGCCAAGTAGAACTCATTCAAGGGTGGAGGATAACTCAAGAGTAGTATAAATAGAGGGGTAGGGGTAGCTCTACCCTCTTGAAGGTTTTGTGTGCTCCTTTGAGTTTTGCCCACCTTATTGTGAGACTTTGTAGACCTTCCTCGCAAGAACTAAAATTTTACTTCCTTACTTTTCTGAATCCAATTTCAGTATTTACATTATGTCTTAAATTCATCATTTAAATTCAACACTTTAAATTCCGCACTTTAAATTCTTGCAATTTACTTTCCGCATATTTGGATTTGCCCTCTTCTTCAAAATGCATTTGGATTTTATGCTAAGGATGATTGATTAATGGATGAATCTTCTTCATATCATATCCTTGGCATCTAGGCAATCTTTTGCAAGAACTCGATCTCTTTGCTTAATCTTTGAGAAATCTTTGTAGATCGCGTTTGAGGTTTTTGTTTCTTGTGTTCTTGCTTGCTGTGACAAGTGGGAGAATATCTAAGATCATCTTGATCATCACAACCCCACGAGCAAGTTGAAGACCAAGATTTTCTCTGTTTTGCTTATTTGCTCTTGAGTATTTCAAGTGAAGTTTTGCTTAGATACATTGAGTGGGGGAAAATTTAATTGTGATCATTCAGCCCCTCTCTGATCGCCACTTCGGTCCTTCAATTGGTATCAGAGCCCGGTTTTGCTCTTTTATAGATCTTGACCGGTCTTAAGAGCCATGGCGTTGGACAAGTATTCCACCAAGCCTTCGATTTTTTCTCAAGTTGATTTTCCTTTTTGGAAATCGAGAATAGAGTCATACATCACTGCCCAGGGCTTCCTGATTTAGTAAAAGGTGAAGCTCCCGTACGAGGTTCTACCGATAAAAACGTCATGGCTAGCAATATAGCCGACATTGAGGCGAATGCTAAGGCAAGAAACATCCTCATACAGGGTCTTAGCCGCATTGAGTACGACAAGATCTCTCATCTACGATCTGCTCACCAGATCTGGGTGACCCTCGATGCTTACCATGAGGGCACCACCCAGATCAAGACAGTGAGACAAGATCAATACAAGCGTGACTACAATAAATTTGAATAGCATGCTGGTGAGACCCTTGATGAGTGTTTTGGTTGGTATACAAAGGTCTTGAGCGATCTGTCGACTTTTGTAGTCGGCAATAAATTTATGGGGTAGGCGCTGGATCTCAAACCCGATGGTCACACAAGACAAGGGATTATACAGGTTCGGGCTCTCGCGGAGGAGATAATACCCTAATCCTGTGTGCTGGAATTATGCTGATCTCTGGGATCCGGGGTTGCTTAAAGCGCAATATGCTCTGGGCGATATGAGGTGTGCTATGCTCTATGGCTTGATTTCTCTAGGCTTGGATGGTCCGATCCCCATGTTGTTGCCCGCCCTCTCCCTTATATAGCGGGGGTGAGGCGGCTTACAGAGTTCTGATCGGTTTGGATATTCTGATTGGTTACAAGATTCTAGTCGGTTAATAGGATAGAGTTTACATCTTTATATACCCTATTAACAACTTGGATTACAACCATATCTATCATATCTAAATATATGCTCAACTTCCTTTAGAACGAACCCCCTTGCGCTCGGCAGTGGGGCCTGACGCAGGGAATATCTTCTGGGCCTATCTCTCGGACGTATTTGGGGCCGATCGTGAGGATACCTGGATTCTCATATTCCACAGTAGCCCCCGAGTGCTTCATGATCCGATCGCTATGCTTCCGATTTCTACTTGAGTTGCTGTCCTGGTCTTTTTGTTTGAACTTCCGACTGGTTCCTCTATTCGGTTGAGAGGCTTTTTCTCATAGCGAACGATTTATGAAGGACTTGAATATAACCTTTAACTTTTACTTCAAATGAGCATAATCTTCTATCGGGTATGCTCACGCGAACGAATTTTTACGGACCTCTGCTCGTATTTCAAATGTGAATTGGATATTTCTTACGCCCGAAATTTTACTTCTCTTCGTGGATAATCACCGAACAGTCTTCGAGGTCACCTTGATTTTCTCACAACTCGCTTTTTTTGAAAAACTCTTCGCCTTCCGGTTGCATTTACTCAAAACCTCTTCAGCTTCCGATGCTTAATAACTTCAATTTCACCAAATCGGCTATAAAAGGCGTACCAACGCTTCAAAATGTATCTCTTCACTTTCTGTCTTTCACTTTCCTGCTTCAAGCTTTTATCCTCATCATGCCTCAGTGGTATCATCATGCAAAGGTGAACCCTGGGCTAGTCAAGCGCTGGGAAGAGTTTGACTGGGCCTTCGAAGAACAGCTGGAGGAGATGGCGAAGAAGCTCGACCGCGAGGCCGTTGACGCACTCCTCGAGGTCGTCCCTGCCCTTTACAGGGCCAGAGATCCCCTCATCGAGGCGTTCGGCCGAGCGCGCCGTGGGGAAGCGTAGTTCTCTTGCAACATATAGTTTCCTAGGCGTAATGCCTGGGGAATTTTTGTACATAATAAAGAAATACCTTTTGTAGAAGAATCTCTTGTCTGTCCCTTGATCGTATTAGCCCTGCTCTAGGGCGCCTCGTAACTCGTGATGTTACTTGACTTCGACGACGCTCAAGGCCCATCCGCTCGAAGCCAAACGATATCCATGTCTGACGATTGCCGGACGTAACTTGGGCCCAACTTGGGGTACATCATGGCTCTTGGCCAATCGACACCCTTATTCGGCTGCTGCAAGATATAGTTTTAGTCCGACTTGGGACGTGTCGAGGCTCTCCTGGCTCATGGCCGAGTGATACTTGTACCCGACTGGTGTAAGGTACAGCTCAGGCTCTCTTGGAGCGCATCATGTTTACGTGGCTCTTGGCCGAGTGATACCCTTTCCCGACTGAAGTCGGATACGGCTTAGACTCTCTTGGAGCATATCACATTTGCGTGGCTCTTGGCCGAGTGATACCCTTTCCCGACTGATGTCGGATACGGCTTAGACTCTCTTGGAGTGTATCACGTTTTTATCCAAAGGTGCCTGTACTCGTTTAATACGACGCACAATTTTCACGACCCTCATGGGGCACACCCTTGGATCCGTGCCTGCTTAGGCTCAACTCGCAGTACATGATTTCGTCATGCGGCAACCACCTTGTGACCCAGTGTAATGCGCATGCGAGAAGATATGTTTTATCCACTTTGGAGATCGCCCACGCCCTGCTTAGAGCGAAAAGTGGAGTAAATGCCCCACCGCACGAAGCGACGTGCCCCGATTTTACTCGGTCAAACTCTGTGAGTCGAAACGACAGGCCTGCAAATCATTTATGGGTAATCCTAGAAAGACGCGACGCTTCGCAATCTTTTCTCTGCCGATTCGTCGAAGACCCAATTCTCCCCTTTTAAAAGGTTTAGGCCGTACGGCGCCCGACGGTTCATTCTCTTGCTACACCCTCTCTCCTTCTTTTCCCTTGCCTTTTTGGCTTCTTTTTCAAAGATGTCCTCTTCTTCCTCGCCGCCTTCGCCACAAGATTGGACAACCTTGACGACGACGGAAGAGAAGCTGCAATCCATGGTGGAAGATGGGATCCTCCCTGACTTGGTCTTGGTCTCTGCCCGCCCAGCCGCTGGCGAGTCCGTCCCCACTCCTCGCCCTGAAGAGGTAGTGGTCTTTGAATCTTTCTTCCAGCGTGGGTTGGGCCTTCCCGCTTGCGCTTTCCTTCGTGGCCTCCTCTTTTTCTATGAGACCGAGTTGGTGAATCTGAATCCCAACTCAATCCTGCGATTTCCTTTTCGCTCATCTTTGTGAGGCCTTCCTAGGCATTTGCCCTCATTTTGATCTCTTCCGACATTTTTACCTCCCAAACCTTACCCTCCAAGAGTGACCCCAAGGTCGCTGGGGGCGGATTCCACTTCAAGGGTCAAGAAAACTACTTCGCAATTCCTTCCAAAACCTCCAATAAGGGTTGGCATCATGAGTGGTTCTACTGCGCCAACCTTGATCCTGCTCTTCCCTCTTTCGGTGGGCGTAGTCCTAAGGCGTCTCTTTCTTGGACATCCACCCCTAAATCTGTCGATATGGATCAAGTTCATGACCTTCTGGTATTGATCGAAAAGCTGAAGGAGAGTGGTCTCACAGGGGTGGGTCTGGCCCTGCACTTCGTCGCCCACCGGATTCAGCCCCTGAAACAGCGAGCTCACCTGGGATTCGCGTACGAGGGGAAAGATGACCCGACCCGGGAGCGGCCTGATGAGCTTTCTAGGGAGCAAATATTCGCTCGGGTCGGCGAATTCTTCATCCCGAGTGTCGATGTTCTCTCCATAAGATGTCCGAAGTCTTTTACTGCTTCACACCCCCCTCCTGAGGTGAGCTAATTCGAGAGATTCTTATCTTTGTCTTGAGGTGTCTTTTAACTCTCAGTTTTTCTTCACAGGACCGCCTGGCCTTCTTCAGCGACGCGCCTCTTTCGGAGATGCCCACTCGCGTGGGTGATTCCTCAAAGCGGCGAGCGAGCTCTCCCGCAGGAGATCCTGCTGCAAAAAAGGGAAAAAGGGCCGCAACCAAAGATCCTGTGAAGCCCCGGCCACCGGCCGGCGGTCCCAAGATCCGGGAACCTTCGACGCGAGCCCCGGCTTCTTCGGCCTCCTCTTTGCGCGAGTCGGCGTCTCTGCCAAGTTCACTGCCGAAGCACCCGAGCGTTCGGAAGGAACCCTGGGCGCCGAGTGATTCTTTTAGGAGCGGCTTGGCCACTCGGAAGAAACCTCTGATAAAAATGAAGAAGTCTGACAGGTTGGTTGTCTCGCTGATTTCTATTTGTTTTGCTCCGATGGTTTGCTAACAATTCTTCTCGTAGGGATCCTTCGCTTGAAGTTCCTGTTGGGACGCCGTCTACGGCCCCTGCGGTCGCTGAGCCCCCGGGAGGTTGCTCTCCGGTCGTGGGGACAGACTCGGGATACCAAATACCTTCCCGTCCTCCGGCGCCGTCTCCTTCTCCTCTCGCTCCGGTGCCGGACCCTGCAGCTCAAGAGCCGATTTCCTGTCCGTCCCCTGAGGTCGAAGAGATTCACCGAGTCCCGCCGGTCCTGCTCGGCCCCGGCTCATAACGGAGGCTGCATGGATTGACGAAGAGGAGGGCTTGAAGCTCCTTGATGACCCGGAGGAGGAGGAGAAAGAGCGGAATGATTTCTATTCCCACGCCGCGGCTTGTGCATGTGCGGCCCGGGTAAGCACTTTTCCACAATTGCTGCATTCCTAACTCCGTCGTTCATCATGCGTTTATCTTTTGTCGTGACAATTGCAGAAAATGGGGGAGCGCTTTGAGCGGAAATCCGAGTACTTCCAGAAGATGCTCCCTGAAATCCGAACACGCCAAGAATACTTGGCCGACTTGGAACGCGTCAAGGCCGATCGTGCGGCCGAGCTGCGATCCCTCTGGTCCGAGGTCCAGGCGTCGAGGGAGAAGCAAAATGCTTTGCGCCAGGAGAAGCTGGACGTCATTGGCTCTCTTCGAGGTGGTTATTCTAGGAACCCCTTCACGCTTCCACCTGATCATGCGGCTTCTTGATCCTCCTCTTTTCATGTCAGCTCGAGATTCCGCCGTCGCAAGGCTTCAAGGGCAGCTCAAAGCCGCAGAAGACTCTAGAGCGAAGGCGGAGAAGGAGCTTGAAGGTGACTCCTACAACTTGGCATTACCCTGTCTTAGTTTGTCGCTTTTTCTAATTCCTTGTTCCGCAGATTATAAGTTCAAGACGCAGGCGCAGTACGCCGTCTTCAACGAAAAGGTCGAAGCCCTCGAGGCCTTTTGCACTGAGCTCCAGGATGCCTCCGAGTCGCTGTCGAAGTTCGCTTCACCACGGGGCGAGGCCACTCAAAGAAGGACCGTGTCATCACTCTACCGAGGAAGCTCCCGGGGCACTCAAGAATTTCTCGAAGGAAATGGCGTCCAATGGTGCCAGCCAGGCTTTGGCGATCACCAAGTCGCTTTATCCCCGAGTGGATCTTGAGGCCGTTAAGGAAGGCTTCGTCCACAACGTAGATGAGGATCAAGCCGCCGAGCTCTGGGAGGAGGTCAAGGACACCTCTTCGTCTATTGTAGAGACTTTAGACCTGTAAATTTCAAATGCATAAAAGTGTTTTTTGCTCGACTTTTTGGGTCTGACTCTTTGTTCTGCACTTTCGACATATCGCGCGAGTAGTCCAAATTTCTGACTGTGTGGCATGGTCTGTGATGCATGTCTCAGAGTCTTGAAATTGTAGGAGTGAAGAACTCGGACCCATGGGTATCGAAGAAATTACTTAAGAAATAACTTTGAATATCTATTCTTTCATTTCCAAAGGAACAATTTAATTTACAAAGTTTAGGCGAAGAAGCGACGTAGCTGCTCTATATTCCAAGTGTTGCCGATTGCCGTGCCATCTTCTCGCTTGAGTTTGTAATCCCCTGGGCGCGCCACCTCGTCGATGATGTAAGGGCCTTCCCAGCTTGGGGAGAGCTTATGCTCGCACTTCTGGTTCTTTCTGAGGACTAGATCTCCCTTGAAGAACGTACGGCTCCTCACTCTGTGACCGTGATAGCGCCGTAGGTCTTGGAGATACTTTGCCGACTGAATCGTTGCGACGTCCCTAGCCTCTTCCAGTCGGTCAAGGTCTTCTAGTCGGCTTTCTTTCGAGGCAATCTCTTCATAACTCCGGACCCGTGGGGACCCGAATTCTAACTCGGTAGGGAGGACTACCTCGGAGCCATATACCAAGAAGAAAGGGGACTGCCCGGTTGCTCTGCTGGGGGTTGTTCGCAGCCCCCAGAGTACCGACGGCAATTCTTGCACCCACCGAGTGGCATACGGCTTTAGCTGATCGAAAATTCTTGCCTTCAGGCCCTGTAATACCATGCCGTTGGCACGTTCGACTTGCCCATTACTTTGGAGGTGCGCGACTGATGCGAAGCAAATCTTTATGCCAAGTTCCTCGCACCAGTCTTGAAATATCCCGCCTCTGAATTGAGTGCCGTTATCCGTGATGATTCAGTTGGGTACGCCGAATCTAACCACGATCTCGTGAAAGAATTCTTTGGCCTTTTCCGCTGTGATGGTGGCGACTGGTTTGGCCTCAATCCACTTGGTGAATTTGTCGACGGCTACGAAGAGATGAGTATAGCCTCCCTGAGCCTTCTTCAAAGGTCCCACCATGTCGAGCCCCCATACCGCAAATGGCCACTTGATCGGGATGGTTTGTAATTCCTGCGCTGGCTTGTTTATTTGCCGTGCGAAGAACTGACATCCTTCGCATGTCCGGACGACGTCCTTCGCATCTGTGACAGCGGTGATAGCATCTAGGCACCCCTCAATTCTATTACTGTATTATTATAGTTTTGGTATTGATGACTAAGTTTGTAATACTCAAAGCTTTGAAGAAAATAAGCTGGAATCTATGATGAAACAAGTTGGGCTAACAAGATTAAGGCATTCAATTTTTAGTTTATGACTTGGGAGATGATTCAAGTCAAATAGCCTAGGTCTGTTTTCTTTTTGGTTGTCCAAAAGAGGGACTTTGCACAAGCAAATAGGTTGTTAGGCAAAGGCAAAACTAGATCTCTCGGAGCAAAAGACACTTAGACTTTATCCTTGTGAAATCATATCTCTTAGTACAACGGACCAAACTTTATCTATCCTTTTCTTCAAATCCGCATGCACTTTGAAACTATTCTACGCCAAAACTCCCTTTAATATCTGATCATTAGATATTCATTTTCTTATCCACATATCCTTGATTAAAACCTTCTTTGAAAATCATCCGATAGCCAAAGGTTTGCCCATGTATGACGGACCAAAAATGTTTAATCCGGTATACATGCAAAAATCACTCTTCCGTGATTTGACCAAAATATCTTCTTGTTTCCCATCTACAAGCAGACCAAATATTTGGTCCGCACCCTTTCGATTATAAGTTTTGGTCGGATCAATCTTTGATGTCCTTTTGAATCAAACCTAAAATGAATTTTCTATCTTCAAAAGAATTTTACTCAGAAACGGATCAAGCATTCGTGTTTAAAATATCTCACCATTCCTAAAATAAAAAGCTTGGATAAAATTTATCTTTATTGCAAAGGTCCTTGGCACCAATCTTCGAAAGTCCATGTATGACGGACCAAAAATTTGGTCCGACGACATGTGTCTCTCGTGCTGCACCAATCTTCTCAAAATCCATGTATGATTTGACCAAAAATTTGGTCCGACGTACATGTGTCTCTCGCTGCACCAATCTTCCGAAAAGTCCATGTATGATGTATCAAAAATTTGGTTCGACGTATATAGGTCTCTATGCCAGTCCTATCTTTTAAAGTCCATGTGTAACAGACTAAACAAATTGGTCTGTCGCTCATATTGTCTCTCAGTTGTATGCCAGACCAACCTCCTTGAACAACCCATGTACTACGGACCAAAATTTTTGGTCCGTCGTGAACTCTCAAATTTGGTCCGTCATACACATATCCAGTATCGCTAGGCACTGATACTTAGTCCGTTATACGTGTATATTTCTGTTGTTTCTGACATCTGACACGTCCAACGGCTACTGTAGCAGGTGTAACGACTACTTTCACTCCAAATGGCTATATAAGCATTTCCTAAGCCATCTTCCAAAACATAGATGAACTCCTTACACTTTGGTATTGAAAAATAGCTCTCATTCTCAAAAAAGAGTCTGTGCTTCATCTTCACACAAAAATTCTCATACATCTCTAAGTGTGTTAGCTCCAAGTCAGTGTCTAGTTGTGTGAATTGCAAAGTGAACCAAGAGACAGAACTTGTGCAAAGTTTATTACTCTTGGATCTTAGTGATCCTAGACAGCTTGGAGGAAGTGAACAGTGTGACTGCCCAAAGGTGTTTGTGGAAGGCAATCAGATTTGTGAGAGGTTTGGAACTCACCTCACTCGAGTAGTGAAAGAGTTACTGAGTGATCGCCAGAGCTATCGCGATTAGCTCGAGAAGCGTAACTCGAAAGAAGTGCTTCAACGTGGATTAGAGTGCGGCTCAACCACGGGATAAATCTTTGTCTCTCCCGAGTCATTTCGTGATTGCTTTCACGTTATCTTTAGTTGTTTTTGAATTCTGTATTATCCTTGCAGTAATTTGCTCTTTGATAAATTCAGTTAGTTGTTTAAAATAGTTAGAACTTGTTGAAATTGCCTATTCACCCCCCCTTTAGGCCAACTCGATCCTTCAAGCGGTCAGCCATAAAAACCCTTGGCGATAAGCCTTACCGACCAGGGTTGATGATGCTGCGTGGTTCCCACAAATTCCCGAGTGGATTTCTTTGAGCAGATTTCTCCCTTCTTGTTCCGATATACACCGTCGCAGTATGCCAGAGGAGCTTTTCCGATAGAGCTCTTTTCTGATGACCACATAATTCTTGCTTCGGCGCATTTTCCTTTCAGCCTGCACACGATCCTCGGGTAGCTTCTCCTTCATCAGTTAATCCAAGTATGGAGCTGTCCAATCTGGGATAATGACCAAGACCTCCGCTTCTTCACTTTTCCTTACCGGGGCATCCGCTTTTGGCCGGGTGCTAACCGTGGGCTTATGGATTTCTTCCACGAAAACTCCCACGGGTACTCTGGACCGGCAGGATCCCATCTTCGCCAACTCGTCGGCTGCTTCGTTGTCTCGTCGGAGCACGTGAACGAGCTCCAGGCCGTCAAAGTTGCTTTCTAACTTGCGTACCTCCTGGCAATAGGCCGCCATGTTGTCTTCGATACATGACCATTCCTTTTGCACTTGGTTGACCACGAGCATTGAGTCTCCGCGAACTGCCAGGCGTCGGATTCCGAGGGATATGGCAATACGGAGTCCGTGAATGAGTGCCTCATACTCGGCGGCGTTGTTTGATGCAGGAAAAAAATATTTGGAGGACATATCTCAACCTTTCCCCGCTTGGCGATATGAGCACTATACCGGCCCCTGCGCCGCTGAGCATGAGGGAACCATCGAAGTACATTGTCCAATACTCGAGTTCCTTGGTAGTCGTCGGGTTCTGAAGCTCTGTCCACTCGGCCGTAAAGTCGGCGAGCGCTTGAGATTTGACGGCAGTACGAGGCCTGAATAAGATATCGAAGGCCCCAAGCTCGACTGCCCACTTGGCAATTCTCCTAGTGGCCTCCTGGTTGGGGAGTATATCCCCAATCGGGAAGGAGGTGACCACCGAAATGGCATGCTCTTGGAAATAATGCTTAAGCTTGCGAGATGAAAGAAGTACGACGTATAATAATTTCTGCACTTGTGGATATCGTACCTTAGATTCACTCAGGACCTCACTAACAAAGTAGACTGGATGCTGAATCTTGTGCACGTGAGCCGGCTCCTCCCTCTCTACGACGATTGCAACGCTGACTACATGAGTCGTTGCCGCGATGTAGAGTAACAGAGGTTCTTTCGGCATTGGCGAGACCAAAACCGGGGGTGTTGTTAAGAAGGTCTTCAGGTCTTCAAATGCTTGCTGTGCCTCCGGCGTCCACTGGAACTTGTCTTGCTTTTTGAGGAGTTTGAAAAATGGCATTCCTCGCATACCCAGTCGGAAGATGAACCTGCTAAGCGCGGCCATACACCCCGTAAGTTTCTGGACATCTTTTTGGCAAGTCGGAGGTTTCATGTTTGATATGGCGTTGACTTTCTCCGGGTTGGCTTCGATTCCTCGCTGAGATACAATAAACCCAAGCAGTTTTCCCGAATATACTCCGAAAACACACTTCTCGGGATTTAACTTCATGCTGAAGGTCCTCAGACTCTCAAATGACTCGGTTAGGTCGGTGATAAGATCCTTCCTTTCCCGAGTCTTTACCACGATGTCGTCCACGTAAGCCTCCACGTTGCGCCCAAGCTGGGCATGAAAACACCGCTGTATCGCGCGTTGATAAGTCGCGTCAGCATTTTTCAGGCCGAATGCCATCGTGGTGTAGCAGAAGGCTCCGAAAGGCGTGATGAACGATGTCTTGATATGATCTTCCGCCTTTAGGCGAATCTGATGGTAGCCTGAATAGGCATCAAGAAAGCTCAAAATTTCGCACCCGGTGGTCGAGTCGACCACCTGATCGATTCGGGGTAGCCCAAAGGGATCCTTTGGACATGCCTTGTTAAGATCGGTATAATCAACGCACATGTGCCAAGTTTTATTTTTCTTTTGAACCAATACAGGATTCGCTAACCAATCAGAGTGATACACCTCTTTGATAAAACTTGCAGCTAAAAGCTTGGTGATCTCCTGCTTGATGGCGTTCCGGCGATCTGAGCGAACCGCCGAAGCCTTTGTTTGATCGGTTTCGCCTTCTCGTCGACGTGGAGAGAGTGCTCGATCACCTCCCTTGGTACACCTGGCATATCTGATGGCTTCCAGGCGAAGATGTCCTTATTGGCTTGGAGGAAGGTGACGAGCGCGCTTTCCTATTTGTCCTTGAGCCCTGTCCCGATCAAAGTCGTTTTAGACGTGTCGGACGGGTCAAGAATGATTCTTTTGGTTCCTTCGCCTGGCTTGATTCCTGAGGTGGCCTGCTTCTTTGCTAGAACGTCTCCTTCGTCTTGCAACGTGGCAGCCTTGGTTTGGATATTTTTCGCCTCGACGCACGCTTCCCGCAACTCGGCGAATTCATGATTTTCTCGGTCGCATTGTGAGGATTGCTTGATGTCTCCACAGACCGTGATGACTCCTCGAGGTCCCGGCATCTTCATTATTGAGTAAGTGTAGTGTGGCACGGCCATGAATCTGGCTAGGCCGGGTCTTCCCAAGATAGCATGATACGCCGTTTCGAAATTGGCTACCTCGAAATTGATATATTCGGTCCGAAAATTATCCTTGGTGCCAAATGTAACAGGCAAAGAAATCTGCCCGAGTGGGAACGAGGATGCCCCGGGGATCACTCCATGGAACGGCTGGGCGCTCGGCCTTAGCTCGGAGCGGGGAATGCTCATGTTGTCGAAAGTCCTGGCGAATAGGACATTGAGTCCACTTCCGCCATCGATCAGAACCCTCTTGAGCTTCACGCTATGCACAACTGGGTCAAGCACTAGAGGAAACTTACCCGGATGTGGGACCTGGTTGGGATGATCCCTACGATCAAAGGTGATCGGGACCTCGGACCACTTCAAATACTGGGGGATTGCCAGTTCCACTGCATTGATTTCTCGAGCGACAAGTTTTTGCTTCCGCTTGACTCAGATCCGCTGAGCCTCGTAGATGTAATTCACTCTGCCGGGTTCCCAAAATCTTCTTCGTGGAGGTCCTTCTTCCTTGTCGGAGCAGCCGCTCTTTGGTCGAGCCGGTTGTCGGTGACTTTCGCAAGAAAACGCTTCAAAGTGAAGCGCTCTTTGGCGGCGTGCTTTCCTTAGGTGGAAAGGACAGATTGCTTCCATGACGGTGTCAGAGTCGGGTGCCTCCTCCGAACAGCTCGGGTCGGTTGTGCTCGGCCATCGCAACTAGCTCTTCGCCTTCCGCTTCCTATCCTTGTGTTTTGAGGACTCGGCTTGTCGCCTTTGTTCTTCTACGGTAGGCGATCTTCTTGACGCTCGCCAGGCATCCGAGGTCGTGGCGAGTGGTCGACCAACGCGAACATTTCCTTCACGGAGGTCGGGGCTTCTAGACATCTTTTGATTAAATCAGATCACTTACCCTTTCTCGAAGGCCGCCACCACCACCGCCTCTGATACGTCCCTCGACGGTGTTCTTCTTCCGCATGAAACGCCGATGAAATCTCTCGCCTCGCCCTTTTTCTCGTGCAATGGTACAGTCCCACGGAGTGCCGTGCCTTCGAGGTGCCCGAAGTTGGAAACAAACCGATCGCAGATCACCCGTAAGTCCACCGAGTTTGCAGGGAGGCCCGTGAGCCACGCTTGAGTCGAGGGGGTGAGATTGACCGGCAGATAATTCGCCATGACAGTCTGGTTCCCTCCAGTGGTTTTAACTGCCAGGGTGTAAACCTGCAGCCAAGCTTCCGGGTCCTGCTCTCCGTCGAATTTTACGATGCCCTTGGGATTGAATCCTTCGGGCCATATCACTCGGCGCATCCGAGGAGTAAACGCCCGGATCCCGTCGATAGATCTCTCATCATGATGAGGGGGAGTCCGTCGTGGTGAGCCTCTAGCTCGACGATGGTTATCAACACGTCGGGGTGGGGTACGGCGCGGCGAGTGCAAGACTCGGCGTTCGTCGTCGCTCCCACCTTGGCAGCGGTGGTCGTCGTGGTTATCATATCTTTGATTGTTTCGTCGATCGCGCCGCTGCCAAACGCCATAGTCGCCGTGGCGTCCGTGCCTTTCTTCCTCGCCCCACTCTGCCGCTTTGGCCGTGATGTCTGGCGAGGTCGCGCCGAGAATCCGACGAGCGCCCCGGTGGTGGTGTGCCGCCGATCGCCGTGTTCCGATCCGTTGCGTCCGATCGCTGGCGACTCGGGTTGCCGCATGGGAGTGCGAGTGTGCTTCTCCCACCGGCTTTTCCTGGTTCTGCTGGATTGCTACCGTCGTCACCATGGCCTTGATTTGGGCTACAATCGGGGCTGCTGGACTATCCGCTGCGATCATTGGATCTAGCGTGTCGAGGAGCGTTTTGGAGGCGACGACGTTTTGCATCGGTGTGCGAAAGATAGATTGATCTCCCAACCTGGACTGCAGGATATCTTCGCGGACATTGCGGCCGCGCGATCGTAGAGACCGCGCTGGAACATCCTTACCCCTACGTCGACGATCTTCCTCCGTAGCTTCTTGGTCTTCTTGATGGAGATCAGTCTCCTGCTCCTCAATCGCGAAGACGCCGCGAAAATCGCAGCAATTCCTTACAATGCCGACTGGTTTTCTGGGTGAGTTAGAGCGGCATACCTGAGATGGGTTGGCCTGATCTTCACCAGATCGGATCTGGTTTTGGACCAGGCAGACAAGCTCTACGCGCGCATTTGCGACGAAGTCCAGGTTTCCGAAGCGGAAGGCCTGGCCGGAGATGAAGGTGGCGATGAATCCGCCGATTGCTGCCATCGAGTCTGTGGAAAAAGATTATAGCGCTGCCCCTACTTGGCGCGCCAACTGTCGACTTTTGTAGTCGGCAATAAATTTATGGGGTAGGCGCTGGATCTCAAACCCGATGGTCACACAAGACAAGGGATTATACAGGTTCGGGCTCTCGCGGAGGAGATAATACCCTAATCCTGTGTGCTGGAATTATGCTGATCTCTAGGATCCGGGGTTGCTTAAAGCGCAATATGCTCTGGGCGATATGAGGTGTGCTATGCTCTATGGCTTGATTGCTCTAGGCTTGGATGGTCCGATCCCCATGTTGTTGCCCGCCCTCTCCCTTATATAGCGGGGGTGGGGCGGCTTACAGAGTTCTGATCGGTTTGGAGATTCTGATTGGTTACAAGATTCTAGTCGGTTAATAGGATAGAGTTTACATCTTTATCTACCCTATTAACAACTCGGATTACAACCATATCTATCATATCTAAATATATGCTCAACTTCCTTTAGAACGCACCCCCTTGCGCTTGGCAGTGGGGCCTGACGCAGGGAATATCTTCTGGGCCTATCTCTCGGACGTATTTGGGGCCGATCGCGAGGATACCTGGATTCTCATATTCCACACGATCTCTGTGCAGTTGGTTGCACATACTCTGACTCGGAGAACACTCGACACTTCTTGACCGCACTCGATCTTCGGGTTTGGGAAATGAAGGTGACCACCACCAAGGACACCACGGACTTTAGACTCTAACTCTTGATGGTCTTTATTTCCGACTCAAGACTCATGAGATCGACGTCGTCTCTTGTAAGACAAAGTCACAGTTGATGGTCTTGGTCACCGATCCCATTGGATCCTGTTCTTAGACTTCAGTTGGTTTCTTCCTTTTCGCCCTTTGCGAGCTAAGCGATGAACAGCTGGAAATTTTTCTAGAAAGTGAGTTTACTCTTTTAGCCCGCAAATTTTCTCATGCTTACAAGAGGGTGAGGGAGAGGAAGAGAGGTGGCACAACCACCTACTTATAGTGTGGTGGCCCCAACCACATTCGGGCAAACTGCCCAAAGTTCGAGAAAGGCAAGAACGACTCTGGCGGTTCGGAAAAGAACGACTACACCGATAAGAACCGCAACAAGAAACCTCCAGCTTGCGACCCGGCACGTGAGAAGAAGTACTCCAACTTCTTGAAGAACAAGAAGCTCTTCCACCGCGTCCTTGTCGCACTTGACGACACCAGCCTCTCCGACACGGAGACTTAGAGCGACGAGGGCGAGGATGATCCGCAAGAGAAGAACAAAGGCGGTGACGACTTCACCAGCATGTGTTTCATGACCGATGCCAGCGGCATCGACTACTCTGAGCTCTACAGCGACTCAAACGAGGTACCCTCCTACGACCGACCAGCTCAATGATGCTTTCTGTAAGCTAGGAAAATTTTATGCTAGAGCTAGGTGTACGGAGTTAGAGAAGGAAGTAGGTACTTTGTCTTAGGAGTTAGCTTCACTTAGATCTTATTCCTCCTGAGACTCTGATGAATGTACTCTTTGTGATTCTTTGCTTGTGGAGCTTGAGAACCTAAGGACCATGCATGATAGTGTGCTTTTTGAGCTTGAGGATCGTAGGTTGAAGAATGCTAGCACTAGGCTTGTTGATACTATTTCTGTAGATACTAGTTTTCTTTATGCTCACACTAATGCATCTTTTGAAAATTGCCCAAATTTATAGTCTGAAATTGATGCCATGAGCACTCACCTTAGGAAGCTATATACTAGAAATAATGAACTTGAACTGCATGCTTCTAAGGACTCAGTTATCTCATGTGAGGGTTGTTGACAACTAAAACTTGACAATGATGCATTAAATGTCAAGTGTGTTGAACTTGCTAAGGACTTACTAACTAAATCACAAGAAAGTTGCTTGCGATGTGCTGAGATTGAGGAGGTCTTGAATAAAATTCAAGTCAAGCTTAGGAAGAAGCTAGAGGCCCAGACTCTTTGAAGGACCATGTGGAGGTCTATCTAGATTTGCGATGAGTATTTGACTAAATTTGAGCTTGGGTTGCTCTTGTTTGAGTTTGATTTGAAATATATTTTCAATTGGAAGCAATTTGAGGTTTTCTCTGTTTTCTAGGTGCTACCGGTCAGATCGAGTAAAAATGAATTTTAATGAGTGGACTTTGATGGATTTATTAGACATCTTTGTGGGCATTGCTATGTGAGGAGTTTCCTTGTTTTTGATGGTTGCAGGACGACGGTGCTAGGTCATAGTGAGGCGAAGGACGGCCAGGACTAGGCGAGGAGTGTCAGAGGTCCAGACGGTCGGGGATCGCTAGAAGATGATCGGAGACGGAGTCTGTGCAAGCCATGAAGATAAGGAATGGATGTGATGCTAGCTAGATGCTGCTCGGATCGATGAGGGCCGTCGGATTGCGGTCTAGTTGATAGGATAGCGGGTCTAGTTAGTATGCTTTGAAAACCGTGCAAGAAAACCCATTTGTGTGGTGGGTTTTGGGTGAACCCTTGCATGGCTGGTTGAGTGGGTAAATCCTAGCCCTTGATGGATGCTCTAGGGTTTAGAGGCTCATCCAAGGGTAGTAGGTGGCCCAAGAGTTGTATAAATAGGGGTGGAGGGGTAGCGTTCCTCCCTTGAAGGTTTTGAGGTTTTTTATGCTCCTTTGAGCTTTGCCCACATGAAATGTGAGGCTTTGTAACCTCTCCTTCCAGAAATGAAATGTTCTTCATTTATGTTCATGTTTCATTTCCTTTACGCATTTAAATTACGCAATTTAAATTCAGCATTTACTTTCCCACATTTACATTCTCGCAATTTACTTTATCGCAATTTGGATTTACCTCTCCTCCTTCTAAATGCTGTTCTTCTAGGATTTCTTGAGGGCGTTCATATGGTTTTACATCTTTCTTGCACCTTAGGATAGACTAGAGATCAAGTTTTTATCAAATTGTAAATCTGTCCAGAACTTGTTCTTCGCGCAGCAGTCAGTCTTTGATTTTTATAAAAATCTAGAATTTTAAGTGATTCTTGTTGGAGAAGTTGCAAGACTCCTATATATATCTCTGGAAATTTTTTTGAGTCCACTGGTTGCACCGTTTGATCGCTATTAAGTGAAAACCGAGCCTCAAACATTCTGGTCGAAGTTCCTGACTATCTGTAAAGCTTGATTTTTCATGTTTATTCTACAAAGAGTTTTGAGGTTATTTTTGGTGGAGTGCTTAAAGACTCAACTTCTCACAGGGAGAAAAATTCCTAAAATTTTTAGTGCAACAGAAACTCACCAACCACCTGCTCCAATTTAGGACAATTACTGAAAAATCTGCTTTTACTTTTCTGGAAAGAGACTTTGGTGTTTTAACTTTATCTCTTTTATAAAAGTAGTCTTTGAGTTGATTCCTCTTTGTTTGGATACTTGACAACCAGGATTGTGATTAAAAAATCCCTCACATGATTCATGGTTCTCATCCATGCAAGCTAGGGGTACGTATAGTTGTCTAATTGTTCGGGTTTTGGAGGGTGTGCGAATATGAGAAACACCAGTTTGAAGGAAAATCTTTGGGTGTTTCAGATTTTTATTGCGAGATTGTTTGGAGTATTTTGAGTAGGGAAAATTTTTATTTGGGATCATTCACCCCCCTCTGATCGCCATTTCGATCTTTCACTCTTAGGATTAGGAATACCCCGTGCATATCTTGTGAGGCCCTCAAGATTGAGACAGTCGTGCTTAGGGAGAAAAATACACGTGCTGATTGTTCTTCCTTGTCTGACTCTTTTTCATCTTCTTCCCCCTTGTTCTTGTTAGTGTTATGCCCTTGAGGCAATCATTTAGATGATTGTAACATGACTATGTTTATGAATAATATTATGATTATTGGTCCAATGAATGCATATCATTGTATTAATCAACAAGTATGTGACTTGCTTATGAAGCTCTTTACTTAATGATGTAATTCGATAAATATCTCTGATCGGATTTCATCGTATAGGACAACGATGAATAGATCAGCACATGTAGTGATCGATGATCATGCTTCATAGATCATGGGATATGAAGATATCATCTATACATTGTGGACGCATGTTGAAGAACATGGGTTAGATAGACCCGCAATGGGACACTGCGAGAATGTTTCATTCTTATGTGTCATCAGTGTATCTCATACCTAGTAGATGTATGATCCTTAGATTTAAGATTGTCATATTCCCTACATGTGTAATAGTTTTCCTTGGGGCTATCAAACACTACTTCCTAACCGGATAGTTATAAAGGTAGCTTTCATGTTTACTATGAAACGTGCAGAGGGAAGTGAGCAGTTAAGATGGAATTTGCCACTCTAATGAAACGGAGATATATGACAAGGCCACTCGTGTGATATGATTAAGGAAGTGCATGGCCATGCCGTGATTGAGGAGTCAATCACAACTTATTAATATATCACGGATACGAGAGATGGATTGAATCATCAAAGGATGACATGCTTCTCGCCTTGAGATCAATCTTCATATACTTGGCAAAGGGATTATTGCATGAGTACTTTTGATAGGTTCTGTCCGATTTGATTATAGTATGTTTGGGAGTTGGCATAATTTGCAAGAAGCTGCTACCAACTATTGGATTGAAAAGGAGTTTTTCAATCCATGTCCAAACGTCACGTGAACCTCGCAGGTCACACACTTAATGGGCCGACGCATTAATTTGGATTGATCCGTAATTAATGAACCTCGTGGGCTTAGCACGATGGGCCCTAGTTTAGAGTTTCATCTTGTGGCTATATAAGGAGGGAGGAGGGAGGCGCGGTGTGCTTTCCCACGGTTTAGGAGTGATTCACTCGAAACCCTAGCCTACTCTCTCGCGTCCCCGCCGAGCGACTGTGTGCTTGCACACCGACGCACGGCGTTCCATCTCGGGCGTGTGGACTCATCATGTGGCGCTGCTGCGGCTGCGGCGTGGGAGGACGATCCACGGCGAGGTGAGGACGATCCACTACATCGACGTAATAATCTGCGGCGAGGACGATCCACTACATCGACGCGAAGGATTTCGGCTCGCGGCGCCTAGTGGTAATCTTATCTATGATCCCCTTCTTGCGAGTAGCTTTCTGGTTAGACGGTAGTTTTTTTTTGTGCTAGCGTAGCATACCGCGTTCCTCTTCAGTTCTTCCTATGCCTATCTCTTCCAAGAGTGTGAGTACCTCATGAGCACTCTTGAGAAGTTTATATGAGGCAAGAAGAAGCTCGATCTCATCCCAGACCAGTCCAAGGTTAGTAGATTCAATCAAAGTTTTGGATTTGACTACTTGGAGCACGCTCGGGCGCATCCTCTCACTATTGTGCGTGGCTCCAAGGGTGGAGAGATCATGGTAGCTCCAAGGGTGAGTACCACTGTGTTTAGGTCTGCTGGGGTTATCTATGGGATCTCTGATCAGAAGGTTGCTCCTCCTACTGTTTCTGCCTCTAGTAAGGCGAAGTATACATGCATCTTCTGTTAGAAGGATAGACATCTAGCAGATTTCTGCTTCAGGCATGCCAAGATCACAAGGCGCGAGCGTGTTCATGCCCTTAGGGATATTCAAGGTCATCCCCGGACTCTGAGTGTTCCTAAGGCACACATTGCCTTTAGACATGTTAGAGAGTCGTCTGTTTTTGGGTAGCATCCAGGACTCAGTTTTCATGCTGTTCAGTCAAGTTTTCGTCCTGGAGCTACTCGTGGTCAGTCTCTCCACCGTCCTTTTGATATTCCTTATTTTTTTCATCGAGGTAGATATCAGCGGCGTGAAGTGTTTTCTAGTAGAAAATTTGGGTAACCTCACTGGGATGGTCTGGCCTTTGCACAATGGCGGGATAACCCAACTCTAGCTCACAAATCTTCTGTTGGCGTTGTTTCTGGATTTGTGAGAGTTGGGCTTCAGAGAGACACTAGAATCCAGTCTTTTGTTCCTATGGCTGGCACTTCGGGATATCGTGTGATTTAGTATTTGGTTCCCAAATATGCTCTTGTTTGTCCCAGTACTG
The DNA here is from genome assembly GCA_036346275.1 of Otatea glauca. Lineage (NCBI taxonomy): Eukaryota > Viridiplantae > Streptophyta > Magnoliopsida > Poales > Poaceae > Otatea > Otatea glauca. The sequence continues at coordinate 35,699,321 of CM070715.1, read as the reverse complement.
AGTCACCTCTCTCTCTTTTGTGTTGATACAGGTCCGTAGGATGGGGAAGGGAGAGGTATGGATCGTTGACTCTGGTTATTCTCGTCATATGATCGGAGACTCTCGTTGGTTCTCTTCCCTAGTTCGAGCTTCCGGTGATGAGTTGATCACTTTTGGGGATACTTCGTCAGGTAGAGTCATCGCTAAAGGTACCGTCTGCATTAATGATAATTTTATTCTTAAGGACGTTGCCTTGGTGAGTAAGCTGCAATACAATTTTCTTTCTGTCTCTAGATTATCGATGACTGTTTCGAGGTAAACTTTAAGAGTAATGCCTATATAATACTCAATTTTTCTAGGGGTTAGTTTGCGGGATTTCTAGATTTGGGAGTCTTCCGTGCTGATTTTCTGCTTCTTCTGGAGACTCTATTCGGTGTTTGATTGCTTTTGAGTCCCGTGATCTCTCCTTTTGGTATAGGAGACTTGGTCACATTGGCTTCGATTATTTGACCCGAGTTAGCAACCATGATCTCATTCGTGGTTTGTCTAAACTCAAGATGGTTAAAGACATAGTTTGCTCTCCTTGCCGACATGGCAATATGATTGTTGCTTCTCATCCTCCGGTCACTGTTGTGATGACTAATGCACTAGGACAGCTTTTACATATAGACACTGTTGGTCCAGCTAGAGTGTAGTCAGCGGGTGGGAAGTGGTATGTTCTTGTCATTGTTGATGATTTTTCGAGGTATTCTTGGATATTTTTTATGGCCTCGAAGGATGAGTCTTTTATCTATTTCAGGGGTTTGGTCCGTAGGTTATCTATTGAGCTCCCTAGTGCTTTACGAGCTATACGCAGTGACAATGGTACGGAGTTCAAGAACTCCTACTTTGAGAGCTTATGTGAAGAGTTAGGCTTAGAGCATCAGTTCTCCTCTCTATATGTCCCTCAATAAAATAGCATAGTGGAAAGGAAGAATAGGACCTTGGTCGAGATGGTCAAGACAATGCTAGATGAGTATAGTACTCCTACAAAGTTTTGGGCTGAGGCTATAGCTACTGCTTGTCATGTGTCTAATCGAGTATTCTTGAGAGCATATTTGCACCGCACTTCTTATGAGTTGAGGTATAGGCGAAAGCCCAGTGTTTCTCATTTTCGTGTGTTTGGTTGCAAGTGTTTCCTTTTGAAGTCTAGTAACCTAGATAAGTTCGAGTCTCGTTCTTCTGGTGGCATTTTTCTTTATTCGTCTTCTTCTCGTAGCTATAGGGTCTGGAATTGTGAGGCGAATATGATCATAAAGACCTGTGACATGACGTTTGATGAGGCTAGTCCAGGAGCTAGACCCAACATATCAGGCTCTTCTTCCCTCTTCAAGACCATTTTTGTAGAGGATGAGGATGATGGAGATGACAGTGATCCACCTGATCTAGTCCCCTCTACACTTGAGGTGCCTCCTATTTCTATCTCTGCACCTCAGGAAGATCAGCCCTTACCTTCAGACTCCTACAGCATGTGGCTCTGATCTTACCTCTTTTGTTCATGAGGTAGAGGCCACTTCTGCTTTTGGACCTCCCCACTATATTCAAAGGCATCATCCACCTGATCAGATCATTGGTGATCTGTTTGAGCGAGTCACGCGCTCAAAATCAGTCTTGTCCCTTTTCTGCCTCTATTATGCCTTTGTCGCCTCCTTTGAGTCGAAGGATGTCTCTCATGTATTATCCGATGAGTCTTGGATTAATGCTATGTATGAGGAACTTCAGAACTTCTAGAGGAACTAGGTTTTCCAGCTTGTCGAGCCCACATCTGGTCATAATATCATTGGGACCAAGTAGGTGTTCAAGAACAAGCAGAGTGAGGATGAGGTTGTCATTAGGAATAAGGTTAGGCTAGTTGCACAGGATTTTTTTAGGTTGAGGGTCTTGACTTTGAGGAGACCTTTGCCCCTGTAGCTAGACTAAAGGCTATTAGGATCCTACTTGTATTTTTGGCATCCAAGGGTTTCAAGCTTTATCAAATGGATGTCAAGAATGCATTCCTCAGTGGGTATATTGAGGAAGAGGTTTATGTTAGGCAGCCTCCAGGATTCGACAACCCTAAGTACCCAAACCATGTGTTCAATCTTTCTAAAGCTTTGTATGGACTTAAGCATACCCCTAAAGCTTGGTATGAGAGGCTTAAGTCTTATCTTCTTTGTCATAGTTTTAAGATGGGTAAAGTAGACAAGACTTTGTTTATCAGACACCAGGATTCTAATTTTTTTTCTCGTCTAGATTTATGTGGACGATATCATCTTTGGTGGCTCTTCGCTCTCTTGTGTCTCAGTTTTCATATGTAAGAGCACAGAGTTCGAGATGAGCATGATGGGCGAGTTGAGCTACTTCCTCGACTTCCAGATTAAGCAGACTCGGGAGGGTATTTTCTTGCATCAAGGCAAGTACACTTGAGACCTCCTGAGACGCTTTGACATATCTGATGGGAAACCGATGATGACTCCTATGGCCACCACTGCTATCCTCGAGTCTGATGAGGATGGTGAGCCAGTTAACCAGAAGGACTTCAGGAGCATGATCGGCTCCCTTTTGTACCTCACTATCTCGAGGCCGGACATATATTTTGCTGTGTGTTTGTGCACTCGATTTCAGGCTTCTCCTCGCGCCTCTCACCGCCAAGTGGTGAAGCGCATCTTTAGGTATCTTCAAGCTACCACTGACTATGGTATTTAGTACTCTTCCTCTTCTTGTCTATCCCTCAAAGGTTTTTCAGATGCAGACTTTGTTGGCTATAGGATAGATAGGAAGAGCACTTCTGGCACTTCTTAATTTATTGGCACTTCTCTTGTCTGTTGGTCATCTAGGAATCAGTCTGGAGTTGCACAGTCCACTGTTGAGGCCGAGTACGTTGCAGCTGCTAGTTCCTGTAGTCAGGTGTTATGTATGAGATCGACCTTGCAGGACTTTGGGTTAGACATAGATATTGTTCCACTTTCCTGTGACAACACTTCTGCCATTTATATTGCTAAGAACCTAGTGCAGCATTCCAGAACCAAGTATATTGATATTAGATATCACTTTCTTGGAGACCATGTGGAGAAGGGTGATATAGTGCTCCAGTTTGTGGAGAGTGACCACCAGATAGCCGATATCTTTACCAAGCCTTTGGATAGCTCTAGGTTTGTGGCCTTGAGAGAGATTGGAGTCGTGTGCCCTTACGACATCTCTTGAGGGGGAGTTGGTTTTGTATATTATGTATTATATATGTTTACTTTCAGTATTTCCTTTCTTCTGCATCTTCTGGGTGATATTGGGCTTATTCTTATAATTTTGAGTACACTTCACTTAGACTTCTAACATGCTTTGCATGGACCTCTCATCTTAAGCTATAGGTTGCTATCATGCACAATTAGTTGTCCTTTTTTCTCTCTAGGTTGAGTTCTCTCATCTTATGCTATATGTTGCTATTGTATGGCTTTGCTTCTAGTTTGGAGTTTATGCTAAGTGTTGCACTTGTTAAAATCATGCAAAAATGGCATAGTATTATTTGTGCTTGCTAGCAAAGATATTACAATTTGCACTTGAACATGTCTTAGTTTAGTATAATTTGAATGTGAGTAGCTTGGTGTCATACTTTTGTCTATGAGGTCACTTGGATAATTCTCAAAGCTCTTTAGATGCATTTCATACATACATGTTGATTAGGGAGAAAATGTCATCTTAATGCCTATGTTGCCAAAAGGGGGAGAAATTGTAGAAAAGTTATCATCGAAAGGTGAGAAATGTAATTGCATCTTGGCTCTTATGATCATGGTGAATTTTTTTTGCTAGTTCTTAAGATCATGAGCATATTTGAGTTTTTGTGAGTTTTGTCTTGGATTTCTAGAGTTTTTGTGAAAAACTTGTTCTTTCTATTGTTTTGCTCTAAAATCTCTCGTGTCAACTTGGTCATGATCTTATTTCCTCTTACTCTGGACTAAGTCTAGCTTTGCAATCAAATTGCTTTTTCCATCTTTTTCAAACTCAAATTTATGCCTTTTGGGTGATTTGTCAATATACTCATTAAGGAGGAGATTGAAAGATCATATTATTATTGTATATCATTTTGGACATTGCTATGTGATGGGTTTCCTTGTTTTCGATGGTTGCAGGACAACGATACTAGGCCTTGGTGAGGCGGAGGATGACAGGGACTAGGCGAGGTGCGCCGGAGGTTCAGATGGTCAGGGATCACCAGAGGATAACCGGAGACGGAGTCGCCGCGAGCTTAGAAGACAAGTGAACGACTGAGATGCTAACTTGGGACTTCTCGGATCAAGGAGAGCCGTTAGATTGCAGTTTAGAGGATAGAGTAGCGGTCAAGTTAGCTTGAGTGAATCTCAATCCTTGATGAGGTTTCTTGAGGGCCAAGTAGAACTCATCTAAGGGTGGAGGATGACTCAATCTCAACCCTTGTGAAGTTACTTGATGGCCAATTAGAACTCATCCAAGGGTGGAGGATGACTCAAGAGTAGTATAAATAGAGGGGTAGGGGTAGCTCTACCCTCTTGAAGGTTTTGTGTGCTCTTTTGTGCTTCTAACTACCAAATTCAACTAAAGAAAAGGTGTTGATTTTTATTTTTTACATGAGGAGGTTTTTAGATTGATGTACTCCATTGAACACAATCAGAGGTCCTAGAGCCTCCTACAGGTAAAGAGGAGGAAGAAAATTATATACTATTATCCCTCGCAAAAATGTATCCTATCACTGGGTATCCAAGCGTTGGCTACTTTCGTCAGTTGCCTTCAACGGTCAGGAGAATTGTAGTAACTTCAGAAGCAACAAAATGCTTTAGAAGATTGTGTGCAACTAATTTCGGATCATCCCGTCCAAAACGGAGAAACCAGAGAGGTGCAAATTGGGCAGAGCTTGCCACGAAGTCACATGAGTATTTACTGTGAAATGCTACACTGTTGAATCCAGATTTCAGTTAGTTGCATCAATATTTACTCGTCCTAATTTTTTTGCTATTCCTTTAGACTAATTACTATATAAACAAAAGAAAATATAAGTGCTTTTGAAAAGCCAGGTCCAACAAGGAGAGGATTAATGGAAATAGCTAAGGGCCTGCTTGGAAGCCCAATTTTAATCCCAAAACCGGTGTAAAATACTGGGCCCTAAATTTTTCAAGGCTGGGCTTTGAAAGCATGCTTGGATGGGCCAATAAACTGATATATTTACACTCGGTTTGGCCCATTGCAACCGGATTGAAATTATAACCTGAGCAGGCCACATTTTATTTCCGACAAATATCGGGCTCCCTCGGGCCTCGGCTTTCGCTGGACTCGCTGCCCGCGTTCGCGACGCCATGTGAGGAACCCTAGAGATCATCGGGAGCGACGGCGGCGACGAGATCACAGCATCGGCACCTCAAAATACTCAACGACGACTTCACCGGCAGCAGCAGCGACGAGGAGAGGAGACGCAGCACCAACTCCCACTCCCTCCCCGCACCGATCTAGAGCCGATTTGCCCGTCTACCGGCGAGAGGAGGCGACGACCCTCATCGGCGAGTGCGATCCTCAACGGCGATCTTGACGGCATCGGCGATCCGCGACTCTCAACGGTGATCTCGACCGCATCGGTGAGTGCTGAAATCGAAGGAACTACATGTCAAGTACTTGAATCCACTTTGAACATTTTTAGCTTCTATAAATAGATATCCCTTCTTTTCTTTCTTTCTTTCGGTTCGAACTAATTCTATTGATTTGATTAGAATTTTTTTTACTTTGATATTGGCAATTCTAAATAAATTGTTTCCTGGATCACCATGAAAGTAAGATTGGTTTGCTATTTAATTATATTGTTCACTCGAAAATCACTTTGATAAACTTTGAGCTCTATTGTGCAATCTCCAAATGTTTACAATGCTTGTGTCTGTACTAGTTAGTGTAGCCTTTTATACAAATTTTTATATATAGGGACCATGGTGTCAACATTTGCATTTAAAATGAACATAGAAATTTTTTGTGCATATCACTATCACCTTCCATACTCTGACTTTTTCTGAATCCACATTGCAAGATTGTCATCGTGTGAATGGACTTGTTTGCTTGAAATATTGTGAGAAGTGATGACACAAGGCATATGAGTATATGACTATCTCCTTGACTAGAGCCTCAAGTTGAATTTAGTGGTCCATTGTTGGAATTCGTCTTCCACAACTAAATCTGACCAAATAATGTTTGCGATCAAATATTCTAAACTTAGACTAACAATATCCTCATTAATATATAGATTGGCAACATGAAAATTGTATGAGTTGATTTTCCATCGAAAGTGCTTTCATAAATCATAATATTATATCTGTAATTTCCCACAATTATATTTTTAGCATCATTTCCATCTAGCCTGTATTTTTCTTGTCATGTACTTTCAGAGTACATACAAATAACTATAGTTGAGGATACTCCCTTGCAGTGTTTGATGTATTTGTGTTAGTCACTTTTGTGAGGACGTAGTTGCAACAATTTAGTTGATTTATTATTATACCTTCTGAGGTTTTCTAAAACATCTTATTATTAGTAATTAGCATAGGAAGACTCTCAGAATGAACCAAGGGTACTTGTTAATCTGTTGTAAGTGCTATTTGAAATCAGCAGACCTTGATATGATATATGAATTAAAGGAATAGTGGTGCAAGATCTTGTGCCATCTCATTTTGGTGGATTTTGTTGTATTCTTTGTTTCAGAGCTGTTAATTTGTCATGGTGAGCCATCTTTTATTTTGCAGCCGTGCCTTTCAGAGGTTTGCCGTGAAGACCAACAATACTCTTGAGAATCTCTCTTCTAAAGGTAGCATCTGCAGCCATTGTTGCACTTAACATCTATGCGCAAAGTCATTATGTTGTTCATTAGTTAAGTCCTTAATAGTAATTATGCGCAAAGTCATTGTGTGTTCGCTAATGCTAATGTTTTGTTAGCTACAGTTGTTTTGCTGGGTCCCTAGAGAGATGAATTAGATGAGAGGATACATTTCTTTTGTTCACTAACCCATAGTTATCTTGGATCCCTAGAATTACAATTTTTCGTTAAAATGATTTGTTTTCTTAAGTAAATACAAAATCAGCCCCCTTATTTAAAACAAATTGTTTTGTTGGCTTAAATAAGCTCAACTGGTTTTGTTTCCTCATAAGCATGATTTTGTTTGGTCCAATTAGCACTTTTGGATGACTAGAACCTAATGTAGTACATTTTATGACATGATCGTGTTATGTATTTCTCTTTTCCATCTAATGCAAGTATATACTGTGTTGTTAAAGATGTAGTCACCTTTTTTCTCTAGCGCCAGATAACCTTTGCCATCATTATGGGAATCTAGCAACATATTCTGTATGCAAGTAAGCAAACAAGCACAAGATATATTGTTCTTCGGTTGTGTATATTTTTTTTCCAGTAGTGGCATTTACACTGTGATTATATAAAAGTATTGTTGTTCAGTCTATAAGTAAAATATATAATTTTTCACTTGCATCCTATGGTTCTTGTGACAAATTGTAGAGTTTTGTTTGGTAAACATATTCTAGGGTTAATTGTTGGCTTAGAGAAATTTTAGTTCAGAAATGTAGTTCAAATCCATAATTTGTTCACTGATCCTAATGGTTTTATCCATAATTTTCATTGGTCCTTTTCAAATCTGTTGTAAATATCAAGAAAGAGGTTCTTAATGCTGGGGCCTGCAACCTATAATTGGGTTATTAAGGTATGATTGTCATATGCAGTTCAGGTTATAGTTATGATTATCATATACAGTTCAGGTCATAATTTTAAACTGTATTATCCTCAAATTCTCTCTCTCTATATACATTTAGTTCTGTATGAGAACTTTTGATATTTTGAATTACTATAATAATGATTGCATGCTTTATTGAACATGTCTTACACTTAATTACTGTGAAGTCACCATTTTACATGTGTTTTCTGAATGCTGATTAACTTTGTTGTTTTAAACCGAGAAGAATATGCTGATTATGATATGATGATTGTTTCGAGTGTAAGCTTGGGCATAGCAAATTATCTTCTAATCCTGATTCATACCCTTTGTATTCTATAACATCATTCCATTGGAATTGAAGGCCTTTTATTATCCTTTCAAGTTTCAATCTCACAAAAGTGTACGAGGTTTTGATATTTGCCTTGAGTCTGTGCTCTCCAGCCCATTTCAGAATCTCTGCTTGATCTATGAAGTGATTCTTTTCTTTTCAGTTCCTGCTATACGGAAAGCCAAAGAGAAGCTGCTTTGTTACTAGGCGCTTTGCTTCGCCGACTACGATTGCAAGGTGCTTGACAATGCTTCATTCATTGCTAGCTCCTTGTTTTAATTCTTTTGTGATGAGTGATGGATTGGAAGAGCAAAAAAGAAAATCAAAGTACTTTGTCACTAATATGATACTTTTGTTCGAGAAATATCATCGATCTACTGTGTGTTACACTTATAATGTTGTACGATCTGGTGATTGACTAAATAATATTGTGTATGTACAATCTGGTGAATTGTTTTGCAATACCATGGGTTTGCTCTTTTCATAATACAGGTTGTGATTAGAAAGACTACAAAGTAACTTGTTGGTTGTTTGATTGACTGAATAATGTAGTCCTTTATGAAGTACAAGTGTAAGCTTAATACAGGTAGAAAAAAAAATTGGGCTTCTAAGCAGGCTCTACAACCAGAAATAATTTCCAATGGTATTCAACCGGTTTTCTTTGTACCCAAAAAAATAAGTTGAATACAAGTGGAAAAAATTTCAGGGCTCCCAAGCAGGGCCTAAGGTGACACGGGTGGGTGGCGAGGCTTGCGTACCAGTGGTACAGCGGCTTCAAAAAAAGAAGTCCAACTGCCGGCTCCGCCGAGACGTCAATCACACTTAGAGATAGCAATCGGGCATGAACAGTACTCATTCCTATCTATACCTACCGGCCGATTTCTTGCATATGGACATGCCCACTAAGAGCAATAGGCAAAGAACCTCGTTTGTACCCATTGTTGTAAGTATGATTGTTTACCTGCCACTGTCAATAATACATGACATTATTAGTGATTCAAAATTTCAAACAACAGCTCATCGGCCACCACAATTTAAAATGCATATGAGAATAAGAATTAAAATGACATATGCAGGCAAAGGACATAGTTCATCAGTCATCACACATGCTTAAGTTCAATAATTAAAATAAAAATAATTCATCCGACATCACACAAACCACACATGTGGACATATATTAATACACACAAGAAGTTCAAATTCAACAAATTGTATGCACCAATCACAAATCGTCCATCACCAATCATAAATTGCAAAATATGAGGTAACACAAATCATAAGCACTAGTTCGAGATTTGAGAGGGGGAATGGATCAAAAATGAACCTTGGTGTTGGGGGCTTAGGGCTGAGCTCTTCCTATGGCATTGTTTCCCGGTCTCCCCAAATCACTAGGGCTAAGTAGAGCAAGCGGTAGGCGGCAGCATGGGGCAAGCCGGGTTAGGGAGGCAGTAGGCGGTAGGGAGTAGGCTAGGTTGGGGAGGCGATAAGCGGCGGCCGAGCAGGCGACAAGGATGGGAGGAGGAGATTTAGAGGAGGAAATGGACGAGATGCCAAGCTAACAGGCAACGATGGCGAGCTGGAGGGTAGTAGGTGGCGACGGTGAGCGAAAGATTGGGGATTTGGCTAGGGTCTTGATTCTTGAGGGCTTCAGGCCAATTTGGATTGGGGGACTTGAGAGTTGTTGACGGCTATTCGGGCGGATGACCAATTGGGATCTCGGGTTTGTATTGATGTATGGCTCACCTGTCGATGCCAGTTGACGAGTAAACAGTCATTATATGTACGGGTAGAGCTTACCTATGTTCGTACCCGATAGACAAAGAATTACTTCTATTTCTATACTCATAGGCAAAGAAAGAAGGACATATCCGTCTCTATTAAAGTATTTATGTACGAACACGTAAATAATCGGGTATAATTGCTTATCTCTATTCGTACCGACTGTGACATCGCCTTCTGCACGGTAAACGCCGCCATCGTGGAAATTCTGCACTTCTCTCTGACACAGATGCGAAAATTCTCCGCTTAGGCTACGCGTAGCAGCTGCCGGTGTTAGTTGCTCCTTGCAGTTCTAGTGGGTATAATTAAACTAACAACTTTCCATAACTAACTCCGTTTTCTCATTGGTGTTCTTGCACTTTACGCCTTTGCCAAACTTGCAATTACGCTCCTTGCGTTGATAACGGGCTTCTTGGGAGATTTCTAGTTGTTGCCCTGTAGACGTGTTTCGGCGCTTTGCAGGCTCCGTTTTTATCAGCAGATGGTACTTGTTAGTGCCAATGCTAACTTAAATTCGTGTTCATGTTACTTTAGTGACAGATGTCCTTTTCAAAAGAAAAACTCCTTTACTGGCAGCTACAACTTTACATATAGTTTTATTTATTTCTTTTTCATAAATTTCCTGGATATTTTGTGCAGGGGTCCAGGTCAAATCCAAAGACAGGCAACCAATCATGCAATTAGATAAGGCAACACAAATCACCACTTACGCAACATGGGATCAACATTATATATAAGAGTGGGAGATGTAGTTTTTTTTAAAAGCTATTTTTTTGGATTTCTGAGCTGAAAAGCGGCTATATTTTTTTTTATAAGAGACTATTTAATAAATAACTAATTTTCCTCAGCAATGAGCTGCAAAAGCAGATCCAATCTAATTTTTAGCTTTTGACTTTTATTAGTTACATATAGCTTTTGAATTATGTTAAAAATAACTTAAAAACTGAGCTATTTAGAGAGATTTACTATCTTTAGCTTTAGCCTCCTCCTCCTGTAACTCAACCCAACTGTGCTACTGTGATCGGCCTTCGTTGCAAGGCGACTAGGCGAGAATTTTTATAATCTTCACACTTCCAAGTTTGTACAAAGTAGGGTGTGTTTTACACAAAAATACCATAACCTAACCCCCCCTACTTTATCGCGTTTCCCGAGCTCCGGACCGACGACGAGTGCGCAGTGACGCGAGCACGAAGACAAGCAAAGCAAGACAATTCCCACTCTCCCTCTCTCGAAAGAACACGCACACATCACAGCACAAGGAAAAAGAAGGGAAAAAAAAGCGGAAATAGAGAGGAAAAGAATCACCGGGGCTAGGAGTGGAGATCCAAATCGGCGGAAAAGAAGGCTCTGGTCGCTTCGCCCGCAAGAAATCCGTCCTGCTTCCGGGTAAAGCTCGTCCCTTTGATGCAGTTCGAGCTTACTTTGGTGCAGTTTTTGGAGCTGGTTTGGCTGGGTTCTTGATTCGCCTGAGATGGATTTGCGCTTCTGTTCTCGGGGAATTCGAAGGGTTCCGTGGGTTTTATGGGTTTTTTTTGTCAGTTGGTGTCACTTTCTTTGATCAAATCAATATGCATGGAGGAGACTGAGTTTTAATCCTGTGTGAACTGGCTTTTCTGGGTTTGGAATTGATGTAGCAGCTAAATAGATTCTTTTCTATGCCATTTAATACAGAGATTGGATTAATTCACTTGATAACCATGAGATTATATCATCTGTACATTGTAACAGGTGAAGATAATATGAATCGAGAAACTCTCTGCTTGAGCGGTTACATCCTGGAATTCGGCAGTCACTAACTAACTAGTTCACCAAATATTTCATGTTATTACTTGGCCAGACTTAGTTGTGGTTAACAGTAATTCTTAGTATGTTCCATCATCGTGTTACTTATGGATTAGGATATAATGATAGATTATGCAAGGTTTGCATCCGGTAGATAAGCAAATTCTTGGCAAATTCGAAATCTGTAGTATTAGTCTAGGCATTTCATGGAATTCGATGGCTGTATAGTCCTTAATTGTTTAATTGACAATTAAGGCAATGTTAGGACAGAAACTTGAGATAGCTGGCCCTGTCTCACTCTTCTTGTTTAATCATAATGTTTCCTTTACTTTGTTTTTTCTTAGAATAAAAAGTTGCAAAATTTTTGCCTTTACCTTCGTTTGGAAAGATGATTTAGCTATATGCCTATATGGAAATAAGGTTAGATGAACAGCTGCTGTATAATTGCAGACATGAAAAGTGCATTCATGTCAATCGGTGGCAATGATTAATGCATACAGGAACAGGTCATAGTTCTCTTGTGCTAGTTGTTATATGGTGGTATTTTATCTCCAGCTTTAATGCACAAGGGTGTTCATGGACGGCTACAAGACAGACACATGAAAACTAGGCTGATTTGTAAATACTAACAAATGCAATATTTGAATTTGCAATATTTCACTGAAAGTAAAAAGGCTATCCCTTGTGAATCTGTGATGAGTAGGTTTTAAAGCTGAGCATACACTCTGCTTAATTTTATTTGTATTTATGACATACTTCAAGACTTTACCTTCTCTAAGCTGACCCCCCCCCCCCCCCCCCCCTCTTTTGATTTGAAAAATTGTTTAGGAGAAAATCTCATGAACAATGGGAGTGGAATAGACCAATCCTGCGGAATAAGATAACCCAAGAGTCTTCTCCAAATTTATCCTCATCTACAACGGAAGGAGCTTTGCAGAGTGAGGGATTTCTCCTGCTATCATGGAAGTTCTCGATAGCATTGATCACATCAACACGAGCATACAGGATGATGAAAAGCCAGCACCAGTTCCTGTTGGGAGTCCATATCCATCCTTGGAAATCCAAGAAGAGTTGCCTCGCAATTTGACAGAGCACCAGGAGGACTTGAAGACCCCTATAGGTCATACTTTACCTTCATCACCAGAAATGTACTCTCATTTGGAACCAGCTCAAGCATTCAAGGATTCATTGAAAGATATGTCAGATCTTGCTAATTCAACAAATAAGATCGAAGTGAACAGTATATCTGAAAATGGTTCAACTAGTGAGAGTACTTTGCTAACAGTTGAAGTGAAATCTAAAGGAGACAGGATGAATCATCATGAGAACATTGCTGTCACACCAAATAAGAAAGCAGAAACAGAAACGAGATCTGAGAGCCCATATAGAGGTCTTGTTGACACTGCTGCACCATTTGAGTCTGTTAAAGAGGCTGTCACCAAGTTCGGAGGAATTGTTGATTGGAAAGCATACAATGCTCGGACGTTGGAGGTATGCCACTTTGTTTTAACACTGCACATGGATCATTGTCGAAGGAGCAAATTTATCTTGCTTTCTATGCATTTCCATAACAGAAATGCACTTCCTTTTTAGGAGAAACAGTAGTGGAACAGAATAACATGGTCAGACCTTCATCATGTCGATTACTATCATTAAATAAATTTGTTTTTATGCAGAGACGCAGGGTCATGCAACTTGAACTTGAAAAGGTTCAACAAGAGATTCCACAATTCAAAGAGGATTCAGAAGCTGCTGAGATGGCCAAATCACAAGTGGTTGAGGAGCTAGAGAGAACTAACAGACTTATAGAGGAGCTGAAGCACAAGCTGGAGAGAGCACAGATTGAAGTGGACCAAGCAAAGCAGGATTCTGAACTTGCACAGCTTAGGGCGCAAGAAATGGAGCAGGGGATTGACGATGAAGCTAGTGTAACAGCCCAAACACAGTTGGCAGTTGCCAAAGAAAGGTATCACAAGGCTTTTGAGGAACTGAAGTTGGTGAAGGAGGAATTGAGATCAACACACGAAAAGCATACCGTCTTAGTTAGTGAAAGGGATATAGCAATCAAAAGAGCTGAGGAAGTTGTTTCTGCCACAAAGGACACTGAGAAGCGAGTGGAGGAACTCACTTTAGAACTTATTGCGTCCAAAGAATCTCTCGAGTTGGCCCATGCCACACACCACGAAGCAGAAGAACACAGACTTGGGGCAGCTTTGGTAAAAGAGCAGGATTGCCTCGTTTGGGAGAAAGAGTTGCAGGAGGCACAAGAGGAGTTACGGCAACTCACTGAACAAAGTCTATCCAAAACTGATGTGGAGTCCAAACTTGATGAAAATATGCGCAAGTTGCTTACCCTCAGTACTGAGTTGGCTGTCTATATGGAAAATAAATCGAGTGAAGAAGCTGGAGTGGTTGAGGAGCACGGTTCTGACGAAGCTAAAGAAATTAGTAGGTCAATCAAACAAGCTCTAGCTTCAGCAAGAAAGGAGCTTGAGGAGGTTAGAGGAAACATAGAAAAAACGAAAAATGAAGCCAACCTAATAAGAGCTGCTGCAGAATCGCTCAGGTCAGAGCTGGATAGGGAGAAAGCTTCACTTGTTACATTGCAGCAGATGGAGGGTATGGCATCCATCACAGTTTCTTCTCTAGAAGCTGAGCTCAATAGGACAAAAGAACAGATGGAAATGGTACACAAGAAGGAAGCTGAAACCAGAGAAAAAATGATGGAGCTTCCAAAGAGGTTGCAGGAAGCAGCCCAGGAGGCAGACGGTGCCAAAGTGACAGCTCATTCGGCACAAGAAGAACTGAGAAAGGCCAAGGAAGAAGCCGAGCAAACCAAGGCTGCTGCTGCAACATCAGAGATAAGGTTACGTGCAGTTTTTAAAGAAATAGAGGCATCTAAAACATCTGAGCGGCTAGCACTAGTGGCAGCTCAAGCGTTGCAAGAGAGTGAGGAGACAAGAAGTGTTGAAAATTCTCCTAGAGGAGTGACACTTCCTATAAGCGAATACCATGCTCTTAGCAAGAGGGTTCATGAAGCTGAAGAGCTTGCGGATGAGAGGGTGGCAGCAGCATTGCTGCAAATAGAGTTGGTAAAAGAGTCTGAATCAAAGACCCTGGAGAGACTTTATGAAGCATCCAAGGAAATGGGCCAAAAGAAGGATGCTCTTGAAATCGCGTTGGAGAGGGCTGACAGGGCAAAGGAGGGGAAGCTTGGTGCTGAGCAGGAATTGAGGAAATGGCGCGCTGATCATGAGCAGCGGCGGAAAGTACATGAAGCTGCAAAACATGCAGTTAATCCTTTGAGTACTCCACCTAGGAGATTTGCTGAACACAAGGGCTCTTACCAGGAAGATGAAGAAGTTCTTACAGAACCAAAATTACACGTGTCAAGTAGTAGCAAGAATGACTTTGCTGCGGGCCAGAAGTTACAGAAAAAGAAATCATTCTTCCCGCAAATGTCTACCCTTTTGCCTAGAAAGGCTCAGACACAAACATAAGAATGGCCGTGTATACAGTTATACACATACCTTACTGTACATTGTACAATGTAAATGGTGTAAAGAGTCAATAAGTTGATTTCTCACTACCCTGTAATATGTTGTAGGGGATCCCTTGTTGTAAACACCTGAGGTCATACTTTATGTTTTTGGAGAACTGTTGATACTTGAATTTTTGCGGTTCGTTCCCTTCCCCCTTCGAATCATATTATGTCCTCTTTTTCCCAAAACTGGGAAGGCAATTTGTTTGTATCTGTTTTTCATGTCAATCATGAACACAAGTTTTTTTTGTTACTTATTATTATTATTAACTGTGAAATATATCGAGATCGGGATTTGTGGTCCAGCCTATACAGCGTTAGAACACCAGCCCAGGCAGGGTGTCTCTATGTACTAGTCCAGATAAGTGACATTGCTGAGAATGTAGGTTCAATATGTTTTTGAAAAGTAGTTGAACCGAGTCAAGTGATTCAGAAGTTCGTAAATGTTCTATGACAAAATAAAGTAACATGGAATTACTGTGTTACACTCTGATACTCCTTATACGCAGTAGCCCTCGCCAGATCGGATCAGAGTTTTGTGAGATAAGTCACGAGCGTTCATGGTCTCAAAAACGAAGAAGATGAATCTCGTAAAGAGAACCAAAATAATGGCATTGAAGCAACCATGACAAGAAAGAAAAGATTTGGCGAAACGGACCACAAATTCTTTAAGTATAACCTCAAAAGAGTAGAAAGGATTGTTGCTCTCTCACAATCACTCGAACTTTTTAGGATCCTCGGATCCTTATCCTATATAAGAATCTAGTGCTAAAGAATGACCTTGCCTCTCATCCTTTCGTATACATCTTGCTCTAGATTAGTTGATTTGTGACTTCTTAGCTGCTGGGGTTCTATGTGACCACCCCTATATTTATATAGTGTAACATCCCAAAATTTGCTTTAATATCATTGTATTGGTTATTTGTCCATTTTATGTTTTCTGGAATTTATTGGATTTTTTTGGATTTATTTGAGTTAACTTTAAATTAAGTATATTGGTCTTTTATTGAAAACTATTTAAACTTATGCAAAGTTAAAATAAAGTTTTGCCAAAAATATTTTAACTGAGTTCAAAATGCTTCAAAGTATTTTTGAGATTTTTCTGGGATTTTTCCTGATAATTTTATTACCTGAAACAAGTTAAATGAATTTCTGTAATTGTTTTAATTGATAAAACCCAGAAAATTCTCTAAATAGTAATGGGCCGAGCCTGTTTACTGTGTTTGCGTCGGCCCATCTTCCAGAAGGAATCGCGTCGGGCCATTGGATCGCGATCGTGTAACCCGCGTTGTGCCGCGTGGCCCGAGTGCGCCTAGCCATGGGATCGTGATCGCGTGGCCAGGATTGGTCGTGTCTTTTTGTAACCCTAGTCAATCACGGCCGTTGATCCAAGCAACGGGTCGGATTAGATCTCGTCGAATGGATCCTGTGCGTGCATCGCGCCACGTGGACGGCTGTCGTGTGTCGTCTCCGTGCGGGACTCGGGCGCCGCCGCCATGTCCGAGAGGGACACTGCCGCCGCGTCGGTTGGCATTCCTAGCGCTGTACGCGGCCGTCGAGGACTATTTAAGGGGGCCGCAGCTTCTCCGAGGATCGTCATCGTGTGCCGCAGCGTTTGATCGGAGCCGTTCCGCGAGAATCTCCGTAGATCGCGCCTGGGAGCTCGCCGGGGTTGGTTGCACGCACCGCCGGCCGTTTCGTGCCGTCGTCTAGCCGTTTCTCGCCGCTTGGGTTCCAGATCTGAGACCGCTGCGTCGCGCCGCGTTGGTGCGGGGAGGCAACGTCGCCGTTTCGTCGCCGGAACGCTATTGCCCAAGTCGTCGTCTCCAAGTCAGGCGAAGCTGTGCCGCCGCACCGCCATCACCATGTTGAAGCTTCGGGAGCCGTCGGATCTCCCGCGAACGGTTAAGATCGTGCCACATCGCCGCGTGAGTAGTGGACCTCTCTGGTAAGCGCTGGCCTTTAGATCAGAATGGGCGGTTGGGATTTAGCCACGTAACCCTGGATCTGTAGCCGTTAGATTCGTTCTGTGCGGTTGATTTTGCACCGCAGGGAGGGCCAATCGGGTTGCGACGCGTGTCGGGCGCATGATGCGAGACGCCGTGGACTTTGCCCACGATAGACCGGAGGAGGCCCCGTGAACCAGGTCCATGGACCAGGACGCGTGTCCGTGTCGGATTGGCCAGATCTGTGCAGATGTCATGCTGAAGCGATAAATCGGCTTTTTTCAATTTAAAAATAATTCGGTTAATTCTGATTTTCTAATTTCTGCAATTTCAATATTTATTCAAACTTAAAAAGGATATAACTTTTGCATTTTAACTCGGATTTGAGTGATTCAAATTTCTAAAAATTTGTAAAATTGAGATCTATTTAATGGTGAATTTTAATTGATTTTTGGAGTTCATTTGCTCTCTGTTTTGGTATTTATTTGCTTTTCTCCTTCGATACGCGTAGACGTTGAATTGTGCGACGCTTCGGAGGAAGATTCAATAACTTAAGATCAAGTTTCAGAGCAAGATCAGAACCAGTTCCAAGGCAAGTTATGCTTTGATCATGTTGAACCCAGGTTTATAAAATTGCTATATTGTTTTACTTTATTGCATAGTATTTCAAGTATACATTTGTTCAATCTAAATTGGGATCTAGTTAATCTACCCATTTGATCTATACCCTACCTTGTCATTTGTATGCCATAATCTATTGTCACCCTAGATTGGCTCGCTATAGTTGGTTAGCAATGATGATCAACCTGGGATGGTTAGATCGTACTAGTTGCTTAGCCATGCCATGTCATCACATGTACTTAAATCATTGATAATTAATCTTGACTAAGGGAATATGGAACAATGTTACGAACTTGTGTGTCATGTGGGATCACACGATGAGATTGAGTTGTTGTGGCGAGTCATGTCACGCAACGATGTTGAATTGTTGATGGCACGTGGTGCTTGGTAATCAACCTGGGTGATAATCATTTAGATTGGGGCAAGTGACAAGGGGCGAGTATGCCAAGGTGGGCACGATGGGCAGAGGGTATGAGGATGTCTTGCCTTAATCACTCTAAGGACTTAACCTTGCAAGCCTTTGACCTGAGTCAATCATGCAACCACATGTCTGGTATAGGCCAGCCTAGCTGATTAATTTGCAATGTCTTAGCTTTGGTACTATTTTGGTCGGTGTGAGTTCCCGAGTTATGGAGTAATTCACATGGCGCAAGAGGGGGGCCCTGGATGTGGTAACCAGTCCCACCAGTGTTGAAACCTTAGCGGGTGGTATCGGGTTAAGCCAGAGCATTGTAAAGGCTTTATCATGATTTCTCCGCCGACACACCAAAGGAAGTGTGTTAACCCGGAAGGCACCAAGAGACGATCATGTCATGTGGGTAAAGTGCATAACCTCTGCAGAGTGTAAACCTATTCGAATAGCCGTGCTCGCGGTATTGAGCAATGCTCGGGAATTACAGTTAAGGGTTAGCTTAATTAACTGGACAACTTGGTTGGGATGGCAGATTGCCATATGGAAGGTTGGAACTTGATTTAGGATTGGAAACTTGGGTTACTTGAGAAATGCTGAATCTATCTATTATTGTTATTTATTTTACAGTCTTTACAATCTATTTATTGTATTTGTTCATAAACGCTGCTTTGTTGCAAAATAGCCATGATAGCCTATCCTTTGGAATAAGCCTTGCATATAGCTATGTTAAAATTGCATTCTGTGCACAACTTGTTGAGTGCTTTATGTACTCACCTTTGCCAACAACAACATCACCAGTTGAGGAGTCTACATCTATGCTGGAGGAAGAATTCCAGGAGGAGACGAATGTTTAAGGCGCAAGCCTTGTCAGTTGCCTGTGGTATACTGAGGGTTTGTCTACGTTTTCATTCCGCTGCAGTTTAATATGTCATTCAGCCTTGCGAGGCATAGTCATGTAAGTTGACCATAAGGTCATTCAACTAGTAGTATATATCATATGATGTCTTTCGTAATGCTTTCGCTATGTATGATTGTGATATTTACTTATGTTGAGCCTGTGTGCACTAGCGTGATCCTGGACTAGTGCAGTATACACAGAGGGTCCGAATTTTCATATTCGGGTCCCGACAGAAGTGGTATCTGAGCCATACTAACTGTAGGCCTTGACCCTAGATAGTCTGATCGTCTCTATAGGAACTTCAAAATTATTTTCTAAAGAAAAGAATTAACTTGGAAGAATAATATGTTCTTGACTTATCTTATTCTTCTATTCCTTTCCTCGTCAGAATTTCTCTCTTTCCCCTGCTAAATTTCTTTCTATCTCCCTTGCTGGATCGAGTTAAAAACCTTATCTGAGTTGTCTTGATAGTTGACGATATACCACACCTTAGGAGAAAGCATCAAGTGCTTGCTGTCAACCCTGAAAATCATGAAGGAAGGAATCGTCAAGCTCAAGGAAGGAGTAGATTGATGAAGTGTTCCAGGAGCTAGAAGACCTATGCTTCGAGTAGCCAGTTGAGACTCATGTGTGGGAGTCGAGTCTGCTTAAGATAAAAGTGTTACCCCTGTAGGCGGTAGTTTTGTGTGTATAGGTTGAATTGGTTATTCCTTGATTGCTGAGTGTGCAGTATGTGTTGCGAAGCTTTTAGGCTTATATAAGAAACCATACCAAGTTATTAATATTGTTTGCTTAAGTTATTGGGTTAAACCTATCTCCCCTGCTTTAGGATCCCTGCTTCTTACCTATGCTATTTCCCTCTTCCCTAACCCAGTGAAGTAATCAAGCAGATGGTTCAGATTTGTGGAAACCACAGAATCAGTGGAAGTGTAAGTCACCCCAGCGAGAGTCTCAATAATGGATTAGTTCTTCAACCGTTAGTACAGATGGATATGCAGAGTTTCAGAGAGTTCTTGACTGCTCAGACTCAGTTGATGCATTCAATGATGAAGCAGATGCAGAATATCACTGACCAAGCCAATGTCAACCAAGTGTCCCAAGCTGCTACCAATGATCTCCGTTCCTACTTAAGGTTATCAGAATTCATAAGGACTCGTCCGCCGACGTTTTCAGGAAATGTGTTACCCTCGGAAGCAGATGATTGGCTCAAGACCATTGAGAGAAAGCTGCTCATTGCTCAGTGTGAAGGCGATGAGAAAGTCCTGTATGCTTCTTATCAGTTGCAAGGAATTGCTGCGGAATGGTGGAAGAAATATTGAACTGTTCATGAAGCCCCGCGGAATATCACTTGGAGTGAGTTTGTTGTCGCTTTTCGTAATCTCTTAGCCTCACCTAGAGACAGTATGGTCACGATAAATCTACGGCGTAATATTATCCTTGCACCTTGTTCAACCTCTAAGCGTTGCTCTCTGAAGTGCTGTCAACCAAACAAGTCAGAAGATCGTGCATGCATTCGTTGTGGAGAAATAGGACATACCGCGGGCGAGCATGCGATTAATTGCTCCAGCTGTGAAGGAAGTCATTCTCTTGGAGAATGTCCTATGAGTGACATCACATGTTACCTTTGTGAAGGCCGAGATCATGGTCCAGCTCAATGTCCCTTGGATCCAATAGTTACTGCTGTAATTCAAAGATCGACAAAAGAATCTTGACGTTAGTTGCTCAAGAGTCGTCTAGAAGAGGCAGAACGTTAGCTGCAAAAGTGGTGCCGCTCGAAGAGCTAAGGACACAATACCTTAATCCTGTTGGCCCTCATCAAGAAAGTAGTAATTGGCAATCACCAACAGCATGTTTCCTGTGCGATGAAGAAGGTCATTGGGCTAGGGAATACCCTATGAAGCAACCAGTTCTGACGCAACAAGAAGACAACAATGTACCAGTAGTCGCACAACAAATAACACGGTGTGTTATAACTGCCACAAGGAAGGCCATTATGCTAATTGATGCTCACAGAAAAGACAATCATTGTCTACGGCCATGGATGTTCCAGAAGTTACCTCAGTCAAGTTCATAACGCCAAGAGTGAGCAATAAAGTCGCAAGAGAAGTTTGTACGAGAATCGGTTGAAGAAGAGGCGTGCGAATAAAGACACCGCCTTAGTCGATTTAATGCTCAAGGAAGAGAGGTGGACCTAAGCTTTGTTACACCAAAGAACAAGCCCGGGCATTTTGCTAACAATTGCCCTCATAAGAAAGTGACCACACCACCAAGTCAATCTCAATTACATTTGATCAAAACTTCAGCGCCAACGCCAATCGGGGAAGTTTGGATCGAAGATTTATCCTATGCAAGTGTCATGCCCTCGTTTGTAAAGGAAAGGTGACTAGTGATGAACTCCATGTAAAGATTTTCTTGTCTAAATAAATAAAGTAAAGATGGTTGAGAGGTTGATACGTGAAGTGTTGGAATAAAAGCATTAATGATAAAGGATGTTACAGTATTCACCCATGTTGACGGTTCACGTAAGATGTTGCGTGTGCAATGATGATCGATTCGATGGTGTTTGTAAAGCACATCACCGAGGAATTATCATTGTCGGAAAGTACACTATTGCTTGATCTAACCTAGAATGTGATGGAGTTAAGTTGGAGAAAAGTTTCTAGCGAACGATATTGGATATCGGACCGAGATGCTACTCCCGAAATGAATTGGTCGTCGGACATAAGATCGTCCGGAGTTTGGTCAAAGAATTGTGTCAGCTAAAAGCCCTGAAAGCGGGAAAATGGACTTTCAAATGACTATGGTTCGTGTTGGTCAGCGGAAGGTCAATAGCGTGGAAGTTGTCAGCTTTGAAGATGTGCCAGTTGTTTGGGAATATCCATATGTGTTTCCTAAGAATCCCACCAGATCGAGAGATCAAGTTTGTTATTGAGTTAGTGCCTGGTACAACATCAAAAGTAAAGAGACCTCATCGAATGCCTATTGATGAGCTAGTTGAGATGAAGAAGCAGATTGAAGAGTTGTTAGAAAAATGTTTCGCTGGAGCCAGTTGTCACCATAGGGAGCACCTGTTCTGTTTGAAGATGGGAGCTTAAGGATGTGTATCGACCGTTGAGAATTTAATGAAGTGATGATTAAAAGGGTAAGTATTCGCTGCCCAGGATCGTAATTTGTTTGATCAGTCATAAAGGAGCTGGAGTGTTCTCAAGGATAGACCTTCGATCAAGTTATCATCAGTTAAGAATTTGTGCAGAGAATGTTCTTAGGTCAGAGTTTTCTACGCAATATGGACAGTATGAGTTTACAGTTGTGGCTGCTAGAATGATCAATGCCATTACAGAATTTATGAACATGACGAATGGAGTTCCATGGGAAATTTGGTCAAGCTGTTATGGTGTATAGGTGGGATGTCTTTGTTTACTTCAAGTCAAAAGGAAAGTATGCAGAACAGTTGGGATTAGTTTTGGAAAGGTTGCTAGATCAATGGCTATATGCTAAGCTTAGCAAATGTGACTTTTGGAGGGGGAAAGTTGAATTTCTTGCCATGAGATGACTGCTAAAGGAGTTACCGTGGATCCAACCACAAGCGATGTTACGTGGAAGCAACCGAGACCGCTAGGGCAATTAGGAGAAGAAGTTTGCATAGACGCCGCAGTGCGAAAAGAGTTTTCTGTGATTGAGGAAACGTTCGACGATAGCACCTGTCTTAGTGTTGCCAGATGTGCAAACACAGTTTTGATATATACTATAATGCCTCAAGACAAGATCTTGGATGTGTGTTAATGCAGAAAAGCAAAGTTGTTGCCTATGCGACAGGACAGTTGAGGCCACATGAAGAGAACTATGCTACGCATGAATTGGAAATTGCTACCATAGTGCATGCTTTGAAGGTATTGCGCCATTATATTGTTGGAGATGTACAGACCATAAGAGTTCGAAGTGCAGACCTTAATATGGAACGAAGAGAATGGCTGGAGTTGATTAAGTATTATGAGGCTAGAATCCGTTATCATCCTGATAAGGCTAATGTGGTATCCAATGTCTTAGGTCGTAAAGGCCATAGTGCCAATACACTAATATCAAGTGATCAATCGAAATTGTGCAAGGAGTTTCAAAAGTTGAAATTAGAAGTGGTTTCCCAAGGATTTATAGCTGCTTTGGAAGTTAAGCCAATGCTTGAAGATCAGATCAAAGTGGGTCAGAAGGATGCAGGCTTAGCCAAGGATTTGACCGTGGATGACCAAGGAACCACGCGGTTTAAAGGTCGAATCTATGTATCGAACAAGAAGGAGCTTAAGCAGTTGCTTTTGGAAGAAGCTCATGATTCTAAGTATTCAATTCCTCTAGAAAAGTGCTAAGATATATCAAGGTCTTAGGGAAAGGTTTTGGTGGCCTAAGATGAAGCGTGAAGTTACTGAAATTATTGCTTGGTGTGACGTGTGTTAGAGAATGAAAGCAGTGCATCAGAGGTCAGCAAGTTTGTTACAGTCAGTGCAGAGTTCTGAGTAGAAGTAAGAGGCAAATCAGTAATAAGATACCTAGCATTGAGAATGTTCGAGAATCCAGAAGGGATATGGTTCCTTTTGGGCCATCGTTGACCGTTTGACCGAAGTTGCTCATTTCACACCATTAAGACTACCTATTCAGGAGATCAGTTGGTAGGATTATTTATAATTGTCTGTTTGCATGGTATGTCTAGGAAGATTGTGTCAGATTTAGGTACCCAATTTACCTCAGATTTTGGAACAAGTTGCATGAAGCAATGGGAACTCGCCTGAATTTTAGTACAGCATATCACCCGCAGACAGATGGTCAGATAGAAAGGGTAAATCAGATTTTTGAGGATATGCTGAGAGCTTGTGCATTAGCTTATGCTACATCTTGGGATAAATGTTTGCTGTATGCAGAATTCAGTTACAATAATAGTTATCAAGCTAGCTTGCAGATGTCACCGTTTGAGGCGTTGTATGGGCGTGCTTGTCGTATTCCGCTAAATTGGAATGAAACGAGAGAGCGTTTGGGTTTGGACCAGATATTTTTAAGGAGGCAGAAAATCAAGTTGCCATGATTAGGGAGAGGTTAAAGATAGCGCATTCAAGGCAAAAGAGCTACGCTGACAACCGACGCCGAGAATTGAGTTTCGAGCCAGATGATTATGTGTACCTCAGGGTTACCCCTCTTAAGAGTGTCAAAAGGGTTCACGTTAAAGGAAAGCTTGCACCAAGATATGTTCGTCCGTTCAAAATTTTGAGTCGTCGAGGAGAGATAGCTTATCAGTTGGAATTGCCTCAGTCCTTAGCAGGAGTGCACGACGTGTTTCACGTGTCGCAACTTAAGAAGTGTCTCAAAGTGCCAGCAGAACAAACCCCATTGGACGCAATAGAGCTGTACGAAGATTTGACTTACAAGGAGCAACCAGTCAGAATTTTAGATGTTATAGAGCGCAAGACCAGGAGCAAGTCTATTCGCTTTTGCAGAGTTCAGTGGAGCAATCATTTTGAAAGTGAAGCAACTTGGGAGCGTGGAGAAGGTTTGAAGTCAGAGTTTCCCAACCTACTCTCTAGTTAGCCCTGAATCTCGGGGTCGAGATTCTGTTAAGGGGGGAGGTTCGTAACATCCCAAAATTTGCTTTAATATCATTGTATTGGTTATTTGTCCATTTTATGTTTTCTGGAATTTATTGGATTTTTTTGGATTTATTTGAATTAATTTTAAATTAAGTATATTGGTCTTTTATTGAAAACTATTTAAACTTATGCAAAGTTAAAATAAAGTTTTGCCAAAAATATTTTAACTGAGTTCAAAATGCTTCAAAGTATTTTTGAGATTTTTCTGGGATTTTTCCTGATAATTTTATTACCTGAAACAAGTTAAATGAATTTCTGTAATTGTTTTAATTGATAAAACCCAGAAAAATCTCTAAACAGTAATGGGCCGAGCCTGTTTACTATGTTTGCGTCGGCCCATCTTCCAGAAGGAATCGCGTCGGGCCGTTGGATCGCGATCGTGTAACCCGTGTTGTGCCGCGTGGCCCGAGTGCGCCTAGCCATGGGATCGTGATCGCGTGGCCAGGATTGGTCGTGTCTTTTTGTATCCCTAGTCAATCACAGCCGTTGATCCAAGCAACGGGTCGGATTAGATCTCGTCGAATGGATCCTGTGCGTGCATCGCGCCACGTGGACGGCTGTCGTGTGTCGTCGCCGTGCGGGACTCAGGCGCCGCCGCCGTGTCCGAGAGGGACACTGCCGCCGCGTCTGTTGGCATTCCTACCTTGTCATTTGTATGCCATAATCTATTGTCACCCTAGATTGGTTCACTATAGTTGGTTAGCAATGATGATCAACCTGGGATGGTTAGATCGTACTAATTGCTTAGCCATGCCATGTCATCACATGTACTTGAATCATTGATAATTAATCTTGACTTAGGGAATATGGAACAATGTTACGAACTTGTGTGTCATGTGGATCACACGATGAGATTGAGTTGTTGTGGCGAGTCATGTCACGCAACGATGTTGAATTGTTGATGGCACGTGGTGCTTGGTAATCAACCTAGGTGATAATCATTTAGATTGGGGCAAGTGACAAGGGGCGAGTATGCCAAGGTGGGCCCGATGGGCAGAGGGTATGAGGATGTCTTGCCTTGATCACTCTAAGGACTTATAACCTTGCAAGCCTTTGACCTGAGTCAATCATGCAACCACATGTCTGGTATGGGCCAGCCTAGCTGATTAATTTGCAATGTCTTAGCTTTGGTACTATCTTGGTCGGTGTGAGTTCCCGAGTTATGGAGTAATTCACATGGCGCAAGAGGAGGCCACGGATGTGGTAACCACCCCACCAAAGGTTGAAACCTTAGCGGGTGGTATCGGGTTAAGCCAGAGCATTGTAAAGGCTTTATCATGATTTATCCGCCGACACACCAAAGGAAGTGTGTTAACCCGGAAGGCACCAAGAGACGATCATGTCATGTGGGTAAAGTGCATAACCTCTGCAGAGTGTAAACCTATTCGAATAGCCGTGCTCGCGGTATTGAGCAATGCTCGGGAATTACAGTTAAGGGTTAGCTTAATTAACTGGACAACTTGGTTGGGATGGCAGATTGCCATATGGAAGGTTGGAACTTGATTTAGGATTGGAAACTTGGGTTACTTGAGAAATGCTGAATCTATCTATTATTGTTATTTATTTTACAGTCTTTACAATCTATTTATTGTATTTGTTCATAAACGATGCTTTGTTGCAAAATAGCCATGATAGCCTATCCTTTGGAATAAGCCTTGCATATAGCTATGTTAGAATTGCATTCTGTGCACAACTTGTTGAGTGCTTTATGTACTCACCTTTGCCAACAACAACATCACCAGTTGAGGAGTCTACATCTATGCTGGAGGAAGAATTCCAGGAGGAGACGAATGTTTAGGGCGCAAGCCTTGTCAGTTGCCTGTGGTATACTGAAGGGTTGTCTACGTTTTCATTCCGCTGCAGTTTAATATGTCATTCAGCCTTGCGAGGCATAGTCATGTAAGTTGACCATAAGGTCATTCAACTAGTAGTATATATCATATGATGTCTTTCGTAATGCTTTCGCTATGTATGATTGTGATATTTACTTATGTTGAGCCTGTGTGCACTAGCGTGATCCTGGACTAGTGCAGTATACACAGAGGGTCCGGATTTGCATATTTGGGTCCCGACATATAGCTTCCTCAATTCTCCTCCAAAACAAATAAAAATCCTACTCCTATTAGGATTAGGAATCCTAATCCTACTAAGATTCATTTAGCACACCTTTTCAAATCTTAAAAGGCTAGATATGAGTCAACATATTTAACAATCTCTACATTGACTCTTATTCAATCATTATGCTCCTCAGAGAACTAGCTCCAAGTCAGCTCCATATTTTTTTCCTCCCACCTTTGGGAGTGCCCCCACCACAGGGGCTCATGCACATCACCGCAATGTGTGTGTTGGTATTTGGGCTTGGCCGTCCGAACCCTCCACCTGATAGACCTTTCTTTGTGTAGTTTGATTAACCACACATTCTATTCCTATAGCCCTTCATGCCATAGGTTTATACCAGCTTCGAGATCCACCTGCTCAATGATACTTCGTGGTTGGTTCCGCCATATCTTCTTTCTTTTAACAGCTCGCACCTTCGCCTTTGCATTTGCTATATTTTACAACAGTCTTTGCAGTTCCGTACATAACTGTAGTTGAGATCTAATTACCTATCGTTGATGGCACGGTTTCCTTCTCTTGAGCAGGATTTTTAGACCTCCTATTGGTTGCCCTTCCTTAAAGTTTACCTATCAATTGGTATCCTCCATTGCTTTAGATACTTTTTATAATCACCTGTCCTTTGCAAGTATCTCGCATGATTTCACCTCGAAGTAATACCTAACAACCTTCGAGTTCAAGTGATCTTACAGATATTATATTTTTCTTTAAGCCAGGAACATAATGAACTCGTATCAATATGCGATGTACTCCATCATACATCTCCAATGTAACTGTTCTCACCTCAATAACTGCACACTCGTTGCAATCAACCAAGTAAATAGCTTTGTGCGTCGAGCATAGAGATCCTTCATCAAATATCTCTTTCGCCGAACATATGTGAAAGAAACAGCCTGGATCTAATATTCATCCACGAGAAGTACCTGATTGATTGACAATAAGTACATCTAAATCATCTTTTGCTACCGTTATTGAGCATGCATCCTTCATTTGTTTCAAACTCGGACATTCTTTTGTCATATGACCTTCCTCGTCATATAGATAGCATACGTGTGGGCCCTTACTCTTACCCTTCTTCTTCCTGTAACTCTTGCATTTGCCTGCAACACCTACTGCAACCAATGTTTGACCACCCGATAATGAAGATTCTGATGGGTTTTTCAAGAACTCTACCTCCAATAGATATGTAAATACCTCATTGAAGTTGAGAGAGCTTTTCCTGACAAAAATATTCATCATCAATTACTCTCATGATGGTGGTAGACACTACTATAGAAAGGACTATATTAGATTCCTCATCACGGACGATTTTCGAAAATCGTCTATGTTAAATATAATCACAGACAGTTTTCGAAGAACCGTCTATGATGAGTGTACATCATAGACGGTTTTAGCCAAAAACCGTCTGTGATGATGGCAATGAACATCACATATGTTTTTTAGCTAAAACCGTCTATAATATCAATGCACATCACAGACGATTTTTGGCTAAAATTATCAGTGATGTTTTCAATGCAAATCACTGATGGTTTTAGCCACCAACCGTCAGTGATGTGAATTGCTATCATAGACGGTTTTTGGCAAAAATCGTCAATGATGACTTCCCTATAATAGAATTGTCTTTGATAATTTACCTATAAGCACCTCACCATGGCAGATAGCTACCCATTTCCTTTCCCCCAAACCCTAGCTCCCCCTGGCTACCTGCTCCCTCGCGCCGGCCTTCTCCCCCACTCCGGCTCTGGTGAGGGTGCTCTACAGCGGCGTCTGCAGCCTCCCCATGGAGTACTGCGAGTTTGGCCTCGATTTTGAGAGCTGCAAGCCGTAGCTTCGCACCCATGCGCCCGGTGTCTACTCCAAAGTCCTTCTCGACCCCTCCTCCTCAGGTTCGATGCCCCCCTTCCTGTGCCCTAATGACCTAGCTTCTTCCCCCTTTGCGCTCCATGCTGCCTATACTGTGTCTGATTCATGTGGTGCTTCATTCGATCTGGCTTGATTTGAAGCCAATCTAAATCTATGTGTACAACATTATGATGGATTGTGCCTTGTTAATGGCAATGATAAATATTCCTTTTCGACATGCAGGAGAAGCAAGAGGTCATCAAGAAGATTGTCTGCAACAAGCACAAATGTAGTCTAAACATTGCGTAAATACTAGCTTGTGAAGCGAACAGAATGGACATGACTGTATTCTTGGTCACAACTGAGCATACCAAAGTTGTGTGGATGCTAAATACAGGTCTCAACTGAACATACCAAAGTTTCACAATTACATCTGTTTGCTATTAAGATATGGCATAGTTTATTGATGTATTTTCTTTCCTGAACCTTTAGGTGTAAAGCTGAGTGATGTTTAAAGAAGCTTGGGAAGAAGATTGCTACTGGAGCTTCTGTTGTTAATATATAACAGTATCAGTGAGGTTACTGAGGCTTTTGATATTCATTTTAAGCACTTCTTTATTGTCTTCCTTAGGGCCCAACTGAAAAGGAGCAGATTGACGACATACCATATGATATTGTGGAGTTCGTTACTAATACATGGCCTGATGTAATTTATCCATCATCTCTGCATTTATTTTATGGTTTACATCTTCTGTTTGCTTTCATGGATGGCAGCTTTGTGATACTGTTTGCACCAAAATTCGGTAAGTTTAGCCAAATCGACAATAAAATCGAAGATATGGAAACTAACGGACAGGATTGGAAAGAATTCAAGATATTTGGTAACAGCAAAATCTTTAAAGAAAAACAACCGTCCGAGGTAAGACCGATACGGATCAGGATTTTGAAACGTGTTGTAATAGGACACGATCGGCCAAAGGGTATAAGAGAAGGGCCGAAGCAAGCTGTGGATGCATCAACACAATACAATCAACCAGCTTTTACTTTCTTCCTTCCTGTCGACTAGGAGTAGCTTTTGTAATTTAGTCTCTGTAATCGATCTTGATCAATAAAGTTGCGCATCGCCGATTGTTGATCTTCGTCAATTACACCCCAGGTTTGATTTATTCTGATTTTGTTGCGCATCGCCTTCTTCAGAATCGATCTACCTTTATCCTCTGATTAGCCTTAATCGGCTAATTAGACTTACCTTGTTACTTTGATTTTAATCGGCTTCAAGCTGATTGGGTCTAAGCCGATTGATCGTTACGATCGGCTTTTGAGTAAATTTTATATTTTACCTTGTCGATTACAGATCAAATCGACTGGCACGCTCTTGAACCAAGTGTTCGTCTGGTGTGCTGCTATCAGAAACCCTACCTCAAGTTTTTTGACGCCAACACACTCTTGGCATTCCCGGTGGGACAATGTCTTCCACCATCAGATCTAAACGCAGAAGCCATAATCGTCCCAACAATGGACGATTTGACCGCGGAACAACGTCAGGAAATTGAGGCTCGGAAGGCTGCGCTAGAAGAGATGATGCTAAGCTGTTATCAAAAAACCAGACGTGGCATCACTCAAAAATCCGCCCTGCCGATGGTCAGCATACAGGAGATGCGGGTGTAGCGTAACGTAAGCCGATATCTGCCTGCTCAAGCTGAATTATCGGCTATGATTAATCAGTTTGTGCACCACGCTTTAATAAACCAATCATCGGCTCTCGTGACAACCCTTAAGCCGATGATAGCGAATAGTGTCAAATCTATAGCCCAGGAGTTAGCCTCGTCAGGAAGTCTGCTTGACCCATTGCAAACTCTGCCCAATTACCCTGTTTTTTCAGTAGCACAAAACACGAAGAGCACAATGGCCGATCCTAAACCATTGGCTGTAACTTCACCCCCCACCATGATGCCCACACAACCCACGATCATATTGCCTAGGGACCCTCGGTCAAGTGGAGTAAGTCATTATCACTCCTACACCGACACTGCTAATTTAGACGCATCGACCAATTTGCCGTCGTCGGCTCCGTTCTATGCTTTTCCCCAATCGGTTTCACAGCCGATTGGCTCCGAAAGATTCCCACAAGAGCCTACCCTGCTTAGGAACCCAGGTCCACACAGGGTAGTAACATACTCAGAACCATTTGTCCCAAAGGTTTAACCTCAAGTCGACGTAATCGGCACGAGCGGTATGATCGCGCCCGCGGAGACAACGTAATTAGCAACCCAAGCTCGCACTCGGGGCGTAACGCCGATTATGACAGATATTATCAAGGGCCCGCTATGGCCGATAATGCTAATTGGGCGATCGGATCTCTGCCGTTTTGAGGACCAATTCGGCATACAACCAAAAGGAAGGTTATCGGCTATAGAAAGTCAGTATCCGATTACATAGATCGTATGCCCTACCCTCATAATTTGAGTTCGGACTTAGCCAAATTCTGCGGGATGATTCTATCACCACCCTAGAACACGTTGGGCGCTTTATCGCGCAATGCGGTGAAGCGGCCCGATCCGGCTGAGCTTAAAATTAGACTATTCCGTTGTCTCATGCAGGCGGCGTTTACTTGGTTCACTTGCTTGCCTCGAATTCGGTCCATTTATGGAGCGATTTGGAAAGCCGATTTCATGAATACTTCTTTTGAGCGGTTTGGAGCTCGAGATTCGGATCTAAGTTACATGCGCCAAAAGTTTGGGGAATCGGTAACGGATTACGTCAAGAGATTTAGAGAAATTAGGAATCGGTGTTTTAGCGTCACATTGTCTGACAACCAACTTGCCGATTTAGCATTTCAATGTTTGATTCTGCCACTTAGGGAGAAATTCGAAGGACAAGAATTCACCGACCTTAGCCACTTATTGCATCGCGTATCGGCTCAAGAAAGCCGATTCACTGATAATAAAGTGTTCAAAGAAAGATTTAAAAATAGCAATAACAAAGAAAAGGACAAGGCTAAGGTCAATATGGTTGAATCTTGTCCAAGTGACTCATCGGAAGACGAGGAAGCAGAAATAAACATAGCCGAATGGGTAAAAGGATCCAAAAGTCCTTAGTCATTTTTGGCTTAAGCCGACTAGGAACAAGTCGGAGGTTAAGTACTCTTCGATGTTTCTAAGTGCGATCGTATTTTTGATTTATACGCAAGAAAAGATAATACGATTGCGGAGGGCATGTGATACCGTCGCCGATGAGATCAAGAAACGCAGGTATTGCAAGTGGCATCATTCTTATTCGCATAACACTAATGATCGCAATATCTTCCGATCAATGGATCAATCGCTATTGAGGATGGTCGGTTGAAGTTTCTTGATGAGCCGACCATGCAAGTTGATGTTGATCCGTTTCCCATCAACATGGTACGTTGTTCGGCTAAAGGAAAAGAGCCGATGCATGACGAGCAGAAAAGGGATCGACAAGTCAACATCCAATCAAGCTCGAACGGCGATCAAACACTGAAGATTTTAATCGGCTCTTTACAAATAGAAGCCGATCGTGAAGAAAAAAATTTAAGAACCATCAAACCCAAGGGGAATCCTCAGGTAGGTAAATGGTACAAAGCAGAAAAGTCTCCATTAAGGCAGCCGGCGAAAAGGTCAGGACCAACATTTTTACAATTAATAGAGAAATACGAGAGGATGAATAGCCGACCACGGTATAAGGCTCGCCGGTCGGATAACTTGTACCGCACCGAGAATGTGGAGAGGGCACATAGAAGGTGTCCCTTTTGGCGATTTCTTTGGGAAAGAGGAGTAGCGTTGCCATCACCATACACACCTGATGGAGCATTATCCCCAAGAGGATTGGCCAAGGCAATCTGCTAGAGATAAGCTATCCGGGCCAATTTGAGAGCAAGGCGAGAGATTCTGAAGGCACATTCACGAGAGAATATCTAAACCGGATCAAGAACCGAACCAACTCAAGATACACGAGCCCAATTCTAATCAAGAAGATTTGGTGGTCAAATCTGAAGCGGTGGAACTTAAACCCGGTGGTGTCCATCCGGTCTTAGCCGATCACAACGACGACGGCTTCAGAGGCTAAGGACGCAAGAGATCCGTGAAGCCGATGCAGAAACAAAGAGGCGAAGCGTTTAACGAACCGTCCGATCAAATCGTCAAGAAAGAATGGAGAAGCGGGCAGAAGAAGATTTTGAATCGGCTGATGACTTGGATTCTCCCGTGGTTCGGGACGACACCCCTCCTATGGATATCAACATGGTGTTCACATTGTCGGCCGAGTTCAAAGTCAGAACTGAATCGGCCAAAGAGGTGGTTGCTCAGTTGTGCTCTGGCGTTCAGAGCGCCATCTTTGAGAAACCCAGGGATGATCATCGGCATCTGAAACCATTGTATCTAAAAGGATATATAAATGGGAAGCCGATATCAAGGATGCTGGTAGACGGAGGAGCCACGGTGAACCTGATGCCGTACACGACATGCAAGAAACTGGGTAAGTCTGATGAAGACTTAATTAAAACTAACATGGTTCTAAATGACTTCACAGGCGACCCTACAGAGGCAAAGGGTGTCACAGTCACAGAACTGACTGTCGGTAGCAAGACTTTGCCGACATCGTTTTTTGTAATCGACACCAAAGGAAACTACAGTGTGCTGCTCGGTCGGGATTGGATTCGTGCCAACTTCTGTATCCCATCGACCATGCATCAAGCGCCTGTTCAGTGGAACGGAGAGGAAGTCGAGGTCGTCACCGTCGACACATCTGCTCATATCGCCATGGCTAGCTCTGATGCAAACTGGCAACACGAAGAAGCTGGCTGAATATCGGGCAAGGCGCTGGACGATTGTGATTTCATATGCGTAAGCAAATCAAGGCTCATGCCGATTAGTGTCAAGCTAGGCACTTTTGATCGGGCAAACGAAGTGTTACGCCGATGGGAACAAGAAAAGCACTAAAGGGGTTACAAGATAAAATGCAAAGCTATCGGCAAACAACGGATAGCTACGAAGCCATAGAAGACTTTGAAGAAATTGAAAAGTTAGGTCAAGGTTTTACATCCACCGATTTGCTTGAAGAAGTAGATATAGGTAGCGGTGATAGAAAAAGACCAACTTTTGTTAGTGCAAGTTTAGATGTAAAGTACAAAGAAAACGATAAAATCCTTAGAAATTATAAGGATTGTTTTGCTTGGGAATATCATGAGATGCCCGGATTAAGCCGTCAGCTGGTGGAACATCGGCTACCTATAAAATCGGGCTATCGGCCGTTTAAACAGTATCCTAGGCGTTTCAATCCGGCCTTGTACCAAATTATAAAAGAAGAGATAGAACGGTTGTTGGAAGCAAAATTTATCAGGCCTTGCCGATATGCGGAGTGGGTTTCCAACATTGTTCCTGTGATGAAGAAAAATGAAAAGCTTCGAGTATGCGTCGACTTTAGAGATTTGAACAAAGCGACGCCAAAAGATGAATATCCGATGCCAATAGCCGATATGCTCATCGATGCTGCATCAGAGAACAAGGTCATAAGTATTCTAGATGGTAATGCTGGGTATAACCAGATACTCATGGCGTGCCGATATACCAAGACGACTTTCGGATGTCACGGTGCAATAGGATTGTTCGAGTGGACGGTGATGACTTTCGGCTTGAAGAACGCTGGAGCAACATATCAGCGAGCAATGAATTTGATCTTTCACGACTTAATCGGCCACATTGTCGAAATTTATATTGATGACGTAGTAGTAAAATCTGCAGAAGATTTGCAGCACTTGACCGATTTAGAAAGAGTTTTTAAGAACATAAGATCGCATGGCCTAAAGATGAATCCTTTCAAGTGCGCGTTCGGCGTGTCGGCTGGACAGTTTCTGGGCTTCATGGTGCATGAAAGGGGAATTGAAGTCAGTCAAACGAGGGTCAGAGCTATAGCCAATACCAAACCACCGACATGCAAGAATGAGTTACAAAAGTTGATCGGCAAAATTAACTATCTCCGTCGATTCATCTCAAACCTCTCTGGAAGGATTCATGCTTTTACTCCATTGCTAAAATTAAAGGACAATGAAGAATTTATATGGGAAGCCAATCAGCAGAAGGCTTTCGATGAAATTAAAAGGTATTTGTCCAACCCTCCGCTTTTGGTGGCCTCAAAAGGGGTTCCTTCGGACTATATGTCTCATTTGAAGAAGATACTATTGGAGCTGTTTTGGCACAAGAGGTGCATGGTAAAGAAAGGGTTATCTTTTATTTAAGCCGACGGTTGCTAGGCACAGAAATCAGGTACCCTTTTATCGAGAAATTATGTTTATCTTTGTACTTCTCGTGCACAAAGTTAAGGCATTACATATTAGCATCGGCTTGCAAAGTGATCTGCAAAACCGATGTTATAAAATATATATTGTCAGCTCCTATTCTACGAGGTCGACTTGGCAAATGGGCTTACGCCTTGGTCGAGTTCGACTTATCATATGAATCGGCCAAAGCAGTCAAAGGACAAGTCCTAGCCGATTTTATAACAGGACATGACACAGCGGCAAACTTAGTCTCGGTCGCACCATGGCATTTGTTCTTTGTGGATCGATATGCGAGGAAGGTGATGGTATCGGCATTGTACTCACCACACCCAAAGGGCATAACTTCGAATTTGCATTTCGGCTAAATAGCCGATGTTCAAACAACCAGACCGAGTACGAAGCATTGCTCAAAGGCCTACAATTGTTGGAAAATATTGGGGTCAGTGCTGTTGAGGCATATGGTGACTCACTGTGGGTTGTACAGCAAGTAAAGGGAGAGTACCTATGTCGAGATGGAGTGTTACTGAAGTATTTAGAACAATGTTTAGAAATCATCGGTTCTTTTACATCGTTTTCTATCGGTCATGTTCCTCGTGAATTGAACGATAGAGCTAATGCTTTAGCCCAACAAGCATCAGGATATAAAGATTTTGACCAAAGTCAGGAGACCGAACTGAAAGACAAGGCAGTTATGTGCACAGATATCGCCGATTGGAGAACGCAAATTAAAGATTATCTAATCGATCCATCCAAGCCGACGGAACGAAAGATACGGCAGCAAGCGTTGAAATACGTTGTTATGAACGATATACTATATTATCAAACTATGGAAGGTTTGTTGTTAAGATGTCTTGGTACTGAAGAAGCGCGGGTAGCGATGGGTGAAGTACACAAAGTCATTTGTGGTTCTCATCAATCGGCGCATAAGATGAAATGGATGCTCAGACGGACACGTTATTTTTGGCCGACGATGCTGGAAGATTGTTTCAAGTACTATAAAGGATGTCAGACATATCAGAAGTTTGGCAACATACAACTAGCACCAGCATCGGTTTTACATCCAATTATCAAACCTTGGCCGTTTAGGGGTTGGGCAATAGATATAATCGGCCAAATATTTCCTGCTTCGAGTAAAGGCCACAAGTTTATTCTGGCCGCAACCGATTATTTCTCAAAGTGGGTCGAGACTGTACCACTTAAAAAGGTGACCAGTGTTGAGGCAATTGGTTTTGTGAATGAACATATCGTCCATCGGTTTGGAATACCACAAACAATCACGACCAATCAAGGTACGGTATTCATGTCTAACGAATTTCAGAATTACGCGACGAGTTTAGGGATCAAATTGTTAAATTCTTCCCCATACTACGCTCAGGCTAACGGACAAGCCGAGTCGTCCAATAAAACGCTAATCAAACTGATCAAAAGAAAAATTGATGAGAAGCCAAGGAATTGGCACTCAACTCTATCGGAATCGCTTTGGGCGTATCAACTATCCTATCATGGAGCGACGAAGCTTTCACCTTACCAATTGGTGTATGGACAAGAAGCCGTTCTACCCGTAGAAATCAACATTGAATCGATACGAATAGCCAGGCAAAATGGTTTGTCGGCTCAAGAATATAACGATTGAATGATCGACAATTTGGACGAGCTAGCAGAATTACGTTTGTCCACACTTGATCGGCTTAAGAAGAATAAAATCAGGGTTGCAAGGGCATATAATAAGAAGGTTATGCCTAAGTCTTTCAATCAAGCCGATTTGGTATGGAAAACGATATTGCCTGTTGGTTCGAAGGATAACCGGTTTGGAAAATGGTGACCTACGTGAGAAGGGCCATACAAAGTTAATCGGCTAGTCGTTGGAAATTCGTACGTACTAGAGACGTTGGAAGGATATGCATTGCCTAAGGCTATAAACGGGAGGTATTTAAAAAGGTACTATCCTAGTGTGTGGATTGGAGCCTAGCCGACTAAAGATTTCGTCCAGAGGCCAAGTTAACACGATGCTGTTTGGCTAAAAGAGATTGCAGATTAAACTTACAGAAAATTAAATCGGTTAAGCAGTAGATTACAAACATAGCAAAATTACAAAGTACTCGAACAAGTGTTTACGAAAGGAATAGCTAATTAAGTTTTACATCCCGAACACGGGAGTCGTGCACCTAAAGCCGATAGAGCTCCGGTAGCCTTGGCTATAGTTTCTGTCGTCATCCGAGTGCATCATCTTCTGTCGCCTTTGCTCGGAATGGGTACAAGTTTGGCGATTGCTCTTTGAAGGTGCCACGGCCGATGCTATTTCTACCTTCTGCTCCTTGGCGGCCGATGAAGTCTTTTCAAAGGAATCTTGGCCTTCAGCGATGAGCTTCATCATCTTTGACAGTTATTCCTCAAGAAATTTTCTAGTAGTCTCCAATTTTTGAAGAGAAGTTTTGTTAGCCTTCAGAGATTCTATGGTTGCATCAAATTTTTTCTTTTTTGCCTTTGTCTCTGCAATCATTTTGTCAAGGACCCTCTGGTCGGCTTCCTGGGCTGCTCTCTTTGCTTTCCTTTCTTGAGCTGCCTCCACCAAAGCCTTCTTCTCGTCCAGATGGCACACTTCGAGCAGCGCGGCCATGGCCTCTGGTGGTAGATCGGTTTCAACTGCGGCCATGGCATCCCGAATCGGCTGGTTATTATTCAGGATCTCTGATTGCGGCCTTGACACCAAATCAAAGAGCTTGTTGAGGCGCTCTTGCATTCCAGGAGCCGACGCGTCTTTTGAGACAGCGATGATCTTTTGAATTTCAGAGATATAATCATCGGCTGCAAAGATCTCTGGATCATCCAAGTCAGATAAGTTGAAGCCGAGGATGTTGGATGGATCGAAGACTACGGAGCGGGCGGTTGCGAGCATCGGTGTCGGTGAGAGACAATAACTCTTTAGGCGATATGTCCGTAAGTTGGCGAATCTTGCCACTTGTCTTGATCTGATGGTGAAAGAAATAAAAATATAATGAGAGCCGATGGAATAAGTCGAGTATAAATTCTTTGGGATTAAAAAAATACGAGCGATGGCCGATCCGTGCGGTGAACTTTCGCCACTTTGTTCCTGTGGTTTGGAGTATTTTTTCTTGGCAGGAACTTTAGTGGACTTCGGCTTCTTCTTTTCTGAGGGTTCATCGGCTGGAGAGTTAGATGATGAAGGAAATAAAGAAGAACGAAAGCTGATTGAGTATAACTTACTTGGTTGCTGTTGCCTTTCTAAATCAGACAAATATGAGCTTTGAATGCCCAAAGAACCAGAAGTATAGCCGGTGAGTGCAGTTGCCTTGTGCGGTCGTTTTTCTTTACTAGCTGCAGGAGCATCAATCGGTTTCTTACCAGCAGCTTTAGTCTGCAAAGAAAAAGGATAAAGCCAATGAGAAATTCATATGGGCTACGATGAAGAAGAGTAAAATCGACTAATACCTCGCCAGTAACATTTATAAGACTCGTATTATCATATCCAGAACTTGATTAAATCGCTTGAATCGATGTCCAAGATACCATCGGCTCAGGAAGGTCTGGGAAAAGGGCATCGATAATAGCCGATGGAGTACGATCAAGGAGAAGTGCTTCCGCAATTAAAGACCACCATGCAGAGAATCGACTAGATCGACGATTATTCAAAACAAAGTGAGGCAAGGATTTGATTTGCAAGTCATCGGCTATTTCCAAGACCATATTGGCTGCAGCTAAAGATCGTACTCTGGTCCTAGGCTGAACCAAGTCAAGGAGTAAAAGACTGGGAATCATTTGTGTCGGGACCCGAATCTGCAAATTCGGACCCTCTGTGTATTCTGTGCTAGTCCAAGATCACGCTAGCACACACAGTCTTACAGGGTTGCACATCACAGATATTCACAGCGATATAAGAATAAATAGTGCTCTAAATTTTAGCTAAGTCTCCAAATTTATCATGACTTGGATATTCCAAATTTTCTCTTGGATGCTCTAAATTTTAGCTAAGTCTCCAAATTTACCATAACTTAGATGCTCCAAATTTTGGCCAAATCTCCAAATTTGCTATGACTTGGATACTCCAAATTTTGGCTAAGTCTGAATTTACCATAACTTGGATGCTCCAAATTTTGACCAAGTCTCCAAATTTGCCATGACTTGGATACTCCAAATTTTGGCAACTTCGAGATAAACAATTCTTCTAATTAGTCATTCATAATTTATTCGATGAATTCTCCCTGATCACAAGTACTTTATCTCATCAGAGAGACATAGACAGATTTTACTGACAGCCTTCTGCTCCATCACCTTTTAGTCTTCAACGACGTCTTTTTCAGTTTGTCCCCTTCTAGAGTAGCAATTAACTCTTGCTGGATAAGGATATCCTTCACCACACAGTGCCATGCGCTAAAATCCCCCCTATCAAATTTCTCTACTTGATTCTACATTGTCAACATCAATCTTGATTTTGTACCACCTGATACTTTGACGACCTTCTCACAACTCTGATTAATCCGGTCTTGGCTCTGATACAACATGTCATGCGCAGCAACCCCCGCTAGATCAGATTAGAGTTTTGTGAGATAAGACACGAACGTGCACGATCTTAAGAACAGAGAACCAAAATAACGACGTTGAAATAACCACGACGAAAGAAAAGCATTTGGCGAAGCTAATCGCAAATTCTTTAAGCGCAACCTCAAAAGTGTACAAGGAATTATTGCTCTCTCACAACCTCTCAAACCCTTTAGGATCCTCAGATCCTTACCCTATAAAAGAATTTAGTGCTAAAGAATAATATAGACTCTAATCCTCTTTGCACTTCTTGCTTTGAATTAGTTGGTTCGTGGCTTCTTGGTTGCTTGGGTTCTCTATTACCACCCCTAGGTTTATATAGTCTACTTACACCACTACAAAATACCATATCACTGCCGGTTCCAAACTGGCATCACTATCAGATATTGGAACCGGCAGTGATTGGTTGCCGCCGATTTGTATGCGAACCGACAGTGATAGTCGTAAATCCAAAACTCACTCGTTAAAATAAAAAACCAATTATTTGTACCTGGACCACCTTGTATATGTCTCGCGCGTCACAAGTCACGCGATTTTCACGCGAAATACGCGAGCGTGCGGTTGCTAGGAGTCGAACACAAGACCTGCTGCTCCGTACGAAGCTTTCTTACCATCTCACCGAACAGACACTTCTCAACTACTATAAGATATATTTTCCTTTTATCCCTTCGTATCCGAAAGTTTCAACGATTATTTGGACATCTAAATGACTTCAAATAAAAAAGTTGCAACTACAAAGTTGTAGATCTCATCGAGAGTTACAATTTTCATATAAATTGTCTCCATTCGACTCCGTATGAAAAAGTTATGATTTTTTAAAAATATTATCACAGCCTGTTCAGATTCCGAACCGGCAGTAGTTCCTCCATTATCACTGCCGGTTCTTCTTAAGAACCGACAGTAATAGTATCACTGTCGGTTTCTTTTAGAACCGGCAGTGATATGTTACTATCACTGCGGGTTCTTCTTTGGTCGATCATTTATGCTAATCTAGCTTATTAACCAGCAGTGATAGGCTGGCAAGAAAGGGATTTTTTTTAGCAGTGTTAGTTCTCCTCTAAAAAAAAAGAATTCTACTCTTAGGACCAGCAATCCTAATCCTATCAGTATTCACCTAGCATAACTTTCTAAATTCTAAAGGGTTAGATATGAGTCAGCATATTTAACGGATTGAATGATGTAGGGGAAGTGGGGAACATTCAGCATACGTGTTCAATCTTACAGCAGGTTTTCTAAAAACCGTAGGTCATCAGATCATGCATTCCCTGCCAAACACTAGTATCACGAGTGGCAACAATAGGACCAAGGATGAAACAATTACCACTTTACCCAACCCTGCACTCGAGCGGGGAGCCTCTACTAGGTCATCCCATGACCCGTAGATACAGTTGTAGTCCGGCACCTCCGATAGTACACCACCGGGCTTCAAATATACCATCCTTAACACATTCCATCATCATTCCCTACACATTCCATTCACGGTCCCTCTGGGTCATACCGGTATTTCCCAGCTCAACCATAATTACTTACCCATTGTAGAGATCATAATACTTTCATAGGATAACCTTTTCTGACAGCGATTTATCTCGCTATGGTTGGTACTGGAATACAGCTTATTATCCGAGTGTAGATGTTTAACCTTATTTTATAGCCTATGTAGAGGGCCCACCGGCATAAGCACCTCCTACTTTTCTTGGCACCCTCTACCCACCATAGCTATTTCTATTAACAAATCCATTCGTGGACACTAAACTTCCAACTCACCCATTTCCAATACAACAATACCACATTACCATTGACAATTTCATTCTTTCTCAAATCACATCCCATTTTCATCGTTAGTTCACTGCACTTCCTTCATCCACATCCTATTCCACATTTTCAGCTTTGAAAGTAAATTTTGATGCAGTGATGATATATAAATTATACGAAAGCATTAAAAATCATTTCATAAGAGATGACCAAAGAATCTTGCCTGGAATAATATTAGACGGTTCGACCTCGCTCGAAGGTTGGTTCTGATTGGCGGAACGATTCATGTTGAGACCTGAAAATATCAAATATGCTGTAGCATTTAATGTGGATCGTTTAATTTGGTGTCCAACCGATTCTGGTTTGTTGTTCATTTTTATTTGAGCAGCAAAAATTAATATAAGTGTTCGATTTTTACACGATCCGCAAGTCGACCATCAAAATAATCGACGCGGTCCGCGATATGAATTCTTTTTCTAACTCTTCTCACTTTTTCTATTTTTTTCTCATCTCTTCTTATTTTCTCCTTTTTCACCCTTTTCTCTTCTTCTCTTTTTCCTCTCTTTTCTCTCTGCCTTTTCTTGCTTTTGGCCGAAGCCATCTTGGGCTGCATCGCCTCCACCTCTCCTTCTCTAGACCGAGCGCCTCACTCCCCCCTTCCTGCCAACTCCACCTCTCCTCCTCTCTTCTCTTGTGCTGGCTCTCGCCCACTCCCTCTCTTCCCTGCGCCCACGGCTAGCTCTCCCCTGCGCCGATCTCTCCCCTACTCGGTGCCTCCTCTCCAGGCCGCACTAGGACTCGGCTAGCCCGGCCGCGCCCCCTCCATCTGGCGCCGACTCGGCCTTGGCTCGTCTCCGGCCCGCACGGCGACTGGCCTGTGCTAGCCCGGCCAGCTCTCCCTACATGGCTCGATGCCGACCATGGCTGCATCTACTCCTGCTGCTCTCTTCTACACGCACACTGACCTAGGGTTTCTACCCTTTCATTCTTTTGCATATTTTGTTTTGAGGTTTTACTGATTATGCTAGCAATGTGGGGGTCTACGATGCACGTTGGGATGTTTGATCTATTTATGAGAAAGAACAGATACTACACTAGCCCTAAGGCTATCCCGACGACTGAGACCACACGGGAAAAACCCGATCTACCATCTACCCTCCCTGAAAGGTTGCCTACTGCCCCTATCTACTTCCTGTGCATTCAAAAGTGCACTGTAGCTATCGCTACTTCTACTGTTAGCAATGTGAACCTCGTGTTTTGATGGAGAGGTTGAGCACTTAAGTTGATGAGGTTGATGATGAGGAAAAAGAGGTCGCAGAAGGCGTGCGGGCTCCCTTCTTGGTCGAGCTGCCTTGTGGATGTGCTCCTCCTGCTTGTGGTTCTTCACCTCCCCCTTCTGGATGATCTCCCTCCTGACCTCCTTCTTCTGGATGGTCCCTTCTCCTCCTCTCCTTGCTTCGGCTGAGCTTGCTCTTGTTGGCTGTGTGCTTTGTGTTCTTGAGGGAGATGAGACACTGGCTCTGGAAGCTTTGGTTTGTGTGCTGGGAGTTCTGGCCGAATGGCTGGCTTTGGCTGTCTATTGGCTGGTGAAAGCTGGCTTTATTGAGTTGGCATTGAGGCAAATGCCCTTCTAAACGCCGAACGATGAACCCCGAAAATTAGCGAGATGTGCCTGTCTAGGTCTCAAACAGATCGGGTACCTCGATAAGCGATACTTTTCACTGCGGGAATGACAGTACTATCTAATCCTTACATTTTATTATCTTGTCTAATCATTTTTATTGTTTAATTAATTCTTTAATTAAACTGATAACCCTTCGGGTTATCACATATATTAACGGTTCAATAACAACAAAGTACAAAAGGAAGACAAAACTTACAATAAAAAAGGAACAAATATTTGTTAGAAATTGTGAGTACAATGATACAGTACACTGTAGAATTGTGTTATGAATACAAAAAATATGTGAGTTGTGGGCCTCCTGGCTATACACATGGCAAAGAATAAGAGAAGGAAAGGAAACAAAATGGTCATAGTGAAAGAATCAACAAGGGGGAAAGCATCACATAAGAGATTAGGAAAATCATGTATAATCTTATGATCACTAACCACACAGCATGACCTGAGAAGAGTCTAGGTTTGAACTAAAAAGGGCTCCATGACTGGTATCGACAAATGAGCCAAGTCTGAGCTCATGCAAACTTGCTAATTAGTGGCAGGGCCAGCACACCTTAAGGCCACTGGTTCAATTGAGCCTAGGGGTTTGTTGTAGTTTCTTCAAACAAATAGATTGTACCTTCTACAAAATAACTGTGGTGATGCCATAAATCTTTGTCATCTGTACCAATGACCATTTTGCTCGTTCAATTTGAGGAGTTAGTCACGAAAATTCCTGAGTCTGTTTACCAAGGATTGATGGATGACAATAGATGATTGTGACAAGTCTGCTTTATTTGCTTGAGCTGTTGTTACTTGTTAGTGATGTTAGCATGTATGAACTGAAGTATAAAAATGTTGAGGAAGACTACTTGGGCACAATTTGGACTGTAGATTGAGAATCTGCAAATAAGAAATGAATTGGGATTCATCATTTATTGTCATAGTGGCTAGTGTAAAAAGAGTTCAAGTCTCTGGTTAAAGATATTCATACTTCTGGAATGCAGCTTCCCTTCCATAGCCTCCTTTTTCACTTGACAGGATGAACATAGAAAAGGACCACCCCAGGGGTCAACCCTCGAATGTTTCGGCATGTGACCATGAACAGAGATACCCTCACCAGGTTTCATCTCCAATTGGCAGACTGCACAATCATGCAGTTTGAACATATTTCCTTCTGGATAATTTATATTCAACCTGTGAACCAGTTAAAAGGGTTTAGGCTGCATTTTAGGAAATCATATGCATATGTATATTCCCTGTGCAAATCTCAATGGTGAAAAAGTCAGCAATTATATGATTCAGAATAATTAAGGACCAAACCATTGTCGAATTTTGGGGAGACTCATGAGCTCGATTTAATAGAAGATAATTTTTCTAAAAGTGCAATTGTTC
Source organism: Otatea glauca (assembly GCA_036346275.1). Taxonomy (NCBI): domain Eukaryota; kingdom Viridiplantae; phylum Streptophyta; class Magnoliopsida; order Poales; family Poaceae; genus Otatea; species Otatea glauca. The sequence goes on along the minus strand of CM070715.1, from coordinate 35,655,050 downwards.
AAAGAAAGGGGAAGAGATTCCTTGTTCCAGCAGAACAAAATCGCACTATCACCTAGATCTTATGACAAATGAAAGTAACATGATGAGCTTGACGAGTGAAACTGGCACCCAAAAGAGGACATCTCTGAGAATTATGTACTAACCATAATATAGTATACTGATGCATGTTACCACTATATATCCTTTAATTATTAAATAACCAATGTCTCCTGTGGTTTAAAAGAAATGCTAACCTTTGAGCAAGCATTGCAGAGCCCTCCTCATATATTTCCTGCACGACATCAGGTTCTAAACATCCTCTGTCCATCTGATCTTCAGACAATTCATCAGAGGGCCTCTGACGGAATAAAGCTTTGATGCCTCCTTTCCCATGCCTCTTTAATGGAGGGCTTAACTTTTCAGGAGGTAATATGTCAACTACTATGCAAGTAGTATCATCCCGTAGTCCCTTACTCACAGCTTCCTACATAAGAAAAAAAATCATGAGTCATATTTATAGCTAAGACATGCACTACCACAAATACAGGATACACCTGGGATGTAAATAGATTTCAGTACTTTAACAATTCGATTAGCAGCAGCTTCAGCTGGCAGCCCCCTGGTGTAGTTCAGAGCTTCTTGGAAGCGCAGCGCATCCCAGACACCATCACTAGCAATGACAAGCCTCCCTCCAGCATTGGATAACTGCAAGTTTTGATGCATCAATTCTCATCTTTATGATTGGTGTCAGCTATTATCTAATAACGAGACATAATCTTTTTCACCACTGCATTGATATAAAAAGTGCATATGGATTGCACACCTTTACTTGTTTCACATGTGGGACAGGAACTATAAACTCTCCAACGTCGATATCACCAATTGACCTTGATAAACACAATCCGCCTGGCCAGCATCTGAGTGGACCAATCTGAACAATGATTGAAGAGGAAAAAAGTGAATTCAAAATTGTCCTTGAAATTATCATATTTCACTTATGTAAATACATTAGGGTATATTGAAGGGGAAAAAAGTAAATGAACTACATAACCTAGCACCTAGCAGATGACTGTTAACTTGGTAACCGGCAAAAATACATAAGCAGAAAGAACATACCCCAGCACCTCCAGCAATATTTATTCTCCCGACTTCCCCACCACTTGCTGTTACACGCTCCACCCTGCAGTTATGGACCTTAGGTTAACCATAAATCTGAGGATATTGCAGGCATAAAACTAAGCCTGGATGTATGAACAATTGAACATACTCCTTGTCATTGGTATCCAAGCGGTGATCAGCTGACAAAAAATACACTGAACCTTCAGCAGATTCTAGAATACAGCGAGAATCACCAACTGATGCTACAGTAACAACCCATCCGTCTATTATAACAAAAGTCACGGTGGTCCCTGAACGTGCCGCTGAAAACATTGTAATAGTCAGTTTACACTGCAGTGCAACAACACTGAGGAGAGCATGGTGTATAAGCAGCTAAATCATGAAGGCGTTCAGCTATGTAGCAGACAATAATACAGTATGCTTTGTAAAGATTGTGCTGTCATTGAGTATCACTTTATGATGGATCATAAACATGCGTAAAATACATCCTATTTAACAAAAAAATAATTCCACTTGTAAGCATGTGAATAAAGGGGAAAAATATTTGTCCAAATAAGAGGGAATACGATAATAGACAGAAAGCTACAAAGCTCTATATTACAAATCATGTGTCAATATTTCATCGTCAGTTATCAGCTTAATGAAAGAATAATACCTTTTGTATGGAAGTCTTTATCTGTCTTGACAAAACCTGCAACTAGCGCCCTTGGCAATGCGGCTGTCCACTCCTCACTCGTAAGATTTGGAGGAATAGCAGCCAACACATTGTTTAAGAGATTCTCCCTGGTGTATATGGCAGCCACAGATCCATTGTGCCCATCAAAAATCTGAAGGGAAGAGGCCAGAATAAATATTTCAAGTGAGATTAGCAACCACTTTAGTTGATATCAGGAAAGTTTTAAAATGGCAATCAAAAGAGTCTCAACTCATAGTTTAGCACTGAATTATCACAAGAATATTCCATTGTGGGTTGACTTTTACCATTCACACTGCAGTATTTTTTGTAAAAAGACCATGTTGAGTTGATCTACGGAAACAACTAGGATCAAATTTATGTTGCCAACTGCTGGAAGCCAGAAAGATCTAACACGCAATAAGACAATTTGAATATTTCTAAACCAATGGTCTTCTGAACACCGAAATGATAGACTCAACAATTAAGGCCAGTAAAATATTAGCTGGCATATGTCCCCATGTGCCTTGATGCAAACACACACAAAAAAAAACCAGCAAGCACAGAGATTCATGACGAAAATACCTAAACTTATCAAATGAAAAGGTCGATAAATGGCTCTTTTATTTATATTTACATTAACACATTCTAAGCTGTGAAAGATGAAACGGCCGCAAAATTCAAACTTCAGAGGCATCACTGCAAACTCTAGTTAGGCGTCATGACAATTGAAATTCCTAAAACAAATTTAGTTGGTCCATCTTACTGACATTAACCGCAACAAATACGCGACAAACTGAACGAGACCAATATGCCAAGCACATTAATGCCATTGAATACAAAAAAGAAATAAGAACGCAGCCACTGAGGCATTACCGCAAAAACCGAGATGGTGTCGTCGTCGGCCGCATTGTTACCGTCGCTCTCACCCGGACTGCGGTGGCACATAGCCATGGGAAGAGTGAAGTCCTCCCCTTTCTTGCTCTTGTTCGCCTCCCCGAACAGGATGTCCGGCTTCTCCACCTTCTGGTTGCACAGCTCTCGCTTCAGGAGCACGGCCAGGGGCACGCCTGACCCATCTATCTCGGCGTGCACCTCCATGATCGAGCCTCCAAATCTATCACCCCTCAATTCGCCAATTCCCAGAAAGTGGTCGGAGATGGATCTGATGCAGAGCAAGAAATGCGAACAAAGGCTCCGGAATCGATTCGCCAAATGCTCCTAGAGCATCAAAGCGGGGAGCTTCCCAACAGATTCCCTAAGAAATTTGGCCGCATTGGATCAAAGAATCCATCTTATCAGGCACACCCTAATTCCCGCCACAAGAAACGGGAATTCTATGAGAAGAGCGGAGAATCTCGAGGTCCAATCGCCTAACGCGGCATGGATCCCAGGCTACAAAGCTTGCCCGAGAAACAAGACGGGCTTTGACCAAATCGGATCAAATTCCTCCAAGAACCGCACAACATGGGAAAAGAAAACTGCTACTTATGCGATCGGGCAGCAATGGATTAAGAGGGATCGATTAGCTGGAGGGGAAGGGATTAGTTAAAGCCGTTATTGGAAGGGCGGAGAGCTTAACGTGCGCTCCAGGAAGCGCACTCAGAATTGAGCTGTCAAATTAATTTTCTAAATCACCTGTGAGTCTGTGACTGAGGATTGTTCCTTATCGATGTTGAGATATAACCACACTCATGGTTTTGGATTTTGAGATATAACCCACTCTTAGTTTTAGTGAATAAATTTTGAAACTACCTGTGAGAGGTTTTTGTATAAATATATCACATCATTGTATAAAGAGAATCAATCTCTATAATTTATCAATCGATAAAAAGATAAAATAATTGATATCCCATATATCATGTATTCAATTGTTCTTCAGGTATGTTTGATTGGTATTGAGATTGATCTACGGCGATCAGTTTATTATTCAATACGTTATCAGCGTGAAGCTCTCCAAGGCCGATTAGTTTAAAAATCTACATGCTATTAGATTAATGTTGTAAATTAATTATTATCTTATGTACCCTAGATCATTTACTTGTTAATTAGGGTTCCAGATCGAGAGAATACTGTTAATACCTATGCAACATGGTGGCCGGTACCCTGCCCCCACCGAGTGCAGCAAGTGGTGGCAGCCGCACTCGTTGGCCACCGAGCACTGGCAGTCGCCCACCGAGCCTCGTCGCGCACCCGATTCACGTGCGACTCATGGCCGATGAGGCCACTACGGGCTGTACAACGTGTGATTTATGGGCCCGAAGACCGAAATTATATAGGCCACGATACTTTTGCGTCTTAACCCCTGAAGTTTAGTTAATTACGTAATATTTTACGACTGTAGTAAATTTTGTGAAAAGAAAATCGGGATAAAGAAAATTTTACATTCTGAACGGTAAAGTTTCAAGTATTTCCGAAAAATAGTAATAAATTCTAAAAATTTATATTAAATCCTAAAAGCTGAATTTCTAGGTATATGGCTCCCGTAAATCGTTGAAACTTACACCTAGCACACATTGGAAAGTTCATGTCACTAGATTTATTTTCCTAGCATAATTCCATGATTATATGATTATATATGCTGAATTTATTTTCTGTTATTTTCGTAATTATGAAAATTCCCTAGTAATTAGTAGAAAATTATGAAAAATTCTAGGAAATTTTTAGATAATTACCTACTGAATAGATATAGACAACGCTTTACTAATTCAAGAGTGAGCATGCAATATATTTATTTTACCAGTAGTTAAATTCATTTCTACATGAATATAGCATAGGATATGTCGGATATCACAAAGAGGGAATTTCGCAAGCATGCCCTGAATGGCAGTAATTAACTAACCTAGGCAATGGATGCCAAGATTAACCTGATAACTTGACCTCTTGGAGTTACTAATACTAAGGCTGAAGCTGGTACCTATGCTCTTCCTGAAGTCGCGAAGTGTGTGGCTTTGCACTTCCTAAGGAACCATCTCCATGCGGACTTGAAGGCCGAGTCTTTGATAGAGGAAGACCCGCTAACACTATAGAATTCCCTGAAGAAATGCTATGACCAACAAAGATCCGTTCTGCTGCTAGAAGCATAATGCGAATGGACACTTCTATGTTTTCAGGACTATAAAACTATGGCAACATACAACTTCGCCATGCACAAGCTTATTTCCAAATTGTGTTTCTGTAACCAGAAAGTTACAGATGCTGAGTTGATATACAAAACCTTGTGCACCTTCCAACCCAAATGGGGATACTTCAGCAATAGTATAGTCATGCCATATACCAGAAGTACTCTGAGCTTATCTACAGTTTGCTAGAAGTAGAGAAGCATGATGAACTCTTGATGAAGAATCATCATATTTTTTTCAATGAGACACAGACAATGCCCAAAACACATGCTAATGCTCAGCAGGCTAGCAATAACTATGGCCGCAGAAAAGGCCGAAGGCATAAAGTAGGAAAATGGAAACATGGCAGAATATAGAAGGGAAGAGGCAAGCCCCAGTGGAGAGGTAAATGTAAAAGGCTAGCGAGTTTTCAAAAGCAAGACTCAATCAACAAGGCCGCTTACCCTACACAACCCTACTTTAGGTGTGGATGCACTAGCCATTGGTTGTGCAACTGTCGCACCCCGAATCATTTGGCAGACCTTTACATGCAGTCCAGTGGAAAAGTCAAAAAGACCCAAGGGAACAATGTTGAGCACACTTCACCGTTCAACCTGTTGTTGACACGGATACCGAGAAGTGTGATGATATGGTTCTTGATCCTACGGAAAACTTCCAATTAGACCTTCTCAGATATGGAAACACTCACATCGATGAAGATGATTTTCTTGGGACCGAGCTCGAGGAGTCCTATGACTTATATGGAGACCTTAACTAGTTTCCTAAATATTCATTCACTATCATTTTAGTCTTCTGAAAACATTTAGAAATAGGACCTAGCCAGATGAATAATCTAAGATGAGTTGCTATTGTTTTAGTGCGTCAAGGCATTGGTATAGAGCAATAAAAAAAGAACTCCAAGGAAAGGAATGAACATTGGTTTGCGCTCCTGTTAAGCATATCATTTAAACTTAAATAAATTGCTATTTTCTATGATATTTGATTCATTCATTTATTGTGTTATGTTTGTTCTATATTGTGCAATATGTTCCTGATGTAGCAATTGCTTGATTGCTAAATTATACTTTTAATATGGAACAATGTATAATCTAATGTTGGAGGAGGAATCTATCTTGTAGACAGTTGCATCACAAATTCAATTCTTAGGGAAACTAAATATTTTCATACTTTGATGAATAAAACTGGAATATTATGACCATCACCAAAAGTGATGCCCTCATTGTTGGCACTGAAAAAGCCATCATAGTTCTCCCTATGTGTACTCGTATAATAATAAAGGATGCTCTTTTATACCCTGAGTCCAATCGTACTCTATTATATTTTAAAGACAACGATCTGAATGGTTTCCACATTAAGATAGAAAATTATGATGGTATATAATACCCACTCATGACTAAGTTTAACGGGTGCAATAATCATGTGGTTGAAAAACTTCCTTCCTTCTGCTCATGATTATATTATACATATATAAAACATGAAGTTTTTGTTGCGATGAAGACAATACTTAAAAACCCAAAAATATTTAAGATCTGGCATGATCAATCAAGTCATCTTAGGTTGAATATGATGATAAAAATCATCAATAATTCTGTTGGCCATAGCATAAAATTATAGACTTCCCTAGACCTGAAGACTTCTTATACCCTACTTGTGCTAAAGGGAAGCTCATAATTAGACACTCTCATCTGAAAGTTAGGGAAGAATCTCTGAGTTTCCTAGAGAGAATTTGTAACATCCCAAAAATTTGGCCTATAATTTCACTTATGTGCATTTTGGTGATTTTCTGAATTTATTGGATTTTCCAGAAATTATTTGAATTTATTTTAATTAAGTATATTGAACCTTTAGTGAAAACTAAATGTATATATAGATAAAGTTAATATAAAGTTTTACCAAAAATATTTTATTTGAGCTCAGAATGTCCCAAAGTATTTATGAGAATTTTCCTGGATTTTTCCTGATATTTTAATTGCCTTAAATGAATTAATCTAATTTCGGGAATTATTTTAAATCAAAAAGCTTTTGAAAAATCTTGGAACAAGATCGGGCCAAGCCCAAGATTGTATGCGTCTTGTGACCCATCGCGGTGCGCCCGTCGGCCGCTTTCGCCGCCCGTGCGTGTGACCGTTGGATCCAGATCAGACGGCTGTCTCCTTCGCGAAACCCTAGCGCCTTCGGCCGTTGGATCAAGATCACGCGGTGAGGATTCCTTGCGTTGTTTTGGTAAGTTTAGATCTCGCCCGTTGGATTTGGAAGGAGCGGATCGGATCGTATCGCTTCGGATCTAATCGTAGCCGTTCATCGCAGATCGGACGGACCGCAGTCATCGTCTCCGATTCGGTTTCCGAATCCGCCGCTTGCCGTCGCCGCAGCGTGATTTTAGGGTTGCCTTTTCTGGGCGTTCACCGTGGCTATTTAAAGCGCGGACCGCACCCCGAGGATCGCCATCCCAGAGCGCATCCGCCAGTGCTAGCCTTCGCCGTCGAGTCGCCGTCGCCTGCGATAGAGCTCGCCGCAGATTTTAAATGCGCCGCGGCCGTTTTCTTTAGTTTGCGTCTCCGTCAAGTCGCCGTTCGCGAATCGGTTCCAGATCCGCCTCGTCGCGTCAAGCCGCATCGGGTAGCCACTTCATCTCGCCGAGTCGCGCCAAACGCCGTTCGAGGTCGTCGTCCTCCGCTCCGGCAGCGCATCGCCGCCGTCTTTGCCATCTTCGTCGGGAAGCTTCATCGCCGTTGGATCGAGTTTGTTCGGTTGAGATCGCGCGCGTGTGCGTTAGGCGTTAGCCGCTGGATCATCGCTGGATGTACGCCGCGTGTCGAGCATCGGCTCGGCGCGGCGCGGCCCGATCGATGCGCGCCGCGTGTCGCACGTGATGCGAGCAGCAGTGAGCCGCGTCCCACGGTGGACGAGGCGGTTCCGTGGACCGGTTGCAGGCGCCGAGGTGACGATGTCGGCGCTGATTGGCTCGGGCCAGGTGACGTCGAGATTGCGCAATAAAGATCTTTTCCAATAGAAAATAACTCGGAAAAATCGGTTTTTCTATTTTCTGTATTTTCATATTTATTCAAACTTCAAAAGGCTATATATTTTGCATTTTAACTCGGATTTGAGTGATTCAAATTTCTAAAAATTTGTAAAATCAAGATCTATTTATTGGTGAATTTTATTTTATTTTTGGAGTTTGGTTGCTCTCTGTTTTGGTGTTTATTTGCTATTTTGGCATCGTTTAGCGTAGACGTTGAACCGCTTTCGGTGATCCGGAGGAAGATTCATCGCTTCAAGACCCAAGCTCGAGCAAGACCAGCACCTACTCCAAGGCAAGTTGTGCTTTGATCATGTTGCACCTAATTTTCACCAAATTGCTATTTTGTCTCTTAAACTTTATGCATGATATTTTATGTGTATAAATGATTTCAATTAACTGGGAATTAGATAATATGCCTATTTGAATTAAATCATACCTTGCCAATTTTATGCCATGATCTATTTGTCACCCTAGGATGTGGAATTATAGTTGGTTAATATTGATAATCAACCCGGGCTAGTTAGACCGTCATAGATTGCTTAGCCATGCCACGTCATCACATGTGTCCGAATGTTGATACTTAATCTTGACTAATGGAATATGGAACAATGTTTATGAATTGGTGTGTCATGTCTTTGTCGCACCGTGATATCAAGTTGTCGTGGCGAGGAGGTCACACATCTAGATTGAAATGTTGATGGCATGTGGTGCTTGGTAATCAAGTGGGGTGGTAATGATTTTAGATTGGGGCAAGTGGCAAGGCGGTGTGCCAAGGTGGGCGAGGATGGCGGGGTATGTGGAAGTCTTGCCTTAATCACTTTAAGGACTTAACCTTGCAAGCCTTTGACCGAGTCCTTGCAACCACATGTCCGAATGGGACAACCTAGTGAATAATTTGTGAAACCTAGATTTGATCTTGTCGTGGTGAATAGTGAGTCCCGGTTACGGTTTAACTCACATGGCGCAAGAGGGGGCCTGTTGTGGTGGTTTAACCCTTCATGTTGAAACCTTAGCGAGCAATCTCGGGTCTAGGTGTAGCATTGTAAAGGCTTTGTTACGATCACTCGCCTTGGTGGTGTTTGGTTGTATCGTGTGGGTAAAGTGCATAACCTCTGCAGAGTGTACAATCTATTCAATAGCCGTGCTCACGGTATTGGGCAATGCTCGGAATTACAGCTTAAGGGTTAGACTTTTGTTAAACAAAAACCTATTGGGATGGCAAGGTGCCATGGAAAGTGGAAAATAATTTAGGATTGAGAAACTTGGTTACTTGAAATGTGAATTTATTAATTATCAGATTTGTTTTATCGCTTTCCAATCTATTTACTATATTCTTGTTAAATGTCGCTTTCTTGCAAAATAGCCATATTAGCCATTCCTTTGGATTAAGCCAAGCATATAGAATATTAGACTTGCATTATTGTGCATAACTTGTTGAGTGCTTTATGTACTCACCCCAACAACAACAACTTCGTAAGAGGAGGAATCTACGCCTTCGTGGAGGAGGATTATATGGATGCGAATGCTTAGGGTCCGAGCCTCATCGGTTGCTCGTGGCGAATCGAGCGCCACTGCGCTTATTCTATTTCCGCTTGCTTTTCATTGATACTTTTATTTAAGCCTGTGAGGCATTATTCATGTAAGACAACAGCTTATTATTAATCATTGAAGTTTATGCTATATTTCATTTGTGTACGACTATGATAGCATCTATGTTGCGCTGTGTGCACTAGCGTGATCTGGACTTGTGCGGTATACACAGAGGGTCCGGATTTGCAAATTCGGTCCCGACAGAGGTGGTATCGAGCCATACTGATTATAGGTCTTGGCCCTAGGTAGTTGGTATCTCTTAGGAGTGTCCAAAATTATTTTCTATAGAAAAAGGTGAAATTGACTAATAAGAAACTCTTGGCTTATCTCATCCTCTACTCTCATCCTTGCTAAATTACCTTCTTTTCGTTGTTGTTTCAAGTGGAGATCTTATTCAAAATTTTGTTTTGAATAGATGCCGATCTTCCGCCTTCGAGTCGAGGCGGTGGCTACGCCATGGAGCCGTGGAGAGTTCTTCAAGTGATTGGAGGCTTTGATCGTCCGCTCTACCGAGGAAGCAAGCGAACGCCAACGGTGTGCATCGGGATTCTTACGCAAGCTGATTATCTTCGCCGAGAGTGCGACGAGACCACCGCATCGATCCACATCACCGCCAAGGTTCACTTACGAGGCCGGAGTTCAGAGGTCGCTAGACTTGCTTCACGACGGATCCGCCACGACTACGCCTACGAGCTTGACGACACGTGTTTGGCTTCACCCGACAAAGGCGAGCGCATCAGCGTCGACGGATCGTGGAGGGGAGTGCCATCGCGGTACACCTCGCCGAGTTCGCCACGGCCAGGAGGAGCACCGAGGGACATCGCGGGAGCCGGAGACAGCGTGTGAGGCGTTGAGAGTGGCGGAGCGAGAGCTTCAAAAGACCCGTGACGCCGCAGCCGAGTCATCGGTGAGTTGGAGGAGGCCTTGCGGTAGCCGAGGAGATAGCGCACTGGGTCGCCCAGAGCCGGATGAGGCCGCCAAGAAGAAGAAGACCCTAAGAGCGTGAGTGGGAGCCCGAGGAGCCAGCAGAGGGTCACGGGATAGGTTCGCACCCATGCCGCCCACCCACCTGTATGCACGGATCGGCCTCACCAGGTGGTGGATGAGTGAGAGTCGGTCTTAGAGTTGTGTTGAGACTCGAGTGTTGAGTCGCGCCTTTAAGTTAGCCTTTACCTTTTAGTAGACGTTAAGGTTGCATGTTTAGTTTGGTTCTTAATTGTTTGTTTGAGTGTGCGAGATGTGTTGCAAAGCCCTTAGGCATTGTAAGCAACCATACCAAGTATTAATAAAGATTATTTAAGTTGGGTTTAACCTGTTCCCCGCCTTAGAAATTCTTGCATCTTATCTATGCTACATCTACCTTTCCTAACCCAAGAAGCAATCAAGCGGATGGTGAATACCCGCAAAGAACAACGGAGCTTCAGAAGTGGTCTGCGCCCGCAACAATCCCAACGAAGGAGCACCACCACCACCAAAGTGGATATGCGTAACTTGGGAGCTTTTCTCGCTGCGAGACTCGGTTGATGCGCATAATGATGCAAAGAGATGACCAATATGGCTGCAATCAACAACCCCGCTACTCAGATTAATAACGGCGGACCTCGTCCTTATTCCAAATTGTCGACTTTATGAGGACCCGACCGCCAACATTCTCGCAACGCCAACCCTTGGAAGTAGATGATTGGTGAGAACCACCGAGAGGAAGTTGTACATCACGCAATATGAAGGGCATGAGAAGGTTCTTTATGCATCTCATCGCCTTGAGGGAACAAATGCGAGAATGGTGGGAGAACTCTCGTATACTCACGAGGCACCCATGGAAATCACGTGGGAAGAATTCGCAACGGCCTTCGCCAATACCACGCACTGAAGGAATGATGGACCAAAAAGGAAGAATTCAGGCGCTTAAGCAAGGAGGCCAACCGTGGTGGTTACTTGAACAAATTCACACGCTTAGCTCGCTATGCTCCGAAGATGTGGCGACGGACAAGGCTAGGCGATCCGATTCATGAAGGGATTAAACTCGGGATCGCAAGTGGGGTGATTACCCACACTTTTCCGATTTTCAAGAATTGGTAAACAAGGCTTTGATTCGAGGATAAGCGCAGGAGCTTGGGAAAATCGCAAGCGCTTGATGACTAACCCGTGGACGCCTAACCACCGCGAATGAGGATGACCCATAGCGCTTTGCTAAGATCCAACCGCAAGTCGTTAACAAACCAAAGAACACCTACGCCGCGACCACCGTGATGTAATTATCGACGCCGTCCAAGGTAACAATGCTCAAGGAGGAATGCGCAATCGGCCGCCGTAAGGTGCTACGCTTGCAATGAGTCAGGGCATTATGCTAATAGATGTCCCCGAAAGGAGGTATCACGCCAATGACGTTTTAACCTTGGAACGACACCGCTAAAGCACCTATGACGGAGCGAATCGAGGAGCCGGACAGCGTAGCAACGCCTCAAGCTACTATTCGAGGCGAGTCAACCACATCACCGCCGATGGAGCCTGTGAAGCATCGACGTCGATCGGGTAAGTTTTGGTAAACTCAAGACTGCAATAAGATTATTTGATTCAGAGCTTCGCATTCATTTGTCTCTCGAGCTTTTGCATCCAAAATGGTTTGAGCATGAAAATCTTAAGTGTGTGATGCTAGTCCAAGCCCGGTGATCCGAGTTAAGATCTAACCTTGGATGTTTGGGGTAAAGCTAAAAATTAATGGGGTAGAGTTCCTAGCGAACTTGATTATTCTAGATGCCCAAGTTTTAGATGTTATCCTCGGTATGGATTGGTTAACCAAGCATAAGACAAGATTGGATTGCGGTCAAAGGATTGTATCCATTGAGAGCCCTAGAGGAGAAAAGGTGGAATTCGAGCGACATCGCCTCGTAAGGGTCAATTAATTGTTAATAGCGTGAAATCCGTCAAAGATAGATGACGTGCGGTGGTCGTGGAATATCCAGATGTATTTCCAGAGGATCTACCGAATGCCGCCGACCGTGACATCGAGTTTGTCATTGAGTTAGTACCGTACAAAGACCAATAGCAAAAGACCTTATCGGATGCCTACCGATGAGTTGGTGGAAATGAAAAGCAGATCGACGAGTTATTAGAGAAGGGTTTTATAAGACCAAGTTCGTCGCCATGGGGAGCGCCAGTTTTGTTTGTCAGGAAAAAAGATGGAAGCCTTAGAATGTGTATTGATTACCGTGCACTTAATGAAGTGACAATTAAGAATAAGTATCCATTGCCAAGGATTGATGATCTGTTCGACCAGTTGAGAGGAGCTGGAGTTTTCTCCAAGATAGACCTTCGTTCCGGATATCATCAACTAAAGATTCGGGCGGAAGATGTTCCAAAGACCGCATTTTCTTCAAGATATGGACATTATGAGTTCACGGTCATGTCTTTCGGATTAACCAATGCGCCAGCATATTTCATGAACTTGATGAATAAGATTTTCATGGAATACTTGGACAAGTTTGTTGTTGTGTTCATAGATGATATTTTGGTATATTCAAAGACCGAGCGCACCACGCAAATCATCCGAGGCTAGTGTTGGAAAAGTCGTGCGCAATAAATGTGTATGCTAAATTCAAGAATGCGACTTTTGGAAGGAAAAGGTGGAATTTCTCGGTCATGTTATGATCGCAGAAGGAGTTGCCGTCGACCCAAGCAAAGTGGAGGCGGTGTTGCATTGGGAACAACCAAAGTCCGCACTCAAGTCCAAAGTTTTCGAATGGCGGGATATTATCGCGATTCATAGAAGGATTTTCGACGATTGCGAGACCTTTTACGCAGCTTGTTGAAAAAGGAAAAGAAATTTTCATGGACGCCAGTTGTGATAAGGATTTTGTGGAATTAAAGAAGCGTTTGACAACACCCGTGTTGGTTTTGCCTAATGTTCGTAATGCTTTGATATATATCGTGATGCATCAAGACAGGTCTTGGATGCGTATTGATGCAAGAGGGTAAAGTGGTCGATATGCGCCAAGGCGCTTAAGACCGCATGAAGGGAATTATCCTACGATGACTTGGAATTGGTGCCGTGGTGCATGCCTTGAAATTGTGGCGCCATTATCTCATGGGAAATAGATGTGAGATATATCGACCACAAGAGTTTGAAATATATCTTCACCCAATCGAGATCTTAACATGAGGCAAAGGAGATGGTTGGAACCGATCAAGGATTATAATATGGGAATCCACTACCATCCAGAAAGGCTAATGTAGTGGTGATGCCTTGAGTCGTAAAAACTATGTTACAAACATGATGGTACAGGAGGATCAATCGGAGTTGTGTAAGGAGTTTCAGAAGTTAAAATTGGTAATGGTTCCGAATGATTTATAGTGCTTTGGAAGTAAGGCCGACGCTTGAAGATCGATTTGGGAAGGGCAAAGGATGATGAGAAAATCAACCGAATCAAAGCTAAAAAGGATGAAGGATTAGCGGCAGATTTTTCTATGGATGGCCGGGGTACCATGTGGTTCAAGGGTCATATTTGTGTGCCAAACAGACCAGAGCTTAAGCAGTTGATTTTAGAAGAGGCTCACGATTCCAAGTATTCAATCCATCCAGAAGCGCCAAGATGTACCAGACTTAAGGGAGAGGTTTTGGTGGCGAATATGAAGCGTGAAGTCACGAGCATGTTGCCTTATGTGATATATGCCGAGAGTTAAGGCAATACACCAGAGACCTGCAGGATTACTACAACCGTTAAAAGTTCCAGAATGGAAATGGGAAGAAATCGGTATGGATTTCATCACCGGGTTGCCAAGAACCCAAAGTGGGTATGATTCTATATGGGTTATCGTGGATCGATCGACCAAAGTTGCTCACTTCATCCCACCAAGACAACTTACTCAGAGACCGGTTAGCGTAACTATACATAGCCGAATTGTGTGTTTACATGGGGTACCAAAGAAAATAGTGTCGCATGAGGTACCAGTTCACCTCGAGATTTTGGGATAAATTGCATGAAGCCATGGGAACACGCTTGAACTTCAAAGACGGCATATCACCCGCAGTCGATGGTCAAACAGAAAGGGTAAATCAAATTACGGAGGATATGTTAAGGGCTTGTGCATTAGCCTATACTACATCATGGGATAAATGTTTGCCATATGCGAGTTCGATTATAACAACAATTACAAGCTAGTTTGCGATGTCGCCATTTGAGGCTTTATATGGTCGTGCTGTCTGCACTTACCGAATTGGAATGAGACAGAGAACGTATGATATTTGGCCCCGATATTCTCCAGAAGTCAAGAGCAAGTTGCTATGATAAGACAGAGGTTGAAAATCGCGCATCAAGGCAAAATAGTTACGCCGATAATCGACGCCGTGATCTAAGTTTCGAGCCCGATGATTTCGTGTATCTTAGAGTTACCCTCCAAAGGAGTTAAGAGGTTTCACGCTAAAGGAAAGCTTGCCCCAAGATACGCTGGACCGCTCAAAATTTTGAGCCGTCGAGGGAGGTTGCTTATCGCTTGAATTGCCGCGATTCTTGGCGGCAAAGCGTGCATGATGTGTTCCATGTGTCACAACTCAAGAAGTGTCTTCGGGTGCCAGCAGAGCAGACGCCTATGGAAGAGATTGAGTTGCAGAAGGATTTGACCTACAAGGAACAGCCAATGAAAATTTTGGATGTCATGGACCGCAGGACCAGGAACAAGTCAGTTCGTTTTTGCAGAGTTCAATGGAGCAACCATTCGAGAATGAGGCAACCCGGGAGCGTGAAGAGGACTCAAGATAGAATTTCCAAACCTATTCCCTAGTTACCTTGAATCTCGGGTCGAGATTCATTAAGGGGGAGGTTTGTAACATCCCAAAATTTAGCCTATAATTTCACTTATGTGCATTTTGGTGATTTTCTGAATTTATTGGATTTTCCAGAAATTATTTGAATTTATTTTAATTAAGTATATTGAACCTTTAGTGAAAACTAAATGTATATATAGATAAAGTTAATATAAAGTTTTACCAAAAATATTTTATTTGAGCTCGAATGTCCCAAAGTATTTATGAGAATTTTCTGGATTTTTCCGATATTTTAATTGCCTTAAATGAATTAATCTAATTTTGGGAATTATTTTAAATCAAAAGCTTTTGAAAAATCTTGGAACGATCTCGGGCCAAGCCCAAGATCGTCTGCGCGCTGCCCATCGCGGTGCGGCCCGTCACCCCGCCACGCGCCAGGTGACCGTTGATCCAGATCGACGGTATCCTCTTCGCGAACCCTAGCGCCTCGGCCGTTGGATCAAGATCACGCGTGAGGATTCCTTGCGTTGTATTGGTAAGTTTAGATCTCGCCGCTGGATTTGGAAGGAGCGGATCGGATCGTATCGCTCGGATCTAATCGTAGCCGCTCATCGCAGACGGACGGACCGCATCATCGCCTCCGATTCGGTTTCGAATCCGCCGCCGCCGCCGCCGCAGCTGTGATTTTAGGGTTGCCTTTTCGGGCGCTTCACCGTGGCTATTTAAAGCGCAGATCGCACTTCGAGGATCGCCATCCTAGAGCGCATCCGCTGTGCTAGCCTTCGCGTCCGAGTCGCCGCCGCCGTGCGATGAAGCTCGCCGCAGCTTTTTCGTAGCGCCGCGGCCGCTTTTCTTTAGTTTGCGTCTCCGTCAAGCCGTCGCGAATCGGTTCCAGATCCGGGCTCGCGCGCAAGCCGCATCGGGTAGCCACTTCATCTCGCCGAGTCGCGCCAAACGCCGTTCGGGAGGTCGCCGCCCTCCGCTCCGGTGCCGCATCGCCGCCATGCCGCCATCTTCGCCGGGAAGCTTCATCGGCCGTTGGATCAGTTTGTTCGGTTGAGATCGCGCCGCGTGTCGTTAGAGCGTTAGCCGTTGGATCATCGCCGATGTACGCCGCGTGTCGAGCATCGGCTCGGGCGGCGTTGCAGCCAGTCGATGCGCGCCGCGTGTCGGGCACGTGATGCGAGACGCCGTGAGCCGCATCCACGGTGGACCAGAGGCGGTTCTGTGGACCGGGTCTGTGCGCCGAGGTGACGTGTCAGCGCCTGATTGGCTCGGGCCAGGGCTGACGTCAGCATTGCACAATAAAGATCTTTTCCAATAGAAAAATAACTCGGAAAAATCGGTTTTTCTATTTTCTGTATTTTCAGTATTTATTCAAACTTCAAAAGGCTATATCTTTTGCATTTTAACTCGGATTTGAGTGATTCAAATTTCTAAAAATTTGTAAAATCAAGATCTATTTATTGGTGAATTTTATTTTATTTTTGGAGTTTGGTTGCTCTCTGTTTTGGTATTTATTTGCTATTTTGGCATCGTTTCGCGTAGACGTTGAACTGCTCGGTGATCCGGAGGAAGATTCATCGCTTCAAGACCCAAGCTCAGAGCAAGACCAGCACCTACTCCAAGGCAAGTTGTGCTTTGATCATGTTGCACCTAATTTTCACCAAATTGCTATTTTGTCTCTTAAACTTTATGCATGATATTTTATGTGTATAAATGATTTCAATTAATCTGGGAATTAGATAATATGCCTATTTGAATTAAATCATACCTTGCCAATTTTATGCCATGATCTATTTGTCACCCTAGGATGTGGAATTATAGTTGGTTAATATTGATAATCAACCTGGGCTAGTTAGACCGTCATAGATTGCTTAGCCATGCCACGTCATCACATGTGTCCGAATGTTGATACTTAATCTTGACTAATGGAATATGGAACAATGTTTATGAATTGGTGTGTCATGTGCTGTCGCATCGTGATATCAAGTTGTCGTGGCGAGGAGGTCACACATCTAGATTGAAATGTTGATGGCATGTGGTGTTTGGTAATCAAGTGGGTGGTAATGATTTTAGATTGGGGCAAGTGGCAAGGGGCGGTGTGCCAAGGTGGGCGAGGATGGCAGGGTATGTGGAAGTCTTGCCTTAATCACTTTAAGGACTTAACCTTGCAAGCCTTTGACCGAGTCCTTCTTGCAACCACATGTCCGAATGGGACAAACCTAGTTGAATAATTTGTGAAACCTAGATTTCGATCGCCGTGGTGAATAGTGAGTCCCGGTTATGGTTTAACTCACATGGCGCAAGAGGGGGCCTGTTGTGGTGGTTTAACCCTTCAGTGTTGAAACCTTAGCGAGCAGTACTGGGTTTAGGTGTAGCATTGTAAAGGCTTTGTTACGATCACTCGCCTTGGTGGTGTTTGGTTGTATCGTGTGGGTAAAGTGCATAACCTCTGCATAGTGTACAATCTATTCGAATAGCCGTGCTCACGGTATTGGGCAATGCTCGAATTACAGCTTAAGGGTTAGACTTTTGTTAAACAAAAACCTATTGGGATGGCAAGGTGCCATGGAAAGTGGAAAATAATTTAGGATTGAGAAACTTGGTTACTTCAGAAATGCTGAATTTATTAATTACTGTATTTGTTTTATCGCTTTCCAATCTATTTACTATATTCTTGTTAAATGTCACATCGCAAAATAGCCATATTAGCCATTCCTTTGGATTAAGCCAAGCATATAGAATATTAGACTTGCATTATTGTGCACAACTTGTTGAGTGCTTTATGTACTCACCCCAACAACAACAACTTCGTAAGAGGAGGAATCTACGCCTTCGTGGAGGAGGATTATATGGATGCGAATGCTTAGGTCCGAGCCTCATCGGTTGCTCGTGGCGAATCGAGCGCCACTGCGTTTATTCTATTTCCGCCGCTTTTCATTGATACTTTTATTTAAGCCTGTGAGGCATTATTCATGTAAGACAACAGTTATTATTAATCATTGAAGTTTATGCTATATTTCGCTGTGTACGACTATGATAGCATCTATGTTGCGCCTGTGTGCACTAGCGTGATCCTGGACTAGTGCGGTATACACAGAGGGTCCGGATTTGCAAATTCGGGTCCCGACAGAATTCAAGGCGATATTTATGGACCTATCCATCCCCTGTCAGACCTCTTCAAATACTTTATAGTACTGATAGATGCTTATACTAGATAGTCCCATGTATATCTATTAATTATCTACTTGGAACCATGCTTTTGCTAACTTAATCGCCTAGATTATTAAATTAAGAGCCTCCTTTCTAGATGAAAGGAGTAAGTCTATCCGAATGGACAATGCTGATGAGTTTACCTCAAAGACATTTAATGATTATTATATAGCTCCGGGCATTAATGTAGAGCAATTAGTGTCTCATGCCTACACACAAAATGGTCTTGCAGAGTCATTAATTAAAAGAATAAAACTTATTGCTAGTTCACTCTTCTAGAATTTAGGGTATCCACTAGTTGTTGGGGCCACGTAGTGCTGCACACTATGGTATTAATTCAACTTAGATCAACTGCATACCATTAAATTTTCTCTTTACAGATAGTGCATGGGAAAGAATCAAGTATCTCCTATCTGTGAAAATTTGGTTGTATTGTATACGTGCCAATATCACCACCACATCAGACATCCATGGGTCTTCACTGGAAGTTTGGGATCTATGTATGTTATGAATTTCCATCAATTATTAAATACCAGGAGCCCATGATAGGGCATCTGTATATGTCTCCATATGCTGACTATATCTTTGATGAGTTCCCAACATTATAGGGGGAGAAAAGTACCACACTAGAGAATACCGAAATATAGGTTGAATGTCACGGGTATTCAGTCCTTAGACCTATGCACTAAAGAATCTGAACTTAAATTTGAAGGATAATAAATCTGTAACAAATAGCTAATAATCTACCAGATGTCTTCACTGATCATAAGAGAGTGACAAAATCTCATATACCTATAGTGAACACACCGGAAAGAGTGAAAATATCCCAGAAGGATATTGAATCCACTCTTACCCATCATGATAAGAAGAGATGGAGACCTCTTGGTGCACGAGACTCAATTTTGCGGAGACTTCCATAGAAATGGAGAACCAAACAAGTTAGAACACTCGCCAAGACAGTGTAAGAGGCTCGACCTGATGTTGAGAAAATCCCTAAAGTGAGCCATCTTGAAGATGATAACCTCAACAAATATTTCACGCACAATCTAACGCTGGGAGATCAAAACACCCAGACTCCATCATTGTGGGAAATCATGAGGAGGTGGAAGAAACTAATGAAGAAATTTCCACTAATTATGTAGATTTAGAAGAGTTGTATAAAAGAAAGACTACAACTGTCGACATAAGTTTTCCTCAAAAATTGCTAAACTATTGACCTGGATCCAGAACCAAAGTCCATGGCAAAGTGCTAGAAGCGCTCATAATGTGTCAAATAGAAAGAAGCAATTGAGGCATAATTACGCACGCTTAACAAAAAAAGAAAGTATCCAGTCCTGTTGACCGAACATCTCCTAACGTGTTCCTTGTAAGATCTAAATGAGTTTTCATCCGGAAGAGAAGTAAAAACAAGTGGTGAGATACAAAGTGAGGCTTATAGCACAAGGGTTCATGCAAAGACCTGGGATTGATTATGATGAAACTTACTCTCCTGTGATTAGTAGAATAACGTTCTGATATTTAATATCAATGGAAGCTAGCTTGAATTATCAATACAGTTGATGGATGTAGTGACTGTATATTTATATGTGTCACTTGATACATATATTTATATGAGAGTCCCTGAAAGAGATAAAATTATAGATCCTAATAAAAGTAATTGCAACATATATAGCGTCAAACTATAGAAGTCGCTATACGGATTAAAACAGTCGGGGAGAATATGATACAACTGACTTAGTGAATTCCTCTTGAAGAAAGGTTACTCCGATAATGATGATTATCCATGTGTTCATAAAGAAGCCCTAAAACTAATTATGTATCATCTCAATTTATGTCGATGATCCGAATATCATTGGAACCACAAAGGACATAAAGGAAGCAAGTTTTTACCTTTTGATGGAGTTTAATATGAAAGATTTGAGTAAAATCGAATATTGCTTAGGCCTACAGCTAGAGCATTTCCTCGAAGAAAGTTTTGCACACCAGTCTACCTATACCAGGAAGGTATTGGAAAATTTTAATATGGATAAATCTTATCCTTTGAAGAACCCCATGGTAGTAAGATCCCTTGAAGTGGATAAAAACCCATTTAGATCAGGGATTGAAAATGAGGAAGTCTTAGGACCTGAAGTTCCATACTTAAGCGCTATAGGAGCACTTATGTATCTGTTGGCGACAAAAACTTGAAGTAGGGTTTCTGACAACAGCACACCAGACGAAAACCTGGTTCAGAGCGTGCCAGTCGATTTGACTTGTAATCGACAAGGTAAAAATATGAAATTCACTCAAAGCCGATTGTGACGATCAATCGGCTTAGACTTAATCAGCTTGAAGCCGATTAAGATCAAAGTAACAGGGTAAGTCTAATTAGCCGATTAAGGCTAATCATAGGATAAAGGTAGATCGATTCTGAAGAAGGCGGTGCGCAACAAAATCAGAATAAATCAAACCTGGGGCGTAATTTGAAGAAGATCAACAATCGGCAATGAGCAACTTTATTGATCAAGATCGAATTACAAAGACTAAATTACAAGAACTACTCCTAGTTGACAGGAAAAAGTAATGTAAATTGGTGTGTTTGATTGTGTTGTATATTTTTCGCAGCTTGCTTTGGCCTTTCTTTTATACCCGTCGGCCGATCGTGTCCTATTACAATACATTTCAGAACCTGAACTGTATCGGCCTTGTTTCGGATAGTTTATCCTTAGAGATCTTGCCGTTGCCAAATATCTTCAAATCTTTCCAAATCATCTGTTAGTTTTCGCATGTTTGACTTTCTTTTCGATTTTGACTAGACTTACCAAATTCTGGTGCAAACATATGCCCCCAATTTTTGAGAGATGACTTGTCATTTTTCAAAATCACAATATCGCTTCTTTCCCATCGCTAATCAAGCATCTTCACCCGAGAATCGCTTTGCTTTTTTGCGCCGTAATGTTCGACATGCGGTGTAGTGCGCTTTCTTGCTCGTGTCTTTTGAGATTCGTTTCCCGCCGATTCAAATTTTCACCGTGCTACAAATATGCGGCCCCCACAGACTCATTCCTCACGCGCACGAGCTCTCGAGTTGTCTGCAATCGGCTTATGGTCTTCAAGCTCTCCAGCGCTCACCGCTTCCAATCGACTTCTTGTCAAAATCACCCAATGGATCCTTCTCAGGTATTCATCCCGATTCCAAATAGCAATGGCCAATTTTATGTGGGTCCGGTAGGAAATCTAGAAGACGATTCAGTAATAAATGAAAAGATTGCTCGTCTACCTCTATCGGCTGCGGGATATAATATAGAGGGTTGGAGTAAGAGCTTCAGGGCTTGGCCGACGGCGCTCAAGGGATAGAGATCGTGGTACATTCGCGTAGCAGCCCAAAAGAGGGGTGAATGGGAAAAGATGGGCATAGCCGAATGTCTCCCCCTTTCCTTAGCCGATCCAGAGGCCAATGAGCCCTTAGTGGCCACGGCTTGCTATTTCTGGTCGGACACTTTCAATGCCTTTGTATTCCGCACCGGTCTTGTCGGCCCTACTCTCTTGGATGTAGCCCAGCTTTGCTGTTTAAGACCTGATGGAGATCAAGTATCGGCTTACAGTGCCAAGCCTAAGTACAAACTTATCAAGTCCAAAGGTGAAGGATGGGCTAAGTATATCAGGAATAATAACAAGGTTAATGGGCTGGTATCGGACGAAGAACATGTCGCTTTTTTGAATCTTTGGTTAGACCGATTTTTGCTCTACGACGCTTCCTTGGGACCAACTCAGGTATATCAAACCATAGCAGAGCAATTGATAGAAGGCCGTCGGATAGCACTTGGAAAAATGCTTCTAGGGGCAGTCTACAAGATGATGCACATAATAAGATGTCGGCTTTTCACTGGTTTTACGAGTTTTACCGTCGGCAATGTTGGGGGACCACTCTGGTTTATTCAGATTTGGCTGTATTGCTTGTTTAGCTGATCTTTTGAGCTGAATCCCTTTGAAGACAAGGCATTCCCTCGCGAAGATACTCCAGAAGTCATGGTGCCTCAGTTCACAGCTAGCCGATCGTATGGTGAGAGATTCATGATGTGCTCCAGGAATGAGACAAAAGTGACCCCTATCGACTCCAAGAAATATTTATCATTCTTCCTTCAGCTTGACAATAATGAATTTAAACAAAATGACTTCTTCAGTTATACAAGCACAACCGATTTTCCATGGCCTTCCTTCCTTCACTTAGATGCCGATAGTGCTCTAATGCCGCAAGATACGTTGGATCTGTTTAAGCTTTTTATTTCGCCAAGTATTTTACACGTCGGTCTTCACATAAGGAATCAGACTTTTCAACCTTCATACGAATTCTACAGTCCGTCAGTTTATGCTAGACAGTTAGGCTTTGGTCAGGTTATTCCGAGTCTGCCACTACTCGATCGGCTTCAACCAAGAGCCAGAGTCCGTAATGCAGTCGCGGCTAACCTTGTCCTTGAAATAGTCGATGAGCTTCAGATCAAAGACTTGCCACATTTTATACTGAATACTCATCGGTCAGAACGCTTTTCTTCCTGGTGGCTATCTATCACAGAGGCACTTTACTCTGACAAGTCAATGTCGGCTATTATTAATAAGTTTTTTCCAAATCTTCCCGAGCCGACAGTAGACACTAATAGCGATTCAAGCGACGAGACTAACTCTGCGGGGTATACTAATACAAGTCTTGTAGATATCGATAAGGTATCGGCTCGAATAATTTTTTTTACACATTGGTCTTGCGAGATACAATTTCTAATCTCGTTTTATCTTCGTTCTATAGACCAAGGCGGTCGGCAAGAAACCTGCTTCTGGCCAATCGGGCAGTGGCCAAGTGAAAAGGCCACTTCAGCCGACTGGCCTTACTGGGTACACCTTAGGTGCCCTAGGGATTCATAGTCCGTCTTTGTCGGACATTGAGAAAAAACAACCAAGTAAGCATTAGACAATCCGTCATTATTTTTTTTTATCCAACTGACCGTTAACCGATTATATTTTCAAAAAAGAAGAAAACAAAATACACGAAGGCTCCTGCGAAAAGGGGATCCAAGCCCCAAGAGCAGATGTGGAATATAGGTTCCAGGGGGTCCTCAGGACAGGCCCAAGATGAAGGCCCAGAGGATACTCTCCACATCAGGCTTCATAACCGTACGGAAAGTGATATACCCTAAAGGAAAGTTGAATTTATGTTTAGATATGATAGATACAATTGTAATCCGAGTCGTTAGAAGGATAGAATAAAGATGTAAACTCGTCCCTATAATCGACTAGAATCTTGTAACCGATCGGAATCTCTTAACCGATTGGGACTCAGAAGTCGCCTCACCCCACTATATAAGGGAGAGGCGGGCAACAACATGGGCATCAAGCCACAGAGCATAAAACATCTCGTATCGCCCGGAGCACATAGCGCTTTGAGCAATCTTAGGTCCAAGAAATCAGATAATCCCAAAGACACAGATTAGGGTATTATCTCCTTCGAGAGCCCAACTGCCTAAATCCCTTGTCTTGTGTGACCTTCGAGTTTGAGATCGGGCGCCTACCCCATAAATTCATTGCCGACTACAAAAGTCGACAATGAGCGGCGAGTTCGCCACATGCGCTGGCCATCGCAGAGGTAAATAATCGTACCTTTTGTTAAGTGACTTATATCTCAATGCGTCGGCTTACCCTCCTTTTTACTTCTTTTAGCCGACGCAATCAGCTCAAGTTGCGAAGATCTTGGCCGATCTTCCCAACATCTCATCTGCACCTTCTCCACCACGGCCGACTCCAACAGCTCAGATCGCTGACCTGCCGGAGCTCTCTGACCCGACAAATATGTTGGGCTTTTCCTTGGCCAATCTTGATGATCCAGAGATCCTGGCCACCGACGACTACGACGCAGAGATCAGGAAGATCCTTGAAGTCTCCAAGGAAGCGTCGGCTGCCGTCACTTCTGCTCCGGGCATGAAAGAACGGCTTAACAAACTCTTCGACTTGGTGATGCAGCCCCAGTCGGAGATTTTGGCCAACAACCAGCGGATCAGAGACGCCATGGCCGCAGTAGAACCCGACCGCCTCCGTGGCCATGGAAGTTTTTCCGATGTCCGCCACTTGGGCGAGGAGGTCCAAGTGGAGGCAGCTCATGCAAAGATAGCGCAGCGCGAGGCTCAAGAAGCCGATCAGAAAATCCTGGATGAGCTCGTCGCCGACGCCAAGGCCAAGAAGCAGAAATTTGATGCCGACACTGAGCTGATCAAAACCACGAAGAACTCCATCGGCAAGCTTGAATTAACCCTGAGTAAAGCAGTCGGATCATGAAGCACTCGGGTCATTGTGGAATATAGGTTCCGTGGGGTCCTCGGATGTGCCCAAGATGAAGGCCCGAGGATACTCTCACGCCGCTTCATAACCGCATTTGAAAGGGATATACCCTAAAGGAAAGTTGAATTTATGTTTAGATATGATAGATACAATTGTAATCCGAGTCGTTAGAAGGATAGAATAAAGATGTAAACTCGTCCTATAACCGACTAGAATCTTGTAACCGATCGTAATCTCTTAACCGATTGGGACTCAGTAAGCCACCTCACCCCACTATATAAGGGAGAGGGCGGGCAACAACATGGGCATCAAGCCACGAGCATAAAACATCTCAGACGCCTAGAGCACATAGCGCTTTGAGCAATCTTAGGTCCAAGAAATCAGATAATCCCAAAGATACGATTAGGGTATTATCTCCTCGCGAGAGCTCAACTCGTCTAAATCCCTTGTCTTGTGTGACCTTCGAGTTTGAGATCGAGCGCCTACCCCATAAATTCATTGCCGACTACAAAAGTCGGCGGTTAGCGCGCCAGTAGGGAAGCGCTCAACTGCTCCCACGCACTGATGGCATCAACCGCAAATTTATCGCCACCTTCATCTCCCGCCAAGCTTTCGCTTGAAGCCTCGGATTTCGCCGCCAATATGCATGGAGAGCTTGTCAACCCGATAAAAACAAGATCCAATCGCGTAATCAAGGGCTAACCATCTCGTGTACATTACTCGACTTACCGAAAACCGGGCGGCTCCATTAGGAGCAAACGCGATTTTCACAACATTTTCTCAATTGAAAGACGTAAGACCGATCTCCATCAAGAAGAACGTGATGTCACGGAAGAAGATCGCCGATGTAAGGGTAAGGAGGTCCAAACGCGACTCTCCGATCTTTGGGTCGCAATGTCCGGAGGATATCCTGCAATCTGTTGGGAGATCAATCCGCCTTCCGCACACCGATGCAAAACGCCGCCGCTCAAGACGCCCTCGACGCTACTGCATCCGGCGATTGCATCGACGGTCCGCGCCCCGATTGTGGCTCACATCAAGGTCATGGTGACAATGCGCCTATCTAGCAAAATCGGGAAGCCGTTGGAGAGGCGCACTCACGCCCCACGCGGCCACTGTGTCGCCAGCAGATGGATCGCAACGGGCCGGAACGTTGATATCGGCGCCATGCACCACCTATCGAGACGCCAATGGATCCTGATACGACCTTCGCCAGACATCACGGCCAGCGACGAACGAACGAGGAAGAAAGACACGGACACCGCGACGACTACGGCGCTTTCGGCGCACCACGATCGGCGGAACGATCGAATGTATGGTGACCGCGACAATCGCAGAGTTCATCATCGCCGGGGGGAGGATTTACGGCGACGCCGAAGTCAATGACTCGCGCGCCCAACCTCACCCCGACATTTTAACGGCCATCACTAAGCTAGAAGATCGCCACGCCGAGCCCCCTACAAGATAAAAGATCCATCGATGGGATCCGAAGGTTCACTCCTACCGCGCCGAGTGGTTTGGCCCGAGGGGTTCAACCCCAAAGGCATTGTAAAGTTCGACGGGAATGAGACCTGAAGCTTGGTTGCAGTCTACGCCCGCGCCAAGGCCGTAGGGGAAATCGGATCGTCATGGCGAACTATTTGCCGGTCAATCTCAGCCCTCGACACAAGCATGGCTCACGGCCTCCCCGCCAACTCGGTAGACTCGGAGTGACTCGTGCGAGCAATTCATCGCTAACTTTCGTGGAACCTATGAGAGGTCCGGTGCCGTGGGACTCAGATCAACCGCACTGAAGAAGGATGAAACGTTGAGAGACTTCATCCGGCGCTTCATGCAGAAGAAGAACACCGTCAGAGACGTGTCAGAGGCGGTGATTGTGGCGGTCTTCCAGAAAGGGGTAAGCGATCCTGATCTTATTAAAAAAAATGTCTAGGAAGCCCCCGACCTCCGTAAAAGAAATGTTTGCGTTAGCCGACCGCTACGCCACGGCTTCAGATGATTTGGCCGAGCGACAAGAAGATCATCCCCCACAAAAGAGCAAGGGCGATAAGCCCGAATCCTCTAAACACAAGGATAGGAAGCGCAAGGGCGAGGAGCTGGTCACGGTAGCCGAGCATAATCGGCCCCGAGCCGCTCGGAGAGAGGCACCCGACTACAGCACCGTCATGGAAGCGATCTGTCCTTTCCACCCCAAGGGAAAACATGCAGCCAAGGACTGCTTCACTCTGAAGCGTTTTGCGCGTGAAAGTCAACGGCAACCAGCCCCAGCCAAGGGCAAAGTTGCTCCGGCAAAGAAGAAGGAACTCCCGGATGAAGAAGATTTCCAGGAGCCCGAGCAGGAACTGAACTACATCTACGGGGGCTCAACTGGATACGAGTCCAAGCTGAAGCAAAAACTTACTGCTCGGGAGATCAACGCAGTGGAGCCAGCGACTCCTCAATACCTAAAATGGTCTGAGGTCCCGATCACCTTTGACCGTAGAGATCACCCCAGCCGGGTCCCACATTCGGGTAAGTTTCTCTCGCATTTGACCGGCCGCCAGCGCAGCGTGAAGCTCAAGAGGGTTCTAATCGACGGCGGAGTGGGCTCAACGCCCCGCTCGCCAGACTTTCGACGACATGAGCATCCCCGCTCGAGCCGAGGCCAAGCACCCAGCCTTTCTACGGAGTAATCCCGGGCGCCCTCATTCCCTGACAGATTTCATTACCCGCACGCTCGGAACTAAGGATAATTTCCTGACCGAATTCATCAATTTTGAGGTAGCCAATTTCGAGACGGCGTATCATGCCATCTTGGGAAGGCCTGGTCTAGCTAGATTCATGGCCATACCTCATTACACCTACTCGGTGTTGAAGATGCCGGACCCAAAGGAGTCATCGCGA
Source organism: Otatea glauca (assembly GCA_036346275.1). NCBI lineage: Eukaryota > Viridiplantae > Streptophyta > Magnoliopsida > Poales > Poaceae > Otatea > Otatea glauca. The sequence goes on along the minus strand of CM070715.1, from coordinate 35,627,379 downwards.
CTGTGGCGACATCAAGCAATCATCGCAATGCGACCGGAGAATCATGAACTTGCCGAATTGCGAAAGCGGTACCGTGCAAAAACATCCAGCCGAGGTCGCCACGCCCAAGACGAAGGAGAAGTACCGTCAAAAAAGCAGGCCACCTCGGGAATTAAGCATGGCGAGGGAACCAAAATGATCATTCTTGACCCGTCTGACACGTCTAAAACAACCGTGATCGGGACAGGGCTCGAGGACAAATAGGAAAGCACGCTCGTCACCTTCCTCCAAGCTAACAAGGACATTTTTGCCTAGAAACCATCAGATATGCCAGGTGTACCAAGGGAGGTGATCGAGCACTCTCTCCATGTTGATGAGAAGTCAAAACCCGTCAAACAAAGGCTTCGGCGGTTCGCTCCGGATCGTCGGGACGCCATAAAACAGGAAATCATGAAACTCCTAGCTGCAGGTTTTATCAAAGAAGTGTATCATCCTGATTGGTTAGCGAATCCTGTATTAGTTCAAAAGAAGAATAAAACTTGGCGCATGTGCGTTGATTATACTGATCTCAACAAGGCGTGCGAAGGACCCTTTGGGCTGCCCGAATCGATCAGGTGGTTGACTCGATTGCGGGTTGTGAAATTTTGAGTTTTCTTGACGCATATTTGGGCTATCACCAGATTCGCCTAAAGGAGGAAGATCATATCAAGACCTCATTCATCACGCCTTTCGGAGCTTACTGTTACACCACGATGGCATTCGGGCTAAAAAACGCTGGCGCGACTTATCAGCGTGCGATACATCGATATTTTCACGCCCAGCTCGGGCGCAACGTGGAGGCGTATGTGGATGACGTTGTCGTAAAATCTCGGGAAAGGAAAGATCTTATCATCGACTTAGCCGAGACTTTCGAAAGTTTAAGAGCTTTCAACATGAAGCTGAATCCTGAGAAGTGTGTCTTCGGAGCATCTTTGGGAAAACTGCTCGGATTCATCGTGTCACAACGAGGCATTGAAGCCAACCCGGAGAAAGTTAAGGCCATATCAAATATGGAACCACCAACTAGCCAAAAAGACGTCCAGAAGCTTACAGGGTGTATGGCCGCTCTAAGCAGGTTCATCTCCCGACTGGGTATGCGAGGTATGCCTTTCTTCAAACTACTCAAGAAACAAGATAAGTTCCAGTGGACGTCAGAAGCGCAACAAGCACTTGAAGATCTAATGACCTTCCTGACGACACCTCCTGTGTTAGTCTCGCCAATGCCAGAAGAACCCTGTTGCTTTATATCGCGGCAACGGCACATGTAGCCAGCGTTGCGATCATCGTAGAGAGGGAGGAAACGGCTCAGGTGCACAGAGTCCAGCACCCGGTATACTTCGTCAGTGAAGTCCTAAGTGAATCCAAGGTACGTGTAAGGACCCGAATCCACTGATTCGAACCCACTGTGTTTACCGCACTATTCCCAGGATCAACGCTAGTGCACACAGCTTAACATTGGTACATATCACATCATACTCAACGATAATAGAATAATAGTTCATTCATTGATATAACTAAAGGTATGATCTTATGACCAACTTACATTATTAAGCCACGCAGGGCAAGACTGAAAATATAACTAATGATTAAGCAAATGGAAAATAGAAAACGAGATAGCTCATCACTTCACCACAGCAACCGACAAGGCTCGGACCCTAATGACTCGTGGTCTTCCCGGACTTCATCTTCCAACACAGTGTAGATTCCTCAACTGTTGATTATTGTTGTTTGGCAAGGGTGAGTACTTAAAGCACTCAACAAGTTGTGCATGTAATGCAATTCTATGTATCTATATGTAAGGCTTATTCCAATGGATAGGCTATCATGGCTATTTTGCAATAAGCGACATTTATGAACAAATACAAGAAATAGATTGTAAAGAATGTAAAACAAATAACAATAGTAAATAAATTCAGGATTTCTCAAGTAAACCAAGTTTCCAATCCTAAGTCAAATTCCATCTTCCATATGGCATTCCGCCATCCCAACAATGTTGTCCAATTAATTAAGCTAACCCTTAATCAGTAATTCCGAGCATTGCTCAATACCGAGCACGGCTATCCGAATAGTTTCACACTCTGCAGAGGTTATGCACTTTACCCACGTGATACAACCAAACACCACCAAGGCGAGTGATTATAACAAAGCCTTTACAATGCTCTGGCTTAACCCGATACTATCCGCTAAGGTTTCAACACTGGTGGGACTGGTTACCACATCCAGGGCCCCCTCTTGCGCCATGTGAATTACACCATAACTCGAACTCACACCGACCACGATAGTACCAAAATTAAGACATTGCAAATTACTCACTAGGTGGCCCATACCAGACATGTGGTTGCATGATTGACTCAGGTCAAAGGCTTGCAAGGTTAAGTCCTTAGTGTGATCAAGGCAAGACATCCACATACCCTCTGCCCATTGGGCCCACCTTGGCCTCCTCGCCCCTTGCCACTTGCCCCAATCTAAATTATCATCACCCGCTTGATTACCAAGCACCACGTGCCATCAACAATTCAACATCGCTATGTGACATGACTCGCCACAACAACTCAATCTCATCGTGTGATCCCACATGACACACAAGTTCATAATATCGTTCCATATTCCATTAATCAAGATTAATTATCAATGATTCTGATACATGTGATGACGTGGCAAAGCTAAGCAACTAATACGGTCTAAACCTCCAATGTTGATTATAATTATTAACCAACTATATTTAACCAATCTAGGGTGACAATGGATCATGGCATACAATGACAAGGTAGGGTATAGATCAATCTGGTATATTAGCTAATCCCAATCTAATTTGAAACAATTGTATATTTGAAACATATGCAATAGGGTAAAACAAATATAGCAATTTTATAAACATGGGTTCAACATGATCAAAGCACAACTTGCCTTGGAATAGGTCCTGATCTGGTTCTGGAACTTGCTCTTGAGTTGCTTGATCTTCCTCCGAAGCGTCGCACAATTCAACGTCTACGCGTACCGAAGGAGAAAAGCAAATAAATACCAAAACAGAGAGAAATTGAACTCCAAAAATCAAATAAAATTCACCATTAAATAGATCTCAATTTTACAAATTTTTAGAAATTTGAATCACTCAAATCCGAGTTAAATTGCAAAAGATATAGCCTTTTGAAGTTTGAAATAAATACTGAAATCAGAAAATGAGAAATTCGGAATTAACAGATTTATTTTTAAAACGAAAACTGATTTATTGCGTCATCATGATGTCAGCATGACGCCAGCGCTGAACCGGACTAATCAGAAGCCGACGCGTGTCTTCGGCGTATGGACTGAGTCCACGACCCGCGCCAGTCCACGGTGGACTCGGCTTACGGCGCTTCGGGCCCTGCGCCTGACACGCGGCGCAATCTGGTTAGTCACTCGTGCGGTTCAATCTGGTCCGCAGAAACACGATCAGATGGCTAGCGATCTCGCACGACGCGGCAACGCATCAACCAACCGATCTAGATCTGACGGTCCACAACGCTTCCCACGCACAGCACACGCGGCACGATCTCACCTCTCCGCTACGGATCGGACGGTCGAAAGCTTCCCTGGCGCCGATGGTGGCACGGCGGTGTTTCTTCGCCGGGCTTGGAGACGATGACCTCGATGACGGCGTTCCGGCGACGAAACAGCGACACGGCTTCACGGGTCCGACGCGTCGAGGTATGGGGATTTCCGATCTGGAAACGGCACGGCTCGGAACGGCGAAACGGCGGCGGAAAACAGACGAAGACCGCGACGAAGGCTTCAGCGACTCCGGTGAGCTTCCACGCGAGAACGGCGACGGCTCGGGGCTTCGGGATTGCGGCAGACGCGCGGCGCGAGGTGAGGAATTCAACACCCGCGTCGGCGCCTTAAATAGCGGCACGGGGAGGCGTGCAAAGCCCGGACTCCGAGGACGGCTCCGAGGCGGCGGCGGACTCCGGCGGCGACACGGAGAGGTGACGTGGCTGCATCCGACGCGTCCACGCAGCGCTCATCGAACGGCTCCGGACGATCGACGACGCGGCAAAGGCACAGCCGTTGGATCTCGATCCAACGGTTGTCCGCGATGGATCCTAGGGTTTCACAAGACGGGCGACTTGGGCCGCCAAGCGGACTCGGCGCACAATATTGGGCTTCGCCCAACATCTGCTCAAAAGATTTTAAAACTTTAATAATTAAAATAATTCTAGAAATTCATTTAATTGGTTTTAGGCAAATAAAATAATCAGAAAAATCCAAGAAAAATCTCAAAATACTTTGAGACATTTTAAACTCAAATAAAATATTTTTGGCAAAACTTTATTTTAACTTTGCACAGATTTAAATAGATTTGAATAAAAAGCAATAAACTTGAAATAAGAATTAATTCAAATAAATCCAGAAAAATCCAAATAAATTCTAGAAAATCACAAATGCACATTTAAGCAATAAAAACTTAATTAAACCAAATTTTGGGATGTTACAAACCTCCCCTTAATGTAATCTCGACCAGAGATCGGGGCTAACTAGAGAATAGGTTCGGAATTCGACTTCAAATCTTCTTCTCGCTCCCAAGTGGCTTCACTTTGAATGATTGCTCCATCAACTCTGCAAAGCGAATAGACTTGTTTCGGTCTTGCGCTCCATAACATCCAAAATTACGATCGTTGCTCTTTGTAAGTCAAATCTTCTTGCACTCTATTGCATCTAACGGGTTTGCTCGTTGGTACTCTGAGACACTTCTTAAGTCGCGACACATGGAATACATCATGCACTCCTCGCCAATGACCGAGGCAACTCTAATCGATAAGCCACCTCTCTCGACGGCTCGTAATCTTGAACGGACCGACATATCTTGGCGCGAGCTTCCTTTAACGTGAAATCTTTTAACTCCCTTAAGAGGGGTAACCACGAGATACACATGATCTTACGGTTCAAACTCAAATCTCGACGACGGTTATCTGCGTAGCTTTTCTCGCTTGACTGTGCTATCTTCAACCTCTCTCGATCATTGCGACTTGACTTTCGGCTTCCTCGAGAATGTCCGCCCAAAACCAAACGTTCTCTGTTTGTTCCAATTCAATGGAGTACGACAAGCACGCCCATACAACGCCTCAAACGGTGACATCTGCAGCTAGCTTGATAACTATTATTGTAACTAAATTCGCATATGGCAAACACTTATCCCATGTCGCAAAGATAAGCTAAAGCACAAGCTCTCAACATATCCTCTAAAATCGATTTACTCTTTCACCGACCATCATTTGCTTATGGGTGATATGTCAGTACTAAAATTCAGACGAGTTCCCATGGCTTCGTGCAACTTATTCCGTAATCTTGAGGTAAATTGGGTACCTGTCATGCGACACAATCTTCTTGAGCACTCCATGCAAACATACAATCTTTGACATGTACAACTCTGCTAAACGATCTCCTGAGTAAGTGGTCTTTACTGGGATAAAATGGGTGACCTTGGTTAGACGATCCACAATTACCCAAATGGAATCGTAACCTTTCCGAGTTTTAGGTAAACCGGTGATAAAGTCCATTCCGATTTCCTCCCACTTCCATTCCGGAATTTTCAATGGCTGCAACAAACCAGCGGGTCTTTGATGCATGGCTTTTACCCTCTGACATACGTCGCATAAAGCAACATGCTCAGCCACTTCACGCTTCATGTTAGGCCACCAAAATCTCTCTTTCAAATCTTGGTACATCTTGGCACTTCCTGGATGAATCGAGTACTTAGAATCATGAGCCTCCTCAAGAATCAATTGCTTTAGTTCCTTTTTATCCGGCACACAAATTCGGCCTTTGAAGAACATGGTTCCTTGCTCGTCAGTGAAATCTACACTAAGCCTTCTTCCTTTTAACCTTGATCTTAGAAATTTTATCGTCATCCTTCCGCCTTCTCTAATCGACCTTCCAGCGTTGGCTTTACTTCAAGTGCAGCTACCATTCCTTGCGAACGACTTCCAACCTTAGTTTCTGAAATTCCTTGCATAATTCTGGTTGATCCTCCATTGTCAATGTTTTTGCGCTATGGCTCTTTCGACTCAGAGCATCTGCTACCACATTGGCTTTTCCGGGATGATAATGGATTCCCACATTATAATCCTTAATTAGCTCAAGCCATCTTCGCTGTCTCATATTCAGATCTGCTTGAGTGAATATGTATTTCAGGCTCTTATGATCCGTATATACCTCACATCTATTTCCTATGAGATAATGGCGCCATATCTTTAAAGCATGCACTACGGCACTAATTCCAAATCATCGTTGGGTAATTCACTTCATGTGGTCTTAAGCGTCTCGACGCATAAGCAACAACTTTGCCTTCTGCATTAACACGCAACCTAAGCCTTGCTTTGAAGCATCGCAATAAATATCAAATCCATTCTGCACATCTGGCAACACTAATACGGGGGCTGTTGTTAAACGCTTCTTTAATTCCATGAAACTTGTCTCGCACTCTGGCGTCCATGCAAACTTCTTTTCTTTCTTCAACAACTGCGTAAGAGGTTTAGCAATTGTCGAGAATCCTTCTATGAACCGACGGTAATATCCCGTCATTCCCAGAAAACTACGGATCGGGTAATGGACTTGGTTGCTCCCAATGCAACATCTGCGTCCACTTTGCTTGGGTCAATCGCTACTCCTTTAGTAGTCATTACATGACCAAGAAATTCTACTTTCTCCTTCCAAAATTCACACTTGCTAAACTTAGCATACAGCTGATGCTCTCGCAGCCTCTCTAAAACCATTCTCGAGATGTTCGCATGCTCTTCCTCTGTCTTGAGTAAACCAAGATATCGTCTATGAAGACTACAACAAACTTATCCAAATATTCCATGAAAACCTTATTCATCATGTTCATGAAATATGCCGGGCATTAGTCAATCAAATGACATGACTGTGAACTCATAATGTCCATATCGCGTAAAAACGCAGTCTTAGGCACATCCTCCGCTCGGATCTTCAGCGATGGTATCGAACGAAGATCTATCTTGGAAAAACTCCAGCTCCTCTTAATCGATCAAATAAGTCATCGATCACGGGCAGCGGATACTTATTCTTGATCGTTACTTCATTCAGTGCACGATAATCGATGCACATTCTAAGACTTCCGTCCTTCTTACGAACAAACAAAACCGGGGCTCCCCACGGCGATGAACTTGGTCTAATGAAACCTTTCTCTTGCAGTTCCTCAATCTGCTTCTTCATTTCCACTAACTCGTCGGTAGGCATCCGATATGGTCTCTTTGATATCGGTGCTGTCCCTGGCGCTAACTCGATCACGAACTCGATATCACGGTCCGGTGGTAATCCTGGCAAATCTTCTGGAAACACATCCGGGTATTCCCTGGCTACTGGCACATCTTCCATGCTGATGGCTTTCACGCTGTTGACCATTAACTGCCCATCTCGAACTGCGGTCGCTTGAAACTCTACTTTCTTGCCACTAGGGCCTTCCAAAGTCACGATCCTTCGGCCACAATCCAAAACGGCCTTATGCTTAGACAGCCAATCCATTCCAAGGATGACGTCTAGGGATTGCGCATCTATCAAGATAAGATTCGCTAGGAATTCTATCCCATCCATAAGCAACTTAGCTCCCAAACACCCAAGGCTAGATCTAAGCTCAGATCCTGGGGCTTGGACTAAGAGCACACACTTAAGATTCACCACTTTAAATCCATTCTTGGTTGCAAAACTTTGAGAAACAAGCGAATCAAGCCTCGTAATCAAACAAAGCAGAAAGTCTTCGAGTTGACCAGAAACTTACCCAGTACGACGTCTGTAGCTTCCTGAGCTCCATCTGCGGTGATGTGGTTGATCCTTCCACGCACTGTTGATTGCGGGTTGCTCGGCTTGACCTGGCGCACGATTTCCTCCTGAGGCTGGTGCCTTGGCCGGTGTTGTTCCCAAGTTGAAACGAACTGGCGTGATGCCTCCGTTCTGTGGACACCTATTGGAAAAGTGCCCTGGCTCGTTGCAGGTATAGCATCTTTTCACGGCAGACTGTTGATTCCCTCCTGGCGCATTGTTGCCTGTGCTGGGGTTTGAAAATTTTGATTGGCGGGGCGAGTGCGAGGTTGATGTCTTGTTCACGGTGGTGGTTGGAATCTAGCAAATTGTTGTGGTGACATCCTCAAGCGTAGATGGTTTGGGCGTCCACCACGATTAGTCATCAAGCGCTTGCGGTTCTCACCCGACTCTTTGCGCTTATCTTCTAGGATCAAAGCCTTATTGACTAATTCACGAAAATGGGAAAATTGTGGGTGTCAGTCCCCACTGCGATCCCGAATTTAGTCCCTTCATGAAACGAGATCGCCTAGCTTTATCTCTGTCGCTCGTCTTGAGGGCATAGCGAGCTAATCGAGTAAATTTATTCGTGCTCGGCACTTTGGTTGGCCTCCTTGTTTCAAAGCCACGAACTCTTCCTTCTTAAGGTCCATCATTCCCTCCGGAACATGATACTGGCGAAAAGCATTAGTAAACTCCTCCCAGGTGATCTCTTGTGGGGCTCCATGAGTGGCACAGTAATTCTCCCACCATTCTGCGGTGGTTCCTTCCAACTGATGAGAGGCGTAGAGTACCTTCTCGTTTCCTTCACATTGCGTGATGTGCAGCTTCTTCTCAATAGTCCTAAGCCACTCATCGGCTTCCAAAGGGTTCACATTTCTGAAAAAGTTGGTGGCCTAGTCCTCATAAAATCGATAGCTTTGAGTGAGGTCGGGTCCACCATGGTTGTTCGAGCTCTGAGGTTGTTGTTGTTTGGCTGCTGCGTTGGTCATCTCTTGCATCTGCCGCATCATAGTCCAGATTAGTTGAGTCTGCGGCAAGAAACGCTCCCGTGTACGCATGTCCACTGGCGGTGGTTGAGGGCTGCCTCTGTCGTTGGTGTTGTCGTTCTGGCGCAGTCCACTTCCTGAAGCTCCGTTGTTCCCTCGAGTATTCACCATCTGATGATTGCCTTTTAGGTTAGGGAAGGTAGATGTAGCATAGATAAGAAGTAAGACTTTCTAAAGCGGGGAGATAGGTTATACCCAACTGAAATAATTCTTTATTATTCTTGGTATGGCTGCTTATTTAAGCCTACAAGCTTTGCAACACATACTGCACACTCAGCATTACAAAGAAGCAAACTAACACGAAACCTTAACGTCAACTAAAAAGGTAAAGACTAACTTAAAGACGCGACTCACACTCGAGTCTCAACACAGCTCCAAGGCTGACACTCACTCATCCAGCCACCCTGGCTGAGGCTGATCCGGCGCATACACCGGCGGATGAGCGGGCATAGGAGCAAACCTATCCTGGTGACCTACTACTGGGTCCTTTGCAACAACGGGTGCTGCTCCCCTCCGCTCCCACTCTCGCTCCTCTGGATCCTCCTCGGACTCCTCTGCTGGCTCCTGAACTTCTCGAGTCACGCGCTCCACTCGTCCTCGACCGCCTCTAGGGCCTCTCCCACCTCGGTGATCATCCCGATAGGCAAGCAGCGGGTCACCTCAAGCTCCTGCTCTGCCACTCTGAGTGCCTCGTACACAGTCTCCAGCTCCTGAGTAGTCTCTCTCATATGATCCTCCTGGGCAAGGGCGAACTCCGCAAGGTGTACCGCAGTGGCACACTCGTCCTCCACGATCCGTCGGCGTCGGCATGCTTGAACGTCTGGGTGAAGGCGGAACACTGAGTCGTGAAGCTCGTCGGCGTAGTCGCGGCAGACACGGCGAAGAGCAAGTCGAGCGACCTCCTGAATTGCAACCTCGTACGAGAATCTTCTGGCAGAGATGTTGATTGGCCTGCTAGCTTCCTCATTCTCCCGAGCGTAGATAATCAGCTTGCAAATAAATCCTCGGTGTACACCATTAACTGACCAGCTGCCTCCTCGGTAAAGCGGACGATAAAAGCCCCCAAGCGTCTGAAGTACTCTCCACAGCTCCATTGCGTAGCCGCCAGCTGACTCCTCGAAGGTCGGAACGATCGGCATCTGCTCCACAAGAACTTTGAATAAGTTCTCCACCCAAAACGGCAAGTAAAACGGTAAATTCAGCAAAGGCGAGAAGTAGAGAATGAGATGAGTCGAGAGTGTTTTATTAGTCAAATTTAGATTTTCTTTTAGAAAATAGTTTGGACACACACAAGACACCTCCATACTATCTAGGGCCAAGACCTACGACAAGTATGCTCGATACCACCTCTGTAAGGACCCGAATCCACCGATTGAACCCACCGTGTTTACCGCACTATTCCTGTGATCAACGCTAGTGCACACAGCCTTAACATTGGTACATATCACATCATACTCAGCGATAATAGAATAATAGTTCATTCATTGATATAACTAAAGGTATGATCTTATGACCAACTTACATTATTAAGCCACGCAGGCAAGACTAAAAATATAACTAATGATTAAGCGGCGGAAAAAGAAAACGTAGATAGCTCATCACCACCACAGCAACCGACAAGGCTCGGACCCTAATGACTCGTGTCTTCTGGACTTCATCTTCCAACACAGTGTAGATTCCTCAACTGTTGATTATTGTTGTTTGGCAAGGGTGAGTACTTAAAGCACTCAACAAGTTGTGCACATAATGCAATTCTATGTATCTATATGTAAGGCTTATTCCAATGGATAGGCTATCATGGCTATTTTGCAATAAGCAGCATTTATGAACAAATCTGATAAATAGATTGTAAAGAATGTAAAACAAATAACAATAGTAAATAAATTCAGGATTTCTCAAGTAAACCAAGTTTCCAATCCTAAGTCAAATTCCATCTTCCATATGGCATTCCGCCATCCCAACAATGTTGTCCAATTAATTAAGCTAACCCTTAATCTGTAATTCCGAGCATTGCTCAATACATGAGCACGGCTATCCGAATAGTTTCACACTCTGCAGAGGTTATGCACTTTACCCACGTGATACAACCAAACACCACCAAGGCGAGTGATTATAACAAAGCCTTTACAATGCTCGCTTAACCCGATACTATCCGCTAAGGTTTCAACACCGGTGGACTGGTTACCACATCCGGGGCCCCCTCTTGCGCCATGTGAATTACACCATAACTCGGGAACTCACACCGACCACGATAGTACCAAAATTAAGACATTGCAAATTACTCACTAGGTGGCCCATACGGACATGTGGTTGCATGATTGACTCAGTCAAAGGCTTGCAAGGTTAAGTCCTTAGTGTGATCAAGGCAAGACATCCACATACCCTCGCCCATTGGGCCCACCTTGGCCTCCTCGCCCCTTGCCACTTGCCCCAATCTAAATTATCATCACCCGCTTGATTACCAAGCACCACGTGCCATCAACAATTCAACATCGTTGCATGACATGACTCGCCACAACAACTCAATCTCATCGTGTGATCCCACATGACACACAAGTTCATAATATCGTTCCATATTCCATTAATCAAGATTAATTATCAATGATTACGATACATGTGATGACGTGGCAAAGCTAAGCAACTAATACGGTCTAAACCTCCAATGTTGATTATAATTATTAACCAACTATATTTAACCAATCTAGGGTGACAATGGATCATGGCATACAATGACAAGGTAGGGTATAGATCAATCGGTATATTAGCTAATCCCAATCTAATTTGAAACAATTGTATATTTGAAACATATGCAATAGGGTAAAACAAATATAGCAATTTTATAAACATGGGTTCAACATGATCAAAGCACAACTTGCTTGGAATAGGTCCTGATCTGGTTCTGGAACTTGCTCTTGAGTTGCTTGATCTTCCTCCGAAGCGTCGCACAATTCAACGTCTCACAGCGTCATCAAGGAGAAAAGCAAATAAATACCAAAACAGAGAGCAATTGAACTCCAAAAATCAAATAAAATTCACCATTAAATAGATCTCAATTTTACAAATTTTTAGAAATTTGAATCACTCAAATCTGAGTTAAATTGCAAAAGATATAGCCTTTTGAAGTTTAAAATAAATACTGAAATTAGAAAATCAGAAATTCGGAATTAACAGATTTATTTTTAAAACGAAAACTGATTTATTGCGTCATCATGACGTCAGCATGACGCCAGCGCTGAACCGGACTAATCAGAAGCCGACGTGTGTCTTCGGCGTATGGACTGAGTCCACGACCCGCGCCAGCCCACGGTGGACTCGGCTCACGGCGCCGGGCCTGCGCGCGACACGCGGCGCAATCGTTAGTCACTCGCGCGGTTCAATCGGTCCGCGAAACACGATCGGATGGCTAGCGATCTCGCACGACGCGACAACGCATCAACCAACCGATCTAGATCGGACGGTCCGCAACGCTTCCACGCCACGGCACACGCAGCGACGATCTCACCTCTCCGCTACGGATCGGACGGTCGAAAGCTTCCTGGCGCTCGATGGTGGCGCGGCGGTGTTTCTTTGCGGGCTTGGAGACGATGACCTCGATGACGGCGTTCGGCGACGAAAACGGCGACACGGCTTCACGGGTCCGACGCGCGTCGGTATGGGGATTTCGATCTGGAACCGCGCGCGGCTCGGGCAGCGAACGGCGGCGGAAAATGACGAAGACCGCGGCGAAGGCTTCAGCGACTCGCGAGCTTCCATGCGAGCAGCGGCGGCTCGGGGCTTGGGATTGAGGCGACAGCGGCGCGGTGAGAATTCAACACGCGTCGGCGCCTTAAATAGCGGCGCGAGGCGTGCAAAGCCGGACTCGAGGACGGCTCCGAGGCGGCGGCGGACTCGGCGGCGACATCGGAGGTGGCGTGGCTGCATCCGACGCGTCCATGCGGCGCTCATCGAACGACTCGGACGATCGGCGACGCGGCAAAACACACACGTTGGATCTCGATCCAGCGGTTGTCGCGATGGATCCTAGGGTTTATTGACGCCGGGCGATTTGGGCCGCCCGAAGCGGACCTCGGCGCGCAAGATGTTGGGCTTCGCCCAATACTGTTCAAAAGATTTTAAAACTTTAATAATTAAAATAATTCTAGAAATTCATTTAATTGGTTTTAGGCAAATAAAATAATCGGAAAAATCCAAGAAAAATCTCAGAAATACTTTGAGACATTTTAAACTCAAATAAAATATTTTTGGCAAAACTTTATTTTAACTTTGCACAGATTTAAATAGATTTGAATAAAAAGCAATAAACTTGAAATAAGAATTAATTCAAATAAATCCAGAAAAATCCAAATAAATTCCAGAAAATCACAAATGCACATTTAAGCAATAAAAACTTAATTAAACCAAATTTTGGGATGTTACAGTACGGTATCCACAAGTGTAGAAGCTACTATATGCCGTACTCCTTACATCTCGCAAGCTTAAACACTACTTCCAAGAGCATGTCATTTCGGTAGTCACCTCCTTCCGATCGGAGACATACTTCACAACCAGGAGTCCATGGAGAATTGCCAAATGGGCAGTTGAACTCGGGGCTTTTAACATTCAATTCAAGCCCTGCACGGCCATCAAATCCCAAGCACTCGCTGACTTTACGGCCGAGTGGACATAATTGCAGCACCCGGTGATTACTAAAGATCTCGAATATTGGACGATGTACTTTGACGGTTCCCTCATGCTCAGCAGCGCAGGGGCTGGTATAGTGCTCATATCACCAAGTGGAGAAAGATTGAGGTATGTCCTCCAAATATTTTTTCCTGCATCCAACAACGCCGCCGAGTATGAGGCACTCATTCACAGACTCCATATCGCCATATCTCTCGGCATTCGACCACTGGCGGTTCGCGGAGATTCAATGCTCGTGGTCAATCAAGTGCAGAAGGAATGGTCTTGCATCGAGGACAACATGGTAGCATATTGCCAAGAAGTGCGCAAGCTAGAAAGCAACTTCGATGGACTCGAGCTCGTTCATGTGCTTCGATGGGACAATGAAGCAGCTCACGAATTGGCGAAGATGGGATCCTGCCGGTCCAAGGTACCCGTGGGAATATTTGTAGAAGAAATTCATAAACCCACGATTAGCGCTCGGCCAAAAGCAGACAGTCCGGTAGAAAAAGGGAAGAGGCAGAGGTCTTGATTATTACCCCAGATTTGACATCTCCATACCTGGACTACCTGACAGAAGACAAACTACCCGAGGATCGCGTCCAAGCCAAGCGGATCATGCGCCGAAGCAAGAGTTATGTAGTCGTCGGAAAGGAGCTTTATCGTAAAAGCTCCTCAGGCATACTGCGACGATGCATATCGGAACAAAAAGGGAAAGACCTGCTCAAAGAAATCCACTCGGGAATTTGTGGGAACCATGCGGCGTCATCGACCCTGGTCGGAAAAGCCTATTGCCAAGGGTTCTTTTGGCTGACTGCCGTCACAGATGCGGAGGACATCGTTCGGACATGCGAAGGATGTTAGTTTTTCGCACGTCAAATGAACAAGCCAATAGCGAGAATTACGACTATCCGATTACATGGCCATTTGCGGTGCAGGGACTCGACATGGTGGGACCTTTGAAAAGGCTCAAGGAGGCTATACTCATCTCTTCATTGCCATTGATAAATTCACCAAATGGATTGAGTCCAAACCAGTCGCCACCATTACGGCGGCAAAGGCGGAGAATTCTTTCACGAGATCGTGGTTAGATTTGGCGTGCCCAACCGAATCATCACGGATAATGGCACTTTCGATTCGAGGCGAAGTATTTCAAGATTGGTGTGAGGAGTGGGCATAAAAATTTGCTTCGCGTCGATCGTGCACCCGAAGTAACGGACAGGTTGAGCGAGCTAATGGCATGGTGCTCCAAGGCATAAAAGCAATAATTTTCGATCAACTCCAACAATTTGCTACTCGGTGGGTCAAAGAAGCGCCTTGATACTCACGGGGGCTACGAACTACCCAAGTGAGCAACCGGCGATAACCTTTCTTTACGGTATATAGCACGAAGCGGTCTTACCAACCGAGTTAGAATTCGGATCCCCGGGTTCGGAGTTATGAAGAGATCGCTTGAAGGCGGTAGGCTAGAAGACCTCGGCAGATTGGAAGAAGCGGGGATATCGCAACAATTCGTTCGTGAAATACCTCCAAGGCTTACGACGTTATCATGGGCGCAATGTAAAGAGCGCGCGTTCTCCAAAGGAGATCTAGTCCTAAGGAGGAATAAAAAAGCGAACATAAACTCTCCCCAAGTTGGGAGGGCCCTTACATCATCGATGAAATAATTAGTCCGGAGCTTATAAACTTAGCGAGAAGATGGATCGACAATCGACAATACTTGGAATATAGAACGACTCGTCGCTTTTTCACTTAAGTTTTGTACTTCTTTTTCCTTTGTGAATAAAAGTTCGATTGAAAAAGTCGTTTTCATATAACCTCTTTTATAATCATGAATTAGTGCTTCGCTCTTATGTTAAGACTCGGACAAGATCCATGAATCATATCCTAGAGCACAGAAATGGAATCGGATGAACAAAGATCCTTTGGTCAAACCACTCGAAGATGTATACTTTCATGAAGGAGAAGCAGAAACTTTTATGCCTTTAAAGGTCAAGAGTCTCTACAATCGACAAAGAAGTATCCCGACTTCCTCCCGAGCTCGGCGGCCAGACCTTCATCAACATCGCGGCGTAGCCTTCCCTAAGGGCCTCAAGATCCACTCGGGATAGAGGACTTGGTGATCGCCAGTCAGGCCGGCACCATTGGCATTGTTTCCTTGGCGAGTTCTTGAGGGCCCTCGGGGCTTCCTTTAGCCGGACGACGACTTCACCCCTGCTGAGTGGCCTCTCGCCATCTGGATGAAGCGAACTCAGCAGGGGGCTAGAAGCGTCCTGGGCTCAGTACAGGAAGCTTGAGAGCTTTAACTCTCGCGAAGACGCGGCGTGTGCGCTGAGTTTTGACCTTATAATCGCAAGGCAAAGCATTAGAGAGGATAGTAAAGGATCAAGCAAAGACTAGTTGACGACTACACCTTCAAAATACTTCTCGGCTTAACTCAGGAATCCTCCAGCGGCTTTAAGTTTTCCTTGAGCTTGCGAAAGTCGAGTCCCGAGCTGGAGCAAACTCAAGAGATCGGCAAGATAGTCAACTAAGCAAAAAACATTAAACAACCCAAGAGATAGCTACCTCGGAGGGAGCGGTGATATCCAGATTCTCTGGCGCAGAGCGTTTTGTTCCGTCGCGATATGCGGGCTCGGGTGAAGGATCGCGGCTTCGGCGCATACTCGGCTTTGATGCGTTCTAGGTCGGCGGATATTCTGGCGCGTCCGGTTTCGAGGAGCATCCTTTGAAGGTACTCGGACTTTCGCTCGAAGCGCTCCTATTTTCTATAATCATCATAGCAAAAGGTAAGCGCGTGGCGAGAAGGGCGAGCGAGGACACAGCGGTCTTGGAGGAATGCTCACAGGCGGCATGCGCACAAGCCTTGGCATGGATGAAAAATCGTCCCTCTCTTTTGCTCCTCCTCGGGTCATCCAAAAGTTTCAAACCCTCGTCATCGGCAAAGGCGGTATCTGTTATTAGCGAGGCGGCGGCGAGTCTAGCGGGACTCGGTGAATCTCTTCAACCTCGGGGATGAGCGGGAGGCGGCTTAGAGTAACGAGATGCATTGCGGGGGCATGGCGGCGGGAGGCGGCACGAAGGACTAGGAGTCACCGGCACCCTCGAGTAGTTTCCTGTCGAGTATGAATTCGGCGGGTCCAACCTCAGCGAGGCCCCGGCGAGACCCGACAGCGTATCGGCGAAGGGTTCTGTGAAGAAGAATTGTCGGCAAGACCAAAGAATAAAGGAGTCAGCGAGTAGCGGACCTGTTGGACTTCCTCATTTTCATCGGGGGCTTCTTGCGAATAGCTGGCCAACCCCCGGAAGAACCACTCGGACCACCGCCGATTGCTGCCTCGGGCTTTTCTTGAAAACCCGAGTCCTTCGGTTCGTGACGCGTCAGAGCCACTGGCTCACCAGCGAGAGGACCAGAAGGCGTCGGAGCTCGCGCGGATGGATCTTGGATTTTGGGACCGCCGACCGGGCATCGGGGGGCCACGAGGTCATCGGACAATATTTTCTTCCGTTTTTATAGCAGGGCTCCTGCTGAGAGCCGCGTCCGCGCGCCGAGAACGACAGGCGAGGAGGCATTTCGGAAGGAGGAACACTAAAGAACGCGATCGATCCTCGAAGATGAAAGTCAAGAGTTAGCAAAACTTGAGAGAACAAGGAAGCGTAAAATTCCCAATAAAATTCGCCTACCGCGGGGGGGCGTGAGATGTTGAAGGATTTGGGCACTTGATGATAATATGTCGACACTCGGGATAAAGAGTTCTCGACCACGTGCATAACTTCTCCCTTGGCAAGTCGTCGGGCGTTCGAGTCGGGTCATTTTTTCCCTATAAGCGAATCCCGGATGAACTCGCTCCTTGAGTGGACGTGAGCGATGAAGTGGAGGGCCAAACCCACTCCTGTAAGCCCGCTATCCTTGACTTCCGATCAATGCCAAGAGTTCGGACACTTGATCCATGTCGGAAGAATCGGGGTAGAACCCGGAAATAGACATTTTGGGGCGGCGCCCGGTGAGCGGAGGCAAAGATGACTCGAGGTTGTACGATAAAACCATTCCCTATGCCACCCTTGTTGGAGGTCTTGACAGGAATGGCAAAGTAATCCTTCTTGACCCTTCCCGCACTGAATCCAGCGCCCCGATAATCTTGGGGTCATTTTTGGAGGATAGGGCTTGGGAGATAAAGGTAGCGAAAGAGGTCGAAATGGGGCTAATGCCGGAAAAGCTTCACAAAGGTGGACAAAGGGAAATTTGAAGGATAGAATTGGGGTTTAGATTCACCAATTCGATTTCATAAAAGAAAAGAAGGCCGCGAAGGAAAGAATTGATCGGAAGACCAAGGCCGCGGTGGAAAAAGGATTCGAAGACCACCACCTCCTCGGAGCGAGTCGGACGGATTCACCGTGCCGGGCGTGCGGAGATCGAGGCCAACGGCAAGATCCGTCATCTACCATGGATTTGGCTTCTCCTCGGTTGTTGTCGAGTCGTCCAATCTTGTGGTGAAGGCGGAGAAGGAGTAGAGGAAGACATTCTTGCGAAAAGATTGACAACGACTCGAGAAGGCGAGAGCAATGAAGGTTAACCTTAGGCACAGGCAATCGGTTATTTCGGTTTTTACTGTTCGGTTTTTCGGTTTTAAAAATTTGGTTTTGGACTCAAAAACCGAACCAAACTGAACTCTGGTAAAACGAACCGAACTAACCGAACCAATTTGGTTCGGTTAATTGGTTTTGATTAGCAGAAAAATCGATGGTCTTGTTTAGACATGGACAATCACATACCTCGAAGCAACACAGCGAAGGCCATAAATGGCCCATACCCATAATATAGTTTCCCTTTAATACCTTACGAAAAGGATAAGGTGCATCTTGGGACAAAAAAGCGAAAGCGGCATGATTTGAACAAAAATGCTAGAAAACAAACACTGTACATTTGAAACCAGTGGCTTGTAATATCAACCCAAGCAACATACTATGTGATATGCAAAGAAAACTAATGTATTGAGACCCAAGAAAGTTGCAAACAGATTGCTTTCAAGATACTATGTGATATGCAAAGAAAACTAAGGTATTGAGACTCAAGACACAACAACGAAGTGCTCTGCTAAGTTGAATTGGAAGAAATGAGCCATCTTTTGGCTTGCCATCTTACGAGAACATTTAGAGAGGTTGATTAGACTTCAAGAATAGCCACAGCTACGATCTTGAAAAACCTAGAGCAAAAGTGAACATGTGCACGACCATTAGGAAATCAGGGAATATTTGAATATTTAGTTATTTACACGCTCAAAAATACTTGAGCTTGTGGAATACACCTAAGAGGCCCAAAGCGACAGAACGCCCTAAGGATCATCCATCCACGACTCCTAGGCGATTCGACTAGGACCTCAAGAATACCAAGCCTCAAGCACATGTAATACAAACCCTCGCGAATATGAGCGCAAAACAAGACATCAAAGTTATAGTACTAAAAGTTCAATCGGTACAACTAAAAGTGATAATATCATCACAATGCATTTGATAAAAGAAAGTAAAATGGGTGAATCGGACAATTACCCGTCGGATGTCATGTAAATGTGGTATTCTGCCTCATTAGTCATGATGGCCACTTGATCAATGTTGAGCGAGAGATTACTATAACAGAGCACACACAATAGAACAAGGGAAGAAAGTGCACAGACACAATGTTTAAAGATTATCAATTAGACAATTACCATTCATTCACATATTCATAAAATGGTGCATGGAAACACAGCAGAGGAGGAGGAAATACATTGTCCAAGTCAAGTAACACAAAATACATGTCCATGAAACACAAAATACAATTCCACAGAATCTTGTGAACTGAACTTGTCAAGCAATCCATGCCAAATCCTACCAATAACTTTTCATATCAGTCCATTGTTGGGGTTACAATAAAATTAGAAATGATGTTTCTAAATTGACTTACTGAAAGCAGACTTCACAATCACAATTCCCAACAAGTCAACAGCTGCAACACTAGAAGGTAGAATCAAAGCTAAAAATTGAGAAAACACATATTATTAGAGCAATAATCACGGAATTTGCAGATAACTAAAGAAAGGAATAGCCAATAGTGGAATATTGTCTTGAATCTCACCAGAATTTAGGTAGTAGTCTCACTAGGTTTGGTTACGGAGTCAGATTTAGACTTTTCCTTGGAAGAATTGGTAGCATCTTCTACAATTATGGCTAAAATGGAGTAAAATCGATAGTCAATTGGCATGATAAACAAGATAAATGTAATTAAAGCAAACATCAATAATGAATTTGTTTATTACCTTCCTCAATTTTGGCCAAGTTTCTTTGGATCTTCTTCAATATTGATAGATGCGGATTGCAGTAACTAATCTTGTGTACAAACTAAACCTTTGGACCATGAATGGTGTTAGTGAGCTCCTAAAGTCATCAAGGACACGTCCACTTGTGCTAAAGGTGACTCCGATGCAAACTGTTGATATGGGAACTGCTAATACATCACGAGCCAAGCGAGACAATATTGGGAATCTAGGAGAATTGCACTTCCACCACTCAAGAATATCAAAATTCTCGCTGTCTTCTTCATTATCTTCACCAAGGTATTTTTCAAGTTCAGACTTGTTAGTGCCAATTCCAGTATTTCTCATCCTCATCTTTTCCGCAATTAGGGATTTCATCAACCTAGTACCTCTTTCAATAAGTTGATGCGAATCATTGGATTGTGGTGTCTTATCACTTGGAGCATATAGTTTTGTGTACTCATGAAACAAAGAACGAAAAGAATCATTCAGATGATTCCAAACTTCCTTTCCATCTTCTTCACCAAACATCTCTAAAATAGCTATATTTGTGTAATTAGCTAGCTTGTATCTAGGATCAAGAACATGACAACAAACATGAGCATGTTCAATTTATCCTTATCTCCCGATGCTTGTAGTACTTCTCTAGCATCCTTTGGCCCATTTCCTTCGCTTATCATCATCACTATGACACCATTGTTGCAACAAAAGCAAAACATCACCAATCTCATGAAATAAAATGTTAGATGTCACATGTTGTGTGGCAGAAACACGGAGAGTGAGCTTATAGAAGTGTCCAAGAAACTCTATCATCTTCTTTACATTCTCCCAATCTCCACTTTCGGGAACTCGGGACCTTTCTCACCACATAATTCTATTGTATAGTATGGATCTTCTTCACCATATCTTTCGAATACATCCTTATAAATTCTTTGACATTCAACATAAGGTATGTCGAGTTCCATCTAGTACAAACATCTAGTGATAAGAATGCTTTCTTGTCCACCTTTGCCAATTCACACATTTCTTAAATTTGGCTATTCTAGATGGGAATTCTTAATAAATTTAACAGCAGCATGGACACGTTGAATTGAAGCGACACTTCTTTGAGCCATCAGATACTATCAAGTTAATAATATGTGCAGCACATCTCATTTGAAGATACTTGCCTTTAGCAATGCTATTGTTAGAATTATTCAAGACCCTTCTCATGTAATTTAGAGCACTGTCATTGGAGCTAGCATTATCAACAGTCACTGTGAATACTTTCTCAATGCACCATTCCATCAAGCATTTCTCTAAAGATTTCCCAATGTCCTCCCCCCTATGACCTTTTACTAAGAAAAAACCAATGATCTTCTTATGTAGCTTCCAATCATTATCAATGAAATGTGCTGTGACACACATATAGTTCTGTTGTGTGTTTGAAGTCCATGT
This sequence comes from Otatea glauca, assembly GCA_036346275.1. Classification (NCBI taxonomy): domain Eukaryota; kingdom Viridiplantae; phylum Streptophyta; class Magnoliopsida; order Poales; family Poaceae; genus Otatea; species Otatea glauca. The sequence goes on along the minus strand of CM070715.1, from coordinate 35,606,132 downwards.
ATCAGTGGTGAGGGCAACTCTTTCACAAGAATCCTTAAAACTATGAAACACAATTTTTGAGAAATTCATAGCATACATAGCATTAGTATTGCTGGGATATATATTTTACCACTACTAAGTTTAAAACTATGAAACACAATTTTTGAAACAGCCTAAGAACATCAGTCACTGGAGCCAAAGCTATTCGCAATTGAATAATTTTCGGGATTTCAATATCAAGGCAACTACAATTGCTTTATGAACTTGGAAGGTGAATAGGCTTTTCTTTACGCTTGTCGTCTTGCTTCATGCCCAACAGCCAACACAACAAACTATGTCACAAGGGCTATCTACAGAAGCTTTGAACTGTTAACATGTAGTAACCAAAGTAATAGACTACTGTCTGTCTTGATCATGACAAAATATAGAGCATTAGTATCTTGGTGATTAACTTTCGTTTTGTCCATTGCTTAAATTCAGTACTTCAAGTAACCGAAAGGTGGGCGCTGTCCAAATTTCAACAGATGTGCAACTTCATAAACTGAACGCGTTTCTAAAATGCATTGAACGTCTAGGTATGAGTACAGATCACTACAAACAATACATACACAATGCTCACTGCAAACAACACATTTCTAAAAGCAAAACATCACCAATCGATTTTTTGTTGTCACAGCCTCACAGGTAAATGCTCAGATCTAAAATAATTTTATGAGGAGTTGGACTTGGTTTTACCTCACCGGTCTGTCGGACTCCGAACTCCGGAGGAAGCGCAGAGCGAGTCGCGCGTCTTGCGTCGTCGGCGATGGTCGGTAGAGATGGCGGCTGGGAGGACCGGAGGTGGCGTCAGTGATGGCGGCGAGATCACTCTGGAGGAAGACTGGAGGCTGGCACTAGGGCTGCGTGGAGCCGAGGCAGAGTCGACCGCGAGGTTGGAAGAAGAGACGTGGTCGCCGATGCCGCGAGTCCGCGACCTAGGGCGGAGGAGCGGTGGTCGGTGGAGCCGTGGAGGCCTGGAGCATGGAGGCAGAGGGGACAAACGACTCGCCCGGACCGCCGGAAGTGGGGTAGCCGGGATTTGAGCCGCCGGCACCGCGCCGCCGAATGCAATGGGGAAATGGGGATTTCGTGGGGAGGGGATGGATTGGGGATTTGAGTCTATGACCTAGCTGCTAGCTCAGTCTTGACGGGGGAAGTTCAGAGTTGGCGTCTTGGGCTCTTGGGCCTTGCCGACTTGGCGAGTGGCGACTGGCGAGGGCGACGTTGGCTTGGGCTGCTTGGCGACTTGGTGTTGAAAAAAATTCGGTTCATCGGTTAGATCGGTTACCACAAATACAAAACCGAACCGAATACCGTACACCGAATAGTACTGAAAAAAACCGAACCGAAAACCGAACAACGAAAAAACCAAATTTTTCGGTTAATTCAGTTCGGTTCGGTTTTTCGGTTTCGGTTAAATTATGCCCACCCCTAGTTAACCTTGGTGGCGGAGAGTTCAGGGAGGCGAGAAGGTGAAAGGAGGAAAAGCTCGATGAATTGTCGGGCGTCGGACGACCTAGTTTTTAAAGAGAGAACAATAAGGTCTCTGCCGAATCGACGGGAAAAGGTTGCAAAACGTCTCACCCTTTCAGATTCCTCATAAATGATTTGCAAGCCTGTTGCCTCGACTTACGGGGTTTGACATGATTCGACCGGCTTGGATCCCACTTACCGTATTGAACGGGATGTGGAAAGTTTCCAACTTGAATAAAAACTTATCTTCTTGCGGTACGCCCCACGTTGGGCCTTGGTGGTTACCGCATGGCGGAATCATGTACCGCAGATTGAGCTCAAGCGGGCGCAGATCCATGGGTGTGCTCCACGAGGGCGAGAATCTTGTCGTCGTTTTAAACAAGTCTGAGCGCCTTCCGGATCTAAATGTGATACGCTCCAAGAGAGCTTAAGCGGGTCGGACATCGATCGAGAAAGGGTATCACTCGGCCAAGAGTACATCAAAGTAATATGCTCCAAGAGAGCCTAAGTGAACGACATCGATCGGAAAGGGTATCACTCGGCCATGAGTCGTCTAAGCGTGATACGCTCCAAGAGAGCCTAAGCCGCTTAGATATCGATCGGGAAAAGATATCACTCGGCCAAGACCCATATGAAATAATGATACGCTCTAAAGAGAGCCTGGCCGTATTCTTAGGACATGGGTATCCTTTGGCCATGAGCCAAGAAGAACCTCGACATGACACAAACCGAATTACGGACTATGCTGCGGCGGCGGACGCGAGACCACATGGCGGGCCCACGATACACTCGAATTGGCGCTAAGCTCGTCCGTCGAAAGTCCGAGTTGAGCGTCGTCTAACCTTGAGGCGGCGATGAAAGCCGCATGACTTGGGACTCTGCAGTCGTCGAGACGAACCGTGTTGACCTAAACTACGTCTCGCGCGGACAAAACCGGGACGCCGTATAGCGGGTCCAATCCACAACCGAAAGGTCAAGCGGAGATTCTTCGACAAAAGGTATTTTATTACTTTATATAAAATAACCTAAGTGCTATATGTAGAAATTGTATGCCACAGGAGGATTATGCTTCCCTGCGGCGCACTGCCCAAAGATCTCGGCGAGGGTTCCCTAGCCTGCTAAGGCAGGCACAACCTCGAGGAGAGTGTTAATTGCCTCGCGGTCACGCAGCTTCGCCTCTTCCTCCAGCAGCGCTTCGAAGGCTCGATCAAACTCCTCCCAACGCTTGACTAGCCTGGGGTCCGCCTTCGCTTAATGATACCACCGTGGCATGATGAAGGTTTAAGCTAAAAGAAAAAAGATGGAAGATAGAAAGCAAGAGACACATTTCCAAGCATTGGAATGCCTTTTTATGGCCAATTGAGACGAAATCGAAGCAAGCGCCGGGATATTAAGCGTCGGAAGCTGAAGAGATTTGGTGTTAATGCGACTTCAGAAGACGAAGAGTTTTTTTTCGACTGAACAAGTTGGCACAGGAAAACGAGGCGACCTCGAAGACGACCACATGATATCAAAGCGATGAAAATTAAAGACTTGAGCGGAAAAGTATCAAATCCACGTTGGTGATGGGATAAGAAGTCCGTGAAATTTGCTCATAATAAAATCTGCGGTAAAAAGATTTGCACTTGAGAAAAGCAAAGGATGGAATTTATGATCGAGTTCTTCATAATTCGCCTGTTGTAAAAGGAAGATTTTTCGATTGGATAAGTAAACCAGTCGGGATTTGAGTGAGGAGCCACGAGTAAAGCGATCAGATAATGAAGAACTCGAAATTTCTTTGTGGAATATAGGTTCCAGGGGGTCCTCAGGACAGGCATAAGATGAAGGTCGAGAGGATACTCTTCACGTTAGGCTTCATAACCGTACGGAAAGGGATATACCCTAAAGGAAAGTTGAATTTATGTTTAGATATGATAGATACAATTGTAATCCGAGTCGTTAGAAGGATAGAATAAAGATGTAAACTACGTCCTATAACAGACTAGAATCTTGTAACCGATCGGAATCTCTTAACCGATTGGGACTACGTAAGCCGCCTCACCCCACTATATAAGGAGAGGGCGGGCAACAACATGGGCATCAAGCCACGAGCATAAAACATCTCGTATCGCCCGAGCACATAGCGCTTTGAGCAATCTTAGGTCCAAGAAATCAGATAATCCCAGCACACAGGATTAGGGTATTATCTCCTCCGCGAGAGCCTGAACCTGTCTAAATCCCTTGTCTTGTGTGACCTTCGAGTTTGAGATCGGGCGCCCTACCCATAAATTCATTGCCGACTACAAAAGTCGACAGCAAAGCGGCGAGAGTTCGCCACATGCGTCGGCTACTGCAGAGGTAAATAATCGTACCTTTTGTTAAGTGACTTATATCTCAATGCATCGGCTTAACCTCCTTTTTACTTCTTTTAGCCGATGCAATCAGCTCAAGTTGCGAAGATCTTGGCCGATCTTCCCAACATCTCATCTGCACCTTCTCCACCACGGCCGACTCCAACAGCTCAGATCGCTGACCTGTCGGAGCTCTCTGACCCGACAAATCTGTTGGGCTTTTCCTTGGCCGATCTTGATGATCCAGAGATCCTGGCCACCGACGACTACGACGCAGAGATCAGGAAGATCCTTGAAGTCTCCAAGGAAGCGTCGGCTGCCGTCACTTCTGCTCCGGGCATGAAAGAACGGCTTAACAAACTCTTCGACTTGGTGATGTAGCCCCAGTCGGAGATTTTGGCCAACAACCAGCGGATCAGAGACGCCATGGCCGCAGTAGAAGCCGATCTGCCTCCAGAAGCCATAGAAGCTCTTCTGAATGTCTGCCACTTGGACGAGAGGAGGTCTGAAGTGGAGGCAGCTCAGGCAAAGATAAGCGCAGCCACGAGGCTCAAGCGGTCGAGAAAATCTGGATGAGCTCGTCGCCGACGCCAAGGCCAAGAAGCAGAAATTTGATGCCGACACTGAGCTGATCAAAACCACGAAGAACTCCATCGGCAAGTTTGAATTAACCAAGAAGTCTCTTATGGAGGAGTTGGCCAAGATAGAAAAGTTAATCATAGAAGGCCAGCAAACTCTTGAGAAGACTTCGTCGGCTATTAAAGACCAAAAGCTAGGCATTGCGATGGTCGTGGTCGGCGTCAAAAAACAGATGGCCAAGGTGGTGCCAGTGCCAGGAAGCGCAAAAGAAGACGATCGCATCATTGATGAAGTTCAATGTATGATTGCAATGGCCGCAGGTGCTCTATCGGCTTTGGGCGCAACTCTTCCAGGCTCAGGCATCCAATATTAATAAGATGTAAAACTTTGTCGGCTGTGTTGGAAATACTTATCCGAATGCTTTGTGACTTTTTATGATCGGCTATTTAACCGATTTTAAATTTACTTTCCCGTAATTTTATTTCTCCTTTACGAGTCTGCGATCTTTTTTAGCCAATTAACAGCACTGTGTTAACTTGGCTTTTAACGCAATTCTCAGTCGGCTAGGCTCCAATCCAAACGCTAGGATAGTATTTCTTCAAGTATTTCCCATTAATAGCTTTAGGCAAATCGTACCCCTCCAACGTTTCCAGTATATATGAATTTCCACCAACTAGCCGATTAACCTTGTATGGCCCTTCCCACGTAGGTGACCATTTTCTGAATCGGCTATCTTTCGAACCAACAGGTAGAATCGTTTTCCACACTAAATTGGCTTGATCAAAATATTTAGGCATGACCTTTTTATTATATGCTTTTGCAACTCTGATTTTATTCCTTTTAAGCCGATCAAGCGTAGACAAATGTAACTCTGCCAATTCATCCAAGTTATCGACCATCAAATTGTTATATTCCTGAGTCGACAAACCATTTTGCCTGGCCACTCGTATAGACTCAATGTTGATCTCCACAGGTAAAATGGCTTCTTGACCATATACCAACTGGTAAGGTGAAAACTTCGTTGCTCCGTGATAACCTAGCCGATACGCCCAAAGTGACTCCGATAGGGTTGAGTGCCAATTCCTTGGTCTTTCATCGATTTTCCTTTTGATCAACTTAATTAACGTTTTGTTAGACGACTCGGCTTGTCCGTTAGCCTGAGCGTAATATGGGGATGAGTTCGATAATTTAATCCCCAGACTTGTCGCGTAACTCTAAAATTCATTAGACATGAACACCGTACCTTGATCGGTCATGATTGTTTGCGGTATTCCAAACCGATGGACAATATGTTCATTAACAAACCCGATTGCTTCAATACTGGTCACTTTCTTAAGCGGTATAGCTTCAACCCATTTAGAGAAATAATCGATCGTGGCCAAAATAAACTTGTGGCCTTTACTCGAAGCAGGAAATATTTGGCCGATTACATCTATCCCCCAACCTCTGAACGGCCATGGCTTGATAATTGGGTGCAAAGTCGATGCCGGTGCTAGTTGTATATTGCCAAACTTTTGACAAGTCTGACATTCTTTATAATATTTGAAATAATCCTCTAGCATTGTTGGCCAAAAATAACCTGTCCGTCTAAGCATCCATTTCATCTTATGAGCCGATTGGCGAGACCCGCAAATACCTTCATGTACTTCACCCATTGCTACCTGTGCTTCTTCGGCTCCAAGACATCTCAACAGCAAGCCTTCCATCGTCCGATAATACAATGTATCGTCCATAACAATGTACTTTAAAGCTTGTTGTCTAATCTTGCGTTCTGTCGGCTTAGATGGGTCGATCAAGTAATTTTTTATTTGTGTTCTCCAATCCACAATATCTATGCACATGACAGCTTTATCTACGAATTCGGTTACCTGATATCGGCCAAAGTCTTTGTACCCTGATGCCTGTTGAGCTAAGGCGTTAGCTCTATCGTTCAATTCTCGAGGGACATGACCGATAGAAAATGATGTAAATGAGCCGATAATCTCGAAGCATTGTTCCAAATATTTCAGCAGTATTTCATCTCGGCATTGGTATTCTCCTTTTATTTGCTGTACAATCAACATTGAATCCCCGTATGCCTCAACAACATTTACTCCGATATTTTCTAACAATTGCAAGCCCTTGAGCAATGCTTCATACTCTGCCTAGTTGTTTGAGCATCGGCTATTTAATCGAAATGCAAATTCAAAATTATACCCTTTGGGTGATATGAGCACAATACCGATTCCAGCACCTTCTCTGCACACCGACCCATCAAAAAACAATTGCCAAGGGGCTACAGATACCAAATCGACAGCAGTATCATGCCCTGTTATAAAATCGGCCAGAACTTGTCCCTTAACTGCTTTAGCCGATTCGTAAATCAGGTCGAACTCTATTAAGGCATAAGCCCATTTGCCAAGTCGACGTCGTAAAATTGGAGCTGATAACATATATTTTATAACATCGGTTTTACAGACCACCTTACAAGCCGATGCTAAAATATAATGTCTTAGCTTTGTACATGAGAAATACAAAGACAAACACAATTTCTCAATGAAAGGGTACCTGACTTCAGCATCAAGTAGGCGTCGGCTCAAATAAAAGATAACCCTCTCCTTACCATCGATTTCTTGTGCTAAAACAGATCCGATAGTTTCCTCCTCGGCCGATATATATAACCTGAAAGGAATCCCTTTTTGTGGCGTGGCCAAAACCGGACGATTAGCTAGATATCCTTTGACGTTGTCAAAAGCCTTCTGCTGATCGATTCCCCACACGAATCCTTGATTATCCTTTCATTTTAACAGTGGGGTAAAAGCACGAATCTGACCGGAAAGGTTTGAGATAAATCTTCGGAGATAGTTAATCTTACCGATCAACTTTTGTAATTCGTTTTTGCATGTTGGCGGCATTGTTTCAACTATGGCTTTAACTCTTGCTTGATTGACTTCAATACCTCTTTCATGTACCATAAAGCCCAAAAATTGCCCAGCCAACACTCCAAATGCACATTGGAAAGGATTCATCTTCAAGCCATGCGATCTTATGTTCTGGAAAACTTTTTCTAAATTGGCCAAATGTTGCAAGTCTTCTGCAGACTTCACTACGACATCATCGATATATATTTCGACCATATGACCGATTAAGTCATGAAAAATCAGATTCATGGCTCATTTGCTATATTGCCCAGCGTTCTTCAAACCAAAAGTCATAAGCATCCACTCGAATAAACCTATGGCACGGGACATCTAAAAGCTGTTTTGGTATATAAACCGCCATGAATATCTGATTGTATCCGACATTGCTGTCCAGAAAACTTATGATTTTATTCCCTAATGCAGCATCGATAAGCATATCGGCTATAGGCATCGGGTATTCATCTTTTGGCATCGCCTTATTCAAATCTCTAAAGTCGACACACACTCGAAGTTTTTCGTTTTTCTTCATGACCGGAACAATGTTGGAAACCCATTCCGCATATCGGCAAGGCCTGATAAATCTTGCTTCCAACAATTGTTCTATTTCCTCTTTTATAACATTATACAGGGCCAGATTAAAACGTCTAGGGTACTGTTTAAACGGCCGATATCCTGGTTTAATAGGTAGCCGATGTTCTACCAACTGTCGGCTTAAACCAGGCATCCCGTGATACTCCCAAGCAAAACAATCTTTATAATCTCTAAGGATTTTGATCAGCCTTTCTTTGTATTTTACATCTAATTTTGCGCTAATGAAAATTGGTCTTTTCCTATCACCACTACCTATATCGACTTCTTCAAGCAGATCAGTGGACGTGAAGCCTTGACCCAACTTTTCAATCTCCTGAAAATCTTCTATAGCCTCATAGCTATCTATTATCTACCGATAGCTTTGCATTTTATCTTGTAACGCCTTCATTGTTTTTCTTGTCCCCATCAGCGCAATACTTCATTTGTCCGATCAAACGTGCCTAGCTTGACACTGATCGGCATAAGTGCTGACTTACTCACGTAGATGAAGTCGCAGTCGTCCAGTGTTTTTCCCGATATACATCCAGCTTCTTCGTGTTGCCAATTCGCATCAGAACTGGCCATGGCGATATGGGCCGATGTGTCGGCTGTGACAACTTCAACTTCCCCTCCATTCCATTGAACAAGCACTTGATGCATAGTCGACAGGGTGCAGCAGTTGGCGTGAATCCAATCCTGACCAAGCAGAACACTGTAATTTCCCTTAGCGTCAATGACAGAGAATGCGGTCGACAAAGTTTTTCTGCCGACAGTCAATTCTATAACTATAACTCCCTTGGCCTCTGTGGGATCGCTTGTGAATTCATTTAAAACCATATTAGTTTTAATTAATTCTTCATCGGACTTACCCAATTTCTTGCAAATCGTGTAGGGCATTAGGTTTACTGTAGCTCCATCGTCTACCAGCATCCTTGATATCAGCTTGCCATTTATATACCCTTTCAGATACAATGGTTTTAGATGCCGATGATCCTCTCTCGGCTTCTCAAAGATTGCATTTTGGACGCCTGAACATGACTGAGCAAAAGTCTCTTTAGCCGATTCGGTCTTGATTTTGAATTCGGCTGGCAATGTGAACACCATATTGATATCCATTGGAGGTGTATCGTCCCTAATCATAGGAGAATCCAGGTCATCTGCTGACTCAAAATCTTCCTCGACCTGTTCTTTTTTCCTCCATTCCTTCTTGATAACCTTGATCGGACGAAGCTTATTAAAAGTCTCATCCCTCTGTTTTTCTGCATCGGCTTCTCGGATCTCTTGAGTCCTTAGTCTCTGAAGCCGTCTGCGTTGTGATCGGCTAAGGCCAGGTGGGAACCACCTAGGTTTGGGCTCTACTGGCTTTTGTATCTGGCCAGCCAAATTTTTTCGATATGAACTAGGCCTTTGTGTTTCAACCTGGTCTGATGCCGGATTTGGTTCAGATATTCTTTCACGAACAGGCCTTCTGTAACTTTTGTCATGATCTCAAATCGGTCCAGACAACCTATCTCTAGCCGATTGTCTAGGCCAATCGTCTTGGGGATAATGCTCCATCTGGCATGTATACGGAGATGGCAATGCTACTCCCCTTTCCCAACAAAACTGCCAAAAAGGACACCTTCTATGTGCTCTCTCCACGTTTTCGGGTGGTATAAATTATCCGACCGACGAGTAGGATATCGTGGTTGATTATTCATTCTTTCATATTTCTCCATCAACTGAGAAAATGTCGGTCCCGGCCTTTTTGTTGGTTGCCTTGATGGTGATTTTTCGGCTTTATACCATTTACCCACCTGAGGATTTCCTTTGGGTTTAATGGTTCTTGAATTCTTCCCTTCATGGTCGGCTTCTATTTGTAATGAGCCGATCGTAATCTTCAACGTCTGGCTGCCATTTGAAGTTGACTGAATGTCAACTTGTTGATCCCTTTTTGGCTCATCATGCATCGACTTTTTCCCCTTGCCCGAACATTGAACCATGTTAATAGGGAATGGATTAGCATCAACTTGCATAGTCGGCTCATCAGCGAATTTTAGCCGACCATCCTCGATAGCCGACTGGATCCGTTAACAGAAAATATTGCAATCATTAGTATTGTGAGAAAAAGAATGGTGCCACTTGCAATACCTGTGTTTCTTGATCTCGTTAGTCGATGGTATGACGTGTCCTTCGGGCAACCGTATTATTTTTTCTTGCCACAACAAATCAAAAATACGATCACACTTGGAGACGTCAAAGGCGTACTTGACTTCCAACTTATTCCTAGTCGGCTTGAGCCAAGAACAGACTAAGGATTTTTTGGACCCTTTTATCCATTCGGCTATATTTATTTCTGCTTCATCGTCTTCTGAAGAATCGCTCGGACAATAGTCGACCATATTAACTTTGGCTTTATCTTTCTCTTTATTATTATTATTATTATTATTAAATCTATCTTTAAACACTTTATTATCTGGGAATCGGCTTTCCTGAGCCGACACACGATGAAGTAGATGACTCAGATCGGTGAACTCCTGTCCTCCAAACTTCTCTCTAAATGGCGGAATTAACCCTTGAAAAGACAAATCAGCAAGTTGGTTGTCAGGCAATGTGACACTAAAACACTGGTTTCTGATTTCTCTGAATATTTTAATGTAATCAATCACCGTTTCTCCAAATTTCTGGCGAACAGAGCTTAGGTCAGAAATCCTGAGTTCTAAACTGCCTGAGAAAAAGTATTCATGAAATCAGCTTTCTAAATCGTTTCATAAGTGGACCGAATTTGGAGGCAAACAAGTGAACCAAGTAAAAGCTGCCCCGGACAATGATAACGGGAACAGTCTTATTTTCAGCCCATCGGACTGAGTTGCTTTGCTGCATTGCGCGATAAAGCGTTCGATATGCTCCAGGGTAGTAATTGAGTCGTCACCAGAGAATTTCGCAAAATCTGGGACTTTGAAATTGTGGGGGTAAGGCATGCGTCTATGTCATCAGGATACGGCTTTCTGTAGCCGATAACCTTTCCTTTTGGCTGTATGCCGAACTGATCCCTCAAGACGGTAGAGATTTGATCGGCCCAGTTCGCATTATCGGCCACTGGCATAGTAGGCCCTTGATAATGTTAGTCATAGTTGGCATTCTGCCCCCCGAGTGCGAACTTGAGTTGCCAATTAGGTTGAGCCGATGGCAGACGAGTGTATTGATCGTACCTTTTATGTCTGACTTCTCTGGTACTGAGACAAAAGGTTCTGAATAAGTGACTATCCTATGTGGACCTGGATTTTTAGGCAGGGTAGAATCATGTGGGTATCTCTCAGACCCAATCGGCTGTGAAACCGATTGCGGAAAAGCATAGAACGGGGTCGACGGTGGCAAATTTATTGATGCATCTAATTTGGCGGCGTCGGTGTAGGCATGGTAATGGCTCACCCCACTTGGCCGAGGGTCTCTAGGCAATATGATGGTGGGTTGAGTAGGCATCATGGTAGGGGGTGAGGTTATAGCCGATGGTTTAGGATCGGCTAATGTGCTCTGCGTGTTTTGAGCCACTGAAAAAACAGGGTAATTTGGCAAAGCTTGTAATGGGTCACGCAGACTACCAGACGAGGACAATTCCTGGGCGATAGTTTTAACACTATTTGCTATCATCGGCTTAAGCGTGGTGACAAGAGCTGATGATTGGTTTATTAAAGCATGGTGCACAGACTGATTAATCATAGCCGATAATTCGGCTTGAGCAGGTAGATATCGGCTTACCGGTTCTGTGACACCTGCATCTCCTAGGGCATTGACCGTCGGCAGGGCGGATTTTTGAGTGACGCCACGTCTAGTCTTCTGATAACAGCTTAACATCATCTCTTCTAGCGCAGTTTTCCGATATTCGATTTCTTGACGTTGTTCTGGAGTCAAATCGTCCATTGTCGGGATGATTATAGCTTCTGCATTGAGATCGGATGGCGGAATCGACTTCCCTGATGAAGACATTGGTCCCACCGGGCGTGCCAAGAGTGTGTTGGCATCAAAAACTTGAAGTAGGGTTTCTGACAACAGCACACCAAACGAACACCTGGTTCAGAGCGTGCTAGTCGATTTGACCTGTAATCGACAAGGTAAAATATGAAATTCACTCAAAGCCGATCGTGACGATCAATTGGCTTAGACTTAATCAGCTTGAAGACGATTAAGATCAAAGTAACAGGGTAAGTCTAATTAGCCGATTAAGGATAATCAGAGGATAAAGGTAGATCGATTCTGAAGAAGGCGATGCGCAACAAAATCAGAATAAATCAAACCTGGGGCGTAATTTGAAGAAGATCAATAATCGACGATGCGCAAATTTATTGATCAAGATCGAATTAGAAAGACTAAATTACAAGAACTACTCCTAGTCGACAGGAAAAAGTAACGTAAATTGGTGTGTTTGATTGTGTTGTATATTTTTCGCAGCTTGCTTTGGCCTTTCTTTTATACCCGTCGGCCGATCGTGTCCTATTACAATACATTTCAGAACCTGATCTATATCGGCCTTGTTTCGGATAGTTTATCCTTAGAGATCTTGCCGTTGCCAAATATCTTCAAATCTTTCCAAATCATCTGATAGTTTCTGCATGTTTGACTTTCTTGCCGATTTTGACTAGACTTGCCAAATTCTGGTGCAAATAGTATCTTACGAATTGCACCAGACCTAATATTGCATTCATAGTAAATTTGCTAGCTAGACACACTGCAGCTCCAACCAGAAGGCATTGGGCTGGTCTTCAAGGTACACAATATCTTTGCTTATTTTACTGGAAGGACCAAGAGTCGACCATGGTGGGATATACGGATGCTGGCTATCTATCTGATCCCCACAGTGCCAAATCTTAGACTAGGTTTGTATTTCTCTACAGCGGTACAACCATTTCTTTACAGTCTTTTAAGCAGATCTTGGTTTATGTAAAGAGCAATATCACGAAGCATATTGCCCCTAAACTTTTCTATCCTGCTGAGCTCCAAAAGAATGGTGCGGTAAAGTTCCTACAAACTAAGGCATGTGAAAATCTGGTTGATTTATTCACAAAGTCTTTGCCGACATCTAGTTTTCAAGGATGTGTTCGTGGCATTAGAATGAGATGACTTAGAGATTTCTAGAGTTCTGGGGGAGTAAATTCCTGAACCATAACCTACGGTATAATCCTGAAGATACTACTATAATCCAAAAGATTATAAGTTGCACTCTTTTTCCTTAGTGAGTTTTCTTGAAGTTTGCTCACATGAAGGTTTTTAATGAGGCAACAAGTGTAACAACAAGGTTTTGGGAGGAGTTTTTGATGAGACATATGCATTATGTGGTATTCGCCCAAGGGGGAGTGTTGAGATACAACCGGACTCTTGGTTTTGGTTGCTGAGACACAACCAGACTCATAGTTTTGGTGGGCGAATATCGAAACTACCCCTGAGGGGCTTTGTGAATAAATATAGTACCCCATTGTACAAAGAGAATTAATCTCTACAACCTATCAATAAAGAGAGAAAAGAGTTGATATCCCGTGTATCCTTTGTTCCTATATTGTGATTGTTCTTCGGTTATTCTTGATTGGCAATGAGATTGATCTACGGCGATGTCGAGACTTGAATATATAAATCTGGACCCTCTGTGTATATCGCACTAGTCCAGGATCACACTAGTGCACACAAGCTCAACATAGATGAAGATCACAATCATACACTGTGGAAACATAATAAAAGACTTCATGTATTAATTATAACCTGTTGACTGACCTTCTGGTCAACCTTACATGACTTTGCCACGCATGGCTAAACTGTGAATAAAAAATTAAACTACAGCGGAATGAAAACGTAGATAAACCCCTCAGTATACCACAGGCAATTGAAAAGGCTCGCACCCTAGACATTCGCCTCCTCCTGGTACTCCTCTTCAAGAGTTGGTGTAGACTCTTTCTCAACTGGTAATTTTGTTGTTGGCAAGGGTGAGTAGAGTACTTAAAGCACTCAACAAGTTGTGCGCAGAATACAATTCTAACATAACTATATGCAAGGCTTATCCCAATGGAATAACTGATATGGTTGTTTTGCAGAAAAGCAGCATTCACAAATGAATACAGTAAATAGATTGAAATGACAATAAAACAAATAACAACAATAATAACTTTCAAGTATTTTCTCAAGAGTAAACTGGCTCACATCCCTAAATCATATTCCAACATACCATAACACACTGCTGTCAGGATCCGGATTTGCAAATCCGAAACCCTCTGTGTATACTGCACTAGTCCAGGATCACGCTAGTGCACACAGTGGAAACATAGATGCATTACCATATCATTTAATGAATTAACTAAGAAAGAAGCAAATTATTATTAAATAAATCATCAGACCTTATGGTCAAAGTTTACACCACTATGCCTTGAAGGCTTAAGAAACAAATAAACTGTTGCAGCGGAAATAAAATAACTTAGGCCATTCAACATGCCAAAGGCAATCGTCTGGGGAATGCCTTCCTAATCCACGTAATCTTCATAATACTCCTCATAGAACTCAGTATTTCTTGGTCCTTCCTTAGCAACTGATCAACAAAGGTGTATAGCCGTGAGTACAAAAAGTACTCAGCAAGACACAGGGAAATGATGCAATATATTCATGCAAAGCTTGACAAAAGATAGTCATATGGTTCTTTTGCAGAAAGCAATAACTTGAATTGAAGTATAGTAAATAGATTGAAAGCATATTTATGAAAAGATAATATATAACTAATAAATCAATGATAGATAACATGAACAGAATGGTAAGGCATCTCCCTACACCATCTAAAACAATTATCAAACCACTAAATTCAACAGTATAACTTTAGACAATAAAACAATAGTGAACTCCCTGTCCACATCCCAACAAGTCTACCATCCAACATTTTATGAAATACTCTATACCTCATGTGAAATTCCCGGGCATATCCATGACCGCGGACACGGCTATTCGAATAGTTTTACACTCTACAGAGGTTGTACTTTTTACCCACAAGACATGATAATCTCCTTGTGCCTGGCCATTAGCACACTTCTTTTGGTCTGCCGGTAGAGAAATCATGACAAAGCCTTTACAATGCCCTGTCTAAACTCGGTACTGCTCACTAAGGTTTTGCCCTGTAGGGCCCCCTCTTGAGCCATGTGAATCTACCAGTTCATCCCGGAACCCACACCACCAATTGGAAGTACTCAAGGCTAGACATTGCAAATTAATCATATAGGTCTATCCCATACCAGACATGTAGTAGTACAGTTAGGCCTAGTTCAATTGCGCACAAGATTAAGTCCTTAAGTTGTCTCAGGCAAGATATCCACATCCCAATGTGCTAAAAGCACCCCCTTTACTGCACAATAACTTGCCCGAGGGAAAACATTTTGTTCAACCAAGACCAATGGCAAACCCTACCATAGTACAAAATTTTTTACAACAATGGCTATCCTGTCTCATTCTATGTAACGGAGTATGACATGATCTTCCAAAATCTGATTGACTCTCTCAGTCTAACCATCTGTCTGCAGATGATCTGTTGTACTTAAATTCAAACGCGTACCCATAGCTTCATGCAACTTACTTGTCGAATATCTAAATATAGGGTATGAGTACGTACCGGAAATATGAAGACTATACCATTATGCTCAAGCAAGCATTTAGAAACTCCGGATATCACGGGCCCAATTCTATGGGATAAGATATACGCGGAGAGGATATCTCCATACTAGGAAGGACTCGATCACTTTCCCGTACAAGGAAACCACTCAAGTACGCCTAGTATACAGGGAAGTTTGGATATGCTGCGAAGATCAAGCGACGATGGACTCCTCATCGCCTACGATCTGGTATCCCAAAATGACTACAACTCAACTTGAGACAGGGCTACCCTGACTATATATGGCCGGGGGTAGGGGTCCTCAGGGGAGACTTCCAGACCAGAAGAGAAGAGAAGACGCAGAGCATCCAGGAGCTGACGAACCACGCTTCGTCAACCTCCAACCATAGTTTAGCCCTTGCCTAGATCCAATCTTCATTGTAACTGGGGCTAGACAAAGTACTTTGTACTTGAGACTCCAGATACATACATCATTAGCACAGGACGTAGGACGTACCTGTATATATCGTGTGTCACCATTTTTATGCTTGACTTTGCTAAATCGAAGGTACCCGTAACTATAAGTTTATTGTTGATTTCTAACCTTTGACAGTTGTCACGCCAGGTAGAGGCCTTTAACTATTTTTGCAGATCAAGCATGTCTTCGGTGTGCACTCACGTCGGAGTCTTCCACGTCAACTCCTGCGATAATTTCCTCTCGACCACCATCATCGACAAAGCACCCACGATTGGATCTGAGATCGCCTTCGAAACCATGTTCTATCAATGGGGACCGGGCGGAAATCTAATGCACATCGGCTTTACCGAGTCTCGCTCTTGGGATCCTTGTCGAGATGTGTGTTTCATAGACTTTGACCCTACGGAGCCCAGCGTTCTCAAGTATGCCGAGATGGAGAGCGATAGTGAAAGCGAAATCCACAGGAGCCAGGGCAGCAGCCGAACAGATCGATGCGTGTTCATGGCCAGAGCCAGCGACGGTGCTACTGCCAACAATTCCCAAGAAAGGAATCCAGGAGTAGACACCACAGGGGGTCAGGGACACCAGACCCCTCCATGCACGCCTCAAGATCCTGTAGTGGTGGCAGCTACAGCCTGGGCGACCGCAAACGCTCCCAATACTATAGATTATCAGCGAGATCTTGCAGCCACGGCCACAATTGGAATCGTGGCCAACCTGTCGAAGAAAATTGATCTTGATGAACCAACGACGCCCCACCCACGGGTGTGGGATCTTCAGGGTTAGCAAATCCCTCGACGTTGTGACCACACCGGCGGCCAGGCCGCGCTCTGGGAGCAGCATCCCACCAGAGCCACAATAGTGACATCTTCAGAACCCCTGAGGCAAATGTCCAGTGCACTCACATGCTGCTGAAATCTCTTCTACCACTGGATCTGGGCAACCCGATGACTCCAGTGTTCAATCAGATGAAAACGCTACTCGATGCAGTGCAAGCTCAGACCGCTTGAGCAGTCAGTAAGGTGCCAGAAGCTAGTTGCCAAGACCATCCCACGATCGTCATCGAGCAACAAGATCGATGGTGGCTAGCTCTAACCACTGAGCTTCCAAAACCGTTCATTCCAACCCCCTCGAAGACGTCCCGAAGATCTTCGAGATCGTATTCCTCATGATCGATAGGATTTGTGTGACATCCTTCGCAATCAAAGGGAAGAACGCGACCAGGAAGACCGCGAGTGATGGGAAAACGAGTCCCTATCTTCGAGGGACCAATCTCCCGCACGTCGGGCCCGACGGGGCGAATCTCCGCCTTCAAGAGGCCGCTCACCAGCACGGTGCTGGTTCCCTTCTCGACAAGGAGGATGGCAAGGTCTGCGACAAACAACCCCTGAGGACGTTGATGAAGGATGCAAAGCTTTCACCCCTGAGCTACGCACAGTCAGGTGGCTAGACAAGTTCAAGCCAGGCCCCGTTGAGAAGTACTCAGGTAAGATCAACCCCATCGAGTGGCTGTAGATTTATACTACATTCATGGGGGTAGCTAGAGGAAGCGAGAAAGTAATGGCCAATTACTTGCTGACCACCTTGGATGGTGCAACGAGATCCTGGTTACTCAACCTCCCTCCTCAATCGATATCATCATGGGCAGAGTTGCGGGTCTAGTTCATTACCAAATTTCAAGGCACGTATGAACACCCGGAATGCACAACAACTTGCATGGGGTAATACAGAAGCCTGGGGAGTCACTGCGCAGCCTCATCTAATGCTTCAGCGATAAGCGCAACTCGATCCCTGACATCTCGGACGAGGCGGTAATAGTCGCCTTCGAGAACGACGTCAAGGATAGGGAGTTGAAGGGAAAACTCGCCACTCGAAAGATCAGAAGCACCAAGGTGCTTTTCTAGTTGGCGAATAAGTACGCCATACGTGCCGAAGCCCAAGACCATATCGACGACCCCAAGTCTGGCGACGATAAGCCCGAGTCATCCAAACAAGCGTCAAAAAAGAACAAAAACCACGGAGAGAAGCACAAAGGTGACTCCACTGTAGTCGCTGTCGAAAGGGGCAAGGCGCGCAATACTGGTGACTACAAGGGTCGAAGCAGTGGAGGAGGCAAATACTGCTCAGTCCATCACACAGATAAACACGACTTCGACGAATGCCAGGTGATAAGCAAGAAGGTCCAGGAGAAGCTCCAAGCTGCCCTCGTCGAGTGCAGGATCGAGCAGGCCAAAGAGAAGCCCCAGGACGACGAACCCGAATACCGCGGGGCTGATCACAAGCTAGCACACATATTTGGGGGATCTGCCACGTATGAGTCTAAAAGACAGTACAAGGCAGTCGAACGGGAGGTCAACTTGGCCACTCGGTTCCCCCCAGATTCCTCAAGTGGTCGAAAGTACTGATCACCTTCGACCAATTAGATCACCCAGCTGTGATCCCACAATCGGGTCGATACCCCATGGTGGTCGAGCCCACCATCATCAACGTTAAGGTCGCTCAAACCTTGGTCGATAGAGGTAGTTCATTGAACCTTATCTTCGTGAAAACACTAGAGAACATGGGGATTCCCCGGACAGAGATCAAAGTCGGAGCAGAGCCGTTCCATGTCATTACTCCATGATCATCATCAATGCCCTTTGGCCAGATCGAGCTGCCCGTCACGTTTAGCATACTAGACAATTTTTGCACCGAAAAGATTCTCTTCAACGTGGCGGACTTTGAGACTACCTACAATGTGATCCTAGGCCGCCTAATGTTAGCCAAGTTTATGGCAGTGGTGCACTATTTGTACCAAACCATCAAGATGCCGGCGCCAAAAGGAGTCCTTACAATTAAGGGAGACCAGCGCGCGGGAGTCCGGTGTGATAAGAAGAGCCTGGAGATGGTCGAGCATCTCTGCGGATTGAAAGCCAGTGCTGACGGCGAGGGAGCTAAACGCCAAAAATCCAAGAGCATCGACAAGGCTCCTATATCCAATAGCGCCGCTAAGGACCCAGTCGACGACAGCAAGAAGGATAAGAAGACCGATGGGGGCATCAAGACAGTGCCCTTAGACCCGTCGGACCTTCCAAGATAGTTAAGGTAGGTGTCGACCTTGACCCCAAATAGGAACTCGAGCTCGTCAATTTTCTTCGGCAAACCGCGACGTATTTACGTGGCAACCGTCCGACATGCCTGGGGTCCCCAAGGAGGTGATCGAGCATCGACTAGCTGTGGAACCAACTGTCAGACCTATGGTGCAGAAGTAGCGTAGATTTGCGGAAGACAGGAAGCAGGCCATACAAGAGGAGGTCGAAAAACTCCTGAAGGCTATCTTCATCCAGGAAGTCTGTCACCCGACGTGGTTGGTGAACCCTGTCCTCGTCAAGAAACCCAACGGCAAGTGGAGGATGTGCGTCGATTACACCGACCTCAACAAGGCTTGCTCTAAAGACCCTTTTCCTCTTCCCCGCATCGACCAAATAGTAGATTCTACTGGGGGCTGTGAACTGCTAAGTTTTCTAGATGCCTACTCGGGGTATCACCTAATTAGCATGTCGGCAGAAGATGAGGAAAAAACTGCTTTCACTACTTCCTTCGGTGTATTCTGTTATATTAAGATGCCTTTCGGTTTGAAGTGTGCTGGTGCTACGTATCCACGCTCTATCCAAAATTGCATGAAATCCCAAATCGGGTGCAACGTGGAAGCAACAAACACTGAAGAGTCTCCAGAAGAAGCAGAAAAATCAACACGAAAGACTCTCCCAAATCTAGAAATCCCGCAAACAAACTCCCTTGATGAATCAAGGATTCTACATGCACTACTCTTAAAGCTTTCCTCGAAAGAGTCATCAATAAGCTGAGTGACAGAAAGCAAATTGTATTGCAGCTTACTCACTAAGGCAACATCTTTAAGAATGAAATTGTCATTAATGCAGATGGTACCTTTGGCAATGACTCTACCTAAAGAAGCATCCCCAAAAGTAATCAACTCATCACCGGGAGCTCGTACTAGGGAAGAGAACCATCTAGAGTCTCTGATCATATGACGAGAACAACTGGAGTCAACAATCCAAACCTCTCCCTTCCAAATCCTATGGACCCGTGTCAACGAAAGAGAGAGAGAGGCGACTCAGTACTGGGACAAACAAGAGCAGATCTAGACACACAATCACTACTGCGGAACAGGCAATCCTTGCTGGCATATCACTGCCGGTTGGGATAGAGCCGACAGTGATAACATATCACTGTTGGTTCGAAAGTTAAGCCGGGGGGGAGAACTTATCACTGCCAGTTCGTCCAACCAACCGGTAGTAATAACCAGATATCACTGCTGGTTTATCTCCAAAATCGGTAGTGATATATCACTACCAGATCATCTATCAACCGGTAGTGATATTGGAATTTTCACTGCCGGTTTTACACCAGAACTGGCAGTGATATTTATTTTCCCGCGTTATATTATTTTCTCATGCAATCCGAGCTAATCACTACCGGTTCTGCGCAGAACTAGCAGTGATAAGTCCTTTATATATCTGTCTGTCCCTTCCCCCCGACCGATCAAGCATAACAGAGAGGCGCTCTGTCTCTGCTCGATTGCCAGATTGTGACAACTTGCTGTTGAAAAATTGTATTAAAATTCATATCGTATTTCTCTTCAAGGTTAGTAATTTGATCTACATTATATTTGTAGTTGGATTTTACTTTATATATTGCTCTAGATTTTGATAATTACAATTCTTATTCATTTCAGTGATTTCTTGTACTGTTTAATTGCATGTCTAACTTCTTTATTATGTAGAACAGAGATACAGACATGTAGAAGAAATGGCAATGACAATCCAGCATTCCTAGATCCGGGGCTTATCAACGAGAAGCTTGTGAAGGACAATCCACAGTATAATGAAGACTATTTATTTAATACTTTCTTGAAGCTGCAATACAAAACCTCCATACTTTTACCCTATAACTTTAAGTATGTATTTCCCTACTTGTAATATCGTTTTACTATTTTTTCGTATCACGTACGATGTGGGAGTAATTGACTACGTTGACATATATGTGCAGGTTTCACTAGGTCCTCCTCCTCATCTAGTTAGATGCTAGTAGGATTTTTATCTTGGACTCTAGGAGAAAACCAACAAATCTATATCAAGACTTTTGGGACATGCTGAACAGGTAAACTCGATCGTTGCGTTATTGCTCTAGCAATATTCCATTCTATTGTACTTAAGTTTAATTACTATTCAAAATCATTCACAAGGCATTCACACGATACTGCAAGAAAAGTGTTCGGTATGGTCCCTACAGGAAACATTTTGAAATAATAACTGATTTTCCATGTATGAGGCAGGACCCAAGAAACAATTTATGTGCATACTATATGTATGTACAAATATACATTCAATTGTCACGGAGACTGTGGGCTATAATGAAGCCATGGTACATAATTACACATTGATGGCTACTTTTTTTCATTTAACATATATCATTATTAATTAACTTTCTCTTTTCTTCAATAACAATGCTCCAAACTGAGAACCAATAAGTTATTATTGATAAAAATTATAGCAATTCAAGAACAGATCGTCGGATTCATTCATGATGAGGTCATCAATCCAAACAGCGAGTTCCATGAGTAGCCTCATCGCCCTCATTCCTTCGATCTAGACCCATGACATGCCTACTTCGACTCTTTCTACTGTAGTCGGTGCAAAATCAAAGTGAATGAGATGAGATGTAGTCAAACTATATTTGTAAACAAATCATTGTAAAAACCAAATATTGTGATGCTTTAATATATTTGAATTATGATTTTAGCGATGCTTTATAATATATGGATATATTTGAATTATGATTTGAACGATGCTTTATATACTATATATGGACATTGTATAAACAATTGTATAAATATATATATATATATATATATATATATATATTGCACAAAAAATATGCAATAAAAATATTTGGTGCACGGCTTGTCACTGCTGGTTCTTGGACAAAACCGATAGTGATATGTACATGTCACTGCCGGATTGTGGTATAACCCGGCAGTGATAGTTCGATATCGTTGCCGGTTTTATGTATAACTGGCAGTGATAATGCTCATCACTACCGGATTTTGGTTTGACCCGGTATTGATAGTTCGATATCACTGCCGGTTGTAGGTAGAACCGGCAGTGATAATCCTCATCACTACCGGTTCATGACCCGGCAGTGATAGACCCTAGTATCGTTGTCGACCAATCACTACCGGCCCCGGTAACTGGCAGTAATGTCGTTGTGGACCCGGTAGTGATGTACTATTCTATAGTAGTGAATACTGAATCACACGACGTCTCGAAGTACCATCCATAAAAGCAGAAGACTGGATTCTAGAGTTTCTCTCATGCTCTACTCTCACAAGACCAGAAGCAACCATAGTAGAAGATCAAGGAGCTGAAGCTGGGTTGGCCCGCTGTCGTGCAAAAGCTGGACTATCCAAGTGAGACTACCCAAATCTCCTACCAGAAAACACCTCTCGTCACTGATATCTACCTCGATGGGAAGAACGAGGAATACCAAGAGGACGGCGGAGAAACTGACCACGAGCAGCTCCAGGATTAAAACTCAACTGAACAACATGAAAACCGAGTCCTAGACGCTGCCCAAGAACAGGTGACTCTCTAACCTATTTAGCAGCAATGCGTGCCTTCGAAGCACTCAGAGTCTGAGGATGACCCTGAATACCCCTAAGAGTAGCAACACGCTCACGCCTTGTGATCTTGGCGCGCCTGAAGCAGAAATCTACCAAATATCCATCCTTCTGGCAGAAAGTGCATGTACACTTCGCCTTACTAGAGGCAGATTTAGAAGAAGGAGCAACCTTCTGATCAGAGATCCCATGGACAACCCCAACAGATCTAAGTACAGTGGTACTCACTCTGGGAGCTACCACGATCTCACCACTCTTAGAGCCACGCACAATGGTGGAAGGATGAGCCCGAGCGTGCTCTAAGTAATCAAATCCTAGACCCTGATTAAATCGGCTAATCTTGGATTGGTCTAGAATGAGATCTAGCTTCTTCTTGCCTCCTCTAAACTTCTCGAGAGTGCTCATGAGATACTCACTCTCGAAAGAAAGAGGCACATGAAGAACAGGGAAGAGAGGAGGAAGATGAACCAGGAAGAGAAGAACTACCAGCACGTGCATTTTTCTCCCTCAGCACGGTTCCTCAATTTTGAGGGCCTCACACGAAACGCAAGGAGTATTTCTAATCCTAAGGGTTTGGGCTTCAAGCTTCTTCCTAAGAGCGACTTGGATTTCATCCAAATCCCCCTCAATCACAGCACATGGCAAGCAACTTTCTTGTGACTTAACTAGTAAGTTCTTAGCAAGTTTAGCACACTTGACATTTAAAGATTCATTGTCAAGCTTTAGTTGCCTACATCCCTCACAAGAGCTGACTGGGTCCTTAGAAGCATGCATTTCAAGTTCATCATTTCTAGTTGAGAGCTTCCTAAGGTGAGTGCTCATGGCATCAATCTCAGCAAGTAATTTAGGGCAATTTTCACTTGAGGGAGTAGAGTGAGCATGAAGAAAACTAGCATATAAAGACATAGCATTAACATATTCATTATTAGCATTTTTCAACCTAAGACTATCTAGTTCAGACAACACACTATCATACATAGTTCTTAAGTTCTCTAGCTCCATAAGTAGGGCATCACACAAAGAACAGTCATCAGTGACTCGAGAGAGAGGATCTAAGAGAAGCTAACTCCTGAGTTGAAGGATCGAGATGGCGATCAGAGGGGGGTGAATGATCGTAAAATAAAATTTTCCCACTCAGAACAATCCAGCCAACATCCTCACATCAAAAAGATGAAGCGAAGAAAGCGAAAATCCCAAAATTCTCAAGAGTGGCCTAAGACTACCACAAACTCAAAGACTATCGAGCATCAGAGCGTAGCGGTAGTCTTTGTTATTCTTATAGTACAGTAGAATAAGCCTGATGAATAGTAATTTTAACCAGAGATCAAAAGAAAAAATTGTGAAATCTTTTGATCGGCTGATCCAAACTTAATGAAAATTTGTGAACACATTCCTAAGGATGTCAGGAACCTATTCGAACCGTTGATTGCAAGAATCGAAAGAGTGTTCAAGAATGGGTTCAAAATAAAAAACTTGGCTCTCAGCTAGCTCATGGGTTCTTGATGATCAAGATGATCCTAGATGCCTTCCCACATGTCATAGCAAGCTAGAACACAAGATAAGAACTCCCAAAAACCCAATCTTCCAAGATTGATCCTCTCAAGAACAAAAATCGGTTTCTTGCAAGAAAAACAGAAGATTTGCCTAGATGATTGGGATATGGTCTGAAGAAGACTCATCCATCAATCATACATCCTCAGCACAAGATCCACAAGCATTTAGAAAGAGGGGAGGCAAATCCAAATGTGCAAGAAGTAAATTGCAAAAATGTAAATTGCGGAATTTAGAGACTGAGTTTAAAGCATAATGTAAATGCAGAAAGTAAATTCAGAATTGAGAGGAATGGATTAAACTTTCATTTCTAGAAGGGAAGTTTACAAAGCCTCCCAACAAAGTGGGCAAAGCTCAAAGGAGCACACGAACCTCAAAACTTTCAAGAGGAGGAGGGCTACCCCTACCCCTCTATTTATACTACACTTGAGTCACCCTCAACCCTTGGATGTGTTCCTTCTACCCTAAGGATCACCATCAAGGGCTAGGATTGACTCACTCACTCATACATGGGCTAATCCGAAACCCAAAAACATAACGGGTTTTGCACGCTTTTCAAAGCATACTAACTAGACCCGCTACTCTATCTCCTAGACCGCGATCCAACGGCCCTCCTTGATCCGAGCAGCTCCTAGCTAGCATCCCAACCATTCCTTGTCTTCTTGATTTGCAGCAACTCCGTCTCCAATCATCTTCCGGCGATTCTCGACCGTTTGGACCTCCGACGCACCTCGCCTAGTCCCGATCATCCTCCGCCTCACCATAATCAAAACCCGACGTCCTGCAATCGTAAAAAATAAGGAAACACATCACATAGCATTGCCCACAATTTTAAAACTTAAATCCCAAAAATTCGCTGATTGAACAGCACTACCGCTTCCTGGGGCCGGTAGTGCCGCTTTTACCGGCACTACCGCTCCCTAGAGCCTGTAGTGCCGCTCTCAATGAGAGCCCGAAAAACCCTCTCTCTGTCAAATAACTACCACCTATTGGAGGCTGGTAGTTCCACTTTTGCCGGCACTACTGCTCCCAGAGGCAGGTAGTGCCGCTCCTGTAGGCTCAACTCAAATTGCTTCAAATTCAAAAATCCAATTCAAATCAAACTCAAAACTGGCTCTTAAGACCGGTCAAGATCTCTCTGTCAAATATCCAGGGAAGTTTGGATATGCTGCGAAGATCATGTGACGATGGACTCCTCATCGCCTACGATCTGGTATCCCAAACCGACTACAACTCAACTTGAGGCAGGGCTACCCTGACTATATAAGGCTGTGGGTAGGTATCCTCAAGGGGAGACTTCTAGACCAGAAGAGAAGAGAAGACGCAGAGCATCCAGGAGCCGACGAACCACGCGTCGTCAACCTCCAACCATAGCTTAGCCCTTGCCTAGATCCAATCTTCATTGTAACTGGGGCTAGACAAAGTGCTTTGTACTTGAGACTCCAGATACATACATCATCAGCACAGGATGTAGGGTGTTACTCCTCCGGGGGGCTGAGCCTGTATACATCGTATGTCACCATTTTCGTGCTTGACTTTGCTAAATTGATGGTACCCGTAACTGTAAGTTTATTGTCGATTTCTAACCTTCGACATTACTCCAAAATCTTGAGGTAAATTGGGTACCTCTATCTGACACTATCTTCTTTAGCATACCATGTAAGCACACAATCCTAGATATATACAGCTCTGCCAAACGATCCTTGAATAAGTAGTCTTAACTGGTATGAAATGAACAACTTTGGTCAAACGTTCAACGATGACCCATATAGAATCATAACCACTCTGGGTTCTAGGTAAACTGGTAATAAAATCCATACTGATTTCCTCCTACTTTCGTTCAGGAATCTTTAACTGTTCTAATAAACCAGCAAGTCTTTGAT
This sequence comes from Otatea glauca, assembly GCA_036346275.1. NCBI lineage: Eukaryota > Viridiplantae > Streptophyta > Magnoliopsida > Poales > Poaceae > Otatea > Otatea glauca. The sequence goes on along the minus strand of CM070715.1, from coordinate 35,580,080 downwards.
GCATTTCCTTTACCCTTTGGCACACATCACATAAATCATCATGCTTAGCGACCTCACACTTCATATTAGGCCATCAAAATCTTTCCTTAAGATCTTGATACATCTTAGCACTTCCTGGATGAATCGAATACTTTCAATCATGTGCTTCCTCAAGAATCAACTGCTCAAGCTCTTTCTTATTGGGCACACAAATTTGACCTTTGAACCACATAGTACCTTGATCATCTAATGCAAAATCCTTAGCCTAGCCTTCATCCATCTTGGACATAATTCTCTTGATTTTAGTGTCATCTTTCTGACCTTCTTTGATTTGATCCTCTAGGGTAGCTAGAAATCCTTCAGGTATCACTCCCAATTTCAAGTTCTGAAAATCCTTACATAATCCAGACTGACTCTCCTGAATTAACATGTTAACACTGTGGCTTTTTCGACTCAAGGTATCAGCTACCACATTAGCTTTTCCAGGGTGATAATGAATTCCCACATTATAATCCTTGATTAACTCTAACCATCTTCTCTGTCTCATATTGAGATGTAATTGAGTAAAAATATTTTTTAAAATCGTATGATCCATGTATATCTGACATCTATTTTCGATAAGATAATGGCACCATAACTTCAAAGCATGCACTACGACAGCTCATTCCAAATCATGTGTCGGGTAATTCTCTTCATGCGGCCCTCAATTGTCTCGAAGCATATGCAACTACTTTGACATTCTGCTTTAACACACATCCAAGTCCTTGACGCGAAGCATCACAATAGATATCAAAATTACTCTGAATATTTGGCAACACTAGCACTGGTGCTGTCGTTAACCTTTTATTTAATTCTTGAAAACTCTTATCGCACTTTGGCATCCATGCAAACTTCTTTTCTTTCTTCAAGAACTGCGTAAGTAGTCTAGCAATTGTCGAGGATCTTTCTATGAATCGACGATAGTATCCTGCTATTCCAAGAAAACTGCTAATCTGGGTCACTAACTTTGGTTGCTCCTAATGCAACTGTGCTTCGACTTTGCTTGGATCAACAACAAGTCCTTTAACAGTCATTATATGACCAAGGAATTCTACCTTCTTTTTCAAAAAGTCACACTTACTAAACTTAGCGTACAATTGCTGCTCTCGAAGCTTCTCAAGAACAAGCCTTAAGTGTTCTGCATGATCTCCTTCTGTCTTGGAGTAGACAATAATGTCATCTATGAATACAGCAACAAACTTATTCAAGTATTCCATGAAAACCTTATTCATCATATTCATGAAATATGCAGGGACATTAGTCAATCCAAATGACATGATTGTGAACTCATAATGTCCATATGGTGTTGAAAAAGTGGTCTTGGGCACATCTTTTGCGTGAATCTTCAACTGATTATATCCTGATAAAAGATCAATCTTTAAGAAAATTCCAGCTCCTCTTAACTGATCATACAAATTATCGATCCTGGGTTACGAATACTTTTTTTGTCATCACTTCATTAAGTGCACGATAATCAATGCACATCCTTAAATTTCATCCTTCTTCCTTACAAACAAAACAGGCACTCCTCACGGCAACACACTAGGTCTTACAAAACCTTTTTCCCAACTCCTCAATCTGCTTCTTCATTTCTACCAGCTCATCAGTAAGCATCCGATACGGTCTCTTGGCTATTGGGGCTGTACCGGGCACCAATTCAATTACAAACTTGATATCTCGGTCTGGTGACATTCCAGCCAAATCTTCAGGAAAAACATCTGGGTATTCACTAACAACTGGTGCTTCCTCTATACTAACAGCTTTAACACTGTTAACCATCAACTGACCATCGCGAATTGCGCTCACTTGAAACTCTTCTCTTTCACCTTTCGGGTTTTCAATTGATACAACTCTTCAACCACAATCCAACACAGCTTTGTGTTTGGATAACCAATCCATTCCAAGGATAACATCTAATGTCTAAGTATCCAAAATAATAAGGTTCACTGGGAACTCTATTCCATCAATGAGCAATTTAACTCCTAAACATCCTAGATTAGATCGAAGTTCTGATCCAAGGGATTGGACTAATAGCATACACTTAAGACTCATAGCCTTCAACCCATTCCTAATGGCAAACGCTCGAGAAACAAACGAATGCGAAGCTTCAAAGTCAAATAAAACTATAGCAGGTATTGAGTTAACCAGGAACTTACCCAGTACATCATTTGGCAATCCATACGCTCCTTTGTGGTGACATATTTGACATGACCTCTCAAGACGGATTGAGTTGCTCCTCCGGCTTGACTGGCACCTTGAGGTACACTCGATTTATCGTTGGCACTAGGTCTTGACAAGGTGTAGTTGAGATTGAAGCGAACCTGGGTGATCGCTTTCTTCTGAGGGCAGTTGTTAGAAAAATGCCTGGACTTATGACAGGTATAGCAGATTCTAGGGGGCAAACTCCCTCCTTGAGCATTGTTGACAAGGGTAGTGACTTTTTTTCAAACGCCTCTTCTTCAACTGATTCTCTAGACAAACTGTTCTTGCAACTTCACTACCCACTCTTGGTGTTATGAACATGACTGAGGTGACTTCCGGTATAGTCATAGCTACATGAAATGCTCGTCCTCTCTGTGGGCATCGGTTAGCATAATAGCCTTTCTCACGACAGTGGTAGCACAAAATGTTTCTCTTCCTGTGAATCATCATTTGTCGGTTCATAGGGTATCTCCGGGCCCAATGACTTACTTTGTCACAAAAGAAACAAGCTATCGATGATAACCTCTTAACGCTTTCTTAAAGTGGGCTGTTAGGATTGGTGTGCTGCTTCTTTAACTTTTCAAGCGATATAGCACTTACAACTAGTGTTCCACATCCTTTTGCCAAATCTTGAAAAACTGAGGCTCAGAAATTCTCTTGCTAATGCGGAGTCACAGTGGTAACTATCAGACCCAAGGAACATTGAGCTGAGCAATGATCTCGACCTTCACAAAGGTAGCATGTGATGTTGCTCATGGGACAATCTTCAAGAGAATGACTTCCTTCACAACTGGAGCAATTGATTGCATGCTCATTAGCGGTATGTCCTATTTCTCCACAGCGAATGCATGCATGATCTTCTGACTTGTCCAGCTGACAACACTTCAAAGAACAATATCTAGATATGGTATAGGGTGCAGGGGTAGAATTCTTCTTTGAATCCACTGCGATCACGAAAAGCAGTAATGAACTCATTCCAAGAAATATTCTGCGGGGCTTCATGGGTAGCACAGTATTTCTACCACCATTTAGCAGCAATTCCTTCCAACTAATGGGATACATACAGAACCTTCTTATTACATTTACACTGAGCAATGAGTAACTTCCTCTCGATGGTCTTAAGCCAATCATCCGCTTCCAAAGGTGCTACCTTTCCAAAAAAGGTCGACGGATGAGTCCTTATGAATTCTGATAACCTTGAGTAGGAACTAGGATCATTGACAACAACTCGGTACGCATTGTCGGCATTGGCTTGATTACTCATATTCTGCATTTGCTGCATCATTGCATGCATCAACTGAGTCTAAGCAGTAAGAAAAGCTCCCAAGTTCTGCATGTCCACTAGCGGTGACGGTTGAGGGAATGTTCCTTCATTGAGGTTGCCATTGGATCAGGTACCACTTCCGTTACCTCCATTATTACCTCTGGTCTGCACCATCTGCTTGATTGCTTCACAGGATTAGGGGAGAGGGGACAACATAGACAATATACAAGAATGCTAGTGCAGGGAAGCAGATTTAACCCAATAAAATAAGCAAACTTTATTAATAACTTGGTATGGTCGCTTACAAAAGCCTAAAGGCCATGCAACACATACTGCACACTCAACAATCACGAAATAACAAATTCAACCTAAGCACACAAAATAACCGCCTACATGGCAATACTCCTATCTTAAGCAGACACAACTCTCACACATGAGTCTCAACCAGCTACTCTAAGCATGGGGTTTTCTAGCTCCTAGAGCACCTCATCAATCCACTCCTCTAGCTCGACGATTCCTTTCTTCACGATCTTCAGGGTTATTAGTAGGCACTCAGTACTTTCTCCTTAGGTGTGGTATATCGCCATCTATTGAAGAAAGCTCAGATAAGATTTCAACTCGATCCAGTAAGGGAAATAGAAAGAAATTTCAGCAAAAGAAAAGAATAAGAGAATGAGATAAGTCAATAACTTATTTTACTTCAAGTTAAGTTTTTTACTTTAGAAAATAATTTTGAAGATCCTAAGGAGACGACCAGTCTATCTAGGGCCAAGACCTACCATCAGTATGGCTCTGATACCACCTCTGTCGGGACCAGAATATATAAATCCGGACCCTTTGTGTATATCGCACTAGTCCAGGATCATGCTACTGCACATAGGCTCAACATAGAAGAAGATCACAATCATACACAACGGAAACATAATAAAAGACTTCATGTATTAATTATAACTTGTTGACTAACCTTATGGTCAACCTTATATGACTTTGCCACGCAAGGCTAAACTGTGAATAACAAATTAAACTGCAGCGGAATAAAAATGTAGATGAACCCCTCAGTATACCACATGCAACTGACAAGGCTCGCACCCTAGACGTTCGCCTCCTCCCGATACTCCTCTTCAAGAGTTGGTGTAGACTCCTTCTCAACTGGTGATTTTGTTGTTGGCAAGGGTGAGTACTTAAAGCACTCAACAAGTTATGCGCAGAATGCAATTCTAACATAACTATATGCAAGTCTTATTCCAATGGAATGGCTGATATGGTTGTTTTGCAGTATAGCAGCATTTACAAATAAATACAATAAATAGATTGAAATGACAGTAAAACAAATAACAACAATAATAACTTTCAGGTATTTTCTCAAGAGTAAACTGGCTCACATCCCTAAATCATATTCCAACTATCCATAACACACTGCCTTCCCATCTAAGTTTCATTTTACAAAATCTAACCCTTGAATGTAATTCCCAAGAATTGCTCAATACCGCGAGCACAGCTATCCGAATATATTTTACACTTTGCAGAGGTTATGCTCTTTACCCACACGACAAGATCATCTCTTGTTTCCATACAATTAACACACTTCCTTTGGTGTGTTGGCGGAGAGATCATGACAAAGCCTTTACAGAGAGATCTGTCTTAACCCAGTACTACCCACTAAGGTTTTAACCCTGATGGGACTAGTTACCACACTCAAGGCCCCCCTCTTGCGCTATATGTGTTTACCCATATAGTCGTGACCCACACCACCACTAGTAGTAGCAAAGCTAAGACATTGCAAATTAATCAGTTAGGTCCGTTCCATTCCAAACATGTGGTTGCATGTTTTGACTCAGGTCAAATGCTTGCAAGGTTAAGTCCTTAGGTTGACCCAGGCAAGACATCTATACCCCTTTATAATGCAAGTAAACACTCTTTTCTACGTTCACCCCAAATAGTGCATCCTACTAGAGATGGCTCAATATTCATGCACCTAGCGAAACATCCCCAGAAACTTGCCTCCATCAAAATTAACCTCTCAGATCTTTCCTCAGCTTTACTCACCAACATCCGATGGCCATTGTTTAGTGTCACTACGCCAAAACCTGCAATAGGTGACGGTCTATTTGTGGCTGTTTTTTTCGAACCGTCACAAATATAATTATCAGTGGCGGTTCTATATTGAAAATGGCGGGAAGAATATCAGTGGCAGTTCTATCCTCGAACCGCCACTGATAATGAATGATCAGTGGCGGTTCGAGGATAGAACCGCCATCGATAACAAATCATTATCGCGGGCGGTTGGAGGCTAGAACCGCCACCGATAACTAGAGTTATCGATGGCGGTGCTATCCTCCAACCGCCATTGATTCTATTGGATTATCCGTGGCGGTTCTATCCTCGAACCGCCACTGATAATGAATTATCAGTGGCGGTTCGAGGATAGAACCACCACAGATAATATTATGAGTGGCGGTTCTAGTTAAAAACCGCCACTGGTAATATTGCCTATAAATAGGTGGTCAGTAGCAGCACTGGTCTTCTTCCTCCCGAGAGCAAACCAAAACTTCTAAATTTCAGATTTCGTTTTCTCCAATTCTTGTGCTTGTACTTCCTCTAGTTGTTCCTTGGTGAGTTATTTTTCCTCCTCTCTTGATTTGTGTTAATCTTGTTGCAATTTAATTTTTAAAACAAGTTTAATTAGGGTTTATATGTAGATGAGATGAAATGTTTAGATTTTGTTTATTTTTATTTAGCTACCATTTTGTAGTTGATGGATTTATTTCCTAGCTAGGTTCATTAGATGATGTTGTGTTCATTTTATAAATGATGAATTATGATTAAGCATATATTTAATATTAATTGCATTTTAAGTTAATTTGATACATGATGAATTTATTATCTAGCTCCTTTAGATGATAAGTAATTAGATTGGTTTTTTAATTACTATTAATTGGGTTCTATTAGTGTACGAACATATACATCTTGCATATATATGAATTTATTATCTAGCTCCTTTAGATGATAAGTAATTAGATTAGTTTTTTAATTACTATTAATTTGGTTCCATTAGTGTACGGACATATACATCTTGCATATAATAAATTTAAATAAAATTTTAGTTAATTTGGTAGGTGGGTGCTCATCATTTTTAGATGATGAATTTATTATCTAGCTTCTTTACAGGAAAAGTATTCAGATTAGTTTTTTAATTACTATTAATTTGGTTCCATTAGTGTGGACATATATTAAATTTATTTAATTAAGATTATTGGATATTAATATACATGAGATTTTAGCTAATTTGGTAGGTGGATGCTCATCATTTTTAGATGATGAATTTATTATCTAGCTCATTTAGATGATAAGTAATTAGATTAGTTTTTAATCAATTTTATATGTTAATTAATTTTAGATGGACCGAGATGGATGTACAATGCGAACTGCTACTGATCGAGATTACATCGACGGGTATCTCGCTTAAGAGCATTGAGGAGAACAAGTTGCACAAGAAGACGGAGTACATACATTGTCCATGCATTGATTGCAAGAATGAGAAAATGTTTTCGACAAAGAGCACATCCACTTGCACTTGATTCAAGGGGTTTTGTACTTGGCTATACACGTTGGACAAGTCACGGTGAAGAGGAAAACATACATGAAGGTGATAACGTATTGATGATGGAGAAGGCATTATGGCGGTGACATCGCTTATGGATCCGATGAGGATAGGTTGGACATTGATGACGATAATAATCTTGCTCGATGTTGCGCGATGCGAAGGAACTACACTAGTCAGAGAGAGTTTAATCAATTCAAGGGTTTGTTTGACGACTCGGACACACCTTTGTTCCCGGGTTGCAAGGAGGAATACACAAAGTTGCACACCGTGCTTTCACTTCTAAAATTGAAGGCAAGCAATGGTTGGTCCGATAAAAGTTTCACTGAGCTATTACATCTCTTAGCGGACATGCTTCGGATGGAAACGTATTGCCGATAACACTTATTTAGCTAAGAAGGTTGTATGTCCATTGGGATTGGAAGTAGAAAGAATACATGCATGTCCAAACGATTGTATACTCTATCGCAAAGAGTATACAAACATGCATGTATGTCCAGTGTGCAAATCATCGTGATACAAGCGTAAAGGCCATGACAGCGAGGGCACCGTGGTGAAGAAAGGAGGTCCCGCTAAAGTGGTGTGGTATTTACCGGTAATACCTCGGTTGAAGCGCTTATTTGGAAACAAAAACATGCCCAATTGATGCGATGGCACCGTAAGAGCGTAAAAGGGATGGAAAGTCGAGACACCTGCGATTCTCGCCAAAGGAGAACCATCGATAGGCTCTTTAGGAATGACTTGAGGAATGAACCGAGGAATATAAGGTTTGGATTGAGTACGGATGGAATGAATCCTTTCGGTAACATGAGTAGTATTCATAGCACTTGGCCCGTGACTCTCAGATCTACAACCTTCCTCCTTGGTTGTGTATGAAACGAAGTACATTATGATGTCGCCGCTTATCCAAGGGCCGAGACAACTGGCAATGATATTGATGTATACCTACAACCATTGGTGGAAGATCTTGTGATACCGTGGAACGAAGGTGTACAGTATGGGATGAGTACAAGCGAGAGTACTTCACCCTACGCGCATTGTTGTTTTGCACCATCAATGATTTCTCGCCTTGGTAACCTATCCGGTCGTCTCGTAAAGGGGCCAAAGCATGCCCCCATTGCATGGATGAAACCGCAAGTGTGTGGCTCAATAACTCGAGGAAAACGTGTACATGCATCACCGCAGTTCCTTCGCAGAATCACCCCTACCGCAATATGAAGAAACAATTGACGGGACAAAAGAGGATGGTATAGCTCCAAGGCCTCCTCGTGGGGAAGAGGTATATGATATGGTTAAGGATATTAATGTTGTACTTGGAAAGGAGAGAGTAATAATAAATCGAGGTCTCAGATCGAGAAGATCACGTGGAAGAAGAGATCGATATTTTGGAACTTGCCCTATTGGAAGGACTTAGAAGTTCGACATCGCATAGACGCCATGCATGTAGAGAAAATGTATGTGATGACTTGATTGGTATTTTGTCAATATTCCTAGCAAAACTAAGGACGGATTTGAAGGCACGAAGGGACTCGAAGATATGAAAATCGAGCTGAGCTACATCCTCGAGACAACGGAAAGGCCGACTTTACCTCCCCACTTGCTACACTCTATCCAAGAAAGAGAGAATGCACTGCAAATGCTTGCATGGTGTGAAAGTTCCATCCGGTTACTCATAAGCATCAAGAAACCGTGTCGATGAAAGATTTGAAGTTAATCGCATGAAGTCTCATTATTGTCATGTGATGATGACACAAATTCTTTCTATTGCAATTAGAGGTATTTTGCCTGAACAGGTCCGAGAGGCAATGATGAGGTTGTGTTTCTTCTTCAACACGATTTCACAGAAGGTCATCGATCCCATCGGACTTTCGAATCGCAGAATGATGTGGTGAAGACACTATGCCGACTAGAGATGTATTTCCCTCCATCATTTTTCGATATAATAGTTCATCTCATTGTTCACCTTGTGAATGAGATAAATGTATGTGGCCCAGATTCTCGCATCGATGTACCCGCTCGAAAGGTACATGGGTATCTGAAGAAGTATGTACGCAATCGATCTCGGCGAGGGGCTGCATTGTGGAAGGTTATGCAACCGAGGAGGTTATCGAGTTTTGCGTGGATTACATGGAGGGGTGGAACCGGTAGGAGTGCTGATCTCGCCATGAGGGTAGGCTAGCCGGGAAAGGGACGATTGGAAGGAAATCAACAAATTCTTACGATCATGGATTGTTCAAAAGCTCATTTCACGCCTTGCAACAATCGGTTGAGGTGTCCTCGTATATGGACATGCACAAGGATAAGCTACGAGAGGAAAATCGTGGACGATCGAGGCTTGGGTAACAAAAGAGCATAACCGCTTGTTCAATCATTGGTTCAAAGAGCATATGACTGGAAAGAAACGAGTGTTATGTTGAGGTGGTTGGCAAAGGGCCATCGGTACAATCTTGACATGGTAAGGATACGACATAAATGGATATACCTTTTACGAGATCTCGGGATAGCAAAATCACTTACCAAAATAGTGGTGTCCGCATAGATGCCTATGACAACACAGCAATGAGAAGACTAGCTTCTATGGGTTCATAGAAGAGATTTGGGAGCTCGACTATTGTATTTTTAAGATCCCGATGTTTGGTGTCGTTGGGTACAACTCCCAAAGGGTGTCAAGGTGGACAAGTGCGGCTTCACTACTTTGGACATCGAACATGTCGGATCTGAGATTTAACCATTCGTATTTGCGAAGCAAGTAGCACAAGTCTTCTATGTAATCGACCCGGCAGATAAGAAGCGCCATGTAGTTCTTCAGGGAAAAAGAAGGATCGTCGGAGTTGAGAATGTCGTGGATGAGGATGAGTACAACCAGTTTGACGAGTTGCCTCCTTTCGTAGATGGCAACATCAGGCTCGAGGAAGAAACCACTCAGGAAGCTACCTATCATCACGACGATCATGAAGAAGGGCAAATTGTGAAAGAAAATAATTAGCTATATACGAGTAATGGCTATGTGATGTAAACAATATGCATTTGTATGGAGTAATGGAAATATGGTGTTATGCATTTGTGTGGAGTAATGGAAATGTGGGTCATTAATATATTTGGATTACATAGGGTATAGTACTATATTAGAATTATATATGGTCATTACTGTATTAGGATTATAGGGTCATTAATATGTTAGGATTATATAGGGTATATTCTATATTAGGATTATAAATGGTAATTACTATATTAGGATTATATAGGGTATATAATATTTATTAGGATTATGTAAGGTCATTACTATATTAGGATTATATAGGGTTATTAATATATTAGTATTATATATGGTATATTACTATATTAGGATTATGTATGGATTAATATATTAGGATAATTATATCAGTGGCGGTTCTTCACAAGAACCGCCACTGATACACTTATCTGTGGCGGTTCGTATCAATAACCGCCACTAATACAAATTATATGTGGTGGTTCTTTATACGAACCGCCACAGATAAGTGCATCAGTGGCGGTTCTTGTGAAGAACCGCCATCGATAAAGTTATCTGTGGCGCCAGATAAAGAACCGCCATCGATAATATGCTCCATATATATGTAAAATGGATACACTTCTTCTGAGTGCCCTAAACCTTTAAACTCCCGCCGCTTCGACGCGCATAAACTCCTAAACCCCGCACTCGCGCCGCTCTGATCGCCGCCCGCGCGCCGCGCCACGCTCGACGCCGCTTCGACGACGCCGCCCTCCCGACGCCGCCGCCCGCGCCCGCGCCTATCGCGCCCCTCGCGCCGACGCCGCCTCGCGCCCGCCGCCTCGCCGCTTCGACGACGCCGCCCTCCCAGACGACGCTGGCCGCGATAACGCCGCCGCATTGTCGCCGCTCGACGCCTCAAGCGTCCTTGACCGACGCGCCCGACGCCGTCCCCGACGCCACCCGACGCTGCCCCCAACGCCGCGTGAGTTCCTGTTCTACATATGCTTTTTTAGGTTGATCTTGTAGCTAGGGCCAAACTTTTGGATAATATCTAGTATAATCATTGATATTTTCTATAGGAAAAATGGTTCTATTAGATAATCAGTCCCGAAACAAACGAATGCTAAATATTACGTCACTCAAAGTATCCCTGGAAACAACAAAATGGAACAGTAGGCAAAAAAGGTTAGCTGCAGGGCAAGAAGGAGAAGGACAATGAGAATATATATGCACACATTTGCTTTACTCTGTAAACGGAACATAAATCTCTACAAAATTGCGAAGTACAAAAAGTGGTATTTGAGCTTGCATTAACTAATTAGAGATCAAATGCTTAACATGAGATTGATAATAGCATGGGCTAACTAAGGTTGCGAGTTGAGACTTGAGAGTTTGGAGAGAGAGTGTGTTTATAAGTTTGTCGTGGAAGTCAACACTTTTCTAGCACTCTTGTATTTTTTTGTAAATCGTGCATCCATTCAAAGATGAGAACTTATCATATATTCCTAGAATGTTAAGCTAAAGACATCGAGGTTCAGCTTATTGAGTTACGTACTATTTTCACATCGCCTTACAGTACAATGATTCACTTGCCGCCTTGTATTGTGTACTAGTCATACGCATTGATATTGTGTACCTGCATTTCTTGTATTGTGTACCGCATTTCCATGTGATCTGTTGGCGCTTTCATGATTATGCTTTTGCCAGTGACATATAAGATTTAGTTATTAAAGAGCTAGAGCAAAAAGTTGTTGTTTGTTTTTTTACTTAATAAATCAATTATTTTTTTACAAAATTGTGCACTCATGTTCTCCTCAATTCCATCTAAATGTGATCGAACTCGAGCCTCATCCGATGGCTCATTTGGAGAGTCAAGATGTTAGCAACCACGTATGAGTTTTGATTAGATACATCCCTTCGAGCGGTTACAACGCTTTCAAGCTTTGCAAGGTACATAGGCGTACCAGGTTTTGTAGAGCTTTGTTTGCCATTTGACGTTCTTCAGCATTGCTCTGGTACCTCTCAACTAAGCTTTGCATATTTATTGCATTTTGTGAACAAAAGGAAAGCATCACACAATTGTTGCGGTCACACTTACAAATTTTCGATACTCGATCAATAGTCTGGCGTATATAGTAGTACACATTGTGTTCATCAAAAAATGCATATAAGATGGATATGCAGGAAACAATTGGTTGATTTAAAACATGTTACCAGTTTGTATATACAGGATGTAGCAGTGTAGTCCCCGCTTAATTTTCTGCACACGTGGCAAACAATCTCCACCCATTTCCATCCTGTAAGCAAAACTCAAAATTTGGGAATATTTCTTTACAAGGGAAGAAAAAGAAAACAAACTAGGAGATATATTCTAGACTCTAGCACACGGATGAACGATGGAATGATGCAAACTTCATTTCTAGTTTTCAAAGTTAAACTTCCGCACTTAACCCAAATGACCGCCAAATTCTAATGGTTCCATACTTTACCTCTTTCATTTCGCACATCCAAGGATGATATGGAGGAGCAATCCACCCCGAGCCCGAGCCCTAGCCCTAGCAGGTTCCTCAACCTCCACCCGACCATCGGTGTTGCCGCCGATGCTGACATACCCGTGGCAAGACCTCGTGGCCGAGGAAGAAATAAGAAGCCCGAAGGCCGGTATACCATCTCGGAGGTCTCAGAAGCTGGGGCCCCTATTGCACCGCCAAAGTTCGTAGCAAAGTACAGAACAACCTGCGCGTATATCGCAAGGGAGAGAGTGCCAATCACCTTTTTGGATTGGCACAAAGTGCCTGATACCATCAAAACGGATCTATGGACTGAGCTGAAACAAACCTTCGAATTCCCCGAAGAAGATGAACACCGCGTGCGTCGGGATGCGTTGATGACCATGGATGCGGCATGGAGGAACTTCAAGGCCAGCCGAATACTACATATGTGAAGAAAACCGATCGGCCATCGGGACTACCCAAACTTAGAACCATATTGGGATGATTTCGTGTCGATGAAGCAAAGTGAAGCAACAAAGAAGTCCAAATGAGGACCACATAAACATCGGAAGAACGAACATCCATCCACACGCACTTGGTACGGGTGGGTACGCTGGTAAAATCCTCAATGGGAGAGGCAGAAGCGTAATCACTACAATCGACCGGTACAAGTCAATTGGCCGGACTACTGATCGAGTCAAGCACTAAGTGCTAGCGAGGGCAAGTGTCACGTCCGTGGGGCTTATCCTTCGTAAATAGCGATGACGGCAATGTCGCAAAGGGTCCAGGAGTCAGACGTCGAGTCTTCCCAAGGAACATTCCAACCAGATAGAGAGAACGATTTAACTAACACGTGCCCTGGGAAACAAGGAGCATCCTGGACGGACACGAGGTGTCGGGGTTAAGGTTCCGTGGAAGACAGGATTCCCAGAGCACCTTCACACTTACAAGAGTCGAAAGAGAGCTAGAGAAGCGTTTGCCAAAATAGAAATGATGAAGGAAAAGATGCTTCGAGAATTACAAGGCACAATAGAACAACAAGTACAACGACAAGTACAACAAGCCATGAGCCAGTCGCAAGCCGAGAACATTGTTACGACCAGCCCTCCGAATCGTCGCAGAAGTTGCGCATCCGCCCCACTTGTAGAACAGGAAATGGGTCATTATCCTGTGGACGACATACATGACCCCACACCGTGCCAGCTCACTTTGCCCGTCATGAACATATTCATTCAGCCGGTACAGCATAGCGCACCCATGCCAAGAAGGAGGTGTATTGCACAACTCGCGATAGCGCGGGATATGCAAAGGTCCAGGTGGACACGGTTAATCCCGAGTTCGCCAACCTCGGGTTAGAAATGCCCCCGAACGACGAGGTTACAACTCTAGGAAGTGCCGCCCACTCATTCATCCATGGGGCGCAAACGTGACATCACCTTGGAGCATCATGAAGTGCCTGCTCCTCCGAGGTGAACTCGCCCCCTCCCGAGGTGACCTGCCGCCTCTCTGCGCAGTGAACCTACCGCCTCTCCCGCAGTGAACCCGCCACCGTCCTCTGAAGAAACCTCGCGCGATCGTCACGAACACATCAACAGACAAAAGTTAGTGCGACAACTTCAGGTTGACCGACTTAAAACCCTCCTCTCAAGGCATGGCGAATAGACAAGCCATATCACGAGGTCAGCGGCTGCAAGCAGTATGATGTTGTGTGCGAGAAAAGTAAGGGTAAAGCGGTCTCCAAAGGACAAGTCAAGAAAGACTGAAATACGAATTGGGAAGCCGCTTGTCACCCCTTCAAGCTTGATAGTCTAACAAAGGCAGCTAAGGCGATTACATGAATGGTATATGGAGCGATCGAACCAACATGTACTCCCGAAGGTGATCACTGCCATTTTCAGAGAGGAACATTTCCACCATGAGGGGATTGGCTGCTTGATGATAGAATTCAGCGAGTTGCACAACATGTATTATCAAGATGCCCTCGACGTGTCTCTTATGAGATGTTGGTCACTATAAGTGTCCAATATAAAAATCATTGTCTACATTCATGTAATACCGATAAATGTGATGTCTAAATCATTTGGTATGTAGATACGAGTTGATCGAACTAAAAAGAACCAAAGGGCGATGGCATGCCTCGATCCGGAACGGTTTGCCAGCCGGAAATCAAAAGAGTACCAAAGGAGGTCGAGGACTACGTATATAACGCTCTCATCAAACTCCAAGACAAGGAGTTCATACTTTTACCATACAATTTCAAGTAAGTGGCTCACTAGCTAGTTCAACTACTTGTTGATCTCGTTCTTTGCTCAGGTTAGGACTAATGACTACGGCATCATACATGTGTATGTAGTTTCCATTGGATTCTCGTAGTAATTACTCCAGATAAAAGCAAGATGCTGATCTTGGACCCGCGGACAAAGATCCAAAAGACTACAAAGATATGACAAGTCTAGTGAATAGGGCCTTCAAAGCATATTGTAAAAAGTGCTCGAGATACCGTCCTTTCCATAAATCACTGACAATCCGTACTAAATTTCCGGTACGCACAAAAACAATTTTCCTATATCGCACCTCGTAGTCAATAACTCCTTCAATGTTGTATAAGTTTATTCAATTTTTGCATTACCACAGCACCGCCAGGAACAAATTTATGTGGGTACTTCGTGTGCCAATACATGCGCGAAATCTTAGGCTCTACAATAGTAAACAATGATGTAGAGGTTTGTCACGCTAACATCACACATTGATTTGCACATCTCATTCTCTATATAAGCTCTTAAGACAAACTTTTTCTATCTATAGCATTTGAAGTTGCCTACGGAGGATCTGGTTCCAAATGAAATCCAAGGCATTCAGGACAGCTACCGCTTCATCATGAAGGAAGTACTCAACAAGAACGGCGAGTTTCATGACCCGGATAATAACGATGAAGTCTTCCATACTCATCTGCCACCTCCTGAGGCCCCTACCAAAGTGAAGACTCGTTAGGCTTATAGTTCACAAAACTAGTTAATTTTTTTCTTACGGTGGTGTAAATTGATGTTTCATTGAATGTCAAGTTTAGTATTGGATGGCATGGCTTGCACATGTTCTAATTTTTGTCATTTCATTTAAGAAGTTGTGATTGATCTGCGCTTGTGTTGTTGCCCTTCTCCCGTGCATGTGTGTGTGTTGATGGGTGGTGTGTGTGTGTGCGTGCGCTCTAGACGAGGAGCTCTCCCTCTATTGCTTTTCTCCGTGCCCTTTCATGATGGCTAGTAGAGCTTTTTATAGACGTGGGTGATGGATGAATACGAAAGAGCTCATTTCAAAACTGCACCATTACAAAGAGGTTTATTTGATTGCTTGATTTAGTTGCAAGTTTCCTTTTGCATCTTTACCGCCCATTCATAAGAGATTTGATTACATGGTCCTTATATTTTTAGATGGTGTGTTTTACTCTAATGTATGATAGTAAATGCCATTAAAAATAGCTAAATGGAGATTATAGAAGGAAAAATAGTAAAAAGTAGGATCAAAATTGTAGAATGATATGTATTTAGGAATAAAAATTGAAAAATAGAATGTCACATATTCAAAAATAGAGGAGTATAAACTAGCTAATGCATGTACAACATCCGAGGATGCCACGGCATTCACATGGAATAAGACGGCAATGGATCGGCTAGATTTGTGATACAACAAAATGATCTTTTAGCTTTCCATAGTATGATATATAATGACTTCATTTACATACTCGAGAAATATTGATACAAAGATGACTAAACCGAGAAGGGAGCAGTCCAATGGAGGCATGCCCTACACCATCACCATGATCGAGCGCCTCATGCATGAGACACTTTAATTGTACATTGTAATTGTGTATATTGTAATTGTGTATATGCAAAATCTGTGATTGTAATTGTGATTGATGTATTATATGTAATTGTGATTGATGTATTATATTGTAGTTGTGTATATGCAAAATCTGTGATTGTTGTACATTATAATTGTGTATATGCAAAATTGCAATTGTGATTGATGTATTAT
The DNA here is from genome assembly GCA_036346275.1 of Otatea glauca. Taxonomy (NCBI): domain Eukaryota; kingdom Viridiplantae; phylum Streptophyta; class Magnoliopsida; order Poales; family Poaceae; genus Otatea; species Otatea glauca. Next base: position 35,563,497 of record CM070715.1, on the reverse strand, counting down.
ATTGTAGTTGTGTATATGTGAAATCTGTGATTGTTGTACATTGTAATCGTATATGCAAAATCTGTGATTGATGTATTATATGTTTCAGAGGGCACGGCTAGCAAGACCGAGGCTAGCCCAAAATGCGCTTTTTATTTTTCGGTCGTACTATCTGTGGCGGTTGGTGGATAGAACCGCCACGTATAATATAGTTATCTGTGGCGGTTGGTGTATAGAACGCCACGAGATAATATATTTATCTGTGGCGGTTGGTGGAAGAACCGCCACGTATAATATTATTATCTGTGGCGGTTGTAGGAAAGAACCGCCACGTATAGTGTAGTTATCTGTGGTTGTTGGTGGATAGAACCGCCACGTATAGTATTGTTATCTATGGCGGTTAGTGTAGAACCGCCACGTATAACACTTATCTGTGGCGTTAGAAAACCGCCACTGATAATCCTCGATTATCAGTGGCACTATATCTGTGGCGGTTCAATAACCGCCACTGATGGCAGTTATGAACAGCCATTGATGACCTTTTCCAGTGTAGTGTGTGTCTAATCATCCCTGTGGCCCACAACAGACCTCCCCACACCTCCAGCATCATCAAGGAAAAGGAAAGAAACGTCCTAGAAAAGGAAACGACCATACATTACATGCTGGGAAAAGGAAATAGGGAAATTAACGCCCGTTGTTTCCCATTATGCTTCTGGTGAGAAATTATTAAAGTTCCAAAACCATCAGAATCTCCGTGAATATTTTGTTCCTTGCTCGAATGACTCATGATCCCATGTAGCAGCTTCAATTTGCCCAAAATATCTCTTGTGTTTTATAGTGCATGTATAATGTATTTACGCATGCCACCTTCCTCCCTCGCTTCCAAGTCACCATTAAATCACTTCCTCTTTCTGATCCAGCCATGATATCCGCGTGAGAGGGGTTGTCAAGGAAAAGGAAAGAAACATCCTGAAAAAGGAAACGACCATACATTACATGCTAGGAAAAGGAGACGGGGAGACGGGGCAACGCGGCCGGGAGAACGAACACGACGGCAGGGGCAGCGCGGCCGGGAGATTGCACGAGATGGCCGGGGCAGCGCGGTCGGGGCAGCACGGCCGAGGCGTGTAAGGACCCGAATCCACTGATTCGAACCCACTGTGTTTACCGCACTAGTCCTAGGATCAATGCTAGTGCACACAGCTTAACATTGGTACATATCACATCATACACAACGATAATAGAATAATAGTTCATTTATTGATATAGCTAAATGTATGATCTTATGACCAACTTACATTATTAAGCCACGCAGGGCAAGACTGAAAATATAAACTAGTAATTAAGCAGTGGAAAGTAGGAAACGTAGTTAGCTCATCACCACCACAGCAACCGACAAGGCTCTGACCCTAATGACTCGTGTCTTCCGAACTTCATCTTCCAACACAGTGTAGATTCTTCAACTGTTGATTATTGTTGTTTGGCAAGGGTGAGTACTTAAAGCACTCAACAAGTTGTGCACAGAATGCAATTCTATGTATCTATATGTAAGGCTTATTCCAATGGATAGGCTATCATGGCTATTTTGCAATAAGCAAGATTTATGAACAAATACAATAAATAGATTGTAAAGAATGTAAAACAAATAACAGAATAAATTCAATATTTCTTAAGTAAACCAAGTTTCCAATCCTAAGTCAAATTCCATCTTCCATATGGCATCCCGCCATCCCAACCATGTTGTCCAATTAATTAAGCTAACCCTTAACTGTAATTTCCGAGCGTTGCTCAATACCGCGAGCACGGCTATCCGAATAGTTTTACACTCTGCAGAGGTTATGCACTTTACCCACGTGATACAACCAAACACCACTAAGGCGAGTGATTATAACAAAGCCTTTACAATGCTCTGGCTTAACCCGATACTACCCGCTAAGGTTTCAACATCGTGGGACTGGTTACTACATCCGGGGCCCCCTCTTGCGCCATGTGAATTACTCCATAACTTGGGAACTCACACCACCAGATAGTACCAAAATTAAGACATTGCAAAGTACTCACTAGGTGGCCCATACTGACATGTGGTTGCACGATAGACTCAGTCAAAGGCTTGCAAGGTTAAGTCCTTAGTGTGATCAAGGCAAGACATCCACATACCCTCTTGCCCATCGGGCCCACCTTGGCATCCTCGCCCCTTGTCACTTGCCCCAATCTAAGTTATTATCACCCGTTGATTACCAAGCACCACGTGCCATCAACAATTCAACATCGCTATGCGACATGACTCACCACAACAACTCAATCTCATCGTGATCCCACATGACACACAAGTTCATAATATTGTTCCATATTCCATTAATCAAGATTAATTATCAATGATTCTGACACATGTGATGACGTGGCAAGGCTAAGCAACTAATACGAACTAATCCTCCAATGTTGATCATAATTACTAATCAACTATATTAAACCAATCTAGGGTGACAATGGATCATGGCATACAATGACAAGGTAGGGTATAGATCAATCTGGTATATTAGCTAAGTCCCAATTTAATTTGAAACAATTGTACACTTGAAATAATATGCAATAGGGTAAAACAAATATAGCAATTTTATAAACATGGGTTCAACATGATCAAAGCACAACTTGCCTTGGAATAGGTCCTGATCTGGTTCTGGAACTTGCTCTTGAGTTGTCGGATCTTCCTCTGAAGCGTCGCATAATTCAACGTCTACGCGTACCGAAGGAGAAAAGCAAATAAATACCAAAACAGAGAGCAAATGAACTCCAAAAATCAATTAAAATTTACCATTAAATAGTTCTCAATTTTACAAATTTTTAGAAATTTCAATCACTCAAATCCGAGTAACGATGCAAAAGATATAGCCTTTTGAAGTTTGAATTAAATACTGAAATTGCAAAAATCAGAAATTCAAAATTAACAGATTTATTTTTAATCCGAAAACCGAATTATTGCGCAAGCGTGACATCCTCGCGGACGTCAGCCTGGGCGCCACCAATCGAGCTTGACACGCGCCTCGGCGTATGAACCCGGTCCACGTAACCTCCTCGGTCTCATCAGAACCGGCGCCGGCGCCGATACCCGCAGCGCCACGCGTCTTGATCCGATTGGTTGCAGCGCGGCCCCGCCGATGCGCGACATGCGGCACGCATCTACGGTCCGATCCGATCGAACGGCGACAGACACCCGTGACGCGGTTCAATCTTCCCCGTTCGCTCAGATCCGACGGTCAAAAACTCACCCGAGACTAATGGCGAAGCGACGGTGAAGAAAACCACCGGAGATGAGGAAGAAACCCTGGCGATGGCGTTCCGACGTGTCCCCGACGTGAAGAAGTGGCGCAGTCGACGCGGCACACTCTGACGAGTTCAGATCTTGAACCAAAACGCCGAAAACCGACGAACCGGCGGCGCACTTGATCAAAAACCGCGGCGACTTCGGCGCTCTACTCCGGCGAGTTCCTCTGCGCGCTTTACGACGATCCTCGCGAAACCCTTCCGACCAGAAGATGCGGCGCACAAGGATGAACCTCGGGGCCTACCCCGCCCCTATTTATTGCCTCAGCAAACGCGCTAGAACGGAAACCCTAGATCCTAACGGCGGCGAAAACGTGCCGGCGGACTCCGAGTCCTTCGCGGAGACGACAACCACCCACCGTCCGATCTGCTACCAACGGTCAGGATCACACGGCCTCGATCTAATCTTAACCGCCCGCGATTTCTTTCCAACGGCGATGATCAGCCCGAGTCCCGAATCCCAGACGACAAGATCCCACCCGCGATCTTGATCCAACGGTGAGACGCGATTTCGGCAGCCAAACAGCCGCGCTTCTCCGCCACCACAAGACAAGACACTGGCCGAGCCCATTATCGCTCAAAGGTTTTTCCAATTAAATTAATCACCAAATTCATTTTATTTATTTTAGGCAATAAAATAATCGGAAAATCCAAGAAAATCTCAAAAATACTTTTAGACATTCGGACTCCAATAAAATATTTTTGGCAAAACTTTATTTTAACTTTGCACAGATTTAGATAGATTTGAATAAAAGGCAATAAACTTGATTTCAAATTAATTCAAATAAATCCAAAAATCCAAATAAATTCCAAAATCATAAATGCACAAATAAGAAATAAAACTTAATTAAGCCAAATTTTGGGATGTTACAAACCTCCCCTTAATGTAATATCGACCAGAGATTCGTGGCTAACTAGAGAATAGTTTCGAAATTCGACTTCAAATCTTCTTCTCGCTCCCAAGTGGCTTTACTTTCTAATGATTGCTCCAATCAACTCGCAAAGCGAGTAGACTTGTTTCGGTCTTGCGCTCCATAACATCCAAAATTCGACCGGTTGCTCTTTGTAAGTCAAATCTTCTTGCACTCTATTGCATCCAACGAGGTTTGCTCGCTGGCACTCGAGACACTTCTTAAGTCGCGACACATGGAATACATCATGCACTCCTGCCAAGGACTGAGGCAACTCTAACTGATAAGCTACCTCTCCTCGACGGCTCAGAATCTTAAACGGACCAACATATCTTGGCGCAAGCTTCCCTTTAACATGAAATCTTTTAACGCCCTTAAGAGGGGTAACTCTAAGATACACATGATCTTCGCTTCAAAACTCAATTCTCGCGACGGTTATCTCGCGTAGCTTTTCTCGCCTTGACTGTGCTATCTTCAACCTTTCTCGATCATTGCAACTTGTCTTTCGCTTTTTCGAGAATATCCGCCCAAACACCAAACGCTTCTCTGCTTGCCCAATTCAACGAGTACGACAAAGCACGCCCATACAACGCCTCAAACGGGACATCTCGTAGGCTAGCTTGATAACTATTATTGTAATCGAACTCGTGATATGGCAAACTTTTATCCCAAAATGTAGCATAAGCTAAAGCACAAGCTCTCAATATATCCTCTAAAATCTGATTTACTCTTTCACCACCATCCATCCGCGGGTGATATGTCAGACTAAAATTCAAAGTAGTTCCCATTGCTTCGCAACTTATTCCAAAATCTTGAGGTAAATTGGGCACCTCGTCCGACACGATCTTCTGGGCACTCCATGCAAGCATACAATCCTTGACATGTACAACTCGCTAAACGATCCCCGAGTAGGTGGTCTTTATCGATAAAGTGGGCGACCTTGGTTAGACGATCCACAATTACCCAAATGGAATCGTAACCTTTCCGAGTTTTAGGTAAACCGTGATAAAATCCATTCGATTTCCTCCCACTTCCATTCCGAATTTTCAATGGTCGCAACAAACCGGTGGTCTTTGATGCATGGCCTTTACCCTCGGCATACGTCACATAAAGCAACATGCTCACTACTTCACGCTTCATGTTAGGCCACCAAAATCGCTCCTTTAAATCCCGATACATCTTGGCACTTCCCGGTGAATCGAGTACTTAGAATCATGAGCCTCCTCAAGAATCAATTGCTTTAGTTCCTTTTATCCCACACAAATTCGCCTTTGAAGAACATGGTTCCTTGCTCATCCAGAGTGAAATCTACGGCTTGGCCTTCTTCCTTTTAGCCTTAATCTTAGAAATTTTTCGTCATCTTTCCGCCTTCTCTAATCTGATCTTCCAAATTGGCTTTACTTCCAGCAGTCAGCTACCATTCCTTGCGAACGACTTCCAACCTTAGTTTCAAATTCCTTGCATAATTCGTTAATCCTCCATTGTTAGCGATTTGCGCTTTGGCTCTTCGACTCGAGCATCCGCTACCACATTGGCCTTTCCGGATGATAATGGATCCCCACATTATAGTCCTTAATTAGCTCTAGCCACCTTCGCTGCCTCATATTCAGATCCGCTTGAGTGAATATGTATTTCGTGCTCTTATGGTCTCAGATATATCTCACATCTATTTCCTATGAGATAATGACGCCATATCTTTAAAGCATGCACTACGGCAGCTAACTCCAAATCATGCGTTGATAATTCACTTCATGCGGTCTTAATTGTCTTGACGATAAGCCACGACCTTGCCTTCTTGCATTAACACGCATCCCAAGCCTTGCTTTGAAGCATCGCAATAAATATCAAATCCGCTCGCACATCCGCAATACTAATACGGGGCCATTGTTAAACGCTTCTTTAATTCCATGAAACTTTTCTCGCACTCGCGCCCATGCAAACTTCTTCTCTTTCTTCAACAAGCTGCGTAAGGGGTTTAGCAATCGTTGAGAATCCTCTATGAACCGACGGTAATATCCCGCCATTCCCGTAAAACTACGGATCGGGTAATGACTTCGTTGCTCCCAATGCAACATCAAGGCCCACTTTGCTTGGGTCGATCGCCACTCCTTTAGTAGTCATTACATGACCCGAAATTCAACTTTCTCCTTCCAAAATTCACACTTGCTAAACTTAGCATACAAACGATGTTCTCGCAACCTCTCTAAAACCATTCTCGAGATGTTCTGCGTGCTCTTCCTCTGCCTTTGAGTAAACCAAGATATCGCCTATGAAGACTACAACAAACTTATCCAAATATTCCATGAAAACCTTATTCATCATGTTCATGAAATATGCCGGGCATTAGTCAATCCAAATGACATGATCAGAAACTCATAATGTCCATATCGCGTAGAAAACGCGGTCTTAGGCACATCCTCTGCTCGGATCTTCAACTGATGATATCCTGAACGAAGATCTATCTTGGAGAAAACTCCAGCTCCTCTTAACTCATCAAATAAGTCGTCGATCCTGGGCAACGGATACTTATTCTTGATCGTTATTTCATTCAAAGGCACGATAATCGATGCACATTCTAAGACTTCCATCCTTTTACGAACAAACAAAACCGGGCTCCTACGGCGATGAACTAGGTCTAATGAAGCCTTTCTCTTGCGGTTCCTCAATCGCTTCTTCATTTCCACTAACTCGTCGGTAGGCATCCGATATGGTCTTTTTGATATCGGTGCTGTCCCCAGCGCTAACTCGATCACGAACTCGATATCACGATCCAGTGGCAATCCTAGCAAATTTTCAGGAAACACATCCGGTATTCACGACCATCGCACATCTTCCATGTTTGATGGCTTTCACTGTTGACCATTAATTGCCCATCTCGAACAATGGTCGCTTGAAACTCTACTTTCTTGCCACTAGGGCCTTCCAAAGTCACGATCCTTCGGCCACAATCCAAAACGGCCTTGTTCTTAGACAGCCAATCCATTCCAAGGATGACGTCTAGGATTGCGATCTATCAAGATAAGATTCGCTAGAAATTCTATCCCATCCATAAGCAACTTAGCTCCCAAACACCCAAGGCTAGATCTAAGCTCGGATCCTGGGGCTTGGACTAAGAGCACACACTTAAGATTCACCACTTTAAATCCATTCTTGGTTGCAAAACTTTGAGAAACGAACGAATGCGAAGCTCCAGAATCAAACAAAACTGTAGCAGGTACTGAGTTGACCAGAAACTTACCCAGTACGATGTCCGTAGCTTCCTGAGCTCCATCTGCGGTGATGTGGTTGATCCTTCCGCGCACTGTTGATTGCGGGGTTGCTCCAGCTTGACCTGGCGCACGATTTCCTCCTGAGGTTGGTGCCTTGGCAGGTGTTGTTCCCAAATTGAAACGAACTGGTGTAATGCTTCCCTTCTGTGGACACCTATTAGAAAAGTGCCCTGGCTCATTGCAGGTATAGCATCTTTTCACGGCATCTTGATTCCTCCGGTGCATTGTTGCCTGTCCGGGTCTGAAAATTCTGATTAGCAGGATGAGGTGCAGGGGTTGATATCTTATTCACCGCTGGCGGTTGGAATCTAGCAAATTGTTGTGCTGACATCCTCAAACGTAGATGGTTGGGACGCCCACCCTGATTAGTCATTAAGCGTTTACGGTTTTCCCCCAGCTCCTTGCGCTTATCCTCTAGGATTAAAGCCTTATTGACTAACTCCTGAAAGTCTGGAAAATTGTGGGTGATCAATCCCACCTGCAGTCCTGAATTCAGTCCCTTCATGAAACGAGACTGCCTAGCTTTATCTGTCGCTACGTCTTCAGGGGCATAGCGAGCTAACTGGGTAAACTTGTTCAGGTACTCGGCCACTGGTTGGCCTCCTTGTTTCAGAGCCCCGAACTCTTCCTTTTTAGGGTCCATCATCCCTTCTGGAACATGGTACTGGCGGAAAGCAGTAAATTCATCCCAGGTGATCTCTTGTGGGGCTCCATGAGCGGCACAATAATTCTCCCACCATTCTGCGGCGGTTCCTTCCAATTGATGAGAGGCGTAGAGCACCTTCTCATTGCCTTCACATTGCGTGATGTGCAACTTCTTTTCAATAGTTCTAAGCCAGTCATCGGGTTCCAAATGATTCACATTTCCTGAGAAGGTTGGTGGCCTAGTCCTCATAAAATCTGATAGCTTTGAGTGAGGTCTGGGTCCACCATGGTTGTTCTGAGCTACAGGATTGTTGTTGTTGGTTGCTGCGTTGGTCATCTCACGCATCATAGTCGCATCGCTTGAGTCTGCGCTGCAAGAAACGCTCCCAGATTCTGCATGTCAACTGGCGGTGGTTGAGGGCTGCCTCCGTCATTGGGGTTGTCATTCTGGCGCAGTCCACTTCCTGAAGCACCGTTGTTCCCTCGAGTATTCACCATCCGATGATTGCCTCTTAGGTTAGGAAAGGTAGATGTAGCGTAGATAAGAAGTAAGAATTTCTAAAGCGGGGAGATAGGTTATACCCAACTGAAATAATTCTTTATTATTCTTGGTATGGCTGCTTATTTAAGCCTACAAGCTTTGCAACACATACTGCACACTCAGCATTACAAAGAAGCAAACTAAACACGAAACCTTAACGTCAACTAAAAAGGTAAGGACTAACTTAAAGACACGACTCACACTCGAGTCTCAACACAGCTCCAAGGCTGACACTCACTCATCCAGCCACCCTGGCTGACGCTGACCCAGCGCATACACCGGCGGGTGAGCTGGCATAGGAGCGAACCTATCCTGATGACCTACTCGGGTCCTCTGCAACCACGTGGTCTGCACTCCTCTCGCTCCCACTCGCGCTCCTCCGATCCTCCTGACTCTCCAACTGCTCTGAACTCCTCGAGTCACGCGCCCAACTCATCCTCGACCGCTCTAGGGCCTCTCCCACCGGTGATCATCCCGATGGTCAAGCACGAGTCACCTCAAGCTCTGCTCTGCATACTCGAGTGCCTCGCATACGCCTCCAGCCCCGAGTAGTCTCTCTCATGTGATCCTCCCGAGCAAGGGTGAACTCGCAAGGTGCGTGGTGTGGCACACTCGCCCTCCACGATCCGCTCGGCGTCGGCATGCTTGAACGTCTGGTGAAGGCGAACATCGAGTCGTGAAGCTCGTCAGCGTAGTCGCGGCAGACACGGCGAAGAGCAAGTCGAGCGACCTCCTGAATTGCAACCTCGTACGAGAATCTTCTGGCGGAGACATTGATTGGCCTGCTAGCTTCCTCGTTCTCCCGAGCGTAGATAATCAGCTTGCAAATAAATCCTCGGTGTACACCATTAACTGACCAGCTGCCTCCTCGGTAAAGCGGACGATAGAAGCCTCCCAATCTCAAGAACTCTCCACAAAGACCATGGCGTAGCCGCCACCGACTCCTCGAAGGTCTGAACGATCGGCATCTGCTCCACAAGAACTTTGAATAAGTTCTCCACCCGAAACGGCAAGTAAAACGAGTAAATTCAGCAAAGGCGAGAAGTAGAGAATGAGATGAGTCGAGAGTGTTTTATTAGTCATGTTTAGATTTTCTTTTAGAAAATAGTTTGGACACACACAAGACACCTCCATACTATCTAGGCCAAGACCTACAACAAGATGCTCGATACCACCTCAGAAGGACCCGAATCCACTGATTCGAACCCACTGTGTTTACCGCACTAGTCCCAGGATCAATGCTAGTGCACACAGCTTAACATTGGTACATATCACATCATACACAACGATAATAGAATAATAGTTCATTTATTGATATAGCTAAATGTATGATCTTATGACCAACTTACATTATTAAGCAACGCAGGCAAGACCAAAATATAAACTAGTAATTAAGCAAATGAAAGTAGGAAACGTAGTTAGCTCATCAGTTCACCACAGGCAACCGACAAGGCTCGGACCCTAATGACTCGTGTCTTCCTGAACTTCATCTTCCTACACAGGTATAGATTCTTCAACTGTTGATTATTGTTGTTTGGCAAAGGTGAGTACTTAAAGCACTCAACAAGTTGTGCACAGAATGCAATTCTATGTATCTATATGTAAGGCTTATTCCAATGGATAGGCTATCATGGCTATTTTGCAATAAGCAGCATTTATGAACAAATACAATAAATAGATTGTAAAGAATGTAAAATAAATAACAGTAATAAATTCAATATTTCTTAAGTAAACCAAGTTTCCAATCCTAAGTCAAATACCATCTTCCATATGGCATCCCGCCATCCCAACCATGTTGTCCAATTAATTAAGCTAACCCTTAACTGTAATTCCCGAGCATTGCTCAATACCGCGAGCACGGCTATCCGAATAGTTTTACACTCTGCAGAGGTTATGCACTTTACCCACGTGATACAACCAAACACCACCAAGGCGAGTGATTATAACAAAGCCTTTACAATGCTCTGGCTTAACCTGATACTACCCGCTAAGGTTTCAACACTGGTGGGACTGGTTACCACATCCAGGGCCCCCTCTTGCGCCATGTGAATTACTCCATAACTCGGGAACTCACACCGACCACGATAGTACCAAAATTAAGACATTGTAAATTACTCAGCTAGGCTGGCCCATACCAGACATGTGGTTGCACGATAGACTCAGGTCAAAGGTTTGCAAGGTTAAGTCCTCAGTGTGATCAAGGCAAGAAATCCACATACCCTCTGCCCATCGGGCCCACCTTGACATCCTCGCCCCTTGTCACTTGCCCCAATCTAAGTTATTATCACCCCGTTGATTACCAAGCACCACGTGCCATCAACAATTCAACATCGTTGCGTGACATGACTCGCCACAACAACTCAATCTCATCGTGTGATCCCACATGACACACAAGTTCATAATATTGTTCCATATTCCATTAATCAAGATTAATTATCAATGATTCTGACACATGTGATGACGTGGCAAGGCTAAGCAACTAATACGAACTAATCCTCCAATGTTGATCATAATTACTAATCAACTATATTAAACCAATCTAGGGTGACAATGGATCATGGCATACAATGACAAGGTAGGGTATAGATCAATCTGGTATATTAGCTAAGTCCCAATTTAATTTGAAACAATTGTACACTTGAAATAATATGCAATAGGGTAAAACAAATATAGCAATTTTATAAACATGGGTTCAACATGATCAAAGCACAACTTGCCTTGGAATAGGTCCTGATCTGGTTCTGGAACTTGCTCTTGAGTTGTTGGATCTTCCTCCGAAGCGTCGCACAATTTAACGTCTACGCGTACCGAAGGAGAAAAGCAAATAAATACCAAAACAGAGAGCAAATGAACTCCAAAAATCAATTAAAATTTACCATTTAATAGATCTCAATTTTACAAATTTTTAGAAATTTGAATCAATCAAATCTGAGTTACGATGCAAAGGATATAGCCTTTTGAAGTTTGAATTAAATACTGAAATTGCAAAAATCAGAAATTCAAAATTAACAGATTTATTTTTAATCCGAAAACCGAATTATTGCACAAGCGTGACATCCTGCCGACGTCAGCCACGCGCCCACCAATCGAGCTTGACACGCTGCCTCGGCGTATGAACCCGGTCCACGTAACCTCCTCGTCCATCAGGAATACGCGCGCCGCGGCGCCGATACCTGGCGCCACGCGTCTTGATCCGATTGGTTGCAGCGCCGCCCCACCGATCCACGACACGCGGCACGCATCTACATTCCGATCCGATCGAACGGCGACAGACACCGTGGCGCGGTTCAATCTTCCCGCTCGCCGATCCGACGGTCAAAAACTCACCCGAGACTAATGGCGGCGACGGCGAAGAAAACCACCGGACATTAGGAAGAAACCACGCGACGGCGTTCAAAGATGTCCCGACGTGAAGAAGTGGCGCAATGACGCGCACACTCCGACGAAGTTCATATCTTGAACCAAAACGCCGAAACCGACGAACCGGCGGCGACTTGAGCAAAAACGCGGCGACTTCTGGCGCTCTACTCCGGCGAGCTCCTCTGCGCTTTACGACGATCCTCCCAAACCCTTCCGACCGTAAGACGCGGCGCACAAGGATGAACCTCGGGGCCTACCCGTCCTATTTATAGCCTCGGCAACGCGCTTAGAACGGAAACCCTAGATCCTAACGGCGGCGAAACGCGTGCGTGGCGGACTCGAGTCCTTCGCGGAGACGACAACCACCCGCCGTCCGATCTGCTACCAACGGTCAGGATCACACGGCCTCGATCTAATCTTAACCGCCCGCCATTTCTTTCCAACGGCGATGATCGGCCGAGTCCCGAACCGCAGACGACAAGATCCCACCCGCGATCTTGATCCAACGGCGAGACGCGATTTCCGGCAGCCAAATGGGCCGCTTCTCCGCCACCACAAGACAAGACACGGGCCGAGCCCATTACTGTTCAAAGGTTTTTCAAAAGGTTTTTCAAATTAAATTGATCACCGAAATTCATTTTATTTATTTTAGGCAATAAAATAATCGGAAAATCCAAGAAAAATCTCAAAAATACTTTGAGACATTCGACTCCAATAAAATATTTTTGGCAAAACTTTATTTTAACTTTGCATGATTTTGATAGATTTGAATAAAAGGCAATAAACTTGATTTCAAATTAATTCAAATAAATCCAGAAAAATCCAAATAAATTCCAGAAAATCATAAATGCACAAATAAGAAATAAAAATTTAATTAAGCCAAATTTTGGGATGTTACGGGGCGCACGGAGGAGGAGATCCACGCGGCGTCTAGGGCGTGCGAAAGAGGAGATCCACGCGGTGGCCGGGGCGAGCAGAGGAGAGCCCGCACGACCCTCGGCAAGTGGCGAAGAGCCCTCGCGGCCCTCGGCGGCGATAGGAGGAGAGCCCGCCCGGCGATCGGCGGCGCACGCCCGCTGTTTCCCATTCAGCTTCTGGTGAGAAATTATTAAAGTTCCAAAACCATCAGAATATCCGTGAATATTTTTTTATCTACTTCTTCCTTGCTCGAATGACTCATGATCCCATGTAGCAGCTTCAATTTGCCCAAAATATCTCTTGTATTTTATAGTGCATGTATAATGTATTTACGCATGCCACCTTCCTCCCTCGCTTCCAAGTCACCATTAAATCACTTCCTCTTTCTGATCCAGCCATGATATCCCCGTGAGAGGGGCTGAGGCAACAACTGCAATTGTACAAAATTTTAGTACTCAAACTGGTATGGCATTATCTCTACGCAAGTCGGTTACCTGCACTTTCTGGATAACCTGGCTGCATTGTTTTTGCCTGTTAATTTGGTGCTGTTTCTTGGTTTTTGTATGTGTAGGAAGTTTGTCTTGCTCATTTCAAGTTAAAGGTTAGATGATAGCTTTTCTTGTTTGGCTTACTCTGATTGTTTGGTGTCTGTTTTTTTGGACCTTTTGGCACATCTGGGTTGCGGCGGAGAGCCCGCGCGGCCCTTGGCGGCGATCGAAGGAGAGCCCCTTCTGAAGCTGTGTGGCAAGGCATCACTCGCAGGGTTCACTCGATGGCGAGGCATCTGCGGCCATGTATGTAAAAAGGTTTAAGTTTTTCCATGGTTAGCCTCATAGGTTCAATAACCGAAATTTCAATACTTGTACTGTCCGAATAGTTATATATTTCACAAACTAACTTCAAATTTGAAGAAACCAATTCCTTAGACCTTGAAAAATAATACCCTAGCTGATTATAAAAAAATATCTTATGTTTGTGCAAATATGAACTAAGTCCATATTAGGCCCTAATGATCACTTATATGGAAAACATCTCGGATAGAAGCCAAATATCATGGAACCAACTTTAAAATACTCTTAGAGTCATCCCCTGCTTATTCCTGAAATATGGATACATTATCCTGTAGGGTGTAGTTGCAAACTAAAAATGAAATCTGGTTCTTTATAGCGTTAACCTTGTGACTATTTATGCCTTTTTGGTAGCCTGTATAATATCATGTCTAAATGAAATTATTGTGCAGATTAGCCTAGAAATGATATTTAGTATATGTACTACTATAATGTAGGAAATTTTTTTATTTGTATCTTGCTTTTCATCTAAAATATGTTAGTGCAACAACCCTAAGTGTTAATCGTAGACTACATCTTTCCGATCCGATCCGTACAACGTAAACCTTATTATTAAGTGTTATATTCATACTTATCTTCTCATTTAATTGATAAGCGGGTGTACTACCATCGTAACGTTAGCACGAGCACTATACTATCCCAATAAAACTAACAATAACCATTATCCATATCACCAACTTTCATTCATGAAAAAAAATACGTCCGCCCAAATACCACATTGGCCCACCATAATTCACAACTCTTGCCACTTGCCCTAGTCTAAATCATTTTACCACCACAGTTGATTACCATGCACCACGTGCATCAACAACATTGTGTGACAACACCTAACACACCTTTTCATAAACATATTCCATATTCCATTAATCAAGATTAATTTTGCATTCTAAAAATGATATCAATAACTCGTTGCATGGCTAAGCAAGCTATTCACGTTCTAACCATTCCGTGTTGGCAATTAATAGTTACCAACTAATAAAGAACCGTACCAGGGTGACAAATGAATCATGGCATACAAATGACAAGGTTGACATAAGTTCAATTAGGTTGAATAACTAATCCCAATTTAATTGAAATATAAAACAATATAATTTTTAAAACATGGGCTCAACATGATCAAAGCACGACTTGCCTTAGAAAAGCTCTTGTTCTTGCTCCGGACCTTGCTCTTGAGTCAGCGATTCTCCCTCGGACGCACCAAGCACTTCGACGTCTACGCGTAACGAGAGAAAACACCAAAATAGAGAACAACCAACCTATAAAAAAATCAAATAAAATTCACCAGCAAATAGATCTCTATTTTACAAATTTTAGATATTTGAATCGCCTCAATCAAAGCTCGTATCAGGGAGAACGGGCTCACGAAATATTTGAATAAATAAGAAAATATTAAATAATTAATTTCCCGAATTAAATCTATACTGAAAAATAGGTTTATTGCGTTAGCATGATGTCAGCACCCGATCTGGACCAATCAGAAGCTGACAAATCATCTAGATGCGTGGACTCGGTCCACGGCCGGCTCTGGTCCATCGTGGACCCGATCTACTATGCTGTGCACCGGCTGACGCAGGCGATGTCGTTAGGCACACACATGGTAAGACACAGGCAGGACGCGTGGCACCACCTGATCAGCGACACGTAGCACACAACCGATGGCTGTCGACATTTGTAGTCGGCAATAAATTTATGGGGCAGGCGCTAGATCTCAAACTCGAAGGTCACACAAGACAAGGGTTTAGACTGGTTCAGGCTCTCACGGAGGAGATAATACCCTAATCCTGTGTGCTAGGATTATATGGATCTCTTGGATCTAGGATTGCTCAAAGCGCAGTGTGCTCTAGGCAATATAAGATGTGTGCACTATGGCTTGATAGCTCGATTGCTTGATTGCTATGTTGTTACCTGCCCTCTCCCTTATATAGTGGGGGTGGGGCGGCTTACAGAGTCCTGATCGGTTAGGAGATTCCGATCGGTTACTAGATTCTAGTTGGTTACAGGATAGAGTTTACATCTTTATCTACCCTATTAACGACTCGGATTACAGCCATATCTTTTATATCTAAATATACATACAACTGTCTATAGGATGTCCCCCTTTCCGTACGGTAGCAAGGCTTGGTGCAGGGCTTATCATTTGGGCCTTCTACTTGGGCTTATCTTCTTCAAAGATCTTCAATCGACTCATGAAGATACCTGGTTTCATATATTCCACAGTAGCCCCCGAGTGATTCATGATCCGGTTGCTACGTCTCTTTTCGGGTCTCGACTTGAATCATTGTTCTAAGCTTCCCGCGTAGACTTTCGACTGGTTTTTTTCTCAACTTCTTACAGCAAGTGGATTATGAAGGACTCGAATATAACCCTTGATTTTTTACTTAAACTGGGTATAATCTTCGTCAGACGTGTTTGTCGCGAGCGGCTTCGTGGACCTGACCCATATTTCAGTTGTGGATTGAATACTTCTTCCCGCTCGAGGCGAAGCTTTAATATCCTTTCTCTTCGTGGATAAACACCGAACTGTCTTCAAGGCTACTCTAGTTTTTTGTGTCAACCCAAATTCTGAAAACCTCTTTGGCTTCTGAAACTATATTAACTCCAAATCTCCTCAGCTTCTGATGCATTTACTTCATCCTCACTGTACCGGCTATAAAAAGCGAACCAGCTCAAATGCATTCCTTCGCGCTTAGCTCTCCATTCTCTTGCTCTGAGCTCCACCTCTTTTCGGAGAGATCTCCATAGCCAACCAAGGTCCTTCGACTGCTGAGTTGTGGGCACTTTTCGACCTCGCTATGGCGGAGTGGGCGGAAGATAAAGCCACCGCCCTCGACCGCGTCACCGTCGACACCCTCCTGGAGATCTTCCCCGCCCTTTACAGGGCCAGGGAGGCTCTTGTGGAGGCGCTTGGCCGCGTGCGCCGGGGTGAGGTTTAGGGCCCCTGTAAATATAATATAATAAAGAATTAACTTTTCCAAGTATCCTTCGTGACTGTCTTTTGTTTTGGCTCTGACCCAACTTGAGGTACATTGAAGCTTGCATGCCTCTTTGGTCGAGCGACATCCATATCTGATCATCGTAGGATACATCCTTAGGTCCAAACCTCGGGACATATTAGCTTCACACGTGGCTCTTGGCCGAGCAACACCCACGTCCGATTGATGTAGGATATAGCTTAAGCCTGACCTGAAGCATATTAGGATTTTCATGGCTCATGGCCGAATGATGCCCATATCTGACTGCTGTAGGATATAGCTTAGGCTCTTCTTGGAGCTCACCATGCTTACATGGCTCTTGGCTGAGTGATACCCATATCCGACTAGTGTAGGATATAGCTTAGGCTCAACTTGGAGCGTACCATACATATGTGGCTCTTGGCCGAGTGATACCTATATCCGACTGATGTAGGATATAGCTCTGGCCCATCTTGGGACATATCAAGGACTTCTTGGCTCATGGCCGAGTGATGCCCATACCCGACTGATGTAGGATATGGCTCTGGTCCGACTCGGGACACATCGAGGTTAATCCGAACGGTATATGTACTCGACGCACAACTTTTTAACCCTCATGGGGCATACCATTGGAGTCATGCTCATTTAGGCTCATCTCGTGATATATGATTCCGTCATGCGGTAAACACCTAGTGGCCCAGCGTGGGGCATATCACAAGAAGATATATTTTTTATACAAATCGGAGGATATCCACATCCCGCTTAGCACGGTAAGAGGTTAAACATCCCATCGTGGGGAGCAACGTGTCCCCAGTATGACTTGGTCATACCGAGACCGTCCCGAAATGTCAGGGCGCCCGGCTAGCAAATCATTATGAAGCATAGAGTAGGGCCAGGGGTTCCGCAATCTTTTTCCCTCCATTTTGGTGAAAAACCTGATTTTCCCCCTTTAAGACTGAGCCGATGGTTCATTTTTCCCATCGCTTATTCCTGCCTCTTCTGCTTCCTTTGTCTCTCCGCCTTCTCCACTAGGTTAATCGCCACGCGCCCGCATTTCGCGCCGCCATTGATCTCTCCTTCGAAGATGTCTTCTCCTCCTTCCAAGGTCTCCTCCTCGCAGCCCTCGCCCCAGGATTGGACGACCTCGATCACGACAGAGGAGAAACTGAAGTCCATGGTGAATGATGGGGTTCTCCCAGATTTGGCTTTGATCTCCGCTCGGCCGGCTGCTGGTGAATCCATCCCCACTCCTCGTCCTGAAGAAGTTGTGGTATTTGAGTCTTTCTTCTAGCGCGGGCTGGGTCTTCCGGCCTGCGCTTTTCTCCGTGGCCTTCTATTCTTCTATGGCATCGAGTTGGTGAACTTGAATCCCAACTCTATATTGCTAATCTCTATCTTTATTCACCTTTGCGAAGCTTTCTTGGGCATCCATCCTCATTTTGATATTTTTCGCCATTTTTACCTTCTGAAGCCCTATCCCTCAAAGAGCGACCCCAAGGTAATTGGGGGAGCCGGATTCCAACTTCGGGAGGGGCTAAAGAAATCATACTTTGCTATTCCTTTCAAGTCTTCGAATAAAGGCTGGCACCAGGAGTGGTTCTATTGTGCCAATCCTGATCCAGCTCTCCCTTCTTTCATCGGGCGCCGGCCGAAGGTGTCCCTCTCTTGGTCTTCTATCGGTGACGCCTGCAACATGGATCAAGTGCAAGACCTCTTGGTGCTCATCGGCGAATTAAAGGAAGATGGCCGCACAGGTTGGTCCGCCCTTCACTTCGCTGTTCACGGATTCACCAAGGAGCGCGCGACCATCCGGGGTATCGCTTGAGGAAGGGACGATCCGACACGGGAATTGTCCGATTTAATAACGAAAGAGCAAATTTTTGCTCGAGTAGACGATTTTTTTATCCCGAGCGTCGAGATGCCCACCAGATGCCCCAAGGCCTTCTCTGCATTGAATCCTCCTCCTGAGGTGAGAAAGTTTTGCCGATAGATTTTTACATCCGTCTCTTGAATGACTTCTGACCTTTAATCTTCCTTTCCAGGATCGAGTAGCCTTCTTCCGTGACGCGCCTCTTCCGGAAATGCCCACTCGTATAGGAGATTCCCCGAAGCGGCTAGCGAGCTCTCCTGCAGGAGATCCCGCCGCCAAGAAGGGGAAGAAGACGATGGCCAAGGACCCTTTGAAGCCCCGGCGCCGACTGGTGGTCCCAAGATCCAGGAACCATCAGCACGAGCCCCTGTGCCTTCGGCTCCCCTTTCCAGCGAGCCCACTACCCGGCCGAGTTCAACTCCGAAGGACTCTGGCGGTCGATAGGAGCCCAGCGTACCGATCGGTGGCGCCCCGAGTGGTTCCTCCGGGGGCGGCCCGGCCACTCGAAAGAAGCCCCCGATGAGGATGAAGAAGTTCGACAGGTTTGTTGCTCTATCAACTATTATTTGACACGTTTCGCCGGCTTGTTTACTAACAGATCTTCTCATAGGAATCCTTCGCTCGATGCTCCTGTCGTGACACCGTCTAGGGCTCCTGAAGAGGCTGGGCCCGCGGAGGTTCATGTCTTGGTTGAGGGGGCCTCGCCCGGGGACACAGGAGCGCCCTCTGAGCCTCAGCTGCCCTCGCCGACGCCTCATGCTCTAGCATTGGGCTCTGCTGCTCCGGAGCCCATCCCCTGTCTGTCCCCCGAGGTTGAGGAGATCTTCCGGGTTTCGCCGACTCCTGCTCGCCCCCCGGCTCATAATGCGAGCTGCGTGGGTTGATGAGGAGGACGGCCTGAAGCTCCTGGACGACTCGGAGGAGGAGAGGGAGAGGAATGACTTTACAATCATGCCACGCTCTGCACGCCTAGCCCGGTAAAATTTTCTATTCTCGCCGCCTTCTTGCTTATGTCATCGTACGTTGTCACCTTTTCTGTGATACTTACGTAAATTAGGGAGCACTCAAAAGAAGTCCGAGTACCTTCAAGATGCTTCCGAGGTCCGACGCGCCGTGAATATCCGCCAAACCGAGCGAGATCAAGGCGGACATGCGTGTAGCCGCGATCTCTTGGCCCAAGGTCCAGCGTCATGGGTCAAAAAGGAGACTCTTCGGCAAGAGAAGATAGATGTCGTCGGCTCCCTTCGTGGTAGATATTTCCCGGACCATCTCATGCTTTCATTTAATCGTCTGGTTTTTTTATCTTCTTATCATCGTGTCAGCTCGGGACTCTGATAATGTAAAGCTCCAGGGGCAACTTAAAACTTCGGAGAAGGAGCTAGAAGGTATGGTTGGCAGCTTGGACCTCCCATGTCTTTATTGCTTTCTTGATACTTCTTAATACTCTGTCTTGCAGATTATAAACTCAAAACGTGGGCGCAATACGCCGTTTTTAACGAAAAAGTCGAAGCCCTTGAGACGTCTTGCGCCAGGCTTCATGAAGCCTCTGAGCCGCTGTTGAGTTTGCTTCATTCCGGAGGTGAGAGGCCACTCAGCAGGGATCAGGTCATCTCTCAGCTGGAGGAAGCCCCCGAGGCGCTCAAGAAACTCTTGAAGGAGACAGCGACCAATGGTGCCAGCCAGGCTTTGGCAATCACTAAATCGCTCTATCCCCGAGTGGATCTTGAAGCCGTTAAGGAAGGCTACGCCTGCAATGTAGATGAAGATCGGGCCACCGAGCTCTGGGAGGAAGTCAAGGATGCCTCTACGGCCATTGTAGAAACCCTAGAGCTGTAAACGAGATATATGAAAAATTTTCTTTGTTCATGCATTTTGTCTTTCAAGTATGCTGCTTTGTCCGAGTGGTTTTGACATATCGTTATCCGACTAGTCCAAATTTCTGTGCTCGAGGCGTGGTTCATGACGCATGTCTCAGAGTCTTAATATCGTAGGAGCAAAGCACTCGGACGCATAAACTACGAGAAGTTTGAACGAATATAACTTTAAGAGCGAACATTTATTCATAAAGAAACAATTGAATTACAAAGTTCAAGTGAAAAAATGACGTAGCTGTTCTATGTTCCAAGTCCTGCTAACTGTCGTGCCGTCTTCATGCTTGAGCTTGTAAGCTCTAGGGCGAATCACTTCATCGATGAGGTAAGGGCCTTCCCAGCTTGGGGAGAGCTTATGCTCGCACTTCTGATTCTTTCTAAGGACCAGATCTCCTTTAGAGAACGCGCGGCTCCTCACATTGCGTCCATGATAGCGATGTAAGCCCTGAAGATATTTTGCTAACTGAATTGTTGCGATGTCTCTGGCTTCTTCCAGTCGGTCGAGGTCTTCTTGCCGGCTCTCTTCCGAAGCGACTTCTTCATAGCTCCGAACCCGTGGGGATCCGAATTCTAACTCGGTAGGGAGGACCGCCTCTGATCCATACACCAGGAAGAAAGGTGATTGCCCGGTTGCTCTGCTAGGGGTGGTTCGCAGCCCCTGTCCAAGGCAATTCTTTGACCCACCGAGTGGCGTATGGTTTGAGACGATCGAAAATCCTTGCCTTTATGCCTTGTAAAACCATGCCGTTGGCTCGCTCAACCTGCCCATTACTTCGGGGGTGTGCTATTGATGCGAAGCAGATCTTTATGCCGAGTTCGCCGTACCAGTCTTGAAATATGCTTCCTCTTAATTGGGTGTCATTATCCGTGATGATTCGGTTTGGTACGCCAAATCTAACCACGATTTCATGGAAGAATTCTTTGGCCTTTGCAGCTGTGATTGTAGCAACTGGCTTGGCCTCAATCCACTTGGTGAATTTGTCGACAGCCACGAAGAGGTGAGTGTAACCGCCTTGGGCCTTCTTCAAAGGTCCCACCATGTCCAGCCCCTAGACCGCAAACGGCCAGGTGATTGGGATAGTTTGTATCTCTTGTGCCGGTTTGTTCATCTGTCGCGCAAAGAACTGGCATCCTTCGCATGTCCGGACGATGTCCTCCGCATCAGTGACGGCAGTCGACCAGAAAAATCCCTGACGATAAGCCTTACCAACTAGGGTTGATGACGCTGAGTGGTTCCCGCAGACTCCCAAGTGGATCTCCTTGAGGAGATCTCTTCCTTCGTGTTCTGATATACACCGTCGTAGTACATCAGAGGAGCTCTTGCGATAGAGTTCTTCCCTGATCACTACATAGCTCTTGCTTCGGCGCATTATTCGTTCAGCTTGTATACGGTCTTCGGGTAGTTCGTCCTTCGTCAAATAGTCCAGATATGGAGCTGTCCAATCGGGGGTAATGACTAGAACTTCAGCTTTAACTTTTCTCTCCACCGGGGCGTCCGGCTTTGACCGAGCGCTAATCGTGGGCTTATGAATTTCTTCAACGAATACTCTCATGGGCACTGTAGACCGGCAGGATCCCATTTTCGCCAGCTCGTCGGTCGCTTCATTGTCCCGACGGAGCACATGAACACGTTCCAGGCCATGGAAGTTGCCTTCTAGCTTGCGTACTGTCGGGACCCGGATTTGCAAATCCGAAACCCTCTTTGTATACTGCACTAGTCCAGGATCACGCTAGTGCACACAGTGGAAACACAGATGAAATATCATTCCATACAACGAATTAACTAAGAAGAAGCAAATTATTATTGAATAAAGCAAACGACCTTATGGTCAATGTTTACACACTACTACAGAACAGCACATCACTGCCGGTTCCAAAACCCCATCACTGCCAGTCATTGGCGCCAGCAGTGATTGGTCAGCAGTGATACTCGAGGATTATCACCGCCGCTCAGAACCGCAGGATAAGGATTATCACCGCGGTTCTACTTACAACCGCGGTGATATCGACTATCACCGCGGATCAAACCAAAATCCGGCAGTGATAAGGATTATCACCGCCGGTTCTATCTACAACCGCAAGGATGATATTATCACCGCCGGTTATATATAAAACCGCAGTGATATTGTACTAGCACCGCCAAAGTTGTACCATAATCCGACAAAGATGATAGACATATCACCGCCGTTTTCTCCAAGAACCGCAGGACAAGCTTGCATATTTTTTGTACAATATATATATATTTATATAATTGTTTACAAAGTCCATATGTAGTATATAAAGCATCGCTCAAATCATAATTCAAATATATGCATGTATCGACTAAGCATCGTTAAAATCATAATTCAAATATATTAAATTACGCATCACATAATTTGTTTTTACAATGATTTATTTACAAATGTAGCTCAACCACATGTCATCCCGTTCGCTTTGATTTTACAAAGAGTCGAAGTAGACATGTCACGCGTCTAGGCCGTAGGAATGAGGGCGATGAGGCTACTCGTGGAACTCGCCGCTTGGATTGATGATCTCATCATGAATGAATCCGCGATCCGTTCTTGAATTGCTATAATTTCACAAGAATAACTTATTGGTTCTCGCTTGGGCGCTGTTTTTGAACAAAAAGAAGTTACTTAATGATGATATTTGTTAAATAAAAAGGGCATCAAAGTGTAATTACGCATCATGGCTTCGTTATAGCCGACACTCTCCGTGACAATTGAATGCATATTTGTACATACATAGAATGCACATAAATTGTTTCCGGTTCCTACTTCATGCATGGAAAGTCATTTATTATTTCAAAATTTTTCTTATATGGACGATACCAACACTTTTCTTGCAGATCGCAAGTAAAGCCCTCGTGAATGATTTTGAATAGTAATTAAACTTAAATGCAATAGAATGGAATTTTGCTAGAGTAATAACGCAACGATCGAGTTTACTGCTCAAAGATGTCCCAAAGGTCTTGGTACAGTTAGTTTGTTTTCTCCGAGTCCAAGACAAAAATCCCGCTAGCATCTAATCGATGACGAGGAGGACCCAGTGAAACCTGCGCATATATGTCAACGTAGTCAATTACTCCCACATCGCACGTGTTACGCAAAAATAGTAAAACGATATTAGAAGTCGAGATATCGTGCTTGAAGTTATAGGGTAAAAGTACGGAGGTTTTGTATTGCGACTTCAAAAAGTATTAAATAAATAGTCTTCAACGAATGTGGATTGTCGTTCACAAGTTTCTCGCTGACGAGCCCTGATCTAGGAATGCTAGATTGTCATTGTTATTTCTTCTACATGTCCGTACCTCCATTCTACATAAGAAAGAAGTTAGAGATGCAATTAAACAAAGATGTAAATGCTCAACGATATACGGACGCACTTACAAAGTCCATAGTCTAAGTATGTTCACGCCCAGGCATCTTGTTTGGTACAACATATACAACTCCGTGAAAAGAACCCAGCAGATGTTATCCCCATTGTGAAAATCTTGCTCGTATCCGATCGAACGCCCATACCATCGTTGGATCGCTGCATGTACCATCGATGGACGCGCCGCAGCTTGAGTTGTAAGGT
Organism: Otatea glauca; assembly: GCA_036346275.1. Lineage (NCBI taxonomy): Eukaryota > Viridiplantae > Streptophyta > Magnoliopsida > Poales > Poaceae > Otatea > Otatea glauca. The sequence goes on along the minus strand of CM070715.1, from coordinate 35,539,434 downwards.
TGTCGAAATGAGCCGGTTCAACCAAATGTTTTCCCATAATGAACTTCCACCGAGACCTTGCGCCAGAGCATCTAGTTGAACATCATCCGCTTGAGCATCCCGCTTAACGTGTCGGCACTAGCCGCCGCAAGTATTGCTTTACGGATATGCGCCGTAGTCCGATATTTTGCAAGGTTCGAAGCCCGCCCGCCTTTTGCACTTTTGCCATACTCAAGAAAAACTTTTGTGCGCCAAAGATCAACTTTAGTCTTCTTACTTGATGGCACCTTTTTAAAGTGAGATGCTACGCAGCGCTACATGCTTTTTCCGCTCTTCCTCGGTCATGTCACCGATAGTTTCTTTTGTGGTTGTCCCGGTTCACGGATGGTTGAGATTTCTTCGAGGACGGTGCCGATCGCCGAGATGTTCCGTTGTTCGATTCTTTACGCTTTTGGCGGAGGAGTCGGGCTTTTTCGGTTGGTGCCGACGGAGGAGTTGGACTTTTCCGGTTGGTGGCGAAGGGCGGAGGTCTCGTGTGGAGAGTGCGGTGATCATCATCGCCGCCGCCTCATCGCTCGAGCCAAACTTAATCAAGCTCTTGCGCCACGCGAGGAAGCCATTCACGCTTTCTCCTAGCTTTTGTTCCCATCCTCGCCAGGATCTCTACCTCCATTTTTCGGTATTGGCGGATGATACCGCCCACTTCGACCGGCGAATCCTCGCGTATCGGGCGACGAGCAAAGTCCGTGACTCTGGCATGGCCAAGCCCCGCCTCACCCACCTTTATGGTAATGCCATGCGCGCCAAATGTAGCTTTCACGGTGTCGGTTCTTTGATGTCATCCACGAAAACGCACCCATGCTCTTCGAATCCTCAGGACGCGCAATGCTCTTACGAGCACCGGACCGATGAGCTCGTGGCTTTCACCGGTGGCGGTCGTGAGTGAGAGCTTTCGCACGGCTTGCTCCACACCTTATCTAGTTCCGATCTTTGTTCCTCTAGCGCTCGCGACAAAGATCTTTATCCGACGCTCGGTCGATCTTCTCTTAATCTCTTTGAACGCTTGTACATCCATGCGTCTGCGGGAAGGCTTCTTTCCACGTGACCAAACCAACCTCCGTGCGACTCGATGCTCCTTGTTACCTGTGGTTATGGTTAGCTCGTCATTCTCCTTCGTGGCGCGAAGATCCTTGGGAAGATCGCGTGAGCATCATCGTGATTCTCGCAAAGACTTCCTTCTCTCTATCGCCACGAAGCTTAAGCCGCCATCATCGGAGATAGAAGCACCCTCCCAAGCAACCAAAGGCTTCGATCGTTCGCTTAAGGCGGCCGCTGCGAGAATTATACCCTTGCGGGTTATTTCTTCTTCTGACCGATCCCATGCTGGTATTTTCTTCACGCACCCTCCAGCTCCTAGTTTGTGAGGGTGAATATTCTTATCCGCGCTTGCTTTGTTCCTTTGACTTACTACATGAGCTTCTTCGCACCTCTTATACGCCACAAATTCATCCCGAACTCCCTTAACTTTGGGTACGTGTCAAAATTCGGCGTTTCATTCTTTTTCACATAATTCTTGTTTAGTGTTGTCTTCCAATTCTTCCACGCAAAGGCACATGATGCAGAGTGCTCGCTTTTTGCAACCAGCTCGGTCCCTTGGGGAACTGGAAAACTTGTTTCAGCTTGTCCCATAATGAGTTCTTCAGTCATTGGGTACCACCCATGGGTCACCTCCGCGCCAATCCATGATCTATAGCCGATGGGCACATCATCCCTAGCAATAACCCCGCAGCTGTCCCAGTCACGGCCCCAATGATGACTCGCATAGCAGTTCCCATTGCCGAGAGCTCCACTATGTTAAAAATTCCTTAGGCATCTTGTTCGACCACGACTTGCGCGATGCCTTCGTTGATCAGACGTCTGAGCCTACAAATTGAACTTCTACATTATTAGTCGTCTGGGCCTACCATGTTTTGGGAACCACGAAGGTACTAAAACTTTACCTCACTTACGTGAGTATCGCGAGTTGGTCCATGGTCGGATCCTCGCAGTTCGAGATAGGACGTTGGGCTATTATTCGGCTACCCTTCCTCCTTCGTCCATATTTGAGGGCCCAACTCCCTCCGGCACTTGTCCTTCGTCGGAGGCCATTCCTAGCAAGTTTGTTGAAAATTTCCAATTAACAAGGTCATTTTTGAAAGACACATACAAACGAGGATTGACATTAAAGTTAATCCCGTGAAAGGATGTTTACATATCCCAGGATACATACACATATACATCTTTCGTTGAACGCGAGTTTGGGGTTGAGGCTTGAGGGAACTTTGATCACGCTGTGAACTACACCCCATACTAGATTAATGGTGATGCTATTTTTTTCTATAAACCATATTAATGCTAATGCTAGAATAAAAAGGATGACTTGAAGCCTAACTGAGCTGCGGCATAGGCAAAGTTACTTTTTAGAAGTGGACAAAGACAGTTAGTTGACAAGCCTAAAGCGTGATGAGCGGAATTCTCGGTGTAATTGGAAGTCCTACATATGAATCTGGTGGGATTGGATTAAACAATTTGTTACCCCATGTTGATTGATCTACCTAAATCACATGCACATACACACATCGACCTACCCAGCAACCACCCTGAGCCAAATTTTCCCTAGTTATATCAAAAGTTGCTTAAAAACTGAACTATTTAGAAGAGTTTACTGGTTTTTCATAAGTTAAAACTGACTTTAAGCCTCAGGACCTTAGGCTACTTACATGAGCTCGTCGCCAAACTCTAGTCCAAGGCTAATGAAAAACTAATCGCATGTGATTCCAGACACCAAACTCCAATCTTAACCTAATTAAAGCCACGCACGCGTCTGATTCCAGAGTCCAAACACCATGCCACTCGCATTGGATGCCCGACAGAAGCAGATTCGCCGACGTCTCACCGCGATGAAGCCGTTGCTGCCCATTCCTTGCCATCGACGCACCCCAACGGCCGGCGGGAGGACGCCAGGACGCCGACGGCCATGGCATTCGGATCTAGTCACCTCCGATTTGAAGCGAAAAAAATGAAAAGAAAGTCACCTCCGATTTGAAGCGACGGCGGGGCGGTGAGGTCCGGGCGACGGCGGGGCGGTGAGGTCCGGGCGGTGAGGTCGAGACGACGGCCAGTGCGATACGGGCGACGGCGAGGCGATGCGAGGAGACGGCGGGCGCGCCAAAGTTGAAGTGGAAATGAGGGGCCGAGTGGCGCGGCGTTCGAATTTATAGGTTAGAGTATCACCGCCGTCACCACAAAACCGGCGGGATACACTATCACTGCCGGATAATAAAGAGAACCGGCAGTGATAGTTGAATTATCACTGCCGGTTCAAGCTCAACCCGGCAGTGAAAGTTTTTATCACTGCCGGTTCAAGCTCAACCCGACAGTAATAATACATTATCACCGCCAGCTTCAAAACAAAACCGGCAAGAATACTTGATTATCACCGCCGGGTTAATACTACAAACCGGCAGTGATAAAGCACTTCACCGCCGCTTAACGAGACAACCGACAAAGATAAGCTCCACCAATTATGTCAAAGTTTTCAAAGGATGATTGCTTTGGGAGTTTTAAATCCTATCAATTTTTATCCAAATTTTCCGCAAATTTTTGGAGGAATACTTCAGGACATGTAATATTTGATTTAAATATGTCCCCTAAGTTTTGACAAAGTTGTAAAATTATAAAAATCCAGATTGCTCACTGTTTTCATAGTTTTAATATTTCAAAATAAAAATTCAAATTGCTCACTGCTTTGAAATCCTATCAATTTTTATCCAAATTTTCTGAAATTTTTGGAAGAATACTTCAGACATGTAATATTTGATTTAAATTCAAACAAATGCAGAGACCAACCATCGCTTCAAAAATTCACACAAATACAAAAAACACACAGATGAAGTTGAATTCACACAAATTGATACATATGACAAAAGAATACATTAATTGTTACATATGAGAAAATAAAATGTATTTAATTAGGACAACTAAGCTACGATTCGACCTTCGACATGATCGCGGCGTATGTATGTAACTTCGTCCTCACTCTCTTCCATGAGACCGAGGTCAACGTCCTCTCCGAAAGGAGGAAGCTCATCGAATTGGTTGTACTCTTCCTCGTCGACAACATTCTCAACCCCGACAATCCTTCTTTTTCCTTGAATAACCACGTGGCGCTCCTTGTTAGCTGGATCGGTTACAAAAAAGATTTGTGTAACACAATTAGCAAGTACGAATGGTTCTTCTCTTAGATCCGACCAGTTTTAGGTCCACGGTAGTGATACCGTACTTGTCGATGTTCATGCCCCTTGGAAGTCTTACCCATTGGCACCGAAAGAGAGGGACCTTCAAAGGCCTGTAATCAAGCTCCCAAATCTCTTCTATGAATCCGTAGTAGGTTTTCCTATCTTCGTTGCTGTCGTAGGCATCTGTACGGATACCGCTGTTTTGGTTGGTGCTCTTTTTATCTTGTGCTCTTGTATAAAAAGTAAAACCATTTATATCGTATCCTTGGAATGTCCGAATTGTAGTGGACGGTCCCTGAGCCAACACTTTCAACTGAGCGCACTCTGTCTCCGTATGCATCATGTGCCTACGCAACCAATCGCCGGTTATGTCTATGCTCTCTCGCGATCCAACCCTCTGACTTCGTTGGGTTTGTTCTAGATAGCATGCTCTTGTGCATGTTAACATACGGGGCCACCACAACTGATTGTCCTAGAACTGCGAAATGTGCTTGTGTGAATGAAGCTAGATTGTTTGTACGGAGTGATTTCTACCAAAGTCCCATTTCCTGTAGCCTACCCTCATGTCGTGATGTAGGCACACCAATCGGTTTGAGATCCATGTAATCAACGCAGAACTCAATGACCTCCTCGGTTCCCCAACCATCTGCAATGCAACCTTCCGACCGATGTCGGTTACGAACATATTTCTTTATGACCCCCATGAACCTCTCAAAAGGATACATCTGATGTAGAAACACGGACCGAGAATCAGATCTCTTTCACGATGTGAACAATGAGATGGACCATAATATCAAAAAGATGGAGGGAAACACATCTCGAGCCCGCAGAGTGTGGACCACGCCTTCTGTAGCTTATCTAGTTTCAATGGATCGATGGCCTTCTGTGAAATCGCGTTGAAGAATGAACACAACTTCACAATTGGGTCTCGGACTTTCTCTGGCAGAACACCCCTAACTGCAATTGGAAGCATCTGCGTCATCATCACGTGGCAATCGTGAGACTTCATACCAATTAATTTTAAGTCTTTCATTGAGACTAGTCTCTTTATGTTGGCAGAGTATCCGGACGGAACTTTCACTCCGTGCAAGCATTCGCACAGGCTAATTTTTTCTTTCTTGCTTAGAGTGTAGCAGTCAGGGAAGGTATTTTTCCTGTATCCATGTCTCGTGATCGCCTCCTTCCCGAGTTTCATATCTTCAAGGTCCATCCGTGCTTGGAGAGTATCTTTTGTTTTGCCAGGTATATCCAGTAAGATACCAAGCAAACTGTCACACATGTTCTTCTCTATGTGCATGACGTCGATTGCGTGTCGCACTTCTAAGTGCTGCCAGTAAGGTAGGACCCAAAATACTGATCTCTTTTTCCACAAAGGAGCCTTATCACGGGAACTCGGGATAGATATACTGCCTGCTCCCTTTCTGTGGATAATTTTAAGATCCCTTACAGCTGCAAATATCTCTCTCCCAGTGTGATTCTTCGGAGCTAAAGCAGTCTCCTTTGTCCCATCAAAAGCTTTCTTATTATTGCGGTATGGGTGATCCTTGCGGAGGAACCTACGATGCCGCATGTAAGACATTTTTCGACAGTTCTTCACCACCGACTAGTCAGTACCATCTAAGCATTGGACGATCCATTGAAGCCTTTTATCGTCTCGCCCGACAGTTACCAAGGGCAGGGTAATCATTGATGGTTACGAACAACAATGCGCGAGGATAAAGTTCTCTTTTATACTCATCCCATACCCGCACTCCATCGCTCCACAAGATTAGAAGATCTTCAACCAATGGTTTGAGGTACACATCGATATCGCTGCGGGTTGCACGGCCCTTGGATCGAGAGTGGCATCATAATGTACTTCCGCTTCATACAAAGCCAAGGAGGAAGGTTGTAGATACATAGAGTTACCGCCAAGTGCTATGACGATCGCTCATGTTACCGAAAGGATTCATCCCATCCGTACTCAACCCGAACCTTATATTCCTTACATCATATGCAAAGTGCTTCTTATATTTTACGTCGATGTTCCTCCATTGCACGTAGTCGCAGGTGTCCGAGCATTCCATCGTTCTTACGCTCTTCGTGTGCCATTGTAGCAATTGGGCATGCCTTTTGTTCGCAAACAATCGATTCGACGGGAATTATAGGAAAATACCACACCACCTTACGGGAGATCTCATCTTCTTACGCTTCACCCCGACATCTTCATTATCGATGTCATCATCGTTGTTCTTATACCGCTTTGCTTTGCAAACAAAGACAACCATCCAAGTCCGCAAACTCATTGCGATACAACATGCAATCGCTTGGACATGCGTGTATCCTTTGTACTTCCAATCCCAACGGCGGATAACCCGCTTGGCCCGAGACGCACTTGTAGGCAACACGCTACCCTCCGAAGCAAATCCCCAAGAGACATAAGAGCTCGGTGAAGCTCTTATCGGACCAACCATTGCTTGCCTTCAACCGCAGAGTGTAAGCACGATCCGCAATTTTTGTGCTCCTCCTTGCACCGGGTACAATGGTGTCATGGAGTCCTGTACCATATGTTGGAACTTTTGAAACTCTCTTTCACTCGTGAAGTCTCCTCCCATCACGCAACATTTGATCCAGATCGCCGTCGTGGTCGCCGACAAACGATCTTCAATCGCCGTCATACCGTTGTCTCCATCATCTTCAATAATGTGTTGCCCTTCATGTACAATGTCATCTTCGCCGTGCTTGGTCCAACAGTATAGCCACCTTGAAACCTCTTCAAGCAAGTGTGCACGATCGACTCTATGGTAGAAAATACTTCGATTTTTGCAATAACGATGGACAGCACATGTAGTCCGCGATTCTTCGACTTGTGCGCCGCAACCACGCTTAGAAAATAACTCACACCATTAAAAAACTCTGCCCCACAACGGTCCGTGTCATACATCCACCTTCGGTCCATCTACAATAAATTAAATCAGACATTACATACGCATATAATTGCAAATAACAAATAATTGTAAACGATTAGATTTAAAAACATATGTAGCAATTTTGACTATATTAAAATACATCAACCTTTTTCGTTATGTAAATATCCATATAGCAATTTTTAGTATTGTAAAAATGAAAATAATTGTAATAGTTAGGATATATTTAGACTATATCAAAATATATCAATCTTTTTCATTGCGTCAATATCCATCTTGCAATTCCTTATTATTTACAAATTTGGAAAAAATTGTAAGTACTTAGGATATACTTTGAGTACATTAAAATATATCAACATTTTTTTATTAGGTAAATATCCATCTAACAAGTTTTTATTATTTCAACATTTGAAAATACACCTTTTTTCATTATGTAAAAATCCACGTGGCAATTTTTTATTATTTACAAAAATAGAGATCAAATTACTAACCTCGAAAAGAAGTACAATACAAATTTTTCGGCAGCAGATCGTTGCAATCTACAAATCGAGGAAAGACAGGCGCCTCTGTCTTTGCTCGATCGGTCGAGAGCGAGGGTCTCGATTATATAAAGACTTATCACTCGCCGTTCTCGCGAGAACCGCAGTGATAAGCTTTGAATGCGCGCGAAAAACATATTGCGCGGGAAGATAATATCACCGCCGGTTCGCTTAACCCGGCAGTGAAAATGCAAGTATCACTTTGCGGTTTAAGAACAACCCGCAGAGATATATCTCTGCCGGTTGTTGTCTCAAACCGCAAGTGATATCTTGCTTTTTACCGCGGTTGGTTGCATGAACCGGCAGTGATAAGTTCTACCCCAACTTAACTTTCAACCAAAGCAGAGATACGTTATCATCGCTGGCTCGGTCCTAACCGCGATGATATGCCGGCAAGGATTGGCTGTTCGTAGTAGTGACACCATTATGCCTTAAGGGCTTAAGAAACAAATACTATTGCAATGAAAAGATAACTTGAGCTATTCTGACATGCCACGACAGCAATCGTCTGGGAATGCCTTCCTAATCCACGTAGTCTTCATAGAATTCCTCTTCATGATATTCATTATCTCCTTCAGCAACTGATCAACAAGGGCATAAAGCCGTGAGTACAAATGTACTCAGCAAGCCGTAGGGAATTGAAGCAATATATTCATGCACGGCTTGACAAGGATGGCTATATGTTTCAATTTGCAGAAAGCAGTAACTTGAATTGAAATACAATAAATAGATTGAAAGCATATTTGTAAAAAGGTAAATAAATGATTGATAGATCAATGATAGACAACAAAACAACAGTGAACTCCCCGTTCACATCCCAACAATTCCACATTCCATATTTTATGAAACACTCTATACCCCATGTGAAATTCCCGGGCTTTGTCCATGACCGCGGACGCGGCTATTCGAATAGTTTTACACTCTGCAGAGGTTGTACAACTTTACCCACAAGACATGAACATCTCTTTGTGTAATCGATCTTAACACACTTCCTTTGGTGTGTCGCAGAGATATCATGACAAAGCCTTTACAATGCGCTGTCTAAACTTGGTACTGCCCGCTAAGGTTTCTCCCATTAGGGCCCCCTCTTGCGCCTTGCGAATCTACCCGTCCATCCCGGAACCCACAGCACCAACTAGCAGTACTCAAGGCTAGACATTGCAAATTAATCAGCTAGGTCTGTCCCATTCCAGACATGTGGTAGTACGGTTAGGCCCAGTTCAATGGCGCACAAGATTAAGTCCTTAAGTTGTCTCAGGCAAGACATCCACATCCCAAGATGCTAGAAAGCACCCCCTTTACTTCACGATCACTTGCCCGAGGGAAAACAATTCGTTCAACCAAGACCAATGGCAAACCCCGCCATGGTACAACAAGTTTTACAACAGTGGCTACCGGCCACGATTCAATATTTCATTAAGTCAAGATTAACATTATTCAACATGTGACATGAATCCCAACGTATATGTAAGCATGTCTAAGCATAGCTACGATAACCCAATGTTGGTATAATGATTATGTCCAACTAGTAATGTCCCAACCTAGGTTTAACAATGGATACATGGCATACAACTAATCAAGGTGGCATAATGTCAACTAGGCATACATCTACTCCCATTAAATAGCATCGATACACAAAGTAGCATGCAATTGTATAAAAGCAAATTACTTTTGCAAAAATGGGATCAATATGATCAAAGTTTACGACTTGCCTTGCTGATCTAGTGCTGAATCTTGGTCTTCGAAGTCTTCGTTCGCTCCCTCGGAATTAGCGTCTACCGGAAAAGAAGCAACGAAACCAAATAAATACAAAACAGAGACTCAAACTAGCTCAAAACTGAAAATAAATGGCTCTGGAAGATAGATCTTGATTTTAGAAAAATTTAGAAACTTGAATCGCCTCAATCGGAGTTCGTATGAGGGAGAACGAGCTTCTGGAAAATTAAATCAGAGAAAAAGGATGAAAATCAGAAATTCAAAATTTCTGGATTTATTTTTGTACTGGAAAAGTGATTTATTGCGCAACGCTGACGTCATCGGGTTCACGGTGGACTCGGTCCACGGCGCGGCTCGGTTCACCGTGCACCCGGCGCACGGCTGACGTCATCGTTGACGCGAGCGACTCGGCTGACGCAGCGGCTGAAGCAAGCGGTGACGCAAGAGCTGACGCAGGCGGGCCACGCGTCGCTCATCCGGCCGACGGCCAGAGATCGAACGGCCAAGCGGCGCTGCTGTGGGAGGAGGTGACGCGGCGCAATCCGGAACGCCCACTGGAGATCAGACGGCGGAGCGCGGTCGCTGGAGGTCGACGGCGAGGCGGGCGGCGCCACTCACCGGAGACGAAGAAGAAAACCAGGCCACGGTGGAGACGCGGCGGATCGGATGTGGACCGAGGTGGATCCGGACGAGGGCCTCGCGACGCACCCAAAGAGACCGATGACAGCGGCGGAGGAGGACCGGCGGCGAAGATTGGTGCGGCGGAAAAGCTCGGGCGCGGTGAAAACGACGGCGAGCTCACGCGGCGACGGCAAGCGCCCCGGCGGTGAGAGGTGGGGCAAAAGGGGCGGCGCGGAGAGGCGATCCTCGGGAGGCGCACGACGCTTTAAATAGCAGCCTCGGAGGCCGTGTCCGACCCGGACTCCAAGGGCGGCGGCGACGCGGTTCGACGCCAGCGCGGCGGTAGAACGCAGGCACGCGACGGTCGCCAAGCAGGCTGGGCGAGCGAGTCGGGCCGAGCTACCGAGCGGGCAATGAGGCGGCGAACTGGTCGGTCGAGCGGCAGCCGCGAGGCGATCGGGCGAGGCGGCGCGAAAAGAAGTGGGCCGAGAGATTCGGCCGAGAGGCTTTTTTGAAAATAAAATCATTTTCCGATTTAAGAAATATCCAGAAATTCGAATAAAATCAAATAAATTCAAATAAATATCAAATAAATTCAGAAAAATCCCCAAAAATATAGAAAAATTCCTTGGAGCACAAGGAACCCAATTAAAACTGAAATTCTTTAGTTTGATGAATGGTTTAGCCAAATTAAATCCTTTCATTTATGGAAAATTCAAATTAAGCTGGAATTAATTCAAAGAAATGCAAATGGTTCATTTTTGAATTCAAACATTCCAAAGCTCAAATTTTGGGATGTTACAAACCTCCCCCCCTTAAATGGAATCTCGACCCCGAGATTCAAGCTGGCTAGAGAATAGGTGGGGAAACTCGGACTTCAGATCCTCTTCTCGCTCCCAAGTTGCTTCCTCTTCTGAATGATTGCTCCACTGGACCTTGCAAAAACGGATGATCTTGCTCCTCGTGATACGCTCTGCTATATCCAAAATTTTCATTGGTTGCTCCTTGTAGGTAAGATCCTCTTGCAAATCAATGGCTTCCAATGGCATCTATTCCTCTGGCACACGCAGCCATTTCTTCAACTGCGATACATGGAACACATCATGGATTCCGACAAAAGACTGAGGCAATTCTAACTTGTAGGCAACCTCGCCTCTTCGTTCCAAGATTTTGAACGGTCCCACATATCTAGGGGCAAGCTTTCCTTTTACTTGAAATCTCTTAACTCCTTTGAGAGGGGTGACTCTGAGATAAACATAATCATTGGGCTCGAAACTCAAATCTCTGCGATGATTATCTGCATAACTCTTTTGTCTGCTTTGAGCTATCTTCAAGCGGTCTCGAATTAGCTGAACTTGCTCTTCGGCTTCTTGCAGTATGGCAGGGCCAAACAATTGTCTTTCTCCTGACTCCTTCCAGTTGAGAGGAGTTCTGCACTTTCTCCCATATAAGGCTTCGCGGAAAAGAAGTGGGCCGGAGAGATTCGGCCCGAGAGGCTTTTTTTTGAAAATAAAATCATTTTCCGATTTAAGAAATATCCAGAAATTCGAATAAAATCAAATAAATTCAAATAAATATCAAATAAATTCAGAAAAATCCCCAAAAATACAGAAAAATTCCTTTAGTTTGATGAATGGTTTAGCCAAATTAAATCCTTTCATTTATGGAAAATTCAAATTAAGCTGGAATTAATTCAAAGAAATGCAAATGGTTCATTTTTGAATTCAAACATTCCAAAGCTCAAATTTTGGGATGTTACACGTACCTCCTGGCAGTAGGCAGCCATGTTGTCTTCGATGCAGGACCATTCTTTTTGCACTTGATTGACCACGAGAATTGAATCTCTGCGGACCGCCAAACGTCGGATACCGAGCGATATGGCGATACGGAGCCCATGGATGAGTGCCTCGTACTCAGCGACGTTGTTTGATGCGGGAAAAAGTATCTGCAGAACGTACCTCAATCTTTTTCCACATGGTGATATGAGCACAATACCAGCCCCCACGCCGCTGAGCATGAGGGAACCGTCAAAGTACATCGTCCAATACTCGAGTTCCTTGATGACCGCCGGATTTTGAAGTTCCGTCCACTCGGTAGTGAAGTCGGCGAGCGATTGAGACTTGATGGCTGTGCGAGGCTTGAAAAGGATATCAAAAGCTCCAAGCTTGACTGCCCATTTTGCAATTCTCCTAGTGGCCTCCTGGTTGTGAAGGATATCTCCTATTAGGAAGGAGGTGACCACCGAAACAGCATGCTCTTGGAAGTAGTGCTTGAGCTTGCGAGATGTAAGAAGTACGGCATATAATAATTTACAGACTTATGGATACCGCACCTTAGATTCACTCAGGACCTCGCTGACGAAGTAGACCGGGTGTTGGATCTTTTGCACGTGGCCCAGCTCCTCCCTTTCTACGATGACCGCAGCGCTGACTACATGAGTCGTTGCCGTGATGTAAAGTAGCAGAGGTTCCTCTAGCATCGGCGAAACCAAGACAGGGGGCGTTGTTAAGAAGGTCTTTAGATCTTCAAACGCTTGTTGTGCCTCTGGTGTCCATTGGAACTTGTCCTGCTTCTTGAGGAGTTTAAAGAACGGCATACCTCGCATATCCAGTCGGGAAATAAACCTGCTGAGTGCGGCCATGCATCCTGTAAGCTTCTGGACGTCCTTCTGGCAAGTCGGTGCTTCCATATTTGATATGGCCCTGATCTTCTCTGGGTTGGCCTCGATGCTTCGTTGGGATACGATAAACCCGAGTAGTTTTCCCGAAGATACTCCGAAAACACACTTCTCGGGATTAAGCTTCATGCTGAAAGTCCTTAGTGTTAGTGTTATGCCCTTGAGGCAATCATTTAGATGATTGTAACATGACTATGTTTATGAATAATATTATGATTATTGGTCCAATGAATGTATATCATTGTATTGATCAACAAGTATGTGACTTGCTTATGAAGCTCTTTACTTAATGATGTAATTCGATAAATATCTCTGATCGGATTTCATCGTATAGGACAACGATGAATAGATCAGCACATGTAGTGATCGATGATCATGCTTCATAAATCATGGGATATGGAGATATCATCTATACTTTGTGGACGCATGTTGAAGAACATGGGTTAGATAGACCCGCAATGGGACACTGCGAGAATGTTTCATTCTTATGTGTCATCAGTGTATCTCATACCTAGTAGATGTATGATCCTTAGACTTGAGATTGTCATATTCCCTACATGTGTAATAATTTTCCTTGGGGCTATCAAACACTACCTAACCGGATAGTTATAAAGGTAGCTTTCATGTTTACTATGAAACGTGCGAGAGGAAGTGAGCGATCAAGATGGAATTTGCCACTCCAATGAAACGGAGATATATGACAAGGCCACTCGTGTGATATGATTAAGGAAGTGCATGGCCATGCCGTGATTGAGAGTCAATCACAACTTATTAATATATCACGGATACGAGAGATGGATTGAATCATCAAAGGATGACATGCTTCTCGCCTTGAGATCAATCTTCATATACTTGGCAAAGGGATTATTGCATGAGTACTTTTGATAGGTTCTCATCCGATTTGATCATAGTATGTTTGGGAGTTGGCATACTTTGCAAGAAGCGCTACCAACTATTGGATTGAAAAGGAGTTTTCCAATCCATGTCCAAACGCACGTGAACCCGCAGGTCACACACTTAATGGTGGGGCGCATTAATTTGGATTGGATCCGTAATTAATGAACCTCGTGGGCTTAGCACGCTGATGGGCCCTAGTTTAGGGTTTCATCTTGTGGCTATATAAGGAGGGGAGGAGGGAGGGCGCGGGGTGTGCTTTCCCATCACTACTACAGAACGGCACATCACTATCGCTTTATCTGTATCGGTTCTTAAGTTTTTAGGAAAAAATGATTGTGATAAATAACTTCGGAGAGGTGTTAGTAATAATCACTATCGGTTCTAAGATTATAACTGATTGTGATGTAACATTGGGCATATCACTATCGGTTCTAAACTAAAAACGATAGAGATGTGAATGGTCATCACTATCGGTTCCAACAAACGGTGATAGTGATGATCACATCCACATCACTATCGGTTCCTTTGATAAAAGCGATAGTGATGTGCATATACATCACTATCGGTTCTAAGAAAAGAAGTGATATCGATGTGCGCTGATCATCACTATCACTTCTATCAAAAGAACCGATAGTGATGACTATGCACATCACTATCGGTTCTAAGAAAAGAAGCGATAGTGATGTGCGTGATCATCACTATCGGTTCTTTTATAGAAGCGATAGTGATGATCGCACATCACTATCGCTTCTAAAAGAACCGATTCTCGATGTCCATGCTCATCACTATCGCTTCTATAAAAGAACCGATAGTGATGAGCGTTCACATCACTATCGCTTTTTGAAAAGAACCGATTCTGATGTGCCTCGCTAGGTCATATATAGCACTCGAGCTGAACTCTTCTCTGTTGTTGCTCTAGAGGAGATTTCTTCGCCACCACCCGAGAAAACATCTCATATTGTGTGGTTCAAAGCAATACTTGGGTGAGAAAATTTGAAGTCCTCATGGGTGGGTATTAAGAGGGCAAATTTGAAACCCTATCTTGAGGAGATTCCCCTCTTTTTGCCCTCATTTGCGGTTTTCTTCAAAATGTGGGCAATTCTTTAAACCCCTTCAATTTTGCACTAGGTAATTTCGATATGTCGTGAATAAAGTTTACGTTGCACTGGAATTGTGTACGTGCCTTCAGATTTCACACTCTTTATTTGATAAGCACACATCTATTTAATTATTATAGTGCTCTCATGTTAATATGGAATTATTGTTGCTATCATGTGATAAATGTTAGAGTTTAGGTTATGAACCTCGTCTCCCGCTCGAGGATGCTTATTTACAAATATGCCAATGAAATGGCATATTTACAAGTGAGCATTCTCGAATTGTCCACGTTTTTTGGACAGTTCGAAGATATGTGGTTCGGGCAAGTTCTGAGTCGTTGTACAATCTGCGAGAGAAGATTTCGGTAGCGTCTCCCTGGTGTTCTCCATATTCACACCCCTCTTGACCTGTTGTCGAGATGTGTATATGGAGAACAGTGGGGAGATGCTGCCGAAATTTTCTTTGGAGTTGTACAACGGCTTAGGAACTTGCCCGAACCACATATCCTCGAATGGGATTAGGACTTAACCAATTTAGAGATTAGGTGTCATCGTTGGTACCCTTGTTTTGTTTCGTTGTAGTAAAAAGATTTGCAAGCTACTGCACTAGCTATATAATTAGATTATTTGATATCATTATTGATTTTAAAAATTTATGACTCCTATCTAGGGAATTGGAAGCTCTAAACCAGGGAAGAAGCTAGGTATCGATCGGGAGTACATTTATATATCTTGGAACCTGTCCTCTATTTTGCAAAGGTAATATTAATTGAAATGATGTCTCAATATTTAAAATAGCTAGCTAGTTGTCGCTCTAGTTTCTCCTTAATTTATTGTGCGAAATTTAATTGCAGATGGACCATGAGGAATGGATGTATCAGAAAAGCCGTGTGAGTGTTGAATTTCATAGGGGTGTTAAGGAGTTCAAAAAAATTGCAAAAGAGGATATGGTGAGGAGGGGTTTAAACTTCATATATTGTCCTTGCATTGATTGCACCAATCTGAGGAGATTTAGCAACTCAGCTCAAATTGAGGACCACCTGATTCGACGTGGCTTCATGAGGAATTACACATGTTGGATCCATCACGGGGAGGCAGGTAGTACCCTTCCGGTATGCAACGAAGACACAGTGGAACCGGATGACGAGTTGCAGCTTGATATGTTTGAGGAGGATAATTTGGAGCAAATGTTGCGGGATGTGGAGGGTAATTACACGAAAAGAGAGTTTGAAAAGTTTAAAATCTTGATGGAAGATTTATGCCAAACCGCTGTTCACAAAGTTGCAAAGCGGAATACACCAAGTTGGGTTCGGTCCTTGCATTGTTCGAATCAAGGCAAAACACCGTTGGATGGATACAAGTTTCAACACACTTCTAGTTCTTCTATCGGATCGCTTCGAGGGAAACCATTGCCAACAAGCATTTATGAAGCAAAGAAGCTACTATGTCCCATGGGAATGGAAATAGAAAGGATACATGCATGTCCGAATGATTGCATCTTGTACCGTGCGCACATCGAGTCTGCACGTGTATCCAGTTTGCGTGTGCCCGGTACAAACAAAAGAAGAAGCGTAATGACAAGAAGCGTAAGAGTCGGGCAACGACGGTGAAGAGGTCACTAAAGGTGCACCGCCAAGGTTTTGTGGTACTTGCCCATCATTCCCGTCTGAGCGGTTGTTTGCAAATCCCAGAGGCAAAATTGTTGCGCTGGCATTATGAAACTCGAAAGGAAGATGGCAATCTGAGACACCTGCGATTCGGCTCAATGGAGAAACATCGATTGGAAACATGAGGAGTTTGGTGCCAAATGAGGAACATAAGATTTGGGTTGAGTACCGACGGAATGAATCCATTTGGTAACATGAGCAATCGTCATAGCACTGCCGCTTCATTGTGTATCTACAACCTCCTCCTTGGTTGTGTATGAAGCGGAAGTATATCATGATGTCATTACTAATCTCGGGACCCAAACAGTGGGAAATGATATTGATGTGTACCTTGCACCACCGACGAGGACTTGGTAAAATTGTGGAATGAGGGTGTCGTGGTGTGGGATGCGTACAAAAGAGAGCATTTCACCCTACGGGCTATGGTATTTTGCACCATAAATGATTTCCCGGCTCTTGGTAATTTGGCGGGTTACTGATGCGAAAGGAGCCAAAGCGTGTCCTATTTGTGAAGAGGAGATCGAGAGTCTATGGCTGCCAAATTCCGAAAAAGCTGTATATGGGTCACCGTAGGTTTCTACCTCAAGTCATCGATACCGTAAGATGGATGACAAATTTGATGGGAAGAGGAAGTCCGTTCGCACCGCAGCCCATGAGTGGAAGGCAAGTATATTCACGTGTAGAGGATATCGATGTTCGATCGGAAAGAGTCAGAACTGTTCGCCCAAGGACAATTTGGAAGAAGAGGTCAATATTTTGGGACTTACCGTACTGGAAGGAGTTAGATGTCCGACATTGTATTGATGTCATGCATGTTGAAAAGAATGTCTGCGATAATTTGGTTGGTATCCTGCTGAACATACCTGGGAAGACCAAGGATGGTGTGAATGCTCGTCGTGACATGGCCTACATGGGAATCAGGCCAAGGCTTGCAGTGATAGAGGAGGATGGAAAAGGTCCGTACATCCCATTGCATGCTACACCTGCCCAAGAAGGAGAAAGAAGATCTCTGCAAAAGTCTCCAAGGTATTAAAGTTCCATCTGTCTACTCCGCAAACATTAAGAAGCTTGTGTCCATGGATGATTTGAAGTTGTTGGGCATGAAGTCCCACGATCGTCATGTATTGATGACCCAAATGCTCCCGGTTGCAATCCAAATATTCGCGAGAGGATGTCGGTTGGCAATCACAAAGTTGTGTTTTTCTTCAATGCGATCTCTGCAGTTATTGACCCGATATGCTAGACAACCTACAGAGTGAGGTGGTGCGGACTGCGTGTCGCCTTGAGATGCATTTCCCACCGCCGTTCTTCGACGTAATGGTCCACCTTGTTGTTCACCTTGTCGAGAGATTAAGATATGTGGGCCCGCTTTCCTCGCTACATGTATCCGCTCGAGAGGTACATGGGTATATTAAAGTCCTACGTGAGGAATCGGTCAAGCCTAAGGGTAGTATTGTTGAAGGTTATGGATGAAGAGGTTATTGAGTTCGTGTGGACTACCTAGGTAAAAGACAAGCAATCGGTGTTCTGTATCTCGTCACGAGGGCGCACTTGCCGTAAAGGAACCATTGGGTCCAAACTAATGAGTCCAAGGTTTGATATGTATTGCAAAGCGCATTTGACAGTCTTGCAGAACAGCGCAGAAGTTCATCCATACATCGAGCAGCATAAGTTGATATTACGGGAAGAGAATCCACAAATGGATGACCTCTCCATCGCACAAGAACACAACGATCGATTCCTCACATGGTTCAAAGAAAAAGCGGAGGTCTCCTTTAGTGAGAACGTAAAATGGTTGGCTGACGGACCAAGATTTAATGTACAGACATGGCAGGGATACGATATTAATGGTTACACCTTTTACACTGAGAGTCAAGATTCCAAGAGTACTGTCCAAAACAGTGGTGTGTGCATAAATGCTTTCTCCGATTATCATCACTCGAAAAGAGTCTCTCCAACCACAATGAACTCCTACTATGGGTTGATCGAAGAAATTTGGGAGCTCGATTACGGAATATACCAAGTTCCATTGTTCCGATGTAAGTGGGTAGGACTTCCACATGGAGTGAAGGTCGACAAGAGAGGCTTTACTATTGCGGATCTCAGCAGAATCGCCTACAAAGATGACCCATTCGTCCTTGCGAAGCAAACAACTCAAGTCTTCTACGTGCGTGATCCGGCCAATCCGAGGTTGCACATCGTTCTTCATGGCTAGAGATGGATCGTAGGAGTTGAAGATGTTGTAGACGAAGAAGAGTGTAACCAATTTGATGAGATACCTTCATTTGCAGATGGGGCCTGTCTTAGTGGGGATGACGACACACATGGAGCCAATTACATGCGAGTAGATCATCATGAAGGCGCGATTGTAAATAAATGGACTATTATAATGTTTGTTGTTAATCACATTGTTGTATTATGTATGTGAAATAGTTTACAATGCTCTGAAAGTAAAAATCCATGGTGAATTGCTTGCAAATAGTCGAATCATCATTTATGGAAATTATCGTGCAATTCCGGAGTAATTTGAAAAGGTTTTGACTTTTCTACGCTTTACGCACAAATTTCTGCAAAATTCCTAATAATTTGAACAATGTACAAAAAAGTTATGGCATTTTCTTTCTCTCTCTCTCTGATGAAATGATGAAAATTCAGAACTTGCAGATAGGTGATAAAGTTTATTATTAGTAAGCAATGCCACAATAAGGAAAGTGTACTGGACCATATATGGAGCTATTGTCCAGCAATTACATATAGTGTAGTCTCGATGCGATGTACAATCTATATAATTCTGAGACACAGAAATGAGGCTAAACTATATGAAATCATTTTTGGAAATTTTTAAAAAACTTGGACTTCATCTGAAAAAGTTTTGACTTTTCAACTATTTAAGGAAAATTCATGCCTAGAAAGTGAATTTTGGCATCTTTTTCCAATGCTAACTCTCTTTTGCAAAAATTCTTTTTTGAAAAGATTTGTAGTATCTCAAAGTATATATCTGGAAAATTTTAAATAATTCCAACGATATTTGCAAAAGTTTTTCACTCTTTGATCTAATTCTGAAAATTTAGACTTCATGGTTTGTCTGGAAAGGAAACAGTGCAACGAACTACATCAGTGTCGGTTTTATTCAAAAAAGCGATACGGATGACTATGCACATCAGTGTCGGTTTTCTTTGAAAAAGTGATACAGATACATATTGAGGTACATCAGTGTCGGTTTTATTCAAAAAAGCGATACGGATGAATATGCACATCTGTGTCGGTTTTATTTGAAAAAGCGATACAGATATTGAGCTTATCCGTGTCGGTTCTATTAAAAAAACCGATACTGATGATTATAGACACCAGTGTCGGTTTTCTTTAAAAAAGTGATATAGATATATTGAGATACATCAGTGTCAGTTTTATTCGAAAAGCTATACGGATATATCCATTATCAGTGTCGGTTTTTGTATTTAAAAGCGATACGGATGACTAATCTTATCCGTGTCGGTTTTATTAAATAAACCGATACGGATGAATATAGACTGTTGTGTCGGTTTTCTTTATAAACCGATACTGATGATCGCATAGCCTATTTGGGCGCTACATACACTGTCTTAACCTAGCAATAGCACGACCTGCGCCCCGTCGCCCCGCCACGCCTTGCCCCACGCCCGACGCAATACCCGACCCGCCGCCCCATCGCCCGGCCCGCCGCCTCCGCGCCGACGCCGACGCCACGACCGCCGCCGCCGCCTCCTCCCGGTCGTCCGCGCGCGCCGGCTTTGCCGCCTTGCCGCCGCGTCGACCCCGACGCCTCGCGCCCGCCCCGCCCCGGCTCGCCCCGCCGCCTCGGCCCGACTCCGCCGCCCGCCCGCGCCTCGACGACGCCGACGCCCTGCCGCCCGACCGCCGCCGCCGCCACGCCGCCACGCTTACGCCCACGCCCGACGCAGCGCCCACCCACCCGACGTCTCATCGCCTGCCCACCGCCCGCCGCCCGCAACCTCCTCCCCGCTGGCCTCCTCTGCTTGCTCCCCACGGCGGCCTCCTCCCGTGAGCTCATCATCTGGTGTGCCGTCATCCTCGAGTAAAAATCAACCAAATTAGTGCAATTATCGTGCAATTTCGATTGTGAAGTGAGATGTGAGTAGGATGAACTTTCGTGGTTCCTTGTTGCTTGCAAGTATTATCTCTGTATGTTTGGATACACAAATGCCCAATCACCATTAACAGGGTGAATTATTATCTCTGTATGCTTGCGAAGTATTGGTGAATTGCCTTGCATATGATTCGCTTTTGGTTGATTGTGCCCAAGTAATAGCAACTGCAAATGCAAATGCCTTCCTAGCTTCTTTGGAATATCTGTGAACCTTTTATGGACATTTGTATGGACATCAAATGTGGTCCATGTTGGTGCATTATGAGTGCATTTAAAATCTAGTCATCGATGTCTGTTGAATCAATTTCAGTAAACACTGACCCATGAATGGAAACAATTTATTACAGCTAACAGCTCATACATGGTCAACCTCATGCCAATTTGGTTCCTTTTCCTCTTACATTTCTTTCCTGCAATCAGTCATGCCAATGTGTTAGGTATCATCTCAGCCCTACATGCATATATACAATGTTCTTTCTTTCTTCAAATGGTAAATGGTTTTTAGATAAACTGCTAGATTAGTTCTGAATAGGCCTTTTAGTTTGCCATGATTATAGATAGGCTGATCAGCATAGGCTACAAAAAAATAAGGCACCTTCAAATGTTAGAAGGAAGGAGTAACTTTGCGTTGTTCCTTGTATACTTTTTTCACACAACTTTTAATATACTTTCATGTATCACTCCTTTGGCTATTTGTCATCATCCTGAAGTAAAATCTACTTGCTTGTGCTTCTTTTGCAAACATTTCTCATCGTTGCCCCTGTGGAGCTCATCATTACAGCCAGCGTTGCCCTCGTGGAGGTGGCCGTCTATTTTCTATTGCTTCAAACATTCAGAATTCCATTCGGTTGCCTGAATTAGCTGCGGATCCAATTAAAAAGTGTCAAGGAGAATACTAGTCGGAAGGTACTTTTTTCTCACCCTTACGTAGCAAAATGCTTAGTTTTGTTCTTACTATTTATAGTAAGTGCGATCCCATGTTTCTTGGATCAATATGAGGATCTGAGATTACACAAAGGTTAGGCCTAACTGATTGAATTATACTACTGTTACAACAGAGCTTATTGTTGGTACGAATCTGCAAGTGTCATACGAATAGTCAATCCATTTAGTACTTGAACTCACTGGATGTACCGCAGACACCGACGACACTTTCATTGCCGACCTGGTTGTTGGTGCTGCAGCTGGACAGATCAAAGCCGGTGCCCCTTGCCGTGGAGAGTGTCTCACTAAATACAATCAGGTTTTCTGTTGAATCCTTTGTCTTGTATGTGAATACAATCATCGCAGCATTGGATGGCACAATTTCTACGAGTTGTGCTGTTGTTCTCAACCTGTGGCTTTCACATTTTGCCGGAAGCTGTTAATCTTAAGGCTAGGTAGATATAGCATTACTCAGGGTAACTGGGCAAACTTCAACAGGTATTCTGATTCTCGTTGGTTAGCAACTATAAACATGTATGTGAGTTAGCAACTATAAACATGTATGAACTAAGTACCAAGTAGTTAGCAACTATTTTTCTCGTTGGTTACCTTCTTTAGTTTCTGGAAGCTATTTTGCGATGTGAGTCCTCTCTTCCTTGCACTTCTCATTAATATTGTTATTTCATTGTTGGCATCCTTGTAAGCCTTCACATAAGAGAGTTAAATTTAGTTCACAGCCACAATATGTCATTTGTCTAGTCCTTCGTTTGGATGATTTACTAATTGATGCATTTGGTGAACTTTGGTAGTTGCAGTCTGTTGACATACAACAAGAAAATAAAATGTTAAGCTGATTAATCAACAAGTAAGTGTTTGATAAGTAAGACATGGATATATGTTCCAGAATGCTTAAATTACCATGTTCACTTTACATCTACTTGCTTGTGATTATTTTTGCAAACATTTCTTAGTTCAAATTTCATAATGAATGCTTTCGTCATCTACTGCAATTACAGTAATTAATTTTTACCTACATGTTACTATAATATGATCTACGTTAGAGTTAAAAATGCGTAACCTACGTCTCCCATTCGAGAGTGCTTGTTTATGAATATGCCATTTCGTCACATTCATAAGCAAGCAGTCTTGAATTGTCCTGGTTTTTTCGACAGTTCGAGGATATGTGGTTCGGGCAAGTTCCTGAGCTGTTATACAACTGCAGAGTAGATTTCGGTAGCATCTCCGTACGGTGTTCTCCGGGTATACACCCCTCTTGACCTGTTGTTGAGACGTGTACCTGGAGAACAGCGGGGAGATGCTGCCGAAATTTTCTCTGGAGTTGTACAACGGCTTAGGAACTTGCTCGAACCACATATCCTCGAATGGGATTAGGACCAAACCTATTTAGAGAGTAGGGGTTATCGTTGGTACGTATTTAGGTGGTCAACGGATAAACTTTTTTGAAGATCATTCGCTCATTTGTTACTCTCTTGAAATATGCTAGAACAGATTACATCTTATTACTTATCTATTCACTATTGCTTTACATGATTTATTGTCAAGTTCACAAAATAGGTACAAATTGCTTTCTCTCATGTCAAATATATGATCTTATCGGATAAGAAAACTCAAAATGTCACAATTAGAGAGCATCGGCTCCTCGCCGAGACAGTAGAAGGTGCTCCCGAGGGCCGAGCCAAGTTCCAAATGTTGAGAGGCCGAGTAAGGTGAGGAAGGCCCGAGGACCGAACACGGGGGCCACAGGAGAACACCGCAGTTCTCCACTTCAATGCCACGAAGTCCATGCAGCCCTCCCAAGTACAAGGGGCGATACTGTTCATTCCTCACCAATTGGTGAGAGAGAGTGCCAATAACGATTAAGGATTAGAGGAAGGAAGTCGGCGCGAGCGTAAGAATCGGTTGTGGGACGAGGTTAAGGGCAAATGGATTATAGAGGAGGAAGATGAATGCAACTCGAGGCGGTACGCCTTGAAGAGGATGGGTGTGGCCTTGAGGCACTTCAGGGTCCTCATGAACAGTGAGTACGTACTAAAAGGTCGTACACCAATCGAGAGGTATCCGTTCATTACTACAGATGTTTGGGAGGAGTTCATGACGATGAAGGGTACGCCCGAGGCAGAGCAGCTAAGAGAGAGGAATACCGCTATCCAGAGGCACAACACGCACCCGCACCACCTCGGTACAGGCAGCTATGAGGGGAAGAAGGCAGAGTGGGCGCGACTAGCTGAGGAGTGTGCGAACTCCGGGACGACGATGCCTTGCTCCCATATATGTGAGGAACGGGCACGCAACTGGGTAATAGCAAGGACAAAGAAAACCCCCGACGGGTAGCTTGTAGTCGCAAACCCCGCTACTGCGCACGTCGTCTCTGCCATCGTAAGACATCTGACTTAGTACATTGCAGTTGGCCTAGCTTGTTGTATTTCAGATCTAATTCGTACTCGCTTATTGCAGGAGGAGGTAAGCCAACGGAAAGAGCAGGGGACCTTCCAGAGCCAAGGGTCGAAGGATATCCTGTCGTCTGCGATCGGGAAGCCCAACCATAAGGGCCGAGTGCTTGCCGTAGGGTCGGGGCATACGAAGAAGTCCTACTTCCAAGATGACGCTTAGAGTGCTAGATCAAGATCATGAGAGGCACGTGCGGAA
Organism: Otatea glauca; assembly: GCA_036346275.1. Lineage (NCBI taxonomy): Eukaryota > Viridiplantae > Streptophyta > Magnoliopsida > Poales > Poaceae > Otatea > Otatea glauca. The sequence continues at coordinate 35,515,320 of CM070715.1, read as the reverse complement.
CGCCTCAAGGACACTCTCAGGGAGCAACTGAGGGAGGAGATCAAGGAGGAGATGAGGTGGGAGATGATGGCACGTGAAGATGAGATAAGGGGGGAGATGATGGCACGTGAGGAGCGCTTGAGGGCCGAGATGATGGCGATGATCTCTCAGAGTCAGAGCCAGATGCCCTCGCCTCTTGTAGAGAAGCTCGTGCCCGACCTAGCAAATTGTGGTTCAAAAAATGATCGACCGATCCCCACCAAGGTAATAATTAATTTTTCCTAACTTAAAGCTACAAGTGTAACTCCCACAATGTTTCTCCTCAAGTTGCGCATATCTTGCAGGCCCCTGCTAAGTGCCAGCTCACCACCCCGACGGAGGACGGATTTCCTGTCGAGGCTGCACGCGGGGTTGCATTTCCATGCAAGGAGACGGACACTGTGCATGGTCAGCCTTTGGGGAAGGGCTACATGAGGGTGCAGTGGACTACGCCCACGAACACTTCTTATCACATGTGCTCGAGTTCCCCAACGAAGATATCGGCACTCTCGGGCAAGCATGTATGTCGCTCATCAAGGCCCACGACGGGTGTCGTACTAGTCAAGGTAAAAATCCCCCGCGTCTTCTCTACCATTCCAGTAGTACTGCAATAAGTTAAATATGCGCGTGCTTTGTAGGTTCCTACCGCACTGTGCTTACTCGTGCTCTCGCTCATTCCCACCACCGTGATGAGTCCTACACGGAGTGCAGAGCTCACGTGTAAAAGGACAAGCACGACACCAATAGAACCACAAGAGGCCTCTGAGACTCCTTCCGCCAAGAAGGTAAAGCTGATAAAGGCCACAACACCCCTTGAGGTACCTGAAAAGCCAACTACCTTGACCTCAAAGACTCCTTCGGCCTAGAAAGGAAAGTCAACACATGCCACAGACATCCCTTACGACTTTAAGGCATACGTACATGGAAAGCCCCTGATTGCATCCAACGAACTAAATGATCTAGGCAGGTGGACTCGCATGCTCCATGGATGGTACATGGATAAGGTGAATGAGGAAGAGCGTCGAGTCGACTTCAATGTGATGTATAAAAGGGTACATTTCCACCGTGACGAGAATGGGATATTCCCCGTCAGTTTTGAGGATCTGTTTCGTGTGTACAAATTAATGGCCGTCGATATTTCTATTTTACGATCCTGGACACTGTGAGTATCGCACCATACATCATGAGCTGATGACTTTTATAAGATTTTGCATTATGTTTTCTAATATCAACACGAGTTGCAGGGCAATAAGACAGCGAGCCGTGATTTAATCAAAACCAAGTTGGGTTAAATCGACCCGAGCTTGTGTCTGCGACCACGGCTAGGCTACATCCGGTGTTTGTTGCTGGCTACGTCAAGCGGGTATTGCATACTGAGTCGACGAAGGACTTCATTGTAATACCGTACCACGAGGAGTAATTAGTACAAACCCTTCAATTACTCGTACGCACTTAAACCATATGCGAACTTATTTCCTTGCACTACATTCCATTTAATAAGCAACCATTGGGTTCTAGTCGTCCTCGTTCCGAGCGAAAACACAGTCTACATTTTTAACTCAATCAAGAAGAGACCGATGGCCTACGCGATCAAGTGTCCTTTGCAAAAGTAAGTACATTACCGTAACGTAACACTTTCTGAATTTAACTATATTTTTTTTACTCAATGGCATCTCTCCAATATATGTAGGGGTTTCTCGGACTATGTCGATGAAGGAGGGTCACACGATAAGAAAAAGGGCAAGACACTGGAGTATAAGAAATTCACGGTACAAGTGCCTAGCATATATACGATTAATTTTTTCTGACATCTAATTTTCGTGTGTTAATTTCTTTTTCTCTCTTCACAGTGTCATCAACAGGGCAGCGATGACCTGTGCGGCTTCTATGTCATGCAACACATGTTGGTTGTGGTCGTGACTCACACCTTTTCCTAAGGTATATGTACATGCATACTTAGCCTTTCACTTACAAATTTTGAAACTTAAATTCATGCACTCATTTATGTTTTGCAGAAGATCAATATCCCCCAGAAGAGCTTAGACAGCAAAGCACTCAACAATTTACGAGACCATTTATGCCAATGGTACTGGTTGCAAGTTATATCGGAGGATGGTAGGTTTAGAGATCCTGAAGCGTCCTACTAGTCCATATGGAAACAATATTAATTGTATATGTCAATGTGATATATATGCACGTGTACTGATTGTTAAGCATGTTTGTGTTTGTATGATGTGAACGAATGGGCTATATGTATTGTAATTTAAGTGTTCGTGTTTTGTGAATGTGATATGTGCATTTTGTGTTCTGTATTGTGAATGTGATATATGCCCATTGTTAATATTTGCCATTTTGGGTAATATGGAAAATTGCAACACCACCATGAGGGTCATCAGAATCGGTTCTTATGTGGAACCGATTCTGATAACCACATAATTGGAATCGGTTCTTGTATATATGATTCTGATGACGTCTCATCCGAATCGGTTTTTTGAAAAAACCGATTGTGATGACACAATCATTAGAATCGGTTCTTAAGATGAACTCGATTACGATGACCTCCTATCGTAATCGGTTCTTTTAAGCAGCGATTGTGATGACCACATCGATAGAATCGGTTCTTTGACTAAGCGATTGTGATAACCATACCATTACAATCGGTCCTTCGAAGAAAGCGATTGTGATGATCCATCATCAGAATCGGTTCTTTCAAAGAAGCGATTATCATGACCCCTCATTAGAATCGGTTCTTGTGTGGAATCGATTCTGATAATCAGAATCGGTTCTACACAAGAACCGATTCTAATGAGGGGTCATCACAATCGCTTCTTTGAAAGAACCGATTCGGATGACATGTTATTAGAATCGGTTCAATAGAAGAACCGATTCTAATGAGGGGTCATCACAATCGCTTCGTTGAAAGAACCGATTCTAATGATGCTTTATCACAATCAGGCCAAAACCGACTGTGATAACTCCACCTCATCACTATCTAAAGACTTCGTATCGCCACTTGAACCGACTGTAATGGCAAAAAAGAACTGATTCTGATGGACAATTCTGTAGTAGTGCATGGTTTAGGAATGATTCACTCGAAACCCTAGCCTACTCCTCTCGCTGCCCCTGCCGAGCGACCAGGTGCTTGCACACCGACGCACGACGTTCCATCTCTGGACGTGTGGACTACTGCGGTGACGTTGCTGCGACTGCGGCGTGGAAGGACAATCCACAGCGAGGTGAGGACGATCCACTACATCGACGTAACGACTGCGGCGAGGACGATCCACTACATCGACGCGCGAAGGATTCCGCAACTGCGCGTCTAGTGGTAATCTTATCTATGATCCCCTTCTTGCGAGTAGCTTTACGTTCTGCGGTAGATTTTTTTGTGCTAGCGTAGCATACCGCGTTCCTCTTGATGGTATCGAGCCATCTCGTATAGTTTTGTGATCTCGATGTTGCACATATGATGTGTAAGGTTAGTAGATTGGATCTATTACATGTTCACCAGTTCATGTGATGAATTGGTGACGGCCATCGATGAGATCGATCGGTTTAGGGTTTGAGAAAGTGCAAACCGACTCAATCTTGATTTGGGTGAGTCCGTTCATGGTGCGACGTTACCCTTACGGTCGGGTTACCGCCATCGGGTTTCAAACGTATCCATATGGGACCAAGCCAATCAGATTGAGTTGGATTGGGTCAATCTGGTTGATCCATGGTAAGCGCAAACAGATTCAATATTGATTTGGGTGAGTCCGTTCATGGTACGACGTTACCCTTACCGGTCGGGTTACCGCCATCAGGGTTTCTGAAACGTATCCATATGGGACCAAGCAAATCATGTTAGATCGGATTGGGTCAATCTGGTTGATCGTTGGAAATTTTGAGGGTGTTTTCCCATGTCAGAAGACATGCCTCTAACCCCGGAGTCGTAGGGTTGCTTTTGTTTAACTCGTTTTTGCAGGGAATTATGTGAAATAGTATGGCCTATGTGTATGTGATGCATGTAATTTCCACATGGCCTGCGTGCCGTGTCAAGCCATAAAGGCTATTTAAATTGTATAACGACCTGCGTGTCGACTTGTGATGCTTCAAACCCTCATGTAAAATTCATTATCAAAAGTTGTAAGGAGTTGCATCCATAATGATGAAGACGATGGTATCAAGCAAGATAGCTAGGTGAACAAATCAAGCAAGGTGGCTAGGTGAACAAACAAGCATGATGATGGAGATCTTAATGCTAAGGGCCATGCTATTTCACAGCTTATTTTGATTTTATGTGGATGTGTGTTTAATCCTTGCTATTTTCTTTATGCTCATTGCATGTGATGCCATGTTCTTAGTAATCTTTGTTCTTCCCTATAGTTAAAAATTTTAAATCAAATTGTCCATCCAATTGTTGCACCTATCAAGAATTTAGATCGTTATTGATAAGACTACCAAAGTAGTATACCAATGGCATCTCAATAGATGATAGGGATGTGTTGGACACATCACGCATAACAATGGTAGAATTAATCAAGCTATCAAAACGGTTTTGGGCTTGAGGACATAAGTGGTTGGGATTTGATTTCAGTAATGAAGGAACCTATACAAGACAAGTGGTGTATAGGAAAACACACATGAGGCAGGTTTCTTAATTGGCACCCGTATACGGGAAGTGCTCCCTCCCTCATATGAGCCCTTGGGGCAGGTTGACCTGGCCATGAGTCAAGTTGATGGAGGCATTCATTACTTGTTTTCATACTCAACAAACAAGAGTTACATATGATGTAATTAGCAAAGGTGTTGCTTACCTATGTCATTAAATTTCTAGCAGTGATGCCAAAGCTCACTAGTGTTTGATGAATATGGATCTTGAATACTCACTATGTGTCTATAAAAGGGACATAAAATAGGAGTGTCTTTAATTAAAAGGTTTAATAAAAGTTTTACATAAACATAGTGCTTAGAATCTTTGCATGTTTTGTTGTAGTTCAATGGCACCTTCTCCTACTCCTGCTACACCTGGTTTTGCTTTGAGATCGGTTTTGGAAAGGGAAAACTGAATGGAACTAATTTTGTTGATTGGTATCGCAACTTTGAGAATTGTTCTCAAGCATGAAAAGAAGGACTATGTTCTAGAGAATCCAATTCCTGATGAACCAGCCGAAAATGCTGCTCGGAATTTGAAGGTTGAATATGAAAAGCATGTTAATGCTTCTGTAGAGGTCAGCTGTCTCATGCTAGTCACCATGGACTCTGAGCTCCAAAAGCAATATGAGGACCAGGATGCTTACAATATGATTGTGGGCTTGAAGGGCATGTTTGGGAATCAAGCAAGAGCTGAGAGGTATGGTATCTCAAAGCTTTTATTTGCTTGTAAGCTGGCTGAAGGCAGTCCGGTCAGTCCTCATGTGATCAAGATGATTGGTTACATTGGGAGATTGGAAAAACTTGAGTTTCCCCTTAGCCTCGGTTTGGCCACAGATGTTATTCTCCGTCTACGCCTCAGAGCTTTGAGCCATTCATTATGAATTTTCATATGAATAGCATGGAGAAAAGCCTAACCGAGCTACATGGGATGCTCAAGGTCACGAGAAAGCATTAAGAAAAACCCAATCATGTGATGATGGTTGAAAAACAACCGCTTTCAAAAGAGGAAGGCTAAGGTGGGGAACGGAAAGAGCAAGGGCAAGGGCAAGGGCAAGACTCAAGATGAGATCGCAAGCCTCAAAACTAAGCTTGAAGCTTAAAGTTGGCCCTCAACCCGATACCCAATGCTTCTATTGCAAGAAATCGGGGCATTGGAAACAGAATCTGAAAAGTACAGCGCAGATAAGAAGAATGGAAATGTGGTTTCCACTTGGTATTAATGTTATAGAAATTAATCTTGCTACTTCTTCACTCAGCTCATGGGTATATGATACCGGTTCGGTTGCTCACATTTGCAATTCGTTGCGGGTGATAAAGAGTAGAGACTTGGCAAAAGGAGAAGTGGATCTTGGCGTGGGAATAAAGCAAGAGTTGTTTGGTCTTGCTGTTGGCACATACCCATTGCATTTGCCTTGAGATTAGTTTTAGAACTCAATAATTGTTATTTTGTTCCATCTTTGAGTAGAAACATTATTTCATCTTCTTGTTTGGAACATGAAGGTTATGATTTTAGAATAAAGAACTTTGTTTGTTCGATATTTTTGAATGATATGTATTATGGTCGTTGCCCCATGGTGGATGGGTTGTACGTCCTTGAACTCGAAGAAAAACACATCTATAATATTAATGTAAAAGGCATCGGCCTAATGATTTAAACCCTACCTTTTTGTGGCATTGTCGCTTAGGTCATATAAATGAGAAGCGCATGAAGAAGCTCCATGGTGATGGACTTCTAACCTCATTTGATTTTGAATCATTTGAAACATGTGAATCTTGTTTACTTGGCAAGATGACAAAAGCCCTTTCACGAGTTTTAGTGAGAGAGCAAGTGAATTATTGGCCCTAGTACATATAGATGTATGTGGACCAATGAGCTCAATCTGCTAGGGTGGGTTTGATGCTTTGTAACTTTTACCGATGACTTGAGAGATATGGATATATCTATTTAATGAGGCATAAATCTGAAACTTTTGAAAGGTTCAAAGAGTTTCAGAACGAAGTACAAAATCAACCTGGCAAAACAATAAAACACTTACGATCCGATCGTGGTGGCGAATACTTGAGCCAAGAATTTGGTGATCATCTAAAGCAATGTGGAATCGTTCCGCAACTTACTCCGCCAAGAACGCCTCAACGGAATGGCGTGTCCGAACGATGTAACCGAACTTTATTAGATATGGTTCGGTCAATGATCAGCCAAACAGATCTGCCATTATCCTTCTGGGGTTTCGCTCTAGAGACAGCTGCGTTCACTTTGAATAGGGTCCCATCAAAATCCGTTGAGAAGACGCCATATGAGATATGGACTGGGAGAAGACCCATGTTGTCATTTCTCAAGATATGGGGATGTGAGGCTTTTGTAAAACGTTTACAATCAGATAAACTCGCACCTAAATCAAAAAAATGCTTTTTTGTGGGGTATCCTAAAGAAACAAAAGGATATTACTTTTACAAAAAAACGAGAACAAAGTTTTTGTTGCTCGAAATGGTGTCTTTTTGGAGAAAGAGTTTCTTTCAAAAGAAATCAGTAGGAGTGATGTGTATCTTGATGAAGTTCGAGAATCACATGAATATGTTCAAGCTACCACTGAACCTTCACAAGATGTACAAAGTGTTGTATAACCTGTGGAAGAGACTCCAGCCCCACGTAGGTTGGGGAGGCCACGTCATGTACCTATAAGATATGGGAATGACATATTATTGTGGACAATGATGAGCCCATGACTTATGAAGAAGCAATGATGGACCCAAACTCCGAAAAATGGCTTGAAGCCATGAGATCCGAAATTCAATCCATGCATGACAATCAAGTTTGGAACTTGGTCGACTCTCCTGATGGTGTAAAAACCATTGAGTGCAAATGGATTTTCAAGAAAAAGATAGACGTAGATGGAAATGTTCAGATCTATAGGGCACGGTTGGTGGCAAAGGGTTTCAAACAAGTTCAAGGAGTTGACTATGATGAAACTTTCTCACCGGTAGCCATGCTCAAGTCTGTCCGGATCATTTTAGCTATTGTTGCATATTTTGATTATGAAATATGGCAGATGGATGTCAAAACAGCCTTCCTTAATGGGAATCTTTCTAAGGATGTATACATGATACAACCTGAAGGTTTTGTTGATCCTAAATATGCTAAAAGGGTATGCAAGCTTCAAAGATCCATTTATGGGTTAAAGCAAGCATCTCGGAGTTGGAACATTCGTTTTGATGAAGTAGTCAAAGGTTTTGACTTTATCAAAAATGAAGAAGAGCCTTGTGTTTACAAGAAGGCTAGTGGGAGCGCACTTGTATTTCGATTTTGTATGTGGATGACATATTATTGATCGGGAATGACATTCCTATGCTTGAAGATGTTAAGACTTCATTGAAAAGGAGTTTCTCAATGAAGGACTTGGGAGAAGCATGCTATATCTTGGCATAAAAATCTATAGAGATAGATCAAAAGGTTAATTGGATTAAGTCAGAAGCGTACATTGACAAGATATTGAAAAGGTTCAATATGCATGAATCCAAGAGAGGTTTCATGCCAATGTCACATGGCATCGATCTCTGCAAGAATCGGTGTCCTTCGACATCGATGGCGAGACAGATGAGCAAGATTCCATATGCTTCACTATTGGGTCTATTATGTATGCCATGATCCGTACACGCCTGGATGTCTCATATGCTCTAAGTGCCACGAGCGGATACCAAGCGGATCTGGTGATGGTCATTGGATAGCCGTAAAAATATCCTAAAGTACTTGAGAAGAACTAAGGGTATGTTCCTTGTTTTTGGAGGTGAGGAAGATCTGTTGCAAAGGGTTACACCGATGCAAGCTTCCAAACCGACAAAGATGATTTTCGATCGCAATTCGGGTTTGTGTTTACACTTAATGGAGGAGCGATGGTGGAAGAGTTCCAAGCAAAACACGGTGGCCGACTCTATGACAGAGCGGAGTACATTGCGGCCGGAGGCCAAAGGAAGCTGTGTGGATTAAGAAGTTTATCGCAGCTTGGTGTGGTCGCTAGTGCCTCTAGTCCAATGGACATCTATTGTGATAATAGTGGTGCCATTGCACAAGCTAAAGAGCTTAGATCACATCAAGTCTAAACACATACTCCGCCGCTTTCACCTTATTCGCGAGATTGTGGATAGAGGTGGCGTGAGAATATGCAAAGTACATACGAAGCCAATGTGGCGATCCGTTGACAAAGCCACCGCCACGACCTAAGCATGAGGCGCACACAAGGTCTATTGGTATTAGATACTTAATTGATTGACTCAAGTGCAAGTGGGAGATTGTTAGTGTTATGCCCTTGAGGCAATCATTTAGATGATTGTAACATAACTATGTTTATGAATAATAATATGATTATTGGTCCAATGAATGTATATCATTGTATTGATCAACAAGTATGTGACTTGCTTATGAAGCTCTTTACTTAATGATGTAATTCGATAAATATCTCTGATCGGATATCATCGTATAGGACAACGATGAATAGATCAGCACATGTAGTGATCGATGATCATGCTTCATAGATCATGGGATATACAGATATCATTTATACATTGTGGACGCATGTTGAAGAACATGGGTTAGATAGACCATAATGGGACAACTGCGAGAATGTTTCATTCCTATGTGTCATCAATGTATCTCATACCTAGTAGATGTATGATCCTTAGACCTGAGATTGTCATATTCCCTACATGTATAATAGTTTTCCTTGGGGCTATCAAACACTACTTCCTAACCGGATAGTTATAAAGGTAGCTTTCATGTTTACTATGAAACGTGCGAGGGAAGTGGCAATCAAGATGGAATTTGCCACTCCAATGAAACGGAGATATATGACAAGGCCACTCGTGTGATATGATTAAGGAAGTGCATGGCCATGCCGTGATTGAGGAGTCAATCACAACTTATTAATATATCACGGATACGAGAGATGGATTGAATCATCAAAGGATGACATGCTTCTCGCCTTGAGATCAATCTTCATATACTTGGCAAAGGGATTATTGCATGAGTACTTTTGATAGGTTACATCGATTTGATCATAGTATGTTTGGGAGTTGGCATACTTTGCAAGAAGCCGCTACCAACTATTGGATTGAAAAGGAGTTTTCGAATCCATGTCCAAACGTCACGTGAACCTGCTGGTCACACACTTAATGGGCCGGGACGCATTAATTTGGATTGGATCCGTAATTAATGAACCTCGTGGGCTTAGCACGATGGGCCCTAGTTTAGGTTTCATCTTGTGGCTATATAAGGAGGGGAGGAGGGAGGGCGCAGGGTGTGCTTTCCCATGGTTTAGGAGTGATTCACTCGAAACCCTAGCCTACTCCTCTCGCTGCCCCTGCCGAGCGACCAGGTGCTTGCACACCGACGCACGGTGTTCCATCTCTAGACGTGTGGACTACTGCGGTGACGCTGCTGCGACTGCGGCGTGGAAGGACAATCCACAGCGATGTGAGGACGATCCACTACATCGACGTAACGACTGTGGCGAGGACGATCCACTACATCGACGCGCGAAGGATTCCGCAACTGCGCGTCTAGTGGTAATCTTATCTATGATCCCCTTCTTGCGAGTAGCTTTCTGGTTACGCGGTAGATTTTTTTTTGTGCTAGCGTAGCATACCGCGTTCCTCTTCACTTAGACTCTCGAACGTCTCGGTCAGGTCGGCGATAAGGTCCTTCCTTTCCCAAGTCTTCACCAAGACATCGTCCACGTATGCCTCCACATTGCGTCCGAGCTGGGTGTGAAAACACCGCTGTATTGCGCGCTGATACGTAGCAGCAGCATTTTTCAACCCGAACGCCATCGTGGTATAGCAAAAGGCTCCAAAAGGCGTGATGAATGAAGTCTTGATATGATCTTCCACCTTTAGGCGAATTTGATGGTACCCTGAGTAAGCATCAAGAAAACTCAGAATTTCGCACCCGGCGGTTGAGTCAACCACCTGATCAATTCGAGGTAGCCCAAAGGGATCCTTCGGACATGCCTTGTTGAGATCAGTATAATCAACGCACATGTGCCAAGTTTTATTCTTCTTTTGAACTAGTACAGGGTTTGCCAACCAATCTGGATGATACACTTCTTTTATAAAGCCCGCACCTAATAGCTTGGTGATATCCTGCTTGATGGCGTTCCGGCGATCCGGAGCGAACCGCCGGAGTCTTTGCTTGATAGGCTTTGCCTTTTCATTGACGAGTAAGGAATGCTCAATCACCTCCCTAGGAACACCCGACATCTCGGACGGTTTCCAGGCAAAGATGTCCTTGTTAGCCTGGAGAAAGATGACGAGCGCACCTTCCTATTTATCGTCGAGCCCTAACCCGATCAGAGTCGTTTTGGACGAGTCGGATGGGTCGAGAATGATTCTCTTGGTTCCTTCGCCGGGCTTCACCCCTAACGTGGCCTGCTTCTTGGACGGGATGTCGCCTTCTTCTTGCAATGTGGCAGCCTCTATTTGGATTTTCTTCCCTTCGGCGGTTGCCTCCTGCAGCTCAGCAAGTTCACAATTCTCTCAGTCGCATTCCAGAGATTGCTTGATGTCGCTCTGACCGTGATGGCGCCTCACGTCCCAATCTTCATCATCAAGTAGGTGTAGTGCGGGACGGCCATGAATCTAGCCAGACCGGGCCTTCCCTAGATAGCGTGGTACGCTGTCTCGAAATTGGCCACTTCAAAACTCACATACTCGGTCCGGTAGTTGTCTTTGGAACTGAAAATAACGAGTAAAGAAATCTGCCCGAGTGGAAACGAAGATGCCCCAGGGATCACCCCATGGAATGGCTGAGTGCTCGGCCTTAGCTCGGAGCGGGGGATGTTCATATCGTCGAAGGTCTTGGCGAATAAGACCTTGAGTCCGCTCCCTCCATCGATCAACACTTTCTTGAGCTTTACACTGCGAATGACAGGGTCGAGCACTAGAGGGTACTTACTCGGATGCAGAACCCGGTTGGGGTGATCTGAGCGATCGAAGGTGATCGGGACCTCAGACCACTTAAGGTACTGGGGGTCGATGGTTCCACCGCATTGATCTCCTGAGCGGTGAGCTTTTGCTTCTGCTTGGACTTGTATCCGGTGGAGCCTCCGTAGATGTAGTTCAGCTCTTGCTCGGGCTCTTGGTAGTCATCCTCGTCTGGAAGGTCCTTCTTTTCGGCCGCCTCATCCTTCGCTGGGGCCGACTGCTTGTTGCTTTCCCATGCAAAACGATTCAGGGTGAAGCAGTCCTTGGTGGCGTGCTTTCCCTTGGGGTGGAAAGGACAGATCGCATCCATAACAGAATTATATTCGGGCGCCTCCCTCCGCATGGCTTGGGGCCGGTTGCGTTCTGTTACCGCAACTAGCTCCTCGCCTTTCCGCTTCTTGTCTTTATGCTTGGAGGACTCGGCCTTGTCGCCTTTACTCTTCTGTTGTGGGCGATCTTCTTGGCGCTCGGCCAGGGCGTCTGAGGCCGTGGCGTAGCGGTCGGTCAATGCAAACATCTCCTTCACGGAGGCTGGGGGTTTCCTGGACATTTTCTTAATCAAGTCAGGATCACTTACCCCTTTCTGAAAGGCTGCCACCACCACCTCGTCAGATACGTCCCTGATGGTGTTCTTCTTCTGCATGAAACGCCGGATGAAATCTCTCAGCGTCTCGTCCTTATTCTGGTGAAGCTGGCATAGATCCCACGGGGTGCCAGGTCTCTCGTAGGTTCCTTGAAAGCTCACGATAAATTGATCGCAAAGATCGCTTCAGGAGTCCACCGAGTTCGCAGGAAGTCCCGTGAGCCATGCTTGAGTTGAGGGGGTGAGATTGACTGGTAGATAATTCGCCATGACACTCTGATTGCCCCCGGTCGCTTTGACCGCCAGGGCATAGACCTGCAGCCAAGCTTCCGGATCGCACTCCCCATCAAACTTGACGATGCCCTTGGGATTGAATCTTTCGGGCCATACCACTCGGCGTAGCCGAGGAGTGAACGCTCGAATCCCGTCAATGGATCTCTCATCATGATGAGGGGGAGACCCGCGTGGTGAGCCTCTGGCTCGGTGGTTGTCTTCAATGCGTCGGGGTGGAGTTCGGCGCGACGAGTCCATGACTCGGCGATCATCGTCGTTCCGACCCCGACGGTGATAGTCTCTGTGGTCGTCGTAGTCTTCGTACCTTCGATCACTTCGTCGATTGTGGCCGGTGCCGAAGCGCTCGTAGTCATCGTGGCGTCCACGTCATTCTTCCTCGTCCCGTTCTTGTCGTCTGGCGGTGATGTCTTGGCGGAGGTCGCGGCTAAGAATTCGGCGAGCGTCTCCGACTGGTGGTGTGAGGCGCCGATCGCACAATTCGGTCGTTGCGATCCGATCGCTAGCGACACGAGTGGCCGCGTGGGAGCGCTTCCCCTACCGGCTTCTCCTGATTCTGCTAAATCGCTGCCACCGTCACCATGGCCTTGATCTGGGCCACGATCGGGGCTACCGGGCTGTCAGACGCAATCATTGGATCCAGTGTATCAAGAAGCGTCTTGGAGGCGACGACGTTCTGCAGCGGTGTATGGAAGACAGCTTGGTCTCCCAACCTGGACTGCAGGATGTCCTCGCGGACATTGTGGCCGCGAGATCAAAGGGATCGCGCCTGCACCTCCTTACCCTTACGAAGACGATCTTCCTCCGCGACCTCTTGATCTTCTTGTTGGCGTTGGAGACCGGTCCTCTGCTCCTCTATCGCGAAGACGCCACGAAGGTCGTAGCAGTTCCTCACGATGCCAACTGGTTCGCTGGATGAGTCAGAGAGGTGTACCTGAGATGGTTTGGCCTGATCTCCACCAGATTGGATCTGGTTTTGAACTAGGCAGACAAGCTCTCCGCGCGTATCTGCGATGAAGTCCAGGCTTCCGAAGCAAAAAGCCTGGCCGGAGACGAAGGTGGTGGTGATTCCGCCGATAGCTGCCATCGAGTCTGTAGGAAAAGATTTTAGCGCTTCCCTACCTGGCACGCCAACTATCGACTTTTGTAGTCGGCAATAAATTTATGGGGCAGGCGCTAGATCTCAAACTCGAAGGTCACACAAGACAGGGGTTTAGACAGGTTCAGGCTCTCACGAAGGAGATAATACCCTAATCCTGTGTGCTGGGATTATATGGATCTCTTGGATCTAGGATTGCTCGAAGCGCAGCGCGCTCTGGGCGATATGCGATGTGTGCACTATGTCTTGATAGCTCGATTGCTTGATTGCTATGTTGTTGCCTGCCCTCTCCCTTATATAGCGGGGGTGGGGCGGCTTACAGAGTCCTGATCGGTTAGGAAATTCCGATCGGTTACTAGATTCTAGTCGGTTACAGGACAGAGTTTACATCTTTATCTACCCTATTAACGACTCGAATTACAGCCATATCTTTTATATCTAAATATACATACAACTGTCTATAGGATGTCCCCCCTTTCCGTACGGCAGCAAGGCTTGACGCGGGGCTTATCATTTGGGCCTTCTACTTGGGCTTATCTTCTCTTCAGGCGATTCTGGGCCAACCATGAAGATACCTGGTTTCATATATTCCACAGATGGTGACGATGAGGACACACGGCATACTAACACCACGTCTATGCGGCAAAATCTAGTGCGTTGGCTGCGGATCAAATGGCTGTAGCTACACAAGCAATGACGATGCAAAGCGATGGCACTGCTGGCCCAGTGCACGACATGCGGCGATCATCCGATGGCTGCCCTAAGGTCCGACGGCTATGGGTTGCACACGAGCGGTGGCTACGCGACACGATCCTGACCGCACACGCTAGATCGAACAGCTAAGATAGCTCGGGAAGACGGCAATGCCACGGCGATGCAAGACGTCGGGCTTCTCACGAGAGTCGAGGACGACGACCAAAGCGACTGCGTTCCTGGGCTTCTCCGGCGACACGGCTTGACGGATCTGGAACAACTCGACTTGAGGATCTCGGATCTGGGCTCAAACACGGTGGACGGGCTTCGATGGTGGCGAAAATGATGACAAACTGCGGCGGCTTCCTTCTTGAACTCTGGCGAGATTGCGCGGGCAAACGGCGGCGGTTCGGGCAATGTTTTCTAGGGCTACGGGTGTGGCGTGAGGTGAGAAGTCCAATGCACGCGGTGGCGCCTTAAATAGGGCCTCGGCTTCCGTGTTCAGCGCGGATTTTGTGGCACAACCGATGGCGATGTGGAGTCCGAGTCAGATATGCAGAGGTGACGTATCCTGAGCGTCCATGTGGTAGGCATCCAACGACTCGAGACGCTGGAGCGACATGGGCGAACAGCGACTATTGGATTGAAGTCCAACGGTTCACGATCTAGGGTTTCGGGCGAGCGGCTGACGGTGCAGCTTGGGCCAGCGAGGTGCGAGGTTTGGCTAGGCCTGCATGGGTTCGGCTCAAAACTATTAACAGGGTTTTTCTAAAACATTTTCCAATTAAAATAATTCTAAAAATTTGATAAAGCCGAAATAACTAGAAAAAATACCCGAAAAATTCTGGAAAATATTTTAGGGCATTTGGAACTCTAATAAAATATTTTCAACAAAAATTTATTTAAAATTTTTAAATATTTAAATAAGTTTAACAGAAGACTTAATTCAAATAAATTCCAAATAATTTAAATAAATTCCAGAAAATCCTCAAAAATATAAAATGCACAGTAAATCCATAAAATGCAATAATTAGGATGTTACAGGTGATCAATTTATTATTCGACAATCTAATCTCCTTTTCAAAAAAAAATCTTAAAATGCATATGAGTGTACCCCGTTTTAAAGAAAAAATAATGTTAGCTGTATCGATGTCAGGGACACTGTACTACATATTATCTCGGAACATATCTTGCATCCCCCATGGTTTTTAGAAGGAATGTTTTTATCTCCCACTTAAAAATGTCTATAATTTTTGTAAGAATTTGGCTATGTACTTATGTGGTTCTCAATTTTGCTTATATCCTCCATTTTACCGTTCCCCTCAATCTACATCAGTTGACTGACATTGACGGATTATTTGACTGTCATTTGATTTTAGATTTTATTGGGAAGACAAAAAAATCCATTATCCATTATCAATATGTGGATCCCATTTGTCAGCTTCCTTCCTTAATTAGTGGATCTCACTTGACTTTAAGAGACAATGATCTTCCTGCTAGTGAGTCGAACCGCCATGCTACTAATTCTCTAGTAACCGTAGTTGATGCTATACCTTGGTCGTGTCACTGCTTCGCCAAATGGCGAGCTTGCCGCATGTAGCAATCGTCTTCATCTCCGGTGTCCCTGTGCTCGAGTAGCCACTGTCGCCTCTATCGACAACCACCCAAGTTCACTGCCACATTGGTCGCCTACCGCCGGTTGAGCAAAGGAATGCACAGGTCGATGCACCAACATTGCATCTGGTGCGAGAGCGACAACTTTTTAGGGATGTAAAAATTTGTTAGTGCGCAGATTGCCCTTAAATAGTACAGTAAAATAGCCATATGCTCATTCCAATTCACTTTTGCAATGATCAAAGTGGCCGCAAGCCGCATGCACCTATTACCAGAGGATCGAAGCAGATCTCACAAATTAGGTATTCTTGCATCATAGAATAAAATGGACGTCGCAAGAATGGATTGACAGGAAATCAGTATGGGCATCACATGTTTAAGTTACACTTGCAGTTATAAATTTACAAAACGTCATCAGTTGCCATAGATATCCCCTTACATAATGCAGATTTCTGAACTGTGCAAGTCCAAGATAAGTCCATAAATAATACCTTCTGAAGATTTTTTTAAGGCATTATTTGGTTCCTTTGGTTAGCCTTACCTACATTTGCTAGCGGGCAAGGCAATCTTGCTAAGGGAGAAAAGCCAAATTGGCTCTCCCTCAAAAGTAAGAAAAAATTAGGCAAGGGATCAAATTATATATGCATCTCTTCCCACTAAACTTGCTAAGCAAGGGTAGGCAAGAATGAGCAAGGGAACTAAACATGCCCTTGATATTTTGAACATTGTTTGTCACCCAAAAGACTGAAGACTGCTCACAATCTCCATTTGCAAACTTGTTCGGGTTCATGTATGATACACAAGTCGAAAAGTAGAAGAAAAAGGATTGATAAGGTCATGGACAAACAATCACCTGAGCCTAACATAAGGGTTTTGCCTCTTATATGGTACATTCATGGTCATTTATCACGACTCGTGATCAACAACAACAAGTCTTTTATCCCAAACAGGTTGGGGGTAGGCATCTCTTCGGATTCATTCCACGAAAAGGAGATTGTAACATCCTAACTTTTGCTTTTTTTTTAATAACTTATTGTGTTATGTGTGTATTTTATGGATTTTCTGTATTTATTGGATTTTTTTGGAATTTATTTGAATTTATTTCAAATTAAGTATATTGGCCTTTTGTGAAAACTAATTAATTATAGATAAAATATAAATAGATTTTGGCTAAAAATATTTTATTTAAGTTCAAAAAATCTCAAAGTATTTTTGAGATTTTTCTTGGATTTTTTTGATATTTTATCTGCTTTAAACTAAATAGTTTAATTATCTGAATTATTTTAATTAGTAAAACCCTGGAAAATCCCTAAACAGTATTGGGCCGAAACCATTACTATGTCCACCGGCCTGTCGGCCTGTCTCTAGAAGCCAAAGCGGTGGCCATTAGACTTGCGTCGCATGGCTATTTTCTAGCCATGTGTAGTGTAGAGGTGTCGATCGTCGGATTCGGTTTGGGCGGTCAAGATCGGCCAGATCGGATCGGAACCCTAGCCTCATCCTTACCGTTGGTGTAGACACGTGGTGGAACGCGAGTCATCGTCTCCGATGCGGGTGTGGATTCCACCGTCGTAACGACGTCGAACTCCTCGCCATGTAGGGCTCAGACATCTAGAGTATTTAAGGAGGAGGTAGCCTCCCAAGGTTCCTCGTTCCGAGCCGCTTCATTTTTACTGTGTATCATCGCCCGAGGAGTCACCGTTGAAGCCTGCGAGCTCACCGGAGTAAAACATGAAGACCTCTGTGGTTTTCGTTGGATTTCGTCGCTGTCGAACCACCTTCCACCGCTTTACCATCGGAATCGAACTCAACGAATTGCGCCGAACAAGATCCACGCTATCAAATCATCAAAAGAGCACTCGAGCATCATCACTTGAGTTGTCTTCCTCAGCTACAGTGGGACTTCGCCGCCGCGTTGTTTCTTCTGCCGCCAAGCTTCGAGTCCGTTCGATCGGTTGCGTAAGGACCAAATCGTGCTACGTTTTCACCATAGAATAGCCGTTGGATCTGTCGCGGGCGGTTCCAATTCTGCCTTGCGTTGGTCATCGGGGAGTGCGTCGTGGGTGGTGCCACAGCCAACCGGGAGCAGCCACTTGGCCGGCACAGTCGCCGAAGGGCCATGAACTAGGTCCACAACGCACTAGCACCGACCCGTAGACAGGGTCCATGGAACGAGGTGACGTGGCGCAACATGATTGTCCGGATCGGCAATGGCGTCATGCTGACGCAATAAAAGCCTTTTTCAGAATAAAAATAATTCGAATATTATATTGTTTTTCCAATTTTCTGATTTTTGGATTTTGTTTTTAATCTTCTGAGATCTCGTTCTCCCTCATACGAGCTCCGATTGAGGTGATTCAAACTTCTAAAATTTTTTAAAATTGAGATCTATTTAACGGTTAATTTTATTTGATTTATGGAGTTTGTTTTCTCTCTGTTTTGATGTTTTTTTGGCTTTCTCTCTTGTTTTGCGTAGACATCGAATTGTGCGAAGCATCCGAGGAGGATTCGTTGAGCCAAGACCAAGGTGTAGAGCAGTAATAAGGGCTATTCTAAGGCAAGTTATACTTTGATTATGATGAACCCAATTTATAAAACATGCTACTTTTCTTTTACCTTATTGCATATTATTTCATGTAAACAACTGTTTCAAATTAAATTGGGATTTAGTTAATCTACCTATTGATCTACACCCTACCTTGTCATTTGTACATTATGAATTATTTGTCAACCTAGATTGGTTCATTATAGTTGGTTAATACTAAAATCAACATGGGTTGGTTAGATCGTGTTAGTATGCTTAGCCATGCCATGTCATCACATGTACTTAGAATATTAATGTTTAATCTTGATTAATGGAATATGGAACATGATTATGAATTGGTGTGTCAGGTGTTGTCACACGATGATATTGAGTTGTGGAGAGGGATGTCACGCAACGATGTTGACATTGATAGCACGTGGTGCTTGGTAATCAATTGGGGTGGTAATCATTTAGATTGGGGCAAGTGGCAAGAGACAGTGGGCCGAAGGGCAGAGGGTATGTGGAAGTCTTGCCCTAGTCATCTTAAGGATTTAATCTTGCAAGCCTTTAACCTGAATCAAACATGCAACTACATGTCTAGAATGGGACGTACCTAGCTAATTAATTTTCAATGTCTTAGATTTGGTACTACCAGTAGTGGTTTGTGGTTCGCCTTTTTATGAACCCAAGTGACGCAAGAGAGGGGCCCTATTGTGGTAACCAGTCCCTTCAGTGTTGAAACCTTAGCAGGTAGTACTGGGTTAAAACAGAGCATTGTAAAGGCTTTGTCTTGGTTTCTCTGCCGACACACCAAAAGAAGTGTGTTAATCGTGTGGCAACAAGAAATGATCATGTCGTGTGGGTAAAGTGCATAAACTCTGCAGAGTGTAAAATCTATTAAGATAGCCGTGCTCGCGGTATTGAGCAATTCTCGGGAATTACAGTTAAGGGTTAGATTTTGTAAAATGAAAACATGGATGGGATGGTTGGTGTTGCTGGAAAGTTAAAATATGACTTAGGGCTGGATGTCATGTTTTCTTGAAAAATACTGAAAGTTATTAATTATTGTTATTTGTTTTACTGTCTTTTCAATCTATTTACTTTATTCATTTGCAAATACTGCTTTACTACAAAATAACTATGTCAACCAACTTGTTGAGTACTTTAAGTACTAACCCTTGCCAACAACAAATCACCAGTGCTGAGGAGAAGTGCCAGGAGGAGATGAATGTTTAGGGTATGAGCCTTGTCAATTACTTGTGGTATATTGAGGAGTTTATCTGCGTTTTCATTCCGCCGCAGTTTAATCTGTTATTCCCAATTTAACCTTGCGAGGCATATCCATGTAAGTTCGACCATAAGGTCATTCAACAAGTATTATTTAATATATGATGTCTTTTATTATATTTTCGCTGTGTATGATTGTGATATTCATCTATGTTGAGCCTGTGTGCACTAGCATGATCTTGGACTAGTACGGTATACACAGAGGGTCCGAATTTGCATATTCGGATCCCAACAAAGGCTGTTTTATTAACGATGGCTCGCCAAGCCTAACACAACCCTTCTTTTTCCTAGCTTGGGATAGACTATGTAGAAAAACTACACAGGAGGAGTTATGACTCATGATCATCAAACTAGAAACAATTTAGTTCAACTGGTATGGGTCTGCCATGCTGTGAATATACAACCAAGACAGCAAGTAGTAGTGACACCAGCTAAGAGAATATACCATTGATTAAAAACTGTGAAAACAAATTTAACATGCCAGTTCTACACAAATGAACTAAAATGTATAAGAGCATCTTATCTAGTACAAATCTACATGGAGAAAGGTGCACTATTGCAGAACCACTTATGACAGACGGTTCGAAACCGTCATCACAGACGGTTTTTTGAACCGTCTGTATCAAAGTGTTAGTGATGACAATACGTCATCACAGACAGTTTTGCAACCGTCTGTGAAAAAATACATCACAGACGTTTCCAAACTAGAACTGTCTGTGATAATCACACATCACAAACGTTTCCATTTTGGAACCATCTATGATGAGCTCTAAATCCTAGTCGATTCCAAACTGGAACCATCTGTGATGAGATCTCCATCCCAGACAGAACTGCCTGTGATATGGAGATCATCCCAGACGGTTCCAAACTAGAACCGTCTGGGATGTAGAGATCACAAACGGTTCCAGTTTAGAACCGTTTGGGATGTTGATTTTCCATTTTTTTCTTTAATTTTGTTTTATTGGCTAGCCTCAGGAAATTCTAGCCATGCCCTCTGAAAAAAGACAGTACAAAGCATCACCAAGCATTATTATGACATACAATTCAGAAATGAGATCGGATCTTATATGAAAATACAGTGCATCCATTATAGAAATGAACTCTGGTCGCACAATAAAAAGTACAGCGCATCCATTTGGGAAATCAACTCATATATGCAAAAACCAATTGAATTGAGAGCTAGAAATGACAAATTCACATCACAAGGTTTACAAATTAATCCAAACGATATCTAATAAATTCGTAACTCATCAGGCTAGCTTGAGTGGTATTCACCTTTTGGATTAATGACCACACGCATGAAAGAGGCGCAAAGTTGTCCTCGGATACCTAGGAGGTCAGCCTGTTCCAACGCAGATTCAGTGCATTGCCAAGCCTGTCGATGGGAAGAGTAAAGTCTTGCATGTATATAAATTTGTAGGTGAAAATAATTGTTGCAAGATTGACAAACCTCTATAACGTTGATCTCCTTTGAACCAATGAGGAGTTGTATATTGTGGCAAGCGTAGAATCCACATAGGTTAGTCGCCTTTGGCTGCTGGTGGCACTGCCAAAATTAACAAGTTAATTAGTTCGGAAGGTATTATTATGGAGTGTGAAGGATTATTACGTGCTAGCGCATACCGAAAACTTATAAATATGCTTCAGCGTCGTTGGATTCTTTCTGTGTAGACCTCCACGAGCTTTGTAGACATTGAACGACTTGTCGACTAAATCTTTGATAGGCTTCAAGTCGTGTGTGCCGCCCTTTTTAGAATCAAGGTAAATTACTTGGTTCCATCTTGGTATAATTACGAGTAGAAACTAGTGATACCTGCACAGGTATGTCGCCATGGTCATTCAACCTAACTTTAAGCTGTGTTAAATAGTACAAATCAACAAGTATAGCAACTGGTTAAAGCACTTACCCCAGGTTGTGGGGTAAAAGTATGAAGTTTTTATTCTAGTGAGCCATCAATACTGTTTCCACGTACTCGTGGACGACTTGTAAATTTCTGTCCATGGTTTGTTTGGACACCATGTGTGGGTCGACGAAACACATCGGTTGTTTCCTTGCTTCTGATTCCTTGACCATGTATGTAAATACAAAATCAAGGATCATATATATCTGACATTTATCGGTACGACAAAAATGTACGCCGTGATTGCACGCACTTACAATGTGCAGCATCTCATGAGCAATGCATCAAGGGCGTTGATGTTGTACAAATTGAATAGGTCGTTAAAGTCGACCACGAAGAAGCCATCGAAAAACCAGCGAAAGAAATGCTCCTCCTTGAAGCTGACCGAGATACTCGATGCACGTTGTGCCACCGGCTTGTTGGCTTGTTCCATGCACCAATCTTGCAATCTAATGAACGCTACTGTAAGCGTGTCCTCACGCTCTTACAGTATGAATGGTTGTCCCAGCTCAAATTATCGTGCTAACAGGGCGAACGGAAAGTCATGGGCTGACGTGGTCCACCCTTTCGATTTGCCCTTATCGTTACCGCACCGTCTACAAAATATCGTCTTCACGGGAGACGACTTGGCCCAAACTACAGCTTCGGCCTGTGCCTGATGGGACATGGTAGCTGATTTGGCGGGCTTCTTCGGTGCAGCACATGGCTCCGGTAGTGCTAGTAGCTTCGGCTCAACACGTGGCTCCGGTACGACATGTAGCTTTAGTGCTTCTAGGCAAGCGTCGAAGGAGATGTCCTTCTTAGGCCACTGGATGAATGTGCAGATGGCATCCCCTAGTGTGACGATCTCGTCATTTGGAGGCATCTCCAGCGTGATGGCCTTGAAAATTTTATGTACACCGTCGACATGGACCTTCGCGTAGTCCGGCTCTAAAGTATGACCATGCATAAACTCCCCTACACCGGATGCATACGCTCATCCCCAAGCAGCCTGCAGGGGAACAAAGCCGTTAGCAAACCTCACTTGCAGATTGCACAGCGTGACCACCTACATAAGGGTACATAAGTAATTAGGTAACACGTCCGACAGGTCTATGTAAGGAGCATTGCAGACATGTTACCCGGGAGTCGTCAGGAGGAAATCTGCCTTCATCCACGTCCGTCTTAGGGATGGACGCGCAGCTGTTCTGACGGTTGCTTGAGCTGAACTACGCCTGTGCCTCTTGGACTTGCACGTCCCGTGCCTGCCTCTCCGCACCCACCCTTTGCTCCATCCTTTCCTCAAGCAATCGTAGCTGACTATCGAACTGCGCTTTGAGCCTTTCCTCAATCAGGGCTATTAGTCGTTCCTCGTACTCGGCTTCGCTTCTCTTCCTACTCCGGTACGTGTTTGAGTTATGTGGGAATCCCATTTTCCAGAGAACGAAAACACCTAGGCCTCGGGTGCGACCCGAGTGCTCCTTGTTTCCCAAGGCCGTAGAGAGTATATCTTTCTCTCTCTTTGAAGTGAAAGAGCCCTGGGAAGATTCCTTGCTCAACGATATTAGGTATTGGGACACTTCATCATCAGCGGGGTTGGCAAAGGACACATCGCCCAAAGACGTGGGACGTGACCTCGCTCTTACCCAGTTTTGGGCGCGCGGGTCCACGATCGAGGCAAATGGTGACGCGACCTCCTTCTGGGCTGCCTCGTCATCCTCCCTCATCCATTGCGAGATCTTGCCCGCATACCCAGTTGAGCCGAGTCTGTGTGGGTGGGTGTTTTTTTACTGGACGGTTTTGTGTGCCACACTTTGACTCACGAACTCTTCTGTCGTCTTCAACTCAACAAATTGTCCCGACACGTCTTCAGCGATGAACCCATACTTCTAGAACGGAGTCATTTGCTTATTCACGTAATTAGTGGCGAGGACACTTTTGAAGTTCTTCCACGCCTTTCGCGCCACTAGCAACTCGTATCGTCGCAGTGCAGACATGGCATCTTGTGGAAGCTCGAACGACGCAAATATTTCTGTCACCAGGTTATCGCGCTCCTCATCTGTCAGTGTCTTCCATAATAGATTAGTGATGGGGACCCTTTCACGCCCAACGATCCTGCACATGATCCAAAAAGCTACCGTAGCCTTTGGAGGCGCGATAGGGGCCCCATCGTGCCGATTGACCGAAGTGATGGTGTATCGGCTCTAAGGCATTTTACTAAGCCCTCTTGGACTGCGCCTGTTTTCTCCTATGTTGGGCGCCTCATCAGATCCATTCGGCGGAGAGGATTGAGGGGACGCCATCTTGTGTGATGCAATGTTAAGAGTAGGTAAGTTAAGAGATGAGTATTTAAGAGATTCCATGACACAAACAGAAAAGGTACAAAATAAAAAATAATTGGAATTGCTAAGAGATTCTACAAAAAGAGAAGCTATATGGCAACTGAAAACAATAATAGATCATAGAATAGCATGTTATAAATCATAGAACATATATGCATCTTTAATGCAATTTGTACTTTTTGATTGAAGCGTAGTCTATTTTAAGATATTTTCGACAGTGTGTGTATTAGTTGCTATTACTCATCACAAATCCTAGTCTCTGCCTTAAACTAAGATTATATGCATTTCTTCAATAGATATGACAAATAAAGTAGCACAATGATGATATTAAAGGATGGCATTATTAGACATTGAAGAAAGCAAGAATTTATTGCTAATCCAAAATAACAATATGATAATTAGTACATAATTCAAAGATAGCATTAAAGACATAACCAGCAAAATTAAGCAATATAAACTTTATGTCTTTTAAGCAATGAATCATGTGAGGTATCTATTGGGGCTGAATGCTTGTGTTGATCAACACAACATAGGATATCCAACTAAAACAAATTCCTATCATGCAACTTGGAGTTGCTCAGATCAACCAAAGGAAGCCAAATGAAGTTCATTTCAAGGTAGTAGGAGTGTAGGACTAGTGGAGGCAGCCAACTGAACTTACAAAGTCTATTTTGGAATAGAAATCTATGAACACATTTAATCAAACCAAGTGGATTACAATACTAACATATAGAGCACTAACACTCAGTAAGTCATATATGAATTGAATAACCACAAATAATTGTGATACAAAAGGAAAAAATAGCACCCGAATTTTCTTGTTCTACACTTATGTCTGACTGAATTTAATTGAACTGAACCCATGTTTCTCTCAACCGTAAATGGAATCCCCAATTCCCAACCCCCAACCGAATAACCAGATCTGCACGCACCGCTCCCAAATCTCGAATGCTTCAACAAGTTATCGAGTAGGGCGTAAGGAGTACTGACCTATCACGAACTAGACACAAATCGCGTCGACCAGCGGAGCTAGTGTCGAGCGGTGGAGGGCTAACGGAGGGAGGACGGCGCGTCGGGGGAAGGTCCAAGCAGTTGGGGTCGGTCGCCACACCAAGGGTACGGGAGGAGGGGCGTGCGGGTGCGGGTGCTAGGTTTGGGGAGGCAGGCGAGAGGAGGCCAGGGAGAGGCAGAGGGAGATCGACGGGGAGAGGCGGCTGCGGGTGCCATGGTTTGGCGAGGACGGGGGTTTAGGGTCCGCGAGACTTAGCCAAGGAGCGGGGGTTTAGGGTGCGCGGCTGCCCACAGGACTTAAGCGAAGGAGAACGTGTTTTATTTTTTGGTGCAATGAGAGGTGGGAGAAGGCAGCCCAGAACCGTCTTGGATGAGCCAAATTTTTTTTGGCACGATGAGAGGTGGGAAAAGGCCCATCCCAGACGGTTTGAACCCAGAACCGTCTGGGATGAAGTCATCACAGACGGTTCAAGCCCAGAACCGTTTGGGATGAGCCAGTTTTATTTTTATTAATTATAATATATACATATCATTAATTATAATACATACATCTCATTATTTTTAATCAATACATCTCACTAATATAATTAGTGTACATCTCATGAATTATAATACAAACATAGATCTCATTAATTGTAATACAAACATACTTCTCATTAATTATTTTTTGTACAAAAATTAGCCCTTCATGATGATCAACACGTGTGTAGCTAGCTTCCTCAGGTTGTTCTTCCTGGATTGTGACGCCGGTACCAATAGGAGACAACTCATCAAACTGGGTGTATCCTTCCTCATCTACCACATTCTCGACTCCGACAATCCTCCTTTTTCCCTGAAGAACAACGTGCCGCTTCTTGTTGGACGGGTCAGTTACGTAGAAGACTTGAATAACTTGGTTAGCGAGAACAAATGGTTTGTCTTGGTATCCGACACGTTCGAGGTCCACAGTTGTGACGCCTTACTTGTCAACCTTCACGTGCCGCAGGTTAACCCAACAGCACCGAAATAAGGGGATCTTGAATAGTACATAGTCGAGCTCCCAAATTTCCTCAATGAACCCATAGTATGAGCTCCTCGTCGATCCAGCAGTATTCAGCGCATCAATACGAATACCATTGTTCTAGTTTGTGCTCTTCATGTCCTGATCTCTCGTGTAAAATGTGTACCCATTTAAGTCGTATCCTTTCCATGTTACAACCGTAAGTGCTGGCCCTTTTGCTAACCATATCAATGTATCTCCTGACGAGCTTCCAATGATGGTTTGTCGCTCTTTGAACCATCTATTAAACTGAAGGTTATGCTGTCTGATGATCCAGTACTCTTTCCACGACATATTCTCTTGCCGTAGCAAGTTCTTGTGCTCGTCGATATACGGGGCCACAACATCCATGTGTTGCAAAACTGTAAAATGAGATTTAGCGCACGCAACTGGATCAGGCGTGATTGCTTTCCTTCTGATGGTCCTGATGCCCTAGAGCCTCCCCTCATGGCGGGATCGAGGCACACCTATCGGTTCGACCTGAGCCATGTAATCCACACAAAATTCGATGACCTCTTCAGTTGCATAACCTTCGATAATGTTACCCTCCGGTCGAGATCAATTCCGTACATAAGACTTGACAATTCCCATGTACCTCTCAAACGGGTACATGCTACGTAGGAACATAGGCCCGCACATCTTTATCTCCCTCACAAGGTGAACAATGAGATGAACCATGATATCGAAAAACGACGGAGAAAAATACATCTTAAGATTACATAGAGTTATGACCACCTCGGCCTGCAGAGCATCTAGTCCTTCGGGATCGATGACCTTCTGATTGTGATTGTCTCCTGGACCTTACTCGGTAAAATACTTCTAATTGCCGAAGGGAGCATCTGTGTCATAAGCACATGGCAATCATGGGACTTCATGCCAGTTAAACTCAAATCTTGCATCGAAACAATTCTATTCATGTTGGACGAGTAACCGGATGGAACTTTCACACCATACAAGCATTGGTACAATTCGGTTCTCTCGGCCTTAGATAGAGTGTAACAAGCAGGTTCGCAGTATGTTCGGCCTTTATCGGTCTCTTTCGGTGCTAACTCAGTTCTGATGCCCATATCAACCAATTCAAGCCGTGCATTGATACCGTCCTTTGTTTTACCCTTAATGTTCAGTAAAAGACCAATCAAGCTATCACATACATTCTTCTCTACGTACATCACATCGATGCAATACCGAACTTCTAGGTTCTCCCAATAAGGTAGGTCCCAAAATATTGATCTCTTCTTCCGCATGCTCTTTCTCATAGGTCCTCGATTTACGTCCCTTTCCTTGCGCAACATTCAAGTTATTAACCATATTATGAATGTCTGTCCTGTTTAAAGGCTTTGGAGCTAAACCGCCTTCGGTTGTGCCGTCGAATTGTTTCTTCACCTTGCGGTATGGGTGATTCCTCCAAAGGAACCTACGGTGACGCATGTACACAGTTTTGCGCGAGTGATTTAGCCACACACTCTCTTTATCATCCAAGAAATGAGTACATGCTTTGCCTCCTTTTGTACTCTGCCCTGACAGGTTAGCAAGGGCAGGATAATCATTTATGGTACAGAACAATAGGCAGCGCAATGTGAAGTACTCTTGTTTGTGAGCATCCCATACCAGCACCCCAGGAGCCCACAATTTGTTCAGATCTTCCACCAATGGTGCTAGGTATACATCAATATCGTTCCCATGTTTCTTCGGGCCTTAGATGAGTATAGACATCAATATGTACTTCCACTTCATACACAACCAAGGAGCAAGGTTGTACACATAGAGATTCACAGGCCAAATGTTATGATGGCTGCTCATGTTGCTGAAAGGATTTATTCCATCCGTACTCAATTCAAACCTTATATTCCTTGGATTCACTGCGAATTCTTTAAAACTCCTATCGATGTTTATCCACTACGTGGAATCAGTAGAGTGTCTAATCATTCCATCATTCTTACGCTCATCCGAGTGCCACTAAAGCAATTTTGCCTTTTTCGAGTTCGCAAACAAACACTTCAAACGGGGAATTATAGGAAGATACCATGCCACCTTAGCTGGAGGTCCTTTCTTCACCTCCATGCCCTCATCATCATCATTCGATCTAACTTTACGCTTGTACCGGGATGCGTTGCACACCGAACATACATGCAAGTTTGCATACTCTTTGCGGTAGAGAATACAATCGTTCGGACATACATGTATTCTTTCTACTTCCATTCCCAAGGGACAAAGAACCTTTTTGGCTTTGTAGGTGGTTGTCGGCAACTCGTTTCTCTCTGGAAGCATATCAGCTAACAGACCTAAAATCGTCATGAAACTCTTGTCGGACCAACCGTTGCTTGCCTTTAATTTCAACAGTTCCAGCACAGATAACAACCTTGTATATTTGGACTTACAACCTGGGAACAAAGGTTTCTCCGAGTCGTCCATCAAGCCCTAGAATTTTACGTACTCCCGCTCATCACGGCTCCCTTCTCCATCCCGTAGTATCTGATCTAGATTGTCGTCATGAAACCTATCCTTATCAAAAGCACAGTCGATATCATCCGGAGTACTATTGTTGACTTCGTTGACGATATCTAGAGTATCGTTGACTTCGTCGACGATGTTAGTACTACTTGGTCCCTGTATAATCTGCTCTTCACTGTGACTGGTCCAACATGTATACCCCCTTTTGAAACCCTATAGAATCAGGTGTGCTTCGATCTGCATTGGGTTTCAAAACATCCTCAGATTCTCGCAGTCAATGCATGGACAAGGCATAAATTCCACCCCCTTGTTCAACATATCTTCCTTTGCAGCTCTTCTAAAAGCGGAGACACTATTAATGTACTCGGCGCTCGCACGGTTCTCATGGTATATCCAACTTTGGTCCATCTACGCTACATATGTAACAATATGTGTTAAATAATGAATTAAGTACATTAGGAGTGCACATGCGCATATGCTACATATAGGCTATATTTCAACTTGTCGAATAACTTATATAGCTCCTAACATCAAAAAGAACGAATGGATATGTAAACATATGCATGTAAGCTACATTTAGACTCAGCATCTTCAATTTTCCCTTCACATGGCTAGCTACATCTTCAGTGTAATGCAATGAGAACCAATTACTAATTTAGTTCAAAAAGAACAAATGGATCTACACAAAGCTGTATCAAAACCATCTTCAATTCCCTCTTTACCAAGCTAGATGTATATACCTTCAATATAAAGCTATTTTAACCAATCATTATCCTAGGTCACCTTCCTTTAAGTAACTATCTACACCAAGCTAGATCTAGAAATCAGCTTCATTTCCCTCTTTACCAAGCAAGATCTTAAATATACTGCAAATTTGAACCAATTACTACTTTACATCACAGAGAACAAATAGATCTACACCAAGCTAGATTTAGAAACCAGCTTCATTTCCCTCTTTACCAAGCTGGATCTAAAATATAATGCAAATTTGATAGTAGGAACTTGCTCTAATTATGTAGGAACTTGCTCTACTTCATCAATCGTCATTTTCATAGTAGGAACTTGCTCTAATTATGTAGACCTGCACTATTTACATAACAGGGGTTGCATGGTTAGCAGTAACATACATAGACTCTTCCCAAAGTTAGGCCTTAAAAAGATGCCCTCCTGGTCATGGAATGAGTATAATAGACAGCAGACAAAGAGAGAAACTGATTTTTAGACAACGAGAGAAACTGATTTTTAGCAGTAACATACATAGACTCTTCCCAAAGCAAGCACGATTGCTATTCTTTGTTAATAATTAGACACAATTACCTAGTTCCAGTTATAGTTTATTTTGTAAATAGATACGGCAGGTGGTCCAACTCAACAATTTAAATATATGACATATGCAAACCATGAATATTTGATACAAATATTCCAATTATTATATGACAACAACCAGTTTTTATTCATGTAAATCAATCAACTCCACATCATTAGTTAGCTGCACAAATATTGGGAGAATATTCATGAGGATGACACCAATCACACAAAAGCAAGTTTGAGAAATGTTTTCACAATCCCATTCGGAACGTGTGAATTCCACACGGAATTTTGTAGGAAATAAAACATCCACTCTCGCTGAATGTGGGGTTCCCTACAAAATTCCTGTGGAAATTGTGCGCTACATTCATGTTATGCAGAAACACTTAGAATCTTACCTTGAACTTGGTACGCTCAATCGGCTGGAACACCAGGCAATCACCATCAACCAGCTTGTGATCGATGGCGAACCCTCTCCCCTCAGTGCTGAGCCCTCTTCTGTGCAATGTAGACCGTGTCAAACTCATCATCCGCCTCATCCACCAGCGTGATTGTCTCATCACGCTTCGGGAGATACGTTCTGCTGAACTGCGTCGGTGGGCCCTGCCAATTGACCAACCAATCAACCTCTAAGAACCAAATTACCCTATTGGGATGATCGATCTCAGTTAGGGAGTAAACTGATGCATCAGACAAAGTTTTCGAATTACCAGCCAGAACCCTCTGGTGACATGAGATGAGACTGTCCTCCAGCTCTTCGGCCCTGGTGATGGTGTAGCCTCTCTCCTCGTTGGTCGCCTACCCTCAGTCAGACAAGTCCCTCGCCCTCCTCGTGGTGCACATCCTGCTAAGAAACCACAAAGAAACTAGAGTAGTAAGTACTAGTATGCATCACAGATTTCAATGGAAAGAAGAATCGGGTGAGACATGCGTGTACCTCCTTATCTTCTTCTCGTAAACACCCCAAGAATCCTACACACATACATGAAAGATGCGTTCTTGGGTTAGTTAATGATAAATGTTACATTTTGGTACTCCTTTTTATGCACAATAGCCTCTCGGATCGGATTAGAGTTTTATGAGATATGACACGAGCGTGTATGGTCACAAAATGAAGAAGATGAATCTCATATAGAGAATCAAAATAACAATATTGAAACAACCACGACGAGAAATTTTTTGGCAAAACCAACCGCAAACTCTTTAATCATAACCTCCAAATAGTACAAGAGATTGTTGCTCTCTCACAACCTCTCAAACCTTTTAAGACCATCGAATTCTTGCCCTATACAAGAATCTAGTGCTAAGAAATAACCTAATATTTAATCCTCTCGTACACATCTTGCTTTGAATGAGTTAGTTTGTGGCTTCATGTTTGCTTGGGTTCTCCATGACCACCCCATGAGTTTTATATAGCTCCTTTAGTCTTCCTCTAAAGCAAGTAAGAATTCTAATCCTATTAGGATTTATATAGCACATCTTTTCAAATCCTAAAAACTAAATATGAGTCACCATAATTAACAATCTCCACCTTAATTCTTATCTGTTGAAGTCATCATGCTCGTTTAAGAACTTACTCCAAATTGGCTCCACATTTGTTTTTGTTTTCCCCTACCTTTGGAAGTGTCCTCACCATAGGGGCTCATGTATGTCACTACAATGTGTGTATTAGTGTTCAGGCTTGGCTGTCCGAACTCTTCACCTAAGAGCCCTTTCTTTGTGTAGTTTTGTTAACCGTACCTACTGTTCCTACAGCCCTATATGCCATAGGTTTGTACCGCCTCCGCGCACTGCCTGCTCGGTGCTGTGTGGTTGGTCCTGCCACGTCTTCTTTAAAACAGTGTAATTTTTTTAGTCTTTGAAATTTAAAAGAAACCATTTGAATTTTCTCTAATTAAGTAAAGCTTAATTTGAATTTTCTATTAAGGAAAAGATTTAATTTGATTAATCTATACATCAAACAAAAGAAATTCAATTTTAGTTGGGTTTTTTGTGCCACAAGGAATTTGTTTTGTATTTTTAGATATTTTTTGAATTTAGTTTCTATTTATTTGAATTTATTTGAAGTTATTTAAATTTATGGTATTTTCTTAATTTGGAAATCAATTTCTTTTATAAAAATTCCTCGGGTCGAATCTTGGCCAGCCCGTTCCTATTCTCGCTTTCCCTAGCCAACCGGCATGCCCGCCTTGGCCTACCGACCCGTTGGCATGGTCTATCTTCACAGTCGGCCCACCTGCCGGCTCAGCTCATCCTCGATCGAACCCTAGCGCCACTCGGACTCCAAGTCGCATCGCCTCTGCTTCCCTACCGCCGTCCTTGTGCACCACACCTCCCGAGGCTATAAAAGCCACGCCCGCGGGTGAGCCCGGATACAAGATCTCCTCATCGCGCCGACCGTGCCACCCTCTTCGCCGAAGCTTGTGCCGCTGTCTTCTTCGCGTTCGAGTTCGCCAAAGTTATTCTCTACGTCGCCGCGCCATTGTCGTCCCTAAGATCATCTTTAGTGCGTCTCCACCATCCTTATTGCCCTCTTCGGGTTTGCAATCTCGCCTGCATTCAGCTTCGTGTGGTTTTGAGGCTGATTCGTCGCCCCTCCGCCATTGCCCAGGTTATCTTCCTCAGCGCCGGCCAAACCGCGCCTCCCTCTCTTGCCGGAGCTCATCAAGGATGAAGACCAAGCTGATGTGGCATCCAGATTGACGCTTCATCAACATCCCCGTCAGCTTCAACTCTTGCGTGTCGGTCGCGTCAGCCGTGCCATATCATCATCAAGTGGACCCACCTATCAGCCACCCGAACCCGTGAACCTGGTCCACCGTTGTAACATTCCAAAATTTGAGTTTTAGAATGTTTAAATTAGAAAATTAACCATTTGCATTTTTCTTGAATTAATTTCAGCTTAAATTGAATTTTATATTTATAAAAGGATTTAATTTGGCTAGTATATTAATCAAACAAAAGATTTTCAGTTTTAGTTGGGTTCATTATGCCTCAAGGAATTTTTCTGAATTTATTTGATATTTATTCGAATTTATTTGCTTTTAATTGGATTCCTGGAAAATTATTAAATCCAAAAATATTTTAATTTACAAAACCCCGTGCGGGTTGTTTCCTTCGCGCCGGCCCGGTTCCATCTCTCCCGCTCGGCCTTTTCTTCTCCCGCGCGGCCCGTTTCCCCGGCCCGCATCTCTCTCTCTCTCGCCCGGCCCGCATCTCTATCTACCGCGCCGGACTCTATCTCCGCAACCGCCGCCACATTTTCCGCACCCGCCGCACCGTATCCGCGCCGAACTCTCGGCGTCCGCGCCTATTTAAAGCGCCGCGTCCGTTCCACTTTCTCGTTTCCCGAGATTCGCCGCCTGAGCGGCGCCCCGAGCTTTTCTTTTGCACCGCCGTGCCCGAGCTTTTCTTCGCCGCCGCTCGCCGCCTCCGGTGAGTCTCCGCCGCATCCGATGGTCCCATTGGTTGCGCCGCGTCGCCCCCTCCCTTTTGCCTCTACCCCGATTCGGTTTCGTTGCGTTTTTGCGCGTAGCCACGCCGTCTTCTTCACCTCCGGCGTGCCGCGCCGCCGTCGTGCTTGCCGACGCCCTCTGCCGCGTCTCAGCCGTGCGATCCGCCCCGATCGCCGGATGCCCGCCTCATGGACGGGCCCAATCGGGCCACGTCACCTCGCCTTTGCGCTGCGTCAATGCCGCCTCGGCTCCCGTGCCTGCGCCGCGTGGCTGCCATGTCAGCCCTAGCCACCGCGTGGCCGCCACGTCAGCGTGGTTCGCCACGTCGGCACATCTCCTCCTCTGTGGACGCAGTTCACCGTGGACCGAGTCTCTAACTCGTGGGTCCCGCTTGTCAGCCAAAAATCCTTTTTCTTTTTATTCTTTTCGAAAAAATCCAAAAATTCCAGCCAATCACGTGTTGCCACGTGTCAGCCTCTCTGATTTTCTCATCTGGGAATCTTTCAAGAGTCCGTTCTCCTCCGTTCGAGCTCTGATTCCAATGATTCAAATTTTTAAATTCATCTAAATTCAAGATCTATCTTCCAATACCATTATTATTAATTTTTGAATTTCATTTGATTTTTTTTATTTGCTCGTTTAGCGTGTAGGCAGCCTTTAATCAAGATCGATCGAATAAACAATCGAGATAGAACCAAAGAAGAGGCGAAGGCAAGTCTTTCTTGAACATGTTGATCCCAAATTTTATGAAAATGTTATGTTGTTTTTAAATTATGCATGCTTACTTTTATGCAAAGAACTTTAAATGTAGTCTTAAGGTTTAGTTAAATTCCAGTTTATTATACCCTCATTGATATTGATCATGTCGAACCTTTGACACCCTAGATGATATATACTAGCTATTTTATTTGGTGATATCCAGTAGATTAGCATGGAACGGTAGAATTGCTTAGTCCAGCTTAAGCGTTTCGATATTGTGCCATTATGGGAATCATTTCAAATGTTGTTTAAACTTATTTGTAAAATCGCGGCAATTGGTGTTGCTGCTGTGATGTAAGTAAAATAAAGTGAAAATGGTTTAGAACGGGGCGGATGGATGTTTGGCGGGTGCAGAAAGCACGAGACCTTGGTATGTGAATGTTCCACCCTAGTCAATTAAGGACCGAAGCGTGTGTTACCATGGACCGAGCACTACCGTACAACCACAAGTCTATATGGGTACGACCTGGCTAAATAATTTGTGCGTCCCATTATTAGCTTCGCTAGTTGGTGAGTGCTAGATGTTGGCAGGCGCAAGAGAGGGCTTCTGTACTGGGCAGCTAGAACCCTAACAGCGGTGAAACCTTAGTGGGCGATGTTAATAGTGGGGTTGTATATTGTAAAGGCCTTGTCATGATCTCTCTGCCGACACACCAAAGGAAGTGTGTTAATTGCATGGCAACAAGAGTCGATCATGTCTTGTGGGTAAAGTGTACACACTCTGCAAAGTTAAAACTACTTAAGTAGCCGTGCCCACGGTCAAGGGCAGGTGAGGTACGCTTGCACATTGTAGATTTTATGGTTTTGTTTTAAAGGAAAACTTTGGTTTGGGAATCCGTGAGCAGATTGAACTCTCGGGTTATGGTTTGGCAGATGGAGCCAGTCAGGTAGATGGAACCTGCTTTATTTATCATGTCAAATTCAATTACTATGCTATTACCTTTTGATCAAATGATGCTTTATGAAATGACTATTGGTATTTACAGTTAAACTTTGCTTTATGCTAAAAGTGCCATATTATGCCTTCAATTGTTTAGCCTTGCATATAGTTATCATGCATTATGTTTCCAAGACTTGCGGAGTATATTTTGTGCTCACCCTTGCAACATCCCCAACCTTTCCACAGAAGAGTTCGCAGAAGCTGAAGGTGACTACGATTTCTACGCTTGTGGTTACGACGAAGGTGATCCGGAAAGTTAGGACGCGAACTCCAATCGATTGCCTGTTGGGCAAATGGATGGGCTTACTTTGCTTTTGTTATTTCGTTTCCGCTGTTTCTTATTGAACTTAAGCTATGATGCTACTTATTTGTAATAATTGGCCATAAGGCTAATACTCTTTTGCTTAATTAATATTATGTGCTTCGTGATATGGATGTGTTGTCATCACTGTTTCCACTGTGTGTGCTAGCTTTTCCTGGACTAGCACAGGTTATACACAGAGGGTTCGGATTCAGAAATCCGGTCCCGACAACCGTGGACCGTATACTTCCCGTTGACTTGGTCTATACACCATAGGCCCATATGTCAGCCTCTCAGCCCTTTTCAAATTTATTTTATTTTCAAAAATCAACCGCTGACGTCAACATGAACATAATTGTAATACCAACATTGGATTATTGTAGTTATGCTTAGACATGCTTAGTTGTACGATGGGTTCATATCACATGTTGAATATTGATAATCTTGAATTAATGAGATATAGAATTGTGGCGAGTAGCTAGTTGTAAAATATGTACTGTGGCAAGGTATGCCATTAGTCTTAATTAAATAAAATAGTTTTCCCTCGAGCAAGTGATCGTGCAGTAATGGGAGTGCGGTTAGCACATTTGGGATGTAGATGTCTCGCCCGAGACTACTTAAGGACTTAATTTTGTGCGCCATTAAACTGGGCTTAAGCGTACAACCACATTCTGGTATGGGACAAACCTGGCTAAATAACATGTAGTATACTTGTATTACCCTGCATGGTTGAATTGTAGGGGTACTCCAATAGGTGTGGAGCAGAGGGTTACTCTGGCTCGATGAGACACCGGGTGTACGATGATGATTGGAGGGGGTGCTCCATTCTCTCTCACAATAGTGAGCCTCTCATTAAAGACGTGGGATGAGTGCTGGGGGTAGATCGGCTAGGTCATATTCCAAGGCTGAGGGGATGTACTCACTAGGCAGGGTGGTGCTAGCGTACAGCAACGTAAATGTCGTGTTATTATTTTCTTAGTTCCACACCCATGAAAGTGCGTCAGACGGACAATCAAAGATAATCGTATCTTGTGGGTAAATTAGTACCTCTGCAGAGTGTGTAAAACTATTCGAATATCTGTGTCCACGGTCATAGACATTCCTAAAAATTTCATATAAGATATAGAGTTTTTCATAAAAAAGTTGGAAGGTGGAATTATTGGGAAGTGAACGGGAAGTTCACTATTGATTTAGATATCTAAAATTAACATTGTTGAGTTCAGTGGTTTGATGATTGTTTTAGATGGTGTTGGGTGAAGCCTCACCAATCTATTCATATTATCTACCGTTGATTTACCAATTATTTATTACCTTTTTAATTATGCTTTGAATCTATTTATTATATTTAAATTCAAGTTATTTCTTTTTGTAAAAGAACCGTATGGCTATCTTTTGTCAAGACTTGCATAAATATATTTGCATCATTTTCCTATAGCTTGCTTAGTACTTTTTTGTACTCACAGTTATACGCCTTTGTTGATCAGTTGCTGAGGAAGAACCAGGGAATACAGGGTTCCATGAGAAGTACTATGAAGACTACGTAAACTAGGAAGGTATTTCCCTAAACAATTTTTTGTGGCATGTCGAATGGACCAAGTTATTTTATTTCCACTTCAATAGTTTATTTGTTTATTAAGTCCTTAAAGCACAGTTGTGTAAACTTTTACCATAAGGTCTGTTGTTATTATTCAATAATAATTTTCTACTTTCTTAGTTATTTCATTGAATAGAAGGGTATTCCATCTATGTTGCCATTGTGTACACTAGTGTGATCTTGGACTAGTGCAGTATACACAGAGGGTTTCGGATTTGGTAATCCGGGTCCTAACATTCCAACATCTCACGTCGTCACCTTTGTGCCTCGTCTTTACAGTTTTGCACATAACTTCAGTTGAGATCTAATTACCTACCGTTGACGATATAGTTTCCTTTTTCTAATCAGATTTTTTATTAAATCACCCATTGGTTGCCCTTCCTTTAGGTTTATCCATCAATCGACATCCTCTATTACTTCATATACTTTTCATTATTACCTATATTTTGCAAGTAACTCGTGTATGACTCCACCTCGAAGTGATACCTTACAATCTTCGAGTTCAACCGACCTCACATATATTAGATTCTTCTTTAAGCCGGCAACATGCCGAACTAACATCAATGTGTAATGTGCATCATCATACATCTCCAATTTAATTGTTCCCACCTCAGTAATTACATACTCTTTGTAATCAGTCAAGTGAACAGTTCCATGCACCGGGTGTAGATATCATTCGATAAATATCTCACACACCGAACATATATAAAAGCAATAAACTGAATCTAATATTTATCCATCAGAAGTACCTGATTGATTAACGAAAAGTACGTTTGAAACATCTTTTGTTACCGTCATTGAGCATACATCCTTCATTTGCTTTAAAGTTGGATAGTCCTTTATCATATGACCTTCCTCGTTATATAGATAGCATACACATATGCCCTTGCTTTTGCGCTTCTTCTTTCTATAACTCTTTCTTTTTCCTATAACATCTACTGCAGCCAATTCTTGATCACCCGATGATGAGGATTCTGATGTCTTTTTCAATGACTCTACCTCTAATAGATATGCAACAACTTCGTTGAGGTTGAGAGTGCTTTTCCCGATGAGAATATTCATCACCAATTGTTCATGCTAGTATGACAATCTTCTCCTTAATTTTCTCATCCACACTAATTAGTGTTGTGTGATAAACTCATTGAAGACATTAAGATGGTCAACGAACTATGTACATTCCTCTTTTCGTAAATTGCATATTGTCGCTTTAGCTCCTATCGATTTTTCATCGACTTTGCCATATACAATTCTTCCAAGTCCTTACATAATTTCTTCGACAAATTCTTCTTGATCACCGAGTATTTTATCTCGTCAGAGAGACATAAATGGATTGTATTGATAGTATTTCACTCGATCACCTTCTAGTCTTCAACGGACGTCTTTTCCAGTTTGTTCCCTTTAAGAACAGCGATTAACTCTTGTTAAACAAGGACATTTATCACCACACATTGCGACATACTGAAATTTTCTCCCTTGTCAAATTTCTCCACTTGATTCCATATCATCAACGTCGATCTTGATTTTGTTCCACCTAACACTATATCGATCTTTTCACAAATCTGAATAACCCGACGTTAGCTTTGATACCATTTATTACACTCTGATGCCCCTTTTTATAAGCAGCTGCCCTGGGATCGGATTAGAGTTTTGTGAGATATGGCACAAACGTACACGAAACAAAGCAGATGAATCTCGTAGAGAATCGAAATAACAACGTTAAAGTAACTACGACAGGAGAGAAAGATTTAACGAAACCGACCAAAAATTCCTCAAGCACAGCCTCAACAGTAAAAGAGATTGTTGCTCTCTCATAACCTCTTAAACCTTTTAGGATCATCGGATAATTGCCCTATATAAGAATCTAGAGCTAAAGAATAACCTAACATCTATTTCTCTCGTGCGAATCTTACTTTGTATGAGTTGGTTCATAAATTCTTAGTTGCTTAGGTTCTCTATGACCACCCCATTGATTTATATAGCATCTTTAGTCCTCATCCAAAGTAAGTAGGATTCTTACATAAAAAAATAAAAATCATAATTTTATTATGATTCATCTAACACATCTTTTTAAAAACTTGTTGGCGTCAAAAACTTGAAGTAGGGTTTACGACAACAAAGACACCGCATTTAACACCGTTCGAGGCGTGCTAGTCGATTTGACCTGCAATCGACAAGGTAAAAATATAAAATTCACTCAAAGCCGGTCGTCAAGATCAATCGGCTTAGACTCAATCAGCTTGAAGCTGATTAAATCGAAATAAAAGAGTAAGTCTAACTAGCCGATCAAGGCTAATAAGAGGATAAAGGCAGATCGATTCTGAAGAAGGCGATGCGCAGCAAAATCAGAACAAATCGAACCTGGGGCATAATTTGAAGAAGATCAACAATCGGCGATGCACAACTTTATTGATCAAGATCGAATTACAAAGACTAAATTACAAGAACTACTCCAAGTCGACAGGAAAAAGTAATGTAGATTGATGTGTTTGATTGTGTTGTATATATCGCAGCTTGCTTTGGCCCTTCTTTTATACCCGTCGGTCAATCGTGTCCTATTACAACACGTTACAAATCCTGATCCGTATCGGCCTTATTTCGGATAGCTTTTCCTCAAAGATCTTGCCGTTGCCAAATATCTTCAAATCTTTCCAAACCGTCTGTTAGTTCCCGTATGTTGACTTTCTTGCCGATTTTGACTAGACTTACCAAATTCTGGTGCAAACATATGCCCCCTATTTTTTGAGAGATGACTTGTCATCTTTCAAAAATTACAACTGTCGGCTTCTTCTCCATCGTCTAGCTATTAACCTCCACCCAGTAACTGCTGCTTTAATTGCGCCGTATTTTTCTGACATGCAGGTAGTGCGTTTTAACTACTCGTGTCTTTTGAGATTCGTTTCCCGCCGCTTCAAATTTTCACCGTGCTACAAATATGCGGCCCCCACATATTCATTCCTCACACGCACAAGCTCTCGAATCGTCTGCAATCGGCTTCTGGTCTTCAAGTCTTTCAGCGCTCATTGCTTCTAATCGGTTGCTTGTCAAGATCGTCTCAATGGATCCTTCTCAGGTATTCATCCCAATCCCAAACAGCAACGACCAATTTTATCTAGTCCCAGTAGGAAATCTAGAAGCCGATTCAGTTATAAATGAAGAGATTCCTCGCCTACCTCTATCGGCTGCGGGATATAACATAGAGGGTTGGAGTAAGAGCTTCAGAGCTTGGCCGACAGCGCTTAAGGGATGGAGATCATGGTACATTCGCGTAGCGGCCCAAAAGAGGGGTGAATGGGAAAAGATGGGCATAGCTGAATGTCTCCCCCTTTCCTTAGCCGATCCAGAGGCCAATGAGCCCTTAGTGGCCACGGCTTGCTATTTCTGGTCGGACACCTTCAATGCTTTTGTATTCCCACCGGTCTTGTCGGCCCAACTTTGCTGGATGTAGCCCAACTGTGCTGCTTAAGACCCGATGGGGATCAAATATCGACTTATAGTGCCAAACCTAAGTACAAGCTCATCAAGTCCAAAGGTGAAGAATGGGCTAAGTATATCAGAAACAATAATAAGGTTAATGGGCTGGTATCGGACGAAGAACATGCTGCTTTTTTGAATCTTTGGTTAGACCGATTTCTGTTCTGTGGCGCTTCCTTGGGACCTACTCAAGTATATCAAACCAAAGCAGAGCAATTGATATAAGGTCGTCGGCTAGCACTTGGGAAAATGCTTCTAGGAGCAGTCTACCAGATGATGCATATAATAAGGTGTCGGCTTTTTACTAGTTTCATGGGGGTTTCACTGTCGGCAATGTCGGAGGACCACTCTGGTTTATTCAGATCTACCTATACTACCTGTTCAGCCGATCTTTTGAGCTGAATCCCTCTGAAGACACGGCGTTCCCTCGCGAAGATACTCCAGAAGGTACAGTGCCTCAGTTTACAGCCAGCCGACCTTATGGTGAGAGATTCATGATGTGCTCCGGGAATGAGACAAAAGTGACCCCTATCGGCTCCAAGAAATATTTATAATTCTTCCTTCAGCTTGACAGTAATGAATTCAAACAAAATGACTTCTTCAGTTATACAAGTACAGTCGATCTCCTATTGCCTTCCTTCATTTAGATGCCGATAGCGCTCTCATGCTGCAAGATACTTTGGACCTGTTTAAGCTTTTCATTTCGCCAAGCATATTGCACGTCGGCCTTCACACAAGAAATCGAACTTTTCAACCTTCAGATGAATTCTACAGTCGATCAGTTTATGCTAGACAATTAGGCTTTGGTCAAATCATTCCAAGTCTGCCACTACTCGATCGGCTTCAACCAAGAGCCAGAGTCTGTAATGCAGTCGCGGCCAACCTTGTCCTTGAAATAGCCGATGAACTTCAGATCAAAGACTTGCCGTATTTTATACTGAATACGCGTCGGTCAGAACGCTTCTCTTCCTGGTGGTTATCTATCGCAGAAGCGCTTTACTCTAACAAGTCAATGTCAGCTATTATCAATGAGTTTTTCCCAAATCTTCCCGAGCCGACAGTAACACTAACAGCGATTTAAGCGATGAGACTAATTCTGCGGGGTATACTAATACAAGTCTTGTAGATATTGATAAGGTATCGGCTCGAATAATTTTTTCTTTTATACGTCTGTTCTTTTGCCAGATACATCTTATAATCACTTTAATTATCGCACTGCAGACTAAGGCTGCTGGCAAGAAGCCTGCCTCTAGCCAATCGGGCAGTGGCCAAGTCAAAAGGCCACTCCAGTCGACTAGCCTCACGGGGTACACCTCAGGTACCCTAGGGATTCAAAGTCCGTCTTTATCGGACATCGAGAAGAAACAACCAAGTAAGTATAATACAATCGGTTGTTATTTCTTTTTCTCTTTATCCAACTGACCATTAGCCGATTATAATTTCAGAAAAGAAGAAAACGAAATATACCAAGGCTCCGGCGAAAAGGGGATCTAAGCCCCGGGAGCAGAGCAGCGAGAGTTCGCCACATGCGTCGGCTACTGCAGAGGTAAGTAATCGTACCTTTAGTCAGTGACTTACATTTCTCAATACATCGACTTACCCTTCATTTGCTTCTTTTAGCCGACGCAATCAGCTCAAGTTGCGAAGATTTTGGCCGATCTTCCCAAGATTTCATCTGTGCCACTCTCTCCACCACGGCTGACGCCAACAGCTCCGATCGCCGATCTGCCAGAGCTCTCCGACCCGACAAATTTGTTGGGCTTTTCCCTGGCCGATCTTGATGATCCTGAGATCCTGGCCACCGACGACTACGACACAGAGATCAAGAAGATTCTTGAAGTATCAAAAGAACCGTCGGCTGCCGTCACCTCTGCTCCAGGCATGAAAGAAAAACTCAACAAGCTTTTTGATCTGGTTATGAGGCCGCAATCGGAGATTCTGGCTAACAACCAGCCGATTCGAGATGCCATGGCAGCGGTTGAAGCCGATCTGCCTCCAGAAGCAACGGAAGCCCTCCTTAACATCTGCCACTTAGATGAGGGGAGGTCTGAAGTGGAGGCAGTGCAGGCCAGAATCAGTCGCCGTGAAGCCCAGGAAGTCGATCAGAAACTCCTTGATGAGTTGGTCGCTGATGCCAAGGCGAAGAAACGTAAATTTGATGCCGATGCGCAGCAGCTGAAGTCGACCAAAGAATCCCTCTCCAAGCTCGAGAATACAAAGAAATTTCTTTTGGAAGAGTTGGCCAAGATAGAAAAACAAATCCAAGAAGGCCAACAAACCATGGAAAAAACTGCATCGGATATTAAAGAACAGAAGCTTGGTATCGCTATGGCCGTGGTGAATGTGAAAAAGCAATCGGCCAAGGTTGTACCGGTGCCAAGGAATGCAAAGGAAGACGATCGCATCATTGAAGAAGTTCAATGTGTGATTGCAAAGGCTGCCGGCGCTCTATCGGCTTTGGGCGCAACTCTCCGAGGCTCAGGCATTCAATACTAGTTTTTTTATAAGATGTAAAACTTTGTCAACTGTTTTGACAATACTTGTCCTGATATTTTGCAACTTTTTACTGTTTATAATCGGCTGTTTAACAAATTTATGTTTGG
The DNA here is from genome assembly GCA_036346275.1 of Otatea glauca. Classification (NCBI taxonomy): domain Eukaryota; kingdom Viridiplantae; phylum Streptophyta; class Magnoliopsida; order Poales; family Poaceae; genus Otatea; species Otatea glauca. The sequence continues at coordinate 35,472,447 of CM070715.1, read as the reverse complement.
CTTTGAGTAATTTTATTTCTCCTTTACAAATCTGCAATCTTTTTAGCCGATTAACAGCACCGTGTTAACCTGGCACTCAATGCGATTTCCAGTCGACTAGGCTTCAATCCAAACGCTAGGGTAGTATCTCTTTAAGTATTTCCCGTTAACTGCCTTAGGCAAAACATGCCCTTCTAACGTCTCTAGCATGTACGAATTTCCGCCAACTAGCCGATTAACCTTGTACGGTCCTTCCCACGTGGGTGACCATTTTCCAAATCGGCTATCTTTCGAACCTACAGGCAGTATCGTTTTCCATACTAAATCGGCTTGATCGAAAGACTTAGGCACGACCTTTTTATTGTATGCTTTTGCAACTCTGACTTAATTCCTTTTAAGCCGATCAAGCTTAGACAAACGTAACTCCGCTAATTCATCCAAGTTATCGATTATCAAATCGTTATATTCCTGAGATGACAAACCATTTTGCTTGGCTACTCGTATAGACTCAATGTTAATCTCCACGGGTAAAACGGCTTCTTGACCATATACTAACTGATAAGGTGAAAGCTTCGTTGCTCCGTGATAAGCTAGCCGATACGCCCAAAGTGACTCCGATAGGGTTGAATGCCAATTCCTTGGTCTTTCATCGATTTTCCTTTTGATCAACTTAATTAACGTTTTGTTAAACGACTCGACTTGTCCGTTAGCCTGAGCGTAACATGGGGATGAGTTTAACAACTTGATCCCTAGACTCTTCACGTAACTCTGAAATTCATTAGACATGAACACCATACCCTGATCGGTCATGATTGTTTGTGGTATTTGAAACCGTTGGACAATATGTTCCTTAACAAAACCGATTGCTTCAACACTAGTTACCTTCTTAAGCGGTATAGCTTCAACCCATTTAGAGAAATAATCAGTTGCGGCCAAAATAAACTTTTGGCCTTTACTCGAAGCAGGAAATATTTGGTCGATTACATCTATCCCCCAACCTCTGAACGGCCATGGCTTGATAATCGGGTGCAAAGCCGATGCCGGTGCTAGTTGTATATTGCCAAACTTTTGACAAGTCTGACATCCTTTATAATATTTGAAACAATCCTCTATCATTGTCGGCCAAAAATATCCTGTCCGTCTAAGCATCCACTTCATCTTATAAGCCGATTGATGAGATCCGCAAATACCTTCATGTACTTCGCCCATTGCCACCTACGCCTCTTCAATTCCAAGACATCTCAACAACAAGCCTTCCATTGTCCGATAATACAACGTGTCGTCCATAACTATGTACTTTAAAGCTTGCTGCCTAATCTTGCGTTATGTCGGCTTAGATGGGTCGACTAGGTAATTCTTTATTTGCGTTCTCCAATCAATAATATCCACGCACATGACAGCTTTGTCTACTAGTTCAGTCACCTGATATCGGCCAAATTCTTTCTACCCTGACGCCTGTTGAGCTAGCGCGTTAGCTCTATCATTCGATTCTCGAGGGATATGACCGATAGAAAATGATGTAAATGAGCCGAAAATCTCGAAGCACTGTTCTAAATATTTGAGTAATATTTCATCTCGGCATTGGTATTCTCCTTTTATTTGCTGTATAATCAACATGCAATCCCCGTATGCCTCAACAGCACTTACTCTGGTATTTTCTAACAATTGTAAACCTTTGAGCAATGCTTCATACTCTGCCTGGTTGTTTGAGCATCGACTATTTAGCCGAAATGCAAATTCAAAATTATATCCTTTGGGTGATATGAGTACAATACCGATTCCATCACCTTCTCTGCACACCGATCCATCAAAAAACAATAGCCAAGGGACGACAGACACCAAATCGGCAGCAGTATCATGCCCTGTTATAAAATCGGCCAGAACTTGTCCCTTAACTGCTTTAGCCGATTCATAAATCAGGTCGAACTCTACTAAGACATAAGCCTATTTACCAAGTCGACCTTGTAAAATTGGAGCTGATAACATATATTTTATAACATCAGTTTTACAGACCACCTTACAAGCCGATGCTAAAATATAATGTCTTAGCTTTGTACATGAGAAATATAAAGACAAACACAATTTCTCAACGAAAGGGTACCTGACTTCAGCATCAAGTAAGCGTCGGCTTAAATAAAAGATAACCCTTTCTTTACCATCGACTTCTTCTGCTAAAACAGCTCCAATAGTTTTCTCTTCAGCCGATATATATAACCTGAAAGGAATCCCTTTTCGTGGTGCGCCCAAAACCGAAGGATTAGCTAAATATTCTTTGACGTCGTCGAAAGCCTTTTGCTGATTGATTCCCCACACGAATTCTTGATTATCCTTCAATTTCAACAGTGGGGTAAAAGCACGAATCCGACCGGACAAGTTTGAGATAAACCTTCGGAGATAATTAATCTTGCCAATCAACTTTTGTAATTCGTTTTTACATGTCGGCAGCACTGTTTCAACTATGGCTTTCACCCTTGCTTGATTGACTTCAATACCTCTTTCATATACCATAAAGCCCAAAAATTGCCCAGCCGACACGCCGAACGCACATTTGAAAGGATTCATCTTCAAACCATACGCTCTGATGTTTTGAAAAACCTTTTCTAAATCGGCCAAATGTTCTATAGATTTTACTACGACGTCATCAATGTATATTTCAACAATATGACCGATTAAGTCATGAAAAATTAGATTCATGGTTCGCTGGTAAGTTTCCCCAGCGTTCTTCAAACCGAAAGTCATAACTATCCACTCGAATAAACCTATGGCACCAGGACATCTAAAAGCTGTTTTTGGTATATCGACTTCTGCCCTGAATATCAGATTATATCCGGCATTTCCGTCTAGAAAACTTATGATTTTATTCCCTGATGCAGCATCGATAAGCATATCGGCTATTGGCATCGGGTATTCATCTTTTGGCGTGGCTTTATTTAAATCTCTAAAGTCGACACATACCCGAAGTTTTCCGTTTTTCTTCATGACTGGAACGATGTTGGAAACCCATTCTACATATCGGCAAGGCCTAATGAATTTTGCCTCCAATAGTCGTTCTATCGCCTCCTTTATAACATTATATAGGGTCGGATTAAAACGTCTAGGATACTGTTTAAACGGCCGATATCCTGGTTTAATAGGTAACCGATGTTCTACCAACTGTCGGCTTAAACCAGGCATCTCGTGATACTCCCACGCGAAACAATCTTTATAATTTCTAAGGATTTTGATCAACCTTTCTTTGTATTTTACATCCAATTTTGCACTAATAAAAGCTGGTCTTTTTCTATCACCACTACCTATATCGACTTCTTCAAGCAGATCAGTGGACGTGAAGCCTTGACCCAATTTTTCAATTTCTTGAAAATCTTCTATAGCCTCATAGCTATCTGTTATTTGTCGATAGCTTTGCATTTTATCTTGTAACGCCTTCATTGTTTTTCTTGTCCCCATCGGCGCAATACTTCATTTGTCCGATCAAACGTGCCTGGCTTGACACTGATCGGCATAAGTCTTGTCTTACTTACACAAATAAAGTCACAATCATCCAGCGTTTTTCCTGATATACACCCAGCTTCTTCATTTTGCCAATTCGCATCAGAACTGGCTATGGCGATATGAGCCGATGTGTTGACTGTGACAACTTCAACTTCCCCTCCATTCCATTGAACAAGCGCTTGATGCATAGTCGACGGAATGCAGCAGTTGGCGTGAATCCAATCTCGACCAAGCAGAACGCTGTAATTTTCCTTGGCGTCAATGACAAAGAATGCAGTCGATAAAGTTTTACTGCCAATAGTCAATTCTGTAACCATGACGCCTTTGGCCTCTGTGGGATCGCATGTGAAGTCGTTTAAAACCATATTAGTCTTAATTAAGTCTTCATCGGACTTACCCAATTTCTTGCAAGTGGTGTACGGCATCATATTAACTGTAGCTCCACCATCCACCAGCATCCTTGATATCGGCTTGCCATTTATATAGCCTTTTAGGTACAATGGTTTTAAATGCCGATGATCATCTCTTGGTTTCTCGAAGATTGCATTTTGGACACCTGAACATGACTAAGCAAAAGTTTCTCTAGCCGATTCAGTTTTGATTTTGAATTCGGCCGGCAACGTGAACACCATATTGATATCCATCGGAGGTGTATCGTCCCTAATCATTGGAGAATCCAGGTTATCTGCTGACTCAAAATCTTCCTCAACCTGCTCTTTTCTCCTCCATTCCTTCTTGATAACCTTGATCGGACGAAGCTCATTAAAAGTTTCATCCCTCTGTTTTTTTGCATCGGCGTCTCTGATCTCTTGAGTCCTTAGTCTCTGAAGCCGTCTACGCTGTGATCGGCTAAGGCTAGGTGGGCACCACCTAGGTTTGGGCTCTACTGGCTTACGTATTTGGCCGGCCAAATTTTCCCGATCTGAACTAGGCTTTTGTGTTACAACCTGGTCCGATGCCTGATTTGGTTCAGAGATTCTTTCGCGAACAGGTCTTCTGTAACTTTTGTCATGATCTCAAATTGGCCCAGACAGCCTATCTCTAGCCGATTGTTTAGGCCAATCGCCTTGGGGATAATACTCCATCGAGCATGTATACGGAGATGGCAATGCTACTCCCCTTTCCCAACAAAACTGCAAAAAAGGACACCTTCTATGTGCTCTCCACGTTTTCAATGTGATACAAATTATCTGACCGACGAGTAGGATACCTCGGTCGATTATTCATTCTTTCATACTTCTCCATCAGCTGAGAAAACGTCGATCTGATAGCATCTAGGCCCCCTCAATTTTATTATTGTGTTTTATTATAGTTTTTGTATTGATGACTAAGTTAATAATACTAAAAAGCTTTGAAGAATATATGCTGGAATCAATGATGGAGCAAGATGGACGAACAAGATTAAGGTACTTAGTTTCTAGTTTGTGACTTGGGAGATGATTCAAGTCAAATAGTTAGGATTATTTTTCTTTTTTGGTTGTCTAAAGAGGGACTTTGCACAAGCTAGTAAATTGGATCATAAGGCAAAGACAAAACTAGATTTCTCGAGGCAAAAGACACTTTGACATTGACCTTTTAATCATATTTTTAGTATACAACAGACCAAATTTCAGCTATCCATTTCTTTAGTCAGTTGCATACACATCATATTCTTTTGAAGTCAAAAAAATTCTTTGGTCCAATCTTGAAACTCTTCTGAGTCAAAATTCCCATCAGAATACCTGCTCATAGGACCAAAACCCTTGTTTTCATATTCCTTCGTCCTTGGTAAAAACCACCTTGAAAATCATCTGATAGCCAATGGATTGCCTATGTATGACGAACCAAATAATTTGGTCCGGCATACATGTTATAGTCACTTCTCTGTGACGGACCAAAAATTTTAGTCCAGCACTCATTCAGTTCATAAGCCTTTGGTCGGACCAAACTTTGAAGTCCTATTTATTGAAACCTTAAATGGATATTCTTTATCATTCAAAAGGATTTTACTTTGACAACGGACCAAACATTCTTGCTTAAAATTTTAGTCCGTTGCTAAAGTAAATCGCTTGGATAAAACTTATCTCTGTTGAAAAAGGGTCTTTGGCTACTAATCTTTAATTCTCCATGTATGACGGACCAAAACATTTGATCCGACGTACATGTGTCTCTATGCCAGACCAAACTCTATAAAAAGCCCATGTACAACGGACCAAATTTTCGGTCCGACGTACATGTATCTTTCTCAGTTGTGCGGCGGACCAAACTCTATGTAAATCCTATGTACTACGAACCAATTTTTTTGGTCCGTCGTAAATATTCAAATTTGGTCCGTCATACACATATCTTGTATCGCTAGGCACTGTTACTTAGTCCATTGTACATGTACTTTTCTGATATTTCTGACACCTGACACGTCCAACGGCTACTGTAGCAGGTGTAATGGATATATTCATTCCAAATGGCTATATAAGCATTTCCTGAGCCATCTACCAAAGAAGAGATGAACTCCTTTACATTTTAGCATTGAAAATAGCTCTCATTCTTAAAAGGAGTCTGTGTTTCACCTTCAAACCAAAAATTCTCAGACATCTTTAAGTGTTTTAGCTCCAAGCCAAAGTCTAGCTGTGTGAGTTGCGAAGTGAACCAAGAGATAGAACTTGTACAAAGTTTATTACTCTTGGGTCTTAGTGATCCTAGACAGCTTGGAGAAAGTGAATAGTGCGACCTGTCCAAAGGTGATTGTGGAAGGCCACTGTGATTGTGAGAGGTTTAGAACTCACCTCACTGGAGTAGTGAAAGAGTTATCTGAGTGATCACCGAAGCTACTGCGACTAGCTTTGGAGAAGCAATACTTCGAAAGAAGTGCTTCAACGTGGATTAGGAGTGCGGCTCTGAACCACGGGATAAATCTCTGTCTCTTTTGTGCTCTATTTCTCTTTATTGCTTTCGCTGTAATCATTGTTTGTTTTTACTTCTGTTCTGTGCTTTTCTGTCATAAAGAATTGTGAATTATTTTGAAGAAGTTAAAACTAGTAAAAGTTGCCTATTCACCCCCCCCTCTAGGCCAACTAGATCCTTCAAGTGGTATCAGAGCAAGGATTACCTTGTTTAGCTTAACTAGCTTTGGTAAATGGCTGAGGGAAATGGATCCGCATCGCTTTAGTATTGGTAGAGTACACTGCTTTTGATGGCACAAATTATGCTTATTGGAAAATTAGGATGAGATGCTATTTAGAAGCTGTCGGGTATGATGTGTGGAGGGTTACAGAGAAGCCTTTGCCTCCTCGTGTCATGCCTGAAGGGCAATCTGTATATGGTGAACCCACTCCTGGTGAGATTCAAAATATGCAGTATGATGCTCAAGCTAGAAATGCCATATTTTCTTGTCTTAGCTTAGAAGTTTTTGATAGAGTAAGTAATATTACATCTGCTTATGATATATGGACAACATCAACATTACAAGAAATTCATGAAGGTACTTCTGATGTAAAAGAAGAAAAGTATTATGTTGTCCGAGAAAAATTTGATCAATTCAAAATGCTTTCTCAAGAAAATGCAAATGACATGTTCTCTAGGATAAATCCTATTGTCAATGAACTAAAAGGCCTAGGAACTAAAATTTCTGATGTTGAGGTATGCAGGAAGATGATTAGAGTGCTCCCTCGAGCATATCACAGCTTGATCACATATATGTCCAACAGTGGTGATCTCAAGAGGCTCACTCCAACCGAGCTACTAGGTAAAATATCTGCTCATGAGCTCACATTGGCTAATGAAGATGCTCCAAAGAAGAAATCCATCGCACTCAAAGCCAAGGAAGTTATACAAGACTCATCTGACGAAGATGATGATGAGTCAAGTGAGAATGAGGATGAAGATGTGAAGAAGTTAGCTCTACTCATGAGAAGAGCCAACAAACTCATGAGAAGAGTCAATTTCAAAGACAAAGAAAGGTCAAACTCTTACTTAAAGAAAAATCCTTTTTCTAATGTTGTATGCTTTGAATGCAATGAAAAGGGACACATAGCTGCTCGGTGTCCCAACAAAATCAAGAAAAAGAGCAAGTACAAGAACAAGGATGATGAGGATGAGGAGAAGACTCATGAAAAAACCCAAGAAGAAGTTTTTCAAGAAAAGCTACTCCAAGAAATTTGTGAAGAAAGGAAAAGTAGAAGCTCAAATAGGAGAATGGGTCACTGATGAAGAAACCGCAAGTGAAGACTCATCCTCAGATGATGAAAGTTCAAAGTCAAAGGGGTTAGCTGGGCTTGCACTAGATGAGTCAACTCCACCACCACCCTCATTCCTCTCTGTCTGATGGCAAGATCAGATGAGAAAAAGGTAAGTGACTCACCTTCTTATGATGAGCTAGTAGAACTAGTTGAAGAACTAAATAATGCTTTGCATGATAAAACAAATTCAACTAGAACTCTTAAGAAGACTATCACTGGCTTGTTTAATGATCAAAAGTTGCTAATAGACAAGTATGAAAAGCTTATGCATGAACATGAAAAGTCTGTACAAATTCATAATGATCTAGTTACAAGTCATGATTTGCTTGCTAAGAATCATGAAGACTTGCAGACTAACTATTGTGAGCTAGAAATTGAAAATGAAATGCCAGCCAACAAATCCAGCCATGTTTCTTTATGCAATGCATCAGTCTCATGTGACTTATTTAAAGAAGAAATCATGACTTTCAGTTCTTCTGATGCTTGCAATGGTAACTGCAAATATGCTTCCTATGCCAAGGAGCTTAAAATTGAGAATGAAGAACTAAAAGCTAAGATAGACACATTTGATAAATGCTTAGAAAAATGCTTTCTGGGTAGTGCTACTCTTGACAAAATTCTTGTTCAACAAAAACCCAACTTGGGCAAAAAGGGCTTAGGGTATAAACCCAACAGTTTGCCTAAGAAAAGTGGACCAAGTCATATTGAACAGATTTTTGTCAAGAAAAGCACTCAATGTTATTACTGTCATAAATCGAATCATGAATCTAAAAATTGCTATCTTGCAAATATTTCTCATGCCAAAAGGGATTGCATGGTGGATGCCCATTACATGCTATTTAAAGATTTTAGGGGCAAAACAAATGTAAAATATGTAGGTCCCTCAAATCTTAATAAGAAACTTAAAGCTGTCTGGGTACCTAAGGCCATGTTGTTAAATCCTTTCAAACCTAAACTGGCTATAACTAACATCAAAGGACCCAAAAGTATTTGGGTACCTAAAGCAAAGAAATGAACTTGTAGGTAAACTATAAAAGTGGAGGCAGACACTGGGTATTGACAGTGGCTGCACTCAACACATGACCGGTACCTCAAGAATGTTCACTTCAATTGAAGGAGAAAGTGATCCAAGTCACAAAATCACCTTTGGAGACAACAGCAAAAGAAATGTAAAAGGTCTTGGTAAGATTGCTATATCAAATGATCACTCTATTAACAATGTTCTTCTTGTTGATTCCTTAAATTTCAACTTATTATCTGTTGCTCAATTATGCGATCTTGGATTCCATTGTATCTTCTCATCTGACGGGGTAACTGTGTTTGACAAAAATGAAAAGCTTATATTCAAAGGTTTCAGATTTCAAAATCTCTACTTAGTAGATTTCAAATCTAACTCCTCATGCATCTCGACCTGCCTGTTAGCCAAAGTTTCTCTTGGATGGCTTTGGCACAGGCGTCTTGGGCATGTAGGTATGTCTAATCTCAAAAATCTTTTTAAAAATGAGCTAGTGGTGGGTCTGAAAGATGTTAAATTTGAAAAGAATAAGCTATGTAGTGCTTGTCAAGCAGGTAAACAAGTAGCTAATTCTCACCCAATTAAAAGTATCATGTCCACCACTAGACCTCTTGAGCTTCTACATATGGATGTATTTGGCCCTACTTCATATGCTAGCATTGGTGGTAACTCATATTGTTTGGTAATTGTTGATGATTTCTCCAGATTCACTTGGGTATTCTTTTTGCCAAATAAAATTGAAGTTGGAAATTTTTTCAAAACTTTTGCTAAAAGGGCTCAAAATGAATTTGATTGTCCCATCAAGAAAATTAGAAGTGACAATGGATCTGAGTTTGTTAATACCAATATTATTGAATATTATGACGAATTAGGAATTAAGCATGAACTTTCTGCAACATATACTCCTCAGCAAAATGGTGTAGTTGAAAGAAAGAATAGAACTTTAATTGAAATGGCTAGATCTATGCTAGATGAATATGAAACTTCTGATGCGTTTTGGGCTGAAGCCATCAATACTGCTTGTCATGCTGTTAATAGGCTTTATAGATTGCTTAAGAAAACTCCTTATGAATTATTGGTGGGTAGAAGACCCAATATATCATATTTTCGTGTATTTGGTTGTAAAGTATATATCTATAAAAAGAGAACTCATTTGGGTAAATTTCAAACTAGATGTGATACAGGCATTATGCTAGGATATTCTTCTAAGTCCAAAGCATATAGGGTATTTAATAATTCAATTGGACTGATAGAAGAAACTTATGATGTAAAATTTGATGAATCTAATGGCTCACAAGGTGAGCATGAGAATTTAGATGATGTAGGAGATGATGGTTTAGTGCAAGCAATGAGAAAGATGGAAGTAGGTGACATTAAATCCAAGGAAGATAAGGATGAATCTCCTACACAATCAATGGTGCCCCATGATGGAACCCAAGATGGAGAGGAAGAAAAAGAACAAGATCGGCCAGTCTTCATCAAAAGTCACCATGCCATTGCTAAGGATCACTCCACAAACCAAATCATTGGTGAAATCAGTAAGGGTGTGCAAACTCGCTCTAGACAAGCTTCTTTTTGTGAACATTACTCTTTTGTCTCTTGTATTGAACCTAAAACAGTGGAAGAAGCTCTAAAAGATGCTGATTGGATAATTGCTATGCAAGAGGAACTCAACAATTTTGAAAGAAACAAAGTTTGGAGCTTAACAAAACGCCCAGAGGATCAAAATATCATTGGTACAAAATGGGTGTTCCGAAACAAGCAAGATGAGAATGGAGTGGTAATAAGGAATAAAGCCAGACTTGTAACTCAAAGATTTACTCAAGTAGAAGGGCTGGACTATGGAGAGACTTATGCCCCAGTGGCACATCTTGAAGCTATTCGGTTTCTTCTTGCCTTTGCTACTCATTTTAATATCACTCTATTTCAAATGAATGTGAAAAGTGCATTTCTTAATGGATTCATTGATGAAACTATTTATGTTGAGCAACTACCTGGTTTTGAAGACCCAAACTTGCCAAATCATGTGTTCAAAATTATCTAAGGCACTCTATGGTCTAAAACAAGCTCCTAGAGCATGGTATGGGCGTCTTAGAGATTTTCTACTTAATAAGAACTTCAAAATTGGGAAGGTTGATCCAACCTTGTTTTTAAAAGACATCAATGGAACATTAATGATTTGTCAAATATATGTAGATGATATTATTTTTGGCTGTACTAATCATTCTCTTTGCAAAGAATTTGGTGATATGATGGCCAAAGAATTTGAGATGTCTATGATTGGAGAGCTGACATTCTTTCTGGGATTCCAAATCAAGCAATTGAAGGAGGGAACCTTTATTTCACAAGAAAAATACACCAAGGACCTCCTCAAGCGCTTCAAAATGGAAGAATGCAAGACAATAAAGACTCCCATGGCTACTAACACTCATCTTGATCAAGATGTAGGAGGTAAGTCTGTTGACCAAAAGCTTTTTAGATCCATGATAGGCTCATTACTATACTTGACAGCATCTAGGCCTGACATCATGTTTAGTGTGTGTATGTGTGCTAGATTTCAAGCTGCACCTAAAGAAATTCACTTAAGTGTTGTAAAAAGGATATTTAGATATCTTAAGTTTACTTCTAGTATTGGTTTATGGTACCCTAAAGGTGCTCCATTTGAGCTTCTTGGCTACTCAGATTCTGATTATGCTGGATGCAAGATTGATCGTAAAAGCACCTCATGGAGTTGTCATTTGCTTAGAAGATCTTTAGTTTCTTAGTGTTCTAAAAAGCAAAATTCAATAGCACTGTCCACTGCCGAAGCCGAATATGTGGCTGCAGGCAGTTGTTCTGCTCAAATTCTATTCATCAAACAAACATTTCTAGATTTTGGGATAAAATTTAATAATGTGCCTCTGTTGTGTGATAATGAAAGTGCAGTGAAAATAGCAAACAATCCGGTCCAACATTCCAGAACTAAGCATATTGAAATTCGACATCACTTTATTCGTGATCATGTTGCTGAAGGAAATATTGTGCTTAGTTATGTAAGAACTGAGGACCAATTGGCTGATATTTTCACTAAGCCGCTTGATGAGGCCAAATTTTCAAAATTAAGAAATGAACTAAATATCATTGCCTTTTCAAATGTTGTTTGATGATGTCACACTTAGGGGGAGCAAGCTTCCCTTCTATGCATCACTTGATACCCAATTTTCGAAAAACCTCTTCGGCTTCCGAAACTCCCTAAACTTCTAAAACTTCTCTAACTTCAAGCCTCTTTGGATTATGATGCATTTACTCCTTTCTCGTCGAAATGGCTATAAAAGGCGTACCAGGGCTCTAGGGATGTAATCCTTCACTTAGTTTTTCTCCTTTCTGCTCAAAACCTCTATCTTCTTCATGCCAAAAAGGATTTTCAAGGACGACCAGGACGACCCTGAGCTTGCGTAGCTCTGGAGGGACTTCGATCGTGCCTTGGCAGAGTTGGCAGAGGAAAGGGCGGTCGCACGTGACAGTGCCACCGTCGATGCCTTTCTTGCAATCTTCCCTACCCTTTACAGGGGTAGGGAGGTGCTCATAGAGGCACTCGGGCGCGTGCGTCGGGGTGAAACTTAGGCCTTCCCCCTGTAAAATCATTTCCCGGGCATAATGCCCGGGGAATTTATATAAATAAAGAAATGTCTTTCTGAAATGTTTTTCTTGAATTTTCCTTGTCGTATCTTAGACCCTGCTTAAGGTGTCTCGAATCTCGCGTGGTTTCTCGATTATATGATATTCACATCCGTCTGTCGCAGGATGTAGCTTAGGCTCGATGCGTAACACATCGTGTTAATATCTTGCGCAGCTGGCGGTGTGAATAAATAAATTCAAAAATGCTGCCATAAGAAAATACTGCTACAAGATTTACCTTACTATGCTTCCTTCTTATCCAATCCAAAATATAGAAACTAAGTCAAATTCAGCTAAAATGTCTCTATTCAGAAATTGAGTTTCTCAAGGTCAGCTTAAATTGAAAATACTTATGCTCATTTGGATGTTAGACTCAAACATTCCCTGTGATTTAAAATTCTTCCAGTATTTCTTTTTATGTTGGTTTGGTTGCTATTCATAGCTATATCCCTTATTTTCAAATCTTCTGAAACATAGTCATATTGCAGACTAAGATCGTTTTAAGTAAACCAACAATTTGTCTCTTGGGGTCGGACCAATCTAAAACAGAACATCAATGCACCCCGGATTAAAAGTTTTGGTCCGTCACTAATGGAAGTCTTGGTCTCGACTCCGTCCAAGACCAAACCCTTCAACAGCGGACCAAAAACTGGTCCAGTCTGAGTTTGAATCAGTTTGGTCCGGCCCAATTAGTAAAACTGTCTGATCCTTTTGCCGAATCAAGTCTGCCTTATGAACAAATGTTTCTAAGTCTGATTCTTATCCAAATTCAAATGGATTGTGTCTATTTAATAAAACTTTTTCTTCTTTTCTCAAATTTCAAAATTCATTCAAAATCTTGCCTATTGCTTTTGGACTTATCCTTTGCTAACCTGACCTTGTTTTTGGGACTCCCTGTTTTGCTCAAACCGATTCCAAAAAGGGGGTCCCACTACCTTTTTACCAGGATGCATGTTCCCTTTCAACCACCCTAGTTAAAGGCGTCAGTTACCAAGACATATTTTACTCTTGTTACTCGTATTCATAGCAGTAACTTCTTCCATCTTCCCCTTGTTACCTTCCTGCTTGCGCAAACTCTTCAAAACCAGAAAATCCATGTTAGCACCGAAGCATATCCTTAATCGGATCGTGGCAACGGTGTTCATCTGACATTTTGCGCAAGAACTTCTCTCAATCTCAGTAAGTTCCTTGAAACCTCTCTTTTCTCTTCAAGTCTCAAACCCTAGACCTAGTTCTTAGACTTAAGTTTTACTGTTTTTAGGTCTGGTCTTGTGCTTGAAAAAGGGTCTACATTTTGAGTCTGAGCAAGAGTTGGTTAGGAATCAAGATGAGGTCAAAGAACCCAGATAAGAGGGGAATGATTGGAAAAATTATTGATAAAGTAAAAAGCAAGAAACAGAAAATGTCTAGTTCATCTCCTGGAACAACTTTACCTGAACAACCTCAAGGACCTGTATTAATTCAAGATGTTCACAATACTGTCCGAGCAAACAGAAAAGTAGTTACTTCTCACCCAAGAAAAGGAAAGCAAGTGATTGATTCTGAATCATCCTTTGAGGACAATGCCTATGAGCCTAATAGTGAATCATCCTCAGAAAACACTGAACTAGTTTCTGAAGTTGACTTTTTCTGCAGTGAGGAATTGGTTGTCCTAAGTACCAATAAACTGAGAGCAGTACGATTAGTTAATAAGAAAATCTTGTTTCCTGAGTCAAGACCAACTTTGGGTGAAAACTTTGTGTCTTTGTTACACAAGAACATATATAATGCTTATATGCACAGAAAAGATGGAAAAGGAAAGATGATATCTGCTTTGTCAACTCACCAGTATGTAGATTGGGATCAAGTAAATTCCATAATTGGCTCAACAAGATTGTTTGACTGCATAAATTCAACCCCTGGACTAATTCGTATAATGTCAAACCAAACAATACCATGGAGTGTGTCAAGAACACTATAATTTTATGCATCCTTGTTAGTGAACAAACAGAGAAAATATATCACGTTCACTCTAAATGAAAAGATAAGAAAAATCAGATCAAGCAACTGCAGCTCTGAGATATGAAGAACAAAGCAAGATACATGGAAGATCAAGCAACTGCAGCTCTGAGATATGAAGAACAAACAAAGTTTCAAAATAAAGTCTTGTCTAGATTTGATCAACTCAGTAGCAACCAAGGAAACCTAAGACAGTATATCCAGCAGCTTGGTACAAATCAAAATCTGCTAAAAGACAGACTATATGACATGAATTAGAAAATGGATGGTCATTACAAAAAACTGAGAAATCAAGTTGAGGCTACAAGCACATCACATACGAGTAATCAGTTATGGCTCAGACACAGTTTGGACCATCTCTCAGAATTCACTGAGGATGCCCTGCTTGACTATACTCGATTGGCACATGATTGCATTTATGATGTGGGTGAAGTTCTTGCTGAAACACATACCCTGAATGAGTCCTTGAACAAAATGCAGTCAGATCTTCATCATTTGACCATTCAACCGGGTGACCCAGACTATCCAAGCTGGCATGATTAAGCCATGTCTCAAGGGCCAAACTCTCAAACTCAAGAAGCTTCTGATAATCCAAAGGTTTCTCCTCCAAGGAAGAGCTCAGTTCTGGGCCAGCTCAAAAGAACCTTTTCCAGGCGCAAATAGGAACCCTTTTTGGCTATTGATGCCAAAGGGGGAGATATCTCTATAACCACAATCTCCTAGGTTCTGTTCTGTAGGCTGGACAAAGTATTATTGTATTGTCAAAAGACAAGTATCTATCTAAATATGTTATATGTCTTTGACTTTGTCTCTGACTTATGTGTGCTATATTAATGCGTTGTTATTCTTTCTGTTTATGATCTTATATTTTGTGCTCTGATACTTTCTTCGACTTATAATAATCCTTTTGTCTTTATGCTCTGATAATTTAATACTTTGATATCTTACCTTGTTTTGTGCTCTGATACTTACTTCATAATGCTCTGATATTCACTTCGTACTTTGACAAAAATTATGAGTATTTTTATTTTTTTAAGGATCTAATATACTCCTAATATATCACATTTGTCAGAATTCAGATCATGCATTCATTGAGGCGGAGCACATACATTCATAATTTCTGCAGTTATTCTATTTTGCTAACTCTGTTTTGCAGAATGAATGAGATATTATTAACTAAAAAGGTAAGTTGTCATCAATTACCAAAAAGGGGGAGATTAATAGCATCTATGCCCCCTCAATTTTATTATTGTGTTTTATTATAGTTTTGGTATTGATGACTAAGTTAATAATACTAAAGAGCTTTGAAGAACATATGCTGGAATCAATGATGGAGTAAGTTGGACGAACAAGATTAAGGTGCTTAGTTTCTAGTTTGTGACTTGGGAGATGATTCAAGTCAAATAGCTATGATTGTTTTTCTTTTTTGGCTGTCTAAAGAGGGACTTTGCACAAGCTAGTAAATGGATCATAAGGCAAAGACAAAACTAGATTTCTCGAGGCAAAAGACACTTTGACATTGACCTTTTAATCATATTTTTAGTATACAACAGACACAATTTCAGCTATCCATTTCTTTAGTCAGTTGCATACACAGCATATTCTTTTGAAGTCAAAAAGATTCTTTGCTCCAATCTTGAAACTCTTCTGCGTCAAAATTCCCATCAGAATACCTGCTCATAGGAACAAAACTCTTGTTTTCATATTCCTTCGTCCTTGGTAAAAACCTCCTTGAAAATCATCTGACAGCCAAGGGATTGCCTATGTATGACGAACCAAATAATTTGGTCCGGCATACATGTTATAGTCACTTCTCTATGACGGACCGAAATGTTCTCCGTTTTCCATTTACAGTGGACCAAATATTTTGGTCCAGCACTCATTCAGTTCATAAGCCTTTGGTCGGACCAAACTTTGAAGTCCTATTTATTGAAACCTTAAATGGATATTCTTTATCATTCAAAAGGATTTTACTTTGACAACGGATCAAACATTCTTGCTTAAAATTTTAGTCCGTTGCTAAAGTAAATCGCTTGGATAAAACTTATCTCTGTTGAAAAAGGGTCTTTGGCTACTAATCTTTAAGTCTCCATGTATGACGGACCAAAACATTTGGTTCAACGTTCATGTGTCTCTATGCCAGACCAAACTCTTTGAAAAGCCCATGTACAACGGACCAAATTTTTGGTCCGACGTACATGTATCTTTCTCAGTTGTGCGGCGGACCAAACTCTACGTAAAGCCTATGTACTACGGACCAAATTTTTTGGTCCGTCGTAAATATTCAAATTTGGTCCGTCATACACATGTCCAGTATCG
Source organism: Otatea glauca (assembly GCA_036346275.1). NCBI lineage: Eukaryota > Viridiplantae > Streptophyta > Magnoliopsida > Poales > Poaceae > Otatea > Otatea glauca. Next base: position 35,455,773 of record CM070715.1, on the reverse strand, counting down.
CTAGGCACTTTTACTTAGTCCGTTGTACGTGTACTTTTTCTGATATTTCTGACACCTGACACGTCCAACGGCTACTGTAGCAGGTGTAACGGCTATATTCATTCCAAATAGCTATATAAGCATTTCCTGAGCCATCTACCAAAGAAGAGATGAACTCCTTTACATTTTAGCATTGAAAATAGCTCTCATTCTTAAAAGGAGTATGTGCTTCACCTTCAAACCAAAAATTCTCAAACATTTTTAAGTGTTTTAGCTCCAAGCCAAAGTCTAGCTGTGTGAGTTGCGAAGTGAACCAAGAGACAAAACTTGTGCAAAGTTTATTACTCTTGGGTCTTAGTGATCCTAGACAGCTTGGAGAAAGTGAACAGTGCGACCTGTCCAAAGGTGATTGTTGAAGGCCACTGTGATTGTGAGAGATTTGAAACTCACCTCACTGGAGTCGTGAAAGAGTTATCTGAGTGATCACCGGAGCTACTGCGACTAGCTTTGGAGAAGCAATACTTCGAAAGAAGTGCTTCAACGTGGATTAGGAGTGCGGCTCTGAACCACAGGATAAATCTCTGTCTCTTTTGTGCTCTGTTTCTCTTTATTGCTATCACTGTAATCATTGTTTGTTTTTACTTCTGTTATGTGATTTTCTCTCATAAAGAATTGTGAATTGTTTTGAAGAAGTTAAAACTAGTAAAAGTTTCCTATTCACCCCCCCCCCCTCTAGGCCAACTAGATCCTTCACGGTCCCAACCTTTTTGTTGGCTGTCTTGATGGCGATTTCTCGGCTCTATACCATTTACCCACCTGAGGATTTCCCTTGGGTTTAATGGTCCTTGAATTTTTCCCTTCATAATCGGCTTCTATTTGTAACGATCCGATCGTATTCTTCAACGTCTGACCACCACCTGAAGTTGACTGAATGTCAACTTGCCAATCCCTTTTTGGCTCATCATGCATCGGCTCTTTCCCTTTGCTTGAATATTGGACCATGTTAATAGGGAATGGATCGGCATCAACTTGCATGGTTGGCTCATCAGCAAATTTTAACCGACCATCCTCGATAGCCGATTGGATCTGTTGACGAAAAATATTGTAATCATTAGTGTTGTGAGAAAAAGAATGATGCCACTTGCAATACTTGCATTTCTTGATCTCGTCAGCCGATAGTATGATGTGTCCTTTAGGCAATCGTATTATCTTTTCTTGCAACAACAAATCAAAAATACGATCACACTTAGAGATGACAAATGCATACTTAACTTCCGACTTATTCCTAGTCGGTTTGAGCCAAGAACAGACTAAGGATTTTTTGGACCCTTTTATCCATTCGGCTATGTTTATCTTTGCTTCATCATCTTCTGAAGAATCGCTCGGACAATAGTCAACCATATTAACTTTGGCTTTATCCTTTTCTTTACTATTACTGTTTTTAAATCTATCTTTAAACACTTTATTATCTGGGAATCAGCTTTCCTGAGCCGACACGCAATGAAGCAGATGACTTAGATCGGTGAACTCTTGTCCTCCAAACTTCTCTCTAAGTGGTGGAATTAACCCTTGAAAAGCCAAATCAGCGAGTTGGTTATCGGGTAATGTGACACTAAAATATTGGTTTCTTATTTCTTTAAATATTTTAATATAATCAGTCACCAATTCTCCAAATTTCTGGCGAACAGAGCTTAGATCGGACATCCTGAGTTCTAAACTGCCTGAGAAAAAGTATTCGTGAAATCGGCTTTCCAGATCGTTCCATAAATGGATCGAATTTGGAGGCAGACAAGTGAACAAAGTAAACGCTGCTCCTGACAATGATAATGGGAACAGTCTTATTTTCAATCCATCGGATTGAGCCGCTTCGCCGCATTGCGCGATAAAGCGTCCGATATGCTCCAGGGTAGTAATCGAATCGTCACCAGAGAATTTTGCAAAATCTGGGACTTTGAAGTTGTGGGGGTAAGGCATGCGATCTATGTAATCAGGATACGGCTTTCTATAGCCGATAACCTTTCCTTTCGGCTGTATGCCGAATTGATCCCTCAAGACGGCAGAGATTTGATCGGCCCATTTCGCATTATCGACCACTGGAATAGTAGGCCATTGATAATAATGGTCATAGTTGGCATTCTGCCCCCCGAGTGCGAACTCGGGTTGCCAATTAGGCTGAGCCGATGGCAGATGGATGTACTGATCGTACCTATTATGTCTAACTTGGGGCTCTGGTACTGGAACAAAAGGTTCTGAATAGGTTACTACCCGATGCGGACCTGGATTTTTAGACAGGGTAGACTCATGACGCGGTGGGTATCTCTCAGACTCAATCGGCTGTGAAACCGATTGTGGAAAACATAGAACGGGGCCGACGGTGGCAGGTTTGTTGATGCATCTAATTTGGCAGCGTCAGTGTAAGCCTGGTAATGGCTCACCCCACTTGGTCGAGGGTCTCTAGGCAATATGACAATGGGTTGAGTAGGCATCATGGTAGGGGGTGAGGTCATAGCCGATGGTTTAGGATCGGCTAGTGTGCTCTGTGTGTTTTACTCTACTGAAAAAATAGGGTAATTTGGCAGAGCTTGTAATGGGTCAAGGAGACTACCGGACGAGGCCAATTCCTGGGCGATAGTTTTAACACTATTTGCTATCATCGGCTTAAGCGTGGTAACAAGAGCCGATGATTGGTTTATTAGAGTATGGTGTACAGACTGATTAATCATAGCCGATAACTCGGTTTGAGCAGGTAGATATCGGCTTACCAGTTCTGTGACACTCGCATCCCCCAGGGCATTGACCGTCGGCATGGCAGTTTTTTGAGTGACGCCACGTCTAATCTTCTGATAACAGTTTAGCATCATCTCTTCTAGCGCAGTTTTCCAATCTTCGATCTCTCTACGTTGTTCTAGTGTCAAATCGTCCATTGTTGGGATGATTATAGCTTCTGTGTTGAGATCGGACGGCAGAATCGACTTCCCTGATAAAGACATTGCCCCACCGGGCGTGCCAAGAGTGTGCTGGCGTCAAAAACTTGAAACAGGGTTTCTGACAATAGCACACCAGACGAATACCTGATTCAGAGCGTGCCAGTCGATTTGACCTGTAATCGACAGGGTAAAAATATAAAATTCACTCAAAACCGATCGTAAAGATCAATCGGCTTAGACTCAATCAGCTTGAAGCCGATTAAATCGAAATAAAAGGGTAAGTCTAACTAGCCGATCAATCCTAATCAGAGGATAAAGGCAGATCGATTCTGAAGAAGGCGATGCACAGCAAAATCAGAACAAATCGAACCTAGTGCGTAATTTGAAGAATATCAACAATCGGCAATGCGCAACTTTATTGATCAAGATCGAATTACAAAAACTAAATTACAAGAACTACTCCTAGTCGACAGGAAAAAGTAATGTAGATTGATGTGTTTGATTGTGTTGTATATATCGCAGCTTGCTTTGGCCCTTCTTTTATACCCATCGGCCGATCATGTCCTATTACAACACGTTACAAATTCTGATCCGTATCGACCTTATTTCGGATAGCTTTTCCTCAAAGATCTTACCGTTGCCAAATATTTTTAAATCTTTTCAAACCATCTGTTAGTTCCGTATGTTGACTTTTTTGCCGATTTTAACTAGACTTATCAAATTCTGGTGCAAACAATACTAAAAGATTATATATAAGTTACCGTAATTAACAGTAAACATTTTGTTAACGAAGAAAAAAAAAACTTTGTTCGTATCACCACAGACGTCGCGGTACTTTGGCTGCTCGGGGAGGCTGGCAAGGCGGCCGGACCGCCGGAGCGGGGCGGCCTCGCCGGCATCTAGCCGCAGCGCCCACGCCTTCCGCTTTAGAGACTTGATCTGCAACACTAAAATCGGACCAGAGCATGTCAAACAACAGCAGCAGCAAGGCAAGACATCGATCCAAAACACCGGAGGCGGCGGCCGATCTGACCGGCGAGGGCTTGGCGGCCGCGGCTGCTCCGCGAACGGCAACGGAGAGGTGGTGCAGGCGCAGCTCGTCCAGCTTCCGCTTGTTCTCCTCCACCTGCCTACTCCTCGGCTCCTCGTACGAGATCGCCTCCGCAATTTCTTTCTTCTTGGTCTTCCTCTCGCCTTCTTTTTGGGAGGTGAACTGAACAACAGACTCGAGACGAGACAAGCGAATGGGTGTCAGGGAGGGGTTCCTACCGTAGACCGGGTCTATGGAAGGTGTCAGACAACGAGCAGCGGGATTCAAAAGTTCAAACGTTCGAACTCTGCCACCGGCCCACCGCCAACCCGGTGGATTTTGAGTTTTGGCGAGGCTTTCAGGGATCACCGCGCAGTGAACCCGTAAAGCAGTGCTAGAACTACAAAACATCTAGTGTACAATCATACAGTCTTGTATAAAAATTTTATAACAGTATAAATCCAACATATGATATAAGTACGATACAAATAATTCTAACATATTTAAAATCTCAAACCACTAAAATCGAAACTAAATATATCAACAAATTTAACCTATTAAAAAGATGAATTTATAGCATTCCCTGAATTACCCGAATCAAAGACAAACAATGGTGCACGCTGTAATGAACTAAAATGCGCACGGTTCATAAGCACACGTGCAAATATAATTTATCATTGCCTTGTTTTGTACCGTAGCAATGCAATATGGCACCTTGTCCGGTCCGTCTATCTTAGATTGAACATTCAAATCACCCAAAGTCTACAGTACTGTTCACTCTATGACTTCGCATCTCATCGTTAGAGAATCCTCTTCCGAGTTTTCAGATTTCACACTTCAAATGACACTTGGCATCGTCGCAAAAGAATAAAAATGCCACTTGGCAGTGATGCGTGGAGCAAGGGTTTATACATTAACAAGACCTTGCTTGGGACGTCTATTCTTGGCCAAGATTTGTGTGAATGGGCCGGTATTTTATGCTAAAACCTCAGCCCATCCACATGGATCCTATGTATTCGTATGGGCTAGTTTTTAAGATAAACTATTTAGTTTCTTTCTCGAAAGATAAAATAATTATTATATTATTATATTATTTAAAGTACTTAATATAAAATTGGTTGAGAGTAGATTAAAGTATAGTCTAAATCAAATATATAATCATCCCTTAGTTTGTATTTTGAATTTGTATGTTTTTGGATCATACTTGCTGTGTATTTCTTTTTTGTTTTCTCCCGGAATTTGTAAAAATATACATTTTTTAATTTATTTTAATTATTTTTCTCAATTTTAGTTTTTTAGGATTTACTTTAGAATTTGTATGGGAATCAAATTGCTAATTTTATTTTCTTATTCAGAATTCTAATTCTTTTGGATTATACTTGACATCAATTATTTCTTTAAATTTTTATAATTTTATTTCGAATTTTATTTATTTATTGATATTACTTGGAAGTCGTATCGAAATCAAATTACTAGTTTTATTTGTACTCTTTATTTTAATGAATTGATCACTTTTCTAGCCCCTTTTCCCTTTTTTTTTTGACAAAATTGATTCACTTCTGAATGGAATTGCAAATGTAGCCCCTCCTCATCGTGGATGGCACCTTCCGCGCTCCTGTAACATAGAATGTAACATAGAAGCGCCTCTCGCGCTTCCCTGCCACGGCACCTCCACTCTCACGCTAGCCTGCCGCAGCTGCGCCGGCTCCTCCCACTCTCTAGAGGCGCAGTAGCCGCCTGCTCTAGCGCTCGCTGCCTGCTATCGGCGGGGACAAGCGTTGCGTACCGCGCCTTCCGCGATGAGAGAGGGTGCTAGATTTGCAAATACATTTGGAAGAGAGCCAATTTTGCAAAAAAAAAAAGGGGGAAACAGGCTAGAAAAATAATCAATTCTATTTTAATACAAGCCATTAAAACTAGGATCTACCAAATAGATAGCTAGATCTTTCTCTAAGTGTATAATTAGTATAGATATAGATATATTAATATATCTCTATGTCAATGATCAAATTTAACCCTTTAGAATTAGGATCCACCAAATTAAGGGCTAGATATTTTATATTTTTATGAGAATTTATAGCATATTACTTTTTTTTTCCTTAGTAACTTTAAAAGGCATGTCATTGACTTTTAATATATATAATAGATTTTTTCTAATTTGGAGCATACAATTTAGGGGGCGGGGGAAGATTTTGCGTGTGGGATGGTTTCATTCTAAAAATAAACACTTGCCTAATGGAATGGAAACGCGCACGTGGAAGTACCCTTTAGAAACACCAGTGATATTATTCGATATGTTCCAGTACCAAATTATCCAGGAAGCTACTTTGCTATTCGACTAGGGTCGGATCCGGATAGTTAAATCCGGATCACAGCCCAAATTCGGAGCAGCGACTATCGGCTGGATCCAGATTTTTCCCGTATTGTGCCGGATATTTTCTGGTATTCTAACTGGATATTGTGTCGGATAGTTTCTCGTATTGTAATCTGGATAGTTTCCCTTGTGCATCGAGAAATATGAAGAAAATTTCTAGAAAATATTTTTGGGCTTTGAAAAATAGCAAAAGGCACTAAAAAATTCATAAAAATGACGAAGGTATTTTAGAATATTTGAAACACAAATAAAATATATTTAGACTTTTAAAAGGTTTTTGTAAATTATTGCTTTTAGTCTCGGGGAAAAGAGGAAAAGCTTTTATAAATTGAAGAAATTTCAAGAAATGACTCAAAAATCAATAATGGATAAAATAATTATTTTAAGCTGAAATTTAAAATTGATGTTGTTACATCTTATGTCATTGTGCTTGTGTCAAATATTCCTGTCTGAGTTCGATAACTATGCCACTTGACTAAAAGAAAGAGACTGAGTTCAATATTGCTGTCTCAACACTCAACAGAGATAAGATGCTTTACGCTGTTTTTCATTGACGTCGTCACATGTATCTGTTGCATTGCTTTTGCAAATGGATTTTTTCCCATGGAGATGCCTATATACCATAAGGTTAAACATTGATAGTAATGCATTTTTTTTCTGGCCGTGAAATTTTAATCGTCTTTATTTGTTGGTGATATGAGATTATTTAAACAATTGGTTTCTACGTTTTCCATGATGTAATGGAATTGTTCAAAAAATGTCCATAATTTTTGCTGAAATAGAATAAAAATAGATCACTGTAAATAACACTAAAGTGATAGTTGCATTTCACTCCCTCAATCCTTTGTGGCATTGAGCGCATTTGTATCCTAAACTTTCTGAGGGGAATGTATGTTATGCGCAAGCTTTTGTATTGCCCAAAAACACTAGTCCCTTTTTTGTCGTGCATAGTAGAGCTGCTCGTTTTAGTGATCTATTCCTTTCGGCAACTTTGATCTGTTCAAAGTTGAAGATACTTGTGCTGTCAGCATGGTCTGAGCAAACCATCGGATCATGCCCAGAGGCGGAGACATGATTCATTCAAGAGGGGGGTTGAACACAAGTACATATGCTAAATATAAAAACTACAAAGCCGACATATTATAGTTAAAATTTAAATGCATGTAATATAGTATTAGTATGTAAATATGCAAGGGAAAAAATTACTTTTCATTGCCACTGTTTGAAAGAAAAGATTTGACAAATAAAATCTATAAGCTGCCTGGAGTTTCTCGTGGTGGGGCAGGGGGGCTGGAACCCCACCAAGCCCCTCGCTGGCTCCGCCTCTGATCATGCCATCCACACAATGATGCTTGCCTGAATGAACAATAAAATAGCATGCCAGTTCAGGCCTGCAAAATTTTGCCTCCTAATGTATCTTTGTTAGCTCTCAAAATGTTGTACTCACATTTTTTTCCCCGAAAAATTGATAGGAGCTCTGTCTTTCATTCAAATAAAAGTGAAGAACAAAAGTATTATTATAACTTGCTAGCCTTGACGGCAAATGGTTGAAAGGACTGCAAATGGTACAACCTTAGGAACCTAAATACAGAAAGAAGCGACAAAGCAGACTTCCACAACACCGAAACAAGCAGAGCTATTGCGGGGTGCTCCTTTGGGTCATATCCTGCATTCTTCAGTTCAGAGTTTTGCTCGTTTTATCAATTCAGTGATTGCTTTACGTCTTGTACGAAAACCCGTGTAGATGATGTCCCTGATAGAGCTGTGGGATTTTTGCTCCAAACCAGAATGCTGCAATCCATAATATTCTCTTGCTCCAGAACTGACAAACTTGGAGGACCCGCCTTTGATTTTACGGCCATGTAGGCATGCTTGAAGCGACGCTCTGGTTAGCGTTATTAGGCCGTACCCAATGCAAAGACACTTAGATAGATGCTTAAAGAGAGAGAAATAATGTCATATCATAAATCATCTATTCAAGAGTCCAAACCTCCAATGCAAATAATTTATTTACAAATGCTTGTTTAATTTAAAAAGGTTAGAAGCCCGTTTAAGCGACTGCTTGCTCCAATAAAAACTAGCCATCTTCGCTTGATAGCCTCTCTCATCAGTGCAAGCATTCGTGCGGAAGACTAGCAAAATTGCCGGCCTCTTCTCCAAGCAGCGAGCAGGCGCATCTGCATGCAAATAATGTCACGGTGTCAAGGTCAAGCATTCCAGCCTTCCAAGTGTCTGATACAAGCATCCCATTGTGCATGGTCTTAGCGCCCCTGGATGCAGCAGTTAGAAGCTTGACAGGGACAAACCTCGGTTTCTAACGTCTTCAGAAATACGATCAAGAACAGTCTGCACCGTATTATATAGATTGCTGAAAATTCTATTATTCCTCTCCTTCCATAAGTTTCAAAAGACATAGATTAGAACCCCGTCCACTTCTTTCCATCGATGCTTAGGAATGCTACAATGGACGGAAAGCCACAACACTCGGTGGACCTCCTGGGCTGCGGTGCCTAGTGAGAAACCTGTAGCGAAAGGAGCACCCTTCTCCATATTTATTTTGCGAACGGGCAGAGAAGCACATGATGCGTAGCTGACTCCGGTTCAAATCCGCATAGAGGACAGAAGGCACTGTAAAGCCATCCTCTCATAACCAGTTTGTCGGCCGTTAGTATCCTGTTTTGGATGAGAAGCCATGCGAAAAACTTGCACTTGTTTTCTGTTTTCGCTTTCCAAATAATTTTGTAATTGTTGTCCACCACCGAGCCTTGAAACTGTACCCAGTAAGCAGTCCTTGCTGAGTATTCTCCCTTTGTCGGTCCACCACGGAGTCCTGAAACTGTACCCTATAAGCAGTCCTTGCTGAGTATTCTCCATTTGTTGTCCATCTTCAGACAATCTCATCCTGAATACGTGGGCGCAAAGTAGCCCCTTGGACGGCATGCCATAAGCGAATGAATTCGTCAAGCTGTACTTCGGTTGTGATCCTCCACAGATGTTGATCCAGTTGTTGCTATTGAGTTCGTCATAGATTGTTGCGCCCTTTCTGCGAACCAACTTGAAGCATTCACTGTTAGCAATTTTTAATCAAAGTGTAAATTGTTAAAAATATTGCTCAGGTAGTTTAAGCGATCTGGGTTTTAGTTTTCAACCAGATCAGTCAATTATTTAGCTGGGCCGGTTTAGGCTTCTTATATGAAATGGTTGGGGAACACACTTTGGGCCTACTTACCCGTGGGACTTGCCTGGGGCTCTGGGCCCATATGGTCTATATGGTCGTGTGGGTTTGGGCATGCTTTGGGCTATCCATACTCGGCCTAGTGAAGACCCCACCTATCATAGACCAGAGCACCCTTCTCTCTCTCTTGGACTCTTCCCCTTCTCCATCCGAATATTTTTAATAATGTATATATTTTAAAAAAATTACAGAAATAATATGTCACTTACAAATTTTACATAACTACCATACTAACGCTATTTGGAATGACGACAATACCTATGTCGCCATTTCAAAGGGCGATAGAGGCCCATCGCCATTCCAAACGGCGATAGAGACCTGTCACCAATGGCTACATAGGCTTGTCGCCTGGCGACAAAGGGACTAAAAGCTAATCGAGCACGCGCTGTTGGCCAGAACAGCTGCATTTTTGCTCACATCTACCAACCAAGAGAAAGAAAGAGAGAGGAGGAGAAGGAAAAAAAGGGAGAAATGTGAGGAGGAGGAAGGAGAGGAGAAGGAGGAGGTGGAGGAAGGGGAGGAGAAGGAGAAAGAAGAAGTTATTGGCAACGATGCAGGTATAATTTCTTATTCTATTAATTTTTGCTTTAGCTGTATAGAGTAGCAATAGTTGTGTAGTTACGTAGGTATTTTAAGATTTGTAGTAGTATTTAAAATGTGTAGAATGGATCGGATTGGGCATTAAAAATTGTGAAAATTATGTGCGATAGTATATAGCTCATAAATTAAATTTATGAATGTTTGTGGTACTCGTTTCATGCAGTATAGAGTAAGACAAGATGTTGTTATGTTTTACTCGTAATAACAATATGATGAAATGCTCGACAGGAATAGATGAACGAGTACAATTTAAAATACACCATAGAGAAGGGGTTCCGCGGATGGGTGCACAAGGGGTGGAAATGGATCATTTTCTAAGTGTGGTGGCTAGCCTGTCACATGCAAGGGGAGTCCATGAGCACGGTAACGGGATGGTTGTACCACCTATTCTCGTTGGACTGTGAGTTGCATGATCTAAAGTTGCACGGGGTAGGCTGTCAGAGACGGGACTGCACGTACTAGGAGTTAGTGGAACTGAGGGGGCCAAAGTCGTGGAGCTAGTATATATGATTAGCGAATGAGAAAGGATGGCCATTAGTGTTGTTGGCTCAAGCATTTCAGAAAGTCGATGCGAGCCATGTGACCAGGAGGAGGCTATTGCTGCAGAACCAGAGGAAGTTGGGGAGAACAGCCGAAGTATAGAATGCTTAGTGAGGCAGGATGCAAGTTCGGGTCAGGAGAGAGTGCAAGTCGAGGAAATTAATGTTGCATTGCCAGAGATGCAAGAACCGATGGGTGTGGCAGATGAGGGAGAACAGATTGAAGGGTTGGTGGAAACGATGGAGGCTGAGATCCATGACTATGGTGCTTTATCTACTTAAGAAGGTGACGAAGAGCCATTTCCTACGTAGTTTGAGGAGTACCAGTTCGATAGGCAGGTGGTCAACGAGGCCGAAGGCGTTGCATGGGAGTATGATCAGAATGAGGTGAGGCAAGGAGCCATTTACAAGAGTAAGTGGGAGGTGCAGGAAACAGTAATAGCATGGGCAGTGTCGTTGTGGAGAACCTTTAAGGTGTCAAGTTAGATCCCTGGGTTTATGATGTGAGATGCGAGATGGACGGTTTCCCATTGCATGTCCATGCCTACCAACCTAAATAGGACACCATTTAGAAGTGTTCTATAGTCGTCCCACACACATGCGTGCTGACGGAGTCTATGCAATCACATAGAAATATCTCTTTAGGCTTTGTTGCGAATGCAATGTATAGGAGATTGTGGGCAATCTGAATTTAGAGCCACGCATCATCATACTTGCAATAGAGTAGAGGTTTCAGTACACCTTCAACTATGCGAAGGTATGGAGAGCAAAGTAGAAGCCCTTGGAAGCAAGGTTCGAGACTTATGAAGACTCCTATCAGAATCGGCCAGGTATGCTTTAAGTGATCAAGGAAAGGAATGCTATGACTTATATTGATATTTGTGAGCAGCATTTGCAGCGCTTTGCTAGGAAGATGGTACTGATGCGCGCATTCTTTGCTTTCAGTGCATGTATCAATGCCTTCAGGCATTGCTGTCTATTGCTTTGTGTGGACGAAACATTTCTAACTAGGAAGTACAAGGGCCATATTTTGACTGCCATAGGAGTGGATGGCAACAATCAAGTTCTTACCGTAGCGCTGGCATTTGTGGAGACTGAGAACACCGATAGCTAGCTCTGGTTTCTAAGGAACATTAAAACCGTTGGCGTTGGTGAGCAGCCTGGAGTGTGCATTATACACGATTGGTATTCCAAGCTATTGAAGGCGATTGTGCAGTTGCAGCAAGGGCCACATGAGACACATGCATGGCCTGATCTGCAAAGTAGGTGGTGCAAGCACCACATAGGTGCTAACTTCTACGAGCAGTTCAGGAATAAAGAGCTCACAAAGATATTCAAGAAGCTCTTCGATCGGAACCAACAAAAAAAGTTCGACACACTATGGAAGAAGTTGGACAAGCTGACAGCAAGGCACAAAGTGGAGAAGGCAACGCTTGCCATAGGAGAGTCTCTAGTTGTGCTTGAAGAGTTACCCACGAACCCTTCAAACTTGGTTCAGAGGAAAGGACGGGGCACTAAATGCTTCTCCGAGTGGATAGAGCATGAGACTAGGGAGAAGTGATCTCTGCTTTATGACACCAACGGTGCCAGATATGAGGTCATGACGACAAACTTGGCTGAGGTGTACAACTGGGTCATGCGGGGTCTGAGGTCCCTCCCCTTGATAGCTGTAGTGGAGGGAGTTCTTCATGGGATCACGAAGTACTTTATGGATCAACATGTCGGAGCGTTGGTCTCCATGAATGATCCTGCTATCAAATACTCCGAGATGAACACTGCATACATGGAACAGAAGGGCAACAAAGGGGAGATGCACAAAGCAGTGAAGATGGGACGAGGAAGCTTCGTTTTAAGGTATCTTGCAGAAACAAAGCCGGCCAAGGGACAAACAGAAGAACAGTTATTCAGGAGTGCATCATTCAAAGGCAAACATGTTCCTGCACATGCAATAAGCCCCGTCTATTACACAGGACATGCGCACACGTTATGGCCACCTGCTCGATAGTGCATAGGGACCCAGGTGTATTCATGTCAGAATACTTCACGCAGGAAGCGTGACGGCCAAATGGAGTGGGGAAATGTATGGTTTTCGTGTGGTCAGTTCGTTCACGGAGCATCACAGTTGGGAGAAGACACGGTGGGTTCCTGACATGGGGAGGCTAAAGGGTGTCGAGCATCAGCAGATAAGGCATTGCAGGAATGACATAGACGTGGTAGAATGTAGGTATCGAGTCAAGAAATGTTCGCTTTGCAAGGAGATATGCCACAATTTCAAGAATTGCCCAACGGTGCAGAAACCATGAAAAGTGGTATGGGTGTAATGCAGTTTTTATGTAAAATTGTTGTATGCCTTCTATGTGTAAAACTGGTGTATAGAATTTGACTGTTATACGCATTTTATTGTTTCGAACAATTGCATTTGTATGTTGAATTATTGTACTCAATTATTGGATTTATATGTCAACTTATTGTATTTGTCTGACAACACACTCGCACCCCCTACCGTATTTCTTGGCCAAGCCTTTCGACCTATATATAACCCATACGCCTTAGCCGAGTTTCTTGAAGCCATTACAATGGTGGATAGAGCAGGCACCTCCAGGGTATAAGGGGTAGAGGGGGCATACAGGGTCTCGAGGCCATGACCCCAATCTCCAGGACGCGGACATCCACACCCTCCTCATATGCCTCCAAGAAATGCAGCAACTGCTGCAAGTCAAGAGGAACAACAATGAAGCGCTCCGCAAGTAGAACATCGAGCTCTACTGGCAGAACGACGACCTATGTCGTGAAAGGATTAGAGAGAGGAACAACAAAGAGGTAGTCCACCTCGTCAGCGACTACCTCACCTACTTCTGCTACGAAAATGCGAGCTATAGTTGTGCTTGCCACTACCGTGACAGCTAGCCACGTCCACGCCGCCCAGACGACCAACACTCCATGTGGGTACCGTACGGCTACACATTTGACCTGTAGTGGCCTCCGTCCATAGCACGGTATCCATGTACCCCTGTTTCTAATTGTGAAAGGCCTCCAACTGTCTTCCACGTAGTTTATCTTAATTGTACCTCTGTGTTTTTCATTTGTACCGTAGAACTAGTAAGGCCAACATTGACACCGATCCGAAGTATATGCACCATGTACTCCAACTTTCACTATGAAATGCTATACCATCATTCGTTTTGCTCCTTGCAACATTAAAACAACACATCACGGTATTATGCCCACAACAAAAATCATACAAAACCGCTTGTAATTTTTCTTAACTTCCCCTATGTCATTTCGGCAGAGTGCTGGACCAACAAAAATCACGATGTGCATCTTGCAAAAACAAATCCCCCATCGCGTAAACATTTCCTTGCAAATTACAACTAAAAACAAAAATTACCTCTCTGTCACCATTTCAATTGGTGACACAAGATCGTCGCCTGTCACCGTTTGGAATGATGACATGCCTCTGTTGTCATTTAGAATGACAACAGAGGAATGGCGATAATATGGTAGTTCTGTAAAATTTGTAAGCTGCATATTATTTCTGTAATTTTTTAAAAATATATTATTAAAAAATCCTTCTCCATCCATCACTTTCACACGCAGCCACACTTGTGAAACTCTCAATAGTGGTATTTGCTCGCCTGTACCAATCATGTAACCTTGTTGTGATGGTGGTGCTTGTCTGGTAGTTTAGTATGTGCCAAAATGCTATCCTTTCTGGCTTTCTCGCTGATTATGATGTTTAAGCACATTGCAGGCTTGCAGCAGCTGCTTGCTGCCTCAATGGGCCATGCATGGCCCCCCAGCTGCGTTTTTCAGGCTTCCAGAGAGTAGCCTCCGTTTTCTAGCCCTCTGACACATCTTTTTTGAAAATCTGGTTCATCTATGAACGAATTTGCAAAACTAGTTCTATCTTTAACGTGGAAGCGATGGCGACCGATCGTGTTACATGCCGTGCTCCTGTACCGCAGCACCCCATTGGCACAACTGCCATGTAGCCGGAGCCTGTCGCGGCCAAATGACTCGATAGGGACCTACCCACTATCCCTGCCTCGGTAGGCTAGCCCTAAAGTGTTAATTAAGTGATTTAATTAAGCAGGGTGCTAATTAAGTAAAGTGATTAATTTATTAGCCCCAGTGTTAGTTAAGTGAATTAATTAAGCAAAGCATTAATTTAGTGATTAATTAATCAATTTGATTTGCTGGTTCTGCTTGACAGTCACCTACGAGGTCGGTCATGAAAAAAGCTATTTTTGTAAATTAAAAGAAGATCAGATTAAAAAAGTGTCAGAGAGCTAGAAAAGCGAATACTTCTCCCACAGGCAGTGCTTGTCCTTTGCTACGTCCCACCACGTGGATGGCCTGGTCCAGCCTGCTGCTCTGCTCCCAATGGCAGTGGAGTCGGGTTCTTAAAATCGTGATAAACTGCCGATTTACTGCGGTTTTCGAGCATTCCATCACAGCTCGAGATCCAAAACCGCTTGGTAAACCGGTCTAACAAAAAAATAAAATTTGAAAAAAAAAATATGCGTTGAAAACCGCTCGAAAATCGTTGAAAAATCGAGGTTTTCTCGCAAACCATTTTTAAGAAACATTCAATTGGTCGGTTGGTTTTCGGTGAAAACCGAGCAGTTTTTCTTTGAAAACCGAATGGTTTTCGATTTTTTTATTTTTTTCAAAAAAATTTGATTTCTTAATCCTTCGGTTTCTGATGGTTTTCGAGTGGTTTTTGCGATTTTTGAATTTCGAATTTCGAACCGATTTTTCAAAAATGGTTTTTGAAACCGTGAGTGGAGTGCATCTGGGTCTGGGGTGGCCATAGAATAATCCAAAGAAAAAACCAGGCTCCTTTATGATTGTTCCAAAATTTCAAATGCGCAAACCAAATTGCATGTTAGAGTGGAGGTTTTACTAGTACCAGTAGTAAATTAGTAATACTCCAGTCAAGGTTCAAAATCTTGCCGAGATTTTAGGAATCTCAGCCAAAATTTTGGATTTCAGTCGAGACGGAGATTCCAAATCTCAGTTGGATAATTTTTTTAAAAAAAATCCAAATTGCCACAGTAATTTCAGTGAATTTCGACGAGATTTCGGTCAATTTCGTCGATATTTCGGCTATTTGGACCGGTTTTCATGTTTTTGGACTGGATTTCGTTCCATTTTTTGTGGCGAATTGTAACACCTTTATGAGGAATACATGTATGTATTTTTCAAAAAAAAAATACATATATAGATTATGTGGTCTGAAAAAGAATATTTTAACGTTTGAGAGAAATAATTTTACATTGTAACTCACAACAATTAGACTATGTTATTAACAGACTAGGCCAATTTTTAGTAAGTCACAAACTGATGACCAATTCCTATTTCAATAGGAAAAAGTTTTTTTTACATGATTAGAAAAAATAATTTGGCATATAAAATGTTCCCAATGTACTACATTAGTAACAGCCTACCTACAGGTGGGACCATGACAGTAGTTGAGACTTGTAAGCCCTAAGATCTTGTTGGTTTTGTTTGAGTCTAGCTGATTGTGCGGAGCTTTCTAATTGAGGTGTGATAATATAGGAGAACCTTGTAGGTTTGTCTTTTGTAAGAGCTTCCTAAATGCTCTTCTTTCAAAGTTGAAGCAGCTCAATGTGGACGAACTTGATGGTAACACACTTTCAGGGGTTTGAGTTTTGCTGAAAACATAAATTACCAGTACACAATAGCAAAAGGCAAGCTCAATGTTGAATGTGAAAGTGTGGTTGATAGTACGTACTTAATTTGTCAATTAGTAGTAGTTGCTGTTACTTGATGTGATGTCAATTAAGATGCAATATTGCATATGTAAGGTTAGCACAAGGTTGGGATTGTGGCAGTTCTAGTATTTGACAGCAAGTCATCGGATAGGAAGTTTAATTTCGGCTGGCCTCTGTATAACTCGCTTAGCACTTGTAGGTGGACTGGTGTTAAGACGAATGTGTAAAGAAATGGTTTACGTGTACCGCAAACCTTGTCGTTGAACTGATATAGCAGCAGCAGGCCCACCCTTCGTCCTCTCCCTCAGCTAAATTATAGCAGTAGCCAATAGTAGCTAGCAGCTCTGATTCTCTGAATCACTCGATCACTTCCTGTTCACTCCTCCCCCTCTCCTCCTCCCGTCCCCGTCTGAAGCTCTGCGTCGACTCGATGGTCCAGATCCGCCACTGCCGACCAGCTCTGGTCAGTAGCAAGGTACAAGCCGGCGAGATTTACGAGATTTCGCCAGATTATCCAAAATTTCGTCATGTTTTTCACTGAAATCTCGTCATTTTTCACCGAGGTTGAGGTAGTAAGAGGCGGATTATGGCCGGATCTGGCCGGATGGTTGCAGTTTCGGCAGTATTAGTAGTTGGCCAAGTAGTTTCATTTGTAGTTTTGGTAGTAGTAGTAGTACTTGTAGTTTCGGCAGTAGTAGTACTTGGCCGAATTCATGGCAGTCAGTAGGGCTTCTTTACTTGCAAGCCAAACATTGCCATAAGTTAGACTTTTAAACAGGTTTGATCAAGTTAAGCTAGTGTATCGTTTCTAGCCATAAGTTAGACATACCAAACTTAAAACTATGAACCAAACAAGGTTTCATTACAGGCAGAATTTACTAAAGAAAATCCTTGTAGTTTAAAAAACAGAGAATCAAGAATGTAGGATTCAAGAATGCTGAATCCTTCTAGTTTTATATGCAAATACTTAGGGCTTGTTTGGATGATTGGGAAAGAAAACCCAGGGAATATTTCTCCCTGAAATCCCCTCCAACCCCCTGGGGGAAATTTCTCCTCAAGGAAATATTCCCACCTACCGTTTGAAAGCCATAGGGATAAAAATCCCTAACATTCAAGGAAGTTAAAATTTTTTAAAAATATAAACAAAAAATTCATGAAAATAAGAAACTGTGAAAAAGAGAAAAACAATTCTGAAAGAAATCATAAAACTCATAGATACAAATAAGAATAAAAGACCATTTAAAAATAATGAAAAAGTGAAGAAAAAGTAGATAAAATCCACACATGCAGATAACATCGTACAAACATTCATACATGAGTAAAATCAAAAAAAGTTTAGCTACTACTACTCGCATTTATAGCATCAATTATCTATAACATAAAACAAAGTTAATCATCTATAGCATTCATACATCCACCCATCACATATATACATCTAGACATCACAAATGACTCAAATATAACCATATTGCATTTAATCAAAACACGAAGAAGTAACTCAAGAACGGTCTCTCGACCTTGCCCTGGCGGAAGAAGTAAGGTGTCGTGCGCTGTTACGATCGGCGCATTACCTGCAAGCGCTTCGCATGCATGCGTCTCGATCGGTGCGACCTAGCGAGCTCCGCGTTGGGGATCTGGTCCTAAGACGAATCCAGGGCCAGACCAACACCAACAAGTTAATTGATAACACACTCGCACCCCCTACCGTATTTCTTGGCCAAGCCTTTCGACCTATATATAACCCATACGCCTTAGCCGAGTTTCTTGAAGCCATTACAATGGTGGATAGAGCAGGCACCTCCAGGGTATAAGGGGTAGAGGGCATCTGGTCTCGAGGCCATGACCCCAATCTCCAGGACGCGGACATCCACACCCTCCTCATATGCCTCCAAGAAATGCAGCAACTGCTGCAAGTCAAGAGGAACAACAATGAAGCGCTCCGCAAGTAGAACATCGAGCTCTACTGGCAGAACGACGACCTATGTCGTGAAAGGATTAGGGAGAGGAACAACAAAGAGGTAGTCCACCTCGTCAGCGACTACCTCACCTACTTCTGCTACGAAAATGCGAGCTATAGTTGTGCTTGCCACTACCGTGACAGCTAGCCACGTCCACGCCGCCCAGACGACCAACACTCCATGTGGGTACCGTACGGCTACACATTTGACCTGTAGTGGCCTCCGTCCATAGCACGGTATCCATGTACCCCTGTTTCTAATTGTGAAAGGCCTCCAACTGTCTTCCACGTAGTTTATCTTAATTGTACCTCTGTGTTTTTCATTTGTACCGTAGAACTAGTAAGGCCAACATTAACACCGATCCGAAGTATATGCACCATGTACTCCAACTTTCACTATGAAATGCTATACCATCATTCGTTTTGCTCCTTGCAACATTAAAACTACACATCACGGTATTATGCCCACAACAAAAATCACACAAAACCGCTTGTAATTTTTCTTAACTTCCCCTATGTCATTTCGGCAGAGTGCTGGACCAACAAAAATCACGATGTGCATCTTGCAAAAACAAATCCCCCATCGCGTAAACATTTCCTTGCAAATTACAACTAAAAAACAAAAAATTACCTCTCTGTCACCATTTCAATTGGTGACACAAGACTGTCGCCCTGTCACCGTTTGGAATGATGACATGCCTCTGTTGTCATTTAGAATGACAACAGAGGAATGGCGATAATATGGTAGTTCTGTAAAATTTGTAAGCTGCATATTATTTCTGTAATTTTTTAAAAATATATTATTAAAAAATCCTTCTCCATCCATCACTTTCACACGCAGCCACACTTGTGAAACTCTCAATAGTGGTATTTGCTCGCCTGTACCAATCATGTAACCTTGTTGTGATGGTGGTGCTTGTCTGGTAGTTTAGTATGTGCCAAAATGCTATCCTTTCTGGCTTTCTCGCTGATTATGATGTTTAAGCACATTGCAGGCTTGCAGCAGCTGCTTGCTGCCTCAATGGGCCATGCATGGCCCCCCAGCTGCGTTTTTCAGGCTTCCAGAGAGTAGCCTCCGTTTTTCTAGCCCTCTGACACATCTTTTTTTGAAAATCTGGTTCATCTATGAACGAATTTGCAAAACTAGTTCTATCTTTGACTGTGGAAGCAGTGGCGACCGATACGTGTTACATGCCGTGCTCCTGTACCGCAGCACCCCATTGGCACAACTGCCATGTAGCCGGAGCCTGTCGCGGCCAAATGACTCGATAGGGACCTACCCACTATCCCTGCCTCGGTAGGCTAGCCCTAAAGTGTTAATTAAGTGATTTAATTAAGCAGGGTGCTAATTAAGTAAAGTGATTAATTTATTAGCCCCAGTGTTAGTTAAGTGAATTAATTAAGCAAAGCATTAATTTAGTGATTAATTAATCAATTTGATTTGCTGGTTCTGCTTGACAGTCACCTACGAGGTCGGTCAAGAAAAAAGCTATTTTTGTAAATTAAAAGAAGATCAGATTAAAAAAGTGTCAGAGAGCTAGAAAAGCGAATACTTCTCCCACAGGCAGTGCTTGTTCTTTGCTACGTCCCACCACGTGGATGGCCTGGTCCAGCCTGCTGCTCTGCTCCCAATGGCAGTGGAGTCGGGTTCTTAAAATCGTGGTAAACTGTCGATTTACTGCGGTTTTCGAGCATTCCATCACGGCTCGAGATCCAAAACCGCTTGGTAAACCGGTCTAACAAAAAAATAAAATTTGAAAAAAAAAATATGCGTTGAAAACCGCTCGAAAATCGTTGAAAAATCGAGATTTTCTCGCAAACCATTTTTAAGGAACATTCAATTGGTCGGTTGGTTTTCGGTGAAAACCGAGCAGTTTTTCTTTGAAAACCGAATGGTTTTCGATTTTTTTAATTTTTTTCAAAAAAATTTGATTTCTTAATCCTTCGGTTTCTGATGGTTTTCGAGTGGTTTTTGCGGTTTTTGAATTTCGAATTTCGAACCGATTTTTCAAAAATGTTTTTTGAAACCGTGAGTGGAGTGCATCTGGGTCTGGGGTGGCCATAGAATAATCCAAAGAAAAAACCAGGCTCCTTTATGATTGTTCCAAAATTTCAAATGCGCAAACCAAATTGCATGTTAGAGTGGAGGTTTTACTAGTACCAGTAGTAAATTAGTAATACTCCAGTCAAGGTTCAAAATCTTGCCGAGATTTTAGGAATCTCAGCCAAAATTTTGGATTTCAGTCGAGACGGAGATTCCAAATCTCAGTTGGATAATTTTTTTAAAAAAAATTCAAATTGCCACAGTAATTTCAGTGAATTTCGACGAGATTTCGGTCAATTTCGTCGATATTTCGGCTATTTGGACCGGTTTTCATGTTTTTGGACTGGATTTCGTTCCATTTTTTGTGGCGAATTGTAACACCTTTATGAGGAATACATGTATGTATTTTTCAAAAAAAAATACATATATAGATTATGTGGTCTGAAAAAGAATATTTTAACGTTTGAGAGAAATAATTTTACATTGTAACTCACAACAATTAGACTATGTTATTAACAGACTAGGCCAATTTTTAGTAAGTCACAAACTGATGACCAATTCCTATTTCAATAGGAAAAAGTTTTTTTTACATGATTAGAAAAAATAATTTGGCATATAAAATGTTCCCAATGTACTACATTAGTAACAGCCTACCTACAGGTGGGACCATGACAGTAGTTGAGACTTGTAAGCCCTAAGATCTTGTTGGTTTTGTTTGAGTCTAGCTGATTGTGCGGAGCTTTCTAATTGAGGTGTGATAATATAGGAGAACCTTGTAGGTTTGTCTTTTGTAAGAGCTTCCTAAATGCTCTTCTTTCAAAGTTGAAGCAGCTCAATGTGGACGAACTTGATGGTAACACACTTTCAGGGGTTTGAGTTTTGCTAAAAACATAAATTACCAGTACACAATAGCAAAAGGCAAGCTCAATGTTGAATGTGAAAGTGTGGTTGATAGTACGTACTTAATTTGTCAATTAGTAGTAGTTGCTGTTACTTGATGTGATGTCAATTAAGATGCAATATTGCATATGTAAGGTTAGCACAAGGTTGGGATTGTGGCAGTTCTAGTATTTGACAGCAAGTCATCGGATAGGAAGTTTAATTTCGGCTGGCCTCTGTATAACTCGCTTAGCACTTGTAGGTGGACTGGTGTTAAGACGAATGTGTAAAGAAATGGTTTACGTGTACCGCAAACCTTGTCGTTGAACTGATATAGCAGCAGCAGGCCCACCCTTCGTCCTCTCCCTCAGCTAAATTATAGCAGTAGCCAATAGTAGCTAGCAGCTCTGATTCTCTGAATCACTCGATCACTTCCTGTTCACTCACTCCCCCCTCTCCCTCCTCCCCGTCCCCCGTCTGAAGCTCTGCGTCGACTCGATGGTCCAGATCCGGCCACTGCCGACCAGCTCTGGTCAGTAGCAAGGTACAAGCCGGCGAGATTTACCGAGATTTCGGCCAGATTATCCAAAATTTCGTCATGTTTTTCACTGAAATCTCGTCATTTTTCACCGAGGTTGAGGTAGTAAGAGGCGGATTATGGCCGGATCTGGCCGGATGGTTGCAGTTTCGGCAGTATTAGTAGTTGGCCAAGTAGTTTCATTTGTAGTTTTGGTAGTAGTAGTAGTACTTGTAGTTTCGGCAGTAGTAGTACTTGGCCGAATTCATGGCAGTCAGTAGGGCTTCTTTACTTGCAAGCCAAACATTGCCATAAGTTAGACTTTTAAACAGGTTTGATCAAGTTAAGCTAGTGTATCGTTTCTAGCCATAAGTTAGACATACCAAACTTAAAACTATGAACCAAACAAGGTTTCATTACAGGCAGAATTTACTAAAGAAAATCCTTGTAGTTTAAAAAACAGAGAATCAAGAATGTAGGATTCAAGAATGCTGAATCCTTCTAGTTTTATATGCAAATACTTAGGGCTTGTTTGGATGATTGGGAAAGAAAACCCAGGGAATATTTCTCCCTGAAATCCCCTCCAACCCCCTGGGGGAAATTTCCCCTCAAGGAAATATTCCCACCTACCGTTTGAAAGCCATAGGGATAAAAATCCCTAACATTCAAGGAAGTTAAAAAATTTTAAAAATATAAACAAAAAATTCATGAAAATAAGAAACTTTGAAAAAGAGAAAAACAATTCTGAAAGAAATCATAAAACTCATAGATACAAATAAGAATAAAAGACCATTTAAAAATAATGAAAAAGTGAAGAAAAAGTAGATAAAATCCACACATGCAGATAACATCGTACAAGCATTCATACATGAGTAAAATCAAAAAAAGTTTAGCTACTACTACTCGCATTTATAGCATCAATTATCTATAACATAAAACAAAGTTAATCATCTATAGCATTCATACATCCACCCATCACATATATACATCTAGACATCACAAATGACTCAAATATAACCATATTGCATTTAATCAAAACACGAAGAAGTAACTCAAGAACGGTCTCGACCTTGCCTCGCGGAAGAAGTAAGGTGTCGTCTTATTTATTACGATCGGCGCATTACCTGCAAGCGCTTCGCAGGCATGCGTCTCGATCGGTGCGACCTAGCGAGCTCCGCGTTGGGGATCTGATCCTAAGACGAATCCAGGGCCAGACCAACACCAACAAGTTATCCCCGAAGCGGGAGGGCCCCTACAGCGTCATTTCAGCAGATCGCACGGGGGGCTTACCGACTGGCAATGCCCGATGGCAGAGAGCTCGCAAACTCGTGGAACATAGACCAGCTCCGGAAATTTTATTTGTAACACTCTTTCTTTGATTTGCAATAAACAGCTTTTCCCTATTGTTTATGTTTACGACTCTTCACATGTTTCCTTGCATCTCGAGTACCTCGACCTAGTGTCGTAGTCTTAAGGTTCACCTTCAGGGATCACGTCAATAGTAAGCCGATTCTTATCGCATCACGACTACCCCCTGTAGCAGGACTTGAAACGGAGACCACGCCCAAGTGTTCCCAACCTCGAGATGCCTAAGTCTTTTCTATTTCTTTATGTCTCTCGCTCGAGTTGAGTGTTGCAGACTCAAAGTTCACCTCTAGGGGTCACGTCAGCAGTAAGCCGATTTTCATCACATCACGACTATTCTCCTGTAGTAGGACTTGAACCAGAGACCGCCCTCAAAGAGCTCTCCGAGCTCGAGGAAAGCTTACTGCTAGTTCGTTCGAGTTAAGCTTGTTCTCGCTCGAAGTCATCATTAACAAACCAATTTTGTCTTAAGTCTTTTTTAGGACTAAGGTATTAACTAACCCCGCAGGTCCTAATGATCAAACAAAGGGGACACTTCTTGTGTCCGAGGCTGGCGTTGCTCGGACTCGATCACAGCGGGGGCTAAGATACTACCCCGGGATACAAGTCAAAAACGAGCTAAGTCTCTTTCACTCAAGTTCGAGCAGTCAAAAGGGAACTTTGTTTCCTCAAAAAGAAATTTCATTTCTTTTTGTACATTTACATTTACAAAGTGGGTGCAAGTTGCTCTTGCCCCCCTCTCCTATCAATTTTCCTACCTACAGGCCGGCCATGTCGCCAGCGAGCTTCTCCTGCTCGAGTTCGACAACCCTCACCCTCAGTGTCGATAGCTCACCCTGTAGCCGAAGCGCCTCGGCTGTGGAATTGGCAGAGCGGCTGCGCTCGTCTTGGAGTTGGGACAGGGTGCTCTTTCCCATCCTGGTCGCTCGCCCCAGCTTCTCTTCAAGATCGGCCACCTTTGCCTTGATCTAGGTGGAGGCTTTAGCCGGAGCAGCAGAGAGCTCCGCAACTTGCTTGCGAAGCGCCTCTACCTCCTTGCACACGGTCTCGAGGGCTCCCACTAATACCGCGCGCTCGGACTCGATGGTGCTCGCCTCCTTCGAGCGAAGGGCTTCGAGAGCCTCATTCGACCTCCCACGCTCGGCGTTGATGGCTTGCAAGAGCTCGGAGGAGTGGACTGCGGTCAATCGCTTCATCTCCTCCTGCTCGATCATCAAGTTCTCCTCGAGCTGGAGGATGTACGCCTCACGCTCCTCCACCCGGTCGAAGACCGCTTGGAGCTCGGTGGAGTGCCCTTGTAGGCTTTGGAGCCCTTGGGCGAGCAGACCCAATCCCTGCGAAAATCAAAAGGGATTATGATATCGGAAAAGAAGGAGGACGGGTTCAAGTACGACTAGCCTATGCGAGCCGGTCTTCAAACCTCTGGCGGTGAGGTCTGAGGAGCCGCACGCCCGGCTCAACCACCACGGTCTCGGCGGAGCCCCAGGCCGTGGTTGTGGCTGTCGCGTTGGCTCCCTCTGGTGTAGTGATGGCCCCGCCGGCTGGAGCCTTGACCTGGGTTGTCCCGGCCGAGGTGGGTGGAGGCACAGGCGGAACCAAGACTCCTGAGAAGAAAGAGAAAAGGGAAGGAACTGAGTCACGAGTATAAGAAACCATGAGTGGAGATTGGAAGTTTCGACATACCTGGCGCTTCCGCTGGACCCTCAGACTCGGCTGCGTTCGCGGCAGCCTCGACCTCGTCGGTTGAGGTAAGCTCAGCCTCGAGCCCATCCTCGGCGATCCCGGCTTCGATGGTTGAGGCGCCTTCGGCCACAACACCCACGGTGGCCTCTTCCGGAACGGTGTCTGTTCCGGTGGGCCCTCGGTCGGAGCCACCGACCGGGCTCCCCTCCAAAGACGTTGCGGTGGTCGGGACCTGTCGCGAGCGTGCCCGGTGGACCAGGAGGAAGTCATCTGCGTCCTCGTCGTTGTCCTCGGACTCGCCTTGAACAACAACTATGGTCACTGCCCGTCGGGCGCTCGAGGTCTACGGCGGGGGAAATCGCTAAGCAAAAGAAAGGAAGAAGTATACCTATGTGATGAGCCTCCGTCTCCTGGGAGGTGGAGGGCTGTCATGATGCCTCATCCCCGCTGTGCCGGGGGATGTACTCCCCCCTGGATGCCCTGCGGCTGGGACCTTAGAGCACGCGCGGGCTCCAGGCTCCCCGAGCTGATCGCCCCGGTGCCCTTCATCGAGGGCTGCTGTCCTGGTAGCGAGCTCAGGAGCCACGCATTAGCCGCTGCACTTTGTTGCTACAAGAAGATGAGAAGAAGATCAAAAAACGACGAAAGAAATTAAGCTCGAGCTCGAGTGTTCCCGGGCTCGATGGGGATCGATTTACCACTGCGCGGTAGGTCCACTCAACGTGTGGCTTCTTAGGGGCGCTGATGTTGCTCGGGACATCTGGGGTGGACCTCTTGCCCGCCTTCTTGCTCTGGCCTGCCTTGGGCAGCGGTAGCATGCGCCTCGCTGTCTCCCAAAGTTCCTGTCTCTCCTGCGTGATTGAGCAAAGTCAGTACTAGCTCAGATTGGCACGAGCTCAATGCTGGTAAGAGATGTGTTACCTCGCTATTCCACCTCAAGACGTTCTTGGAAACGTGGTCGGCGGTGGTGTAGGAGAAGGCCGTCTTCCTGAACATCTCCTGCATTCTCGCCGCTACCCAAGACTCCATCGGGGCTACAGGAAAAGAGAAGACCATTAAAAAGAAGTTCAGGCAAACTCAAGGAAGATAAAGTTAGCAGAAGGCTTATGGCTGGGACTTTCCTGGGTGAGGTCGTCGTACCCTCGGATCTCGAAGAATGGGTGCATTCTCTTTCACAGAGGGAACACCCGATTCTGCAGATAGTCGTGGATGATGGCTTGGCCGATGAGGCCACGTGTCGCACAAATGTGGATGGCGGCAAGGGCCTCCTGGTCGGTCGCTGAGTCCTCGAGGTCGGGGGTCTGGCGCTTGCTATCAATAGAGACGTCGTTATACGCAAGCGCTGTAAGGACCCGAATCCACTGATTCAAACCCACTGTGTTTACCGCACTAGTCCCAGGATCAACGCTAGTGCACACAGCTCAACATTGGTACATATCACATCATACTCAACGATAATAGAAATAATACTGCATTTATTGATATAGCTAAGTGTATGATCTTATGACCAACTTATATTATTAAGCCACGCAGGGCAAGACTTGAAATATAAGCTAAGAATTAAGCAGCGGAAAGTAGAAAATGTAGATAGCTCATCAGTTCACCACAGGCAACCAACAAGGCTCGGACCCTAATGACTCGCATCCTCTTGAAACTCCTCCAACACAGGTGTAGATTCCTCGACTGTTGATTATTGTTGTTGGAAAGGGTGAGTACTTAAAGCACTCAACAAGTTGTGCACAGAATGCAATTCTATGTAACTATATGCAAGGCTTATTCCAAAGGATAGGCTATCATGGCTATTTTGCAATAAGCAGCATTTATGAACAAATACAATAAATAGATTGTAAAGACTGTAAAACAAATAACAGTAATAGATAGATTCGACACTTCTGAAGTAAACCAAAATTCCAATCCTAAATCAAATTCCATCTTCCACATAGCATTCTGCCATCCCAACCAAGTTGTCCATTTAATTAAGCTAACACTTAACTGTAATTCCCGAGCTTTGCTCAATACCGCGAGCACGGCTATTCGAACAGTTTTACACTCTGCAGAGGTTATGCACTTTACCCACACGATACAACCATACACCACAAAGGCGAGTGATTATAACAAAGCCTTTACAATGCGCTGGCTTAACCCGGTACCACCCGCTAAGGTTTCAACACTGGTGTGACTGGTTACCACATCCAGGGCCCCCCTCTTGCGCCATATGAATTACACCATAACTCGGGAACTCACACCGACCAAGATAGTACCAAAGCTAAGATATTGCAAATTAATCAGCTAGGCTGGCCCATACCAGACATGTGGTTGCATGATTGACTCAGGTCAAAGGCTTGCAAGGTTAAGTCCTTAGAGTGATCAAGGCAAGACATCCACATACCCTCTGCCCATCGAGCCCACCTTGGCATACTCGCCCCTTGTCACTTGCCCTAATCTAAAAGATTATCACCCAAGTTGATTACCAAGCACCACGTGCCATCAACAATTCAACATCGTTGCGTGACATGACTCGCCACAAACAACTCAATCTCATCGTGTGATCCCACATGACACACAAGTTCATAACATTGTTCCATATTCCATTAGTCAAGATTAATTATCAATGGTTCAAACACATGTGATGACGTGGCATGGCTAAGCAACTAATACGGTCTAACCATCCCATGTTGATTATCATTACTAACCAATCATAATGAACCAATCTAGGGTGACAATAGATCATGGCATACAATGACAAGGTAGGGTATAGATCAAATTGGTAGCTTAACTAGGTCCCAATTTAAGTTGAAACAATTGTATACTTGAAATACTATGCAATAAAGTAAAACAAAATATCATTTGTATAACATGGGTTCAACATGATCAAAGCACAACTTGCCTTGGAATAGGTTCTGATCTTGATCTGGAGCTTGCTCTTGAGTTGATGGATCTTCCTCCGAAGCGTTGCACAATTCAACGTCTACGCGTACCGAAGGGGAAAAGCAAATAAATACCAAAACAGAGAGCAACTAGACTCCAAAAATTAATTAAAATTCACCATTAAATAGATCACAATTTTACAAATTTTTAGAACTTGAATCACTCAAATCCGAGTTAAAATACAAAAGATATAGCCTTTTGAATTTTGAATAAATACTAAAATTACAGAAATTAGAAAATCAGAATTAACCGAATTATTTTTAAATTGAAAAACCGATTAACTGCGTCAGCATGACGTCATCACCGAGCCGGCCAATCAGACGCTGCCACGCGTCTCGGGCGTATGGACTCAATCCACCAGCCCGCACCGGTTCACGGTGGACGCGGCTCACGGCACTACGGTTCTGTGCCCGACATGCGGCGGCACGCGATTGGTCGCAACGCCGGTGCAATCTGACGCGAACGGATCCGATTGAACGGTGTCGTGCAGATGAACACGCGGCTATGGCTCGATCGCCCGATTTGGATCCGACGGCTACCGGTACCCGAGATGCTTACCCACGCGGCACGATCCGGAGCGTCAAACGAAGATCGAACGACTGGCAGAGCTCGATCCCAGCGATGGCGGTGCGGTGGCGCTGCTTCACCGGCAACAAAGAAGACGACGTCGGCGACGGCGTTTCTGCGACGATCCGGTGGCAGGGAACGGCGAGGTCGATGCGTCACGTTCCAAAGGTCACGGATCTGGAACAGGCACGGCTTGGAACGGCGCGACGACGGCGGAAAACGGACGAAAACCACGGCGGGGGCTTCGGCAACTTCGGCAAGTTCGCATGGGTAGGCGAGGGCGTCTCGGCGTACGAGAATTGACCAAGGGGTGCGGCGCGGGGTGAGGGATTCAGTGCCAGCGACGGCGCCTTAAATAGGCGCACGGGGAGGCGTGCGCAGCGCGGAATTCGGAGACGGTTTCGTGGCGGCGGCGGACTTCGGCAGCGATACGGAGAGCGACGCGGCCTCATCCAGAGCGTCCACGTGGCCTCCATCCGACGGCTGCAGGCGACAGGCGACGCGGCGGAAGCGCGGCCGTTGGATCTCAATTCAACGGTCGGCGGATTAGGTTTAGGGTTTTCGGCAGGAACGGGCTGCGCGGGCTACCTGGGCCGCACAGTAGTGGGCCGGGCCGCTACTATTCACGAGGTTTTTAAAAGGATTTTTCATTTAAAATAATTACAGAAAATCGTTTGATTTGTTTCAGGCAATAAAATAATCAGGAAAATCCCAAGAAAATTCTCAAAAATACTTTGAGACCTTTTGAACTCAGATAAAATATTTTTGGTAAAACTTTATTTTAACTTTGCATAAATTTAAATAGTTTTCGACAAAAGACCAATACACTTAATTTAAAGTAAATTCCAATAAATCCAGAAAAATCCAATAAATCCCAGAAAAACATAAAATGGACAAATAACCAATAAAATGATATTAAAGCAAATTTTGGGATGTTACAAACCTCCCCCATATGAGAATCTAGACCAGAGATTAAGACTAACTAGAGAATTGGTTCGGGAATTCTGACTTCAATTCCTCTTCGCGCTCCCAAGTTGCTTCACTTTCGGAATGATTGCTCCACTGAACTCTGCAAAAGCGAATAGACTTGTTCCTTGTCCTGCGTTACATAACATCCAAAATTCTGACTAGCTGCTCCTTATATGTCAAATCTTCCCGCAGCTCTATTGCGTCCAACGGGGTTTGTTCTGCTGGCACTCTGAGACATTTCTTAAGCTGCGACACATGAAACACGTCGTGCACTCCTACTAAGGACTGAGGCAATTCCAACTGATAAGCTAACTCTCCTCGACGGCTCAAAATTTTGAACGGACCAACATATCTTGGTGCAAGCTTCCCTTTAACGTGAAACCTTTTAACACCCTTAAGAGGGGTAACCCTGAGATACACATAATCATCTAGCTCGAAACTCAAATCTCGGCATCGGTTGTCAGCGTAGCTCTTTTGCCTTGACTGAGCTACCTTCAACCTTTCTCTAATCATCGTAACTTGATTTTCTGCTTCCTTAAGAATATCCGGTCCAAACACCAAACGATCTCCTGTTTCATTCCAATTCAGCGGAGTACGACAAGCACGACCATACAACGCCTCAAATGGTGACATCTGCAAACTAGCCTGATAACTATTATTATGGCGAATTACAGATACGGTAGACATTTATCCCAAGATGTAGCATAAGCTAAAGCACAAGCTCTCAACATGTCTTCCAAAATCGATTTACCCTTTACATGCGACCATCCATGCGGATGATATCTTTATCTTTGAAATTGATGAGTCCCCATTGCTTCATGCAACTTGTTCCAAAATCTTGAGGTAAATTGGGTACCTCTATCTGACACGATCTTTTTGGGCACTCCGTGCAAACACACAATCCTTGACATATACAGCTCCGCTAAACGATCT
Source organism: Otatea glauca (assembly GCA_036346275.1). NCBI lineage: Eukaryota > Viridiplantae > Streptophyta > Magnoliopsida > Poales > Poaceae > Otatea > Otatea glauca. The sequence goes on along the minus strand of CM070715.1, from coordinate 35,425,509 downwards.
CCTGAGTAGGTGGTCTTCACCGGGATAAAATGAGCGACCTTGGTCAAACGATCCACAATAACCCAAATAGAATCGTAACCTCTCTGAGTCTTGGGTAAACCGGAGATAAAATCCATACCAATTTCCTCCCACTTCCATTCAGGAATTTTCAACGGTTGTAACAAACCAGCTGGTCTTTGATGCATGGCTTTTACTCTCTGACATACATCACATAGAGCAACATGCTCAGCCAACTCACGCTTCATATTAGGCCACCAGAATCTCTCCCTCAAATCCTGATACATTTTGGCACTTCCTGGATGAATCGAGTACTTAGAATCGTGAGCTTCTTCCAGAATCAGCTGCTTTAGTTCCTTTTTATTCGGCACACAAATTCGACCGTTGAAGAACATGGTTCCTTGCTTATCCAAGATGAAATCCACGGCTAAGCCTTCCCCTTTCTTGGACTTGATCTTGATGATTTTCTCATCATCTTTCTGGCCTTCTCTGATCCGATCCTCAAGTGTTGGTTTTACTTCCAGTGCAGCTACAATTTCTTGCGGAACAACTTCCAACTTTAACTTCTGAAATTCTTTACATAGCTCTAGTCGATCCTCCATTGACAGCGTATTTGCACTATGGCTCTTTTGACTTAGAGCATCGGCTACCACATTAGGGTGGTAATGAATTCCCACATTATAATCCTTAATTAACTCTAGCCACCTTCGTTGTCTCATATTAAGATCTGCTTTAGTGAAAATGTATTTCAGGCTCTTATGATCAGTATATATCTCACATATGTTCCCTACGAGGTAATGACGCCATATTTTCAAAGCATGCACTATGGCAGCTAACTCCAAATCATGCGTCGGATAATTCTCCTCATGCGGCCTCAACTGCCTAGACGCATAAGCGACCACTTTGCTATTCTGCATTAACACTGACCCAAGGCCTTGCTTCGAGGCATCGCAATAAATATCAAAACCATTCTGCACATCCGGCAATACTAATACGGGGGCTGTCGTCAAATGCTTCTTCAGTTCCATGAAACTTTTCTCACACTCTGGCGTCCATACAAACTTCTTTTCTTTCTTCAACAACTGCGTAAGGGGTTTAGCAATCGTTGAGAATCCTTCTATGAACCGACGGTAATTCCCGCCATTCCCAGAAAACTACGAATCTGAGTAACAGACTTCGGCTGCTCCCAATGCAGCACTGCGTCCACTTTGCTTGGATCGACTGCAACTCCTTTAGCGGTCATTACATGACCAAGGAATTCAACCTTCTCTTTCCAAAAATCACACTTGCTGAACTTAGCATACAGCTGATGTTCTCGCAGCCTCTCTAAAACCATGCTTAAATGTTCTGCATGCTCTTCTTCTGTCTTCGAGAAAGCCAAGATATCGTCTATAAAGACTACCACAAACTTATCCAAATACTCCATAAAAAACCTTATTCATCATGTTCATGAAATATGCAGGGGCATTAGTCAATCCAAATGACATGACTGTGAACTCATAGTGTCCATATCACGTAGAAAACGCAGTCTTAGGCACATCCTCCGCTCAAATCTTCAGCGATGGTATCACGAGCGAAGATCTATTTTGGAGAAAACTCGGCTCCTCTTAATCGATCAAATAAATCGTCGATCTGGGCAATGGATACTTATTCTTGATCGTTACTTCATTGAGTGCTCGATAGTCGATACACATCCTAAGACTTCGTCTTTCTTAGGACAAACAAAACCGCGCTCCCCATGGTAGACGAACTTGGCACGATGAAACCTTTCTCTTGCGTTCCTCAATCGCTTTTTCATTTACACTAACTCATCGGTAGGCATCAGATAAGGTCTCTTTGATATCGGTCTTGTCCACGGTGCTAACTTCGATAACAAACTCGATATCGCGGTTTGGCGGCATCCTGGTAAATCTTACGAAAACACATCCGGTATTCTCGACTCTTGGCACATCCTCTATGCTGATGGCTTGCACGCTGTTGACCACTAATTGTCCATCACGAACTGCGGTCGCTTGAAATTCTACCTTCTTGCCACTAGGGCCTTCCAGTGCTACGATCCTTCGGCCACAATCCAAAACATCCTTATGTTTGGTCAGCCAATCCATTCCAAGGATAACGTCTAAGGATTGGGCATCTAAGAAGATAAGATTCGCTAGAAATTCTATCCCATCCATAAGCAACTTAACTCCCAAGCACCCAAGGCTAGATCTAAGCTCAGATCCTGGGGCTTGGACTAACAGCACACTCTTAAGATTCACCACCTTAAATCCATTCTTGGTTGCAAAACTTCGAGAAACGAATGAATGCGAAGCTCCAGAATCAAATAAAACTGTAGCAGGTACTGAGTTAACCAGAAACTTACCCAGCACGACATCCGTAGCCTCTTGAGCTCCATCAGCAGTGATGTGATTAATCCTACCACGCGCTGTTGATTGAGAGGTTGCTCCAGCTTGACCTAGTGCATGATTTCCTCCTGAAGCCGGTGCCTTGGCAGGTGTTGTTCCCAAGTTAAAACGAACTGGCGTGATGCCTCCTCTCTGTGGACACCTATTAGAGAAGTGCCCTAGCTCATTGCATGTATAGCATCTCTTGATTGCGGATCTGCGACTCCTCTGGTGCATTCACGCCTGTCTTTGGCGTCGAAAGTTACGATTGGCGGGCGAGGTGCAGGAGTTGATGCCTTGTTTATAGCTGACGATTGGAATCTGGTAAACTGCTACGGTGACATTCTCAGACGTAGGTGATTGGGACGTCCACCCTGATTAGTCATCACGCGCTTACGGTTTTCACCCAACTCTTTGCGCTTGTCCTCCAGAATCAATGCCTTGTTAACCAATTCCTGAAAGTCCGGAAAGTTGTGGGTGATCAGCCCTACTTGTAGTCCGGAATTTAGTCCCTTCATGAAGCGAGACTGCCTAGCTTTATATGTCGCTACGTCTTCAGGGGCATAGCGAGCTAACTGAGTAAACTTGTTGGATATTGACCACCGGTGGTGGCCTCCTTGCTTCAGAGCCCTGAACTCCTCTTTCTTGAGATCCATCATTCCCTCTGGAACATGGTATTGGCGGAAAGCAGTAGTAAACTCATCCCATGTGATCTCCTGCGGGGCTTCATGCGCGACACAAAAGTTTTCCCACCATTCTGCGGCTGTTCCTTCCAATTGATGAGAGGCGTAGAGCACCCTCTCATTGCCCTCACATTGAGTGATATGAATCTTCCTCTCGACGGTCCTAAGCCAGTCATCGCCTTCCAAGGGATTAACATTTCCTGAAAAGGTTGGCGGCCGAGTCCTCATAAAATCTGACAGTTTGGAGTACGGTCGCGGCCCACCATTGTTGTTCTGGTTCACATGATTATTGTTATTTGCAGCCATGTTAGTCATCTGCTGCATCATGGTCTGCATCAGTTGAGTCTGTGCGGCGAGAAATGCTCCCAGATTCTGCATGTCCACTGGCGGTGGTGGTTGAGGATGGCCTCCATCATTGGGGTTGTCATTCTCGCGCAGCCTACTTCCTGAAGCACCGTTGTTTCCACAAGTGTTCACCATCTGTTAATTGCCTCTTGGGTGAGGAAAGATAGATGTAGCATAGATGAGATGTAAGAATCTCTAGGGCAGGGAAAACAGGTTAAACCCAACTTAAGTAATCTTTATTAATACTTGGTATGGTTGCTTACAATGCCTAAGGGCTTTGCAACACATACTGCACACTCAGCAGACAATTAAGAACCAAACTAACACGAAACCTTAACGTCTACAAAAAGGTAAAGACTATCTTAAAGACGCGACTCAACACTCGAGTCTCAACACAACTCTAAGACTGACTCTCACTCATCCAGCCACCCTGGCTGAGAATGATCCGGCGCATACACTAGCGGGTGAGCTGGCATAGGAGCAAACCTATCCTGGTGACCTACTGCTGGCTCCTCCGCAACAACAGGGTCTGCACTCTCCTCTAGCTCCCACTCTCGCTCCTCTGGATCCTCTTCGGACTCCTCGGCTGGCTCCTGAACGACCTGGTCCGCTAGCTCCTCGGCTACCTGCAAGGCCTCCTCTAGCTCACTGATGACTCTGGCTGCGGCGTCACGGGTCTTCTGAAGTTCTCGCTCGGTCACCCTCAGTGCCTTGTACACTGTCTCCAGCTCCTGCGCAGTGTCCCTCAGGTGATCCTCCTTGGCGATAGCGAACTCAGCAAGGTGTACTGCAGTAACACACTCGCCCCCCACGATCCGTCGGCATCGGCATGCTTGCACATCAGGGTGAAGTCGGAACACTGAGTCGTGAAGCTCGTCGGCGTAGTCGCGGCAGACATGGCGAAGAGCAAGTCGGGCAACCTCCTGAATCGCAACCTCATACGAGAACCTCCTTGCAGAAATGTTGATCGGCCTGCTAGCTTCATCATTCTCCCGGGCGTAAATAATTAACTTGCAAATAAATCCTCGGTGCACATCGTTGACGGACCAGCTGCCTCCTCGGTAAAGCGAACGATAGAACCCTCCAAGTGTCTGAAGAACTCTCGACAGCTCCATAGCGGACGATAGAACCCTGAGTACTTAAAGCACTCAACAAGTTGTGCACAGAATGCAATTCTATGTAACTATATGCAAAGCTTATTCCAAAGGATAGGCTATCATGGCTATTTTGCAATAAGCAGCATTTATGAACAAATACAATAAATAGATTGTAAAAACTGTAAAACAAATAACAGTAATAGATAGATTCGGCACTTCTGAAGTAAACCAAATTTCCAATCCTAAATCAAATTCCATCTTCCACATGGCATTCTGCCATCCCAACCAAGTTATCCATTTAATTAAGCTAACCCTTAACTGTAATTCCCGAGCTTTGCTCAATACCGCGAGCACGGCTATTCGAACAGTTTTACACTCTGCAAAGGTTATGCACTTTACCCACGCGATACAACCATACACCACAAAGGCGAGTGATTATAACAAAGCCTTTACAATGCTACTGGCTTAACCGGTACCACCCGCTAAGGTTTCAACACTGGTGGGACTGGTTACCACAGCCAGGGCCCCCCTCTTGCGCCATATGAATTACACCATAACTCGGGAACTCACACCGACCAAGATAGTACCAAAGTTAAGACATTGCAAATTAATCAGCTAGGCTGGCCCATACCAGACATGTGGTTGCATGATTGACTCAGGTCAAAGGCTTGCAAGGTTAAGTTCTTAGAGTGATCAAGGCAAGACATCCACATACCCTCTGCCCATCGAGCCCACCTTGGCATACTCGCCCCTTGTCACTTGCCTAATCTAAAAGATTATCACCCAAGTTGATTACCAAGCACTACGTGCCATCAACAATTCAACATCGTTGCGTGACATGACTCGCCACAAACAACTCAATCTCATCGTGTGATCCCACATGACACACAAGTTCATAACATTGTTCCATATTCCATTAGTCAAGATTAATTATCAATGGTTCAAACACATGTGATGATGTGGCATGGCTAAGCAACTAATACGGTCTAACCATCCCATGTTGATTATCATTACTAACCAATCATAATGAACCAATCTAGGGTGACAATAGATCATGGCATACAATGACAAGGTAGGGTATAGATCAAATTGGTAGCTTAACTAGGTCCCAATTTAAGTTGAAACAATTGTATACTTGAAATACTATGCAATAAAGTAAAACAAAATATCATTTGTATAACATGGGTTCAACATGATCAAAGCACAACTTGCCTTGGAACAGGTCTTGATCTTGATCTGGAGCTTGCTCTTGAGTTGATGGATCTTCCTCCGAAGCGTCGCACAATTCATCGTCTACGCGTACCGAAGGGGAAAAGAAAATAAATACCAAAATAGAGAGCAAATGAACTCCAAAAATTAATTAAAATTTACCATTAAATAGATCTCAATTTTACAAATTTTTAGAAATTTGAATCACTCAAATCCGAGTTAAAATGCAAAAGATATAGCCTTTTGAACTTTGAATAAATACTGAAATTACAGAAATTAGAAAATCAGAATTAACCGAATTATTTTTAAATTGAAAAAACGATTAACTGCGTCAGCATGACGTCAGGGTGACGTCATCACTGAGCTGGCCAATCAGACACTGCCACGCGTCTCGGGCGTATGGACTCGATCCACCACCCGGCAGTTCACGTGGGCCGCGGCTCGCGGCGCTTCTGATTCTGCGGCGACGCGCGCAAGCACGCGATTAGTCCGGCCGGGTGCAATCGCGCGCGCGGATCCGTCGAGCGGCTGGGCGGATGAACACGCGGCTCTGGCTCGATCGCCGATTTGGATCCGGCGGCTCACGGTGCGAGATGCTTACCCACGCGGCACGATCCGAAGCGTCAAACGAAGATCGAACGGCTGGCAGAGCTCAATCCCAGCGATGGCGGTGCGGTGGCGCAGCTTCACCGGCAGCGGAGAAGACGATGTCGGCGATGGCGTTTCTGCGACGATCCGGCGAAAGGGAACGGCGAGGTCGATGCGTCACGGTCCAAAGGTCACGGATCTGGAACCAGCACGGCTCGAAACGGCGCGACGACGGCGGAAAACGGACGAAAACCACGGCGGTAGCTTCGGGAACTTCGGCGAGTTCACACAGGCAGGCGAGGGCGTCTCGGCGTACGAGAATTGACCAAGGGGTGCGACGCGGGGTGAGGGATTCAGCGCTAGCGGCGGCGCCTTAAATAGGCGCCCGGGGAGGCGTGCGCAGTGCGGAATTCGGAGATGGTTTCGTGGCGGCGGCGGACTCCTGCAGCGATACGGAGAGCGACGCGACCTCATCCAGAGCGTCCACGCGGCCTCCATCCAACGGTTGTAGGCGACAGGCGACGCGGCGGAAGCGCGGCCGTTGGATCTCAACCCAACGGTCGGCGGATTAGGGTTAGGGTTTTGGCGAGGAGCGGGCGCGCGGGCTACAGGGCGCGCGATGAGTGGGCCAGCCGCTCTTATTCACGAGGTTTTTAAAAGGATTTTTCATTTAAAATAATTACAGAAAATCGTTTGATTTGTTTCAGGCAATAAAATAATCATGAAAATCCCAAGAAAATTCTCAAAAATACTTTGAGACATTTTGAATTCAGATAAAATATTTTTGGTAAAACTTTATTTTAACTTTGCATAAATTTAAATATTTTTTGACAAAAGACCAATACACTTAATTTAAAGTAAATTCCTATAAATCCAGAAAAATCCAATAAATCCCAGAAAAACATAAAATGGACAAATAACCAATAAAATGATATTAAAGCAAATTTTGGGATGTTACAAGTGCGCGCCCTCTCCTTTCTTCAGGTAGAACCACCTCTCCGTCCACAGACCGAGGGAGTCCCGAGTTTGGATTTGGGGGAAGGAGCAAGGAATCCCTGTCCGCAACCAAAAGTAGAGACACCTGACCACAGGGTCCTTCGTGATACGAAACAAGGAGTAGAATCGGAAGAAAAGTGAAGGGGTGGGAAGAATCCCCAAGAACCCTCGCACAGATGAGAGAAGATGGAAAGGAGAAGGATATAATTGGGTACCAGATTGACTAGCTCGATCTCGCATTGTGCGAGAACAGCCGCCAGGAAGTCACTCTACGGCGTCTGTAGCCCGAAGAGCATATAATGCTCGGTGTCGACGAGCTCATCCTCCTGGTGTTGCGGCTCGGTCTCTCCGCTCGGTAGCCGCCAGGTCGTCGGGTCCAGCATCCCCAGCGCCTCGAGCTCCTTCATCCTCTCTGGGGTCAAGGTGCTCTTCCCGAACTTGGCCATTGCTCTTGGGAGGGGTTTGTTCGAAGAAGAAAGGATGGCGGATGGAGATCAGGAAGACAAGGGGGCAAAAAGTGCTAGGATTCGAAACAGTAAGGAATGTAGAGAAGTTCTGAGGAAGGCGATGGTTCGGGATTTAAAAGAGCCCGTTTATCAACAACTGGCGCCGGTTACGCCTCAAAAGGTGCGCCAAGACTGCTGGGGGAGAACGCGAAGCATCGTGAACCGCCTCCTTGGCTTCCTAGCTCGAAGACGAGACATCGAAGCTCGAGCGTTTCCGGGAACGCCTACATCGACTTCCTCGTTCGAAGACGAGGCGTCGAAGCCCGAACGTTTCTAAGCACATCTACATTGAAGACCTCCGGGCGATCCCGGACCTGAGCTCAAGGGTTTCTGGGCTCAATCAGGAAGCTGACCCCTCCTCAAGGTCATCAGACTCAAGATCATCCCAAGCTTCAGGATCATTCCTTGAGCCTCGAGGGCTAGATGTCGGGGATCAGTAACCTCTGTGCAAGTAAATACCCCTCAAGCTCAAGGGGTGTATCTCTCGAGTTCAAGCACGAGTTCCCGAGCTTGAGCAGGTGCTTCCTGAGCTCGAGCTCGAGCAAAAGAATAAGGGCCCAGCTCGACCTAGCAAAATCGGGCTGGGCCAGGTTTGAAGAAGCCGACGGTTACTAAGTCAAATAAAGGGCTTTAAAAATGGAGCCAATGCAAACGTGGAGACTACATTTTCGGGGTAGTTACCACCCAACTTTACTGCGCCCTGGATCCGAGTTTGGCGCCACATTCCCGAGTTCTCCGAACAATGCCGTTCCTTGTAACGATCTGTAATAGAGATATAAACCTTCCCTCACACGGAAGAACAACAACAGAGATAACACAGAAAACACCCCAAACACTCTCGAGCACAACTAAGCTTGAGCGCCCACTGTATTCACCTACAGAATACCAAGTGTTGCATACATCTATCGCCTCAGGGCAAGACTGGAGTAGAGTTATTACCCTCATCGGGGGCTCGAACCAGTATAATTCTTGGTGTCTACCCTCTCCTTTCTCTCTAAGCTCCATCAAACTCAATCCCTTCCTCCGAACAAGCACGACTTAGGCTCCATCATCATCATCCCCTCATCCTTATTGCGGTCAGGCGATCCCGATCAATGACAGTAGGGACGAAGATAAATAGAAGATGGGATTTGACAGATAGGGCTGGGGCCCATGTGTTGGTGACTGTGAGAGAGAGAGGGAAAAGGAGAGTAAGCTAGGTTGGCTCGACTAGGCTTGCGCGTGCATGTGCTGACTGCACTGGGCCACGGGAGAGGAAAAGGAAGGAGGGAAGGTGCGGCAGGGCCACAAAAGAGGAGAGAAAGAGAGAAGAGGGGAGGAAGAGCAGCCCGGCGGGAGAGAAGATAGGGAAAGAGGCTGGGCAGGCGGGCAGGATTTGGCCCGAGAGGGGAGAGAGAGAAGACTTGGAATTTTTATTTGCAATTAATTTTTTGTTTGAATATAAATTTTGAAATTTGAGAAGGTTTTACACAACAGTTTTGAATAATTTGGAGTAGCATACAATTAAAATTTTGAACTTTGCAAATTCGATTTTCAGAGCCAAAGAAATTTATTTTAAAGTTTAAAATCAAGGCAAAGCTTTTGGGAATTTTTTGAGATGCAACCAAAGTTTTTGAAATTCATGAAAATTATGCAAGTTTTATTTTGAAGTTAAATCTGGTCTATACAGTGCAACACCATATAAGCTTGTTATATCGATGAAAGTAATTTATTTCAAATTGTATCACTTAATTTATGCACACACTTTTGTTGTCCTCTGTCATATTGTTTCTAACCAAAACGTGTTATGACACTTTTGCTCTGTGAAAAAGAAAGAATTACTCTTCTTCACAATTATGAAAAGTTGTGGAGCAAAGCTGTAACACCTTAGCACAATCCGTGCTCAAGATATTACCACCATTAATATTTTTCATCACTTTTACCATGATTTCAACTATAATTTCATCAAGCATCCTGAACAATTATCAACTCTAATACACGAACAATAACAATAATTTGCATAATCATTATCAACTCTAATACGCGAACAATAACAATAATTTGCATAATCATATAAATAATAATAAACCTTGGAACTACACACCCAAGCACACCCAAGTCTTCGCACTTGGGTACACCCGGATCACATGCGTTCGGGTGCAATCTTTACCTTTTCCGCGATGACAAGGAATAAAAATAAAAAACAATAGATAAACAACTAAACTTCTCATTTGGAACATTAAATCAAACAAGTCCACAAGACTAAAACATGACATGAAAGTTCAATGCTAAACTGTCTAAATAATTCATTATTCCAAGAATGATTATTGATATTAAGTAATTATGAGTGATAGTGTGATAAGTCAATTGATGGCGCTAGTCCCATCCCATGTATGTCACCTTTAACGTTCATCTAAAATATTAAATAAGCAAGGGTGAGTCCACGACTTAGTAAGTACATAATAAAACAACAAGCAATATCAATTCCATCATCATTAGCTCTTTTATGTCTTCACATTGCTCAATGTAACTTTATTTTTCTTTAAAATGCAATTGCTCTGCACATCTCTTTTTCTTTGGCTTATACCGGTATTGTAGAGTGTCCACCTATCGATGAACCATTCTTGCCATGTCCTTTTTCATACGGAGTCCAATCCTCCACTCCGTGAAGTGATTACCCCTGTAGGTCTTTCATTTTCCCACTCTCATGGGATCGCCTACACACAGTAGGCTATAGATGCCACTCGGGCCATATCTCTCTTTCTTATGATGCATATGATGCCATATTTACCTTTCAATGTATTAATCATCGTTTTCATGTTGTGCCATTCAGTTTTCATAGATAAATCATCAATAATAAATCAACAATATGAAAGTACTAATAAATCATCATCATAAATCATCTATAATTATTGTATAACAATTTCACCAATTGTCAATCATTCTACTATGTACTTGCCTTTTAATCACGTGAAACGGAGTGATGAGCGAATGAAGCCAAACTCGAATTCAATCCTCCTACAGTAGGTAAACCATCTCAAAAACATGCCATAACAGTACATATATCAAATATAACAATATCACTCTTAGCACATCCCTGGACTTAACTTTCTCCCTCACCAGACAATTTACCCCTTGCTGTCCTGGAGGTTGGAAGACTATAACTTCTAGCTCAGGAGCCCAAACATAGTAAACCATATGTTTTTAAAAAAACTATATGAGATTATATACAATTTTATAGTTATCCACATTTTACAATTAATTTACTTAAACCCTCATTTCCAGCCTTGAAGGTTGATCTATTGTTCTACTGGACAGCAGACATCACAATTTGGTAACTATTTTTATGTAACTCCAAATAAAGCAAACCATCATATCTATGGAATCTAGGAAAAATTATCTACCTTTTTTTAGTTATGGACATAATTTAATTTGGCTTTTATCTAGCCCTAAACAACAAATAAACACAACTACTCAAAGCATCGACTCATTTCTAGACAGCAAGATTGTACAAGCCATAACTTTCAACCCACTTAACCAAATTTTATGTTCTTGTCCTCTAATGAAGCTTTAGATAATGATATACATTTTTTATATCTTACATAAGTCATAAAACTGAACGTATGTATCCCAAATATTAACTCGAAAACAGAGATCACAACTAAACGGATACCGACCTCTCCCAAATTCCATCGCGGTGCCCTCCAAGTTCCACGTCCACTACTATTACGACTGTAATATCGCTCCACTACAGCGCCAACATAACCAAAACTAATCTATGGTTTATACATGCACCCCAAAGATCCACCGAAAACGTCAATGTTAGCGATCCTCCTTGATTCCTGGGCGTTCTCCACTTTTTCACACTCCCTGAAACTCATGCACCATGTCCCCCGAGATCTTCACCGCCTCTTGCACATGGTGATCCGAACGGATCTCACATCAGACTATTGATTTGACGAAGAATGCAGAGAGGATGCCATGGGCTCGGGCGCTAGCAAGGTCGGTGCGGCAGCTGACAGCGACGGTGGTGCGTGGCGGCGTAGCCCAGCAGGTTCCGGTGACGGTGCAAAGGGGACTAGGGGTGGTGGCTAGGGCTGCAACCTCCCCTAGTGCCCTAAATAGCTGGCCGACCGAGTCCGGCTCAGCAAGCATGCTGAGATCGGCTCTGCCAACCCAGTACACACTGCCCTTTTTTTTCGGGATTTCACATCCCCTAACAGCTTTTGGGAAATTTTTGAGATGCAATCAAAGTTTTCAAAATTCATGAAAATTATGCGACTTTTATTTTGAAGTCAAATCTGGTTTGTTACAGTACCACACCATATAAGCTTGTTATATCAGATGAAAGTAATTTATTTCAAATTGTATCACTCAATTTATGCGCACACTTTCGTTATCCTTTTTGGTATAGTTTCTGACGGAAACGTATTATGACACTTTTGCTCCGTGAAAAAGAAAGAATGATTCTTCTTCACAATTACGCAAAGTTGTGGAGGAAAGCAGATCTAAAATGATGTTATGTGATACGTCCCAGCTAGCGATTACGCAAAGTCTAAATTTTCAGCTTTGGGCTAGCAGTATAATATTACAGCTTTCTGTGGCGCTTTGAGGTGCTCCATGCTATTCTAATTAGTAGCAGCTTTACGTGGCCGACCACAACCTTATCCATCTAGAGTATGTTCCCATAAAAAGGGAAGTCCGTATATTTGTTTGGTCGGTACAGGTCACGGTCATTCTCAAAATAGCAGTTGTATGCAAATGCCTCATTTCAAATTTGTTAACCTGTAGGTCACGGCATTTGAAGGAGAAAAACGTTGTTAAAATCAGAAAATATAAACCTACGCGAGGTGATAAGAACGCTTTCTCTCGTCCTATGTACGGTCACAAATCAAGAGTGATGTGGTTGGGTTTTGCAACGCTCTGCTGGATCCTCTGGAACATCCGCAACAAAAATAGCTATTGAACATGGCATAATTTGATTTCAAACACGGCGGAAATCCTATACGAACTTGTTTTCTTTTGTAGAAATACTGTACAACCCCTATATAGACCAAAAACCTTCCCATTTAGACCCTAAGTATACTAGCCATCTGATATTTTTCAATCTGCCTTGACCAGCCTGAAACCTTCCTCTCTATCATCTCAAAATTTGAGTTTGGGAATGTTTGAAGTTGAAAATGAATCATTTGCAATTTCTCTGAATTAATTCAAGCTTAACTTGATATTCCATTAATGAAATGATTTAATTTAACTAAATTATTCATCAAACTAAAGATTTTTAGTTTTAGTTGGGTTCATTGTACTCCAAGAAATTTTTCTGTATTTTTGAAGATTTTTCTGAATTTATTTGCTATTTATTTGAATTTATTTGCTTTTATTTGAATTTCTGGAATTATATTAATTCTAAAAAGGTTTTTAATTTCAAAAATCCCTCTATGCCTGAATCTTCCTCAGCCCATTTCTTTTCCCTGGCGCTTGCCGCGCTTGCCGGCCCGCTCGGCCGCTCCTCGCGCGTTGCCCGGCCCGATCGCTTACTCGGCCCGGCCACCAAGACGTTCTTACGCCACGCGGCAAACCCTAGCCGACTCCGTGTCGGCGCTATTCTTAGAGTCCGCACTGCTCACGCCTTCCAAGGGCTATAAATGCGCCGCCAACCCCCGCCCGAGGATCCCCGTTTCGCGTCGCACCTGCTGCCTTCTTCCTCGTTGCCCAAGACGCTGCGGTCGTCGAGATCTTCCTCACCGGAGTTCGCCGCCGCCCTCGAAGCCTTCCCCGCCGTCGTGTGGCCGCACTGGTGCACCTCCGCCGTCCCCGCCTGCCTCTACGTGTTGCCCATGAAGTCCTCTCTCAGAACCCCAGCAAACCGCGCCCAATTCGTCGCCAGTCCGCCGAAATGCGCGTCATCTTCCTCGGCTCCGGTGAGCTGCGCAGTCGTTCTCGCCATCGTCCTTCATCTCGAAGCCATGGCCGTTCGATCTTCTGTTGGCGCCTCCGATCGTGCCACGCCGTCGCCGCCTGCAGCCGCAAGTCTCCGCCGTTCGATCCGGCTGTGCCACCGATGCGTGACACGTGGCCGCTTGCGTCAACCCTAGATCTCGTGAGCCCGGTCCACCGTGGACCAGGCAAGCCCGTGGACTCGGTTTATGGACCAAGGGTCCCGCGCGTCAGCCGTGCATCAGCGTTGCGCAATAAATCGATTTTCCAATAGAAAAATAAATCGGGAAATTCGGATTTTCTAAATTTTAGCCTTTTTCTCTGATTTAATTTTTCAGGAGCTCGTTCTTACTCATACGAACTCCGATTGAGACGATTCAAGTTTTTAAATTTTTTTAAAATCAAGCTCTACCTTCCAGAGCTATTTATTTTCAGTTTTAAGCTTGTTTGAGTCTCTGTTTGGTATTTATTTGGTTTCATTGCTTTCTTTTCCGGTAGACGCTAATCCCGAAAGAGCAAGCGGATACTTCCAAGACCAAGACTCAGCACTAGATCAGCAAGGCAAGTCGTAACCCTTGACCATATTGATCCTATCTTTACAAAAGTACTTTATTTATATACAATTGCATGCTATTTTGTGTATCAATGCTTATTTCATGGGAGTAGCTATACACCTCATTGACATTATGCCACCTTGATTATTGGAATGCCATGTACCTATTGTTAACTCTAGGTTGGGACATTACTAGTTGGACATAATCATACTACCAACATTGGGTTATGTAGCTATGCTTAGACATGCTTAGTTGTACGATGGAATTCATATCACATGTTGAATAATGTTAATCTTGACTTAATGAGATATTGAATTGTAGCTGATAGCCGCTGTTGCAAAATTTATTGTACCATGGCAGGGTTTGCCATTGGTCTTGGTTGAACGAATTGTTTTTCCTCGGGCAAGTGATCGTGCAGCAAAAGGGGGTACTTTCTAGCACATTGGGATGTGGATGTCTTGCCTGAGATAACTTAAGGACTTAATCTTGTGCGTCATTGAACTGGGCTTAACCGTACTACCACATGTCTGGTATGGGACAGACCTACCTGACTAATTTGCAATGTCTAGCCTTGAGTACTGCTAATTGGTGGTGTGGGTTCCGGGATGGACGGGTAGATTCGTAAAGCGCAAGAGGGGGTCCTAAGGAGCGAAACCTTAGTGGGCAGTACCGAGTTTAGACAGGGCATTGTAAAGGCTTTGTCATGATCTCTCTGCAGCCCACCAAAGAAAGTGTGTTAATATCGATTGCACAAAGAGATGATCATGTCTTATGGGTAAAGAAGTGCAACCTATGCAGAGTGTAAAACTATTCGAATAGCCGCGTCCGCGGTCATGGACAAGCCCATGAATTTCATACGGGGTATAGAGTGTTTAATGAAATGTTGGAATGTGTAATTGTTGGGATGTGAACAGGGAGTTCACTGTTGTTTTGTTATCTAAAGTTAATACTGTTGAATATAGTGGGTTGATAATTATTTTAGATGGTGTAGGGTGATGCATCGTCATTCTATTCATATTGTCTACCATTGATTTGCCAGTTATTTATTATCTTTTCATGAATATACTTTCAATTTATTTACTGTATTTCAATTCAAATTATTGCTTTCTGCAAATGAACCATATGGCTATCCTTGTCAAATCGTGCATAAATATATTGCATCAATTCCCTACGGCTTGCTGAGTACTTTTTTGTACTCATGACTATACGCCTTTGTTGATCAGTTGCTGAGGAAGGACCAAGAAATAATGAATATCATGAGGAGGAATTCTATGAAGACTACGTGGATTAGGAAGGCGTTCCCTAGACGATTGCCTGTGGCATGTCGAATAGCCCGAGTTATCTTTTTCGCTGCAATAGTTATTTGTTTCTTAAGCCCTTAAGGCATAATGGTGTAAACATTGACCATAAAGTCCGATGCTTTATTTAATAATAATTTTCCTCTTTCTTAGTTAATTCGTTGAATGGAATGATATTTCATCCATGTTTTCACTGTGTGCACTAGCGTGATTCTGGACTAATACAGTATACACAGAGGGTTTCGGATTTGCAAATCCGGGTCCCGACATCTCCTCTCCCCTCTCTGCTCTCCCCTCTCTCTCTCTCTCCCTCCCTGTTGTTGTCGTTCTGTGGGCACCATCCACCTCCGATACTCTGCCACCCACATGTGTGACGAGTGGAGGTTGAGGTAGAGCCCTTAGTAGGCAACTTCTCGTGAAGCAAAACCTCGTTCTACAAGGAGAGGAAACTCATGCCCTGCTTGAACACTTAGCACGCATTCTGGTGGAAGCACTAGGTGGGGAACACCTTGGCGAGCGGCAACTGGAGGTGGAGCGGCGACTATGGTGGAGGCAGCATGGTAGAAGAAGGATGCGATGATGGGATTCACTAGATCTAATCGTCTTCCTTGTCGTTGGGGACGGGATCCACCGGATCTGGTCGTTGACAAGACCCACTAGATTCCACGACCCTCTCTTGCCTCCGAATCTAGTTCATAGAGCGGTCATCTATCGGAGGTTGGCGGGTGGTGACCAGCAGTACGAACAAGGCATGACCTGTAGAGGAGGGCAGCTACCACATAGCGGAGATGTTGGCGACAGGTATGCCAGATTCGACAACCCTCGCCTGCATCCTCTTTTGGGTAACAAAGCGGTACAACGCCGACTCTATCCATATCGCCTTGTGGCTCAACTTTGCCGCCGCGCGCGTCACAGGCAACTCTGAGCTCTGGCTTCTCCCGTTGGGTGAGCAAGGAGAGGTGGTGGTGGTGCTGGCGAGAGGCAAGGGCAGGACGATGGGCGCGGGTGAGCATGTCGGGATTTTTTTTCTTTGCTTTTATGTTTTTTTTTAATAATCTTTTTAAAACTTTTGTTAAAACTTATTGCAAACTCATCGGTTGAAACTTGGTGAAACTTGATTTTCAAAACCTGAAACTCGTAGTAAACTTTAGCTTGAAATCCTCTAGAAACTTTTAAAATTAAGCGAAGCTCATTAAAATATGAAACTTTTCAAACGTTATTACTACTAGAAATATGTACACGGCGTGCCACGCCGCGGGCGCAGCTCTCCACACGAGAAAACCGATTTTTTTTCAAAAAAAGGGCTTAAACGTAATGGTAAAAAAAACAGGAAAAATGTATGCTTTTTTCAGGAAAAAAAGATCCGAACGGTTTTTTCCCGCGAAAAAGGACCTAAATGTAATTTTGTTTTTGTGGAAAAGGACCCAAGCGCAAGCCTTAAAAACGCATAAAGGACCTAAACGTAATATATATTCTTTTTCGAAAAAAGGACCTAATCGTAATTTTTTTTTCTGAAAAAAGGACCTATGCGTAAATATTTTTTCAGCTCGGCTCGCGGCTCGAGAGCAGAGCCGGCTCGAGCCGCCATGTGGGGGTGCTCCCCATCCAGGAAATCTTCTGGGATTAGTAGAAGGGATTATACCATTGCAACAGTATACTATAGTTGCTCTCTTTCTTTCTATGGTTCCGGGAGAATTCGCTGGAGGAGGTAGCGAGCACCGATGGATTTGTTGAGAAACCCTGAAGCCCACCGAAGGCCCATGTGGTCCCTAATGCCGAAACCCTAGAGAGCGCTATAAAAGGAGGAGGGGGGGTCCCCCCATGTACACGTAATTCATTAGCAATAAAGAATTTCGCTTTATTCTCCTAAACACGTGTCTCTCTCTTTACATTCTCCACTTCAGATCTGCTCAGAACCGGACTATTCGATAGCGAGGTTCCTTAATACGTTATCAGCACGAATTGCTCTACGGAGATCAGAATTGAAAAGGTGAGAAAAGGTGGGATTAGCGTTTGAATCTAATCGTTCTTTTCTATGCATGCATCTATCCTACGTGGCACGAATCTACACGAAGAACGCTCGAAGCGTCTCGACGCGGGTTACACGATACATGAATTTACTGTTCATCACAGAAAAAGAAAGAAATCAACATCGCCTCGGACTTCGCGCACGCAGCGCGTCGCCGACGGCCGCCGTCGCAGTCGCGGTCCAGCCGTCGGCCGAGCGCCGACGCCGCTGCCTCGCCGGCCTTGTACCAGCCGCCGTCGCACGTAGCGCCTCGGACTCCGCGCTCTCTGTCCCAGCCGGCTCGGCCTCCGAAGAGCCGACCACGCCAGAAGCCTCGTAAGGCGCGCCAGAAGTCGCTGGCGCACGGCCACCATCCGGCTTGAAGCCAGCCATCGCCGCTCGCAGCCGGCGATGCTTCGGCCCCGTGCACCGCCACGACGGCAAGCCGTCTTTGCCAAGACGGCCGCCACGCCACGCCGCCATGGCCGCTGGCCTCGTGCCGCCGCCGCCGCCTCGGCCTCAGCTTCGCGTGTCGCGTCACCGCCGACGCATAGCCGCCCCCACGGCGCGCCGCGGCACCGCCCGCCGCCTCGGCCGCGCAGACCGTCGCGCGACCCTCGCGCCGCAGCGCGCGGACCATTGCCGCCCGCCACATTGCGCCGTCCGTCCGACCCGCAGTTTCACGACCTCGGCTTCCGCGCCGGCGCGACGATGCGCCCGCCGCCGCCGGCTCAGCGCGCATGCGGCCGGCGCCGCCTCGGTATCTCGCCTCGGCCGCCGCGATGCGCCCGGCCCTCGGCGCCGCGTCGCCGCCCACTCGAGCGTTGCCTCGGCCTCGCCGATCCTACCCGATCGGCGCTGCGCTGAACTTCGCCGCCCGGTGGTGCGCCGAAGCCACCGCCGCGGCCTGCGCCGGCCGTGCTGTTCGAACCGGTGGAAGCGGCGCCGGGCAAAGGAGGCGTGGGAAGAAGCAAAATCGGCCGGAGCACTTGCATTACGCCAGAAGAAGAAACGTTTTGCGAGTTGCGTGGGAAACCAAAGCAGCGACCACACATGGGAAGAAGCCAAATGGTCGTGGCAAAGAAGCACTTGCATTACGCCAGGAAGAAGAAAGCGACGCGAGAGAAAAACAAAAACAAAAGAACGCACGGGGGCAAGTTGCGGCGGCGGCTAGGGGAAACCCTAGCCACACGCCGTGATGGGCCGGGAACGGGCCAAGCAGGCCACGCAGGCCGGTTCGGTCAGAAAAAAAAAAAAAAAAAAGAAAAGAAAAGAAAAGAAAGGAAAGAAAAAATTGCAGAAAAATCGCAGAAAATTTTGAAAATTGCCAGAAAATCAAGAAGATTTTTTTTGGCTCTATTTTTAATTTTCATGCTTTATTTCTCTGTTTTTCGGATTTTTTTTATGAAATTTGAACTCTTTGCTTTATTTTATATATTGCAATGCATATGAATTTAATTTTATGCACTTTATGCCTTTTGCAACCATTTTCTATCGAGTTACACGCATAATCTAAACCGAATTTTGAAATCATGCGGATGTCGGCATTGTGAATCGTGAGTTTGAAGAACGGCCTCGCGACGGTCGAACTACCTCACTTGGGCATCGGACGTGAGAATTGTTCTTGGGGCAAGAAGTCCGTTCGCGATTGGTCTAGGGTCCTCGCGGGGCGCAAAACCTACCACGAGCGTAATGATCAAGCTCTGCATTTTCTCGAGCACCACCTCTCACCACTCTAAAGAATGAATATATGGTGAGGAGAGTGCACTTGAGCTTTGGACCGCACTTGAGCGGTTCGAAAAGCTCAAGTACACCATCTTGCCCCAAGCACGGCAAGATTGGGTGCGCTGAGGTTTGCGACTTGAGCGATGGCCGAGTACAATTACGCCTTGCACGAATTTGTACCAATCTCTCTATGTGGCAAGAAGATCACCGATGAAGAGAAGATTGAGAAAACTCTCTCTACCTTCCACCCTAATGCTATCCAGTGCACGCACTATCGTCGGACGCATACAAGGAGTATAGCGAACGATTGATGTAATGCAAGTTGCGGAATCGCAAGACGATGTTCTACGCAAGAACTATGTCTCGCACCACCGACGCGAGGCAATCGCATCAAGTCAATGCCAATAGCTACAAGGTGAGAAAGCCCACTCATAGAAAGAAGGGCAAGCAGGTGGAAAAGAGAGACCCTGTGCCAAAGGAAAGTCCAAAGCCCCCGTGAAGAAGGATGACAAAGAAAAGACGACGCCAAGCCGTATGGACAGCAGAACCAGACGTGCTTCAAGTGTGGCACTTGGGGACATTGGTCGAAGATATGTCGAGAATCCAAAGAAGCGATCAACGCATATCAAGCTAAGAAGAAGGCAAAGGACAACGCCCATGAGCGCGCTTCGCCAACATCGGTGAAGATGATGTCATGGATGTAGACACCCCACTTGCCTCATCCTCACGTAATAGTCCGGACATAGATGCTGCAGCCATGATTATGGCAAATGAAGAGAAAACTTCTGCAGATGATATAGAAGCAGAAATCAATGCATATTTTACAGATTCTGTTTAATGCATTTCTTTTAGTTTTTGGTTGTTAGCATTTTCTTTGAATAAAGGATTGTAAGCTCTAGAAGAGCATACTTCTTTCATGAATAAATACGCAATTTATTCTTTATTCCAGTATTCTTCAATTTTGCAAGTAATATTTGGATTGTTTTGCCTCTATCTGATTAGAATTATATTTCTTTTATCTAGAAATCGTGTAGCGCCCAAATGGAAGAGATATGCATTGTTGATAGTGGCACAACAAATACCATCTTAAGAGAGTCTAAGTATTTCGATCGATCACGAAGAACGCTTTGGAAAGATTACTACGATCGCGAAGCGACTCATATGTAATCGGCTCAGGAAGAGCCACAATTATATTGCCTATGGGTACAACTTTGGTAATTGAAGAAGCCCTTTTGTACCCTGAATCAACTCGCACTCTCTTAAGCTTTAAAGACATCCGCGCCAATGGTTTTCACGTAGAAACCAATGAAGAAAATGGCAAAGAATACTTGTGCATTGTGAAGCACGCGGCATGTGGAAAAATGGTATTAGAAAATGTCCCTCATATGAATCGGGTTGTACTACACGAATATTCATGCACCAAGTGTATACTTCCTTGAAGACTGCTTTTAGAAGCTCGAATTATTTTCTTTATGGCATGGTAGATTAGGTCATCTGGTCTTAGAATGATGAGAAATATAGTGAACAACTCACAAGGTCATGGCATTAACGTTAAGAATTTCCCGAATCATGAAGATTTTGTGTGCCTGCATGTGCCACCGGAAATTAATAACTAGACCCTCTGTCATGAAAGTGCAAAGTGAAATCCTGCATTCTGGAGCGCATCCGGGGGATATTTGCGGTCGATTCAGCCCTGTCGAGGCCGTTTCGATACTTTATGGTGCTCATCGATGCTTCCTCGAAATGGTCGCATGTATGCTTGTTGTCAACAAGAAACCATGCTTTTGCAAAGTGATCTCGCAGATCATAAGAATTAAGAATGCTTTCCCGATCATCGCGTGAAGTCCATTAGAATGGACAATGCCGAGAATTTACTTCAAAGGCATTTGATGATTATTGCACAAAGAACAGGGATAGCGATTGAGCACTCTGCATCGCACGCGTCCATACGCAGAATGGACTAGCGTAACCACTAATAAAGAGGATTAAGTTCATTGCGGACCACTTTTGCAGAGTTGTAACTTGCCCAACACTTGTTGGGGACACGCAGTCCTGCACGCAGCAGCTCTTATCAATTTTAGACCGTCGGCCTACAACATCCATTCTCTTATGCGGCTTGTGCACGGATCATCCCAAGATCTCCCATCTTAGAAAATTTGGGTGTATGGTATATGTACCTATACCACCCCTCGGATCGCAATGGGCCCTCTCCGCAAGTCCGATATATGTTGGTTATGAAAGTGCATCCATAATCGGTATTTGGAACCCATGATCGAGATTTGCATACTGACCGGTTCATTGATTGCATCTTTGACGAGGATCGTTTCCGTCATTAGGGAGAAATCAACCTTTGGATGAAAAATGCCGGAAATCATATGGCATTCCACCGATCCCGCACATGACCCCGCACTAATGAAGCAAATCAAGAAGTCGTAAGATAATTGATTTGCGAATTTAGCAAATGAACCGCTGATCATTTTGTGATCCAAGGGCGTGGTTAAGTCGCATGTACCCGCAAGGAATGCACCGAGAGGGTGGAAATACCAAAGAAAATAGAAGGTATCCCTCAACCTGCTGAGAGGCCTCAAAGGAAAAGAGCAGCAATCTGCTCCTCAAACCCAAAGTACCCGAGACGTCTGAGAAAATCAAGCGAGAGGACTTACCACAACCAATCACGAAAATGCCCCAAGGAAAGAAGGGGAGCAGTTGAGACACAGCACCGAAAGAAGCCAACAGAAAGGCAATTCCTGACTTGAATCTTCCATCGCAGAAGCCACGGAAATAATGTGTGCGCACACATAGGCGATGAAAGCTAAAGGAACTTGCTCTGCGATAGGGAAAAGCGAGAAGAGCAAGTAGAAGTGCATGAAGCACCCCATGAAGAAATGGCCATAAACTTTGTAATAACAGGAGAATCCTGAATAGAGCAACGACCAACGTTGATGCATACTTGCAAAGAAGATTGCCTCGATTATTGATCATGATCCCGAGCTGCATCTCTCGCAGAGTGCAAGAAAAGGCTAGATTGGGAAGAATGGAAAAGGCAATCATCTGCAGAGTTAGTCTCTCCGAACAAGAGAGAGGTGTTTGAGCCGTATGCACTTTACCTCCCCATATAAACCCGTAGGTCACAAATGGGTCTTTGTTCGAAGAGAAATGAAAACAACGAAGTTGTAAGGTACAAAGCAAGGCTTGTAGCTCAAGGTTTTACTCAACGTCACGGAGTTGATTATGAAGAAACCTATTCTCCGGTCATGGGAGGAATTACCTTTAGATATTTGATCTCAATGGCGATCAACTTGAAGTTGAGAATGAAGCTAATGGATGTTGTCACAAGATACCAGATGGAAACTTGGATTCGGAGATATACATGAAAGTACCTAAGGAATTCCTATCCCAACCAAGATGGAGCAAATAGAAACACATGCAGTGTGAAATTGGAGAAATCACCGTATGGGTGAAGCGATCGGGAAGAATGTGGTACAATCGCTTGAGTGACTTTCTCTGCAAGAAAGGCTACACAAGCAATGAAGATTGTCCATGTGTGTTTATCTGACGATCCACGAATGGATTACAGATAATCTCCGTCTATGTAGATGACTTGAACATCATTGGGACGGATGAAGAAATTGAAGAGGCATGCTCATACTTGAAGTCCGAGTTTGAAATGAAAGATTTAGGTAAAACCAAGTTTTGTTTAGGCTTGCGGCTTGAACATGTCCAAAGAGGAATCTTGGTACACCAATCAACCTACACGCAGAAAGTGTTGGAAAGATTTAACTTTGAAAAATCATATCCTGCAAAGACTCCAATGGTTGGAAGGTCACTCCAGCGCACCTAGATCCATCTGAGACCAGAGAGAGAGGGAGGAAATCACGGGAGCAGAATTCCCATATTTGAGTGCAATTGGAGCACTCATGTACCTTGCGAATAGCACTAGACCGGACATTGCGTTCTCTGTGAATTTGCTAGCTCGGTACAGTGCAAAACCCACCAAAAGGCATTGGAAAGGGATCAAGGACATCTTCCGCTACCTCCAAGGAAGCAAAGACCTCGGTCTGTTCTTTAGAAGAAATAATGAATTGAATTTGGTTGGCTATCTGATCTTTGGGTACCTATCGACACATCTTGGCAAGTCCCAAACGGCTATGTTTTCCTATGTGGAGGAACAGCAATTTCTTGGAAGTCGTCTAAGCAGACTCTTGTCTCGGCGTCGACAAACCACTCGAAATCATAGCTTTGTATGAAGCATCTCGTGAATGTGCATGGCTCGGAAGAATGGTTCACCACATCCGAAGTCATGTGGTTTGAACATTGAGCAAACCCCACGATAATTTATGAAGATAATGCACTTGTGTTGCCCAAGCACGATGGGTTATGTGAAGAGCAATCTCACGAAGCATATCAACCCCAAGTTCTTCTATGCTCACGAATTGCATAAGATGAACGAGATCAAGATATTGCATACTAAGTCATGTGAAAATCTTGCAGATTTGTTCACTAAATCACTCCCAAATCTACCTTTGAAAGGTGCGTGAAAGGAATTGGGATGATGAGACTTAGAGAAGTGCAGATTTCGAGGGAGATATTTCACATACTCCCACATAAATCTCGAAGATGAATTATGAATACCCAACATGAATCTCAAGATTAGTAATGGAAGTTGGGAGAATTGTACTCTTTTTCCTTAGCAAGTTTTTCATGAAGTTTTCTTGCATAAGGTTTTAACGAGGCAATTCGTGCAACATTGTAAAGCGTATGCTATGTACTCTTTCTCCAAGTATTTTTCCCACGGGTTTTTCTCGAGTTTTAATGAGGCATATGCATCTCGCGCAAAGGGCCAAAGGGGAGTGTTGAGAAACCCAAAGCCCACCAAGGCCCATGTGGTCCCTAATGCCAAAACCCTAGAGAGCGCTATAAAGGAGGAGGGGTCCCCATGTACACGTAATTCATTAGCAATAAAGAATTTCCGCTTTCGCTCTCCCTAAACACGTGTCTCTCTCTTTCTGTTCTCCACTTCAGATCTGTTCAGGAACCCCGGACTATTCGATAGCGAGGTTCCTTAACAGGATTGACTTTTCTGAGGAGGTCAAATATTAAGCCACACGACTGAATGACCGGCGGAAATCCTCGCCAGGAGCAATTGAGGTTGCTTTGTTTATTTGTTTCCTTCCTTTGGTTTGTTTGCACGCTTATTGTAAAATGGTTAACCCAGTGGCTTCCTGGATCCGTTAATTCGTGCTTTAATAAACCGGGGCAACGCCTGTAATCTAAAGTCGTATTTGGCAAAGTTTCAGATCTCAGCTCAACCTCAGATCTAAAATTTGTAGACTAAAATAAAATGAATTAAGTTTATATTTTTAGTCTAAAATGTAAACAAGATGATTCATCTAAATACTCTTATGTACCCACAGCTCCAGCTCACGGATCTGGTGGAGCTGCAGCTGTACCAAACACAATCTATACGGGGTGTTGTCGCTACATACATCCTCGATCTTGAAAGTTGCACAAATGTTAAATTGTAAATAAATGGTGTGTCATAATTACTTACTTATTCTTTTGTTTTCAAAATTTGTGCAATTTGTATTAAATGGAGTGATGTTGCAACAGAAAAGGAAATTAATGTTGGAGTGATGTTGCATGTGCAACAGCTCGAAAGGTACGTTGACGATGGAAGAACGCAAGCAGCCATGGATCGAGCCTCCTTTGATAGACGGCTAGATCTCTAAGCTGAAGTTAGCTTTCCGGGAGAAGTTTCTGAAAGGAAAGTGTGTCAACTTTGGAGTGTTTGGTGAGGCCGGCCTGCCGGCACTCGGTTGTGCGGTGCCCCTGGTAAGTGGCGGATGACGGATATCTACTGTAAGGACGTGAGAGGATTGAAGCATTTGGCTTCACTCGTCGCATCTTTAGTATTCTATTTTATTATCTCTGATATTACGTGTATTACTAATCCTCTGAACGTGGTTGCTCGCATTTGGCTTCACTCGTCGCATCTTTAGTATTATATTTAGGAAAGGTATGATTTTATTATCTCTGATATTACGTGTATTACTAATCCTCTGAACGTGGTTAATTGCTCTAGCTAGCCAGCGACTCGAAGCGAATCACATAACTACGGCAGCACGTACTTACGTTCCAAGGGTCAGTTGTTTGTTTGATTCCCTACCTTCCTTTCTCGTTCATCGTTCCCGTCGCGGGTTGGGCTGGCGGCCACCATTCGACGGCGTAGTTATCACATGCGGCATAGTTAAATCAAACATGCGGTGCAATCGATAACCCACCGATGGTGACTTAAAACCTCGATCGGATCAAATGACTGCGCCGAGTATGATACTAAGAGCAAGTACAATAGCAAAGTCAACTACTGGTTAATAGTAAGCTAAAAGCCAGCTTGTACAATAACTGTCTCTAAAAGTTGTTTCTAGATGTTGTGCAATAATTATATTTTCTCTCTTGTACATAAATGATCTACTTATGCTCCCGTGCAAAGCTGGCTACTAAATAAGAGCCAGCTCTCTTCTCTCTCCTCTTTTCTCACTCTTCCACATAGACCAAATCTGATGTGTACATGTTAAGAGCCAGCTGACATGGCATTATTGTACATGCCCTAATTAGCTGTGGCAGAGCTGGAACAAAAATAGAGAGGGCTTATGCGTTAAGCCAGTGATAGGCAAAGAACTCGAAGGACCGGAAATAGCGATTAAAGAGGGTGAATAATCAAAAAATAATTTTTATCTCTAAAGAAATCAACCAAAAGCTCTCATACCAAAGAAGTGCGAAAAAACGAATTTTAAGAGAATTTCACATCTGGGCTTGCTCGTGGAGATTTGATAGTCAAGATAACCTTATATGGTCTTCCACATGTCACAGCAAGCTAGAACTCCAAAGAAAGTGCTCTCAAACATGCAAGATCAAGATCTACGCTAAATCCTTCCTTCTCAAGCCAAAAATCGATTTCTTGAGAAATCTCTTGATGATCATGTGAGAGCTTAAAACAAAAGGCAAAGCTTAAGTACGAATTTTTTATTTCATTTCAGAGTTAGATTGATGATTACAAAACCTCTCACTCGTAAAGCTCCTAAAGAGCACTTGCATACACAAGAAAAACAAAAATCTTGTGAAAACCCTAATCCTTCTCTTAGGCTTAATGGCCTCACCTTCCTCTACATCTCTTTTATATAGAGAAGACAATCCTAACCCTAAAACCTGTACACATAAGGGTATGTACAATAAGGTCATGTCAACTGGCTCTTAGCCTGTATACATTAGTTTTGGTCTATGTGGAGGAGTAAGAAAAGAGGAAAGAGAAGAGAGCTGGCTCTTATTTAGTAGCCAGCTTTACACGGGAGCGTAAGTAGATCATTTATGTACAAGAGAGAAAAGATAGTTATTGCACAACATCTAGAGACAACATTTAGAGACAGTTATTGTACAAGCTGGCTTTTAGCTTACTATTAGCTAGTAGTTGGCTTTGCTATTGTACTTGCCCTAAGTGGATACCATCTATATTTATATGGGCTAACCTGATAGCCCAACACACATAATGAGTTTTACACTCACACAAGCACGTTTCTCAAAACGACCTTCTTCATGACGTCCAATTCGCTCCACAAACTTGAATTTACGTCCATGTCTACTTTGGTTTGACCTAAATCACTTAGGCCACCGTCGTAGTTTTTCAAACCGCATCGACCTCCGATAATAGACAAATTACCAATTTTCCCTACAATCGGTTTCTTCCTTTCACTCGAAGAATCGTCCATGCTTCTCCATCCATCATGTGGCCCCAATGACTTCCCGCCAAGCCTCTTATGCGTTTGGACTCCACCGAACCGTCCTCACATGCAAACAGGTCCAAGTCACTTAGCGCGCCACATGTCCTTAACCGTTCTGGACATCAACTCCTCCTTGAGCCTAGTCCCGGTCCATGCTATTGCGCTCCATGTCCATCACCAGTGCTTTATGCTCCGGCTTCTTGTCTTCCCGGCTCACAACCACTTCCCGACCTCAGTCATTTTCTGGCTGCCCTTGACCGTTCTGGACCTCAGCTCTTCTAGCCTAGTCTCGGTCTCCTCCGTCTCAATATAACCTAGCTCCAAAGTCTTACAACCAACCCAAACAACTAAACCATCAGCAGCATTGTTCACAATGATATGTAAATAAATCAACACATAGCCAAAATCATAGCACAATTCGCTGACAAACCTGGTACTACCGTCAACCAGAGACCGGTAGTACCACAAGTCTGGTACTACTTCTACTTGGTAGTTGTTAGTACCGCTCCCTCTGAAATCTCGAGAAACCACACTCTGGAAAATAACTACCATCAGCTACGTACAAGCCGATAGTGCCGCTCAACCGGTACTACCGCCCCTAGGGCTGGTAGTGCCAATTTTCCTGAGGTTGGAAAATGACCCTCCTAAAATATAACTACCGCTAACCTAGGTCTGGTAGTACCGTAGGGCTGGCAGTACCGCCCCTAGGGCCGGTAGTGCCGCTCATCCTATCAACACCTCAAATTGTTTCAAATCCAAATCAAACTCAACTTTGAGCACCACAATCTCAAACACAGTCAATTACTTATCACACACATGGGTAGACCTCCACATGGTCTTTCAGAACTAATACTAACCTTAGGTAAGTTGATTCGGCAAAAAAAATATAATTGCATCACACTAATGCAAAGATCAACAAGCAACCGATAGCAAGGTACTCGTAATCTTGCATACATTTAGATCTCGCTTGTATGTCTCCTCTCTTGCTAGCGCCATAATTATTTTCTATATTTAAATAGCTAGCCTTAAAGATATGCTATAGATGTTAATTATTTTCATATGCATTTCATCAAATAATTTAAAGATGTGCTACTTAAGAATATTTTGATAACTATTAAAGAAAGCAAGCTAGCATACTTTAATATTAAATTAAAACAAAAAAATATCAAAAATAAAAAACAAAAATCGTAACAATTCACGGTACAACAAAAAACAGTGATATAAATAAGTGCTATTGGTCAGCCATAGGGGGCCTAGAGCTCACCTTAGCTCCTTCCTTGGACCTGTGGTGCTATTCAAACCATCCCGCGTAGTAGGGATGAAAACGGAAACGGAATTTTTTATCATTCCGGAGAAAAACAGAAGCCTTTTTTTGGAAACAAAAACGGAAAATATCGATACGGAAACAAACGGAATTTTTTTGTTAGAAACGGAAACGAAAACGAAAACGGGAGAGTCATTTCTGTCGGAGACGAAAACGGAATCAAAAATTCCATATAAGTGAAACCGAAAATTCCGTCGAAACTTGGCCCACTTGGCCCAAAATGGAGAATGGAGAATTTACATTTATTTTCGAATTAAAATAATTTCAGAAATACAAATGGCTTTATAGAAAATATCAAATAGGGTTCAAAAATTCCGAAAAAATTCTCAAAAATACTTTGGAACATTTTGAACCTAGGAAATTATTTCCAGCATAATTTTGGCTTCATTTTTCATGATTAAATTAATTATATAAATCTAAAAAATAACAAAATGGTATTTATAAACTCCAGAAAATCCAGGATAAATTTCAAAAAAATCATAAATGAACATTGAACAATAATATGCAAATTTTTGGGCGTTACATCTTTATAGTTGGAGGAGCAAGAGGATGTCGATGATAATGATCTTATGGAGGAGGACATGATAGTCTGATTTGGGGGACAAATAGCGAGTCTTCAACTAACAAACTTGAGAAAAAACTTTCTAGTGATACCGGTGAATATAATATTATTCTTGTATCTGCCTTTGAGGTGGAATGAGTTATATTATTTTTGCGGTCATGTATATTGTGATCATATACTACGCTCTTGTGGAATTTTCCATTTTTGTTTCTGTATCCACTCCGTTCTGTATCCGTTTTCATCACTATTCATTTTCGTATCCGTTACCGATAAAAGATGTGGAAACAGACACGGAATGACCATTTACCGACCGTTTTCGTTCTGTTTTCATCCCAACCGCGTAGGCCAGTGTGGATTAAACCAATCGCTAGTAAAACATGGATGAAGCTACTACGAATAAGTACAACAACGAATGAATTACTACCGAATCAGCAACGTGTCCACCCAACTAAAAAATTTGTTTTCTAGTTTGTACATGAATATTTTTTTTTATTCTAGCCATATCCTTTTTATTGGTAGCTCAGATTTTTAAATGATTTCCATCAGTATCTTACTGACAACGAGATAAATAAAATGATATAAGTATCGCTATTAAACAGTAATTTTATTGAATGGTAAAAGAAATTACTATATCTACAACATCAAATTACTACATCTACAACTAGAAATTATTATCATACAGTATAATTGGATTAATCCTACACAGATCAGTTAATTGGTATTAAAAGTCCATGAAAACTATATGTATTGGTTCCGAATTCTTAAAAAATTACCATAGATAGGGGATATGAGCTTCTACGGCCCTGTAAAATTTGAATACTAAACTCATTTGCATTTGAAAGATATGAAAATGGCAAATTTACTATTCAACATTGATTAGTGCTCGTCAGTTTCATATCTTTCAAATGCGACTAAATTTGGTATTCAAATTTTACAAAGTTGTAGAAGCTCATATCCTCTACGTATGGTAATTTTTTGAGAATTTTTCATAACTTGTACATATGAGTTTCACGGACTTTACATGATAAAGGTGGTTTATTATTCATCACTGTGTTGTAGTATGACAGTAAATTCTAACTGCATGTCCAATAAATTAGAATACATTTAACAGTAAATATATATTCCAAGGAAATGATCGGATCCCCAGCACGTCCAATAAATTAGAATACATTTGACACGAGACAATCTGATCCAATTGACATCTCTACGGGAGAATAATAGCCACGGTGCAAGATAAATAGAGTATCATGATAAGCGATAGAAATCATCACCTTTTTTAGGGAGCTGACATACTGGATGTTATAAAAGAAGGGGCCGTGACGGCTAACCACGCTTTTGTCTCTCCTAACAAATTGAATCTGCCCTTGATTTTGAGAAAAAGAAAAGGGTAAGAAGCACATATGTATTCTTTTGGAACACATGCAGGGCACAACATTGCAATGCTGGAATCAGTTTGTTGAATGCAACCAAATGTTCATCGATGATTTGGATAAACAGAATTCCCGTTGGATGACAAATGGACTCCATACCGGTGTTCTACCGCCATATGTACTCCAAAGCAACCCTATAAATACCACATAAATCAGATTTTACTACCAAATATACTCATATTAATTGGATGTGCTGTTAGAATTTACTATCATACTGCAACAAGTACTCTGGTGATGTTCCAGGAGGGTTCGGCAGTCTGTGAAGTATATGTAGCAGTAAAATCTAACAGCATAAAAGGAGGAGGTGTCCCCCCTTAATGTACAAGAAATCATTAGCAATAAAGAATTTCCGCTGTTGCTCTCCCTAAACACGTGTCTCTCTCTCTTTCTGTTCTCCAATTCAGATCTGTTCGGGAACCCCGGACTATTCGATAGCGAGGTTCCTTAACACGTTATCAGCACGAAGCTCTACCGGAGATCAGATTGAAAAGGTGAGAAAAGGTGGGATTAGCGATTGAATCTAAACGCTTGTCATTCCTATGCATGCATCTATCCTACGCATCTTATACCGTTTTCGTCATGTGGCACGAAGCCACACGGCGATCGCAAGAAACTACGTGGCACGAAGCTACAGGCAACATCAGTACATGCATCATCTCAGAAAAAAAAGGGGAAGTACATGCGTGCAGTCGCGCACGAAGTCGCGACTGAAGCCGGCGCCACGCTGCCTCGTAAGGCGCACTTGAAGCCACCACAGCACCGGCAGTCCCCACCTTGCGGCGCCGTCGACGACCTCTGCGCGCGCGCCCGCTTCGGCTGCGTCGCGTCTCGACCGGCTCGGCCCGCAGCCGACGCCGCCGCCGCCGCCGCCGCCGCTTATCGCCTCGGTCCGCCGACGCGCCGCCGCCCGCCCGTCGCGCCGGCGCCTCGTCCGCCTGGCCGCCGCCCGCCCGCGAGCTCGGTCGCCGCCGCCGCCGGCGGCCGGCCTCGCCCCGCGCTTCGTCGTCGCCGACGGCGGCCGCCTCGGCCCCGCCCACCGTCGACAAAGCGGCCGCCTCCGCTCGGTTGCCGCAGCCTGCAGCCGCGCTGAGTTGTCGCCGCCTCAGGCTTCGGCGCCGTCGCCCTCCGGTCACCCAGCAAGCGGCGCGCCGCCGGCCGTCCTCACCGTGTCCATCGCTCCGCACGAGCCCGTAGCGCGCAGCCGCAAGTTGTCGCCGCCTCGACTCGGCGCCGTCGCCTCGGTTTCACGCGCAGCCGCCGCTCTCGGCACCAGCGCCGGCGCCACCACCTCGGTTTCCTCGCAGCCGCCTCGTTTTCCCGACTCCACGCCGCCTGAGCAGTGATCGCCGACGCGTGAACGCACGGCGGCCGCGGCGCTACGCCGAAAGAGGCGGGCGCGCGGGGGCGGCCGCCGTTGGCATGGTGCCCGAAGTGGCTGCCGCCTCACCCGAAGCGACGACGCCATCTGGCTCACGCATGCGAAAAAGCAAGGCGGCGGCTAGGGGTGGGAACCCTAGCCGCGCGCGCGTGATGGGCCGAAAGGGTAAGGCCCAGGTGGCCGGTCGGCCGAAGAAAAGAAAAGAAAAGGAAGAAAAAAAAAGAAGAAAAATTGCGAAAAATTGCAGAAAATTTTGAAAAATTGCCAGAAAATGAAGAAGATTTATTTGGCTCTTTTTTTTTAATTTTCTTGCTTTATTTCTCTGTTTTATGAATATTCTTTATGAATTCTGAATCCGTTGCTTTATTTTATATAATGCAATGCATATGAATTTACTTTTCTGCACTTTATGCTTTTTGCAACCATTTTCTATCAGATTACACGCAGTAATCTAAACTAGAATTTTGAAATCATGCAGATGTCTGGCATTGTGAATCGTGAGTTTGAAGAACTGGCCCCGCACGGTCAGAACTATCTCACTTGGGCATCGGACGTAAAGATCGTCCTTGGGGGCAAGAAGCTCCGCTTCGCGATTGGTCTAGGGTCCTTGCAGGACGCAAAACCTACCGCTGAGCAGAACGATCAAGCTCTACATTTTCTCAGGCACCACCTCTCAGCCACTCTGAAGAATGAATATATGGCTGAGGAGAGTGCACTTGAGCTTTGGACCGCACTTGAGCGGTTCGAAAAGCTCAAGTACACCATCTTGCCCCAAGCACGGCAAGATTGGGTACGCTGAGGTTTGCGACTTGAGCGATGGCGAGTACAATTACGCCTTGCACGAATTTGTATCAATCTCTCTATGTGGCAAGAAGATCACCGATGAAGAGAAGATTGAGAAAACTCTCTACCTTCCACCCTAATGCTATCCAGAGTGCACGCACTATCGTCGACGCATACAAGGAGTATAGCGAATCGATTGATGTAATGCAAGTTGCGGAATCGCAAGATGATGTTCTACGCAAGAACTATGTCTCGCAGCCACCTGGACGAGGCACTGGCACAGAAGTCAATGCCAACAACTACAAGGTGAGAAAGCCCACTCATAGAAAGAAGGGCAAGCGGTGGAAAAGAGAGACCCTGTGCCAAAGGAAAGTCAAAGCCCACGTGAAGAGGGATGACAAAGAAAAGACGACGCCAAGCCGTATGGACAGCGAGAACGGCACGTGCTTCAAGTGTGGCACTTGGGGACATTGGTCGAAGATTTGTCGAGAATCCAAGGAAGCGATCAACGCATATCAGGCTAAGAAGAAGGCAAAGGAAAACACCCCCGCAGAGGCGCACTTCGCCAACATCGGTAATGATGATGCCATGGATGTAGATACCCCACTTGTCTCATCCTAACAGAATAGCTTGGACATCGATGCTGCAGCCATTATTATGGCAAATGAAGAAAAAACTTCTGCCGATGACATAGAAGCAGAAATTAATGCATATTTCACAGATTCTGTTTAATGCATTTCTTTTAGATTATGGTTGTTAGCTTTTTCTTTGAATATTGAATTGTAAGCTCTAGAAGAGCATACCTTTTTTCATGAATAAATACGCAATTTATTCTTTATTCCAGTATTCTTTAAATTTGCAAGCAATATTTGGATTGTTTTTGCCTCTATCTGATTAGAATTATATTTCTTTTATCTAGAAATCGTGTAGCGCCCAAATGGAAGAGATATGCATTGTTGATAGTGGCACAACAAATACCATCTTAAGAGAGTCTAAATATTTCCAGTCGATCACGAAGAACGCTGGAAAGATTACTACGATCGCAGGAAGCGACTCATATGTAATCGGCTCAGGAAGAGCCATAATTATATTGCCTATGGGTACAACTTTGGTAATTGAAGAAGCCCTTTTGTACCCTGAATCAACGCGCACTCTCTTAAGCTTTAAAGACATCCGCGCCAATGGTTTTCACGTAGAAACCAATGAAGAAAATGGCAAAGAATACTTGTGCATTGTGAAGCACGCGGTATGTGGAAAAATGGTATTAGAAAAATATCCTCATATGAATCAGGGTTGTACTACACTAATATTCATGCACCAAGTGTATACTTCCTTGAAGACTGCTTTTAGAAGCTCGAGTTATTTTCTTTATGGCATGGTAGATTAGGTCATTCTGGTCTTAGAATGATGAGAAATATAGTGAACAACTCACAAGGTCATGGTATTAATGTTAAAAATTTCCCGAATCATGAAGATTTTGTGTGCCCCGCATGTGCCACCGAAATTAATAACTAGACCCTCTGTCATGAAAGTGCAAAATGAAATCCTGCATTCCCGAACGCATCGAGGGGATATTTGCGGTCGATTCAGCCCGTCGGGGCCGTTTCGATACTTTATGGTGCTCATCGATGCTTCCTCGAAATGGTCGCATGTATGCTTGTTGTCAACAAGAAACCATGCTTTTGCAAAGCCGATCTCGCAGATCATAAGAATTAAGAATGCTTTCCACGATCATCGCGTGAAGTCCATTAGAATGGACAATCTTTGGAGAATTTACTTCAAAGGCATTTGATGATTATTGCACAACAACGGGGATAGCGATTGAGCACTCATCCGCACGCGTCCATACGCAGAATGGACTAGCGAAGCACTAATAAAGAGGATTAAGTTCATTGCCGGACCGCTTTTGCGAGTTGTAACTTGCCCAACACTTGTTGGGGACACGCATCCTGCACGCACTCTTATCAATTTTAGACCGTCGACCTACAACATCCATTCTCCTATGCGGCTTGTGCACGGATCATCCCAAGATCTCCCATCTTAGAAAATTTGGGTGTATGGTATATGTACCTATACCACCCCTCGATGGATCGCAATGGGCCCTCTCCTAAAGTCTGGGATATCGTTGGTTATGAGAGTGCATCCATAATCGGTATTTGGAACCCATGATCGAGACTTGCATCTGACCGATTCACGATTGCATCTTTGACGAGGATCGTTTCCGTCATTAGGGAGAAATCAACCTTTGGATGAAAAATGCCGGAAGTCATATGGCATTCCACCGATCCCGCACATGATCCCCACACTAATGAAGCAAATCAAGAAGTCCAGAAGATAATTGATTTGCAGAATTTAGCAAATGAACTGCCTGATCATTTTTGTGATCTGAAGGGCATGGTTAAGTCGCATGTACCCGCAAGAAATGCACCAGAGAGGGTGGAAATACCAAAGAAAATAGAAGGTATCCCTCAACCTGTTCAGAGGCCTCAAAGAAAAAGAACAGGAAATCTGGCTCCTCAAACCCAAAGTACCGGAGGCGTGCGGAGAAAGCGGGCGAGAGGACTTACCACAACCAATCACGAAAATGCCCCAAGGAAAGAAGGGGAGCCAATTGAGACTGCACTGGAAAGAAGCCAACAGAAAGGCAATTCGGACTTGAATCTTCCACTGCGCAGAAGCCACGGAAATAATGTGTGCGCACACATAGGCGATGAAAAGCTAAAGGAACTTGCTCTGCGATAGGGAATAGCGATGAAGAGCAAGTAGACGTGCATGAAGCACCCCATGAAGAAATGGCCATAAACTTTGTAATAACAGAGAATCCTGAATAGAGCAACGACCAACGTTGATGCATACTTGCAAAGAAGATTGCCTCGATCATTGATCATGACTCCGAGCCTTCATCTCTAGCGAGTGCAAGAAAAGGCTAGATTGGGAAGAATGGAAAAGGCAATCATCTGCAGAGTTAGTCTCTCCGAACAAGAGAGAGGTGTTTGGGCCGTATGCGCACACCTCCCCATATAAACCCGTGAGGTCACAAATGGGTCTTTGTTCGGAGAGAAATGAAAACAACGGTTGTAATGTACAAAGCAAGGCTTGTAGCTCAAGGTTTCACTCAACGTCCGGAGTTGATTACGAAGAAACCTATTCTCCGGTCATGGGAGGAATTACCTTTAGATATTTGATCTCAATGGCGATCAACTTGAAGTTGAGAATGAAGCTAATGGATGTTGTCACAAAGATACCAGATGGAAACTTGGATTCGGAGATATACATGAAAGTACCTAAGGAATTCCTATCCCAACCAAGACGGAGCAAATAGAAACACATGCAGTGTGAAATTGGAGAAGTCACTTTGTATGGGTTGAAGCGATCGGAAGAATGTGGTACAATCGCTGAGTGACTTTCTCTGCAAGAAAGGCTACACAAACAATAAGATTGTCCATGTGTGTTTATACAACGATCCCGAATGGATTTTGTATAATCTCCGTCTATGTAGATGACTTGAACATCATTGGGACGGATGAAGAAATTGAAGAGGCATGCTCATACTTGAAGTCCGAGTTTGAAATGAAAGATTTGGGTAAAACCAAGTTTTGTTTAGGCTTGCGGCTTGAACATGTCCAAGGAGGAATCTTGGTACATCAATCAACCTACACACGTAAAGTGTTGGAAAGGTTTGGATTTGAAAAAGCATATCCTGCGAAGACTCCAATGGTCAAGGTCACTCCAAGCGCACCTAGACCCATACTGAGACCTAGAGAAGAAGGGAGGAAGTCACGGGAGCAGAATTCCCATATCGAGTGCGCTTGGGCGCTCATGCACCTTGCAAATAGCACCAGGCCGAACATTGCGTTCGCCGTGAATTTGCTAGCTCGGTACAGTGCACAACCCACCAAAAGGCATTGGAAAGGGATCAAGGACATCTTCCGCTACCTCCAAGGAAGCAAAGACCTCGATGCTTTTTCGAAGAAACAATGAATTGAATTTGGTTGGCTATGCCGATCTTTGGTATTTATCGATCCACATCTTGGCAAGTCCCAAATCGGCTATGTTTTCCTATGTGGAGGAACAAAGAATTTCTTGGAAGTCGTCTAAGCAGACTCTTGTCTCGACGTCGACAAACCACTCGGAAATCATCGCTTTGTATGAAGCATCTCGTGAATGTGCATGGCTCAGAAGAATGGTTCATCACATCCAAAAGTCATGTGGTTTGAACATTGAGCAAACTCCCACGATAATTTATGAAGATAATGCAGCTTGTGTTGCTCAAGCACAGATGGGTTATGTGAAGAGCAATCTCACGAAGCATATCAACCCCAAGTTCTTCTATGCTCACGAATTGCATAAGATGAACGAGATCAAGATATTGCATACTAAGTCATGTGAAAATCTTGCAGATTTGTTCACTAAATCACTCCCAAATCTACCTTTGAAAGGTGCGTGAAAGGAATTGGGATGATGAGACTTAGAGAGTGCAGATTTCAGGGGAGATATTTCACATACTCCCACATGAATCTCGAGCATGAATTATGAATACCCAACATGAATCTCGAAGATTAGCAATTGAAGTTGGGAGAATTGTACTCTTTTCCTTAGCAAGTTTTTCATGAAGTTTTCTTGCATAAGGTTTTAACGAGGCAATTAGTGCAACATAGTAGCGTATGCTATGTACTCTTTCTCCAAGTATTTTTCCCACTGGGTTTTTCTGGAGTTTTAATGAGGCATATGCATCTCGCGGCAAAGGGCCCAAGGGGGAGTGTTGGGAAACCTTGATGGCCCATGAAGGCCCATGCTGGTCCCTTTAGCCAAAACCCTAGTTGAGTGCTATAAAAGGAGGAGGGGTCCCCCCTTAATGTACAAGAAATCATTAGCAATAAAGAATTTCCGC
This sequence comes from Otatea glauca, assembly GCA_036346275.1. Classification (NCBI taxonomy): domain Eukaryota; kingdom Viridiplantae; phylum Streptophyta; class Magnoliopsida; order Poales; family Poaceae; genus Otatea; species Otatea glauca. Next base: position 35,388,060 of record CM070715.1, on the reverse strand, counting down.
TGTTGCTCTCCCTAAACACGTGTCTCTCTCTCTTTCTGTTCTCCAATTCAGATCTGTTCGGGAACCCCGGACTATTCGATAGCGAGGTTCCTTAACAAAATGGACTCCATAACGGTGTTCCAAGCATGCTATGAGCTGGCAATATATCTTCTTATATGGTAACAAAGTTACCGCCATATGTACTCCAAAGCAACCCTATAAATACCACATAAATCAGATTTTACTACCAAATATACTCATATTAATTGGATGTGCTGTTAGAATTTACTATCATACTGCAACAAGTACTCTGGTGATGTTCCAGGAGGGTTCGGCAGTCTGTGAAGTATATGTAGCAGTAAAATCTAACAGCACATTCAGTAAGTTGATTTTATTTGGCGGTAAAATCTGATTAATGTTGTATTTATTGGCGAGATCATTTCAAATATATTCTAGCAGATGCAAATTATTCGACCTAGCTGCATGCATGCATGATCTTTCAACGGGCTCAGTTTCTTGCGGATCTCCTTCAGAAACTATACAAGCTTCACCCATAAAATGGGGTTGTTTTTAGCTAGCTAGATGTATGCATGATTTCTAGACAGTTAAGCATAAACTAAAGAATATGCTATATATTGTAAATATATCGGTATAGTCAGCCGCAGGATATGTATAGCCTTATTGTTTGTTTCAGCTTTAGATTCTCTAGAAGCTGATTCTTCAAAAGCTAGAATCCAAAATCAATATGAAGTGGATTATGGATTCTAGTGTATATGGGTGGACTGAATTGTGAGAATTAAAATCAAGCTGTTTGTTTCTGATTCTGCTTTTGGGACTAAATCTAAAATCAAAAGCTAAAACAAACAGGCTCTTAGATACCGAGTGAGAGATATGGTGTATGCCGCAAGCAAGCAAGATCAATCATTAAGCCGACTAGTAGTAGTTAAAACAAACGGGGACACAAGCTCATAGTCGTGAGTCGTGACCAGGGTTCTAAATTTCATTTTCGGTTTACATTTCGTTACCAACCGAAATTCAAAATTTTGGCAAAATTTTGTTATTTCACACAAAATATGGAAGAAATTCAAAGATAAAAATTCAAATCTGGGATTTTTTGGACCAAAACTTCGGGCGAAATTGCCGAAATTTTTGTTGAATTTCATCTGAACGAAAATAGTACAAAAGATGTCAAACACTTTTGAATTTTTTTTGGAGGTTCCGGACACATCAATGATATTCTCATAGAAATTTCAGAAGATTATCACATCTGAGTAATTTTTAAAAATTCAAACATTGCTACTGTCCAGATAAAACACTGACCGACAAGTTTGATCCGAATGAAAAATGGTACAAACCATGGTTATGATCCTTCATTAATGTTCTCATAAAATTTTCAGATGATGATGAAGCTTCGTGAATTTTTAAAATTTGACAAAGGTCTGTCAAGGTCGACCAACAAATTTCAACTGCATGAAAAATGGTTCAAACCATGTTAGAACATTTTGAACATTTTTGTGGATAGTCTTGATGCATCACTAATATTACCATAAAATTTTCAAATGATGGTAAAACATTAAAAAAATTATAAAATTCCGACACTCTTACTACCTCATTATGTTAATTCTGTTTTTTATTTTTAAAAGATAAACAATGAAGTTAAAATATTTTAAAAATTTTCCTGTTTGATCTTAGACTTCTTGATATAGTACCATAAATTTTTCATAGCATGAAAAAGCTTCTTCAATTTTATAAAATCCCAACAGTGTTTCTGCTAAAATTTTAAAAAATCTCAAAAAATAATTTTTTGTACAAATTATCATCAAAGATCACTTTCTTATGAGTAATGGATGTAATTGAAGTCAAATCCGGCTATAAAAAAGCAAAATCCGGATTTTTTTTCATGAAATTTCGCTCAGATTGGGCGAAACTTTGGCAAAAAAAAAAACGAAAACACGGTAGCATTTCAAAGAAAAATTGTCCGATGCTTTAGACCTCATGGGGGCCTCAAATCCGAGATTTTGGTGAAATTTCACTGAAATTCGATGAAATTTAAATCCTTAGTTGTGACACACGCAACTGCATAAAGAATGCACGGCACCAGAAGATAGCATTCACCTATTCGGCAGTTCCTCTTGTGTGCATGTCTACAAGTCATTGGACACAAGCTCATAGTCGTGAGTCGTGACACACACAACTGCATAAGAATGCACGGCACCAGAAGATAGCATTCACCTATTCGGAAGTTCCTCTTGTGTGCATGTCTACAAGTCATTATTATTTTATTTTACTATCCGTATGTATAGACGGACCGGCCAGTCTTTGTTTACATCTCACAACCGTACCATGTGTTTATAGTAAAACCTATATATATTTGGTTAGTAAATCCTATATATATACAGATAGAAAAATCTATATATTGTAAGATTTACTACTGCACAGACTCTACAGCATGTTAGAAGGTTCAACAGCATGTGTAGTATGTGCGGTAATAAAATCTTACAACGCATTAAGTAATTCGATGTTCATTTGGTCGTAAAATCTTATTCAAGCAATGTTTATTGGCGAGTCTTATATCATTTTATTCCTCTCGTCGTCAGTAAACTACTGATGAAAATCGTTCATGAATCGGAATTGCCAACAAAAAGTTTTGGCTAAAACAAAGAAAAAAATATTTATGTACAAATAAGGAAAATGCATTAACTAGTTGTTTCACTGGTTGGCCACGCTACTGATTGGCCTGGACGTAAGCGGGCGTGTGTGCATGGTTCGAACACGCTTCTCCAGGGGGTTACGACTAGCGCGTAGCTGCACGCACGCGTAGAATAGCGCCACCGTACACATGTATGTATGTATGTATGTATGTATGTATGTATGTATGTATGTATGTATGTATGTATGTATGTATGTATGTATGTATGTATGTATGTATGACACTTTTAGTTAAGCAACAATTTCGGAAAATCCACATTTCTTTTTACATAATATTTTACAAAACTGTACTTTTTAAGTATTCATAGGCTAGGCACACACATTGATCTCACAAGTCTACCTTGAATATAGACTTATGAGACAGACAAGTGATCCAGTATATTGGATATGATGGTGATACTTTCAAGTGGAGTTTTGTGAATAATTATAAAAAAAAGTTTGGTTTTCTAAAATTAAAAGAGTGGTTTTGTGATAAGTTTCACCAAAGAGTGCGATTTTGTGAAATTTAGTCAACATCAAAAGTCAAAAGAAGTGTGGCAAATTTGTTTATATCACATGAACGTTGCTCCAATGGATCCCATCCTTCACTTGTTAATTTGGACGATAAGAAAAGCAGTGATACGTACATTACCATTGCTATATACAAAGGGACACAGATCCCTCCTCACGGGAGCAATTATTATTATTTAACTTAATTTATTTTATTAGTAACCTCTGCTTTAGTTTTTTTTAAACAGTCATTTTTGTTCATGATACAACCCACGGATCATAATGTGGCGAGACAACGTTGCCCCCAGGCCCCCCACACACATAAGGTGAGTGTAGTTGTGAGCCAAAAAAATGAGTTTTGGCCACGCTGTTGACTTGTTCTGTGGCCAAACAACACTGCCCTAGTGACAGGTTTTGTATTTGTATGCCACAGTTAAAATAATAAGAAATCCGCTCATGGAGGCACGCCAGAGAGAGTTCAGAGCAAACAAGGACCTGGCAAACACCACACGAATCAGGAAGTGTATACTTGTGCGAAGGCAGAGAGGTACAGTACGGTACCTTAGGTTGCTTTTGGGGGCGTTGGATCTGAAACCAAGAGTTCAGATCTAGTGATACAGTAAATTTCGGCAGCACAAAAAAAACCATCGCTAGACAATGATTTGTGAACAGCATTTGCTACTGTGCATACGGGGACAGTACACTGCTACAGTATCCTGCCGTTTTCCTCTCTAGATTTCCACTGCTTGGAAGCTGTGCGTCTCTGCCGTCTGGAGCGGCCGGTCAGGCCTAGAAATGTATCTCCACGCCCAGCATTAACACGAACAATTAGGCAGTGTTTCGGATTTCGGTTTCCGATAAAATACTGTTCATACCCGGAAAACGAAATTTCGGCGAAATTCGGTAATTTTAGACAAATCTCGTCCGGAAATTCAAATTCAAAATTTGAATCCGGTTTTTTTTCTACCGGTAAATACCGAATTTCGGCGAGATTGGGCGAGATCTCGCCAAGAAAGGGGGAAATTTCGGCTATTTTGACAAGCCCGAAAATTGGTCCAAAAGATGGAGAAAAATTTTGAATTTTTTTGTGGAGAGTTCTGACGTATTATTAATGTTGTCATAAAAATTTCAGATTTTTTTGAATCATGTAAATTTTTTAAAAATTGAAACATTGGTACTGTCGTAATGAAACGCTCACCGGCAATTTTGAACTGAATGAAAAATGGGACAAAGCATGTTATAAATATTTGAAATTTTAATAGCATGATTCGACATGTGAATAATATTGCCATAAAATTTTCAGTTATTCTTGAAGCTCGAGGAATTTTAAAAATTCGGAATTGGGTATGCGTGAAGTATGAAATTTGACATTTGATCAAATTCAAGATTGAGAGTCACAATTCGAAACAATTAATGTATATTGGCAATTTGGCATGACAATTAATAAGAATGTAATAAAATCGATACACACAACAAGTCTTCACATATTTGCATATGACAATTAAATGAATGTATGTTTGCATCACATACCTACGAATAGTAAAGCGCCTGTGGTGCAAACTCCACCTCGCGTTGTCGACAATGATCTCGTGGTACCTCCTCTCGTGTTGTTGCTTGTATTCCTCCTGGTCATGTCTCGTGGTAGCGAGCGGACTTCAATGTTGGTAATGAGACTCCAGTGTCGGGTTTCTGATGGTGAAGGTACATGACATTGGCGGATGAGTGCCGTGCGTATGGATCGACATATGGATCATTGTAGTCAAATGGCAAAGAGATGCTCGATCCATCATAACTCGTGCAGAATCGTACCCACCCCGATCCCATCCGTCGTCATTTGACTATACCCGGTATGCTCAATTGGAATGCCCAAATGGTGGAGGACTCATTGCTACACCATGATTGAGCACCATCCGTGGTTGTCTTTGCTCGCATCCACCCCACCACGCGACGTGCCCTTCCCGCTTCATCGCCGGCCGCGGGAGTCACCTCTCAAGCGATACCCTTTGATGCGATCCTCCGCCGGTGATTATGATCGTGGGCGGGCCGGAGGAGTACCGCCGACTTCCGTCCGTCATCGCCGGGAGAGTCTGTCGCAGTCGCTGAGCTACTACTGAGATACTGCATATTATCAGAAGGTGTTGTCGTGTCGTCCTCACTGCCGACAATAGGCTCATCATCAATTCGGCCTTTTCCTTTTTCCTTACCACTCTGGCTGCCCGATAACTTTTGTAATCCGTCTAAAACTCCTGCTAGAGTGTCATCATCCTCGGCGTCGGTAGCACGCTTTCTCTTCCCTGTGTGCGTGTCTCCGATGTTCCACTCCACCCAATGGGAGGCTCTTCCCTCCCGTGGCCAATTAGAAGTAAGGTTAACATTGTTCTCGTGTTTGGACATACATGGTTAAAAGTGGAATGGAAAACAATTGCATTGTTTACTGTTGCCTTATACATCTCTTCCGGGATGGAGTCAACCACGAATCTTCTTTGGGAGGGTGGGTCGTGCGACCGCCCCTCGTCGAGTAGAGGCTCCCAAGAGACTGGATGAGTCGAACCACTCGCAATTGGGTCATGGCGGGATGCATCGCATCCTCGATCGAAGCGATGCACGTGGTCTTCGTCTTGGAGTGCGCGAGTGGATTCATAGTCTCGGCGAAGTCGCGGGTTGTAGTGCACGAACACGAGTTGTTGGAGCTTCGCATAACTTAAACGGTTTCGTAGCTGCGTGTGCACCAAAGCAAATGTGCTCCAATTGCGTTCACACCCACTCGACGATGCGCCTTTGGGACACCAACCTCAAGGCGAACTTTTGCGTACTGGCGTCTCATTCGAAGGCCATCCACCATTGAGTCGTGAACAACACGAAGAAAGAAAAGTCGATGAGTGCTACACAACAACATACCAACAAACCTCGGTTTATGTACTTACTGCCGTCATTTGGTTATCGACGTATGTCCATGCAAGTTGGGTGGCAAAACGTCCCGTCTAAGACGGTATGTGTCCGCTTCTCGTAGAGCCTTCACCGCTGTAGCGTCGTCATCGACCATAATGCTTAGTGCGATCGAGCGCTCCCATGTACTGCGGAGTGCTGCATATTTTGTATGAGAACTGGGACTTCGGGTCCAGGACGGAGGCTGCAATTGATGAAAAGATTGCATAGTTAGTATAATAGATGCGAACATTGCATACTTAGCATAATAGAACTAAACATGTTAATTTCACTTACCAGCTTGCACAAATGTGGCTTCCCTTATTTCGGCAAATCTCTTTTCCATGATTTGTAGGAATATCCTATACTGTTCTCCATGCTCCCGTAAGTTATTGTTGTACTCATTCCGTGCAATTGCGTACTGCATCATTACACCGCTGATTGTTGGTAACTTGTCTTGATCCGCGAACCTCAACAACTTGTACAAGGGTTCTACGGCCACCACGGTCCACTCCACCCATGTCCAGAAATCCCTGCCCATGAGGTGGTCATATGCGTACTTGCCCTCCGCCATTTCAGCCCACCTACTACCTATCCAGTCAGGATGTGTCATCCACTGCTGGAACTTTTCCATTTTTTTGAAGAAGCTATCAAGGAAAACAAAGGTCGTCCCAAATCTAGTGGCATTTGACCTCACCAACTCTCCACCAATATGTTGCCTCATCTACGCATGTAGATTCTTGTGGTTGTATAAAAATCTGCAGATTCTCTTGGCCTGTGCCACAATATCTTTGATACATTCCTCCTCGCACACGTCTTTTAGCATAAGATTTACGGTGTGTGCCAAGCAAGGCTACCATACTATACGAGGGTACTGCACTCGTAACATCTGGCATGCTTTCTTGAAGTTGGCACCATTGTCAGTAACCACCTGCACAACATGCTCCACCCCAATCTCCTCGGCCACCACCTTTGTTATCTCGGCTAGTAGGTATTTGTGGTTCTAGACCTTAGCTGCGAATGAGCAAGCAAGAAGTTAGTACGTGTGGCAATGACGATCATACGGAATAGGAAAAATAAATGAATTTTGTACCTGTGGCATTTACGGTCTTATGGAAGATCATCCCATTGCAGTATACCATGAAGTTGATGATACTTTCTTTGTAGGTCCGTCCAGTGTCGCACATCATCAGTAACACCAAAGGTGGCCCGATCGTCCTGAACCTCGAAGGTACTTCACAATCTCCTGCTCATTCGCGTCCAAGTACTTACCGTCTATCTCGTATCCTCGTGGTGCACGAACCCCTGGGCCTAGCTCCTGCGTCAGCTTAATTGCAGCTATGATCGCATGCACAAGAGATTAGTACAATCATCACACGACGTGTAACTTACAAACATACAATTGTTTCATACACGTGAAATACGGCGATCCACCTTCCTTCGAGAACTGCATTAGCATGTAACCACTTTGACCATCCCCTCCCTAGCTTCTCCCGCTTCCCTTGCTGGAATGCAGTGTCAATACGAGGTTGCTGCGGGGCACTAGCCCGTGCAAGGTCGACATCCATGGAGGCATAGCTTTCTCGTGTCGATTTGGACCGACCGAGCATTTTGCTGATAGTCGACTGAATTAAAGACTTCCGTGCACCACTCCCGGAACCCGAACCTTGCATCAAACCTTGGCTCCTGAGGTAGGCCTCTTCTTTAGAGGCCTTTATGGCCATCTTAAGCTGCTCGTCCTCCGTGCCCATGGTGGCCCATTCGGTGCAAGCCTCCTCGACGCAGCGAATCGCTGCTTCTCCTTCTTTCTATCACACCACCACGAGGTCGCGATCATGGCTCGCCTAATCACTTTAGGCACGCTAGGGTGACCTTCACATCACCGCGCGGCCACCATAAATGTTCCTTAAGGCGGTCGCCCCTCTACCCTTCATAACATACGTGCAGTAGTTGCACCTTGACCCTGAGCTGATGCGCTCCCCGTGGTCCCATACGGTACCCTAAGGCTCCGCCATCACAACGACCTACAGCCTGCATCATTACGAAAAAATGCATGATATATAAGATTGTATGACCATGTGCTTGTTTGCATGCAGTCAACATTCTTAACTCACTGATGTTTGCTAAAATGCATGATATGTGCCTTTCGTTGTGAGGCTTACTAGCTGTACCATACTACCATACAAGTGATCAAGTGAGTAAGTGACATGGTCTTTTGAGTTTTGAATACATACTGACATATGAATCCCACATGAGTATATGCATTGTTAGTTCTTACTAGACTATATCCCACATGAATACATGTCTAAATAAGCAAAAAAATACAGCTGCACTTAAAATCCAACAAATCAATTTGTTCATACCAATTTTTTTGGAAGCCCGAAATTTCGCCTTCAACCAACGAGATTTCGCCTTATAGAACCGAAATCTCGCCCTGGGAGGCCGAGATTTGCCTCCTGAGCGTTGAGCTGGCGGATTGGCGGATGTTGGCCGGACTGAGAGGAGGAGGCTGGAGAAGGGTCCTGCGCAGGGGAAAGTAAAATGGCAGAGTCTCTCGGTGGAATGAAGTGTGAAGGAACTTCAATGATTGACGATGTATTAAAATCAGTGAGTTGTCAATGTATAAAATGAGTTATTTCTCATCTCTAGAACACATGAGCACACATATCTCAGTGGTAAGGCTTAACTCCATGAAACAAGAGGTCACGAGTTGAATCTTGAGCGACATTTCTTTGCTACTTTTTCCCATAGTTAGGAGCATGTAAAAATTACCAAATTTTTTTTACATAGTTGCAATGCATCAATGATGCTGTCATAAAATTTTGAGAAGATGATCAAACATAAAATAATCACAGAAAACATGAAAGTGTTACTTCATAATAGTTTTTTTCCAATAGTTTCAACAATGTAAAAATTACAAAAAAAATTGGTACATATTTGGAAAGCATCAATGATCTTGTGATAAAGTTTTGAGGTCATGATCAATCACAAAAAATTACCAAAAAAATGTGAATGTAGTACATCACTGTTTTCGAAATGTACATCACATCCTTGTACCACATAAAATTTTTATTGACTCATCAAAACTGGTTGAAATTTTTTTAAACTTTTACAACAGGGTTATGAGAGAATTTTTAAGCTCCCATAAAAAGTTTAGGTAATTATCAGACATGAATAAATTTATAAAATTCTAGCACTGTCACTGCCTCATTTATCCTATTTCTGATTTTTATTTTTAAAACATAACAAATGATGTTAAAATATTTTCATAAATTTTATGTATTATCCTAAATATCTGATTATACTCCCATAAATTTTTCATAGCATGAAAATGCATTCTTAATTTTTTAAAATTCAGACGGTGTTTCTGCCGAAATGCCAAAAAATCTAAAAAATCAACTTTTTCGAAATATTATCATTGAAGATCACTTCCTGAGAACTTATTGATATAATTCCGGTCATATCCGGCCAAAAAAAAAATCAAATTCCGGTTTAAAATTCCGAAATCTCGTCGGAAAAATTTAAATTCCGAAATTTACTGTAGCAATTTCAATTTTTTTTTCAGAATTTTCTATCCGGCCGGTCTTTGCAAACTCGTTGGGGTCCGAAATCCGAGATTTTGCCGAATTTCGCCGGTTTTTGTAACCTTGCAATTAGGATTTAATTGCTGCACAGCTCACTAGATGATCCGCCGCTCGCTCGTAGGCGTAGCCTCCCCCGATCGATGTGCTCCCGTTCAAATATAGTGTGGATAATCGAGATCAATAACAGATTAATTAATATTCTGTGTTTAGCACCTGGTGTACGTACGTACGTATTGCTGTTTATTTAGTCTCGACTCTCGAGGCCCTCTTTGCTTTGTTACATAGCGTTGTCGTAGGATTTCAATCCAAATGAATTTCTTCCGTAGACGCTGTTTGTAACATTCATAAATTTCTATAGATTGATTTCTTATACTATACCCCCGATTCTAAAAGGATTCTTGCCTAAGAACTCGTGGAAAAATTCTTGCGGTGTATCCAAACACTCATATTTTTTTCGTTTTGGAATACAGAAATTTAGCAAAATATATTCACAGGAATTAGTTTAGTTTCCGTGAGAGTGGCAATTTTTTTTTTCTGAGGTCTCAACCAAAACGACCACCTGGTGAGTTGTGGCTGCTGCTGGTGTAACTTGTGTACCATTACTCCATTTGCACGAGTCTGGTTTAGGGGTATCGTACGTGCGTGTACGGATAACTAGGGATGTATCCACACTGAGGTGGGTATCGTACCATGCCGTCATAGTCCTGTTGGTCTACTGTTCTAGTCCGGATCGTCTTTGACGAGTTCAGACATGATTAATTTGCGATTCGTGTCGATTTTATATTATGTCAGTTCAAGTCCGACCCATTTGTATTATTGTGACGAGAGAAAAGGAGTTAGAGACGTAAAGAGCCGATACAGTGGACACAAATATTAGGAGGAAAGAACTAAATTTTATTTATTTTTGAATAGGCGCAGAGTTACTGTCTCGTTATAAACCTTACACCCAATGTAGGGTATCCCGTGCAGAGCAGCTCGGTGCACATGCTCGGTGTCAGTGAGCATGTATTCTTCAGTCCTCATTCTCTACATTTTAGCATATCCGTTGTCTCTCCTTTCTCCGCACGTGAGGACCGTAAAAAGCACTGGCTATAGAGCGAGTCATAACATGACGCAATATCGCGATATAACGCCCTATTGCGTACTGTGCCTATTTCGAATTTATCGAATTTGTTTCGTGCCGTAACATGACGCGGTATAACGACTTCCCAGCTCCGCTCTTAATCCCATCGCCTCCTATATTCTGAAAATTGAGTTTTCAGCTAAGTCCTCGAATAAAACCCAGATGATACCTCCCTCCCTACCGGGATCCTATCCGCGGAAACACTACGGATGCTACTCCATCCGCCGAGAAATACAATATATATTTTAACTTTGCATAAAAATTTAGATTATGATAAAATTGAAATATGTATGGGAGAAAATAACTTAAATATCCTACTTAATTATATTAGAAGATGAAAGATAATACTTATGTGTGTAGTAATGAATAAATGCATATGGTTGAGAGAAAATAAATATGGATAAAATAGAAACAACCTAATTAAATATACATACAAGTAGAATTCTAAATAGCTAGCTGTAGCGTATAGTTTCTTTTACTCTAAACGCGAAGCTACGATCAATGTTCCGCCGTATTAGCTATAAACGTTATAGCTAGCAATAGTTCCGCTATATGACATAGCTTGTAGTTACCGATAGCTTCGCTATCCTACATGTACCCACGGGCCAAAGCATTAGGCATATTCTAAAATGCAACATTACGAGAAAGCTCAAATGCATCTCTTATAATTCTGAATTATACGAAAACTTTGTAAAAGATCTCATATTGCCATTTTTCAATAATCATGCATTCATATTTCTTAGTGATTAAGAACTTGTTGTTAAGAATATTACGGTATATTTATTAGTTATGGTCTTTGATATGTATTAGTGTGCATGTTGATTCCAAATTTGATTCATATTTTATTATATAAATATTAATACCTTCTAAAGTACCATGTTTAATGATTTGTTTAGAGGAGATTTATATTATATATATTTAATTTTTTAATACTGAAAACGCGACGAAGGATAGCTTCCGTCATAGCTAACGATAGTTGCTGTAAACTTTGCTGCAAAGCCACAAAAATAATTATTTAAACTTTACATACAAAACGTTATATTTTTAAATAAAATTATTCAAACTATATATAGCTTATATTTGACCGGAGGGAGGGAGTACCACACAAGGTGTTCAAAGCTTTGAAAAGCCGGCAAGCTAGTACACAACCCGTCAGGCGTGTGGTTAGTAGGAACCAAGGTGCTCAACAGTTGATTAATGTTGGTGATATATTTGAATGCGCAAACGTATCCTTCAAGAAAAAAAATTGTGGAAAAAAGTGGAGTTACAAATGATTTTTTTCATAAAAATCAATGCTTTCTACTATTATGGATCAAATGTTCCTACTAAAAGTCCTCGAATCAGACATGAATAGTGTGGTTGGACTAGTCAAAGTTCTTTTGTATTTCGACAACTCTTTTCGCAGTCAATCTACAGTGTCATGGGCAGTAGTGTTTGTATATTCATCTTTTGAAAAGTGAACTATATACAAGCCTAGGTATATTGGTACGCCGCATGTAACGCTAGGTATATGACCAAAATATTTGACAATACTATGTGTAATTCGAATATTAGGCACGAGCTCACTCCCACATCAATCTATGGCCGCGGTCATCATCGCCGCTCGCCGGAGCTGAAACTGCACCACTAGGAGCTAAGCTTCCATCCGAATAATTCTTTAATTTACTTTGGTTTGACAAATTCAGGAGGGTTTTTTTTCCCTCTAAAGCAAAGGATCATTTTATATAAAAAAAAGTTCCTACAGGTTGCTCGGGTAGAAAGAGGGAAATCAATACTTTTCTAGCCTCGTAGTAAATTCTTTTAATAATAAATTTAGACCATTCTCGACCGTGGGAGTACTGAAGGTGAAAATTTTGCAATTCCATTTGTAAGGAGATTATCTTTATAAAAAAAATATCAGTCACGAGGCTCGAAAGAAAAAGGCCTCGAAAACTTTCTATTTTCATTTGGGTCCAGGTTTTTCCAGGAAAAATCCTCCAACAAGATAAAATCAATTATGAAACTCCTCTCAGTCCCTCTCCCCTCTCTCGAAAGTCTTCTGAAACACCCGAAGTCCCAAACACACGCAAACGCGAGCCGAGCCGAGACGGTAGAGCGCACAGCTCATAGAGGCCATTGTCCCCTTGCTCCCTCTGCCCGCGCTGTTAGAGCCCCGCGATTCCGACGCCGTGGGCACCGCCGCTGGAGGCGCGGCCCCAATCTCCCAACGCGGCGGCGGCGTTCGGTGTTAATGCGCCCGTGAAGCGTCGGCGGCGAAGGAGCCTTAGGGCGGCTGAGGGTTAAAGGCGGCCGCGTTTCTTAAGGTAAGGCGAGGGGAGCGAGAGAGGGAGGGAAGGCTCGGGCGGTCCCTGAGGCGATGGGGGGCTTCAAGGGGGAGCAGAAGGTCGGCGGCGGCGAGGATTGGTGCTACCAGTTTGGAAACAAGGTGGGATCCTGCCCCTCCTCTGGATTTTGGGGGGAAATTCGTAGGATTTTGGTTCGGTTGCATCATTTTTTTAGCTCCAAGGTTAAGAAGTCGTTTGAAATTTTGATCCAAGAATGGGGTACTTCGGGTGGCATTTCTGCTGTTTTGGTTTGGTTCATCCAGCCAGTGGGCGCATCCATTGTTAATGTTAGTTTCAAATGAAGTCCTTACAAACCTGGGTTGAAACTTGAACGAGTGCGTTTTTTGTGCGAGCTCCTTGAGGAGAAGAAAGCGGAATGAGAAGTGATTTTGTTACTTAATGCCGGACGTTTCGGTTTCTCGGACGTCTGATCCAAAATGTTACTACTCTTTTGTATCCTTTTTTTTTTCTAAAGAAATATGGGCGCGTTTTAATCGTTTTCCATTTCTTCCTTTTGCTCTATAATTAAGAAGTTCAGAGCTCATAATATGTGAGGCCGTGAGATTGGTTCTCTCACATCCCTTTTCTTCCTTTGGATTGAAGTTTGTTAGATTGTGTTTTGTTATATATTTGTTAAGTGTGCTTGGTCCAATAAAAATTAGTGATGATAAGTGAGGAATCTTCTGTTCTCCTGTTTCATTTCTGTATTCATTAATAGTTTGTTGCCTAAATTAGCAAGGCATTTAATTTATCATTCATGGTTATCAGCTTCTATATGTCAATTTGATGACTGCTTTTGGCTTGTTAGGTTAACTGTATGTTGATTCTCGTTTTTCATTGGTCTTTGGTCAGTGTAGTATTTCCTATTTCGACTGCAATTCTTTCTTCCTGTTTTTTTCGCAAGGAATTCTTTCTTCCTAGTGAAAAATGAGTTGGAATAAATCTGGAGTAGAGTAGCGCAGTTATGAAAAGGAATATTCAAGGGTGGTACTGTCAGTGGGGAGTTTTTATTCCTAGCCTTATGTACCATTGTTATTGTAAAAGTGATTTTGAACAGTACATGGCCCATTTTAACCTCTTTTGGGGGAACACAAGTGTTTACAGGAAAAAGGACCACATAGCTTTTGAAATCTAATCCTTCCTGTTTCTCTTCTGTATCAAGCCAAAATTGATGCTTCTAAGGTCATACCCATGCAAACAAATATTTGTTTGGTAATTATCTATCGAGTATAATTTGTTCCTTTTAAGCATTAACAGAAAACAAATATTAGCTTCAAAATGTTGCAATATGGTAAGAGCTCTGATATATTTCTAGTGATGAATTTGGACTTATTGGAACTTCTTTGCAGGATACACTGATTTTGAAGACTCCAAAGAAGTCACCCCTTGCATTGAGAATGGTTGTTTTTGCTATGACTATGATCTGCGGGATATTTATTTGCTCAATGTGTATGAAGCAACTAGGAAGCGACAGCTGGTCAAGAATAGTGAAGATCGAAGTTGCAGAACAGCCATGTAATAAGTCTGTAGTTCCTCCTTCTGAGGTTCAGTTTGTGCATCATCCACAACCAATAACTTACAGCAGGTGACAGTTGTGCTGCAGCAAATTTAAGCTTTCTACACATGGCTTGTGTAATGTCTAATAGCAATTCTATTTTTTAGGAACGAATGCACATGTACCCCTGTCCGGTTCTTTGCAATTATCTCATCACAGCGATCTGGAAGTGGCTGGTTTGAAACCCTTCTTAATAGTCACATTAATGTTAGCTCCAATGGTGAAATCTTCTCTACAAAAGAAAGGAGAAGTAACATTTCATCTATAATAAAGACCTTGGATAAGGTGTACAATTTGGATTGGAATAGTAGTGCTTCCAAGAATGAGTGCACTGCTGCTATTGGCTTCAAGTGGATGCTTAATCAGGTGACCATTTGGATAAGTTTTTTGTGTTTGTTCAAGTATTGTTGTGGACTTACTGTCAAAAGCACCATATGCATATTCCTTTCAGATGCTTGTGATTTAGGCATGTTTTAGGTTATCTCAAGTTGCAAGTAATTGAGATGGGTTTGCTTGCTAGCTTGAAATTGCCAGCTTGCATTCTGTGAATAAACTCTTGTGTGCATTCATGAAGACATTAGCTTTCTGCTTGATTTATGCATCTTGTTCTTCTCAGGGGAATAAGGAATAGTAGTCTTCTCATTCCCAATGTAGTAACATCTGTTGTGTACACTTGAGACAATTATAATCCTTGTTCTGTTGATTTATTTCCACTACTCCATAACTACCTTGATGGAGCATACTGAAATATATCTTATTGTTGTGAAAATTTCATAATTTCCATATAGGCTCGAAAGTGAAATCCTTTTACACTGACTAGATCTTGGCAATAACGTGATTACATTGTCCTGTGTAATCCTTTTCTTTTGTGACTCTGTATTAATCTCATTCACGTAATAGTCCTTTTTGTGCGTGGGACTCTGGATGAGGCTACACATGATTGTGAATTTTTTTTGTCGAAACAAGGGATTTAAAGGTTTAATTGATGGCATTTTAATGCTGATATCTTCAAAAAGATGAAGAGAGCATCAAAATTGTTACCAATTGTGAAGATTAATTGATAGCGATTTTGTTACTCTCGTCTATATCCTTTTTAAGATATCAGTATGCTGTGCATGCTGTCACGTGATATTTTTTAGTAGGGTGAACATATAGATTATTACAATCTCCATAGGCCGCATCTTCCTATACGGAGTATTTGTACTTTTCCTTTCGATTGTGAAGGTTAATTGGTCGAAATTTTGATACTCCATGTTATGCTTTAAAAAATGTCAACATTCTTGGAACTGATGTCATCTAGTTCCTCCATGTAAAAACAAATTATGCTGTGCGTGCTGCTATGTGATAGTTTTAAGTAGGGTGCACATATAGATTGTTGCAATCTCCATGAGCAGCATCTTTTTTTTTTTTGCGACTAATAGGCAACATCTTTCTATACGGAGTATTTGTACTTAAAGGCTTCAACATATTAGTCTGAATACTGTTTTTTTGGTAGACAGATAAATTAATAAGTCATGCACATAACTGAAATGTTAAGCAGAACAAGCGTTGTTCTGACAATATGTCTCCAGGGTCTTGTGGCAAATCATTTGGATGTAGTTGATTACTTCAACCGAAGAGGAGTGTCTGCAGTACTTCTCTTCAGAAGGAATCTCCTCCGTCAGTTGGTATCGCAACTAGCGAACAATCATGACAGATACCTTAAGCAATTAAATGGAACGCACAAGGCCCATGTTCACACAAGAGATGAGGTAGTGCTTTACAACATATGTTTCAGCTCTGCCTTTCAAATTTCTGCAGTCTCTGAGATAGGCTGTATCTTTTATTTCACAGGCCAGTATACTTGCAAGATATAAGCCCAGACTCAACACGACGTCATTAATTTGGAGACTGAAACAAGCAGATGACTACACTCGCGATGCTCTTGAAAACCTAAAGAGCATCCACCACATTACTATCTACTATGAGGATCTCATCCGAAACAGAACAGTGAGTTCCGTCTAATTAATTTGGTATGTGTTGATATGCAGTTGTTGTTACCTTTCCTCACCTTGCTTATAAGTACTGCGTTGGCTTGCATTTGCAGAAGCTTGTTGATGTCCTGGATTTCCTCAAAGTGCCAAGGAGGAAACTAGTCAGCCGGCATGTCAAGATACACACAAAACCACTATCGGAGCAAATTGAAAATTGGGATGAAGTGTATAGTGCTCTGAATGGTACTCAGTACGAGAGCTTCTTGAACGCTGACTACAGAATATGAAAATGTGCCTCCACATTCCTTGTGTAGATAGTGCCTTTCTTGTGTTTTTCTTTTTTTTTTCAAATAGCTGGCCTTGATGTGCCTGGCAAAAATTTTGATATGGGGAAGGCGTCTTTGCCACTGTTGCTTACGAGTTCTTTGATAGGTCATAGGTCCACTAATTGTTACACCTTTTTGTTTTTTTCTAGCTCCTGCCCCTCTTTTTTTTTTCTTTGATTGATCATTTTTCTAGCTCTTGCCCCTCTTTTTTTTTGAAATTTTTTTCTCCTTTTCGAGTGGAATTGCAAATATAGACTCGTGCTACCGCGGAAGGCATCTTTTGTGCTTCTTTCTGTGGAACTGCCTCTCATGCTCCCCGATCGTGGCACAGTCCTCCCATGCTCATTGATTGTAGTGGTGTGCCTCTTGCGCTCCTCCCGTGCTCCTCAGGTGCGGTAGTGCATACTCTCGTGCCTGCTGCCGCGTTTGCCAACTCTTGTGCTCCTCAGGCCTGGTAGGGGACTTGTGTTGCCTGCTGCGGTTGCCGGTTACCATCGTGTCTTGCTTTTTCTAAGCGTGGTAAGTGACAGGTGTTGTTTTTTGTGGTGGAGGGAGGCTAAATATAAAAATATGTTCGTGGAGGGACTAGATTTGCAAAAAAATAAAATAAGAAGCTAGAAAAAAGGATCAATTCTCGATTTTGCATTCTCTTGTGTAGTTTTGGCACCAGCACTTTATGTGTAGAGAGGCGTCTGTGATGATGTATCTGATTAAGTTCAAGCTGGCGTGTACATGCATGCTCAGATCTGTTTGCATAACCACCATATTAGTACATGTTTTAAGGCATAATGTGTCGTTCCAGTTGCCTGTGAGCACCTACCATTTCAATCGGGATCGCCTTCAGTCGCAACAGGGACTTCAAGTCAGAGAGTGCACGTGATCTAAGCCGTTCATTTTTAGATCGAACGGTTTATATTCTGTACTAGGTATTTGAACAGTGTTGAAGAGATTATTGTCCCTTCAATCTTGATCTAAAGGTTAGCAGTACAACTGTTAAAATTGGGGTTATCAACTACGTGAACTCTATCCCTACCATTTAGATAGTGATTTGAGCCTGCATCTTGCATAGATGTCACCTGCAGGTTCTGAAAAAGAGGTGGAAACTGGCACGGAAATTTCCAAGGATTACACACGATCTCTCTCTTTTTTGGTTAGACATTTCTGGAAGTTACTTTTGATTTAGACATTCGGTAATCCCCAACCAATCCAATCCTTCGGTGTTGACTGACTTTCTTTTTTGACATAATTGACTGACTTTTCATGAGTCTATACTAGGGATACAAATTTCACAGAATTTTCGGATTTCGGGCCATCACGAAATCCAAACTACTGGTCGGGTAAAAAAATTGAAATTGCTATAGTACACCAAAAAAATCATGATTTTTGGCCGGCTTTCAAACTTTTAAAGCCGGATTTGGACCAATAACCATTAATAAAGTCATCTTCTATGAAAATTTGTTGAAAAACCGAATTTTTGAGACATTTTAAAATTTTGGCAGAAAGACTTTTAGATTTTTATAAAATTGTAAAGCTTGATAATGGTCTGAAAAATTTATGGTACTATCTTTAGTAGTGTAGGATCATACCAATTTTTTTTCAAAATAATTGAACTTCATTTGTTATCTTTTACAAAATAAAAAACAGAATGAACATAATTGGGACAGTAACCTTGTCAGAATTTTATAAATTTTCTCGAGTATGATCATGATCTAAAATTTTTATGAGAGATTAATAATTTTCAAAAAATTTAAACTTTTTTTGTTTGGTCAATCAAATCTATGTAAGTATTGAACTTCATTTGTTATATTATATTTCAAAAATAAAAAAGAGAAAGAACACAAATGGTACTGTGCCTTGTCAGGGACGGCAACAATCGAGAGGTCGAGCTCGAGCATTACCGGGCTCGACCGAGATGGCTTACCACTGTACGGTTGCCCCACTCGATGTGCTGCTTCTTCGGGGCGCTGGTCCCTAGGGCGTCTGGGGCTGGCCTCTTATTCGCATTCTTGCCCTTGCCTGCTCCAGGCAGTGGCACCATCCTCCTCGTTATGTCCTGGAGCTCCTCGTTCTCCTGCAGTGATGAGCAAAGGTTAGTACGAGCTCGGGCACTTCCGAGCTCAACCATGGCGCGAGATGTGTTACCTCGCTGCTCCGCCTCAACACTTCTTGGGAGCGGGGTCGTCCATTGAGTAGTTGAACGCCGCCTTCCCAAACATCTCAAACATCCTCACCGCTATCCAGGACTCCGGCGGAGCTACTGAGGAAAAGGGGAGCTGTCAGTTAACGCTCGGCCAAGCTCGAGCGTTCCCAAGCTCGAAGGGGTCTTACCGTTTGGACCCTCCTGGGTGAGGTCGTCGTTCCCCTCTATCTCAGAAACGGGTGCACCCTCTTCCTTAGAGGGAACACCCGATTGCGCAAGAAGTCATAGGCGATGGCCTAGCCGGTGAGATCGTGTGTCGAGCAGGTGTGGATGGCTGCGGTGGCCTCCTGGTCTACCGCTAGGTCTTCAGGCTCGGGGGTCTGGCGCCCTCTTCACCCCTCTTTAGGTAGAACCACCTCTCGGTCCATGGCCCAAGGGAATCTCGAGCATGGATCAGGGGGTAGGAGCAAAGAAGCCCCGTCCGCAGACGGAAGTAGAGACACCCGACCACGGGATCCTTCTAGGTGCGGAATAAGGAATAGAAACGGAAGAAAAGCGAGGGGTCGGGAGGATCCCCAAGAACCCCTCACATAGGTGCGAGAAGATTGAAAGAAGGAGAATGGAATTGGGCACCAGATTGATGAGCTTGATCTCGCATTGCGCGAGGACCGCCACCATGAAGTCGCTCTCCGGCGTCCGTAAACCGAAGAGCATGTACTACTCAGTGCTGACGAGCTTGTCCGCCTGGGGTTGCGGCTCGGCCTCCTCGCCCGACAGCCACCATGTCACCGAGTCCAGCATCCCCAGCATCTCGAGCTCCCTCATCCGCTCCAGGGTCATCGAGCTCTTCCCAAACTTGGCCATGGGTTTCGGCTGGGACTTGGGACGACGGAGGAAGATCGCAAGAGAAGGTTACGGGGGTGATGGGGCGCTAGGGTTCGACGCATAAAGGGTTTGGGGAATCCTCCGAAGGAGGTGATGGTTCGGAATTTAAAGGGTTCAGCGGAGAAGGCAAGGCGCCGGTTGCATCTCAAAAGGCTCACCGGTTGTGCCTCAAAAGGCGCGTCGGGATCTCCGCTGCAGAGGCCGAAGCGCCGCAGGCTGTTTCCATGACTACTCCACCCGAACCGAGGCATCGAAGTTCGAGGGTTCTGAAGGAACTAGTTGGCCTAGAGGGGGGGGGGGTGAATAGGCAACTTTTGCACATTTTAACTTCTTAGAGATAATGTACTATTCTCTTTATGTGAATAACTCAGTTCAAAATGAGACAGAAGTAAAAGCAAATAATGATAACAGCGAAAGCAATAAAGTGAAATAAAGCACAAATGAGACAGAGATTTATCCCGTGGTTCAGAACCCTTCTCCTACTCCACGTTGAAGCACTTCTTCCGAAGTATTGCTTCTCCAAAGCTAGTCACAGTAGCTCTGGTGATCACTCAGGTAGCTCTTTCACTACTCCAATGAGGTGAACTCCAAACCTTTCACAAACACAGTGGCCTTCCACAATCACCTTTGGACAGGTCGCACTTTTCACTTCCTCCAAGCTATCTAGGATCACTAAGATCCAAGAGTAATAAACTTTGCACAAGTTCTGTCTCTTGGTTCACTCATAAATCACACAAATGACTTGACTTGGAGCTAAACACTTAGAGATGTTGAGGATTTTGAGTTTGAAAGTGAAGCACAGACTCCTTTTGAGAATGAGATTTATCTTGAATGCCAAAAGGTCAAGGAGTTCATTCTATATGTTGGTAGATGGCCCAAGAAATGCTTATATAGCCATTTAGAATGAATATAGCCGTTACACCTACCACTGTAGCCGTTGGATGTGTCAGAATATCAAAAAGTCTAAAATACACGTGTACAACAGACTGAACAACAGACCTTAGCGATACTGATCATGTGTATGACGGACCAATTTAAGACATTTACGATGGACCAAAAAATTTGGTCCGTTGTATATGGGATTTTCGGAGAATTTGGTCCGTCAAAGGAATGCGTGAGTTACATGTATGCCGGACCAAAATTTTTTGGTCCGTCATACATGGGAATTTCTAAGATCAGTAGCCAAGGACCTTTTTCAACAAAAATAAGTTTATCCAAGCGATTTGCTTTAGCAACGGACTAAAATTTTAAACAAGAATACTTGGTTCATCAACAAAGCAAAAAAAAAAAACCTTTGAATAAGAAGTAAATCAATCTATGGATTTAATAAATAGAACTCCAAGGTTTGGTCCGGCAAAAAGCTTATAACTGAATGAGTGTCGGACTAAAAATATTTGGTCCGCTGTAGATGGTAATTTGAGAAGTTTTGGTCTGTCATAGAAGAATGACTTTTACATGTATGCCGGACCAAAAACTTTGGTCCGTCATACATAGACAATCACTTGGTTGCAAGATGACTTCAAGGAATTTTCACTAAGGACTAAGGAATGAGAAAATAAGAGGATTGGTCCGATGAGTAGATACCTTGATAGGAGCTTTGATAAAGAAGAATTTCAATGCTGGACCAAAGTAGCTTTTGACTGAAAAAGGATTTTGGCTATGTATGCAACAGACTTAAGAAATGTATAGCTGAATTTTAGTTTGTCGCGTATTTAGACTATTCAAATGAAGGATAATTTTGATTCAAAGAGCAATGACTAAGAGTCTTTTACTCCAAGCAATCTAACTTTGTCTTTGCCTTATGTTCCAATCGACTAGCTTATGTAAAGTCCCTCTTTAGACAGCCAAACTGAAAATAATCCTAGCTATTTGACTTGAATCATCTCCCAAGTCATAAACTAGTAACAGAACACCTTAATCTTGTTAGTCCAACTTGCTTCATCATTGAATTCAGCACATGCTCTTCAAAACTTAAGCATTATTAACTTAGTCATCAACACCAAAACTATAATAAAACATGATAATGGAAATTGAGGGGGCCTAGATGCTATCAATCTCCCATTTTTTGGTGATTGATGACAACATACCTTTTCAGTTAATAATATCTCATCCATCCTGCAAAACAGAGTTAGCTAGACAATAATATGCAGAAGTTGTAGATATATGTGCTCCCCCTTAATTAATGAATGCATGATCTAAACTTTGACAGTTATGATATATTAGAGTAAGTACTTCCAGACAACCAACAAGAAAGTATCAAAGTAAGTATCAGAGTACAAGTATTAGAGCACAAATAAACCAGATAAAGATCAGATACCACTAGTACCAAAACATTACAATAATAGGCTTAATAGATTTAACAAACTTTGTCCAGCCTAAAGAGCAGAACCTAGGATTATTCTCCCCCTTTGGCATCAATAGCCAAAAAGGGTCCTATTTGCGCCGAGAAAAGGTTCTTTTGAGCTGACCAAGAACTGAGCTCTTTCTGGGAGGGGACACAATCTGATCATCAGCTGCTTCTGATTTTTCTTGAGTGTGAGTACTTGGCCCATGGAACATGGCTTGATCATGCCAGCTCGGATAATCTGGTTCGCCCGGTTGAATGGTCAGATTATGAAGATCTGACTGCATTTTGCTCGAGGACTCATTTAATGTATCTGTTTCTGCGAGGACCTGACCCACATCATCAATGCAATTTTATATCAGTTTTGTATGGTCTACAAGGGCATCCTCAGTGAAGTCCTTGAGATGGTCCAGATTTTGTCTGATCCATATCTGATTACTCCTATTTGATGTGCTTGCAGCCTTAACTTGATTTACCAGACTCTTGTGATGTTTATCTATTTTCTGATTCATGTCATATAGTCTGTCCTTTAGCAGATTCTGATTGTTACCAAGCTGCTGGATCCACTGTCTTAACTCCCCTTGATTGCTTTTGAGGTGATCGAATCTAGAAAAGATTTCATTTTGGAATTTTGCTTGATCTTCATATCTTTGATCTGCTATTACTTGATCTTCCATGTATCTTGCTTGAAATTCTCTTTGGTCAGCATAATATTGTTGTTCAAAGGAGGAAAACCATGCAGGTTGAGAGTCAAAGATATTTTCCTGAGCCTGAAAAGTATCTTCTTGTGCTTGCTCAGCATGCCTTTGAGGAGATGAAGGAGGGTACTGAAAATCAAATAGACTCTGCCAACCTAGAAAAGTATCTCTCTGATCATGCTCAGGATGAACAGCTGATGGAGGATAATATGATTCAAAATTTTGGGGCATACCAGATCCTCCTGCCTCATAATCATTTGCTCCTGGCCTGAAACTTTGAGTTTCCATGAATCTTGCTGCTGCTGCTGACTCTTGCAGGTGATGAAGCTGTTACTCTTCATTAAAATACTTAGCAACTGAGCTTGAGATAACTCGAGTTGCAGCATCATCCTCATTCCAGGATTCACTTCCATGAACCACTTCTGTTGCTTCTGGAGTAGAGGCTAGAAGTTGAGTAAAAGACCTTGGAGAGTAAGCAGACTTATGATGACTTGAGGCCTTACTTTTATTTCCACTTTGAGCACTAGGCTCTCTGTCATTTCCAGATTTGGTCTTACTTGCACTGTGAGCACTTGGCTCTTTCCTTTTTCTAGATTTGTTCATGCTGCTGCTATGATGATTTTCATAGGCTTGAGAATGATGTGAATGATGACTATCAAATGAGGGCATATGGCTTCCATAAGGTTGATGCCAGCAGTCACTGCCCTTATCCTGTGAATACCCTCTTCGGCTGTTGTTGTCAAACTCATTTTTAGATTCTGCACTTGACTCATTTTCTCCTTCTTCTTGATCAGGCAATTCTGGTTCTTCCCCTTCATTAGGTTGATTTTCTTGCAATCCTCGAAGAAAACCAGTAACCCTCAAGTTTTGTCCAGTGAATTTGTGCATATTATATTTCTTTGGGAAACACTTAAATTCCCTATTCAGATCATCTTGGGAAATTATACCTTGTGCCAACAGAACTTCAGTGATTTGTTGAGCGAAAGGTAAAGGGCTGCTAAATTTTCTGTAGACTGCCTCTTCCATTTCCCCAAAGATGTAATCAACCAAGTCTATAGGTTGTCTTGATAAAATGAGATGCAACAGCCATGCTAGGGTTGGGGTCACACCTTCCTTGTATCCAGACTTGGGAAAAATTGTATGTCTTAATACTAGCAGCAGTACCTTTGCTTCTTCAGATAAACAAGAGACTCTGTTGGGATTGAAATCAGGACTGGTGGTGTTTTTGTATATATGTGCAGATATTTGTAAATCAGGCATATCACCACTCAACCTCCATCTCTGACAAGGATACATCTTTTCAAATATTCTTGTTCTATTCACTAATGGACTTGAGGCTCCAATTGCAGACTCAAACTGAGTAGATCTGATTTTTCTTATCTTTCCATTCATAGTGAACATAATGTGTTTTCTCTGTTTGTTCACTAATAGAGATGCATAGAACTCTAGTGTTCTTGAGATACTCCAAGGTATTGTCTTGTTTGACATTACATGAATTAATCCAGCGGTTGAGTTCATACAGTCAAACAATCTTGTTGAGTTAATTATGGAGTTCACTTGATCCCAATCTACATACTGATGGTTTGACAAGGCTGATACCCTCTTTCCTTTTCCATCTTTTCTATTCAGATAACCATTATATATGTTTTTGTGAAGCAGAGACACAAAATTTTCACCCAAAGCTGGTCTTGACTCAGGAAACCAGACTTTCTCATTAACCAATCTCACTGCCCTCAGTTTCTTGCCTCTTAGGTTAGCTAATTCTTCACTACTCAGAGTATCAACTTCAGCAAGCAGCTCAGTATTTTCTAAAGATGATTCACTGCGAGGCTCATAGGCACTATCTTTAGAAGATGACTCAGATTCAATTACTTGTTTATTTTTCCTTTTCTTGGATGAGAAGTGACCAATTTTCTATTTGTTCGGGCAGCATTATGAACATCTTGAATGAGCACAGGACCTTGAGGTTGTCTAGGTAATGTTATTCCAGGAGATGAACTAGACACCTTCGGTTTCTTGTTCTTTACTTTATCAACAATTTTTCCAATTAGTCCTCTTTTATCTGTGTTCTTCGACCTCATCTTGACTACCAACTGATGTTCAACTCTTGCTCAGACTCAAATGCAGACCCTTTTCAAGCACAATGGTCAGACTTAAGCAAGAATAAACACTAGAGTCTAAAATCTAGGTCTAGGGTTTATGACAAGAAGAGAAAAGAGGAGTTTTAAGGAAAGCTTACTGATCCTGAAAGAGATTCTTGCGCAGAATGCCAGATGAACACCGTTTCCAAGATCCGATTAGGGATTTGCTTCGGCGCTAAGATGGTTTTTCTGGCTTTGAGGAGTATGCGCAAGCACGAATGTACCAGAGGGGAAATTTCTGATGGAAGAAGTAACTGGATTGAATGAGAACATGGTGGTTGAGGGGAACAGGCGTCCTGGTAAAAATGTAGTAGGACCCCCTTTAGATAAAACGGTTTGAGCAAATACAAGGAATCCTAAAAACAAGGTCAGGTTAGCAGAAGATAAGTCCTAAAGCAATAGGCAAGATTATGAACATATTTTGAAATTTGAGAAGAGAAGAAAATTTTTTATGAGATAGATAAAATCTATTTGAATTTGGATAAGAATTAGACTTAGAAACATTTGATCATAAGACAGACTTATTTTAACTGAGAGATCAGAGAGTTTACCCATTTTGCAGGACCAAGACGATTCAAATACATACTAGACTAATTTTCGTCCATGATTAAAGGGTTTTGCTCTGGACAATATCGAGACCAAAACCTTCTTTAATGCCAGACCAAAAATTTTAGTCCGGTGTGCATTAATTTTTTGTTTGTTTTTAGATTGGTCCGTCGTAAAAGGGTACTTGTCATTTTAATTCACTTGATCTTAGTTTGCAATATGAGTAAGTTTCTGAAGATTGAAAATAGGGGATATAGCTAAGATTAGCAACCAAACCAACACAAAAGAAATAATCTGGAAGAATTAAGTTCTCAGGTAATGTTTGAGTCTAATTTTCAAATGAGCATAAGTAATTTCAACTTAAGCTCAGCTGAAGAACTCAAGCGCTGAATAGAGAAATTTAGCTAAGCATTGCCACCAAGTTTGAGGAGAACAGAGATTTTGACTTAGTTACTATATTTTGGATTGGATAAGAAAGAAGCATAGTAAGGTAAGTCTTATAGCAGCATTTTCTCATTTTTAGTTAAGAGATTTATTTGAATTAGAAAAGAAGCATTTTATTCTGAATTCAGTACCTTTGAGTTTATTTATTCACACATTTGGTATCAAGAGATGCATAGCAGGCAAACTTGCTCCCCCTAAGTGTGACATCATTGAACAACATTTGAATAGGCAATGATATTCAGTTCATTTCTTAATTTTGAGAATTTGGCCTCATCAAGTAGTTTAGTGAAAATATCAGCCAATTGGTCCTCAGTTCTTACATAACTAAGCATAATGTTTCTTTTAGCAACATGATCATGAATAAAGTGATGTCGAATTTCAATATGCTTAATCCTAGAATGTTGGACCGAGTTGTTTGCTATTTTCACGGCACTTTCATTATCACACAACAGAGGCACATTATCAAACTTTATCCCAAAATCTAGAAATGTTTGTTTGATGAATAGAATTTGAGCACAACAACTGCCTTCAGCCACATATTCGGCTTCGGCAGTGGACAGTGCTACATAATTTTGCTTTTTAGAACACCAAGAAACTAAAGATCTTCCAAGCAAATGATAGCCCCCTAAGGTGCTCTTACGATCAATCTTGCAGCCGGTATAATCAGAATCTGAATAGTTAAGAAGCTCAAATGGAGCACCTTTAGGGTACCATATACCAATACTAGAAGTAAACTTAAGATATATAAATATTCTTTTTACAGCACTTAAATGAATTTCTTTAGGTGCAGCCTGAAATTAGCACACATACACACACTAAACATGATATCAGGCCTAGATGCTGTCAAGTACAGTAATGAACCAATCATAGATCTAAAAAGCTTTTGGTTAACAGGTTTACCTCCCACATCTTGATCAAGATGAGTATTAGTTGCCATGGGAGTCTTTATTGTCTTGCATTCTTCCATTTTGAAGCGCTTGAGGAGGTCCTTGGTATACTTTTCTTGTGAAATGAAGGTCCCCTCCTTTAATTGCTTGATTTGGAATCTTAGAAAGAATGACAGCTCCCCAATCATAGACATCTCAAACTCTTTGGCCATCATGTCACCAAATTCTTTGCAAAGAGAATCATTAGTACTCCCAAAAATGATATCATCTACATATATTTGACAAATCATTAATGTTCCATTGATGTCTTTTAGAAACAATGTTGGGTCAACATTCCCAATTTTGAAGTTCTTATCAAGTAGAAAATCTCTAAAACGCTCATACCATGCTCTAGGAGCTTGTTTTAGACCATAGAGTGCCTTAGATAATTTGTACACATGATTTGACAAGTTTGAATCTTCAAAACCAAGTGGTTGCTCAACATAAACAGTTTCATCAATGAATCCATTAAGAAATGCACTTTTCACATCCATTTGAAAAAGAGTGATATTAAAATGAGTAGCAAAGGCAAGAAGAAACCGAATAGCTTCAAATCGTGCCACTGGAGCATAGGTTTCTCCATAGTCCAGCCCTTCCAATTGAGTAAAGCCTTGAGCTACAAGTCTAGCTTTGTTCCTTATTACAACTCCATTTTCATCTTGCTTGTTTCGGAACACCCATTTTGTACCAATAACATTGTGATCCTTTGGGCGTTTTGTTAGGCTCCAAACTTTGTTTCTTTCAAAATTATTAAGTTCCTTTTCCATAGCTATTATCCAATCAGCATCTTCTAGAGCTTCTTCCACTGATTTAGGTTCAATACAAGAGACAAAAGAGTAATGTTCACAAAAAGAAGCTTGTCTAGAACGAGTTTGGATACCCTTACTGATATCACCAATGATTTGGTCTGTGGGATGATCCTTAGTAATGGCATGGTGACTTTTGATGATGACTGGCTGATCTTGTTCCTTTTCTTCCTCTCCTTCTTGGGTTCCATCATGTGGCACCATTGATTGTGTAGGATATTCATCCTTATCTTCCTTAGGTTTAATGTCACCCACTTCCATCTTTCTCATTGCTTGCACCAATCCATCATCATCTACATCATCTAAATTCTCATGCTCACCTTGTGAGCCATTAGATTCATCAAATTTGACATCATAGGTTTCTTCTACTAGGCCAGTTGAATTATTAAATACTCTATATGCTTTGGAATTAGAAGAATATCCTAGCATGATGCCTGTATCACATCTAGTTTGAAATTTACCCAAATGAGTCCTCTTTTTATAGATATATACCTTACAACCAAATACATGAAAATATGATATATTGGGTCTTCTACCTACCAATAATTCATAAGGAGTTTTCTTAAGCAGTCTATGAAGATAAAGTCTATTTACAGCATGGCAAGCACTATTGATAGCTTCAGCCCAAAAAGCATCAGAAGTATCATATTCATCTAGCATAGACCTAGCCATTTCAATTAAAGTTCTATTCTTTCTTTCAATCACACCATTTTGCTGAGGAGTATATGTGGCAGAAAGTTCAGGCTTAATTCCTAATTCATCACAGAATTCAATAATATTTGTATTAACAAACTCAGATCCATTGTCACTTCTTATTTTCTTGATGGGACAATCAAATTTATTTTGGGCCCTTTTAGTAAAAGTTTTGAAATTTTTTCCAACTTCACTTTTATTATGCAAGAAGAATACCCAAGTGAATCTGGAGGAATCATCAACAATTACCAGACAATATGAGTTACCACCAATACTGGCATATGAAGTGGGGCTAAATACATCCATATGCAGAAGCTCAAGTGGTCTAGTGGTGGACATAATACCTTTGATTGGATGAGAGTTAGCTACTTGTTTGCCTGCTTGACAAGCACTACATAGCTTATTCTTTTCAAATTTAACATCTTTCAAACCCATCACTAGCTCATTTTTGAAAAGCTTTTTGAGATTAGACATACCTACATGCCCAAGACGCCTGTGCCAAAGCCATCCAAGAGAAACATTAGCTAATAGGCAGGTCGAGATGCATGAGGAGTTAGATTTGAAATCTACTAAGTAGAGATTTTGAAATCTGAAACCTTTGAATATAAGCTTTTCATTTTTATCAAACACAGTTACTCCATCAGATGAGAAGTTACAATGGAATCCAAGATCACACAATTGAGCAACAGATAGTAAGTTGAAATTTAAGGAATCAACAAGAAGAACATTGTCAATAGAGTGATCATTTGATATAGCAATCTTACCAAGACCTTTTACCTTTCTTTTGCTATTATCTCCAAAGGTGATTTTGTGACTTGGATCACTTTCTCCTTCAATTGAATTAAACATTCTTGAGGTCCCGGTCATGTATTGAGTGCAACCACTGTCAATTACCCAATGTCTTCCTCCACTTTTATAGTTCACCTACAAATTCATTTCTTAACTTTAGGCACCCAAATACTTTTGGGTCCTTTGGTGTTATTTTCAGCAAGTTTAGGTCTAAACAGATTTAACAACATGGCCTTAGGTACCCAGACAACTTTAAGTTTCTTATCAAGACTTAAGGGACCTACACATTTTACATTCATTTTGCCCCTAAAATCCTTAAATAGCATGTAATGGGCATCCACCATACAACCCCTTTTGGCATGAGAAACATTTGCAAGATAGCAATTTTTAGATTCATGATTTGATTTATGACAGTAATAGCATTGAGTGCTTTTCTTGACAAAAATCTGTTTGAAATGGTTTGATCCACTTTTCTTGGGCAAGCTGTTTGGTTTATACCCTAAGCCCTTTTTGCCCAAGTTGGATTTCTGTTCAACAAGAATTTTGTCAAGAGTAGCACTACCCAGAAAGCATTTTTTTCTGGACCTTTATGAAATTTGGCTACCTTGGCTTTTAGTTCTTCATTTTCAGTTTTAAGCTCCTTAGCACAGGAAGCATATTTGCGATTTTCATTACAAGTATCAGAAAGGCTAGAGGTCATGATTTCATTTTTGAGTAAGTCACATGAAGTTGATGCATCACATAAAGAAACATGTTTAGACTTGTTGATTTGCATTTCATTTTCAATTTCTAGCTCATAATATTGAGTCTGCAAATCTTCATGATTCTTGACAAGCAAAGCATGACTTGTGACTAGATCATTATGAGTTTGTACAGACTTTTCATGTTCATGCATAAACTTATCATACTTATCTGTTAGCATCTTTTGATCATTAAACAAGCCAGCAATAGCCTTTTTAAGAACTCTAGTTAAATTTGTTTTATCATGCAAAGCATTATTTAGCTCTTCAACTATTTCTACTAGTTCATCATAAGAGGGTGAGTCGCTAACCTTTTCCTCATCTGATCTTGCCATCAGACATAGAGGAAAT
Organism: Otatea glauca; assembly: GCA_036346275.1. Classification (NCBI taxonomy): domain Eukaryota; kingdom Viridiplantae; phylum Streptophyta; class Magnoliopsida; order Poales; family Poaceae; genus Otatea; species Otatea glauca. The sequence goes on along the minus strand of CM070715.1, from coordinate 35,357,570 downwards.
GAAGCTGGAGGTGGAGTCGACTTATCTAAGGCAAGTCCAGCTAGCCCCTTTGACTTCGAATATTCATCATCCGAGGATGGATCTTCACTAGGACTTTCTTCATCAGTGATCCATTCTCTTATGTGAGCTTCTCCTTTTCCTGTCTTTGCTAATTTCTTGGAGTAGCCTTTCTTGAAAAACTTCTTCTTGGGTTTTTCAAGAGTCTTCTCCTTATCCTCATCATCCTTGTTCTTGTACTTACCCTTTTTCTTGATTTTTTTGGGGCACCGAGCAGCTATGTGTCCCTTTTCATTGCATTCAAAGCATATAACATTAGCAAAAGGATTTTTCTTTGAGTAGTAAGAGTTTGACCTTTCTTTGTCTTTGAAATTAACTCTTCTCATGATTTTGTTAGCTCTTCTCATAAGTAGAGCTAACTTCTTCACATCTTCATCCGCATCCTCATTTGACTCATCATCATCCTCGTCAGATGAGTCTTGAACAATTTCCTTGGCTTTGAGTGCGATAGATTTCTTCTTTGGAGCATCTTCTTCGGCTAATATAAGCTCATGAGCAGATATTTTACCTAGTAGCTCGGTTGGAGTAAGCTTCTTGAGATCGCCACTATTGGACAGATATGTGATCAAACTGTGATACGCTCGAGAAAGCACTCTAATCATCTTCCTGCATACCTCAACATCAGAAATTTTAGTCCCTAGGCCTTTTAGTTCATTCACAATAGGATTTAGCCTAGAGAACATGTCATTAGCATTTTCTTGAGGAAGCATTTTGAATTGATCAAATTTTTCTCGAACAACATAATATCTTTCTTCTTTTACATCAGAGGTACCTTCATGAAATTCTTGCAATGTTGTCCATATGTCATAAGCAGAAGTAAGATTATTTACTCTATCAAAAACGTCTAAGCTGAGACAGGAAAATATGGCATTTCTAGCTTGGGCATCATACTGCATATTTTGAATCTCACCAGGAGTGGGTTCACCATACACAGATTGCCCTTCAGGCATGACACGAGGAGGCAAAGGCTTCTCTGTAACCCTCCACACATCATACCCAACAGCTTCTAAATAACATCTCATTCTAATTATCCAATAAGCATAATTTGAACCATAAAAAACAGGTACTCTACCAATACTAACAGTTGCGGATCCATTTCCCTCGGCCATTTTCCAAAGCTAGTTAAGCTAATAAAGGTAAACCTTGATCTGATACCACTTGAAGGAACTAGTTGGTCTAGAGGGGGGGGGGGGTGAATAGGCAACTTTTGCAAATTTTACCTTCTTAGAGACAATTTACTATTCTTTATATGTGAATAACTTAGTTCAAAATGAGACAGAAGTAAAAGCAAATAATGATAACAGCGAAAGCAATAAAGTGAAATAAAGCACAAATGAGATAGAGATTTATCCGGTGGTTCAGAGCCCTTCTCCTACTCCACGTTGAAGCACTTCTTCCGAAGTATTGCTTCTCCAAAGCTAGTCGCAGTAGCTCTGGTGATCACTCAGGTAGCTCTTTCACTACTCCAGGGAGGTGAGCTCCAAACCTTTCACAAACACAGTAGCCTTCCACAATCACCTTTGGACAGGTCGCACTTTTCACTTCCTCCAAGCTATCTAGGCTTACTAAGATCCAAGAGTAATAAACTTTGCACAAGTTCTGTCTCTTGGTTCACTTGCAAATCACATAGCTAGACTTCAGCTTGGAGCTAAACACTTAGAGATGTTGAGGATTTTGAGTTTGAAAGTGAAGCACAGACAACTTTTGAGAATGAGATTTATCTTGAATGCTAAAAGGTCAAGGAGTTCATTCTATATGTTGGTAGATGGCACAGGAAATGCTTACATAGCCATTTGGGAATATAGCCATTACATCTACCACTGTAGCCGTTGGATGTGTCAGAATATCAAAAAGTCTAAAATACATGTGTACAACAGACTGAACAATAGACCTTAGCGATACTGATCATGTGTATGATGGACCAATTTAAGACATTTACGACGGACCAAAAAATTTGGTCCGTTGTACATGGGATTTTTAGAGAATTTGGTCCGGCAAAGGAATGAGTGAGTTACATGTATGCCGGACCAAAATTTTTTGGTCTGTCATACATGGGAATTTCTAAGATCAGTAGCCAAGGACCTTTTTCAACAAAAATAAGTTTATCCAAGCGATTTTCTTTAGAAACGGACTAAAATTTTAGACAAGAATACTTGGTCCGTCAACAAAGCAAAAAAAACCTTTGCATAAGAAGTATATCAATCTATGGATTTAATAAATAGAACTCCAAGGTTTGGTCCGGCAAAAAGCTTATAACTGAATGAGTGCCGGACTAAAAATATTTGGTTCGCTGTAGATGGAAATCTGATAAGTTTTGGTCTGTCAAAGAAGAATGACTTTGACATGTATGCCGGACAAAAAACTTTGGTCCGTCATACATAGACAATCACTTGGTTGCAAGATGACTTCAAGGAATTTTCACCAAGGACTAAGGAATGAGAAAATAAGAGGTTTGGTCCGATGAGTAGATACCTTGACAGGAGTTTTGATAAAGAAGAATTTCAATGCTGGACCAAAGTAGCTTTTGACTGAAAAAGGATTTTGGCTATGTATGCAACAGACTTAAGAAATGGATAGCTGAATTTTAGTCCGTTGCATATTTAGACTATTCAAATGAAGGAGAATTTTGATTCAAAGAGCAATGACTAAGAGTCTTTTACTCCAAGCAATCTAACTTTGTCTTTGCCTTATGTTCCAATCCACTAGCTTGTGCAAAGTCCCTCTTTAGACAGCCAAACTGAATATAATCCTAGCTATTTGACTTGAATCATTTCCCAAGTCATAAACTAGTGACAGAACACCTTAATCTTGTTAGTCCAACTTGCTTCATCATTGAATTCAGCACATGCTCTTCAAAACATAAGCATTATTAACTTAGTAATCAACACCAAAACTATAATAAAACATGATAATGAAAATTGAGTGGGCCTAGATGCTATCAGGCTCCCGACTACGATTGTGCCAACGACCTCCTCACGATACGAGCCCAAGCTCGAGCTCGGCTGGGGAACCGTCCCCTTCTCAAGGTCATCAGACTCAAGGTCATCCCAAGCTTCAGGATCACTACTTGAGCCTCGGGGGCTAGCTGTTGGGGACTAGATATCCCTGCAATAGCCCATTTCGACCAAGCCAGGGAGCTAGTTCGGTAGCCTGGGTGAGGTTAAAGGCCCTGGTTGAGCCCGGAGGTTCTGGTTGGGCTCAGAGGCCCTGGTCAAGCTCGAAGGACCTGGTCGGGCATACAGAGTCGACGATTACCATGTAAAAGAGGGGGCCTTAAAGGATGGAGTTAAGAAAGATGTGGGCTGCACTTCCGAGGCCGTTATCTCCCGATTCCATTGCGCATTAAGTCCAGTTTTAACGTCACACACCCAGGAATCTCTCCTGACCGTTTCCTGTAACGGTCCACACCATATAAGTATAAAACCTTCCCCCTGCGCGGGGAAGAGGGGGGAGGAAAAAAAGAGGCAGAGACAGACAACACACACGCGTTCTCGAGCACAACTGAGTTTGAGCACCCCTTGTATTCAATCACAGAGCATTATCTTCACCTTTCGCCTCCGGGCAAGACTGGAGTAGAGCTGTTACCGACGCCGGGGGCTCTAACCAGTATTACTCCTCGTGTTCACCTATTTCTTTCTCTTTCTCGACCAACAAGCAACCCCCTTCCTCCTGGCTAGGCACGGTCTCGGGCTCCGCTCACACAACATACTTTTCTTCCTGCGGTCAGACGATCACAATCGTCGACAAATGGCGCCCACCGTGGGGCTCGAAAGTTTCACTTGTTCGGAGGAACTTCGTTGCTTCAACCTTAGCGGGTAGTACTGGGTTAAGTCAGAGCATTGTAAAGGCTTTGTTATAATCGCTCGCCTGTGTGGTGAAATGGTTGTATCTTGTGGGTAAAGTGCATAACCTTTGCAGGGTGTTAAATCTATTCGGATTGCCATGCTCGCAGTATTGAGCACTGCTCAAGAATTACAGTCAAGGGTTAGATTTTATAAAATGAAAACTTTGTTGGGATGGCAGGTTGCCATTGGAAGTTGGAAACTTGACTTAGGACTAGATACCTTGTTTACTTGAGAAATGATGTCTTACTGCAAAATAACCATGTTAGCAATTCCTTTGGAATAAGCCCTACATATAATTATGTTAGAATTGCATTCTGTGCACAACTTGTTGAGTGCTTTAAGTACTCACCTTGCCAAGAACCACATCAACAATTGAAGAGTCTACACCTACTCTGGAGGAGTACCTGGAGGATACGTGTGTTTAGGGTTCGAGCCTTGTCAGTTGCCTTTGGTAAACTGATGTGTTGTCTACGTCTTTCTATTCCGTTGCAGTGTCTTAGTTTAATATACTTGGTTTACCCTGCATGGCTTAATAATGTAAGTTGACCATAAGGTCGTACAATTAGTTCTATTTAATATATGGAGTCTTTTATTATTTATCGTTGTGTATGATTGGGATATTCATCTATGTTGAACTTTTGTGCACTAGCGTGATCCTGTACCAGTGTAATTTACAAAGAGGGGTCCAGATTTGCTTATTACACCTTACACCTGGTTTGTGGAGTAAAAGTATGAATATTTTCTGTTGAGTTAGCAATGCTTTTTCCATGTACTCCTGGATGAATTGTAAATTTTCGTCCATGGTTTGCTTGGACACCATGTGTGGGTCGAAGAAACCCACCGGTTCTTTCTCTTTTTTTTTGCTTCAATGATCATGTATCCATATATACAAAAGCAAGGATCATATATATATATGACATTTAACGATATGACATGAATATAGACCGTGATTGCACACACTTACAATGTCCTGCGTCTAATGAGTGAGGCATCAAGGGCGTCGAGGTTGTAGAAATCGAACAAGTCGTTGAAGCTGACCACGAAGAAGCCCCATAAAAACTGGTGGAAGAAATGCTCCTTCTTGAAGATGACCGAGATACTCGATAACTGTTGTGCCACTGACTTGTTGGCTTGTACCATACACCAATTTTGTAATCTAACACAGGCTATTGTAAGAATTTGCTGGTGCACTACCGGTAAGAATGGCTATCCTAGCTTGAATTGCTGCACTAACGGGGTCCACAAAAAGTCATGGGCCTCTGTGGTCCGCTTCGATTTGACCTTGTCGCGGCCTCGCCGTCTATCATAGGTAATCTTCACGGGAGATGATTGGCCCAAAGTGAAGTACCGGCCTGTGCCTTACAGGAAATGATAGCTGATTTGTTGTCTTTCAAGATCTGACATGGATCCGATAATGTTGGTAGCTCGGTCTTTGCACGTTGCTCCATAGTCTTTGGTAGCTTTAGTCTTTGTCAGAGACGATCGTCAAAGGAGATGTCCCTCTTAGACCACTGGATTAATGTACCAATGACATCCTCTAGTGTCACAATCTCGTCGTTTGAGGGTATCTCCAATGTGACGGCCTTGAAAATTTCATGTACACCGTCGACATAGACCTTCACGTAGCCCAGAGCTACCGGGCGACCGTGCACAATCGCCCCTAGACCGGATGGATACGCTCGGCCCCAAGCAACCTTGTCGGGACCCGAATCTGCAAATCCGGACCCTCTGTGTATTCTGTGCCAGTCCAGGATCACGCTAGCACACACAGTCATACAGGGTTGCACATCACAGACATTCACAAGGATATAAGAATAAATAGTGCAAACATGTATATAAAACGAGTTGTACAACCTTATGGTCTCCTTACGATAAGTCGACCACGCAGGCTTACATTATTCAAAACAAAGAAATAGCAATGAACATAACAAGTCGTGTAAGCATCCATCTTGCCACAGGCAACCGATCGGGCTTGCCCCTAGTTGCTCGTGTCCTCGACGTACTCCTCCTCCCATCTTGGTGTAGTCTCCTCCACCGATGTTGGGGTTGATAAGCAAGGTGGGGTGAGTACACAAGGCACTCAACAAGTAATGCAGAATGCAAAGACTATTACTATATGCAAAGCTTATTCCAATGGATTGGCTTAATTGATCCTTTTTGCATCAAGCGGCATTTTTAAACTAGTATCTTGTTTAGATTAAAGCGAAGAAACAGATATAAGTAATACTAATTTCAAATGGTTTTTCTTCAAGATTCTCGGCACACACCTTATTAGTTCATTTCCAACAACGCACACACCACCCTTCCATGTTTTGTTTATGAAAAACTACCCTTGACTGTAATCCCGAGCAATGCTCAATACCGTGAGCACGGCTATTCAATAGTTTTGACACTCTGCAGAGGTTGTACACTTTACCCACAAGATACTGACCGCCACCACACAGTGATTGTCCGCAACAAAGCTTTTCAGAACTTCTACCTTAACTAAAGAACCTCTCCCAGATTGCCTTCACTATCACTTCCCTCACACAGAGCCAAGTATAGGACCGGCCAATCACCGTTGGATGGGCACCAAGCCGTAGCACAGTACGCTCCCCATACAGATACACCCCGTGTATCTTGTCACCCCGAGGTATCGGAGGAAAGATATCGAACCCTAGTCAACTAGGTCTGTCCCATGTCGGACATGTGGTTGTACGGTGACTCGGATCAAAGGCTTGCAAGGTGAAGTCCTTAATCGACCAAGGCAAGACTTTCAACACTCAACAATGGCACACACCCAATGTGGCACACAGACTCACATCACTCAACAACCCAATGCCACACAGGCCCACCGCACACTGACCTCTTGCCACTTGCCCTGGCCTAAATCATTTTCCACCCAGTTGATTATTGTGCAACACATGCCAGCAATAACTCAATATCGGTACGGAACCACACAGGTTGCTGTACCTCAATCTCAACATGTGGCATCATCACACCACTTTTCAAAATACATTCAATATGTCTTTAATCAATATTGTAGCATTTTTCCAAAGATTATTCATGATTCGTTGCAAGGCTAAGCATCTACTCACGGTCTAGCCTCCGTGTTGGCACAATATTAACATCCAACTAATATAATCGAACTTAGGGTGACAATGATCTAGGCATACAATTAATAATTCAAGGTGGCATAACAAAATGGGTTGATTAACTACATTATCCCAAATTAATTTAAATTCATTTTAAATAATTAGCATGCATAGTTTCAAAGCATAAATTACATTTTAAAATCTGGGATCAAAATGATCAAAGCATCACATGCCTTCAAAGAGTTGCTGGTCGTGTTCAAGCTTGGTCTTGAGCGACTAATTCTTCCTCGAAACTTCCCGCAAATTTACGTCTCACGCTGCACAAACAAAGTATACAATAAATAGCCAATAGAGAAGACTATATGTCCTCAAAATTCAAATAAAATTCACCAATAAATAGCTCACAATTTTATGAATTTTTAGAAATTTGAATCACCCAAATCCGAGTTAAAATGCAAAAGTTATAGTCATTTGAAGTTTGAATAAAATCAAAATACGAAATTAAGAAAATCCGATTTTTCTGAATTATTTTTATACTGAAATTCACATTTATGACGTCAGCATGCCTCATGATGACGTCAGCACCGAAATGAATTTCCGTCGAAATATTTTCATATATGAAAATATTTATGGCGTCGGCGATAGCGTCGGCAAGACACGTGTACGCCCGCAGGCCGCCACGCCGCTCTGTCTATGGACCGAGTCTGGGTTGGCTCGTCCACCGTGGACCGGAGGCACCGTGCGCGTGCACCGGGTGACGCAACCCTTGGCGTCGGCCGACGGCGCGCGGCCAATCCCGACGCGACACGCGGGATCGATCCGCATCGCTCAACCAGCGGCCGGATCTCACCCCGCGGGTTGGCGACGCTTCGTACTCCACGCCCCACGCCACGCATCCAGCGGTGCGCGAAACCAACGGTTGGATCTGGTCTCTCCCTCGATCCAACGCGCACACGCCAGCGTCGACGGGATTCGATGGGGTGCGGCGTCATCTCCGCCGCGTTCAAATTTGAGCGGCGCGATCCTAGGACAAAACCAGATCCAACTCAACCGTTCGGATCCGATCCAACGGCTCGAGTTACGAGAGTCGTTTACTATTCAAGGCGCGACGTGGCTCAATCTTACGCGTTCACTAACGATCCAACGGCTAAGACTAAAACATATCGCGGACATTAGATCTAATCCAAGCCGTTCGTTCTAGATCTAACGATCAAGATTTAGCTAACGTGTAAACCTTGGGGTTAATCCGCACCGTCCATAACAGATCTAACGGCACGATACAAACTAAATGTAAGCGAGAGAAGGGCGACGTGGCACGATCCTTACCCTCCTTGCGATCCGACGGTCAACGATGCTCGAGTCCGACGATGGCGTCGGCGGTGCAAGCTTGCGGAGATGAGGAAGATGATGTAGTCGACGGCGTTTGGTGGCTCCGGCGAGAAGATCTAGCGCGTTCGACGCGGCTCGCTTGGCGGTGCTCGGTGACCTCGGCGACGGCAGAGTGGGACCGCGGCGAAGCAAGCGTCGGAGAACCGTGGCGGCGCAGGGAACAACTACGGCGAGCTTTGTGAGCAACCGGAAGCGTTCGAGGCGTGCGCTAGGCTCTGACGCGTCTAGGAGTGCGCGTCACGCGGGTGGCGGCGGCGCACTAAATAGCGCCTCGGCGTCGCGAAATCTTGGCGAAATGGCGGACATGCGGCGGCCATTGCTCGGCGATCTCGCGAGGAAGAAACGGCGTGGCGAAATCCGGGCATTCACGCGCGCAGCGATCCAGCGGCGAAACAATGGGGTGACGTGATGATTCCCGATCGCACGATGTTGATCCAACGGCGAAACGCGGCGCGCTAGGGTTTCGCGGGTGGGTGCGTGGGCGGCGACGCGAGCTGGCCTCGGCACGATCTTGGGCCGGTCCAACGATTCGCCCAGACACTATTCCGGATTTTTAAATCCTTTTGAATAAAAATAATTCTAGAAATTCACTTAAATCATTTGGGGCTTTTAAAATAGCGTAAAAATTCTAGAAAAATTCCTAAAATACTTTGAGATATTTGGAACTCAAATAAAATATTTTCAATAAAACTTTGCTAGAACTTTTCCATTATTTAATTGTTTTCAAGGAAGGCTAGTTTTGAGTAATTCCAAATAAATTTCAATAAATTCCCAAAAATTCACAAAAATCAAAAATACTCTCAAAATTTAAATTAGAGCAAAAATTAGGGTGTTACAAACCTCCCCCTTAATGTAATCTCGTCCCGAGATTCGAGTATCTATAGAAATGTGTTAGGGAACTCCTTCTTCGATCTTCTTCACGTTCCCACGTTGCTTCACTTTCCGAATGGTTGCTCCATCAACTCTGCGAAACGCGTTGACTTGTTCCTTGTCTCTCCGTCCATTCGCCCGAATCTTCATTGGATGTTCTTTGTAAGTCAGATCTTCTTGCAGCTCAATTGCCTCCAAAGGTGTTTGCTCTTCCGGTACTCGAAGACACTTCTTCAGTTGAGACACATGGAATACGTCATGCACTCCTGCCAAAGACTGCGGTAACTCCAATTGATACGCAACTTCACCTCTACGGCTCAAGATTTTGAATGGTCCGACATATCTGGGTGCGAGCTTCCCTTTTGCATGGAACCTTCTGACTCCTTTGAGTGGTGTTACTCTAAGATACACAAAATCTTCGGGTTCAAAGCTTAGTTCCCTGCGACGGTTGTCAGCATAACTCTTTTGCCTGGATTGTGCAATCTTCAATCTTTCCCCACTGTGGTGATCGTACTTCCGCTTCTGAAGAATGTCCGTCCAAAACATGTCGTTCTTTGTCTCATTCCAATTCAATGGTGTTCGACAGGACCTACCATACAGAGCTTCAAATGGAGACATTTGTAAACTTGCTTGATAACTGTTATTATAGCTGAACTCAGCATAAGGCAAACACTTGTCCCATGAAGTGGAATATGCTAAGGCACATGCCCTCAACATATCTTCCAATATCTGATTGACTCTCTCAGTTTGTCCATCCGTCATGGATGGTATCTTTGATTGAAGTTCAAGCGAGTCCCCATTGCTTCATGAAGCTTACCCCTAATCTGGAGGTAAATTGGGTACCTCTGTCAGACACTATCTTTTGGCACTCCATGTAAGCAGACAATTACGGACATATAAAGTTACGCTAACCGGTCTCCTAATAAGTGGTCTTCTTGGTATGAAATGTGCCACCTTAGTTAAGCGATCTACTATGACCCATATGGAATCATATCCACTTTGCGTTCGGGCAATCCGGTTATAAAATCCATACCAATTTCCTCCCATTTCCATTCGTATCTTTAAGGGTTGTAATAGCCTGCTGTCTTTGGTGCATAGCTTTGACCCTTTGGCATATGTCACATAATGCAACGTATTCGCGACTTCTCGTTTCATGCTTGGCCACCAAAATTTTTCCTTCAAATCTTGATACATTTTCGCACTTCTGGATGAATTGAGTACTTGGAGTCATGGGCCTCTCCAAAATTAATCGCTTCAACTCCTTTTTGTTCGCACACAAATCGCCCTTTAAACCACATAGTACCTTGTTCATCCAGTTTAAAATCTTTTGCTTTGCCTTCATCCATTTTGCCCTTAATTCTTTTGATCTTATCATCATCTTCCGCCCTTCCCGATCGATCTTCCAGTAGGTCTTACTTCAAGGTTACTAGGAATCCTTTTGGTACCATTTCCAATTCTAGTTTCGAAATCCCTACACAATTCTGCTGACTTGTTTCCAACGACATATTTACACTGTGGTTCTTTACGCTCAAGGCGTCGCCACCACGTTGGCTTTCCCGGGTGGTAGTGAATTCCCACATTATAATCCTTGATTAACTCTAACCATCTTCTTTGCCTCATATTTAGGTCACTTGTGTGAAAATATACTTAAGGCTTTTATGATCGTATATACTTCACATCTATTTCGATGAGATGATGACGCCATATTTTTAGTGCATGCACTACGGCGGCTAATTCTAAATCATGAGTCGGATAGTTCTCCTCATGTGGTCTCAATTGCCTCGATGCATAGGCAATTACCTTCCTATTTTGCATCAACACGCATCCCAATCCTCGACGCGATGCATCACAATAAATGTCAAAGTCTTGGTGAGCGTCTGTAAAACTAATACAGTGCCGATGTTAACCTCCTTTTCAATTCTGAAAACTCTTCTCACACTCGGTGTCCATAAAAATTTCTTTTCTTTTTCAACAATTGCGTAAGAGGTCTCGCAATCGTAGAGAATCCTTCAATGAATCGACGGTAATACCCGCCATTCCAAGGAAACTACGGTTTGGGTTACCGTCTTGGTACTTCCCAATGTAAAACCGTTTCCACTTTCTTTGGATCTACAACAACTCCTTCTGCTTGTCATTATGTGTCCAAGAAATTCCACCTTATCTTTCCAAAATCACATTTGCTAAATTTCGCAAACAACCGTTGTTCCTCAACTTTTCAAGGACTAGCCTCAAGTGCTCGGCGTGCTCTTCTCTCGTCTTGGAATAGATAAGGATGTCATCTATGAATCTGACGACGAACTTATCCAAGTTTTCCATAAAACCTTATTCATTAAGTTCATGAAATATCTTTGGTGCATTTGTCGGACCAAAAGACATCATCAGTAAACTCGTAGTGTCCATATCTTGACGAAAATGCGCCTTGAATATCCTCGATCGGATCTTGGTGATGGTATCTGATCGAAGATCAATTTTGGAGAATACTCCTGCTCCTCTCAACTGGTCAAACAAATCATCGATCCTGGGTAGCGGATACTTATTCTTTATCGTCACATCATTGAGTGCACGATAGTCTATACACATCCTGAAACTTCCGTCCTTCTTCTTAACGAATAAGACAGGTGCTCCCCATGGCGATGAACTAGGTCTTATAAATCCCTTTTCCAGTGAGCTTCTTCAATTTGCTTCTTCATTTCCACCAATTCCTCTGTGGACATCCCGTAAGGTCTCTTAGCTATTGAGCTGTCCTCGAACTAGTTCTATCACGAACTCGATATCTCTATCTGGCGGCATTCCAGGTAAATCTTCTGGGAAAACATCCGGATATTCATTGACTATGGAGACTTCCTCTAAGCTGACAGTCTTCATGCTGTTGACCATCAATTGTCCATCTTGTACTGGTTTCGCTTCAAACTCAATTTTCTTTCCATCCGGGCTCTCGACCGATATGACTCTTTTTCCGCAGTCCAATACTGCCTTGTGATCGGTTAACCAATCCATTCCCAGGATAACATCCAAGGTTTGGGTATTAAGGACGATTAAGTTCGCTAGGAACTCAACTCCATTAATTATTATTCCTACCCCAGAACATCCTACTTTAGATCGGAGTTCTGATCCAGGGGATTGGACTATGAGCACACATTTAAGATTCACTATTTCCATATCATTTTGAACAGCAAAATCTCGGGAAATAAAAGAATGCGAAGCTCCGGAATCAAATAAAACAGTAGCTGGTACTGAGTTTACTAGGAACTTACCCAGTACAACGTCCGAGGCGTTCTGGACTTCATCTGCTGTGATGTGGTTGACTCTGCCTCGTGCAGTTCCTTGGGATGGAGTCGCTGCTGTTGATGCCCCGCGGTTCATGATTGGTGCGGGAGTCCTTGCCGGTGTGTTCCCCAGGTTAAAGCGAACCGGGGTGACACCTCCCTTCTTAGGGCGCTTGTTGGCAAATGCCCCATTTCATTGCAATGATAGCAACGTCTTCCCACGGCCGAGAGGTTCCTCCATCGCGCTATAGTTCGGCCGAGTCGAACATTTTGACCCATCGGGCGATTTGCCGGCAGTGGTGCTCATCATTGACTCTAGGTGGTACCGAATGAGCTGTTGGGGTGCCGTCCTTCGCCTCTCTGCCCCGACGACCTCCTTGTTGCGCCATTCTGCGCTTCTGTTGTCATCCAACTCTCGGCGCTTGTCCTCTAAGATCGTGGCTTTGTTAACTAACTCTTGAAAGTCGTGGATGTGTGGGTGATCGGTCCACTGCAACCTGCATTCAATCCCTTCATGAAGCGGGATTGTGCGGCCTTATCCGTAGCCACGTCCTCAGTGCGTAGCGTGCGGTTAGGTGAACTTGTTCGTAATCGCCATCGATCGCCGCCTTGCTTGAGGCTTCGAACTCCTCCTTTTAAGATCCATGATACCCTCGGGTACATGGTAATGCGACGGAAGGCCGAGGTGAATTCCTCCCATGTGATACTCTGCGGGTCCTCATGAGTCGCGCAGTTTTCCCACCATTCTGCGGCAGTCCTTCGAGTTGATGAGAGGCATAGAGTACCCTCTCATGTCCTACACATTGGGTAATGTGCGGCTTCCTTTCAATTGTCCTTAGCCAATCGTCCGCCTCCAAGTGGATTGGCGTTGCTCGAGAAGGTAGGTGGGCGGGTTCTCATAAACTCCGACAACCGTGAGTAGGGGTGTGGTCCATGGTTGCCCCCAGGTTGAACATTCGCAGCAGCTTGATTGGATATCTGCTGCATGGTTTGAACCATCGTGGTCATGAGTTGAGTCTGGGCTGTCAAAAGGCTCCTGTGTTCGCATATCGACTGCGGTGGTTGAGGAATCGCTCTTCATTCGGTTGTCCGTCTGTTAGCTCCACTTCACTGCTCCAACATTTCCACGAGTCCTCACCATCATTGCAAGCTTCCATGGTTAAGAAAAGAAGAAAGCATAGACGAGTAAAAGAACTTATGTGGGGGAAACAGGTGTAACTTAAATTATTTAGCCAATTTATTGATATAATATAAAGCAGTATGGTTGTTCACAAGTGCCTAAGGGCAATGCAACACATACGTGACACTCACAACCAAAAGTAAGTAAGCAAACATAGGAATCCATGACAACTCACACCTAAGGGTGACTCACAAGCAAAGACGCGACTCGGATATTCGAGTCTCGACACTACACTCTACTACACTCGATCACTCATCGAGCCAACCCGGCCGCGGCTTCCCGAGCGTACCGCGCGGTTGTGGCATTGAGGCGAACTGGTCTGGTGACTCTCTGCGGCGGTGCAAAAGACCCCATCGACTCTGCTGGTCCCGGCTGCTCGCTCTCTGATCTGGCGCCTCGCTCCGCTCCTCGAATCTGGATCATGTAACTCGAGGATGGTTCGGGCTCGGGTCCATATAGAGCCATCTCCAACTCCTGGATCTTACGTATGGCATGAGCTAAGTTCTCCGGTGTTGGGTTCTTGCCTCTATAACCTCGTCGCGGGTCCTCTGCGCAGCTCTGGGACTGTCTCGTCCAAGGCGTCCTCTGGCGATGGCGTATCTCGCCAGTGGGTGATCGTGGCGTCCTCCTCCACGAGCTCCATCCTGTTGTATCGACCGTCGCGACGCGGATGGTGGCGGAAGACGGTGCCCTCTAACTCTGCGGAGTAAGTGCGGGCAATTTGCCGCATCGCTCGACGCGACGTCTCTGAATCCGGCCTCGAAAGAAGACCTCCGGCGGTGATGTAGATAGGACGACTCGCCTCGTCCTCTCCCGAGCATACACCGTGATCTTGACGTCCCAGCGATGTCAAGTCTGCCTGCACTCACCAAGTCCCTCGATGCGGTGGTCGGTCAAAACCTCCAAGCAATCGCATCATACGCCATAACTCCGCGGCGTATCCTCCGGTCGCGCTCCATAGGTATGGATCATCCTCATCCGCCAAAACAAACCTTGTTTAAATTAAATAGAGAATAATAAAAATTCAAAGATAGGTATGAATAAGGAGAAGAGATAAGTCGAGATTTCTTTGACATTCTTGCTCAAGTTGATTAGGTCTTTAGAAAATAGTTTTCACCCTCCTAGGCACAACCAAACTAAGGTCAAGGCCTACTGATCACCTGCTCACGATACCACCTCTGCCGGGACCCGAATGCAAATCCGGACCCTCTGTGTATTCTCATGCGACCCGAGATCACGCTTAGCACACACAAATCATCTGAGGTTGCACATCACAGACATTCACAAGGATATAAGAATAAATAGTGCAAACATGTATATAAAACGAGTTGTACAACCTTATGGTCTCCTTACAGATAAGTCACCACGCAGGCTTACATTATTCAAAACAAAGAAATAGCGGTGAACATAAAAAGTCGTGTAAGCATCCATCTTGCCACAGTAACCGATCGGAGCTTGCCCCTAGTTGCTCGTGTCCTCGACGCACTCCTCCTCCCATCTTGTGTAGTCTCCTCCACCGATGTTGGGGTTGATAAGCAAGGTGGGGTGAGTACACAAGGCACTCAACAAGTAATGCATGAATGCAAAGACTATTACTATATGCAAAGCTTATTCCAATGGATTGGCTTAATTGATCCTTTTGCATCAAGCGGATTTTTAAACTAGTATCTTGTTTAGATTAAAGCAAAGAAATGTATATAAGTAATACTAATTTCAAATGGTTTTTCTTGAAGATTCTCGGCACACGACCTTATTAGTTCATTTCCAACACCGCACACACCCACCCTTCCATGTTTTGTTTATGAAAAACTACCCTTGATGTAATCCCGAGCAATGCTCAATACCGTGAGCACGGCTATTCAATAGTTTTGACACTCTGCAGAGGTTGTACACTTTACCCACAAGATACACCGCTCACCACACAGTGATTGTCCGCAACAAAGCTTTTCAGAACTTCTACCTTAACTAAAGAACCTCTCCAGATTGCCTTCACTATCACTTCCCTCACAGAGCCAAGTATAGGACCGGCCAATCACCGTTGGATGGGCACCAAGCCGTAGCACAGTACGCTCCCCATACAGATACACCCACGTGTCTTGTCACCCCGAGGTATCGGAGGAAAGATATCGTAACCCTAGTCAACTAGGTCCGTCCCATGTCGGACATGTGGTTGTACGGTGACTCGGATCAAAGGCTTGCAAGGTGAAGTCCTTAATCGACCAAGGCAAGACTTTCAACACTCAACAAAGGCACACGACCCAATGTGGCACAGACTCACATCACTCAACAACCCAATGCCACACAGCCCACCTGCACACTGACCTCTTGCCACTTGCCCTATCTAAATCATTTTCCACCCGGTTGATTATTGTGCAACACATGCGGCAATAACTCAATATCGGTACGGAACCACACAGGTTGCTGTACCTCAATCTCAACATGTGGCATCATCACACCACTTTTCAAAATACATTCAATATGTCTTTAATCAATATTGTAGCATTTTTCCGAAAGATTATTCATGATTCGTTGCAAGGCTAAGCATCTACTCACGGTCTAGCCTCCGTGTTGGCACAATATTAACATCCAACTAATATAATCGAACTTAGGGTGACAATGATCTAGGCATACAATTAATAATTCAAGGTGGCATAACAAAATGGGTTGATTAACTACATTATCCCAAATTAATTTAAATTCATTTTAAATAATTAGCATGCATAGTTTCAAAGCATAAATTACATTTTAAAATCTGGGATCAAAATGATCAAAGCATCACTTGCCTTCAAAGAGTTGCTGGTCGTGTTCAAGCTTGGTCTTGAGCGACGAATTCTTCCTCGAAACTTCCCGCAAATTTACGTCACGCGTACAAACAAAGTATACAATAAATAGCCAATACAGAAGACTATATGTCCTCAAAATTCAAATAAAATTCACCAATAAATAGCTCACAATTTTATGAATTTTTAGAAATTTGAATCACCCAAATCCGAGTTAAAATGCAAAAGTTATAGTCATTTGAAGTTTGAATAAAATCAAAATACGAAATTAAGAAAATCCGATTTTTCTGAATTATTTTTATACTGAAATTCACATTTATGACGTCAGCATGCCTCATGATGACGTCAGCACCGAAATGAATTTCCGTCGAAATATTTTCATATATGAAAATATTTATGACGTCGGCGATAGCGTCGCCAAGAAGACACGTGGCACGCCCGCAGGCCGCCACGTCGCTCTGGGTCTATGGATCGAGTCTGGGTTGGCTCGTCCACCGTGGACCGGAGGCACTGCGGCGCGTGCACCGGTGACGCAACCCTTGGCGCGTCGGCGGCGGCGCAGCCAATCCCGACGCGACACGCGGCGGGATCGCACCGCTTCGCTCAACCAACGGTCGGATCTCACCCCGCGGTTCGGCGACGCTTCGTACTCCACGCCCCCCACGCGTCACGCATCCAACGGTGCGCCAGAAACCAACGGTTGGATCTGGTCTCTCCCTCAGTCAACGCGCACACGCGTCAGCACGGGATTCGATGGGGGTGCGGCGTCATCTCCGCCGACGTTCAAATTTGAACGCGCGGATCCTAGACAAAACCGATCCAACTCAACCGTTCGAGATCCGATCCAACGGCTCGAGTTACCGTGTTTACTATTCAAGGCGCGACGTGGCTCAATCTTACGCGTTCACTAACGATCCAACGGCTAAGACTAAAACATATCGCAGACATTAGATCTAATCCAAGCCGTTCGTTCTAGATCTAACGATCAAGATTTAGCTAACGTGTAAACCTTGGGGTTAATCCGCACCGTCCATAACAGATCTAACGCACGTATACAAACTAAATGTAAGCGAGAGAAGGGCGACGTGGCACGATCCTTACCCTCCTTGCAGATCCGACGGTCAACGATGCTCGGAGTCCGACGATGGCGTGCGGCGGTGCAAGCTTGCCGGAGATGAGGAAGATGATGTAGTCGACGGCGTTTCGGTGGCTCCCCGGCGAGAAGATCTAGCGCATTCGACGCGGCTCGCTTCGGGCAGTGCTCTGGTGACCTCGGCGACGGCAGGAGTGGACCGGCGGCGAAGCAAGCGTCGGAGAACCGTGGCGGCGCAGGGGAACAACTACGGCGAGCTTTTGTGAGCAACCGGAAGCGTTTCGGGAGGCGTGCGCTAGGGCTACAGACGCGTCTAGGAGTGCGCGTCACGCGGGTGGCAGCGGCGCACTAAATAGCGCCTCGACGTGCGCGAAATCTTCGGCGAAATGGCGGACATGCAGCGCCATTGCTCGGCGATCTCGCGAGGAAGAAACGACGTGGCGAAATCCGGGCATTCACGCGCGCGATCCAATCGGCGAGAACGGCGGGTGACGTGATGATTCCCGATCGCACGATGTTGATCCAACAGGCGGCGGCGGCTAGGGTTTGGCGGGTGGGCTGCGTGGGCGGCGACGCGAGTGGGCCTCGACGCGATCTTGGGCCGGTCCAACGATTCGGCCGGACACTATTCCGGATTTTAAATCCTTTTCAATAAAAATAATTCTAGAAATTCACTTAAATCATTTGGGGCTTTTAAAATAGCGAGAAAAATTCTAGAAAAATTCCAGAAAATACTTTGAGATATTTGGAACTCAAATAAAATATTTTCAATAAAACTTTGCTAGAACTTTTCCATTATTTAATTGTTTTCAAGGAAGGCTAGTTTTGAGTAATTCCAAATAAATTTCAATAAATTCCCAAAAATTCACAAAAATCAAAAATACTCTCAAAATTTAAATTAGAGCAAAAATTAGGGTGTTACAAACCTGCAGGGGAATGGAGCCGTTGGCAAGCCTCACTTGGAGATTACACGGCATGGCTATTTACATAATGGTGCACAATTAGCTAACACGTCCAACAGGTCTATCTAAGGAGCATTGTAGATATGCATATTACCTGGATATCATCGATAGGAAATTTAGCATCGTCCACGTTTGTCTCAAGGATGGACACGCAGCTGCTCTGATGGTTAGTTGGGCTGAATTGTGTCTGTGCTCTGGGGCTTGCATGTTCTGCGTGTACCTCTCCGCAGCCACCCTTTGCTCCATCCTTTTCTCAAGGCTTCTTAGCTGATTATCAAATTGCGCTCTCAGCCTTTCCTAAACCCTTTCCTCAATGAGTGCTACTACACCACTTTGCTTCTTTTCTTACTCTGGTATGTGTCGGAGTCTTGTGGGAATCCCATCTTCCAAGGAACGAAAATACCTTTGCCTCATGTGTGACCCGGGTGCTCCTTATTTTCTAAGGCCGTGAAGAGTATATCTTTCTCTCTATTTGCCTAGAAAGAGCCCTGAGAAGATTTTGTACTCAACACTATTTGCATCCAATATCCCAACATGTTATTTCACTTAAGAAGTTATATATATACTAATTACAAACTATATAGTTCGATATCTTACCAGGCATTAGGATACTTCCTCGTCTACGGGGTTGGCAAAGGACACGCTGTTCGAATATATGGGACGTGACCTCGCTCTTACCCAGTTTCGGGTGCACAGGTCTAAGATCAAGGCAAATGGTGGCGAAGCCTCCTTCTAGATTGCCTCATCATCCTCCCAAATCCATTGTGCGATCTTACCCGTGTACCCAGTGGTGCTGAGTCTGTGTGGGTGGGTGTTTTTTTCCTGGATGGTCTTGTGCGCTGCACTTTGATGCATAAATTCTTTCGCCATCTTCATCTCAACCAATTGTTCCCACACGTCTTTAGTGATGAATCCATACTTCTGGAATGGAGTTATTTCCTTATTCACGTAATTACTAACAAGGGTGCTCTTGAAGTTCTTCCACACCTTTCCCACCACTAGTAACGCATACCATCACAGTGCGAGCATGGCGTCCTTTGGGAGCTTGAATGATGTGAAATTTTCTATCACCAGGCTGTCGCACTCCTCATCTGTTAGCGACTTCCATGACAGATATGTGATGGGGATGCTTTCTCATCCAACTATCCCGCACAATGTTCGAAATACTGCCGCTACCTTAGGAGGTATGGTAGGGCCCCCATCCTACGGATCAATCGCCGTGATGGTATATCGGCTCTAGAGCCTTTTACTTAGCCCTCTTGGATCGCGCCTCGGTTTTTCTATGTTCGGCTCATCAGATCCATTCAGCGATGAGGAATGAGGGGACATCATCTTCTTTTTAACTATTCACAAATGGTCGTAGAAGAGAAAATAAAGTAAATTTAAGAGTATTGTTTAAAACAAGGAAATCAACAACCAAAAAGGGTTTCTTTATTCTTTAGAACAAGGAAAGAGAAATATTTTATGGGAAGAGAAATCTTTTTGTCTGCTAGGGAGATTATAGTTCTAAAAAGATTTTTATGTTTAGAATAAGGAAAGAGAAGAGGTCACTTCGCTCTCTTTACACGACAGTATAGATTATGGACAGAGTGCTCTCAGGTATCAGGCTGCTAAAGGTCGTTAGACCTTCAGCCTCCACGCCAAAAGGTGTAGGGCTGCTAGAGATTAATTTCTTACATCCACTACACCTAGGGTCAAATAATCACAATTGAACTTAAACAATTAACTAAACAAATAAGGCTTTGAACTCTTACCTTCCTAAATTATGCTACGAACAGAGCAATCAATATAGTTAGCAGTAATCAAATTTGCATCACAAAGAGTATTGAATAAATTGATCAAGGCAATATTTACAACTTTAATTGTTTTAGTTCATCAAGGACCCATTGCATCATAGAGCAATCAAAAGTTCCCCAAACAGTGAGAAAGTCGCCAAGATAATTAAATTATCTTTCCCCTTTGCAAGATAGTAAAGAGTATGTAGGAATATTAGCACATCACAAAATAAATAACCAGAAGTTATTTACTTGTACAATAAAAAAGGTTCTAGTAATGACAAGAAATAAAAACAACATCAAAATAAAACCTGAAGTTGTAGTAAAAATTGTAGAATTAAATAATTTAGTGCGACACACAAATTATGTGAATTAAGGTTTCTTTGCATTGGTCATCTATTCAATGAACATAATGGGTATAACTGGGTATTGGTTATTGTAGGATGAGATGCCATTACATTAGTTTGTACTTCCATGCTATGTTTAATGTGTGGGCAAGTGTTTGTTATGTATGCAAATATAAGGTGCTTTTGGTCCTTTTGCTGAGAGGAGCTATGGCTGAGCTGGGCAAACTATCCTATTTTAGCTACATATTGGAAAACAATAGCAAGTTAGAAAGTAAACAGTAGCAACAACTCAATAAAACTATCCTAGTATCAATTTCCACGAGGTGGATAGTTTGGTGCAATCTAGTGATCCACAAGGATCTTGATGGCAGCAAAGGGCCTTCCCTTTAACATGATTGCGACCTTCCCATTAGTAGGCCAAAAAAGATTAAATCGTAACTGCATATTGCTGTTTATGTGAACAGTACCGTGCACATAACACTACTTTTGAGTTGAGCTAAATAAATATAAGTTTGATTGAGAAGTATAATAGAATTTTCACTAAGAAGCTGAATGAGCACAGCACATGCTTAAACACACTTTCTAATAACAGTGGAGTATTGGCCATCAATGTTCAGCAGAAATTTTACAGAAAACTGAAAGAAGTCAACAAGTGTTGACAAGATCTATGCACATACATGATAACTGCAAGCGCACAATTCGATTGTAGGTTTTTCACCGAGAGTATTCTTGGGTATCAAACCCAACAAGCTGCTACCATGCTGTATGTACTCTTACATTTGAAAACATTGAGGGGAGGCCAGGGGCAGGCGACGGGGGAGGGGGGGCAGGGGCGACGCTGGGGGAAGGCCGAGGGGCGACACTGAAGGGGGGCCAGGGGAGGCGGCCAGAGGGAGGTGTCGGCGAAGGTCGCACGGGAGGCGGGTGCGGGCGGAGGTCGTCGGGGCAGTGGCGCGGGCTAAGAGGCTACGGGGAAGCGAGCGGAGGGAGGCGCGGGCTAGGGCTAAGGCGTGAGGAGGTAGGCGGAGGGAGATGGGTGGATGGCGGCTAGGGCTATGGTGTAGCTTGGGTGCGGCAGAGGTCGCTAGGGTGGAAACGCCGGTGGGAGGCCTTGGGGAGGCGGGCAGATGGCGGCTAGGGCTAGGGTGCGGCTAGGGTGCAGGTGGAGGGAAGTCGAGTTGGAGATGCTTGCGTTTAGGAGAGGCATAAGCCGGCAAGATGTAGCGTTACACATGTCATCACAGACGGTTCAAGGCCAGAACCTTTTGTGATAACTACGGTCCAAGGCTCTCTTTTGCAACTAAAATATATTTGTATGAAATTCTAGCAGAAATTAACGAAGGCATGCTAATGAGTATAGAAGTTGATACAGGCATATATACTAAGTATTCTCTAGTCTGGAATGAAGGTAAGTGTGATGAGTAGTCTGGAATGAAGGTAAGTGTTGCTGCTTCTATTTTGTAGGTTCTGTTGTCAAGATTTTTTTTAACTATAGTACAAACACAATAGAAATCGTAAGTCATTGAAATTACCATAACTAGTCAGAGATGGTTACTAGTGTAGTTTTTTTAGGTAAGCATAATTCACAGTAAAGCTACATGGCTTAATTATTCATCATTCTTGGTAGATACATATTTCAATTAGGAATTAAACATCAGTACTCTAGTTGTTAATTTTGTAAGCAGAATTGTCTCTTGACAAAACGAGTTCCATATATATATATATATATATATATATATATATATATAACACATTGTAACCTTAATAGAATCAGTACACTTAAATATATCCATACTTGAAAAGATTACACCGCAACACAACATCAATGACAAACTATCCTTGAAGTAAGGTACATATTGACCAGACATTCATAGCTATCTGGTTGATACTAAAATACAGGTACACTTAAAATAAACAAGACAACCTCACATAACTCCCCTTGCTTATTTTTTTGTATAAAAATTAGCCCTTTATGATGACCGACACGTGTGTAGCTAGCTTCCTCAGGTTGTTCTTCCTAGACCCTTATGTCATTTTCTATAGGAGGCAACTCATCAAACTGATTGTATTCTTCCTCATCTACTATATTCTCATCTCCGACAATCCTTCTTTTTTCTTGAAAAACTACGTGGCACTTCTTATTGAATGGGTCGGTTACATATAAGACTTGAACAACTTGGTTAGTGAGTACAAATGATTCATCTTAGTATCTAACATGTTCGAGATCCACAGTAGTGACGCCGTACTTGTCAACCTTCACCTGCTGGAGGTGTACCCAACGGCACCGAAATAAGAGGATCTTGAATAGTACATAGTCAAGCTCCCAAATCTCCTCTATGAACCCATAGTATGAGCTCCTCGTTGACTCAGCGGTATTGAAAGCATCTATACGGACACCGTTGTTCTGGTTTCTGCTATTCATATTCTGATCTCTCATGTAAAATGTGTACCCATTTAAGTCGTATCATTTCCATATTACAACTGTAAATGTTGACCCTTTTGCCCATCATGTCAGCGTATCACTTGACGAGCTTCTAGTGATGGGTTATCAACAGATGGTTATGCTGTCTAATGATCTAGGACTCCTGCCGTGACAGATTCTCTTGCCATAGCCAGTTCTTGTGCACATCGATATACGGGGACACTACATCCATGTTTTGCAAAACCGTGAAATGGGCTTTATCCCACGCTGCTGGATCAGACATGATTTCTTTCCTTCCGATGGTCCTAATAACCTAGAGCCACCCCTTATGGCAGGATTGAGGCATATCTATCTATTCGACCTAAGCCATGTAATCCACGCAGAATTCGATAACCTCTTTGGTTACATAACCTTCGACAATGCTACCCTCCGTCGAGATCGATTCTGTACGTAGCACTTGATAATTCCCATGTACCTCTCAAATGGGTACATGCTATGTAGGAACACGGGCTGCACATCTTTATCTCCCTCACAAGGTGAACAATGAGATAGAACATGATATCGAAAAACAACGGAGGGAAATACATTTCAAGATTACATAGAGTCATCACCAACTTGGCCTACAGAGCATCTAATCCTTCGGGATCGAGGACCTTTCGAGTAATTGTGTTAAAGAAATAACACAACTTTGTGATTGTCTCCCGAAGCTTACTCGGTAAAATAGTTCTAATTGCGACAAGGAGCATTTGTGTTATGAGTACATGGCAATCATGAGACTTCATGCTAGTTAAGTTCAAATCTTGCATCGAAGCAAGTCTCTTCATGTTGGAGGAGTAACCGGACGGAAGTTTCACACCATTCAAGTACTAGCACAGTTCAGTTCTCTCGGCCTTGGACAGAGTTTGACAAGTAGGTTCACAGTACGTTCGGCCTTTATCGGTCTCTTTTGGTGCTAACTCAGGTCTAATGCCCATATCTACCAAGTCAAGCCATGCATTGATACCTTCCTTTGTTTTGCCCTTAATGTTCAGTAAGAGACCAATCAAGCTATCACATACATTCTTCTCTATGTACACGACATCGATGTAGTGCCGAACTTCTATGTGCTCCCAATAAGGTAGGTCCTGAAATATTGATCTCTTCTTCCACATGCTCTTCTCATGGGTCCTCAATTTACGTCCCTTTCGAAGTGTAATATCCAAGTTCGTAACCATATCATTAACGTCTGTCCCACTTAAAAGCTTTGGAGCTGAACTGTCTTCGTTCGTTCTGTTGAATCGTTTCTTCATCTTGCGGTATGGGTGATTCCTCTGAAATAACCTACAGTGATGCATGTATATGGTTTTGCTCGAGTGATTCAGCCACACATTCTCAGTGTCATCTAAGCAGTGAGCACATGCTTTGGCTCCTTTTGTACTCTGGCCCGACTGGTTATCAAGGGAAGGATAATCATTTATAGTGCAGAACAACAGGTAGTGCAAAGTGAAGTACTCTCATTTGTGAGCATCCCATACTTGTACCCCAATAGCCTATAGTGTTTTTAGATCTTCCACCAATGGTGCTAGGTACACATCAATATCGTTCCCAAGTTGCTTTGGCCTTGGATAAGTATAGACAGTAAAATGTACTTTTGCTTCATAGACAACAAAGGAGGAGGGTTGTAGATACAGAGATTCACAGGCCAAGTGCTATGACGGCTGCTCATGTTACAGAATAGATTCATTCAGTCTGTACTTAATCCAAACCTTATATTCCTCAAATCCGTAGTGAATTCTCAAAACCTCCAATTGATGTTTCTCCACTGGGTGGAATCAACAGGGTGACTTAGCATTCCATCGTTCTTATGCTTATCCGAGAGCCACCGAAACGGTTTTGCCTCCTTTGGGTTCTCAAATAAACTGTTCAAATGGGGAACTACAGGCAGATACCACACCACCTTAGCAGGAGACCCTTTCTTCACCTCGATGCCCTTGTCGTCATCATCTGATTGATCTTTACGCTTGTACCAAGATGCTTGCTCACCGGACATAAATGAAAGTTTGCGTACTCTTTGCAATAGAGGATACAGTTGTTCGGACATGCATATATTCTTTCTACTTCCATTCCCAAGGGACAAAGAACCTTCTTGGCTTTGTAGGTGATTATCGGTAACTTGTTTCTCTCTTGTCGACGATCGGGATCGCCAACTGCAAAGAGGGAGGAAGGATCATGTAAAGGGGTGAGGACCCAAGTCGTGCTCGTCCGGGAAAGAGGGAGCATCGGCAGGCACACAGCTTGAGGAAGAAGGGCAAACGAACAGGGGAGACACGGGGTTTATACTGGTTCGAGCCCCCTAGGACGGGTAATAGCTCTACTACAGTCTTTCCCGTAGGCGAAAGATGGCTAATAGGCTCCTCGGGAGAGGATGAGTAGGGAGCTCGACCTCGGGGCCACTCGGAAGTGGTGGCCGAGGGGGAGCTCGGTGAGGCGGTCTGACGTATGAGTGTGTCTTAGAGCCGCCTCCTTGTGTTTGTGCTCTCTTTTCGGTCTATCCCTCGCTCTCTTTTGATCAGGGTAGTCCTGGCGCTTTTATAGACCTCTGGGCGTTCATCTCGAGTGCTGACGTCGGGCGATGTCTGCGAGTTGACGGGAGCAGTTAACTCTAGTTCCCACGCAGGGGACTTGACAGGGGTCGCTGGGCCCTAGTTCCCACGTAGGGGATTTAGACAGGAGCCACTGGGCCCTAGTTCCCACGCAGGGGATCTGACAGGAGTTAGTGTCCCCAATTCCGACGCAGGGGAGAGGGGTCACGCAGGGAAAGGGAATACTATGCTGGAGGCCGTACTAAAGGCGCCGAGGTTGAGGAGGCTTGCGAGGCCGGCACGGACCCGAGGACACCCTTGCCCGAGCTCGGGATCAGTCCTCCGAGCTCGGGGATATCTTTGCCCGAGCTCGGGGATAGTCCTCTGAGCTCAGGGAAAATGCTCTAAAGCCCGGGGGGCCTGGACACATGTCAGGATGACCGATCCCCGACAACCAGCCCCCGAGGCTCAAGAAACGGTCTGAGACTCTAGGCGTTCTTGAGTCTAAAGTCTTTTAAGGAGGGATCGTCACCTTGGTCGAGCTCGGGAATTCCCGAGCTCCTTTCGGGATCCGGGGGAAGCCTCTTCTGCCGGCGTTTTCGTCGTGGTCGTTCTTGGAGATACTCGAGCTTCAGCACTTCGTCCTTGAGCGGGCTTGATGGCGTCCGGGACATTTGGGCTTCTCTGCTGCTTAGGCCACGCGGGCGGAGAAGTCGGATGGTCTGGCTAGTAGGCGTTGAAGAGGCGCGCCCGTACAAGGGTTTTGAAAGGCTGCGATGCCTCGGTTACCGTCCACTGTCTGCAGGTGCGCCTTTTGAGGCAACAATGATGTCGGCAGTCGAGGCGTCTTTAAAACCGGGACCCGGCATCCTCTGAAGCCTTTCTTCCCCATCGCCCACGTTATCTGCTCTTTGCTTCCTGCTCCTTTGCACTATCGTGGTTGCCTTCCTTCTCCAATTCTCTCCCCTTGACTCCATGGCGAAGTTCGAGAAGAGCACCCTCATCGCGGACCGGATGAAGGACATGGAGACCTTGGGGCTGCTGGACCCGTTCACCTGGCAACTCCCAGCCGGGGAGAACGTGCCGCAGCCTCGAGATGACGAGGTCATGAGCACGGAGTAGTACATGCTCTTTGGGCTGTGGACCCCGGAGAGCGACTTCTTGGCTGCGGTCCTTGCGCAGTGTGAGATTGAGCTCGTGAATCTGGTGCCCAACTCTCTTCTCCACCTCTCCATCTTCGCTCATCTTTGTGAGGGTTTTTTGGGCATCCTTCCCACCCCCTCCTTGTTCTTTCGCTTCTATTCCTTGTCTCGCACCGTGAAGGACCCTGTCGTCGGGTGCCTTTATTTTCGGCTGCGGGCAGGACTCCCTTGCTCCTTTCTCTAGATCCCGACCCGGGACTCGCTCGGGCCGTGGTCAGAGAAATGGTTCTACTTGAAGAAGGGCGAGGGCAGCGACCTCGCCTACAATTGTGCCGCGGTCGACGGCAAGCGGGAGACCCCAGAGCCCGACGATTCGGCAGCCGACCAGGCGGCGATCGCCCTCATCCACATCTGCGCGATGCACGGGCTGAAGGGGCAGGCAGCCGTTTACGACTGCCTGCGCAACCGGGTGTTCCCTCTTCGGAAGAGGCTGCATCCTTTCTTCGAGATCACCGGGAAGCACGACGTCACCCGGGAAGGTCCCGAAGGTAAGCATTACGCAGCCTCGAGCTTCCCCGGGCCCGATTGAAGCTTTCTTGTTCTCAACGGTTTCTTTTGGCCTCTCGCAGCACCGAAGGCGGCTTGAATGGCCTCGAGGATGCAGAAGATCTTTGGGAAGGCTGCCACCGCCTACGACCTCGATGGCGACGTCCCCAAGAACATCTTGGGGCGGAGCAACGAGGTAACGTCTCTTGCTTTGACTTTTGGCCCTGAGAGCTCGGACTCAGGCGCTAATCATGATGAGTTCGTGTAGGAGACCAAGGAGCTCTGGGACACGGCCAAGCAGATGCTGCCGCTCCCTGGGCTGAGCAAGGGCAAGAAGGGGAGCAAGAGGCCGGCCCCAGATGCCCCGAAGCCGGTCGCCAAGAAGCCCCACGTCGAGTGGGGCGATCAGGCCGTGGTAAGTTGGACACCCCGAGCTCGGGGACACTCGAACCCGAGGTCGCTTCTTTGATGTTTGACCTTTCTTTTATTGATCTTTGTTTTTTTGCCAGCAGCAAGAGGCGGCAGCCGCCGCACGAGCCTCGGATGCGCAGTCAGAGCAACGACCTCCGGCACTAAGCACCCGGGGAAGGAGTCTCCCCGCGGCCACCACGGAGACGTCGCGCCAGGTGCGGTCCTCTTTCGCTTTCCGTCGTTTCGCTCCGCCGCGGCGTTCAAGTGAACGAGGGACACCGACCTTTTCTATGGTCCAGGGCGAGGCCGAGGAGGAGGACGAGGATGACTTCCGCCTCGTGCCGCGGTCCAGGGCGCGGCGAGTCCTACTTTCCACGGCGTCCGAGGAGGACGACGCGGCGGAGGGTGGCGCGGTCGAAGGCGACGTAGGAGCCCCCGAGCTGGACGCCAGCCTCGGGGGTTCTACTGCTGCGGTCGAGGGCGAGCCCGGTCGGGTCGCCATCGTGGGACGGGCGATCCCGGCCGCCATCGTCCCGGCCGAGGCGGACCCGGTCGGGACGTCTAAAGACGTCGGTGCCACTGCGATGACGGGGTCCGCCGAGGAGACTGCCACGGATCTGCCCCAAGGGTCCGATGGTGCCATCGACCTGCAGGTGCTAGAGGACCGTCTGGTGGCGGTAAGCGTACTCGCCCCGAACTCTTCTGTCTTTCTCCTCCTTTTCTCTTCTCTTGTAACTGTGGTGACATTTCCCTTGTTTTTGCAGGGCCTGCGCCTGATCTCCCGAGGGTACAGGGTTGTGCATGAGCACGTGCTCAGCTTTTGAGCCCTCTGGGATGTGATTGAGTCCAACCAGAGGGACACCACCCGAGTCGAGGCCGATGCAGCGCGTCAGCGAGAGGAGGTCGAGCGGCTGAAAGAAGCCCAAGCCCTTGAGCTCGCGCGGGCCATCGAGGTCGAGCGGGAGCGCGGAGCCCGGGAGGTCGAGCGGGAGCTCAACATTGAGAGGGACCTCCACGTCGGAACCCTCTCGAAAGCCCTCGAGGAGGAGCAGAAGAAGGCGGAGGAGATCCTCGCTCGCGTTCGGCAAAAGGCGCAGAAGGCCCTCGATGAGAATCGCGAGAGTGCGTCAGCGACGGTCCAGCGCCTCGAGCTCAAGCTCTCCGGTGCTCGCTCGAGGGAGGAGGCCTCGCGACAAGAGGCGCAGGAGCTCCGGGAACGCCTCGAGATCTCATTCATGGCCTGCGAGGAGGGCTACAGGATCGCGGTGTCCACGCTCGAGGACTTTGTGGCCACGTAGAAGGAGGTAGAGGGGCTCCTGGTGCGGGCGACGGACCTGCCAACCATGCGCGTAGAGGCAGGGGCCGCACGCGAGGAGGTGGCTGGCCTTCAGGCACGGCTTCACTAGCTTTCTGCCGCCCCAGGGAAGGCCTCCTCCGAGCTCGAGGCCGAGGTGGCCGGGCTCAAGGCCAAGACGACCGACGCCGAGGCGAAGGCGGCCGTGCTCGAAGAGACAGCGGCCGAGCTGGAGAGGAGGATAACCGAGGCTGAGGCGAAGACGACTGGAGCCGGTGCGAGGGCCGCTGATGCCGAGGCGCGGACGAGGGCCACGGCGTCCGAGGCGAAGGTCTCCATGCTCGAGGAGAAGCTGGCCCGGGTGACCCAGGCGGGGAAGGGCGCCTTGGCCCAACTCCAGAGCAACCACGATCGGGTCGGTCAAGCTGAGGCCGAGGTGCTGGTGCTGCGGAGAAGGGTCTTTGACCTCGAGCAAGAAAAGCTTGCTCGGGATATGTCTGTAGATTAGAAAAATAGGTTAAGACATAGATAGGGGGTGAAATATTCGCACCCCTTGTAAAGACAATGTATCGTTTTGCTGTATAAATTTGCCTTTTTAGAAGACTTAGCTTGTTTTTGTTTTGCTCTTTGTCGTCTTCGGAAGCTTGCTTACTCTGCTTCGTAGAAGAGCCCGAGCGACGCCAGATTGCGATGCGTAGAGCAAAACAGCCGGAGGTGTTTGCTGGGTGAGTTATTAATCTCAACTAGAACCATCTGGATTAGGTTGACCGAGTTCGGGGGCATTCGAGGTCAAATTTAACCGAGGCTGGGCCTGAAACACTCAGGCTCTGGGCACAACTCGGACTGGCCGGCCTGGAAATACATTAGGCTCGGACCAGGTTTAGGCCTCGGGTCCAGCCCGGCGAGCTCAGAAATGCTTCGAGCTCGTGGGCTCCCTCAGAGGGCAGTTTGCAAATTCGAACCTGGCCACGGGGGAATGGTCGGCTTATTGCGACTGCTGGCTTATCGCGACCGGAGTCATCCCCGACGGTGAATTTAGAAACTGCGACCTCTGAGCCCGGGAATGCATCAGGCTCGGGGCACCCTCTGAGAACGTTCAATGGTTGGCAGCACGGGGGAAGGGCCGGCTTATCCTGATAACGATCGCCTTACTATGGCCTCCGAGCCCGGGAATGCATCGGGCTCGGGGTATCCCCGAGGCGAACCTAGAGAACGTGACCTTCAGCGCTGCAAAACAAAATGCACAGAATGCATACACAGACGCCCCGAGGTCCGAGAGTTGCTCTGCGTGACCTCTGGTCCGGGCCTGCGACGAGAAGGAGCTCTGTGGCAATGAGAATCGGCTTATATCAGTAGCGTCGACCTCCCGGAGGCAGTCCTTATGGTCACGCCGTGAGATCATATTACCCGAGGCGTAAGTATCGATGGACAAGGGGACAGACCTTACCTGTGCTTTTTAGGCCGAGCTGGCTGCTTGGCCGTGGGGGAGTGGTCGGCTTATTGCGTCTACCGGCTTATTGCGACCGGAGTCATCCCCATTGCTGAACTTAGAAACCGCGACCTCCGAGCCCGTGAATGCATCAGGCTCGGGGCGCTTGACCGAGGCCGAACTTGGAAATGCATCAGGCTTTGGGCACAACTCGGACTGGTCGGCCTGGAAGTGCATCAGGCTCGGGCCAGGTTTAGGCCTCAGGTCCAGTCCGACAAGCTTGGAAGCTCAGGACGGGCTCCCCTAGGGGGCGGTTTAGAAATTCAAACCTGGCCACGGGGGAATGGTTGGCTTATTGTGACTACCGGCTTATCGCGACCGGAGTCATCCCCGGCGGTGAATTTAGAAACTGCGACCTCCGAGCTCGGGAATGCGTCAGGCTCGGGGCGCCCCCTGAGAACGTTCAATGGTTGGAAGCACGGGGGAAGGGCCGGCTTATCCCGATAACGATCGCCTTATTGCGACCTCCGAGCCCGAACCTGCATCAGGCTCGGTCATCCCCGAGGCGAACCTAGAGAACGCGACCCTTGGTGCTGCAAAACAGAACACGCATGGACGTCTCGAGGGGGAGCTCGCCGCGTGATCTTATGGTTGCCCTTATGGTCACGCCGCGGGGTCGCGCCGGTCGAGACGTTCTATATGGAAAAAAGACTTTCGGCTGAAAGAAAAGCAGAAGGAGCCCCAGGCCCGAGGTCTCAAAACGGCTCGACCTTCGGCGGAAGAACCTGCAACTTGGGGCTGTGACCTAACGTCACGTCCCTCGAGAAGCAAAAAGAGGTTAGTATCGGAAATGAAGGAGAATTTTTTATCATAGGCCTAGGCCTGGACTGGTTAGGAGTATGGCAACATAAGATTTGAAGACCTGGGCACCCCTGTGGTGAGGATAATCTCGGGCTCGTCCCCTACGACGGGGGGAATGGTCAGCTTACTGCGTTGAGAATCGGCTTACTGCGCTTTTCGTCCCCCAGAGGTGAGTTACGAGGCCGAGATCCCAGCTTGAGCGAGGGGTGCGCGGGCCGAGACCCCTGCGTCTCGAGGTCGAGGAAACGCTCGGGCGCGAATGCCAGGATGGACTTTGCTGCAGGGGGAGATCGGCTTACTTCGATGAGAATCGGCTTATTGCACGTCCGACCCCCTGATGTTATAATGTCTTCCCCTGGTGTAACATCCCAAAAATTTGGCTTAAATATTATTTTATTGCTTAAAAGTGCAATTATGATTTTCTGGAATTTATTTGGATTTTTCTGGATTTATTTGAATTAATTCTTATTTCAAGTTTATTGCCTTTTATTCAAATCTATTTAAATCTGTGCAAAGTCCAAATAAAGTTTTGCCAAAATATTTTATTTGAGTCCGAATGTCTCAAAGTATTTTGAGATTTTTCTTGGATTTTTCCTAATAGTTTTATCCTTTAAAATAAATAAAATGAATTTCGGAATTATTTTAAATAAGAAATCTTTAAAAAAGTCCGTGAATGTGTTGGGCGAGCCCAAGATCTGGCGCCGAACTGCCGCTTCGCGCCCGGTCGGCCCGTGAACCTCTGCGGGGGAAAACCCTAGATTAGTAGCCGTTCGTGCGCGATCCAACGATTCAGGGAAGGCCGCGTGTGCGCCCTTGTCTTGGCCGTCGGATCAGGGACACGCGTCGCATCGTCGTTCTTCGTCTCCGATGCGAACTCGGAGTCCGCCGCCGTAACGACTCCGGACTTCCCCGCCGTGTAGGGCTCGAACGTCGAGGCTATAAATAGGGGTAGCACCCGAGGTTATGATCGGCGCCGCGTCTTTTGGTCGGAGCGTTTCCACGGCGCAGCCCTAGAACGCATCTGAGCTCGTCGGAGTTAGCCAAGTCCTCGCCGCGCTTTTCCGCTTGAGCTCGCAGTCCGGAAGTCTCCGCCGTCGCCAAGGTCGCCAATTACGTGTTAGCCGTGACGGCAGCGTCCGTGAAGCGAAGCATCGCCGGAGACCCTTCCTTCTGTCGTCGCGGAGGTCTTCGCCTCCAAGTCCGGCGAAGAAGCGCTGCCGTGCCGCCATCGCTAGGCTCGAAAGGTAACGACCGTCGGATCTTCAGAAGGGCGAGGATCGTGCCACGTAGGGTTGTGATCGGTGGCCGTTAGATGCGATCTGTGTGCGGTGGGATTCCGCCGCGCGTGTGGACCAATCGGGAGCTGACATGTGTCGGGCGTGGGTGCCGAGGCGCCGTGGACCGAGTTCACCGTGGTCTCGCGCTGCGCCGTGGACTCAGTTCATACGCCGAGACACGTGTCGACTTGTGATTGGCCCGAGGTCTCGCTGACGTCATGCTTGCGTCATAAAGCGATTTTCAATTGGAAAAATAATCCGAATGGAAATTCTGTGATGATGACATCATCATAAGGTCACGCTGACGTCATAAATCGATTTTTCAGTATAAAAATAAATCTATTAAATTCGAATTTCTGATTTTCTGATCTCAGTATTTATTTCAAACTTCAAAAGGCTATATCTTTTGTATCGTAACTCGGATTTGAGTGATTCCAGTTTCTAAAAATTTGTAAAATTGAGATCTATTTAATGGTGAATTTTAATTGATTTTTGGAGTTCATTTGCTCTCTGTTTTGGTATTTATTTGCTTTTCTCCTTCGGTACGCGTAGACGTTGAATTGTGCGACGCTTCGGAGGAAGAACCAGCAACTCAAGAGCAAGTTCCAGAACCAGATCAGGACCTATTCCAAGGCAAGTTGTGCTTTGATCATGTTGTACCCATGTTTATAAAATTGCTATATTTGTTTTACCCTATTGCATATTATTTCAAGTGTACAATTGTTTCAAATTAAATTGGGACTTAGCTATTATACCAATTTGATCTACACCCTACCTTGTCATTGTATGCCATGATCCATTGTCACCCTAGATTGGTTAAATATAGTTGGTTAATAATTATAATCAACATTGGAGGATTAGTTCGTATTAGTTGCTTAGCCATGCCACGTCATCACATGTGTCATAATCATTGA
Organism: Otatea glauca; assembly: GCA_036346275.1. Taxonomy (NCBI): domain Eukaryota; kingdom Viridiplantae; phylum Streptophyta; class Magnoliopsida; order Poales; family Poaceae; genus Otatea; species Otatea glauca. The sequence continues at coordinate 35,324,075 of CM070715.1, read as the reverse complement.
TAATTAATTTTGATTAATGGAATATGGAACAATGATATGAACTTGTGTGTCATGTGGAATCACAAGATGAGATTGAGTTGTTGTGGCGAGTCAGGTCACGCAACGATGTTGAATTGTTGATGGCACGTGGTGCTTGGTAATCAAGCGGGTGATAATAACTTAGATTGGGGCAAGTGGCAAGGCGAGGAGGCCAAGGTGGGCCCGATGGGCGATGGTATGTGGATGTCTTGCCTTGATCACACTAAGGACTTAACCTTGCAAGCCTTTGACCTGAGTCAATCATGCAACCACATGTCTGGTATGGGCCAGCTTAGCTGAGTAATTTGCAATGTCTTAATTTTGGTACTATCGTGGTCGGTGTGAGTTCGAGTTATTGAGTAATTCACATGGCGCAAGAGGGGGCCCGGATGTGGTAACCATCCACCAATGTTGAAACCTTAGCGGGTAGTATCCAGTTAAGCGAGCATTGTAAAGGCTTTGTTATAATCACTCGCCTTGGTGGTGTTTGGTTGTATCACGTGGGTAAAGTGCATAACCTCTGCAGAGTGTGAAACTATTCGGATAGCCGTGCTCGCATGTATTGAGCAATGCTCGGGAATTACTGATTAAGGGTTACCTTAATTAATTGGACAACATGGTTGGGATAGCGGAATGCCATATGGAAGATGAAATTTGACTTAGGATTGGAAACTTGGTTTACTTGAGAAATCTTGAAGTTATTTATTATTGCTATTTGTTTTACATTCTTTACAATCTATTTATTGTATTTGTTCATAAATGTCGCTTATTGCAAAATAGCCATGCTAGCCTATCCATTGGAATAAGCCTTACATATAGATACATAGAATTGCATTACATGCACAACTTGTTGAGTGCTTTAAGTACTCACCCTTGCTAAACAACAATAATCAACAGTTGAGGAATCTACACTGTGTTGGAAGATGAAGTCCAGAAGACACGAGTCATTAGGGTCCGAGCCTTGTCGGTTGCTGTGGTGAACGATGAGCTATCTACGTTTTCTATTTTCCATTGCTTAATCATTAGTTATATTTTGGTCTTGCCTGCGTGGCTTAATAATGTAAGTTGGTCATAAGATCATACATTTAGTTATATCAATAAATGAACTATTATTCTATTATCGTTGTGTATGATGTGATATGTACCAATGTTAAGCTGTGTGCACTAGCGTTGATCCTGGGACTAGTGCGGTAAACACAGTGGGTTCGAATCAGTGGATTCGGGTCCTTACACCTGGTCTCTCCTCGGTGTTGCCCAGCTCTGCCCTCACCCGCGTTCGCCTGTGCCGGTGAGTCTCGCTCTTATGGCTCTAGATCTGAATGACCCTATGCAGTGATGGTCAGGTTTTGATGTTTTGCATGTGATAGGATCATACATGCGCTTGATGTTTTGCATGCATTTAGGACTTAACTCAAATTTGATTATACATTAGCCTAGAATTTCAACGGTTGATGTCATTTAAAGAGACAGTGAAATTCCTCTAGAAACTCATTTGTTGTAGGCACTAGGCAGAATTACTTTCTTCATGCTTTGTCTTCTGGTAGCATGATGGCACCTCTGGATGTCTCCGGATGACATGATCCGCTGAAGCTCTAAAGAAAACTTGATCTACCAGTTTTGTCAGATATGCCGGAGTTTATACACTGTCTTTTCTCTTGTGGCCATGCTCAAAATCTTTCATTCATTCTGCTTCAAATTTAACTTCATTTGAAAATACATAACTCATTTGGTTAGATAGTCTCGTACAATAGGGGCAATGCCCACTTGGCACCTATCTTTCCATTTGAAAGTTATGCAACTGAATTGCCACATGACATACATATGCATTATGATAATGAATTTTAGATGAATGGGCAAGGATATAATAGACCATACAGAAAAGCAAACCATTTTCTTTATTTTCTTTGTCCTATTCCTTTGACAATATACAAAAAGTTAGGGTTTTCAAACTTTAATCATAGGGTTGGATCATTTTGATTATACATTAGTATCATCTAGGCTAATGTTTTGCATTGCATTTATGCTGTACATAGATCTCATTATTACTATCACAACACTAGCAGCATTCCTGTCTTTGGGTTACTTTAAATTATGGTGTTCATAAGTTAGTATCACAACACTAGTTTCTTTATCTAATAGCATTTCCAGGAGCACAAGTATATTGAATATCAAATCTTTACTTGTAGGTTGCTATGTTTTGGTTTATTCTGTCGGTCTGTTTGCCCATTAGATTGTGTTCATGCTAGGAAATAAGATAGAAGCGTGGATTTAATGTTTTTGGGAAGACATGTAGTTAGCTATCAGTTCAATCATCTCACAGATTTCAGAAACTGCCAAAAAGATAAGTATTTTCTGTTAAGGTTTTCAAAACCTTCATATGTTGCTCTGCCAGTCATCGCTTTGTCTCTTCCTCCGTTTAAGTCTTGACTAGGCAGATCCGCGCGCGATGCTGCGCCGAGCGAAAAAATTTGACCTAAGTTTTTTTCTACAGAAATAACCGAACCTAAACGTAATTTCAAATCTTTCGGATCGAAAGAACTGGGGCTCATGTCGAATTTGCAAAATTACGGGGTCTATTTTTTCAAAATAATTGGTAGAAAGACCTGTTCTTGATTTTAGAATCTCCTGGGTCGAAAGAACCGACGTTCGGGTCAAGCTTGCGGAATTACGGGGTTCTCTTTGCAAAATAACCATGAAAGGACCTATTCACGATTTCAGATTTTCTAGGGTCTGTTTTGTAAAATAATAGGTGGAAGGACCTATTCGTGATTTCAGAATTTTTGGAGGACCTAAACGTAAACCGTGGAGGGACCTAAACGGAATTTCAGTTTTTTCAGGTCCATTTTATTAAAAACGGACTGAAGGATCTAAACATAATTTTAAATTTTCTAGATGATCTTTTCGCAAGGAAGGTGATATGGCGTGGCTGAAACGCCAGAGATTCTCTCTGGTATAATGATAAGTAAGTATATATTATTAGCTGGGTCCTTTGCTAACAGCTCTCATCCCACCAAGTTCAGTCTTGCTAATGAAATGTTACTAAAATTTAATATTGCTTCAAGTGTATGCCTGTATGGAAAGTTCACTTGTACACACATCTGGTTTGCCATTGCTTGGCCAATGATTTAAAAATTCACTCCTAGCACCCCAAAAATAAAACCATATTTACAGAATAAAGTTCTTGTACATATTCTAGTCTCTGTACTTGTTTGTTGTTTCTCCATTAAGTCATTAGTACATTGTGCCCAAGTGCTTTTGCTCTAGAAATTTGAGTACAGTGTTTGTGAAAACAACTTGTTTTTGAGGCAAATAGTATGCTAGTTGTACAGCTTACTTGTTAGAACTCGTGTTTCTTGTTTGTTAGGATAGAATTGTTCTCCTGTTCAATTTAGAAAATTGTCTCTGTTTCTGGTTATTTATTTTGTCATATGTTAATATTCCTACATACTCTTTACTATCTTGCAAAAGGGCCAGACAATTTAATTGTCTTGGGGACCTTGCACGTGTAGGGGCCAGATAATTTAATTGTCTTGGGGATCTTCTCACTGTTTTTTGCCCTTTTGATTGCTCTATGATGCAATGGGTTCTTGATGAACTAAAACAATTAAAGTTGTAAATATGGTCTTGATCAATTTATTCAGTACTCTTTGTGATGCAAATTTGATTACTACTAAGTATATTGATTGCCCTGTAGCATAATTTAGGAATGTAAGAGTTCAAGGTCTTATTTGCTTAGTTAATTGTTTAAGTTCAATAGTGATTATTTAACCCTAGGTGTGAAGGTAAGAGATTAATCCCTAGTAGCCCTACACCTTGTGGAGAGGAGATTGAAGGTCTAACGACCTTTAGCAGCCTGATACTTGAGAGCACTCTGTCCATAATCTATGTTGTTGTGCAAAGGGGCTAGACTTTATAGTGTTTGGAACGATGCTTGTGGCGAAAGAGAGTGGAGTGACATCTTCTCTTTTCTTATTCTGAAGATAAAAATCTTTTTAGAACTATAATCTCCCTAGTAGACAAAAATATTTCTCATCCCAAAAATAAAGTGCTAATAATAATAACCGTCCAACCTGATCTCCGATAAAATGTTGTTAAGAGAGGAAAGAAATTCAACTATGAACAATACTCTTCTTACAAAGAGAGTGGAGCAATCTAATCTATTTCCTTGTTCTAAAGAATAAAGAAACCCTTTTTAATCATTGATTTCCTTGTTATAAACAATACTCTTAAATTTACTTCATTTCCTATTCTACGACTGTCTGTGAATTATTGATTTACCAACTTGCTTGATTTTTTAAGACCTAACACAATTTAGTTAAAAAGAAGATGATGTCCCCTCATTCCTTGTCATTGAATGGATCTGATAAGCCGAACAAAGAAAAATTGACGCGTGGTCCAAGAGGGCAAAGTAAAAAGCGCGTTAGATTGCAAAACTGGAGCATGAAACAAACCAATAAGTCGGTGGCACAACGGGTATCGAGTATCTCGGTTATCTTCAAGGAGATGCATTTCTTCCACCAATTTTTGAGGGGCTTCTTTGTGGTCGACTTTGATGACTTGTTCGATCTCTACAACCTCGACGCCTCACTCATTAGATGCTAGACATTGTAAGTGTGTACAACCATGGTCTACATTCATGTCATACCGATAAATGTCATATATATATATATATATGATCCTTGCTTTTATATATATATACATGATCATTGAAGCAAAAAAGGAGAAAGAATCGGTGGGTTTCCTCGACCTACACATGGTGTCCAAGCAAATCATGGACGAAAATTTACAACTCGTACAAGAGTACGTGGAAAAAGCATTGTTGGCTTAACGGGAAAAAAATTCATACTTTTACCAACCCAGGGTAAGTGCTTCATCTAGTTGTTATACTTATTGATTTGTACTTATACGCAGCTAGAACTTAGGTTGAATGACCATGGCGACATACCTATGTAAGTTTCACTGGGTTCTACTTGTAATTATACCAAGATAGAACCGGGTAATTTACCTTGATTCCAAAAATAACGATAGCCACGAGTTGATGCCTATCGCAAAATTACTCGATACATTGTTCAATGTCTACAAAGCTTGTAGAGGGCCACACAAGGACTCATTGTAGCTGAAGCACGTTCATAAGTTTCCGGTATCCACTAGTATGCAATAATCCTTCACACTCCATAATAACACCTATAGAACTAACCAATTATATTTTGGCAGTGCCACCAGTAGCCAAAGGCCACTAACTAATATGGATTCTACGTTTGCCACAACATGCAAATCCTCATTAGTGCAAAGAAGGCCAATGTCATAGAGGTTTGTCAATCTTCCAATAATTGTTTCCACTTAACAATTTATATACATGCAAGATTTTACTCTTCCCATCTACAGGCTTGGAAATACGCTGAATCTACATCGAAACAGGATGACCTACTATAAATTTGAGGACAACTCTATGCCTTCTTGATGCGTGAGGTCATAAATCCAAAAGACGAATGCCACTCAGCCTCACCTGATGAGTTGTGAATTTATTAGTTACCACTTGGATTAATTTGTGAACCTTGTGATGTGAATTTATGAGTTGTAGTTATGGGTTCAATTGGTTAATATATCTAAGTTCATTTCTTACATGGATGTGTTGTACGTAGTGTGTATTATGTAATCTGAGTTGATTTCTGAAATATATGTCATAATAATATGGTTATGCTGTAAACTCTGTAATCTGTTTTCTTTCAGAGGGCATGGCTAGCATTTCCTGAGGCTAGCCAATAAATAGAAACGTGTAAACAGTAGGAAGACAATATCACAGATGGTTCTAAACAAGAACTGTCTGTGATGTAATCGGTTCACAGATGGTTCCAAAGTGGAACCGTCTGTGATGATACAAATATCACAGATGGTTCCAGCTTTAAACCGTCTGCGATGTCACATACATCACAAACGGCTTCAAAGTGGAATCGTCTGTGATGCCAGTTACATCAAGACGGTTGTTGTTTAGAACCATCTGTGATGACAATTTTCATAGATAGTTCTCAAATCATCTATGATGTGCCTTTTTATTACTGACTCTTTGTTACTGACGGTTCACTAAACCGTCTGAGATATCAATTTTTAACCGTCTATGATGTTGTTCTCTGTAGTAGTGTACCTCTACCTCAGCTTGACGAATGGTAAGTCTGTGACGTGATGTTTGTACCGCCTTAATTTTTTGATATTTACTTGGTGTTGCATATGTACAGATCAATTTGAACTATTATTTAAGAGAATTAATCTGATTTTTCATCTGAAAATAATGCGTTCAGCATTATTTTTATGATTAATATTCTGCTTCTGTTTCTCTTGGAATTTATTATTTCTGTCTAGGCAACGCTTAATACTTACCAATATTGTGCATGAATTGCTCTTATATTTCACTCAAAGTCAGTATGGCTTTAATTGGATGTGCGCCACTTGTTACTCCTAGTTGATGCTGACTTGTCAATTTTTTGACATGTGCAGCCAACCCAAGTTCTTGCATCCAGCTGCTCAATGATTAAGTGTGGTGTATAGTTTTGTGCTAACTTTTTTTTCTTAATAAGTTTTCTGTCAGTTAACTTATATTTTCCCTTGTAATTTGTTATACCATCTGTACTAATGTCATTTAGCCTTTTCTGACCATCAAATATGCTTGATGACTAATAGATATTGTTAATTTACATCTGACAGCTACTGTGGATAAAGGGAAGTTTCTCATGGCTGCTAGAAGATTTAGGCGTGGTCCCAATACTGAGTACATTATGTCCCTTGATGCTGATGACCTGTCACAATGGAGCAATGCATACATGGGGAAACTGAGGTGAGGTTCCACATGGCTGCAGAGTTCACTGTAAACCTTTATTGCGTATTCTTAGACTCCTTCTGCTAAGTACTAATAAATTGGTTGAAGTAATATTTTTATCATGTATTTAACATGTGGAATTTGGTTTTGTGGTTTGCAATAGCCAAATGGGATCACGGCATGCTTTATTCATTCCTTGGTTTTGTGGTTTGCGATAGTCATGTGGGATTCATTGCATCATTGCAAATGGCAATTGCCTGCTGAAGCATTTCCAATCACACGGACGGTTCTTTATAAGAATTATCTATGATAAGTGTTTATCACAGACGGTTCTTGATAAGAATCGTCTATCATAGGTGTTTCATAGACGGTTTCTAAACCGTCTATAATGTGCCATTAATATCACTAGCACATGCTTATAGACGGTTCATTAAAACCGTCTATGATGACTTTTTTGAATCGTCTGTGATTGTATTTTCTGTAGTAGTGATTTAATTAATTGATAACCTAGTGTGCATTAGTTCATGCATGCATGCATGTGTATATCATCTGAAATTAAGTGTGTTCTTAATAAATAATGCATATAAGACAGTTATAGCTAAAATGCATCGTTGCTGAAGGAAAAGGTCACTGAGCGACGGTCCTCTTGCTCACCCACTAAATAAGTGTCAACAAGCATGGTTGAGTACATTTGTACTCAACAAGACTTGTAGTGTATCATAACTTTATAAGTAAATGCTTGGTTATGTCAAAGGAGACAGGATAGTAAGTTCTTTTGCATAAAGCAAGATTTAGTCATGAATATCAAATAATAGATTGCAAATGGAATTTGTAAAGAGCACTCGACAAGTATAAAGATAATAAGTAAATGTAATATAAATTATGAACAACTCACAATCCTCCATGATTGTGATCAGCGATCCATCCTCGCCATCTCTTGTCATAAAATTTGAAATAAAGCTTCTTAACAATTTTTCTAATTCAACCCTTTTTGTGAAAATACAAAACTTCTAACTAGTGTTGGCGCACCAGAGTTACTCATAACCACGAGCATGGATTTTCAAAAAGTTTTATACTCTATGGAGGCATATATCTTTACCCACAAGATATGACCAACTCTTTCTGTCGCTATTTTCACGCTTGCTTTTGCGCATGGCCAAGAGGTCATGACATGAACCATTACATCACCTAGACCTTGTTTGCACCAGCCTGGTGACGACAAACACTTGATATGGCGGTGAAAGATATTTGTACACTCTATTCAAACGGTTATATACCCCGTTGTGCTACTTCTCCCCATAGCAAGGCATACACTATTGTATCAGCAGGCATTATCCCCAACTCCTCAATGAGGGAACCCCTTAGAACAAACCATCTCAGAATGTCCGTACTACTTCGGCCTTCCAATGTACAAAACTAGACCTAAGTAACTTAATTGGTCAAGGCCACCCTATAATAGCACTTGTAGTTGCATTGAATATCTTGGGTTTTGTAGACACTATGTACGGTCCTTATTCCGACCCGAGCGAGAACACTTCCTCTACACTACGTGCAAGTCCTATGCACTTTCGGCTATTGCCATATCTCGCCCACGTCAAACCATATTTTTTTCAGTTTTGATTTTATAATAAAATACCATAGACCATTTTCCCAGTATGACCAAAGTTTCTATCCCTGAACAAATAGTATTTCCAACTATTTGTTCTCTCAAGTCTAAAGCATGGCTAAGAAATTGTTAAATATTCGAATATACCCAAGTGACATCATTTATTGCCTAAACCCTACCTTATGGATTTGAAGGTTGACATTTGCAACATAGCAATTTACTGAAAATACACGCATACATAAATAGATTTGGCGAAGACAATATAAATTAATTGAAATACTAGGATCAACATTACCATAGGGGTGCTTGACTTACTTGTTGAACACTTGGTCTTGCTTTGGTTGGAGTACCAATTACGTCATCTAACCCCAAATCTCTTATAAGGTTCCACGATTCACACGTACGCTCCAGCATCAATATGACATACAAGCAAACAAATTTGAAGTTACTATCCTACGGTACAAACAATATATATATATATATATATATATATATATATATATATATATATATATATATATATACACACACAAGCATTATATAAGGTCATGTATATGAGAATGATGCATATGAGATGGATGTGAGAGGCAACTTACAACTCCTAGGACAACCATTATAAGGAACATGCGCTTGCTATACAAGCCATTACATGCTTTGAAATTTTTATAGTATCATCTGCATAACCCAAGGAGCATCCAGCAAAATTTTCAGAAATATTGAACTTCATTTAGGGCCTGTTTGTTTTTAACTTTGATTCTAGATTCTGTTCCCAAAAGCTGAATAAAAAACAAACATCTCAATTCTAGGGATCGATTATCATAATCCAGCTCACCCTTATAAACTAGAATCCACAATCCACCTCATATGTGCTTCTGTGGATTCTGAGGAATAGAAATATGAGAATACCACTAGAAGTTCGAAGTAATTACCCACCAATGCCATTACTCCCCACGTTTGCCCATCCCTCCCACCCGAGCCTGCCTCCTCCTCTCCCCTCATCCTAGAAAATTTGTGGTGGCACCCATCTGCAGAACCCGCACTGCTCGAGCTTCTCCCTAACCGACGGCCGGGCTTCCCCTCATCTCCGGTGGCTGTGCTCCACCAAGGGGCAGATCTACAACATCTCCTAGAGCTGGTCTTGTTTCCTTATGCCTTGGCTTCTAAACCCTTGTGTAAAGCTGCTCTGCTGCTTTCATTCATAGTAGGAATTTGCATCTTCAGACTTCAAAGTAGGATTTTGCATCTTCAGACTACTCCATGCTAGGGCATATTTAGACATCTCCAGCCAAGTTTTGCTTCTTGCAATCAGACACCAATTACAGAATATATTTTTTTGGAAAGGGAAGGGAAATAAAGCTCACCAAGTAATTCAGGTAACTGATTTTAGGTAGAAAAAAATAGCCAGTTTTCGATCTACTTACTATCCTCCATGGAAAATAGCTAGATTTTGGGTGGTTTTATTGTACAGGGGACAATGAAACCTTGCTCCCAATGATGAAATAACGTGTAAATCTTTAAGTACGCCTGACTTTTTTTCCCATTAGCATTGACACCTTTGTCAAAGAATGGAAAATTGCAATTAGGCTTACTGTATAATGGTTCTAGTTTTGAACTTTTGACGCATTAGATGTAGCCATTTCCTAGTTCTTATGTACTACTCTGTAAGCCTATAAAGGAAGTGCCTATAAATCTACAAAAAAACACTGCTTACTGCTTATATTTCTCTCAGCAATCAGCAGTTGCCTGGTTAGTTGCAGGCCATTATGCATTACTAGTTTCCAGGATTCAACACAATGAAGGCAAAATGTGGAAGGGTATTTGTGTGCCTCAGCAAATACATTACAAATATACTTCACTTATAACCCAAAATTTTTTACAAAGTTCTGCTACATAAACTTTTAGACCATGAGTACGATACTTGTCTTTTGGGTTTTCTAAACTTTCAGACCATCACACTACCAAACATGCATTAATCCGCAAAGCTTTTGTTGAAAACAAAAACACAAATCTAGTACAGCAAGAGCAGCAGATATCTATCCAGTTTAGTTATATCTATAATTCATCTGATTGATCACCAAAGAAGTAAAGGAAATAAGAAAGCATCCAGCTTGTTTTGTTTTTAATGAATTCAATAATATATGTGTATGTTATTTTTATTCTTGATGTGCCACATGATTATTCGTGGTAAAATTAGATGGAGGACAAGACTATTTTAAAAGCCAATTGGGATACCTATCACACTAGGATGTTTTGCACTATTTGCGTGGAGATAGATGCTGGTAATAGGCCTCTTGGAACTTTGACTGCCAAAGAGTACAAGAACTTAGCTAAAAAGTTCTTCTCTAGGACAGTGAAGGATTACAAGAAACAGCAACTTAAAAACTGATGGGATTTAATGAACGGGTTGTACAACTTCTGGGTATCTATAAATTGTGAAATTGGACTTGGATGGGATAGTGAAAAGGAGCGGTTGTGGCAGATGATGAATGGTGGGCAAAGAACACAAAGGTACTCATCTTGTGTACATCCATTTCATTATATTACTTATCAAGCTTACACTTATCTTGAATGGTTTTCAGGGACATGCAGAATGGAATAAGCTTCATCAAGGTCCACTTGACAACCTCAATGACCTTGAGAAGATGTTTGAGAAAAGCCATGTCTCTAGTTCTTCTGCATGAGTTCCTAGTGAAGGAGTGGAAGATAGTGCCATCAATGTGGGATGTAAGGATGAATTTGCTGATGTAGGCATGGAGGAAAGTAATACCAACAATGAGGGTGGTAAGTAATTAAAGAGAAAGGCTTGTTCCATTACCGCTAGCCCGAAGAACCACAAGAAGAATCCTATGGTTACAGTAATGAAAGGCATGTTGGAAAATATGCAAAGTTCTAGTTCAGTAACCTCGAGGGCATTACAAAGTGAATTGGCTATTGAAGCCATTAATGAAGTGATGGATCTGGTTGTGCAGTATGAAGCTCAAGGAGGAAGTGATGAGCATTACATGGATACCAAGCTTTTCGTTAAAGCTGAAAATCGTGCAATATTTCTCACTTCCATGACCAATGAAGGAAGTCTCAACTGGTTGAAGTGATGTTACAAAGATAGAAAAATGTAGTATGCCTTTATGAATTGTTGCTTGTACATTTTTACTGCATTTATGTATTGTTGCTTGAACATTGATACTACATTTATGTATTGTTGCTTGAACCTTGAGATTGCATTTATGCAGTATTGTTTGAACCTTGAGATCTCATTATGTAGTAATGCTTGATCATTTTTACTATCAGTGTGTAACTTATCTTGTGTTTCTTTGTAGATAAATTCAAGTGGTAGTTCTGACAATGGATCAAGTGATGGTAATGATGATGGTGATAAAAAATTTGAGATTTCAAGTAGACACCAATCTTTGCTTCAACAGTATGCAGTAATAGCATGTGCTGTTGGTACGTACTATAGCGATACCTACTTAAACAAATCTAAGAAGAAGGAATCAGTTATCTCTAGTTATCAATGGGTTATTAACACCTTGAATCATCCAAGAGATTGCTATAAAATGTTTAGGATGAATAAATGTGTTTTTGATAGGCTACATGACTTGTTGGTGTCAAATTATAGTTTAAAGTCAACTAGATCTATGAGTTAAGTTGAATGTTTTGGAATGTTTTTATGGATTATTGGTAGTCCACAACCATTTTGCCAAGTTGAAAACCACTTCGAGAGGTCAACTGAAACAATTAGTAAGAAGTTCTGTCTTGTCTTGGATTGTGTCAATCCCCTATCAAAAGATAATATCAAACCAAGAGATCCAGAATTCAGAATGGTGCATTCTAGACTTCAAGATGCCCTTTTTCACCACATTTCAATAATTGCATAGGCGCAATAGATGGTACACATGTACTTATTATGTGCCTTCATATGAGTTGGTTGCGTATGTTGGACACCATGGATATGCGACTCAGAATGTGTTGGACATATGTGACTTTGATATGAGGTTCACTTTTGTTGTGGCTAGATGGTCGGGTTTAGTGCATGACAACAGGGTGCTCAAGGAGGCCCTACAGAAATACCGTAGGACGTTCCCATCCCCCCAAAAGGTATATTTACATATTATCTCATAATTATTTGCATTGCAATATTTTTATCGCTAGTGCTATATGTTTCTATTCAGGAAAGTATTATCTTGTTGATTCAGGCTATTCTAATCAAGAGGGTTACCTAGCTCCATACAAAGGGGAAAGTATCATTTACCGAAGTTTTGACAATTTCCACGTCCGAGCAGTAAGAAAGAAGTGTTCAACCATCTGCATTAATCCCTTCGCAATGTCATCGAGTGAGCCTTTGGTGTATTGAAGATAAGGTGGAGAATATTATTGAACTTGCCAAGCTATCCAATGAAGAGGCAAACAAAGATTATCATTGCATACATAGACCTTCACAACTTCATTCGAGATGGTGCTTTGAGATATGACCTATTTGAGATGTGTGATTGAGATGAAGACTACACTCCAGGCGTTGGTGAACCATCATCATCTCAAGGAAGTAGTGGCAATGCAGTAGGAGAGGAAGATGGGGACATAAATACCTTCCGTGATAGTATTGCTAATGCTTTATTTTCTATAGGAGGATAGGTTGTTATATTCTGTGATGTATATGATAGGTTATTTTTTAGTGACAAAAATACACTTATATGAATGATGGATCGTTTACTATTTCACATGCTTTTTATGCCTATAAATTCGTATTTCTTTTCTTTATCAAAAAATTCGTATTTCTCAACTAGCTACAATGTTGACATGCGATTGTTACATGTACTGATATACATTACACTCAGAACAGCTAGGGGTATTACAGACATTACACTTCAAAAACTACCAGCCAGCCCTTCCAAAAGCTAGGATGCTAAACAACTCAACTTATGGAGATTCAGCTTTTGCAGAATTAGCTTCTCTATAGCTACAATCCAGAATCAGCTCTTGGAGAATCGACAACAAAAACAAATAGACCCTTAGTGCCTTTGCAAAATAAAAAATAGAAGAACTTATTTGGGATGTATTACTGTAAGAATTTTATATATTTCCACAAGTATGACATGATATGAAATTTTGGTGGGAGCTTAAGCGTTGCCTCAAGACCTTTCACAAAAATTTTCAAACATTTCAAAAAAATTTTGGTAGCTCAATCGAAATTTGGAAACCTTGACTGAAAAACAAAAGCTAAAAAGGAAATTCTATGACCAAAAACGTAAAGCGTATTCTGTGATATCTCATAGAGTTAACAAGCATTGTTTTTGGGGTTTCTTCTTGTCATGGACTGTTTGTGGGCTGCTAGGGGCTAGTTTTCGGTTGTGGGCTGTTTGTGGGCCACTAGAGGCTAGTTTTGGCCCATGTGGGCGGGGAAGGAGATTTTTTCCAAAACCTAGCCCACCCCCAACTCATCCATGGTCGCACCCCCTCTCCCTGCCTTCCTCAGCCCCCATTCGTCCCTGCCCATCAGACCTACGCCTCCCTGCCTCCCTCAGCCCCCTGCGCCTCCCTATCCTCATCCGTGCTCCACCTTGGAGGTTCTCCCTTGCATCCTTGGCCTTCCCTTGGTGCAGCCCCTTGCCCCAGTGCTACTGTGGTGGAGTGGGTTTGAGAGGAGGAGATTAGTTTGCAAGATTTAAAGGGGGTGAACCACAACTCATCGCTGCTCCCTTGATTCTCTAGGAAGGTATATATCTTCTTTTGGTTGGAGGTGATTTTGGTTCTGTATATTGAGTGTTAGGGTTCCAAGTGTTAGTGCTGGTGCTGAGTTAGGGTTAAGTCATGGCGTTCCTCCCTAGTATATGATGTTTGGTGGAATACCAAATAGTTTTGGGTCAACTCTGTGTTAGGGCAGTTCTAGATCTAAAATTCAAATCATGTTTTGCGGCTCTTATGGTCAGTTCCAGAGGGGTTGGATGTTGTAAAAATTGTAGATTATCATGATAAATTTCATTAGAGATCAAGAACATGAAATTTGGTTAAGCGGTTTAAAAGTTATGGCCAATTGAAGCCCTACTGTCTAGAATCTATTTCTGTTGGAAGCAGCCATGGTAAATTACATATTAGGGCTATTTAGAGGACGAATTAAATTATTGCAATAACTAGAGAAAGCTAGAAAATTTTCCGTAGATTTCATAAATATCCTCGTTTGCTTAATTTAGAGTTGTATAAAAATAATTATGAAGTTTTGAAGTCTGCTGTCCTATGTGTGGACATAGCAGTCTTCGAAGTAGAATTTGAGAGGCTAGATGACTTAATGGAAAAACAGATAACTAGAAAATGATAATTACCTATAGATTTCATAAAATCTATGGTTTCTTAAGTTTGAGCTCTAGAGGTAGAATTTATGGTGTTTTGGCCACGGGACAGCAAGGGGTGGGTATGTCCCATGAGTGAGAAAGGTTGAAAATCGGGTGGCGTGTAAATGTGAGGTCGTTATATTTGTTGTATGAATGGTTGCTACATAATTTATTTTGAGACGAACACTTTTAGATATTAATTGCAGGAGGTGTGAATTCCGGAGTGGCTTTGACCTCATGCCACTCCGCTTCACGTGGTAAAAAGGCAAGTATATCGTACGAACGAAGATGGTTGAGATGAACTTCGGGTTAAATTAATAAGTTGCTATCTTACTGAATTTATTTATGAAATATGTTGTCACTGTCATATTATGATCTAGATGTTTACATGATGGTTGAATACAAGTTGTGTATGGTCATTTGTTAATATGGTTACATGGCAAATGAAAATTGGAATAATATGTTGCATCAATTTCATTCATAAATGGAAAGAATTTCGAGTCAGATCGGTGAGAAAGTCACATGACGTCATATGACTAATCAGGAGTGCTCTTTTGTAAGACCTACCAAGTAGTGCCAACCATGAGGATGGATGAGAGTGAGACCTACTTGTAAGCCCCTCCACAGGGATGGCAAGAAATGAAAGGGTGCGACACCGATGGATGTGCATTCAAGCTATACTGGTGTAGGCTATGAATGGTGCATTTTGAGCATAAAAGCATGATGCATTGCATGTTTGATTAAAAAGGGAGTCTTAGGCGGTGAAGCCTAATAAAATGAGAGACCAAGCTCTGATACCACTTGTAAGGTCGAGGATGCCAACTAGAGGGGGGTGAACAGGCAGTTTTAAAAATTTATCTCTAATTGCTCTTGGCCAAGACCTAGAATTAATGTAGAAGTGTAAATCAAACGGTTTTGACAATTAAAGCCTAAATCCTCTAGGCTCACTATGTGCACTAACAGTCTAAGACTAAATCAAGGTTTGCAATCCTAGGTTGGCATGCAAGCAATTTAATTCTAGGAATGTAAATTGCAATAATGTAAATGAGCAATAGAAAGCAAACCAAGAGATTGACACACAATATTTTTACTATGGTGTTCAGAGACTTGCTGGTCTCCCCTAATCCACATTGAGGTAAGCCCAAACGAATTGGACCGGCTCCACGAATTAAGCCAAGCACCTCAAATCCACTAACGCTAGATCTTTCCCTCTCTGGGTAGGTGAGCACTAACCTTCACAAGTCATCGAGCCTTCTCACAACCTTCTTGAGAAGATCACCGGACCATGACGCCTCCATGCCGTCTAGGTGTCAGCAAACCCCAAAAGTAATAGGTCAAGCCTCTTTCCTCACCAAGTGCAACACATGCATGCTCAGTCCTTCTCTAGATGCAACACATGCAAC
The DNA here is from genome assembly GCA_036346275.1 of Otatea glauca. NCBI lineage: Eukaryota > Viridiplantae > Streptophyta > Magnoliopsida > Poales > Poaceae > Otatea > Otatea glauca. Next base: position 35,307,914 of record CM070715.1, on the reverse strand, counting down.
TAGAGACCTCTCCTTTCTTATAAGGTGCAACACATGCACAATTGAGAGAAGAGGCTTGCACTAGCTCATAAGAAGTCGAAGGAACACCAAAGACATTCTACACAAGAAACTCTAGCTTAAAAGCTTCTCAAATCAGTCAAATATTGCTTTAGGAGCTCATGAGGTTTTGCTCTCACAAGAATACCTCAAATGGGTACTAGAACAGTAGCAAGATTCTCCTCACTCGAGCCCTTTTATACCCAAAAATCAGCAAAAGTCAGTACTGCCGCCCATGTAGGACTGGTAGTATCGGCCTAAGGGTTAACGGATAGTTCTGGGCATTAAATGCACTGAAATTAGCCGTTGCTACAGTACCCCCGGTACCACCGCCTATGTAGGACCGGTTGCACCGGGCATTTCAACCAAAATCACCTCTCTGGAAAATAACAACTGCCTTTTGGAGCGGTATTACCGCTGGGGTGGTGCTACCGCCTATGTAGGACAGGTAGCACCGCCAGGCGGTTCTACCACCTATATAGGGGTGGTAGCACCACTGTTTAAGCAACTAAAACGATCATAACTTTTTATTCTGAAGTTCGATTTAGGTGATGTTGGACTCTATGGAAAGCTTATCGAGAGGGCTACAATTTTGAACCTTTTTAAGATTTAAATAACCATAGATACTTCCAAAGATCACAAAAACTCAAATGTAGCCACTCAAGTCTAAAATCTGATTTTCTCGAAATCCCTCACATAGACTTGATCAAGAGTGTGACTACAGGCTAGCAAGAGTCAATAAGATCAAATCTTGAGCCATGTGATGATTAACTCATGATCAAAATAATTTTGCAAAACACATTTGCAAATTCTAATCATATGTTCTAAGATCAAATGCATGAACACCAATATTTTGCAAAACACATTTGCAAATATAAATCTTGCAAACAAGAGCAATCAAGATCACGTCTTTGATCCATGTGATGATCAACACATGATCAAACCAATTTGCAAAACACATTTGCAAACTCTAGTCACATGCTCCAAAGAATTGCACAAATATCAACTTGTTTGCAAAACAAATTTGCAAATATTAAATCCATGCAAATAAAATCACAAAGATCAAGCATGAACTCAAGCATTGCCATGTGATGATCAACACATGATCTCTAGCAATTTGCAAAATACATTCACAAACTCTAGTCACATGCTAAGAAGAGTACTCGCATGAACTTCAACATTTGCACAACATATTTTGCAAAACAACATCAAACATGAGCTTCTCCTATTTGCAAAACACATTTGCAGATCAAAGCTTCATGCAAAGAACACACCAATAAAATTGCAAGCATGAGCTACAACTATTTACAAAACACATTCGCAAATATTTGCTTCATGCAAAAACCAAGTCAAGAGGTGAGCTAGAGCAAGCAGGATTGAGCCATCAACACATGATGAGACTCAAGCTATAAGACTCGACTCCTCTTAATAGTACGACAACCTATACTAGCAACCCAGTCTCCCAACCAAATACCGAGACCAGTAAAAGACTAGGAACACATTCTTACCCCTATACTAGTTATACCTTTACCTCATGCAAACATTTGGAGCTTTTGCTTGATGATTATCATCGTCTCTCTAAGTCCGGATCTTCATCTTCTACATTAACACATGATGGACTCTCTTCTCTTCGGGATCCATCTTTGATGTTCATCAACACATGATGACATCCTTCTTCCCAAATCTTGACTTGATGACCATCAACATATGATGTCATTCAAAATCTTCATCTTTGGATTTAACCTATTTCACAACTCATTGAAAATATTAGTCCAACATGCATGGTTGTCACAATCATCAATGCACTCCATTAACACATAAGGGATGCCCCAAGATCCTTTGTTCTACTCCTTTGATGATTGAGCACAACCCAAATCAATTGAATGAAATTTTATATTTATCTTGAATATATTAGTGCTACTAAAGCTTCATGTACTCAAGTATTTTCGATTGTCCTTAATCAATAAGGCACACCATTAACACATGGATTCATTGATCTAGTTCTTTGATGATTGAACGACAACCGAACACAATTTAAATCATTATGAGTATATTTCACCCACGAAAGCTTCATATACTCAATTTGATGAGTTTCAAAGTAATGATCCAATTAATATGAAATGATGGAAAGAGATCAATACTATTAAGACCATCAAGCATAGAATAAACTATATTAAATGTGTGAATATATATATAATTAAACTTGAACCAATATGCACATATTCAATTTGAGATTTCTTTGGAGTTTATCTTTTATTGACATGAGTATACTACAACTACACAAGTTTTATATACTCAATGATTTATTTCAAAGTAAAGATCCTTAAAAGATGTGGCAAGGTGAAATGGATCGATACTATTGAAACTTCAAGTTAAAGCATAAACTCTCCCTAAATGTGTGCATTCATGTATATATGGAATTTGAAATAAAATGAACATGTTAAGATTGAAACTACGGTGGAGTTCATCGTTTATCTTAAATATAAGGAATGCATCTAGAAATAATAGAGTTGTATTTGATGCATACCTTTGGGATTTCTATTTTTCAATGAGATGAGACTAATCAAAGATATACTCAATAAAAGAGTTAGTCTCATATTTGAATTTATCAATATGGTCATGAATATTATATCCAAGAAATGCAACAAGATATAATAATATGAGCTCGAATGCATACCTTTGATATTTTCATCTTTTTCATCCAAAAGAGACTAATAAGAGTTAGGCTCAACAAAAGAGTTAGTCTTATAAAAGGATTTATCATTAATTAACAATTGAGACTAATCAATATTATGATTATTAAAAGGGTTAGTCTCAATATTAGATTTGTCATTAACACCAAAACTAAATTAATGGAGTTTGAACTTTCACTCTCAGGTCCCCCCTCATGAGCCATGTGAATCTACCCGTCCATCCCGGAACCCACACCACCAACTGGCAGTACTCAAGTTTAGACATTGCAAATTAGTAAGGTAGGTTTGTCCTATACCAGACATGTAGTTGTACGATTAGGCCTAGTTCAATGGTGCACAAGATTAAGTCCTTAAGTTATCTCAGGCAAGACATCCACATCTTAAATGTGCTATTAGCACCCCCTTTACTGCATGATCACTTGCCTAAGGAAAATTATTTTGTTCAACCAAGATCAATGGCACATCCTGCCATGGTACAACAAATTTTACAACAGTGGCCACCTGCCACAATTCAATATCTTATTTAGTCAAGATTAACATTATTCAACATGTGATATGAATTCCATCACATGACTAAACATGTCTAAGCATAGCTACAATAACCTAGTGTTTGTAATACAACCATGTCCAACTAGTTATGACCCAACCTAGGGTAACAATGGATACATGTCATTCCAATAATTAAGGTGGCATAATGACAGTTAGATATATAGCTATTCCCAAATATTAATCATTGATACACAAATAACATGTAATTATATAAGACAAATTACTTTTGCAAACATAGAATAAATATGATCAAAAATAAAAATCCAAATTACTGAAAAATATCAGAAATATTAATCTTAAATTATATAAAAAATTATTATATTTTTTCTTTCGTTTTCTTTCTTTTTTTCTTCGTTTTTTTTTGGGTCTGACAATCTCTCTCTCCCCTGGAGCAGCTATAGTAACCATGCACTGTAGCATCACCAACTCTGTTACTTCCTGCACTGACTGTCTTCTCTGGACCGAACTGAGAGCAACCAAAGAACAAGGAGGAATCATGGCTAGGGCAAGGACAACAAGCAAGAGCGCAGGGCTTCAGCTAGGCGGCACTACGGCATTCTCCCCACTTGCGGTGACAGGCCGGCCGGCTGGCAACGAGGCATGAACGGTGGCGACAAACACGATGAACACACTTTGAAAAAAATGTGAAATTCGTCACGCACGGTGTATCAATCTTGAAATAAATTGTGGGGTTAGCTTCACGATAACCGGTGGCACGATGTGACGCGAACTGTTTTGGAAAAGGAGGTCTGAGGCGTCGAGAAGCTTGCTATGACACGTAGGTTGATGTTCGGTTTGCGCTCCGGGTCTCACGGTGTTCTGGCCAAACGGCACAAGAGGTTGAAACGAGCGAAGGAATGGATTGAACACTGAGAGGGGATTCTGGTACTCACCTTAAATAAACTCGAGGTGACTAGGTGGGCCTTTTACTTTATTATTTTTCAAATTTAATTAATATTGAAAATTAAAAGGCTTTGAAATGATAGCAAATAATATTGAAAAATTCTGAAAAAATTCTCAAAAATATCTTAAGACATTTTCAACTTACAGTAAAAATTTCAGAAATTCTTGAACTATAATTTTGCTGCAGTTAATCTTTTTATAAAAATGAAAATAGAAAAACAGTTTTATAAACTTCAAAAAGTTTAGCAAATATTTCATAAAATTGAAAATACGTAATAAAATATTATTGTGCAAATTTTGGAATGTTAATTGTTCACTCAAACTCGCGCCATCGGTTGGCTTGTAAACACGCCACCGACCTCACATGGCCAGACGGCACAGCAGCCCGATAACTCACTCGCAGCCCAATGCTTGCCCTGCCAACTTAAATCACCGGGCCTTGTCTTCCCGCCTTGCTATGTCTGGTACGTTCCGTCCAGTCATGAACATACAATTGAAGTACTGCCTCAAACACTTGGCGCATTAGTACGGGGATTCAAATTTGGTTTTCGGATTAAATTTCGTCTGGATCGAAATTCAAAATTTCATCGAAATCTCCGTATTTCGGATAAATCTTGGTCGAAATTCAAAAACAAAAATTCAAATCCGGTCCATTTTAAACCGAAAATTTCCGAAATTCGGCTGGTTTTTCCCAAACATCGCGCGAAATATCCGAAATTTCGGTGGTTTTGCACTGACTGAAAAGTGGGTTAAACGATGACGAAAAATGTTGAAATTTTTTCTGGAGAGCCTTGACACATTTTTGATATTACCATAAACATTTCATATAATTATGAAATCTGTGAAATTTTTAAAAATTTAAACTTTGATACTATCCTGATAAAACACTGACCGACAATTTTGAAGTGAATGAAAAATAGGACAAACCACGTTAGAAATATATGATTTTTTTTTGCATGAGTTTGATGTATTAATAATATTTTCATAAAATTTTCAGATGATGATCAAGCTTTATAAAGTTTTGAAAATTCGGACAGTACTATTATCCTGTTAAAAGCCTTACCAGCAAACTTGAACAAAATGAAAAATGGTTCAAACCATATTAAAAATTTTGAAAATAATTTAACTTCATTTGTTATCTCTAAAAAGTCAAAAACAGAATGAACATAATTAGGACAGTAATCTTGTTAGAATTTTATAAATTTTCTCGCCAAAAAAAAATGAAAGTACTGTAGCATTTTCAATTTTTTTTCGGCCGGTAATTTAGATCTTGTAGGGACCCAAAATTTGAATCCTTGGTATGGGGTCAGCAAAAATGCTTCGTTGGGACTGAATCAAAATTGCAGTAGTTAATTAGTTCAAAATTAAAATATGTCCATTTCAAGCAAAAAGAAATGTTATCGAGCCGAGGCTCGACGGTGGCTTGTTAGTTTGAATTTTAAATAATTACTTAAAATATAAATAAAATAATTTTACATCAAATTATATTAATTTTAAAATAAATTTGATAATACCTTGTTAAACTCTATAGCCAACCCTAGTCCTGCCTCTCCTCTGTTTGCACTGACTGGGGAGGGACGAGCGACTGCGACTAGGGCTCCCCGGTGGTGGCCAGTAGCGCCCTCGACGACTTCGACGGCAGGCGGGGATCTGGACGCTGAGGACATCACTGATGTCAGATCCTCGCCGGCGGTGGCCAGAGGTTGGACGGAAACAAGCTTGGGTGGCGGCGTGGCTAACCACCGCCTCCTCTTGGATCCTCTCAACTACTCTCCACCAAAGCAGCGGCAGTCAGAGAGGACGCAGGCAAATTTGTCCGGAGGCCATCTCTTAAGTCCATCCCATGTTCCTTCTCCCTGTCGATCTGTCCTCCTCCATCTTCATCTTGTTCCATGGCTTCCTCTCTCGCTCACACTGGGTGACAGTCACATACGCTAGTGCGGCCAACAGTTGCATCGGCCAGCGGTTCGACGAGAGGGAGCAGAGGAGGACAGGGCGATGGCGGCGCCGCGCCGGCTCTGTTGGCATGAGGCGGCGGCGGCGCAAGAAAATTCTGTCACCCTTTATCCTAAAAAGCTGTAGGGTAATGCTTTCGAGGATATTTAGTTGGGCCGGTAGGCCAGCCCACTACCGACTTCTCCAGTTCTTTTTCCTTTTCACTTTCTTTTTCAAAAATTGCACCAAGCTTTTCCATATATTTCCAATACACACTGCACTAAAGTTGATGAAGTCTCAAATTTCAAAGGGATCACAAAATGAAGATTTTTCAATTCCCTTTTGTCATCAGAATAAAATAAGTCTCTGAAAAAAAATATCTTTTTCTGGATTATAAGGTAGACACGCAGAAACACAAAATAGGATTGCCACGATTCTACGTTTTGTTATACTAGGAAGATTCTATTGCAACAAAATTCCTAACTCATGTAACGTTTATAAACCGTGGCAATATAAAGTAGTTATTCTCCCACGATGTTTGTTTTTCCGTTTCGATACGAAAATTCTATTACAGAAAAAACTTTACTTCTTCCAACAGTTACAAATCATTGCAATATAAACCAACTATCACCACGACTTTTTTTGTTGTAATATAAAGATTCTATTATAACAACTTTTAAATTCTTACAATGGAAATTTGTTGCAATATAAACTAACTATTACCGAAGAATAAAAATGTGGCAATAAATTTACCTATTGCAACAGTTTCTTTGTTGATGCAATAAATTCATTGCAATAGATATATAGGAATCCTTGGAGTGCGTACTGTGTATGCATGGTAGTTACCAGTTGCACAAGTTCACACATTTGCTTCCGATCGATGCATGTTATGTATGCATGCATTTGCTTCCGAATTCTGATCAAATCAAGCGTAACTGCTAGCTCAGCACTCATTTCCTTTTTTTTTTCTGTTCATGTTGCATGCCAGACTAAACTAACTTGTAAAAGAAAGTATAGCAAATATCCAGTTAAGGTCATATAATCTATGTAACACAGCGTATTAATCGATCAGCCTGCCATATTTACGATGCATATATATATATATATATATGCAGGACGGTCGATAGGACCACGGGATAGTGAACTTTGACAAGTAATCCAGAAGGCACAGATCGCTACTTTTTTTTTCTTAAATTTTCTTTAGTACAATGGTTGCGAAATAAACAAAGGGGAATTCAAGATGTACCACTCCATTCGTTATCACTTTAGAAAATACCACTTCTTGTCTCGTTGACATGTAGAAGTGGTATATGTTGAATTTTTCCAATAAAGAACAAATGTAGTGCGTACTGAGCTACCAATTTTAAAGAGAGAAAAAAACCGAAAAAAAAGCTAACGGCAAAAACTAACCGTCAAAAGACAACAATTAACAAGAGATAAAAGGTGCGGAAATCTAAGATCGACATGCGATTCTCCAAGTGCTAGCTCATCAGTATTGATCAACTGTAAGCAGAAGCTTCCTCCCAATTTTGTTGTTGGTGAATGCATGGCCGATACCTGGGCTGTGGCCCGGGTTTGTGGGGCGAACATCGTCTGTCGCCCCCGCAAAACCTCCTCCTTCTGTAGGAGTCATCGTGCCTTCGATCATCCCTTTCGTTGTGGCAGCAGCAGTAGAAGTAGCTGAATGCAATAGGTATCTCCTATGCATCGTCAGAGCTGTGCTATGAGAAGGCATAGTTTCAGAGGCAAGAATTAGCACAAGAAGGAGAGCAACTTTGCTAATATTGTTAGATGACTTCGTAAGAGCCATTTCACAAAGAAACAAGCGGGGAATCAGAATGTTGGGAAGAGCTGAAGAGCTCAAATGAGATTAAAGTTAGCTACCAGCTGCCGATGGCTGCAACCTCCTATGCTCCATGCCTTATTTATAGGACTGAAGAATAACCAAGGATGCACAGTACTCCAGAGCACAGTCCAATTTATAAGTTGGCATTACAGTCTGTCCTGCACATGGACGAGGATTTATAATTTTACATGCATAGACAGATATCTGTCTAATTAGTCTCGTAGAGAAATATATGCAGTATTTTCTTTTGTTTCGAATGAAATGCATGCATGCATGACCATGCAACTATTGAGCAATGTATGTCGAAGAGTCGTTGATCTGTTTCTTGTAGGGCCACAATAAATCACAATGCTGCTCCGTATAGTGTTGCGAGGGGCTATATCTGACCGTTATGCATAAACGATATTTTACTACCAGGTTTGAAGCTCCCTGTACAGTTTAATTAACTGCTAACCTAATGTGCATAAGTTCATGCATGCATGTGTATATCAGCTGAAATGAAGTGTGCTCTTAACACAAATAATGCATATATGACAGTTCTAGCTAAAATGTAAAGAAAGAGGAATCTGAAGGGAAGCTAATGCCTACTAAGTTAGAAACTGCCAATTGCTCCTCACATACACACAAAGTACCACGAACAGGGTCATCCCTGATGCCCCATCTTAGACGGTTTTAACCTTCCTGTAAAAAACCGTCCGTAAAGGCCACAAAAAATACAGTCCAAACAGTAGACACGGTTAGAAAAAAGCAAACATCTGTGATAAACACACAGACATTTATAGCCAGATCATATTAACAGACACTCACAAGTTGGAGGCGATTTGGTACAAAAAAGATCAAGGGATATCAAAATGAGCTATTAAGGGTTTCTATTTTGAAGATTTAAGGTTATCATTTGGTTCTAATTGGTTGCATACATACCTTCTTTAACCCTAGATCTAGTTGATGAGAGAGAATACGGACCGGAGGAAGATCCATTAATTGGTATTAATAACTGTTGAAGGTTAAAAATCGATAATAAACTTATAACTTCGGGTACCTTCGGGTTAGCAAAATCAAGCACAAAATCAGAGACGCACGATGTAGACAGGATCAGGCCCCCTTGCGGAGTAATACCTTACTTCCTGTGTGGATGATATGTGTATATGGTGTATATAATACAAAGCAATGTGTCTAGCACTAGTTACAAGGAAGATTGAACTTAGGCTAAGGCTAAGCTAGCTAGGGTTGAGGGTTGACGAAGCGCAGGTCATCGACTCTTGGTTGCTGTGTGTAAAAGCTACAACAAGTCTTCTCTTCTTATGGTCTAGAAGTCCTTCGTTTTTCCTTGAGGATACCTGCCTCCGGACTTATATAGTCGAGGTAGTCTTCCTCCAAGTCAAGTCGTAGTCAGTTTGGAATATCGGATCGTAGCTAATGAGGAGTCCATTGTCGCGTGATCTTCGTAGCATATCCAAACTTCCCTGGATACTAGGCGTACTCGAGTCAGTTTTCCTCGTAACGGGAAAGCGATCAAGTCTTTCCTAGTGTGGAAATATCCCCTCTGCGTATATCTTATTCCGTAGGATTGGGCTCGTGATATCCGGTGTCTCTGTACGTCATTAGGAAATATCATTCGCGTATCCTGCACATGCTCATGCCCCACATTTAGATATTCAACAATAACGGAGGAGAGTAGTCATATATTTCGATTAGGGAGGTGAGCACAAAAAAGAGGGAATAGAAAGGCATCATACTTGTTTAATTCACACTAGCTATTTGGGTAGTTGGCTATGTGAGATAAAATTAATTTTGGGTACTTGTTTAAATTGTAGATGGATTGAAACTAGATGTATACTAAGAACTAAAAGACGAAGGAATACATATATGGCATCTCCGTTTTAAATGACTTGCCCGGAAAGATATAGCGAATAAGGGCTTAACATGTATGTACTATCCTTACATAGATTGCGAGAATGTTAAGATGTTTAACAACTCAGCTCAGATTGAAGACTTACGGGAAAGCGATCAAGTCTTTCCTAGTGTGGAAATATCCCCTTCGCGTATATCTTATCCCGTAGGATCGGGCCCGTGATATCCGGAGTCTCAGTACGTCGTTAGGAAATATCCTTCGCGTATCCTGCACGTGCTCATACCCCACATTTAGATATTCGACAGTAGCCCCCGAACTCTATTCAACGGAGGGTCCGCTTAAGCGCTCGGTCGATTACTGTCGAGCCCTAGCTTGGTCGAGTAATGCCTCGCCTGCTTGTCGTCGAACGATTTGAGTAGATTGGGAATCGCTGAGTATCGAGTAGGGATGTGCTAAGTCGAGCGCCCTGCCATCAACCCGTATCGAGTTCTCAAGGTAACCGCAAGTTACTCAATGTCGACTCATCGACTCGACTCTGAGCAGAGTTATAAAAAATTCAAAAAATCCAAACGTTGGGCAGTTGAGCATTTATTGCTCTCGTCTGCAACACCAAGATGGATGCAGTGCCATCATTCCACCTTTCGCACCAATCGAAGCACCATGCCACGGCGAATGTACCGTTCGCCTGGAGAGAAGATTTTGGCCTATAAATTCGTAGATCTGGAACTGTAGCTATTCTCCTCCCCCCTTTTTCCTTCAGTCTTACTCTCAAAACCTCCATCGCGCTCCTTAAGCCCTAGCGTTGCCATCTTCAAAGAACTTGCCTTACACCTCTCAATGGCGTCCAATCCTTCAACTAGCGTCAGAGTTGCTCCGCCGCCAGAGAAGAGACCCGAAACAACCGAAGCAGTCTTCGAGGATGAGGCCCTCGAGAGGATGTTGCAGAAGTCGATCATGATGGAGAAGCGCCTTGCTGAGCTGGAGAAGGATGGCTTCGTTCCTCCATGGGAGTTCTTCCATTGGAGGTCGTCACAAGGTGAGCTGTATCCCACCCCCGAGAACGAGGATGAGACCATTGTGTTCAAGGCCTTTTTCTACTGTGGACTCAATTTCCCCCTTCTCTGTTCTTGCTCTTGGTTCTTGAGTTTTACCAAATTCAGCTTTTCCACTTGAACCCCAACTCGATCACGATGCTCAGCATGTTCGTCCACCTTTGTGAGGCTTTTCTGGGTATCCTGCCCAACCTCAACTTGTTCCGCCATTTTTACAATCTAAAGCGAGCGATGAAGAACGAAGCTATTGGGGGCACCGGTTTTCATCTCCGCAACAGTGTGTCGAATTCATATATTCTTTTCCTCGTTGCTTCCTCCTGGCAATCATACTAGAAGAAACGGTGGTTTTACATCACCTTTTCGGACACCGTGAACTTCCCTCTAGCTTATCGACCACTCTTCCTTCATCTGATTGAAGTCTAGACGAAAGTCCCTCCTTCGACCGCCCGCAACGCTTACTTTGTCTAGAAGATTGAGGAGCTGAGGAAAACCGGGCTGACTGGGTGGCACGTCGCTAGAGACTTACTCACGCGCCGGTCGAGTCCGTTGAAGAGCTGGGACCACTTGGCCTGGGACTACTCCGGAGTCGATGATACCACCAGGGAGAATCCTGGAAGTAAGTACCTATAATATCTTGATTTCTTTGCTTCAATCGATGAGTGATGAGCTAACTCATTATTTGCCAGATTTGTCAGACTCGAACATCTCCACCAGGCTGAGCAAGATGTTCCAAGGCTCAGAACTTGGTGCTTGTGGCATCGAAGCGTATTCGCTAGCTAATCCTCGGCCAGAGGTAAGTACTGCGTCGTGGCTTGTAATGCATCGTCCGTGCATCTATCATCCACCTAACCCAACATTTCCTCAAGAAGCCAAGTTTGATGATGAAAGTGCGCCAATTGAGGGAGTCATCGGCCTGGAGGATGATGAGACGATTCGAGATGATGATCAAGCATCGGGTTCTATCCTCGCTGACATCATTCCTCCCTTGGTCGATCCAGCACCTATCATCGACCCAAGCGAGGGTGAGGCGCCTCTGGAGCAAGAGGCTACCGGGTCCCCTCGAGTAAGGAGGTCAGTATCTCCAACGTCCCGTCGACCAGCCAAACGGCCTCGGACCTCATCGTCGAGATCGTCCGATCAGGTGACCTTCAATCGCTCGCTTGGATGTTATGAGATTTCTTCTGAGTAATCCAACAGATGTTGGACAACCAGTGGGCTGCCTGGGGAGCCGATGTGCAGAAATCAATGACTCCCATGCAAACATCCCCTTGAACGGGCTTTCCATCAACCGGGGTGGTCGAGCAGGTAATACCTCCATCGAGCAGCACTTGTTGTAGTCATTATTTGATGAACTTCAGTTCATAGTAACTTCTTATTCACAGGTTCCATTATTGCCCACTGATTCACCAGTGCCATCTCCTCCATCGGCTACGCCGATCGAGAAGCCAGCTACCGGGACCAGACCGATCCTGGTGAAAACCACCGCGCAGAAGAAGAACGTGAAAGCGAAGCTTTGGATGGCGAAGTAAGTTACCTTTCCTTCTTCATGATTCTTTCTTCTTCTTTTGGAGATGTCAAATAGAGAATCCCCTGCAGGAAAGCTGCGCCTAGCGGTAGCGTTGATGATGTCGCCATCACAGCCTTATCGACCCTCAGTACGGTCGCCATCATCACCACTCCTTCACCGGCGGCTCATGCTGCAGCAATAGCTCCGCCTCTTCCAACTTCTCAAGCTCCTTCGATGTATTGGTCTATCCTGAAGTCTCAATTTCAGGTACATGTCCCCGAATAACTTTGCCCTGTGCTTCGCTCTATTCCTTGCTTCGCTTTTCTTGATGCCATTCAGTTTATTTTCATAGCACGCAATAGAAACCTTGGGCGAAGCTGAAGCCTTTTGTGAGTAAGCTCATCAACAAAAGGAGCGGCTCATTGCTTCCAATCAGCAAGTGATCGAGATGAAAAACACCGAGCGGAAGGCACTCAGGGCCGACCTGGAAGCTGCCAAGGCTGAGGCTGAGAAGCAGAATGTTGAGAAAGCTGCTACTGACGCTGTGTGGCTCAAGGCCAAGGCTAGTCAAGACAAGGCAGAGGCGAGCAGGAAGGCGATCGAGGTCAAGAAGGCTAGAGTAGATGCGGCACTTGCCACTCTGCAGTCAGAGACCCTCGAGCACATGACCTCATCTGCATGTCTTGCGACTTCCCACATGCTTGGCATAGTGAAGAGCCACCATCCTGACCTGGACCTCTCGATATTGGATGAAGGGTTTGTGTGTGAGGCGAGCGAAGCTACCGATCACATCGAGTCCTTTAGAGACCTTGCAGAGAGGTTCGTGGCCCAGCTGAAGCTATCTCTTGATGGTGACGACGACGATGCCAACCAGGACCCTTAGGCCTAGTCATGCTGATGTAAAAATTGAATCTTTGCTGTTACTGTAGTCTTACATGATAATGCTAATTAATTTTCTTGTCCATTGTGCTTTGCCTACTATTTCCTTATCGATGAAATAGAGTAGCACGAGTAGATGCAAATCTGACTTAGCATTTACAGATCCTCAGTAAAGCGCATACCTGATTGTTCCTGCACACAGGGCTAGAAAAACGTTCATTAAATGCCTTAGCCCCCGAGCGTATACTCGGAGAGGCCGTATGTAACATAAACACTATATTAGTTAAAGTAAAACTACATGGTTTTTGCAAGTCTTCATCGACCATATAACTTAGACTTTTTAGCAAATATGAACTTGCTGAGCAGCGCATGTAGAATCGACTAGAGGCGTCGTCTCTCACTGGCCGCTGAGCGTTAGATGTCTGACAATCTATTGCTCATATGCGTGCAGGATAGAATTGCTTGACGTCGGGTTCAGGCATGTTCACACTTTGGTTTTGTTTGCTGACATGCTAAGTACGTGATCGAGTAAATGCATGCAAAACATCGCTTGTAAAAGAAATAAAGAAATTGTGCCTACAACACTCCGCTCGATAACAGTATCGACCAGAAAATAGAACAAAGGTACAGAGTTACTTGTAGCCCCCAACTCCTTACTCGATGATATGTCATCGGATACAGAGTAGAGTGACGTAAGCACAAAGTCGTAATGTAGCCCCTGACTCTTTACACAATAGCTGGTTCGAGCAAAAAAGAGTGAAGCGTTAGCATCGTAGATACCTGTTGCGACTCGGAACCGCTTATTCAATAGATTTATCGACCCGAGAGTGAAGCCAGGTAGGTAAAGATCGAGTGATGTAGCCCCCGACCCTCTACTTGATGAGTGCACCGAGCAGATGATAGAGTATATGCGTCAAAAAGTGCATGATGTAGCCCCAGACTTACTGCTCGATTGCTGCATCGAGAAAAGAACAGAGCGTAAGCATCAGTAATAATAGCCCTCGACCATATACTCCGGGCACATGAGCCCCCGAGCATTTTGGTGAGGCCTGAAAAAAATCCAAACGGTCGGAGTAGATGAACAATATCACTCCATTGTAGTGATTGAATTCTATTACAGTTTTCGCGCCCCTTCAGTTCCCACGTGGCACGTCATAAAATATCATCTCTTTGGTTTTCGCACTTATGTGGAAGTGCAACAGCTGTAGTTTGACTCTTTCCCAGAGCTAGAAATAGACGGGACTCATAGTCGTATGTCACAACTCATCTTCTTTCTTGCACTCCTGCTCGTGACGCTTTAGCTCTTCAATGGCCTCCACTCCACCATCGTCCCCGTCCGTGATCATCCTTGGAGAGTCCCTCCTCCTACGCCGCTAGCCGTAGTTTCTCCGGGGAGGATCCTCATCTCCTCCGATGAGGAGGAGGAGATCGATTGGGAGGGTATCGAGAGGGAAGTTTGGCCGGAGGAAGAAGAAGAGGTGACCAGCAAGCTATACGTCACCGTCGAAGAAGATGATGCCACCCCAACTTCCTTCGAGAGAGCAGATGCCCCCGCCAGCACACGAGGAGAAGAAGGTGAAGCCGCTTTCGTCGGAGAAGGAGGTGAAGCCACCAATGCCGGAGAAGGAGGTGAAGCTCAAAACAACTTCATCAGCCTGGCACTTGCTCGCCCTCCAAGCCATCCCGGTGCTCTAAACTGGACGAGGAGAAAATGAGACTCATGGTGTCTGATTTGTGAAATTTTGAAGTTCTCTAGAGTACCTATAGCAACTTGGGTGAAACTAGTTGATTCATACGCTCATATATGCTTAAAATACAAAACAAGAAAAATTGACTATTTTTGTGCAAAATTAATCTCAACACTTTATATTCATGAGACTGCTTCCCTTGCACTTGGGATGAACTTGGAATGTATTGTGTATAACCAAGATCATTCTCTTAAGAGTTCCTCTTGAGATGATCGAAAATTGCTTGAGTTAATCACTTGAAAAAAATGCAAATAAAAAAAAAATGTGGGTAAAGAATGCAAATTATGTCAAACATTTGCACCCCGCTATGTCATTTAAAGTGTTAAAGCCAAAATTTGCATTAACTAAAAAATGAGCTCAAAGGACCTTGTATGCACTTCCAGATTCCCGAAAGTGTTGAGTAGGTTGAACTCTAGGTTCTCCATTTGATCCTTTGAATGGCTTTGCTTCAAATTTAGAAACTATGCTTAGTGTTGCACCTATTAAATCATGCAAAAATGTAACAGCCTTAAAATTATAAAATAAATAAAAATGAATTAAAAATCTTGTGTATTATTTCTGAAATTTCTGAAATTTCTGGATTTATTGGAGATTCTTTTGGCTTTTCCTTAATACAAGAAAGTGAATTAAAAAATATAGTAAATGGAAAAAGGTAAAAAGTAAAAATACCAATTCAACAAAAATTTACCAAAGTCATAACAAAAATCCGAGTGCTCTCCACAGCTTGGTTAAATCGGTGGAGGAGCTGGATTAATTAAAATAATAACTAATCAAGTAAATCATATAAAAAGGAAGTCAGGGTAAAATGGTAAAATAATTCTTTAGAATTCTCATGAAGTTATCCTGGACCAAGCATTTTACCTTGCCGACATCAACACAGTGTAAACCTCCAGTAAAAATATCACGAATTTAATAATTCATTTTATAATTTTAAAAATTCAAAAACTGTGAAGAAATAAATTGAAAAATAGTGATTTCAGAATTATTAAAAATTAAAAATTAATAATTAAAATATTAAATTTTTTCAGAAGGTGTAGAATACCATTTCAGACTCTGATAAAAAGTTTTGTAAAATATTAACTTTATTTATATCATATATTAAATGAAAAACAGAATCAATAGAACAGCAACAACTTCATTGTCAGAATTATTTAAAATTTTACGTGTATCATAAAAGAGTGAAAATTTTACAGGAGTCTGGTAATTACCTTGCCGACCTAGGGTAATTTTTTTTTAAATTTTCAAGTGGGTTTGACTAACGAAAACCCCGTAATCCTCCTGTTCTGTCCCGAGTCTTCGTCAGAATTCTTTTCTCTCTCTCGCTGACTTGTGGGCCCGTCTTGTCAGTTAGCCACGTCTGCCGACACCCGCTTCCATCTGGCCCCCGCGTGTCAGTGACTTGTTTGCGTTCTTCTCTCCTCTCCCTGCTCTCTCTCGCGTCGACGCAGCGTCGCCTCGGTCCTTCTCGCACCCGCGCCCAAACCGACCTCCCCTCGCCATATAAAAGACGTCGCCCGCGTCGCAGCCGACCCAGACACCGCCCTGTGCAACCCATTCCGCCGTTGCTTTCATCATCTTCTCCAACTCTGGCGAAAACCGAGAAAAAGGGGAATCCCAAATTCTTCCGCCACAACCCAATCCAACTCGAATCCTCCAAGCCGAAGCTTCCTCGCGTATCCAGGAGTCATTCCCTGCCTTCGCTTGGAGCCCTTCTTCTCCGACCAACCTTCCCGGCGAGCTTCTCCCTCCGCCGTCGCCCTCACACGGTGAGAGCTCTACTCCTTCATTCGTTCTTCAAAGTAATTGATGAAATCGAGTCCTTAAGCCATGCAGATGCTCAATTTGGTGAAAATGAGGCTCGGTCGGCCCTAATTTCACGTCGCCGCCACTCGGCCATGGCCGCCGCCGCCCTCGCACGGTGACACGCCACTACAGAGCCCCTCAGGCCACCACGCCGCCACCATCGTGTGCGCACGGTCGCCCTGAACCTCAGGGTGGAACCCATTCCACCTCGGAGGGCCTCCTCCGCCGTCGGTGAGCTTCGCCAGTAGCCGCCGCCTCACCCCGCCGGTGGAAACCCCTTTTTTGGCCACCTCAGACTGCCGCGTGACCGTCCCTGACTTCACAAAGACGCACTAGTACTCGTGGTGGAGTCCATTCCACCGCTCCGGCGCCAGTTCGCCGCCGGCGAGCCCAACCGTGCCGCGCTCTGCTCTGGGTCACCGCCAAGCGGGCCCGGTTGGTCAGTTGCTAGAGCGAAGCTGTGTCACTCACATGCGAACCCCGCTTGTCAGTCGCTCATACCGCATCGTTCGCGCGGGCCCGTGCGTCAGCCGCGTGCTGCGTGCGCCAGTCGCTGCCGCGTGGACCCCGGCTGCCAATGCCTCAGTGCGGCTTCGTCCAGAAAGGTAAAGCGTGTTTTCGCAACAAAAGCGTACTTTCCATTTTCAGAAGTTTTTTCTGATTTTCTAAATTTTAGCAAACCTAGAGTATTCAAACTTGAATATCTTTTGAATCATCTATCCAAGTTTGATGAAATAAATTTATAAATTCATCTAAAATCATTTAGATTCATAATATGCAAAAATATTTCAGAATTTAATTTAATCTTATTTGAATTTTGAATTTAAATTCAAAGTAAGAGTTAGAAATATGTCATACATGAAAATTTTGTAAATGACCTCCAAATTTAGTAAAATAAAATTTTTTAGAATCCTTGTAATCTCAGGAACTAGAATATGTAAAAATACTTAGGGTTTGTTATAAGAAAATTTTAAGTTATTAAATATGTGGTAAAATAGTTCAATAATGGGTCAAATGGATTAAATATTTAAATTGCAAATAAGAACAAATAATTCATGTAACCATTTCTGAATTTGTGAAGTTATTTTATTTGAATATTTCCATCTGATTTCTTTTTGTCCCTATTGAAATTTGGTATTTGTTATATGTTGCCATACGACGTGCAGAACCCGACGAATCCGGTACATTCGACGAACAGGAGTTCGAAGTCGAGGATAATCAACAAGGGAAGCAATCCCCCTTTGATCATATTGATCCCAGTTTTATAAATGTTTTCATTAAATGTTTTACTGCATTCTTTATTTTATTAAAGTCTGCTATATTTCGGGTAATGGTAGTTGTACCAGTAGACTTATGGAACTTCCTTGATAATTAGAAAATTGTGAACCTTAAAAACCCTAGAATAGCTTAGACATTATTTAATGTCAATCTGGGTTACTCACATTTAGTGACATGCTTAGCCAAGCCTAAATAAACATAAAACTGTGACATGATTAAAGATGTTGGTTACGACATTTAAATAGGTATGACCATTTTTGTGGTTGGTATTTTGGTTGGAAAATGAAAATAAAACTATGGTTTAGATGCGGGCAATTATTGGCAATAGCCGGGTGTGCATGTCTTTGCACGTAGTATAGGGTGGAGATTATTGCCCGTATCGAGTTAAGGACCGAAATATGGGTTGTTTTCAGGCCAAGAATTATCATACAACCACAAGTGTTGGTATGGGACAGCTCTAACTTATTAAGTTGTTTAAAACTAGCTTTGCACTTGGAAGGCCGGAGTAGTATGAGCTGTTTCTTAATGAATTGCTCGACGGGACGTCCACACTGAGGTGATCATGGAATAAACGTCTACCAATATAACGGTGTACGCCATACTATGGGGAGTTCCACATTTCTATGCTCTGAGTTCTTCCGCCACAGAATGGGTTTATCGTCACCGTGCTGGTGCAAAGTCAGGATTAAATAATGTAACAGTTATAACATGACTCTCTGCGGCACACGAAAGGAAGTGTGCAAATATCGATTGCTCAAAGAGTCAGTCATGTCTTGTGGGGAAAGCTGTATACCTCTGCAGAGTGTAAAACTAATCGATTAACCGCGTCCGCGGTAATAGACACTTGGTAAAGTCATCACATAGTTAGCAGTTTTGTTTATTTTCATAATATGCGGTTTCTACCGTGTATTGGTGAACTCTACTGTGTGTCAGTAGAACTGGTTTTGATTATGGTCATTTTACCCAGATTCGAATTTTTGTTTACTCGCACTTACTTACTACTGTTTTAATTAATCTGCTTTTAAGAAATTTTACTACAATTTATTATTCTGTATTTACATTTCAAACTGGCTTTCTGTAAATTAACCTTAATAGCCATCCATTGAAATGACCTGCATGTATTTTAGGATTTGCATAAGTCTTGCGAGTACGTAAGTACTCAACTTGCCCATGTTGATGTTTTTAGGTGAAGAATCAGATTACCCCGACGATTCATACGTTGGTACAGGATTCGGGAAATTTAACGATGAATTTTTCTAAGGATTTTCCCTTGTCAGTTGCCTGTGGAACAATGGGTTAAAAGGCATACTACAAGAAGTTGTCTCCACTGCAGTTTTACTTTTGGTATTGTAAAAATATTATGTAATCTTACTTCCGCTGTGTAATAAAGTTTGTGTATGACTGTGATATCAATTTGTATTTGTGCGTACTAGCTACTGATCATGGGACAAATACTGTATGCACATGGTATCCCTTTTTGGTATTCACTATCAAAAATAGGTGCCTTACAAAAAATGACATCGTCTTCTTTATGCTTGCTAGCAAAATAGATACTCGCACTTGGACATGTCTTTGTTTAGCATAATCTGAACCTGAGTAGCTTGGTGCCATTATTTGTCTATATGGTCACTTGGACAATCTTCAAAGCTCTTTTAGGATGCATTTCATGCATGCATTTTCAAAAAGGAGGGAGAAATAGAAGAAAATATCATCTTGATGCCTATATTGCCAAAAGGGGAGAAATGTAGAAAAGGCATCATTTTCTTGGGTCTTATGATTTTGGTGTAAACTTGCTATTCTTAAGAATCATAAGCATTTGTAAGCTTCTGTTGGATGTTTAGAGCTTTTGTGGAAACCTGTTCTTCCTTGTTTTTTGCTCTAAAATCCTTTCTGTCAACTTGGTCATGTCCTTATCTTCTTTATTTCTGGATCAAGTTTGGGTTTTCATCCTAATTGTTTCATTCTCTTCTCTTCTCAAACTCAAAATTTTACGCAGCTTTCGAGAAGTCATCAGGACAGCGTACATTATCTTCTGCACCTAAGGGTATCACAGCTTGGCGTCATGCAAGACCTTGCTCACGTAGTATACCAGCTTCTGGACCTTGGCCTTTTTCTCAGGGCAATCTCGCTCGATCGCTAGGACTGTGCTTACTACTTGAGGGGTAGCTGCAATATACAAAAAGAGCTCCTCTTTTTCGTTAGGCGAGGTTAAAACTGATGGAGACGATAAGTACCTTTTCAGATCTCGAAAAGCTTCTTCTGCCTCCTTGGTTCACTTGAAAGTGTCCTGCTTCTTGAGTAACTTGAAAAAGGGTAGCCCTCGTTCGTCCATCCGAGAGATGAATTGACCAAGGGCTTCGATGCAGCCGGTGAGCTTTTGCACTACCCTTAGTGTTCGTGGAGAATGCATCTGGTCGATGCACTCAATTTTGAGCGGGTTGGCCTCGATGCCTCGACTGGACACCAGGAAACATAGAAGCTTGCCAGACGGAACGCCAAACGTGCACTTCCCTGGATTAAGCACCATTCGATACTTCCCGAGGTTGTCGAATGTCTCCTCGAGGTCACTGATTAGGGTGCTCCCGTTTTTCGACTTGACTACAACATCATCGACGTACGCTTCCACATTGCGCCCGATTTGGGACTTCAGGCAGTTTTGAATACATCGTTGATACGTATTGCTAGCACACTTTAAACCGAAAGGCATCTTAACATAACAAAATACACCAATAGGAGTAGTGAAAGCAGTTTTCTCCTCATCCTCTACAGACATGCTAATTTGGTGATACCCCGAGTAGGTATCTAGAAAACTTAGTAGCTCACAGCCCGCAGTAGAATCCACTATCTGGTTGATGCGGGGAGAGGAAAAGGATCTTTAGGACAAGCCTTGTTGAGGTCGATGTAGTCGACACACATCCTCCACTTGCCATTGGTTTTCTTGATGAGGAAAGGGTTTGCTAGCCATGTCGGGTGACGGACCTCTCGGATGAAGCCAGCCTTTAGGAGTCTGCCGACCTCCTCTTGTATGGCCTACTTCCTGTCTTCTGCAAATCTACGCTGCTTCTTCACCACAGGCCTGACGCTAGGTTCCACAGCTAGTCGATGCTCGATGACCTCCTTGGGGACCCCGGGCATGTCGGATGGTTGCCACGCAAACATGTCGCAGTTTGCCCGAAGAAAGGCGACTAGCTCGAGTTCCTATTTAAGGTCAAGGTCAACGCCCACCTTGACCATCTTGGAAGGCTTCAACTGGTCCAGGGGCACTGTCTTGATGCCTCCATCGGTATTCTTATCCTTCTTGCTGTCATCGTCTGAGTCTTTGGCGGTACTGTTGGACGTAGAGGCTTTGTCGATGTCCTTGGACCTTTGGCGCTTAGCTCCCTCGTTGTCGGCGTTGGTTGCCGATCCGCAGAGATGCTCGACCATCTCTAAGCTCTTCCTGTTGTACCGGACCGTAGCGCGCTGGTCCCCCTTGATTGCATGAACTCCCTTTGGTGTCGGCATCTTGACGGTCTAATACACTTAGTGCACCACGGCCATGAACTTGGATAGCATTGGGTGGCCTAAAATCATGTTGTAGACGGTCTCAAAATCCGCCACGTTGAAGATGATCTTTTCGGTGCGGAAATTGTCTGGTGTGCCGAACGTGACTGGCAGCTCGATCTGGCCAAGGGGCGTCGATGATGATCGTGGAGTTATGCCATGGAACGACTCTGCTTCGGCTTTGATCTCCGTCCGGGGAATCCCCATGTTCTCCAGCGTCTTCACCAAGATGAGGTTTAATGAACTACCTCCATCGATCAAGGTTTGAGCAACCTTAACGTTGACGATGGTGGGCTCAACCACCACAGGGTATCGACCCGGATGTGGGACCAAGGCTGGGTGATCTGACTGGTCGAAGGTGATCGTTACTTCTGACCACTTGAGGAATCTGGGGAGAGTTGGTGTGGCCGAGCTGACCTCACTTTCGAGTGCCTTGTACTGCGTCTTAGACTCATACATGACAGATCCCCCGAAGATGTGCTCCAGCTTGTGATCAGCCCCGTGATATTCGGGCTCGTCATCCTAGGGCTTCTCTTTGGCCTAATCGACCCCGCGCTCGGCGAGGGCAGCCTTGAGTTTCTCCTGGACCTTCTTGCTGATCACCTGGCACTCATCAAAGTCGTGTTTGTCTGTGTGATGGACTAGGCAATATTTGCCTCCCCCACGGCTTCGACCCTTGTTGTCGCCAATGTTGCATGCTTTGCCCCTTTCGACTGCAGCTATGGTGGAGTCACCTTTGCTCTTCTTCCCGTGGTTTTTATTCCTCTTCGCCCCTTGCTTGGATGACTCAAGCTTGTCGTTGCCAGATTTGGGGTCGTCGAGATGGTCTTGAGCCTTGGCACGTGTGGTGTATTTGTCTGCCAACTCGAAGAGCACCTTGGTGGTTCGGATCTTTCGAGTGGCAAGCTTTCCTTTTAACTCCCTATCCTTGACACTGTTCTCAAAGGCCACTATGACTGTCTCATCTGAGATGTTAGAGATCGAGTTGCGCTTGTCGCTGAAGCGTCTAATGAAGCCACGCAACAACTCACCTGGCTTTTGTATCACGTGCCTTGGAAATTGGCGATGAACTGGGCCCTCAACTCCGCCCATGAGGATATCGAGTGAGGTGGAAGGTTGAGCAACCACGACCTCACCGTACCATCTAGGGTGGTGAGTAGGTAATTAGCCATCACCTTCTCGTTTCCCCCAGCAGCCCTCATGATTGTAGTGTAAATCTGCAGCCACTCGACGGGGTTGATTTTTCCCAAGTACTTTTCGACGGGGCCTGGCTTGAACTTATCCGGCCACCTGACTACGTGTAGCTCTGGGGTAAAGGCCTTGCATCTTTCATCGACATCCTTGGGGGTCAACTGCCGACCTTGTCGAGGAGGGAGCTTGCACCGCATAGGCGAGCGACCCCTTGAGGGCGGAGATTCGCCCTATCGGGCCCGATGAGCAGGAGATTGGCCCCTCGAATGTGGTGACTCATTTTACCGTCACTCGCGGTCTTCCCGGTCGTGTTACCCCCTTTGATTACGAAGGATGTCACGCAAATCACGTGGGTCGTGAGGAATACGATCTCGAAGATCCTCGGGACGTCACTGTCTATCTCCGACCTGGAAGCGCATTGGTTGGAGCTAGCCACCATCAATCCTACTGCTCGATTGCGGTGGGATGGTCCCGACCGCTGACTCCGGGCACCCTGCTGGTTGGGGCGTCCAAGCCTAGAGTTGGCTGCTCTACCGGTCTGGGCTTGCGCTGCATCGGGCAGCATCTTCATCTGGTCAAACACTGGAGTCATTGGGTTGCTCGAAACCAGTGGTGGAAGGGATTTCAGCAGCATGTGAGCGCACTAGACATTTGCCTCAGGGGTGCTGAAGAAGTCGCTATTGTGGCTCTGGTGGGACACTGCTCCTGAAGTGCGATCGGGCCCGCCGTTGTGGTCGTGCTGTCGAGGTATTTGTTGTCCCTGAGGATCCCGCACCAGCGGGTGGGGCGTCGTTGGCTTATCGAGGTCAAGTTGCTTCGATAGATTGGCCGCGATCCTGGCTGTGGCCGCGGCTGCTAGAACACGCCGATGATATGTGGTATTGGGAGCAACAACGTTTGCAGGATCTTAAAGCGAATGCAGGGGGATTTGTCGTCCCTGATCACCTGCAGCATCTGCCCCTGGGTTTCTTTCTTGGGAACTACCGACAGTAGCACCGTTGTTGGCTTCGACCATGAACACGCATCAATCTGTTGTGCTGCTGCCCTAGCTGCTGCAGCTGTCGTTTTCGCCTTCACTCTCCGTGTCGATGCACATGAGGACGTTGGGCTCCATCGGGTCAAACCCGATGAAACCTACCTCTCGACATGGATCCCAAGAGTGGGACTCGATGAAGCCGATGTGCAATAGATTTCCACCCAGTCCCCATCGATAGAGCATGGTTCTGAAGGTGATCTCAGATCCGATTGCAAGTGCTTGGTCGGTGGCAGTGACCGAGCGAAAATTGTCGCACTGGTAGTCGTCGGAAAAACCGATGTGAGCACGCACCGAAGACATGCTTGATCTACAAAAACAGTTGAAGGCCCCTACCTGGCGCGCCAATTGTCAAAGGTTAAAAATTGACAATAAACTTATAACTTCGGGTACCTTCGGGTTAGCAAAGTCAAGCACAAAATCAGAGGCACACGATGTAGACAGGTTCAGGCCCCCTAACAAAGTAACACCCTACTTTCTGTGTGGATGATATGTGTATATGGTGTATGGAATACAAAGCAATGTGTCCAGCCTTAGTTACAAGGAAGATTGAACTTAGGCTAAGGCTAAGCTAGGGTTGGGGGTTGACGAAGCGCGGGTCGCCGACTCCTGGTTGCTCTGCGTAAAAGCTATAACAAGTCTTCTCTTCTTTTGGTCTGGAAGTCCTTCATTTTTCCTTGAGGATACCTGCCCCCTGGCCTTATATAGTCGAGGTAGCCTTCCCCCAAGTCAAGTCATAGTCAGTTTGGAGTACCAGATCGTAGCCGATGAGGAGTCCATCGCCACGTGATCTTCGCAGCATATCCAAACTTCCCTGGATACTAGGCGTACTCGAGTTAGTTTTCCTCGTAACAGGAAAGCGATCAAGTCTTTCCTAGTGTGGAAATATCCCCTCCGCGTATATCTTATCCCGTAGGATTGGGCCCGTGATATCCGGTGTCTCTGTACATCGTTAGGAAATATCCTTCGCGTATCCTACACGTGCTCATACCCCACATTTATATATTCAACAATAACGGAGGAGAGTAGTCATATATTTCGATTAGGGAGGTGAGCACAAAAAAGAGGGAATAGAAAGGCATCATACTTGTTTAATTCACCCTAGCTATTTGGGTAGTTGGCTATGTGAGATAAAATTAATTTTGGGTACTTGTTTAAATTGTAGATGGATTGAAACTAGATGTATACTAAGAACCAAAAGACGAAGGAATACATATATGGCATCTCCGCTTTTAAATGACTTGCGAGGCAAGATATGGCGAATAAGGGCTTAACATGTATGTACTATCCTTACATAGATTGCGAGAATGTTAAGATGTTTAACAACTCAACTCAGATTGAAGCACACATGATTTGACATGCTTTCAAAAAGGGGTATACACGTTGGACTAGTCACGGTGAGGAGAAATTGGATGGACCAAGCATGAGTCAAATTGAGGGATATGATGTATCGGAACTGATGATGGGTTCGATGAGGACATGCTTCATGATGACAATTTATATCAAATGTTGCATGAAGCAGAATGAAATTACAGCAAAATAGAGCATGGTAAATTCAGGTACTATATCGAGGACTCAAAGAAACTATTATTTCTAGGTTGCAAACCAAAATACATATGGTTGACCTTTGTGGTTGAACTGTTAAACTTGAAGGCAAGTAACAGATGGATTAAAAAGGGATTCATAGGGCTGTTAGATATGTTAGCGGACATGCTTCCAAAGGGAAACCTATTGCCCAAAACCACGTAGTAAGGAAAAAAAGATTTTGTATCCCTTGGGAATGGAAGTATAAAGAACATATGCATGTCCCAAATATTTTATCATTTACTGTAAAGAGAATAAGGATATGCATGTTTGTCCAGTTTGTGACATGTACATCTGATACAAATATAAGAATGGTTCAGATGACGGTGATGACACTAAGGCGAAGCAAGGATGGTGTGCGGCACTTAGAAGAGTGTTAAAAAGATGGAAATATGAGACACCCCGCTGATTCTACACAGTGGATAGACATCGATAGGGAATTTAATTATGAACTTGAGTGCAGAACTGAGGAATCTAAGGTTTGGGTTAAGTACCGACGGAATAAATCTATTCGGTAAGATGAGTAATTGTCACATCACATGGCTGGTGCTTCTTTTTATGTACAACCTCCCTCCTTAGTTGTGTATGAAGCACAAGTATATCATAATGCCTCTACGTCTCCCAGGACCAAAATAACTAGGAAACAATATTGATGTGTACCTAGCACCACTGGTAGAGGACTTGCTAACAATGTGGAACGAATGGGTGCAGGTATGGGACATATACAAATGAGAGTACTTCACTTTACGTGCTATGGTATTCTGCACCATCAATGATCTTCCTGCCCTTGGTAACTTATCAGGCCTTACTATGAAAGGAGCCAAAGCTTGTACTCATTGTTTAGATGATAGTGAGAGCATGTGGTTTAGTAACAACCAAAAAATTGTGTACATGCATCACTGTCGATACCTTTTAAAGAATGACGTGTAATGCAAGATGAAGAAAGAATTTGTTGGGAAAAGGAGAACAGTTCAGCCCCAAAACCTATGAGCAGGAAAGAAGTCTATGACCAAGTGAAGGATATTGACGTTGTGTTTGGAAAGGCCATAAATTGAGAATCCGTGAGAAGACAATTTTAAAGAAGAGACCGATCTTTTGGGACTTATCATATAGGGAGCATCTAGAGGTCCAATATTGCATTGATGCCATGCATGTGGATAAGAATGTCTATGATAGTTTGTTAGCCTATTGCTGAACATTTCGGGCAAGACAAAGGACACGATCAATTCACGGCACGACATGGTCAAAATGAATATCAAGACAGAGCTGGCACTAAGGGAGGATAAGAAAAGCCATACATACTCCCCCCTCCTGCTATACTCTATTGAAGGCAGAGATAACCTAATTTTGTAAGTGTTTGCATGATGTGAAAGTTCCATCTAGATACTCTACAAATATAAAGAAGCTCGTGTCAATGAACAATTTGAAATTGCTTGCACCTCATGATTGTCATGTGACGATGACACAGATTTTTCCTATTGCCATTAGAAGTATTCTGCCCTACAAGGTTAGAGAGATGATCACAAGGCTGTGTTATTTCTTCAGTGCAATCTATCAAAAGGTCATCGATCCCAAAGGACTCGACACCCTGCAGAGAAAGGTGGTCCAGACTCTCTGTTAGCTTGAGATGTATTTCCCTCTATTGTAATTGATATCATGTTCCATCTCATTGTTCACCTTCTAAGATAGATCAAGTTATATGGGCCCATGTTTCTACGTTATATGTATCCATTTGAGAGTTACATTGGAATTCTGAAGGCCTATGTGAGGATCGAATCGCTCTTGACCTGAAGGCATCAACGTCAAAGGTTACATAGCTAAGGAGGTTATTATAACATCCCAATTTGTGAATTGCATACCCTGATTCCTTATCACCCTAGGATGGCTAATTACTAGTTGGTAACTAGTCTAACACCAACGTGGGTTGGTTGGTTGGTTAGTGTAGTGTTATACTTAGCTATAAATGCAATATTGACATCATTCAAATGGCATTATTACACTTGATTGCTGACTATGAAATAATTGTGTGGAAATCTGAATGCTTTGTGATAATCAACAAGGATGGTTAATAATTTAGACTAGGGTGAGTGGCATAACTTTGTGAAAAGCTATGATGGTGGACTGCGTGTGGGACTATGTGGTTCTGTGTGTAGGCTTAGTGTATTGGGAAGTCTCGTGCTAGACAATTAAGGACTTCACTTTGCATGCCATTGAACCGAGCCATACAAGTTCTAATGGGAAGAACCTGGCATAGTAAGTTACCGAGTTTCCACATTGGCACCCTCAGGTTGTAGGTTATACAATGTGTGCAGGGTGGAGGGTATGGTGTGCTGTGTGTTAGCCATATCATGGGAATTCCTATTCTGAAATCCAACAATATACTCCTACGACCGTTCGCTGTATATGGATATTCACTATGTTGGAATTTGGGTGTAGGTAGATTACCAGGAGAGCTAATTGTTGGGACAGTGTTTATGAAAAGATTTGTTATGACCCTTCGGGTCACACATCTAAGAAAATGTGTTTAGACCATGATGTTGATCATATCTTGTGGGAAAAAGGTATAACCTCTATAGAGTGTTAATCAAATCTATTCGAATAGCTATGTCCATGGTCAATGGATATGCTTAGGGATCTCACACAAGGGGTTGTTTTCATAAAATAAAACTTGGAAGTTTGGCTATGTGGATAAATGATTTAGGCTTTGTGAAGCTTTGTGAAACGCAGCAAACTACTTGTTAAACTATATATTATTACTGTATCATTTTAAATTGCTCTTTCAAACTATTTATTTTATTCTTATAAATGCTGCTTTGTGCAAAATAAACCCTGAAGCCATATCTTTTTCTTAAGCTTTGCATATAGTAAATTATACTCTACATTCCACGTGCAAAACTTGTGGAGTACTTTATGTGCTCACCCTTGCGTTAATCAATATTCAATTAAGGAATTGGAGGAATCTACACCAGCCTTGGAGGAGTTTTGCGAGGACGTTGAGCCATAGGTCTTGTACCTTGTTGATTTCCTATGGCAAGTGGATGAGTTCCACTCGAATTTATTTTCATTCTGTTGCGGTTATCTTATTTAGTGCTTAAGCCCTATGAGTCATAATAAATGTAAACTTGACCATAAGGTCACAAAAGTTATTTATTTATCAAATCTAGCTCATTGATTTATAATTCATTGTGTATGGATGATATTTCTTCTATGTTACCACCGTGTGCACTAGCATGATCTTGGACTAGCGCAATATACACAAAGGGTCCGGATTTGTATATTTGGGTTTTGACAGTTATCGAGTTCTGTGTTGATTACATGGCTAAGGTAGAACCAATAAGCATACCTATATCTCGTCACGAGGGAAGGCTCGACGGTGTTGGAACCACTAGCTAGAAAATAATCACCCCTGATTTGGATATGTACTCCAAAGAACACTTTACGGTCTTGCAACACATGGTGGAGGTGTCCTTGTACATCGACGAGCACAAGGACATGCTACGATAAGAGAATCCAGGATGGTCCGAGGTTTGGATCATGTGATAACATAATCGTCGATTTAACATGTGGATGAAACTGCACTTGAGTAGGAGTCAACAAGTATTGTTCTGAAATGGTTGGCACAAAAGGGTAAAAATTTATAGTTAGGACATGCCAAGGATATTATATCAATGGGTACACATTTTATACAAAATCAAAGGATGGAAAGAACACCGTGCAAAATAGTAGAATAAGCATAGAAGCATTTCATGAGTTCAGCACGACTAGGCCAACGAGGATGTTATGTGGATTGAGTTTGTACTATAGGTTCATAGAAAAAATTTGAGAGCTCGACCATGTACTATTCATGTTCCCATTGTTTTGATGGTGATGGGTCCAAATTCCATAGGGCGTGAAGGTCGACAGGTGTGGTTTCACTTCAGTGGACCTCGTGCGAGTCACAAAGATGAGCCATTTATACTTGCCAAGTAAGCCATTCAAATATTTTATGCAGCGATTTAAATAGCCCACTATAGCTCTACAATATATAACTTTTTCAGATATAAAATGCTACGTGATTGAGAAAAATTCCGTGAACATAGCTACAGCTACTATAGCCACTATATTGACCGCTATTTCTGCTATTTTTGTAGCCACGATAGCTCCACTATACTACATGTATCAATTCTCTTTATATTTCTAAACATTAATTATGTTTTGTTCATGATCTTCTTCTTTTATCATATTTGTAATACTTAAATTGAATTAATTTGGTTCCTTGAAATAATAAATATTAGTTAAAATCCAAATCCATCTCCAAAATTTACATAATTATATAGATTATTTTCTGTTACAAAGTGTACGACTAATATATAACATTCATAACATGTACTCCAAATTTGAATATAGTTCATTATATGTACATTATCGATACCACATACTTGAAATGGTAAAATTATGTATATTATAGTAAACCGCGATGTGTAGCATAGCTTCTGCAATAGCTCGCTCTAGCTATGGTAGCTTTTTCATATCTCTCAACGTGACGGACCGCAAATTGCAATTTAAATCCTTGCTTTTATATTATTGACCTTACAAACAAAAAGTGGTACATCGTCATTAATGGTAAGAGAAGGATTGTCGGAGTGGAGAATATGTAGATAAGAAAGAATACAATCAGGTCAGTGGCATGCCACCATTTGGAGACGACGTACGACTTGATCTTGAAGGTATTGAGGAAACCAGCTATGCCCGTATTGATCACCAGGATGGGCTATTCTTGAAAGGTAATCCACTCTTCACATCTCTTTGTTTCCATCAGTGTAGCTTATCACACAATTTCTGCCTTTGTAGGTATGCGGAAAGTGGAATAGAGTGGCCGAGAAGATGATCCTAACAAAGTGAAAACCTATAAAATATTGGGGGAATTGATGATATGCCCCATTTGTCTCACTGACATGTGGCCCCAGGACTCACATGTTAGTGAGACATCACGGGGCATTTTATCAATGACACATGTAAGTGAGGGCATTTTATCAATTAATGCTAAAATATTTGGAATTTGGCAAAACCGACAACATGAAAAAGTCCCATTTTGTGTTTCATGTAGAAAGTTTTTAAAATTACCACCCGTATGAAAACTAGGCATAATATCGAATTTAGATAAATTACTGAAACTTTGTCTTTCTCAGGTTGAGGCATGCATGAAAATAATATTACAGACGGCACATCTCCAAAACTGTCTGTGATATTGCACTAACATAGATGGCTCAACTCCAAAAATGGTCTGTGATATAGAACTAACACAGACGATTAGTTTCATAACAACCCTCTATGATATAACACAGGTGGTTTTCTAACAGCCGCCTATGATAAAAAAACGAATGATTTTTTGTAATAGCCGTCTGTGTTGTAAACACACACGGTGTTATTTTAGTTAGCCATCTGTGATGATCAATATCAGAGATGGTTTTTTGTTCATTAACCATTTGTGATAATAGCTAGATGGCTATAATATCCTGCACCATCGTTTCAGATTAGTGTTGTCCTCTCCATCTAAATCCAGGGCTTTCGTCCCGTCACTGCTGCTATCCTCTCTGTGCTGTCATCGTCACATTGCATCCTCCCACACCATCTCTATCCTCGTGTCATTGTCTTTGTCCTCTCCTCTTTGTCTCCATACCATTGTTGTCGCTGTGAGTAGATGGTTTTTTAATGTGTCCTGTTGAGTGTTATTTATTTGATTGTGCATATATGAATCAGTTCTTATGACATCCATTCAAATCAGTTCACATGATTTCAATGTCTATGTTACAAGTTTCCAAATTAAATTTTTTATTCCAAATTAACACATATTAGATATAAATATTTTAGTTTGGAATTTTAATATGAAACATGACTTCAAAGTCTGTGTTACAAATGTCCAAATTAAATTTTAAGTTGAAATTTTAACGTATCTCTATGTTACAAATTATATCTAGCTTGTATTGTTTACACAATAATCTTATATATCTAGCTATGTGCATGCATGCCATGATTTGTTTTCAGTTTGATTTGCACTTGGTGAGTAACAAATTTATACCGAATTAATTGCATCGATGATGTGTACATTAGTATATAAATTTTGTACATTAGTATATAATTAGTCATCAACCCGTGCATCGCACGGACTACATACTTTTTTCGTGATTTTGTAAATTTAGTATTAAGTTTATAGAAACTAACTTAATTTTTGTATTAGTATTTTTTTAATCCTGGATGTAATTTCATTTGCATTTAACTTGGATTTTGAATTATGACATACGTTAATTCTTTCCTATCCGATTTCAATTAGATTACAAGTTTTGTGTTTATGTTTGGGTACAACCTGGTCATCTAGGCATTGATTACATGGTCAAGATTTTTTTTGACTTCAAAAAACGTAAGAGACGTAATAGAAAATGACTTAAAAATAATGTTCAAGATGTCTTATTTTTCATAATTAAACTATTGTTTAACTCTTCTTACAAATATCGAAGGAATCTTAATTAATGCTTAGCTCACAAGAATTTTACTTCCTTTTTCTCTATCGGCCTGGTACTAAATCCAAATAGTTGAGTTTTACTTGAACTCGCAACCAATGGGTTAGATCTTTTATTTTTCACCGATTAATGAGAGAATTTTTAGCATTTTTTCCTTTTCCAACAATTAATGTATGAATTTATAGCCCTTTTTCTCAAAATTAACGTGAGACTTGCTAAAGGAGCCTCCAATTAGTAAAGATAAAGATGTGTATATTAGTATATCTAGCCCTCTTTTCTTTTCTCCTTCCGTAGTCTTTTGGGAAAGAGTGATGTATTTTTAAGGAATTTGTAGTGTGTTTTTTGATATTTTGTTAGCTCACAGTCAAATATGTCGAGCGAGCATATGGACATAGCGTTGGGCCCAGGTACTGAATCCACCGAAGACAACCCATCCATTGTGACTTAGCAGAGAAGCTGAATGCTTTAGGGCTAATCGACATGTAAGGTTCCGTCTAGGGGGAGGAAGCACGTCATAGAAGAGTTCAATGCGATTGGGGTCCCGGTAGCTCCAAAGAACGTGTTTTGCACGTGCAGCACCATACTTGCAAGGGAGTGGGTGTCGGTCACTATCCCTACTTGGAAGGTCGTGGCAGAGGATGACAAGGAAATACTATGGGAGGAATTGAAGGTGGCCTTCGTGATCCCCAAGGAGCTCGAGCGCTAGGTGTGTTGAAAGGCTTTGGTGTCAATGGGCAAGGCCTGGAAGACCTTTAAGAGCACCCTTGTCTTTGAATATGTGAACAAGTTGGAGAGTCCACTCGAGAAGTATCCTTTCGTGATTCCGGCTGCATGGGAGGAGTTCTTGAACATGAAGAGAACACATGAATTTTAGGTGCTTAGTGCTAAGAACAAAGCTATCCAAGCACAGAACACCAACCTGCACTATCTAGGCACTGGTGGGCACGTGGGGAAGATTGCTTCATGGAGGAAGAAGGAGGAGGCCAAACGATCATCGTGCTCCATGCCCTTTACGGGGATAATAGACGAGTGATCCCGCAATTGGGTATTGGCAAGAACAAAGCCAACATCATTGGGGATCGCCTTGATTGTTAATCTTGCTAACAAGGCTATTGTAAAACAACTAGTAAGAATATCTACCCTGATAAGCCCGTCGCACGCTCGGCTTCCCATCCTAATTAAATAACCTGTTACAAGAGGATTTGACCACGTTTCAATATCAAGTATCTTTCCAAGCCATGGGAGATAGGGATGTCCTATCAGAGGCATTGGGAAATAGAGAGCAACCCAGCTATGTGCGGGGGCAGGGTGTTACTGTGCCTTGGAGGGATGGTTTCCCCAATGACCCGGATGTGAGGCGGAGGAAGAGATCCTTCTAGGGACACATGAAAGAGGAGCTCCAGTCAGAGATATGGTTAGAGATAGAGTAGAATACCACTAAACTTAGGCATCAGCTGGCTCAAATTTAGGCAAAGCTTGAAGAGCTGAGTTTGCCCTAGGCCATAGGGGATGCTCCTCAATTCAGCCTTGGTCTCTAGAATTGTAGTTACATGTCTGTGCCACCGCCAGAGGAGACTGTTGTGTCGCATCCGATTGATTATTTGTAGGTAATGTTCGGTTTGCCTTGTTATAACGTATCTTGCCGTCTAGTTCCATGTACTAATGTCATCTTGATGGTGTTCTATTTTGTAGACACCAAGCTTATGCAAGATTCTGCTGTGCATTGGTGACTCCTTTTTGGTCTAGGCTAGTCATGGCTTGGCGTTTCCATGCCTGACAGGGATGATGGTCCATGGTGCCTCTCTAGCGTTTGGTTTTGCACAGGTTTAGGTGGATAATGACCATGAACCTTTTAGGGCCATTCCGCTGGAAAAGCAGTTGAACCATGAGATCACAAAGCTCGGGAATACCATTCACAAGTACATGCAGTGGCATAAGAAGGACATCTTCCTTGACATGGAGATGTCTCCTACAATGAGCCCACTCACCTCCTAGCCAGCCAAACTGTCCACCTTAATAATCAAGCACTTCTCCACCTTAGTAACCAAGCCCTCCATCACCTCGGCAACAGACCCATCTACCTCCGCAAGTGTCTCCTTCTCCTGCCAATGTATACAGGTCGCGTGGGCAGTCGTCGGGGTTTTAGAAGAGCAAATCCAGGAAGAACTAGCCTTGAAAGTATTCGCCAAAGCCCCAGGTATCTTTGAAATTCGCATTAGGAAAGTTCCTAGTTCTCAACTTTGTCCTGAGCACCCTTGGAATGGCATGCCATGCTTTGCATGGATGGAACATGCAGAAGGCCAACAAGCAAAATGCCGCTTCAGGTTTCATGGTCTAATTCTTAGAGGCCCATTTCCCCACAACGCGGGGTACTATCTGGTGTACTTTGAGGACTTATTTCAGCTCTTCAACATCACTGAGCTCGACATCTTAATCATATGGTCCTAAGTATTGTACGTATCTATCATCCTACCCTTACGGTCCATTATATTATTTATACAGACAAATGTGTAATAGTAATTGGTCTATCATCTACGGATACATGATCAAATTTGAAGCACGAAGATGGGAACTGGTCAGATTCCTAGAACTCTGCTCGATTGTTGAGGAGACAATAAGACAAGATGGAAACTTCGTTGTCGACTACATAACTTGAGGGTTGCATGCTCAGGTTGACAAGGAGTACAAACTTGTAGCGTATAACCAAAGGTGAGTGCTTTATTTAGTACTTTACTCGTAGACCAATGCTTCGATACACATTCTAAACGTAGGTGAGATGTCTTCATGACGTGTGAAATGTAGATTCCGTTGGGTTGTCTTGGTCATCGTACCAAGAAATATAAAGTTTACTACCTTGATTCCATGTTTTTTAGAGAATAGCAGGAGAGACTCCTACTGGAAACCATTAAAATAACGAAGGAAGAGTACAAACCTTGATACAAACTTGGGAGAAAAGAAGGAAGGAGGGGAAGAGGAAGAGAGAAAGGAGCATTAAGCGTTACGGGGTACTAAGGTTAGATTACAGTATAGTAATCCAGGCGGCATACTGAGTTGATAGAGATTCTTTCAGCCTGATTCCTTGTTGAGGAGTAAGCACACCTTTCAACCTGCGCAAGATGTACTGAATAGGTAAACATGTATTTTACTTATTGACTGCAATTGTCTCCCATCTACATTTCTGTTACTTAAATAGTGCCTCTTTGGAATTAATGTAAGTAGGGCTTTCAAGAATCAAGTCGACCATAGAAGGACACACAATAAAGAGCATGGCTACAGTCCGGTACAAACTACAATAATATTTTTGACACAAAAAGAATTATTGTAATGTCTCTCCAACTAAGGAATATATATTGTATTTTTGCAGTCCATTAGCAACCGAAAGAGCATTCATGTGGCTTGTATGTGATGCGTCACATGTACGACCCCATGTATGCTCATTGGCCGAGTATACTTGAGGTATGCAATCCTAACTGTAGCAATTTGTCTACATTTCATTCTTCACAATTAAATCCCATCAGTAACAACTATTCTTACTAATGACAAGATGTGAAATTCTGCATATCTACTTTTCTCCCAGATGCTCTCGAGATAGTTTGAGGAGAGCTCGCCGCCTTCTTTCTTGCTAGTGTGATCCATTGCAAAGGCGAGTTTAGGGGCTCGGACAGTCCTTAGGAACATTTATTCATGTAATTGTAGATTAATTGCCATGTGATTTTTTCCAATTGTAAATTATGTACATTGCATAAATGTTTTTCAACTACCAATTGTTGTCTTGTCAAATGTGTGTTGTTAACTATGTATTGCGAATTCTTGTCTTGTGTTATCTGTGTATGTGATGTGTTTGTGTTATCTCTATAGAGGGCATGGCTAGCGTGATTCTTACGACTAGCCTAAAATAGATTTTTCTTTAAAAAAGTACATATCATCGACGGTTGGTAGGTCACAGATAGCCCCAAAACCATTTGTGATGACCTCTGACTCTTTTTTCACAGACGGTTCAGTAACCATATGTGAAGACAATTTTTAACCATATTAAATGCGCTTCTGTGTGGTAGCGAGGCTAACTAATTTGATTATATAAATGAACGCAGCTAGCTAGCTATATATACAGTACTGTACTACAAACAAATCGACCAATATTCCTCTGAAAATATTGACAAATGTACATCTCACGACAAAGTACAGAAAAGGTGTCATGTGCTGCAGGTAGAGTCAAGCTCTACACATGCTTGACCAGTTTGACCAGATACTGTTACTGGACTGAAGAACTTCAGTTATATATGTCACCGTACAACAGAAGAGGTTGCTTATATATGCTCTTGGATATTCAAGTTTGATTCGCTAGTTTAGGTTATTTTTAATTGGTCCCTGGACTAATTTAAATAATTTTGTGTTACAGTACGTATGTCCCGCCTCCACTATCTTTGTTTTAGTTAGTTGCAAAATACTGCCATGTATACATATGGAGTATTTTATTTAGTTTCATTTGGAGTTTTGCTGCTAAATATTTGCGCTTGTCAAGGAGCGCGTGCTAAAGGTACTTTAATTAGTTTGCATGCAGTGCATGAGTGCTAAGTAGTACTAGTTTACTAGCGAGACTTTCTTAGCAAAAGGTATTGTCATTAAAGCTATTGAATAAAAAGGCGTCCTGTTCAATATTATTTATTTAATTTTCTGGTGTTGTATGCATTGAAGATTAAACAAACACCAATCAAGGATCAACTCGTAGTTTCAACAATTGTGTTCAGGTAGCGTCCTTTGGCCAGTGGGGAACCAGAAAATTTAGATTAGGATTGGAGTACAGTATTGGTGTCTTGTAATATAGTATTACACAAATAACAACGATAACAGTTAAGAATAGTAGTCACCGATAACAATGCATTAGTTTTTAACTTTGATAGTGGCTGTTTATATATTATACAAAAGTTTATATAAAACCAAATTAAATATATCACATATTTCTGAAGTGATAACAAATCATAACCTTGATAAATAAATTATTATAAATATATAATAGCTTAGTAGTATTCTATTGTTCTAACAAAAAACCCGTAAACCATCTTTTACTATATTGATGCTTAGTACACAAGCATTGATGGTCGCATGGTATGAACTTTCACATAAAATACCTAATTTTGGTCTTGATTCAATGCACTCATCATGATGATCACAACAACATAAAAGAATGGAGATTCAAATACTCGGTTTTTTAGTTGCAAGATGAAAAAGTTTGTGTAAGTGATGAAAGAACAAATTAAGTATTTTATCTATCAATTGTATGATGTCATATGGTTGGTAGCTAAGTTGCGGGGACCCTCCTTTATGGTTTGGAATACCAAGAAAGGTTTCATGTGCATACAATACTAGTTCTATGATCAGTAGTTAGTACACACATTTACAACATTGATAGCACATCCATACTCAATATTATATATATGATAACATTAGTTAATTATACAATAAAGTCTTACAAACAAGAATAAACTGCAGCGAAAATTGAAAAGTCTTGTAGTATGCCCATATAACCCTCAGGCAACTGACAAGGAGTAGACCCTAGAAAAGCTCGTTATTATATTCCCCGTAACCTACGTAAAAATATGTGTCGACTGGAACTTCGCTCTCTTCACCTACTGAATCAACAATTTAAGCAAGGTTGAGTACTTTTTGTACTCAGTAAGACTTGTAGTGTATCACAATTATATTATAAATGCAGGCTATGTCAACAGAAAGGCTACTAAAGTTATTTTGCATAAAGCGAAGTTGAACATGAATATCAATTATTACCTTGCAAACGGAATTTGTAAGAGCAAGTTTGATAGATATGTATAAATAAATAAGAGTAGCATAACATGTCACAACTCACAGTCCTCTATAAATGTGAGTATCATACCATCCTTTGCTAATCCCTAGCATAACATCTGAAATAAAGACTTTCCAACAAATATTTCCAATTCATACATTTCTGAAAATACCAAAACTTCTAACTAATGTCAGTGCACTAAGTTTCCCATAACCACGCGAATGGCTTTTCGAAAAGTTTTATACTCTACAAAAGTGTATAGCTTTACCCACAAGACATGACCAACTCTTTTGCCAAGATATTAACACACTTCCTTTACTGTGCGTCAGAGAGATCATAACATAATTGTAACATTACTTAGACCTAACTTTTCACCAGCCTGGTGACAACAAACCTTCACTATGGTTGCAGAAGATATTTGTACAGTCACTGTACGACAAATGGTTATACACCCCATTGTCCCACTTCTCCCCATAGTAAGACGTACACCGTTGTATCGGCAGGTGTTATGCCCAACACCTCGGTGAGGGCACCCCTTCGAGCAATCCATCCTAGAAAGCTTGTACTACTACGGCCTTCCAATGTGCAAAGTTAAATCTATGTAACTTAATAGGTTAAGACCATCCCATACTAGCACTTGTGGTTGTACTGATATACTTAGATTATACAACACTAATTTTGGTCCTTAATTCGACCCGTGTGAGAACACTCCCCCTACACTACGTGCAAGTCCCATGCACATCCGGCTATTGTCATAACTCGCCCATGTCAAATCATAGGTTTATTTTCATTTTTAGCAAAATATCAATAACCTTTAACTATATTTAACATTTTCGGTTACAAAGAACAACATGTTTGATTTTCCATTATCCCAATTCTAAGCCTGACTAAGCATGTGCAAATATAATCGAGTATACCAATTTTGACATTATTAATTGTCTAAACCTAACCGAAGGTTATCAAGGATGTCATTTCAATATTTATTAAGAAAGTTCCAAAAAATAAGGGTTATATCTACCAATACTACAATATAGCTCATTTTTACTGAAATTAACGCATGCATGCATAAATTTGATGAAAACAACATAACTTAAGTGAAATAATAGGATCAACATGGTCAAAGGGGGTGCTTTCCTTGCTTAGTGAACTTAGTAGCAGAGTCGAAGTCGACAGTGTGTAACGACCCCCATTTTTACATAAATGCAAAAATGGAAATCTAATGTGCATTCCGTACTAGTCCCATGATCAGTAGCTAGTACGCACATACACAAGAATTGGGATCACAACCATACAACATATTATTAAGCGGAAGCTATTATACAAAGAAAATCTTACAACTTAGAGTATATAGCAGCAAAAGAAGCAAAGTCTTGTAGTGTGCCCATCAAAACCCGCAGGCAACTGACAAGGCATAATCCCTAGAAAGATCGCAATGAAGAAAAATCCCGCAACATGCGACGAGAGAAACATTCGAAGCTTCGCTAACTTATCCACCTAAAAACAACATATAAGCAAGGGTGAGTACTTTTGTACTCCGCAAGACTTTAGCAAAACCTATAATATATGCAAGCCATTTTAAAGGAGGCTACTACAGTTAATTTGCATAAAGCAAAATTGCTATTGTAAAATCAAGTTATTTATAAACGGCATTTGTAAAAGCATATTTGACTGATATGAAATAAATAAAGCATAATTAATACTCACAACCCATCGTGAGCATCGAATAATCCAGAAATGGAATCCAACAATGTCGATCCTTTGACATAAAGCAACAGCTGCTAAACAGGTTCAAAACCAAGGCCCATTTTTAGAAAATACCAAAATATTTAACTAGTGCAAGTTCACCAAGTTTCCCATGACCGAGGGGACGGCTAATCGATTAGATTTACACTCTGCAGAGGTGTACAACTTTACCCACAAGTCATGACCTTTTCTTTTTGCCGCATGTTTCACGCACCTTTGGCGTGTGGCCAGAATGTTCATGACGAAAACCTTTACATTATCTAAGTTAACTTTGCACCAGCACCGGGACGTTGAACCCATGCTATATATGATGTACCAGCACCGGGACGTTGAACCCATGCTATATATAGAAATGTTGGAACTTCCCATAGACATGGTGTACACCGTTATATTGGTAAGTGTTGTTCCCAACACCTCGGTGAGGGCACCCCGTCGAGCAAACCTTGAAGGGAGAGCCCGTACTACTTCAGCCTACCATGTGCAAAGTTAAACTAGATAACTTAATTGGTTTAAGGTTGCCCCATCCCAACACTTGTGGTTGTACGGATTATCTTGGATCATACAACACTATGTTCGGTCCTTAATCTGACACGGGCGATACTCCACCTTACACTACGTGCAAATCCCTCTGCACATCCGGCTATTGCCAATAATCGCCCGCATCAAAACCATAGTTTTATTTTGGGTTTTTAATCAAAATAACCATAACCAACAGTGTCATTTCCAACATTTTCCGTTTCTCAAGAAACAAATTTTGATCTGATCATCTACCTCAAGGGTACTAAAGCATGGCTAAGCATGGATAATTATGAAATCGAATATACCCATGATAACATTAAATAATATCTAGCTTAATCTATGGTTAGCAAGGTTCACATGTCCATACTTATCAAGGAGGTTTCATGAGACAACAGGTATAACTACCAGTACCACAAAATAGCGAATTTACAGAAAGTAAACGCATGCATGAAACATTTTAATAAACACAATGCAAATTAAATACTGGGATCAAGATGATCAAAGGAGGGTGCTTGCCTTGCTTATTTATTGCTTAAGACAAATAAGGCCACAGCCGATAGAGGCGACGACGGAGGTAGCGACGTCGGATTCTACACGTCAATCAATCGAAAAATAGCAAATATCCAACTTTAATAAGGGCAAAAAGAAAACAGACAGAAACCAAATAAATCTTATTGTATAAAACAAGAATACTTTAGGGTTTGGACTGAACAATTTCAAGATCTTATGATTTAGATAATTATACATTCATATAGTTAATGACTTATGATGAACAAAACATGGTTTCTTTGATAGATTATCTATTCTTGATTTACGAATTCAAGAGGCTAAAATTATGAATTCTTGCATTTATAATATTGAATTCTAGATGCTAAAATTATTTGGATTAAAAGAATTAAAACACTAGTTAAAGGGGTTACGCAAATAGCACTTAGCCTTAAGTGATTTTGTATAAGAAGGGGTTTTGAATAAGTTAGATCTATTAAGCTAGGTTACTAGATTTATTCATGGTTTTTAAAAAGGTTCTAGTGATACAAATATATTAGCTACAAACTTCTTCATTAATACAGAGTTCACTTATTCATATTATGAAGTTCATAAAGCATAACACTTAGGGTTATTTGGCTAACATGATTTATATGGAAAGCATGATGAAATATGGTTATTTCTTCGGGATTGGATAGAATATACTTTGAAGAACATTTCTAAGCTGATTTCATACATTTTAGTGTTTAGACGAGACATTATATTCATTGATGAAAAAGCTTATATGATATTAAGGGTTACGATGACCATAGAACTTAAGGGTATTCAACTAGCAGGATTTAGTTGAAAAGCAAGTTGTAAATAAAATATTTTTCCAGATTATGGTAGAACAAATCCTAAATATCATTTCTAAACTAATCTTCATAATTTTTGCACTTAGACGAGATACTCTGCGAGCTGCTGAAAAAGCTTAAGCGTTTCCATAACTACACGATAAAGATTCAGTTTTTGGTATAAAATCGCAACTACACCTTATAAGATAATCTACCCATTTTTCAGGCATTAACAGGTTATGACTCTAAGAGTGTTTCGAAACTATTTCCGCGATGCTTGGCTTTTATCCGAGATGTTTTCCATGTAAGTAATCATTAGGGTCCAACATGATCTTATTTCAACTTTGCAAAAACATAAGATATTTTTACACAAATAGAAAGAATATTATTTTCAAGTTATTAGGAATTGGTTTTGTCAAATTTGATGTTTATTTGTGAAAGTTATAACTATTCAAATTATGCAAGCATTAATACTTCGACTACTAAACATTCACTGTTTTCTATGGTAAACCTTAAATATTATTATACATCTGGGATACTTGTGATGCTAGGAGTATAAAAAAACTAGTTTGGTGATTATTTGAATTCATTTGTTTCATATTTTAACTATTTGATTTTCTATGCATATATATACATCTTACACTTAGGTTATTTCATATATTTCAAGGGAACTCAAATCAAGTTCACTTCTTAATTATTTTGGAAAATTCAGGTATTCTACTGTCACACTAGTATTTGGAAATCAATTTTTACTTATTTCATATTTCTTTCATACAAGTCATGTATATTTGAATTTCTAGTGTATTGAATGCAATCTTTAATAGAAAGTAGTGCAAACATAAATAAAATTTAAATATTTTTATATATTTGAACTTATGGAAGCATAAGGATTTCATCAAAATTGG
This sequence comes from Otatea glauca, assembly GCA_036346275.1. NCBI lineage: Eukaryota > Viridiplantae > Streptophyta > Magnoliopsida > Poales > Poaceae > Otatea > Otatea glauca. The sequence goes on along the minus strand of CM070715.1, from coordinate 35,265,699 downwards.
TTTCATTCAATTCTAATCTTATTTGCAAAATTTTTATGTAAAGCATATATTTTGGCCTTTTAGTCAAATTTGAATTTCAAATTCACCCATTGATCATTTTCAAAATTTTATTGAATATTATGTAAGAACTTGATTTTATATGAATATATAAATTTATTTCACTAATTTTGGAGTTATAATGCAAAATCTACAAGCATTTGAATTATTTTGGGTAATGAAATTCTAATGAAAATGGAAAAATACGCTTCTCCTATTGCGAAGGCGTATTTACCGGTTTGAACTGGAGTTTTGCATGTCTGGCTGATAGTTGGGCCCCACTGCTCGGTGACCAAAGAACAGAGCAAGCTCTAGGGCTCACCGGCGGCTGCGCTTCGGTGGATCTCAGACCGAATCGACAACACGGTGAGCACCAGGGCACCATCGCGCATCTGAGGGTGGGGTCAATCACCTTCGGCGATTGCCGGAGCGGGCTGCCACCGGAGACCTGCGGTGGAGGAAGGGGCGGCTCGCCGGGGAAGAAAATGGGTGAGCCCCGCTTCGAATCGGTAACGATTTAAGCATCAAGGAGGCTAGAAGGTTCCATTTTATCGATTTGTTGGGCCGGAGCTTGGCCGAGTGGCTCTGCCACCGTACGCCGGCCGTGGGGAAGAAAGGTGCACGCGGTGATGGCAAACTGAGTGATGATTACTGAAATTGAGGATACGCAAGGGTTTACAGGTGCACTAGAATGATTTAGACGCAATCAATTTGAAAGATGCTCACCGGATTGCTTGGATGGCTTTCTCCCCTTTTTGAGCTTTTTGCGGCAAAAATGGAGAATGAACGGTTTCGGTTTCTAAGACTCACCACAGAGAATGGCTAAGTAAAGAAGGTTCCCTAGTGATGCTTGACTGATATTTATAGGCGGCAAGGGCGGTGATCGACAGGGTTTGAACGGGAGGAGAAGGTTGCGGCTCGGTTCGTTCCAGGCGACAATCTGGTGCGGTTTTGACCGGTGAGGTATGGCACAAGGCTGTCGGTGCAGAGTGATGAGGACAAGCATGGCTCATGCGCTGAATCGGGCGTTCGACAGATGAGACCGAGCGGAGCGCACGCGCAAGACCGAGAAAGATCGGGAGAGGAGCGCATGCGCGAGAAGGAGAAGAAAGAAACGGGATTGGCGACTGACAAATGGGACCGGGGTCCACCGGCAGTGAGAGAATCCTTTTCCCGTTCCTTGCCAGTGAACGGTTACGGCATAGAGTCTGGCCCACATGTTAGTGAGAGAGGCAAGGCAAAGAGATAAGTTTCAGTTCAGACAGCTAGTACACGAATTAAAATACCAATCAATTCACTGTCAAATTTTGTGAAACTTTTTGACCGACATATCCTGGAAGTTTTTATCCTTCAGTAAAATATTCGGATCAAAATATCCTATTATGAATTAATTAAAATTCTGACACTGTGCACTGTCCAGAATTTCTATTTCGGGTTTTGATTTATTTAAGGGCACAAACGATAGTATTTATTTTTGAAACTTTTATACAGAGTTCTATTTAGGTTATGGATGTCTCTATAAAAATTTCAAGTCACAATATTGGGTAATTATTTTTAAAAAAGTCTGACATGATAATTTTTTAATTTTTGAAGCCTCTGTTTTTTGAATTTTTATAAGATCTAAAAGACATGATAAATTCCTGAAATTTTTACCAGATTCATATCCTTCTCTGGTAGTGTCATGGTAACTTTTATAGCTCCAGAAAAGTTTCGAATACTTTACATAAATTCTGACTTACACTGTTTTTAGTCAAAAGAGATGTCACTCTTTTTATTTATTTACTTTTCTGTGCATACAATTTTTACTTGTTGACTTTACTGACTTACCAGCATGGTTAGGGTTCCATGGTAAATTTTTCCAAAATTTTACTTTTACCTTTTTATCTTTTTACCATTATCCATTCTTTAGTTCTATTTGTTGGACTTTTCATTCAATACGAAAATCCAGGAAATTCCAATAAAAATAAATAATACCAATAAAACTTAGAAATAAACATATTAAAATTTAAAATATTCATTCTTATTTTATTGTATTTTTCGGGATGTTACACAGTGGTAGGTTCGGAAACGTCGGTATCTACACGTGATGAACATAAAACAACAATAAGAAGCAAATGAAACAAATAACAAAAAATTCAAATATGAGTTAAAAGTGAAGGTTCCGGTGATAAAAAAATTTTAGGTACTGGTTTCTCAATTTTTGAATTTGTTTGCACAAATTATTCATATTTGAACAATATATACACATATTGACTACTAATCCTATTTGAAGTTCAGTTCAAACTAGGTCTATATTCAAATTATTTTTGTAGAAATCAAGTGCTTATGGCCTCTGGAATTTTTATAAACTTATTTTTATCAAAATTGAAGTTAGTTTGTAAAAATTTCTATTAGTGTTCATTCTAGATTTCACTTAAATTTTAAAACTAAACTACTTTCCAGAGGTAAGAAGTTAAATATTTTTTGCATAAACATGGATATTATGGTTTTTAATAGGGCTTAGAATTTTGTTTCACTAAATATGGAATTTATTTGCAGTAGTTATAATCATTTAAATTTTGAATGTAAGTGGAAAGCAACCTATTAACAAATTCAATTCAAATTACTTTTAAATCCAAATATTTTTGTATATTTAGAATTATTATGATCTCTGTAATTTTTATAAATGTTTTTCACAATTTTTGAAGTTAGTATATAATAATTATGAATAGTGACTATAATAGGTTTATTAAAATTTTAAATTCAAAAATTCTGATCCGAGGTCTAAAATTAAATATTTTTGTATATTATTGAAGCTCAGCATTTTAGATGAATTTATAAATTTATACTACTGAATTTGGAGTTAAGATGCAAAATATATTAACATTTGAATATTTGAGGTTTTGAAAAATCACTCAAAAAATGAAAACTACGCTGTCCTTAAAGGAAAACGATTTTTTCCACTTTTTCAATTTTCCCGGCTTTTCTAGTTTTTGGCTCAGCGGCTGACAGGGCTAGCCCATGGCTTAGTGAGCTTGTTAGGGGAAAGTGACTGATAGCCTAGGCCCAACCATCAGTCGACCAAAACAGGGGAGGCTTGAGTAGGGCTCGCTGATGGCGAGGGAAGGGCGGCACCGGCCTACCGTGGGCCTAGGAGGCAGGAGAGGTGGTTAGGGGTCCCAGGGGAAAGGTCGGCGGCGAGCTCGCAACAGCGCTATGCGGCGGAGGCGGCAGTGGTCGTCCGGGAGACGAGACGAGGAAGGCTTGAGCTTGGGAAATAGGTGGGGGACTGTCAGTGGCTCGGGGGGGGGGGGGTTCCATTTTGCCACTTTATCGTGTCGGGGGATGGTTATAGAGCTTCACCACTGAGCGATAGGAGAGGTGGAAGAAGGGGGAGGTTGCGGCAGTGGCGCGGTTCGTCAGAGCTACAATTGAGAGAGGGGAGATGATCAATACATGTTCTAGATGCTACGACGCAAGTGAATTGAAGAATGGATCACCGAAGAGACTCAGTTTGCTTCTTCCCCTCTTTTGAAGCTTTATGGCAATGGCAGCACGGAGGGATAATTGGAGTTGAGCTTGGCGGTGGAAATCAGGTCATGTGTGGGGGGAGCTAAAGGTTGCATGGTGCGGTTTTTATACGAGGTGAGGAGGGAAACAACTCGGTATGATGCCGTAATTTGACTTAGGACAGCGGTGACGGCGGTGCGGGATTTCTAGGCACAGGGCATGGAGGAGCTTAGCCATGGCAGGGCATGGGTGAGGGATGTCGTATACGGTAGTATGGCTTTGGCCCGCGCGACGAGATTGCTGGAAATCTCGGTTTAGCTGAGTGAACAAAAGAGAGAATAGCGCCGAGCTGGAGAAGAAGGAACCAAGGTGTTCGGGTCCAGGGACAATGAGTCAGGGCTGTGAGGAACTACTAGGTGAGCCAAGATAGGGGTGGCCCCACATGGTAGAGAGATCAATGGAAGAAATTTGAATTTTCCATTTTAGGTAGATAAAGGTTTCATATTTAATTGAGCTACAAATTGTCATTAAAAAAAATTGAAACATTTTTCATATGATCCTCAGGTAATACTTATACTCCCATAAAAATTTCAAACCATGATCACACTTGCAAAATTTTATAAAATTCTGACAAGGTCACTATTTTAAATAACTATCTTCTAATTTTGATTTTTCTGAGATAAAAAATTAGGTTTAATTCTTTTGGAAATTTTTCTCTGTGATCCAAGGGCTTTATAGATGACACCATAAAAATTTTAGATGATGATCAAATCTATACATTTTAAAAAAATCTGAAGGTGTTGATGTTTCATTTAAATCTTCTGTTTTCGATTTTCCAGAAGAAACAAATGAGGTTTAATATTTTTCAAACTTTTTCGGTATATCCTATTTCGGTAGATTATACCATTAAAATTTCAGAGCATGATCATGCTTGCACATTTTTAGAAAAATCTGACAGTGTTTATGATGTTTTTGAATTATTGATGTTTTTTATTTTCTAATAGCGTTAAATGCTTTTAAATGTTTCTGAAATTCTTTGGGGATGTTCTGGAGTTGTCTTTGGATTTATATAAGATTTTGAACTTCAAAGATTAGAAAACAGAGATTCAATGATATAAAAGATTTTCTTAAGGACCAAAATCCAAGAAAAACTGAAACATTCTGAAAAATGAGTAATAATAAGAAATTAAATGATATATTTTGAAGAAGTTTTAATTTCTTTTTCTCTGGATTTTTCTGAATTTTATATGAGTTTTCTTGACTTCTTTTGATTATTGCTTGTAAGGAAAATTCTTTTTCTCATCAATCAACCATTACAAATAAGAACAATTAATGTAAAAATTCGTGCAGCTATCCAGAACTCAAAATATAATTTTTTAAAATTATGAAAAAAATATTAAATGATGAAAAGAAAGGTAATTAATGAAACAAGACTAGTAATAGTGAAAATGTCCGAAATTAAATGATCATAATTTTGCTGGGAAAATATTTATATTATCTTCTCCCTGGATAGAGTCATCTGCAGTAAAAATATCAGGAGATGATCTTTAGGTTTGGTATTTATAAAAAGTCAAAAACTAAATAGTTAAAAATCTAGAAACTTCAATGTCAGAGTTTTACTAAATAAACTTTCAAGAATCTGAAGCTGAAAATTTTACGGGAGAATAATGTGAATATAAGGAACCTGTTCAAAAAGTTTATAAATTTTTGAGTAAGATATAAGTATCTTAATAAATATAAAACCGAATGCATGAATATGTGCACAGTGCACTGTTAGAATTATTGTAAATTCCTCATGCATAAAATAGGTCTGAAATTTTTATGGTAGATCCTAAACTAGCTCAGGAACACTCAACAAATTCCTCATTAATTTACCTATTGGATAGGCAATAGATTCAGTGAATCAAATCCAGCCTCTTGCAGTTCAAGCCAAACTTCTCCTTTGCCCTCTCTGCCATGAGGGCCCAAATCACTGTGTGGTCCCACCTGTCAGCCCCAGCCACCACCTTCTTCTTCCTCCGTCGCAGTCGTGCTCGCGCATGACCGGAGCTGATTTCGCCGACTGTAGCTCGTGCCACCGCAGCGCCTGCGCTTCGCCCGAGGTAACCGCCTCTGCCAAACCCTGCCACGCATCGTCCTTGCCCAGATTTTCCGCAAATCGCCCATCCCTTCTCCTGTTCTAGCGCCGCAAAATCCCGTCGAGTTCACACCAGGTGTTGGCTTGTCTACAGCATCCCCATCGGCCTATAAATACTGCATCTTGATCGCCAAAGAGTGCTCATCAAAACCCCTCTTGTTTCATCCAGTATACTTGTGAGACCCTGTTCTTGCAGACAGGAACCTCCATGTGATCACTGTACTAGTCCCATGATCAGTGGCTAGCACTCACATGTTTACAACATTCATATCACAACCACAAGAGAACAAACTGATAAATATGTATATACAAGCGGAAATAATTATACAGAGTTTAAAACTTACAAAGACTGAACAGCGGAAAATAGAGACTTTAAAGAACTCCAAAAGCCTCGTGGTTTGCCCGCTAACCCTCAGGCAACTGACTAGGCAAACCTAGGGGAAATCATCGTCGAACACCTCGTGCCCTGCGTGAAAGTAAGAATTGTCTGGCACTTCGCAGGCTTCGTCCTCTGAGACAGCAGATGCAAGATTGAGTACATTGGTACTCAGCAAGACTTATAGTGTTTGACAAATGCAATTAAATAATCATGCAGGCTAAACAAGGCAGGTTATAGGTTATTTTGCAGTTGCATAAACATGGAAAAGTACAAATATAATAGATTGAAACATCGCATTTTTAAATAGGCAATTGAGAGACACAAAGCGATAAGCAAATATTCAAGTTTAGAACAACCCAGTCTACCCGACTGCATAGGTCCCCAGTGTCTATCCTTTGACACAAAAAGCTAGTTGCAAAAATGGTTTCCAAACCAAACCCATTTTTCAGAAAGACACCAAACGACTAACATTGGAATGACTTCACCAAGTGCCCATGACCGCGGGCGCGGCTAATCGATTAGATTTTTCACTCTGCAGAGGTGTACAACTTTACCCACAAGGAATGATCAACCTCTTTTGCCAGGCCAGTTAATACACTTCCCTTGGTGTGTCGGCAAAGAGATCATACAGAGCCGTTACATTATCTAGACGTGGCTTTGAACCAGCCCGGGACGTTTGACCCTCACCATGGAAACAGAAACACTCACCCAAGTCGTGGATCCATTTTCATCACACCCAACACCACATTTCTGTTCATGGCAAGGCGTACACCGTTGCATTGATATGTAGAAACCCCTACAGGCAAACCTGACTGGAATGCCTGTGCAATCTCCCGCCTTCCTTAGATGCAAAGCCACATCTACATAACTTATTAGGCTAAGACTGTCCCATACTAGCCCTCGTGGTTGTACGGAATTCTTGGATCTATAACGTCCCAATTGCTCGGTCCTTAATCCGACACGGGCGATACTCCACCCTACACTACGTGCAACTCCCTTTGCACCACCGGCTATTGCCAATAATCGCCCGCGTCAAACCATAATTTTATTTTGGGGTTTTAACCAAAGTACCAGCAACCTTTTCCCAAAGAGGACCATATATTTGTTGAAAAGACCGAAAACATATGACGAATAGCTTAAGCAGGAATATTATGCTAGCGGTTATACCCAAAATGACATTAAGCATGTCTAGTTCAAACTAAGGTTTACAAGGTTCACATGTCCATACAGATTAAGGTAAACCATAATGTACAAAATTAACTACAGTTTCAACCCAAATTAGCATTTCTATGGAGAATTATCCGGATGCATCGTACATAGACAAAAACAACATAATGTAGGTAAATTATCAGGCTCAATATGCTCAAGGGGTTGCTTGCCTTGCAGCTCGCTATCTGGTTCAAGATCTGGATCTGTGATAGAGTCGTCTTCTTCCTCGAGGACGTCGGAATCTACACGTCGATTGAACGGAAACATAGTAAAAATCCAAATTTAGAAAGGGCAACAAGAAAACAGACAATAAACCAAATAAAGATTCACTGCAGAAACCAGGAGTATATTTTAGGGGTTGGATTATAGAATTTTAAGACTTCATGATTAAGATAATTACACATTCATAATGTTAACAACTTTTATGATGCACAAACATGGGTTCTCTCATAGATTATCTATTCTTGAATTGCGAATTCAAGAGGCTAAAATTAAAAATTCTTATATTTGTAACTTCGAATTATAGATGCTAAAATTATTTGGATTTATGAAATTTAGAACATAAAATAAAGGGTTCTGTGCAAAAGCACTTATCCTTAAGCGATGCATAAGGAGAAAGGGGTTGATTAAGCTAGATCTATTAAGCTAGGTTACTAAATTTGTTCATGGTTTGATACCATTTTATCATTCTAACTATTTCATTTCCTATAGTGTACATATGTAAGTAAGACACACACACACACATATATATATATATGTGTGTGTGTGTGTGCTTGTACATTAGGCACTAGGAGTATTCCATATTTTTAAAGGTAGTCCAATTCAAGATTACTCCTTAATTATTTTGGCAAGTTCAAGCATTCTATTGCCTTTCTATAATTAAGAAAATCGATTTTTACTCATTTCATATTTCTCTCATACAATTATACATATCTAAATTTTTAGTGTATTGAAAGCAAATCTTAAATGGAAAGTAATTCAAATTTACATGAAAATTTTATATTTTTATATATTTGAACTCCTGGAATCATAAGGATTTCAATAAAATTAGTTTCATCAAATTCTAAGTTTGTTTGTAGAATTTTTATATAAAGCATTTTCTTAGCCCTTTTATACAAATTTGAATTTCAAAATTACCCAGAAATCATTTTCTAAATATTTTTGCATATTATGAAAGAAATTGATTTTACATGAATATAGAATCTCATTTCACAAATTTTGGAGTTATGATTCAAAAGTTATGGGCAATTGAAGTAGCTCGGTTTTGGAAAATACACTGAAATTCCAAAATACGCTTTCGCCGTTGGAAAGTTGAAGGGAAACGCGGTATGCTACGCTAGCACAAAAAAAAACTACCGCGCAACCAGAAAGCTACTCGCAAGAAGGGGATCATAGATAAGATTACCACTAGACGCGCAGTTGCGGAATCCTTCGCGCGTCGATGTAGTGGTTTGTCCTCGCCGCGATCGTTGCGCCGATGTAGTGGATCGCCCTCGCCTCGCCGTGATCGCCCTCCCACGCCGCAGCCGCAGCAGTCACCACCGCAGAGTCCACACGCCCGAGATGGAACGCCGCGCGCGCGTGTGCAAGCACCTAGTCGCTCGGCGGGCAACAGAGGAGGAGGCTAGGGTTTCAAGTGAATCAAACCTAAACCGTGGAAAGCACACTCGCGCCTCCTCCTCCCTCCTTATATAGCCACGAGATGAAACCCTAAACCAGGCCCACCAAAGATGCTAAGCCCACAAGGTTCATTAATTACGGATCCAATCCAAATTAATGCGTCCCACCCATTAAGTGTGTGACCTGCAGGTTCACATACGCTTGGACATGGATTCGAAAACTCCTTTTCAATCCAATAGTTGGTAGCGGCTTCTTGCAAAGTATGCCAACTCCCAAACATACCGTGATCAAATCGAATGTAACCTATCAAAAGAACTCATGTAATAATCCCTTTGCCAAGTATATGAAGATTGATCTCAAGGCGAGAAGCATGTCATCCTTTGATGATTCAATCCATCTCTCGTATCCGTGATATATTAATAAGTTGTGATTGACTCTCAATCACGGCATGGCCATGCACTTTCTTAATCATATCACACGAGTGGCCTTGTCATATATCTCCGTTTCATTGGAGTGGCAAATTCCATCTTGATCGCTCACTTCCTCTCGCACGCTTCATAGTAAACATGAAAGCTACCTTTATAACTATCCGGTTAGGAAGTAGTGTTTGATAGCCCCAAGGAAAACTATTACACATGTAGGGAATATGACAATCTCGTGTCTAAGGATCATACATCTTCTAGGTATGAGATACATCGATGACACATAAGAATGAAACATTCTCGCAGTTGTCCCATAGCGGTCTATCTAACCCATGTTCTTCAACATGGTCCACAATGTAGAGATGATATCTCCATATCCCATGATCTATGAAGCATGATCATCGATCACTACATGTGCCGATCTATTCATCGTAGTCCTATACGATGATATCCGATCGTAGATATTTATCGAATTACATCATTAAGTAAAGAGCTTCATAATCAAGTCACATACTTGTTGATCAATACAATGATATACATTCATTGGACCAATAATCATATTATTATTCATAAACATAGTCATGTTACAATCATCTAAATGATTGCCTCAAGGGCATAACACTAACAATCTTCCACTTGCACTTGAGTCAATCAATTAAGTATCTAATACCAATAGACCTTGTGTGCGCCTCATGCTTAGGCTGTGGTAGTGGCTTTGTCAACGGATCGCCACATTGGCTTCCGTATGTACTTTGCATATTCTCGACGCCACCTCTATCCACAATCTCGCGAATAAGGTGAAAGCGACGAGTATGTGTTTAGACTTTGATGTGATCTAGGCTCTTTTGCTTGTGCAATGGCACCACTATTATCACAATAGATGTCCATTGACTAGAGACACTAGCGACCACACCAAGCTCGTGATAAACTTCTTAATCCACACGGCCTCCTTTGCGGCCTCCGGCCGCAATGTACTCCGCTTCGTCAGAGAGTCGCCACCGTGTTTTGCTTGGAACTCTTCCACCATCGCTCCTCCATTAAGTGTAAACACAAACCCGGATTGCGATCGAAAATCATCTTTGTCGGTTTGGAAGCTTGCATCGGTGTAACCCTTTGCAACCAGATCTTCCTCACCTCCAAAAACAAGGAACATACCCTTAGTTCTTCTCAAGTACTTCAGATATTTTTACGGCTATCCAATGACCATCACCAGATCCGCTTGGTATCCGCCGTGACACTTAGAGCATATGAGACATCCGGCGTGTACGGATCATGGCATACATAATAGACCCAATAGTCAAGCATATGGAATCTTGCTCATCCTGTCTCGCCATCGATGTCGAAGGACACCGATTCTTGCAGAGATCGATGCCATGTGACATTGGCATGAAACCTCTCTTGGATTCATGCATATTGAACCTTTTCAATATCTTGTCAATGTACGCTTCTGACTTAATCCAATTAACCTTTTGATCTATCTCTATAGATTTTTATGCCCAAGATATAGCATGCTTCTCCCAAGTCCTTCATTGAGAAACTCCTTTCAATGAAGTCTTAACATCTTCAAGCATAGGAATGTCATTCCCGATTAATAATATGTCATCCACATACAAAATCGTAAATACAAGTGCACTCCCACTAGCCTTCTTGTAAACACAAGGCTCTTCTTCATTTTTGATAAAGTCAAAACCTTTGACTACTTCATCAAAACGAATGTTCCAACTCCTAGATGCTTGCTTTAACCCATAAATGGATCTTTGAAGCTTGCATACCCTTTAGCATATTTAGGATCAACAAAGCCTTCAAAGTTGTATCATGTATACATCCTCGTAAAGATTCCCATTAAGGAAGGCTGTTTTGACATCCATCCGCCATATTTCATAATCAAAATATGCAACAATAGCTAAAATGATCCTGACAGACTTGAGCATGGCTACCGTGAGAAAGTTTCATCATAGTCAACTCCTTGAACTTGTTTGAAACCCTTTGCCACCAACCGTGCCTTATAGATCTGAACATTTCCATCTACGCCTATCTTTTCTTGAAAATCCATTTGCACTCAATGGTTTTTACACCATCAGTGAATCACCAAGTTCCAAACTTGATTGTCATGCATGGATTGAATTTCGATCTCATGGCTTCAAGCCATTTTTCGAGTTTGGGTCCATCATTGCTTCTTCATAAGTCGTGGGCTCATCATTGTCCAACAATAATATGTCATTCCCATATCTAATAGGTACATGACGTGGCCTCCCGACCTACGTAATGAGTCTCTTCCACAGGTTGTACAACACTTTGTACATCTTGTGAAGGTTCAGAGGTAGCTTGAACATATTCATGTGATTCTCGAACTTCATCAAGATACACATCACTCCTACTGATTTCTTTTGAAAGAAACTCTTTCTCCAAAAGACACCATTTCGAGTAACAAAACTTTGTTCTCGCTTTCTTTTGTAAAAGTAATATCCTTTTGTTTCTTTAGGATACCCCACAAAAAGCATTTTTCTCGATTTAGGTGCGAGTTTATCCGATTGTAAACGTTTTACATAAGCCTCACATCCCCATATCTTGAGAAATGACAACATGGGTCTTCTCCCACCCAAATCTCATATGGCGTCTTCTCAACGGATTTTGATGGGACCCTATTCAAAGTGAACGCAATTGCCTCTAGAGCGAAACCCCAAAAGGATAATGGCGATCTGCTTATCGATCATTGACCGAACCATATCTAATAAAGTCCGATTACGCTGTTCGACACACCATTCCATTGAGGCGTTCTGGCGGAGTAAGTTGCGAACGATTCCACATTGCTTTAAATGATCACCAAACTCTTGGCTCAAGTATTCGCCACCACGATCGGATCGTAAGTGTTTTATTGTTTTGCCAAGTTGATTTTGTACTTCGCTCAAACTCTTTGAACCTTTCAAAAGTTTCAGATTTATGCCTCATTAAATAGATATATCCATATTTATCAAGTCATCGGTAAAAGTTACAAAGCATCAAACCCACCCCTAGCAATGAGCTCATTGGTCCACATACATCCGTATGTACTAGGGCCAATAATTCACTTGCTCTCTCACTAAAACCGTGAAAGGGCTTTTGTCATCTTACCAAGTAAACAAGATTCACATGTTTCAAATGATTCAAAATCAAATGAGGTTAGAAGTCCATCACCATGGAGCTTCTTCATGCGCTTCTCATTTATATGACCTAAGCGACAATGCCACAAAAAGGTAGGGTTCAAATCATTAGGCGGTGCCTTTTACATTAATATTATAGATGTGTTTTTCTTCGAGTTCAAGGACGTACAACCCATCCACCATGGGGCAACGACCATAATACATATCATTCAAAAATATTGAACAAACAAAGTTCTTTATTCTAAAATCATAACCTTCATGTTCCAAACAAGAAGATGAAATAATGTTTCTACTCAAAGATGGAACAAAATAACAATTATTGAGTTCTAAAACTAACCTCAAGGCAAATGCAATGGGTATGTGCCAACGGCAAGACCAAAGAACTCTTGCTTTATTCCCCACGCCAAGATCCACTTCTCCTTTGCCAAGTCTCTACTCTTTATCACCCTACAACGAATTGCAAATGTGAGCAACCGAACCGTATCATATACCCATGAGTGAGTGAAGAAGTAGCAAGATTAATTTCTATAACATTAATACCAAGTGGAAACCACATTTCCATTCTTCTTATCTGCCAGTACTTTTCGCAGCCCGCTTCCAATGCCCCGATTTCTTGCAATAGAAGCATTGGGTATCGTGTTGAGGGCCAACTTTAAGCTTCAAGCTTAGTTTTGAGGCTCATGATCTCATCTTGAGCCTTGCCCTTGCCCTTGCCCTTGCTCTTTCCGCCCCCACCTTAGCCTTTCTCTTTTTGAAAGCGCTTGTTTTCAACCATCATCACATGATTGGGTTTTTCTTAATGCTTTCTCCGCAGCCTTGAGCATCCCATGTAGCTCGGTTAGGCTCTTCTCCATGCTATTCATATGAAAATTCATAATGAATGGCTCAAAGCTCTGAGGCGTAGACCGAGAATAACATCTGTGGCCAAACCGAGGCTAAGGGAAACTCAAGTTTTTCCAATCTCCCAATGTAACCAATCATCTTGATCACATGAGGATCGACCTGATCGCCTTCACCACTTACAAGCAAATAAAAGCTTTGAGATACCATACCTCTCAGCTCTTGCTTGATTCCCAAACATGCCCTTCAAGCCCACAATCATATTGTAAGCATCCTGGTCCTCATATTGCTTTTGGAGCTCGAGTCCATTGTGACTAGCATGAGACAAATGACTCTCTGTAAGCATTAACATGCTTTTCATATTCAACCTCAAATTGCGAGCAAGATTTTCGGTGGTTCATCAGAATTGGATTCTCTAGAACATAGTCCTTCTTTTCATGCTTGAGAACAATTCTCAAAGTTGCGATACCAATCAACAAAATTAGTTCCATTCAGTTTTTCCTTTCCAAACCGATCTCAAAGCAAAACCAGTGTAGCAGAGTAGGAGAAGGTGCCATTGAACTACAACAAAAATATGCAAAGATTCTAAGCACTATGTTTATGTAAAACTTTTATTAAACTTTTAATTAAAGACACTCCTATTTTATGTCCTTTTATAGACACATAGTGAGTATTCAAGATCCATATTCATTAAACACTAGTGAGCTTTGGCATCACTGCTAGAAATTTAATGACATAGGTAAGCAACACCTTTGCTAATTACATCATATGTAACTCTTGTTTGTTGAGTATGAAAACAAGTAATGAATGCCTCCATCAACTTGACTCATGGCCAGTCAACTGCCCCAAGGGCTCACATGAGGAGGGAGCACTTCCGTATTCGGTGCCAATTAAGAAACCTACCTCATGTGTGTTTTCCTAGACACCAATTGTCTTGTATAGGTTCCTTCATTATCAAATCAAATCCCAACCACTTATGTCCTCAAGCCCAAAACCGTTTTGATAGCTCGTTTAAATCTGCCATTGTTATGCGTGATGTGTCCAACACATCCCTATCATCTATTGAGATAGCCATTGATATACTACTTTGGCAATCATATCAATAACGATCTAAATTCTTGATAGGTGCAACAATTGGATGGACAATTTGATTTAAGATTTTTAACTATAAGGATGAACAAAGATTACTATGAACATAGCATCACATGCAATGAGCATAAAGAAAATAGCAAGGATAAAACACACATCCACGTAAAATCAAAATAAGTCGTGAAATAGCATGGCCCTTAGCATTAAGATCTCCATCATCATGCTTGGTTGTTCACCTAGCCACCTTGCTTGATTTGTTCACCTAGCCATCGTCTTCATCATTATGGATGCAACTCCTTACAACTTTTGATAATGAATTTTACATGAGGGTTTGAAGCATCACAAGTCGACACGCAGTCGTTATACAATTTAAATAGCCTTATGGCTTAACACGCACGCAGCCATGTGGAAATTACATGCATCACATACACATAGGCCATACTATTTCACATAATTCCTCGCAAAAACGAGTTAAACAAAAGCAACCCTACGACTCGGTCCGAGGCAGCGCCACAGGCGGTCCTCCGGGCGGTCAATGGCGGGTCCGAGGCGCGCTCAAGGGTCCAAGGCGAGAGCCTAGCGCGATCAACCAGATTGACCCAATCCAACTCGATCTGATTGGCTTGGTCCCATATGGATTTTTTTAGAGGCATGTCTTCCGCCATGGGAAAACACCCTCAAAATTTCCACGGATCAACCAGATTGACCCAATCCGATCTAATATAATTGGCTTGGTCCCATATGGATACGTTTGAAATCCCGATGGCGGTAACCCGACCGGTAAGGGCAACGCCGCACCATGAACGGACTCACCCAAATCAATATTGAATCTGCTTTGCGCTACCATGGATCAACCAGATTGACCCAATCCAACTCGATCCGATTGGCTTGGTCCCATATGGATACGTTTCGAAACCCCGATGGCGGTAACCCGACCGTAAGGGTAACGCCGCACCATGAACGGACTCACCCAAATCAAGATTGAGTCGGTTTGCACTTTCTCAAACCCTAAATCGATCGATCTCATCGATGGTCGCCGTCACCAATTCATCACATGAACTGGCCGAACATGTAATAGATCCAATCTACTAACCTCACACATCATATGTGCAACATCCGATCACAAAACTATACGAGATGGCTCGATACCATCAAGGGAAACGCGGTATGCTACGCTAGCACAAAAAAACTACCGCGCAACCGTAAAGCTACTCGCAAGAAGGGATCATAGATAAGATTACCACTAGACGCGCAGCCATGAATCCTTCGCGCCGATGTAGTGGTTCGTCCTCGCCGCATCGTTGCGCCGATGTAGTGGATCGTCCTCGCCTCGCCGTGGATCGCCCTCCCACGCCGTAGTCGCAGCAGCGCCACCGCAGAGTCCACACGCCCAGAGATGGAACGCCGCGCGCCGTGTGCAAGCACCTAGTCGCTCGGCAGGGCAGCGAGAGGAGGAGGCTAGGGTTTCAAGTGAATCAAACCTAAACCGTGGAAAGCACACTCTGCGCCTCCTCCTCCCTCCTTATATAGCCACGAGATGAAACCCTAAACCAGGGCCCACCAAATGCTAAGCCCACAAGGTTCATTAATTACGGATCCAATCCAAATTAATGCGTCCCACCCATTAAGTGTGTGACCTGCGCAGTTCACATACGCTTGGACATGGATTCGAAAACTCCTTTTCAATCCAATAGTTGGTAGCGGCTTCTTGCAAAGTATGCCAACTCCCAAACATACTCGTGATCAAATCGAATGTAACCTATCAAAAGAACTCATGTAATAATCCCTTTGCCAAGTATATGAAGATTGATCTCAAGGCAGAAGCATGTCATCCTTTGATGATTCAATCCATCTCTCGTATCCGTGATATATTAATAAGTTGTGATTGACTCTCAATCACGGCATGGCCATGCACTTTCTTAATCATATCACACGAGTGGCCTTGTCATATATCTCCGCTTTCATTGGAGTGGCAAATTCCATCTTGATCGCTCACTTCTCTCGCACGCTTCATAGTAAACATGAAAGCTACCTTTATAACTATCCGGTTAGGAAGTAGTGTTTGATAGCCCCAAGGAAAACTATTACACATGTAGGGAATATGACAATCTCAGGTCTAAGGATCATACATCTTCTAGGTATGAGATACACTGATGACACATAAGAATGAAACATTCTCGCAGTGTCCCATAGCGGGTCTATCTAACCCATGTTCTTCAGCATGGTCCACAATGTAGAGATGATATCTCCATATCCCATGATCTATGAAGCATGATCATCGATCACTACATGTGCTGATCTATTCATCGTAGTCCTATACGATGATATCCGATCAGAGATATTTATCGAATTACATCATTAAGTAAAGAGCTTCATAATCAAGTCACATACTTGTTGATCAATACAATGATATACATTCATTGGACCAATAATCATATTATTATTCATAAACATAGTCATGTTACAATCATCTAAATGATTGCCTCAAGGGCATAACACTAACAAAAGTGTCTTCCGGTTTTGGCACGCTGGCGCGTTTGAACCAGCCCGGTCCGGCTGACAAGCCGACCCCACCCGTCAGCGACCGAGCTAACGCTCACAGGAGAATGGCCGAGAGACCGACGGTTGGGCCCCGGTGCGTAGCGACAGAGCGGCTCAAGAGAGACTGCGCGCCACTGACAACCCGAACCAGCACCGCTGCAGCGGAATGGGTAGCACCATGGGCATGAGCACGCTCGTGTGCACCTGGGATTGGTACCCATTCAACCGGAGAGGGCCGGGAAGTAGGTCGGCACCGTGGAGGGGCGGCGGCCGCCATGGCTGCGCGAGCAAAAGCTCGCCACCGGCCATGATTTCACCGAGGAAGCACAGTGTGAGCATCAGTGAGCTAAGGGTGAGCTATTTCACCTGAGAGAGAAGGCGGAGAAGAGCCGAAGATGGCTGACCACGTGCGCCGGCCGGGAAGAAGAAAAGCGGCGGTGGAGATGAACTACGGATAAAACAAGGGCAAAATAAAGATTGATCAGTATTCTAGGAGGCATGGCGAATCTTCAGGACCAAGAAATTTCGAAGATTGATGCCCATTCGGCTTACTTCACTTATTTCCCCCCTTTCGGTTCTTCGCAGCAGAACGAGGAGAAGAAGGCTAGGGGAGGCGCGGGGCTAAAGGGAACAACAGAAGGAAGAAGGGAGGCTCTCTACGACGCAATGGACGGTATTTATAGGCTGCCAATTCGGCTTCACAGGGTTTGAACTCGCGAGGTGAGGTGCGGCTCGGTTCTATGCGCGGAGGCGAGTTGGTGCGAAGCCTCTCACTGGCAAGGAGGCGACGTGAGGCGGTCAGAGCATGGCGCAGAGCTCCCGAGATTGGACGTAGTGTCAGATGATGGGGTGGTGGGCACAGAGCTGTCGGGGCACATGCGGCGAAGACTCGGGCGAGCGAGGCAGGCTCGGCGGATAGGAGAAGAAAAGAGGGGGAAGGCAACCGGTGGGTGACGAGTGGGACCGGGGTCCACCAGTCGGTGAGGGTCGCTGCGATACCGCCTAGCACCAGGGAATGGGCCAGCGCAATGTGGGGCCCACTGGTCTGCGAAAGCGCACGCTTAAGGAGATAAGCCTCAGCCCAGACAGCTAGTACTCGCATTGATTTAGCCATCAACTCAATTTGAAAATTTTCTAAACTTTTTTATTGGGGTCTCCTGGTAGTTTACGTCGTCTAGTAAAAATTTGAGACTAAAATACCCTATTGTTGATTTGTAAAAATTCTGATACTGTGCACTGTCCAGAAATTGCATTTCGGTATTTTATTTATTTAAGGGTATAAACACACTAGTTATTTTCAAAACTTTTTATACGAGTTAAATTTTGGTTATGGATATCTCTATAAAAATTTCAATTCAAAATATTGAGTAAATATGTTATAAAAATTCTGACATGATGATTTTCAGTTTTCCAATGCCTCTGTTCTTGAATTTTTAAAAGGCTTGGATGACATGATAAATTTCTGAGATTTTTACTAGACATATACAATACCCTCAGGGTGCTATGGTAATTTTTATGATTAGATAAATTTCTAATATCTCCTAGTAATTTCGATATCTACTGTTTCTAGTCAAAAGAGATGGTTAAATATTTTATTTATTTACATTTCAGCACATAGGATTTTTACTAGATGGTTATGCTGGTTTACCAGCATGAATGAGGTCTCATGGTAATTTTTCCCACATTTACTTTTACCTCTTTATATTCTTACCATTTTCCATTTAATAATTCTATTTGTTGGACTTTTCATACAAAGCACAAATCCAAGGAAAATCCAAATAAAAACCAATAATTCTAAGAAGACTCAGAAATAAATACATTCAAATCCAAAATATTCATTTTTATTTTGTTATATTTTTCTGGATGTTACAATACTCCATTGATCACTACCAATTTCGCGTTTCTTTGAATCAGCCGAAAAACCCTAGCTTTCGGATCGTGATCGATTGAAGGTGGTACAAGCACCCATTCCTCAATTGCTTTCTGTTATAGCATCACCAGCTCACATGAATCAAAACCCCTCTGTTATTTCCACGAAATTCCGACCGGAGCTCCACCGCCACTACGCCACCTTCTTCTCCGAAACCGACGATCGGTGGAGAGCTAATCCGACTCTCCCCTAAGCTTCCTTTTGGCAAAAATGAAACCCCGGAACCCGTAGATGCTAGAACCAGAACCCATTCCACCGGAGAAGCCTTCTGTCGCCAGCGCGGCTAGTCGCCGTGACCTCCGCCGCTCGGCCACGACGGCGACCCATCTCCGGTCATCGTCAGAAGTCATTAGGTTGTTCCCTAGATGCGCGTTAGCATGCTGAAGCTGTAGGTGCTACCCATTCCTCCTGGCCGGAGTTAGTTCGCCGACGGCGAGCCAAAAACCGAGCGCCTCTGTTTGGAGTCGCTGACCGGTGGGCTCCCGCTGTGAGTGACCAAGTCGGGCGCGGGTGTGCGCAAGACCGAGGTCGCTGGCGAGTGGGCCCAGATGTCGGTGCTCAATGGATTTAAACGCGAATCCGCAAGGCAAAGGAAAGGCGCTTTGAGCATTGAAAGCGTATTTCATTATTTCCATTTAATTTTCAGAACTAGTTCAAATTCAAACTTGAATATCTTTCGCCTTTGAAATCCAATTGAGATGAAACCAATTCCTAAATTCATCTAAAATCAAGAGCTTCCAGTATATGCAAAAATATTTTGAAAAGCTATTTTGGAAAAATATTTTAATACAAAGGTGAATAGTACATAAGAAAATAGACTAAATATGGAAACTTTGCAAACAAAGTTAATATTATTTGGAACCAATTTTATTACGACCCTTATTCTGCTATGAACCCATTTCTATAAAAATATTTGGGTAACTAGTTGTTTGATGTCTTTTCTATTAAAGTTTAATATTATTAGTAACTATGCTATAATAACTAAATGGATAAGAAAAGAATTTTTGGTAGTTTGTTAAACATATTTCTTTTCAGCATAATGGCATAATAATATTAGGCTAGGTAAAAATATTGAACAAATAATGATTCATGCAAATAGGATGTGATTTCTTATGAAGAGCACAATAAGTATATATGTATATATATATATGTATATATAAGTATATGTTCATATGAGACCATGCTTGCATCTAGTAATTAGTTTATGAAGATAGGGTTGGTAGCTTAATGTGTTATTCCTGATAAAGTGGCAACCAAAAATTTGGTAATAAATGTTCAATTTAGAAAGTCTTTAAATACATTGCTTTGCATTTGAATCCTATTAACAACATTCTATTCCATGATATCACCATAAGTCAAATCTTTGTATTTCAAATAATTTTAGCATCTAGAATTCGTTAAAATAAAATGAATAATTCATATGAAGCAAGAAATGCTTGATACCATCTAGTCCAAAAATAATAAAGGTAAACATGAACAAAAAAGGAACAGTATAACCAGATTAACTTGAGTTATAATCTTACTAATGAACACTCCTGTTTTTATAAGTAAGTTTTTAGTTGGATTTTCTATCTGACTTCTTTTTGCTCTTATACTGGTTTGCTATTTATTGTATGTTATTCCTGATGATCGACGAGTAGATTCCGATTTAACTCGAATTAGCGACATTTACGACCTCGCCGACGATCCAGACTTTATACCCGACTGCGATTAACAAGGCAAGCACCCCCTTAATCATATTGGTCCTAGTACTTTAAATATTTACTTTCAATGATTGCAAAACTATTATGCATGAGCGTACTTGTCGTAAAAATGCTATGTTGGAATATTGGTAGATATACCTGATGTTTCATGGAACTTCCTTGATAAGTATGAATATGTGAACCTTGTTAACCATAGATAAAGGGGTAGACATTACATAATGTCAACTTGGGTATATGCGAGTATTAACCATGCTTAGCCATGTTTTAGAACCAACATTGAATATAATCAGATCAAAATTGATTCTTGAGAATTGAAAATGGTTGGTTATGACATGATGTCAATTGTTGGTATTTTGACTAAAAACCGCCAAAATAAAACTATGGGTTAGATGCGGGCAATTATTAGCAATAGCTGGTTGTGCAAGGGTTAGACTTGTACGTAGTGTAAGGGGAGATTATTGCCCGTATCGGATTAAGGACCGAACTATGGGTTGTTTTCAAGCTAAGAATTCTGTACAACCACAAGTGCTGGGATGGGGCAGCCTTAACCTATTAAGTTGCTTAGGCTTGGCTTTGCACATTGGTAGGCGGGATCGAGATAGTATGAGCAATCATTTCTAGGTTTTCTTAAGAGGGGCTTCCACACTTTGTTGCGGGTAAATGCATATCGGTATAACGATGTACGCCTTGATATGGGAAGGAACCCTTATCGCAGGGATTTACTGCCTTTAATGCAGGGAATTACTGCTTGTGTTACCACTTTAAATGACAGGGATTCACTATCATGTTCCTTCTCCATAATAAGGATCTAACGTCATCGGGCTGGTGCAAAGTTAGGCTTAAACAATGTAACGGTTATGTCATGATCACCATGCCGACATTCCAAAGGAAGAGTGTCAATTGGTCTAGCAAAAGTGGCAGATCATTTCTTGTGAGTAAAGCTGTACGCCTCTGCAGAGTGTAAATCTTATTAATTAGCCGTGCCTACGGTTAAAGGCACTTGGTAAAGTCATCACATGGTTAGAGTTTTAATACTTCCAAAATTATTTGACGGGAAAATGGTGCTTTAGAAAATGTATGTTTCATGTCAGGGGATGACATGGGAATGGATTGAGTCAGTCGGATAGACTGTGATATGAGGATTTATTTACGCTACATTAATACTTGCTACAACAAAATGCTCCTTTACAAACTTCAGTTACAATCTAGTATGTGCTTATGCTTTATTTTGCTAATGCAAAAATAACTGTAGAAACCCTTCCATTGCTGTACCCTGCATTTACTTATAATTGCATCTGTGATACACTATCAGACCTGCTGAGTACACAATGTACTCATTGCTACCAATATTGTTTTAGGTGAAGATATCGAATACCCCAATGATCTTTACGACGATTCAGGATTCAAGGGTTATGATGACGATGTTTTCTAGGGCTTTACCTTGTCTGTTGCCTGAAGGTGAATTGGCATACTACAAGAGAAATAAAGTTTCCGCTGCTACTTCTCGAGTTTTTGGCTTGTAATATTACTGTGAAATTTTAGAGACACTTAACATATGTAATATTATTGTGTATGGATGTGATTTCAATTTGTAATCTGTGCGTGCTAGCCACTGATCATGGGACTAGTACTGTATGCACAGGGAACCCATTGTTGATATTTATTATCGAAAATGGGGGTCTTACAAAAACATAGAAAATATGGAAATTCAGAATAAAATCATAATTCCAAATTGCATTTTAACTTTATTTCTTTTTAGGATTTTTGGGCTGTTACATAAGTTGAGAAAAAGTTAGCAACCCTGAGGCACGGAATGTAATTATAATCTAAGTTCTTTAAGTATTATCAAATTATCAAATTACATTGAAGTCCAAATACATTGTAATATCTATTATCAAGGGTATATATAGAATTTTCAAAAATTTTGGGGTGCCTGTGTAATTGGTTCCGCCCCTACTTCTAGCGCACCTGCATATTACAACTATTACTCATATATTGTTAGGCGTCGCCAATTCGTTTTTTTTTTCTTTTACAAACAACTCAACACCGCCAATTCCCCACACATATAGAATATTACATTAAATCACTTTGACTGTGGAGCTAAACACACTACTCCGCCCATTCCTGAATATATGACGTTTTATGATTTTGCACTTCAACCAAGGCATATGTAGAAATGACCAAATTACCCCATTTCATTAGTTTACTTATTGATTTTGGATGATATGTGTTACTCTATTCCACAGTAATAAATAACATTTGAAATCATGAATGTAAAAGCAAGAATAACATATATTCAAGATCGGAGAGTATAGTATATGTTGATGTGTATTTAATCGCATAGTCCAGAGGCAAGTCGGGGAGAATCAGGAGGGGTCATAACAGTTAGCAGTGCTTAATTACTTTCATGAGGAGCTCAGAGCGAAATGTCGGCTGGGAGCATCATAGAATTTTACCACTGAGCGCTCTACAAAGGTGCATAAACTAATGCTAAAAAACAGTGCTTCACATACCTAACCACAGTTCCAACCTCGAATATTCCATCGGAAGTCGTGCCTCGAGAGCTGGTGGACGTGCACATGCATGCATGCAGAGTTCCAAAGTGACGGCATGCATCACATGTGCGTGCACCAGCGTTCACGTCCGAATCGGAGGCTAGCTAGCTAGCTAGCGCCAAGCATCATATCGATCGACGCTGTGCGTTGCATGTTCCATCACACATGCAAGCAGCTTCGCTGGCTAGCCAGGTAAGCTCAGCTAGTTCTCCAAAATGACTTGTCGTAGCTAGGAGCTAGCTAGCCTAGTAGCCCGTGCACGCATCTGTGCTCCATGTGGTTGTTTATCTGTTTGTGGGTAGGAAAAAGTTTTTATAACACTGTGAACTTTACTCAAAAGTTCGTTCAACGTTTTAAAATTTGAAATCGGTTATCTAACACCCTGGACTTTCTAATTTTATTCGTTTAACATTCTAAGCTGGTTTATAGAGTAAAAGTCCAAACAACACCGTAAACTTTGCTCAAAAGTCCATTCAACACCTAAAACAATGAAACCGGTTATCTAGCATTCCGAACTTTCTAATCCCATTCATTTAACACCCTAAGCTTTTAATATGTTTCGAGGTGTCACTATTACAAGAATGTACATCACAATCGATTCTTTTTCGTCATCACGGTCGGTTTTAGTAGCGATAAAAAGTCATTAGATAGTGATAAAGAGGCGCTATCACAGTCAGTTTTCTCCCGATAGTATTAAATTATCATCACAATCAGTTCTAATCACAATCGGTTCTAAACTAAAACCGATTGTGATGAGCGGCTCATCACAATCGGTTTTGAGATAGAACCAATTGTGATGATGGCCTAATCACAATTGGTTTTGACATAGAACCGATTGTGATGAGCTCATAACCGATTGTGATGTTACATGTGATATTTGTTCTTTATACATCCTTCGGAAAACAGCATAGATTACACACAGTATACACCAAAAACAGCACAGATTAAACACAGTATGCATATCACATTCACAATATACATAGAATACAAACACATACAATACAAATATCACACATTCGTTCACAATATAGAACACAAACATACTTAACAGTCAGTACACATATCACATTCACATGATATAATATTGTTTACATATGTGGACTAGTAGGAGCCTGGAGGATCTCTAAATCTACCATCCTCCACTATAACTTCTATCGAGTACCACTAGCATATGTAATCTCGTAATTTGTTGAAATCTTATTTTTGTAAGCTTTTGAGGGGGATATCGATCTTCTGCAAAATAGAAATGAGTACACTAATTTAAGTTTTAAAATTTGTATGTAAAAGGCTGAGTGTATTATGCATGTATATATACCTTAGGGAAAAGGTATTTGCCGCCGACCAGGATGAGCATGTGATGCATGATGTAGAAGCCGCACAGTTCATCACACCCCTATTGATGACACTGTGAACAAAGAAAATCAAATTAAGAGACGAAGAATACATGTTAGGAAAAATTAATCCTATGCTATGCACTTGTACCTTGAAGTGGTTCCACTCCAGCTGGTCACCTCATTTATCATCTTGTCGCCCTCCTTCAGCAACTTAAGACAAGAAAACCCTACATACATTGGAGAGTTGCTATTGAGGTGAAAAAAATGAACGTAGTTACATACAGAAAGTCTTAGTTTAGAGAGATGTACTTACTTCTGCAAAATAGGCTTGATTGCGTAGGCCATCAGTCTCTTCTCGATTGAGTTAAAAGTGTAGACTTTGTTTTCACTAGAAGCGACGATGAGTAAAACCCAATAGTTACTTATGAAATGGTATGCAGTGCAAGAAAATAAGTTCATATACGGTTTAAGTGCATACAAGTAATTGAAGGGTAAAATAGTACTTACTCCTCGTGGTACGTGAATAGAACAAAGTTCTTTTTCGCCTGAGCCTGCAATGACTGCTTGATGTAGTTGGCAAGGAAATCTGATTGAAGCCTAGCCATGGTTGCAGACACTATCTCGGGGTCGATGAACCCAACTAGGTGTTTACCAGTCACGGCTCGCTGCCTCATTATCCTACAACTCATGTCAAATGTTAAAAACATAATACAAAATTCTATAACAGTCATAGGCTCATGTTGTATGGTACGATACTTACAGCATCCAGGATTGTACAGTAGAAATATCAATGGCTTTCAGGATGTACATACGGAAGAGATCCTCAAAAGTAACTAGGAATGTCTCATGCTCCTCGCGGTGGAAATGTGCCCCTCGATACCTCACATTGAAATCGACGTGACGCTCAACCTCATTCACCTTGTCAATATACCATCCATGGAGTAAGCGAGTGCACATGACTAGAGCATTCAATTCGTTGCTTGGGACAAGGGGATTTCCTTGTACGTATCCTTTATAATCTCAAGGAAGCTATGTGGCCTCTGTCAACAAGAGTATTGCTTCCAACGAGAGTATGTGGTGTTTTTTGGGGTGGCGACAGTTTTTTTGCCTCTGGAACAACAACATTGGAGAGTTCAGCCCGAGGGTATAAATAACCTAGTAAAGCACATTACAATCGGTTTTGACATAAGAACCGATTGTGATGTACGATGCACATCACAATCGGTTCTTACATGCCCATACACATCATCATCGGTTCTTAGGTTAAAACTGATTGTGACGTGCTTGTGCATGTCACAATCGATTCTGATATTGGAACCAATTGTGATGTACCATGCACATCACAATCGGTTCTAACCTGAGAACCAATTGTAATTATTATTAACACCCTCTCTGAAATCATCTATCACAATCGGTTTTTCCTAAAAAGTTAAGAACTGACCCAGATGAAGTGATAGTGTTGTACCATTCTATAGTAGTGCGTTAAACAAACGAGATTCGAAAGTTCAGAGTGCTAGATAGCCTGTTTAGAAGTTTAGAGTGTCGGACGGAATTTTGAGTAAAGTTTAGGGTGTTATATGGACTTTTCCCCCAACAAACTAGCTTAGGGTGTTAAACTAACAGGATTGGAAAGTTTGGGGTACTAGATAACCAGTTTCATAGTTTGGGGTGTTGAACGGACTTTTTAGTAAAGTCCAGTGTGTTATATGGACTTTTGCCTTGTATGCATGTAGATCCTGCGAATTGGTAACATCAATACAAGGACATGCTATATAGCATTCAACTAAAAGTTCTCTCAGTATTTCAGTCGACTTGCTCAATTCTGGTAAATCACTATTGATAAGTACTTGTTGCTGAGATATGGATGGACTTGAAGTCCTAATATGGTTGAACTTATCACTATGCGGTCGAATCCGAATCTTTCTCTTACTGACTTCTACTATATATTTGGCATCCCTTTGTACAAGAGAACAATTCTAATAAAGAGAGAGCATAGAATTTCACCTCCCTGTAATGTGTGTGCTCCCTGTTTGTACTTGCTATTTTTTTGGTGCATTGTGATTGATCAAGAGCAGACGATATTGTTTTGCAACATGTTATCAGCATGAAGTTATGCTGAGGTAGATTAAGATCGTCTGCCTGCATCAATCTACATTGCATTGAATTCGATCGGCATCACGCGATTAAATCTATGACAAGCCATACGTAAGTCAATCGCATCTAATCAGTCCTTTAATCCTATAGATTATTCCTCCTTAATTGCCAAGATTCCTAGTTTAATCTAAAAAGGGAAATTAGAGTTCTTGATGCCATTGTTCTTTAATGTTGTTCAACAACAAAAAGAAAGGGGGAGGCCACGAACATCCTGCCTCCACCGCACCATCGCGTGACCTGCCTAACGACGGGTTGCAGCCCTCCACCTCCTGCCGTTGGTCGCACCTGGAGAGCAGTCGCCCACCACTAGCCTGACATCGCTTGCGGCGCCAGAAGCATGACGATGTCATCTTATCGACTCGACTCTAAAAAGAGTTAGAAAAATCAAGAAAATCTAAACTTTGTTCAATTGAGCATTTACTGCTCTTGTCTGCAATGTCAAGATTGGTGCAGTGCCATCATTCTGCTTTTCTCGCTGATCGAGGTGTTGCTGCGGGGAGTGAACCGTTCACCTAAAAATTCTTTGGCCTATAAATTCCCGGATCCAGAACTGTAGCCGTTCTCCTCTTTTTTTGCCTCCAGTCTTATTCTCGAAGCCTCCATTGCGCTCCTTAAACTCTAGCGCCGTCACCTTCGAAGAATTCGTCCCCCATCTTTCTCAATTATTCTCGAAGCCTCCATTGCGCTCCTTAAACTCTAGCGCCGTCACCTTCGAAGAATTCGTCCCCCATCTTTCTCAATGGCGTCCAGCCCTTCAGCCAGTGTTAGAGTTTTCCCATCGCCGGAGAGGAATCCTGAGGCGGCCGCACCCGTTTTCTATAGTGGCGAAATGGTCTTCAAGGACGAGAGCCTCCAAAGGGTGTGGCAAAAGTCGATGATGACGGAGAAGCGCCTTCCCGAATTGGCGAAAGATGGCTTTGTTCCTCCTCGGGAGTTCTTCCATTGGAGGCTGTCACAAGGTGAGCTATATCCCACCCCCCAAAATGAGGATGAGACCGTTGTGTTTGAGGCATTCTTCCACTGCGGACTCAATTTTCCCCCTTCTCCATTCTTGCTCTTGGTTCTTGATTTCTACAATATCCAGCTTTTTCACCTAAGCCCCAATTCGATTACTACGATTAGCTTGTTTGTCCATCTCTAGCAGGCCTATCTAGTTATCAAGCCTAGGCTTAATCTATTCTGCCATTTTTACATTTTGAAGAGAGTGACGAAAAATGATGCAGTAGGGGGTGCCGGTTTCCACCTCCACAGCGGAGTATCGAGTACATATATTCCTATCCCCATAACCTCTTCTTGGCAGTCGAACTGGAAGAAACGGTGGTTTTACATTACCTCTCTAGACACCGTGAACTGCCCTCTAGCTTATCGACCACTTCTCCCCAATTTGATTGACCTCTGGACAAAAGTCCCTCCTTAGACCGCCCGCAACACTTATTACAACTGGAAGATCGAGGAGTTGAGGAAGATTGGGTTAACTGGGTGGCATGTAGCTAAAGATTTCGTCACGCACCGATCGAGTCCGCTGAAGTGCCAGGATCACTTGGCCTGGGACTACTCCGGAGTTGACGATGCCACCAGGGATAACCTTGGAAGTAAGCACTTCTAATATTGTTGCTCTTTTTTGCTTTAGTCGATGAGTGGTGAACTGACTCATATCTTGCTAGATTTGTTGGACTCGAACATCTCCTCCGGACTGAGCAAGATGTTCTAGGGCTCAGAACCTGGAGCTTGTGGCATCGAGGAATACTCACTCGCCAGTCCTTGGCCAGAGGTGAGTACTATGTCGTGGTTCGTAATGCATCGTTCGTGCATCTGCCTTCCACTTTGACCCGGTATTTCCTCAGAAAGCCAAGTTCGACGATGAAAGTGGGACAATCACGGGAGCCATCATCTTAGAGGACGATGAGCCAATCCAAGATGATGATGAAGAATCGGGCTCTGTCCCCGTCGATGCCGTTTCTCCCCTGAACGATCCGACGCCTACCTTTGTCGAAAGTGATGGTGAGGCGGCTCTGGAGCAAGAGGTGGCCAAGTCCCCTCGAGCGAGGAGGTCTATGTCTCCAGCACCCTATCGACTAGCCAAGCGTTCTCGCACCTCATCATTGAGACTAGCCAACCAAGTGATCTTTAATTGCTCACTTGGATGTTATGATGTCCCTTCTGACGTGATCCAACAGATTCTGGATGACCAGTGGGCCTCCTAGGGAGCCGATATGCTGAAGTCGGTGGCTAGCACGTAGACGCCTCCTCGTGTGGGTTCTCTATTGACCAGGGCGATCGAACATGTAACACAACTATCGGGCAATGCTTGATAAATTCGTTCTCAGTGAACTTTTGTTCATAGTAACCACTTGTTTGCAGGTTTCATCATCAGTCGTTGACCCGCTGGCACCATCTCCTCCACCGGCCGCATCAATCGAGAAGCCAACTGCTGGGACCAGACCAGTCCTGACGAAGACAACTGCGTAGAGGAAAAATGTGCAGGCGAAGGTTCGTTTGGCGAAGTAAGTCACCTCTCCATTCTTTTAATGTTCTCTTTTTTCCTTCCGGAGGTGTCAGGTAGAGTAATTCTTGCAGGAAGGGTACACCCAGCGGTGCTGTCGATAACATCGCCACCGCTGCCTTATCGTCTCTTAGCACGGTCGCCATTGTCGCAGCTCCCTCTCTGGCAGCTCCTGCTAAATGTAACGGCGGTTCCGCTACAGTGACGACTTCATCTTCTTTGGCTCCGCAGCTCCCTCTCTGGTCTGTTTTGAAGCCCAAGATCTGGGTATGCTAACGCAATCGATCTTGCCTCGTGTCTTCCCAGTTTTTTGCTCTATTTTTTATGCTTCTTTTCACAGCGTGCTGCGGATACCTTACTTGAGGCTGAAGCCTTCGGTGAGCGAGCTCATCAACGAACGGAGCAGCTCTTGGCTGTCAACCAACAAATGGTCAAGATGAAAGACACTGAACTGGAGGCACTCAGGGCCAATTTAAAGACTACACAAGTAGAGGCTAAGAAGCGTAAGGAGGAGGCAAAGAAGCTGAGGATGGAGAAAGCTGCTGCCGATGCTGCGCTGCTTAAGGCCAAGGTCAATCGAGACAAGGCAGAAGCTAGCAAGAAAGTGGTCAAGTTCGAAAAGGCTACAGTAGATGCGGCACTTGCCACTCTGCAATTGTAGATGCTCGAGCACATGACCTCTTCTGCCTGTCTCTCAACTTCCCACATGCTTGGCCTAGTGTAGAGCCACCATCCAGACCTGGACTTCTCGATATTGGACGAGGGATTCGCATGTGAGGCGAGCGAAGCTGCCGACTACATCGAGTCCTTTAGAGACCTTGCTGAGAGGTTCATGGCCCAGTTGGAGCTGTCTCTTACCAGCGATGATGATGACACCAACTAAGATCCTTTGGCCTGAACATGCTTATGTAATGGTTGAACCTTTTTCATTACTATGGAATTGTATGATACTTCTTAATTAATTTGCTTGTCTATCGTGCTTTGCCTGTTATTCCCTTATCGATGAAATAAAGTAGCACAAGTAGATGCAAATCTGATTTAGCACTCATAGACCCTCAGTAAGCAGCTTCGTAGCCACGTGCATCCTTGATCGTATCTGCACATAGGGCTAGAAAAACTTTCATTAAATGACTTAGCCCCCGAGTGTATACTCGGAGAAGCCATATATGAAATAAATGCTATATAAATTGGGGTAAAACTACATGATCTTTGCAAGTCTTCATTGACCACACAGCTTAGACTCTGTAGTGAGCATGAACTTGCTGGGCAATGCACGTAGAATCGAATAGAGGCCTCGTCTCCCGCCGTCTGTTGAGCTTTGGATTTATAACAATCTAGTACTCGTATGCGCGTAGGATAGAATTGATCGTCGTTGGGTTCAAGCATGGCCACCCTTTGGTTTTTTCCACTGACATGCTAAGTATGCGATCGTGTAAATGCGTGCAAAAAATCATATGTAAAAGAAATAAAGAGATTGTGCCTACAAGCCCAGCTCGATAGCAGTATCGATCAGGAAATAGAACAAGGTATAGAGTAACCTATAGCCCTCGACTCCTTACTCGATGATATCATTGAGTAGGGAGTAGAGTGACGTAAGCACAAAGTCGTGATGTAGCCCCCAACTCCCTACCCAATAGCTGAATCAAGCAAAAAGTGAAGCATCGGCATCAAAGAAACCTGTTGTGACTCCCAACCCCTGATAGATCTATCGACCCGACATTGGAGCTAGGTAAAGAAAAGATCGAGCGATGTAGCTCTCGACCTTCTGCTCGATGAGGGCATCGAGTAGAGGGTAGAGCATATGCGTCAAAAATGTATGATATAGCCCCCGACTCCCTACCCGATGACTGTATCGAGAAAGGAGTAGAGCTTGAGCATCAAGAATAGTAGCCCCCAACAATACGCTCAGGCGCATGAGCCCCCGAGCATATGGGTAAGGCCCATTATTTTTTTTAAATCCGAACGGGTGGAGTATAACCCCATTCCAATGGTTGGGTACTGTTGCAGCCTTTGCGCCCCTTCGGCTTCCACACGGTGCATCATCCAGTCAACATCATAACTTAGCGTCTCTTTGGTTTCCGTATTTGTGTGGAAGTGCAACGGACACCTCATGGATTGGGACTGAGGTGGATGTTGATGGAGCCATTGCTACAATGTGACCCGTTCCTAGAGCTATAAGTAGACGGGACTTGTAGTCGTCTGCCGCACTCCATTTTCTTTCTTGCCTTCTACTCGTAGCGCTTTAGTTCTTCAACCGTACCTATGGCTTCTACTCCACCATCGTCCCTGTCTCTTGAGATCCTCGGAGAGTACCCTCACCCTGGCCGTAGTTTCTCCGGGGTGGATCATCATCATCTCCGATGATGAAGAGATCGATTGGGAGGCCATTGAGAGGGAGGTCTGGCCAGAGGAGGAAGTTGAGGCCTCTATCGTTGAAGAAGACGATGATGTCGCCGCCGTCGGAGGAGAAGATGCCACCCTCACCGGAGGAGAGTATGCCACCGCCACCACCGGTGGATAAGAAGGTGAAGCTCAAGAGGGCTTTATTGACCAAGCCTCCGCACGTGCTCCACGCTCTACTGGCGCACTGCCACCCTCGGCGATGGAGAGGTCGCCTTCTCCGTCGACAACCTGTTGGGTCTTCGCATCCTGTTTCGGCCCGTATGAAGGGCGAAGGCCCATCCCGGGGACCATCCTCTTCTAGCCCTTGAGGGAGCAAAAGAGGCAGCGCGTTGCCTTCAAGTGCAAGTAGCAGTAGGGTACCTGCCTCATATGTAATAGGATAAATTTAGTTAATTTTAATGAACTCATACTTATCTAGATTTCGATTGTGATGCATGGTCCTTATTATTCATGTATGTAATTTTCTCAATTGGTCGATGTTCCATGAGTTTCCAAACACCGCTCCTTCTGTCGTCGATAGTCGTACTGATCTGGGTCGAGTCACCTCAACCACTATGTAGGGACCTTCCCATTTAGGTGATAGCTTATTTATGTTATCTTGCTTCTACACCTTTTGTAGTACTAAGTCCCCAACGACGACTCCTCTTTGCTGGATTTTCTGGCTATGGTATCGATGCAAGGCTTGTTGATACTTGGCTCCTCGAATGGATGCTCGATCCCTGTACTCCTCGAGTAGATTTACATCATCTGTTCGCACCTGCTCCTGTTCCTCTTCCGAGTAGTTGTCCACACAAGGTGACCAGAATGTTAACTCAGTCAGAAGCACCGCTTCTGCTCTGTAAACTAAGAAAAATGGCGTTTCACCAGCGGCTTGACTAGTCGATGTACGAACAGCCCACAACACCGAGGGGAGTTCTTTCACCCACTGAGTCGACTAAGCCTTGAGCCTATCGAACACACGAGTCTTGATCCCCTACACGATTATGCTGTTGGCACATTCGACCTATCCGTTACTCTAAGGGTGAGCTACAGAAGCGAAGCAAAGCTTGATACCCAATTCTTCGCAAAAGGCTATAAAAGCATTCCTTTTGAATTGGCTACCGTTGTTGTGATCACTCGATTTGGAATGCCGAATAGAGTAATGATACTCCTCATGAACTTCTTAACCACTTCTGAGGTGATGTTCCTGACGGGTTCGGCTTTGATCCACTTGGTGAATATGTCGATAGCCACGAACAGGAACTTGTAACCTCATTGGGCTCTTGGGAACAGTCCCAAGATGTCCAAGCCCCAGACGGAGAAAGGCCAAGATAGAGGAATAGTTTGCAGGGCTTGGACTAGTCGGTGGTTTTCTTGCTATAAAAGTGGCAGCTCTCGCACTTTTTTACCAGCTCGCAAGCATCCTGGAGGGCAGTCGGCCAATAGAACCCTTGCCGAAAATCCTTTCCGAATAAGGTGCGATAGGATGCATGGTTGCCGCAGATGCCTCCATGGACATCGAGCAATATCTTACTGCCCTCTTTCTGAGTGATGCACTTCATCAAGATTCCGTTACTCCCCTTTCGGTAGAGCTTGTCGTCTACCAATGCGTATAGCTTGGACTTATGCGCAATTTTCTCTGCTGAGGCATCATCATCAGGGATCTCCCCACCTTTGAGATAGGCTTAGAATGGAATCATCCAAGTTGGCTCGTGTTCGAGTAGTGCAGCTTCCGTGGTTCATGGTTCTCGCTTGCCGACCGACCAGCCGTTGGTCGAGTTGGGCAAGATTCAGTGATTTTTTTAAATAATACATTTTTATTTATAATTGCATAAATATACAACGCAAATTTTTTGCAAAATGTACCTGTCGCTTCTTTGGTTGGGCGACGGGGCTAGTCGCCTCGCGCCAATGCGTAGTTTGCCATCGGTCACCCATGTCGCCATTTGGCGGTATGACATGAACAAAATCTAACTCCGTTATGCGACATGCATATGGCCCCCTTGTTGCCCTACCAAATGGCGACATGAGCCAAGATAAAAGCAAATGATCGGTCGAGAAGAGGCGTAACGCAGAGAGAAAGAAAAGGGTGAGGAGAGAAAAGAGAAGAAAAGAAGAGGAAGAAGAGCGACGGCTTCGCAGTAAATTTTTACACTTTATTTTATGTAGTTTAGGTTAGGTTAGGTTAATTAAGGTTAGTGTTAGGTTAGAACTATCTAGTTTCATGATTTTTTGTTTAGTGTTTAGGGTTAGATGTAGATAAATATATTGTTCATATTTTTAGTAATTTAGTGTTTAGGGTTAGATGGCCGATTTAATAAACCCCGTCCAAAATCAAGTAATTATGTACGTAAAACATACGATTATCTCATGTTGTACATACACTCGCTGATCTAGTTATTTTTGCGATTTATTTTGTGTAGTGTTTAGGTTAGATCTAGTGAAATGTAGTATTTATTTTGTTTAGTGTTTAGGTTAGATCTAGTTAAATGTAGTGTTTATTTTGTTTAGTGTTTAGGTTGTATTCCTGTAGCGGCTATAGCAACATCCGATTTGTTTAGTGTGTAGCAAGAAATCATGGTAGTGTTTAGCAACAAAATGTAGTTGAATCTAGTTATATTTTTAGTAATTTAGTCGGTTTGTGGAAACGCTTGTACATAGTTGTTTCTACGAATAATAATATGTTGTTAAGGCTTTTAGAGATATATGTCTGTAGATATGTTTTTTACATTGTTAGGGTCTGTAGATGTTTTTAGAAATACAAGTGCAAAGATGAATATTTGTAGTAATGTAGATATTTTTCATGAAAGCGTATATACATACTTATAGTTTATGATTTTTACGAAGAGTAATTAATTTGTGTGTTAATGAATAGGTTCGCAGATATGTCGTAACGAGTTCCTTTTAGAATCTTTTATGGAGAAGGGGTTGTCATGTATGGTTCTGAGGGTGCGGATCCGAGTAACTTTCAGATGTGGATATAAGTTTAAGTAGGGTCAAGAGCGACATTTGTCTGCTGTGTTGAATTGGTTGTATTACACGCTTTGATGGAACAAGAGAAGTGCCATTGAAGTTATCTTACCTTTGCACCATGCGAGATGATCCTGCTTATTGGGAGTTAGTTGAGTCAAGGAACCGCAACTTGATGTCATATGTGAGGGGGCGAGCAACGTGGATGGTGTCGGGTGCTTTATTGCAAGCGTATGAAAGGGTTGTTGCTCTGCAAAGACTACCGGACGCCGGTGAGTGTAGTGAGCCTCAAAATGAGTTCACTTATGGCGACACCAAATTGGAGAGTCTAGCCGGAGCCACATGTTCGTGGTTGCAATTAGGATATTGGCTACCGACCGTGAGCAAGTTGAGATTGGGGATGATGATGGAAACATTGGGCAAGATGCGGGGGCAAGTAGACGAAGGTGAGGAAATTGAGGAAGTAATAGCACATATGGAAGGGGAAGACCTTGAATATGAACAAGTAGAAGTGGAAGACGACGATAACTCTGGATGAGGAAGATGAAGATGTTGAGCCACTTGTGCCAAGCAGATTGGAGCACACATCAATTTAATAACCTGGTTGTGAATGAAGGCAATGATACACCTTGGCAAGATAGCGACAATGAGGTGAGACCTAACAAAGATGTACCCCACAAAAGAGGCAAGGCAGATGCTATCAAAGATTGGGCCTTATCACTAAGAAGAACTTTCAGTGGTTAAGAAGTCCACCCCAACCTGCTACGACGTGGTGTGCGAGATGCAGGGTGCCCCGAGAGTGCACGATACAAGCCAAAATGGGGCACCCATCGCTATGTTCAAGGTTGAACAACATAGTTGTATGACCGAGGAAACCTCGTGGCTCACGGAACCTATCTTCCGTATATCGCGAGTATCATGTACCCGAGATAGTTGAGAACCTGAATTTTGAGCCCAGTTATTATCCGAGCAATTGAGAACAGATTTCAGACACAATTAGCTACGGAAGGCATGGCGGGCGGTAAGGCCTTGAAATGAGATTTGGGAAATTTGAAGACTCGTACCATAATCTGCCCGCACTACTCGGGCCAGCATTCTGTGGAAGAAATCTGTACTTTTATGATTATCGCATCGTCCGTCAAGGAAGTGGCCGAACAAGAGGCATCTCAAGAGAGTTTTCTTCGATTCGAGCATGCATTAGGGCGTTCTATCACCGCCGGCCCATTGTTGTGTGTGGACGGCACATTCTCGACCGGAAATACAAAGGACAAATAATGATACTGTATGCGTCGACGCGAACAACCGATTCTCGCTCAAGGCCTTTGCCTTTGTGGAAAGCGAGAACTATGAGAGTTGGCTGTAGTTCTGCGGAACTTGAAGATCGGGTGGTGAAGACTCGCCAACATGTGTGCATACCGCATGATGCATGCTGGTTCGCTTAGTGCCATCGACGCTTGCAAACAGGGAAGAGGAGCCATTTCGACTGACTTGCAGGCCGATGGTGCATGAGGCATTTGGGCGCGAACTTCTATAAGCGCTTCAAGAACAAGGAACTGATGAACATGTTCAAGAGGCTATGTAAGGTAACCAAGATAGCAAGTTCCGCACTTTTGGAAGAATCTTGATGAGCTAACAAAAACACAAAGAGACTACCAAGAAGGTAACACAGAGCAGTGAGCCTTTATTCCTCTCGTAACAGAAGATGAGGCGACGAGTCGTCGCCGCAGTAAAGGCCGATCAAATGTTTCTGACCGATAAAGCACGAGCCCAAAGAGAAGTGGTCATTGTTACATGACACAAATGGTGCTAGATACGGTGTCATGACGACCAACTTGGCGGAGGTGTACAACTGGGTAATGAGAGGGATGAGGTGTCTCCCGTTGGTAGGATTATCGAGGGAGTGCTGCGGGGTACAACCAAGTATTTTGTGGATAGGCATAAAGCTGCTGAAGTAGTAGTGAGAGATGAGAATGCCTTGTACTCAAGCATGATAAGTAAATACATGGATGAGAAGAGTAATAAGGCGGGCAAGCATAGAGCTATCAAAGTAGGTGCATGGACACCGCGCTCGAGGTGATATGCAGAGATAAAGGACTGGGGAACAAACCGTAAGGTTATCACCCAAGAGTGCATCTTACAGTCAATGTCAATGCTCGTAACAAGCCCCTCTCGCTGTACGTGCCATGTTCTCATGTGATAGCCGCATGTGCATTATTCTGAATGCGACCCAGTACATATCTATTTGAATATTTTACAAAGGAAAAGGTGATGGCAACTCAAGCAGGAGTCAGATGTTTATGGTGTTGTCGGTTCTTTCACCACAACCCCGTGTCGATGAAAGGTTCTGGTCCCCGACTTTGATGCAAGATCATACAAAGGAGGTCGTCACAAAACCAAAGCGATCGTGAATGATATGGATGAGTCCAAACCGTAAGCGATGAAGAAATGTTCATTGTGCAAGCGAACAGTCACACGCTCAAGAACCGCCACCACATAACGAAGAGGACGAAGGAGGAGATGGCAACCCGACGGCGGGGGAATGATCGTCGTCTGAAAGGCGTGGTGGACGACGCCGTCGAACTACCGGAGAAGCTGTTTGAACTATTAGATGCTATATGTCAAATTAATATTTTGTTTATGTAATGTGCGCTTGTAACTGCTTTAATATAATTTGGTGATGTAATGTGCGTTGTAATCTGTTCTAATATATTTTGTGATGTAGTGTGCGTTGTAACTGCTTGATTAGAGTTTGTGGACGCTGTGTATTTATTTGTACGCATTTGGTTCGATGTATTGTTCGATGCTTGTGTATTTATTTGTACGCATTTGGTTCGATGTATTGTTCTCATGTTTGTGTATTTATTTGTACGCATTTGGTTCGATGTATTGTTCTGGTGCTTGTGTATTTATTTGTATATAACTTTCTTTTTGTAATTTGCGTGTATGGCTCACTGTGCTATGGATGACGACCGCCCTTTGAGTTGTTAGACCCGGGCGCTGATGATCGTCACTGCACACTTCGCCACCGCTCAAAGAGAGGAGGAGAGGACCTCGTGAGTTGGGCGTGCACGACCGAGGCCAGCTGGAGCTCGACCTCGATCCACGCTGGATCCCTGTAACGATTTATCTTTTAATTTCAAAATATTCCCGGCGCAAGATCATAATCTATTTTATTTAACTAGTGTGGTGGTCATATTAATTTAATATTTCTATTTCAGAGGCTGCGAAGCAAGCAGGATTGCCGCCATCGCACGGATGGTGGAGGCGCACGCAGTGCGCAGGGAGGGACGCGAGCCACCGGTTCCCGCTTGATGTGTCCTTCTCACCGCTACCGTGGATCGGTGGAGACCGAGACGACACCTTCCACTTACCCGCCGGGAGATGGCGATCACTTTGGAGGACGCCTCCTACCTCCTCGGTCTCCCGATCGCCGGTGACCCCGTGGTGCCGCAGACGCCGACCACCGTGGCGGGATGAGATACTTGTGCGGTTCCATGGTGTGCTACCGCCTCCGCTGCATCGAGTCTTCACCAAAGACCCATGGTCCCACACACAGTGGCTTCGATTCGTGGTAAGCAACTAACCATTCAAACTTAACTTCACATATATATATTGGCTAGACTAATAAGAAAACTTAAATTTACAAAGTGAGCACATCGTTGAGCTCGCGGACGAGCAGAGGTGAGCCGCCACCATGAGGCGACTCGCTCTGCTGTTTGGTCGGTGCATGTTCACGAGCTCCCACGGGATAGCGTGGACAGCACTTCGTCCAGCCATGAGGGCGATCGCGGACGCACTTTGACGCCGCGCCGCAGCACTCTGGGGTCGGCGGTCCTCTGCGACGCATCGTGGGCTCGCGACGCTGTGGGCGACCGCCGACAGTCGATCCTCACCGGTGTCCACCGCTTCGCAGCTTTGGGCATACGAGGTTCCAGATCGGGCGCCCCAGATCGACACGAGTCCTCTTCTACGCGATGGTGACGACGATGTCGACGCTACTACTATGGGCACCATCCGTTCTACCGACGGTAAGATATTGCAAACCACGGTTGTGAAACCTACGCTTTAACATTTCTCAAGACTAATTGTATCGTTGATTTTTTGTCATCATTGCGTACTAGGTGGGCACACAAAGACGGGCGGCTTAGCTACCCGCAGCTCGTCGCCGCTTCGACCACCTCACCGAGGACCGCAGACGCTGGACTCAGACACGCTGGAGACGTCGGGCTACGTGTGCCGGGTGGATTGTCCACCCTATGCACACGCGACGCGGCGTACTGGTGTACACATCGGTTCCTCGTGTTCGATGTCCTGGTCGAGGGCTACGCTGTACATCGAGTGATGAGGTAGTTCGGTCTTCGACAGGAGTTCCCAGTCCAGGTCGGCCGGCAGGTCCCACACGGCGTCCACACGTAAGTTCCCTACATCGATGTTCTCTAATATGTACGGTGTAATGACATGTAATAATGCTATATATTTTGCTTATCCGCAGTGCACTAGGAGGGGTGGAATGGGGCACCCCATGGCACGCACGTATGGCGCCATGGTCGAGGAGTGGGAGGAGCCTTGACGACGCCCATGCCGAGGATGCGCTGCACGACCCGCACACGCACTAAGGGTACCGACAGCTGGTACACTTCCCGCACTGTATGCGCTTGGTACGTGTCGACCCGATCCTCCTAGACACATCCCTAGGGTGAGGGACACGATCCCGCCAAACGAACTCGCCTCAGACGGTGCGGTATGTTCTGCCTAATGTACGACGATTTTCGATTGCATTTTCCGATTAATGTGTTAGGTTAATTCGTAATGTATTTTTCAGATCGATGTGCTAGCCCTGTACTACGAGGAGTCCGGAGCTTCCCGTCTCGCCTGCCTCGTGGGATAGACGTGACTAGGAGGACGTGACCTCCTTCTTCGCGAGGTTCGTGGAGAGCGCCAGACGCACTCGAGTTAGCGGTGCTGCCGCGACGCCTCGCGGATGTGGCCGACGGCCCGCGCGCGCCGCCATCGCAGGGAGGAGTGCTCCGTACTTCTTCACACCCCACGCCCTCCCGTCCCACCGCCACGCCGACTTACGTGACACGGCGAGTCCGACACGCCGGTTCAGCCCTCACGCCGGAGGTAAGCCCTTCGCCACACTTCGTATGTTTTCTAATTATTTCTTGAATGTTACCAACAATTCTTCGGTTCTTACAGGCTCACAGGCACGATGGTTCTCCTCTGCAGCTTCACTAGCCCCTGACGACTACAAGGGGCAGTTTGATGATGCAGCCCATGCGGATTTCGACCTCGACGATGGTGACGTGTTGAGATACTTCGTTGGTCCGGATGTGCCTGGATCATCGTAGCTGCAGGGAGAACCACCACCGACGCAGCCTTCTCGGTCGGTACGCTACACCTCCGGCTAGACCACGAGGGCCCACCACCCACCGGTGTAGCTTGACGATCAAGACGGCGTGTTCGCAGAGGCCCGCCCGATCGCGAGGAGGTGCCTGTAAACGGGGCGCTAGTAGTTTGTATTTGGCTTATGTATTTTGGCTTATGTATTTGGTTATTACGCTGTGACGACTTTTGCATCTTATGTATTTATTTGTATACGATATATTTTCCTTATGTTAGTAACCCCGCACTTTTGGTTATGAACTATTGTTATTCTTTGTTACAAGAGCCCCGCTTTCAAGCATGGCGGCATCGTCGCAAACAGCCTTTTAGAGCGAATAGCCTCATGCATCGCCTTTGGCACTTTGTCGGCCGATGGACAGTCACATGCATCGCCTTTGGCACTTTGTCGGGCCGATGGGACAGTCACATGCATCACTTTGGCGACCTTTGTCGGGCCGGTGGGACAGTCACATGCATCACTTTGGCACCTTGTCGGGCCGATTGACAGTCACATGCATCGCCTTTGGTAGCCTTGTCGGCCGATGGGATAGGTCACATGCATCGCCTTTGGCACTTTGTCGGGCCGATGGGCGTGTCACATTCATCGCCAGTGGAGCGCACCAAGACCACTACAAAAGCGGCCGAGAGGTAGACATCCAACACCGCCAAACAAGCAATACACGCCACCGAATCTTCACAAATTAGGGCACGATGTCGTTTCTACCGTCGCTTCTTCAAAGAAGCGTAATTCATCCCGCCCGAGTACCGGATACTAGTAGCGTTGACGCCTGATTCGCCGGTTGCCCCGACCCAATTGCGACTACAACCTTCCGGCGAAGATGATGCAATCTACCCACGAGAGAGACGGCCGCGCGCTCCACTATCAAGTGCCCGCTTACGTAGACCTCGCTGTGTCCATACAATACAGAGTAACATTACCATTTCATGCATCGTTTTTTCTTTTCTCAAAGACAACGACCGTGTTGCTTCTTCCAATGGATCGATGGGCCGAACGACGGATCGCGAATTTGTCCAAAATCGCCACGACGCCAACCCGCTTCGCCCGAGAACTTCAACCGCGGAGAGGCCGTCGATACGCCCCGCTCTAGAGCGACTCAGAGTTCGTGGTGGTGGGCAAGAGGCCAACCAATCGATGAGTTTCATGCGACGAACTCATGCTTCACTCACAAAGTAGTAATTCTAAACCAGCCATCACATACAGGAGTTCAAAAGAAAATCGCGAAATTGCTCGAGTCAAAGGAGAAACCTCCTCGGGGGCCACCCAAAGCCCCGACTTTTGCGAACACGGCCTTCGTGCAATGGTTGATACCGCCACGATGACCTAGCGGACCGAGATTCTATCGGCGCCCTTGGCCGAGGATGAATGGTGCGGCTATTTCAACTGGGTGGACCCGAGACGCACCACCCACATCTCAAACTTCCAGACGGGATAATCGGGAGCAACCTCCCGTGGTGCTACTACCGCCTGTAAAAGCTGACTTTAGTACACCTACGGTGTTATTCAACGACCACAATGGCATATCAGATTGATCGCAGGCACGCTCCGGCTTTACAAGGACAAGCCCAACACACACCTCCCGCACCATATAGTGGAGTGCGAAATAAACAGAGCAGCGCGCCTCGGCAAGTCTCCGCCAACGCCAACGCAATGAGGCGCAAGAGGGTACGCCCTCTCAAGAGGAAGGGACAAGGGAAGCAATGCCGAGGTCCGCACTATGCAACAAGTCCTTGACGCTACGCAGCACCATCCGGAACCCGGTGGTATAAACATAGGGGACGCCGAATCGGTATGATAAAAAATTTTGTCTTACACACCGAGACGCACGCATAGGCCACCCATTCGGCGACACTGGAGCACCGCAGATCCTCGTGGAGTTCTTTCATAGTGGGATTGAGCGTGTCCGATGACAAATCGCAAAATTTACACTCGTCGTAATATGCGTAAAATGTAGGACATCATTCGGCCGCACTCGGATAGGCGAAACGATCATCTGCTCCACCATGACAAACACCGCCAAGTTAGTTAGTTAGTTCGCAAGCAATTTTGTCACCGCTGTAATGCCCTTGTAATATAATCTAGTCTATTGCTTATTTTACCATCCGAACTATCGGCATCTACCCTCATGTATGTTCAACAAATAGTTTAACACACGATTACAAATCAAAGTTTAATAACGCGATTAAAGGGCATGTATCAAAGATCAAATGTGGTCCACTGCTCGTAAAAATCAAGTTTAGACATGACATTTTACTGGCTACCAAAAGGCTAAAAACATTGCCGACTATATTACTTAGGTTGTTGCACTAGTGGAAATTAGATGCAAAGCAAGTCAGAATTACATATTTCTCCATAATATGGAAGTGCATGTATCAAAGATCAAATGTGGTCCACTATTCGTAAAAATCAAGTTTAGACATGACATTTTACGGGCGCCTAAAAGGCTAAAAACATTGCCGACTATATTACTTAGGTTGTTGCACTAGTGGAAATTAGATGCAAAGCAAGCTATAAATTACATATTTCTCCATAATATGGAAGTGCATGTATCAAAGATCAAATGTGGTCCACTGCTCAGAAAAATCAAGTTTAGACATGACATTTTACGGGCTACTAAAAGGCTAAAAACATTGCCGACTATATTACTTAGGTTGTTGCACTAGTGGAAATTAGATGCAAAGCAAGTCAGTAAATTACATATTTCTCCATAATATGGAAGTGCATGTATCAAAGATCAAATGTGGTCCACTGTTCATAAAAATCAAGTTTAGACATGACATTTTACTGGCACTAAAAGGCTAAAAACATGCACTCTACTTGTTCAAGGGAATTTTGAAAATTATTTCAATCCTAAATTGCTTATCCAAAAATTTTATTCTTTAAATCTCTCAGATTTTTTCCTAAAATTTTTAATTTTTTCGCGAAATCGCCTCGCCATTGGCGATTTTTTCATCTCACCCTACCAAAGGGCTTAGATGTGACGGTCGCCGCTCCATTGGGCGATTATCGTGTCGCCTACCATTGGGCGACCTATTTTGTGAGACACCATGTCGCCCTACCATAGGGCGACAAGTGTACATTTTTGCAATTCTTTTTTTTCGTGGTATATTTCTGCAATTTGAATTATAAAATATATTATTTAAAAAAAATTCGTATCTAGTCCGCGGAGCACGCATCTAGTCGTCTGCCTCAATTTTACACGGGTTGGCCTCAATGCCTTGACTGGACACCAGGAAACCAAGAAGCTTGCCGCACAGAATGCCAAACGTACACTTCTCGGGGTTAAGCATCATTCGATACTTCCTAAGGTTGTCGAATGTCTCCTCGAGGTCGCTGATTAAGGTGTTCTTGGCTTTCGACTTGACTACAATATCATCGACGTACGCTTCCACGTTGTGCCTGATTTGGGATTTCAAACAATTTTGGTTACAACGTTGATACGTAGCATCAGCACACTTCAAATCAAAAGCCATCTTAATATAACAGAACACACCGAAGAGAGTAGTAAAAGCAGTTTTTGCTCATCCTCTACAGACATGCTAATTTGATGATACCCCGAATAGGCATCTAGAAAACTTAAAAGTTCACAGCCCATAGTAGAGTCCACTATTTGATCAATCCGGGAAAGGGAAAAGGGTCTTTAGGGCAAGCCTTGATGAGGTCGGTGTAGTCGATGCACATCCTCCACTTATCATTGGGTTTCTTGACAAGGACAGGGTTTGCCATCCACGTTGGGTGACGAACCTCTCGAATGAAATCAGCCTTCAGGAGTTTACCGACTTCCTCTTGTATGGCCTGCTTCCTGTCTTCTGCAAATCTACGATGCTTCTGTACCACAGGTCTGGCGCTTGGTTCCACAGCTAGTCGATGCTCGATCACCTCCTTGGTGACCCCGGGCATGTCGAACGGTTGTCACGCAAACACTTCGCGGTTTGCCTAAAGAAAAGTGACGAGCCCGAGTTCCTATTTGGGGTTAAGGTCGACACCTACTTGACTGTCTTGGAAGGTTCTGATAGGTCTAAGGGAACTGTCTTGATGCCCCCATCGGTCTTCTTATCCTTCTTGCCATCGTCGACTAGGTCCTTGGCGGCGCTATTGGATACATG
The DNA here is from genome assembly GCA_036346275.1 of Otatea glauca. NCBI lineage: Eukaryota > Viridiplantae > Streptophyta > Magnoliopsida > Poales > Poaceae > Otatea > Otatea glauca. Next base: position 35,221,756 of record CM070715.1, on the reverse strand, counting down.
GACCTTGTCGATGCTCTTTGATTTTTGGCTCTTGGCTCCCTCGCCGCGGGCATTGGCTGCCGATCCGTAGAGATGCTCGACCATCTCCATGCTCTTCTTATTACGCCTGACTACCGCGCACTAGTCCCCCTTGATTGTAAGGACTCCTTTTGGCGCCGGCATATTGACGGTTTGGTACGTATAGTGCACCACGGCCATGAACTTAGCTAGCATTGGGCAGCCTAGGATCACATTGTAGGCAGTCTCAAAGTCCGCCATGTCGAAGAGGATCTTTTCCATGCGGAAATTGTCTGGTGTGCCAAACATGACGGGCAGCTCGATCTGGCCAAGTGGCATCGATGATGAATGTGGATTTATGCTATGGAACAGCTCATCTCCGGCTTTGATCTCTGTTCGGGGAATCACCATTTTCTCTAGTGTTTTTATGAAGACAAGGTTCAACGAACTACCTCCATCGACCAAGGTTCGGGCGACCTTAACGTTGACGATGTTTGGATCGACCACCACGGGGTATTGACCCGGATGTGGAACCATAGCTGGGTGATCTGATTGGTCGAAGGTGACCGGCACCTTCGACCACTTGAGGAACCTGGGGGGAGCCAGTGTGGCTATGTTGACCTCCCTTGTGAGTGCCTTGTACTGTCTTCTGGACTCATACGTGGCAGACCCCCCAAAGATGTGCACCAGCTTGTGATCAGCCTTGCGGTATTCGAGCTCATTGTCCTGGGGCTTCTCTTTGGCTTGCTCGATCCTGTGCTCGGTGAGGGCAGCTTTGAGCTTTTCCTGGACCTTTTTGCTGATCACTTGGCACTCGTCGAAGTTGTGTTTGTCTGTGTGATGGACTGGGTAGTATTTGCCTCCTCCACGGCTTCGACCCTTATCGTCACCGGTATTGCGTGCCTTGCCCCTTTCGACCTTGGCTATGGTGGAGTCACCTTTACGTTTCTCTCCACAGTTCTTGTTCTTCTTCGCCCCTTGCTTAGATGTCTCGATCTTATCGTTGTCACACTTGGGGTTGTCTATATGGTCTCGGGCTTCAGCACGTATAGCGTATTTATCTGTCAACTCGAAAAGCTCCTTGGTGGTTCTGATTTTTCGAGTTGCAAGCTTTCTCTTCAACTCCCTATCCTTGACACCGTTCTCAAAGGCAACTATGACCGCCTCGTCTGAGATGTCATGGATTGAGTTGCGCTAGTCGCTGAAGTGTCGGATGAATCTACGCAATGACTCCCCTGGCTTTTGTATTACCCGATGCAAGTCGCTGCATATTCCGGGGCATTCATACGTGCCCTAAAAGTTGGCGATGAACTGGGCCCGCAACTCCGCCCACGATGATATCGATTGAGGTGGGAGGTTGAGCAACCAAGATCTTGTCGCACCATCTATGGTGGTTAGCAAGTAATTGGCCATTATTCTCTCGTTTCCTCCGACAGCCCTCATGACTATAGTATAAATCTGCAGCCACTCGATGGGGTTGTCTTACCTAAGTACTTCTTGACAGGGCCTAGCTTGAACTTGTCTGGCCATTTGACTACGTGTAGCTCGGAGGTGAAAGCCTTACATCCTTTATCGACGTCCCCGGGGGTTGTCTGTCGCAGACTTTGCCGTTCTCTTTGTCGAGAAGGGAATCTGTGCCATGCTGACGAGAGGCCCCTCGAAGGCGAAGATTCACCCTGTTGGGCCCAGCGTGCGGGAGATTGGTCCCTCGAAGGTGAGGACTCGTTTTCCCGTTGCTTGCGGTCTTCCTAGTCACGTTCTTCCCTTCGATTGTGAAGGACGTCATGCAAATCCCGTCAATTGTGAGGAATATGATCTCGAAGATCCTCAGGACGTCTCCGATGGGGGTTGGAACGAACCGTCTTGGAAGCGCGGTGGTTAGAGCTAGCCACCGCCAATCTTGCTGCTCGATGACGATCGTGAGATGGTCCTAGTAGCTGGCTTTTGGCACCCTGCTGACTGTGGCGCCTGCACCTCGAGTTGATTGCTTGAGCGGTCTGAGCCTGCACTACATCGAATAGCATTTTCATCTGATTGAACACTTGAGTCACCGGGTTACCTGGATCCAGTGGCGGAAGAGATATTAGCAACATGTGAGCGCACTGGATATTAGCCTCAAGGGTGTTGAGGATGTCGCTGTTGTGGCTCTAGCGGGACATTGCTCTCGGGGCGTGACCGAGCCCTCCATTGTGGTTGTGCTATCGACGGATTTATTATCCCTGAATATCCGGCACCCGTGGGTGGGGCGTTGTTGGATCATCGAGATCAAGTTGCTTCGACAAGTTGGCCAGGATCCCAGCTGTGGCCGCGGCTGCTAGTCCTCACCGATGATCTGTAGTGTTAGGAGCAACAGTGTTTGCGGCCACTCGGGCTACAGCTGTCACAACTGTAGGATCTTAAGGTGTGTACGGAGGGATTTGGTGTCCCTAACCTTCTATGGTGTCTGCCCCTGGATTCCTTTATTGGGAATTATCGGTAGTAGCACCGTTGCTGGCTCCGGCCATGAACACGCATCGATCTGATCGGTTGCTATTCTGGCTGTTGCAGCTGTTCCTTTTGCTATCGCTCTCTGTCTCGACGTACCTGAGAACGTTAGGCTCCATAGGGTCGAAGTCTATAAAACCGACCTCTCAGCGTGGATCCCAAGAGCGGGACTCGGTGAAGTCGAAGTGCAATAGATCTCCACCTGATCCCCATTGATAGAGCATGATTCCAAAGGCGATCTTAGATCTAGCTCTGGGAGCTTGATCAATGACGGTGATCGAACGGGAGTTGTCGCAGGAGTTGACGTCGGAGAATCCGATGTGGGCGAGCATTGAAGATATGTTTCATCTGCAAAAAATAGTTGAAGGCCCCTACCTGGCGCACCAACTATTGAAGGTTAGAATTTCGATAAGAAACTTATGATCACGGGTACCTTCGATATCAGAATCAAGCACAAAGACAGCGGCACACGATTTATACAAGTTCGGGCCCTCAGATGGAGTAATACCCTACGTTCAAATTCTGGGCGGTAGCACTACAAATTCTGGCTAGAGGGCGGTAGCACTGACCCTCAGGGCGGTGCAACTGACCCTAGGGGCGGTAGCACCAGCCTTTATGAGTGAGAATGTATTTAAATTTGTGATTTTGGAGTATAATTGCATATCCTATTGGACATTGCTATGTGATGGGTTTTCTTGTCTTCGATGGTTGCAGGACGACGGTGTTAGGTCATGGTGAGGCGGAGGATGACCGGGACTAGGAGAGGTGCGCTAGAGGTCCAGACGGTCTAGGATCGCTGAAGATGATGGGAGATAGATTCATTGCAAACCTAGAAGACAAGTAATGGATGAGAAGTTAACTTGGAGCTTCTCGGATCAAGGAGGGCCATTGGATCGCGATCTAGATGATAGAGTAGCGGGTCTAGTTAGTATGCTTTGAAAAGCATGCAAAAACCCGGTATGTTTGTTGGGTTTCAGTTTAGCCCATGTATGGCTATGTGAGTGAGTCAATCCTAGCCCTTGATATATCCCTTAGGGTTGAAGGAACTCAAGGGTGGAGGATGGCTCAACAGTAGTATAAATAGAGGGGTAGGGGTAGCTCTCCCCTCTTTGAAGGTTTTAGAGGTTCTTGTGCTCTGTTGAGCTTTGCCCAATTTGTTGTGTAGCTTTGTAAACCTCCCTTTCAGAAATAAAAAGTTTAATTCCTCAAGTCTGAATTTATTTTACACATTTACATTATGTTTTAAATTCAGCATTTAAATTCCGCACTTACTTTCTTGCAATTTATATGCAAGTTGGATTTACCTCCCCTCCTTCTACTTGCTTGTGCCAAGGATGAACGATTGATGGATGAATCTTCTTCAGATCATATCCCAATTATCTAGGCAACTCTTGTGTTCTTTTTGCTAGAAATCGATCTTTTGCTCTTTCAAGGATCATTCATGATAGATTGGGTTTTTGTTGTTCTTGACTTGTTTTCTTGCTTGCTTTGACATGCAGGAGGTCATCCAAGATCATCTTGATCATCAATACCCCACGAGCAAGTCCAAGATCAAGTTTTTCGGTTTTTGCTCTTTCTTGGTGTGTTCTTCCTTCGATTCGAAAAAGGTTGGAACTTTGATGTCAATCTCTTGGATTGAAGGTTGGAATAGGTTCCTGACCTCCATATGAATGTGCGTACCAAGTTTCATGAGTTTTTGACTAGCCGATCAAAAGTTACAACATTTTTTCTTTTGGAGTTCGTGCTGATTTTTCTGCTGTTCTTGAGGCTCGGTGCTACCGGCTCCCAGTGGTAGCACCGGCCATACAGGGATAATTACTCCATCCTATTTGTTTTTGGTTGTTTCTTTTGTGGGCTTGGTTGGAATGTCTTGAGTGGGGGAAATTTGATATTTGGGATCATTCACCCCCCTCTGATCACCATCTCGGTCCTTCAATTTCACTGATCAAGCACAATTGCTTGAGCAATGACTCACTCTCTCTCTCTCTCTCTGTCTCGTGAGTCCTAGCTGCTTTGAATATAGTCCTTCAGGGCCACTCTATGGTGTTTGGAGGCTAATGGTGCCCTCCATGCTTCCTAGCATTCACTGAGGTACACTGTTATCGTGAAGCTCGCTACTGTAACATTCCAAAAATTTGCATATTTTTATTTATTCATTTCTGATTTTTTTGGAATCTTATTTGAATTTTCTAGATTTTGAAATGTTTTTCTCTAATTTTAGAAATTAAAAGGTAGTTTATGTGTAAATATAAAATGAAATTTAAATTGAAATAATTTTATTACGTTCAAAATATCTTAGGGAATTTTTGCGAATTTTTTCTAACTTTTTGAAATCTATTTGCTATTTCCTAATAGTCCTTTTGAATTTTTGTTATTATTTTAATTCGGAAATTATTTAAATTCCCTCAAATCTCCAATGGGCCGAAGCCTATTTCTCTAGCCCGATCTGCCTTTTCTTTTTCTTTCCCTTGCACAGCCCGACTAGCCCCGCGTTGGTCGAGCCCGCTCCACCACCCCCTTTCTCTCTCTACTGACTGGCCTCTCCCGCCTGGCTCTCCTCCCTCCTTCCCTTCTTCTTGCTTCAACTGATTGATACCTGCCGCCATGGCTGAACAAAGAAAGCCACTAATGCCAACTATTTTTTCTTCCCATCGTGTAGAAACAAATTGACTTGCTCCTGGTCTAACAATTAGGAACATCCAAAATCTTGATTGGTTGCTCCTTGTAGGTGAGATCCTCATGCACCTCAATAAATTCCAACATGGTTTGCTCTACTGGCACTCAAAGACACTTCTTGAGCTGAGAGACTTGAAAGACATATGCACTCCTACCAAAGACTGAGACAACTCCAACTGATAAGCAACTTCTCCTCTACGCTTCAAGATTCACAACAGACCAAAAAACCTTCGGTCAAGCTTTCATTTGGCACAAAACCTTCTGAATCCTCTGAGAGGGGTGACTCTGAGATAAACAAAATTATATGGCCTGAAACCCAACTCTCGTTGGTGGTCGTCAGCATAGCTCTTCTTCTTAGATTGAGCTACCTTTAACCACTCTCTAATCATTGCAATTTGCTCCTCTGCTTCCTTGAGAATCTCTAGCCCAAAGACAAGACGCTCTCCTGCTCATTCCAATTCAACGGAGTATGACAAGAACAACCATACAATGCTTCAAACGATGACATCTACAAACTAGCCTAACAACTATTGTTGTAATTGAACTCCAAGACGACAAACTCTTATCCTATGTACTATCATGAGCTAGAGCACAAGCTCCTAACATGCCCTCCAAAATCTGATTCATTCTTTTAGTCTGACCATCTATCTAAGGATGATATGTAGTACTGAAATTCAAATTAGTTTCCATGGCTTCATGCAACTTATTCTAGAATCTCGAGGAAAACTGAGAATCTCTATCTAACACTATCTTCTTTGGCACTCCATGCGAATACATAATTTTTGACATATACAATTCTGCTAGGTGATCTCCGGTATAAGTAGTCTTGATTGGTATGAAATAGGCAACCTTTGTCAAACGTCCACTATGGCCCATATAGAATCTTAGCTAGACTGAGTCCTGGGAAAACCAGTACCACTACTACAGACGGTGTTATATTAGACACGTCACCACTGACTATTTTTTATGAAAACTGTCTATGATGTGTTTCGGGCACATCCCAGATGGTTTGTGGATGAAATCGTCTGCTATATTGAATCATTACGAACGGTTTCATCCACAAACCGTCTGTGAAGTTATTGCTTTCATCACAGACGGTTTGTGGTTGAAACCGTTTGCGATGTACCATACATCTCAGTCGGTTTCAACCAGAAACCATCTGTGATGAAAGCAAGAACTTCACAGACGGTTTGTGGATGAAACCGTCTGTGATTATCACCATATCATAGACGTTTTTATCCACAAACCGTATGTCAATCGTTCAGAGCAAACATTGAAAACATCATGCTATATATATATAAGCATAAGCATAACAGAGTGCTATGTACAAACGTTTCCCACCAAAATACTACTGCGAAATACTACTTAGTCGCTAGCCTACATCTAGTCCTCATCGTCGTCAGTGTCATCGTCAGAGTCGAAGATGTCGCTACGACCGTCGGGGTCCTCGCTCGACCCGGCTCTATCTGGGTCATCCTCCAGCTCCCAGCCATCACGGTAGCCCTCCGACGAGTCGTATCTGTTGTCGTCGGAGGAGGACATGACTATTGGCGACGCCGGATGCTTCTTTCCGATGGTTGAGGCGGACGGAGCGGTGCCCGAGGTGGCTGGCTGAGGGGATCGTCCACGATAAGCTGTGGCTGGTGGATTCGAGGATATGGTGCCACAGTTGCGCCGCAGCCATTCCCGCAGAGGGTGCAGAGGATGAGGAGGCGATGTCGACGGTGGCGGTGGCGGTGGCGGCGGATTGGAAGTCGACGGTGGCGGTGAAGGCGGAGCGGAAGTCGACGATGGCGATAAAGGCGGAGGGGTGGGGTGTCGGAGTTGTTTGATGAGGTGCTCATGGTGGTGATGATCTCTGCGGAATGCGATTGATGATCGAGTCCTTATAGGTACATTGGACTCCAGCGCTACGGGAATTTGATCAGATGGTTTAATGCTCTTCAGAAGACGAAGCGTCAACTCGAAACACTGCGTGCTTGTCTTGGAACAGACGGTTAATTTAATTCTTCAGAAGATGAACCAATCAAATCGAAACACTGTGCGCCTGTCTTGGAAGACGAAGTGATATGATCGAACTCCTTGGCGAAAAGACGAAGCGATGAACGGCGCTGTCTTGGGAAGGAACATCACAGACGGTTTGTAGTCAAAACCGTCTACGATGACGTAATCGCAGATGGTTTTATCCAAAAACCGTCTGTGGTTTCACAGACGGTTTTTGGATGCAGACGGTTTTTACTACAAACTGTCTGTGATGTTCCTCATTATATATACGAAATAATTAACAGAGATCCGACCTCCTCTGTTTTGTTAGGGTATCGTGGATATTTCGACGTGGCTGGGATTGAGAGGTGTTCTGGTCAAAGAGACCCTAGATTTGGAGGTGCAATTGTAAATCCTTGTGCTCTACGTTATCTAAGGTTAGTAATTGCTTCATAATTGTATTATATTGGATCTACCTTGGTAAAGGGGCAAATGAAGCTAATTAATTTGTAGATCTAGCTTAGTGTAGATACATCTGTTCATTGTGATGTAAAGTAGAAATTGGTTCAAATTTGCGTTATATTTAAGATGTAGCTTGGTAAAGAGGGAAATGAAGCTGGTTAATTTCTAGATCTAGCTTGTTGTAGATACATTTGTTCTCTGTGATGTGAAGTACATACATTTGCTATAGTTTTGTGTAGCTTACACATATGGATGTAGCTTTACATGCATATGTTTACATGTCCATTTGTTCTTTCAGATGGACCGAAGCTGGATGTACACCGAGAACCGTGCGAGCGTCGAGTACATTAATGGTGTCTTTGCTTTTAGAAGAGCTGCAGAGGAAGATATGTTGAACAAGGGGGTGGAATTTATGCCTTGTCCATGCATTGACTGCGAGAATTTGAGGATGTTTCAAAACCCAGCATAGATTGAAGCACACTTGATTCTGAGGGGCTTCAAAAATGGATATACACGTGTGGCTTAATCACTCGCGCAAAAACCATGTACATGCGTCACCGTAGGTTCCTTCGGAGGAATCACCCATACCGCAAGATGAAGAAACAATTCAACGGTACGACCAAAGATGGTTTAGCTCCAACGCCTTTAAGCGGGACAAACATTCACGATATGGTTAAGAACTTTGATGTTGCGTTTGGAATGGGAAGTAAATTAAGGACCCGTGTTAAGACCATGTGGAAGAAGAGATCAATATTTTGGGACCTACCTTATTGGGAGCACCTAGAAGTTCGGCACTGCATCGACGTGATGCACGTAGAGAAGGATGTCTGTGATAGCTTGATTGGTCTCTTACTGAATATTAAGGGCAAAACAAAGGACGGTATCAACGCACGGCTTGAGTTGGTCCATATAGGCATCAAACCTGAGTTAGCACCGAAATCAATCTCAAGTCGTACGTACGGAATCGATCTCGACCGGAAGGTAGCATTATCGATGGTTATGCAACCGAAGATGTGCAATAATTGTAATTAATCAGCTCTATGTATTATAATAAATGAGATGTATGTATTATAATTATATTAAGGAAATAGTGGCTCATCCCAGACAGTTCTAGGATTGAACCATCTGGGAAGTGGCTCATCCCAGACGGTTGTGGATTGAACCGTCTGGGATAAATTCGTCCCAGCCGGTTCTAGGCCAGTACCGTTTGGGAGAGACACTTTTCCCAGACGATTAGAGGCCGTAACTGCTCGATGGCCTCTCACGCAATGATGGGGTCGCGCAAGACGCTATATGCCTCTTGCCGCGCTAAGTAACAAATTAACTCAGTTTGCAAACCTAGCTAGCTAGCTCTCCTCCCTCGGCGACACCCTCCTCCCTCCCCTGCGCCCTGCCCCTCCGCTGCGCCCTTCCCCCTCGTTGGTGCCCTCCTCCCCTCCCCCGTGCCCTATCCCACGGCGGCGCCCTCTCCCTCCCCGTGCCCTCACCCTCGGCGGCGCCCTCCTCCCTCCCCTATGCCCTCCCCTCTGCACGCCCCCCCCTGGTGCCTCCTCCTCCTCCCCGTGCCCTCCCCTCACCGTGCCCTCCCCTGGGTGGTGCCCTCCTCCCTCCCCGCACCCTCCCCGCGCGCCATCCTCCCCTCCCCTGTGGTGCTCTCTACACTCCCCCGTGCCCTCCTCCCTCCCCCGTGCTGTTTCGATTGTGAGTATAGTTCACTTTGCTGGCTGTGGGTTTGAGATTGCTCTGTGGTGATAACAGGGTATATAATGATATTGAAAATTTATTCTGTGAATAAGGCCTTCAACTGATAGACTTACATGCTTTAAAAGTCTTCATGCATGCACTGTTTAAAAGTCTAAAAATTTATTCAGTTCAATTTTGCTTATTTGTGATTATTGTCTTTAATCTACCCATCATTTGCTTGTTCGGATGTGCTTTAATCTTCAATTGCTAGTGCTTAATCTGTCTATTGGTGCAAGGGAAGAACCGGTGGGTTTCGTCGACCCACACATGGTGTCCAAGCAAACCATAGACAAAAATAAACAAGTCGCTCACGAATACGTGGAAAAACTAATGCTGGCTCATTCGGACAAGAAATTCATACTTTTACCCCACAACCTGGGGTAAGTGCTTCGTCCAGATGCTATGCTTGTTTATTTGTCTATATATCGCACTTCTGACTATGATGACATACCGGTGTAGGTATCATTGGGTTCTACTCGTACTTAAACTAAGACAGAACCGAGTAATTTACCTTGATTCCAAAAAGGGCGGCAACCACGACTTGAAGCCTATCATACATTTACTCAAAATGTCGTTCAGTGTCTACAAATAGCGCGGAGGGCCACACAAGAAGAACCCATCCACTCTAAAGCATACTTTTGACTATTCGGTATCTGATAGTACACATTAATCCTTCACACTCCATAATAATACCTTCGGAACTAATTAACCTATTATGTTTTGGCAGTGCCACCAACAGCCGAAGACCACTAACCAATGTGGATTCTACGTTTTCCACAACATGGCACTCCTCGTTGGTTCAGAGAAGACTAATGACATACAGTTTTGTCGATCTTGTAACAATTGTCTCCACTTATGAATTTAAATACACGCAAGACTTAACTCTTCTCATCGACAGGCTTGGCAATGCGCTAAATTTGCGTTGGAACAGGCTGACCTCCTAAGTATTCGATGAAACCTCTGTTCCTTCTTCATGAGCGAGGTGTTAGATCCAAAGGGAAGATGCTACTCAGGGCTAAACTGATGAGTTGTGAATTTGTTAACCATGCATTCATATTAATTTGTTAGCCTTGTGCTGTGAATTTGTCATTTGTACTTCTGAATCCCATTGGTTAGTATATATGTCAGTTCATTTCTGAAATGGATGGGTTGTACTTACGTTGTAATGTGCGATCTGAGTTCATTTATGAAATGGATGTGATGTAGGTTATGTAACATGTGATTGGAGATCAATATTTTTTAAATGTATGTCATTAATTATAATATGCTCGTGATGCTATGTACTGTCTTTTGTTTTAGAGAGCATGGCTAGCATTTCCTGAGGCTAGCCAATAAATAGAAATTTTGTAAAAAATACAAAATCAACATCACAGACGGTTCTAATTTAGAATATGCAGGATATAGACCATCGAGATAGTTCAAAGTGGAACCATCGTTATGAGGGAATCATCACGCATGCTTTATCCACAAACCGCTCGTGATGATTCCCTCATGACACATGGTTCCACTTTGGAATTTTCTCTGATGGTCCTATATCACAGACAGTTCTTATTTAGAATCGTCTATGATGTCATATCATCACAGACTGTTTCTACTTGGAACCGTCTATGATGTATCACCATCATAGACGGTGCTAAATTAGAACTGTCTGTGATGACTCTTTCTCATCACTGACACTTTGGTACAGACGGTTCGAAAAATCGTCTGTGATGACGGTTCTGTACCGTCTGTGATAAGGGATTGTCTAGTAGTGTAATAAAGTCCATTCCAATTTCTTCCTAGTTCTATTCTAGAATTTTGAGCAGCTGTAACAATCCAGCTGGCCTTTGATGCTCTTCTTTTACTTTCTGACGTACATCACACAAGGCAACGTACTCAACAACTTCACGCTTCATACTGGGCCAGCAAAACCATTCCTTATGATCCTGATAAATCTTAGCACTTCTAGGGTGAATCGAGTACTTTGAATCATGAGCTTCTTCAATAATCATCAACTACTTCAAATGCATATATTTTGGCACACAAATTCGACTCTTAAACCACAGAGTACCTTGATCATCCAAAGAACGGTCTTAAGGTTTGCCTTCCTTCATTTTGGACTTAAAGCCTTTGATCTTAGCATCACCTTTTTGAGCCTCATGAATCTGATCATCTAAAGTCAGCTTTACCTCTAAGGTAGCTTGGAATCCTTCTAGAACCACTTTCCAACTTTAGCTTATGAAACTCTTCAAGCAACTCAGGTTGACTATTCTGAACTAACATATTTACATTGTAGTTCTTACAACTCAAGGCATCTACCACAACATTGGCCTTTTCGGGATGATAGTGAATTCCCTCACATCATAATCTTTTATCAACTCTAACCATCGTCGCTATCTCATATTGAGATCTGACCAAATGAAAATGTACTTTAAAATCTTGTGATCCGTATATATCTCACAACAATTACCAATGAGATATTGACATCATAACTTTGAAGCATGCACTAAGGCAACTAACTCCAAATTATGAGTTGGATAATTCTCTTCATGCAGCCTCAGTTGCTTTGAAGCATAAGCAACAACTTTGCTTCTTCAACTCCTGGAAACTCTTTTCACACTCTGGTGACAAAATAAACTTTTTCTCTTTTTTAACAACTGCATGAGTGGTTTGGCAACTATCAAAAATCCTTCTATTAACTGACGGTAATATCCTACCACTCCAAGGAAATTGCAAATATGAGTAATTGAGTTTGATTGCTCCCAAGGCAACACAGCTTCAACTTTGCTTGGGTCAACAACAACTCCTTTGTCTATCATCACGTGACTAAGGAATTCAACATTAAGTCACATTTACTGAACTTAGCATACAAGTGATGCCCTCGAAGCCTTTCAAGCACTAGCCTCAAATGCTCTGCGTGCTCTTCTTTAGTCTTAGAGTAGACAAGAATATCATCAATGAACACAACCAAAACTTGTCCAAGAATTCCATGAAAACCATATTCATCATGTTCATGAAATAAGCATGGGTATTAATCAATCCAAAAGACATAACTGTGAACTAACTGAAGGGATACGGGTAGACTACACTAGCGTACAATAAAATTTTCTACCTTGTAAACCAGAAAGCCACGCAAGTAGATGCTCATGGATCGTTACCACTAGACGCGCAGTGCAGCGGAAGGAAGTTAATGAAGCCCGAATCAACGAAGTGCGCGTCTAATTGCTGTGGTCGATCACCCTCGTTGCAGTTGTCGATCCTCCTCAAGCGGTGGTCGATCGTCCCGAACAATGTTGCAATAGCAGCAACGCCTCTACCGGTGTCCACACGTTTGGGGAAAAGTACGCCATGCATCGGTGTGCCAGCACCAAAGCACAAGGGAAGGCTTAAGTGGTGACGACTACGGTTTTGGTGCCTGTGCCCTCTTATCTGATCTATTGCAATCACGAACCCCTTTATATAGCCTCCCCCTCCCTCATGGTGGAACCCTACATTAGGGCTCAACTGAAGCACAAAGCCCACTTGGCCCATTAGTGACGGATCCAATTTGTACCACTATATTCCAACCCCTTAAGTGTGTGACCCTATAGGTTCATGCATATTTGGACACGACTCGAAAACACCTTTCCGATCGATAATCGATAGCGAAACCTAGCAGTACATATCGATTCCCAAATATCCATAAAGCATTGGACGAACCTACTATAGTGTGATAATGTAATATTCTCTTTGCTTCACGATATCAGATCGAGCTCAAGGCGAGAGTCGTGTCATCCTATGATAGCTCGATCTCTTCACTCATACCGTAGTGGAATAATTTATTTGGATTGGCTCTCAGTCAAATTTGGCATGGCCATGCACTTTCTTAATCCATCTGCCTTGAGGGGCCCAGAGATATCTCTCCGTTATATAGGAGGAGCAAATTCCATATTGATCATTCATGTACCTCAGCATGTTTCATGGTAAACCCGAAAGCTTCTTTTATAACTACCTAGTTAAAGAGTAGCATTTGGGAACTCCTAAGTGAACCATTACAAATCTAGGAAACCAATGACAATCTTAGGTCTAAGGATCATACATACACTATGCATGAGATCAATTGATGACACATAATGTAACATCCCAAAATTCACCTAAATATTATTTTATTGTCATTTGTGCATTTTATGATTTTTTTTGAATTTATTTGGTTTTTTTGGATTTATTTGAATTAATTTTAAATTAAGTATATTGGTCCTTTGTCCAAAACTATTTTATAATTTTTGCAAAGCTAAAATAAAGTTTTGCCAAAAATATTGTATTTGAGTCGAGAATATCTCAAAGTTTTTTTTGAGAATTTTCTTGGAATTTTCCTAATTATTTTATTGCTTGAAAAAAATAAATTGAATTTCTATAATTATTTTAAATGAGAAATTCTTCAAAAAAACCATGAACAGTGTTGGGCCGGCCCGTGAACTGTGCGGCCCACGCAGCCCGTTTTGCCGCCGGAACCCTAACCCTAATCCGCCGACCGTTGGATCGAGATCCAACGGCAGCGCTCCCACCGCGTCGCTTGCAGCCGTCGGATGGAGGCCGCGTGGACGCTGGTGATGAAGCCGCGTTGCCACTCCGTATCGCCATCGGAGTCCACCGCCGCCATGGAACCGCCTCCGAAATCCGCGCTACGCACACCTCCCCGTGTGCCTATTTAAGGTGCCATCGCGGGCGCTGAAACCCTCACCCCGCGCCGCACCCGCTCGCTTCGCCGTGACGCCGAGACGCCTCGCCGCTCAGGCGAAGCTCGCGGAGTTGCCGGGCCCCGCCGTGGTTCCTCGCCCGCTTCGCCGCCGCCACGCTGCCCCGAGCCGTGCGGTTCCAGATCCGTGACCCTTGACCGAGACGCACCTACCTCGCTGCTCTCGCACGGATCGCCGCAGAACGCCATCGCCGACGCCGCCTTCTCCGCCGCCGGTGAAGCTGCGCCCAGATCGCCATCGCCAGTTCGAGCTCTTCCAGACGCTCGATCTTCGCTTGACGCCCGCATCGTGCCGCGCGGTAAGCGCCTTGGGTACTAGTAGTCGCTTGATCCGACCGGGCGATCGAGCCATAGACGAGTGCCCTTTGCCCAAAGACCGTCCGACGAACCTATGCGCGCGGATCGCGACCGGCCAAGCACGCCAACCGCTTGCCCGCGCGTCGAGCGCAGAGTCAGAGCGCCGTGAGCCGCGCCCACCGTGAACGGGCGCGGTGGGTGGATCGGGTCCATACGCCCAGACGCATGGCAGCTGCTCGATTGGTCGACATCGTGGCTGACGCCATGCTGATGCAAGAATCTATTTTTCAATTTAAAAATAATTCGTTAATTCGATTTTCTAATATCTGTAATTTCAAGATTTATTCAAACTTCAAAAGGCTATAACTTTTGCATCTTAACTCGGATTTGAGTGATTCAAATTTCTAAAAATTTGTAAAATTGAGATCTATTTAATGGTGAATTTTAATTGATTTTTGGCATTTAATTGCTCTCTGTTTTGGTACTTATTTGCTTTTCTCCTTCGGTACGCGTAGACGTTGAATTGTGCGACGCTTCGGAGGAAGATCCAACAACTCAAGAGCAAGCTCCAGATCAATATCAGGACCTATTCCAAGGCAAGTTGTGCTTTGATCATGTTGAACCTATGTTTGTAAAATTGCTTTAATTGTTTTACCCTATTGCATATTATTTCAGGTATATAGTTGTTTCAAATTAAATTGGGCTTAGCTATTATACCAAATTGATCTATACCCTACCTTGTCATCATATACCATTATCTATTGTCACCCTAGTTTGGTTCAATATAGTTGGTTAGTAATGATAATCAACATGGGATGGTTAGACCGTATTAGTTGCTTAGCCATGCCACATCATCACATGTGTTGGAATCATTCATAATTAATCTTGATTAATGGAATATGGAACAATGTTATGAACTTGTGTGTCATGTGGGATCACACGATGAGATTGAGTTGTTTGTGGCGAGTCATGTCACGCGACGATGTTGAATTGTTGACGGCACGTGGTGCTTGGTAACCAGCTTGCACTACTACAGAACAGCCAATCCTTGCCGGCATATCACTGCCGGTTAGGACTGAGCCGGCAGTGATAACGTATCTCCGCCGGTTCGAAAGTTGTTGGGGAGAACTTATCACCGCCGGTTCATGCAACCAACCGGCAAGAAAGCAAGATATCACCGCCGTTTGAGACAACAACCGGCAGAGATATATCACCGCCGGTCGTTCTTAAACCGCAGGATACTTGCATTTTCACCGCCGGGTTAAAGCGAGGACCGGCAAGTGATATTATCTTCCCGCGCAATATGTTTTTCGCAAGATTCGAGCTTATCACCGCGGTTCGCGCAGTAACCGCAAAGTGATAAGTCTTTATATAATCGAGACCCTCGCCTCGACCGATCGAGCAAAGATAGAGAGGCGCCTGCTTTTGCTCGATTTGTAGATTGCAACGATCTCAAAAAATTTGTTAAAATTTGTATTGTGCTTCTTTTCGAGGTTAGTAATTTGATCTCTATTTTTGTAAATAATAAAAATTGCCACGTGGATTTTTACATAATGAAAAAGGTGTATTTTCAAATGTTGAAATAATAAAACTTGTTAGATGGATATTTACCTAATAAAAAATGTTGATATATTTTAATGTATCAAAGTATATCTTAAGTACTTACAATTTTTTCCAAATTTGTAAATAATAAGGAATTGGAAGATGGATATTGACGCAATGAAAAAAGATTGATATATTTTGATATAGTCTAAATATATCCTAACTATTTACAATTATTTTCATTTTTACAATACTAAAAATTGCTATATGGATATTTACATAACGGAAAAGGTTGATGTATTTTAATATAGTCAAAATTGCTACATATGTTTTTAAATCTAATTGTTTACAATTATTTGTTATTTGCAATTATATGCGTATGTAATGTTTGATTTAATTAATTGTAGATGGACCAAGGTGGATGTATGACACTGACCGCTGTGGGGCGTAGTTTTTAATGGTGTGAGTGATTTTCTAAATGTATCGCGCGCACAAGTCAAGAATCAAGCGGACTACATGTGCTGTCCATGCGTTGACCGCAAAAATCGTAAGTCGCTTTCTACCATAGAGTCGATACGCGCACACTTGCTTCAAGAGGTTTCAAGGTCGGCTATACCTTGGACCAAGCACGCGAAGATGAGATTGTACATGAAGGGCAACACATTATTGAAGATGACGGAGACAACGGTATAACGGCGCTTGAAGATACGCTTGTCGACGTACCACGACGAAGATCCGATCAAATGTTGCGTGATGGGGAGGGAGACTTCACGAGTGAAAGAGAGTTTCAAAGTTCCAACATATGGTACAGACTCCACGACACCATTGTACCCAGTCCGCAAGGAGGAGGACAAAAATTGCGCACCGTGCTTACACTCATCGCAGCTTGAAGGCAAGCAATGGTTGGTCCGATAAGAGCTTCACCGAGCTCTTATGTCTCTTGGGGATTTGCTTCCAGAGGGTAACGTGTTGCCTACAAGCACGCATCGCCAAGCAGTTGTTTGCCGCTGGGATTGGAAGTACAAAGGATACACGCATGTCCAAACGATTGCATGTTGTATCGCAATGAGTTTGCGGACTTGATGGTCGTGGCTGCTTGCAAAGCAAAGCGTATAAGGGCAACAATGATGATATCGATAATGAAGATGTCGGGTGAAGCGTAAGAAGATGAGATCTTCCCGTAAGGTGGTGTGGTATTTTCCTATAATTCCCGCCTAAATCGATTGTTTGCGAACAAAAGGCATGCCCAATTGCTACGATGGCACGCCAAGAGCGTAAGAACGATGGAATGCTCGACACCTCACGACTGCAATGGAGGAACATCGACGTAAAATATAAGAAGCACTTTGCATATGATGTAAGGAATATAAGGTTCTGTTGAGTACGGATGGGATGAATCCTTTCGGTAACATGAGCAATCGTCATAGCACTTGGCCAGAACTCTATGTATCTACAACCTTCCTCCTTGGCTTTGTATGAAGCGGAAGTACATTATGATGCCACTATCGATCCAAGGGCCTGTGCAACCCGCAACGATATCGATGTGTACCTCAAACCATTGGTTGAAGATCTTCTAATCTTGTGGAACGATGGAGTACGGTATGGGATGAGTATAAAAGAGAGAACTTTATCCTACGCGCATTGTTGTTCGTAGAATCATCAATGATTACCCTGCCCTTGGTAACTGGTCGACGCATTTACAAAAGGCTTCAATGGATGCGCCCAATGCTTAGATGGTACAATAGTCGGTGGTCAAGAACTATCGAAAAATGTCTTACATGCGCATCGTAGGTTCCTCCGCAAGGATCACCCATACCGCAATAATAAGAAAGCTTTTGATGGGACAAAGGAGACCGCTTTAGTTCAAGAATCACACCGAGAGAGATATTTGCAGCTGTAAGGGATCTTAAAATTATCCACTAAAGGGAGCAGCAAGACATCTATCCCGAGTTCCCGTGATAAGGCTCCTTTGTGGAAAAAGAGATCGATATTTTGGGTCCTACTCATCGGCAAGACTTAGAAGTGCGACACGCAATCGACGCCATGCACATAGAGAAGAACGTGTGTGACAAATTGCTTGGTATCTTCATCGATATACCGCAAAACAAAAGATACTCTCCAAGCACGGATGGACCTTGAAGATATGAAACTCGTGAAGGAGCCGCATCACGTAGACATAGATACAGGAAAAGTACCTTCCCGTAGCCTGCTACACTCGAGCAAGAAAGAAAAATTAGCTCTGTGCGAATGCTTGCACGGAGTGAAAGTTCCGTCCGATACTCGCCAACATAAAGAGACTAGTCTCAATGAAAGACTTAAAATTAATTGGTATGAAGTCTCACGATTGCCACGTGATGATGACGCAGATGCTTCCAATTGCAGTTAGGGGTGTTCTGCCAGAGAAAGTCCGAGACCCAATTGTGAAGTTGTGTTCATTCTTCAACGCGATTTCACAGAAGGCCATCGATCCATTGAAACTAGATAAGCTACAGAAGACGTGGTCCACACTCTCTGCAGCTCGAGATGTGTTTCCTCCATCTTTTTTGATATTATGGTCCATCTCATTGTTCACATCGTGAAAGAGATACGGATTCTAGGTCCCGTGTTTCTACATCGATGTATCCTTTGAGAGGTTCATGGGGTCATAAAGAAATATGTTCAGAATCGACATCTACGGAAGGTTGCATTGCGATGGTTGGGGAACCAAGGAGGTCATTGAGTTCTGCGTTGATTACATGGATCTCAAACCGATTGGTGTGCCTACATCACGACATGAGGGTAGGCTACAGGAAAAGGGACATCAAGCAGAAATCACTCCGCACAAACAATCTAGCTTCATTCACACAAGCACATTTCGCAGCCTGGGAGAATCGGTTGTGGTGGCCCCGTATGTCAACATGCACAAGAGCATGCTATCTAGAACAAACCCAACGGTCGAGGGTTGGATCGCGAGAGCATAGACATAACTTCGATTGGTTGCGTAGGCACATGATGCATACGGAGACAGAGTGCGCCGCTTGAAAGTGTTGGCTCAAGGACCGCCCACTACAATTCTGACATTCCAAGGATACGATATAAATGGTTTTACTTTTTATACAAGAGCACAAGATAAAAAGAGCACCAACCAAAATAGCGGTATCCGTATGCATGCCTCACGACAAAGAATCGGAGATAGGAAAACCTACTACGGATTCATAGAAGAGATTTGGGAGCTTGATTACTGACCTTTGAAGGTCCCTCTCTTCGTGCCAATGGGTAAGACTTCCAAGGGGCATGAACATCGACAAGTACCGTATCACTCTCGTGGACCTAAACTGGTCTGATCTGAGAGAAGAACCATTCGATTTGCTAATTGTGTTACACAAATCTTTTTGTATCCGATCCAAATAACAAGGAGCGCCACGTGGTTATTCAAGGAAAAGAAGGATTGTCGGGTTGAGAATGTTGTCGACGAGGAAGAGTACAACCAATTCGATGAGCTTCCTCCTTTCGAGAGGACGTTGACCTCGGTCTCATGGAAGAGAGTGAGGACGGTTACATACATACGCCGCGATCATGACGAAGGTCGAATCGTAGCTTAGTTGTCCTAATTAAATACATTTTATTTTCTCGATATGTAACAATTAATGTATTCTTTTGTCATATGTATCAATTTGTGTGAATTCAACTTCATCTGTGTGTTTTTTTGTATTTGTGTGAATTTTTGAAGCGATGGTTGGTCTCTGCATTTGTTTGAATTTAAATCAAATATTACATGTCCTCAAGTATTCTTCCAAAAATTTCGAAAATTTGGATAAAAATTGATAGGATTTCAAAACAACAAGAATTTGAATTTTTTATTTTGAAATATTAAAACTATGAAAACAGTGAGCACTGGATTTTTATAATTTTACAACTTTGTCAAAACTTAGGGAAATATTTAAATCAAATATTACATATCCTCAAGAATTCCTCCAAAAATTTGGATAAAAATTGATAGGATTTAAAACTCCCAAAGCAATCATCCTTTGAAAACTTTGACATAATTGATCGAGCTTATCACTGCGGTTGTATCATTAAGCCTAAGCGGTGAAGTGCTTTATCACCGCGGTTTGTAGTATTAACCCGACAAAGGATAATCAAGTATTATCGCCGTTTTGTTTTGAACCGCAAGTGATAATACTTTCACCGCCGGTGTAGAAACAACCGCGGTGATAATGTATTATCACCGCCGGTTGACATTGAACCGCAAGTGATAAGTTTTTCACCGCCGGGTTGAGATTGAACCGCAGGTGATAAATACTTCCACCGCCGTTGAGCTTGAACCGACAAGGATAATTCAACTATCACCGCCGGTTCTCTTTATTATCCGGCGAAGGATAGTTTATCACCGCCGTTTTTGTGTTGACCGGCAGCGATACTTCTAACCCTATAAATTCAACGCCGCGCCACTCAAATTTCATTTCCCCTTCAACCAGACGCCGCCACTTCGCTCCTCGCGACGCCTCCGCCGCGCCCGCATCTCCCGACCGCCGCCGACCTCACCGCCGGACCACCGCTTCGCCGCCGCCTCGAACCTCACCGACCACCGCCGCCATGATCAGATCGCCTCGGCCGCCGCCCGCCGTTTTTTGCTTGGTAATGACCCGCCGCCGCCTCGCTGCATATGTTTATTGCTATATGTTTGATTTGTGCCGAGAGACAATTGGAGTAAGCTTTCATGTCTCCTTTTCCGACCTTCATTTGTGCAAATTATCGTGATTTCTCAAAGGTAATAATGGACAATGCAAATACTACTAGTACTATGGATGAATGAGATGCTTCTTGTTTATCTTTGCCCTGCCTTGCAAAAAAATTTTGTTAATACTTTGTACTTTCACATTGTGTGATGTGGCTCACCCTTTGGGGACCAAGGAAGATGTGGTGCTCAAGACTATCAGACTATGTCAGTCAGACGCGTATGTATGCTCTGTCCTTCGTGAAGGTAGAGGCAATGCGGATCTCGCTATCATTTGCAAGCTTCCTCATGCGGCTACAAGAATTTGATGTAATTTTTGGCGGATCAACGAGCCAAGAAATAGATAGAAAAACCTCTAATAACTGCAAAACTTTGTTATAGAAAATTAGCCGTAAGTGCTAGTAGTAGCAAATGTTTTTCTTATCTAAACTTCAGAGTAGCCAATGGAGTATGACGAGATCTCCCGCGACACCTCGCACTATGCAACTTCTTCGAGGGAATCCAAAATTACAACGTATTCAAATGGTGAATAAATACTAAATTTAGTGGGGCACTTATGTTTATTGCTATATGTTTGATATGTGTATGTGTCCTTCAAGGATGTTTGTGTATACAGATAAAAAATATATGTGTGTACATGTTCTTTAAAGATGTGTATTATTGAGTACTCCTTTCAATAAACATGCCATGTAGCTTTCTATTTAGTAGAATTGCTTGATTTAGTTTGGAATTTGGGGCAAGAAGACAATTATAAAGAGTCCAGAATGACGTAATTATAATGAAAATGAAAGAGAGCAACACTTCAACCGACCATTCTCAATTTCAAGTAGTTCTCTACAATATTAATGTAAAGATGTACATGTGTATGTATCCTCGGGATATGTAAACATCCTTTCACGGATTAACTTTAATGTCAATCCTCGCTTGTATGTGTATTTCAAAAGTGACCTTGTTAATTGGAAATTTTCAACAAACTTGCTAGGAATGGCCTCCGACGAAGGACAAGTGCCGAGGGAGTTGGGCCTCAAATATGGACGAAGGAGGAAGGGTAGCCCGAATAATAGCCCAACGTCCTATCTCAACTCGCAGGATCCAAACATGGACCAACTCGACGATACTCACGTAAGCGAGGTAAAGTTTTAGTACATCGTGGTTCCCAAAACATGGTAGGCCCAGACGACTAATAATTTAGAAGATCAATTTGTAGGCTCAAAGGCCCGATCAACGAATGCAGCAGCAAGTCGTCGTGGTCCGAACAAGATGCCTAAGGGAATTTTTAACATAGTGGAGCTCTCGCAATGGGAACCTGCTATACTTGAGTCATCATTGGGGCCGACAGACACACTCTGGGGTTATTGCTAGGGATGATGTGCCCATCACCTATAGATCATGGATTGGCCGCGAGGTGACCAATGGGTGGTACCTAATGAGTCAAGAACTCTTTATGGGACAAGTGAAACAAGTTTTCCAGCCCCCAAGGGACCGAAATGGTCGCAAAGAAACGAGCACTCAGATCATGTGCAATCGCGTGGAAGAATTGGAAGACAAATACTAAACAAGAATTATGTGAAAAGAATGAAACGCCAAATTTTGACACGCACTCCAAAGTTAAGGGAGTTCGGGATGAATTTGTGGCGCATAAGAGGTCCAAGAAGCTCACATAGTAAGTGAAAGGAACAAAGCAAACGCGATAAGAATATTCACCCTCACGCACTAGGAGCAGGAGGGTACGTGAAGAAAATACCAAGATGGGATCGGTCCAACAAGAAATGACCCGCAAGGGTATAATTCTCGCAACGGCCGCTTTAAGCGAAAGATCGAAGCACCGTTGCTTGGGAGGGGTGCTTCTATCTCCGATGATGGCAGCTTAAGCTTCGTAACCGATAGAGAGCAGAAGTGTTGCGCAGAATCACGATGCTCACTCGCAGCCTTCCCAAGGATCTTTCGCGCCACGAAGGAGAATGACGAGCTAACCATAGCCCTTGGTAACAAGGAGCATCCAGTCGCACTGAGGAGTTGGTTTGGTCACGTGGAAAGAAGCCTTCCCGCAGACGCATGGATGTACAAACGCTCAAAGAGATTAAGAGAAGATCAACTGAACGCCGATAAAAGATGCCGCCACGAGAGCGCTAGAGGAACAAAGATCGAACTAGATAAGGCCGTGGAGCAAGCCGCATGCAAAGCTCTCACCACGACCACCACCCGGTGAAAGCCCCGAGCTCTCGGTCCGGTGCTCGTAAGAGCAACAAGGCCCACTGTGGATTCCCAAGAGCATGGATCGCGTTTTCTTGTGGATGACATCAAAGAACCGACACCGCAAGCTACATTTGGCCGCATATGGCATTACCATAATGGTGGCCGAGGGCGTGGCTTGGCCATGCCAGAGTCACGGACTTTGCATCGCCGCCCGATACCGCAGGATTCGCCAGGTCGGTGGGCGAAGTCGTCCGTCAATACCGAAAAATGGAGGTAGAGATCCTCGCGAGGATGGGAACAAAAGCTAGGAGAAAACGTGAATGACTTCTCGCGTGGCGCAAGAGCTTGATTAAGTTTGGCTCGGACGATGAGGGCGACGACGATGATGATCACCGCACTCTCCACACGAGACCTCCCGCCTTCTCGCCGCCAACCAGAAAAGTCCAACTCCTCCGCCGGCACCAACCGTAAAAAGCCCGACTCCTCCGCCAAAAAGCAGAAAGAATCGAACAACGGAACATCTCGGCAATGGCACCGCCCTCGAAGAAATCTCAACCATCTGTGAACCCAGGACAACCACAAAAGAAACTATCACCGACATGACCGAGGAAGAGCGGAAAAATCATGTAAGCGCTGCGTAGCATCTCACTTTAAAAGGTGCCATCAAGTAAGAAGACTAAAGTTGATGCCGACGCAAAAAAGTTTTTCTTGAGTATGGCAAAAGTGCAAAAGACGGGCAAGCTTCAACCTTGCAAAATATCGGACTACGAGCGATATCCGTAAAGCAAGATTTGCAGCGGCTAGTGCCGACATCGCTAAAGCGGGATGCTCAAGCGGATGATGTTCAAGTAGATGCTCCGCACAAGGTCTCGTGGAAGTTTGTTATGGGAAACCGCCGGTTGAACCAAATTTCATTTCGACAACCTTACAACTCAATCAAGGCAAGGCCCATCGATGGTACATGCAAGAATCCAACGATGGTATGGAGGCGCTCCCGATCGATACACGGAGCAAGATTTTCACAATGGGGATAACATCTGCTGGGTTCTTTTCACTGAGTCAGATATGTTGTACCAAAGAAGATGCCCCGGACGTGAACATACTTAGACTATGGACTTTGTAAGTCCACAAGATATCGCTGAGCATTTCAGATCGCTTAATTACATCTCTAACTTCTTTCTTATGTAGAATGAAGGCACGTACATGTAGAAGAAATAACAATGGCAATCTAGCATTCCTAGATCCGGCTCACAACGAGAAACTTGTGAACGATAATCCACAGCTCGTTGAAGACTATTTATTTAATACTTTTTGAAGTCGCAATACAAAACCTCTGATTTTTACCCTATAACATCAAGTACGTATCTCCCGACTTCTAATATCGTTTTACTATTTTTGCGTAACACGCACGATGTGGGAGTAATTAACTACGCTGACATATATGTGCGAGTTTCATCTGGTCCTCCTCATCATCCAGCTTAGATGCTAGCGTGATTTTGTCTTGACTCTGTGAGAAAACAAACTAACTGTACCAAGACCTTTGGGACATGTCAATGTAAACTCGATCGCTATGCTATTACTCTAGCAAAATTCCATTCTATTGCATTCAAGTTTAATTACTACTCAAAATCATTCACAGTGGCTTTCGATGGTACCGCAAGAAAAGTGTTCGTATCGTCCATATCGGAAAATTTTGAAATAATAAATGACTTCCCATGCATGAAGCAGAACCCAAAACAATTTATGTGCATTCTATGTATGTACAAATATGCATTCAATTGTCACGAGAGTGTCGGCTATAACGGCCATGGTACGTAATTACACTTTGATGCCCTTTTTATTTAACAAATATCATCATTAAGTAACTTCCTTTTTGTTCAAAAACAGCGCTCTAAACTCGAGAACCAATAAGTTATTCTTGATGTAAATTATAGCAATTCAAGAACAGATCGCGGATTCATTCATGATGAGATCATCAATCCAAACGGCGAGTTCCACGAGTAGCCTCATCGCCTCATTCCTACGGCCTAGACGCTGATATGTCTACTTCGACTCATTGTAAAATCAAAGCAAACGGGATGACATGTAGTCGAGCTACATTGTAAAAGCAAATTATGTGATGCGTAATTTAATATATTTGAATTATGATTTTAACGATGCTTAGTCGATACATGCATATATTTGAATTATGATTTGAACGATGCTTTATATACTAACATATGGACATCGTAAACAATTATATAAATATATATATATATTGCACGAAAAATATGCAAGATTGTCACTGCCGGTTCTTGGAGAAAACCGGCAGTGATATGTATATATCACTCTCGGATTATGGTACAACCTGGCAGTGCTAGTACAATATCCCTGCGGTTGTAGATATAACCGGCGGTGATAATCCTTATCACCGCCGGATTTTGGTTTGATCCGCAGTGATAGTCCTTATCACCGCCGGATTTTGGTTTGATCCGCGGTGATAGTCCAATATCACCGCCGCTTGTAGGTAGAACCGCAAGTGATAATCCTTATCACCGCCGGTTCTGAGCCGGCAAGTGATAATCCTCGAGTATCACTGCCGACCAATCACTGCCGGCGCCAATGACCGGCAGTGATGGGGTTTTGGAACCGGCAGTGATGTGCTGTTCTGTAGTAGTGTTGGGTGATATTCACTTAAATTGGGGCAAGTGACAGGGGGCGAGTATGCCAAGGCGGGCCCGATGGGCAGAGGGTATGTGGATGTCTTGCCCTGATCACTCTAAGGACTTAACCTTGCAAGCCTTTGACCTGAGTCAATCATGCAACCACATGTCTGGTATGGGCCAGCCTAGCTGAGTAATTTGCGATGTCTTAACTTTGGTACTATCGTGGTCAGTGTGAGTTCCCGAGTTATGGAGAAATTCACATGGCGCAAGAGGAGGGCCTTGGATGTGGTAACCAGTCCCACCAGTGTTGAAACCTTAGCGGGAGGTACCGGGTTAAGCCAGCGCATTGTAAAGGCTTTGTTATAATCACTCGCCTTTGTGGTGTATGGTTGTATCGCGTGGGTAAAGTGCATAACCTCTGCAGAGTGTGAAACTATTCGGATAGCTGTGCTCGCGGTATTGAGCGAACGCGCAGGGATTACAGTTAAGGGTTAGTTTAATTAAATGGACAACTTGGTTGGGATGGCAGAATGCCATGTGGAAGATGGAATTTGCTTTAGGATTGGAAACTGGTTTACTTCAGAACTGCTGAATCTATTTATTGTTATTTGTTTTACAGTCTTTACAATCTATTTATTGTATTTGTTCATAAATGTTGCTTATTGCAAAATAGCCATGATAGCCTATCGATAGGAATAAGCCTTGCATATAGTTACATAGAACTGCATTCTGTGCACAACTTGTTGAGTGCTTTAAGTACTCACCCTTGCCAACACCAATAATCAACAGTCGAAGAATCTACACCTGTGTTGGAGGAGGAGTTCCAAGAGGACGCGAGTCATTAGGGTCCGAGCCTTGTTGGTTGCCTGTGGTGAACCGATGAGCTATCTACGTTTTCTACTTTTCGCTTCTTAATTCTTAGCTTATATTTCCAGTCTTGCCCTTTGTGGCTTAATAATGTAAGTTGGTCATAAGATCATACATTTAGCTATATCAATAAATGAATTACTATTTCTATTATCGTTGAGTATGATGTGATATGTACCAATGTTGAGCTGTGTGCACTAGCGTTGATCCTAGGACTAGTGCGGTAAACACAGTGGGTTCGAATCAGTGGATTCGGGTCCTTACACATAAGAACAATACTCGCAGTCTCATATGGGTCTATCCAACGCATGTTCTATAACATGTGTCCACATTATTGATTAGATATTTCCATATCTCTATGAGTCATGAAACTTGATCATCAATTAATACATGTGCTGATCTATGAAGCATAATTGTCCTATATTATGATAATCGATCAGGGATAACTTGAATAACATCGATATATGGAAAAGTTGTACAAACAAGTCACTTACTTGTTGATTAATCCAATCAATATTTATTCAAAGGACAAACAATTATACTGTTCGATAAATATAAGGCGTGATACAATCATCTTTATGATTGCCTCAAGGGCATATCACCAACACTTATAATATCCATACCGCATTGAAAATACAGTCTTAGGCACATGCTTTGCATGAATCTTCAGCTACGGATATCCTGATCGAAGATCAATCTTAGATAACACTCTTATCTCCTTTTAACTGATCAAAAAATCATTGATCCTAGGAAGATGATACTTATTCTTAATCGTTACTTCATTAAGCAAACGATAATCAATGCACATTCTCATGCTTCCATCTTTCTTTCTGACAAACAGAACTGGCGCTCCCTACAGCGACGAACTAGGTCTCACAATACATTTCTCTAGTAGCTCTCCAATCAGCTTATTAATTTCTACTAACTCATCAATAGGCATCTGATATGATCAATTGTCTATCGGGGTAATACCGGGTACTATGTTGATGAGAAACTCAATATCTAGATCTGGTGGCATTCCAGGCATATCCTCAAGAAAAACATCTCGGTACTCTCTAACCACAGTCATATTTTCCAAACTGACAACTTTCATACTGTTAATCATCAACTGATCATCACGAATCGCAGTGGCTTGGAACTCCACTCTCACCTTTTGGGGTTTCAACGGTCATAGCTCTTTGACTACAATCTAGAACAGTTTTGTGCTTCAACAACCAATCCATTATGAGAATAACATCTAGGGTTTGAGTGCCCAATGTGATGATATTTGCTAAAAACTCAATTCCATTAATAAACAACTTAACTCCCAAACAATCGAGCTTAGATCTAAGTTCTGATCTGGGGGATTGGACCAACATGGTACACTTAAGATTCATAATATTCAAATCATTCTCACTAGAAAAAAAAAGAAAAAAATGAATACAGAGCTACATAATCAAATATAACTATTTTCGGTACTGAGTTAACCAATAATTTGAGCATGAAACATCTGGCGCATCCATAGCTCTATCTGCAGTGGTGTGGTTGACGCGACCTCTCACCATTGATTGCGGGGTACCTCTAGCTTGACCTGCATCTTGGAACATTCGACGATTGACCCCTAGCACTAGCGCCTTGGCTGGTGTTGACCCGAGGTTGAAATGGATAGGGATAACAATGTTGGAGATATGCCTAGAGGCAATCATAGAGATGATTATATTTCCTTATGTTCATGATTTATTATCTTGTTCCGTGAATAATGTCATTATTATTTATTAGCATGTATGTGACTTGTTTGTGAAACTCTATTGTGATGATTATTCTAAAGTGATCCCTAGTTGATGAACATATGAGGACACAAATGAATAGACTAGCATATGTATTGGTTGATGACCATGTTTCATGGGTCATGGATATAGAGATATCAAACCAATAATATCAATATGGAGAACATCCTCAAGCTCTGCAATCCCTTTCTTCTGCAAGCTTCTTGGCTTTATAAGTTCCATTTAGCTCTGGGATATCGTCCTCTATGACTTCTTCTTGAGTAGCTACGTACAAATTGTGTAAGACGGACCACATTAGCATCTTCTTTATGTTTAGTTGTTGGACAAAGAATAGGATGATCTTAGAGTTGAAGTTGGAACACTGTATGTCGCATCTCACCGGCGTGCTTCTTGTAGATACAGAGTTGTGCTAGATGTGAAGATTTTTGGATACCAGCTTAAAAAATGAGCCTTCTGACAGTGAGGCAGATGAGATGACTTGCCTTAGCATTCTCCCTAGCATAGATGGTGATTTTACACACCACACCACAATCTCTACTATTCACAGTCCAACATATTCCCTTATAAAGTGGCCTCTCATAACCTCTAAGCTCTTGCAAAACATTCCATTGATCAGCAGCATAACCTCCAGTGCACTTTCCACATGTGTGAAGCACCGTTATCCATTAAAGACAACTTAGGGTATGTGTCGGGACCCGAATATACAAATCCAGACCCTTTGTGTATATCACACTAGTCCAAGATCAAGGTAGTGCACACAAGTTCAACATAGATTAATATCACAATCATACACAGCGAAAACATAATAAAAGACTTCATATATTAAATATAAACCTGTTGACTGACCTTATGGTCGACTTTACAAGACTTTGCCATGTAGGGCTGAACTAACGGCCAATTTAAACAACTACGGAAATAAAACGTTGATAAACCTCTCAATATACCACAGGCAACTGACAAGGCTCGCACCCAAAACGTTCATCTCCTCTTGGTACTCCTCCAAAGCTGGTGTAAACTCCTCCTCAACTGATAATTTTGTTGTGGCAAGGGTATGTACTTAAAGCACTCAACAAGTTGTGCACAGAATGCGAGTCAACATATCTATATGCATGGCTTATTGCAAACAAATGGCTGATATGGTTATTTTGTAGTAAAGCAGTATTTACAAATGAGTACAAAAAATATATTGAAATGATAGTAAAACAAATAACAATAATAAGTAATTTGCAGGTATTGTTCAAGAGTAAACTTGCACAAAGCCCTAAATCATATTCAAAACATCCAATGGTACACTACCTCTCTTACCAAGTTTTCAGCTTACATAAATCTAAACCTTGACTATAATCCCCAAGCATTGACCATAACCGCAAACACGTCTATTTGAATATATTTACACTCTACAGAGGTTATGCACTTTACCTAGATGATACAATCAACTCACCACGTCTGTTGTGACTTGCCATACAAAAGTATGTGATTAAGCGATCATAACAAAACCCTTCAGAAACTTGTATCTAAACACTAACACTTCCGGTAAGCCTGACTCACTATCCTTTCCCTCCCTCAGAGTAGAAGTATAGGAGAGACTTATCGTTGGATCAATGTGCGACCGCAGTATACCACATCCTCCCCGTAACCACACCCCGTATGGCTATCCACCTGAGGTATCAATGTTAAGACATCAATAACCTACTTAGTTAGGTCCATCCCACGTTGGCATATAATTGCAACCAACTAATAATGGACCATCCTAGGATGACAATAATCATGGCATACAAATGACAAGGAAGGTTATAATCCAATTGGGTAGAATAACTAGATCCCAAACTAATTTGAAAACAATTCTACACATAAAATAACATGCATAATTTAAATCAACATAGCAATTTGTAAAACTAGGTTAAACAACATCAAAGCATAACTTGCCCTAGAATAACTCTTGTTCCTGCTTTGGACCTCAGTCTTGGATCAATGGTTCACTCTCGAACACTTCGGGCACTTCGACATCTACGCGAATCGAGAAAAATAGCAATAAATACCAAAACCAGAGAGAAAACAAACTCCAAAAATCAAATAAGATTCAACATTAAATAGATCTCAATTTTACTAATTTTTTGGAAATTTTACAAATTTTCAAGCTCGTATGAAAAGAACGGGCTCTCGAAGGATTTGAATAAAAGAAAATTCAGAAAAATAGAAAATTCAATATTTTTTCCGAATTTTTTATACTGGAAAATCTATTTATTGCGTCATTGCTGATGTTAGTAGATAATAAAGTAAATTGGGAAATTCCTGGCGCCGACACATGGCCTCTAGTGCATGGACTCGGTCCACTGGACAACACCGGTTCACCATGAACCTGGCACATGAACACAGTGCTCGCTAACATGTGGGACCCGATGGTCGATACGTGGTATGTTGACACAAGAAGATGATGGCGACGGATGACATAAGCACACACACGAGTTGAGAAGTGGGCATAGCACGCTACGAGACGCGGGCATGACACGCAACACACATCCGATGGCTTTGACGGATTGGATGGTGAAGATCGTTGCCGGCGAGGAACAGTGGAGCATGACGGTGGCTCTCACCAGAGAGGTGGAAGATGATACACGAGACGGCGTTTCCACACCGATCTTTCTTCGGTCTTGCACGGATATGGTAGTGCTCCTCACGATGAACTCGCAGATGCCCTCGTCTTCGACTACGGCGTGGCGGATGGTGAGATCTTGTCAATTGAAGGTGATGGCGACCTCTATGAACTTCAGTGAGCTAGGAAGATGGCTTGAGAGCTTCTCTGGTAACGTTGAGCGGGCGAAAAGAGACAACGTAGCACCGGGATCCTCGGCAGGGGTGCGACGCAGCTTTTGAAGGCCTTGGCATCCAAGTAGAGCACGGGAAGGCGAACTGACTTGGTGACGGAGTCCATGTCCGAGACGGTAGCGACCTTGTGGGAATGAAGCGCGTCAACCGTCCACGTGGCACGATCAAGGGACCTAATGTGATGGATTCAATCCAATCCATGCCTTATACGATATCAACGGTCATGATCTGTTAGAGTGATGAACCATTACGATCAAGCACATGTGCCCGATATTTATCCAATAGCTAAAAAGCATTAGGGTTTCCAACTTGCTCGCAGCCGTTCGATCAAGATCCCACGGATGAGCTTCTAGGGTTGTGCATGGAACTGGGCCAACAGGGCTTCTCAGACTGGCTAAAAGGAACGGGCCAAGCCCAACACAGTTTATATCTTTTTCAAAATCTTTTTCTAATTAAAATTAATTTCAAAAAATAGTTTAAACCAAATAAAATAGTAAAAATACCAGAAAAATCTGGAAACATTTCTAAAAATACTTTGAGACATTTAGGGCTCAAATAAAATATTCTTGATAAAAGTTTACTTATAATTTTCATAGAATTAAATATTATCTATATTAAGCATAATTTAAAAATATAAAATAAATTCCAAAAATTCACATAATTTACAAATAACAATAATAAAATATTTTGAACCAAAAATTGGGATGTTAGAATCCTCTCCCCTTAACAAAATCTCAATCTCGATATTCAAGGCTAACTAAGGAGTAGGGTAGGAAACTCTAACTTCAGATCTTCCTCACGCTCCCATGTAGCTTCGCTCTATGAATGGTTACTCCACTGCACACTACAAAATCGAACTAACTTGCTTCTGGTCTTACATTATATAACATCCAAAATCTTAATCGGTTGCTCTTTATATGTCAAATATTCTTGCAACTCAATTGCCTTCAACAGTGTTTATTCTATCTGCACTTGCAGACACTTCTTAAGCTGAGAAACATGAAACACATCATGCACACCTACTAACAACTGAGGTAACTTTAACTGATAAGCAACCTCTCCTCTATAGCTCCAGATTTTGAATGGACCAACATACCTTGGCGCAAGCATCTCTTTAGCGTGAAACCTATTGACTCGTTTAAGAGGGGTAACTCTACGATACACAAAATCTTCTAGCTTAAAGCTCAACTCTCATCAGTGATTTTCAGCATAACTCTTCTACATCGACTGAGCTACTTTCAACCTTTCTCTGATCATAGCAATCTACTCTTCGGCCTCTTTAAGAATATCAAGTCCAAAGACAAGATGCTCTCCTATCTCATTCCAATTTAACGGAGTTCGACAGGAATGACCACATAATGGCGAAATTTGCAAACTTCCCTGATAACTATTGTTGTAACTGAACTCAGCATATGGGAAACACTTATCCCACGAAGTAGCATAAGCCAAAGCACAAGCTCTCAACATATCTTCCAGAATCTGATTAACTCTCTCAATCTGACTATCTGTCTGTGGATGATCTGGCGTACTGAAATTCAAATGAGTTCCCATTGCTTCATGCAACTTATTTCAAAACCTCGATGTAAATTGGGTCCTCTATCTGACACTATATTCTTGGGCACTCCATACAAACACACAATCCTTGACATATACAATTCTGCTAAGAGATCTCTATAATAAGTGGTCTTAACTGGTATGAAATGTGCAACTTTAGTCAAATGATCAACAATGACCCATATAGAATCATAACCACTCTAGGTTCTAGGCAAACCGGTAATAAAATCCATACTGATCTCCTCCCACTTCCACTCAACAATCTTTAATGGTTGTAGCAAACCTGTAGGTCTCTAATGCATTGCCTTTACTCTCTGGCACACACCACACAAAGCAACATGTTCGGCAACCTCACACTTCGTGTTAGGCCACAAAAACCTTTCTTTCAAATCTTGATACATCTTAGAACTTCTTGGATGAATAGAATACATTGAATCATGAGCTTCCTCAAGAATCAACTGTTTAAGCTTCTTTTTCTTAGGTACACAAATTCGACCTTTAAACCACATTGTATCTTGACCATCCAAAGTAAAATCTTTGGTCTTGCCTTCATCCATATTAGACTTAATCCTGTTGATCTTTTCGTCATCCTTCTGTCCTTCTCTAATCTAATCTTCCAAGGTCAGCTTCACTTCCAACATAGCTAAGAATCCTTTTGGAACCATTTCCAATTTTAGCTTTTGAAATTCCTTGCATAGCTCAGATTGACCCTCCTAAACTTGCATATTAGTAATGTGGCTCTTCCGACTCAAAGCATCAGCTACTATATTATCTTTTATAGGATGATAGTGGATTCCAAAATTATTGTCCTTTATCAATTCCAACCATCTTCTCTATCTCATATTGAGATCTGATTGAGTAAAAATGTACTTTAGTCTCTTGTGGTCCGTATATATCTCACAAAGATTTTCGATGAGATAATGATGCCACAACTTCAAAGCATGCACTACGATAGCTAACTCCAAATCATGTGTTGGATAATTCTCCTCATGCTTTATCAATTGCCTTGATGCATACGCAACAACTTTGCCATTTGCATCAAGACGCATCCAAGTCCTCGTCTGGAAGCATAACAATAAACATGAAAACTATCCTGAACATCTGGCAACATTAACACTGGTGCTGTCATTAGGCACTCCTTCAACTCTTGAAAACTTTTCTCACACTCTAGCATATATGCAAACTTCTTTTCCCTTTTCAACAACTGCGTAAGTGGCCTAGCAATTGTTGAAAATCCTTCGATAAATCGATAGTAATATCCTACCATTCTCAGAAAGCTACGAATCTAGGTTGCTGACTTTGGTTGCTCTCAATGCAACACTACTTCCACTTTACTTGGGTCAACAGCAACTCCTTTGGTAGTCATAACGTGACATAGGAACTCAACTTCTATTTTCCAAAAATCACAGTTACTGAACTCAACAATAATTGTTGCTCTCGCAACTTCTCAAAGACTAATCTCAAATGTTCTGCATGCTCTTCTTCTGACTTGGAGTAAACCAAAATGTCATCTACGAACACGACCACAAAACTTGTCCAAATATTCTATGAAAACCTTGCTTATCATGTTCATGAAATATGCAGTGGCATTACTCAATCCAAAAGACATGACCACAAACCCGTAATATCCATATCGCGTAGAGAACGTGGTCATAGGAATATCCTCAGCACAAATCTTCAAATGGTGGTATCCTGATTGAAGATCTATCTTGGAGAAAACTCTAGCTCCTCTTAACTGATCAAACAAATCATCGATCCTGGGTAGCAGATACTTATTCTTGATCATCACTTCATTAAGCGCACAATAATCAAAACACATTCTTAAGCTTCCATCTTTCATTCTAACAAACAGAACCAGTGCACCCCATGGAGACGAACTAGGTCTCACAAAACCTTTTTCTAGCAGCTCCTCTGTCTCCTTTTTCATTTCCACTAGCTCATCGTTAGGCATCTGATATGGTCTCTTAGCTTTTTGTGCTGTACCAGGCACTAATTTAATAACAAACTCGATTTCACGGTCTGGTGGCATACCAGGCAAATCCTCAGGAAAAACATCCGAGTATTCACTGACCACTTGCACATCCTCTAAACTGATAGCTTTCATTCTGTTGACCATCAAAAACTGTAGTCGCTTGAAATTCCACTTTTTCTCCTTTAGGGCTTTCAATTGACACTACCATTCGACCACAATCCAAAACAACCTTACGCTTAGTCAACCAATCCATTCCAAGGATAAAATATAGGGTCTGGGTACCCAACATAATAAGGTTCACTCTGAACTCTATTCCACCAATAAGCAACTTAACTCCAAACAATCTAGGTTAGATCTAAGGTTTGATCCAAGGGATTGGACTAATAGAATACACTTAAGGTTCATAACATCCAACCCATTCCCAACAGGAAAGCTCGAGAAATAAAAAAAGCGAAGCTCCAAAATCAAATAAAACTGTTGCAAGTACTAAGTTAATCAGAAACTTACCCAATATGACGTTCGATGCATCCTGAGCTCCTTCAACTATGATGTGATTGACTCGACCTCTCACTGTTGCTTGGGACGTAGCTCCAGCTTGACTTGATCCACAATTCACTCCCTGTACAAGCGTCTTCGCAGGTGTAGGACCAAGGTTGAAGCGAACAGGTGTAACACCACCTCTCTTGGGACATTGATTGGCAAAATGTCATTACTCCTAACAACTGTAACAACACTTGACTGAGGACTGTTGGTGCAACACCCCAACACCACACGTGCCCAGAATGTCACTTCATCATGACTTTAAACTTATATTTAACCAACATCAACTAACATTTCAGTAAGCATCTATTTATCATTTGGACAATACACGCCAACTCCAAGGTATAATGAGCAATGACAATAAAACAAACAATAATGACAACAACAACACTATGCTTGGATCCACACACCCAAGAACGCCTAAGACCCCGTGCTTGGGAGCGCCCACAATATATGTCTCTGAGAACCAATCTTACCTTATACTTACCTTTGTTGAGGCCACCAAATGAAGCACATTCGCAAGATATAATAAGATGCCACAAACATACTTATCTAAATAGATTAAACCCTTACAAGTTTGTCCATACTAAATTTTTCCAAGACTGAGCATGTGTATTATTCAAGAGCTATGCATGCTCAGAATGCTAAATAATATCATGAGGGTGAAGTGGTGATATGTTTCATGACTGTGCTACTCCCCTTCCCGGAATGTCGGCCTCAAAGTACCTAAAAAATTAAACAACAAGCATGAGTCCACGACTCAGCAAAGTACATCATATAACCATATCAACATGTAAAAATAACCATTGAGTAAACTTTATCATGTCATATTAACCATAAATAAAAGAGAGCTCATAAATTAAATCACATCTTTCTCTTCATTCATGCAATGCATCATACTTTTATGCTCATATGCACTTTTCATAGCTTATATTGGTATAGCTGAGTGCACACCCGTTGATGTCACACTCTCATTCCCTCTATCCCGCCGAGGGGCCTGCAAAGTAGGTCTTACTACCATCCATCCGGTGGAAGGGCCTATAGCAGTAGGACTTTCGTTCCCACCATAAGTGGAACACAAAGGTCCGCACAGGTCACCTCTTCTATCATAAATGCACAAATGCAATTGATATGAATTATACCATGATCCATTCTTTCCATCATTAACATAATCAACGTACATGAAGAGCAAAACCATTGGCAACAATTGATAATATTCATAAAGGATAGCAAGATGTCAATTAACAATTCAACTATCCATTCATATCATCTCATCAACATTATACGATGTACTTGCTTCTATACCCACAAGGATTGGAGTGGAGCGAGGTTGAGGCTACTCCCGAAGTCATACCTCCTGCAATAAATGAAGGGATACGAGGTTGAGGCTACTCCCGAAGTTATACCTCCTGCAATAAATGAAGGGATACGGGTAGGCTACACTAGCGCACAAAAAAAATTTCTACCTCGTAAACCAGAAAGCCACGCAAGTACATGATCATGGATCGTTACCACTAGACACGCAGCGCAGAGGAAGGAAGTTGATGCAGCCTGAATCAACGAAGTGCACGTCCAGTTGCAGTGGTCGATCTTCCTTGTTACGGTGGTCGATCGTCCTCACGCGGTGGTCGATCGTCCCAAACAGTGTTGCAGTAGCAGCAACACCTCTACCGGTATCCACACATTTGGGGAAAAGAACGCCGTGCGTCGGTGTGCCAACACCAAAGCGCAAGGGAAGGCTAGGGTTTCGGTGGCTGCGCCCTCTCTTGTGATCTATTGCAATCACGAACCCCTTTATATATCCATCCCCTCCCTAATGGTGGAACCCTACATTAGGGCCCAACTAAAGGACAAAGCCCACTTGGCCTATTAGTGACGGATCCAATCCGTACCACTATATTCCACCCCCTTAAGTGTGTGACCCTGTAGGTTAATGCATATTTGGACATGACTTAGAAACACCTTTCTGACCGATAATCGATAGCGGTACCTAGTAGTACATATCGATTCCCAAATATCCATAAAGCATTGGACGAACATACTATAGTGTGATAATGTAAAGTTCCCTTTGCTTCACGATATCAGATCGAGCTCAAGGCGAGAGACGTGTCATCCTATGACAGCTCGACCTCTTCACTTATACTGTAGTGCAATAATTTATCTGGTTTGACTCTCAATCACATTCGGCATGGCCATGCACTTCCTTAATCCATATACCATGAGGGGCCCAGAGATATCTCTCCATTATATTGCAGGAGCAAATTCCATCTTGATCATTCATGTACCTCAGCTTGTTTCATGGTAAACCCAAAAGCTTCTTTTATAACTACCTAGTTAAAAAGTAGCATTTGGGAGCTCCTAAGTGAATCATTACACATCTTAGAAACCAATCACAATCTCAGGTCTAAGGATCATACATACACTATACATGAGATCAACTAATGACACATAACAACAACTCTCGCATTGTCTCATATGGGTCTATCCAACACATGTTCTTTAACATGTGTCCATATTATTGATTAGATATCTCTATATCTCTATGACCTGTGAAACTTCGTCATCAATCAATACATGTGCTGATCTATGAAGCATAATTGTCCTATATTATGATAACCTATCAGGGATAACTTGAATAACATCGATATATGGAAAAAGTTGCATGAACAAGTCACTTACTTGTTGATTAATCCAATCAATATTTATTCAAAGGACAAACAATTATACTGTTCCATAAACATAAGGCGTGATACAATCATCTTTATGATTGCCTCAAGGGCGTATCACCAACAGTCTCCCACTTGCACTTGAGTCAATCATGCAAGTATCTAATACCCATGGCTCTCGTGTGTGCTTCATGCTTTGGCTGTCGGAGCAGTTTTGTCAACGGATCAGATATTTTTAAATATGTGTGCACCTTGCATATCTTCACATCACCTCTATCCACAATCTCTCGGATAAGGTGATAGTGCTGCTGTATGTGCTTAGACTTTTGATGCGATCTAAGCTCAAGTGCTTGTGCAGTGGCACCACTATTGTCACAATAGAGATCCAATGGGCTAGAAGCGTTATCAACCACGCCAAGTTCAGAGATGAACATCTTAATCCAAATAGCCTCCTTTGCAGCTTCTTAAGCCGCAATGTACTCGGCCTCTGTTGTAGAATCAGCAACCGTACTCTGCTTGGAACTCTTCCTGCTCACTGCTCCTCCATTCAGCATGAACACATAACCAATTGCGAACGATAATCATCTTTGTCGGTTTGGAAACTTGCATCGGTGTAACCACTCACAACGAGTTTTTCCTCAGCTCCATAAATGAGGAACGCATCCTTAGTTCTTCTCAAGTACTTAAGAATGTTCTTAACTGTATCCAGTGACCTTCACCTAGATCTGACTGATATCTGCTCATAACACATAGAGCATACGACACATCCAGTCGTGTACAATTTATGGCATACATTATAGATCCAATTGCCAAAGCATATGTAATCTTATTCATCCTGTTCCGCTCATCAGGGTTTGAGGGACACTGAGTCTTGCTAAGGCTAATACCATGTGACATGAGCATGAAACCTCTCTTGGAATCTTGCATGTTGAACCTCTTCAACACCTTGTCAATGTACGTATCTTGGCATAATCCAATTAGCTTTTTAGACCTATCTCTATAGATCTTAATTCCCAAGATATATGCTGCCTCTCCTAAGTCCTTCATAGAGAAACTCTTTCTTAATGAAGATTTACAGATTCCAGCATAGGAATATCATTTTCGATCAACAATATGTCATCCACATATAAGATCAAGAATACAAGTGCGCTCCCACTGGTCTTCTTATAGACGTAGTGCTCTTCTTCATTTCTGACGAAACCAAACCCTTTGACTACCTCATCAAAACGAATGTTCCAACTCCGAGATGCTTGCTTCAATCCATAAATGGATCTCTAAAGCTTGCATACCTTTCCAGCATTATGTGGATTGATAAAACCTTCAAGCTGTGTCATGTACACATCCTCACTTAGGTTTCCATTGAGGAAAGCTGTTTTGACATCCATTTGCCATATCTCATAATCAAAGTATGCGGCAATAGCTAGAATGATCCGAACAGACTTAAGCATAGCGACGGGAGCGAAGGTTTCATCATAGTCAACACCTTGAATTTGTTTGAAACCCTTTGTCACCAATCGGGCTTTATGGATGTGAACATTTCGATCCATGTCTTTCTTAATCTTAAAAACCCATTTGCACTCTATGGTTTTTACACCACCAGGCGGATCAACCAAGTTCCAAACTTGATTGTCATGCGTGGATTTTATTTCGGATCTCATGGCTTCAAGCCATTTCTTAGAGTCCGGGTCCATCATTGCTTCCTCATAAGTCTTAGGCTCATCGTTATCCAACAACAATGTTTCTCCATTATCCAACGATAGAACATCATGCCCATACATTATGGGAGTACGGCGTTGTCCGCCAGACCTACGTGGGGTTGGTGTATCCTCTACATGTTGTACAACTTCTTGTATAGCCTGTGGAGTTTCGGTGGAAACTGAAACATTTTCCAATGGTTCTCGAATCTCTTCGAGTTGCACCGTGCTCCCACTAACTCCCTTGGAAAGAAATTCTTTCTCCAAAAATACACCATTACGAGCAACAAACACTTTGTTCTCTTCTTTTATGTAAAAGTAATATCCTTTGGTTTCCTTACGATACCCCACAAAGAAGCATTTTCGTGACTTGGGCATGAGCTTATCAGACATCAAATATTTTACATATGCCTCACAACCCCATACTTTGAGAAAAGACAATCCGAGACGCTTTTTGGTCCATATCTCATATGGTATCTTCTCTACTGATTTAGATGGAACTCTGTTAATAGTGAACGTGGCTGTTTCTAGAGCAAATCCCCAAAAGGACAATGGCAGATCACTTTGGCTCATCATTGACCAAACCATGTCCAACAAAGTTCTGTTTCGTCGTTCGGATACCCCATTCCATTGAGGCGTTCCTGGCGGTGTAAGCTGTGGAACAATTCCACATTGCTTTAGATGATCACCAAACTCTTGGCTCAAATATTCTCCTTCACGATCTAATCGTAAAGCTTTGATTGTCTTGCTAAGCTGATTTTGTACCTCATTCTGAAATTCCTTGAACTTTTCTAAGGATTTAGACTTGTGCCTCGTTAAGTAGATGTAACCGTATCTACTAAAGTCATCGGTAAAAGTTTTGAAATACTGAAAACCACCTCTGGCCGTTGCGCTCATTGGTTCACATACATCCGTATGTACATTGGCCAATAAGTCACTTGCCCTCTCACCTATACCAGAGAAAGGCATCTTAGTCATCTTGCCAAGTAAACAAGATTCACACGTTTCAAATGATTCAAAATCAAGTGAATCTAGAAGACCATCCTTATGGAGCTTCATTAGGTGTTTCTCATTTATATGACCTAAGTGACAATGCCAAATGTAAGTGAGATTCAAATCATTATACCGAAGCCTCCTAGCATTTATGTTATAGATCGGCACATGATCAAGTTTCAAAATATATAAACCATTAACTAGAGGACAACTTTCATAGAACATATCACTTTTATAAATAGAATAACAATTGTTTTTACCAACAAAGTGATAACCCTCTGCTTCCAAACATGAAGCAGAGATAATGTTTCTACTCAAAGCTGAAACATAATAACAATTATTTAGTTCCATAACTAGTCCTAAAGGTAAAGATAATGGATAAGTGCCAACAGCTAATCCAGCAACTCTTGCTTTATTGCCAACATGAAGCTCTACTTCATCTCTTGCCAAACTTCTACTCTTTATTATTTCCTGCATCGAGTTGCAAATATGAGCAACCAATCCGGTATCAAATACCCAAGAACTAATATGAGAAATAGCAATATTGATCTCTATAACATTAATATCTGAAGTGGAAGTCGTACTTCCTTTCTTCTTATTTGCCAGGTACTTCGTACAATTCCTTTTCTAGTGCCCTGTCCCATTGCAGTAAAAGCAAAAGGCATCGGGTGCAGGTCCAGCCTTTTGCTTCTGAAGCTTAGACTTGCTGCTCAAGATCTCATCTTGAGACTTACCCACAACCTTATCATGACCACTAGTCTTAGAGAACTTCTTCTTGAGCTTAGTAGTCTTGTGAACCATCATCACATGACTAGAGCTTTTCTTAATGCTTTCCTCGACTGACTTGAGCATCCCATGCAGATTGGTCAAACTTTTCTCCATGCCATTCATATGAAAGTTCAAAATTAATTGCTCATAGCTCTGAGGGAGCGACTGGAGAACCAGATTAGTGGCCAGCACTGGACCAAGGGGAAAACCAAGCTTTCCCAAGCTCTCAATGTAACCAATCATTTTGATCACATGAGGGCTGACCGGACTCCCTTCAGCTAGCCTGCATGCAAACAAAGACTTCGTGGTGTTGTACCTCTCAGCCCTAGC
Source organism: Otatea glauca (assembly GCA_036346275.1). Lineage (NCBI taxonomy): Eukaryota > Viridiplantae > Streptophyta > Magnoliopsida > Poales > Poaceae > Otatea > Otatea glauca. Next base: position 35,180,324 of record CM070715.1, on the reverse strand, counting down.
TTGGTTCTCAAATATGCCTTTCAAACCCACAATCAGTGCAATGCTTTTCATACTCATTCTTTTCAGCTCGAGTGGCATTCTCAACAAGTTCATTGGGTTAGGGTTTCTCTAGAACAAATTCCTTCTTTTCTTGATTGAGAATGATTCTCAGATTGTGATACCAGTCAATAAAGTTTGTTCCATTCAGTTTATCTTTTTTAAAATCGAACACAAGCTAAAATTGGGTGCAGAGGAAGTAGGTGCCATTTAATCTACAACATAAATATGCAACAGATAAGCACTATGTTTATGCATGATCTTCTACTAAACAATTTAATAAAAGATATTCCCACTATATGAAACCATGTTCCCTCTAACAATATATAGTGAGTCAAGATCCAAATTTTATTAAGTCCTAGTGAGGTTTGGCATCACTGCTAGAAACCTAATGTCATTCGGTAAGCAACACCTTGCTAATTACATCTCATGTAATTCTTGCTAGTTGAGTGACATCTCATGTCATCGACTCAACACCATACCCTTAGGCCCAAAACCATTTTGATAGCCTAGTTAAGTTAAACCAATGTTCACATGTACGTGTCTGACACATACCCTACCATGTCAAGATAGGTAACCGCACTCTGCTTTGGCAGACGCACTAGTCAACAATCAAGACTCGATAGTTGCAACAATTCGGCATGGCATCAAATTAACTTAATTTTCTTTGAGGGAAACTACTCTAACATGATCAAATTATCTAGTAAAATCGCATGTAAAGCAGTGTAACAGAAAAATAAATCACAGATAATCATATTAAGTTGTGAAATAGTATGGCCCTTAACATAGCAATCTCCATTACCACGCCACCTGTTCACCGAGCCATCATGCTAGAGATCTCCATCCCACCTAGCTATTACTCCAAATAGTTATTATAGAAATACATTGATCATAAAACATCACAAATCGACACGCGGGCTGTTATACAATTATGTGTAGCCTTGGGCTATATTTCATGACACGTAGGTCATGACCATGCATCACATACACGACAGCCATAGTATTGACATATTATCCTACAAAAACAAGTTATCCAAAGAGTCCAATATATCGACCTACGAAAAATTTTGGGCATGCTTTTGGTATATAGATTTCCATGGAAACATTTCATCAGCTTAATCAAATTAATCAAATTCTGAATCAATCTAATCAACTCGATTTTCATTAAAATCGCTCTGCTTGATTGGATTCATACAACTAAGCGTCGTTATTCACCCTGATGGCGGAAACCGATTGGTAAGGGTGATCAAACAATGACACCATGTACAGCCGATACAATTAGAACAGATAGATCTATCACGAAACCCTAAATCCGAAAGCTAAAACCTGATTGATCTCATCAACCGATTACTAACAATTGGTTCATATCATGAACTCCTCTAGATCGTCATACCAAACAAGCAGTAGATCCAATCTACTACAGCCGCACATCACACACGTGCGAATCATCCAAATCATAAACTAGACAAGGTGGCTCTGATACCACTGAAGGGATAAGGGTAGGCTACACTAGCGCACAAAAAAAAATTCTACCTCGTAAACCAGAAAGCCACGTAAGTAGATGATCATGGATCGTTACCACTAGACGCGAAGTGTAGCGGAAGGAAGTTGATGCAGCCCGAATCAACGAAGTGCGCGTCCAGTTGCAGTGGTCGATCTTCCTCATTGAGGTGGTCGATCGTCCTCACATGGTGGTCGATCGTCCTGAATAGTGTTGCAGTAGCAACAACACCTCTATCGGTGTCCACACTTTCGGGGAAAAACATCGTGCGTTGGTGTGCCAGCACCAGAGCGCAAGGGAAGGCTCAAGTGGTGACGGCTAGGGTTTCGGTGGCTGTGCCCTCTCGTGTGATCTATTGCAATCACGAACCCCTTTATATAGCCATCCCCTCCCTCATGGTGGAACCCTACATTAAGCCCAACTGAAGGACAAAGCCCACTTGGCCCATTAGTGATGGATCCAATCCGTATCACTGTATTCCAACCCCTTAAGTGTGTGATCCTATAGGGTCATGCATATTTGGACACGACTCGAAAACACCTTTCCGATCGATAATCGATAGCGGTACCTAGCAGTACATATCGATTCCCGAATATCCATAAAGTATTGGAAGAACCTTCTATAGTGTGATAATGTAATGTTCCCATTGCTTCACGATATCAGATCGAGCTCAAGGCGAGAGTCGTGTCATCCTATGACAGCTCGATCTCTTCACTCATACCGTAGTGGAATAATTTATCTGGATTGACTCTCAATCACATTCGGCATGGCCATGCACTTCCTTAATCCATCTACTTTGAGGGGCGCAAAGATATCTCTCCGTTATATTGGAGGAGCCAATTCCATCTTGATCATTCATGTACCTCAGCATGTTTCATGGTAAACCCGAAAGCTTCTTTTATAACTAGCTACCTAGTTAAAGAGTAGCGTTTGGGAGCTCCTAAGTGAACCATTATACATCTAGGAAACCAATGACAATCTCAGGTCTAAGGATCATACATACACTATACATGAGATCAACTAATGACACATAACAACAATTCTCGCAGTGTCTCATATGGGTCTATCCAACACATGTTCTCTAACATGTGTCCACATTATTGATTAGATATCTCTATATCTCTATGACCCGTGAAACTTCGTCATCAATCAATACATGTGCTGATCTATGAAGCATAATTGTCCTATATTATGATAACCAATCAGGGATAACTTGAATAACATCGATATATGGAAAAAGTTGCACGAACAAGTCACTTACTTGTTGATTAATCCAATCAATATTTATTCAAAGGACAAACACTTATATTGTTCCATAAATATAAGGCGTGATACAATCATCTTTATGGTTGCCTCATGTGCATATCACCAACAATTAACATATATATATCCATCTCAAAACTTACACTAACAGTATAAACATCCAACATGGCGACATTGCACCTACGCACAACCCCGAATTAGTCTTCTCACTCGTCGGACAACTCACCCCTTTGTTGTCCCAGCGATAGAAAGACCATAACTCCTAGCTCCAGAGCCCAACCATAGGAAAACACATACTTTATCAAAACTACATGAGATTACCCACAAATTTATATTTATACACCTTTTAAATTAATTCATTTAACCCGTCACTTTCAACCCAAAAAACCGATCTGCCGTCTCACTGGACAGCAGTCTTCACAATTTCGTAACTATTTTTACACAACTCCAAATATAGCAAACCATGACATTTTTGGAATCTACCGAAAATTATCTAGCTTTATTTAGTTGTAGAGAAAATTTAATTCAGCCACTAAAGAGCCCTAATCTGCAGATTACCACAACTGCTTCCAGCGGCGATGGATTTCTAGAGAGCGAGCTTCAATAGGTCATAACTTGTAAACCGACAAACCAAATTTTATGTTCTTTGTTGGGACCCGAATGTGTAAATTCGGACCCTCTGTGTATACCGCAATAGTCTAGGATCACGCTAGTGCACACAGGCTTGACATAGATGTTATCACAATCATACACAACGAAATAATATAATAGTTTCATTATTTAGTAATAACTATTGTGACTTACATGATTATTGCCACGCAGGGCTTAGACTAAGAAATAGAAATATGCAGCAACGGAATAAAAATAAACGTAACAGCTCTCCAGTTCACCATAGGCAACTGACGAGGTTCGAACCCTAAGCATTTGCATCATCATGGAACTCCTCCTCCACAGCAAGGATAGCCTCTTCATCTTCTGAGATTATTGTTGTTGGGGTGAGTACATAAAGCACTGAACAAGTTGTGCACAATATGCAATTCTACCATAACTATATGCAAGACTTGTTCCAAAGGAATGGTTAACAAGGCTAATTAGCAGTAAAGTAGTATTTAATACAGAATACCGTAATTAGATTAAAAGCGTTAAAACAACTATCAATATTAGTAACTTGTAACATTTCTCAAGTAACATAATTTAACTCCTAATCATGTTTGCAATATCCAATGGCGAACCGTCATCCCCTCCAGGTTTTATTAAATAAAAGTTTAAACCTTGACTCTAATTCCCAAGCATTGCTCAATACCGTGAGCACAGCTATTCAAATAGATTATACACTCTGCAGAGGTTATGCACTTTAGCCACACGATACAACTAAACACCACAAAGGCAATTTAGGGCAATTAGCACATGATGGAGTGGAGTGAGCAAGAAGAAAACTAGCCTCAACAGGAATAGCATAAACAGAACTAGTGCTAGCATTCTTCAACCTAAGACCATCAAGTTCAGCAAGCACACTATCATGTATGGTCCTTAGGTTCTCCAACTCCACAAGAATAGCATCACACAAAGAGCAATCATCAGTGACTTAGGAGGGAGAAGATCTAAGTGAAGCTAACTCCCGAGTCAAGGTACCTACTTCCTTCTCAAGCTCCGTACACCTAGCTCTAGCTCTAGCATTAAATTTTTCTAATTTGCAGAAAGTTTCGTTGAGCTGGTCATAGGAGGGTACCTCATCCGAGTCGCTGTAGAGCTCGGAGTCGCTGATGTCGTCGGTGTCGGCCATGAAGCACATGCCGGAGAAGTCGTCGCCGCCTTTCTTCTCTTGCGGATCATCCTCGCCCTCGTCGCTCCATGTCTCCGTGTCGGAGAGGTTGATGTCGTCAAGCGCGGCGAGGACGCGGTGGAAGAGCTTCTTGTTCTTGGAGAAGTTGCGGTACTTCTTCTCGTGTGCCGGTTCACGAACTGGAGGCTTCTTGTTGCGGTTCTTGTCGGTGTAGTCGTTCTTGCCCGAACCGCCAACGTCGTTCTTGCCCTTCTCCAGCTTGGGACAGTTCGCCCGAATGTGGTTGGGGCCACCACACTCGAAGTAGGTGATCATGCCACCTCTCTTCCTATCTCTCACCCTCTTGTATGCATGAGAAAACTTGTGAGCGAGAAGAGCAAGCTCATTTTCTGGAAATTTTTCCAGTTGGTCATCGCTTAGCTCGCAAAGGGCGGAAAGAGAGAAACCAATAGAAGGATCAGAAGAAGAAGATCCAATGGGATCGGTGACCAAAGCCATCGACTGAGATTTCGTCTTTCGAGAGACGACATCGATCTCATGAGTCTTGAGGCGGGAATAAAGCCCGTCAAGAGTTAGAGTCGATAAGTCGGTGGTGTCCTTGATGGTGGTCACCTTCATCTCCCAAACCCGAAGATCGAGTGCGGTCAAGAAATGCCGAGCATTGTCCGAGTCAGGGTATATGCAACCAACTGCTCGGAGGTCACTCAAAATCCTTGTAAACCGACCAAAACACTCGTCGAGACTCTCACCAGCGCGTTGATCAAATTTGTTGTACTCGCTTGAACTGTCTGCCTCACGCCTTAATTTGAGTAGAGCCCTCATGGTAAGCATTGAGGTTACCCAAATCTCGTGAGCGGAGCGAAGGTGAGAAATCCTATCATACTCACCGCGGCTAAGATCCTGTATGAGAATGTTCCTTGCCTTAGCATTCGCCTCAACATCAACCATATTGATGGCCGTGACATTTTCATCAGCAGGAACCACATACGGGAGTTTCACCTTCTGCCATATCGTAACCACAGGCGGTGATGTATGACTCCATCTGGGACTTCCAAAAAGGAAAATCAATTCCATTAAAGATGGGAGGCTTGGTGGAATATTTGTCCGTCGCCATGGCTCTTGAGACCGGTCAAGATCTATGGAAGAGCAAAACCGGCTCTGATACCAATTGAAGGACCGAGATGGCGAACAGAGGGGGGTGAATGGTCGCAAATAAAATTTCCCCCAAAATACTCCAACAAAAACCTCGACAAGATCGCTCGAAGGAAATCGTAAAAAACCTGAAAACTAGACAACTATGTGTACCCCAAGCTTGCATGGATATGTACCATAAAATATGTGGGGATTTTTGAGTCACAATACTGGTTGTCTAGTGTCCAAGATAAAGAGGAATCAATTCAAACTCTTGCTTTTAGAAAGGACATCAATTCAAATCAGAAAAGTCACTTTCAGAAAAGCAAAAGCAGAATTTCCAGAACTTGTCCTCAATTTGCGCAGGAGGTTGGTGGGTTTCTGCAGCTCACAAAATTTTGAGACTTTTTCTCCCCATGAGCATCAGAGTCGTGAAGAACTCCACCAAATTTCTCCTCAAAAAGCATTACATAAAAAACAGGAAAAATCTAAGAACACAGTCTGAGCAAGAACTTTGAGCAGAAAGTTTGGGGCTCGGTTTTCACCTCATGACTCCCAAACGGTGCAACAAGTGAACACCAACATTTTTATGCAAGAGGATGTCAGAGTCCCGCACCTCCTCCAACAAGAATCACTTGAAAAATATTTTTCTATATTTTTATAGAAATCAAACACTGACTGCTGCGCGAAGAACAAGTTCTGAACAAAGTTGGAACTTGAAAGAAAAGATGTTCTCTACTCAATCCAAGAGTGCAAAAGAGATGTAAAACCATATGAACACACTCAAAACATCCAAGATCAGCAGCATTTAGAAGGAGGGGAGGCAAATCCAAATTACATGAAAGTAAATTGCGAGAATGTAATTGCGGAAAGTAAATGCTGAATTTAAATTATGTAAAGTAAAGACATAATGTAAATGCAAAATAAATTCAGAGGTGGATGGATAAAACTTTCATTTCTGGAAGGAGAGGTTACAAAGCCTCACTTTCATGTGGGCAAAGCTCAAAGGAGCATTCACAAACCTCAAAACCTTCAAGGGGAGGAGGCTACCCCTCCACCCCTATTTATACTACTCTTGGGCCACCTACCACCCTTGGATGAGTCCCTCAACCCTAGAGCACTCATCTAAGGGCTAGGATTAACCCATACACACAGCCATGCAAGGGCTAACCCAAAACCCACACACATACCGGGTTTTCTTGCACGGTTTTCAAAGCATACTACCTAGACCCGCTAACCTATCGACTAGACCTCAATCTGACGGCCCTCATTGATCCACGCGGCATCTAGCTAGCATCATCTCCTTTCCTTGTCTTCTTGACTTGCCCGGTCTCCGTCTCCGATCATCTTTCGGCGATCTCCCAATCGTCTGGACCTCCGACGCTCCTCGCCTAGTCCCGGTCATCCTCCGCCTCACTATGACCTAGCACCATCGCCCTGCAACCATCAAAGACAAGGAAACACATCACATAGCAATGCCCACAATGATATGCAATAAACCATCTAACTCATCACTACCGCGCCCATACGCCGGTACTGCCACTCCTGGCAGAGACAGCTCAAATTACTTCATTTTGAAAATCAATCCAAATCAAACTCAAACTTGAGCACACCTCGCTCAAATAAAGTCAAATACTCATCACAAACATGGATGGATCTCCACATGGTCCTTCAAATCCGTAAACCCGGGACTCACTAATCACCACGACAGTACCAAAATCTAGACATCACAAATTAATCAGCTAGGCTATCCCATTCCAGACATGTGGTTGCAAGAAAGACTCAGGTCAAAGGCTTGCAAGGTTAAGTCCTTAGGGTGATTAAGGCAAGACTTCCACATACCCCTGCCATTCCTGGCCCACCTTGGCACACTACCCCTCGCCACTTGCCCCAATCTAAATTATTACCACCCCAGTTGATTAGCAAGCACCACGTGCCATCAACAATTCAATCTCGTTGTGTGACCTCCCCGCCACTACAACTCGACCTCACTGTGTGACCACAGTTGACACACAAGTTCATAACATGGTTTCCATATTCATTAGTAAAGATTAACCTTCAACATTCCCCATATGTGACAGATACGAGGCATGGCTAAGCAAACTAACATGGTCTACCAACCCATGTTGATTGTTAAATAATAACCAACTAGTAATTTAACCATCCTAGGGTGACAATTAGATTATTTCATACAATTGACAAGGTAGGGTATAACTCAACTAGGCATAGTAGCTAGATCCCAAAGTAATTGAAACTATTTGTACTTATGAAATATCATGCAATACTTTAAAGACAATATAGCGAATTTGTAAAACTAGGTACAACATGATCAAAACCCAACTTGCCTTGGAATAGGTGTTGATCCTGCTCTGGACTTGGATCTTGAAGCGATGAATCCTCCCCCGGAGTATCGAACAAAGCAACGTCTACGCGAATCAAGGCAAGAATAGCAATTAAGTACCAAACTAGAGAGTAAACAAACTCCAAAAATAATATAAAATTCACCATTAAATATATCTTGATTTTACAAATTTTAAAAAAATTTGAATCACCCAAATCCGAGTTTCTATGCAAAAGTTATAGCTATTCAAAGTTTGGATAAATGCTGGGAATACAGAAAATAGAAATTTCGAATTTCTTGAATTATTTTTATAAAGAAAAACTGCATTATTACGCAAGCGACACGTGGACCAATCAGAGGCTGACACGTGGCTTCGGCGCATGGACCTGGTCCACGAAACTTCACTAGTCCACCGTGGACTCAAGGTACTGTGCTCGTGGACCGGCTAATGTCAGCATGACGTCATCGCGACACGTGGACCAATCGGATTGCACCACATCGCTCGGTCTACAGACCACGTCCACGACACATCATCTGTCTACCGTGCACCCGGCGCACAACGCTTCGGTTCCCACACCACCACGCGTCACTCATCCGCACTACGATCCGACGGTCACCGATCTACTACTACCCGGCACCATCTTGACCGCTCACCTCTGATCCAACGGTCCATCTTACCAGAGATGTTAAGATGACGTGGCACGATCTTGACGGTTCGATGAAGATCCAACGGCTGCGCGAAGCTCCGAGGCGTAGATGGCAGCATGGCGGCGCAGCTTCACCCAACGAGAGGAAGAAGACCACCAGAACGGCGTTTCGGCGCAACTCCGGTGTGATGAAGTGGCGGCTCCGACATAGGTTGACATTACAAATCTGGATCTGGAACCGGTGTGGCAGAAGACATCTCAACGGTGGCACAAAACGAAGAAGATGAACGGCGACACTTCGGAAACGCCGACGAGCTCTAGCGGATGAACGGCGGCGGCAAAATGACGGCAGCTAGGGCTATTGATGCGCAAAGGAATGGTGATTCTCGGGGTGCGGGCTGCGCCTTAAATAGCCTCAGCATGCGCACGGAAAAGGCAAACCTTAATCACGCGGCAGCGGCGGCTAATCGACGGCGGATTCGGAAACCATATCGGAGACGACGACTGCGGTCCGTCCGATTTGCAATGAACGGCCGAGATTCCCCCGAACGCGATACGATCTGATCCGCACCTTCCAAATTCAACGGATGCGATCTAATCTTTCCAAAACAATGCGACTCCACCTTCGCCATCCGATCTTGATCCGATGGCTTGCAGGCGCTAGGGTTTCCAACCAAATCCAACCGCATGATCAAGTATCTACGGCACTGGCGATGGCCTTCTGGAAGCCTGGTCGACTGGGCCGAACCGGCCTAAATGGACCGCACAGTGTTGGGCTAGGCCCGACACTGTTCATTGATTTTCCAACGCTTTTTGATTTTATTTAATTTCGGAAAATAGAATAATTTATTAATAGCAATAAAAATATCTGGAAAAATCCAAGAAAATTCTCAAAAATACTTTGGGACATTTTGGATTCAAATAAAATATTCTTGGCAAAACTTTATATTTATTTCATATTTATTTAATTAGTTTTCAAAAAAGGTCAATGTACATTATTTGAAATAGATTCAAATAAATTCCAGAAAAATACAATAAATTCCAGAGAAATACAAAATGCACAAATGGTAATAAAATAATATTTAGGGCAAAATTTTTGGGATATTACAATCTTGTACTCTAATGAAACTTCAGAAAACAATATATTGTTTTCACAACTACCAGGCCCTCTGAAACTAACCATAAGTGCCCCGAAATTCAACCCAAATGTTGAACCAGCAATCTGCCCGCATATGAACCTTCCCAAGATCAATCTGGTTAATTACAAAGATTCTAAATTATAGATACTTCTACTAGTCGATGGAAAGTAAATAAAAGTATATACGAGTTGTTTTATTATGGTTGTTTTTTTTGCTCGCCACTGACTTCTTTTATAGTTTATAGGCCGATCATATCCTTCTCCGATCCATCATATGAACCATATCAGCCTCCACCTCTTAACAGGTAAAATTCCATATCAAAATTGATGTCGGTTAGATATCCAAATTTAACTCAAACCTGACATACCGATCATACACCTTGCCAAATTTTGGTGCTAACATATGCCCCTAATTTTTGGGAGATAATAGGCTATCGTCCAAAAACTTTTGCGTGGACTTAAATATGAATTTTTCCACAATATTCCTGCTATTTTTCTCGGTAACTTCCCCATTAACTACGCCGCAATATCATAAATTTCCACCATAACCACCCGCGAACCGTTGGGGAAAACTTCCCTCCTTTTCACCATTTTCACCCGCCTATAAATATAGGGTCCATCCTCCTGTCATTTTCACGCACTCAAGCTCCAGACCTTTTCATCATTGGCTTTTCATTGCATTTTCACCAACCTCAGCATTGCCAGCTTCTGTCTTCGTCAACTGAACACCAATGGATCCCAAGTAGGTATTTACTCATGTTCCCCATTGTGAAGATCAATATTACTTAGGGCCGTTAGGAGACCTAGACCCATCGGCTATAATAGAGCAGGATGTGCCTAGACTTCCCCTTCATGCTCCAGAGTATAATATCAATGGATGGAGTAAAAGTTTCAAAGCATACCCGACTGCACTAAAGGGTTGGAGAGATTGGTTCAATCGGGTAGCAGCAGAAAAAATGCCACAATGGGAACAGATGGGCATCGCTGAATGTCTTCCCCAAAATTTAGCCGATCTAGAAGCCAATGAGCCCTTAGTGGCTACGGCATGTTATTTTTGGTCGGATACATTTAATAGCTTTATGTTCAAAATCGGCCCTATTGGCCCAACTCTGCTTGATGTGGGGCAGCTATATTGCTTAAGGCCAGATGGAGATCAACTATCGACTTTTAGTGCTAAACCGCAGTATAAGCTGGTTTCCACAAAAGGAGAGGGTTGGATTAAGTACATAGGTGATAACAAAGGAATCGACCCAGTATTCGATAAAGAACATGTAACCTTCCTTAACATGTGGCTTGATAGATTTCTATTGAGCGGTACTTCCCTTGGACCCACTCAAGTATATCAGGTTATAGCCAAAAAGCTAGTAGAGGGCCATCAGCTTGCATTGGGGAAATGTTTCTTGGCATAGTTTATCAAATGATGCATGTGATACGCAGTCGGCTCTATATGGGAATGGGGTCATATACTGTCAGAAACATGAGCGACCCGTTATGGTTTATCCAGACTGGGCTTTACTGTGTATTTAGCCATCCATTTGCAATTGATTCATCAGACATAACTCCGTTCCCTCATGAATAAACCCAAGAAGACACTGTGTATTTAGCCATCCATTTGCAATTGATTCATCAGACATAACTCCGTTCCCTCATGAATAAACCCAAGAAGACCAGAAAATAGAGTAGTTGATCTTTTAGTGAAAAAATTATTCTCTACTCTTGTGAGGAATCCAGGATTACGCTTATCGGAGCAAGGAAATATCTAGCTTTCTTCTTTTAGCTTGAATATGAATATTTTTGTCTAAAGGATTTCTTTAGCTACAAAGAAGTTGATAGCTATCCCTAGCCGTCTTTTCTTCATTTAGCAGCTGTTAGCAATGAAATGCCTGAAGACACCCTAGAATTGTACGGAATTTTCTCTCTCCAAGTGTGCTTTCTATCAGCTTACACTCAAAGCGCCGAACATTTCAACCATCATATGATTTTTATCATCCAGCAGTATATGCAAGGCAGCTAGGATTTAGACAAACTCCCCTAAGTTTGAGTCTCTTTAGTTGGCTACGTCCTAGAGACTGAATGCGTTAGGCTTTATAGGGAGAAATTGTTCTTCATATAGCCAACGAACTCCAACTCCAGAAGCTTCCTCATTTTGTACTTCATAGCCAGCAGTCAGTAATGTTTTGTGAATGGGGGTCGGCTATATCTACTGCATTGTATCCAGAAGAACACACAATATCGGCTGTTGTTTCAGATTTCTTCCTAGATCTTGCACCTAAGCCAACAATTCAGACTAACTCCCATAGTAGTTGCTCCAGTTCTAGCGATGATGCTAGCTCAGGATATACTAACTCGAGTTCTGGCAATATATCGACTAAGGTAGTCATTTCTTGTGATATACTTCAAATAATTTTTGAACTTCACTGATCGGCATTTCTTTTTATTTCACATGCTAAGCAAATGGGTAAGAGGGTTGCAAGCGATCCATCGGGCACCGGCCCATCAAGCAAGCGCCCTCTTCCAAATGTTGGAGTCGGCGGCGCCAGCTACTCATCAACCTCCTTGGGCTTCCAATCGCCCTCCCTATCGGACATGGAAAAACAACCCAATAAGTATCCATATGGAAGAAGGTGAAACTCCCGTATGAGGTTCCCGCCGATGAAAACGTCATGGACGGCAATATGGCTGACGTTGAGGCGAACGCTAAGGCATGGAACAATCTCATACAGGGTCTTAGCTGCAGTGAGTATGACAGGATTTCTCACCTCTGTTCCGCTCACGAGATTTGGGAAACCCTCAATGCTTACCATGAGGGCACTACTCAAATCAAGACCGTGAGGCACGATCAGTTGGCACGATCAGTACAAGCGTGAGTACAACAAGTTTGAACAACACGCTGGTGAGAGTCTTGATGCGTGTTTCGATCATTTTACCAAGATTTTGAGTGATCTTCGAGCAATTGGTTGCATATACCCTGACTCGGATAATGCTCGACATTTCTTGACCGCACTCGATCTTCGAGTTTGGGAAATGAAAGTGACCACCATCAAGGACACTACCGACTTGTCGACCTTGAATCTTGATGGGCTTTACTCCCATCTCAAGACTCATGAGATCGACGTCGTCTCTCGCAAGACGAAATCACAGTCGATGGCCTTGGTCACTGATCTCACTGGATCTTCCCTTGATCTTTCTGCTGGTTTCTCTCTTTCTGCCCTTTGCGAGCTAAGCGATGACCAACTGGAAAAATTTCTAGAAAATGAGCTTGCTCTTCTTGCTCGCAAATTTTCACATGCATACAAGAGGGTGAGAGAGAGAAAGAGAGGTGGCAGGATCACATGCTTCGAGTGTGGTGGCCCCAACCACATTCAAACTAATTGCCCTAAACTGGAGAAGGCAAAGAACGACACCGGTGGTTCGACAAAGAACGACTGCATCGACAAGAACCGCAACAAGAAGCCTCCAGTTTGTGAGCTGGCACTTGAGAAGAAGTACCGCAACTTCTCCAAGAACAAGAAGCTCTTCCACCATGTCCTCACCGTGCTTGACGACATCAACCTCTCCGACACGGAGACATGGAGCGACGAGGGCGAGGATGAACCGCAAGAGAAGAAGGGCGGTGACGACTTCTCCAGCATGTGCTTCATGGCCGACACCAACGGCATCAACGACTCCGAGCTCTACAACGACTCGGACGAGGTACCCTTCTATGACCAGCTCAATTAAGCTTTCTGCAAATTAGGAAAATTTCATGCTAGAGCTAGAGCTAGGTGTGTGGAGCTAGAGAAGGAAGTAGGTACCTTGACTCGAGAGTTAGCTTCTCTTAGATCTTCTCCCTCTCGAGTCACTGATGACTGTTCTTTGTCTGATGCACTTCTTGTGGAGTTGGAGAACCTAAGGACTATGCATGATAGTGTGTTATCTGAACTAGATAGTCTTAGGTTGAAGAATGCTAGCGATGATTCTGTTGATGCTATTCCACTAGATGCTCGTTTTCTTCATGCTCACTCTACTTCATCATGCTCTAATTGCCCTAAATTGCTTGCTGAAATTAATGACATGAGTGATCACCTTAGGAAGCTTTCTTCTAGAAACGATGAACTTGAAATACATGCTTTTAAGGACCAAGTCAGCTCATGTGAGGGCTGTAGGCAACGAAAACTTGACAATGAATCTATAAATGTCAAGTGTGCTAATTTTGCTAAGGACTTACTAGCTAAGTCACAAGAAAGTTGCTTGCAATGTAATGTGATTGAAGGGGACTTGGATAAACTCCAAGTCGAACTCAGGAAGAAATTAGAAGACCAAGCCCATAGGATTAGAAATATGTCTTGTGTTTCTTGTGGGGCCCTCAAGATTGAGGTAGCCGTGCAGAGGGAGAAAAATGCACGTGCTGAGAGAGCTCGTCTTTCTAGTTCTTCTTCCTCTTCTTCCTCCTATTCTTCGTGTGCCTCTTTCTTCCGAGATTGCCAGTATCTCATGAGAACTCTCGAGAAGTTTGTTGGAGGTAAGAAGAAGCTCAATCTTATTCTAGACCAATCCAAGATTAGTAGATTTAATCAAGGTCTAGGATTTGATCCCTTGGAGCACGCTCGGGCACATCCTCCCACCATTGTGCGTGGCTCCAAGAGTGGTGAGATTGTGGTAGCTCCCAGAGTGAGTACCACCATGTTTAGGTCTGCTAGGGTTATCCATAGGACTTCTGACCAGAAGGGTGTTACTCCTGTTGCTTCTGCCTCTAGCAAAGCGAAGTACACATGCACCTTCTGTAGGAAGGATGGTCACCTAGTAGATTTTTGCTTCAGGCGTGCCAAGAACACTCGGCGTGAGCGTGTTGCTGCTCTTAGGGGTATTCAGGGCCATCCCCAAATTCTAAGTGTCCTAAGTCATACACTACTTCTAGACAGGTTAGAGAGTCGCCTATTTTTGAGCAGCGTCCAGGACTCAGTTTTTATACTGTTTCTTCCAGTTTTAGTCCTAGAGCTATTCGTAGTCAGTCTTTCTGCCATCCTCTTGATATTCCTCGTTTTTCCCATCGAGGTAGATATCAGCGGCGTGAGGTATTTTCTGGTAGGAGATTTTGGCAGCCTCACTGGGATGGTCTGGCCTTTGCACCATGGCGGGACAACCCAGTTCCAGCTCCTAGATCATCTACTAGAGTTGCTACTAATCATGTTAGTGTTAAACGTCAGAGAAACACTCGAGTTCTGTCTTCTTTTGTGGCTGTTACTCTGAGGCGTCGAGTGGTTCAGTATTGGGTCCCCATGTCTTCACTCTATCCCAATATTGAGTCATCTTTCTCTCTTGTGTCTTGATCAGGTTCGTTGGATGGGGAAGGGAGATGTTTGGATTGTCAACTCCGGTTGTTCTCGTCATATGACCGGAGATTCTCGATGGTTCTCTTCCCTAGTTCGAGCCCCCGGTGATGAGTTGATCACTTTCGAGGATGCTTCTTCAGGTAGAGTCATTGCTAAAGGTACTATCTGCATTAATGACAATTTCATTCTTAAAGATGTTGCCTTAGTGAGTAAGCTGCAATACAATTTGCTTTCTGTTTCCCAGCTTATCGATGACTCTTTCGAGGTGAGTTTTAAGAGTAATGCTTGTAGAATCCTCGATTCACCAGGAGGGTTAGTTGCGAGATTTCTAGATTTGAAAGAGTCTTCCATGCTGATTTTTCTGTTTCTTCTAGAGACTCTCTTCGGTGTTTGATTACTTCAGAGTCCCGTGATCTCCCCTTATGGCATAGGAGACTTGGTTACATTGGATTTGATCATTTGACCCGAGTTAGCAGTCACGATCCCATTCGTGGTTTGCCCAAACTCAAAATGGTCAAAGACTTAGTTTGCTCTCCCTGCCAACATGGCAAGATGGTTGCTACTTCTCATCCTCCAGTCACTGTTGTGATGACTGATGCACCATGATAGCTTTTACATATGGACACTGTTGGTCCAGCTAGAGTGTAGTCAGTGGGTAGGAAGTGGTATGTTCTTATCATTGTTGATGTTTTTTTGAGGTATTCTTGGGTGTTTTTCATGTCCTCGAAGGATGAGACTTTTACCCATTTTAGGGGTTTGATTCATAGGTTGTCTTTTGAGCTCCTTGGTGCCCTATGAGCTATACGCAGTGACAATGGCACGGAGTTCAAGAACTCCTATTTTGAGAGTTTCTGTGTGGAGTCGGGTTTAGAGCATCGCCTCCTCTCCCTCGCCCTCAAAGAAATGGCGTAGTGGAAAGGAAGAACAAGACCCTGGTAGAGATGGCTAGGACGATGCTAGACGAGTACAGTACTCCTAGGAAGTTTTGAGCTGAGGCTATAGCTACTGCTTGCCATGTTTCTAATCGTGTATTCTTGAGAGCACATTTGCACCGCACTTCGTACGAGTTGAGGAATGGGCAAAAGCCTAGTGTTTCTTATTTTCGTGTGTTTGATTGCAAGTGTTTCATTTTGAAGTCTGGTAACCTGGATAAGTTTGAGTCTTGTTCTTCTGATGGTATCTTTCTGGGTTATTCGACTTCTTCTCGTAGCTATAGGGTCTGGAGTTGCGATGCGCATAGGATCATAGAGACTTGTGAGGTGACTTTTGATGAGGCTAGCCCAGGAGCTAGACCTGACATTTCAGGCTCTTCTTTCACATTCGAGACCATTTTTGTAGAGGATGAGGATGATAGAGATGATGGTGTTCCATCTGATCCAGTCCCCTCTACACGTGAGGTGCCACCTGTTTCCATTTCTGCACCTCAGGAAGGCCAGCCCTTGCCTTCTGACTCTCATGCAGCTAGTGGCTCTGCCCTTACCTCTTCTATGCATGAGGTAGAGGCCACTTCTGCTTCTGGATCTCCCCATCATATTCAGCATTCTCATCCACCTGATAAAATTATCAGTGATCTGTTTGAGCGGGTCACTCGCTCAAAATCAGGTTTGTCCAGTTTCTGCCTTCACTCTACCTTTGTTGCCTCGTTTGAGCCGAAGGATGTGACTCATGCATTATCTGATGCGTCTTGGACTAATGCTATGCTTGAGGAACTCGAAAACTTTGAGAGGAACAAAGTCTGGCAGCTTGTAGAACGTCTATCAGGTTATAATGTCATTGGGACCAAGTGGGTGTTCAAAAACAAATAGAGTGAGGATGGGGTTGTCATTCGCAACAAGGCTAAGCTAGTTGCACAGGACTTTTCTCAGGTTGAGGGTCTTGACTTTGAGGAGACCTTTGCCCCTGTAGCTAGACTAGAGGCTATTAGGATCCTGCTTGCATTCTCTGCATCTCGGGGCTTCAAGCTCTATCAAATGGATGTCAAGAGTGCATTCCTCAATGGCTATATTGAGGAAGAGGTTTATGTCAAACAACCTCCAGGATTTGAGAACCCCAACTTTTTGAGTCATGTGTACAAGATTTCCAAAGCTCTGTATGGACTCAAGCAGGCCCCCAGAGCATGGTATGAGAGGCTCAAGTCTTATTTTCTTAGCCATGACTTCAAAATGGGCGTAGTAGACAAGACTCTGTTAATCTGACACAATAAGTCGTATTTTCTTCTCGTCCAGATTTATGTGGAAGATATCATTTTTGGTGGCTCGTCTTATTCTCTTGTGTCTCAGTTTTCTAAGGTGATGAGCATAGAGTTTGAGATGAGTATGATGGGCGAGTTGAGCTACTTTTTTGGCTTCCAAATCAAGCAGACTCGGGAGGGTACTTTCTTGCATCAAGGAAAGTATACCCGTGACCTCCTGAGGAGTTTCGATATGTCTAACGGGAAGCCAGTGATGACTCCTATGGCCACCACTGCTGCCCTCGATCTGGATGAGGATGGTGAGCCTGCTGATCAAAAGGAGTTTCGAAGCATGATCAGCTCTCTCTTGTACCTCACTGCTTTGAGGCCGGACATACATTTTGCTGAGTATCTATGCGATCGATTTCAGGCCTCTCCTCATGCCTCTCACCGCCAGGCGGTAAAGCGCATCTTCAGGTACCTTCGTGCTACCACTGATTATGGTATTTGGTACCCTTTGAGCTTTTTCCGATGTCGATTTTGCTGGCTGTAGGATAGATAAGAAGAGCACTTTTGGCACTTGCCAATTCATTGGCACTTCCCTTGTTTCTTGGTCGTCTAGGAAGCAGTCCGGAGTTCACAGTCCACAGCTGAGGCCGAGTATGTTGCTGTAGCCAGGTGCTCTGGATGATATCGACCTTGCGGGACTTTGAGTTAGAGATAGAAAGTGTGCCACTTTTCTGTGACAACACTTCTGCTATTTGCATTGCTAAGAACCCAGTGCAGCATTCCCCGACCAAGCACATTGATATTAGATATCACTTCCTTAGAGACCATGTGGAGAAGGGGGATATCGTGCTTCAGTTCGTAGAGAGTGACCTTCAGTTAGCCGATATCTTCACGAAGCCTTTGGATAGCTCAAGATTTGTTGCCTTGAGGAGTGAGCTTGGAGTCGTGAGTCCTTACGGCCTATCTTGAGGGGGAGCTGGTTTGTATATTATGTATATTTTGTTCTCTTCCAACTTTTCTTTACTTTTGCTTCTTCTGGGTGTTTATGGGCTTGTTTTCCTGAGTTGAGTTCACTCAGTTAGACTTCTGGCATTCTTTGCATGGACCTCTTATCTTGTGCTTTAGGTTGCTATCATGTGTAATTAGTTGTTCTCTCTTCTGTCTAGGTTGAGTTCCCCCACAGTCTTATAAGTCTAGCAAGTGTTGGGCCTCCTAGGTAGACAGGGTTTGTGTGCACTCCTTAGTTGGGATCTAGAGTCAGCTTCTCTATGTCAGTCATTGGGGAAGATAAGAGCGATTCTGAGCCGTAGTGAGTCTCTTCTATCTTTTCTATGCTCTGTAGCCATCCAGTTTACAGTTTCTCGACTTCTTCTCCTCATTCTGTCTTTCTGGTTGTTATTGAGTTCATTTTGGTTTTCTTTATGCCTAATCATGATAATAACTCTACTTTAACCAGATTTAAGCTTAAAATTGATTCATTTGTTGAGGGGGAGTTTGGGAATCTGTTCATGCATTGCATTTAGACTGCATTTTCTGTTTTATGAGCTTTGTCTTTATGCAATTGACTCAATCTTCATGAAATACATCATGCTATATCTTTTGAAGAAAATCACTAGTTGAGATTTGTCCAAGTCCATTTATCATGCTAAGCTTATTAAAATCTAAAAAATTTGAAAGCTTTAATTGAAAACTTGATGAAACATGTTCATTTTACTTACTAAGTTTCTTCTCTAAGAGTATTTACCATAATTTGTGAAATTTTGGATTTCTCTAGAGTCCCTATAGCAACTTGGGTGAAATTTGGTTGATCCATATTTGAGTCCTTCAGAATCGCTTATATGTGCTAAATTGAAATCAAGAAAAATTTGACTCTTTTGTGCAAAATTGATCTCAACACTTTATATTCACGAGACTGCTTCCCATTGCATTTGGGATGAACATGGAATATGTTGTGTTTAACCAAGATCATTATCTTAAGAGTTACTCTTGAGATGATCGAATAAGGTTTGAGTCAATCAATAAAATAAAAGAAATGCAAATATCAAACACATAAGTGGGTAAAGAATGCAAATAATGTCAAACATTTGCACCCTTCTATGTTTTTCAAAGTCTTAAAATTTTTTGCATAAATTGAAAAATGAGCTCGAAGGACCTTATATGCACTTCAAAATTCCCCAAAGTGTTGAGTAGGTTGAACTCTAGGTTTTCCATTTGATCCTTGAGTGGTTTTGCTTCTAGCTTTGAAACTTTTGCTAAGTTTTGCACTTGTCAAATCATGCTAAAATGAAATATTGTAAACTAAGCTCTTTCCTAAAATGTATTGGTCTTGGACATGTCTTAGTTTAGTCATATTCTAAAATTGACAAGCTTGGTGTAATATCTTTCCATTTTGATCAATTGGATAATCTTCAAAGCTCTTTAGAATGCATTTCATGCATTTATAAGAAAAATTTATGCCTATATTGTCAAAAGGGGGAGAAAACGTAGAAAATGCATCATCAAAAATATAAAAATGTGAATGCTTATTTGGTTATTATGATCTTTGTAAAACTTTGCTACTTCTTTTGGATCATAATCTCGTAATCACATTTGACATGTATGGTTGGATTTTAGAGTTTTTGTTGAAAACTTGCTCTCTCTTAAATTTAAGCTCCAAAATCCCTTGTGTCAACTTGGTCATGATCTCATTTCTTTTCTTTGGACCAAGTTTTGACTTTACAACTAAAAATTGCTTTCTTCTTCATCCTCTTCAAACTCAAAACATATGCCTTTTGTTGTGTTTGTCAATATACTCATCAAGGGGGAGATTGAAGGACCAAGTCGAGGTTTACCCAGATTTGTGATGAGTATTTGACTAAATTTGAGCTTGGGATGCTCTTGTTTGAGTTTGATTTGAATTGGATTTTCAAATGAAAGCAATTTGAGGTCTTTTCTGTTTTCCCAGTGCTACCGGCCATGGTAGCGCGGTGCTACCGGGCAAGCGGTAGCACAAGACCAAATGGCTTGTGCAATATTTCCAGAGAGGGTGTATTTCGGGGTTCTGGATGGGCGGTGCTACCAGCCTGAGGGCGGTAGCACCGGCCAGAACGAACAAAGATGAATTCTAATGAGTGGACTTTGATGAATTTATTGCACATCTTTGTGGGCAATGCTATGTGATGTTTTTCCTTGTTTTTGATGGTTGCAGGTCGACGATGCTAGATCATGGTGAGGCGAAGGAAGATCGGGTCTAGGCGAGGAGCGTCGGAGGTCCAGACGGTCAGTGATCACCGGAAGATGATTGGAGACGGAGTCGTGGTAAGCCATGACGACAAGGAATGATTGAGATGGTAGCTAGGCGCTACATGGATCAATGAGGCCCATTGGATCTTGGGCTTGTTGATAGGTTAGCGGGTTTAGTTAGTGTGCTTTGAGAACCGTGCAAGGAAACCCATTTGTGTGGTGGGTTTTGGGTTAGCCCTTGCATGGCTGGTTGAGTGGGTTAATCCTAGCCCTTGAAGGATACTCTAGGGTTTAGAGACTCATCCAAGGGTGGTAGGTGGCCCAAGAGTTGTATAAATAGGGGTGGAGGGGTAGCCCTCCCCCCTTGAAGGTTTGAGTTGCTCCTTTGAGCTTTGCCCACATCAAGTGAGGCTTTGTAAACCTTCCATCCAGAAAATGCAAAAAGTTTCTTTACCATATTGTGTATTTAAATTGTGCATTTACATTATGTCTTTACTTTACGCAATTTAAATTCAGCATTTACTTTCCCGTATTTACATTCTCGCAATTTGAATTTGCCTCCCCTCCTTCTAAATGTTGTTGCTCTAAGATGTCTTGAGGATGTTTATATGGTTTTACACTTCTCTTGCACCCTAGGATAGACTAAAGATCAAGTTTTCTATCAAGTTGTTATTCTATCCAGAACTTGTTCTTCACGCAGCAGTCAGTCTTTGATGTTTAGAAAAATCTATAAAAATCCTTTTTGAGTGATTCTTATTGGAGAAGGTGCATGACTCATATATCCATCTCTACAAAAAGTTGTGAGTCCACTGGTTGCACCGTTTGAGCGCTATGAAGTGAAAACCGAGCATCAAACTTTCTGATCGAAGTTCCTGACTGTCTGTAATACTTGATTTTTCATGTCTATTATACAAAGCTTTTTAATGTGATTTTTGGTGTACTGTTTCAAGACTCAACTGCTCACAAGAAAAAAATTCCCAAAAATTTTAGAGCAACAGAAACTCACCAACCACCTACTCCAAGTGAGGACAATTCGTGGAAAATTTGCTTTTACTTTTCTGAAAAGAGACTTTGTTGTTTTTAGCTCTATCTCTTTTAGAAAAGAAGTCTTTGAATTGATTCCTTTTTGTTTGGACACTTGACAACCAGGATTGTGATTAAAACATTCCTAACATAGTTCATGATTCTCAACCATGTAAGCTAGGGGTACACATAGTTGTCTAGTTGTTCAGGTTTTGGAGGGTGTGCGAATCTAAGAAGCACCAGTTTGAATGAAAATCTTTGGGTGTTTTAGATTTTTATTGCGAGATTTTTTGGAGTACTTTGAGTGGGGGAAAAATTTATTTGGGATCATTCACCCCCCTCTGATCGCCATCTCGATCTTTCAGAATCCCCTACCAACATGTTAGGGTTCGACTCGTCGGGCTTAGAGGATGAGCCGAAATTGGACATAGGGTCTTTTCGTGAGGGAATCCAAAAAATTATTTCTTCTTCTAAAGATGCATTGACTAGAGTGGCATCTGCTCCAGACACGAAGGAAATGCTCAAGCACCTCTTCAAGGTGCTTCACACTCCATCGGCATCAATCCTAGAAAATTCACAACTGATACGTGAGGCGATGAATGTAGTCAAGACTGAGTTGCTAGAGGAAGCTACTACAGCCTTGCTTGATGTTTGCTTTTTAGATGACAAGAAAGAATCAGTCCAAGCGGCTAAGGCAAGAATAGAACAACGATCGGCTCAACAGGACGATAAAAAACTCCTTGACAAACTAGTAGCCAATGTTAAGCCATAGAAGACAAAATACGATGAAAACATCAAAAACTTGAAGGTTATCAAGCTTTCCTATTCCAACCTATAATCACCCAAAAAGTCCTCGGAGGAAGAGCTGATCAAAGTAAATGCCCAACTGGCTGATGCACAACAGCATATGGCAAATGCCTCATCGGCTATCAAAGCTCAGAAAATCTCCATTGCCACATCGATTGCAGTTGTCAAAAACATTCAGCCAAGGTTGCCCCTGTGCCTAGGAGCCAGGAAGCCGATCAAAAGATTCTTGATGATATCGTAGGAACTATTGCAAAAGTTGTGGCTACTGTGTTTGGACTTGTACAGGATATCTAGTGCCTCTGCAATCTTATCGACCTTGAAATGCTTTCTTACTAAATAGTCTATAATCGGCTGCTTTTTTTGGAAACAATGTCTGAATTTTTGTGATTGGCCGGGCTTTCAAAACAGTACTCAAGTGTTTTGTAAGGATATTTATAATCAACTGTTTAACCGATTTATGCTTATTTAATGTTATTTCCTCTACCAAGTATAATGTTTGTAATCATCTATAATCTATTTACTGTCGTAGTTAACTGCCAGAATTAACTGCAACGAGTTAATTTGGCCTCTCACAATCGTCATTCGCTTTTAGCCAATTAAGAGCCAATCCAAATACTTGGGTGATACTTTTTTAAGTATTTGCCAAAATATAAGAATTACCAACCATAAGCCGATGGGCCCTGTATGGCCCCTCCCAAGTCAGAGACCATTTTACCAAATCAATTATCACTAGAGCCGACAGGCATTATAGTTTTCCAGACTAGATCGGTTTCATGAAATGATTTTGGCAACACCTTTTTATTATAAGCCATTGCAACTCTTGCCTTTTTTCTTTAACCGATCCAACGTATGTAATCATAATTATACCAAGTCATCCAAATTATCGATCATCAAATCCTTATAGTCTTGGGCCGACAACCCATTCTGCTTGGCTATTCTGATCAAGTCAATATTGATTTCCACAGGAAACACATCGTCTTGTCCATAAACCAGTTGATAATGTGACAGTTTTGTTGCACCATAGCAAGAAATCCGATAGGCCTATAAAGACTCCAATAATTTCTTATGCCAATTTATGGGTTTTTTTCCTAAATTTTCCTTTTGATCAACTTGATCAATATTTTATTTGAGGACTTGGCCAGACCGTTAGCTTGTGCATAATAAGACGATGAGTTTAATAGTTTTATCCCTAGATTTTGAGCAGAGCCTTGAAATTCATCAAACATAAAGATAGTGCCTCGATCGGTCGTAATAGTTTAAGGAATCCCAAACTGATGGACAATGTGTTCCATAACAAATCCAATAGCCTCAACAGAAGTTACTTTTTTCAAAGGTATCGCCTCAACCCATTTAGAGAAAATAATCAATTGCAGCCAAAATATATTTATAGCCTTTAGACGATGCAGGGAATATTTGTTCGATTACATCTTTCCCCATCGTCTGAACGGCCAAGGCTTGATAATTGGGTGTAAAACCGATGCTAGAGCTAGTTGTAAATTACCAAATTTTTGACAATCTTGGCATTCTTTGTAATATTTAAAACAATCTTCCAACATTGCCGGCCAAAAATACCTAGTACGCCTTAGCAACCATTTTATTTTGTGAGCCGATTGATGTGTTCCCCAGATAACTTCATGCACTTCTCCTATGGCCACTTTGCCTTCCTCCATCCCAAGACATCTTTAATAACAAACCCTCCATTGTCCGATAATAGAGTACACCATCAAGCATAACATATTTTAGGGCTTGTCTCTTAATCTTTTAATCTACAGGATTGATGGATTGTACAAATGACCAATTAATTTTGCCCTCCAATTGACTGTGTTAACACACATGACTTCAGCCCATAGGATTGTTTTGTTGATTGGCTCAAAGTCTCTCTCATAGTCAAACATTTTATAGCCCGATGCCTGTTGAGCTAGATTGTTGGCTTTGGTATTTATCTCTTGAGAGACATGCTGAAGTACTAAAGAACTAAATGACCTGATAAGCTTAAGGCATTCATCCAAGTATCATATTAAAATTTCATCATAACAATTATAATCCCCTCTAACTTGTTGGACTACTAATGAAGAATCACCATAGGCCTCAATAGAATCGACGCTGATACTGTCAAGCATATGTAGGCCTCTCAACAAAGCTTCATACTCGGCTTGATTGTTTGAGCATTGATGATTTATTCTAAATACAAACTCAAAACTATACCCTTTCGGCGAAATTAAGCCAATCCCAAAACCATTACCTTCCCTACATACTGATCCATCAAAAAACAAATGCCAAGGGGCAACAAACATTAGGTCGGCATTTATATCGGTATCATATCTTGTTATAAAATCAACAATAGCCTGACCCTTGATGGCTGAAGGACCATGTGGAGGTCCATCCATGTTTGTGATGAGTATTTGACTTTATTTGAGCAAGGTGTGCTCAAGTTTGAGTTTGATTTGGATTGATTTTCAAAATGAAGCAATTTGAGTTGTCTCTGCCAGGAGTGGCAGTACCGGTCGTATGGACGCAGTAGTGATGAGTTGGATGGTTTATTGCACATCATTGTGGGCATTGCTATGTGATGTGTTTCCTTGTCTTTGATGGTTGTAGGACGACGGTGCTAGGTCATGGTGAGGCGAAGGATGACCGGGACTAGGCGAGGAGCGTCGGAGGTTCAGACGGTTGGGAGATCGCCGGAAGATGATCGGAGACGGAGTCCGGGCAAGTCAAGAAGACAAGGAAAGGAGTTGATGCTAGCTAGATGCCGCGTGGATCAATGAGGGCCGTCAGATTGAGGTCTAGTTGATAGGTTAGCGGGTCTAGGTAGTATGCTTTGAAAACCGTGCAAGAAAACCCGGTATGTGTGTGGGTTTTGGGTTAGCCCTTGCATGGCTGTGTGTGTGGGTTAATCCTAGCCCTTAGATGAGTGCTCTAGGGTTGAGGGACTCATCCAAGGGTGGTAGGTGGCCCAAGAGTAGTATAAATAGGGGTGGAGGGGTAGCCTCCTTCCCTTGAAGGTTTTGAGGTTTGTGAATGCTCCTTTGAGCTTTGCCCACATGAAAGTGAGGCTTTGTAACCTCTCCTTCTAGAAATGAAAGTTTTATCCATCCACCTCTGAATTTATTTTGCGCATTTACATTATGTCTTTACTTTACGCAATTTAAATTCAGCATTTACTTTCCCGCAATTACATTCTCGCAATTTACTTTCATGTAATTTGGATTTGCCTCCCCTCCTTCTAAATGCTGCTGATCTTGGATGTTTTGAGTGTGTTCATATGGTTTTACATCTCTTTTGCACTCTTGGATTGAGTAGAGAACATCTTTTCTTTCAAGTTCCAACTTTGTTCAGAACTTGTTATTCGCGCAGCAGTCAGTGTTTGATTTCTATAAAACTATAGAAAAATCTTTTTCAAGTGATTTTTGTTGGAGGAGGTGCGGGACTCTGATATCCACTTGCAGACAAATTTTGGAGTTCATTTGTGGCACTGTTTAGGCGCCATGAGGTGAAAACCGAGCCCCAAACTTTCTGCTCGAAGTTCTTGACCAGACTGTGTTCTTAGATTTTTCCTGTTTTTCTGTATGGCTTTTTGAGGAGAAATTTGGTGGAGTTCTTCACAACTCTTATTCTCATAGGGATAAAAATTCTCAAAATTTTTTGAGCTGCAGAAACCCACCAACCTCCTGTGCAACTTGAGGACAAGTTCTGGAAATTCTGCTTTTTGCTTTTCTGAAAGTGACTTTTGTGATTTGAATTGATGTCCTTTCTAAAAGCAAGAGTTTGAATTTATTCCTCTTTATCTTGAACACTAGACAACCAGGATTGTGACTCAAAAATCCCCACATATTTTATGGCACTTATCCATGCAAGCTTGGGGTACACATAGTTGTCTAGTTTTTCGGTTTTTTCACAATTTCCTTTGAGCGATCTTGTAGAGGTTTTTGTTGGAGTATTTTGGGGGAAAATTTATTTGCGACCATTCACCCCCCTCTGTTCGCCATCTCGGTCCTTCAATTGGTATCAGAGCCGGTTTGCTCTTCCATAGATCTTGACCGGTCTCAAGAGCCATGGCGACGGACAAATATTCCACCAAGCCTCCCATCTTTAATGGAATTGATTTTCCTTTTTGGAAGTCCCGGATGGAGTCATACATCACTGCCCAGGGTTACCTGATATGGCAGAAGGTGAAACTCCCGTATGAGGTTCCTGCTGATGAAAATGTCACGGCCATCATTATGGTTGACGTTGAGGCGAATGCTAAGGCAAGGAACATTCTCATACAGGGTCTTAGCCGCGGTGAGTATGATAGGATTTCTCACCTTCGCTCCGCTCACGAGATTTGGGTAACCCTCGATGCTTACCATGAGGGCTCTACTCAAATCAAGACGTGAGGCAGATTCAGTTCAAGCGAGTACAACAAATTTGATCAACGCTACCGTGAGAGTCTCGACGAGTGTTTTGGTCGGTTTGCAAAGATTTTGAGCGACCTCCGAGCAGTTGGTTGCATATACCCTGACTCGAACAATGCTCGGCATTTCTTGACCGCACTCGACCTTCGGGTTTGGGAGATTAAGGTGACCACCATCAAGGACACCACCGACTTATCGACTCTGACTCTTGACGGGCTTTATTCCCGCCTCAAGACTCATGAGATCGATGTCGTCTCTCGAAAGACGAAATCTCAGTCGATGGCTTTGGTCACCGATCCCATTGGATCTTCTTCTTCTGATCCCTTTGCGAGCTAAGTGATGACCAACTGGAAAAATTTCCAGAAAATGAGCTTGCTCTTCTCGCTCGCAAGTTTTCTCATGCATACAAGAGGGTGAGAGAGAGGAAGAGAGGTGGCATGATCACCTTCTTCGAGTGTGGTGGCCCCAACCACATTCGGGCGAACTGTCCCAAGCTGGAGAAGGGCAAGAACGACGTTGGCGGTTCGGGCAAGAACGACTACACCGACAAGAACCGCAACAAGAAGCCTCCAGTTCGTGAACCGGCACACGAGAAGAAGTACAACAACTTCTCCAAGAACAAGAAGCTCTTCCACCGCATCATCGCCACGCTTGACGACATCAACCTCTCCAACACGGAGACATGGAGCGACGAGGGCGAGGATGATCCGCAAGTGAAGAAGGGCGGCGACGACTTCTCTGGCATGTGCTTCATGGCCGACACCAACGACATCAGCGACTCCGAGCTCTACAGCGACTCGGATGAGGTACCCTCCTATGACCAGCTCAACGAAGCTTTCTACAAATTAGGAAAATTTCATGCTAGAGCTAGAGCTAGGTGTACGGAGCTTGAGAAGGAAGTAGGTACCTTGACTCGGGAGTTAGCTTCACTTAGATCTTCTCCCTCCCGAGTCACTGATGATTGCTCTTTGTGTGATGCTATTCTTGTGGAGTTGGAGAACCTAAGGACCATACATGATAGTGTGCTTGCTGAACTTGATGGTCTTAGGTTGAAGAATGCTAGCACTAGTTCTGTTGATGCTATTCCTGTTAAGGCTAGTTTTCTTCATGCTCACTCCACTCCATCATGTGCTAATTGCCCTAAATTGCTTGTCGAAATTGATGCCATGAGCGAACACCTTAGAAAGCTTTCTGCTAGAAATGATGAACTTGAATTGCATGCTTCTAAGGACCCAGTCAGCTCATGTGAGGGCTTTAGGCAACTAAAACTTGACAATGATGCTTTGAATGTCAAGTGTGATCAACTTGCTAAGGACTTACTAGTTAATTCAAAAACTGGTTGCTTGCTGTGTGTTAGGGTTAAGGATGATGTGGATCAAATCCATGTCGAGCTTAAGAAGAAGTTAAAAGACCAAACCCTTAGGATTAGAGATGCTCCTTGCGTTTCTTGTGAGGCCCTCAAGATTGAAGCAGCCGTGCTAAGGGAACAAAAAGTACGTGCTGAGAGATCTTCTCTTTCTGGTTCTTGTTCTACCTCTCCTTCCCCCTGTTCTTCTTGTGCTTCTTTCTTCCGAGATTGCCAGTATCTTATGAGCACTCTCGAGAAGTTTGTTGGAGGCAAGAAGAAGCTCAATCTTATTCTAGACCAATCCAAGATTAGTAGATTCAATCAAGCTCTAGGATTTGACCCCTTGGAGCACGCTCGGGCGCATCCTCCCACCATTGTGCGCGGCTCCAAGAGTGATGAGATTGTGGTAGCTCCCAAAGTGAGTACCACCGTGTTTAGGTCCGCTGGGGTTGTCCATAGGACTTCTGACCAGAAGGGTGTTACTCCTATTGCTTCTGCCTCTAGCAAGGCGAAGTACACATGCACCTTCTGTAAGAAGGATGGTCACCTAGTAGATTTACGCTTGAGCGCGCCAAGATCACTCGGCGTGGCGTGTTGTTGCTCTTAGGGGTATTCAAGGTCATCCCGCACTTTGAGTGCTCCTAAGACACACACTACTTCTAGACAGTTAGAGAGTCGTCTGTTTTGGGCGCGTCGCCCAGACTTGGTTTTCTTGCTAGTTCTTCGAGTTTTAGTCCTGGAGCTGTTTGTAGTCAGTCTTTTCGCCGTCCTCTTGATATTCCTCGTTTTTTCCATCGAGGTAGATATCAGCGGCGTGAGGTGTTTTCCGGAAGGAGATCCAGCAGACCTTCTTTGGGATGGTCCGGCTTTTGCACCACGGCGTGCCAACCCGCTTTGACTCCTAGATTATCTACCAGAGTTGCTCCTGATCGTGTGAGAGTTGAGCGTCAGAGAGACACTCGAGTCCAGTCTTCTTCTGTGGCTGGTACTCTGAGGTGTCGTATGGTTCAGTATTGTGTTCCTAAGTCTTCACTCTATCCCAGTACTGAGTCATCTTTCTCTCTTTTGTCTTGATCAGGTTCGTCGGATGGGGAAGGGCGATGTTTTGATTGTTGACTCCGGTTGTTCTCGTCATATTACCGGAGATTCTCGTTGGTTCACTTCCCTAGTCCGAGCCCCCTGTGATGAGTTAATCACTTTTGGGGATGCATCTTCAGGTAGAGTCATTACTAAAGGTACCATCTGCATTAACCAAAATTTCATTCTTAAAGATGTTGCCTTAGTAAGTAAGCTGCAATACAATCTGCTCTCTGTTTCTCAGCTTATCGATGACTCTTTCGAGGTAAGCTTCAAGAGTAATGCCTATAAAATTCTTGATTCATCAGGAGGGTTAGTTTGCGGGATTTCTAGATTTGGGAGAGTCTTTCGTGCTGATTTTTCTGCTTCTTCTGGAGACTCTCTTCGATGTTTGATTGCTTCTGAGTCCCGTGATCTCTCCTTCTAGCATAGGAGACTTGGTCACATTGGTTTTGATCATTTGACTCGAGTTAGCAGCCACAATCTCATTCTGGGTTTGCCCAAACTCAAGATGATCAAAGACTTAGTTTGCTCTCCTTGCCGACATGGCAAGATGGTTACTGCTTCTCATCCTCCAGTCATAGTAGTGATGACTGATGCACGAGGACAGTTTTTACATATAGACACTGTTGGTCCAACTAGAGTGCAGTCAGCAGGAGGGAAGTGGTATGCTCTTGTCATCGTTGATGATTTTTCTAGATACTCTTGGGTATTCTTCATGGCCTCGAAGGATGAGACTTTTTCTCACTTCAGGGGTTTGGTCAGTAGGTTGTCTATTGAGCTCCCAGTGCGTTCTGAGCTATCTGCAGATGATAATGGCACGGAGTTCAAGAATTCCTACTTTGAGAGTTTACGTATGGAGTCCGGTTTAGAGCATCGCTTCTCTTCTCCCTACGCCTCGTGAGAATAGCGTAGTGGAAAGGAAGAACAGGACCTTGGTTGAGATGGCGGGACGATGCTAGGCAGTCTGATACTCCTAGGAAGTTTTAATGAGGCTATAGCTCTTGCTTGCCATGTTTCTAATCGCGTGTTTTTAGAGCACATCCGCATCGCACTTCTTATGAGTTGAGGTATGGGCGAAAGCCCGTGTGTCTCATTTTCGCGTTTTGGTTGCAAGTGTTTTTCTTGAAGTCTAGTAACCTAGATAAGTTTGAGTCTCGCTCTTCTGATGGTATCTTTCTAGGTTACTCGACTTCTTCTCGTAGCTATAGGGTCTGGAGTGTTGATGCACATAGGATCATAGAGACCTGTGATGTGACCTTTGATGAGGCTAGCCCAGGAGCTAGACCTGATGTTTCAGGCTCTTCTTATCCCTCCGAGACCATCTTTGTACAAGATGAGGATGATGGAGATGATGGTGTTCCACCGGATCCAGTTCCCTCTACACCTAAGGTGCCTCCTGTTTCCATTTCTGCACCTCAGGGAGACTAGCCCTTGCTTTCCGACTCTCTTTCAGCTAGTGGCTCTGCTCCGACCTCTTCTGTGCATGAGGTAGAGGCCACTTTTGTTTCTGGACCTCAACGTCATATTCAACGTTCTCATCCACCTGATCAGATCATTGGTGATCTGTTTGAGCGGGTCACTCGCTCAAAATTAGGTTTGTCCAATTTCTGCCTCCACTCTGCCTTCGTTGCCTCCTTTGAGCCGAAGGATGTTTCTCATGTATTATTTGATGAATCGTGGATTAATGCTATGCATGAGGAACTTGAGAACTTTGAGAGGAACAAGGTATGGCAGCTTGTCGAGCCCCCATCTGGTCATAATGTCATTGGGACCAAGTGGGTGTTCAAAAACAAGCAGAGTGAGGATGGGGTTGTCATTCGCAACAAGGTTAGGCTAGTTGCATACGGCTTTTCTCAGGTTGAGGGTCTTGACTTTGAGGAGACCTTTGCCCCTGTAGCTAGACTAGAGGTTATTAGGATCCTGCTTGCATTCTCTACATCACAGGGCTTCAAGCTCTATCAAATGGATGTCAAGAGTGCATTCCTCAATGGCTATATTGAGGAAGAGGTTTATGTCAAACAACCACCAGGATTCAAGAACCCCAAGTTTCCGAGTCATGTATACAAGCTCTCCAAAGCTTTGTATGGACTCAAGCAGGCCCTCAGAGCATGGTATGAGAGGCTCAAGTCTTATCTTCTCAGCCATGACTTCAAAATGGGCATAGTAGACAAAACTCGGTTCATCGGACACCATGAGTCTCATTTTCTTCTTGTCCAGATTTATGTGGACGATATCATTTTTGGTGGCTCATCTCATTCGCTTGTGTCTCAGTTTTCTGAGGTGATGAGCACAGAGTTTAAGATGAGTATGATGGGCGAGTTGAGCTACTTTCTTGGCTTCCAAATCAAGCAGACTCGGGAGGGTACTTTCTTGCATCAAGGCAAGTATACCCATGACCTCCTGAGGCGCTTTGATATGTCTGATGGGAAGCCGGTGATGACTCCTGTGGCCACCACTGCTATCCTCGAGCCCGATGAGGATGGTGAGCCTGCTGATCAAAAGGAGTTTCGGAGCAAGATCGGCTCCCTCTTTACCACACTGCTTCGAGGCCGGACATACATTTCGCTGTGTGTCTGTGCGCTCGATTTCAAGCTTCTCCTCGCGCCTCTCACCGCCAGACGGTCAAGCGCATCTTCAGGTACCTTCGTGCTACCACTGATTATGGTATTTGGTACTCTTCTTCTTCTTGTCTATCTCTTAGAGCCTTTTCCGATGCCGACTTTGTTTGGTCAGAGGATAGATAGGAAGAGCACTTCTGGCACTTGCCAATTCATTGGCATTTCTCTTGTTTCTTGGTCATCTAGGAAGCGATGCAGGGTTGCACTGATCCACCGAGGCCGAGTATGTTCTTTGCAGACGATTCTTTGTAGCAGTGCTCTAGATGAAATCGACCTTACGAGACTATGGGTTAGAGATAGAGAGTGTGCCACTTTTCTGTGACAACACTTCAGCTATTTGCATTGCTAAAAACCCAGTGCAATATTCCCGGACCAAACACATTGATATTAGATGTCACTTCCTTAGAGACCATGTGGAGAAGGGAGATATCGCGCTTCAGTTCATAGAGAGTGATCTTCAATTAGCCGATATCTTCACCAAGCCTTTGGATAGCTCCAGATTTATTGCCTTGAGGAGTGAGCTTGGAGTCGTGAGCCCTTACGGCCTTTCGTGAGGGGGAGCTGGTTTGTATATTATGTATTATATGTTTTCTTCCAGCTTTTCTTTTCTTTGTATTTCTTTTGGGTGACTTTGGGCTTGTTTTCTTGAGTTGATTTCACTCACTTAGACTTCTGGCATGCCTTGCATGGACCTCTTATCTTGTGCTTTAGGTTGCTATCATGCGTGATTAGCTGTTCTCTCTTCTCTCTAGGTTGAGTTCCCTCACAGTCTTATAAGTCTAGCGGTATTGGGCCTCCAGGTAGACAGTGCATGTGCACTCCTTAGTTGGGATCTAGAGTCGACTTCCTATGTCGATCCTTTGTGAAGATAAGAGCGAGTCTAAGCCGTAGTGAGTCTCTTATATCTTTTCTATGCTCTATAGCCATCCGCTTTGCGGTTCTCGACTTCTTCTCCTCATTCTGTTTTTCTGGTTATTATTGAGTTCATTCGGTTTTTCTTTGTGCCTAATCTTGATAATAACTCAACTTTAACCACATTTGAGCTTAAAATTGATTCATTTGTTGAGGGGGAGTTTGGGAATCTGTTCGTGCATTGCATATAGACTGCATTTCCTGTTTAATGAGCTTTGTCTATTATGCAATTGATTTCTTCTTCATGCTATACACCATGCTGCATCATATGGAGGAAATCACTAGCTCAGATATGTCCAAGTTCATTTAACTTGCTAAGCTTTAAAATAAAAAAAAGCCTTAAATGAAAAACTTGATGAAACTTGTTGCTTTTACTTGCTAGGTTTCTTCTCTAGAGGTTTGTGCCATAATTTGAGAAATTTTGGAGTTCTCTAGAGTCCCTATAGCAACTTGGGTGAAACTAGTTTGATCCATGCTAGAGTCCTTCAATTGCTCATGAATCATTGTGCTAAAAATGAAAATTAAACAAAATTGACTCTTCTTGTGCACATATGACTCAACACCTTGCATTCACAAGACCGCTTCCCATTGCACTTGGGATGAACATGGAATACATCGTGTTTGACCTAGACCATCCTCTTAAGAGTTCATCTTGAGATGGTCGCATATGGCTTGAGTCAATTGGTTGTCAAAAGAAAATACAAATAAATTAAAAACAAAGACATGTGGGTAAAGAATGCAAATAATGTCAAACATTTGCACCCCGCTATGTCTTGTATGATGATAAATCAAAATTTGCATTAAGTGATAAATGAGCCCGAAGGACCTTGTATGCTCTTATAGAATCCCCAAAGTGTTGAGTAGGTTGAACTCTAGGTTTTCCTTTTGATCCTTAGAGTGGCTATTCTTCTATTTTTGAAACTAAAGCTAAGTGTTGCACTTGTCAAATCTTGCTAAAAATGAAATATTCAAAACTAAGCTCGTATTTGCACTTGGACATGTCTTAGTTTAGTCATCTTCTGAAATTGACAAGCTTGGTGTAATATCCTTCCATTTTGATCAATTGGATAATCTTCAAAGCTCTTTCGATTGCATTTCATGCATACATAAAAAAATTGATGCCTATATTGCCAAAAGGGGGAGAAAACATAGAAAAGGCATCACTAAAAAGATAAAAATGTGAATGCTTATTTGGTTATTATGATCTTTGTAAAACTATGCTACTACTTCATTGGATCATAATCTCATAATCACATTTGACATGTTTAGTTGGATTTTAGAGTTTTTGTTGAAAACTTGCCCTTTCTTAAATTTAACTCTAAAATCTAAATTCCTCTTTGTCAACTTGATCATGGTTCTAATTTCTATCTTTGGACCAAGTTTGACTTTACAACTAAAAATTGCTTTCTTCTTCATTTTCTTCAAACTCAAATTTATGCCTTTTTGTGTGGTTTGTCAATATACTCATCAAGGGGGAGATTGAAGGACCATGTGGAGGTCCATCCATGTTTGTGATGAGTATTTGACTTTATTTGAGCAAGGTGTGCTCAAGTTTGAGTTTGATTTGGATTGATTTTCAAAATGAAGCAATTTGAGTTGTCTCTGCCAAGAGTGGCGATCTGCGTCGTATGGACGCGGTAGTGATGAGTTGGATGGTTTATTGCACATCATTGTGGGCATTGCTATGTGATGTGTTTCCTTGTCTTTGATGGTTGCAGGACGACGGTGCTAGGTCATGGTGAGGCGAAGAATGACCGGGACTAGGCGAGGAGCGTCGGAGGTCCAGACGGTTGGGAGATCGCCGGAAGATGATCGGAGACGGAGTCCGGGCAAGTCAAGAAGACAAGGAAAGGAGTTGATGCTAGCTAGATGCCGCGTGGATCAATGAGGGCCGTCGGATTGAGGTCTGGTTGATAGGTTAGCGGGTATAGGTAGTATGCTTTGAAAACCGTGCAAGAAAACCCGGTATGTGTGTGGGTTTTGGGTTAGCCCTTGCATGGCTGTGTGTGTGGGTTAATCCTAGCCCTTAGATGAGTGCTCTAGGGTTGAGGGATTCATCCAAGGGTGGTAGGTGGCCCAAGAGTAGTATAAATAGGGGTGGAGGGGTAGCCTCCTTCCCTTGAAGGTTTTGAGGTTTGTGAATGCTCCTTTGAGCTTTGCCCACATGAAAGTGAGGCTTTGTAACCTCTCCTTCCAGAAATAAAAGTTTTATCCATCCACCTCTGAATTTATTTTGCGCATTTACATTATGTCTTTACTTTACGCAATTTAAATTCAGCATTTACTTTCCCGCAATTACATTCTCGCAATTTACTTTCATGTAATTTGGATTTGCCTCCCCTCCTTCTAAATGGTGCTGATATTGGATGTTTTGAGTGTGTTCATATGGTTTTACATCTCTTTCGCACTTTTGGATTGAGTAGAGAACATCTTTTCTTTCAAGTTCCAAATTTGTTCAGAACTTGTTCTTCGCGCAGCAGTCAGTGTTCGATTTCTAGAAAAATCTAGAAAAATATTTTTCAAATTATTATAGTTGGAGGAGGTGCGGGACTCTGATATCCACTTGTATAAAAATGTTGGAGTTTATTTGTTGCACCGTTTGGGCGCCATGAGGTGAAAACTGAGCCCCAAACTTTCTGCTCAAAGTTCTTGACCAGACTGTGTTCTTAGATTTTTCCTGTTTTTTCTGTATGGATTTTTGAGGAGAAATTTGGTGGCGTTTTTCACTCCTCTTATGCTCATAGGGAGAAAAATTCTCAAAATTTTGTGAGCTGGAGAAACCCACCAACCTCCTGTGCAAATTGAGGACAAGTTCTGGAAATTCTGCTTTTTGCTTTTCTGAAAGTGACTTTTGTGATTTGAATTGATGTGGTTTCTAAAAGCAAGAGTTTGAATTGATTCCTCTTTATCCTGAACACTAGACAACCAGGATTGTGACTCAAAAATCCCCACATATTTTATGGCACTTATCCATGCAAGCTTGGGGTACACATATTTGTCTAGTTTTTCGGTTTTTTCAAAATTTCCTTTGAGCGATCTTGTAGAGGTTTTTGTTGGAGTATTTTGGGGGAAAATTTATTTGCGACCATTCACCCCCCCTCTGTTCGCCATCTCGATCCTTTAATGGCCTTGGCCGATTCATATGTTAAGTCGAATTAGATGAGCATATATGCCCATTTGTCAAGTCTACCTTGTAAAATTGGAGCTGATAACATATATTTAATAACATCAGTTTTACAAACAACTTTAAAAGCCGATGCTAAAATATAATGTCTTTGCTTGGTGCAAGAAAAGTTTTCTACAAAACAGTACCTGGTTTCTGCACAATTAATCATCGACCCAAGTAGAAAATAACCCAGTTTTTGTCATCGATCTCTTGTGCCAAAATAGCTCCAATTGTTAGCTCCTTAGCCGATATATATAATTTAAATAGTATGCCTTTTTGTGTCGCAACTAAAACTAGAGGCTTGAACAAATACTCCTTTATGTTCTCAAAAGCCTTCTGTTGATCGGCTCCCCAAACGAATTCTTGATTTTCTTTTAGCCTCAACAATGGGGCAAATGAACCAATTTATCAAGACAAATTTGAGATAAAATGTTGTAAATAATTGATTTTGTCGATCAACTTCTACAAGTCCTTTTTGCAGGCTGGTGGCTCAGTATCAGCTATAGCTTTGATCCTTTCTTGATTGACTTCAATCCCTCTTTTATAGATCGTAAAGCCTAAAAACTGACCAGCTGATACAACAAAGCACACCTGTATGGATTCATCTTCAAGACATGTGCCCTAGTCTTCTTGAACACTATTTCCCAATCGACTAGATTCTAAAAATCTTTCTTGGATTTTACAACAACATCATCGATGTAGGTTTCCACAATATGGCCAATTATATCATGAAAAATCAAATTCATAGCACGTTGATATGTTGCACTAGCATTTTTAAGCCGAATGTCATCACCACCCACTCAAACAAACCCAGGGCACCGGGGCACCTGAAAGCTGTCTTAGAGATATCAGCTTTTGCCATGAATATTAGATTATACCTAGCATTACCATCTAGAAAACTAATAATCTTATTTTTTGATGTAGCATTGATAAGCATATAAGCTACAGGTATCAGATACTCATCTTTAGGTGTGGCCTTATTTAAATCTTTGAAATCAACACACACTCCAAGTTTACCATTTTTCTTCATAATATGAATGATATTAGAAACGCACTCAGCATATCGGCAAGGCCTAATAAACGTAGCCTCTAACAATCGCTCAATCTCCTCTTTTATTGTATTATACAAGGCTAGATTAAATCATCTAGAAGACTGTTTAAATGGCCTATAGCCCAATTTTATAGGTAGTCGATGTTCTACCAGTTGTCAACTCAAACCAGGCATTTCATGACATTCCTAAGCAAAACAATATTTATAATCTCTCAAAAGTTTGACCAACTTTTCTTTATAATCTATTGCTAATTTTGAACTGATAAATGTTGGTCTTTTTCTATCACCATCGCCTATGTGGACTTCTTCCAATAAGTTAGTTGACGTGAAACCTTGGCCTAATTTCTCAATTTCTCAAAAATCTTCAATGGCCTCATAGCTATCCGTTGCTTGCCGATAGCTTTGCATTTTGCCTTTAAAGCTTTTATTGTCGATTTGGACTCCATTGGTGCAAAACTTCGTCTGTCCGATCAAACTTCGTCTGGCCTCATGTTAATTGGGATAAACTCCATCTTGTTAATATAGACAAAATCGTAGTCATCCAAAATTTTGCCCGATATGCATTTTGCCCCATCATGTTGCCAATTTACGTCTGAACTGGCTATGGCAATATAAGCCGATGTGTCGGCCTGAATGACTTCCACTTTATCACCTTTCCATTGGACTAGCATTTGGTGCATGGTCGATGGAATACAACAGTTTGCATTAATCCAATCTTGTCCCAACAATATGCTATAATTTCCTTTAGCGTCGACTACGAAGAAAGCGGTCGACAAAGTTTTGCTGCCGAATGTCAGTTTTGTCACCATTAGATCTTTTGCCTCAGTGTGATCTCCTGTGAAGTCATTTAAAACCATGTTAGTTTCAATAAGATCTTCATCGGACTTACCCAACTTTTTACATGTAGTGTAAGGCATTATGTTCACAGTCGCTCCTCCATCGACCAGCATCCTGGAGATCGGCTTGCCATTAATATAACCCTTCAAGTATAATGGCTTCAAATACCGATGGTCTTCTTGTGGCTTTTCAAAAACTGCATCTTGTGCTCCTATGCACAACTGAGCAAAAGATACTTTAGCCGACATAGTGCTTATCTTGAACTCAGTTGATAGGGTAAACACCATATTGATGTCCATCGGAAGTGGGGGATCATCTAAAATTACAGGAGAATATAAATCATCGGCTGAGTCGAATTCATCCTCAACCAGCTCCTTCTTTCTCCACTCCTATTTAGCGATTTTCATCAGTCGGAGCTCATTAAAAGCTTCATCCCTTCGTTCTTCTTGCTCAGCCTGCCTCATTTTCTAGGTCTTCAGGTGTTGAAGTCTTCTTCATTGCAATCGGCTTAACCTAAGGGACACTATCTAGGCTTTGGCACAATCGTTTCCCATATCTTTCTAGCCAGATCGACCTTAGCCACAGAACATGACCCCTCATCTAGTCATTTTTGCTCTTGAATTGGCCTGAAAATCCTTTCGTGGACTGATCCCCTATTAGTTTGTCTTCCTCGATGGTCCTGTATTGGCTCTGATATGCTATCTTTAGCCAATCTTTTCTGCCAGTCACCTTGGCGTGGGTAATGCTCCATCGGACAAGTGTAAGGTGACGGTAATGCTGACCCCCTCTCCCAACAAAATTGCCAAAAAGGGCATCGTTGGTGGGCTCTTTCAAGGTTTTGTCGTGCCAATATATATTATCTGGCTGACGAGAAGGATAGCTCGGCCTATCACTTCTCCTTAGTATTTCTCGAATAACTGAGAGAAGGTTGGTTTAGGCTTATGAATTGGCTTATGTGGCGGTGATGCCCTTTCGTCCCACTTGTCGATTTGCAAATCACCCTTTGGCTTGATGGTTCTTGAATTTCTCTCTTCACGGTCAGTTTCTATCTGAATAGAGCCGACAATAATTTTCAGAATTTCTTTGCCGTCAAAGCCTGCCTGCAAATTAATATGACACATTACTCCCATAGCTAACGACAGATGTGTTTGATCCTCGGGTTTTGCCTATTGCGTCGGCCCAGCCTTCATCCTAGAACAGTGGACCATATTGATCGAAAAAGGATCAACGTCCACCTGCATCATCGGTATTTCTGCAAACTTCAACCAACCATCTTCTATAGCCGATTGTATCTGCTGGTTAAAAAATATTACAATCGTTAGTATTATGAGAAAATGAGTGATGCCATTTGTAATACCTTCGCTTCTTAATTTTGTCAGTCGATGGAAAGAACATATCCCTCAGGCAAACTTGTTACCTTTTTATGTAGCAATAAATCAAAAATACAATCGCACTTTGAGACATCGAAAGCATATTTTACTTCTGATCGATTTTTGGTCAGCTTAAGCCATGAACAGATTAAAGACTTTTTATTGCCCTTAACCCACTGAGCTATGTTCACTTCAACTTCATCGTCGGATGAATTGTTTGACTGATACTCAATAAGGTTGACCTTAGCCCTTTTTTTCCATATTCTTGAACTTAATTTAAAGGCTCTATCAGTAAAACAACCTTCTTGAGTCGAGACATGAGGTAACAGATGACTTAAATCGGTGAACTCCTCTTGGCCAAATTTCTCATTTAATTGAGGAATTAACCCGTAGAAGGCTAAATCGGCTAGCTGATTATCGGGTAGGGTAATGGTAAAGCACCGATTTCTTACTTCTCTAAACCTTTTAATGTAATCCATGATGGATTCTCCAAATTTCTATCGAGCAGAACTTAAATAAAAAAAACTCTAAGTTCTAGACTCCCATAGAAAAAGTACTCATGTAATCGGCTTTCCAAATCGACCCAAGAATTGACCGAATTTGGGGTAAAATTGTGAACCAAGTAAAAATAGCTCCAGTCAAAGATAGAGGGAATAATTTTACCCTCAATCCATCAGTCTGAGCTGCTTCACCGCATTGTGTGATGAAACATCTGATATGCTCTAAGGTAGTAGTAGAATCGTCTCTCGAAAATTTTGCAAATCGGGGTACGGGTTCTGATAGCCAGTAACCTTTCCTTTAGGTTGTGTGCCGAATTCTTCTCGCAATACGGCAAATATCTGATCAGCCCAATCGACTATCTGAGCTAATTGTGGTTGAGGAACTTGCCAATTAGGATCGTAATTAACGTGCTGCCCCCTGAGCATCAGCTCGGGTTGATATCGTATAGGCGTGGGTTGTGGGTTATATAGGCATTCATAGCTGACATTAGACCTTCTGACTGTCAGCTCTGACAATGGAACAAAAGGCTCCGAGTACATCACAACCTTGTATGGAGCCAGATTTCTTTGCGGGATTGGCTCATAATATTATGGACGTAGTTGAGGTTCTGTCGGTGGTGGAGCCGATTGTGGGAAGATGTAAAATGGGGCGATGGTAGTAAATTGGCTTGGGAGCCCAATTTAGTGCCGTCAGTGTGCGCGTGATAATGTGGAATCGCACTTGCACCCGGATCCCATGGCAAAATCACAGTCGGCTGGGTCGGCATCAGAGTCGAAATCGAAAATGATGGCTTAGGATCAGTTATGGACCAGAACTCTGTGTATTTGCCAGTACAGAATAGACCAGATAATTTGACAAAGCTTACATTGGATCTAATAAATTTCTAGCTAATGCTAATTCCTGACCAACGGCTTTGACACTATTAGCAATCATCAGTTTAAGAGTTGTTACAAAGGCCGACGACTAGTTGATCAAAGCATGATGCATAGATTGATTAATCATAGCAGATAATTCAGCTTGTGCAGAGATGTATCGACTTACCGATGTATCAGTGGTCTCCGTATTGCCAAAGGGGTTGACTGTCGGCAAAACGATCTTTTGAGTGATGCCACATCTAGTCTTCTGGTAGCAGTTTAGCATCATCTCCTCGAGCGTAGCCTTCTGATCCTTGATTTCCTTGCGTTATTCTGGTGTCAAATCATCCATTGTCGGGACAATTATAGCATCAGAGTTGACATTGGACAAGGGAACTAATTTTCCTAAAGAAGACATCGTGTCCCACTGGGTGTGCCAAAAGTGTGTTGGCGTCGAAAATATGACAAAGGATTTGATCGGCTCAAACACACGCAAATAACGAGTTTAATTTGGTTCGTGCCATGCCAGCCAATTTGATCCTACAATTGGCAAGAAAATTATAATCTAAATAGCTTTGTTAACCAATTAGGTTTCTTAATGTAGATCTGATCAAAATAGCTACTTAGCTGATTAAATCGTATGTAACAATAAATTTGATTAACTTTTCATGGCTAATCGGATGGTTTTGTATAGGTAGATTTTCCCAAAAAAAGGCGATGCACAACAAGATCGAAGAAAAACAAACCTATGTATATTGGTGTAATCGGGGATGATCAACAATCGACGATGCACTACTTTATTGATCAAGAACGAATTACAAAGATTCTAAATAGACTACTCCTAGTCGATAGAAAGTGAATAGAAGTATATGCAAGTTTGATTGTGGTTGTTTTTTCAGCTTGCCTCTGACTTCTTTTGCAGCGTATAGGCCAATCATATCCTTCTCCGATCCGTCATATGAATCGTATCGGCCTCCACCTCTTGACATGTAGAATTCCATATCAAAACAGATGTCAGCTATATATCCAAATTTAACTCAAACCTGACAACATGCAACACATACTTCACACTCAGCAAGCATGAAAGAAACAACTCAACCTAAACACACAAGCTAACGCTTACATGGGCGACACATGCTAAACTTGAAGCGACTCAAACAATAGTCTCAACTAGCTAAAATAACTCCTCACTCATCAAACCACCTAGGCTAAGGCTCTCTTGGTGCATACACCGGTGGGTGGGCTGGCACGGGTGAAAAGCAATCTTGATATCCAGCAACTAGAACCTCGAACTCTACATGAACATACGCATCTCGGGCTCCTGCTCCTCGAGCTCCATCTCGACCTCCTCGGGGTCTTCTTCCTCCTCCTCATCCTACACTTGCTCCACTTCTACCTCAGCAACGTGCAGGGCTTCCTCAATCTCCATGATCCTCTCCGTAGCCATGATGCGAGTCTCCTAAAGTGCCTCCTCAGCAACTCTCAAAGCTTCATACACTTGCTCCAGTTCTTGGGTAGTCTCTTGCACCAGGTCATCTTGGGCAGCTGTGAACCTGGCCAAGTGTATGACTGTCGCATCCTCTTATTCTTCAGTCCTTTGGTGTTGGGTAGCGTGTCCTTGTGGA
The DNA here is from genome assembly GCA_036346275.1 of Otatea glauca. Lineage (NCBI taxonomy): Eukaryota > Viridiplantae > Streptophyta > Magnoliopsida > Poales > Poaceae > Otatea > Otatea glauca. The sequence goes on along the minus strand of CM070715.1, from coordinate 35,138,182 downwards.
TGAAGTCTGAACACCGTCTCGTCCAACTCGTCGGTGTAATCGTGGAAAATACATCGTAGGGCAAGGTGTGAAGACTCCTGAATTCCAATCTCAAATGTGGACCTCCTGACAGTGATGTTGATCGGTCTATTGGCCTTCGTGTCCTCCCAAGCATAGATGATGGTCTTGCAAATAATGCCTCGCTCTTTGCTATTGACGGTCCAGTGGTTACCTCAATAGAGTGGTCTAACAAAGCCTCCAAGAACTTGTAGAACCCTCCAAAGCTTAGAAGCATAACAACCCTCATGCTCACCGTAAGTCTGATCAATCCTCATATGATAAAGACAACTTCGGGTAAGGTTTCCACTCAAACCAGTAGGGAACAAAAGAAAAATTCAGCAAAGGCAAGAACAAAAGAATGAGAAGACTCAAGAGCTTCTTATAAGTCAGGTTAAATTTTCTTTTAGAAAATAATTTTTAGACACACCTAAGAGACAACCAGTCTATCTAGGGCCAAGACATACAGTCAGTATGGCTTTGATACCACCTCTGTCAGGACCTGAATATGCAAATTCGGACCCTCTGTGCATATCGCACTAGTCCAAGATTACACTAGTGCACACAGGCTCAACATAGATGAATATCAAAATCATACACAGTGAAAATATAATAAAAGACTTCATATATTAAATATAAACTAGTTGACTAACCTTATGGTCGACTTTACAAGACTTTGCCTCGTAGGACTAAACTAAAGATAACAGTTTAAACAGCAGCAAAAATAAAACGTAGATAAACTCCTCAATATACCACAGGCAACTGACAAGGCTCGCACCCTAAATGTTCATCTCCTCTTGGTACTCCTCCAAAGCTGGCGTAGACTCCTCATCAACTGATGATTTTGTTGTGGCAAGGGTGAGTACTTAAAGCACTCAACAAGTTATGCACAGAATGCGAGTCTAACATATCTATACGCATGGCTTATTCCAGACGAATGGCTGATATGATTATTTTGCAGTAAAGCAACATTTACAAATGAGTACAATAAATAGATTGAAATGATAGTTAAATAAATAACAATAATAAGAAATTTGCAGGTATTGCTCAAGAGTAAACTTACACAAAGCCCTAAATCATATTCAAAACTTCCAATGGCACACTGCCTCCCTTACCAAGTTTCCATCTTACAAAATCTAACCCTTGACTGTAATCCCCAAGCATTGTCCATAACCGAGGACACGGCTATCCGAATAGATTTACACTATACAGAGGTTATGCACTTTATCCACAAGATACAATCAACTCACCACATCTGTCGTGACTCGCCACACAAAAGTATGCGATTGAGCGATCATAACAAAACCTTTGAGAAACTTTTATCCAAACACTGACCCTCCCGACAAGCCTTACTCACTATCCCTTCTCTCCCTCAGAGTAGAAGTATAGAAGAGACTTATCATTGGACCGATGTGAGACCGTAGTACACCACACCCTCCCCATAACCACACCCTGTATGGCTATTGTCGAGACCCGAATATGCAAATCCGGACCCTCTGTGTATACAGCACTAGTCCAGGATCACGCTAGTGCACACAGTCTCAACATAGATGAAATATCACAATCATACACAGCGGAATAATAAATAAAGACTTCATCTATTAATATAGAACTATTGAACGACCTTAAGGTCAAACTTACACTTGTGAGGCCTTGGTGGCTTCAACTCAAAATAAATAAACAATGAATGAATGAAGAACGTCGATTTAATCCAATCAATATGCCATAGGCAACTGACAAGGTTCAACTCATAGATATTCGCCTCCTCGTGGAACTTCTCCTCCTTCGAAGTTGTAGTCTTCTCCTCAACTGATGATTTTGTGTGTTGCAAGGGGTGAGTACATAACGCACTCAGCAAGTTGTGCACAGAATGCAAGTCTAGTATTCTATATGCATGGCTTAGTACAAAGGTATGGCTATCATGGCTATTTTGCAGTAAAGCAGCATTTATAAAGGAATACAGTAAATAGATTGAAATCGCAGTAAAACAAATAATAATAATAATAGGTAGAATCAACATTTGACAAGTAAACCTAGTTTCAAATCCTCAGTCAATTTCCACTTTTCATGGCATCCTGCCATCCCAATAAATTTTGTTTAACAAAAGTGTAACCCTTAACTGTAATTCCTGAGCATTGCTCAATACTGCGATTCGAATAGATTCTACACTCTGTAGAGGTTATGCACTTTACCCACACGACATGATCGTCCCTTTTTGCCAAGCTATTAGCACATTTCCTTTGGTGTGCCAGCAGGGTAATCATGACAAAGCCTTTACAATGCTCTGTCTAGACCCTGTACTGCTCGCTGAGGTTTCAACACGGAAGGGATTGGTTACCACACTCCGGGGGCCCCTCTTGCGCCATGCGAGTCTACCCGTACACCCGGAACTCACTATACACCACAGCAGTACCGAAATCTAGACATCACAAATTAGTCGGCTAGGCTGTCCCATTCCAGACGTGTGGTTGCAAGTAAGACTCAGGTCAAAGGCTTGCAAGTTTAAGTCCTTAGGGTGACTATGGCAAGACTTCCACATACTATCTGCCAAATCTGGCCCACCATAGCACACTGCCCCTCGCCACATGCCCCAATCTAAATCATTACCACCCCAGTTGATTACCAAGCACCACATGTTATCAACAAGTCAACCTCGTTGCGTGACATCCACTCGTCACCACAACGCAATCTCATTGTGTGACCACACATGACACACAAGTTCATAACCTTGTTCCATATTCCATTAGTCAAGATTAATCAGTGATGATTCAACACATGTGATGATATCGTATGGCTAAGCAATCTACGATGGTCTAACTAACCCATGTTGATTATAAAATATTAACCAACTATTAATTAACCATCCTAGGGTGACAATTAGATCATGGCATAAAATGGCAAGGTAGGGTATAGATCAAATTGGTATAATAGCTAAGCCCCAATTTAATTTGAAACAATTGTATACTTGAAATAATATGCAATAGGGTAAAACAAATATAGCAATTTAATAAACATGGGTTCAACATGATCAAAGCACAACTTGCCTGGCCCTTGCGATTTTTACTGTTCTTTACTCTTTATCTTTGATTCTTGATCTTCGATCTTCAATCTTTACCTCCTTGATCTTCAGCTCCTTAGAACAACTTCCGGACGATGCGTCTAACGATTAAAGAAGAAGCAAATACAAATCAACTCAAAAGATAAATCAAATAAAATCCAAATTGAGAACGGATAGTATTGGATCACAAAGGCTTAGATGAATTTAAGAACTTGAATGGATTAGATCAGAGATTAGACAAAAGGGAACGAGCTTTCGGAATACACCGAAAAGGAAAAGACTGATAATTGAGAAAGAAAGAATAATATTACAAAGAATATTTCTTCTGAAGTTATTATCTTGATTGGATAGACAATGACATATGGGCTCTCGATCTATAAACCGGGTCCATAAAGATACGTTAGTTCGCAATGAACTAAACTGATGCTCAATGCTGACTTGTGTTGACCTAACAGATACACAGTCAAACAAAAGAAAGATAGACTAATAAATTAGATATGGCACAAGGATATGACATATGGCCAATGCTCTATCGACCAAGTCCACGAATGACTTCTAGGTCAATGGCAGATTAGATTTTCAATAATAGGACATGGACAAGCAGGGTCGACATTCATGCGATTCGATCTGTGATGAGTCATACGTCGATCAAGAGGCTTGACGATGACAAGGCAGCGAGGAAATGAAGACAAGGCTAAACTCATAGGTGATGGGGTTAGATTACAATAAGGCGATAGAGAGGATGATGATATTGCACTAGGGCTTTTGCGTGCATGCACACATGCGATGATAGCGAAGCGACGATAGGACACTCATGCAAAGATAAGATGTCGATTGTCAGTACAATGATATGGTAGCAAGGTTATGATATGGCTCAGGATTGATCTGTGAGTTGCGAGGTTTATATGACATGATGCATCGTCAACGACAGATTGGACCCAAGGTTAAGTTAGGGTTTGAGAGCAATGACTCGCGGATAGATCCACTTGGCATAGAGATAGGATAGGTAGGGTTGGCTCTGCGATAAAAGACTACCAAGGGTGGCTAACTGAAACAAGATCCGATAATGAAAGGGACTAGATCGAAGACGACGGGTAGATTCTAAAATATGGCATTGATGGCAACCGAAGACCAAATGAACTCTAAAGATGGGCAAACCAGAGAATGATGGCCTACTGGACATGACGACACGATCAAGGCGAACTAAGATGGTTGGCGGCAAAAGACGGCGCGCGGCACTGACGAAAGGCGGCGGCTAACGAATATTAAAATTTTCAGTTGATGGAACAGCAAAGGAGAAGTGAACACCACGTAGAACACGGCGAGACGAGCTCAACGGTATAAGTGGATTTGGCGGCAACCCAATGGACAGATCACAAACTACCGATGAACGGCTGCTAAAGCTAATAGATCAAATGGTCATAACTATTAAAATAATAGATGAAACCTAACTAAATTTTACAGAGAGCTATCTGGGACCCTAAGGCACAATATGACATGAAAGGATTGGAATTTTACCTCCTGGATCAACAGGGAACGTAGGAGGAAGTTTTCAGCTATACGTACGCAGTCTGATCGACGAAGATTGAATTTTCTGCAGAAATCCCTTGGACAAAACCTTGAGTTAGGGTGAGCACCAAGTAGAGGACATCAAGATGAGTCTACAGTAAAAAGGGCACGGTCAAATTCGTAAAAACTAAGGAGAACGGGCGACGACAAGATTAGAGATTGGGACGGCCGTAACTTTTGATTTTGAGGATGAAACTGCACCAAATTTGGTGGAGAGGTAGATTAGACCATAAGGCACAAGATGACACAAGTGGATTTCAGAAAAACTCAAAGTAACGACGGGGAACGCGACGCCAAGTTCGGCCAACGAGGGCGGCGCACCGGAAGAGGACGGCTGTAATTTTTCGGGTTTGGAAGGTGCTCTGGGGATTAGGGGTGCATGGGAGGGGTCTTAGAACACTTATATAGGCTAGAAAGTCATGCCATGCAAGGAAACACGATGAAAAACCGGATTTGGATTGAAAACAGATCGGATCGAACACTTGGCGCGCAATGAACACTAAATGATGACGTGGCGCATTGTGGTGCTTCGGATGGGGATCGGAGGGCTGCGGCTGGGCGGCGACGTGGCCGGCTCGGGAGCTAACATGTGGCGGTGCGGAAATTGAGCTAGAAAGTTTGGATTTAATCCACTTTCCAAATTAAAATAATTCCAAAAATTAAAATAATTCGTTTAGAGCAATAAAAATACTAGAAAAATTCTAAACAAATTCTAGAAAATATTTTAAGACATTTGGAGCTCAAATAAAATATTTTTAACTAAACTTCATTTAAAATTTTGCAGTATTTAATTAAATTTAACAAGACGCTTTATATAAATTAATTCCAAATAAATCCAAATGAATAGCAAACGAACTCCGAAAAATCTCAAAAAATTACAGAAAATTCATTGAAGCACAATGAACTAAAAAAATAAATTATAGTTTATATTAGTCAAATTAAATTATTTTAGCATTAGAAAATTTCAGATTAAGCTTTATTAAATCGAGAAAATCCGCGGGGATTTTTAGAAAGATGAACTAAACAAAAGATTTTTGAAAACCCAAATTTTGGGATGTTACAGCTATCCACCTGAGGTATCACATGTTAAGACATCGGTAACCTACTTAGTTAGGTCCATCCTATACTAGACATGTGGTTGCATGTTTGACTCAGTTCAAAGGCTTGAAAGGTTAAGTCCTTATTGACCGAGGCAAGACTTCCACAAGCCAACCGCCATACAGACCCAGCTTGGCACACGGCCCCTTGCCACTTGCCCCAATCTAAATTATTTACCACCCTAATTGATCACCATGCACCACGTGCCATCAACAAGTCAACATCTTTGCGAGACATCACATGTCACCAAACCTCAATATCATCGTGTGACAACACCTGACACACCTTCTCATAAACATGTTCCATATTCCATTAGTCAAGATTAATTTTGATATTCCAAAAGACATGATTTAACATGGCATGGCTATGCAAACTAAACATGATCTAACCAACTCACGTTGGCATCTAATAGCAACCAACTAATAATGAACCATCCTAGGGTGACAATAATGATGACATACAAATGACAAGGAAAGGTATAATCTAATTGGGTAGAATAACTAGATCCCAAAGTAATTTGAAAACAATTCTACACATAAAATAACATGCATAATTTAAATAAATATAGCAATTTGTAAAACTGGGTTCAACATGATCAAAGCACAGCTTGCCTTGGAATAGCTCTTGTTCCTACTTTGGACCTTGGTTCAACATGATCAACATGATCAACGATTCACCCTCGAACACTCCAGACACTTCAACATCTATGCGAATCAAGAAAAATAGTAATAAAAACCAAAACCAGAGAGCAAACAAACTCCAAAAATCAAATAAAATTTGCAGTTAAATATATATCAATTTTTACAAATTTTTAAATGAATTTAGGAATTTGAATTGACTCAATAGGTGTTCGTATAAAGGAGAACGGACTCTCGAAAGATTTATCACAAAAATAAATCCTGAAAATTGAGATAGTAAAGAGAATATTTCAAAAATATTCCTCTCTGAGATACAGACATGTGGGTTATTGATCTATAGACCAAGTCCATAAATATAGTGTATAGTCCACAATAGACACAGCGCATGACTTTGACTCGTTGACATGTGCACCCCACATGGCATAGATAAGGCTCACAGTAGACTTAGTCTATTTTGGATCTAATCTAGCTTCTATAATTGCGTGGCTGCCACCAAACTTTTTATAATATTTATCAAAAACTATAAAAAAAACTCGTGCCGAAAACATGCTATGCTTACATCATGCTCGTAGACCTTGTAGCATGCCGTACCAGCCCAAGCATGATGTAACATCTCAAAATTTGAGTTTTTCCATGTTTGAATTCGACAAATGAACTATTTGCATTTTTCTTGAATTAACCAAAGCTTAATTTGAAATTTTATACTAATGAAAGGATTTAATTTGATTAAACTATACATCAAACAAAAGATTTCTAGTCAAAATTGGGTTACATTTGCTCTAAGTAATTTTTCTATATTTTTGGAGATTTTTCTGAATTTATTTGCTATTTATTTGCTTTTATTTGAATTTCTAGAATTATATTAATTCGAAAGATGATTTTATTTTGAAAATCTTGTCTCGGGCCGAATCTCTCTCTGGCCCATTCCTATTCCTTCGCCCAGCCTACCTCCTCTCCACAGCCCGCATCTTCGCGCATCCCGGCCCAGCTCCACTCCGCTGCCCAGTCTTGTCTCGGGCAAATCTCTCTCTGGCCAGGAACCCTAACCCTAACTGTCTCAGAGTCCCATTGACACACGCGCAGCTGCTCGGTTTCCATGTTTTGCGTGCCTCCCTGGGCTATTTAAGCCACTGCCAACCCTCGCCTGAGGTTCCCCTCTCCGCGCCGCCTCTTTTGCCCTAGGTCTTGTCGCTCAAGTCACCGTCGTCTTCGCGCACGACGTCGCTAGAGTCCGCCGCTATGCCCAAAGCCTTCCCCACTGTCGTTTGGCCGCTCTGGTGCATCTCCACCATTATCAGTTGTGCTGTCGTGTTGCCCGCGATGCCCTCTTCCCGATCTGCTCAAAGTTGCACCCGATCCATCGCCATAGAGCCAAAACCTGTGTCATCTTCTCAACTTCCAGTGAGACGCATCGCCACCCTCACTGTCGCTCTCCGTCGGTAATCCGTAGCCATCCGATAACCCTTGTGTGCTCTGGATGTTGCCACGCCTCTGCCACCACATCCGTGCATCTCCACCGTCTGATCTTGCCACGCTGTTGGATGCATGACATGTTGAAAGACCATGTGGAGGTCTATCCTTGATGGTGATGAGTAATTGATTGTGTTTTAGTATGAAGTGCTTGAGTTTGAGTTTGATTTGAATTGGATTTTCAAATTTGAAGCAATTTGAGTTGAGTCTGTTGGAGCGGCACTACCGGCCTCTGGGAGCAGTAGTGCCGGCAAAAGTGGCACTACCGGGCTCAAATAGGCAGTAGTTATTTTACAGTGAGAGGATTTTTTGGGATTTCAGGGGAGCAGCACTACCGGCCTCTGGGGAGCTATAATGATGGCAAAAGCGGCACTACCGGCCCAGGGACTGGTAGTGCCGGTCTTCAAGCGAATTTGTGGGATTTCAATTTTAAAAATTGTGGGCAATGCTATGTGATGTGTTTCCTTGTTTTTGATGGTTGCAGGACGTCGAGTTTTGATCATGGTGAGGCAAAGGATGATCGGGACTAGGAGAGGTGCGCCGGAGGCTCAGACGATCGGGGTTTGCCGAAAGATGATCGGAGACAGAGTTGTGGCAAGCCATGAAGATAAGGAATGGACGAGATGCTATCTAGGCGCTGCATGGATCAATGAGGGCCATTGGATCTTTGTCTAGTTGATAGGTTAGTGGGTCTAGTTAGTACGCTTTGAAAACCGTGCAAGGAAACCCATTTGCTTGTTGGGTTTTGGGTTAGACTTGCATGGCTGTATGAGTGGGTCAATCCTAGCCCTTGATGGTGTGCCTTAGGGTTTAGGACTCATCCAAGGGTGGAGGATGACCCAAGAGTAGTATAAATAGAGGGGTAGGGCTGCCTTCCCAATCTTGATGGTTTTAGAGGTTTTTGTGCTCCTTTGAGTTTTTTCCACTTTGTTGTGAGGCTTTGTAAACCTCCCTTTCAGAAATGAAAGTTTAATCCATTCCTCTCAATTCTGAATTTATTTTCTGCATTTACATTATGTCTTTAAATTCAGCAATTTACATTCTTGCAATTTACTTTCATGCAAGTTGAATTTACCTCCCCTCCTAAATTCTTTTGGATCTTTTGCTGAGGATGTATGATTGATGGATAAGTCTTTTCTAGACCATATTGCAATCATCTAGGCAAGTCTTGTGTTCTTTCTTGCAAGAAATCGATTTTTGTTCATGAGAGGATCAATCTTTGAAGAGTGGGTTTTTGGGTGTTCTTGTCTTGAGTTCTAGCTTGCTATGACATGTGGGGAGGCATCTAGGATCATCTTGATCATCAAGAACCCACGAACTAGTTGAGAGCCAAGTTTTTGTTCTTGAACCCATTTTTGCGCACCGTTCTGTAAATTCGAAAAAGGTCAGAACTTTGATGTCGATTCTTGCAAACGATGGTTGGAATAGGTTCCTGACATCCCTAGGAAGGTGTCCACAAATTTTCATTGAGTTTGGATCAACCGATCAAAAGATTTCACGATTTCTCTTTTTGAACTCGGGCTGATCTTACTATAGCTATTGTAATCTGGCACTACCGCTACAATACCCAGTAGTGCCAACTTTGTGGTGCCGCCCAGTGCTGAGAACTTTGAGATGTTCACTTTCTTCGCTTTGTCTGTTTGATGTGAGGATGTTGTTTGGATTGTTTTGAGTGGGAAAATTTTATTTTACGATCATTCACCCACTGTGATCGCCATCTCGATCCTTCAAATGTGTCCCACCGCATCATCACTCACGTGTGCGCCCGTCAGCCGCCGTGTCAGCGCCACATGAGATGAGCCACCGCATCAGCCCTAGTGCTATTCCGCAGACCTGGTCGACAATGGACTGAGCCAAATTTGTGGGCATGGTCTATAGACCAAGGGTCCCACATGTCAGCGAAATAAGGTTTTTTGGATTTATTTTTATCTCGAGAAATTAATTACTGACGTCAGAAATGCGTCATTAATTGATTTTCCAATAGAAAAATAAATAAGAAAATTCGGATTTTCTCTTTTTCAGCCTTTTTCTCTTAATTTAATCTTTCGCAGGCTCGTTCTCTCTCATACAGACTCCGATTGAGGCGATTCAAATTTCTAAATTTTTATAAAATCGAGATCTATCTTTCAGAGCCATTTATTTTCAGTTTTGAGCTTGTTTGAGTCTCTGTTTGGTATTTATTTGGTTTCATTGCTTTCTTTTCTGGTAGACGCGAATCACGAGGGAGCGGACGAAGACTTCGAAGACCAAGACTCAGCACTAGATCAGCAAGGAAAGTCATAACCTTTGATCATATAGATCCTATGTTTGCAAAGTAATTTGTTTTATATAATTGCATGCTATTTTTGTATAAATGATTATTTCAGTGGAATAGTTATATACCTAATTGTCATTATGTCACCTTGATTATTGGGATGCCATGTATCTATTGTTAACCCTAGGTTGGGACATTATTAGTTGGACATGAATATACTACCAACATTGGGTTATCGTAGCTATGCTTAGACCTGCTTAGTTGTACGATGGGATTCATATCACATGTTGAATAATGTTAATCTTGACTTAATGAGATATTGAATTGTGGCTGATAGCCGCTCTTGTAAAATTTGTTGTACCATGGCGGGGTTTGCCATTAGTCTTGGTTGAACGAATTGTTTTCCCTCGGGCAAGTGATCGTGTAGTAAAGGGGGTGCTTTCTAGCACATTGGGATGTGGATGTCTTGTCTAAGACAACTTAAGGACTTAATCTTGTGCGCCATTGAACTAGGTCTAACCGTGCAACCACAAGTCTGGTATGGAACAGACCTAGCTCATTAATTTGCAATGTCTAGTCTTGAGTGCTGCCAATGGTGGTGTGGGTTCTGGGATGGACGGGTAGATTCACATGGCTCAAGAGAGGGCCCCGAGGGGCGAAACCTTAGAGGTCAGTACCGAGTTTAGACAATGTATTGTAAAGGCTTTGTCATGATATCTCTGCGACACACCAAAGGAAGTGTTTTAGTAACGTTTGCACAAAGAGATATTCATATCTTGTTGGTAGAGTTGTACAACCTCTTCAGAGTGTAAAACTATTCAAATAGCCGTGTCCGCGGTCATGGACAAGCCCGGGAATTTCACACAGGGTATAGAGTGTTTTCATGAAATGTTGGGAATGTGGAATTGTTGGAATGTGAACGGGGAGTTCACTGTTGTTTTATTGTCTAAAGTTATGATGTTGAATTTAGTAGTTTGATAATTGTTTTAGATGGTGTAGGGTGATGCCTCACCATTCTGTTCATGTTGTCTACCATTGATTTACCAGTTATTTATTATATTTTCATAAATATGCTTTCAATCTATTTACTGTATTTCAATTCAAGGTATTGCTTTCTACAAATGAACCATATAACTATTCTTTGTCAAGCCTTGCATGAATATTACATCATTTCCCTATGGCTTGGTGAGTACTTTTTGTACTCACGGCTTTATGCCTTTGTTGATCAGTTGCTGAGGAAGGACTAGGAAATGTTGAATATCATGAGGAGGAATATGATGAAGACTACGTGGATTAGGAAGGCGTTCTCCAGATGATTTCCTGTGGCATGTCGAATGGCCCAAGTATCTTTTTCGCTACAACAGTTTATTTGTTTCCTAAGCCCTTAAGGCATAGTGGTGTAAACTTTGACCATAAGGTCTAATGCTTTACTTAATATTCATTTGCTTCTTTCATAGTTAATTCGTTGTATGGAATGATATTTCATCTATGTTTTCACTGTGTGTACTAGCGTGATCCAAGACTAGTGCAGTATATACAGAGGGCTTCGGATTTGCAAATCCGGGTCCCGAGGCTGTGCGGGCTCGACAACGCGGGAGGCGAGGCGACACGGGCTCGGTGCGGGCTCAGCACGGCAACGGCTGGAGCAAGGCGGCAAGGGCTCGGAACGGCCACGGCGCAGGTATCCCTCCACCTCGCGCTCTCCCCCACCAACCCTTCCTCTTCCCCCACGGTGATGCCGCAGGCCACGACCGACGGTGACAACGGGCTCACGGCAATTTGAGGTGACGGGCGCAGGAGCAGAAGCCGAGGCGACGAACGGGGTAGGCATAGACGCACGAGCACGGCGAGGCAGCTGCGAGACGGGCGGGTTGGGCGCAACCGCGCAAGAACAGCGAGGCAACGGTGGGACGGGCGAGGTGGTGGCTGGATGCGAGGCAAGGCGGCCGGGAGGCGGGGGCCGCGAGGCCTTGCCTCTGTGCCGCCACCATTCCGGGCCAGCACGGACCAGACCCAAACGTTTGTTCCGTGCCGGGCCACCCACCATGCCCGATTTCTGAGCAAGGTACGACCTGATCAACAGTAGCGTGCCGACCCAGCATAACCCATTTCGTGTTAGGCCAGGCTTAAGTCGAGCCATATCGCCGTGCCTTGGGCCGGCCCACAGAAACCCGACCCAAGTGCTCACCTCTAACCATATCATGAGTCGGTCCAGCCAAAAAGCTAGGCCCGATACCCACCTCTACCTACATACAGCCCCTGCATGTGCTACTACAATTTTTTAAGTCAACCTAAACAGTTAACAAGGTCATTTCATGTATCATCAGATCTCTGCCACAGAACTAATTTTTAAACCGGTCAAAGTACAATTATAGCTAGGATATTAAACTTTTTTGACGGATAGAATAATAAACTTTGGTACTACTATAGTACAAAGCAAAAGTTCCTTCACATGCATCATTATAGCCGCCACTAGTACTAACAATGTACTAACTGGCGCAGCCATCTCTGTACGCGCGTATATTCTCTCTGCAGTTGGACGCATATTATATTAAGCTCCAACGACAATGTCGAGCCACCAGCTCTTTGGCGTTAATCCTGCCAACCGTGTCTGCTTCAAATGATGGCCCTAAGTACATTCTAAGAGCCGTCATTACGTTCTAGTCCTAATCAATATGCAACCTGAGCCCAACAATGGCACTTCAGGGACATGCAGGGCAAACTTAAGTAATTGCCACAAAGCTCGAGAAGCATATAATACCGAATATCCTGTGATGGCACATATTTAGTATATAAAGTTCAGGCAGGGAAAGTACCAACTAGCTGTTAATTAACTCTCATCCGTGGAGTTGAGGAGAGAATCTCTCCAAGATTCACATTGAGCGTCCGCCCTAGGAGGAGATTCCAACTGCATGTCAAGATTCTTTCCTCGAGTGCTAGCTGGTTGCATTGTCGTTGTTGTACTTCCTAATTGATACATTTGTTGGTATCTCACTCATTAATTGTATGTTTTTAATAACATATATTCGTTATTTTTATTTCTGTGACAGCTAGAGATGCTCTTAATTATTTCTCAGCCTAGAAGTCACTACTAAAGAATGATACATTACTATCGCTTCATCTGGGTCGGTTCTTAAGATTTTAAGAAATAAGATTGTGATAGATGACTTAGGAGGGGTGTTAATAATAATCACTATTGGTTCTCAAGTTAGAAGTGATTATGATGTAGCACTGGTCACATCAGTACAATCGGTTCTCACAAAAGAACCGATTGTGATGTGCTTGTAGTCATCACTATCACTTCTAATGTGAGAACCGATAGTGATGTGCATGATCACATCACTATCGCTTCTCACATAAGAACCGATAGTGATGTGTGCGCACATCACAATCGTTTCTTAAGTGAGAACCGATTGTGATGTGTCTCGCTAGTTTATTTATACCCTTCGGGTTAAACACTCCCTGTTGTTGTTCTAGAGGACATTTCTCCGCCGTCACCCGAAAAAATAGCTCATATTCTGTGGTTGAAAGAAATACTTGGGTGAGAAAAATTGAAATCCTCAAGGATGGGTGTTAAGAGGGTAAATTTGAAGCCTAGCCTCAGGAGATTTCCCCTCATTTTGCAGAATTTGTAGTTTTCTTCAAAATGTGAGCATTCCTTCAAACCCCTTCAAATTTGCACTATGTAATTTTGATATATCACGAAGAAAGTTTAGGTTGCACTGGTATTATGTATATCCTATCAGATTTCACACCCTTTATTTGACAATCACATATGTATTTAATTATCTTAATTTATAGTGCTCTCGTGTTAATCTGGAATTCTTGTTGCTGTCATATGATAAATGTTAGCTAGAGTTTAGGCTGCTGAACATACGTCTCCCATACGAGGGTGCTTGTAACGACCCCCATTTTTACAAACTTGCAAAAATGGAAATCTAATGTGCATTCCGTACTAGTCCCATGATCAGTAGCTAGTACGCACATACACCAATTGGAATCACAACCATACAACAAATATTATTAAGCGGAAGCTATTATGCAAAGAAAGCTTTACAACTCAGAGATATAGCAGCAAAAGAAGCAAAGTCTTGTAGTGTGCCCATCCAAAACCAACAAGCAACTGACAAGGCATAATCCCCAGAAAGATTCGACGAAGAAGAAAATCCCGCAACCTGCGACGAAAGAAAACCTTCGAAGCTTCGCTAACTTATCCACCTAAAAACAACATATAAGCAAGGGTGAGTACTCTCGTACTCCGCAAGACTTGAGCAAAGCCTATAATATATGCAGGCCATTCCAAAGGAGGCTACTATAGTTAATTTGCATAAAGCATAATTGACACTGTAAAACAAGTTATTTGCAAACGGAATTTATAAAAGCATAATTGACTGATATGAAATAAGTAAAGCATAAGTAATATATTCACAATCCATCGCGAATATCGAATAATCCAGAAATGGAATCCAACAATGTCGATCCTTTGACATAAATAAAGCAAAAGCTGCTAAACAAGTTCCAAACCACAACCCATTTTAGAAAATTAAACATTTAACTAGTGCAAGTTCACCAAGTTTCCCATGACCGAGGGGACGGCTAATCGATTAGATTTACTCTCTGCAGAGGTGTACAACTTTACCCACAAGTCATGAACTTTTCTTTTTGCCGCGAGTTTCACGCACCTTTGGCGTGTGGCCAGAATGTTCATGACGAAAACCTTTACATTATCTAATCTAACTTTGCACCAGCACCGGGACGATAAAACCCACGCTATAGCTGGGAGAACTCAGAGCATAGGAATGTTGGAACTCCCCATAGACGTGGCGCACACCGTTATATTGGTAAGTAGACCCCCTACAGACAGACCGAACCGGAATGCCTGTGCAATTCTCCCGCCTTCCTTAGATGCAAAGCTACACCTAAACAACTTAATAGGCTAAGACCCGCCCATACAAGCCCTCGTGGTTGTACGAAATTCTTGGATCTATAGCGTCCCATTGCTCGGTCCTTAATCCGACACGGGCGATACTCCACCATAACTACGTGCAAATCCCTCTGCACTACCGGCTATTGCCAATAATCGCCCGCATCAAAACCATAGTTTTATTTTGGGTTTTTAATCAAAATACCCGAAACCAACAGCTTTATTTCCAACATTTTCCATTTCTTAAGAAACAACTTTTGATCTGATCATCATTCTCATTTGTTCTAAAAGCATAGCCAAGCATGGATAGAAGTAATCGCATATACCCACAATAACATTAAGTAATTGTCTAAGCTCAATCTATGGTTATCAAGGTACACATATCCATACTTATCAAGGAAGTTTCATGAGACAACAGGTATAACTACCTTTACCACAAAATAGCGAATTTACTGAAAGTAAACGTATGAATGAAACATTTTAATAAACAATGCAAATTAAATTCTGGGATCAAGATGGTCAAAGGGGGTGCTTGCCTTGCTTATATATCGTTTACGACGAAGATGCGATCACGGCTGACGGAGGCAACGACAGAGGAAGGAACGTCGGATTCTACACGTCGATCGATCGGAAAATATAGCAAATAATAAACTTCAATAAGGGCGAAAGAAGAGATGAGAAAATCAAATAAAGATTCATTGCAGAAAACAGGGATGATTTAGGGTTTGAATTATTGAGGATCTCATGATTTAGATACTACACATTCATACTTATTGGTTTTGAGATAACAAAACATGGTTTCTTTTATAGATTATCTTTTCTTGATTTACGAATTCAAGAGGCTAAAACTATGAATTTTAGTATTCTTGATATCGAATTATAGATGCTAAAATTATTTGGATTAAAAGAATTAAAACACTAGCAAAGTTAGGGTTATGCAAATGGCACTTAATCTTAAGCGATTTTGCATAAGAAGGGTTTTCGAATAAGTTGGATCTATTAATCTAGGTTACTAGATTAATTTATGGTTTTTAAGAAGGTTCTGGTGATACAAATATATTAACTACAAACTTCTTCATTAATACAAAGCTCACTTATTCAATATTATAAGGTTCATTAAACATAATATTTAGGGTTATTTAACTAACATGGTTTATGTGGAAAACATGATGAAATATGATTATTTCATCATAGCAGTATAGTATATACTTTGGATAATGATTCTAAACAACTTTTATGAATTATAATGTTTAGCTGAAAAGCTAAACGCGTTGCTAAAAAGCTATCATGACACTAAAGTTTACGTTGAACGAAACCGGCCAAAAAGGGCTACAACTATCCTTATCATATTAGGGTTTTGCATAAGCAAAAACTATACGAATCATAAGTTATAATTAGAACATTTTCTCAGAACATAGTAATACATATCCTAAACATCGTTTCTAAACTGATTTCCAAAATATTTGCATTTAGACGAGGGGTTCTACGGGTTGACGAAAAAGCTTGAGGGCTCAATTAACTACTCGCTAAGGATTCAATTTTTGATACAAGTTTGTGACTACACCGTCTAGGATAATCTACTCATTTTTCAGGCATTAATAGGGGATGACTTTAGAAGTGATTTAAAGTTGGTTTTGCGACAATTGGCTTTTATTCGCGATGTTTTTCCTATAAACGATCATTAGGGTTTAACATTATTTTATTTCATCCTTACACAAACATAAAGTATTTTTGTATAAACAGTAAGAGTACTATTTTTCAAAGTTATTGGAGTTGGTTTCATCAAATTTAGAGTTTATTTGTGAAAGTTATAGCCATATAAATCATGCAAGTATTAATACTTTGACTAATAAACATTTACTGTTTTATGTAATAAACTTTAAATATTATTTTGCATCTGAGATCCTTGCAATTCCAGAGGTATAATAAAACTGGTTTAGTGATTGTTTGAATTCATTTGATCTATATTACAATCATTTGACTTGCTATGATATATGTATATACACATTTTACATTTAAGTTATTTCGTATCTTTCAAGATAATTCAAATCAAGTTCATTTATTAAATATTTTGGTAAAAACAGGTATCCTACTGTCACACTAATATTTAGAAACCAAATTTTACTTATTCCATATTTCTTTTATTCAAATTATGCTTATTTGAATTTCTAATGCATTGAATACCATCTTTAATTGAAAGTAATTCAAACATAAGTGAAAATTAAATATTTTTATATATTTGAACTTCTGGAAACATGAGTATTTCACTAAAATTGGTTCCATTCATTTTTAAGTTTGTTTACAACATTTTAATATGTAGCACTTCTTTTAGTCTTTTCTTTAAATTTGAATTTCAAATTTACCCAGTGAACATTTTCAAAATGTTATTGCATATTCTGAAACTACTTGATTTTACATGAATATAGAATTTTGTTTCATTTCATTTGGACCAAGGATTCAAAAGTTATTGTCGTTTGAATTGGCTCGGTTTTGGAAAAATGAACTGAAAACTGGAAATACGTTTTCAAAACTGGAAGACGTCTTTTACCGAACGAACTGAGGACCTCTTGACCGGCTGCCAGACGGGTCCCACGGCGCAGCGACCGAAAACAGAGGTGGCGTTTGGGCACGGCGGCGACGGCGAAGGGGCGGCGGGATCGGTCGGGTAAGGGCACCATGAGCATCACCTAGGCAAGGCGACTCGGATGGTGGAACCCATTCGGCCGGAGATGGAGCGGAGAGGTGCGCCATCGGTGGCCTGCGGCGGAAAGAGAGGTGGCTCATCGGAGAAGAAGAAGGTGCGACTTCCGGTTGAATCGGTAGCATTTTAGGCATCAGTGAGTCCAAAGCTTTCCATTTTTGCGGTTGGTTTGCTCAGAGACGCGGTGGTTTGGGCCGTCACCGTCGGCCGGCCGTGGGGAAGAAAGGCGAGGGGTGCGGCGGAGCTACGGGCAAGAAGAGCCGAAAGGGGTGAGTGGGATGAGTTCAGCAGTTCATGGAGAGGCTTTGGAAGCAAAGGATTGAATTGATTCTCACCGAGTCATTCGAATTCGAGTTTTCCCCTCTTTTCGGGTTTTCAGAAGAAACGGTGAAGAACATGGTTTCGGTTCTAGCGTTTGGTTTAGGGAGTGAATGAGGGTGAAGGGATGCTCAATGCGACGCCTAGGAGCTATTTATAGCCGGAGGACTCGGGTTGTACAGGATTTGAACACAAGGAAGAAATGCGGCTCGGTTTGACGTTTTTGCGATGAAGTGGCGCGATTCTTCCGCCGGCAAGGAAACGACGGGAGGACGACAAGGTATGGCGCACGGAGACCAAGGGCAGGCGTGGCAGTGATCGGCAGCAGCGGCGACGTGCAACGCCAGGCGAGAGCAAGTGGGAGGCTGGGCGAAGGATCGGGGTGCTTGGCTGCGAGGAGAAAAGGAGAGAGGGAGAAGGAAACGAGCTGACAGATGGGCCCTGGGACCACCGGCAGAGAGAGGAAAAGTTTCCCGTTGCTTCCAGCGCGCCGTTACGGAAAAAGTGATGGCCCACACATCAGTGAGTGGAGGCAAGTCAGGGGATAGACTTTGCCGGGACAAGCTCCATGTGAGCATTAAAATCGCTATCAAATCACCGTTTAATTTTTCGAAACTTTTTGACTGGTCTCTCCTGGTAGTTCCTAATGTCCAGTCAAAATTTGAGGTTAAAATACCGCATGGTTAAATTTTAGAAATTCTGACACTCTGGACTGTACAGGATTTGAATTTCGGTATTCTATTTATTTAGGGGTGTAAATCATATTAATTATTTTCCAAACTTTTTATAGGGCTTCATTTTGTCTTAAGGATATGTCCATAAAAATTTCAAGACAAAACCTCAAGTGAATATTTTATAAAAAGTCTGACATTAGGATTTCTAGTTTTTAATTGTTTCTGTTTTTGAATTATTAGAGGGCTTTTCCTACATGATCAAATCCTGATATTTTTACCAGAGATAAAATCTACCATGAGGGTGTTGTGGTAATTTTTCCAGATCCAGATAAACTTCGAATAATTTTCATTAATTCTGGCTTGCACTGTTTTTAGTCAAAAAGAGGTGTCATTCATTTATTTACCCACTTTTCTGTGCATAAAATTTTACTTCTTGATTGTAATGACTTACCAGAGTGGTTAAAGTTCTATGGTAATTTTTCCAAAATTTATCTTTTATCTTTTTATCTTTTTACTATTATCCATTCTTAAATTCTAGTTTGTTTGATTTTTCATTCAATACAAAAATCCAAAGAAATCCAAATAAATTCCAATCATGTCAGGAAAATCAGAAATAAATATATTCAAATTTGAAATATGAATTTTTATATTATTCCATTTTTCGGGATGTTACAAATCTACCCCCCTTACAGAAATCTCGTCCCCGAGATTTGCAAGGACTAAATGGGTTAGGAAATTCTTTCTCGGATGTGGTCTTGTTGTTTCCTCGTTTTCTTGTTTCCAGTATAGTCGCTTTGTAAAACATCGTTCTTGCGATTCCAAGGTGATGTGACTAGAGTGGAGAAGATTTCTATTTGGGTTTCGCGTAAGCAGATGAGGAATATTACTATATATCCCTTTTGATTGCATAACTAGGATTAGTAATAATGATAATCTAATTTAGAGAGTGACCTGTGATACGTTTAGAATATTTGAGGTGAAAGAAATAATGCATTGTTACTTGATTCATTTGGGAAAAATTAAATGTTGTTTATCAAGAAATGATATTTGAATATAATGGTTGATCTGAATAGTCAACACTAGTTGGTGAGATTAGTTGAGAATGGCTGTCATTCCAAGTTGTCTTTAGATTGAAAACAGGGTAGAAATAATTCAAGGATTGGGTTGAGGTAGGAGGATTACAAAGTGATCTTGATGATTAAATTCGCTTGATCATCTTGGTAGGTAGAGAGTTTGATTTTCTTTTAAATTTGGCAATTATGAAAGAATATAATGTACAAAGTCAAAAGGTTGATCGTAGGAATTGCATATATATAAAGGACGTTTTCGATATTACATTAAGTATCGGGTGTAATTACATAAGGAAGATCTTTACATAAGCCTGACATCGAGGCAGGGGTCGTTCTAGGTACTTGATGCTTCCTAGGTCTTGATATAACTTGGAAATCACTCATGTCATCCTTGAGGAGATGAAGAACTTTTCTCGGGTAGATTTTGGTGAAGTGATGAGATTCTTCTCGATCGACGCAAACGGCGTTGTCCATCTTATTCGAAACAATAGAAGATTATTCACTGATGTTATAAAACAAATAGAGGATTGATCGAGCAATGGTTAAGGATGAAAACTGGAAGTTTAGCATTTGATATCTTACTGACCATTTAAAAGGATTAAGATAAGATATATTTTGATGAGAGTTCAGTTAAATTTATAAGGCAATATTCCGCTTATCGAAATATTACTTTTAAGATTAGACACAACGATTTCAAATTAATCTTAGTTGTGACAGAAACTATGTTTATGTGAGACGTACCTGGCATTGTGTCAGGTATACCATGATCGATATCTTGAGTTGGAGTAAATGAGGAGATAGGAGCTTGATGGTCTTGAGAACAAAGTTGATCTCTCTTCTTCCTTGGGCATTTGGGCATAATGTCCATGCTCACGACAGTAAAAGCATGTAACATTAGTTGCCTGGTTTTGGATACCAGATGGTTGCTCACTGGTGTTGTTGGAGGAATGAACAAATGATGGTTGAAATTCAGGATGGAATTGAGCAGAATTCCTCTTGGGGCAAGCGTCTTCATTCAAGCGCCTCTTCTTGAACTGATTCTTCGATTAAACTGATTCAGATGTTGTTCCTCCTACTCTTGGAGTTATAATCTTAACTGATGTAACTTCTGGTATGACCATAGTTGCAGAAAATATTTGTTCTTCTTGCGGGCATCGCTTAGCAAGATGACCCTTCTTGTGATAGTTGAAGCACTCACACTTCTCTTGTGGCGTCTTGATGGGTATGGTTGGATTCTCAATACTATCTTCCTTTTTAATCTCAGCTTGCGGACATTCCCTTGCCCAATGACCTTCTTCACCACACAAGAAACATGCTGATGGCGATGGCCATTTATTACTTCCTGGATGAAGGCGATCAAAGTCTATGTGTTGCTTCTTCAACTCCTTAGGTAATATTTTACTGTAGCTAGTTTTTCCCTTCGATTGCCAAATCTTGAGCAACTAAGGCCCGAATTTCTCTCGATCTTTGAATTGTATTGGCAACTATCGGACCTAGGGGACATTGAGCTGGGCAATGGTCATGACCTTCACAAAGGTAACAAGTGATATTGCTCATGGGACATTTTCCAGGGGAATGATTTCCTTCACAGCTGGAGCAATTTATTGCATGCTCATCAACAGTGTGTCCTATTTCTCCACAGCGAATGCAAGCACGATCTTCAGATTGGTTGGGTTGGCAACACTTCAAAGAACATCATTTAGGTATTGAGTGAAATGTAGGAGTAGGCTTCTGATCTAAACCATTTCCTTTTCGGGCAAGAACTGAGCCAAGGTTGGAATTGTTCTATACTAAATGTTGGGAACCTGGCTGAGCTAAGGTAGGATTATCATTAGATGGCTTAAAGCTGAACATGGCTTCACTTTCCAAGATTTTACCGGGGAATCTTGTCACAGGTATCCTGCTACAATGGTTGTTAAGACAAGGTTATTTAGATGGAATTCTGTTGGATTTCACGAAGTGAATGAGGAATGCTAGCAATTTATACCGAGATTCTTTAGCAAAATAAGCTAACTTAAGAAGAGGTACACAGTATGATAAAATGTTTGAGATGACTGAAAGGATACATCTCAACTAGAGTTATTTGGGAAGAACTGAAGGTTGATTATAAAGGTTGAAAATTTTATAATTCATTACATTTAGTAGATGCATTAATGGATTGTGTCGGAGGTGTCTTCAAGATGTTGAAATTGAGAGGATATGGTTAGATGAAAGTTACCCATTTTACAAAGTATCATTCTGTTTATTAAAATATTATTTTGAGAATAGCTTATATATGAATTTGGTAATTTCTTGTTAATTTATAAGGCCGTGTCTCATTCCTTAAAACATTGTTTCAAGGTTGGTCATTTGGTAGTTATTAGTTCATAAGGCGACTTTTCGTTCCTTAAAATATTCTTAATTAAATTTTCTTATTAAATAAGGGTTGGCACATCGTAAATTTCAACCTAATAGTTTAACATTTACGAGAGTAACCCAAAAGCAATACAAAAGTTTTCAACAAAATTGCAATAACACAAGAATTTATATTTGTTCTACTTAGTATGTGGGAGGGGCATCTAATATTTTTCTTCTACTATCCTGACCATATGTATTTCTTCATAAAAGGTTTATTATGTAGTTTAAAATAATGTATAATTTGGGTAGTGCTATCTTTAAAATAGGCCATTTGACGATAAGTCTCTTTTAACTTTTGCACTACTTGCTAATGTCAGTACTCCCAAGCTTCCATGAAGTCGAAGGTTGTGACACTTTGTTACCTCCATCTTCTCGGAGTTGTTGATGTAGACGTCACGATGTTGTTGACTCACTATCCAAACTATTTTCAAAAAGATTTGTTGGTGGCTTTTGTTAAGCAAAAGATGGAGAGAACTCCTAAAAAGGATAACTAGAAGTGAAGAAAGAAAATTCTACGGAAAAGAAATGTGTATATAAAATATCCATTAAAAGGAAGAAGTCTACAGACAAGGAAACTAAATCTCACAAATGGGAAAAGAGCATACCTACAACTAATGCTGCTTTTTTTTTCTTTTTTTTATTCCTATTAGAAAATAGGATTTTCAAATTTCAAATTTTTTTTATTTCCTTTTTAGAAAATAAGACTTTCGATGTTTCCAGGTTTCCTTTCGACGAACATTCTAAATTTTCCATTTAAAAGCATATAATAATAATAATTTTTTTTTGCTTGTATTCATGGTATGCAATCTAGGTATAGAAATGAGGTGGGTTTTGTGGCATGGTCAGGAGTTATTATTAGGAAAAATTAGGTTTTAACTAACCTAAAACAGCTTACGTAAATTAGTGGTTATTAGTATCTTGGCCTTGGTTTATTTATGAATGGTGTGGTCTCAAGTAAGCTAGAAGTAGTAATGGAGACTATATTACTAATCCTAACGATGCTTGATTTTGAGAAGAGCTAATGATCATAATGGCTTACACAGATGAAAAGTTCTACAAAAGAAAGGGTATGTTTGGAAGAAACTTTATAGAAAACAAGAGATAAGCTATCTTATGATTTCCAATTTTATCCTATGGGTTAAGTTTTTCATATTCATATATAAGGACAACTTATTGTGAAACTTTAACCTAGAGGTTAAGTTTACATATAAATCAGTCCTAACAAACAAAATAAAAACCAATTTTCAAAAAGCAAGTTATAAATACCACATTAAAAATACTTTATATAACTAGAGCAAAATGATATGCTATGCGTAAGGGTTTCTTATCTTAAGGTGAATCCTAACATATTCTAATCTTTCGCATCTTACTGTTAGGTGAAGTCGTCTCTTCATGCAGTAGGTTCTTCGAGCTTTGCTTCTACCTTCTCGAGATTAGTGAAGCGTTGTCGGCCCCATAAGATTGTTGGCGTAGAACTTGTAGTCTTCATTCGTAAGCAAGATAGCGACATATCTCGGACATCTTCAGAAGCAAATTGCGAAGGTACACTATCTTTAAGGAAAGAGAAGAATTTGTTTACAAATCAAAATGAATGTAGTGGTAAGAGTAAGAACTTAAGAATGAGGAGAGAACAGCAAAGCCTACATTTTGCAAATACAATAGCTTTTGAGAATAAGATTTTGAATTTGCTTATTCCAATGCTAACGACCATTCTATCTAGGGTTTATCCTACGATCAAGATAGCTCGATACCAATCAGACGACCCCATTTTACAAACTTGCAAAAATGGAAATCTAATGTGCATTCCGTACTAGTCCCATGATCAGTAGCTAGTACGCACATACACCAATTGGAATCACAACCATACAACAAATATTATTAAGCGGAAGCTATTATGCAAAGAAAGCTTTACAACTCAGAGATATAGCAACAAAAGAAGCAAAGTCTTGTAGTGTGCCCATCCAAAACCAACAGCAAGCGATAAGGCATAATCCCGAAAAGATTCGACGAAGAAGAAAATCCATAACTGCGACGAAAGAAAACCTTCGAAGCTTCGCTAACTTATCCACCTAAAAACAACATATAAGCAAGGGTGAGTACTCTCGTATTCCGCAAGACTTGAGCAAAGCCTATAATATATGCAGGCCATTCCAAAGGAGGCTACTATAGTTAATTTGCATAAAGCAGAATTGACACTGTAAAACAAGTTATTTGCAAACGGAATTTATAAAAGCATAATTGACTGATATGAAATAAGTAAAGCATAAGTAATATATTCACAATCCATCACGGATATCGAATAATCCAGAAATGGAATCCAACAATGTCGACCCTTTGACATAAATAAAGCAAAAGCTGCTAAACAAGTTCCAAACCACAACCCATTTTAGAAAATTAAACATTTAAGTAGTGCAAGTTCACCAAGTTTCCCATGACCAAGGGGACGGCTAATCGATTAGATTTACTCTCTGCAGAGGTGTACAACTTTACCCACAAGTCATGACCTTTTCTTCTTGCCGCGAGTTTCACGCACCTTTGGCGTGTGGCCAGAATGTTCATGACGAAAACCTTTACATTATCTAATCTAACTTTGCACCAGCACCGGGACAATAAAACCCACGCTATAGCTGGGAGAACTCAGAGCATAGGAATGTTGGAACTCCCCATAGACGTGGCGCACACCGTTATATTGGTAAGTAGACCCCCTACAGACAGACCGAACCGGAATGCCTGTGCAATTCTCCCGCCTTCCTTAGATGCAAAGCCACACCTAAACAACTTAATAGGCTAAGACCCGCCCATACAAGCCCTCGTGGTTGTACGAAATTCTTGGATCTATAGCGTCCCATTGCTCGGTCCTTAATCCGACACGGGCGATACTCCACCCTAACTACGTGCAAATCCCTCTGCACTATCGGCTATTGCCAATAATCGCCCGCATCAAAACCATAGTTTTATTTTGGGTTTTTAATCAAAATACCCACAACCAACAGCTTTATTTCCAACATTTTCCATTTCTTAAGAAACAACTTTTGATCTGATCATCATTCTCATTTGTTCTAAAAGCATAGCCAAGCATGGATAGAAGTAATCGCATATACCCACAATGACATTAAGTAATTATCTAAGCTCAATCTATGGTTATCAAGGTACACATATCCATACTTATCAAGGAAGTCTCATGAGACAACAGGTATAACTACCTTTACCACAAAATAGCGAATTTACTGAAAGTAAACGTATGAATGAAACATTTTAATAAACAATGCAAATTAAATTCTGGGATCAAGATGGTCAAAGGGGATGCTTGCCTTGCTTATATATCGTTTACGATGAAGATGCGATCACGGCTGACGGAGGCAACGACGGAGGAAGGAACGTCGGATTCTACACGTCGATCGATCGGAAAATATAGCAAATAATAAACTTCAATAAGGGCGAAAAGAAGACAGAGAGAAAATCAAATAAAGATTCATTG
The DNA here is from genome assembly GCA_036346275.1 of Otatea glauca. Classification (NCBI taxonomy): domain Eukaryota; kingdom Viridiplantae; phylum Streptophyta; class Magnoliopsida; order Poales; family Poaceae; genus Otatea; species Otatea glauca. The sequence continues at coordinate 35,112,497 of CM070715.1, read as the reverse complement.
CAGAAAACAGGGATGATTTAGGGTTTGAATTATTGAGGATCTCATGATTTAGATACTTACACATTCATACTTATTTGTTTTGAGATAACAAAACAGGGTTTCTTTTATAGATTATCTTTTCTTGATTTACGAATTCAAGAGGCTAAAACTATGAATTTTAGTATTCTTGATATCGAATTATAGATGCTAAAATTATTTGGATTAAAAGAATTAAAACACTAGCTAAAGTTAGGGTTATGCAAATGGCACTTAATCTTAAGCGATTTTGCATAAGAAGGGTTTTCGAATAAGTTGGATCTATTAATCTAGGTTACTAGATTAATTTATGGTTTTTAAGAAGGTTCTGGTGATACAAATATATTAACTACAAACTTCTTCATTAATACAAAGCTCACTTATTCAATATTATAAGGTTCATTAAACATAATATTTAGGGTTATTTAACTAACATGATTTATGTGGAAAACATGATGAAATATGATTATTTCATCATAGCAGTATAGTATATACTTTGGATAATGATTCTAAACAACTTTTATGAATTATAATGTTTAGCTGAAAAGCTAAACGCGTTGCTAAAAAGCTATCATGACACTAAAGTTTACGTTGAACGAAACCGGCCAAAAAGGGCTACAACTATCCTTATCATATTAGGGTTTTGCATAAGCAAAAACTATACGAATCATAAGTTATAATTAGAACATTTTCCCAGAACATAGTAGTACATATCCTAAACATTGTTTCTAAACTGATTTCCATAATATTTGCATTTAGACGAGGGGTTCTACGGGTTGACGAAAAAGCTTGAGGGCTCAATTAACTACTCGCTAAGGATTCAATTTTTGATACAAGTTTGCGACTACACCGTCTAGGATAATCTACTCATTTTTCAGGCATTAATAGGGGATGACTTTAGAAGTGATTTAAAGTTGGTTTTGCGACAATTGGCTTTTATTCGCGATGTTTTTCCTATAAACGATCATTGGGGTTTAACATTATTTTATTTCATCCTTACACAAACATAAAGTATTTTTGTATAAACAGTAGGAGTACTATTTTTCAAAGTTATTGGAGTTGGTTTCATCAAATTCAGAGTTTATTTGTGAAAGTTATAGCCATATAAATCATGCAAGTATTAATACTTTGACTAATAAACATTTACTGTTTTATGTAATGAACTTTAAATATTATTTTGCATCTGAGATCCTTGCAATTCCAGAGGTATAATAAAACTGGTTTAGTGATTGTTTGAATTCATTTGATCTATATTACAATCATTTGACTTGCTATGATATATGTATATACACATTTTACATTTAAGTTATTTCATATCTTTCAAGATAATTCAAATCAAGTTCATTTCTTAAATATTTTGGTAAACACAGGTATCCTACTGTCACACTAATATTTAGAAACCAAATTTTACTTATTCCATATTTCTTTTATTCAAATTATGCTTATTTGAATTTCTAATGCATTGAATACCATCTTTAATTGAAAGTAATTCAAAATTAAGTGAAAATTAAATATTTTTATATATTTGAACTTCTGGAAACATGAGTATTTCACTAAAATTGGTTCCATTCATTTTTAAGTTTGTTTACAACATTTTAATATGTAGCACTTCTTTTAGTCTTTTTTAAATTTGAATTTCAAATTTACCCAGTGAAAATTTTCAAAATGTTATTGCATATTCTGAAACTACTTGATTTTACATGAATATAGAATTTTGTTTCATTTCATTTGGACCAAGGATTCAAAAGTTATTATCGTTTGAATTGGCTCGGTTTTGGAAAAATGAACTGAAAACTGGAAATACGTTTTCAAAACTGGAAGGCGTCTTTTACCGAATGAACTGAGGACCTCTTGACCGGCTGACAGACGGGTCCGACTGCGCAGCGACCGAAAAGAGAGGTGGCGTTTGGGCACGGCGGCGACGGCGAAGGGGCGGCGGGATCGGTCGGGTAAGGGCACCATGAGCATCACCTAGGCAAGGCGACTCGGATGGTGGAACCCATTCGGCCGGAGATGGAGCGGAGAGGTGCGCCACCGGTGGCCTGCGGCGGAAAGAGAGATGGCTCGTCGGAGAAGAAGAAGGTGCGACTTCCGGTTGAATCGGTAGCATTTTAGGCATCAGTGAGTCCAGAGCTTTCCATTTTTGCGGTTGGTTTGCTCGGAGACGCGGTGGTTTGGGCCGTCACCGTCGGCCGGCCGTGGGGAAGAAAGGCAAGGGGTGCGGCGGAGCTGCGGGCAAGAAGAGCCGAAAGGGGTGAGTGGGATTAGTTCAGCAGTTCATGGAGAGGCTTTGGAAGCAAAGGATTGAATTGATTCTCACCGAGTCATTCGAATTCGAGTTTTCCCCTCTTTTCGGATTTTCAGAAGAAATGGTGAAGAACATGGTTTCGGTTCTAGCGTTTGGTTTAGGGTGTGAATAAGGGTGAAGGGATGCTCAATGCGACGCCCAGGAGCTATTTATAGCCGGAGGACTCGGGTTGTACAGGATTTGAACACAAGGAAGAAATGCGGCTCGGTTTGACGTTTTTGCGATGAAGTGGCGCGATTCTTCCGCCGGCAAGGAAACGACGGGAGGACGACAGGGTATGGCGCACGGAGACCAAGGGCAGGCGTGGCAGTGATCGGTAGCAGCGGCGACGTTCAACGCCAGGCGAGAGCAAGCGGGAGGCTGGGCGAAGGATCGGGGTGCTCGGCTGCGAGGAGAAAAGGAGAGAGGGAGAAGGAAACGAGCTGACAGATGGGCCCTGGGACCACCGACAGAGAGAGGAAAAGTTTCCCGTTGCTTCCAGCGCGCCGTTACGGAAAAAGTGATGGCCCACACGTCAGTGAGTGGAGGCAAGTCAGGGGATAGACTTTGCCGGGACAAGCTCCATGTGAGCATTAAAATCGCTATCAAATCACCGTTTAATTTTTCGAAACTTTTTGACTGAGCTCTCCTGGTAGTTCCTAATGTCCAGTAAAAATTTGATGTTAAAATACCGCATGGTTAAATTTTAGAAATTCTGACACTGTGGACTGTACAGGATTTAAATTTCGGTATTCTATTTATTTAGGGGTGTAAATCATATTAATTATTTTCAAAACTTTTTATAGGCCTTCATTTTGTCTTAAGGATATCTCCATAAAAATTTCAAGTGAAAACCTCAAGTGAATATTTTATAAAAAGTCTGACATTAGGATTTCTAGTTTTTAATTGTTTCTGTTTTTGAATTATTAGAGGGCTTTTCCTACTTGATCAAATCCTGATATTTTTACCAGAGATAAAAACAACCATGAGGGTGTCGTGGTAATTTTTCCAGCTCCATATAAACTTCGAATAATTCTCATTAATTCTGGCTTGCACTGTTTTTTGTCAAAAAGAGGTGTCATTCATTTATTTACCCACTTTTCTGTGCATAAAATTTTACTTCTTGATTGTACTGACTTACCAGAGTGGTTAAGGTTCTATGGTAATTTTTCCAAAATTTATCTTTTACCTTTTTATCTTTTTACTATTATCCATTCTTAAATTCTAGTTTGTTTGATTTTTCATTCAATACAAAAATCCAAAGAAATCCAAATAAATTCCAATCATGTCAGGAAAATCAGAAATAAATATATTCAAATTTGAAATATGAATTTTTATATTATTCCATTTTTCGGGATGTTACAGTGCTTGTTTATAAATATACCGATCGAAATGGCATGTTTATAAGCAGGCAATCTCGAATTGTCCACGTTCTTTGGACAGTTCGAGGATATGTGGTTCGAGTAAGTTCCTGAGCTGTTGTACAACTCGAGAGTAGATTTCGGTAGCATCTCCCTGTGGTGTTCTCCGGGTACACACCCCTCTTGACCTGCTATCGAGACGTGTATTTGGAGAATAGTGGGGAGACGCTGCCAAAATTTTCTCTAAAGTTATACAACGGCTTAGGAACTTACCCGAACCACATATCCTCGAATTAGATTAGGACCTAATCTATTTAGAGATTAGGAGTCATCGTTAGTTCCCTTGTTTTATCACATTGAAGTCAAAAGATTTGCAAGCTACTGGAATATATAATTAGTTTATTCGATATCATTGTTGATGTTTGCAATGTATGTCTCGTAACTAGGGAATTGGAAGCTCTTAACTAGGGAAGAAGGTAGGTATCGATTGGGAGTACATTGATATATCTTGAAACACATCCTCTATTTTGTAAAGGTAATATTAATTGAAATGATATCTCAATGTTTGAAATAGCTAGCTAGCTGTCACTCCAGTTTTTCGTTAATTTAATGTGCAAAGTCTAATTGCAGATGGACCGTGAGGAATGGATGTATCAGAAAAGCCATGTGAGTGCTAAATTTTAGAGGGGTATCAAGGAGTTCACAAAATTGCAGAAGAGGACATGGTGAATAGGGGTGTAAACTTCATATATTATTCTTGCATTGATTGCACCAATCTCAGGAGAGTTAACAACTCAGCTCAAATTGAGGACCACCTGATTCGATGTGGTTTCGTGAAGAATTACACGTGTTGGATCCATCACAGGGAGACAAGTAGTACCCTTCCGGTAGCAACGGAGACATGGTGGAACTCGATGACGAGTTGCAGGATGATATTTTTGAGGAGGACAATTTAGAGCAAATGTTGCGGGATGTGGAGGGAAATTACACGGAAAGAGAGTTCGAAAAGTTCAAAAGCTTGATGGAAGACGATGCTAAACCGCTGTTCTTGGGGTGCAAAGTAGAATACACCAAGTTGGGTTCGGTCCTTGCACTGTTCGAACTGAAGGCAAAACACCGTTGGACAGATACAAGTTTCAATGCACTTCTAGTTCTTCTATCGGACCTACTTCCGGAGGGAAACGAGCTGCCAACAAGCATGTATGAAGCGAAGAAGCTACTATGTCCCATGGGAATGGAAATAGAAAGGACACATGCATGTTCGAATGATTGCATCTTGTACTGTAATGCACATCAGGAGCTGTACGTTTATCCAGTTTGTGGTGTGCCCTGGTACAAACAAAAGGATAAGTGTAACGACAAGAAACGTAAGAGCCGGGACGACGACGATGAAGAGGTCACTAAAGGTACACCAACCAAGGTATTATGGTACTTGCCTATCATTCCCCGTTTGGAGCGATTGTTTGCAAATGCCAGAGAGACAAAATTATTGCGTTGGCATTATGAGTCTCGAAAGGAAGATGGCAAGCTGAGACACCTTACTGATTCGGCTCAATGGAGAAACATCGATTGGAAACATGAGGAGTTTGGTGCCAAAATGAGGAACATAAGATTTGGATTGAGTACCGATGGAATGAATCTGTTTGGTAACTGAAAGATTGAAATGGCGATCAGAGGGGGGTGAATGATCCCAAATAAAATTTCCCCCACTCAAAGTACTCCAAACACTCTTGCAATAAAAATCTAAAGCACCCAAAGATTTTCTTTCAAACTTGTGCTTCTTAGATTCGCACACCCTCCAAAACCCAGAACAATTAAACAACTATGTGTACCCCTATCTTGCATGGATAAGAACCATGAATCATGTGAGGTGTTTTTTTAATCCCAATCCTGGTTGTCAAGTGTCCAAACAAAAGAGGAATCAATTCAAAGGACTTCTTTTCTAAAAGAGATAAAGCTAAAATACCAAAGTCTCTTTTCGGAAAAGTTAAAGCAGATTTTCAGAAATTATCCTCAATTGGAACAGGTGGTTGGTGACTTTCTGTTGCTCTAAAATTTTTGGGAATTTTTGTCCCTGTGAGCAGTTGAGTCGTCAAACACTTCACCAAAAATTACCTAAGAAAGCTTTGTAGAATAAGAATGAAAAATCAAGAAATATAGACAGTCAGGAACTTCGACCAGAAAGTTTGAGGCTCGGTAGCTCTCAAACGGTGTAACCGGTCAGCTCAAGAAACTTTCTACAGATGTATATATGAGTCCTGAGCCTTTTACAAAACGAATCAGTTAAAAATGATTTTTGTATATTTTTATAAAAATCAAACACTGACTGCTGCGCGAAAAACAAGTTCTGGACAGATTTGCAATTTGAAAAAAAACTTGATCTCTAGTTTATCCAAGGGTGTAAGAAAGATGTATAACCAAATGAACACCCTCAAGACATCCTATAAGAACAGCATTTAGAAGGAGAGGAGTCAAATCCAAATTGTATAAATGTAAATTGCAAGAATGTAAGTGCTGAATTTAATTGCGGAATTTAAGTGCAGAATTGAAGTGCATAATGTAAATTGTGTAATTTAAATGCGTAATGTAAATGCACAAAGAAAAGAAATGATTTGAGGAAACATTTCATTTCTGGAAGGAGAGGTTACAAAGCCTCACATTCATGTGGGCAAAACTCACAAGGGCATCAAAAACCTCAAAACCTTCAAGGAGAAGAGGCTATCCCTCCACCCCTATTTATACTACTCTTGGGCCACCTACCACCCTTGGATGAGTCCCTCAACCCCAGAGCACTCATCTAAGGGCTAGGATTAACCCACACACAGAGCCATACAAGGGCTAACCCAAAACCCACACACATACTGGGTTTTCTTGCACCGTTTTCAAAGCATACTACCTAGACCCGCTAACCTATCAACTAGACCTCAATCCGACGGCCCTCATTGATCCACGCGGCATCTAGCTAGCATTATCTCCTTTCCTTGTCTTCTTGACTTGCCCGTACTCCGTCTCCGATCATCTTCCGGCGATCTCCCAACCGTCTGGACCTCCGACGTTCCTCACCTAGTCCCGGTCATCCTCCGTCTCACCATGACCTAGCACCGTCGCCCTGCAACCATCAAAGACAAGGAAACTCCTCACATAGCAATGCCCACAAAGATGTGAAATAAATCCATCAAAGTACACTCATTAAAATTCATTTTTTTTCTCGTTCTATCTGGTAGCACCGGGAAAACAGAGAAGACCTCAAATTGCTTCCAATTGAAAATCCATTTCAAATCAAACTCAAACATGAGCAACCCAAGCTCAAATTTAGTCAAATACTCATCACAAATTTGGATAGACCTTCACATGGTCCTTCAATCTCCCCCTTGATGAGTATATTGACAAACACAACAAAAGGCATATGTTTTGAGTTTGAAGAGGATGAAAAAGAAAGCAATTTTGTAGTTGCAAAGTCAAACTTGGTCCAAAGATAAAAATTGAAACCATGACCAAGTTGACGAAGAGGAATTTAGATTTTAGAGTTAAATTTAAGAAAGAGCAAGTTTCCAACAAAAACTCTAAAATCCAACTAAACATGTCAAATGTGATTATGAGACATAAGAAATAGCAAATATTTACAAATATCATAAGAACCAACAAGCTTTCACATTTTTATCTCTTTTTTTAATGATGCCTTTTTTACATTTTCTCCCCCTTTTGGCAATATAGGCATCAAAATAGAATTTTCTCCCTCTTTTTATGTATGCATGAAATGTAACCTAAGGGAGCTTTGAAGATTATCCAATTGATCACAATGACAAGATATGACACCAAGCTAGTCAATTTTTAGATTAGACTAGTCTAAGACATGTCCAAGTGCAAATACAAGCTTAGATTTGAATATTTCATTTTTATCAAGATTTGACAAGTGCAACACTTAGCTTTAGTTTCAAAAATAGAAGAATAGCCACTCTAAGGATCAAAAGGAAAACCTAGAGTTCAACCTACTCAACACTTTGGGGAATCTGGAAGTGCATACAAGGTCCTTCGGGCTCATTTATCACTTAATGCAAATTGTGCTTTATCATCTTACAAGACATAGCGGGGTGCAAATGTTTGACATTATTTGCATTCTTTACCCACTTATGTTTTTTTTATTTGCATTTTCTTTTGACAAGCAATTGACTCAAGCCATATGCGACCATCTCAAGATGAACTCTTAAGAGGATGGTTTAGGTCATACACGATGCACTCCAAGTTCATCCTAAGTGCAATGGGAAGCTGTCTTGGAAATGCAAGGTGTGGAGTCAAGAAGAGTCAATTTTGCTTAATTTTCATTTTTAGCATAATGATTCATGAGCAAATGAAGGACTCAAGTATGAAACAAACTAGTTTCACCCAAGTTGCTATAGGGACTCTAGAGAACTCCAAAATTTCTCGAATTATGGCAGAAACCTCTATAGAAGAAACCTAGCAAGTAAAAGCAACATGTTTCATCAAGTTTTTCATTTACAGCTTATTTCATTTTTAAGATTAGCAAGTTAAATGAACTTGGACATATCTAAGCTAGTGATTTCCTCCATATGATGTAGCATGGTGTATAGCGTGAAGAAGAAATCAATTGCATAATAGACAAAGCTCATTAAACAGGAAATGCAGTCTATATGCAATGCATGAACAGATTCCCAAACTCCCCCTCAGCATATGAGTCAATTTAAGCACAAATCTGGTTCAAGTTGAGTTATTAGCAGAATTAAGTTCAAGAAAGACCCAAATGAACTCAATCGAAACCAGAAATACAGAATGAGGAGAGGTAGTAGAGAAAGCTGCAAAACTGAATGGCTATTGAGCATAGATAAGATAGAAGAGACTCACTACGGCTCAGACTCGCTCTTATCTTCCCCAGTGACTGACATAGGGAAACTGACTCTAGATCCCAACTAAGGAGTGCACACAGACCCTATCTACCCAGGAGGCCCGGCCAATACCTGCTAGACTTATAAGACTGTGAGGGAACTCAACCTAGAGAGAAGAGAGAACAGCTAATCACGCATGATAGCAACCTAAAGCACAAGATAAGAGGTCCATGCAAAGCATGCCAGAAGTCTAAGTGAGTGAACTCAACTCAAGAAAGAAATAAACCCAAAGTCACCCAGAAGAAAAACACAAAGAGAAAAGAAAAGCTGGAAGGGAACAATATTTTACATAATATACAAACCAGCTCCCCCTCACGAAAGGCCGTAAGGGCTCACGACTCCAAGCTCACTCCTCAAGGCAACAAAATTGGAGCTATCCAAAGGCTTGGTGAAGATATCGGCTAATTGGAGGTCACTCTACAAAGCAAGCACGATATCTCCCTTCTCCACATGGTCTCTAAGGAAGTGATATCTAATATCAATGTGCTTGGTCCGGGAATGTTGCACTAGGTTTTTAGCAATGCAAATAGCAGAAGTGTTGTCACAGAAAAGTGGCACACTCTCTATCTCTAACCCATAGTCCCGTAAGGTCGATCTCATCCAGAGCACCTGGCTACAGCAACTGGCTGTAGCAACATACTCGGCCTTAGCGGTGGACTGTGCAACTCCGGACTACTTTCTAGATGGCCAAGAAACAAGAGAAGTGCCAATGAATTGGCAAGTACCAGAAGTGCTCTTCCTATCTATCCTACAGCCAGTAAAGTTGGCATCGGAAAAGGCTCTAAGAGATAGACAAGAAGAAGAGGAGTACCAAATACCATAATCAGTGGTAGCACGAAGGTACCTGAAGATGCGCTTGACCGCCTGGCGGTGAGAGGCGCGAGGAGAAGCTTGAAATCGAGCGCATGCACACACAAATAAATGTATGTCCGGCCTCGAAGCAGTGAGGTACAAGAGGGAGTCGATCATGCTCCGAAACTCCTTTTGATCAGCAGGCTCACCATCCTCATCGGGCCTCCCGAGTCTGCTTGATTTGGAAGCAAAGAAAGTAGCTCAACTCGCCCAACATACTCATCTCAAACTCTGTGCTCATCACCTCAGAAAACTGAGACACAAGCAAATGAGACGAGCCACCAAAAATGATATCGTCCACATAAATCTGGACAAGAAGAAAATGCGACTCATGGTGTCTGATGAACAGAGTCTTGTCTACTACGCCCATTTTGAAGTCATGGCTGAGAAGATAAGACTTGAGCCTCTCATGCCATGCTCTGGGGCCTGCTTGAGTCTATACAGAGCTTTGGAAAGTTTGTATACAAGACTAGGAAACTTGGGGTTCTCAAATCCTAGAGGTTGTTTGACATAAACCTCTTCCTCAATATAGCCATTGAGGAATGCACTCTTGACATCCATTTGATAGAGCTTGAATCCCTGGGATGCAGAGAATGCAAGCAGGATCCTAATAGCCTCTAGTCTAGCTACAGGGGCAAAGGTCTCCTCAAAGTCAAGACCCTCAACCTGAGAAAAGCCCTGTGCAACTAGCCTAGCCTTGTTGCGAATGACAACCCCATCCTCACTCTGCTTGTTTTTGAACACCCACTTGGTCCCAATGACATTATGACTAGATAGACGTTCTACAAGCTGCCAGACTTTGTTCCTCTCGAAGTTTTCAAGTTCCTCATGCATAGCATTAATCCACGACTCATCGGATAATGAATGAGAAACATCCTTCGGCTCAAAGGAGGCAACGAAGGCAGAGTGGAGGCAGAAACTAGACAAACCTGATTTTGAGCGAGTGACCGGCTCAAACAGATCACCAATGATCCGATCGGTGGATGAGCTTTCGGATATGTCGGGAGGACCAAAGGTATGGCCTCTACCTCTTGAATGTAAGAGGCGAACAGAGCCACTCGGCTGAAGGAGAGTCGAAGGCAAGGGTTGGTCTCCCGAGGTGCGAAAATGGAAACAGGAGGCACCTCGGTGTAGAGGGACTTGATCCTGGAACACCATCATCTCCATCATCCTCATCTTCTACAAAGATGGTCTCGGAGGGATAAGAAGAGCCTGAAATATCAGGTCTAGCTCCTGGGCTAGCCTCATCAAAGGTCACATCACAGGTCTCTATGATCCTATGCGCATCAACACTCTAGACCCTATAGCTACGAGAAGAAGTCGAGTAACCTAGAAAGATACCATCAGAAGAGCGAGACTCAAACTTATCTAGGTTACCAGACTTCAAGATAAAACACTTGCAACCGAAAACGCGAAAATGAGACACACTGGGCTTTCGCCCATACCTCAACTCATAAGAAGTGGGATGCAAATGTGCTCTCAAAAACACGCGATTAGAAATATGGCAAGCAGTAGCTATAGCCTCAGCCCAAAACTTCCTAGGAGTATTGTACTCATCTAGCATCGTCCTGCCATCTCAACCAGTGGTCCTGTTCTTCCTTTCCACTACGCCATTCTGCCGAGGCGTGGGAGAAGAGAACGATGCTCTAAACCGTAATCCACACAAAACTCTCAAAGTAGGAATTCTTGAATTCGTACCATTATCACTGTATAGCTCGTAATGCACCGGGAACTCAATAGACATCCCATCGACCAAATCCACAAGTGAGAAAAGTCTCATCCTTCGAGGCCATGAAGAATACCCAAGAGTATCTAGAAAAATCACCAATGATGACAAGAACATACCACTTCCTCCCGCCGATCGCACTCTAGCCGGACCAACAAAGGTCCATATGTAAAAGCTGTCCTGGTGCATCAGTCATCACTACGGTGACTGGAGGATGAGAAGTAGTAACCATCTTGGTATGTCGGCAAGGAGAGCAAACTAAATCTTTGACCATCTTGAGTTTGGCCAAACCCCAAATGAGATCGTAGCTGCTAACTTGGGTCAAATGATCAAAACCAATGTGAAAAAGTCTCCTATGCCAGAAGGAGAGATCACGGGACTCAGAAGCAATCAAACATCGAAGAGAGTTTCCAGAAGAAGCAGAAAAATCAGCACGAAAGACTCTCCCAAATCTAGAAATCCTGCAAACTAACCCTCCTGATGAATCAAGGATTCTACAGGCATTACTCTTGAAGCTTACCTCGGAAGAGTCATCAATAAGTTGAGAAACAGAGAGCAGATTGTATTGCAGCTTACTTACTAAGGCAACATCTTTAAGAATGAAATTTTGGTTAATGCAGATGGTACCTTTAGCAATGACTCTACCTGAATATGCATCCCCGAAAGTGATCAACTCATCACCGGGGGCTCGGACTAGGGAAGAGAACCATCGAGAATCTCCGGCCATATGACGAGAACAACCGGAGTTGACAATCCAAACATCTCCCTTCCCCATCCGATTTAACCCGATCAAGACACAAGAGAGAAAGATGACTCGATCTTGGGATAGAGTGAAGACATGGGAACCCAATATCTTGAACAACACGACGCCTCAGTACCGACCACGTAAGAATCTCGACTCGAGTGTCTCTCTGCCGCTTAACCTTAACATGATCGTAGCAACTCTAGTAGATGATCTAGGAGCCGGGCTGGTTAGCCCGCTGTGGTGCAAAAGCCGGACCATCCCAATGAGGCTTCCTAAATCTCCTACCAGAAAACACCTGACGCCGCTGATATCTACCTCGATGGGAAAAACAAGGAATATCAAAAGGACGGCAGAAAGACTGACTATGAACAGCTCCAGGACTAAAACTCGAAGAACTAGCATGAAAACCAAGTCCTGCACGCTGCCCAAAAACAGGCGACTCTCTAACCTGTCTAGAAGCAGTGTGTACCTTAGGAGCACTCAAAGTCTGGGGATGACCCTGAATACCCCTAAGAGCAGCAACACGCTCACGCCGAGTGATCTTGGCGCGCCTGAAGCAGAAATCTACTAGGTGACCATCCATCTTACAGGAGGTGCATATGTACTTCACCTTGCTAGAGACAGAAGCAACAGAAGTAACACCCTTCTGGTCAGAAGTCCTATGGACAACCCTAGCAGACCTAAACACAGTGGTGCTCACTCTGGGAGCTTCCACAATCTCACCACTATTGGAGCCGCGCACAATGGTGGGAGGATGCGCCCGAGCGTGCTCCAAGGGATCAAATCCTAGACCTTGATTGAATCTACTAATCTTGGATTGGTCTAGAATAAGATTGAGCTTCTTCTTGCCTCCTACAAACTTCTCGAGAGTGCTCATAAGATACTGGCAATCTCGAAAGAAAGAGGCACAAGAAAAACAGGGGGAAGAAGAAGAAGAAGAACCAGAAAGATGAGATCTCTCAGCACGTGCATTTTTCTCCCTCAGCACGGCTACCTCAATCTTGAGGGCCTTACAAGAAATGCAAGACGCATTTCTAATTTATGGGCTTGGTCTTCTAATTTCTTCCTAAGCTCATGGATTTTATCCACATCATCCTTAACCCCAACACACAACAGGCAACCAGTTTTTGACTTAATTAGTAAATCCTTAGCAAGTTGATTACACTTGACATTCAAAGCATCATTGTCAAGTTTTACTTTTCTACAGCCCTCACATGAGCTGACTGGGTCCTTAGAAGCATACAATTCAAGTTCATCATTTCTAGCAGAAAGCTTCTTAAGGTGTGAACTCATGGCATCAATTTCAGCAAGCAATTTAGGGCAATTAGAGCATGATGGAGTAGAGTGAGTATGAAGAAAACTAGCCTCAATAGGAATAGCATCAATAGAACTAGTGCTAGCATTTTTCAACCTAAGACCATCAAGTTCAGCAAGCACACTATCATGTATGGTCCTTAGGTTCTCCAACTCCACAAGAACAGCATCACAGAGAACACAATCATAAGTGACTCGGGAGGGAGAAGATCTAAGTGAAGCTAACTCCTGAGTCAAGGTACCTACTTCCTTTTCTAACTCAGAACACCTCGACCTAGCCTTAGCATGAAACTTGCCTAATTTACAGAAGGCAACATTTAACTCGTCGTAGGTGGGTACATCATCCGTGTCGCTGTACAGCTCGGAGTCACTTGCTTCAATGGCTCCTGCCATGAAGCACATGCCGGAGAAATCGTCGCCGCTCTTCTTCTCTTGCGGTTCATCCTCGCCTTCGTCGCTCCACGTCTCCGTGTCGGAGAGCTCGATATCATCTAGCGCGGCGAGGACCCGGTGAAAGAGCTTCTTGTTCTTGGCAAAGTTGTGGTACTTCTTCTTCGCCGGCTCACGAGCTGGGGCCTTCTTGTTGCGGTTCTTGTCGGTGTAGACGTTCTTGCTTGAACCGCCTTGTTCATTTTTGCCCTTCTCCAGCTTGGGGCAGTTAGCTCGAATGTGGTTGGGGCCACCACACTCGAAATATGTGATTATCCCACCTCTCTTTCTCTCTCTCACTCTCTTGTATGTATGTGAAAATTTGCGAGCAAGAAGAGCAAGCTCATTTTCTGGAAATTTTTCCAGTTGGTCATCGCTTAGCTCTCAAAGGGTGGAGAGAGAGAAACCAAAAGAAGAGTCAGAAGAGGAAGATCCAAAGGGATCGGTGACTAAGGCCATCGACTGAGATTTTGTTTTCCGCGAGACGACGTTGATCTCATGAGTCTTGAGACGGGAATAAAGGCCGTCAAGAGTCAAGGTCGACAGGTCGGTGGTGTCCTTGATGGTGGTCACCTTCATCTCCCAAACGCGCAAATCGAGTGCGGTCAAGAAATATCAAGCATTATCCGAGTCAGGGTATATACAACGAACTGCTCGAAGATCGCTCAAGATCTTGGTAAAACGACCGAAACACTCATCAAGACTCTCACCAGCATGCTGTTCAAACTTGTTGAACTCACGCTAGAATTGGTCCTGTCGAACAGTCTTGATTTGGGTAGTGCCCTCATGGTAAGCATCGAGGGTCACCCAAATCTCATGAGCACAACGAAGGTGAGAAATCATGTCGTACTCACTGGATCTAAGATCCTGTATGAGGATGTTCCTTGCATTAGCATTCGCCTCAACGTCAGCTATATTGCCGGCCGTGACGTTTTCATCGGCAGGAACCTCAAATGGGAGTTTAACCTTCTGCCATATCAGGAAGCCCTGGGCAGTGATGTATGACTCCATGCGCGACTTCCAAAATGGAAAATCGACTCCAGAAAAAATGGGAGGCTTGGTGGAATACTTGTCCATCGCCATGGCTTTTAAGACCGGTCAAGATCTATGAAAGAGCAAAACCAGCTCTAATACCAATTGAAAGATCGAAATGGCGATCAGAGGGGGGTGAATGATCCCAAATAAAATTTCCCCCACACAAATTACTCCAAACACTCTTGCAATAAAAATCTAAAGCACCCAAAGATTTTCGTTCAAACTGGTGCTTCTCAGATTCGCACACCCTCCAAAACCCAGAACAATTAGACAACTATGTGTATCCCTAGCTTGCATGGATAAGAACCATGAATCATGTGAGGGTTTTTTTTAATCACAATCCTGGTTGTCAAGTGTCTAAACAAAAGATTAATCAATTCAAAAGACTTCTTTTCTAAAAGAGATAAAGCTAAAATACCAAAGTCTCTTTTCGGAAAAGTTAAAGCAGATTTTCAGAAATTGTCCTCAGTTGGAACAGGTGGTTGGTGAGTTTATGTTGCTCTAACATTTTTGGGAATTTTTGTCCCCATGAGAAGTTGAGTTGTGAAACACGCCTCCAAAAATCACCTGAGAAAGCTTTGTAGAATAAGAATGAAAAATCAAGCAATACAGACAGTCAGGAACTTCGACCAGAAAGTTTGAGGCAAGGTTTTCACTTCATAGCTCTCAAACGGTGTAACCAGTGGACTCCAGACATTTTCTACAGATGGATATATGAGTCCTGAACCTTCTACAAAAATAATCAATTAAAAATGATTTTTTTATATGTTTATAAAAATTAAACACTGACTGCTGCGCGAAGAACAAGTTCTGGACAGATTTGCAATTTGATAAAAAAACTTGATCTCTAGTTTATCCAAGGGTGTAAGAAAGATGTAAAACCAAATGAACACCCTCAAGATATCCTAGAAGAACAGCATTTACAAGTAGGGGACGCAAATTCAAATTGCATAAATGTAAATTGCAAGAATGTAAGTGCTGAATTTAATTGCGGAATTTAAGTACGGAATTTAAGTGCATAATGTAAATTGCGTAATTTAAATTCATAATGTAAATGCACAAAGAAAAGAAATGATTTGAGGAAACATTTCATTTCTGGAAGGAGACGTTACAAAGCCTCACATTCATGTGGGCAAAGCTCAAAGGAGCATCAAAAATCTCAAAACCTTCCAGGGGAGGAGACTACCCCTCCACCCCTATTTATACTACTCATGGGCCACCTACCATACTTGGATGAGTCCCTCAACCCTAGAGCACTCATCTAAGGGCTAGGATTAACCCACACACACAGCCATGCAAGGGCTAACCCAAAACCCACACACATACCGGGTTTTCTTGCATGGTTTTCAAAGCATACTACCTAGACCCGCTAACCTATCAACTAGGCGTCAATCCGACGGCCCTCATTGATCCACGCGGCATCTAGCTAGCATCATCTCCTTTCCTTGTCTTCTTGACTTGTCCGGACTCCGTCTCCGATCATCTTCCGGCGATCTCCCAACCGTTTGGACCTCCGACGCTCCTCGCATAGTCCCGGTCATCCTCCGCCTCACCATGACCTAGCACCGTCGCCCTGCAACCATCAAAGACAAGGAAACTCCTCACATAGCAATGCCCACAAAGATGTGAAATAAATCCATCAAAGTACACTCATTAAAATTTATTTTTTTCTCGTTCTAGCCGGTAGCACCGGGAAAACAGAGAAGTCCTCAAATTGCTTCCAATTGAAAATCCATTTCAAATCAAACTCAAACATGAGCAACCCAAGCTCAAATTTAGTCAAATACTCATCACAAATTTCGATAGACCTTCACATGGTCCTTCAGTAACATGTGCAGTCGTCACAGCACCTGGCCAGTTCTATTGTGTATCTACAACCTCTCTCCTTGGTTGTGTATGTCCTTTTTTGCTATAATATGATCAATGTTAGAGTTTACCATGCGCAACTTACATCTCCCGTTCGAGGGTGCTTGTTTATAAATATGCTATTTCAACATATTTATAAGCAAGCAGTCTCGAATTGTCCACGTTTTTTGAATAGTTCGAGGATATGTGGTTTGGGCAAGTTCCTGAGCTGTTGTACAACTCTAGAGTAGATTTCGGTATCGTCTCCCTGGTGTTCTCCAGATACACACCCCTCTTGCCTTGTTGTCAAGACGTGTATCTGGAGAACAGTGGGAAGATGCTGCCAAAATTTTCTTTAGAGTTGTACAACGGCTTAGGAACTTGCCCGAACAACATATCCTCGAATGGGATTAGGACCAAACCTATTCAGAGATTAGGAGTTATCGTTGGTACATATTTAGTTGGTTAACAGATAGACTTTTCTTGAAGACCATTCGTTCATCTGTTACTCTACTGCAATATGCTAGAACAATTAAATGCTATGAATTATCCATTCAGATGTTGCTTTACATGATTTATTGTCAAGTTCACATAATAGCTACAAATTGCTTTCTCTCATGTCAAATATATGACCATGTCAGATAAGAAAACTCAAAATGTCGCAATTAGAGAGTATCGGCTCATCGTCAGACAGAGTAGAAGGTTCTCCTAAGGGGCCGAGCTAAGTTCCAAGTGTTGAGCCGAGCCAAGTTCCAAATGTTGAGGGGCTGAGTAAGGTGAGGAAGGCCCGAGGACCAAACAAAGGTGCCATAGGGAGAACGCCGCAGGTTCTCCACTTCAACACTGCAGGGGTTTGCACGGGTCCTCCCAAGTACAAGGGGCGATACCGCTCATTCCTTGCCCAATTGGTGAGGGAGAGAGTTCCCATAACGGTTAAGGATTGGAGAAAGGAAGTTAGCGTTGAGAAGAATTATCAGTTGTCGAACGAAGTTAAGGGTAAATGGATTATAGAAGAGGAAGATGAAAACAATGCAAGGCGGTATGCCATGAAGAGGATGGGTGTTGCTCTGAGGCACTTCAGGGTCTTTATGCATAGTGAGTACATGCTGAAAGGCCGTACACCATTCGAGAGGTATCCGTTTGTGACTCCTGGTGTTTGGGAGGAGTTCGCGAGGATTAAGAGTACGCCTGAGGAGGAGGAGCTTAAACAGAAGAACATTGCTACCCAGAGGCAGAACACACACGCGCACCACCTCGGTTCAGGTGGCTATGAAGGGAAGAAGGTAGAGTGGGCGAGACTAGCCGAGGAGTGCGTGACCTCCGGAACTGCGATGCCTTACTCGCACATATGTGAGAAGCGGGCACGTGATTGGGTATTAGCAAGGACAAAGAAAAGCGCGGATGGGCAGCTCATAGTACCAAACCTCGCTACCGCATGCGTCGTCTCCACCATTGTAAAATATCTAACTTAGTACATTGCAGTTGACCATTCCTGTTGTATTTCAAATCTAATTCATACTCGCTTCTTGCGCCAGGAGGTAAGTCAGCGGAAAGAGCAGGGGACCTTTCTGAGCAAAGGGTTGAAGGACATCCTGTCCTCTGCAATCGAAAAGTCTGACCATAAGGGCCGGGTGCTTGCCGCAGGGGCGGGGCATATGAAGAAGTACTACTTCCAAGATGACGCTGCGAGTGCCAAATCAAGATCACGGAAGGCACGTGCAGAATGCCTTAAGGACACGCTCAGGGAGCAGCTGAGAGAGGAGATGAGAGGGGAGATGACGGCACGTGAAGAGGAGATGATGGCACGTGAGGAGCACTTGAGGGCCGAGATGATGACGATGATCTCCCAGAGTCCGAGCCAGATGCCCCCACCTACCGTAAAGAAATCTATGCCCTGATCAAGTAACTGCGGTTCCAAAAATGATAAGTCTGGTCCTCAGCTGAAGGTAATAATTAATTTTGCCTAACTTAAAGGAGGGAGGGTGTAACATCTTGCCAATTCAATAAAAATAAGAAATCAAGTAAATATTTAAACCAAATTTCATTTTTTGCATTTCCCTGGATTTTCTGAGTTTTCTTGACATCTTTTGATTATTGCTTAAAGGGAAATCCCTTTTGATAATCATCCAAACATTACATAAGTGATAAGAAAAGATTTGTAAAATAAAAAAATAAGAAAAATCCCTATAAAATTCGTGGAGCTATCCAGAACACTAAAATATAATTTTAAAGTCATGTCAAAGTATTAAAAGATGGAAAGAAACGTAACTTAATGAATCATGACTAACAATAGTAAAAATGTCAGAAATTAAATTGTCATAATTTCGATGTGAAAATTTTTATATTATCTTCACCCTGGAAAGAGTCATCTACAGTAAAAATATCAGGAGATAATCTTTAATTTGATATTTTTAAAATTTCAAAAGCTGAAAATCTGGAGACATCAATATCAGAATTATAATATATCAAGAATATGAAGTTGTAAATTTTACAGGAGGCTAATGTATCCATAGGGAACCTGCAAAAAAAGTTTCCCAATTTTTGAATAAGATATAAATACCTAAATAAATATAAAACAAAATACATAATTCTGTGCACAGTGCACTGTCGGAATTTTTGTAAATTCTGCAAGCGTCCAATAGGTCTGAAATTTTTATGATAGATTCTAATCTAGCTCTAGTATACTCAATAAATTCCTCATTAATTTACCGATTAGATAGTAAATGGATTCAGTGAACCCAATTCAGCCTTCTTGCAGTTCAAGCCGAAGTTATCTTCCTCTCTCGCTGCCGCGCTGGCCCAATCCACTGTGTGGTCCCACTTGTCAGCCGCAGCCTCTGTCTTCTTCCTCTCCTCTCGACTGAGCTCTCACGCGTGATCAAGAGAGCAACTCGCCGGCTGTAGCTCGCGCCACCGTTGCAACCTCACGCCGCCCGAGGAAACCGCCTCATTAAGGACTTGCCATGCCTTGTCCTTGCCCTGAAAATCCACAGGCACGCCCATACCAGCTCCTGTTCTAGCGCCACAAAACCCCGCCGATTTCACACCAGTTGATCGGCTTATCTACAGCGAATCCCTCAGCTATAAATACTGGCTTGAGTTCGCAGAAGAATTCTCATCATTTCCCCTCTACTTCCATTCACTCTCGTCCACCAAAGCTCTACCAATTTCGTGTTTTCCCGAATCAGCCGAAGAACCCTAGCTTTTGCTTCGTGTTCGATTGAAGGTGGTACAAGCAACCATTGTTCAATTGCTTTTCGTTATAGCATTACCTGCTCTCAAGCACCAAAAACCCTCTGCCTTTTCCAGGAATCGTCAACCGGAGCTTCGCCGCCACCGAGCCCCCTTATTCTCCGAAATCGGCGATCGGTGGTGAGCTCACCCGTCAATTCTTTTTAGCCCCAACTAGGTAAAATGGAATGCTTAGGTTACCCTAATGCTAGAACTGGAACCGATTCCTCCAATGAAGCTCTCTGTTGCCGACACGGCTCACCGCCTCTTCCGCCGCCACATAGCCATGGTGGTGAGGTGGTTCGGCTAGACGCCGGTAGGAATGGGTACCACCATTAGGTGCGCAAAAGTGTGCTGATGCTAATCGTGCCTTCGGCCAGACCGGAAAGTCACCGGAACCTTGCCGGCGACGAGCCCTAGCTCATGCCCTGTTTTGGCCGGCTGACATGCGGGCCCGAGCTGTGAGTGTCTGCGTTGGTTTTGAATGGGAGCTGTTGGCGCGAAGCAAAAGACGTTTTCGGTATTCCGAAAATGTATTTTACTATTTTCCTGTTTTTCAGAACTAATTTAGTTTCAAACATGAATATCTTTTGTATTTTAAATACAAATGAGATGAAACCAATTTCTAAATTTATAGAAAATCAAGATGTTCCATAATATGTAAAAATATTTTGAAAAGTTTCTCTGGAAAAATATTTTAATACAGAGGTATATAGAGGGTATGAAAATGGACTAAATATAAAAACTTTGCAAATAAAGTTGAATTTGTATGGAACCAATTTTATTATGATCCTCATTTTGTTAAGACCTCATACATATAAAAATATTTGGTTATCTAGTTTGTCTAAGGTCTTTACTATTAAAGTCTGACATTATTGGTTTAATTATGCAACAATAGATGATCTAAAAGAAAAGAGTTTCCGAAGTTCGCTAAACTTATTTCTTTTCTGCATGATGGCAGAAAGATGTTAGGCTAGGTAAAAATGTTGGGTGAATAATGGTTTAAGCATGCAGGCTATAATCTAGTATAAAGAATATAAATAAGTACATATATATATATGATCATGCATGCATCTAGTAACCAGTACATGAAGTTTTGGTAAATAACTTTATGTGTTATGCATCCATGATAGAAGTATGATGATAAAAGTTTAATTCAAAAGTCTCTAAATACATTGCTTTGCATCTGAATCCCATTAACAACATAATATTTTATGTTATCACTGTAAGACAAATCTTTCTACTTTAAATAATTTTAGCATCTAGAATTCATTAAAATAAAATGAATAATTCATATGAAGCAAGAAATACTTGATATCATTTAGTAAACATAAACAAAAAGACAGTATAACCACATAAACACGAATCATAATCTTACTAATAAACACTCCTGTTTTTGTGAGTATGTTTTTAGTTGGATTTTCTATCTGTCTTCTTTTTGCCCTTATTTTAGTTTGTTGTTTATTGTATGTTATTCTTGATGATTGACGAGTAGATTCCGACGAGACTGAATAGATAAACGACGACCTCGCCGATGCCCCGGACTTTATACCTGACAATGATGAGAAATGCAAGCACCCCCTTGATTATTTTGATCCTATTACTTCAAATAATTACTTTCAATGCTTGCAAAACTATTATGTATGCGCGTACTTGTCATAAAAATGCTATATTGAATATTGGTAGATATACCTGATATTTCATGGAACTTCCTTGATAAGTATGGACATGTGAACCATGATAACCATAGAAAAAGGGATAGACATTACATAATGTCAACTTGGGTAATATGTTAGTGTTATGCCCTTGAGGCCATCATTTAGATGATTGTAACATGACTATGTTTATGAATAATAATATGATTATTGGTCCAATGAATGTATATCATTGTATTGATCAACAAGTATGTGACTTGCTTATGAATCTCTTTACTTATTGATACAATTCAATAAATATCTCTGATCGGATATCATCATATAGGACAACGATGAATAGATCAGCACATATAGTGATCGATGATCATGCTTTATAGATCATGGGATATGGAGATATCATCTACACATTGTGGACGCATGTTGAAGAACATGGGTTAGATAGACCTGTAATGGGACACTGTGAGAATGTTATATTCTTATGTGTCATCAGTGTATCTCATACATAGTATATGTATGATCCTTAGACCTGAGATTGTCATATTCCCTACATGTGTAATAGTTTTCCTTGGGGCTATCAAACACTACTTCCTAACCGGATAGTTATAAAGGTAGCTTTCATGTTTACTATAAAACATGCAGAGGGAAGTGAGCAGTCAAGATGGAATTTGCCACTCCAATGAAACAGAGATATATGACAAGGCCACTCGTGTGATATGATTAAGGAAGTGCATGCCCATGCCGTGATTGAGTAGTCAATCACAATTTATTAATATATCACGGATACGAGAGATGGATTGAATCATCAAAGGATGACGTGCTTCTCGCCTTGAGTTCAATCTTCATATACTTCGCAAAGGGATTATTACATGAGTACTTTTGATAGGTTCTATCCGATTTGATCATAGTATGTTTGGGAGTTGGCATGCTTTGCAAAGGAGCCGCTACCAACTATTGGATTGAAAAGGAGTTTTTCGAATCCATGTCCAAACATACGTGAACCTGCAGGGTCACACACTTAATGAGCTGGGATGCATTAATTTGGATTGGATCCGTAATTAATGGACCTCATGGGCTTAGCACACTGATGGGCTCTGGTTTAGGGTTTCATCTCATGGCTATATAAGGAGTGGAGGATGATGCGCGCAGAGTGTGCTTTTCCTACGGTCTAGAAGTGTTTCACCCAAAACCCTAGCCTCCTCCTTTCGCTGCCCCTACCAAGCGACCAGGTGCTTGCACACCGACGCACGATGTTCCATCCCCGGACGTGTGGACTACTACGTTGACGCTGCTGCGACTGCGGCGTGGGAGGACGATCCACGACGAGGCGAGGACGATCCACTCCATCGATGCAACGACTGTGGCGAGGACGATCCACTATATCAACGCGCGAAGGATTCCGCAAGTGCGCATCTTGTGGTAATCTAATCTATGACCCCCTTCTTGAGAGTAGCTTTCTGGTTATGCGGTAATTTTTTATTTTGTGCTAGAGTAGCATACCGCGTTCCTCTTCAGTGGTATCAGAGCCATCTCGTATAGATTTGTGATCTGGATGTTACACATATGATGTGTGAGGTTAGTAGATTGGATCTATTACATGTTCTGTCGGTTCATGTGATGAATTGGTGACGGCAGCCATCGATGAGATCGATCGGTTTAGGGTTTGAGGAAAGTGCAAACCGACTCAACCTTGATTTGGGTGAGTCCGTTCATGGTACGACGTTACCCTTACAGGTCGGGTTACCGCCATCAGGGTTTCTAAAACGTAACCATATGGGACCAAGCCAATCAGATTGAGTCGGATTGGGTCAATCTGGTTGATCCATTGAAAGTGCAAACCGATTCAATCTTGATTTGGGTGAGTCTGTTCATGGTACTACGTTGCCCTTACCGGTTGGGTTACCGCCATCAGGGTTTCTGAAACGTAACCATATGGGGACCAAGCCAATCAGATTGAGTCGGATTGGGTCAATCTGGTTGATCCATGGAAATTTTGAGGGTGTTTTCCTTTGATAGAAGACATGCCAGGGGCACTACCCCTCGGACCCCGGAGTCGTAGGATTATTTTTGTTTAACTCGTTTTTGCATGAAATTATGTGAAATAGTATGGCCTATGTGTATGTGATGCATGTAATTTTCACATGGCCTGCTTGCCGTGTCAAGCCATAAGGCTATTTAAATTGTATAACGACCTGCGTGTCGACTTGTGATGCTTCAAACCCTCATGTAAAAATTCATTATCAAAAGTTGTAAGGCGTTGCATCCATAATGATGAAGACGATGGTATCAAGCATTATGATTGGGTGAACAATCAAGCAAGGTGGCTAGGTGAACGAACAAGCATGATGATGGAGATCTTAATGCTAAGGGCCATGCTATTTCACAGCTTAATTTTGATTTTCTGTGGATGTGTGTTTAATCCATGCTTTTTTTCTTTATGCTCATTGAATGTGATGCCATGTTCATAGTAGATATTGTTCATCCCTATAGTTAAAATTTTAAATCAAAATGTCCATCCAATTGTTGCACCTATCAAGGATTTAGATCGTTATTGATATGACTGCCAAAGTAGTATATCAATGGCTATCTTAATAGATGATAGGGATGTGTTGGACACATCACGCATAACAATGGTAGATTTAATCAAGCTATCAAAACGGTTTTGGGCTTGAGGACATAAGTGGTTGGGATTTGATTTCAGTAATGAAGGAACCTATACAAGACAATTGGTGTCTAGGAAAACACACATGAGGTAGGTTTCTTAATTGGCACCCGAAAACGGGAAGTGCTCCCTCCCTCATGTGAGCCCTAGGGGCAGGTTGATCTGGCCATGAGTCAATTTGACGGAGGCATTCATTACTTGTTTTCATACTCAACCAACAAGAGTTACATAAGATGTAATTAGCAAAGGTGTTGCTTACCTATGTCATTAAATTTCTAGCAGTGATACCAAAACTCACTAGTGTTTGATGAATATGGATCTTGAATACTCACTATGTGTCTATAAAATAGGAGTGTCTTTTATTAAAATGTTTAATAAAAGTATTACATAAACAGAGTGCTTAGAATCTTTGCATGTTTTTGTTTTAGTTCAATGGCACCTTCTACTCCTACTCCTGCTACACCTGGTTTTGCTTTGAGATCGGTTTTGGAAAGGGAAAAACTTAATGGAACAAATTTTGTTGATTGGTATCGCAACCTGAGAATTGTTCTCAAGAATGGAAAGGACTATGTTCTAGAGAATCCAATTCCTGATGAACCCGCTGAAAATGCTCCTCGCAATTTGAAGGTTGAATATGAAAAACATGTTATGCTTCTGTAGAGGTCAGCTGTCTCATGCTAGTCACCATGGACTCTGAGATCCAAAAGCAATATGAGGACCAGGATGCTTACAATATGATTGTGGGTGTAACATCCCAAAAATTGAAGTTTTGGAATGTTTGAAATCAAAAATAAACCAATTGCATTCTCTTGAATTAAGTCCAGCTTAATTTGAATTTTCTATTAATGGAAGGATTTAATTTGACTAAACTATTCATCAAACTCAAGAATTTCAGTTTTAGTTGGGTTCATTGTGCTCGAAGTAATTTTTCTGTATTTTTGGGGATTTTTCTGAATTTATTTGATATTTATTTGAATTTATTTGATTTTATTTGAAATTCTGGCAATTTCTTAAATCGGAAAACGTTTTGTTTTTCAAAAGACCCTTCGGGCCGAATCTTCTCTCCAGCCCAATTCTTTTTCCCTCCGGCCCGCTTCGCTCTGCCGCGCCCCGGCCCAGCTCCACCTCGCGGCCCGGCCACCACAAGCGCACCACGGCCGTCCGATGCGCTGACGCGTGGACGGACGCGATGCGGCCACGTCGCCGCGCCTGCAAACCCTAGCCGCCGCCGTATCCGAGTCCGCGTCGGCGCCGTCTTGGAGTTCGTGCCCCGCACGCCTTCCAGGGCTATTTAAAGCTGTCGTCGCACCCCTTCTGAGGTTCCCCTCGCTCCGTCGCTTCTTTTGCCGTCTCTTTTGCTACCCGAGCTGCCGCCTTCGTCGAGTTCTCGCTCGTCGGAGTCCGCCGCCCTTTCCGCCGCCTTCCGCCGCCTTTTTCTTCGCCGTCGGTGCCTCTCCGCCGTCGCCGTTGGTCTCCTCGAGTTCATCGCATCGCCCTCTCCCCGGTTCGCCTTGTCCCGGGTCCGATCCGCCGCGTCTTCGCCGTTGGCCTCGTCTTCTTCCCGCCTCGTAAGCCCACGCCGCGCCTGCCGCCGCAGCCGCGCCGCGAACCTCAGCCGTCCGATGGATGGCGTCTGCTCCAAATTGCGCCGCGTCACCTCCTCCCGCAGCAGCGCCGCTTGGCCGTCCGATCTCGCGCCGTCGGCCGGATGAGCGACGCGTGGCCCGCCTGCGTCAGCTCTGGCATCACCGCTTGCGTTAGTCGCTGCGCCAGCCGAGTCGCTCGCGTCAGCGATGACGTCAGCCGTGCGCCGGGTGCACGGTGAACCGAGCCGCGCCGTGGACCGAGTCCACCGTGAACCCGATGACGTCAGCGATTGCGTAATAAATCCTTTTTTCCGTATAAAAATAAATCCAGAAATTCTGATTTTCTGATTTTCAGCCTTTTTCTCTGATTTAATTTTCCAGAAGCCCGTTCTCGCTCATACGAACTCCGATTGAGGCGATTCAAGTTTCTAAATTTTTTGTAAAATCAAGATCTATCTTCCAGAGCCATTTATTTTCAGTTTTGAGCTTGTTTGAGTCTCTGTTTTGTATTTATTTGGTTTCGTTGCTTTCTTTTCCGGTAGACGCTAATTCCGAGGGAGCGAACGAAGACTTCGAAGACCAAGATTCAGCACTAGATCAGCAAGGCAAGTTGTAATCTTTGATCATATTGATCCTATGTTTGCAAAGTAATTTATTTTATACACTTGCAGGCTATTTACGTATCAATGTTTATTTAATGGGAGTAGATGTATACCTAGTTGATATTATGCCACCTTGATTGGTTGTATGCCATGTATCCATTGTTAAACCTAGGCTGGGACATTACTAGTTGGACATAATCATTATACCAACATTGGGTTATCGTAGCTATGCTTAGACATGCTTACATATACGTTGGGATTCATGTCACATGTGAATAATGTTAATATTGGTTTAATGAAATATTGAATCCTGGCCGATAGCCACTGTGTAAAATTTGTTGTACCATGGCGGGGTTTGCCATTGGTCTTGGTTGAACGAATTGTTTTCCCTCGGGCAAGTGATCGTGAAGTAAAGGGGGTGCTTTCTAGCACATTGGGATGTGGATGTCTTGCCTGAGACAACTTAAGGACTTAATCTTGTGCGCCATTGAACTGAGCCTAACCGTACTACCACATGTCTGGAATGGGACAGACCTAGATGATTAATTTGCAATGTCTAGCCTTGAGTACTGCCAGTTGGTGGTGTGGGTTCCGGGATGGACGGGTAGATTCGCAAGGCGCAAGAGGGGGGCCCTAAAGGGCGAAACCTTAGCAGGCAGTACCGAGTTTAGACAGTGCATTGTAAAGGCTTTGTCATGATATCTCTGCAACACACCAAAAGCAGTGTATTATTATCGATTGCGCAAAGAGATGGTCATGTCTTGTGGGTAAAGTTGTACAACCTCTGTAGAGTGTAAAACTATTTGAATAGCCGCGTCCGTGGTCATGGACAAGCCCGGGAATTCCACATGGGGTATATAGTGTTTCATAAAATGTGGAATGTGGAATTGTTGGGATGTGAACGGGGAGTTCACTGTTGTTTTGTTGTCTATCATTGATCTACCAGTTATTTATTTATCTTTTTATAAATATGCTTTTAATCTATTTATTGTATTTCAATTCAAGTTATTGCTTTCTGCAAACGAACTATATAGCCATCCTTGTCAAGCCGTGCATGAATATATTGCATCAATTCCCTACGGCTTGCTGAGTACCTTTGTACTCACGGCTTTATGCCCTTGTTGATCAGTTGCTGAAGGAGATAATGAATCTCATGAGGAGGAATTCTATGAAGACTACGTGGATTAGGAAGGCGTTCCCCAGACGATTGCCTGTGGCATGTCGAATGGCTCAAGTTATCTTTTCTGCTGCAATAGTATTTGTTTCTTAAGCCCTTAAGGCATAATGGTGTAAACATTGACCATAAGGTCGTTTGCTTTATTCAATAATAATTTGCTTCTTCTTAGTTAATTCGTAGTATGGAATGATATTTCATCTATGTTTCCACTGTGTGCACTAGCGTGATCCTGGACTAGTGCAGTATACACAGAGGGTTTCGGTTTGCAAATCCGGGTCCCGACAGAGATGGTATCAGAGCCATATCGACTGTAGGTCGCTATCCTAGTTAGCATGGTCTTCAAAATTATTTTCTAAATCAAACCAACAAAATTGGTACTTAATAGTTTTCGTCTCCTCTCGTCTTATTCTTAGGTTCTTATTCCTCTCCTTTGCTGAAACATTGATTTGAAATTTAAATTGATCTTATCTCATGAAACTTCTCAAAACCTCGAGCCTTCTGCAAGGAATCAAATCAAGGGAGACGATGAATCAAGCCATCAAAGACTTATCCGAGAAGACTACCATATAAGATAGGGTTTTGTGCTCAGCGGTGTTTGAGCATGTTTTTCCCTTTCAGTTTAGTTACATTTAGTCCGCGTATACTAAGATTTTCTTTGCTTGAGTGTCTGGTATGTTGTACACTTGCCCCAAGCACGGTGTTACAACCATACCTTTAATTGAAAAAGCTTTATTTGTCTCTTTAATTTGAAGCCTTCGCTGTATCCTTTTGTCCACGGGTATTACCTTCTCCCTAGATGATCTTACCACTCGTCTACTGCTTTTCCCTCTTACCTATCAACCCTTGTGCTGCATCTCAGATGGTTGACACTCGTTCTAGAGCCGGTCGCAGTTCACCCGTGGATGCCAGTGCCAGTGCCAACACCAACTCCAACCCCAATGCACCACCGCCACCACCAGCAAAGTGATGCACGCAATATGGGACATTTTACGCAGCTCGACTCACTAATGAATACAATGATGCGAACATGAACAACATGATGAATCGCCAGAACTGATCGCAGCTGCCCTAGCAAATCTGTTGAACCAACAAAACCAAGCTGCTGCTGCACCTCCTCAAGCTCGTCTCCAGTCCAAGCTAGCAGAATTTATGAGGACTCGTCCGCCAACTTTCTCCAACTCTTCAGAACCATTGGACGCCGATGATTGGATCCGCTCCATTGGAAGAAGCTTGAAATTGCCCAGTGCACCAATCGTGAGAAGGTTCTCTATGCCGCTCATCAGCTGGAGGGCACCGCCGCTGAATGGTGGGAGAACTATAGTGCCGCCCATGATGATCCCCAGACTATCACTTGGGCAGAGTTTTCCAATGCTTTCCGCCACTCTCATATCCCTGATGGAAAAGTGGAGATGAAGAAGAATGAATTTCGAGAGCTTAAGCAAGAAGGAATGTCAGTGAGTGAATACCTCAATAAGTTCACTCAACTTGCTCGCTACGCTCGGAGGATGTAGCCACGATGATGCTCGCGGAAGAAGTTCAGCGTGGACTCAATCCAGGACTAAAGGTGCAAGTCATTGGCAATGACTATCTGATTTCGACATCCGGTAGATAAAGCAATGCTTATTGAGGAATCTCGTTGGGAGTTGGAAGAATCCCGTAAGAGAAAGATGATGCGACATGGAGCCCATCGAGTCACCAACAGAGTCGAACAAATGCTCAACGACCGCTTCGTTTCACTCCTCCGAATACATTCAGACCCTGCACCAAAGACTCACCCATCTCCTCAGCAATCGCAACCTCAACACCAACAAAGAATCCACCTCGGAGGAACAAGAATCCACCGCAGGAGTCACATGTTTCAACTGTCATGAACTCGGTCATTATGCAAATAATTGCCCAAGAAAGCAAGCCGACGCCATCCGTTTCAACTTGGGATCTCGCCACCAAGACCCCGCACGAGATCGGGGCGTGGGCGCCCGGACTCCTAACCAAGCCACGAGGACTCCGCCTTTCTTTGGAGAGGCCGTGTGAATCACATCACCACCGAGGATGCCCATCGCACGGGCGTCATACTAGGTAAGCTCCTAGTCAACTCAAAGATCTACCATGGTTTTGTTTGATTCGGAGCTACGCATTCATTTGTTTCTCGGAGTTTCGCTGCAAATCATCAATTAAAGACAATGCCTCTTAAGACCGTTTTATTAGTGCAATCTCCTGGTTCTGATTTGAGT
Source organism: Otatea glauca (assembly GCA_036346275.1). Classification (NCBI taxonomy): domain Eukaryota; kingdom Viridiplantae; phylum Streptophyta; class Magnoliopsida; order Poales; family Poaceae; genus Otatea; species Otatea glauca. Next base: position 35,082,846 of record CM070715.1, on the reverse strand, counting down.
ACGAACCAAGGCTGCCCCGAAGTTAAGATATTAATTGGAGGGGTAGAATTTCTAGCCAACCTTATTGTCCTAAACACCAAGTCCCTAGATGTGATCCTAGGAATGGATTGTCTTTCCAAGAACCAAGCAGTTTTGGATTGTGGGAATAGAGAGATCACCTTAACTAGTCCAGATGGAACCAAGTTAAAAGTTCAAGCCGATTCAGATCAGTCCGAAGGGATTAGAGTTTGTAGTGCCAAAGGAATAAGTTTGGAAGATGTGCGATCGCCAATTTCTGATGTGTTTAGGACGAGTTGCAGGGATGCCACCGACCGAGATATAGAGTTCTTGATAGAACTAGTTCTGGAATGCCACCCATTTCCAAGAGACCTTATAGGATGCCCGCTAATGAGTTAGCCAAGTAAAGAGATGATCAAAGAGCCGCAAGATCAAGGTTTTGTTCGACCAAGTTCTTCGCCATGGGGAGCACCGGTTCTTCTAGTTGAAAAGAAAGATGGAACTCGGAGAATGTGTGTAGATTATCGCTCACTTAATGAGGTCACCATCAAGAATAAGTACCCTCGCCAAGAATCGATGATTTGTTCGACCAACTTCAAGGAGCCGAAGTATTTCGAAGATCGACTGAGATCTAGGATATCACCAGTTTGAAGATTCGTCAAGAGGATATACCCAAAACAGCTTTTGTTACTCGGTATGGACAGTATGAGTATACTGTGATGTCTTTTGGACAGACCAATGCCCCTGCCTACTTCATGACCTTGATGAATAAGGTATTCATGGAATATTTGGATAAATTTGTTGTTGTTTTCATTGATGACATTCTGATCTACTCCAAAAGTGAGGAAGAACATGAGGATCACTTGCGCCAAATTTTAGCGAAGCTAAGAGAGAATCAGCTTTATGCAAAGTTCAGTAAACGTGAGTTCTGGATGAAAGAAGTTGCTTTCCTAGGACATGTCATATCAGCAAAAGGAGTCGCTGTTGACCCTGGAAAGGTACGAGATGTGCTAAGTTGGGAGTCACCCAAGACGGTACCCCAAATCCGAAGTTTTCTTGGAATGGCGGGATATTACCGCCGTTTCATAGAAGGGTTTTCTAGAAAAGCTAGACCGTTCACTCAACTTTTAAAGAAAGAGAAGAAATTTGTTTGGACGCCAGAGTGCGAGCAAAGTTTTCAAGAGTTAAAGAAGTGTTTGACAACTGCCCCACTGCTTATTCTGCCAGATAATAGGAAGGATTTTGAGATATTCTGTGATGCATCCCGACAAGGACTCGGTTGTGTGCTAATGCAAGATAAGAAGGTTGTAGCGTATGCTTCGCGACAACTAAGGCCACATGAGGTTAATTATCCTGCCCATGATTTGGAATTAGCAGCCGTAGTGCATGCTTTGAAGATTTGGCGTCATTATCTCATTGGTAATCGTTGTGAAGTTTATACTGATCATAAGAGTTTGAAGTATATCTTTACCCAAGCCGACCTCAATATGAGACAAAGAAGATGGTTGGAATTGATCAAGGACTATGACATTGGGATTCATTATCATCCAGTCAAGGCCAATGTCGTAGCCGATGTTTTGAGTAGAAAGAGCTACTGCAATACTCTGATGATTAAGGAAAGTCAGCCAGCCCTTTATAAGGAATTTCAGAAGCTTAGTTTGGAATTTGTTCAGGAAGGGTATTTAGCTACTTTGGAAGTACGCCCTACGTTGGAAGATCAGATTCGAGAAGCATAGGTAGATGATGCCGATATCAAGGAGATTAAGAGCAATATGAAGAAAGGAAAAGCCCCAGGTTTCACTGAAGATGAACAAGGTACTATTTAGTATGAGAAGCGTATTTGCGTACCAGATCAGAAAGAGCTTAAAGAGTTGATTCTCAATGAAGCGCATGAGACTTTATACTCCATTCATCCTGGAAGTACCAAGATGTATCAAGACCTCAAGGAAAGGTATTGGTGGCCTAGTATGAAGCGTGAGATTGCAGAGTATGTTGCACTTTGTGATGTCTACCAGAAGGTCAAGGTAGAGCATCAAAGGCCAGCAGGATTGCAGTAGCCATTGAAGATTCCAGAATGGAAGTGGGAAGAAATTGGTATGGATTTCATTACCGGATTTCCTAAGACCCAAGCAGGTTATGACTCGATCTGGGTAATAGTGGATCGATTGACTAAGGTAGCTCACTTTATTCCAGTTAAGACTACCTATACAGGAGATAAATTAGCAGAGTTATATATGTCAAGGATCGTCAGTCTTCACGGAGTACCTAAGAAGATAGTGTCTGATAGAGGAAACCAATTTACCTCTCGTTTTTGGCAGAGTCTGCATGAAGCCATGGGAACTCATCTCAGATTCAGTACTGCCTATCACCCTCAAACCGATGGATGACGGAGGCGTGTGAATCGATTCTTGAGGATATGTTAAGGGCTTGTGCCTTAACTTATGGTGCCAAGTGGGACAAGTGTTTGCCCTATGCAGAGTATTCGTACAACAATAGTTATCAAGCCGGTTTGCAAATGTCGCCTTTGAAGCCTTATATGGAAGAAAGTGCGAACCCTCTCAACTGGAAGGAGTCAGGAGAAAGACAATTGTTTGGTCCTACCATACTGCAAGAAGCCGAAGAGCAAGTCCAGTTAATTCGAGACCGTTTAAAGATCGCTCAAGCGCATGAAGAGTTATGCAGATAATCGTCGCCGAGATTTGAGTTTCGAGCCCGATGATTATGTTTATCTCAGAGTCACCCCTCTCAAAGGAGTTAAGAGATTTCAAGTAAAAGGAAAGCTTGCCCCTAGATATGTGGGACCGTTCAAAATCTTAGAACGAAGAGGCGAGGTTGCCTACAAGTTAGAATTACCTCAGTCTTTTGCCGGAATCCATGATGTGTTCCATGTATCGCAGTTGAAGAAATGCCTGCGTGTGCCAGAGGAACAGATGCCATTGGAAGCCATTGATTTGCAAGAGGATCTTACCTACAAGGAGCAACCATTGAAAATTTTGGATATAGCCGAGCGTATCACGAAGAGCAAGATCATTCGTTTTTGCAAGGTCCAGTGGAGTAATCATTCAGAAGAGGAAGCAACTTGGGAGCGCGAAGAGGATCTGAAGTCCGAGTTTCCCCAACTATTCTCTAGCCAGCCTGAATCTCGGGGTCGAGATTCCATTTAAGGGGGGGAGGTTTGCAACATCCCAAAAATTGAAGTTTTGGAATGTTTGAAATAAAAAATAAACCAATTGAATTCTCTTGAATTAAGTCCAGCTTAATTTGAATTTTCTATTAATGGAAGGATTTAATTTGACTAACTATTCATCAAACTCAAGAATTTCAGTTTTAGTTGGGTTCATTGTGCTCCAAGGAATTTTTTTGTATTTTTGGGGATTTTTCTGAATTTATTTGATATTTATTTGAATTTATTTGATTTTATGAAATTCTGGCAATTTCTTAAATCGGAAAACGTTTTGTTTTTCAAAAGACCCTTCGGGCCGAATCTTCTCTCCGGCCCAATTCTTTTTCACTCCGACCCGCTTCGCTCTGCCGCGCCCCGGCCCAGCTCCACCTCGCGGCCCGGCCGCCGCCGCAGCACCACGGCCGTCCGGCGCGACGCGTGGATCGACGCGATCGCGGCCACGCGCGCGCGCTCTACGAACCCTAGCCGCCGCCGTATCCGAGTCCGTGTCGGCGCCGTCTTGGAGTTCGTGCCCCGCATGCCTTCGAGGGCTATTTAAAGCTGCCGTCGCACCCCTTCCGAGGTTCCCCTCACACCGCCGATTCTTTTGCCCTCTCTTTTCTTTGCCCGAGCCGCCTTCGCCGAGTTCGCTCGCCGCAGATCCGCCGCCTCTTACCGACGCCTTCCGCGCCTTTTCTTCGCCGCGGTGCCTCTCGCCGTCGCCGTTGGTCTCCTCGAGTTCGTCGCATCGCCCTCTCCCCGGTTCGCCTTGTCCCGGGTCCGATCCGCCGCGTCTTCGCCGTTGGCCTCGTCTTCTTCCCCGCCTCCGGTAAGCCCGTGCGTGCCTGCGCCGCCGTTTCGCCGCGAACCTCGGCGTCCGATGGATGGAGTTCGCTCCAAATGCGCGCGTCACCTCCTCCTTGCAGCGCCGCCACTTGGCCGTCCGATCTCGCGCCGTCGGCCGGATGAGCGACGCGTGGACCGCCTGCGTCAGCTCTGGCGTCACCGCTTGCGTCAACCGCTGCGCCAGCCGAGTCGCTCGCGTCAACGATGACGTCAGCGTGCGCCGGGTGCACGGTGAACCGAGCCGCGCCGTGGACCGAGTCCACCATGAACCCGATGACGTCAGCGATTGCGCAATAAATCCTTTTTTCCGTATAAAAATAAATCCAGAAATTCTGATTTTCTGATTTTCAGCCTTTTTCTCTGATTTAATTTTCCAGAAGCCCGTTCTCGCTCATACGAACTCCGATTGAGGCGATTCAAGTTTCTAAATTTTTTCTAAAATCAATATCTATCTTCCAGAGCCATTTATTTTCTATTTTGAGCTTGTTTGAGTCTCCGTTTTGTATTTATTTGGTTTCGTTGCTTTCTTTTCCGGTAGACGCTAATTCCGAGGGAGCGAACGAAGACTTCGAAGACCAAGATTCAGCACTAGATCAGCAAGGCAAGTCGTAACCTTTGATCATATTGATCCTATGTTTGCAAAGTAATTTATTTTATACACTTGCAGGCTATTTACGTATCAATGTTTATTTAATGGGAGTAGATGTATACCTAGTTGATATTATGCCACCTTGATTGGTTGTATGCCATGTATCCATTGTTAAACCTAGGCTGGGACATTACTAGTTGGACATAATCATTATACCAACATTGGGTTATCGTAGCTATGCTTAGACATGCTTACATATACGTTGGGATTCATGTCACATGTGAATAATGTTAATATTGGTTTAATGAGATATTGAATCGTGGCCGATAGCCACTGTTGTAAAATTTGTTGTACCATGGCGGGGTTTGCCATTGGTCTTGGTTGAGCAATTGTTTTCCTCGGGCAAGTGATCGTGAAGTAAAGGGGTGCTTTCTAGCACATTGGGATGTGGATGTCTTGCAGAGACAACTTAAGGACTTAATCTTGTGCGCCATTGAACTGGCCTAACTGTACTACCACATGTGCGGAATGGGACAGACCTAGATGATTAATTTGCAATGTCTAGCCTTGAGTACTTGCCAGTTGGTGGTGTGGGTTCGGGATGGACGGGTAGATTCGCAAAGCATCAGAGGGGCCCTAAAGGGCGAAACCTTAGCGGGCAGTACCGAGTTTAGACAGTGCATTGTAAAGGCTTTGTCATGATATCTCTGCAACACACCAAAGGCAGTGTATTATTATCGATTGCGCAAAGAGATGGTCATGTCTTGTGGGTAAAGTTGTACAACCTCTGCAGAGTGTAAAACTATTTGAATAGCCGCGTCCGCGGTCATGGACAAGCCCGGGAATTTCACATGGGGTATAGAGTGTTTCATAAAATGTGGAATGTGGAATTGTTGGGATGTGAACGGGGAGTTCACTGTTGTTTTGTTGTCTATCATTGATCTACCAGTTATTTATTTATCTTTTTATAAATATGCTTTTAATCTATTTATTGTATTTCAATTCAAGTTATTGCTTTCTGCAAACGAACTATATAGCCATCCTTGTCAAGCCGTGCATGAATATATTGCATCAATTCCCTACGGCTTGCTGAGTACCTTTGTACTCACGGCTTTATGCTCTTGTTGATCAGTTGCTGAAGGAGATAATGAATCTCATGAGGAGGAATTCTATGAAGACTACGTGGATTAGGAAGGCGTTCCCCAGACGATTGCCTGTGGCATGTCGAATGGCTCAAGTTATCTTTTCTGCTGCAATAGTATTTGTTTCTTAAGCCCTTAAGGCATAATGGTGTAAACATTGACCATAAGGTCGTTTGCTTTATTCAATAATAATTTGCTTCTTCTTAGTTAATTCGTAGTATGGAATGATATTTCATCTATGTTTCCACTGTGTGCACTAGCGTGATCCTGGACTAGTGCAGTATACACAGAGGGTTTCGGTTTGCAAATCCGGGTCCCGACAGTGGGCTTGAAGGGCATGTTTGGGTATCAAGCAATAGCTGAGAGGTATGGTATCTCAAAGCTTTTATTTGCTTGTAAGCTGGCTGAAAGCTGTCCGGTCAGCCCTCATGTGATCAAGATGATTGGTTACATTGGGATTGGGAGATTGGAAAAACTTGAGTTTCCCCTTAGCCTCGGTTTGGCCATAGATGTTATTCTCCAATCTCTGCCATAGAGCTTTGAGCCATTCATTATGAATTTTCATATGAATAGCATGGAGAAGAGCCTAACTGAACTATATGGGATGCTCAAGGCTGCCGAGGAAAGCATTAAGAAAAAACCCAATCATGTGATGATGGTTCAGAAAACAACTGCATTCAAAAAGAGGAAGGCTAAGGCTGGGGGAACGGGAAAGAGCAAGGGCAAGGGAAAGGCTCAAGATGAGATTGCAAGCCTCAAAACCAAGCTCCAAAAGTTTAAAGTTGGCCCTCAACCTGATACCCAATGCTTCTATTGCAAGAAGTCAGGACATTGGAAACGGAACTGCGAAAAGTACTTGGCAGATAAGAAGAATGGAAATGTGATTTCCACTTCTGGTATTAATGTTATAGAAATTAATCTTGCTAATTCTTCACTCAGCTCACAGGTATATGATACCGGTTAAGTTGCTCACATTTGCAATTCGATGCAGGGGCTGATAAAGAGTAGAGACTTGGCAAAAGGAGAAGTGGATCTTCGCGTGGGGAATAAAGCAAGAGTTGCTCGTCTTGCCGTTGGCACGTACCCATTGCATTTGCCTTCAGGATTAGTTTTAGAACTCAATAATTGTTATTTTGTTCCATCTTTGAGTAGAAACATTATTCCATCTTCTTGTTTGGAACATGAAGGTTATGATTTCAGAATAAAGAACTTTGTTTGTTCGATATTTTTGAATAATATGTATTATGGTCGTTGCCCCATGGTGGATGGGTTGTACGTCCTTGAACTCGAAGAAAAACCTGTCTATAACATTAATGTAAAAAGGCCTCGGTCTAATGATTTGAACCCTCCCTTTTTATGGAATTGTATCGAGACCCAAATCTACAAATCCGGACCCTCTGTGTATTCTGCACTAATTCAGGATCGCGCTAGTGCACACAGGCTAAACAGGGTTAAAGTACCACAATCATACACAGCGAAATAATAATAAAGTACTTCAAACATGTATTTAAACGAGTTGTGTGACCTTATGGTCTCCTTACATAAATCAGCCACGCAGGGCTTACATTATCAGAGTAAATAGAAATAACAGCGGAAAACAAATAATCATCCGTAGAAGCCCCATCTTGCCACAGTAACCGATCGGGCTTGCCCCTAGATCTCTGGCTCCTCGACGTACTCCTCCTCCCATACTGGCGTTGATTCCTCCACTGGAGTTGTTTTGAAAGCAAGGGTGAGTACACACCATACTCAACAAGTAATGCACAGAATGCAGTGCTTATTACTATATGCAAGGCTTATTCAAAAGAATTGGCTTACTTGGTTCTTTTGCATCAAACAGCATTTTAAACTTATATCTTACTTAGATTAAAAGCAGTGAAACAGCTATATACAATGCTAAGTTCTTCAAATGGTTTTTCTTCAAAGATTTTCGGCACACAGCCTTAAACAGCTCATTTTTAGCATTGGCACACAGCCACCCAATCCACATTTTTATTTTTGAAGATCTAACCCTTGACTGTAATCCCCGAGAAATGTCCAATACCGCGGACTCAGCTATTCGAATAGATTTTACACTCTGCAGAGGTTGTACACTTTACCCACAAGATACAGCCATTCACCACACAGGTGACCGTCTGTAACAAAGCCTTTCAAGAACCTCTACCTTAATCAATGAACATCTCCGGTGTTGCCTTCGCTATCACTCCTCTCACGCCGTGCCAGCCGAAGTATAGGACAGGCCAACACCGTTGGATGGGTACCAAGCCGCAGCACAGGTACGCTCCCCCGCACAGATACAACCCCGTGTACTATCACCCTGAGATATCAGAGGAAAGATATCAGAACCCTAATCAACTAGGTCTGTCCCATATTAGACATGTGGTTGTACGGGTGACTCAGATCGAAGGCTTGCAAGGTGAAGTCCTTAACTGACCAAGGCAAGACTTCCAGCACTCTACAGTGGCACATAGCCCAATGTGGCACACAGACTCACATCACTCATCAACCCATTGCCACACAGGCCCACCTAGCACACAACCTCTTGCCACTTGCCCTAGTCTAAATCATTTCCGACCCCGTTGATTATTGTGCAACACATGCCAACAATAACTCAACATCGGTGTAGAACCACACAGGTCTCTGAACCTCAATCTCATCATGTGGCATCATCACACCACTTTCAAAATACATTCAATATTTCATTAATCAATATTGTAGTATTTTCGAAAGATGATTAATGATCCGTTGCAAGGCTAAGCATCTATTCACGGTCTAGCCTCCCTTGTTGGCATCATATTAACATCCAACAGATATGAATAACCTTAGGGTGGACAATGATTTAAAGGCATACAAATAGTAATTCAAGGTGACATTAACAGTATGGGTTGATTAGCTAAATTACCCAAATTCATTTAAATATATTTTAATTAATTTAGCATGCATAGTTTTAAAGCAAAATATATGTTCAAAAGAAACTGGGATCAAAATTGTCAAAGCATCACTTGCCTTCAAAGAGTTGCTGATCCTCGATCCGAGCTTGGTCTTATACTGAAATTCTCCCGCAAAGCTTTCTGGCAAATCAACGTCTACTCGAAATAAATAAATACACAATAAATATAATTTACAGAGAGCAAGTTAAACTCTAAAAATTCCAAAAAAATCACCAATAAATAGATCTTGATATTACAAATTTTTATAAATTGGAATCACCTCAATCGGAGTTAAAATGCAAAATTTATGGCTTTTCAAAGTTTGCAAATATATTAAAAAGAATAAACTGAATTAACATAATTATTTTTCAAAAGAAAAAACGATTTATTGCGTCAGCATGACACAGCTGACACGTGGCGCACTTTGGTGCAACCATGTCACCTCGATCTATGGACCCAGTCCACGGCTCGGGTCGGTCCACCGTGGACTCGGTCCACAGAACAGTGCGCCTGGCCCCCACCATATGACGTCAGCACTAACGTCACTGCTGACGTCAGCCGATTGCCTCGAGATTCGTGCATGACATGCGTCACTATATCGGCTGATCCCAACCGACAGCCAGATCTCAACCACGTGGCGCAATTACGGCCGTCAAAAGATCAACGGTCAAATCTCCTTCGCGCGAGCTCGGCGACGGTTCGCATCTCGGGTACACGTGTCGAGCATCCAATGGCTGGATCCCGCACGCGAGCTCGGCGACGCCTCGTGCTACGCAGCAACACGCGGCACGATCGCGACGGCTCGTTTGAAATCCACGGCCGAGATTGGTCCGGTCCTCGGTCAAAGATGCACACGCGTCCCTACGCGATTCGGCGAGGGCGCGGCGTCATCTCCGCCGCTCGTTCAAATTTGAACGGCACGGATCCGCGCGCGACAGTTCAACCCACAGCTACCGTTTAGATCTAATCCAACGGCCCACGGTACCCGAGCTATTTACTATTCATCAAACTACGCGGCATAATCTCACACGTACACTATCGATCCAACGGTTGAGACTAAAACAAAGCGCATAAACTAGATCTATTCACCGCCGTTCAATCTACACATCTACGATCAAGATTAATGCTAGGAAAACGAGGAGATCAGCGACGTGGAAGTACCAGAATCGCGCGATGCAGATCGGATGGTCGGCGATGCTTGACGAAGTCGACGGCGGCGAGGAAGCGAAGGTTGCCGGAGCTAGGGAAGACGACACAGCCAATGGCGCTACGGGGCTTCTCTGGCGTGAAGAACTGGCTCGTTCGACGCGGCTTGGCGAGAGCGTCACTCCGGTGACCTTGGCGACGGCGGAGAGGAATCGGCGACGGCAGAACGAGGCAAGAACAACGGTGGAGCGGTGCGGCAACTACGACGAGCTAATGAGGAGTCTCAGGGGCGTCTCGGCGTGCGTGCGAGGAGTCAAAAGGAGCGGCGAGAGAAGCTCTGCATGACGCACTCAAAGGATACTTAAAAGTTGCCTCGACGTGTGTGAAACCCACCGGCGAAACTCACGGCCATCAATGCCCACATCTCTCCGGTGATCCTGCGAGGAAGAAGCCACGTGGCGCAATCCTGACCGTCCGTGCGGCGATGATCCGAAGGCACAGATACGCGGCGGCTAGGGTTTCTGGCGCGCTAGGCCGGGCTGAGCACAGTGCTGGGCCGGCCCAATACTATTCATTCCTGTTTTTAAATCCTTTTTCATTTAAAATAATTCCGATAATTAAACAAAAGCCAAAATAAATAGCAAAAATACCCGAAAAAATCCAGAAAAATTCTAGAAAATACTTTGGGACATTTGGAACTCAAATAAAATATTTCCAGCAATACTTTGTATAAACTTTTGTATTATTTTAATGAAATGCAAGAAAGGTCACAAATGAATAAATCCAATTAAATTTGTATAAATTCTCAGAAATTCTCAAAAATAAAAAATACTCCAAAATTTAAATTAGAGTAAATTTCAGGGTGTTACAAACCTCCCCTGTTAACGGAATCTCGTCCCCGAGATTCAAGGCTGACTATAGAAACAGGTTAGGAAACTCCTTCTTTAGATCTTCTTCGTGTTCCCACGTTGCTTCACTTTCCGAGTGGTTGCTCCACTGAACTCTGCAAAAACGCGTTGACTTGTTACTTGTCTCTCTGTCTATTATGTCCAGAATCTTCACCGGATGCTCTTTATAAGTCAGATCTTCTTGCAGTTCGATTGCTTCCAATGGTGTTTACTCTTCCGGTACTCGAAGACACTTCTTCAATTGTGACACATGGAATGCATCATGTACTCCTGCTAATGACTGTGGTAACTCCAACTGATATGCAACTTCACCTCTGCGGCTCAAGATCTTGAATGGCCCAACATATCTGGGTGCGAGCTTCCCTTTTGCGTGGAATCTTCTGACTCCTTTGAGTGGTGTGACTCTGAGATATACATAATCTTCAGGTTCAAAGCTCAATTCCCTGCGACGGTGGTCGGCATAGCTTTTCTGCCTTGACTGAGCAATCTTAAGTCTTTCTCTGATCATGGCGATCTGCTCTTCCGCTTTTTGCAGTACATCCGGGCCAAAAACATGTCGTTCACCTGTCTCATTCCAATTCAACGGGGTTCGACAGGATCGACCATACAGAGCTTCAAATGGAGACATCTGTAAACTTGCTTGGTAGCTGTTATTATAGCTGAATTCAGCATAAGGCAAACACTTGTCCCACGAAGTAGAATATGCTAAAGCACAGGCTCTCAGCATATCTTCCAATATTTGATTAACCCTCTCGGTTTGACCATCTGTCTGCGGATGGTATGCTATACTGAAGTCCAGACGAGTCCCCATTGCCTCATGCAATTTACCCCAAAACCTTGAGGTAAATTGAGTACCTCTGTCAGACACTATTTTCTTCGGTACTCCATGCAAACAGACAATTCTTGTCATATAATGTTCTGTTAACCGGTCTCCTGAGTAAGTGGTCTTTACTGGTATGAAATGTGTTATTTTAGTTAAACGATCTACTATGACCCATATAGAATCATATCCACTTTGGGTTCTTGGTAAACCGGTGATGAAATCCATACCAACTTCTTCCCATTTCCATTCAGGTATCTTTAAGGGTTGCAATAATCCTGCTGGTCTCTGATGCATTGCTTTGACTCTTTGACATATGTCACATAATGCAACATATTCAGCAATCTCCCGCTTCATGCTTGGCCAACAAAATCTTTCCTTCAGGTCTTGGTACATTTTGGCACTTCCTGGATGAATGTTGTACTTGGAGTTATGGGCTTCCTCCAACATCATATTTACACTGTGGTTCTTTCTACTTAAGGCATCCGCCACCACGTTGGCTTTGCTAGGATGATAATGAATTCCAACATTATAATCTTTGATTAACTCTAGCCATCTTCTTTGCCTCATATTCAGGTCAGCTTGCGTGAAGATATACTTAAGACTTTTATGGTCGGTATATACTTCACATCTGTTTCCAATGAGATAGTGACGCCATATTTTTAGTGCATGCACTACAGCAGCTAATTCTAAATCATGAGTCGGATAATTCTCCTCATGCGGCCTCAATTGCCTTGATGCATATGTGATTACCTTTCGGTTTTGCATCAATACACATCCCAATCCTTGACGCGATGCATCACAATAGATATCGAAGCCTTGATGAACGTCGGGTAAAACTAATACAGGTGCTGATGTTAATCATTTCTTCAACTCCTGAAAACTCTTCTCACACTCAGGTGTCCATAAGAATTTTTTTCCTTTTTCAACAATTGCGTAAGGGGTCTCGCAATTGTGGAGAATCCTTCGATGAAACGTCGGAAATATCCCGCCATTCCAAGGAAACTACGGATTTGGGTTACCGTCTTCGGTGGTTCCCAATATAATACTGCCTCCACTTTCTTTGGATCTACCGCAACTCCTTCCGCAGTCATTATGTGTCCAAGAAATTCCACCTTATCCTTCCAAAAATCACATTTGCTAAATTTAGCAAACAATTGTTGTTCCCTTAACTTTTCAAGGACTAGCCTTAAATGTTCGGCGTGCTCTTCTCTTGTCTTGCAATAGACAAGGATATCATCTATGAACACGACAACGAACTTATCCAAATATTCCATAAAAACCTTATTCATCAAGTTCATGAAATATGCTGGTGCATTTGTCAAACCGAAGGACATAACTGTAAACTCGTAATGTCCATATCTTGACGAGAATGCAGTCTTCGGAATATCCTCTGATCAGATCTTCAACTGATGATACCCCGATCGGAGATCAATCTTGGAGAAGACTCCTGCTCCTCTAAACTGGTCGAATAGTTCATCAATCCTTGGTAGTGGATATTTATTCTTTATCGTCACGTAATTGAGTGCACGATAGTCTATACACATTCTAAAACTCCCGTCCTTCTTCTTAACGAACAAGACAGGTGCTCCCCATGGCGATGAACTAGGTCTTATGAACCCTTTTTCCAATAGCTCTTCAATCTGTTTCTTCATTTCTACCAACTCATCTGTGGACATCCGGTAAGGTCTCTTGGATATTGGAGCTGTCCCTGGAACAAGTTCTATGATGAACTCGATATCTCTTTCCGGCGGCATTCCAAGTAAATCCTCCGGAAAAACATCTGAATAATCCCTGACTATTGGAACCTCTTCTAAGCTAACGGCCTTCATGCTGTTGACAATCAACTGACCATCTCGCACTGCTGTCACTTCAAACTCAATCCTCTTTCCATTCGGGCTTTCAACTGATATGACACTTCGTCCGCAGTCCAACACTGCCTTGTGCTTAGTTAGCCAATCCATTCCCAGGATAACATCCAGGGTTTGGGTATTAAGGACGATTAAGTTCGCTAGGAACTCTACCCCATTAATTACTAGTCTTACCCCAAAACATCCTACTTTCGATCGGAGTTCTGATCCAGGGGATTGGACTATAAGCACACATTTAAGATTCACTATATCCATATCATTTTGAACAGCAAAATCTTGGGAAACAAATGAATGTGAAGCTCCAAAATCAAATAAAACAGTAGCTGGTACTGAATTTACTAGGAACTTACCCAGTACAACATCCGTAGCATTATGAACTTCTTCCGCTATGATGTGGTTGACTCAGCCTCGCGCAGTTGCTTGAGACGGAGTTGCCGATGATATTGCTCCGCGATTCACGTTCGGCACTGGAGTCATTGCAGGTGTGTTTCCCAGGTTAAAGCGTACCGAGGTGACACCTCCCTTCTTAGGGCAGTTATTGGCAAAATGCCCCAGTTCGTTGTAGTGATAGCAACGTCTTCCCGTTGCCTGCAAATTGCCTCCAGTCTGCACTATGGTTCTGACTGGGGTCTGGGCATTCTGACCCACCGGACAATTTGCCAGCAGTGGTGCCCTGTCACTGCCTCTGGGTTGAAACCGGATGAACTGTTGGGGTGCCGTCCTCTACCTCTGCTGGGCCTAATGACCTCCTTGTTGCGCCATTCTGCGCTTTCTGTTGTCATCCAACTCCCTACGCTTATCCTCCAAGATAAGAGCCTTGTTGACTAACTCTTGGAAGTCAGGGAATTTGTGGGTGATCAGTCCCACCTGCAATCCCGTGTTTAATCCCTTCATAAAGCGGGATTGTCTGGCCTTATCTGTAGCTACATCTTCTGGTGCGTAGCGTGCCAGCTGGGTAAATTTGTTCAAGTAGTCGATCACTGATTGGCCACCCTGCTTGAGATTCCTGAATTCCTCTTTCTTCAGATCCATGATACCTTCTAGCACATGGTATTGGCGAAAAGCTGTTGTGAACTCCTCCCATGAGATACCCTGAGGATCCTCGTGCGAAGCACAAAAGTTTTCCCACCATTCTGCGGCGGTTCCCTCTAGCTGATGAGAGGCATAGAGTACCCTCTCATTTCCTACACATTGGGTTATGTGTAACTTCCTCTCGATAGTTCTTAGCCAATCATCCGCCTCCAATGGATTGGCATTGCCTGAGAACGTGGGTGGACGAGTCCTCATGAACTCTGACAGTCTTGAATAGGGGTGTGGTCCATGGTTACCCCCTTGCTGAACGTTTGCAGCAGCTTGGTTGGAAATCTGCTGCATAGTTTGCATCATGGTGCTCATCAGCTGAATTTGGGCAGCCAGAAAAGTTCCCAAGTTCTGCAGATCAACTTGGGGTGGTTGAGGAATTGGCTCCTCATTCTGGTTGTCCGCCTAGTTGGCTCCACTTCCACTGGCTCCAGCGTTTTCACGAGTCCTCACCATCTGTTGCAAGCTTCCAAGGTTAAGAAAAAGAAAGCATAGACAAGTAAAAGAACTTATGTGGGAGGCAGGTGTAACTTAAATTATTTAGCAACTTTATTGATATAATATAAGGTAGTATGGTTGCTCACAAGTGCCTAAGGGCAATGCAACACATACAAGACACTCACAACCAAAAACAAGTAAACAAACATTTAAAAGCAATAACGACTCACACCTATTGGTGACTCTGTAACAAAAGACGCGACCCAAACACTCGAGTGTCAACACTACACCAACTAAACTCAAAAAGACTGACTCAACATTTGAGTCAACTTCTAAAAGAAAATAGACTCTCAGATACTGAACCATCCGGGGTGCGGTCCTCCCGAAGGGTACTGCGGCCGTGTGGCAAGATAGGGCAAGCCGGTCACGATGCCCTCAAAGAAGCCGGCACGATCGACCCCATCGACTCTGCTGGTCCCAGGGCGGCCTGCTCCGGTGTCGGCGGCTCCTGCACTGGTGCCTCCTGCTCCAGCTCATTCGGATCTAGATCGTGCAGCTCCAGAACTGGCTCAGGCTCAGGTCCATACAGAGCCATCTCCAGCTCCTGGATCTTCTTCATGGAGTGAACTAAGCCCTCCTGCAGTTGAGTTCTCGCCTTCGTGACCTCGTCGCGGGCTCTCTGCAGCTCGTGGACTATCTCATCCATGGCCTCCTCCTAGGCGATGGCATAACTCGCCAGATAAGTGATCGTGGTGTCCTCCTCCAAGAGCTCCATCCTGTTATAGCGATTATCTCGGCGCGGGTGTTGACGAAAAACAGTGCCCTCCAACTCTGTGGAGTAGGTGCGGGCAATCTGCCGCATCGCGAGACGTGCCGTCTCTTGGATCCCGGCCTCAAAAGAAGTCCTCCTGGTGGTGATGTAGATAGGACGGCTTGCCCTCGTCATCTCTCGAGCACAAACAGTGATCTTGACATCCCAGGCGATATCAAGTCCTGCCCGCACAATAGTGGTACCCTGGGAAAGCAGCCTGTCGAAACCTCCAGTTGCATCAGACGCCATAGTTCAGCGGCGAATCCTCCAGTGCGCTCTCCATAGGTGTGGATCACCCTCATCTGCCAAAACAGATCTTGTTTAAATTAAACAGATAATAATAATAAGATTTCAGCATAGATATGAAGCAAGAGAGAAAAGATAAGTCGAGATTTCATTGATATTCTTACTCAAGTTGATTAAATTTTAGAAAGTAGTTTTATCTGCCAAACACAGCTGATCTAGTTTAGGGTCAAGACCTACAGTCAGTATGGCTCTGATATCACCTCTATCGGGACCCGAATCTGCAAATCCGGACCCTCTGTGTATTCTGCACTAGTCCAAGACCGCGCTAGTGCACACAGGCTAAACAGGGTTAAAGTACCACAATCATACATAGCGGAATAATAATAAAGTACTTCAAACATGTATTTAAACGAGTTGTGCGACCTTATGGTCTCCTTACATAGATCAGCCACGCAGGGCTTACATTATCAGAGTAAATATAAATAACAGCGGAAAACAAATAATCATCCGTAGAAGCCCCATCTTGCCACAGGCAACTGACCGGGCTTGCCCCTAGATCTCGGCTCCTCGACGCTCCTCCTCCCATCTTGGCGTTGATTCCTCCACTGGTGTTGTTTTGAAAGCAAGGGTGAGTACACACCGTACTCAACAAGTAATGCACAGAATGCAGTGCTTATTACTATATGCAAGGCTTATTCCAAAGAATTGGCTTACTTGGTTCTTTTGCATCAAACAACATTTTAAACTTATATCTTACTTAGATTAAAAGCAGTGAAACAGCTATATATATTGCTAAGTTCTTCAAATGGATTTTCTTCAAAGATTTTCGGCACACAGCCTTAAAAAGCTCATTTTTAGCATTGACACATAGCCACCCAATCCACATTTTTATTTTTGAAGATCTAACCCTTGACTGTAATCCCCGAGCAATGTCCAATACCACGGACTCGGCTATTCGAATAGATTTTACACTCTGCAGAGGTTGTACACTTTACCCACAAGATACAACCATTAACCACACAGGTGACCGTCCGTAACAAAGCCTTTCAAGAACCTCTACCTTAACCAATGAACCTCTTCGGTGTTGCCTTCGCTATCACTCCTCTCACGCAGTGCCAACCGAAGTATAGGACAGGCCAACACCGTTGGATGGGTACCAAGCCGCAAAGACAGTAGTCGCTCCCGCACGAATACACCCGTGTCTTTGTCACCCTGAGGTCTCAGAGGAAAGATATCAGAACCCTAATCATCTAGGTCTGTCCCATATCAGACATGTGGTTGTACAGGTGACTCAGATCAAAGGCTTGCAAGGTGAAGTCCTTAACTGACCAAGGCAAGACTTCCAACACTCAACAGTGGCACACAGCCCAATGTGGCACACAGACTCACATCACTCATCAACCCATTGCCACACTGGCCCACCTGGCACACAGCCTCTTGCCATTTGCCCCAGTCTAAATCATTTCCAACCACGTTGATTATTGTGCAACACATGCCAGCAATAACTCAACATCGGTGCAAAACCACACAGGTCTCTGAACCTCAATCTCATCATGTGGCATCATCACACCACTTTCAAAATACATTCAGTATTTCATTAATCAATATTGTAGTATTTCTGAAAGATCATTAATGATTCGTTGCAAGGCTAAGCATCATCTATTCACGGTCTAGCATCCCGTGTTGGCATCATATTAACATCCAATAGATATGAATAACCTTAGGGTGGACAACGATTTAAAGGCATACAAATAGTAATTTCAAGGTGACATTAACAGTATGGGTTGATTAGCTAAATTACCCAAATTCATTTAAATATATTTTAATTAATTTAGCATGCATAGTTTTAAAGCAAAATATATGTTCAAAAGAAACTGGGATCAAAATGGTCAAAGCATCACTTGCCTTCAAAGAGTTGGTGATCCTGATCTGGAGCTTGGTCTTGCACTGGAAATTCTCCCGCAAAGCTTTCCGGCAAATCAACGTCTACTCGAAATAAATTAATACACAATAAATATAACTTACAAAGAGTAAGTTCAACTCTAAAAATTCCACAAAATTCACCAATAAATAGATCTTGATTCTACAAATTTTTAGAAATTGGAATCACCTCAATCGGAGTTAAAATGCAAAAATTATGGCTTTTCAAAGTTTGCAAATATATTAAAAAGAATAAACTGAATTAACAAAATTATTTTTCAATAGAAAAAACCATTTATTGCGTCAGCATGACGTCAGCTGACACGTGGCGCACTCTGGTGCAGCCACTTCACCTCAGTCTATGGACCCAGTCCACGACTCGGGTCGGTCCACCGTGGACTCGGTCAGCGAGCGATCGCTGGCCCCACCAGATGACGTCGGATCGGCGTCATGCGACTTCGATCGATTGCCTCGAGATTCGTGCATGATATGCGTCACTATCTCGGCTGATCCCAACCAACGGCCAGATCTCAACCACGTGGCGCAATCACGGCCGTCAAAAGATCAACGGTCAGATCTCCTGCTCGCGAGCTTGGCGACGGTTCGCCTCTCGGGTACACGTGTTGAGTATCCAACGGCTGGATTGAATCCAACGGCTGGATCCCGCACGCGAGCTCGGCGACGCCTCGGGCTTTGCGGCAACACGCGGCACGATCGCGACGGCTCGTTTGAAATCCACGGCCGAGATTGGTCCGGTCCTCGGTCAAAGATGCACACGCGTCCATACGCGATTCGGCGAGGGCGCGGCGTCATCTCCGCCGCTCATTCAAATTTGAACGGCATGGATCCGCGCGCAATAGTTCAACCCACAACTACCGTTTAGATCTAATCCAATGGCCCACGGCACCCGAGCTCTTTACTATTCATCAAACTACGCGGTGTAATCTCACGCGTACACTATCGATCCAACGGTTGAGACTAAAACAAAGCGCAGAAACTAGATCTAATCACCGCCGTTTAATCTACACATCTACGATAAAGATTAACGCTAGGAAAACGAGGAGATCAGAGACGTGAGAGTACTAGAATCGCGCGATGCAGATCGAACGGTCGATGATGCTTGACGAAGTCGACGGCGGCGAGGAAGCGAAGGTTGCCAGAGCTGGGGAAGACGACGCAGCCAACGGCGCTACGGGGCTTCTCCGGTGTGAAGAACTGGCTCGTTCGACGCGGCTTGGCGAGAGCGTCACTCCGGTGACCTTGGCTACGGCGGAGAGGGATCGGCGGCGGCGGAACAAGGCAAGAACAACGGCGGAGCGGTGCGGCAACTACGGCGAGCTACTGCGGAGTCTCAGGGGCGTCTCGGCGTGCGTGCGAGGAGTCAAAAGTAGCGACGAGAGAAGCTCTGCACGACGCACTCAATGGATACTTAAAAGCTGCCTCGACGTGCGTGAAACCCGCCGGCGAAACTCACGACCATCAATGCCCACATCTCTCCGGTGATCCCGCGAGGAAGAAGCGACGTGGCGCAATCCTGACCGTCCGTGCGGCGATGATCCGAAGGGCGTCGCGGCGCAACGGCAACCATTGGATCCGGATCCGATGGTGCAGATACGTGGTGGCTAGGGTTTCTGGCGCGCTGGGCCGAGCTGAGCACAGTGCTGGGTTGGCCCAATACTATTCATTCCCGTTTTTAAATCCTTTTTGATTTAAAATAATTCCGGTAATTAAACAAAGCCAAAATAAATAGCAAAAATACCCAAAAAAATCCAGAAAAATTCTAGAAAATACTTTGGGACATTTGGAACTCAAATAAAATATTTCCAGCAAAACTTTGTATAAACTTTGTACAAATGAATAAATCCAATTAAATTCTCAGAAATTCTCAAAAATAAAAAAATACTGCAAAATTTAAATTAGAGTAAATTTCAAGGTGTTACACATTGTCACTTAAGTCATATAAATGAGAAGCGCATGAAGAAGCTCCATGGTGATGGACTTCTAACCTCATTTGATTTTGAATCATTTCAAACATGTGGGTCTTGTTTACTTGGTAAGATGACAAAAGCCCCTTTCACAGGTTTTAGTGAGAGAGCGAGTGAATTATTGGCCCTAGTACATACAAATGTATGTAGACCAATGAGCTCGACTGCTAGGGGTGGGTTTCAGTACTTTGTAACTTTTACCGATGACTTTAGTAGATATGGATATATCTATTTAATGAGGCATAAATCTGAAACTTTTGAAAGGTTCAAAGAGTTTCACAATGAAGTACAAAATCAACTTGGCAAATCAATAAAACACTTACGATCAGATCGTGATGGCGAATACTTGAGCTAAGAGTTTGGTGATCATCTAAAGCAATGTGGAATCGTTCCGCAACTTACTCCACCAGGAACGCCTCAATGGAATGGCGTGTCCGAACAATGAAACCGAACTTTGTTAGATATGGTTCGGTCAATGATGAGCCAAACAGATCTGCCATTATTTTTGGGGTTTCACTCTAGAGACAGCTGCATTCACTTTGAATAGGGTCCCATCAAAATCTATTGAGAAAACGCCATATGAGATATGGACTGGAGAAGACCCATGTTGTCATTTCTCAAGATATGGGGATGTGAGGCTTATGTAAAACTTTTACAATCAGGTAAACTCTCACCTAAATCAGAAAAATGTTTTTGTGGGGTATCCTAAAGAAACAAAAGGATATTACTTTTACAAAAGAAACGAGAACAAACTTTTTGTTGCTTGAAATTGTGTCTTTTTGGAGAAAGAGTTTCTTTCAAAAGAAATCAGTGGGAGTGATGTGTATCTCGATGAAGTTCGAGAATCACATGAATATGTTCAAGCCACCACTGAACCTTCACAATATGTACAAAGTGTTGTACAACCTGTGGAAGAGACACCACCCCCACGTAGGTCGGGGAGGCCGCGTCATGTACCCATAAGATATGGGCATGATATGTTATTATTGGACAATGATGAGCCCACGACTTATGAAGAAGCAATGATGGACCCAAACTCCGAAAAATGGCTTGAAGTCATGAGATCCGAAATTCAATCCATGCATGACAATCAAGTTTGGAACTTGGTCAATCCTCCTGATGGTGTAAAAACCATTGAATGCAAATGGATTTTTAAGAAGAAGATAGACGTAGATGGAAATGTTCAGATCTATAAGGCACGGTTGGTGGCAAAGGGTTTCAAACAAGTTCAAGGAGTTGACTATGATGAAACCTTCTCACCGGTAGCCATGCTCAAGTCTATCCGGATCATTTTAGCTATTGATGCATATTTCAATTATGAAATATGGCAGATGGATGTCAAAACAGCCTTCCTTAATGGGAATCTATCTGAGGATATATACATGATACAACCTGAAGGTTTATCCTAAATATGCTAAAGGGTATGCAAGCTTCAAAGATCCATTTATGGGTTAAAGCAAGCATCTCGGAGTTGGAACATTCGTTTTGATGAAGTAGTCAAAGGATTTGACTTTATCAAAAACGAAGAAGAGCCTTGTGTTTACAAGAAGGCCAGTGGGAGCGCACTTGTGTTTCTGATTTTGTACGTGGATGACATATTATTGATCGGGAATGATATTCCTATGATTGAAGATGTTAAGACTTCATTGAAAAGGAGTTTCTTAATGAAGGACTTGGGAGAAGCATGCTATATCTTGGGCATAAAAATCTATAGAGATAGATCAAAAAGGTTAATTGGATTAAGTCAGGAAACGTACATTGACAAGATATTGAAAAGGTTCAATATGCATGAATCCAAGAGAGGTTTCATGCCAATGTCACATGGCATCAGTCTCTGCAAGAATCAGTGTCCTTCGACAACTGATAAGTGAGACAGGATGAGCAAGATTCCATATGCTTCAGCTATTGGGTCTATTATGTATGCCATGATCTGCACATGCCCAGATGTCTCATATGCTCTAAGTGTCACGAGCAGATACCAAGCGGATCCTGGTGATGGTCATTGGATAGCCATAAAAAATATCCTGAAGTACTTGAGAAGAACTAAGGGTATGTTCCTTGTTTTTGGAGGTGAGGAAGAACTGGTTGCAAAGGGTTACACCGATGCAAGCTTCCAAACTGACAAAGATGATTTCCGATTGCAATCCGGGTTTGTGTTTACACTAAATGGAGGAGCAGTAAGCTGGAAGAGTTCCAAGCAAAACACGGTGGCCGATTCTACGATGTACGAGTACATTGCGGCTTCGGAGGCCACAAAAGAAGCTGTGTGGATTAAGAAGTTTATCACAGAGCTTGGTGTGGTCGCTAGTGCCTCTAGTCCAATAGACATCTATTGTGATAATAGTGGTGCCATTGCACAAGCTAAAGAGCCTAGATCTCATCAGAAGTCTAAACACATACTCCGACACTTTCACCTTATTCGCGAGATTGTGGATAGTGGTGACGTGAGAATATGCAAAGTACATACGGGCCAATGTGGCCGACCCGTTGACAAAGCCACAGCCACAGCCTAAGCATGAGGTGCACACGAAGTCTATTAGTATTAGATACTTAATTGATTGACTCAAGTGCAAGTGGGAGATTGTGAGTATTATGCCCTTGAGGCAATCATTTAGATGATTATAACATGACTATGTTTATGAATAATAATATGATTATTGGTCCAATGAATGTATATCATTGTATTGATCAACAAGTATGTGACATGCTTATGAAGCTCTTTACTTATTGATATAATTCGATAAATATCTCTGATCGGATATCATCGTATAGGACAACGATGAATAGATCAACACATGTTGTGATCGATGATCATGCTTCATTGATCATGGGATATGGAGATATCATCTATACATTGTGGACGCATGTTGAAGAACATAGGTTAGATAGACCCGCAATGGGACACTGCGAGAATGTTACATTCTTATGTGTCATCAGTGTATCTCATACATAGTAGATGTATGATCCTTAGACCTGAGATTGTCATATTCCCTACATGTGTAATAGTTTTCCTTGGGGCTATCAAACACTACTTCCTAACCGGATAGTTACAAAGGTAGCTTTCATGTTTACTATAAAACGTGTAGAGGGAAGTGAGCAGTCAAGATAGAATTTGCCACTCCTATGAAACGGAGATATATAACAAGGTCACTCGTGTGATATGATTAAGGAAGTGCATGGCCATGTGGTGATTGAGGAGTCAATCACAACTTATTAATATATCACGGATATAAGAGATGGATTGAATCATCAAAGGATGACATGCTTCTCGCCTTGAGTTCAATCTTCATATACTTGGCAAAGGGATTATTACATGAGTACTTTTGATAGGTTCTGTCCGATTTGATCATAGTATGTGTTGGGAGTTGGCATGCTTTGCAAAGGAGCCGCTACCAACTATTGGATTGAGAATGAGTTTTTCGAATCCATGTCCAAACGTACGTGAACCGCAGGGTCACACACTTAATGAGCTGGGACGCATTAATTTGGATTGGATCCGTAATTAATGGACCTCGTGGGCTTAACACACTGATGGGCCCTGGTTTATGGTTTTATCTCATGGCTATATAAGGAGTGGAGGAGGGTGGGCGCACGGTATGCTTTTCCTACGGTCTAGAAGTGTTTCACCCAAAACCCTAGCCTCCTCCTCTCGCTGCCCCTGCCGAGCAACCAGGTGCTTGCACATCGACGCACGGCGTTCCATCCCCAGACGTGTGGACTACTGCGGTGACACTGCTGCAACTGCGACGTGGGAGGACGATCCACGGCGAGGCGAGGACGATCCACTCCATCGACGCAACGACTGTGGCGAGGACGATCCACTACATCGACGCGCGAAGGATTCTCCAACTGCGCGTTTAGTGGTAATCTAATCTATGATCCCCTTCTTGCGAGTAGCTTTCTGGTTATGCGGTAATTTTTTATTTTGTGCTAGCGTCGCATACCGCGTTCCTCTTCATAATATATGATTAATAATCATGCTTAGCCATGCTCATTTTAGCAACGAAGTAGATGATCAAATCAAACTGCTTCTTTGGGAATTTGAAAATGTTGGGATTGCTATGTTATCGATTGTGGATATTTTAACTAAAAACTCAAAATAAAACTATGATTTAGATGCGGGCAATTATTGGCAATAGCCGTTTGTGCAAGAGATGGACTTGTACGTAGTGTAAGGAGGAGTATTGCCCGTTTCGGATTAAGGACCGAGCTATGGGTTGTTTTCAAGCCAAGAAAATCGTACAACCACGAGTGCTGGTATGGGACAGCCTTAATCTATTAAGTTTCTTATATCTAGCTTTGCACATTGGTAGGCGGGATATAGTATGAGCAATCCTTTCTGGGCTTGCTTGTGAGGGGCTTCCACACCGAGGTGTGGGTAAATGCATATCGGTATAACGATGTACACCTTGTTATGGGAAGAAACCATTTCTTGCAGGGATGGACCGCCAATGTTAATGATATACATATAGAGATGGACTGTTATGCTTTACCTAATTATGTTTCTTCTCCATAATAAGGATTCAACGACATCGGGCTGGTGCAAAGTTAGGTCTAGACAATGTAACGGTTATGTCATGATCACCATGCTGACACCCCAAAGGAAGAGTGTCAACTGGCCTGGCAAAAATGGCAGATCATTTCTTGTGGGTAAAGTTGTACACCTCTGTAGAGATTAAATCTAATTAATTAGCCGCGCCTATGGTCAAAGGCACTTGGTAACGTCATCACATGGTTAGAGTTTTAATATTTCTAAAAATGATTTGGTGGGGAAATGGTGTTTTGAAATATACTTCATGTCAGGGGATGACATGGGAATGGACTGTATCAGTCCGGTAGATTGCACTATGATCTTGTCACTACATTAATACTTGGTTATTACAATAGATGCTCTTTTACAAATTTCAGTTGCAATCTAGTATATGATTATGCTTCAATTTGCCAATACAAAATAACTGTAGAAACCTCTCCATTGCTATAACCTGCATTTATTTATATTTGCATCTGTGATACACTGTAAGTCTTGCTGAGTACACAATGTACTCAATCTTGCTATCAATGTTGTTTTTAGGTGATGATATCGAGTACCCCAACGATAATTATGACCATACAGGATTCGGGGGTTATGATGATGATCTTTTCTAGGGCTTTACCTTGTCTGTTGCCTGAGGGTATATGGGCATACTACAAGAGAAATAAAGTTTCCGCTGCTGGTTTCAAGTTTTTGGCTTGTAATACTATTATGTAATCTCAAGACGCTTAGCGTATGTAATATTATTGTGTATGGATGTGATTTCAATTTGTAATCTGTGTGTACTAGCCACTGATCATGGGACTAGTACAGTATGCATAGGGAACCCATTGTTGGTATTCAATATCAAAAATGGGGGCCTTACAGAGGGTAACTCTTAATATGTTTTCTCTCAAGTTGTGCACTTTTTGCAAGCACCTACTAAGTGCTAGCTCACCCTAACGGAAGACAGATTTTCTGTTGAGGCTACACACGGGGTAGCATTTCCATGCAAGGAGACCGACACGGTGCATGGTCAGCCTTTGGGGAAGGGCTATATGAGGGTCTAGGTGGACTACTTCCACATCGCCTTCTTATCACATGTGCTCGAGTTCCCCCCAACGAAGACACCACCACTCTTGGGCAAGCGCGGATGTCGTTCATCAAGTGGCCCATGATAGGCGTCATACTGGTCAAGGTAAAAATCTCCCACGTCTTCTGTACCATTCCAGTAGTACGGCAAGAAGTTACATATGCGCGTGCTTCGTAGGTTCCTACCGTACCTGCGCCTGCTCCCACGACTGTGACGAGTCCTGCATAGAGTACAGAGCTGGCGCGTAAAAGGATTAGCACGACAGTCACAGAACCACTGGAGTCCTCGGAGACTCCTGCTAAAAAGGCAAAGCTCACAGAGGCCACAGCACCCCCTGAGGTACATGAAAAGCCCACTGCCTTGGCCTCGGAGACTCCTTTTGCACAGAAAGGAAAGTCGGCACAGGCCACAGAGAGGCCTTATGATTTTAAGACCAACGTACATGGAATGCCCCTTCTACCTTCCAGCAAATTGAATCCTCTAGGCAAGTGGACTCGACAACTCCATGGATGGTACGTTGACAAAGTGAAAGAGAGTGAGCAACGAGTCGACTCCAACGTTAAATACAGAAAGGGACATTTCCACCATTAGGATGATGGGACATTCCCAGCTAGTTTTGAGGATATGTTTTGTCTGTACCAACTGATAGTTATCGATATTTCTATTGTACAATTCTGGACGCTGTGAGTATCGCACCATATAGCATGAGCTTATGACTTACATAGGATTTTTCATTATGTTTTTTAACATTCAACACGAGTTGCTGGGTAATTAGGCAACAAGTCGTGACAAATCGACAACCAGTTGAGTTCGTCAACCTTGAGCTTGTGTCCGCGACCATGGCTAGGCTTCAACCGGAATGGGTTGCCAGCTACATCAAGGGGGCAATGAGAGCTGAGTCGAAGAAGGATTTCGTTCTACTCCCGGACCATGAGGAGTAAGTACAACTTTACCCTTCAATTACTTGTACGCACTTAAACCATATGTTAACTTATTTCATTCACTGGATACCATTTAATAAGCAACCATTGGCTTCTACTCGTGATCGTTCTGAGTGACAACATAGTCTACACTTTTAACTCGATCGAGAAGAGACCGATGGCCTACGCGATCAAGCCTCCTTTGGAGCAGTAAGTGCACTACTCTTAATAAAACACTTTCTGTATTTAACTACGTTAACTTTTTTTGACAAAACGGTATCTCTCCAATGTATATAGGGGTTTCTCGAACTACGTCGCTGAAGGAGGGATACACGATGACAAAAAGAGTGTAAGATCAAGGATAACCGACTAGAGGGGGGGTGAATAGGAGGTTTCTAAATTTTTCACACAATTTAGGAAATACAAATGATGCTATCAAATTGAGATACAAAAATGAAGAACACACTAAAATCTCTAGCAATTGCTTAAGATGGTATGTCAATACAAGTGAAGCAAATATACTTGAGAGCACAAGAGACAATGAAGAATATGGTATTAATGAAATGGATTTTCAACAAGCAAAAGTACCAAACACAAATAAATAGGAGACAAGGAATTTAACCCGTGGTCTCGGAGACTTGCCGGTCTCTCCTACTCCACGTTGAGGTGACTTGAACCACGTCAAGCCGGCTCCACTCGCTTGAGCCTTCCTCGATTACTAAGGTAGTTCTTCCCCGCTCCGGGTAGGTGAACTCCGGCCTTCACAACTTGCCAGGACTTCTCACAATCTCCGTTGAGAAGCTCACCGCGCACAATCGCCACCAAGCCGTCTAGGAGGCGGCAACCTCCAAGAGTAATAAACCTTGACGCTAGCTTGAGGTCAAATGTCGGTGTCTAAAGGCTCAAACACTAAATGCAACACCCAAACTTGATTCTCTCACAAATAGAAATTGAATGCACACAAGAGTGGAGAACACTTGCTAGAGCTCAAATATCATCAATGAGGACCCCAAAGTTGCTCTAGAATGCAGGTGGGGAGGTATTTATAGCCTCCACCAAACTTTCTAGCCGTTGGAGCTCGAATCTGCAGAAAATCTATTTTTCCGGTGCTACCGCCCATGTAGGACCGGTAGCACCGGGCTCCACTTCAACGGCTAGAACAGTGCATTTAATGCACTTGCTAGAGACCGTTACAGGGGTCCGGTGCTACCGCCCAACTAGGGCCGGTAGCACTGGGCTCCATTTCTTTTTCTTTGTTCTAAAACACACTTCTCTGAAAATATAGCACCGGGCTGAGGTCCGGTGCTACCGAAGGTCCAGTAGCACCGGGCCACCAAGTGCGGTAGCACCGGGATACTAAAAGCTTAAGAAAAGTGCTCCTCTGGAATTTTTACACCGGGTTAAGGTCCGGTGCTACCGAAGGTCCGGTAGCACTGGGCCATCTTGGGCGGTAGCACCGGGCCATCTTGGGCGATAGCACCGGGCCACTAAATCACCCAAAAACACACCCTCTGTGATTTTCACACCGGGCTGAAGTCCGGTGCTACCGTGATCCCGGTAGCACCGGGCTGCCATGGGCGGTAGCACCGGGCTACAAATCGCCCAAAAACCTCTTCTCTGGAATTTTCACACCGGCCGTTGAGCGGTGCTACCGCCATCCGTGTAGCATCTGCTACGCCATAAGCGTAGCACCGGATTTCCAGAGATTTGAATTATCTCAAGGTTTTTCAAAGATGAAACTTGTCTAATATTGGGCAACTAATTTGAATATGCATATTGTGCCTTTAAACCCTTAAATGACATTAAGATAAGCGTCAAGATCCCTCTTAATAGTACGGCCCTAAATCTAGTAAACCGATCTTTCTTCCAAACTCCAAGATCGTCAAAGGACTAGAAAAGAGCCTTATAAATATACCTTTACATGATCTTGACATATTTCTTGATTGGCTTGAACCTTCCTTGGTATTTCCATGATCATTAATCTTGGAATCGACCTACTTTCAATATTCTCAACAAAAGCATTAGATCATATAGCAAAGTTGTCATTAATTATCAAAACCAAAACATATCGGGTGCCTAGATACTTTCAATCTCCCCCTTTTTGGTAATTGATGACAACCCATAGTGATAGTTTGAAATTGTTTTTAGGTGAACAAAAGGGAATTTTTGCTTCAAGTGATTAGGAATCAATAAGTTTTCTTTGCCTTTCGAAGCAAGAAAGGAGTATAAAACATGATATATATTTTTAAAGAAATACTCCCCCTAGAGATGTGCATGTTAATTGCAAGTAGATGATTTGTACATTTAAACAAAAATTTGACAGAGTTTTGTTTAATAATTGAGCCCGAGGATAAACAAATGAGGGTATTAAAACAACAATATGATATTGCAATATGCAAGAGCATGAGAATATTTTAAAGCAACCATAAGAATTACAAATATTTAACCACGACAAGTTCAAACAAACATACACAGCAACAAATTCATCCAAAATACATCACATATCATAGCAACAAAAGTATCAACAAAAACAAACATAAGTTTCTAGTTTATCTTCTGTTCACTTTCACTTCTCCCCCTTTGGCATCAAATACAAAAAGATCGTCGAGAAGCTCAAGAAGATGGAGGAGGCGGAGTAGATAGAGGTGCACGAGATCCCGAGCGCTGATAGACAATAGGAAGCGATGAGCGAAGCTCAGAGATGGAGGAATCAATGGAATCCAGTCGACCTCAGACCTCCTCAACCATCTGCCTAGACTGCGACTGCTGCTCCTCCAGCCGTGAGAAACCACTCATCATGTCAGATCTCATGCTGGCTAGACTGCTCATGAGGTCAGTCCTCAAACTGTCTAAGAACTGATCATGAGAAATATCTTTGAGATCAGGGGACCTCTCGAGGCACCGGGATATCCTGATGTTGAGGCTGCTGGGATGAAGACTGATCCCGCTGGCTAATGATTTGAGGAGCAGCCTCACGGGGTCGGTATGGCTTGTGGACACCGCCACATCCTCCTTGAAATCCAATCACTCTCTTGATTATCATCATAATGAATGGAGCAAAGTAGATTCTTTTACCTTTGTCACAAGCAGATGAAGCCATTTCTCTGATCATAAAATCCACCACATCAAACTTATTTTTGTTCATGATTTTACCCAGAATATTCCAGGCATATCCTCTAATTTCATCATAGTTTCTGCTCTTAGGATGGATTGTAACTCTAACAATTCTATTTATTAGATTGGCAGAAGGAAGCAGATGCGCCAGTTTACCTGGACACTTGACTGAAGCTGAAGGTTCATAGAACTCAAAATTTCTGGCGAGGGGAATGACTCTATCACTGTGCACTCTGGGATACCCACTGTGATGAATGCCCCAGGCTTCCTCAATTTCACTCTTGGTGACTGTGTGCACTGCGGCATCTGTCATCCAAGTTATGCTCTCATGTGATTCAGAGACATGCAATGTAGCATAAAATTGTCTTATTAGATCTTCATTATAATCACACCTTTTACTAAGTCTGACAGTCCCGCACCATGAAATAACTCAGGGACTCCAACAAACAGAGGAATTTTTCTAATGTACTCCCAATTTATCCATTTGTGATCAACAAATTCCTTTTCTTTGTAAATCTCAAAAAAAACTTTCTGCTGAAATAAAGTTCTGAATTTATCCTCAGTGGCAGTCCTAGGCAACAAGTATTGATTTGCTGTTCTCAAGGAGAAATACGTGTCACCTTTGATTGTCTTCAAATTTACCGAAGGATCGAAGTCATCAAGGTTTTCTTCTTCTTCGGTCTCTTCTCCACTTTGAGATTTATCTATATCCATAGAGTCACTAGCTTCTTCAGTTTCTAACACATATTGTTTGCCCTTGGATTTCTTGGAGCTGTCACCAGTTTCTTGCCTAACCTTCTGTCAGACTTCACGATGTCTTGAAGCTATTGGAATGTTGTCCTCACTGTCGGAGTCTTGAGGAAGAGGAGGAGGAGCTCGTCCTCTATTTGCAGCTACTTTAACGTAAGACCCGGAGCCACGAGTCTTAGGCATGATTACTGGATACAAAAGAGATATTCAAGGATTAAGATCAAAGGATATGCCCCAGACACTTAGAGTTTTGTAAAGAAAATTGCAATCTGTGAGTACTGAGTAGTTTATCTGCAAATCCGGTGCTATCGCCTATACAAACTCGGTAGCTCCGGACCATGTGTGGTGCTACCGCACAGGGACCGGTAGCACCTGCCAGATACAGTTTTGAGCAAAATTTGTTTGAATTCATGATTTAACTGATTTGATTCAGGAAAAGTCTACTAATAGCAAGAATATCCTTCATCAAATACATTTTAACCACAAATTTCCACACATTTTACTGATTTTTCACAAAACCCTAAAAAGGGATGAGGATGATGCTAGGGCATAAAGAACTGATGAAATTTGAACAAAAGAAGGTACCTTTGAGAGAGGATCGAGTGAAGATCAAATGGGTGGAGAGAAAACTTGATTTCTTCGGATGATTTTGAAGAAATTTGAGAGGGGAAACAAAAGGGATAACGGGAAGAGAGAGAAAAGAGAGAGAGCGGTGTGAAGAAGGAGGAGGGAACGGTTGCACCACACTTGGCCTAACCCTCAGAACCTGATAAATCTGGTGCTACCACGGATTTTCCGGTTGCACCGGTCTCCGGTGCTACCGCTCTTGTATGAGCGGTGCTACCGGGAAAGCAGACAAGACAGAGATAAATATTCAAAGAAATCAACATTTTCAATAAAACTTTAATATATATTTTATAAGACATACAATTGCATCCAAAATTTATAAAATCTCAAGTTTTATGGCTTAATTAAGATTCAACCTTATTTTTGAAACAAACAATATTGTTTGAGATTCAAGATGTAAGAATCATATGAAGAGCTCCCCCTCAATAAGTGCTATATTAAATAAAATTGAAAGATATTCAAAAAAGCAACAACAGAATTAACCAATCAATCTTCAAGCGAGATTAAAGGGAAAAACTCAAACCACATTAGAGATGTCTATAATATTTAATTCATTCCTCAATTTACAAAACCGGGCTTCATCTAAAGGCTTGGTTAAGATATCCGCTAATTGATCTTCGGTTCTAATGTGACTAATCACTATATCTCCTTTGCTAACATGATCTCTCAAGAAATGATGACGGATTTCTATATGTTTAGTTCTTGAGTGTTGGACCGGGTTGTTGGCTATGTTAACGGCACTTTCGTTATCACATAAAAGAGGCACATTTTTAAAATCTATTCCATAATCCATTAAAGTTTGCCTCATCCATAATAATTGAGCACAACAACTACCGGCGGATATGTATTCGGCTTCGGCGGTGGATAGAGCTACGGAATTTTGTTTCTTGGAGAACCAAGAAATAAGGGATCTACCTAGGAATTGGCAATTTCTGGATGTGCTTTTTCTATCCACTTTGCAACCCACATAATCCGAGTCCGAATATCCAATTAAATCAAAACTAGCACCTTTAGGATACCATAACCCTATATTTGAGGAATGCTTTAAATATCTTAGAATTCTCTTAACCGCTACTAAATAACATTCTTTAGGGGAAGCTTGAAAGCGAGCACACATGCACACACTAAACATAATATCGGGCCTAGATGCGGTGAGATAAAGTAGACTACCAATCATAGAGCGATAAAGTTTTGAGTCTACCGGTTTACCTTCCTTATTTAGATCAAGATGCCCGTTGGAAGCCATTGGAGTCTTGATAGGCTTCGAGTCTTCCATGCCAAATCTTTTTAGCAAGTCTTTCACATATTTGGTTTGACTCACGAAGGTCCCATTCTTGAGTTGCTTGATTTGAAGTCCAAGGAAGAAGCTTAATTCTCCAATCATTGACATCTCAAACTCCCTAGATATCATGTCACCAAATTCTTTGCAAAAGTATTCGTTAGTAGAACCAAATATAATATCGTCAACATAGATTTGGCATACAAAGAATTCTTCATCAATGATCTTTGTAAAGAGTGTTGTATCAACCTTCCCAATTTTGAACCCTTTAGAACGTAGAAAATCTCTAAGTCGCTCATACCATGCTCTAGGAGCTTGTTTGAGACCATATAGCGCCTTAGAGAGTTTGTAAACATGGTTAGGATATTTAGGGCTTTCAAAACTGGGAGGTTGTTCAACAAATACCAATTCGGAAATTTCTCCATTTAGAAAAGCACTCTTTACATCCATTTGAAATAATTTAATATCAAAACAAGATGCAAAAGCAAGTAAGATTCTAATGGCTTCTAATCTAACCACGGGAGCAAAAGTTTCACCAAAATCCAAACCTTCAATTTGAGTAAAACCTTGAGCTACCAACCGGGCCTTATTTCTTACCACAATACCATTTTCATCTTGTTTATTCCGGAATACCCACTTTGTGCCTATCACGTTGTGTTCCTTGGGTCTTTCCACTAAAGTCCAAACATCATTTCGGGCAAAGTTATTGAGTTCTTCATGCATTGAATTTACCCAATCTGGATCATCTAGAGCTTCATCTATGTGAGTAGGTTCAATAGAAGATACAAAAGAGTAATGTTTGCAAAAAGAAGCAACACGAGATCGAGTTTGAACACCCTTACTAACATCACCCAATATTTGATCTATTGGATGATCTTTGGAGAGTCCGTGATGAATTCTTTGAGGTAGAGCTTGAGTTGATTTATCAGTTTCCTTTTCATCCACATCAATAGGTTGAACCAGGCTTGACGGAGCGGAAATAGTGGGTTCAACTTTAGTGGATGAGGGTGGATCTTGTTTATCCTCCTTTGGTTTTATATCTCCAAGTGTCATGTTCTTCATTGCTTCTCTTAGACCTTCTTCACCTACATAATCCAAATTATCTTGCTCTTCTTGAGAGCTATTAGTTTCATCAAACTCAACATCACAAGTTTCTTTCACAAAACCTTTATTTTTGTTGAATACACGATAGGCTTTGCTATTTGAAGAATATCCAAGCAAGAAGCCTTCATCACAACGACTTTGAAGTTTTGAAAGTCGAACACCCTTTTTCAAGATATAGCATTTACAACCAAAAACTCGAAAATAAGAGATATTTGGTCTTCTTCCAATGAGAAGCTCATAAGAGGTCTTTTTCAAGAGACGATGCAAGTAAAGCCTATTAGTTGCATGACAAGCGGTGTTAATGGCTTCCGCCTAAAAACTATCGGAGGTGCCATACTCATCAAGCATAGTTCTTGCCATTTCAATTAATGTTCGATTTTTCCGTTCCACAACTCCATTTTGCTCCGGAGTGTAAGTAGCGGAAAGTTCGTGCTTTATTCCAAATTCATCACAATAATCTTCAATTTTTGTATTTTTGAACTTAGAACCATTGTCACTACGAATCTTCTTAATTTTAAAATCAAATTCATTTTGAGCCCTTTTTGCAAAGTTTTTAAAGATGCCGGAGGTTTTGGATTTATCATCTAAAAAGAATACCCACGTATACCTTGAAAAATCATCAACAATGACCAAACAATATGAATTTCCTCCAATGCTCTTATAGGTTGTTGGGCCAAACAAATCCATATGTAAGAGCTCTAATGGTCTAGATGTGGACATGATACTTTTTGAAGGATGAGAATTAGCAACTTGTTTTCCGGCTTGACAAGCACTACAAAGTCTATTTTTCTCAAACTTCACATCTTTCAAGCCCACAACTAAATCATTTTTGAAAAGCTTTTTGAGTTGGATCATCCCAACATGAGCTAGTCTTCTATGCCATAACCATCCTAGGGATGTCTTTGCAATTAAACAAGTTTGAAGACATGACTCATTTGAGGTGAAGTCAACCAAATACAAATTTCCAAATCTAAAACCTTTGAACACTAACGAGTTATTATTTTCTTTAGAGATTACAACACCATTCTTAGAAAACATGCAAGAAAGACCTAGATCACAAATTTGAGCGATCGATAACAAATTAAAATTTAAGGTTTCTACCAAAGAAACATTTGAAATAGAAAGATCATTTGAGATCGCAATTTTGCCCAAACCCAATACCTTTCTGAAGGACCATGTGGAGGTCCATCCATGTTTGTGATGAGTATTTGACTTTATTTGAGCAAGGTGTGCTCTAGTTTGAGTTTGATTTGGATTGATTTTCAAAATGAAGCAATTTGAGTTGTCTCTGCCTGGAGTGGCAGTACCGGTCGTATGGACGCGGTAGTGATGAGTTGGATGGTTTATTGCACATCTTTGTGGGCATTGCTATGTGAGGAGTTTCCTTGTCTTTGATGGTTGCAGGGCGACGGTGCTAGGTCATGGTGAGGCGAAGGATGACCGGGACTAGGCGAGGAGCGTCGGAGGTCCAGACGGTTGGGAGATCGTCGGAAGATGATCGGAGACGGAGTCCGGGCAAGTCAAGAAGACAAGGAAAGGAGTTGATGCTAGCTAGATGCTGCGTGGAACAATGAGGGCCGTCGGATTGAGGTCTAGTTGATAGGTTAGCGGGGCTAGGTAGTATGCTTTGAAAACCGTGCAAGAAAACCCGGTATGTGTGTGGGTTTTGGGTTAGCCCTTGCATGGCTGTGTGTGTGGGTTAATCCTAGCCCTTAGATGAGTGCTCTAGGGTTGAGGGACTCATCCAAGGGTGGTAGGTGGCCCAAGAGTAGTATAAATAGGGGTGGAGGGTAGCCTCCTTCCCTTGAAGGTGTTGAGGTTTTGATGCTCATTTGAGCTTTGCCCACATGAATGTGAGGCTTTGTAACCTCCCCTTCCAGAAATGAAAGTTTTATCCATCCACCTCTGAATTTATTGTGCGCATTTACATTATGTCTTTACTTTACGCAATTTAAATTCAGCATTTACTTTCCCGCAATTTACTTTCAAGTAATTTGGATTTGCCTCCCCTCCTTCTAAATGCTGCTGATCTTGGATGTTTTGAGTGTGTTCATATGGTTTTACATCTCTTTTGCACTCTTGGGTTGAGTATAGAACATCTTTTCTTTCAAGTTCCAACTTTGTTCAGAACTTGTTCTTCGCGCAGCAGTCAGTGTTTGATTTTTGTAAAAATATAAACAAATCCTTTTTGAGTGATTCTTGTTGGAGGAGGTGCGGGAGTCTGATATACACCTGCAGAAAAATTTTGGTCATTGCACCGTTTGGGCGCCATGAGGTGAAAACCGAGCCCCAAACTTTCTCCTCGAAGTTCTTGAGCATACTGTGTTCTTAGATTTTTCCTGTTTTTTCTGTAAGGCTTTTCGAGGATACATTTGGTGGAGTTCTTCACGACTCTGATTCTCATAGGGAGAAAAATTCTCAAAATTTTGTGAGCTGCAGAAACCCACCAACCTCCTATGCAAATTGAGGACAAGTTCTGGAAATTCTGCTTTTGCTTTTCTGAAAGTGACTTTTGTGATTTGAATTGATGTCCTTTCAAAAAGCAAGAGTTTGAATTGATTCCTCTTTATCTTGGACACTAGACAACTAGGATTGTGACTCAAAAATCCCCACATATTTTATGGTACTTATCCATGCAAGCTTGGGGTACACATAGTTGTCTAGTTTTTCGAGTTTTTCACAATTTCCTTTGAGCGATCTTGTCGATGTTTTTGTTGGAGTATTTTGGGGGAATTTTTATTTGCGACCATTCACCCCCCCCCCTCTGTTCGCCATCTTGGTCCTTCAATTGGTATCAGAGCCGGTTCTGCTCTTTCTAGATCTTGACCGGTCTCAAGAGCCATGGCGACGGACAAATATTCCACCAAGCCTCCCATCTTTAATGGAGTTGATTTTCCTTTTGGAAGTCCGGATAGAGTCATACATCACGCCTGGGCTACGATATGGCGTAAGGTGAAACTCCGTATGAGGTTCCTCTTGATGAAAATGTCACGGCCATCAATATGGTTGACGTTGAGGCGAATGCTAAGGCAAAGAACATTCTCATACAGGGTCTTAGCCGCGGTGAGTATGATAGATTTCTCACCTTCGCTCCGCTCACGAGATTTGGGTAACCCTCGATGCTTACCATGTGGGCTCTACTCAAATCAAGACGTGAGGCAGATCAGTTCAAGCGAGTACAACAAGTTTGATCAACGCTACCGGTGAGAGTCTCGACGAGTGTTTTGGTCGGTTTACAAAGATTTTGAGCGACCTCCGGCGATTGGTTGCATATACCCTGACTCGGACAATGCTCGGCATTTCTTGACCGCACTCGACCTTCGGGTTTGGGAGATGAAGGTGACCACCATCAAGGACACCACCAACTTATCGACTCTGACTCTTGACGGGCTTTATTCCCGCCTCAAGACTCATGAGATCGATGTCGTCTCTCGGAAGACGAAATCTCAGTCGATGGCTTTGGTCACCGATCCCATTGGATCTTCTTCTTCTGATCCTTCTATTGGTTTCTCTCTTTCCGCCCTTTGCGAGCTAAGCGATGACCAACTGGAAAAATTTCTAGAAAATGAGCTTGCTCTTCTCGCTCGCAAGTTTTCTCATGCATACAAGAGGGTGAGAGAGAGGAAGAGAGGTGGCATGATCACCTGCTTCGAGTGTGGTGGCCCCAACCACATTCGGGCGAACTGTCCCAAGCTGGAGAAGGGCAAGAACGACGTTGGCGGTTCGGGCAAGAACGACTACACCGACAAGAACCGCAACAAGAAGCCTCCAGTTCGTGAACCAGCACACGAGAAGAAGTACCGCAACTTCTCCAAGAACAAGAAGCTCTTCCACCGCGTCCTCGCCGCGCTTGACGACATCAACCTCTCCGACACGGAGACATGGAGCGACGAGGGCGAGGATGATCCGCAAGAGAAGAAGGGCGGCGATGACTTCTCCGGCATGTGCTTCATGGCCGACACCAACGACATCGGCGACTCAGAGCTCTACAAATGACTGGATGAGGTACCCTCCTATGACCACTCAGCGAAGCTTTACGCAAATTAGGAAAATTTCATGCTAGAGCAAGAGCTAGGTGTACGGAGCTTGAGAAGGAAGTAGGTACCTTGACTCGGGAGTTAGCTTCACTTAGATCTTCTCCCTCCCGAGTCACTGATGATTGCTCTTTGTGTGATGCTATTCTTGTGGAGTTGGAGAACCTAAGGATCATACATGATAGTGTGCTTGTTGAACTTGATGGTCTTAGGTTGAAGAATGCTAGCACTAGTTCTATTGATGCTATTCTGTTGAGGCTAGTTTTCTTCATGCTCACTCCACTCCATCATGTGCTAATTGCCCTAAATTGCTTGCCGAAATTGATGCCATGAGCGAACACCTTAGAAAGCTTTACGCTAGAAATGATGAACTTGAATTGCATGCTTCTAAGGACCCGGTCGGCTCATGTGAGGGTGTAAGCAACTAAAACTTGACAATGATGCTTTGAATGTCAAGTGTGATCAACTTGCTAAGGATTTACTAGTTAAGTCACAAACTGGTTGCTTGCTGTGTGTTGGGGTTAAGGATGATGTGGATCAAATCCAAGTCGAACTTAAGAAGAAGTTAAAAGACCAAACCCTTAGGATTAGAGATGCTCCTTGCGTTTCTTGTGAGGCCCTCAAGATTGAGGCAGCCGTGCTAAGGGAACAAAAAGCACGTGCTTTGAGAGATCTTCTCTTTCTGGTTCTTCTTCTTCCTCTCCTTCCCCCTGTTCTTCTTGTGCTTCTTTCTTCCGAGATTGCCAGTATCTTATGAGCACTATCAAGAAGTTTGTTGGAGGCAAGAAGAAGCTCAATCTTATTCTAGACCAATCCAAGATTAGTAGATTCAATCAAGGTCTAGGATTTGATCCCTTAGAGCACGCTCGGGCGCATCCTCCCACCATTGTGCGGCTCCAAGAGTGGTGAGATTTTGGTAGCTCCCAGTGAGCACCACCAAGTTTAGGTCTCTTGGGGTTGTCCATAGGACTTCTGACCAGAATGGTGTTACTCCTATTGCTTCTGTCTCTAGCAAGGCGAAGTACACATGCACCTTCCGTAAGAAGGATGGTCACCTAGTAGATTTACGCTTGGCGCGCCAAGATCACTCGGCGTGAGCGTGTTGTCGCTCTTAGGGGTATTGTGGTCATCCCGGACTTTGAGTGCTCCTAAGACACACACTACTTCTAGACGAGTTAGAGAGTCGCTGTGTTTGGGCGTCCGGGACTCGGTTTTCATGCTAGTTCTTTGAGTTTTAGCCTGAGCTGTTCGTAGTCAGTCTTTCCGTCGTCTTCTTGATATTCCTCATTTTTCCCATCGAGGTAGATATCAGCGGCGTGAGGTGTTTTCCGGTAGGAGATCCAGGCAGCCTTACTGGGATGGTCCGGCTTTTGCACCACGGCGTGCCAACCCGCTTTGACTCCTAGATTATCTACGAGTTGCTCGGATCGTGTGAGTTGAGCGTCGAGAGACACTCGAGTCGATCTTCTTCTGTGGTTGGTACTCTGAGGTGTCGTATGGATCAGTATTGGGTTCCTAAGTCTTCACTCTATCCCAGTACTGAGTCATCTTTCTCTCTTGTGTCTTGATCAAGTTCGTCGGATGGGGAAGGGCGATGTTTGGATTGTTGACTCCGGTTGTTCTCGTCAAATGACCGGAGATTCTCGTTGGTTCTCTTCCCTAGTCCGAGCCCCCGGTGATGAGTTAATAACTTTTGGGGATGCATCTTGTAGAGTCATTGCTAAAGGTACCATCTGCATTAACAAAATTTCATTCTTAAAGATGTTGCCTTAGTAAGTAAGTCGCAATACAATCGCTCTCTGTTTCTCGACTTATCGATGACTCTTTCGAGGTAAGTTTCAAGAGTAATGCCTGTAGAATCCTTGATTCATCAGGAGGGTTAGTTTGCGGGATTTCTAGATTTGGGAGAGTCTTTCGTGCTGATTTTTCTGCTTCTTCTGGAGACTCTCTTCGATGTTTGATTGCTTCTGAGTCCCATGATCTATCCTTCTGGCATAGGAGACTTGGTCACATTGGTTTTGATCATTTGACCTGAGTTAGCAGCCACGATCTCATTCGGGGTTTGCCCAAACTCAAGATGGTCAAAGACTTAGTTTGCTCTTCTTGCCGACATGGTAAGATGGTTACTGCTTCTCATCCTCCAGTCACCTTAGTGATGACTGATGCACCAGGACAGCTTTTACATATGGACACTGTTGGTCCAGCTAGAGTGCAGTCAGCAGGAGGGAAGTGGTATGTTCTTGTCATCATTGATGATTTTTCTAGATACTCTTGGGTATTCTTCATGGCCTCGAAGGATGAGACCTTTTCTCACTTCAGGGTTTGATCGAGAGGTTGTCTATTGAGCTCCCGTGTGCATTACTGAGCTATCTGCAGTGATAATGGCACGGAGTTCAAAATTCCTACTTTGAGAGTTTTTGTGTGGAGTCCGGTTTAGAGCATCGCTTCTCTTCTCCTCGCCCCTCGTGAGAATGGCGTAGTGGAAAGGAAAACAGGACACCGGTTGAGATGGCGAACGATGCTAGACAGTCACAACTCCTAGGAAGTTTGGGTTGAGGCTATAGCTGCTGCTTGCCATGTTTCTAATCGCGTGTTTTGAGAGCACATTTGCATCGCACTTCTTATGAGTTGAGGTATGGGCGAAAGCCCGGTGTGTCTCATTTTCGCGTTTTGGTTGCAAGTGTTTTATCTTGAAGTCCGTAACCTAGATAAGTTTGAGTCTCGCTCTTACGATAGTATCTTTCTAGGTTACTCGACTTCTTCTCGTAGCTATAAGTGCAGGCGTTGATGCGCATAGGATCATAGAGACTGTGATGTGACCTTTGATGTGGCTAGCCCAGAGCTAGACACGATGTTTGAGCTCTTCTTATCCCTCCGAGACCATCTTTGTATAAGATGAGGATGATGGAGATGATGGTGTTCCACCGGATCCAGTCCCTCTACACCGAGGTGCCTCCTGTTTCCATTTACGCACCTCGGGAGACCACCCTTGCTTTCGACTCTCCTTCACGAGTGGCTCTGCTCCTACCTCTTACATGCATGAGGTAGAGGCCACTACTTACGGTCCTCCCGTCATATCCAGAAAGCTCATCCACCTGATCAGATCATTGGTGATCTATTTGAGCGGGTCACTCGCTCAAAATCAGGTTTGTCCAGTTTCTGTCTCCACTCTGCCTTTGTTGCCTCCTTTGAGCCGAAGGATGGTTCTCATGCATTATCCGATGAATCGTGGATTAATGCTATGCATGAGGAACTTGAGAACTTTGAGAGGAACAAGGTATGACAGCTTGTCGAGCCCCCATCTGGTCATAATGTCATTGGGACCAAGTGGGTGTTCAAAAACAAGTAGAGTGAGGAAGGGGTTGTCATTCGCAACAAGGCTAGGCTAGTTGCACAGGGCTTTTCTCAGGTTGAGGGTCTTGACTTTGAGGAGACCTTTGCCCCTGTAGCTAGACTAGAGGCTATTAGGATCCTGCTTGCATTCTCTGCATCCCAGGGCTTCAAGCTCTATCAAATGGATGTCAAGAGTGCATTCCTCAATGGCTATATTGAGGAAGAGGTTTATGTCAAACAACCTCCAGGATTCGAGAACCCCAAGTTTCCGAGTCATGTATACAAGCTCTCTAAAGCTTTGTATGGACTCAAGCAGGCCCCCAGAGCATGGTATGAGAGGCTCAAGTCTTATCTTCTCAGCCATGACTTCAAAATGGGCATAGTAGACAAAACTCTGTTCATCAGACACCATGAGTCTAATTTTCTTCTTGTCCGTTTATGTGGGCGATATCATTTTTGGTGGCTCGTCTCATTCTCTTGTGTCTCAGTTTTCTGAGGTGATGAGCACAGAGTTTGAGATGAGTATGATGGGCTAGTTGAGCTACTTTCTTGGCTTCCAAATCAAGCAGACTCGGGAGGGTACTTTCTTGCATCAAGGAAAATATACCCGTGACCTCCTGAGGCGCTTCGACATATCTGATGGGAAGCCGGTGATGACTCCTATGGCCACCATACGTCCTCGAGCCCGATGAGGATGGTGAGCCTGCTGATCAAAAGGAGTTTCGGAGCATGATCGGCTCCCTCTTGTACCTCACTGCTTCGAGGCTGGACATACATTTTGCTGTGTGTGTGCGCTCGATTTCAAGCTTCTCCTCGCGCCTCTCACCGCCAGGCGGTCAAGCGCATCTTCAGGTACCTTCGTGCTACCACTGATTATGGTATTTGGTTCTCTTCGTCTTCTTGTCTATCTCTTAGAGCTTTTTCGATGCCGACTTTGTTTGGTCAGAGGATAGATAGGAAGAGCACTTCGCACTTGCCAATTCATTGGCACTTCTCTTGTTTCTTGGTCATCTAGGAAGCGATGCAGGGTTGCATACCCACGCGAGGCCGAGTATGTTGTCAGCAGACCGATTCTTTGTAGCAGTGCTCTGGATGAGATCGACCTTACGGGACTATGGATTAGAGATAGAGAGTGTGCCACTTTTCTCGTGACAACACTTCAGCTATTTGCATTGCTAAAAACCCAAAGCAACATTCCGGACCAAGCACATTGATATTAGATATCACTTCCTTAGAGACCATGTGAAGAAGGGAGATATCGCGCTTGATTCGTGAGAGTGACCTCCAGTTAGCCGATATCTTCACCAAGCCTTTGGATAGCTCCAGATTTGTTGCCTTGAGGAGTGAGCTTGGAGTCGTGAGCCCTTACGGCCTTTCGTGAGGGGAGCTGGTTTGTATATTATGTATTATATGTTTTCTTCGACTTAGCTTTTCTTTTCTTTGTGTTTCTTTTGGGTGACTTTGGGCTTGTTTTCTTGAGTTGAGTTCACTCACTTAGACTTCTGCATGCCTTCCATGGACCTCTTATCTTGTGCTTTAGGTTGCTATCAATGCATGATAAGCTGTTCTCTCTTCTCTCTAGGTTGAGTTCCCTCACGGTCTTATAAGTCTAGCGGTATTGGGCCTCCAGGTAGACAGGTGCATGTGCACTCCTTAGTTGGGATCTAGAGTCGACTTCCTATGTCATCCATCGGGAAGATAAGAGCGAGTCTAAGCCGTAGTGAGTCTCTTCTATCTTATCTATGCTCAATAGCCATCCAGTTTTGCAGTTTCTCGGCTTCTTCTCCTCATTCTGTTTTTCTAGTTGTTATTGAGTTCATTCGAGTTTTCTTTATGCCTAATCTTGATAATAACTCAACTTTAACCAGATTTGAGCTTAAAATTGATTCATTTGTCGAGGGGGAGTTTGGGAATCTGTTCATGCATTGCATTTAGACTGCATTTTCTGTTTTATGAGCTTTGTTTATTATGCAATT
The DNA here is from genome assembly GCA_036346275.1 of Otatea glauca. Taxonomy (NCBI): domain Eukaryota; kingdom Viridiplantae; phylum Streptophyta; class Magnoliopsida; order Poales; family Poaceae; genus Otatea; species Otatea glauca. The sequence goes on along the minus strand of CM070715.1, from coordinate 35,040,214 downwards.
GATTTCTTCTTCATGCTATACACCATGCTACATCATTTGAAGAAAATCACTAGCTTAGGTATGTCCAAATTCATTTAACTTGCTAAGCTTAAAAATGAAATAAGCCTTAAATGAAAAACTTGATGAAACTTGTTGCTTTTACTTGCTAGATTTCTTCTCTAGAGGTTTGTGCCATAATTTGAGAAATTTAGGAGTTCTCTAGAGTCCCTATAGCAACTTGGGTGAATTTGATCCATGCTAGAGTCCTTCAATTGCTCATGAATCATTGTGCAAAAAAAATGAAAATTAAACAAAATTGACTCTTCTTGTGCACATATGACTCAACACCTTGCATTCACAAGACCGCTTCCCATTGCACTTGGGATGAACTTGGAATACATCGTGTTTGACCTAGACCATCCTCTTAAGAGTTCATCTTGAGATGGTCGCATACGGCTTGAGTCAATTGGTTGTCAAAAGAAAATGCAAATAAATTAAAAACAAAGACATATGTGGGTAAAGAATGCAAATAATGTCAAACATTTGCACCCGCTATGTCTTGTATGATGATAAATCAAAATTTGCATTAAGTGATAAATGAGCCCAAGGACCTTGTATGCTCTTCTAGATTCCCAAAGTGTTGAGTAGGTTGAACTCTAGGTTTTCCTTTTGATCCTTAGAGTGGCTATTCTTCTATTTTTGAAACTAAAGCTAAGTGTTGCACTTGTCTAATCTTGCTAAAAATGAAATATTCAAAACTAAGCTCGATTTGCACTTGGACATATCTTAGTTTAGTCATCTTCAAATTGACAAGCTTGGTGTAATATCCTTCCATTTTGATCAATTGGATAATCTTCAAAGCTCTTTCGATTGCATTTCATGCATACATAAAAAATTGATGCCTATATTGCCAAAAGGGGAGAAAACGTAGAAAAGGCATCACTAAAATGATAAAATGTGAATGCTTATTTGGTTATTATGATCTTTGTAAAACTATGCTACTACTTCATTGGATCATAATCTCATAATCACATTTGACAAGTTTAGTTGGATTTTAGACTTTTTGTTTGAAAACTTCTAAAATCTGAATTCCTCTTCGTCAACTTGGTCATGGTTCTAATTTCTATCTTTGGACCAAGTTTGACTTTGCAACTAAAAATTGCTTTCTTCTTCATTTTCTTCAAACTCAAATTTATGTCTTTTGTGTGGTTTGTCAATATACTCATCAAGTGGGGAGATTGAAGGACCATGTGGAGGTCCATCCATGTTTGTGATGAGTATTTGACTTTATTTGAGCAAGGTGTGCTCAAGTTTGAGTTTGATTTGGATTGATTTTCAAAATGAAGCAATTTGAGTTGTCTCTGCCAGAGTGGCGATCTGGTCGTATGGATGCGGTAGTGATGAGTTGGATGGTTTATTGCACATCTTTGTGGGCATTGCTATGTGAGGAGTTTCCTTGTCTTTGATGGTTGCAGGCGACGGTGCTAGGTCATGGTGAGGCGAAGGATGACCGGACTAGGCGAGGCGTCGGAGGTCCGAGACGGTTGGGAGATCGCGGAAGATGATCGGAGACGGAGTCCGGCAAGTCAAGAAGACAAGGAAAGGAGTTGATGCTAGCTAGATGCCGCGTGGATCAATGAGGGCCGTCGGATTGAGGTCTAGTTGATAGGTTAGCGGGTCTAGGTAGTATGCTTTGAAAACCGTGCAAGAAAACCAGGTATGTGTGTGGATTTTGGGTTAGCCCTTGCATGGCTGTGTGTGTGGGTTAATCCTAGCCCTTATATGAGTGCTCTAGGGTTGAGGGACTCATCCAAGGGTGGTAGGTGGCCCAAGAGTAGTATAAATAGGGGTGGAGGGGTAGCCTCCTTCCCTTGAAGGTGTTGAGGTTTTTGATGCTCATTTGAGCTTTGCCCACATGAATGTGAGGCTTTGTAACCTCCCCTTCCAGAAATGAGAGTTTTATCCATCCACCTCTGAATTTATTTTGCGCATTTACATTATATCTTTACTTTACGCAATTTAAATTCAGCATTTACTTTCCCGCAATTTACTTTCAAGTAATTTGGATTTGCCTCCCCTCCTTCTAAATGCTGCTGATCTTGGATGTTTCGAGTGTGTTCATATGGTTTTACATCTCTTTTGCACTCTTGGATTGAGTATAGAACATCTTTTCTTTCAAGTTCCAACTTTGTTCAGAACTTGTTCTTCGCGCAGCAGTCAGTGTTTGATTTTTGTAAAAATATAAACAAATCCTTTTTGAGTGATTCTTGTTGGAGGAGGTGCGGGACTCTGATATACACCTGCAGAAAAATTTTGGTCATTGCACCGTTTGGGCGCCATGAGGTGAAAACCGAGCCCCAAACTTTCTGCTCGAAGTTTTGAGCATACTATGTTCTTAGATTTTTCCTGTTTTTTCTGTAAGGCTTTTTGAGGAGAAATTTGGTGGAGTTCTTCACGACTCTGATTCTCATAGGGAGAAAAATGCTCAGAATTTTGTGAGCTGCAGAAACCCACCAACCTCCTATGCAAATTGAGGACAAGTTCTGGAAATTCTGCTTTTGCTTTTCTGAAAGTGACTTTTGTGATTTAAATTGATGTCCTTTCTAAAAGCAAGAGTTTGAATTGATTCCTCTTTATCTTGGACACTAGACAACCAGGATTGTGACTCAAAAATCCCCACATATTTTATGGTACTTATCCATGCAAGCTTGGGGTACATATAGTTGTCTAGTTTTTCGAGTTTTTCACAATTTCCTTTGAGCGATCTTGTCGAGATTTTTGTTGGAGTATTTTGGGGGAATTTTTATTTGCGACCATTCACCCCCCCCCCCCCTCTGTTCGCCATCTTGGTCCTTCACTTTCCTTTGCTATTGTCACCAAATGTGATCTTGTCATTTTGCCCATTTCCTACTTCAAAGGTGGTGAACATCTTCCGATCACCGGTCATATGTTGAGTGCATCCACTATCCAACACCCAATGCTGTCCACCGGTCTTGTAGTTCACCTACAAAAGAGAATCAAGTTCTTTTAGGTACCCAAATTTGTTTGGGTCCTTGGAGGTTAGTAACCAAGGCTTTGGGCACCCAGATGGCATTCTTTTTACAACCAAGTATAGGAGTGCCAACAAATTTAGCATTTATTTTACCAAGACTATCTTTCTTAAGCACATAGATAGAATCATAAATGTTATTCTTAGTTGTTTTATCTAAGAGGCAATTGTTTGATAGATGACCTATCTCATGACATTTATAACAAAACTTCCCGTTTGATTTAACAAAACGAGAAGCTTTGTTATTAATCTTTTTGTCCTTCCTAGGAACATATCCTAGTCCTTCTTTATTGTAGGAGCATCTTTGACTATTCAAGATTTTATTTAAAGTATCTTTACCCTTAAAACATCTATCAAGACTTTTGCTAAGTTTGTTTACTTGTTCCTTAAGTTCATTATTTTCAACTATTAGGTTTTCATGGCATGAAATAGAACTAAAGCATGATATTGATGGTATATAAAATAAATCATCACAAGAGGTAGATATGCTAGTCTTTGATATACAACAAGAATCAATTTCTAGACACGATACATCATTAATAATTTTACAACTAATTCCTATATCATTTTGAGACTTTGAATGGTCCTTAGCAAGAAGAGTCTCATGAACTTCCTTTAGCTCCTCATAAGAGTCTTTGAGAGAAAGATATACTTTTCTCAAAGCTTTATGTTTAGACTTTTCTTTACCAAGATACTCATTCAAATCCTCAAGCATATCCATTAATTCATCATAGGAGGGTTCATCATCATTTGAGTTTACCTTAAGGTCTCCTTTTGCCATAAGACACAATGGACTGATGAAGGGTGATGAAGTCTCCTCAATGGCGATTCCGGCAAGACCCTTCTTCTTTGGAGGTGTATCATCCTCGGAAGAGTCGGAGTCCGAATATTCTTCCTCGGAGCCCCATTCTCCAATGTGAGCCTCGCCCTTTCCATCTCTATTCAACTTCTTGAAGAGCTTCTTCTTCCCATGAAAGAACTTTTTCTTCGGAGGGGACTTATTTTTGTCGTCCCTTTTCTTTGGACATTTCGAGGCAATATGTCCCTTCTCATCACATTCATAGCACCGAATATTGGCATATCGGTTGGTGCTAGAATATTGTCCCTTCTTGAATTTTTGAGGACCACTTGTGCTTGAGCGCCTCTTCATGAATTTTCTCATTCTTCTCACAAGAAGGGCCATTTCCTCCTCGGTGTCTTCGTCATCATCGGAGTCATTGATCATTTCATCACTTGACTCCGCCTTCGCCTTGAAAGCGATGTTCTTCTTCTTCGATGAGCTTTGCTCCAAAAGTTCTTCCTTGTCCTTCTTGTAAAGTTCATTGGTTATGAGATTTCCAAGAAGTCCCGTTGGCGTCATTCTTGGCAATTCCGGTGAGTTGAGAAACAACGTCACCAAGGTCTCATATTTTTCCGGAAGAGCCCTAAGCATCTTACGAACAATGTCAAAATCGGTTAGTGATGCTCCAAGGCTCTTGAGCTCATTTACTATGTTGTTCAACCGTGAATACATCTCATTGATGTTTTCATGAGGCAACATAATAAAACTCTCATATTTGATTCGAAGCATATGCAATTTGGCTTCCTTGACCAAGGATGTCCCCTCATGAATTTCCGAGAGGGTCGTCCAAATCTCATGAGCGGTTTCAAGATTGCTCACTCGATTGAACTCATCCGCGTTCAAGGCTCCAAAAAGAGCATTCATAGCTTGAGCATTAAGATGAGTGTTTCGCTCCTCTTGGTCATTTGTGAGTGTGGGATTAACCCCGGAGTGAAACCCTCAACTACAATTCTCCATATGCTTGGACTCATGGCCTTAAGATAAACGGTCATACGAATTTTCCAATAAGCATAATTTGTACCATCAAAAAATGGCGCCTTGCCTATTGACACCCCATCGCTAGCCATCCTTACTCTCTAGGCGGTGAAGCCCCAAAAGAGAGTCCAAGCTCTGATACCACTTGTAAGATCAAGGATAACCGACTAGAGGGGGGGTGAATAGGAGGTTTCTAATTTTTTCACACAATTTAGGAAATACAAATGATGCTATCAAATTGGGATACAAAAATGAAGAACACACTAAAATCTCTAGCAATTGCTTAAGATGGTATTTCAATACAAGTGAAACAAATATACTTGAGAGCACAAGAGACAATGAAGAATATGGTATTAATGAAATAGATTTTCAACAAGCAAAAGTACCAAACACAAATAAATAGGAGACAAGGAATTTAACCCGTGGTCTCGGAGACTTGCCGGTCTCCCCTACTCCACGTTGAGGTGACTTGAACCACGTCGAGCCGGCTCCACTCGCTTGAGCCTTCCTCGATTACTAAGGTAGTTCTTCCCCGCTCCGGGTAGGCGAACTCCGGCCTTCACAATTTGCTGGGACTTCTCACAATCTCCGTTGAGAAGCTCACCGCGCACAATAGCCACCAAGCCGTCTAGGAGGCGGCAACCTCCAAGAGTAACAAACCTTGACGCTAGCTTGAGGTCAAATGTCGGTGTCTAAAGGCTCAAACACTAAATGCAACACCCAAACTTGACTCTCACTCTCACAAATAGAAATTGAATGCACACAAGAGTGAAGAACACTTGCTAGAGCTCAAATATCATCAATGAGGACCCCAAAGTTGCTCTAGAATGCATGTGGGGAGGTATTTATAGCCTCCACCAAACTTTCTAGCCGTTGGAGCTCGAATCTGCAGAAAATCTGTTTTTCCAGTGCTACCGCCCATATAGGACCGGTAGCACCGGGCTCCACTTCAACGGCTAGAACAGTGCATTTAATGCACTTGCCAGAGACCGTTATAGGGGTCCGGTGCTACCGCCCAACTAGGGCCAGTAGCACCGGGCTCCATTTCTTTTTCTTTGTTCAAAAACACACTTCTCTGGAAATATAGCACCGGGCTGAGGTTCGGTGCTACCGAAGGTTCGGTAGCACCGGGATACTAAAAGCTTAAGAAAAGTGCTCCTCTGGAATTTTTACACCGGGTTAAGGTCCGGTGCTACAAGGTCCGTGAGCACCGCCATCTTGGCGATAGCACCGCCACTAAATCACCCAAAACACACCCTCTGTGATTTTCACACTGGTCAAGTCCGGTGCTACCGTGATCCCGGTAGCACCGGGCTGCCATGGGCGGTAGCACCGGCCTACAAATCGCCCAAAAACCTCTTCTCTGGAATTTTCACACCGGGCTGTTGAGCCGGTGCTACCGCTCATCCGGTAGCACCGCGCTGCCATAGGCGGTAGCACCGGATTTCCAGAGATTTGAATTATCTCAAGGTTTTTCAAAGATGAAACTTATCTAATATTGGGCAACTAATTTGAATATGCATATTGAGCCTTTAAACCCTTAAATGACATTAAGATAAGCGTCAAGATCCCTCTTAATAGTACGGCCCTAAATCTAGTAAACCGATCTTTCTTCCAAACTCCAAGATCGTCAAAGGACTAGAAAAGAGCCTTATAAATATACCTTTACATGATCTTAACATATTTCTTGATTGGCTTGAACCTTCCTTGGTATTTCCATGATCATTAATCTTGGAATCGACCTACTTTCAATATTCTCAACAAAAGCATTAGATCATATAGCAAAGTTGTCATTAATTATCAAAACCAAAACATATCGGGTGCCTAGATGCTTTCAAAGAGCTCAAAGCTGGAGTATGTGCGCTTCAAGGTACAAGTGCCTACCATAAATAAGATTAATATTTTCTTACATCTATTATTCATCTCTTAATTTTTTTTCTTTCTTCACAGTGTCACAACAGGGCAGCGATGACCACTGCGGTTTGTACATCATGCAGCACATGATGATCGTGATCGGCGGCTCAGACATTTTCCCTAAGGTATATGTACATTCATAATAATACAATTAGCCTTGCACATAGAAATTTGAAAACTTAAATTAGAGCACTTGTTTCTATTTTGCAGCATATCAATATCCCCATAAGAGCTTAGATAGCTTTGCACTCAACAAGTTGCGAGACCACTTATGCCAGTGGTACTGGATGAAAGTTATCTTGCAGATGGGTAGATTTACAGATCCTGAAAGCTCCTACTAGTCCATATGTGAACAATATTACATATGTGAATGCGATTGCATGTGTACTGACTGTGAAGCATGTTTGAGTTCTGTTTTGTGAACGAATGTGATATGTGTTGTAATAAAATGTTTGTATTCTGTGAATGTGATATGTGCATAATGTGTGCTATTGCTGTGTGAATGTGATATGTGCATACTGTGTGAAATATGTGCTGATTGGAAAACAGCACACCCCCTCATCTCTATCGGTTCTAAAAAGAAAACGATAGAGATAGAGGGGTCATCTCTATCGGTTTTTTGTAAGAAGCGACAGAGATGACATGCTCATCTCTATCGGTTCCTTATAAGAACCGATAGAGATGATACGCTCATCTCTATCGCTTCTTGTAAAGAACCGATAGAAATGGCGCACTCATCTCTATCCGGCAAGAACCTACTGTAATAGCGCCGTCTCATCTCTGTCTTATGACTTTGTGTCGCCACCAGAACCGACTGTGATGATAAAAAGAACCGATTGTGATGTATATTCATGTAGTAGTGAACATACCTTCAAGTGATTCAGCTTAACTAAAATTTTCTCTTTTAGTTGACCGGTGTAGTGAACATGCATATGGTATGTGAGGGCACAGTAGCTGAGTTCAAGACTTCTGCTGACATATTTACGAAAAATAAATAATCAGGATGGTTGGAGCTAGCGTCTAGTGGTGAATACCATCATAGTATGGAACACATGGACAACTATTGTCATGGACACATATTTAGTCCGTGTTGTAGGACAAGCACACAGTCAATTAATCAACCGATGAAGTTTAGGCTGATGCCAAATGTAGATTGAAGTGGTTGTTTAGTTTCCGACACAATGCAATTGGAAAGTAGTGTGTGGTTTTGTGCGTGCATATTGATTTGATGTACTTATACCAGGGTGCTCCTTTCTCTCTCACAGTACTCGCGGTATATTTACAATGTTGATATTTCACAAGCCGTAGTACAGAATGCCAGGGACTTCAACAGTCAGATCTCACATGTATGCCAGTACGCAAGAATGCAAGATGGTGGAGGTTGCTATGCTTGTTAAATGTACAGTACTCCATATAGCAGTATTAGTTAACTGTTAGTTATGCATGCACCAGTTGTCCTTGTGTCCTTCCCCATTGGTCTGGAACTGATTAATAAATAAAGGCTTTGGTTTAGTTCAAGCATCAACTTAGAATATCCTAAATTCTTTCCGACAAAAGCATAATTAATTAAGGCAAAGTCCATCGTAAAATTCTGCTGGTCAAAAGATCGAGGACCACATATATATTCATGCACATGGACTGACACAGCCGGTGTTCTGTACTTGATCTGTTGTTTGCCTCTTAAGATCATTCTTTGCCTCTAAGATACTGGTATATTCTTTGCCTCTAAGATCATTCTTCAGATCAATGAAACGCTATTCAAGAAACTAAGCAACATCTGTACACTTGACAATCTGGGGGGGAAAAAAAAGGTAATCATCACCCCCAAAACAACTGAGGAAGCCACTGTAAATGTCATGAATCCGGAAGCGAAGCCATTTTAACTGTCAGGGAACCCGAAGCAACTTACTGAGGGATGCTATTGCAATTGCCAGGAACCTAAAATACGGCATCAAATACACCGCGGCTGGCTGAGGATCATGGCCCCATGGCATGTTGAACGCTGGAAACGCTACTCCAGATTCAGGCGGTTGGCCTCCCACGGTATGAAAGGAAAATAGTGAACAGCAAATGCTGCATTAGGATTCTGGCATCCCAATGCACTGTTGATTTGTGGAAATAATACAACTGATGCGTTCAGAGTTCAGACAAGCCACTAGTGATCTACAGACATGAAGCAGCAATAAATTGTTGATCTCGTGCAATGGAGGTAGCCCTGGGATCATCTGACAGAAAGGCAGTTGCATTGGATTGAGAACTGGATAGTAGTCTGCATATAAGGAGCTGAAGAACTGGCACTTGGTACTTCACATTGAGCATGGTTGCCACCAAGAGTGGTATTTTGCCAGAAGCAGCTGTCATCTAGCTATGCCCGAGTATACTGCTAGGCAAAGGCAGCTTGCGTCTGATTTAAATTTCTATGATAGCCTTACATACAAGATGAACTAAGAAATTTCCCTTCTGATTGAGCATGGCTGTGACCAAGGCTGCGATTCTGCCCAGCAGTTAGTCCTTCTCTATTCCACCCTGTCCCGCTACATGAAGCACTATTCAGTGGTTCCTTGTCGTAGCTTATATATAAAGAAAAATTTATCTTTACATCACCATTACACGGAGGAGTGCCATCACTGATGCAATCATATGCATGCAGGGTGATATGGTATGCAATTACATCACTATTAGGTTGACCTTTGCTACTGTCAGTACATATTTGTGCAGAAAATAATTGATTCGCTTCCTTCCTAGACTTCTAGGTAGGCAGGTGACAATCAGAAGATTCATTAGCACATTTTTGGCCATTGGCAACTTTGTCTCCACCATGCACCCCGCAGTTTGAGCCATATGCTGTCCTTTATTCGTCGAGTTCTTATTATAAACTAGTAAAAGAATAAAGAGGGAAACTTATGCAATTACTTGCACATTGGACTTCAAGGCAAATGGCAAGAAACCTAAAAAAATAAATTAATGTTGGAAGATAACTTGCTAATAAGTTTTAAATCGAGACAGTTTACATCAGCTCCACAGACGAATGAAAGAATGCACAAGGGATCGACAAACTCATAAGCTGACTGAATTTGCTAGTTATACGAATTACAATTTGGTAGGATGTTTCATTAGTCATACCTGCTGCATCAAAATGTTCTCATTCTCATTGAATATTATCCAACACTGAAGTGTATGTATGTTATGGTAGCTAAGAGACAGAGAATTGTAAAGTTAATTACAGACTGTTGCTCAAGAGAGGAAAACCACCCCATCCAATGCCAAATTTCTCCAGGCACAAAGCTAGCAAAGAAGACTGGGAGGACCATGGGCAAATAGATGTAGGTGCATAATCCTTGAAAAAAGCTAAAAGCCACAATGCAGTAACCCGCAAGCAACAAAGCCCAAGTGGATTAAGGTGAACTAGCACAATAAGTGTCTAGCTTTTCACATAAAAATCACAGGGAAAGGGGGATATACTTTACTGGTTTATTCCTTTACATTAACCAGTTTAAAACCCTATGCAAAAACGTTGACTTTTATATACTTTCTTTTGCTCCTACTGTGATGATTTAGCATCCTCACAAGATTTTGAACTGATTACCTTTGAGAACACCCTGATCCTACAAGGGGCCTCTGTAGCCTAAAAAACCACTAGATGAATTTGGAGAAAAAGGTGAGTTTGGATGATACTTAATACCACTAAATTCTGATACAAAACTTTTTCTGATTCCCACATGTTTAGAATATATTTCATTATATGCAATTATTTAGAATAGAAGGTTCAGAAACTCAAACAGAGATATATTTAGTCCCAAAACAAGATGCTCTACCATGCATTAAACCAATCTAGTAAGGCTCCGTTTGGTACGACGGTGGCTTTCCAAAAGAACTTATTTTATTCTACTTTTGGATATCACAATTAGATGAAAGCATTTTTTTTAGCCATAATAGAAAATTCTTACTACAATTAGTAAATATTCTTATAACTAACTAGATTCCAGAGCACAGTGCAGCAACCACAAAATGGCCCTAACTCAAGAGGAAAGTTAAGATGCTATGTTATATGCTGCTTCTTATGAACCTAAAATTTGTGATGATATCAGTTGTGCCTTGAAGTGCTACTAGAACAACTGAGATCCGTTTCAACTGATAACATATCAAGGGAATAGAGGTATTAAACCAACCTGTTAAATATTACCAAAAGGGTCTCTAGATTAAGGTTTACCACTTCTTGCAGAATTAGATTTCCACAAAGCACAGATACGGCTTGCAGCATCTCCCCTCTCGTGCTTCTCTTCTAAGACCTCCAACCTATCAGCTTCATTGTGCCAAGGCAGGATTAAAAGTTAAAAACATATAAATGTTTATGCATGCGAATTCGAATGGATTGTAGATCTGTAGTGACATGAGAAAAAGGACAAATACAACTTGCGTCCACATTGATATGTGACCCAAGCTTTACGGAATTACCTGTGGACTATTCATATAGCATATGTATCTAAATTCAATTTTTAGACTAACTTTATATTGATGTATGCCAAGATTAGCTTAAAAGTATCGTGCGTGAACCTGATTATCTGAACATATGCAAAGGTTTCAGCAAATACTTTGACAAATATTCAGAGTACGAATATTTCAGCCCTTGAAAATTCCTATCCCATAGACCTATCTTTGCAAAATGAACTTGGTACCTGACGATGAGTCATTATCCTATAGAGCTCTCACTGATGATTAATTGATTCAGAGCTCACAATTTGCTCACTCCTTTGCTCCAGAATACCAGAATCTGTTACACATCACAAAGAATGTTAAGGCCCATAAGGATTCATATTCATACTATATAGTTCTCGACATCTTAGAGTAAAATTGTGAAATTATCTCCCTTTATTATATTTTTCCTTAACAACCTTCCCAGCTAATGTTCGCTTTCCTATACATTGTATGCCCTGTTTGCCTCTGCCAAAAGAAGACATCAACAGGGGAAAATTCAGACGCCATTACAAAAGATCACTATATAGATCACAATACAGACAAGTGGATGAACACCACTTCTCGAAGACTTTCTGTTTGAATATGACTGCATCAGCTTTATAGACATCACCTGCAGTGTGAAAACATGCTTAATGTTATGGGGAATCAGGGTGTTTTTCCTATGGACATTATGAAGCATGAGAACGTCTGAGATGCAATCTTTACAGTCAATACTAAAGGATGACAACAGATAAATTTTCTGAGGATCCCCACCAGGCCACTATTGAACCTGTTGTGGAAATAAATGAAATAATATAATATATACTAAGTAAATACATTTTAGTGGTATAGAAACTTCACATAACTCTACTAAGAAGTATGCAAAACAGGGTACGAAACAAGACTAACATATTTCCCAGAAGATTAGCTAAGTGCGTAGCATTGTAATGGTGCAATCTTAAATCAAAAACGACAACAGCGAAGCACACAAAGCAAGGTTCCCTTTGTTTCCATGTTGTATCATAAAAGCGACATTTACCCTGACCAAAGTAACCAGTTATATTTCAAGTATTCCTTTGAAAGAAAAAAAATGTTTCAAGTACTTTTTGGTTACTAGCCAGTAAGGCAGTAACCAATAATAATTGGCTTCCAGTCACTTTTTTGAAAGAAACTAAACCTATTTTACCTATTGGAAAGTTGTTGGGAAAAATACAGGCATTGATGACAGTGGTCAATTTCTGCTGATCAATTAACAGTGATCCGTACACAAACACAACTCAATCATAGTAAACAACAAGGTCAACATGCATGAAGCGGCCACACATTTTAGCAATAGCATGAGTAGGCGACCGTACTCGTGATGTAGCCTGATTATATCCCCGCGTGTTCTTCTACCTCCAACAAGGCTGAGATAATTCTTCATGAGACATGCCTTGTTCTTGGCGCCATTTAATTCGATCCAGCTTCATCCTGATTCCTACAGTAAACATCAACGCACAGCAAAGGAAGGCCGTGATATATCAACTGTACCAGTAAAAGTTGATCCCAAAAAAGTTATCTTGTTTAAACTACGCCTACTTCTATGGGATTTCCGTATTAGGTCGAATTGCCCCACACCCACAACAACAACACGCGAGCGCGCACACACACAGAGAGGGATAGAGAGATGATTACCGCAGAACAGACCTGTACCCTCGTCGGACTCGGCCTCCGTCGAATCCGCCGCGTCCTCCTGCCCGCTGTCCCGTTTGCCATCGGCGGCGCCGCGGATCGCTTCCTTCGCCACCGCCGCGGCGGAGACCGGCGGTCTGGTCTGGGTGAGTTGGTGCGCCGCGCGAGAGGCGAGAGAGACACGCGGCCGCTTTAGGTCAGAATCGTACGGTCAAAATGAAAAGGGTCCAAGACAAACCATCACACGACCGGAGGGCCCAACACAGCCTGAATATCCTGTGTCAGTGTCATGGGCTCGTTTATATCATAGGGTCAAATGGGCTGGGCTAAACAAGCCACTAAGGGCTTGTTTGGGACCTTCTATCCCGGCCGAGATCCCCGCCGTTTCCCCTGGATGGAGCCTCACGGGGACAATTTCTCCGGTCTAGCTAGAAGCTGCGTTTGGGAGCTCTCATCAACGGGGTTTTCTTGCCCAATCCACCCGAAATCCCCAGGGAAGAAAAACACCAGTCGCTCCTCGTGAATTATTCTCCCTGCCGCATCACAGCCACGGCACCTCTCTCCATCAGCGTTGACTCCTGTGACGGCATGACCTCTCTCCATCAGCGTCGACTCGCCAGACCATCACCGCCCCTCATGACTCCTCCACCTACCACTCCAATGACATCTCCTCGGTTAGCTCTAGCTTTTCCTCTTCCCAAACTCTCGTCCTTTTGCTCTTGCATTTCTCATAGATCTGGTGTTTCAAGAAATTAGGTTTTATCGACCCCTTTTCTCATAGATCTAGTGCGAGAGAAGGCGGAGGATTCGTGAGGATTTGTGCTGAAAAAATCAAGTGGAAAAGTGTTGGCTTGCCATTGCTGGTTCGTCCGCCCACTCAACACCTTCTCTTGTCTTGTACTGATGAATTACTCGCTCACTACCCATTGCATCCATGTCAAAGAACACCATGGTATATTTAGGCGAGGAACAAGTAAATGAAAAACAAAACAAAAAAGAAAAGAAAAGGAGTCAGTACAAACCTGATCAGCAGGAAAGCTAGATGCACTGATTCATTTTCTTTCTGAATTAAATGTCTAATTGTTTGCACTTATCCATCTTGGGTGTAAGAGTGTGCATGTGTGTGCACATACATGTCCACATTTTTTGGGGATTCAAAATAATGTTTTGTCATGATAACCTACAACTGTTTCATAATGTGTTTGGAACTTTGAATGAAACCCAAAAATGCGCAGATAAGCATCTGACAATTTTATACACCCTGACCTGTCCTTTGGAGGGAATTGATCATTTGATAAGTGAGACCTTACGACATGTGTCTTGTTACACAGCTAATTGGTTTATGTCAAGCTATGGCTTGTCTTTAACCAATTTCTTTTTCTTTAATAAGCTATTTATTACAATTAACAAATGCATGCATATTTTTTGCGTACATACTAAATTTTGTCATAAATGTTATGTGTTATCTATGTAAAATCAAGAGACCATGTATATCTGCAATGTACCACAGGTTATTTAGGTCTATTTTTTGTGACATATTGTCACTATTATTTCCAGGTCCTAAAGAGGTTTCCAAGGAAATAGAACCGATTGACCAACTTTTCTTTACTTATGCTGACAACTCATCCGGCATGATTGAGTAAGTTCTTTCAACTCTCAATCTTCTCAACACTTGTGCCACACTATTTTTGCTGCTCATGATGACCCTTTTTCTTTGATATGGGAGACGAGGATTGACCTCCTTACTCTAGTGGATTAGTACCCATGACCATTGTAAATTTTAATGATTGCTATTGCTTACATAAGATCATTCATAAAGCTTTTTACTATAATTGATAATGAGGACATCCCAACCATTAATTCATCTATAGCCAATGTTTACCAAGGACCAATAACTAGAGCTCGAGTCCGACAGATAAATCACTTGATGAGTTCGTTTCTAACTATTCCATTTGATATTGGCCAGAATTGGATGCTGCCTAATAATTTCCATAACCTACTTCTACTCAGGTATGAAGGATCGGGTAAACCGGAATCTCATGAAGCCGACCAAGGTTGCGTGGGCACGACCCATCGACCATCGACCAAGAACTCCAACTCGAGTACGACTCGGTATCGACCAAAGGACTCCGACTCCAACACAACTTCGAGTTCGACTCGGAATCAGCCAAGGCTACACGAATCCAACTCAGTCAC
This sequence comes from Otatea glauca, assembly GCA_036346275.1. Taxonomy (NCBI): domain Eukaryota; kingdom Viridiplantae; phylum Streptophyta; class Magnoliopsida; order Poales; family Poaceae; genus Otatea; species Otatea glauca. Next base: position 35,025,134 of record CM070715.1, on the reverse strand, counting down.
GACGCCAAAGGAGATCGACCATGGATGACTCAGAAGATATTGAGTTTGACTCCAACTCAAACTCGCTTAGATTAGTTTCCTTAAATTTACAAAGGGACTTGTAACTGACTCGGAGCAGGTAAGGGTTAGTCCTCCTATAAATAAAGGCACTAGGCCTCAGGAATTTCTCAGGTTTTGATTAGATTATATCTATAGTCGTCGACTTAGATTTCCTCTTGCACCTGACTGGGTTCCAGTGGCCGTATTAAGTTTCAAAACTCCACCGTGTAAACTTCATCAGAAATATGCAATAAAGAGAGATTGCATTTATCTGGTTCTTGCTTGTGTTCACGATTTCGCAAGTAAGATCTATCGGAGTTGAAGCAGGCGATTGCAAGGTTTCTTAGTTCAGCAGTCTGTTCAAAAACCCTTGAAGTTTTCTCGTCGAGACTTCACCAAATTGACTTGTCTTTTCATCGGCTAAACTGTCGCAGTCCCTCTCTGACCGACAAATTGACAAGTAGTTATCATACCTGAAGGAAGATCGAAAAACACATCAGACACCTCTATCGGCTAACTGTCAAATTCGCTCTTGGCCGACGGGACGTGGTCGCATCATTTGGTATTAGAGCTCAAGGTTGACCTCCATGTATATTCCTTTGTTTCCACCCATTGTTTTATTCTGCACCTGGAGTCCAGAAAAATTGCCACACAAAAATATTTGTTTCCATCGACCAAACCACTTTGTGCTATCGCAACTATTATTTTCAGTTCTGTATTGTTAAGTTTGAGTCCTTTTTCTATTCTGTGCTTCTGGTTTCCGCTGAGTTCAGTTGGACCTTCTTTGAGCTTAATTCTGCTAATAACTCAACTTGAACTAGATTTGTGCTTAAAATTGATTCACTTGTTGAGGGGGAGTTTGAGAATATGCTTCATGCAGTGCATATAGACTTCATTTTCTATTTTTTGAGCTTTGTCTGTTATGCAAATGAGCTATTTTATTCATGCTATACACCATGCTACATCTTTTGAAGAAAAATGCTAGCTCATATATGTCTAAGTTCAATTTCTCTTGCTAAACTTGTTAAAATTTGAAAATTAAAGCTTTAAATGAAAACTTGATGAAACTTGTTGCTTTTACTTGCTAAGTTTCTACTCTAGGAGTATTTGCCATAATTTATGAAATTTTGGAGTTCTCTAGGGTCCCTATAGCAACTTGAGTGAAACTAGTTGATTCATACTTGAGTCCTTCATACGCTCATATATGCTTAAAATGCAAAACAAGAAAAATTGACTCTTTTTATTCAAAATTGATCTCAACACTTTATATTCACGAGACTGCTTCCCATTGCACTGGGATGAACACGGAATGTATTGTGTATGACCAAGATCATTCTCTTAAGAGTTCCTCTTGAGATGATCGAAAATGGCTTGAGTCAATCACTTGAAAAAAATACAAATAAAAAAAACATATGTGGGTAAAGAATGCAAATTATGTCAAATATTTGCACCCCGCTGTGTCGTTTAAAGTGTTAAAGACAAAATTTGCATTAACTAAAAAATGAGCTCGAAGGACCTTGTATGCACTTCCAGATTCCCCAAAGTGTTGAGTAGGTTGAACTGTAGGTTCTCCATTTGATGCTTTGAATGGCTTTGCTTCTAATTTAGAAACTATGCTTAGTGTTGCACCTATTAAATCATGCAAAAATGACATCGTCTTCTTTGTGCTTGCTAGCAAAATTGATATTTGCACTTAGACATGTCTTTGTTTAGCATAATCTGAACCTGAGTAGCTTGATGTCATTATTTTTCTATATGGTCACTTGGATAATCTTCAAAGCTCTTTTAGGATGCATTTCATGCATGCATGTGTAACGGGGGAGAAAATCCCTTCTTGATGCCTATATTGCCAAAGGGAGAGAAATTGTCGAAAAGGCATCATTAAAAGGTAAAGATGTGATTGCATTCTGTCTCTTATGATCTTTGTAAAGTCTTGCAAATTTTTAGGATCATAAGTATATTTGAGATTTTCTTGGAATTTTTAGAGCTTTTGTGGAAAATTTGTTCTTTCTATTAGATTGCTCTAAATTCCTTCTCGCCAACTTGGTCAGGTCTTTATCTTCTTTCTTTCTAGATCAAGTTCAGTTTTTCATCCTAATTGATTGATTCTCTTCTCTTCTCAAACTCAAAATTTTATGCCTTTTGGGTGTTTGTCAATATACTCATCAAGGGGGAGATTAAAAGACCATATCGAGGTCCAGGTGTGTGATGAGTAATTGACTGTATTCGAGCTTTTGGTGCTCAAGATTGAGATTGATTTGAGTCTGTCCTGGTCGAAGACCAGTGGTCGGACCTCGAGTGGTCTGGACTTTGGCTAGTCGAAGACCAGTGGTCGAGTGACTCGAGTAGAGTGAGAATTGAGAAGTATCGAGTAGGGATGCTGCTAGGTCGAGCAACGAGTTTGGTCGATTAATGCCCCATCAGCTTGTGGTCGAGTGACTCGAGTAGAGTGAGAATCGATAAGTATCGAGTAGGGTTACTCGATGCTACATATCGACTCATCGACTCGATTTTGAGCAAAGTGGACAATGCTATGTGATGTGTTTCCTTGTTTTTGATGGTTGCAGGATGACGTGCTAGGTATGGTGAGGCGAAGGATGATCGGGACTAGGCGAGGTGTGTCGGAGGTCCAGACAGTCGAGGATCGCTGGAAGATGATCGGAGACGGAGTCGTTGCGATCCTAGAAGACAAGGAATGGATGAGATGCTAGCTAGAGAGCTGCTCGGATCAAGGAGGGCCATCGGATACCAGCTTAGGTGATAGAGTAGCAGGTCTAATTAGTATGCCTTGAAAACCCGGTGTGCTTGTTGTATTTCGGGTTAGCCCATGTAAGGCTGTATGTGGGAGTCATCCTAACCCTTGATGTTGGTCCTTAGGGTAGAAGGAACACATCCAAGGGTCGAGGGTGCCTCAAGAGTAGTATAAATAGAGAAGGGGTGGTCTTCCTCTCTTGAAGGTCTAAGGTGGAGAAGAGTGTCTCTCTACGTAAGGTTTTAGAGGTTTTGGCTCCTTTGAGGTTTTTGCCCACTTTGTTGTGAGGCTTTGTAAACGTATCTTCCAGAAATGCAAAACTCTTTCTATCATGCTTGAATTTACATTACGCATTAAATTCAGCAATTTACTTTCAAGCATTTAAATTTCGCACTTCATTCTTGCAATCTACTTATACGCAATTTGGATTTGTCTCCCCTCCTTCTACTTGCTATTGCCTCTTATTTTGAAGGATTGTTGTATTTTTGTTGCAAGAAACAAATCTTGTGTTCTTGAGTTATTCATTCTTATAGATCGTATTTACGGAGATTTTGACTTGAGTTCTTGCTTGATGTGACAAGTGGGAGGTTATTCAAGATCATCTTGATCATAAAAACCCCATGAGCAAGTCCAAGATCAAATTCTTGTGTTTTACTTGAACTTGGTGTGTTTTTCCTTCCAGGACAAAAAGGTTAGAACTTTGACGTCAATGCTTGCGATTGAAGGTTGGAATAAGTTCCTAACATCCTTAAGATCACATCTACCAAGTTTCATGAGTTTTTGTTCAGCCGATCAAAAGATTCCTCGAATTAGCTTTTGAGTTTGTGCTGTTCCTGGCTCTGTTCTTTCTACTGTTCTTGATCCTGGTCACACCGTCCTTCGTACGATCATACCAGACTTGCAGGAAAACTTCCTCCATTTGATTAAATTATCTGTGGGCTTGTTTGGAATATTTTGAGTGGGGGAAATTTTATTTGGGATCATTCACCCCCTCTGATCACCATTTCGGTCCTCCAATTGGTATCAAAGCCGATTTTGCTCTTCCATAGATCTTGGCCGATCTCAAGAGCCATGGTGATGGACAAATATTGCACCAAGCCTCCTATCTTTTTTGGAGTTGATTTTCCCTTCTGGAAGTCATGAATGGAGTCGTACATCACTGCCTAGGGCTTCCTGATATGGCAGAAGGTGAAACTCCCGTATGAGGTTCTTGCTGATGAAAACGTCACGGTCGGCAATATGGCTGACATTGAGGCAAACGCTAAGGCAAGGAACATCCTCATACAGGTTCTTAGCCGCAGTGAGTATGATAGGATTTCTTACCTCCGTTCTGCTTACCAGATTTGGGTGACTCTCGATGCTTATCATGAGGGCACTACCCAAATCAAGATGGTGAGACAGGACCAATTCAAGCGTGATTACAACAAGTTTGATTAACACGCTGGTGAGAGTCTTAACGAGTACTTTGATCGATTTACAAACATTTTGAGCGACCTTCGAGTAGTCGGTTGCATATATCCTAACTCGGATAATGCTCGACATTTCTTGACCGCACTTGATCTTCAAGTTTGGGAGATGAAGGTAACCACCATCAAGGACACTACAGATCTATCGACTCTGACTCTTGATGGGCTTTATTCCCGTCTCAAGACTCATGAGATCGATGTCGTCTCTCGCAAGACGAAATCTCAGCCGATGGCGTTGTTCACCGATCCCACTTGATCCACTTCGGATTCTTTTGCTGGTTTTTCCCTCTCCACCCTTTGCGAGCTAAGTGATGACCAACTGGAAAAATTTCCAGAAATTGAGCTCGCTCTTTTAGATCGCAAATTCTCTCATGCATACAAGAGGGTGAGCGAGAGGAAGAGAGGTGGCATGATCACCTGCTTCGAGTGTGGTGGCCCCAACCACATTCGAGTGAACTACCCCAAGTTGAGGAAGGGCAAGATTGAATTTGGCGGTTCGACAAAGAACGACTGTATCGATAAGAATCGCAACAAGAAGCCTCTAGCTCGTGACTTGGCGCGTGAGAAGAAGTACCACAACTTCTCAAAGAACAAGAAGCTCTTCCATCGTGTCCTCGCCTCACTCGATGATATCAATCTCTCCGACACGGAGGCCTGGAGCGACGACGGTGAGGATGATCCGCAGGAGAAGAAAGGCGGTGACGACTTCACTGGGATGTGTTTCATGGTGGACGCCAACGACATCATCGACTCTGAGCTTTATAGCGACTCGGACGAGTTACCCTCCTATGACTAGCTCAATGAAGCTTTCTGCAATTAGGAAAATTGCCCTAAATTGCTTGCTGAAATTAATGCCATGAGCGATCACCTTAGGAAGCTTTCTTCTAAAAACAATGAACTTGAAATGCATGGTTCTAAGGACTCAGCCAGCTCATGTGAGGGCTGTAAGAAACTAAAACTTGACAATAATTCTTTAAATGTCAAGTGTGCTAAACGTGCTAAGACTTACTATATAAGTCACAAGAAAGTTACTTGCGATGTGCTGAGATTGAGGGAGACTTGGATAAAATCCAAGTCGAACATAGGAAAAGTTAGAAGACCAAGCCCTTAGGATTAGAAATGCTCCTTACATTTCTTGTGAGGCCCTCAAGATTGAGGTAGCCGTGCTGAGGGAGAAAAATGCACGTGCTGAGAATCCTTCTCTTTCTGATTCTTCTTCTTCCTCTCTTCCCTGTTCTTCATGTGCTTCTTTCTTACGGGAGTGTGAGTATCTCATGAGAACTCTCGAGAAGTTTGTTGGAGGCAAGAAGCTCAATCTCATTCTAGACCAATCCAAGATCAACCGATTCAATCAGGGTCTAGGATTTGACTACTTAGAGCACGCTCGGGCGCATCCTCCATCCATTGTGCATGGATCCAAGAGTAGTGAGATCATCGTAGCTCCCAGGATGAGTACCACTATGTTTAGGTCTGCTGGAGTTGTCCACGGGATCTCTGACAAGAAGGCTGCTTCTCCTACCACTTCTGCCTCTAGTAAGGCGAAGTATACATGTACCTTCTGTTAGAAGGATGGTCACCTAGTAGATTTCTGTTTCAGGCGTGCCAAGATCACAAGGCATGAACGCCTTGTTGCTCTTAGGGATATTCAGGTTCATCCCTAGATTCTGAGTGTTTCTAAGGCACACTCTGCTTCTAGACAAGTTAGAGAGTCGCCTATTTCTTGGGCAGCGTCCACGACTCGATTTTTAGGTTGTTCAGTCGAGTCTTAGTCCTGGAGATGTTCGTGGTCAGTCTTTCCGCCGTCCTCTTGATATTCCTCATTTTTTCTGTCGAGGTAGATATCAGCGACGTGAGGTGTTTTCTTGTAGGAGATTCAGGCAGCCTCACTAGGGTGGTCCGGCTTTTGCACCACGGCGGGCCAATCCAGTTTCTGCTATGGTAGCTACTGATCTTGTGAGAGTAGAGCGTTAGAGAGTCACACGAATCCAATCCTCTCCTATGGTTGGTACTCTGAGACGTCATGTGGTTCAGTATTGGGTCCCCAGGTCTTCACTTTATCCAAGTACTAAGTCATCTCTCTTTCTCTTTTGGCTTGATCAGGTTTGTCGGATGGGGAAGGGAGAGGTTTGGATTGTTGACTCCGGTTGTTCTCGTCATATGACCGGAGACTCAAGATGGTTCTCTGATGAGGACATCCCAACCAAGGATACAACCGCTGCCCCTTCTTCCTCTACGTCCGTTACTTCGTCTACGACGTCTAGAGGGCTTAATCCGGAAGCAAGTCCTTTCTATCCACCTTTGGTGGACCAGCACGTCAAGAACATCCACCGAGGACAGCCCACGTGCCAAGGAAGGCCCAAGATAAAGCCCAATTCGTCGCCGAGTCCGGTTCGGCCATCCAGGAGCAGCAGTACTTCAAACGGACGCCACAGCCACATCCGAACTCTGTTTTCGACGTTCGACAACTCGGTTGAAAGGTATCGAGATAATCTTTCCAATGGATCTGATCCCGTGGCCAAATTCCTCCTAGAGCAAAGGGAAATCACAGAACAATCTCACGGGACAGAAATTCCAGGTTCTGCGCCACCTTTCTTTTGGGCCCAAGGCCCATGTAATCTTAGGGTACCACCCCTCCTTTGGCTGGCGCCCCTCTCCTGGCTGCCGCACCCCTCTTGGGCACCCCCTGATGTGGGTACCCCTTTATATTGGGTTCTCCCCCCTGTTCTTCATTTTTTAGGTTTTGTTGTGTTTTGGTAGACCCCGTGTGCGTCCCTCCTTGTGTTTGCGCTGTCGACTAGACCGCCTGAGCCGAGAAAACAGTAACCTCAACTTGTTTTCTTTGTTTGATTTCAATACTACCTTTTCGGTTTGCTTCATACTTTGTTCTTGCGGGTTCTCGATTTCTTGCAGGAACTACTGATCATTGGATCTTGTATCTGTGTGGATTTGGCATTGTGATTGTGTAGCTCCCAACCTGTTTGGTAGGAAGCCCTAAATTCGGTGCCGTCAACACCTCCAAATCGACGTATCATCATCCCACCAAAAGATCGGGATCGCAGCCCCCATCAAGTTGGTATCAGAGCTCAAGGTTGCTCGGTGAGATTTTCCATCATATTTTGTTTTCTACCTAGAGTCCAGAAAATTTGCCCCACAAAAAAAGATTTGTCCCTTTTTCCAAGCTAATTTGTGCCCTAACTTTTACTACTTGTTCTTGGTTTGTTGAATCGTCGGTTGCATAATCGTGTCTTTGCTGGTTTTAGAGTCTAGTCCCTTTAGAGTTTCGAGTTCGAGTCACGTTTTGGTCACAATTGCATTCGAATTGGAGTCAGTTTCTGCTAGTTGATCTGATCAGGACTCTCGGTGATTGTTGTAGATCAGATTAGGTTGGTCTCTAGTTATCTTGATCCGTTCCCTAATCCGCGTGATTCTCTGTGTCTACCAAAGAAGATATCGCTTCAAATATAAAAAAAAGCCGGCAGTGTATACAAGAGCCGCACCAAATCAAGGAGATTTTTTTTAAAAAAAGGCAAGTGCACATAGAAAAAAGCCGCACCAAATCAGAGAAGAAAAGGCAAGTGCATCCTACAAAAGCCGCACAGATTCAATTGCTAAACCAAAGTTCAGAAAAAAAATCCGAGAAAAGATCTATTTCCCTAGTTGGGTTCGGTTGGCAGGAGATAAGGAAGGTATCTGTTTCGGTTTAAGAAAAGATCAGAGGGAAGGAAAGTGTAGCTTTTTTTTGCTTAGGTCTGGCTTTGAAAGGAAGGTATAGGCCGCTCCTATCTGGTTTTGCATTCAACTTTCCTTTTGAAGTGGATTCGGATCCCCTCCGGACACCCTGCACGAAAACTGCCATAACTTTTGCATACGGCCGCCGATTGGGCTGTTCGACTACTCAAAACTACCGGAACGAAAATCTACATCCGAAAATTGATAAGTCCAACTCTAATTGGGTTCCCGAGGCCCCGAAAAATTCGTTCGACCCCAAAAAACATCGTTTAGGGCCACAAAACGCCCCTGGAAGTTCAAAAAAATTTGACTGTCTCCGTTTCAGCTGGAATTTTTGCTGTTGGTGATTAGGCTCATGTCTCTAGTACGGTCTAGCCTAGGACCAGCACTGTACTGATTTTGAACGACTTTTCAGCTTGCTTTGGTTCAGTGGTACTAGTTCCTCCTTTGCTACATATTATTGCCTATCCAAGCTCCACCATCTTCTAACCACACAGGTTCCAGATTTTGCAATCGCTTGCCACATCGAGGACTTGTAAGAACTTGGTAGAAGCGTGAGCGTGTGTGAGGCTTACCACTTCATACGATCTAGTAGTTTATAGGAGCTTTCATATCTGTGTGAAGTTTCTTTGTTTCTACTAACTATGGCAGGTAGTCCAAGCAATCGTGGGAGTAACATCGGCAGTGGGAGTGAACATGAGGACCGCCTCACGCCAAATGAACGGCGTTGGGTCATTCATTTCGAGAGGATGCACAATCAGCATGAGATGCGAACTCGTGACACTCTTGATGCGATTCAGGCACAATTGGCACCCCTCACTGAGCTTCAAACACAGCTAGCACAACTTCTTCAAGGTGCTGCCCCCAACAATGGTACCGCTGGTCATGCTTTGGGCCAACGCGGCGCTCCATCGGTTGTCCCTGTTACTTTAAACGGGGTGGATCAAGAGGAGAACAACTACGCCGCCGATACCGAGGACGACTACAGGGTAAATGTGAACAACGACCGACCTCATCGTCGACTCCGCAATAACATGCAAGGTATGGCTAGAAATCAACATGATCAAAGGGAAGAATGTGATGATTCTATGGCAAAAATGAAATTTACTATGCTTCCTTTTGATGGTACTTATAATCCTGATGTTTATCTAGATTGGGAGTTGGCGGTAGATCAAAAATTTTCTTGCTATGACTTCTCTGAGCGTAGAAGGGTTCACGCCGCCATCAATTTTGGTTTTGCATCTATTTGGTGGAAAGAACTTTGTAGAGCCAACCGTGATGTACCTACAACTTGGGATGGGTTGAAGCATGTCATGAGGGCTAGATTTGTTCCTACATACTATGCTCGTGATTTATTGAATAAAATGCAGCGCTTTAATCAAGGTGATAAAACGGTTGAGGAATATTATCAGGAATTGCAAATTGGCATGTTGCGCTGTGGGTTAGAAGAGAGTGAAGATGCTAAAATGGCTAGGTTCTTGGGTGGGCTTAACCGAGAGATACAGGATATACTTGACTATAAAGAATACAATTCTATCACTCGTTTGTACCATCTTTCTTTGAAAGCAGAAAGGGAAGTGCAGGGTCGACGATCGACAACACGAGGTAATATTGGAGGCTCTTCCACGTCCAAGTCGGTCCAGATCCATACCAAGGCAACATCTTCCATACCTGGACGTGTACCTACACCCGCTGTTCCAACTACTTCGACGTCATCATGCATTTCGGAGGCAAACAAGTTAGTCACACTTCAAGCACCCGCCAAGAGTGCTTCCTCAGTTGCCTCCACCGGTCGAACGCGGGAAACACAATGCTTTCGATGCAAAGGAATGGGGCATGTGATGCGAGACTGTCCTAATCAACGTGCTCTAATAATCAGAGAAAATGTGAGTACACTAGTGATAGTGACATTGATGAAACTGAATATGCTCTTGTTGCCACTAACACTACAGAGCCAGCAGAAGAGATTATCACTTCTACAGCATCCGAGAAATATCCGGCTCTTGTTGTCACACGTGTACTTAGCGCACAGCCTGCACGCGATGAACAAAATCAATGCCATAATATCTTTCAGACAAGGTGTGTGGTGAATGAGTGCGTTGTGCATGTCGTTGTTGATGGAGGTAGGTGCAACAATTTTGCGAGTGTAGACATGGTCGAGAAGCTTGGTTTGACCACAAATCCACTTCCTCAACAGTATGAAATTGAATGGCTCAATTCCACTGGTAAGGTTCAGGTAACCAAAACCGTTCGAGTACCTATCTCGATTGGTTCTTATCATGATAATGTTGTTTGCGATGTTGCACCCATGGATGCTTGCTCTCTTTTATTGGGTAAACCGTGGATCTATGATATGGATGCTACACATCATGGTAGGACCAATGAGTATACTTTCTTGTATAAGGAAAAGAAAATTATTTTGAAACCCATGAGCCCTACAGAACTAAGAAACATTGATGTTAAAAGAGCTGAAAGAGAAAAAGAAGAGAGTGGAATTAAAAAATGTAGCTAGTAAATCAACCCATTCAACTACACCAGTTGCTCAAAAACCTGATCTTAAGTTGAAGGGTAAAATATTGTTGGCTACAAAAGTTCTCTCACAAGATAACATGGATAGTATAGAACCATTGCCATTCTCTGTTGCTTTGTCTTCTGTTATTACTAATACTTTGAAGGATAATCAGATGGAGTCGAGGACGACTCCAATTCAAAAAGGGGAGGATGATGAGGACATCCCAACTAAGGATACAATCGCTGCCCCTTCTTTATCTACGTCCGCTACTTCGTCTACGACGTCTAGAGGGCTTAATCCGGAAGCAAGTCCTTTCTATCCACCTTTGCTGGACCAGCATGTCAAGAACATCCACCGAGGACAGCCCACATGCCAAGGAAGGCCTAAGATAAAGCCCAATTCGTCGCCGAGTCCGGTTCGGCCATCCAGGAGCAGCAGTACTTCAAACAGACGCCACAGCCACATCCGAACTCCGTTTTCTACGTTCGACAACTCGTTTGAAAGGTGTCGAGATAAACTTTCCAATGGATCTGATCCCGAGGCCAAATTCCTCCTGGAGCGAATGGAAATTATATAACAATCTCACGGGACAGAAATTCCAGGTGTTGCGCCACCTTTCTTTTGGGCCCAAGGCCCATGTACTCTTAGGGTTCCACCCCTCCTTTGGCCGGCGCCCCTCTCCTGGCTGCCGCACCCCTCTTGGGCGCCCCCCTGGTGTGTGTACCCCTTTATATTGGGTTCTCCCCCCTGTTCATCAGTTTTTAGGTTTTGTTGTGTTTTGGTAGACCCCGTGTGCGTCCCTCCTCGTGTTTGCGTGTGTCGACTAGACCGCCTGAGCCGAGAAATAGAACCTCAACTTGTTTTCTTTGTTTGATTTCAATACTACCTTTTTGGTTTGCTTCATACTTTGTACTTGCGGGTTCTCGATTTCTTGCAGGAACTACTGATCATTCGATCTTGTATCTGTGTGGATTTGGCATTGTGATTGTGAAGCTCCCAACCTGTTTGGTAGGAAGCCCTAAATTCGGTGCCGTCAACACCTCCAAATCGACGTATCATCATCCCACCGAAAGATCGGGATCGCAGCCCCCATCATTCTCTTCCCTAGTCCGAGGCCCCGGTGATGAGTTGATGAAGGACCGAGATGGCGAACAGAGGGGGGGAATGGTCGCAAATAAAATTTCCCCCAAAATACTCCGACAAAAACCTCGACAAGATCGCTCAAAGGAAATCGTGAAAAACCTGAAAAACTAGACAACTCTGTGTACCCCAAGCTTGCATGGATAAGTACCATAAAATATGTGGGGATTTTTGAGTCACAATACTGGTTGTCTAGTGTCCAAGATAAAGATCAATCAATTCAAACTCTTGCTTTTAGAAAGGACAACAATTCAAATCACAAAAGTCACTTTCAGAAAAGCAAAAGCAGAATTTCTAGAACTTGTCCTCAATTTTCATAGGAGGTTGGTGGGTTTCTGCAGCTCCAAAAATTTTAAGACTTTTTCTCCCTATGAGAATCAGAGTCTTTAAGAACTCCACCAAATTTATCCTCAAAAAGCCTTACAGAAAAAACAGGAAAAATCTAAGAACACAGTCTGGTCAAGAACTTCGAGCAGAAATTTTGGGGCTCGGTTTTCACCTCATGGCGCCCAAACGGTGCAACAAATGAACTCAAAAATTTTTCTGCTAGTGGATATCAGAGTTCCGCACCTCCTCCAATAAGAATAAATTGAAAAAGATTTTTCTAGATTTTTATAGAAATCAAACACTGACTGCTGCGCGAAGAACAAGTTCTGAACAAAGTTGGAACTTGAAAGAAAAGATGTTCTCTACTCAATCCAAGAGTGCAAAAGAGATGTAAAACCATATGAACACACTCAAAACATCCAAGATCAGCAGCATTTAGAAGGAGGGGAGGCAAATCCAAATTACATAAAAGTAAATTATAGAAAGTAATTATGGAATGTAAATGCTGAATTTAAATTATGTAAAGTAAAGACATAATGTAAATGCATAAAATAAATTCAGAGGTGGATGGATAAAACTTTCATTTCTGGAAGGAGAGGTTACAAAGCCTCACTTTCATGTGGGCAAAGCTCAAAGGAGCATTCACAAACCTCAAAACCTTCAAGGGAAGGAGGCTACCCCTCCACCCCTATTTATACTACTCTTGGGCTACGTACCACCCTTGGATGAGTCCCTCAACCCTAGATCACTCATCTAAGGGCTAGGATTAACCCACACACACAGCCATGCAAGGGCTAACCCAAAACCCACACACATACCGGGTTTTCTTGCATGGTTTTCAAAGCATACTACCTAGACCCGCTAACCTATCAACTAGACCTCAATCCGACGGCCCTCATTGATTCACGCGGCATGTAGCTAGCACCAACTCCTTTCCTTGTCTTCTTGACTTGCCCGGACTCCATCTCCGATCATCTTCCGACAATCTCCCAACCGTCTGGACCTCCGACGCTCCTCGCCTAGTCCCGGTCATCCTTCGCCTCACCATGACCTAGCACCGTCGCCCTGCAACCATCAAAGACAAGGAAAAACCTTTCACATAGCAATGCCCACAATGATATGCAATAAACCATCTAACTCATCACTACCACGCCCATACGCCGGTACTGCCACTCCTGGCAGAGACAACTCAAATTGTTTCATTTTGAAAATCAATCCAAATCAAACTCAAACTTGAGCACACCTTGCTCAAATAAAGTCAAATACTCATCACAAACATGGATGGACCTCCACATGGTCCTTCAGTTGATCACCTTTGGGGCTGCTACTTCAGGTAGAGTCATTGCTAAAGGTAACATCTGCATTAATGACAATTTTATTCTCTGCTTATTGATGACTCTTTAGAAGTAAGCTTCAAGAGTAGTGCTTGTAGGATCCTCGATTCATCTGGAGAGTTACTTTACGGGATTTCTAGATTTGGGACTGTCTTCTGTGCTGATTTTTCTGTTTCTTCTGGAGACTCTCTTCGGTGTTTGATTGCTTCTAAGTCCCGTGATCTCTCCTTCTAGCATAGGAGACTTGGTCACACCGGCTTCGACCATTTGACTCGAGTTAGCAATTATGATCTCATTCGTGGTTTGCCTAAACACAAGATGGTCAAAGACTTAGTTTGCTCTCCTTGCCGACATGGCAAGATGGTTTCTGCCTCTCATCTTCCAATCACTATTGTGATGTCTGATGCACCAGGACAGCTTTGACATTTGGAGACTGTTGGTCTAGCTCGAGTGCAGTCATCGGGTGGGAAGTGTTATATCCTTGTCATTGTCGATGATTTTTCGAGGTACTCTTGGGTGTTTTTCATGGCCTCGAAGGATGAGTCTTTTACCCATTTTAGGGGTTTGGTTCATAGGTTGTCTCTTCAGTTCCCAGGTGCCCTACGAGCTATACACAATGGCACAGAGTTCAAGAACTCCTATTTTGAGAGTTTCTATGTGGAGTCTGGTTTATAACATCAGTTCTCCTCTCCCTACGTCCATCAGCAAAATGGCGTAGTGGAAAGGAAGAACAGGACCCTAGTAGAGATGGCTAGGACAATGCTAGATGAGTACAACACTCCTAGGAAGTTTTGGGCTGAGGCTATAGTTACTGCTTGTCTTGTTTCAAATCGTGTATTCTTGAGAGCACATTTGCGCCGCAGTTCTTACGAGTTGAGGTATGGGCGAAAGACTAGTGTTTCTCATTTTTGTGTGTTTGGTTGTAAGTGTTTCATTTTGAAGTCTGATAACCTGGATAAGTTTGAGTCTTGTTCTTCTGATGATATCTTTCTGGGTTATTCGACTTCTTCTCGTAGCTATAGGGTCTGGAGTTGCGATGCGCATAGGATCATAGAGACCTGCGAGGTGACCTTTGATGAGGCTAGCCCAGGAGCTAGACCTGACATTTCAGGTTGTTCTTCCACCTCCGAGACCATCTTTGTAGAGGATGAGGATGATGGAGAAGATGGTGTTCCACCTGATTCAGTCCCCTCTACACCTAAGGTGCCTCCTGTTTCCATTTCTACACCTTAGGGAGACCAGCCCTTGCCTTATGACTCTCATGCAGCTAGTTGCTCTGATCCTATCTCTTCTGTGCATGAGGTAGATGTTACTTCTACTTCTGGACCTTTCCATCATATTCAGCGTTCTCATCTACCTGATCAGATCATTGGCGATCTGTTTGAGTGGGTCACTCGCTCAAAATCGGGTTTGTCCAGTTTCTACCTCCATTCAGCCTTTGTTGCCTCCTTTAAACCAAAGGATGTTTCTCATGCATTATCCTATGAATCATGGATTAATGCTATACATGAGGAACTCAAAAAATTTCGAGAGGAACAATGTATGGCAGCTTGTCGAGCCCCCATCTGGTCATAACGTCATTGGAACCATGTGGGTGTTCAAGAACAAGCAGAGTGAGGATGGGGTTGTCATTAGAAAGAAGGCTAGGCTAGTTGCACAGGGCTTTTCTCAAGTCGAGGGTCTTGACTTCGAGGAAACCTTTGTCCCTGTAGCTAGACTAAAAGCTATTAGGATCCTGCTTGTATCTTCTGCATCCAAGGGCTTCAAGCTTTATCAAATGGATGTCAAGAGTGCATTCCTCAATGGGTTATTGAGGAAGAGGTGTATGTCAGACAGCCTCCAAGATTTGAGAACCCCAAATCCCCAAACCATGTCTTCAAGCTTTCTAAAGCTTTGTATGGACTTAAGCACGCCCCTAGAGCTTGGTATGAAAGGATTAAGTCCTATCTTCTCTGCCATGATTTCAAAATGGGTATAGTAGACAAGACTCTATTCATCAGACAACAAGATTTTCATTTCCGCATTGTTCAGATTTATGTGGATGATATTATCTTTGGTGGATCTTCGCATTCTCTTGTGTCTCATTTTTCAGAAGTAATGAGCACAAAGATTGAAATGAGTATGATGGGCGAGTTGAGCTACTTCCTTGGCTTCCAAATCAAATAGACTTGAGAGGGCTCCTTCTTGCATCAAGGCAAGTACACTTGAGACCTCCTGTGGCGCTTCAACCTGTCTGACGGGAAGCCAATGATGACTCCTATGGCCATCACTACTGTAATATTGCAGATCAGAATCCATGGTCTGGTGATCCGAAAAATAAAAAAAAATGCAGGTGGGTGGGTGTGTCACCGGGTTTTCTTTTCCCCACCTAACTTCTTTTGCCTTTTTTTCCCCTCCCATTTTTTTTCTCCTGCGCCTTGTTTTCTTCCTGGAGGCTTCCTCTTCTTGGCCTAAACCAGCTCCTCCTGGATCATCCCCTCCAATCCAGCCATCTCCTGGTCCTCCTCCCTCCTAGTGGCGCCTCCCCCTCCCTCTCCTCCTCTCCTTTCATAAGTGATTTTTGATGGGTAAGTGGTTTTTGTTGGGAATAAGTTCCCCTTTCTTTTAAGAGAAAATGAGGGTGGTTGTGTGTACAATTGTTGACTTAAGAATCGATTTTCTCTTCCCAAAATGTTGATTTTGCTTAAATTGTGAGAGGATTTGCTTTGGTGAAAGCGAGCTGTTTTATTTTGGTTTTATGGGGGGCTTTTGTCAAAGATTTGCGTGGAGTTCCTCTTTTAAGTTGGGTTCTTCCCTGATGCGAATTTTATCTCATTAATTTGAAATGATAAAAGTGGTTTATGCGATGTAAGAGAATTGAGTTTTCCTTCGCGATCTGGCTTGGGAAAAGAAAATGAGTGATCATTGGAATTTGTTGAGTTTCTCACCAAGGTGATGATGTGGTTCATTTGGTTCAAGAGAATTGTATTTCTTTTGCATTCTAGACTAGTTAAGAATATGAATGCATGGGATATTGTTGAGTATACTATTGGGCTTGGTTATTAAGTGAATGTATGTGAGGGCGATGTCCTCTTTGGAAGAGAACGTTTGTGGTTTGGTAATGATTTGCGATCCTAGCTTGGGCTAGGTGTTGACCATTAGTGGTTTAAGGGTGGATTTCGATGGAGGTTTTTGATGTCTTGGTATAAATTTTGTTGGGAGTATCGTTTGGTTGCAGTGAAGGTGATGCAATTGATGTAAAGTATTCTACAACGTGGTAGAGAGGTCGAGAGGGAAGATTAAAGTTTTGTGATTGAAGCTGAAGTGGGAGTTGGAAGTTGAGTTTAAAGGCTAATACCCTATTCTTTTGTATAGAATCATTGGTAAAAAGAAATAGTGTGCTTCAGTGCCAAAAGAAAAGTATGGTTTGAGTTACGTCGGGCTGTTGCGATGGTGGCATGTTATGGAATCTGGCCTAATGATTGGTTGTGACTGAGTTATTGGTTGATTATGGATTCTGATTGGGAATGCATTGAGTTTGCGCGTTGGAGCCTCACTTGTATGAGAAGTGTCGTGAGCTGTTTAGGTTAAGTGTAAAGATGTCTAAGTCCCTTGTGGACTTTGTTTCGTGTAGTTGGCGTGCTGGGAATTCGGGGTCGAATTCCTGTAAGTGGGGGAGAATGTAATATTACAGATCGGAATCCTTGGTCTGGTGATCCGAAAAATGAAAAAAATGCAGGTGCGTGGGTGTATCACTGGGTTTTCTTTTCCCCACCTAACTTCTTTTGCCTTTTTTCTTTCCCTTCTCATTTTTTTCACCTGCACCTTGTTTTCTTCCTGGAGGCTTCCTCTTCTTGGCCTAAACCAACTCCTCCTGGCTCATCCCCTCCAAGCCAGCCATCTCCTGGTCCTCCTCCCTCCTAGTGGCGCCTCCCCCTCCCACTCCTCACTCTTGGTCAGCAAGGACAGCAGCAGCAAGGGCAGCAAGCAGCAAGCTCAAGCAGCAGTTTTTCCCCCTTTATTTCTCCCTTTGGGGTGAGTGGATTCAACTCCTTTTTTTGTTTTGTTCCTTGCTGTGCTAATGGAGGTCCTAGCAGGTAGGGATGATTCTAGGGTTCTTGGATTTGGGGATTTTGGAGGGAAATTGGCTCTAGGGTTGGAGGGAACTCAATTCAGTTTTCGAGCTGTGCTCAGACCAGTTTTGCGACTGTGATTTGGGAAAGATAGAATCATTTTCTGAGTAGTTGGCTGTAGAGAAAGTTGTAGCTCGTGTTCTTAAGTTTCTTTAGAGTACAAGAACACAAAATTCCATTTATCCAATTAAAAGTTATGACCTTTTTTGTACAGAGTGCTCTGATTTAGTTCGTGTTGGTAGCTGAGATTTTGAGCTGCTGTTTAGGGCTATTTCCAAGTCTAATTAGAATCTTTGGTTGCCTGGAGAAAGTTAGAAAATTTCCTGTAGATCAAGAAAATGTCCTTGTTTGCTTGATTTGGGTTTTTAAATCAAAAGTTATGCTATTTTGATGTTGCTACCCTAAAACTGCAATCTGCTGAAAAATTCAGAATCTGAACTGAAACTAAAGGTGAACGTTGAGGACTTTAAGCTCCATTTCTGAATGAATGGATCGGGGGTAATTGTAGGTTATCCTATTGCGGTCATTTAGGGCCCAAGAACTCAACTTTTAGCTTAGCCAATTGAAAGTTATGCACATTTTAACATGGACTGTCCTGAGTTAGAATTAAAGTGTGTAGTCTCTGTACATCTCTAAGTTGTGAAATTTTGGTGCATCTCCTGAATGAAGGGCTGTAGGGTAATGATATATTATCCTCTTGTGGTCATTTTGAGTACAAGAACTCAAAGTTTGGATTAGCCAATTGGGAGATATGCCCTTTTTAGCACCTGCTGCCGGAATTCCAATTGTTGGAAATGGGGCTGTTTTGATTTTGGGATTAGAAACGTTATGTGGTGTACTAATCTATATAGTTTTTAATTGTGTGTGTGTAAATGCTATTTTTTTTCTAGGTGGAGTAGCTTCGGGAGTGGCTTCAACCTCACGCCACCCCACTCCTCGCGGTTAGAGGCAAGTGTATCACTAGTATGATGCTAGGATACCGATTTCTTGCTAAGCATTATGAGTATGTTTATGTTGAAAGATTTTGAAATGGTTGTGGTGAATGCATGTTGTATTATATGGGTAAAAGAGAAATGCTAAATGAGTATGAATTTAAAGATTATGTTAATGCTATTGGTTGACTGGATGATGATGGTTAGATTTATGTTAATGTTGATGGAGATGTGAATGTTGAAATAGAATGTATTTGCCATTCATTCATTCATTTCATTGCATTTGTGCATTCATAAGAGAAGAGGCGACCCATGCTGATGTGGGCTTCTGTGCTCACACGTAGTGAGCACGAAAGTCCTATGTCGTAGTCCCATTCACCAAGGAGAATGGGAGCGAGACAGTAAGAGTAGGCTCCTCCACGAGATGGAAGGGAATGAGAGGGTGCACACCGACAGGTGTGCACTCGGCAATACTGGTATGTGCTATGAAAGGTGCATTTATGAGCATGCATGTTGCATTGCATCTTTAACGATGATTCTTTGTGTTAAATGGAAATGTGTAGAGTTGGGATAGAGTCGTGGACTCATCTGAAGAGATTTAAATGAGGCTTGTATGAGTCGTAGACTCATCCAAAGAGTTTAATGAGGTATGTATGTTAAATATGTAATGAAGTGAAGGTTGTAACCGATGATGATATCATGATTTATGGACTTGTTGATTGGTATGAGAAATGTGTTTATGCTACTGTTTGAAAATTTTAATTTGATAAGTATATTTGATATGATACACTTTGCTGAGTTTTGGACTCACGCTTGTTTTGTGTTGTTTTATTCTAAGTACCTTCAAGAGCGGCATATGGGAAGGGACTTTAGCACTGCTGTCACACTTGCTATAATTTGAATTAGTCACCCGCATGTTTAGGCGATGTAATAGTTTTTTTGTTTGTGTGGCGATTAATTCGAGGCTGTGTCTAATTATCCTTTGTGTGTAGTCTATGAGGGTTTTGTGGTTATGTTTATTGAGTTCATGTCCTGAAATTTTAGTTGTGGGGTTATGGATCATGATTAGAGTATGGGTTGTTTGTTGTTGTTGGTGGTGTTGCTTAGATTTACTCTTCCTTATTTTTTTATGCTTGTATATTGTCTTTTGCCTGCTGAGTGGATGTCCGAGTTTTAGGAAAGGTTCTGCTGAAATTTTTAGTAAGTTCGGCCACCTACTAGTATGTTAGTTGCTATGCAATGTTTTCTTTTAATGTTGGGTGTTGGGTCTTGTTGAGGGTGTGACATTCAGGGTACGTGGTGCTGGGGTGTTACAACTACTATCCTCGAGCCTGATGAGGATGGTGAGCCAGTTGATCAGAAGGAGTTTTGGAGCATGATCGGCTCCCTCCTGTACCTCACTGCCTCGAGACCAGACATACATTTTACTGCGCGTCTGTGTGCTTGATTTCAGGCTTCTCCTCGCATCTCTCACCGCCAGGCGGTGAAGCGCATCTTCAGGTACCTTCGAGCTACCATTAACTATGGTATTTGGTACTCTTCTTTTCCTTGTCTATCTCTTCGAGCCTTTTTAGATGCAGACTTTGCTGCCTATAGGATAGATAGGAAGAGCACTTCTGGTACTTGCCAATTCATTGGCACTTCTCTTGTTTCTTGGTCATCTAGGAAGCAGTCCGGAGTAGCATAGTCTACCGCTGAGGTCAAATATGTTGCTGCAGCTAGATGCTATAGTCAGATTCTCTGGATGAGATCGACCTTGCGGGATTTTGGGTTAGAAATAGAGAGTGTGCCACTTTTTTGTGACAACACTTCTCCTATTTGCATTGCAAAAAACCCAGTGCAGCACTCCAGGACCAATCACATTGATATTAGATATCACTTCCTTAGAGACCATGTGGAGAAGGGCGATATCGCGCTTTAGTTTGTAGAGAGTGACCACCAGATAGCCAATATCTTTACCAAGCCTTTGGATAGCTCTAAGTTTGTGTCCTTGAGAGGAGAGCTTGGAGTTGTGTGCCCTTACGGCTTATTGTGAGGGGGAGCTGGTTTGTATATTATGTTTTATATATTTTCTTCCAGCCTTTCTTTTCCTTTGCATCTCCTGGGTGTTTCTGAGCTGGAGTGTTATCTACTATCTTTTCTATTCTCTATAGCCACCCAGTTTGTAGCTTCTCGACTTCTTCTCCTTGTTCTGTGTTTCTGGTTTTCGTTGAGTTCAGTTGGACCTTCCTTGAGCTTAATTCTGCTAATAACTTAACTTGAATCAGATTTATGCTTAAAATTGATTCACTTGTTGAGGGGGAGTTTGAGAATCTGCTTCATGCATTGCAGAGTCTACCGCTGAGGCCGAGTATGTTGCTACAGCCAGTTGCTGTAGCCAGGTGCTCTAGATGAGATCGACCTTGAGGGACTTTGGGTTAGAGATAGAGAGTGTTCCACTTTTCTGTGATAACACTTTTGCTATCTGCATTGCTAAGAACTCAGTGCAACACTCCAGGACCAAGCACATTGATGTTAGATATCACTTCCTTAGAGATCATGTGGACAAGGGAGACATAGCGCTTCAGTTTGTGCAGAGTGACCACTAGATTGCCGATATCTTTACCAAGCCTTTGGATAGTTCTAGGTTCGTGGCCTTGAGATGAGAGCTTGGAGTTGTGTGCCCTTACGACTTATTGTGAGGGGGAGCTGGTTTGTATATTATGTATTATACATATTTTCTTTCAGTTTTTCCTTTCTTTTGTTTTATTCTGGATGCTTACGAGGTTTATTTTCTAGAGTTATGAGTTCTCTTCACTTAGACTTCTGGCATGCTTTGCATGGACCTCTCACCTTATGGTGTAGGTTGCTATCACTACTACAGAAAAGCTTATCACAGACGGTTCGGAACCGTCATCACAGACGGTTTCTCGAACCGTCTGTAACCATATGTCAGTGATGTTACGGCATATCACAGACGGTTTAGAAACCGTCTGCGATAGAATATATCACAAACGGTTTAAAACTAAAACCGT
Source organism: Otatea glauca (assembly GCA_036346275.1). Taxonomy (NCBI): domain Eukaryota; kingdom Viridiplantae; phylum Streptophyta; class Magnoliopsida; order Poales; family Poaceae; genus Otatea; species Otatea glauca. Next base: position 35,003,777 of record CM070715.1, on the reverse strand, counting down.
CTCTGATATCATAAAATCACAGACGGTTTTAATTAAAAACCGTATGTGAAGTGATGATATCACAGACGATTTTTGTTTGAAACCGTCTATTACATCATTACATCACGCATCGTAAGACCCGATTTACCATCCGAATCTCACGTGTATTTGCACTAGTCCCGCATCGCTTGCTAGTACACAAGAAGCGTTGATGATCATAACCGAATGTAACAAAGAAAAATAACATAAATATAAATTACAAGCCACATGGCTATTTATTACATCTCCTGGTCACATAACCAGAGTTCTCAGCAGCGGAAACAAAAATAACAAGATAAAACCCAAAAGACACCACAGGCGACAACTAGGAGCGCGCGCTTAGTTATCTTGGCGATCTCCCACGAACTCCTCGTCATAGAATTCATTGTCTTCGACTGCATCTTGGTAATTCTCTGATGACAAAATTTTGTGTAGCATGTGAGTACAAACGTACTCCGCAAGTCTGGGAAAATGCATCATGAAGGGCTTTCCAATGAAGGCTTAATAGGGTTCTTTTGCATAAAGCCAAGTTTCATCAAACTATACTTAATAATAATTTTCACAATGTACATTTTAACAAATATTTTAACAATAGAATATATCTATTATTCTAGCGAAGGTTCTAACCACCATCGCTAGTATACTGGCTCATAACTCTATCCATCATGATCAAAACAGGTTCCATCTACCTGATTGGCTCAATCCGCCAAATAAACATTCGAGAGTTCTAACCACTCCCGAATCCCAAAACTTCAGTTATTTTGAAAACCAAAACCAAGTCTACCAGTATGAAAGCATTCTTCGCTTTTTCTTTGACCGTAGGCACGGCTATTCGAATAGTTTTACTCTGCAGAGGTGTACAGCTTTACTCACAAGACATGATCATCTCTTTAATGCCAAGCGCTACGAACACACTTCCTTTGGTGTGCCGGCAGAGATATCATGACAAGGCCTTTACAATGTATACGCCTAACCCGACCCACCCGCTGAGGTTTCACCGCTGTTAGGGTTCCATCCACCCAGTACAGAAGCCCCCTCTTGCGCCGTGTAAGAAATACGACTTGCCTCCATCCGGCACCCAAATTCCACCAACTAGCGAGTCTAAGTTAGGTTTCTACGAATTATTCAACCAGGCCGTACCCATTATAGACTTGTGGTTGCACGGTAATGCTTAGAATGGACAGTCATAAGCGTCGGTCCTTAAATTGATTAGGGTGGCTTTCACAAACCAGAACCAGTGCTCCATCCGCACCCGCCTGACAAACCATTCCGCCCCAATCTAAACCATTTTTATTTGATTTTTATTTTACAAACACAGCAGCAATCACCTTGCTACAGTTTCGATAAAACACGTTTCAACAACATTTTAGAATTTTTCCCACCATAGGCATTTTGATCAACATCAATCCTAAGCACAGCCTATCGTACTAAGCAAGGTTAATCACATAATACATGATTTCATGATTAAATCTTAAGGTTACAAAGGTATGGTAATCAAACAGCAAGGATGTCATTTCGAAAAGGGCATAATTAACATTCTATATTTTAACATCATCAGTTTATATAAATAGTCATGCAAGTTGTAAACATTTTATAAAACAATTGTAAACAATGGGATCAACGTGCGTCAAGGAGACTTGCCTTCATCGATGAAGTGCGCTGCGCTGTGCTGGAGGTCTTCTCCTTCGTCGGCGACGACGACCGCTTCTTCGACTACGCGCAAAACGGTGCACGAAATGAATAAAATAAAATAAATAGAAACTAAAAATTATAATAAAAATACTGGCAGATAGAGAATGAATTTAGATAAATTTAGCAATTTGAATCACTCTATTCGGAGTTACGACGGAAGAGAACGTGTCATTTGAAGTTGGATTAGAAAGAAAAATCACAAAAAAGAAAAAAAATACTGTAGCAGTATTGTTCACTCGCGAATAACAGAGAGCTGCTCCTTCTTCATGGCGCATGGGGAGAGAGGGCCAAGGGGCGGCCGGCCAACGGAATGTGGAAGATAAGGTGAGCATCATGTAGAGCTCGACACCGCGAATCCAAAAGTGAAATCGGATTTCGAAGAGGATTACCGGAGATGACAAAGTGACGCCGCAAAGATGGTTAGGCCGACGGTGTTCAAACATGAAATTCGTCGCCGTCCTGTATTGAAACCCAGAATTTCTTGAGGGCTTTTGATCTTTGCAACAATATGCACAAAATGACGCGAACGGAATTTAATTTAGCTCACCGGATCAAAAGTTGGCTCACCGGTGTCTTTGGTCGATGTTGGGCTGCGGTTTTTGCGAGTTTTGGAAAGGAAAATGGCACTAAATCAAAGGGGCAAGGTGAGCACGGGGTAGAGGACAGCAATACGAAACTTTTAAGTACCCGCACGTCTGGTGAGGTGAAGAAACGCCCAAGATAATGACCGAGCAATAAATTGTCATTAATGCTTAATTGCGGCCGTTTTGCTCAGATTAAGGATGGGTAACGGCAGGGTATTTGATCTCCAGTACGACGCCGTCACGATGCTTCATCTCACACTCGATTTGATGCAGCAATGAGGAAGTTATGAATATTTTTCTTTTGGACATTGAAGAGGAGAGATACGTGAAAATAAAATAGACACCGGAGGTTGACGATGCTACTGTAGCACTGACAGGTGGGAAAATGAACAGTGCTAAGAATAGAGCACGAAGGATAAAATAGCAAGAAGCCTCTAAAAATCTTGGAAAAATTCTAAAAAATACTATCGAATATTTGGAACCTAACAAAATTGATTTCGGAATTTTTAGAGAATTCTAAGATTGGATTTGAATTTTGGATATCCGGATGAAAATGGAATTTCCCGACGCGAATGGAATAAATTCTATTTTTGGATGGAAAGGAATGCCAAGTTAACTAAAATTTCAAAGAAAACCCAATTCCTTGAATTAATTAATTTAAATTTATTTTTAACAAAAGAATCAAAAATGGGATGTTACAGACCGTTTTTGATAAAAACCGTTTGTGATTTTATGATATCACAGACAGATTTAGTTTTAAACCGTCTTTTACATCTTTATATCTCAGACCGTTTTTAATTAAAAACCGTCTGTGATAAGACTTCCAACAGACAACTATTTTTCTATTTATTGGCTAGCCTCAGGAAATGCTAGCCACGCCCTCTGGAAAAAAACAAATTACAGAATAACTAAATTCATGTTACAAAAACATTACAACCATTTCAGATTACAGGCATTACATCCAATTCATCAATCAACTCAGATTACATCACATCGCGAAGCATATTACATATAGATTAATATTGCACGGCACATCTCTTTCAGAAATGAACTCAGATATATTAACCAAATGTAACTCAATAACATTAACCAATAAATAAAATACACAACTAAAATTTACAAATCCACAACACAAGTTTGACAATTAACCCAAATGGTAATTCAAAAAAAATATGACTCCTCAAGTTATAAGGCAGCTTGGAACTCGCCTTTTTTATTTAAGACTTGATTGAGCAAGAAGGCACAAAGCTGTCCTCGAATTCGCTCCAGATCAGCCTCTTCCAACGCAGTTTTTACCTGATTGGGCGTTTTCTTAGTGACAAGGAGTTCCATGTTGTGGCAAACGTAAAATCCACAACGGTTATTTCCCTTTCCCTGCTGGTGGCATTGTAAATATAAATTTGGTTAGTTCCAGAATCATTATTACATAGTTTACATAGGATTATTGTGTATAGCGGATACCGGAAACTTAAAATCGTGATTCAGCTTCGCCCTGTCCTTGCCAGAAGGCCCTCCATAAGCTTTGTACACTTTGAACGCGCTACGTGATTGCAAGAGGTTAGCCTCAGCTATTCCAGGAGAAACATACACGTTGAACAACCTACATGACCATGTTATCTTTGGAGGAAACGTGATTAATTACCTGGTGATTAATTTTGCGATAGGTTGTAAGTCGTGGCTGCCACTCTGTAAGGAATCAAGGTAAATAACCCGATTCGTCGATGGATGAATTACAATGAGAACCCAGTGAAACCTACACAGGTATGTCAGCATGGTCAATTAACAGAACATAGTTGCGGGCATAGTGCAAATCAAACTAGCACTTACCCTGGGTTGTGGGGTAAAAGTATGAACTCTTTATCTCTTTGAGCCGCCAAGGCCTCTCCGACATATTTCTCGACAAATTCTAAATCTCTGTCCATTGTTTGCTTGGAGACTATGTGTGGGTCCAGAAAACCCACCGGTTGTTCGTTCTGTCTAGCCTCCCGGATAATGTATCTAAATATACGAAAGCATTGAGTCATATATATATATATGACTTTTATCGATATTACATGAATGTAGATTGTGAATGCACACACTTACAATGTCCAGCATCTCAAGAGCGCGGCGTCGAGGTTGAAGACGTCAAAAAGGTCCTTGAAGTCGGCTGTGAAGAATCCCCCTGATGACTCATTGAATAGATGCTCAGGCTTGAAACTGACCGAGATACTCGTTATGCGGTCTTGCACTAGCTTTTTAGCTTGTTCCATGCACCAATTCTACAATCTAATGCAAGCTATAGAAAAGTTCTTCATACGCTCTCCTGTTACAAAGGCTCTCCTAGCTAGTATACTTGGGCCAGCGGGGCAATTGGATAGTCCAATTTCTTCGTGATTTGCTTCGCTTTGCCCTTGACTTTTTTTCTGCCATAAGGAGTCTGCACGGGAGACGAGTGTGCACCATCCCACCGAATGTCCTTTGATGCAGGGGGCACGGGAGCCGATTTGGTGCCCTTCTGAGGTGCAGCATATGACTCAGGCAGTTGGGGAAGCTCCGGTGATGGAGGACGGGCGTCCAGGGAGATGTCGCTGCTGGGCCATTGGATAAAAGTGCGAATGGCGTCCCCCAGTGTCACAATCTCGTCGTTTGGGGGCATCGGTAGTGGGACGGTCTTGAAATTATCATTTACACCGTCCACACTAACCTTCGTGAATCCCGGTGCCACAAGGGTGCCGTGCACTAGTGCCCCTTCAATAAACGGATACGCGACCCCCGAAGTAGCCGGAATAAGAATGGCACCATGGACAAGTCTCACTTGGAGAATGCACTGCGTGGCCACCTACATAACGGTACACGATTAGCTACTGCGTCCAACAGCTATTTGTATGGAGCATTCAAGACATATATATAATTACCTTGATGTCACAGACAGGAAATTTGCCATGTTCATCTGTGGGAGTGGCGGACGCATAGCTGCTCTTTTTCGTAGTGGGGCTGATTTGCCCACATACATCTGGGACTTGCGCAGGCTGATTATTGAGCCTTTCCTCGAGGCTTCTTATCGTATTGTTGAATTCTTCTCTTAGTCTTTCCTCAATCCTTTGTACTAGTCGTTCCTCTCGCTCTGCTTTGGTTCTCTTCCTACTCGGGTATTTGTCTGAGTCGTCTGGAAATCCTGACTTCTAGGGAACAAAAACCCCAATGCCTCGCGTGCGACCAGGGTGTTCCTTGTTTCCCAAGGCTGTGGAGAGTACATCTTTCTCCCTGTATGGCAAAAAAGTGCCCTCAGAAGATTGTGTACTCAATGCTACCTGCAAGATCCCGAAAAGTTAATTCACTTACGATATTATGGACTAATTACGTACAAAATAGGAAGTCCGATATCTTACCAGGCGTTGGCAGACTTCCTCGTCTGCGGGGTTTGTAAAGGAGACGGTGCCGGAAGACGTGGCACGTGACCTTGCTCTCAGCCAGTCTCTGGCACGTCGGTCAACGATACATGCAAATGGCACACAGGCCTCCTCGTTCTCCCTCTCCCATTGGTCCCTCTTCCCCACGTACCCAGCGGTACCAAGTCTGTGGGGGTGGGTGCTCCTTGCTTGCAGGGCCTTGTGGGCTTCACTTTGACTCACGAATTCATCCGTCGTCTTCGCCTCAACAAAATTTTGCCATACGTCCTCAGCAATGAACCCGTACTTAGAGTAGGGAGTCCTGTCCTTATTTATATATTCCTTGACAAGCGTGCTCTTGAAATTCTTCCACACCTTTCCCGCCACTAGTAGTGCATACCGTCGCACTAAGCTCACAAAGTCTTCTGGGATATCAAAAGAAGACATAATTTCTATCACCAAGTCGTTGCGGCTCTCATCAGTCAGCGACTTCCAGGATGGACAGGTGATGGGGACCCGTTCCCGTGCGACTATCCTGCACAATGTCCTAAATGCATTCACCGCCTTTCTTGGTTTGGTGTGGCCCCCATCCTTTCGATCAACCGCCATGATGGTATATCGTTCCTTGGGTCTTTTATTTGCTCCTCTTGGACCTCGAGGAGGTTTTCTTTTCGATGACTCATCACATCCTTCAGACGGCAAATGAGGGGACACCATTTTGCAATCTAGGCTGGTTGTCGTGGCTCAACACGAAAGAAAAGTAAACAAACATGGAAGGCTACCAATTGATGGCTGCTTTTATTTAATGGGTACAAAGGTAGTATATATATTAGACCCTTAAGGTAAGTGAAGAGAATTAATACTGCTTACAAGTGACAACATACAAAACAATTCATGATATTTTAGTTATAAGTTCTCAGAAGAATTAATACTGCTTGCAGTGGTCATTACTGCAATGTTAATCTGAAATGTCAAGCACAAGCAAGAGACCTCAAATGACAACGAGAGCAATAGTACGATAGCTATAGTTATTTATACCCTATCACCAAATGAGCTAGCTTAAAAATTATGCATATTAGTTATTTACACCCTATCACCAAATGAGCTAGCTTGAAATGCTACCAACGACATCTATTGATAAGAATTAGCAGTTAGGGAAAAAGAAAGAAAGGGCAGTGCTATTAGACAATGGTATGAGTGCATTGCAAATCTTCTAGGTTTCTAATTTTCAGAATGTGAGTGAAGCCTATGAAGGAATGAAGCTACAAAGCAACCTAAAAGTACTAGGGAAATACAAATCTACGGAAGAAACGTTATCATATTTTGCTGCCGAACTATTTAGTTAAAGTAATTGGTACACGGTTCATAAAAACAAGAAGGCAAAGACCACATGCAGGTTCTCATGGAAATCTGACATTCCACCCAATTAATCTGCTATATATTTTTATGTTCTACTGCTTACAATTATACTAAACAACTTGCAAATGCAACATGTGATTAGGATAGTGACCACTATATGCCCAATCTCAACAACACCAACACAAAAATGGTCGAGATGCAAAACGGAGCAGTGCTACTACCACTAATGCTTGAGCGAGTTCATCCGCAACTTGAGACACATCTCTAGTAGCTCCAGTTACACTACTGCAGAATTCCAAAAGCTATGAAACTTAAGCCTCAGCATGAATTTAGCATACTCTGGCACCAACAGATCTAACCCTAAATGCCCAAATGTAAAAATTCTCACACACAACAGCACAATCACACAATACTCTGAAATTTAGAATGGGTTCAATATATTTTTTCAGCAAGAGATCTAACCAAACGAATCAGTCCAATATAGATGAAGAGAGGGCCGGGGTTTCGGGATAGAGGGAGGAGAGGGGAGCCATACCTCGGCTCGGCAACGGAGATGAGGCAGTTGGCGGCGCGATGGGGACGAGGCGGGTCCAAGAGGGGGCGGCGTCGGTGATGGGGAGGCGTCGGCGATGGGGAGGCGTCGATGAGGGGGCGACGTCGGAATAGGAGACGAAGCTAGGGTTTTGAGCGCGTGAGTGGAGAATGAATGATCTGCAAAAGTGGCCTTTTTATAGGTCTCCCATATCACAGACGGTTCTTAAATAGAACCGTCTATGATAGTATTTTATCGCAGACGGTTCTATATTAGAACCATCTGCGATAGTATTTTATCGCAGACGGTTATGTATTAGAACCGTCTGTGATATAAAATATACCAAACGGTTCTATTATAGAACCGTCTGTGATGAAGCTTGACATAGACCTTCATTGCTAAGGTAAATCCAAAGTTTGGCCTTCTTGACATACAATCGATAGTGGATAATGTATAATGTATATGGAATTGTAGATGAAGCAATATCAGTAGAGGAAAGGAAACTATATTAAATAAATCAGATGCATATATACACAAAGTTGTTTTGAATTTCGAGCATCTCATTACAAACAACTCTATTATCTTCTAGAGTACACTTAAAATCATAACTCCACTTGCTTATTCTTTTGTATAAAAATTAGCCCTTCATGATGATCGACGCGTGTGTAGCTAGCTTCTTCGGGTTGTTCTTCCTGGACTGTGATGCTCTTTCCGATAGGAGGCAACTCTTCAAATTGATTGTATTCTTCCTTATCTACTACATTCTCTACTCCGACAGTCCTCCTTTTTCCCTGAAGAACTACATGTCTCTTCTTGTTGGACGGGTCGATTACTAGAATACTTGAACAACTTGGTTAGCGAGTATAAATGGTTCATCTTGGTATTCGACGCGTGCAAGGTCGACAGTAGTGACACCGTACTTGTCAACCTTCACGTGCTGGAGGTGGACCCAACGACACTGAAATAAGGGGATCTTGAATAGTACGTAGTCGAGCTCCCAAATCTCTTCTATGAACCCATAGTAGGAGCTCCTCGTTGACCCAACGGTGTTGAACGCATCTATGCGTACACCACTGTTCTGGTTTGTGCTCTTCATATCCTAATCTCTCGTGTAAAATGTGTACCCATTTAAGTCGTATCCTTTCCATGTGACAACTGTAAATGTTGGCCCTTTTGCCAACCATGTGAGCATATCACCTGACGAGGTCCCAGTGATGGGTCGCTCCTTCAGCCATCTGTTAAACTGAAGGTTATGCTGTCTCGTGATCCAAGACTCTTGCCGCGTCAGATTCTCTTGCCGTAGCCAGTGCTTATGCTCGTCGATGTACGGGGACAATACAACCATGTGTTGCAAAACCGTGATATGAGCTTGAGCATAGGAAGTTGGATCAGGCGTGATTGCTTTCCTTCCGATGGTCCCGATGCCCGGGAGTCTTCCCTCATGGCGAGATCGAGGCACACCTATTGGTTCGACCTGAGCCATGTAATCGACGTAGAACTCTACGGACTTCTTCGGTTGCATAACCTTCGACAATGCTACCCTCCGGCCGAGATCGATTCCGTACGTAGGACTTGAGAATTCCCATATACCTCTCGAATGGGTACATGCTACGTAGGAACACGAGCCTGCATATCTTTATCTCTATCACAAGGTGAACAACGAGATGGACCATGATATCGAAAAACGACGGAGGGAAATACATCTCAAGATTACATAGAGTCATCACCACCTTAGCCTGCAGTGCATCTAGTGCTTCGGGATCGATGACCTTCTGAGCAATTATGTTAAAGAAATAACACAGCCTCGTGATTGTCTCCCGGACCTTGACTGGCAAAATACTTCTAATTGCCACAGGGAGCATTTGTGTCATCAGCACATAACAATCATGAGACTTCATGCCAACTAATTTCAAATCTTGCATCGAAACAAGTCTCTTCATGTTAGAGGAGTAACCGGACGGAACTTTCACACCATGCAAGCACTAGCACAGTTCAGTTCTCTCGGCCTTAGACAAAGTGTAACAAGTAGGTTCACAGTATGTTCGGTCTGTATCTGTCTCTTTCGGTGCTAACTCAGGTCTTATGCCCATATCGACCAAGTCAAGGTGTGCATTGATACTGTCCTTTGATTTTCCTTTAATATTCAATAAGAGACCAATCAAGCTATCACAGACATTCTTCTCCACGTGCATCACGACGATGCAGTGCCGAACTTCTAGGTGCTTCCAATAAGGTAGGTCCCAAAATATTGATCTCTTCTTCCACGTGCTCTTCTCACGGGACCTCGATTTACGCCCCTTTCCAAACGCAACATCCAAGTTCTTAACCATATCTTGAACATCTATCCCACTTAAAGGCTTTGGAGCTGAACCGTCTTCGTTCGTTCCATCGAATTGTTTTTTCATTTTGCGGTATGGGTGATTCCTCCGAAGGAACCTACGGTGATGTATGTAAACGGTTTTGCGCGAGTGATTCAGCCACACACTCTCGGTATTGTCTAAGCAGTGAGTGCAGGCTTTGGTTCCTTTTGTACTCTGGCCTGATAGGTTACCAAGGGCAGGGTAATCATTTATGGTGCAGAACAAAAGGCAGTGCAAAGTGAAGTTCTCTCGTTTGTACGCATCCCATACCTGTACCCTGGGAACCCATAGTGTTTTCAGATCTTCCACTAATGGTGCTAGGTACACATCAATATCGTTCCTAGGTTGTTTTGGTCCTTGGATAAGTACAGACAATAAAATGTACTTCCGCTTCATACACAACCAAGGAGGAAGGTTGTAGATACAGAGATTCACGGGCCAAGTGCTATGCCGGCTGCTCATGTTACCGAAAGGATTCATTCCATCTGTACTCAATCCAAACCTTACATTTCTCTAATCCTCACCGAATTCTTGAAACCTCCTATCGATGTTTCTCCATTGGATGGAATCAGCAGGGTGCCTTAGCATTCCATCGTTCTTACGCTCCTCCAAGTGCCAACGCAACAGTTTTGCCTCATTTGGGTTCGCAAACAAATGCTTCAAACGAGGAATTATAGGCAGATACCATGCCACCTTAGCAGGAGGTCCTTTCATCACCTGGATGCCCTCGCTGTCATCATCTGAATGACTCTTATGCTTGTACCGGGATGCGTTGCACATAAGACATATGTGCAAGTTCACGTACTCTTGGCGATACAGGATACAGTCGTTCAGACATGCATGTATTCTTTCTACTTCCATTCCCAAGGGACAAAGAACCTTCTTAGCTTTGTAGGTGATTGTTGGCAACTCGTTTCCCTCGGGAAGCATGTCCACTAATAAATGTAACAGCGCTGTGAAACTCTTGTCGGACCAACCGTTGCTTGCTTTCAATTTCAGCAGTTCAAGCACGGATGACAACCTTGTGTATTTCGACTTGCAGCCTGGGAACAAAGGTTTCTCCGAGTCCTCCATCAAGCCCCGAAATTTACCATATTCTCTATCATCACGGTTCCCTTCTACATCACGCAGCATCTGATTTAGATTATCTTCCTGCAACCTATCCTCATCGGAACCACAATTGATATGATCATCCGACATATCATTGACTTCGTCGACCATGTTAATACTACACGCTTCAGATCTCCCGCTCTTCACTCGTGGATCGGTCCAACATGTATACCCCCTATTGAAACCCCTCATAATCAAGTGTGCTTCGATCTGCGTAAAGTTTCGAAACATCTTCAGATTCTCACAGTCAATGCACGGATAAGACATAAACTGCACCCCCTTATTAAACATATCCTCTTCTGCAGCTCTTTTAAAAGCAGAGACGCCATTAATGTACTCGGCACTCACACGGTTCTTAGTGTACATCCAGCTTCGGTCCATCTACGCCAAGCATATAGCATTTAGTGTTAAATATTAAAGTACACTATGTGTTCTTATGCACACATTGCTAAATTATAACCAATTACTAACTTCGAACAAAACAAACAAATGCATCTACAAGCTACATATCTAATTAAACACAATCTTTAAATTAATTCTCTCTTTACCAAACTAGCTACCTAAATCTTATATATATATATAATAATGCAGTTAGATTTAACCAATTCCTAACCTTTGATCACAAAGAACTTGCACATGCATGGACCTACAAGCTAGCTAGATCTAAACAATCTTCAAATTCTCTCCTTACCAAGCTAGATCTTGAATATAATATAATTACCCATTACTAAATTAACCTTAGATTAATAAGATCACACATGGATCTACAAGCTAGCTAGATCTAAACAATCTTCAAATTTCTCTTCTAAGTAATATCTTGAATATAAAGCAATTAATTAGAATTTAAGAAATTATATACTAATTAACCTGCTTAAATATAGAAAAGAACAGTACATGGATCTACAAGCTACATCTATATACAATTAATCTCTCTTCAAATTATCTCCTTACCAAGCTAGATCATGAATATAATGCAATTAAAACCCATTACTACCCTTATATAGAAAGAACACATGAATCGACAAGCTAAATCTAAAAAATCATCAAATTCTATCCTTACCAAGCCAGATCTTGAACATACTGCAATTAGACACCATTACTAACCTTAGATCACCAAAATCAAATGGATCCTCAATCACCCTTCAAAATCAACGGTCTTCTTTTATCAAATCGCCTCACAGCCGCACAGCCGCAGCCAAATGAAAATAGATCCCAAAACCCTAAAATACACCAAGTGGCTCGGGCCTCTATATTATATATTGCTGAGAGATATCACAGACGGTTTTATAAAAAAACCGTCAATGATAAACATAGTATTCCAAACGGTTTTATAATAAAACTGTCTGTGATATATGACAGACGGTTTTAATAAAACCATCTGGGATAATACCTGATATTACAGACGATTTTATAAAAAAATCGTCTGTGATATCTTCACAGACGGTTTTTAACTAAAACCGTCTGTGATATTGATGTATATCACTAACGGTTTTTGTAGAGTACCGTCTGTGATAATGTCACTGACGGTTTCAATATAAAACTGTCGGTGATGTTTATCATCACAGACGGTTTTGAGGAACCGTCTGTGATGAGGCGTCTAATATAAGCCTTTATGTAGTAGTGTATCATGCATAATTAACTATCATCTTTTCTCTCTAGGTTGAGTTCTCTCACAGTCTTATAGGTCTAGTAGGTGTTGGGCCCCCTAGGTAGACAGGGTCTGTGTGCACTCCTTAGTTTGGGTTCTATAGTCAGCTTTCCTATGTCAGTCATATGGGGAAGATGAGAGCGAGTCTAAGCTATAGTGTTATCTACTAACTTTTCTATGCTCCATAGCTACCCAGTTTGCAGTTTCTCGACTTCTTCTTCTCATTCTGTGTTTCTGGTTTCTGCTGAGTTCTTTTGGACTTTCCTTAAGCTTAATTTTGCTAATAACTCAACTTAAACCAGATTTATGCTTAAAATTGATTCACTTGTTGAGGGGGAGTTTGAGAAGTTGTTTCATGCATTGCATATAGAATTTATTTTCAGTTTTAATGAGCTTTATCTATTATGCAAATTAGCTATCTTTCATGCTATACGCCTTGCTACTTTTCTAAAAATCATTGCTAGCTTAGATATGTCCAAGTTCATTTTACTTCATCATGCTAAGCTTGCTAAAAAAATGATGAAAATTGAGCTTTAATGAAAACTTGATGAAATTTGTAGCTTTTACTTGCTATGTTTCCTCAGTAGGTGCATATGCCATGTTTTGTGAAATCTTGGATTTCTACTAGAGTCCCTATAGCAACTTGGGTGAAGCTTGGTTGATCCATACTAGAGTCCTTCAAATGCTCATAAATCTAAATGGCTAAATAAAAAAAATGACTCTTTTTATGCAAATTGAACTCAATACTTTACATTCACGAGACTGCTTCCCATTGCACTTGGGATGAATTTGGAATGTATCGTGTATGACCAAGACTATTTTTTTAAGAGTTTCTCTTGAGATGGTCGACAATGGCTTGAGTCAATAAATTAGAAAAATGCAAATACACATTAAGTGGGTAAAGAATGCAAATAATGTCAAACATTTGCACCCCACTACTTTAAAGCTTTAAAGAAACAAAAACAAAAACAAATTTTTTGCATTAAAGATGATTGAGCATGAAGGACCTTGTATGCATATCTAGCTTTTTCAAAGTGTTGATTAGGTTGAACTCTAGGTTTTCTATTTGATCCATTGAATGGCTTTGCTTCTAGTTTGGAAACTATACTAAGTGTTGCACTTGTTAAATCATGCAAAAAAATGACAGTCTTATTTGTGCTTGCTAGCAAAATTGACATTTGCACTTGGATATGTCTTAGTTTAGTATAATCTAAACTTGAGTAGCTTAGTATCATACTTTATCTCTATGGTCACTTGGATAATCTTCAAAGCTCTTTTAAGTTGCATTTCATGCATACATATGTAAATGGGGAGAAAATGCCTTCTTGATGCCTATATTGCCAAAAGAGGGAGAAAACGTAGAAAATGCATCATCAATAGGTAAAAATGTGAATGCATCTTAGTTCTTATGATCTTTGTGAAATCGTGGTAACCCTTAAGAATTATAAGCATGTTTGAGCTTTTGTGAGTTTTTATTGGAGTTTTAGAGCGTCTGTGGAAAACTTGCTCTTTCTTTGGTTTTGCTCTAAAATCCTTACTGTCAACTTGGTCATGATCTCATTCTCTATATCTTGGACCAAGTTTGATTTTGCAATCAAATTGCATTCTTCCATCTTTTTCTAACTCAAATTTATGCCTTTTTGGGTGGTTTGTCAATATACTCATCAAGGGGGAGATTGAAGGACCATGTGGTGGTCTACCCATGTTGATGATGAGTATTTGACTGTATTTGAGTTAGGAATCTAATTTATTTTTAGCAATTGGATAATTATTGTATATCATTTTGGACATTGTTATGTGATGGGTTTCCTTGTTTTTCATGGTTGCAGGACGACGGTGCTAGGTCATGATGAGGTGGAGGATGACCAGGACTAGGCGAGGTGCGCTAGAGGTCCGGACAGTCGGGGATCGTCGGAGGATGACCGGAGACAGAGTTGGTGCAAGCCTAGAAGACAAGGGAATGGCTGAGATGCTAACTTGGGGCTGTTTGGATCAAGGAGAGCCGTTGGATTGCGGTTTAAAAGATAGAGTAGCGGTCAAGTTAGGCTGAGTGAATCTCAACCCTTGATGAGGTTTCTTGAGGGGCAAGTAGAACTCATCCAAGGGTGGAGGATGAATCAATCTCAACCCTTGAAGAGGTTACTTGAGGGCCAAGTAGAACTCATCCAAGGGTGGAGAATGACTCATGAGTATTATAAATAGAGGGGGAGGGATAGCTTTCCCCTCTTGAAGGTTTTGTGTGCTCCTTTGAGCTTTGCCCACCTTGTTGTGAGGTTGTGTAAACCTTTCTCCAAAGAAATAAAATTTCTCTTCCTTAATTTTCTGAATTTAATTTTAGCATTTACATTATGTCTTAAATTCAGCACTTTAAATTTTTGCAATTTACATTCCTGCAAGTTGGATTTGCCTCCCCTCTTTCTACGTGCTTTTAAATTCCACAATTTAATTTCTTGTAATTTACATTCTCGCAAGTTGGATTTGACTCCCCTCCTTCTACCTGCTTGTGCTTCTTGTGTCGAGGATTTATTATTGATGGATAAATCTTCTTTAGATCATATCCTCATCATCTTGGCAATCTTTTTTTTAAGAACTCGATCATTTTGCTCTTTCTTCGTAGATCATGTTTGAGATTCTTGTGTTCTTGCTTGTTGTGACAAGTGGGAGGTTATCTAAGAACACCTTGATCATCAAAACCCCACGAGCAAGTCCAAGACCAAGATTTTGCTCTTCTGTTCTTTAGTGTTTCAAGAGGAGTCTTGACTGGGTTTCCTTTAAAGGGGGGAAATTTTAGTTGGGATCATTCACCCCCCTCTGATCGCCATTTCGGCCCTTCAGAGGGAGGATTAAGGCTTTGATTGCTATTGATTGGAGAAGAAACGAGCGAGAAAAACGATGCTTGGAGCTCTAGCCAAAAAACAATGGTGGACGGGAGTCGGCTCAGTGCGTAAGTGCAGCTAGAGGAAGGGGAAAGGGTGGGGAAGCTAGGCTAGTCCAGGGAGAAGGGAAGCAAGCTGGTTAGGCTGCTTGGCCCGTGTGGAAGAGGAGTGAGGGAGGCCGATGGTTGGGCCAGGCCGAGGAAAGGTGGCCGATTGGGCTGGAAGAAATGGGCTTTGACCTAGGGAATTTTTGAGGGATTTTAATACATTTTAAATTTAAATAATCACATAAATATCATTTAAAAATAGTAAATAGAGTTAAACATTTTGGGAAATTCACAGAAATTCCTGGAGACATTTTGAACTTGGAGGACCTCAACCGACTACTAGAGGGGGGTGAATAGGAGCCAAATAAAATTTTGTGCCCTAAAAATCTCTTCTAGAACAATAGTGCTATGAAGCAAACACTAGGTTCAAGAATACGTACAACAAAGTGAATGGAGCAAAAATTTCAACAACCCGAAGGAGCAGAAATTTTAAACTTGGCTCTCAAGAAACGTGAATAACTTTAAATCTACTCATCCAAAATTGATGAAATTTGAATCATAGAAAGATAAGGTTCTTATGGTCGTTATTCCAAAAGGAATTTTAAAATAAAGCCAAAAAGAGATACTAGCTCAACAACCACGCTACTCAAAAAGTGGTTTTCAAAAACTTGGCTACAAAGAAACCTCAATAACTTTTGATATACTCATCAAAACTTGATGAAATTTGAAATAAAGCAAGGTAAGACCCTCAGGCTCATTATTCCGAAATTAATTTCAAAATAAATCTCCATAGTGTGACATTTCTTGCTTAACAACTACGCTACACAAAAGCAGAGATTTCAGAAACTTTGACCACAAAGAAACCTTAATAGTTTTTTGGTCTATCCAACCAAACATAATGAATCTTGAACCATGACTAGGAAATAACCTTAGGACTACGATTACAGAAGGAATTACAAGAATAAGCCCATAGTGTCAACCTTTCAAGCAAATGGTTCAAGCTGCACCAAAAACAGTGATTTCAGATCAAGAACACAGAGTTGCAAGTATAACTTGAGCAAGAATGAGTTATAATAGATCTTGCAGGGTTGGGACATGATTTAGATTAGTTCATCATCCTATTACACATCCTAGATCAAAAAGAACGACAACAAGTATAAGAAGGGGAAGTAGCTCAAGTTGCAAGAAAGAACCAAGCAAAAATTCTTGCAAGAATTAAGACAAAGTTTGCCTAGATGACTGAGATATGATCTAAAGAAGATTCATCAATCAATCATTCATCCTTGGCATAAAATCCATAAGCCTTTAGAAGGAGGGGAGGAAAGTCCAAATGTGTGGAAAGTAAATTGCAAGAATTTAAAGTGCGGAATGTAAATTGTAGAAATTTAAAGTGCGGAATGTAAATTGCAGAATATAAGATGAAATTAAATTTTCATTGCCTTGAGAGGAAGGTTTACAAAGCCTCACAACCAGGTGGGCAAAGCTCAAAGCACCAGCCACCCAGCTTAAAACCAGATTTTACACAAAAATCTTTCATTTTCGAAACAACCAACAATAAAGATTTATTTTTTGAGCAATGTGATGATTAACACATGATCAAGTAATTTGCAAAACACATTTGCAAATAAACCAAAGAACTTATGAGATCAATCCCCTTAGCCACGTTCTGATCAACACATGATCAAGTCAATTTGCAAAACACATTTGCATACCCTATTCACATGCTTAGGATCGAAACCCATAACCTCTAGTTCATTTGCAAAACATATTTGCAAATCACAACTCCAACTTATTTGCAAAACACATTCGCAAATAAACCACGAACATTTGAGATCAATCCTCTAGCCATGTAAGGATCAACACATGATCTCAACACTTTGCAAAACACATTTGCAAATGCCAACACATGCTCTAGAATTGAAACCCACAATCTCGAGCTTATTTTCAAAACACATTTGCAAATAACGAATCCATTCAATATTTTGCAAAAACACATTTTGCAAACTCAAGGCACAAACCAAGCTTAGCCTTGTGATGATCAACACATGATCCAATCACAACCTAAAACACCAAAACATGAGCTCTCTATTTACAACACATGCAAATCTCAAGCTTCATGTAAACCACAATTCAAACTCAAGTGCATGAGCTCTCTAATTGCAACATATGCAAATCTCTAGCTCCATGCAACCACTTTAAACCAAATAGCTTGAGCTCTCTCCTTTTGCAACGCATGCACAACTTAGCTCCAAGCAATAACCATATAAACAACATTTCATAAGCTATCTCCCTTTTTGCAACACATGCAAATCCATAGCTTCATGAAAAAACCAAATCAATTAAGATTCAATAAGAAGCAAGCATGAGCTCCCTTATTTGCAACGCATGCAAATACTTTGCTCATGCAAAATCCAATGCACGAGCTTCACTCATTCGCAACACATGCCAAATGGTTTGCTCCATGTAAAATCCAAATAGGAGAGTGAGCTAGAGTGAACCGGATTGAGTTCATCAACACATGATGAAGCTCAAGCTAAACGAACACGACTCCTCTTAATAGTACGGTGATCTAAACTAGTCACTTTAGCCTATCTAGTTATACCTTTGCCGCACGTGATCCACTTGGAGCTTTTATGATTTCCAATCATCTTCTCTCCAGGATCACATCTTCTTCTTCTTGTTCATCAACACATTATGAACCTTTTCTAGCCCTTCTCTTCACTTCGGGATCACCTCTTGAGGCTCATCAACACATGATGACTTCTTGTTCCCGATTCTTCATTACCTTGGACTCAACCTACTTCACAACTCATGAAGATGTTAGTCCAACAAACACGGTTGTCTCAATCATCACCGCATTCCATTAACACATAATGGATGCCTCTAAGATCGATTGAGCACAACCCAAATCAAGTTGAATGATTAAATGTGTCTTGAGTACTTTGATGCAACTAATGCTTCATTGTACTCAAGAACTTTCCGTTTATCTTTAATCAATAAAGAGATATCATCAACACATGATGAAATGTTCTTTGATTGATTGAAAGACAACTGAACTCAATTTAAATTTCATTTAAATTGACATGAGTATATATAACTACACAAGTTTCATATACTCAATTTGATAGAAAGTAATGATCCAATATGTTTGAGTGATGGAAAGGGATCAATATATTTAGACCATCAACTATAGAATAAACTCCATTAAGTATGTGCATATAAATAATTGAACACGGGATCAATATGCACATTATCAATCTTAGATTGCATATGAGTTTATTCTACATTTGCATGAGTATGCTAAAACTACACAAGTTATATATATACTCAAGAGATTGTTTCAAAGTCTTGATCCTTTATATTATATGGCAAGAGTATATGGATCAATACTATTGAAACATCAAGTTAAAGTATCAACTCCCCCTAGATGTGTGCATTCATGTGTATATAGATTTGGAAACATAATGCACATATTGAGGTTAATACAATGGAGGAATTCATACTTTAACTTGAATCCTATGTATGCATTTTGACAATAGTCTGAATACAAGTGCATACCTTAAGTTTTCCATTTTCCATCCAAATATGAGACTAATAAGAATAAGGCTCAATTAAAAATGTTAGTCTCATAATGATTAGATTTGTCATTAAACAATGATTAAACATTAATATTAAACCAATCATCAAAACTAATGGAGCTTGAACTTTCAATCTCCCTCTTTTTGGTGATTGATGACAAATCCTATATTAATTTCTCATTTGCATGAAAAACAATGCATGAAGGGGTTTTGAAAATCAAAGATTGAATAACACATTAAAATTTTCAAAAATGCATATCCCCTTATGGCATAAAAATAACACTTCCTCTTTTTGAGAAATGGAACAGTTAAACACAAAAAGAAAGAAGAAATTTAATCAATAAGTTCTTATACCACTTAACCAATATGCTCTCATACCACTTATATAAATTATATAAATTTTCTTTTTGAATTAATAAACCCAAGCTCTTATACCATTTGACAAACCCTCAGAATGTTTCAAGTAATCACAAATGCATTTCTCTCAAAGATTCAAATGAGGGAATTAAGCTCATAATACTTCTCCCCCTTTTGGCATTAAACACCAAAAATGGAAAACCAATCTGAAAGGAGGTTATACCACTTGGAAACATCGAGAGCTAAGCATCATTTGGAAGATTATGTGCCAAATGAAAAAGAGTATAGAGCATGGAAAGAGAAGCAATCGAATATAGGTCATAAAAGGATTTGAAATGAAATCATATGACCATTGTAAGGAATTTTGGTTTTAAAGAATGAAAACCAAAGCTTTTGCAAACTTTTGAAATATGACCTAAAAGAGTAAACCACCTTTTAGAAAGAGGCCATATTTAGAGTTAAGCACGAAAAGGTTATTTGAAACACATCCAAATAATACTCCTCTTTTTATTAGTCTTTTCAATAATACCTCATGACTCACTTGAAGAGTCCATAATTTGCCTAATAGGACTTAAACGAGGAATTCATCCAAAAGAAAGCTTGATACCAATTTGTCTAATAAAATTTTTCAATGAAATTACTTGAAAAAGGCTTTTTGAAGAAGCATCACTTGTAGTACTACTTTTGAAGAAGAAAAGAAACTTGTACCACTTGTAATGCTTATCTTTCAAATTTACCACATGTAAATATTTCTTCAAGTGATACTATATAAAGGAGAGAAAAAAATTGAAGGTATCGGAGCATAACAATGGAGATACCACTTAGAGAAAAATGCACAAAACTTGATTAAAATAAGGTCACATAATGTTCAAAAGATGAAACATAGAGCTATTTGCATTATACATACACAAGTTTTGGTTTTGCAATGATTTTTCAATTTGAGACCAAATAGATACCATCTAAAATATTTCAAAAAAGGGAATTACATGGATATCACTTGAAACTTATCCAAATAATATTTAAATGATTTGAAATTTTGCAAAAATATACTTTGGGATCATACCAAGCTTTTTTAAAAAAACATTTTTGAAAAAAAGGAAATTCCATTCAAAAGATATCCCAAAATCAATTTTAAAAAATCTGAATTTTTAGAACAGATTTGCCCAGGCCGGTACTACCGCCATACAAAGTCTTGTAATCTTGAAATCATGAGTCTACTGCAGATTCGAGTGCAGTAGTCTTGGTTCGACAGTCGAAAAGAAATTTTTTGCAAATTCTTTTCAAATGAAGTCCAAATGATTTGGAACTTTCCAGAAATGAACTTTGGACTATTTAGAAGGTTTTACAAAAATAATTTTCTCAAATTGAATTCTCTTTCAAAAGATAAGGCAAAATGCGCATTGTAGGTATAAAGAAAAGTTGAATTTCTATTGAAAGCTCAAAATGTAATTCAACTTGAATTTCATGGAGATTTGAACTTTCATGGCTTTGAATGAGATGAAAATACTATTTCATGCCAAGATATACAAAGAAATCCAATTCAAATTGCTAAAACCACAATATGCAAGAATATGTAATTTTGGGTCAAAATAAGGATTTTAGCCAATTTTGATTCCAACATAGAATTTTTAGTTTTGAGAGCTTGTAAAACATTTGAAATACTTATTAGTATACTTTTAAAAAGCTTTTCACAACTTTTGTCCCTTTTTAACACAAATTTTGGTTTTTGACCAAAATGGCCTTTTTCAAATAACTATTTGTAAAACAAAGCCAAATATTTCCACACAAGATTTAAATGAAGAATAAGATGAGATATAGAGATTTGAATTTGTGTATGAGTCTTAAATACCGTTTTGAACTAAGATTCTACACAAGATCTGGTCCAAAAGGAGAAACTCACAAAGTGCAATAATATGACCATTATGGGTAAAGAATAGTTTTTAGGTGAGTTTCAAAATCAAATAACTTTTGATTGGTTGGTCTTTTGAAAATCTTTTGAACACAAAAGTTGTTAATAATAACCAATTCTAGGTTTTTCGTTTTGGAATTATTTTCAAAATCATTTCATAATTAATTCTATAAAAATTATAAGAATAAGACCAAAACAAGATACTAATAACTAGATTTTGGCCTTGAAACTCAATTTCGTTGTAAAATAGATTTTTGTGAAGCCAAAACTATTTGAAAACCTTTTGAAACATTTGTATACATTTTTAAACTAGTTTTCAAAAATTACTAATATATACACAAATTTTTGAGTTTTGGCTAAAGGGCTTCATTTTGAATATATATATATATTAGCACTTATATAAATACGGACACACATTGGGATGTGATATACATAGTTATGATTTAACACTCCCCCTTAATGTGCCACTATCCCAAACTTGCTCAAGATTGCAATCAATACAACTAATAAGCATGAGCAAGAATCATAAACAAGCAATTTAAATTGATTTTCATTAACAATGTAGCTTAACCTACATAAGGCTAGAAGCTATAAGAATCAATTTAAATACTTGTTACCCGAGATGGTATTGGTTCATGATTGAAGTGAATGTCTTCAAGCTTGGCTCCCTTTTGCACATGATGAAATCATCCTCTTGAATGAGCCAACACTTCCAATGCATCTCCAAGCACCTAAAATTCTTTTAAGCACTTTTTGGTACCTAATTTTTGTTGGGTCCAAGAATGTTAGTCACAAGAGATTTAGGGACCCATATGGCCCTAACATTAATAGCCTTAGGTGAACTAACATGACTAGCAATGGGTTTGCGATTATTAATATTCCTCCTAAGCAATCTATATGAGTTAAATTGAGGAGGCTTAGGAGGTCTAGCAAATTTTACAAACGCATTTCTAGTTTGATCCTTTCTAAGCACATAATAATCATTATAATAAGGACGCTTAGAGGATCTAGCATATCTAGCAAATGTTTTGCTATTGTTATTTTTCCTATGCACATGATCAACATGGTTTTTCATAGTCTTAGGAAATCTCACTACTACAGAATTGTACATCAGAATCGGTTCTTTTTTGTCATTACAGTCGGTTCAAGTGGCGATACGAAGCCTTTAGATAGTGATGAGGTGGAGCTATCACAGTCGGTTTTGGCCCGATTGTGATAAAGCCTCATTAGAATCGGTTCTTAGGTGAAACCGATTCTGATGATCACATTATCACAATCGTTTCTCTCGAAGAACCGATTCTGATAAAGGGTCATCAGAATCGGTTTTTTGAAGGAAGCGATTGTGATGACCCCCTCATTAGAATCGGTTCTTGTGTAGAACCGATTCTGATGACGTGGTTATCAGAATCGGTTCCATACAAAAACCGATTCTAATGAGGGGGTCATCACAATCGCTTCCTTCAAAAAACCGATTCTAATGATGGCTCATCACAATCGCTTCCTTCAAAGAACCGATTGTAATGGTTTGGTTATCACAATCGCTTCCGTAAAAGAACCGATTCTACTGATGCGATCATCACAATCGCTTCTGTAAAAGAATCGATTCTACTGATGGTCATCACAATCGCTTGCTTAAAAGAACCGATTCTAATGATAGGGTCATCACAATCGCTTCCTTAAAAAAACCGATTCTGATGAGACATCATCAGAATCATATATATAAGAACTAATTCCAATTATATGGTTATCAGAATCGGTTCCACATAACAACCGATTCTGATGACCCTCATGGGAGTATTCCAATTTTGCATATTATCCAAAATAGCACATATTAACAATATGCATATATCACATTCACAATACAGAACACAGAATGCACATATCACATTCACAGAACACGAACACTTAAATTACAATACATATAGCCCATTCGTTCACAATATACAAACACAAACATGCTTAACAATCAGTACACGTGCATATATATCACATTGACATATACAATTAATATTGTTTCTATATGGACTAGTAGGACGCTTCAGGATCTCTAAACCTACCGTCCTCCGATATAACTTCTAACCAGTACCACTGGCATAAGTGGTCTCGTAAATCGTTCAGTGCTTTGCTGTCTAAGCTCTTCTGGGGGTATTGATCTTCTGCAAAACAAAAATGAGTGCACAAACTTAAGTTTCAAAATTTGTATGTGAAAGGCTAAGTATGCATGTACTCTCGAACGGGAAACGTAGGTTACGCAACGTAAACTCTAACATATGTTGAGAGAAGAGACAAAAGTATTGTGACAAAAATGAATACATGTAATATGCTGAAAATAAGCTGTAACATAGGATCAAGAGAAATTGCATTAGCCAGACTGTATATGATCCCATGACTGTATATGAAAAGCTTTGCATGATCATAAAACCAACAATAAGCTCTGTTGTAACGGTATTATAATTCAATCAGTTAGGCCTAACCTTTGTGTAAGCTCAGATCCTCAAATTGATCCAAGAAACATGGGATCGCACTTACTATAAATAGTAAGAACAAAACTGAGCATTTTGCTAGGTAAGGGTGAGAAAAATGTACCTTCCGACTAGTATTCTCCTTGACACCTTTTAATTGGATCCGCGGCTAATTCAGGCAACCGAATGGAATTCTGAATGTTTGAAGCAATAGAGAATAGAATTATAAGCTCTCAAACTACACAATTAACATATCCGAGAAAAGCTCAAGTTGATCAGACAAACTACTTAGCAGATTCAGCATATTATCCATTCGTAGTACTAGAAATGCATTATCTGACAATAGACCGTTTACTCACTGGAAAAATGTCTAGCTGATTAGGCATGCTACTTTGCACTTAGCCAAATTCATTCCTGACATTACACTTTAATCAGAACCAAACCTTAAAGGGTCAATGATCAAAAGTACTACAAGGACAATAAGAAAAAGTTTGCTATGGAAATGAGCAAATAATTTTATACCAGTAGTTGCACTCTACTACTTGCAGCCCTAAACACGTAAACAACTCAAAACATATGAAGGGAAAAGCGCCCAGATAACCAAAACAACAAGCTGAAGATCAACATAGTGGATTAAATTTCTAAACATCGTATGGAACATAACATAACCATGTATTTCTGCAATTGGTGACAGTTGTGAACAATTCTCCGTGAAACCCTTAACACAAAAAAGGTTTCATCTAAACTAGTTGGGCTCCAGGCATTGCATTTTACTTCAGGATGATGACAACTTCACAACACTGGGAAGTAGATGTGATATTCTGTTGACCACCTACGCTGTAATAAATGGCATTGTCAAATGCATAAACTAATTGAAGGCACTGGCAAATATAGTTGGGCTGGCAATTGGTGAAATGTGTTTCCCCCTTATCTTATGAAACCATTTGCATTTGCAGTTGTTATTACTTGGGCACAATCACCCAAAAGCGAATCATATGCAAGGCAATTCACTAGTTCCCTGTTAATGGTGATTGGGCATTTGTGCATCCAAACATACAGAGATAATACTTCGCAAGCAACAAGGCACTAGACAAAGTTCATCCTACTCACATCTCACTTGACAATCAGAAATTGCAAGCTACAGTCATATATATGGTTTCATTTTTGTGTCACTGAAATGATACTCAAGTTTCGATATTTCTTCATGACCACTAGCTAGTACCTGAAATATTGAGTCTTGACGTATCATATTAGCAAAGATGTATACCTAATACAATACATGGTACAAATTATGAAAAATACGATTTGAAACAGGATGGTCTTCTGAAATGGAGTAGACAGATGCTATAGAATTGGTAACATCGATCTTTTTGGAGCATAAGTCATTTGAAGCACAAAAGACCTTGCAAGCTCACAAGGCACTAATTTGTAGGGGTGGGCAATCGGTTTTTTCAGTTTTATCGGTTCGGTTTATTCGGTTTTTTAAAAATTTGGTTTTTCATATGTGCAAACCGAACCGAAATCGAACGAGTGCAGGAACCGAACCGAATTAACCGAAAAAGTTTGGTTCGGTTAATTCGGTTAACTGAATTTGCAGCAATGAAAGCGATACATTGTCCAATGTCCAGCACAGGCCTAAAATGTCCAGCAATGACAAGGAACTAAAAAGCATGCATACGAGTGTAGCACAACAAATACATTGTCCACCAATGACAAGCAACTAAAAAGCACAATTTAAATTTTGCCATTACATAATGCCAGAAACAAGGAGCTTCAAACTTCAAAGTTTGTAGAGGAACTGAAGAAGCAGCAGGCCAGCAGGCAGCAACTACATCACTCTAGCTCTAGCACGCAGTAGCAGCAAAAGTGCACAACAATCACTCCTCCAGGCTCTAGCCAGCACGTAGTAGTAGCATAGCCAACACCCGAACCACAAAGCTGCAGCTGCTGCTAGCTCTCAGCGAATGCAAAGAAAAACCAAGAAAGCCTCATCCCGATATCTCGCTTGAGAGAATCCAATGTTGTTTTGGTAGCTGCAATATTTAATTAATCAAAAATAAATCTAGACCAGAGTCCTGAGAATGATGGAAAAAAGCAAACAAGACATAAGACAAAAGTACATGAGGTGAACAACTGAATTGGTGTGCAAAATTGGTATTCCTTTTTACATAGGTTGCACGAAGAGGTTCATTGCCATGCAAACATTTTCTCGAGCTCCACTTTTGTGGTTTTATCTTTCATTTGGAGTTTTGGACATAATTGAATGCCACCAGTGTATCGTTGGTTGGCCAAAGATAGGGCCTTGCACGTATCATATTATCATATACGATAAATAATCAGTACTCTTCTAGTCATTGATTGAACAAAACAAAACTGACGATTGATGGTAGCTCCTATGGTATAGTTCTATCTTAAATCAATGGTGACATGTTAAGACTTAGATGTAGATTATTCCTGCAAACAAGACAGTATAACTTTTTACATTGATAAGTTTATGTGCATCTACATTAGGTGCTACTCTGTAAATATAATTCACGGGATGTATACATGTGAAAGATCACTTTACTAGAGATAATACATAAACCTCTTCTTTTTTGACAAATTACATTTAGTTAGGTCATGGTAAAAAATAAATTGCAGATCAAACATTTTCTCAAGATGAAAAGTAAAATATACAATGTCATGGGATTGATTTGAAGGAATATAAGTATATAACAAAAAGAACAACTAAAACAAGAGTACCCACAAAAGGAACAACTAAGTATATAACAAAAAGCACATACTTCAGGTAATAGTCTCACTAGGTTTGGTTACGGACTCGGATTTGGACTTTTCCTTGGGAGAATTTTCAACATCTTCTGCAATTATTGCTAAAATGGAATAAAATCAATGAATAGTCAGTTGTAACGAGGAACAAGATAAATATAATTAAAGAAAAATCAGTACGTAATCTGTTTATTACCTTCCTCAATTTTGGCCAAATCTGCTGGATCTTCTTCAATATTGATAGGGAGAGATCGCCGTAACCAATCTTGGGTACAAACTAGGCATTGGACCATGAATGGCGTGAGTGAGCTCCTAAAGTCATCAAGGACACGTCCGCCGGTGCTAAAGGCCGACTTAGATGCAACTGTTGATATAAGAACTGCTAATACATCACGAGCTAAGTGAGACAATACTGGGAATCTAGGAGAATTGCACTTCCACCATTCAAGAATATCAAAATTCTCGCTGTCCTCTTCATTATCTTCACTAAGGTATTTGTCAAGTTCAGACTTGCTGGTGCCAGCTCCAGTATTACTCATCCTCATCTTTTCCGCAATTAAGGATTTCATCAACCTAGTGTTCCTTTCCATAGGTTCATCTGAATCACTTGATTGTGGTGCCTTATCACTTGTAGCATATAGTTTTCTATACTCATCAAACAAAGAACGAAAAGAATCATTCACATTATTCCAAACTTCCTTTCCTTCTTCCTCACAAAACATCTCCAAAGTAGCTATATTTGTGTAATTAGATAGCTTATATCTTGGATCGAGTGCAACAGCAATAAACATGAGCATGTTCAACTTATCCTTATCTCCCCAATACTTGTAGTACTTCTGAAGCATTCTTTGGCCCATCTCCTTACGCATATCATCATCACTATGACACCATTGTCGCAACAAAAGCAAAACATCTCCTATCTCACGAAATAAAATGTTTGATGTTACATGCTGTGTGGCAGAAACACGGAGAGTGAGCTTATAGAAGTGTCCAAGAAACTCAATCATCTTCTTTGCATTCTCCCAATCTCCACTTTCAGGAACTCCAGGATCTTTCTCACTACATAATTCTATTTCATAATATGGATCTTCTTCACCATACCTTTCAAATACATCCTCATAAATTGATGCAGCATTCAACATAAGGTATGTCGAGTTCCATCTAGTACAAACATATAGTGATAAGAATGCTTTACTGTCCACCTTTGCCAATTCAGCACATTTCTTAAATCTGGATATTCTAGATGGTGAGTTTTTAATAAATTTAACAGCAGCACGGACACGTTGAATTGAAACTGACAATTCTTTTAGACCATTAGAAACTATCAAATTAATGATATGTGCAGCACACCTCATGTGAATATACTTGCCTTTAGCAATGCTACTGTTAGAATTATTCAAGACGCTTCTCATGTAATTTAGAGCACTATCATTAGAGCTAGCATTATCCACAATTACTATGAAGACTTTTTCAATGCACCATCCAACCAAACATTTCTCTAAAGATTTTCCAATGTCCTCCCCCTTATGACCCTTTACCAAGAAAAAAACAATGATCTTCTTATGTAGCTTCCAATCACTATCAATGAAATGTGCTGTTACAGACATGTAGTTCTGTTGTGTGTTTGAAGTCCATGTGTCAGTTGTGAGGGAAACTCTTTCACAAGAATCCTTAAAAAATTGTTTGAGCTTTACTTTCTCATTATTGTAAGTGCAAACAGAGTCCCTAATGGTTGTTTTTCTATAGGGAACACAGAAACGTGGACAAGCTTTGGACATGAACTTTTTAAAGCCTTCACGTTCAGAAAATGCAAAAGGAAGCTCATCTGTAATGATCATTTCAGCAAATGCTTCCCTAAGTCCCTCAGGATCAAACTTCCAAGTGGAAATGGCACAATGACTACTATCCCCTTGATTTGCTTGTATTTGCAAAGTACCTTGATTAGGTTCTGTATTCCTATTAGGATTACGCTTGCAGATTCTCAAGTGAGAGTTTAAGGAGGATGTACCATTAGTTCTAGGGTCACATCGAAGCTCACGGCTACAATGTTTGCACTTGGCCTTCACAACATCTCCAACTTTGATCTTGCTAAAGCTTTCCCATACATCTAATCTTGGTGCCATTGCTTTTCTTTTCTTAACCTCTTGCTGCACATTCTCTGTCTGTGCAGTCTCAGTCTCGGTCTTGCTCGTTTGGCTATCACGATTTCCAGGATTTACTTCTGGCTCCACCATCTACAAATCAAGCAAAAGTGCAATGCAATGGTTAGTGATTGAAAATAAAAAAGAATCTACCGAGCAAATAGGCAATGAAGTGAACACATACATTGCAGGATCGTTCGGTTGTCGTCACCGTAACGCCGTTGTTCGAATTACACACTGAGAATATGAGATCCCCTGAGAAATGCATAGCATACACTTAGTAGATGATTAGAATTAGCAATGAAAAGGCAAGGAGATTTTAATTTTAATCAAGCCGGGGACTATTGCGCTGTTGGAAGATGATTCCAAATGTAACTCATTAACATATTTATCGAAACGGACGGGTATAGCGTTCAAACAAAATAATGATCCAATAACAGGTCGACCTCAGTATTAGTGTTGCAACGATCGAAGGAATTTGTGTTGTAACAATTAGAAAACATGAACAACAGAACATATGTTGTAATCGCAGAACAAGTGACCATTAGTAGTTGATCTGAAGATGTAGCTGTTGTATAATATTGGATTGTTAATGTCGATAGTTCATGTTTCTGTAGGTAACTGGAGATCCCGTAGAGGAAGTTAGAGTTGTTTCTGGCATGCATGAGATATCAGAATTAAATCATATTTCTGGCATGCATGAGCTGTTTCTCAGTCTACATGTGCCTACAAACTTCACCCTCACCGCAACAAATTATTGAAAGGAAAATTTAATCAAGCAGCTATCCACATCATACGTCAGAATATTGTTGGAATTGAAGGTCACGCGATGCGATCTGCATTTTCATCTCCTATATGTGGCTCTAATAAGAAATGCTTCATTGCTTCATACAGCTAGCGAACAGGGATGAGATCTTGAGATGAGGGGATTGACTGATTGAGGGAAAGTGAAGTTATACCCAATGCTCAGAGGATGGCCTGGGGCTATGCCGCTGCGTCGAGAGGTGCCTGCAATCGTCGTCGCTGGTTCACGCCGGGAGATGGCTGCGGCCGCCGCCGCCGCTGGTTCTCGAGGTGGCTGCGGCCGCCGTTGCTAGTGTCTGCGGCTGGCGCCGCCGCGCCGCTGGTTCGGGAGGGCCGAGGCGAACGTCGATCTGGGACTTCGTCGGAGAACCGGCGCTGCGCCATCACTGCACGCAAATCCGTCGAATCGTGAGGCGGCGAGGGGAGCTGGGTCTAGGGTTGCGAATGGCGATTGCCGATTGGGGAATGTGCAATGCGCTAAGCCGCTAAGGGCTATTTGCCTGGGCCGGGCCCGTTGCCGTTCGAATGTGCATGTGATGTGCGCCGCTGAGGGTTGAGTGGCTGACCAGCTGAGCCGTCGAGGCAGGAACGGATCGGTTTTTTCGGTAGATTGGTTTTTTTGGTTTCTGAAATTACAAAACCGAACCGCAAACTAAAAACCGAACCATAAACCGAAAACCGAAAAAACAGAAATAATCGGTTTATTCGGTTCGGTTCGTTTTTTCGGTTTAAAAGTGCCTACCCCTACTAATTTGGTTCAGATTTTTACCTCGAGGATGACGGCACACGGGGATGATGAGCTCACAGGGAGGAGGCCGCCGTGGGGGGAGCAGGCAAGAGGAGGCTAGCGCGGCGGAGGAGGTTGTCAGAGGCTGAAGGTCGCCGGGAGAGGAGCCTAGGGGAGGAGGTCGGCGTAGGTAGAGGACCCACCGCCTCGGCGGCGGGGGGGTGGGGCGTCGGGCGGGT
Source organism: Otatea glauca (assembly GCA_036346275.1). Classification (NCBI taxonomy): domain Eukaryota; kingdom Viridiplantae; phylum Streptophyta; class Magnoliopsida; order Poales; family Poaceae; genus Otatea; species Otatea glauca. The sequence continues at coordinate 34,973,197 of CM070715.1, read as the reverse complement.
AAGGGAATATATCCGTATCACTTTTATAAATAAAACCGACACTGATGTATCTCAAAATATCTGTATCACTTTTTTAAAGAAAACCGACACTGATGTGTCTCAATATCCGTATCACTCTTTTAAAGAAAACCGACACTGATGTATCTCAATATATCTGTATCGCTTTTATAAATAAAACCGACACCGATCATGATTCAATATATGTATCGCTTTTGTAAATAAAACCGACACTGATACATAGTTATCTCTATCGGTTCTCAGGAAAAACCGACACAAATGTAGTTCATTGCACTGATCCCTTTCCAGACAAACCATGAAGTCTAAATTTTCAGAATTAGATCAAAGAGTGAAAAACTTTTGTAAATATTGTTGGAATTATTTGAAATTTTCCAGTTATATACTTTGAGATACTACAAATCTTTTCCAAAAAGAATTTTGCAAAAGAGAGTTAGCATTGAAAAAAGATGCCAAAATTCACTTTCTAGGCATGCATTTTCCTTAAATATTTGAAAAGTCAAAACTTTTTCAAATGAAGTCCAAGTTTTTTGAAAATTTCCAAAAATGATTTCATATAGCTTAGCCTCATTTCTGTGTCTCAGAATTATATAGATTGTACATCACATCGAGACTACACTATATGTAATTCTTTGGACAATAGCTCCATATATGGTCGATACACTTTCCTCATTGTGGCATTGCTTACTAATAATAAACTTTATCACCCATCTGCAAGTTCTGAATTTTCATCATTTCATCAGAGAGAGAAAATTTTCTCACCCAAGTATTGCTTCCAACCACACAATACGAGCTGTTGTCTCGGGTGGCGGCGGAGAAATCTCCTCTGGAACAACAACAGAGAAGAGTTCAGCGCGAGTGGTATATATGACCTAGCGAGGCACATCAGAATCGGTTCTTTTCCAGAAGCAATAGTGACGTACAAGGTCATCACTCTCGCTTCTTTTTATAGAAGCGATAGTGATGAGCACGTGGACATCAGAATCGGTTCTTTTCGAGAAGCGATAGTGATGTGCACGGTCATCACTATCGGTTCTTTTTATAGAAGCGATAGTGATGAGCACGTACACATTAGAATCGGTTCTCAACTAAAAAGCGATAGTGATGTGCACGGTCATCACTATCGGTTCTTTTTATAGAAGCGATAGTGATGATCATGTGAGCATCACTATCGCTTCTTTTCTTAGAACCGATAGTGATGTATATTCACATCACTATCTGTCGGGACCCGAATTTGCAAATCCGGACACTCTGTGTATAACGCACTAGTCCAGGATCACGCTAGTGCACACAGGCTCAACATAGATGCTATCATAGTCACACACAATGAATATGGCATAAACTTGATAATTAATAATAATCGTTGTCTTACATGAATAAGGCCTCACAGGCTTTATTAAAAAGTATCAATGAGCAAAGAATGAAATAAAATAAATAGATTATGGCGCTCCGTTCGCGCGTAAACCGACGGGCTCGAACCTAAGCATTCGCATCCAAATAATCTTCCTCCACGAAAGGCGTAGATTCTTCCTCTTCTGAAGTTGTTGTTGTTGGGGTGAGTACATAAAGCACTCAACAAGTTGTGTACAGAATGCAAGTCTAATATTCTACATGCTTGGCATATTTCAAGGGAAGGCTAACAGGGCTATTTTGCAGTAAAGCGGCATTTATCAAAAGAATACATTAAGTAGATTGAAAGATAGTAAAACAAATAATGGTAAATAGTAATTTCAACATTTCAAGTAAACAGGTTTTCCAACCTAAGTCAACCTTTCATGGCAACCCCGCCATTCCATCCAGTTTTTAGTTAACAAGAGACTAACCCTTGACTGTAATTTTCGAGCATTGCCCAATACCGTGAGCACGACTATTCGAATAGATTGTACACTCTGCAGAGGTTATGCATTTTACCCACACGATACAACAAAACACCACCAAGGCGAGTGATCATAACAAAGCCTTTACAATGCTACACCTAGACCCAAGATCTTTGTTAGCTAAGGTTTCAACACTGAAGGGTTAAACCACCACAACAGGGCCCCCCTCTTGCGCCATGTGAGTTAATTCGTAAACCTGGGACTCACTATTCACCATGACAGTACCAAAATCTAGGCCTCACAAATTATTCAGCTAGACTGTCCCATTCCAGACATGTGGTTGCAAGAGAGACTCAGGTCAAAGGCTTGCAAGGTTAAGCCCTTAAAGTGATTAAGGCAAGACTTCCACATACCCCTGCCAATCCTGGCCCACCTTGGCACACTGCCCCTTGCCACTTGCCCCAATCTAAACTCATTACCACCCCAGTTGATTACCAAGTACCATGTGCCATCAACAACTCAATCTAGATGTGTGACCTCCTTGCCACAACAACTTGATATTACTGTGTGACAACATATGACACACCAGTTCATAAACATTGTTCCATATTCCATTAGTCAAGATTAAGTAGCAACATTCGGACACATGTGATGGCGTGGCATGGCTAAGCAATCTCGACGATCTAACTTGATCCCATGTTGATTACTAATATTAATCAACTAGTAATTTAACCATCCTAGGGTGACAATTTAGATTATGGCATACAAAGACAAGGTAGGGTATACTCAATAGGTTGACTAGCTAAATCCCAATTTAATTTGAAAGCAGGTCTACACATGAAATAACATGCACATAATGTAAAATAAAGTAGCATCTTTGCAAGCATGGGTTCAACATGATCAAACACAACTTGCCTTGGAGTAGGTGCTGGTCTTGGTCTGAGCTTGGGTCCTGAAGCGACGAATCTTCCTCCGGAGCGCCAAGCAACTCAACGTCTACGCGAACCGAGGTCGAAGAAGCAAATAAACATCAAGACAGCAAGCAAACAAACTCCAAAAATAAAATAAAATTCACCAATAAATAGATCTTGATTTTAAATTTTTTTAGAAATTTGAATCACTCAATTCCGAGTTAAGATGCAAAAGATATAGCCTTTTGAAGTTTTAAATAAATCTGAAAATACAGAAATTAGAAAACCGATTTTCCGAATTATTTTCTATTGGAAAAGATCTTTATTGCGCAATGATGACGTCTACCTGCCCTGACCAATCAGCGCTGCCACGTCGGCTCGGCGCATGGACTGGTCCACGGAACCGCCTCGTTCACCGTGGCGCGCCCACGGCGCCTCGCGCCCGCGCCGCCACGCGGCGACCGGGCCGTCGCGCGCCGCGTCGCGCCGATGCTCGACACGCGGCGCGCATCCGGTGACGATCCGACGACTATCGATCTACTCCAACGTGGCACTATCCTGACCGCTCATCTTAGATCTAACGGTCCATCTTACCGGAGAGGTTCACTGCTGATGAGGATGACGCAGCGCGATCTGGACGGTTCGGCGAAGATCCAATGGCTGTGCGAAGCTCCGAGACACGGCGGCGGGCTTGCATCGGAGCGGAGGAAGACGACCACCCGAACGGCGCTTCGGCGCGACTCCGGCGAGAAGAAGCACCAGACTCGACGCGGCACGACGCGAGGAACTCGGATCTGGAACCCTTGCGACGGACGGCGGCTTGACGACAGCGGAACCCGAAGAAAACCGCGGCGGTGAAGAGCAAACTCCGGCGAGCTCCTGCGAGGCTACAGTGGCGACTCAACGGCGAAGGCTAACACTGGCGGATGCGCTCTGGGATGGCAATCCTCGGGGTGCGGGCGGCGGCTTTTATAGCCTCGGCATGCGCACAGGGAAGGAAACCCTAAATCACGCGGCGGCGGATTCGGAAACCGAATCGGAGACGACAACCGAGAGCCGTCCGATCTGCAACGAGCGGCCACGATTAGATCTCGGCCGATCCAATCCAATCCGCACTTTCCAAAATCAACGGATGAGATCCAACCTTTCCAAAAAAAAACACGATCCGATTTCTTCCACACGATCTTGATCCAACGGCTCGCAGGTGTTAGGGTTTCTGATCTCGTCTTTAAATCACACGCGTCCCTCTGCGATCCAACGGCCGACGCAGCACCGGCGACGTGGCTTGATGAAGACCACAAGATGAAGATCTGACGGTTGGCGTCTTCGCCATGTGGCGACAGCGGTGGCCGAGCAGCCGCAACAACAAGGCACAAGACGCACACAAGACTAGGCTCACCCAAGATCGTTATGACCGATTTTTCTAACACTTTTCGATTTAAAATAATTCCCGAAATTAGATTAATTCATTTAAGGCAATTAAAATATCAGGAAAATCCGAGAAAATTCTCATAAATACTTTGAAACATTCTGAACTCAAATAAAATATTTTTGACAAAACTTCATATTATTTTTATCTATATATAATTAGTTTTCACCAAAGGTTCAATATACTTAATTAAAATAAATTCAAATAATTTCTGGAAAATCCAATAAATTCAGAAAATCACCAAAATGCACATAAGTGAAATTATAGGCCAAATTTTGGGATGTTACACTATCGCTTCTATCAAAAGAATCGATAGTGATGTGGACGTGATCATCACCATCACTTCTTTTGTTGGAACCGATAGTGATGACCGTTAACATCACTATCGCGCTTTAGTTGAGAACCGATTGTGATATGCCCTGTGCTATATCACAATCACTTATAATCTCAGAACCGATAGTGATTATTACTAACACCCCTCCGAAGTTATTTATCACAATCATTTTTTCCTAAAAACTTAAGAACCGACACAGATAAAGCGATAGTGATATGCCGTTCTGTAGTAGTGTCTACCATTTTGAGCAAACACATTTCTAGATTTTTTTTCTCCCAAGCAAATGAATATCATTATTTTGCAAGCACTTAGGAGAGTCGACAAACTTGGCAAACACATTATCATTTTGTCCTTCCTAAGCAAATAATGATCATTAACAATAGTAGGCTTAAGAGTGTTACCTAAGGGACAATCCTTACATAAATGCCCCCTTTCCCAGCAATTGAAGCATGTCACACTATTTGGCCCTCTCTTGACCGTCTTGACTTGCTCCTTGCCGGTTTGCCTCATGGTTGATGCTTGTGGCTTGAATTTCACTTTGTTAGGGCACACGGAGGCAAGGTGTCTTTTCTTGTTGCAAGCAAAGCACTTGATGGTCTTCGAGTGTCTTGCGTTGTGCCTTATCTTGCTATTCTCCTTCTTGGGGATGTAGCTGATCCCTCTTGTATCTTGCGAGCGCCGTTGCTTGCTTAAAATGTCATCGAGGGTGGCCTTCCCTGTGTAGCACTTCTTCAAGTCATTTTCCAATTTAATGACTTGAGCCTTGAGCTCCATATTTTTCTCAACAAGATTAGTCTCTAGACACATAGAGGAACTTGAAGCATTTTAATTAGAGCAACAAGGTATATCAATTAAATCCTCACAAGAGGTGGACATATTTGCTTTAGATGAAATGCAAGAATTAACATTTAAGCATGGCATATCATCTATTAAATCATAATTAATTCCTATGTCCACCCTAGATTTAGTGAGTTCCTTGAAAAGGAGGAATTCATGATTTTCCTTAAGCACGTTATAATCATTTTGAAGTGAATCATGTTCAAACTTCAAAATCTTATATTTTGCTTTCTCCTTTCCAAGATAATTATTGAGCTCCTCTAACATATTCATTAATTCATCATAGGAGGGCTCATCATTCTCATCACTATCGCTTACCTCAATTTTACCTTTAGCCATGAAGCAACAAGTTAACGATGAAAGAATTTGATGCTCATCGTCGCTTGAGGCGGAGGTTGAGGTTTCTTCATCACTTTAGGTAGAAGTGGAGGTTTCTTCTACCAATGTCCAATCCTCAATGCAATCATCGTTTGTTGATGTGGATAATTCAAATAATTCTTGAAGCTTGATCCATATTTCATGAGCACTCTTGAGATTGCAAATTGAATTAAAGATATCTACGCTAACAAAACTAAATAAGGCATTAGTAGCTTGAGCGTCGACATGTAAGCATTTCTCTTCTCCTTTAGTTGGAGCAACTTCGTTCGACCGAAGAGAAAAGCCTACATCTACTATCCACCATATTTGGGGGCTCATGGATTTAAAATGAGAAATCATAAATATTTTCCATGAAATATAATTTGAGCCATCAAATATTTGTGAATCGGTGTAGTGCACTAATCTACTAGTCGCCATCCTTACTCTCTAGACGGTAAAGCCTAATAAATGAGAGACCAAGTTCTGATACCACTTGTAAGGTCGAGGATGCCGACTAGAGGGGGCTGAATAGACGACTTTTAAAATTTCTTCTACTAATTTCTTCAAATCAATTCACCCCTAATTAACCTTATGCCAAAACCTTAACAACAATTAATGCGGAAGTGATAAAATAAGGTTTTGACAATTAAAGCCTAAATCAACTAGACTGACTAAGTACACTAACTAATTATGTCTCTAACAATAAATTGCGATCCTAAATACAAGCAATCAATCAATTTAATTCTATGAATATAAATTGCTTGAATGTAAGGAATAGAGTGCAAGCACAAGAGACACGATACTTTTTACCGTGGTGTTCGGAGACTTGCCGGTCTCCCCTAGCCCACATTGAGGTTAGCCCAAACGAATTGGACCGGCTCTATGAATTGAGCACCCACCTCGAATCCACTAGTGGTAGCTCCTTTTCCCTCCCGGGTAGGTGAGCTCCAACCTTCACAAACTTTGCCAGGACTTCTCACAACCTCCGTTGAGAAGCTCACCGCGCACGACGCTCTACGCCATCTAGGAGGCGGCAACCTCCAAGAGTAACAAGCCAAGCCCTTCCGCTTGAACTTCACATAGTGCAACATATGCACTCCGGTGACCTCCTAAGTGCAACACATGCACTAGGATCCTTCTCAAGTGCAACACATGCACAAGAGACTCTCAATCCAATCCTAATTGCAACACATGCAATTAGAGGCTCATACTAGCTCAAGAAGCAAATGGAAGAGGGCAACACATGCACACAACTCCTACAAACACCCAAATGCTCTAGCTCACAGCCAACCACTTGCCATTGCCCCCCAAGGTCTCCTTTTATAGCCTCAAAGCCCAAACTAGCCGTTGGAGGCGAAATGGATGAAGTGCCCAGCAAACCCGGTGCTACCGCCCAACTGGGACCGGTAGCACCGGCCTCCTCGGCAACGGCTACAAAACTAACCGTTGCAGGAAAAACCGGTAGCACCGGCCAACTGGGAGTGGTAGCACTGACCTTAGACCCCGGTAGCACCGGACCCAAGTCGAAACACAAAAACACCACCTTTGGAATTTTCACACCGGCCAGAAGAGCGGTAGCACCGGACCGCCAGACCGCCCAAAACACCCTCTCAGGTTTTTCAACACCAGAGGGGCCCCGGTGCAACCACACCGCGGTAGCACCGGACAAATCTCGGCAGCATCGGCCACACAGGCCTCAGCCGAGCACCCTCTCTAGATTTTATACATCGCACTGGGGCTGGTGCTACTGCTCGGCCGGTAGCACCAGCCACCTAGCTTATAACCAGATTTTACACAAAAATCTTTTCTTTTCGAAACAACCATCAATAAAGATTTATTCTTTGAGCAATGTGATGATTAACACGTGACCAAGTAATTTGCAAAACACATTTGCAAACCCAATTCACATTCTCCAAAGAATCACATTAAGCACAACTTCTTTGCAAAACACATTTGCAAATAAACCAAAGAACTTATGAGATCAATCCCCTTAGCCACGTGATGATCAACACATGATCAAGTCAATTTGCAAAACACATTTGCAAACCCTATTCACATGCTCTATGATCGAAACCCAAAACCTCTAGTTCGTTTGCAAAACATATTTGCAAATAACAACTCCAACTTATTTGCAAAACACATTCGCAAAAAAACCACGAACATATGAGATCAATCCTCTAGCCATGTAAGGATCAACACATGATCTCGACACTTTGCAAATCACATTTGCAAATGCCAACACATGCTCTAGAATTGAAACCCACGATCTTGAGCTTATTTTCAAAACACATTTGCAAATAACGAATCCATTCAATATTTTGCAAAAACACATTTTGCAAACTCAAGGCACAAACCAAGCTTATCCTTGTGATGATCAACACATGATACAATCACAAGCTAAAACACCAAAACAGGAGCTCTCTATTTGCAACACATGCAAATCTCTAGCTTCATGTAAACCACAATTCAAACTCAAGTGCATGAGCTCTACTTGCAACACATGCAAATCTCTAGCTCCATGCAACCACTTTAAACCAAATAGCTTGAGCTCTCTCCTTTTGCAACACATGCACAAATTAGCTCCAAGCAATAACCATATAAACAACATTTCATAAGCTATCTCCCTTTTTGCAACACATGCAAATCCATAGCTTCATGCAAAAACCAAATCAATTAAGATTCAATAAGAAGCAAGCACGAGCTCCCTTATTTGCAACGCATGCAAATACTTTGATCATGCAAAATCCAATGCACGAGCTTCACTCATTCGCAACACATGGCAAATGGTTTGCTCCATGCAAAATCCAAATAAGAGAGTGAGCTAGAGTGAACCGGATTGAGTTCATCAACACATGATGAAGCTCAAGCTAAACGAACTCGACCCCTCTTAATAGTACGGTGATCTAAACTAGTCATTTTAGCCTATCTAGTTATACCTTTGCCGCACGCGATCCACTTGGAGCTTTTATGATTTCCAATCATCTTCTCTCCAGGATCACATCTTATTCTTCTTGTTCATCAACACATGATGAACCTTCTCTAGCCCTTCTTTTCACTTCGGGATCACCTCTTGAAGCTCATCAACACATGATGACTTCTTGTTCCCGATTCTTCATTATCTTGGACTCAACCTACTTCACAACTCATGAAGATGTTAGTCCAACAAACACGGTTGTCTCAATCATCACCGCATTCCATTAACACATAATGGATGCCTCTAAGATCGATTGAGCACAACCCAAATCAAGTTGAATGATTAAATGTGTCTTGAGTACTTTGATGCAACTAATGCTTCATTGTACTCAAGAACTTTCCGTTTATCTTTAATCTATAAAGAGATACCATCAACACATGATGAAATATTCTTTGATTGATTGAAAGACAACTGAACTCAATTTAAATTTCATTTAAATTGACATGAGTATATATAACTACACAAGTTTCATGTACTCAATTTGATGGAAAGTAATGATCCAATATGTTTGAGTGATGGAATGGGATGAATACATTTAGACCATCGACTATAGAATAAACTCCATTAAGTTTGTGCATATAAATAATTGAACACGGGATCAATATGCACATTATCAATCTTAGATTGCATATGAGTTTATTCTACATTTGCATGAGTATGCTAAAACTACACAAGTTATATATATACTTGAAGATTGTTTCAAAGTCTTGATCCTTTATATTATATGGCAAGAGTATATGGATCAATACTATTGAAACATCAAGTTAAAGTATCAACTCCCCCTAGATGTGTGCATTCATGTGTATATTGATTTGGAAACATAATGCACATATTGAGGTTAATACAATGGAGGAATTCATACTTTAACTTGAATCCTATGTATGCATTTTGACAATAGACTGAATACAAGTGAATACCTTAGGTTTTCTATTTTCCATCCAAATATGAGACTAATAAGAATAAGGCTCAATTAAACATGTTAGTCTCATAATGATTAGATTTGCCATTAAAGATTAAACATTAATATTAAACCAATCATCAAAACTAATGGAGCTTGAACTTTCACTAGTCAATCTCCACCCTTGGATGACTTCCTTCTCCCATGTGGAACCTCATCAAGGGCTAGGATTCTCCACCCTTGGATGAATTCCTTCTCCCATATGGAACCTCATCAAGGGCTAGGATTCTCCACCCTTGGATGACTTCCTTCTCCCATAAGGAACCTCATCAAGGATTGGGATTAACTCCCTCCCTAATACATGGGCTAACCCGAAACCTAATAACATAACCGGTTTTAACTATTTGACACTAACCTAATCACTACTCCACCCTCGAACCCTTGATCAACGATCCTCCTTCGCTTGAGTATGGCTTAAGTTAGCATATCATCCATCCACTTATCATCCCGACTTGCAATAACTCCCCGACCTTAGTCATCTTTTGGTGTCACCTTGACTGTCTAGACCTAAGCTTTCCTAACCTAGTCCCGGTCTCCTCCGCCTCACCATGACCTAGCTCCGAAGTCCTACAACCATCACAGATAAGAAAAACATCACATAGCATTGCACAACATAATATGCAATATTTAATTAACTGCAATATGAATTCCTAATTAGAAGCATCACTAAAGCTCACTAGGAAGGCTGACATCAACACAAAATTGCAAATTCAATTTTCCAAACCGAACAAACTGGCAGACAGATTTTGAACCGTCTGCGAAACACCTATCATAAACGGTTCTTAGTACAAACTGTATGTGATATATTGTAACATCCCAAATTTTGCTTTTATTGGATTTAATATGATTTTTCTTTGTTATTGAATTTTTAAGGTTTTATTTAATTCATTTTGGAATTTTGAATAAAGCCTTTTGCCATCTTTTAATCATTCAGAGAAAATTATTAATGATCTTTGGTTGGAAATATTTTATTTGAGTTCCAAATGTCCCAAAGTATTTTTGGGATATTTTAGGATTTTCCCTGGAATTTTTGCTATGTATTTTGGCTTTATCTATTTATCTGAATTATTTTAATTCAAAATAGTTTTAAAAATCGAGCAAATAGTGTTGGGCCGAAACCCCTCGGTCCGGCCTGTTTTCTTTGCACCGCAGCCCAGCTCGCTAGCCCACGCAGCCCGCTTCGCAAACCCTAGCCACGCACCATTGGATTTTGATCCAACGAGTGCGATCACACCGCATCGCCGCTTGCTATCAGCCACCTGATCGAGTTTGCGTGGATATGTGTGATCACGCCACCGGCTCATCCGAATCCGCTGTGCCATCGTATCCTGTGAGACTCGAAATTCATTTTCGTGCCCAACACGAAAGCCGAGGGCCCTATTTAATGCGCCGCCGCCACCCCTGTGTCGCGCACGTCGAGACGCATCTGTAGCCCTACCACGCGCATCCTGAGCCCCCACCGTTCGCTCACAAAAGCTCATCATAGTTGCGCTTGGTGCCGCCGCGGTTTTTGTCTCATTTCACCACCATCGAGTCGTCTCCGCCACCGCCAAGACCCTCGCTGAGTTCGCCGTGTCGAGACACTTCGGACGCGCTAGCTAACGTCGCCGGAGGTGCACCAGAATGCCGTCGGCCATGTCTTCGTCTTTGTCCTCGGTGAACCTGCTCTGCCGTGCCATCGCCGCTGTTGCATGCTTCGTCAGCTGTCGGATCTGGTGAGCGTCGTCAGATTTCTTCCACGTGTCGCCCGCCGGGATAACCGTGTGGCCGTCTTCTCTTCGCCGCTTCTCCACCGTTGGATCCTCGTCGGTCGTCTGTGGTTGAGCCACGTAGTCTCCGCCACACCGTAGCTGTCAGATCTACAGTGTGCATCCCGGATCGTGCCACGTGCCGTCCACCAGGCTAGCCGCGTCGCCTCATCGTTTCAGTTCTCTCCGCCGTTGCTGCTATCCGATCAGATCTGGACGATCGGGATGGTGCCACGTGTCGCCTCCACAGTGAGCTGCCGCATCGCGCCTTACGCTGATCTCAACCGTTCGTTTTGAATTGAGCGGATGAGATTGCGCCAAGCGTTGCGCCAGTCGCATGTCGCCGCGTGTCGCGTTATGATTGGTTGAACGCTGCCGCTGATGCCACGGCTTGCGTTAGCCGGTGCACGGGCAAAGTGCCGCCGGTCCACTGTGGATAAGCACCAGCCATGGACCGAGTCCATACGCCGGTGATGCGTGTCGCGCTGTGGTTGCGCCGCGTGTCAGCACCTTATTGGGCCACGTGTCCGCTAACGTCAGCATGACGTCATATATCGCTTTTTCTGTAGAAAAATATTTCAGCCAAAAATCATTTCGGTGCTGACGTCAACATGACATCATAAATGCTATTTTCTCGTATAAAAATGATTCGGTTTTTGCAATTTTCTGATTTATCTTTTATTTCAAACTTTTAATAGCTATATCTTTTGCACATGAGCTCTGATTGAGGTGATTCTAGTTTCTAGAAATTTGTAAAATCATGCTCTATTTTTTGGAGTTGATCTTGCTCTCTGTATTTGCTATTTATTGCTTTCTCGCTTGTTACGCGTAGACGTCGAGTTGCCCAGTGAGTTTGTGATTGAGGAGGCAGCACCCAAGCAAGGTCCAGAGCAGGAGTCAGAGCTATTTGAAGGCAAGTTGTGCTTTGATCATGTTGAACCTATGCTTTAAATTTTATATTATTTCAAAGTATTGCATATTAATTCAAGTATTGTTGTTTCAAATATGTTGGGATTAGTTATTGTCCACTTTGAGTTACATCCACCTTGTCATATCTTATGTCGTATCTCATTTGTCACCCTAGAATGGTTTAATACTAATTGGTAGCTATAATTGCCAATATGGTTGATTAGAACGCTAGTAGAATGCTTAGCCGTGCAACGAGTCATCATTTTATGAAAAAGTGGTTAATCTTGCTTAATGATTATGGAACACGTTTATTAAATTATGTGTCGGGTGTTGTCACACAATGTTGTTGTTGTTGATGGCACGTGGTGCATGGTAATCAACCGGGGTGGTAAAATGATTTAGACTGAGGCAAGTGGTATGTATTTGTGGTGGGGCCAATGTGGCACTTGGGCGGTCGCATTGCTTTTTATGATAATGGTTGGTTTATGGTTATGATGATTTTTAGTAAGTCTTGCCTTGGTCAAATAAGGACTTGACCTTGCAAGAATTTGAACTGAATCATTCATACAACCACATATCTGTTATGGGATAGACCTAGCTGATTAATTTATCGAGTCTAAGCTTTTGTACTATTTGTGGTGGTGTGAGGCCCGGGTAGTGGAACTAGTTGTCGACTTTTGTAGTCGGCAATGAATTTATGGGGCAGGCGCTAGATCTCAAACTTGAAGGTTACACAAGACAAAGGTTTAGACAGTTTCAAGCCCTCGACGGAGGAGGTAATACCCTAGTCCTATGTGCTGGGATTATGTGGATCTCTTGGATCTAAGATTGCTTAATGTGCTCTATCTGTCTGTTGTTGCCCGCCCTCTCCCTTATATAGTGGGGGTGGGGCGGTTTACAGAGTCCCGATCGGTTAAGGGATTCCGAACGGTTATATGATTCTAATCGGTTACAGGATAGAGTTTACATCTTTATCTACCCTGTTAACAACTCGGATTACAATCGTATCTTTTATATCTAAATACATGTTCAACTGTCTATAGGATGTATCCCCCTCCGCACGGCAGCAAGGCTTGGCGTGAAGCTTATCCTTTGGGCCTTCCTCTCGGCACTATCTCTCCCTTAGGCACTTCTGGGCCGGTTATGAAGACATCTGGTTTCATATATTCCACAGTAGCCCCTGAGTGATTCATAATTCGGTTGCTATATCTTTATCTGGGACTCAACTTGGATCCGCGCTTTCAGCTACTAGCATAAACCTCTGACTGGTTTCTTCTTTGATTTGAATGCTTTTCTTTGCAGCAAGGGGATTATGAAGGACTCGAATATAACCCTGGACAATCTTCGAGGTTGTTTTGACTTCCTGTGCCAAATCATTTTCCGAAAAACTCTTTTGTTTTTGAATCACTTTAACTCCAAGTCCCCTCGGCTTCTGATGTCTTTACATCCTCGCATTTACTTCAACTTTATTGCATTGGCTATAAAAGGCGAACCAGCGCTTTTAGAATTCTCTCACGCTTAGTCCTCCATTTCTTACGTCAAGCTTCACTTTCTTCTTGAGGAATCTCATGGACAACCAGGACCCAGAGCTCGCCGAAGAGTGGGCGCTCTTCGACATCGCCATGGCTGAATGGGCGAAGGACACAGCCGCCACCCTCGACCGTACCACCGTCAACGTCTTGCTCGAGATTTCCCCCGCCCTTCATGAGGTCAAGGAAGTTCTTGTGGAAGCGCTTGGCCGCGTGCGCCGTGGAGAGGTGTAAGACCCTTGTAAATGTAAAAATATTTTCCCAGCCATAATGCTTGGGGAATTTATATATAATAAAGAAATACCTTTTCAAATGTTTTCCATGACTGTCGTTTGACATAGCTTAGATCCAGCTTGGGGTATATCGAAGCTTGCATGGCTCTTTGGTCGGGTGATATTCGCATCCAACCGTCGCAGGATATATTTTAGGTCCGACTTGGGACATATTAGGATTTGCGTGGCTCTTGGCCGAGTGATACATATATCCGACTGCTACAGGATATAGCTCTGGTCCGACTTGGGACATATCATATTCTCATGGCTCTAGGCCGAGTGATACTCATATCCGACTGCTGTAGGATTTAGCTTAGGCTCGGCTTGGAGCGTATCAGGACTTTCTTGGCTCATGGCCGAGTGATACCTATATCCGACTGGTGTAGGATATAGCTTAGGCTCGACTTGGAGCGTATCATGTTTACGTGGCTCTTGGCCGAGTGATACCCATATCCGACTGCTGTAGGATATAGCTTAGGCTCGACTTGGAGCGTATCATGTTTACGTGGCTCTTGGCCGAGTGATACCCATATTCGATTGGTGTAGGGTATGGCTCTGGTCCGACTTGGGACATATCAAGGTTTATTCGAACGGTATCCGTACTTGTTTATTATGACGCATAGCTTATCGACCCATCTTGGGGCATACCATTGGAACCGTGCCTTATCAGGCTCAACTCGTGATATATGATTCCGTCATGCGGTAACCACCTAGCGACCCAACATGGGGCGTATCACAAGAAGATATTTTTAATCCAAATTGGAGGACACCCACATCTCGATTAGTTCGATAAGTGGTTAAACATCCCATCGTGGGGAGCAACGTGTCCCAAGCATGACTTGGTCAAACCGCGACTGCCTCTGTATGTCAGGACACCGGGCTAGCAAATCATTACGAAGCATAGAGCAGGGTCAATCTCTTTCCCGCCGATTCGGTGAAAACCTATTTTTTCCCTCTTTAAAGACTAAGCCGATAGTTCATTTTCTCATCGCGCACCCCTGTCTCTTCTGCTTCCTTGTCTCTCCGACTTCTCCGCCACTAGGGTTAACTGCTGTTGCGTTTGCATCTTTGCGCCGCCGTTGATCTTTTTCTCCGAAAATGTCTTCTCATTCTTCCAAAGACACCTCCTTGCAGCCTTTGCCTCAAGATTGGAGCACCTTAGTGACGACGGAAGAGCGGTTGCAATCCATGGTGGATGACGGGGTTCTTCCAGCCCTGGCTTTAATCTCCGCACGACCGGCCGCAGGTGAATCAATCCCTACTCCTCGTTCCGAAGAAGTTGTGGTTTTTGAATCTTTCTTCCAATGTGGGCTGGGCCTTCCTGCCTGCGCCTTTCTTCGCGGTCTGCTCTTCTTCTACGGCATTGAATTGGTGAACTTGAATCCCAATTCCATCCTACAAATCTCCCTCTTCGTTCACTTCTGTGAGGCTTTCTTGGGCATCCGCCCCCATTTCTATCTCTTTCGCCATTTTTACCTTTTGAAACCTTATCCTTCAAAGAGCGACCCCAAGGTAATTGGGGGAGCCGGATTTCAGCTGCGGGAGGGGTTAAAGAAAAACTACTTTGCTATTCCCTTCAAGACTTCCAATAAAGGGTGGCACCAGGAGTGGTTCTACTGTGCTAATCCTGATCCTGCTCTCCCCTCTTTTGTCGGGCGCCGGCCTAAGGTGTCCCTTTCTTGGGTATCTGCTCCCAACGCCAGCGGTATGGATCAAGTGCAAGACTTCTTGGTGCTGATCGATAAATTAAAGGAAGATGGTCTCACAGGAGTTGGTCTGGCCCTTCATTTTGTTGCTCACCGGATACAACCTCTGAAGGAGCGAGTCCATCTGGGATACGCATTTGAAGGAAAGGACGATCCGACCCGAGAACTGCCCGAAGCAGTGTCGAAGGAGCAAGTATATGCTCGGGTAGATGACTTTTTCATCCCGAGCATAGAGATGTCCACCGCCAAATGCCCGAAGTCCTTCACCGCATCAAATCCTCCTCCTGAGGTAAGAAAGTTTAGCTGATAGACTCCCACATTGGTCTCTGAATGTCTTTTAACAGTTGTAATACTCCTTTTCAGGATCGGTTGGCTTTCTTTAGTGATGCGCCTCTCCCGGAGATGCCCGTTCATAAAAGCGCTCCCTTTAAATGACCTGCGAGCTCCCCGGCCGGAGACCCCGCCTCCATGAAGGGGAAGAAAGCGATTGCCAAGGACCCTGTGAAGCCCCGACGCCCGACTAGTGGTCCCAAAATTCAGGAACCACTAGCACGAGCCCCAGTGCCTTCAGCTCCCCTTCCCCACGAGCCCATGGTACAGCCGAATCCACTTCCGAGAGACTCGGGCAGTCCGGAGGAGCCCAGGGCTCCAGTTTATAGCACCCCGAGTGGTCCCTCCAGGAGTGGCTCTGCCACCCGAAAGAAGCCACCAATGAGAATAAAGAAGTCCAACAGGTTTGATGCCCCATCGACTCTTATTCGATGCATTTTGCCGGCTTATTTACTGATCGTTCTTCTTATAGGATGTTCATGTCTTGGTTGATGAGGCCTCGCCCGGGGACACAGGAGCACCCTCCGAGCCCCAGCCGCCTTCATCGACACCCCATGCTTCGACATCGGATCCTGCTGCTCAAGAGCCCATCTCCTGTTCATCCCCCGAGGTTGAAGAGATCTCCCGAGTTCAGCCGACTCTTGCCCGCCCTCAACTCATAATGCAAACCGCGTGGGTTAACGAGGAAGACGGCTTGAAGTTCCTGGACGACTCGGAGGAGAAAGAAAGGAATGACTTTTACAGTCATGCCATCGCTTGTGCTCGCCTGGCCCGGGTAATACTTTCACTACTCTTATCACCTTCATGCTTGTGCCGGTTAGCATGTTGTCACCTTCCCCTGCGATGGTTACAGAAATTGGGAGAACGCTCTGAGAAGAAATCCGAATACCTCCAGAAGATGCTCCCGGAGGTCAGGACGCGCCAAGAATATCTGGCTGACTTGGAGCAGATCAAGGCTGGACATGCAGCCGAGCTGCGAGTTCTTCGGTCAGAGGTCCAGGCGTTGCGGGAAGAGCAGAAAACCCTGCGGTAGGAGAAGCTAGACGTCGTTGGCTCCCTTCGGGGTAAATATTTCTTGGACCACCCCGTGCTTTTGTTCAATCGTCCGGTCTTTTGATTTCCTTATCTCCGTGTCAGCTCGGGATTCCACTATTGCAAAGCTTCAAGAGCAACTCGATCAAGGTCTCGGAGGCCTCCAAATTGAAGTCGGAGAAGGAGTTAGAAGGTACGCTAAGTAGCTTGGCCCTCCCTTGTCTTCGTTGCCTTCTTGGCATTTCTTGATAATCGATTTTGCTTGCAGACTACAAATTCAAGACATGGGCGCAATATGCCGCTTATAACGAGAGGGTTGAGGCCCTTGAAACGTCTTGCTCCAAGCTTTGCGAGGCCTTTGAACCGCTGCTGAGGTTGCTTCATCCCGGAGGCGAGAGGTCGCTCAGCAGGGACTCCAAGCTTCGCGAGGCCTCTGAGCCGCTGCTGAGGTTGCTTTATCCCAGAGGCGAGAGGCCGCTCAGCAGGGACCAAGTCATCTCCCAACTAGAGGAAGCCCCCAAGGAGCTTAAGATACTCTTGAAGGAAACGGCAACCAATGGCGCTAGCCAGGCTCTAGCGATCACCAAGTCGCTTTATCCCCGAGTGGATCTTAAGGCTATTAAAGATGGCTATGCCTATAACGTGGATGAAGACCGGGCAGCCAAACTCTGGGAGGAAGTTAAGGATGCTTCTTCGGCTGTCGCGGAAACCTTGGACCTGTAAACAAATTATTGAAAGTATTTCTTTGTTCTTGCATTTTGTCTTTAAATATGCTGCTTTGCCCGAGTGGTTTTGACATATCATGTTCGACTAGTCCGTAGCCCCCAGGCTCTGAGGCATGGTTCATGACGCACGTCTCAGAGTCTTAAAATTTGTAGGAGCAAAGCACTCAGACGCATAATTTTCAAGGAGATTATACGAGAACAACTTTAAGAGCAAACATTTATTAATAAAGAAACAATTGAATTAAAAAATTCAAGTGAAAAAACGACGTAGCTATTCTATGTTCGAGGTGTTGCTGATAATTGTGCCGTCTTCACGCTTGAGCTTATAAGCCCCAGGTCATATCGCCTCATTGATGACGTAAGGGCCTTCCCAGCTTGGGGAGAGCTTATGCTCGCATTTCTGATTCTTTCTAAGGACCAGATCTCCTTTGGAGAATGCGCGGCTCCTTACATTGCGACTATGATAGCGACGTAAGCCCTGAAGGTATTTTGCTGACTGAATTGTCGTGACGTCCGTGGCTTCCTCCAGTCGGTCGAGGTCTTCTAGCCGGCTTTCTTCTGAAGCGACTTCTTCATAGCTCCGAACTCGCGGGGATCCAAATTCTAACTCGGTGGGGAGGACCGCCTCCGAGCCATACACCAGGAAGAAAGGTGACTGCCTGGTTGCTCTGCTGGGGGTAGTTCGCAGCCCCCAGAGCACCGAAGGCAATTCTTTGACCCACCGAGTGGTGTATGGTTTGAGACAATAAAAAATTCTTGCCTTTAGGCCTTGTAAAACCATGTCGTTGGCTCGTTCAACTTGTCGATTACTTCGGGAGTGTGCTACTGATGCGAAGCAAATTTTTATGCCGAGTTCACCGCACCAGTCTTGAAATATGCCACCTCTGAATGGGTGCCGTTTTCCGTGATGATTCGGTTTGGTACACTAAACCTAACCACGATTTCATGGAAGAACTCTTTGGCTTTTGCGGCTGTGATTGTGGCGACTAGCTTGGCCTCAATCTATTTGGTGAATTTATCGACGGCTACGAAGAGATGAGTATAACCACCTTGAGCCTTCTTCAAAGGTCCCACCATGTCAAGCCCCTAAACCGCAAATGGCCAGGTGATTGGGATGGTCTGCAGTTTCTATGCTGGTTTGTTTATCTGTCGCGCAAAGAACTGACATCCTTCTCATGTCCGGACGATATCCTCGCATCGGTGATAGCAGTCGGCCAGAAAAATCCCTGACGATAAGCCTTGCCAACTAGGGTTGATGATGCCACATGATTTCCACAAACTCCCGAGTGGATTTCCTTGAGAAGATCTCTTCTTTCTTGTTCTGATATGCACTGTCGTAGTACACCAGAGGAGCTCTTGCGATAGAGTTCTTCCCTGATCACCACATAGCTCTTGCTTCAGCGCATTATTCGCTCGGCCTGCATGCGGTCTTCAGGTAGCTCGTCCTTTGTCAAATTGTCCAGATACGGAGCTGTCCAATCAGGGGTAATGATCAGGACTTCTGCCTCTACGTTCTTCTCCACTGGGATGTCCAACTTTGGCCGAGTGCTTACTGTGGGCTTATGAATTTCTTCGATGAATACTCCCACGGGCACTGTGGTCTGGCCAGATCCCATCTTTGCTAGCTCATCAGCCGCTTCATTGTCCCGACAGAGCACATGAACAAGTTCCAAACCGTCAAAATTGCCTTCTAGCTTGCGTACCTCTTGGCAATAGGCAGCCGTGTTGTCTTCGATGCAGGACCATTCTTTTTGTACTTGATTGACCACGATCATTGAATCTCCACAAACCATCAAACGTCGGATACCGAGTGATATGGCGATACGGAGCCCATAGATGAGTGCCTCGTACTCGGCGGCGTTGTTCGACGCAGGAAAAAGTATTTGAAGAACGTACCTCAACCGTTCTCCACTTGGTGATATGAGCACTATACCAGCCCCCGCGCCGCTGAGCATGAGGGAACCGTCGAAGTACATCGTCCAATACTTGAGTTCCTTGACGACCGCCGGGCTTTGAAGTTCTGTCCATTCGGCGGTAAAGTCGGCGAGCACTTCAGACTTGATGGCCGTGCGAGGCTTGAATAAGATGCCAAAAGCTCCAAGCTCGACTGCCACTTTGCAATTCTCCCAGTGGCTTCCTGGTTGTGAAGTATATCTCCTATTGGGAAGGAGGTGACCACCGAAACAGTATGCTCTTGGAAGTAGTGCTTGAGTTTGCGAGATGTAAGAAGTAGGCATATAATAATTTTTGAACTTGTGGATACCGCACCTTAGACTCACTCAGGACCTCGCTGATGAAATAGACCGGATGTTGGATCTTCTGCACATGCCTCGGCTCCTCCCTTTCTACGATGATTGCAGCACTGACTACGTGAGTTGTTGCCGCGATGTAAAGTAACAGAGGTTCCCCTGGCATCGGTGAAACCAAGACCGGGGGTGTCGTTAAGAAGGTCTTCAAATCTTCAAACGCTTGTTGTGCCTCAGGGGTCCATTGGAACTTGTCCTGCTTCTTGAGGAGTTTAAAGAATGGCATACCTCGCACACCCAGTCGGGAAATAAACCTGCTGAGTGCGGCCATGCACCCTGTGAGCTTCCAGACGTCCCTTTGGAAAGTCGGCGGTTCCATATTTGATATGACTTTGATCTTTTCTAGGTTGGCCTCAATGCCCCGTTAGGATATGATAAACCCGAGCAGTCTTCCCGAAGATACTCCGAAAACACACTTCTCGAGATTAAGCTTCATGCTGAAGGCCCTTAGACTTTCGAATGTCTCGGATAGGTCAGCGATAAGGTCCTTCCTCTCCCGAGTCTTTACCATGACATCATCCACATATGCCTCCACATTGTGTCCGAGTTGGGTGTGAAAACACCGCTGTATTGCACGCTGATAAGTTGCACCAGTATTTTTCAATCCGAACAACATCGTGGTATAGAAAAAGGCCCCAAAGGGCATGATGAATGAAGTCTTGATGTGATCTTCCGCCTTTAGGCGAATCTGGTGGTACCCTGAGTAGGCATCGAGGAAACTCAGGATCTCGCACCCGACGGTTGAATCAACCACCTGATCAATTCGAGGTAGCCCGAGTGGATCCTTCGGACATGCCTTGTTGAGATCAGTATAGTCAACGCACATGTGCCAAGTTTTATTTTTCTTTTGAACCAGTACAGGGTTTGCCAAACAGTCGGGATGATACACTTCCTTGATAAAACCTGCATCTAATAGCTTGGTGATCTCCTGCTTGATGGCATTTCAATGATCTGGAGCGAACCGCCGGAGTCTCTGCTTGATTGGCTTTGCCTTTTCGTCGACGTGTAGAGAATGCTCGATCACCTCCTTAGGAACACCCGGCATGTCGGATGGTTTCCAGGCAAAGATGTCCTTGTTAGCCCGGAGGAAGGTGACGAGCATGTCTTCCTATTTATCCCCGAGACCTATCCCGATCAGAGTCGTTTTGGACGAGTCGGATGGGTCGAGGACAATTCTCTTGGTTCCTTCGCCGGACTTTATCCCTGATGTGGCCTGCTTCTTGGATGGGATGTCGCCTTCTTCTTGCAACGTGGCAGCCTCTGCCTGTATATTCTTCCCCTCGGAGGTTGCCTCCTGCAGCTCTGCAAGTTCACAGTTCTCTCGGTCACATTCCAGAGATCGCTTGATGTCGCTGCGTACTGTGATGACACTTTTGGGTCTCGGCATCTTCATCATCAAATAGGTGTAGTGCGGGACGGCCATGAACCGAGCCAGGCTAGGTCTTCCCAAGATAGCGTGATACGCTGTCTCGAAATCTGCTACCTCGAAATTTATATATTCGGTCCGATAGTTTTCTTTTTTACCGAAGGTGACGGGCAAAGCAATCTGCCCGAGAGGAAAGGAAGACGCCCCAGGGATCACCCCGTGGAATGGCTGTGAGCTCGGCCTTAGCTCGGAGCGGGGGACGTTCATGTCGTCGAAGGTCTTGGCGAACAGGACGTTGATTCCACTCCCTCCATCAATCAAGACTTTCTTGAGTTTTACACTGCGAATAACAGGGTCGAGCACTAGAGGGTACTTACCCGGATGTAGAACTCGGTTGGGGTGATCCGAGCGATCAAAGGTGATCGGGACTTTAGACCACTTTAGATACTGGGGGTTGCTGGTTCCACCGCATTGATCTCCGGAGCAGTAAGCTTTTGGTTCCGCTTGGACTCGTATCTGGTGGAGCCCCCGTATATGTAGTTCAGCTCATGCTTGGGCTCTTGGTAATCGTCTTCGCCGGGAGGGTCTTTCTTCTTTGCAGTCCGACTGCCGGTATTCCGACTGGTAGCAGTCCGACTGCTAGCGACACTAGTAGCCGCGTAGGAGCGTGAGTGCGCTTCCCCTACCGACTTTTCCTGATTATGCTGAATCACTGCCGCCGTCACCATGGCCTTGATATAGGCCACGATCGGGGCTGCCAGGCTATCCATTGCAATCATCGGGTCCAGCGTGTCGAGAAGCGTCTTGGAAGCGACGATGTTCTGCAGCGGTGTGTGGAAGACAGCTTGGTCTCCCAATCGGGATTGTAGGATGTCCTCGCGGACATTGCGGCTACGAGACCCAAGCGATCGCGCTTGTGCCTCCTTACCCTTACAAAGAAGGCGATCTTCCTCCGCAGCTTCTTGAATCTCTTACTGGTGTTGGAGATCGGTCTTCTGTTTTTCTATTGTGTAGATGCCGCGAAGATCATAGCAACTCCTTGCGACACCGATTGGTTCACTGACTGAGTCAGAGTGGCATACCTGAGATGGGTCAGCCTGATCTTTACCAGATTGGATCTGGTTTAGGTCCAGGCAGACAAGTTCTCCGCGCGCATCTGCGACAAAATCCAGGTTTCCAAAGCGGAAAGCCTGGCCGGAGATGAAGGTGGCGATGATTCCGCTGATTGCTGCCATCGAGTTTGTAGGAAAAGATTATAGCTCTCCCCCTACCTAGCGCGCCAACTATCGACTTTTGTAGTCGGCAATGAATTTATGGGGCAGGCGCTAGATCTCAAACTTGAAGGTCACACAAGACAAAGGTTTAGACAGGTTTAGGCCCTCGACAGAGGAGGTAATACCCTAGTCCTGTGTGCTGGGATTATGTGGATCTCTTGGATCTAAGATTGCTTAATGTGCTCTATCTGTCTGTTGTTGCCCGCCCTCTCCCTTATATAGTGGGGGTGGGGCGGTTTACAGAGTCCCGATCGGTTATATGATTCTAATCGGTTATAGGATAGAGTTTACATCTTTATCTATCCTGTTAACAACTCGGATTACAATCGTATCTTTTATATCTAAATACATGTTCAACTGTCTATAGGATGTATCCCCCTCCTCACGGCAGTAAGGCTTGGCGCGAAGCTTATCCTTTGGGCCTTCCTTTCGGCCCTATCTCTCCCTTAGGTACCTCTGGGCCAGTTATGAAGACACCTGGTTTCATATATTCCACACCAGTCCTCGCACGGGTATGCTCACATGGCGCAAGAGGGGGGCCCTGGATGTGGTAACCAGTCCCACCAGTGTTGAAACCTTAGCGGATAGTACTGGGTTTAGATAGGCATTGGAAAGGCTTTGTTATAATCACTCGCCTTTGTGGTGTATGGTTGTATCTTGTGGGTAAAGTGTATAACCTCTGCAGAGTGTAAAACCTATTCGAATAATCGTGCTCGCGGTAATGAGCATTGCTCGGCGATTACAGTCAAGGGTTAGATTTCATTAAAAACAAATGTGGGTATGGATATAAAATGTGGAATAAGGTTATGAGTTGGTTATTGGAAAACAAATGGAAAATGTATTATTGTTATTATTTGTTTTACTTCCTTTTAATCTATTTATGCTATTCTTTTACCAATGCTGCTTATGCAAATTAACCATGTCAGCCTATCCTTTGTAATAAGCCATGCATATAGTATGTTAGACTTGCATTTTGTGTGCAACTTGTTGAGTGCTTTATGTACTCACCCCATTACAACAAAACATCACCAGTTCAAGAAGAAGCAAGCCTGCTTTTGAAGAAGAGTATCAGGAAGAGACGAATAACTAGGGTGCGAACCTTGTCATTTGCCTGTGGCAGCTTAAAGGGTTTCTACGCTTGTGTTTATTTCCGTTGCTATTTATTTACTTTCAGTCTTAGCCCTGCGAGGCGTATTCATGTAAGGTTGACTATAAGGTCGTCGAATAGTTATATTTAATATTGATGAAGTCTTTATTATGTTACCGTTAAGTATGATTGTGATATTCATCAATGTTGAGCCTGTGTGCACTAGCGTGATCCTGGACTAGTGCATAATTCACAGAGGGTCCGGATTTGCATATTCGGGTCCCGACAGAGGTGGTATCAGAGCCAAGTTGACTGCAGGTCAAACCCTAGCTAGTTTGTTATCTTAGGAGTGTTCAAAACTATTTTCTAAAGGCAAAATTAACTTAAAAGATTGGTGGTGTTTGGTTGGGTGGATGAAGGTGGATGGGATATGGCCGTCCGTGGATTTAGAGCCATCCAATTGTTTGGATGGGTGGATGGATGGGACATGGCTGTCCAGTTTTTTGGAATAATCCTTCAAGATGCTAGACAGAGTCATCCCAGAAAAAAGGCTGGACGAGCTCATCTAGTTTGTTGTATGAAGAGGTGTACTCGGTCAAATTCAAATTTCGTCGAAGTGTACTCGGTCAAATTCAAATTTTAGTCAAATTGATGTCAAATTTTGTTCGAAAATTAAAATTTCGGTCAAATTTTGACCAAAAATTCAAATTTGTTAAAAATTCAAATTTTGTCCGAAAATTCAAATTTTGGTCAAATTTTGTCCAAAAATTCAAATTTGGTCAAATTTTCTCCAAAAATTCAAATTTAAGTCAAATTTTATCCTAAAATTTCAGATCAAAATTCGAAACCTTTATTACAACTAGCCCATCCATCCTTTTCAATCCAACCAAACAAAAAATTAGCTCATCCTATCCACATTCTTATCCATCCAACCAAACAAAAAATTGGCTTATCCCTATCCATCCAACCAAACAACTACCTGGATGGTTCCATCCCATCTAGACTGGATGGCCATATCCCATCCAACCTCATCTAATCGACCAAACGCACCCAAAAGGATCTTGACTTATCCCTTCTTTCTTGCTTTCCACCTTTGCTGATTTTTTCTATCTTTTCTCTAAGTTTTGAGTTGAGGTTTTTACAAGAGCCACTTTCTGCAAGTTGAGATAGAGTGTCTTTATGGAGAGCGTAAAGGAGGGTTTGCCGCTGAGCTTTGGAGGATGTTGCAGTTGTTGGGAGGCTTTGATCATCCTATCTATCGTGGTACCAACTGGATGATGACTGGGAAAATAGGAGAGACAATCTGCAAGATCACAGTCTACGCTAGGGAGAACACCATCAGGAGCCGCCCCGTCCACATTTCAACGAGGAGATCCATGTTTGGGTCTGGGATCCAGGAGACCGCCCGTCTTGCACTTCGTCACCTTGCCCATGACTACGCTTCAGAGTTGGAGTCCACCGTATTCAAGTATCATCCCAATGGAAGCGCTGTCACTGAGGACAGGATCAAGGGGGAGGAAGATGCCACCTTCTTCCACCTCACATGTTTTGCTTCAACACAGGAGACCCTCATGAAGGCTACGAACCAGGAGCTTACGGAGGTATATGAAGCATTGGAGAAGGTTGAAAAGGATCTTCGGGAGTCTAGGAGGATGGCTTCTGAGAGGATAGCCGAGCTGGAGGAGACTCTACCTCAGGGAGGAGGCAGCTGAGCTAGAGGGGTCCGAGGAGGATCCGGAGGAGCTTGTGCCAGAGCTGGAGAGTCAGGGATCAGTGTCATCCAACGAGACCCCTGGTCATCAGAAGAAGTTTTCCCCGATGCCGCGTCATTCACCGCAGTGTCCACCTGGAGGCCCGCATCCAGGATGGCTTAGTGACTAGGCAGAGTTTTGAGTTTATTAGTAGTTGTGACTCAAGTGTTCGAGTCGCATAAGTTTAAGTTTAGATTAGAGATGCTTGATTAGCTTAATGAGAGTTTTTATGGTCTTTTTGAGTGTGCAGTATGCGTTGCATTGCCCTTAGGCACTTGTGAACAGCCATACCAAGTATTAAATAAAGTTTAATATATTTAGAGTTTGAGTTAAAGCCTTTTCCCTGCATAAGATCTTATATTACTTGTCTATGCTATTTCCCTCTTTTCTCTAAACCTTGGAGTAATCAACAGATGGTTCAGACTCGCGAAAACATCGAAGCTGGTGGAAGTGGAAGCCATCAAAATGAGAATCAGAATGAGTCGCCAATTCCTCAAGCAGCACCACCAGTTGATATGAGCAACTTTGGAGCCTTTCTTGCTGCACAAACTCAGCTTATGCAGACCATGATGCAGCAAATGCAGCATTTCACTAATCAAGCAGTCACCAATAATGCAAATCAAGCTATTAATAATGGGAACCGTCCATTCTCGAAGCTATCAAACTTCATGAGGACCTATCCGCCAATTTTTTTCTGGGAATGCTAACCCAATTGAGGCTGATGATTGGCTAAGGACAATTGAGAGGAAGTTGCATATCACCCAGTGTGAGGGAAATGAGAAGGTGCTCTATGCTTCTCATCAGCTAGAAGGCACAGCTGCCGAATGGTGGGAGAATTACTGCGCATCGCAAGAGAACCCACAAGAGATCACTTGGGAAGAATTTTCTACCGCTTTTCATCAGTATCATGTTCCTGAAGGTGTCATGGACTTAAAGAAGGAAGAATTTAGAGCCATCAAGTAGGGAGGCCAGTTTGTGGCAGACTACCTGAATCGGTTTACTCAGCTTGCTCGCTATACGCCTGAAGATGTAGCGACTGATAAAGCAAGACAGTCTCGTTTCCTGAAAGGGCTGAATTCAGGATTGCAGGTTGAGGTTAATCACCCATAATTTTCATGATTTTCAAGAACTGGTGAACAAGGCCCTTATTCTTGAGGACAAGCGCAGAGAGTTAGATGATAACCGCAAGTGCAGGATAGCACAACAAGAAGCTCGCCAAGGCTAGCAAGAATTGAGGGTTGCACCATAGCAGTTTGTCAGGTTTCAGCCCAAGGCAATTTTCAAGACGCCTTCTTCCGCACCTTGCCCGAGTGGCTAGAATTTTCAGACACCTGTTCAGATCAATAACACCTCGGGAGGAAATCAACAGTTAGCAGTCAGGCGCTGTTTTAGCTGCAATGAGCCAAGACATTTTGCCAATAACTACCCCAAGAGAGGAGGTGTTACGTCTGTTCGCTTCAACCTTGGATCTATGCCGGCCAAGACGCCTGTACCAGGAGGAAACTGTGGAGCTGTTCAACTTGGAGTTACGACTCAAGCCACGGTGAGGGGTCGTGTTAACCATATCACGACTAATGAAGCCCAGGAAGCACGGATGTCGTACTGGGTAAGTTTCTAGTTAATTCAGTACCTGCTACAGTTCTATTTGATTCTGGAGCTTCGCATTCCTTTATTTCTCGAGATTTTGCTGCTGGGAGTGGGTTAGAAATGATGAACCTTAAGTGCATGCTTTTGGTCCAATCACCTGGATCAGAATTGCGATCTAACCTAGGATGTATGGGAGTTAAGATGCTCATGAATGGAGTAGAGTTTCTAGTGAACCTTATTATTTTGCATACTCAATAATTAGATGTTATCCTTGGAATGGATTGGCTGTCTAAGCAAAAGGTTGTGCTGGATTGTGGTAGAAGAGTAGTGTCTATTGAAAGCCCGAAAGGTGAAAGAGTGGAAGTTCAAGCAACTGCCATTCGCAATGGTCAGATGATGGTTAATAGTACTAAAGCAGTCAGCATTGAAGAAGTGCTAGTTGTTAATGAATATTCAGATGTTTTCCCTGAAGATTTACCTGGGATGCCACCTGATCGAGATATTGAGTTCGTGATTGAATTGGTGCCTGGTACAGCCTCAATAGCCAAGAGACCGTACCGGATGCCTACGGATGAGTTGGTAGAAATGAAAAAACAGGTTGAGGAGTTGTTAGAAAAAGGTTTTGTGAGGCCAAGTTCGTCGATATGGGGAGCACTTGTTTTGTTTGTTCGAAAGAAAGATGGAAGCATGAGGATGTGCATTGATTACCGAGCTCTGAATGAAGTGACAATAAAGAATAAGTATCCGCTACCCAGAATAGATGATTTGTTTGATCAATTAAGAGGAGCTGGAATTTTCTCGAAGATAGATCTACCTCAAATCGCAGATAAAAAATGAGGGTTTACACAGGTCGAAAATTTCAGAACTATACCCACATCTAAATCCACAATTTCCCCCCAAATCCACCAAATCCCCAAACCCTAGAACATCCAAATCCCTCAAATCTCCTCCTAAGAATAGCACTAAACCCATCCAAGACCTTAGGAAGCCCTCACCTTCACTTACCCTCAAAGAAGATCAAGAAGACGGAGGGAGCTTCGATTGGGGACTACTTCAGGGAGGAGGCGCCATGGGGGAGCTGTTGTAGGGGGAGGCGCAGTAGGGAGGAGAAGGTGCAGGGGATGGCACCAAGGAGGGAGGAGCTGTTGGGAGGAAGAAGAGGACAACCCCAAGCTTGCTGCAGGGAGGAGAAAACCAAAGAAGAAGGATAGGAAGGGGAGCTGTCGGCTAGGAGGAGAACCAAGAAAAAGAAAAATGAATGAGGAGTTAGGGGGATTAGTTAGGGGAAGAAAAAAATAGGTGGGTACTCTCCTCACAAGAGCTAAAACCCGCCTATTGTAGCCCATAGATAGGCCCACAAGACCTCGTCTGAAATTTCCTTAAGCTGAAATTATTAGCGATATTACATTCTCCTCCCCTTAAAGGGATTCGACCCCGAATTCCCAGAATGCCAACTAATTGAGACAGATCGATCAACGAATTTGAATCACCACACCCAGAAGGAACAACTCTGGATATTTCTCGCCATGCTATACTCCAGTTCCCAAGTCGCTTCACGCTCGGATTGATGCAACCACAATACTTTGACAGACTTCAGCGTTCTATTTTTCAACACCTGCTCTAATTCTCCCAGTATCTGCACTGGGCGAGACTCGAAGGTGAGATCCTGCTCAATCACCAACGGCTTAAGTGGAAAAACCGGATCTGGGTCATGTATGTACTTCCTTAACATGGATACATGAAAAACATTATGCACTCTTTGCATCGATTCGGGAAGCTTCAACCGATAGGCCACTTTACCAACTCGGGCAACAATTCGAAATGGCCCAACATATCTCGGGCTAAGCTTCCCTTTAGAACCAAACCGAACCACACCCCTAGTGGTAGACACTCTTAATAGCACATTGTCCCCCACCTCAAACTCTAATTCTCGCCTCCTCACATCAGCATAACTTTTCTATCTACTCTGAGCTGCAAAAAGGTTCTGTCTCACCTCTACCACTCGATCAATAGTTTGCTGAACCCAATCTAGGCCAAGAACTGCTCTTTCCCCTTCTGCATCCCAGCCAGGGGTGAGCGGCACTTTCGCCCATAAAGCACTTCATAAGGAGCAGCCCGAATGCTTGCATGATAGCTGTTATTATAAGCAAATTCAGCAAGGGCCAAATGGTCTTCTGAACTACCCTTCATGCGAAAACACAGGATCTAAGCATATCCTCCAATGTCTGAATGGTACACTCAGATTGCCCATCTGTTTGTGGATGGAAACCGATGCTAAGGCGAAGCTGCGTGCCCAAAGCACTCTGCAAACTCTCCCAAAACTTGGAGACAAACTTTGCATCACGGTCAGAAACGGTCGTCTTTGGCACACCATGAAGTCTCGCTATTTTCTGCACATAAATAGGAGCCAAATCGCTCACTGAGTTTGTTGTGCGAATAGGAATGAAGTGAGCAGACTTGCTAAGACGATCCACAATAACCCAAATAGCATCCTTCCCTCGCTGAGTATGAGGTAAGCTAACCACGAAATCCATGGATATGTCATCCCAAGGCCAAACAGGAACCTCCAAAGGTTGAAGCAACCCCGCGGGTTGCTTATGTTCGGCCTTCACCTTATGACAAATCCCACAAGATGCTACATACTGAGCAATGTCAACCCTCATTCCTTTCCACCAGAAGCGTTTTTTCAAATCTCGATACATTTTTGTCACACTCGGATGAACTGTATATGGGTTACGATGAGCCTCCTTTAGGATGTCATCCTTAACTTGAGACTTTTCGAGTACACAAAGGCGGCCTTTGAACCGCAAAGCACCCCAACTTCATCCATGCTGAAATCCCCAGTTTTGCCCTCAAGAATGCGCTTTCTAACTTGTTGAAGCAACCGATCATGCTGTTGCACCTCACACACACGCTCTGGAATTGTTGACGATAGAATATATGAGTTTCAGCTTGCACGGTGCCTGCAAAACAATAAGAGACTCCCATATGCTCAAAATCAGCAATGAGACAACCAAGAACAGGGGGCAGTACCTTGCGACTAAGCACATTTGCCACCACATTAGCCATCCCTAGCGAATATTCCATTCCAAGTTAGTCTCTAGGGATGGAATATTCTCCTTTCTCTCTCTTTTTCAAGGATTTAATTATTCAGTGAATCTTTCGAGAGTCTGTTCTTCTTCATACAAACTCTGATTGAGTCCGTTCAAGTTTTGTAAATTCATCTAAAATCAAGATCTACACTTTGCTGTATATAATTTGATTTTTGGAGTTTGTTTGGTATTTTTTTATATTTATTTTATTTTTTGTTGTTCTTTTCACTTAGACGTTAAAGTGCCGGGAGGTTTTGAAGGTGAAGAGTTGGTCCAAGACCAAGATCAAGAATTGTTCCAAGGCAAGTTGTACTTTGATCATATTGAACCCATTTTTACAAATGCTATTTTGTTTTCACCTATTGCATTTTATTTCAAGCTATACCTATTTTCAAATAATTTGGGAATTAGATATTCAATCCATTTGAACTATACATACATTGTTGTTTGCTATGCCATGTTTATTTCTCACTCTAGGATGGATGTTTATTAGTTGGTTGCTAATATAAAGCCAATATGGATTGGTTAGATCATGTTTAGTATGCTTAGCCATGCCACGAGTGATTCAAACTTGACTAATGGTTTATGGATTATCTTTTGAAAAGGGTGTGCTATGTGTAGTCACACTGATGTTGATGGTATGTGTTGTATGATAATCAATTAGGGTAGTAAATCATTTAGATTGAGGCAAGTGGCAAGAGGATGTATGCCATACTGGTGGGTTTATGTGACATTGGGTGGGAGATTGTGTGTGAATCATTTCATTTTGGTTACTAAGATTTAATTGGAAGTCTTGCCTCCGTCAATTAAGGACTTTACCTCATAAGCCATTGAATTGTGCTAAATCATACAACCACATATCTGGAATGGGACAGACCTAACTAAGTAAGTTACCGAGTCTTGACATATGCTATCTCAGGAGGATAACCAAGTTGTGTGCACAGTTGGGAAATGTGTATGTTGCAATGGCTCTACATCTTGAACAGTGATTAATCCTAGTCCAACAATGAGTCCCTCTTATTCTTCTGCTCTATGTGAGGGAGGAATAGTAAGACCAGTCTTATCAGGAGTGTCTATGTTCGGATAAAGTTTTTAAAGGGTGTTGATATGATCTTATGATTCGCACATTGATGGGTACGTGTTGTGGCCAACATTATAATATTGATCATATCTTATGGGTAAATTGTATAACTTGTGTAAAGTGTACAACCTATTCGAATAGCAGAGTACTCGGTTTTGGACAATGCTCGGGAATTTCACATAAGGGTTAGAATTTATAAAACTAAATTTGGGAAGGGAGGCTATGTGCCCATGGAAATAATGGAATTTAGTTTAGGCTGTGTGCCAGTTTATCTTGAGAAATATCTAAGGAATTTATTATTATTGTTAATGGTTTTATTATTGTTTTAATCAATTTATTGTATTCAATTGAAAATACTACTTTACTGCAAAATAGCCAAATCCGCAATTCTTTTGGAATAAGCCTTGCATTAGTTATGATAGACTTGCATTCTGTGCACAACTTGTTGAGTCCTTTATGTACTCACCTGTGTCTCAATCAATCCATCAGTTGAAAAGGAGTCCACATCTGCTCTGGAGGAGGAGTTCCATGAGAAGGCAAGTTACCAAGAGTTGAACCTTGTCAAAAGCCTGTGGCATGTTCATGGGTTATTTGCTAAAGTTTTTTGTTCCACTACTGTTCTTTTAAATTAAAGTCTTGAGAGGCCTAATAAACGTAAAGTCAAGCTTATGGTCATTCAACTATCTTTTATCTAATAAATATAATCTTTTATTATATTTTCGTTGTGTATGATTTGATATTATATCTATGTTGCCACTGTGTGCGCTAGCGTGATCCTGGACTAGTGCAGTAAACATAGAGGTCTGGATTAGCATATTTGGGTCCTGACACTAGGTGAAGCTACTGTGATAGGCACGGGGACCAATAGTCAACGATGCAGCGACTATGGCCATCTCCGCGATGGTGCCATGATTATCATCAAGCAAACTTTGGTTTCTATGCTACCTTCTCAAATCTAACTAGTGCCTCAGAATCTAGGGACTACTAGGAGTGTACTAGGTGGTTTGGCAATGATGGTGCAGCTCTAGAGGATCTAGTCGATGATGAACAACAAGAATGGCAAAAGGGAATACATCGTCAGCAAATTACACAGAAGAAGAAGCTGCAATGAAACCGGAGTAAGTTTGCATGCATGCTTAAGATGACTTAGATGAGAGGAATCACTAAGGAGCTAACTAGAATAGTAGGAATCAACAGTAATGGCATCGGTTGTGGAAAAAAGGAAAAAAGGGCAACGACGATGATTCATTGTCGGTCCTTAGAGATTAAGTGATGGGTTAGCAATACTAGATGGTAGAACATGATGTGCCACGAAAGAGAAGGGAAGGAGCTCACAGGAACAATGAGTCATGATGGTTTATTTCAGGCGTGTTTATCATAGATGAGGAAGATGATGGTGACATGACTTCCCTTGGTTCCAACTGCGACATTAAGCACATGAGAGGTAAGGGTAGCTCAAAGAAGACAATGACGCAAATGTCGAGCAATGAAGCTCAACAGAAAAGCAATGACACAGTACTATGCTCAAAGGTGTCGAAGACGATGCTCTCATTCTAGATAAAATAAAGCACAAGGATCTCGGGTGTTTATAGAAATGGAACGAGTGGCAAGCTGAGAAGACGATGACGAGGTCATTGGAGCGTAAGTAGGGGTGAGTAGCTCGGCTAGAGCTTGGAGTTCTCACGAACGAGACAAGATATAACATGGGCATGGACCGCAACCTCTCTCCTACGTCGATGACACGCAGAAGGGGACAAAAAGAATGAAGGCTCAGTGGTGACTAGATGGGTCAGCAACAGTAGGCGCGAGGTTGACTAGGCGCTGCTTGGTCAGTGTATGGTGTGACTGCGTGAGGTGAACATCAAACAGGAGCGATGGCGAACAGGGGTAGCAAGGTGGCCGGCAGAGACTCTAGAAGGGTCCCACCAACTAGCAGTGAGGTAAAGGGGCAAACTTGAGCTTTGTCCTCACGCGGGTGAGCGTGGCCACAGTGGCGAGTAGCACGGGCGCGAGGTGTATGAAGGTGTCCGACAGGTGGCTCCGATTTGTCAGTGAGAGAAAGAGAGAGTTAGAGAGAAAATAGTACAGCAAAAATACGCTTTCACATGGGGGAAACAGGTTTCAACCGCCTTCTTTTGAAAATTTGATTTCTAAAACATTTTTCCAATGGACTTTAATTGCATAGAATAAAGTTTATATTTTTGGAAATATCAATCCAACTTCAAAAATTATAAATTTTTTTGGAGAGATACTATATATCATTTAGAACCAAATAAATTATTTTCAGTCCATGGAAAGATATTAAATAATTTCTAAAAATAAAGTTTAGCAGCTAGAAAAATAGGAAAAACCATTTCTTTAATGTAGAAAATTCTAGAAAGGCCAGAAAATGTAGCAATTAATTTTGGAACCTAGAATATACTTTTTAGTATATTTTGGGATGTTACAATACCGTACAAACCACATGTACTTATGGGTAAGACCTGGATGAATAATTTACTAAGAACTTGGTTTCTGTCATGTTGAGTGTAAATTGCATAGACAATATGAGGTGATTATATCTTGTGGGTACAATTGTACATTCTTTGCAGAGTGATAATCAAATATATTCAAATTATCGTGTCCACGATCATGTGCATTGCAAGGAGAGGGCACACTTTGTTATATTTTGCTGGTTCTTGAAATTGGTTCTTATGGACACAAAATAAATATATTAGATATGGTGCACTAACGGGCTTTTGTTACCATATTTATCAAAGTTGAATGGTAAATACCTTTTCAAAATTATTATCAATCTTTTTTACTCATTTTGTACTTACATTTTGTTTCAATAATGTTTTATAATTGTTCTTTTGGAAATTACTGTTATTTGTATTTAAACAAGAAGTTAGCTTTGAGGAAACTAGACATATATTCTCCCTTTGACTAACCATATATGCAGTTAGTAGTATTTGCAAAAGTAATACGGAGTACAAAAGTACTCATTTTGCTTGTTAAAATTTTACCAATTGAAGATGAAGCTCCAGAAATAAGAAATAGGGTACTTCTATGATGCCGGATTTGGAGACAATGATGAGGCTGATGATTAGGGCGCAAACCCCTGTCAGTTGCTTGTGGGTTATGGCAAACCACTTGGGTTTTATCTCTATCTATCTTCTGTTGCAGACTTTTTTAATGTACCCGATCCTCAAGGCCCAGTTTGTAAGACAGTTTAAATATTATAAGTGTATTCTTTTATTTTAATTTGTTTATGGATGATGATGATTCTACACTCTAAGTAACTATATGTACTAGCCACTGATTATTGGACTAGTACAGAAATACATAGGAGGGTTCGAAATCATGTGATCATGGGTCTCATACCTGTTAGTGTGGTGGTCCATAAAGAGTTGTGGAATTATCATGGTGGGATTAATCCCACATTTCTTGTCTAAAATGAGTTGTACAAGTAGTATATAATGCATGTTGGGTCTAAACATAGCATTCTTGGGTTAACCCTTTTACATGAAGCGTAGACGAAAGTGTAAGTGAGGTGCTATTTGAGCACGACCGTCTCATTGGTGGGCTAGGCATTGAGAAAATTTTAGGCCAACGTGTTACATTCGATATAAGAGTATCAACCCTCACTGCACAGGCATTCGATATAAGCGTAGTCCAAGGTGTTAAAAACAACGGGTTGGGGTATTACACCCACCCCCTTAAGGGCTAAAGCCCTTGACAGCACTGCCTACACAACAGATACCCAGAATCACCTGTTGGTGTGTTGGCCAATGCGAAGTTGTGGAGTTGTCGTGGTGGGATTAATCCCGCATTGTTTGTCTAAAGTGAGTTGTAGTAGCATATAGTGTCTGCTGGGTCCAAACATAGCACCTATGGATTAACCCTTTCATACGAAGCAAGGACGAAAGTATTAGTGGGGTACTATGTAAGCGTAGGTCTACCCCATGGGTGGGTTGGGCATTGAGCAAATTTTGGGCCAGAGTGTTACAGTAACTAAACAATGCTTCCTTTGAATAGCCATATAACTAAACAATGCTCCCTTGCAATAGCTATGTAATTGAGCAATGCCTGCTTGTAATAGCTATGTAACTAAACAATGCCTACTCCCAATAGTCATGTAAATAGACAAATGCCTAGTTGCAATAGCTATATAACTAAACAATGAATGCCTCCTTGCTATAGCTATGTAACTAAACAATGCTTCCTTCCAATAGATATGTAACTAAACAAAGCCTGCTTGCAATAGATATGTAACTAAACAATGCTTCCTTCCAATAGCTTTGTAACTAAACAATGCCTGCTTGGAATAGCTTTGTAACTAAACAATGCCTGCTTGCAATAGCTGTGTAACTAAACAATGCATGTTTGCAGTAGTTATAGCTAAACAATGCCTGCTTGCAATGGCTGTCCAACTAAACAATGACTCTTTTCAATAGTTGTATCTAAACAATGCTTGATTGCATTGCATTTGTACTAAACAATGCCTCCCTGCATTAGTCATTTACCTAAACAATCAATGCCTCCTTGCAAAAGCTATGTAACTAAAGAATGACTCCTTGCAATAGCTATGTAACATGCATGCTTGCAATAGTCATGTACCTAAACAATTAAAGCCTCCTTGCAATAGGTATGTAACTAAACAATGCATATTTGCAATAGCAATGTAATTGAACATTTCAAGATTAATCCACTCAAGATTATTTGCTCCTAGGTTTGTTAGTTTATACCTTAGCATACCCGTAGGGTAACGAGCAGGCACTACTACAAAAAGTCTTATCATAGATGGTTCAAAAACCTCATCACAGATGGTTTTGTGAATCGTCTATAATCATGTGTTAGTCATAATGATGACTCTTCACAGATGGTTGACGGACCATCTATGAAAACATATCACAGACGGTTTTGAGTGTAAACCGCCTATGATAAGTACATATGATAGACGGTTCTGAGTATAAACCGTTTGTGATATCCACTTATCACAGATGGTTCCTACTGGGAACCGTCTGTGATAAGTGAACATCATAGACGATTATTAGTAAGAACCGTATGTGATATGAGATGTATCATAGACAGTTTTTCCTAAAGAACCGTATGTGATATGTACTTATCATAGACGGTTATTAGTAGGAACTGTTTGTGATATGAGATGTATCACAAATGATTTTTCCTAAAGAACCGTCTACAATGTTATTTTGTGTTGATATACTTTTTCTGTTTACTGGCTAGCCTCAAGAAATGCTAGCCATGCCCTCTGAAACAAGCAGATTACAGATTACATCACAAGCATATTATCACATCCATTTCAGAAATCAACTGAGATTACATATTACACAATGTACATCACATCCATTTCAAAAATCAACTTAGATACAATTGAATGCACAACTATAATTCACAGTACAAGTTTCACAAATTAACTCAAGTGGTAATTCAGAAATAAAGCAACTCCTCAAGTTAGGCAGAGTGAAACTCGCCTTCTAGATTTATGACCTCACACAGCGAGAATGAATATAGTTGTTCTCGAATTCCGATTAGATTGGTCTATTCCAACGCAGTTGTAACCTCATTGGTCTTGTTCGTACCGTGAAGGAGTTGCATGTTGTGGCAAACATAAAATTCACATAGGTTATTTCCCTTACCCTGCTGGTGGCACTGTAAATATAGAATTGGTTAGTTCTAGAGGTATTATTACGGAGTGTGATATATGATTATTGTGTACTAGAAGATAACAGAAACTTAAAATCGTGCTTCAGCTTCAGCCCGTCCTTGCTAGAAGGCACTCCATGAGCTTTGTATACTTTTGAATGAACTACGTGATTCCAAAAAGTTAGCCTCGGCCATTCTAGGAGCAACATACACCTTAAACAACCTACATGAGAGTTATCTATGGAGGAAACGTGATTACCTGTCGAGTAATTTTGCGATAGGCCTCAAGTTCTGGCTGCCACTATGTAAGGAATCAAGGTATATAACCCGGTTCTTTCTTGGTTGAATTACAATTAGAACCTAATGAAACCTACAGATGTATGTTGCCATGGTTATTCAACCTAACTTTGAGTTGCGTGTACAACACAAATCAAAGTATAGCAAGTAGTACAGCACTTACCCTGGGTTGTATGGTAAAAGTAGGTACTCTGTATCTTTTTGAGCCACCAATGCCTCTTCCACGGAAACCTCAATGACTTTTAAATTTTCGCCCATTGTTTGCTTCGAGACTATGTGTGGGTCGAGGAAACCCACCG
Organism: Otatea glauca; assembly: GCA_036346275.1. Lineage (NCBI taxonomy): Eukaryota > Viridiplantae > Streptophyta > Magnoliopsida > Poales > Poaceae > Otatea > Otatea glauca. Next base: position 34,935,528 of record CM070715.1, on the reverse strand, counting down.
GTTGTTTCTTCTTTTTTGCTTCATGGATCAGGTATCTATATATACAAAAGCAAGGAGTCATATATATACACATTTATCGTTGTTACACGAATGTAGACTGTGATTGCACACACTTACAATGTCTAGCATCTCAAGAGCGAGGTGTCGAGGTTGAAGAGATCGAACAAGTCGTGAAATTTGACCTCGAAGAAATCCCCTGATGACTGGTTGAATAGATGCTTGTGCTTCAAGCTGACCAGGAAACTCGATATACATTCTGCCACTAGCTTGTTGGCTTGTTCCATGTACCAATCATGCAATATAATGCAAGCCAATGTAAGGTTTTTTTGTGCTCTCCCATTACTAAAGGCTCTCCTAGCTTGTATATCCAAGACAATGGGGCAATCAGAAAGTCGAGGGCCTCTGTCATCTACTTCGATTTGCCCTTGTATCATTTTCTACTATAGGGAATCTTCACGTGAGATGAGTTGGCACGAAATGATGTACCGACCTGTGATGCAGTTAATACAGGAGCAGATTTGGTGGCCTGCTGAGGTGCAGTAGGTGACTCCGATAGTGCAGGTGACTCTAAGAGTGCGGGTAATTCTAATGCTGGAGTATGGGTGTCTAAGAAGACATTGCTACTGGGCCACTGGATGTATGTGCCAATGGCATCCTCTAGTGTCACGATCTCATTATTTGAGGGCATTTGCAACACGACGGTCTTGAAAATGTCATGTACACTGTTCACATTGACCTTCATGAAACCCGGCTCTACTGAGGTACCGTTCCCGTTTTGCAGAGTAGGAAGAGAGCCAAATCTGAGCAAGAGGAACGGCCAGGGTGTTCCTTTTGGCTCTTTTTTGCCAAATGGGCGCTACTGAGGTACCATTCCCATTTTGCGACTAGGGTGTTCCTTGTTTTCCAAGGCTATGGAGAGTGCATCTTTCTCCCTGTCTGGCAAAAAAGAGCCATTGTAAATTTGTGTACTCAACGCTACCTACAAGATCTCGACATGTTATTTCACTTATGAAGTTACGGACTAATTACAAACTTGGTTGTTCGATATCTTACCAGATGTTCACACACTTCCACGTCCGAAGGGTTTGTAAAGGACACAGTGCTAGAAGACGTGGCACGTGACCTAGCCCTTAGCTAGTTTTGGGCGTGCTAGTCAATGATCGAGACAAATGGCTGGGAGGCCTTCTCGTCCTCCCTCCCCCATTGCGCACTCTTACTCGCGTACCGAGTGGTGTTGAGTCTGTGGGGTGGGTGTTCCTTGCCTGGAGGGCCATGGGCGCTTCACTTTGATGCACGAATCCTTCTGTCGTGTTTATCTCAACAAATCTTTGCTATACGTCCTCATCAATGAACCCATACTTAGAGAAGGGAGTCCTGTCCTTATTGACATTTTTTTTGCAAGCGTGCTCCTGAAGTTCTTCCATGCCTTTGCCACCACTAGTAGTGCATATTGTCACACTGGGCACATGGAGTCTTATGTGATCTCGAATGATGCAAAAAAATTTGTCACTAGGTCATTGCGGTTCTTGTCAGTTAGCGACTTTCAGGAAGGACAGGTGATGGGGACCCGTTACCATCCAACTATCCCGCACAATGTCCAGAATGTTGTCGCTGCCTTTCAAAGCTCAATAGGGGCCCCATCCTTCGGATCGACTGCCGTGATGGTATATCGGTCTGTGGGCCTTTTATTTTCTCCACTTGGACTACGAGTTGGTTTTCCTTTCGTCGGCTCATCACATCCTTTTGGCGATGAAGAATGAGGGGACGTCATCTTCTTTTTAACTAGACTGTGTTAGGTATTCAAAGACCAGGCCAGTTGGTAAATCAACAATTTATGATGTAAGGAAATTAAATTAGATCTCAATTTAAGAGAGTTAAATTTTATCTGGGATCAGGTTGGATGGCTGTCATCATCAGCACTGTTTTTGCAAGATGAGAGATATTTTGTTCACTGGATAGAGTTTGGTTGAAAAAGGGATTCTTTATTCTTTAGAATAAGGAAAGAGATTACATCGCTTCACTCACTTTCTCTACTCCATTTCAGAAATATATATCTAATGATGAAAGAAGAAAAATGAAAAGAAACTGAGTGACTGAGCACTCAGAACCCCTCGAGACTATGCGCTCGAGCCTCGTATAACCTATAAACAAACATTAACACAATGATCAAAAGAATAAAGTAAGAAGAACAATAAAAGAAACTTGGTGTCCGAGCACCAAGAACTCCTCGAGACCTCGCGCTTGAGCCACGCTTGTATCCACACTTCCAAGCACGCCATGCACCATGCGTTCGAGAGCATTTCCTAATATTAAGCCCTATTTCTATTTATTGTACTAAGCTATGTACACACAGATATATATACACACATCATGTTTTGTACTATAATTGATATTGAAACATGGAATTATCTAATATCAAAGCATAAGAGCAGCACATATTTTAGTATCTAAGCATGTATATGACAATGAACAGTCTTATCAATCAAATTTCAATACTCGAGGATTAATTAAAATAACCAAAGAGATAAAGAAATTCATAAAATTTATGTCGACTAGGCAATGAATCATGTCTATTTAACAAATTGATGAACAATTGAATGACAAAGTATGCTCTCAGGTGTTAGGCTACTAAAGGTTGGACCTACAGCCTCCTCGCCACAAGGTGTAGGACTGCTAGAGATTAATCTCTTATCTCCACTACACTTGGGCCAAATTAATCATAAGTTGAACTAGACAATTATCTAAGCAAATAAGGCATTGAACACTTTACCTTCCTGAAATTATGCACCATAATGTATTAAGAATTAATTTTCATTGTTCAACTGACCATGTACCAAGTTCTCAAAAGATACTATTAGGTCGGAATGTAAGACAAAGTGTATAGCAGATATAGTATTGGATATTCTAAGATTGTTCAAGGAAAATGGAACCAAATGAAGGAAAACACAGCTTGCAGTAATCCATAAACAGGTGCTAGCTGCATGCGAAGGTATAGATTCAAAGGGCCAAACATGAACCCATAGCTAGAGAAGCTGCAAAACAATACTTCCTAGCACTAAAAGGAAGTAACTATCTAGTTCAAGGCCAAACTTACTATTGTAATTGTTCAATTCAGCTTCTAAAGACCCAAATACATCATTTTGCATACAACCAAGCAACAAATAATCCAAGTATGAATTGTTGTAAGCATGTATATGGCAATGAACAATGGCACTCAACTAGCAATTAATAAAAGCTCAAGTTGATTAAATTCATTGTTCTCATATGTCAGCTTGCCTTAGTTAAAAGGCCTCCTCGCCACTAGGGACAAGGTCACAGACAAATTTGAAATGACAATTTTCAATACTTGACGGTTAATGAAACCTAATCAGTTGATAACCTTAGACCAATATTTATATATTAGAATAAAAACAGTAAGCAATTTATCCAAAGACAAAGTATAAATAGTAAGCAATTTGATCCAGAATATATAAGTACTCAACTAAAGTAGACAATTGATCTAATCAAGTATATGACAGCTGAAAATTGAAATGTTGTCACAAATTATCTCCCTAATGCCCAATCTTCATTGAACAATGCCACTCACAAAGCATAATTAAAATAGAATGAAATGATATTATTGTAGGTCCAATACAAACAGCCAAAAAAGAACATTCAATTTAGTCATTTTGAATGCATGATTAAAAATTAGTTACAGAACGAGTGATAATAGGGAGTAGGCAAGTAACAAATCTGATCATCATAGTACACACTTAATGTATTATGCTCATGTATCACTAGTCCATCCCAAAAAACCAAATTATTACTGATTGACATGTGTTAGCACATTATCGACAAATTTAGCTATAAATTGAACTTAACTTTAGAAGAAAGACCTACTTAACGTATTATGCTCATGTGGCTTCAGTACAACTTCCAAAAACAAATATTATAGAATGACATGTGTTAGCACATTAGAAATGAACCTCATACTTTCTCAATCACAACCATCAGCTAAGGTAGGTTCGGTATGTACACAAAAAAATGGCACACTCAATACTAACAGAAAGAAAAACAGGTAATTACTTAGAATGTAAAAATGTGAAAAATAAATTATCAACTGTAATTAGTACTCAATTATGGTATTGCACAAGCAAAACATTAAGTAATTGATTCAAGCCTTATATTCTGGTAAATTAAGATTAGTGCATCATTATAATGACAAACATCCATAAAACATCAACAAAACTACTTACCCATTTTCATTATGAAAGCTATCATTTTCTATTATGCAAGAAAGAAATATTATTTTCTATTAGTGGAATGGGATAAAAGTAGAGTACAAACCAACCGAGGGGGAGCATGGCCGTGGAGGAGGCCACCGAGGGGGAGCGTGTCGGGACCCGAATATGCAAATCCGGACCCTCTGTGTATTCAGCACTAGTTCAGGATCACGCTAGTGCACACAGTCTCAACATAGATGAAATATCACAATCATACACAACGGAATAATAAATAAAGACTTCATCTATTAATATAGAACTATTAAACGACCTTTAGGTCAAACTTACACTTGCGAGGCCTTGGTGGCTTCAACTCAAATTAAATAAATAGCAGCGGAATGAAGAATGTCGACGAATCCCATCAATATGCCACAGGCAACTGACAAGGTTCAACTCCTAGATATTCGCCTCCTCGTAGAACTTCTCCTCCTTCGAAGTTGTAGTCTTCTCCTCAACTGATGATTTTGTGTGTTGCAAGGGGGTGAGTACATAAAGCACTCAACAAGTTGTGCACAGAATTCAATTCTATGTAACTATATGCAAGGCTTATTCCAAAGGAAAAGGCTATTATGGCTATTTTGCGATGAAGATTTATGAACAAATACAATAAATAGATTGTAAAGATTGTAAAACAAATAACAGTAATAGATAGATTCAGCATTTCTGAAGTAAACCAAGTTTCCAAACCTAAGTCAATTTCCACTTTCCATGGCATCCTGCCATCCCAATAAGTTTTGTTTAACAAAAGTCTAACCCTTAACTGTAATTCCCGAGCATTGCTCAATACCGCGAGCACGGCTATTCGAATAGATTCACACTCTGCAGAGGTTATGCACTTTACCCACACGACATGATCGTCCCTTGTTGCCAAGCTATTAGCACACTTCCTTTTGTGTGCGGCGGAGAGATCACGACAAAGCCTTTACAATGCTCGCTTAACCCGATACTACCGCTAAGGTTTCAACACGGTGGGACTGGTTACCACATCCAGCCCCCTCTTGCGCCATGTGAATTACTCCATAACTCGGGAACTCACACCGACCACGATAGTACCAAAGTTAAGACATTGCAAATTAATCAGCTAGGCTGGCCCATACCAGACATGTGGTTGCAAGATTGACTCAGGTCAAAGGCTTGCAAGGTTAAGTCCTTAGGGTGACTAGGGCAAGACTTCCACATACCCTCTGCCAAATCTGGCCCACCTTGGCACACTGCCCCTCTCCACATGCCCCAATCTAAATCATTACCACCCCAGTTGATTACCAAGCACCACATGCTATCAACAAGTCAACCTTGTTGCGTGACATCCACTCGTCACCACAACGCAATCTCATTGTGTGACCACACATGACACACAAGTTCATAACATTGTTCCATATTCCATTAGTCAAGATTAATCAGTGATGATTCAACACATGTGACGACATGGTAGGGCTAAGCAATCTACGACGGTCTAACCAGCCCATGTTGATTATCAATATCAACCAACCATTAATTAACCATCCTAGGGTGACAATTAGATCATGGCATACAATGGCAAGGTAGGGTGTAGATCAAATTGGTATAATAGCTAAGTCCCAATTTAATTTGAAACAATTGTACACTTGAAATAATATGCAATAGGGTAAAACAAATATAGCAATTTTATAAACATGGGTTCAACATGATCAAAGCACAACTTGCTTGGCCCTTGCGATTTTTACTGTTCTTTACTCTTTATCTTTGATTCTTGATCTTCGATCTTCAATCTTTACCTTCTTAATCTTCAGCTCCTTAGAACAACTTTCGGACGATACGTCTAACGATTAAAGAAGAAGCAAATACAAACCAACTCAAAAGATAAATCAAATAAAATACAAATTGAGAACGGATAGTATTGGATCACAAAGGCTTAGATGAATTTAGGAACTTGAATGGATTAGATCAGAGATTAGACAAAAGAGAACGAGCTTTCGGAATACACCGGAAAGGAAAAGACTGATAACTGAGAAAGAAATAATAATATTCCAAAGAATATTTCTTCTGAAGTTATTATCTTGATTGGATAGACAATGACATATGGGCTCTCGATCTATAAACCGGGTCCATAAAGATACGTTAGTTCGCAATGAACTAAGCTGATGCTCAATGATGATTTTTGTTGACTAAACAGATATACAGTCAAACAAAAGAAAGATAGACTAATGGATTAGATATGGCACAAGGATATGACATATGGCCAATGGTCTATCGACCAAGTCCACGAATGACTTCTAGGTCAATGGCAGATTAGATTTCCAAGAATAGGACATGGACAAGCGGGGTTGACATTCATGCGATTCGATTTGAGATCAGTCATACGTCGATCAAGATGCTTGACGATGACAAGGCAGCGAGGAAATGAAGACGAGGCTAAACTCATAGGTGATGGGGTTAGATTACAATAAGGCGATAGAGAGGATGATGATATTGCACTAGGGCTTTTGCGACCATGCACACATGCAAAGATAGCGAAGCAACGACAGGACACTCATGCAAAGATAAGATGTCGATTGTCGGTACAACGATATGGTAGAAAGGACATGATATGGCTCAGGATTGATCTGCGAGTTGCGAGGTTTACATGACATGATCCATCGTCAACGGACAGATTGGACACAAGGTTCAATTAGGGTTTGAGAGAAACGACTCGCGGATAGATCCACTTGGCATAGCGATAGGATAGGTAGGGTTGGCTCTGCGATAAAAGATTACCAAGGATGGCTAACCGAAACACGAACCGATAACAAAAGAACTGGATCGAACGACGACGGTTAGATACTAGATTATGGCTTTGATGGCAACCGAAGACCAAATGAACTCTAAAGGTGGCCAAACCAGAGAATGATGGCCTACTGGACATGATGACACGACCAAGGTGAACTAAGATGGTTGGCGGCAAAGAGGCGGTAGCGCAATCGATTTAAAGGCGGCTAACGAATATTAAAATTTTCGGTGGATGGAACAGCAAAGGGGAAGTGAGCACCACGTAGAACGCAGTGAGACGAGCTCAACGGTATAAGCGGATTTGGCGGCAACCCACTGGCCAGATCACAAACTACCGATCAACGGCAGCTAAAGCTAATAGATCAAATAGCCATAACTATTAAAATAATGGATGAAACCTAATCAAATTTTTCAGAGAGCTATCTGGGATCATTTGGCACAATATGACGCAAACGGATATGAGTTTTACCTTCTGGATCAACGGGGAACGCGCGACGAAGTTTTCTGCCGTTGGAACGCAGTCTGATCGGAGAAGATTGAATTTTCTACAGCAATAACGACGACAAAACCTTGAGTTAGGGTGAGCACCAGGTAGAGGACATCAAGATGAGTCTACAGAAAAAATTTCACGGTCAAACTCGCAAAAACAAAGGAGAACGGGCGACGGCAAAATTCGAGATTTGAACGGCCGTAACGTTTTATTTCCTAGATGAAACTGCACCAAATTTGGTGGAGAGCTAGACTGGACCATATGGCACGAGATGACTTGAGCGGATTTCAGAAAAACTCACCGAGATGACAGGGAACGCAATGCCAAAATCGGTCGACGATGGCGGCGCACCGGAAGACAATGGCTGCAGTTTTTAGGGTTTGGGAGGAGCTCTGGGGATTAGGGGTGCGTGGGAGGGGTCTTAGGACACTTATATAGGCTAGGGAGTCGTGCCCTACAAGGAGACACGAAGAAAAACCGAATTTGGATTGAAAACGGATCGGATCGAACACTTGGCGCGCAATAAACAGTAAATGGATGACGTGGCGCATTCTGGTGCGTCGGATGGATATCTGAGGGCTGAGGCTGGGCGATGACGTGGCCGCCTCTGGACCTGCCACGTCGATTTAGAACAATTTCTGAATTAAAATAATTTCAGAAATTAAAATAATTCGTTTAGAGCAATAAAAATACCAGAAAAATTCTAAAAAATTCCAGAAAATATTTTAAGACATTTGGAGCTCAAATAAATTATTTTTAACCAAACTTTATTTAAAATTTTGCTGTATTTAATTAAATTTAACAAAAGGCTTAATTTAAATTAATTCCAAATAAATAGCAAACGAACTCCGAAAAATCTTTAAAAAATTACAGAAAATTCCTTGATGCACAATGAACTCAAATAAATCTAAATTTATTTTAATTGAAGTTTATATCAGTCAAATTAAATTATTTTAGCATTAGAAAATTTCAGATTATGCTTTATTAAAGAGAGAAAATCCGCGGGGATTTTTGGAAAGATGAACTAAACAAAAGATTTTTGAAAACCCAAATTTTGGGATGTTACAAACCTCCCCCCTTAACAGAATCTCGACCCCGAGATTAAGGTTGTCTATAGAAATAGGTTTAGGGGGACTCAACTCTTGGGACTTTCTTGAACTTTCAAGCAACTGTACACTGGGCAAGGTTGCTTTCGAACAAACGCTTGACAACATCCAAAATTTGTAGGCTGCGCGATGCGGATGAGATCTTTTAGCAATTCCACTGACTTCCACGGTTTCTGCTTTTCTGGCACAGGAAAGCACTCCTTTTGTTGGGACTCTTGAAACACATCACGCACTCAGACTGTCGTTCTGGCATCTCCTTTGATAGGCTCCCTTGCTTTCCGTCCTTTAACGCTCGGTTTTCTGCTTCTTCTAGAAATTGGACAAGCGGCATTTGACAGTGAAACTTGCTTGCAACTCTGTGGTCTTACACAACATTCCTGTTGGTCTGTTTCTATCTCTATCAGCTTGATTCTCGAGTACTTCCTTAAACTCTGGATCAATTGAATATTCCTTCACATTGAACTCAAGCTCCAACTATTAGAGAGGTAATGGAATGGTTCTGCTGGCATACACTACGGTAGCTAAAGTAATTCGTCAGGAAAACAATTATCCTTTGTAGCTATTAAGCATACGCAACAACTCTTTTTTTTCTAATGTGATGGCACATCCACATTCTTGGCTCAACCATAACAGAACAACCGGTCCTTAGCTGTCTTCGATATGCTGAAGTTAAACTGATCGCAGATCTTTCTCGGAAACACTCTCCCTTCTCTTAACTGATCAAATCTTTGACCATAACCAAAACTGCCTTACACATAGGTAACCAGCTAATTCCAGGGATAAACATCTCAAGCATAGGTTTCCAATATGATAAGATTTATTAGGAACTTAATCTCAACAATAGACAAGTTAACTCTCAACATCCTGGATTACATATGATTTTCAATCAGTACAACATCTGATGCCTTCTAAGCTCTAGTAGTCATAATGTGGTTGACATGATCTTTTGTTGGCACTGACGGCATGGCTTCAGTTTGAACTGCTCCACAATTCACTTTCTGGTGCAAGTGTCTCGGTAGGTGTAGGACTAAGATTGAAGCAGATAGGTATAACAACTTTTCTCTTAAGACAACTGTTGGCAAAGTGTCCCGGTTCATTGCATCTAAAGCAACGCTTGAACGACATCTGTTGACTTCCTTCTGACATAGCACTAATCTTGGTAGGGGCAGAGCTGAGATTGATGCGATCCGCAGTGATCACTTTCTTCTGAGGGCAGTGTTTAGCAAAATGTCCTGGCTGGCGACAGGCAAAGCAACCTCTAGGCAGTAAGCTTCCTCCTTGAGAACTTTTAACCAGGGTGGTGTTATGAAAATTCTGACTATCAGGGCGAGGCACAGGTGAAGGTGTCTCGAACAAAGTCTGAGCAGTATGGCAACTGAGTTGTTGAGGGGCACTCCTCATTTGCTGTTGCGGTGGTCCTTCTTGACAAGCTTTCTGACGCTTGTGGTTATACTCTAATTCCTTGCGCTCATCTCCTAGAATAAGGGTCTTGTTAACCAACTCCTCTTGCTTCAACTGACTCTTTGAACAAGTTACTCGTGCAGTTTTACCACTCACTCTTGGGGTTATAAACTTTACTGAAGTAATTTCTAGAATGATCGTGGCTTCCAAAATTGCTTAACCTTTATGTGGGCATTCCTTAATAAAATGACCTAACTTACCACAGTTGTAGCACGAATGCCTGGGTCGTCGTGTCTGGTTAGGTGTAGTCATATGCACAATATCGTCTTTCTCAGGCATCACCACTTGTTGGTTCGTAGGGCATTCCTTGGCCCAATGACCTTGTTTATCGCACAAGAAACAGTTCCATGGTGACCAAGTATCCCTGGTTCTTTGAGGCAAACAGACAGAGTTGACATGTTTCTTCTTCATTTCACACGCAGCGCAAAGAAATGCGATGACAATCCTTCTCTTTTTGCTAACTCTTGAGCAATGATGGCTCGAAACTTCATTCACTGATGCCGAGTCACGGCGGTCACTATTGAATCCAATGGACATTGAGCTAGACAATGAACACGTCCTTCACAAAGATAACATGTGATGTTGCTCATAGGACATTCTCCAAGTAAATGGCTTCCTTCTCAGCTGGAACAATTGATTCCATGCTTATTAGCGGTGTGTCCTATTCCTCCACAATGGACGCATGCATGGTCTTCCGATTTGTTTGGTTGACAACACTTCAAGGAACAATATCCTGGTATGACATAGGGAAAAGGGGTTGTACACTTCTCTGAACTTGCAGTAGTCATACTAACATTTGACAAAGCAACGAACTGTTGAAAAGCAGCGACAAACTCTAACCAAGTGATTTCTTCTGGTGTCTTGTGGGTACCACGATAGTTCTTCCACCACTCCAAGGCATCTCCTTCCAATCGACATGTGGCGTAGGGAACCTTCTCTTCATCTTCACATTGCACCAAAGCCAGCTTCTCTTCTATGATGCGAAGCTAGATTTCTGCATCTTTGAGAGTGGCTGATCCACCAAACGTAGGTGGTTTGGTCCTCTTGAACAAGGCAAACTTTGACTGTGAATAGGTGGTGTGGATCGTGGTTGTAGGGGCATTGATTTTGGCACTGATAACATTCATCTGTTGTATCATTGTCTGCATGAGCTGGGTTTGAGCGGTGAATAACTGATCCAAATTCTGAATTTTCACTACGATACGGTGGACGGCTGTTGGTCACAATCTACTATATTACTAACACTAGTAGTAGCAACTATACTGACTTGAACTGCCTCGAAATCACTGTTGTTGTCTGTCCTTTCCATCTGATGACCACTCCAGGGTTTAGTTAAGAGGAGAAAAGCAAAGATAAGGTTCAAGAATTCTAGTGCAGGGGAGCAGGTTTAACCCAATAACTTATACAAATATTATTAATAACTTGGTATGGTTGCTTACAAAAGCCTAAAAGCTATGCAACGCATACTGCACACCCAGCAACCAAGAAAAAAAAACAAATTAACCTAAACACACAAAAATCTATCGTCTAAAAGGGTAACACTTCTATCTTAGACTGACGCATCTCTTCACACATGAGTCTCAACTGGCCACCAAAGTACTAGTTCTTCTATCATCTGGAACACTTCATCGATCCACTTCTTTTTCCTTCAGCTCGACGAATCCTGTCTTCACGATCTTTAGGATCAGCAGCAAGACACCCAATACTTTCTCCTTAAGTGTGAAACATCGTTAACTACTTAGAACAACTTAGGTAAGATTTATATTTAAACCAGTGGGGAAAGATGAATAATTTAAGCAAAAGGGGAAAGAATGGAAGAATAAGATAAGTCAAGAACTTATTATTCTTTCAAGTTAAATTTTCACTTTTAGAAAATACTTTTGAAGCTCCTAAGAAACGGCCAAACTATCTAGGGTCAAGACCTACAGTCAGTATGGCTCTGATACCACCTCTGTCGGGACCCGAATATGCAAATCCGAACCTCTCGTGTATTCAAAGACTAGTCCAGATCACGCTAGTGCACACAGTCTCAACATAGATGAAATATCACAATCATACACAACGGAATAATAAATAAAGACTTCATCTATTAATATAGAACTATTAAACGACCTTTAGGTCAAACTTACACTTATGAGGCCTTGGTGGCTTCAACTCAAATTAAATAAATAGCAGCGGAATGAAGAATGTCGATTTAATCCCATCAATATGCCACGTGCAACCGACAAGGTTCAACTCCTAGATATTCGCCTCCTCGTAGAACTTCTCCTCCTTCAAGTTGTAGTCTTCTCCTCAACTGATGATTTTGTGTGTTGCAAGGGGTGAGTACATAAAGCACTCAACAAGTTGTGCACGTAATTCAATTCTATGTAACTATATGCAAGGCTTATTCCAAAGGAAAAGGCTATTATGGCTATTTTGCAGTAAGCAGCATTTATGAACAAATACAATAAATAGATTGTAAAGACTGTAAAACAAATAACAGTAATAGATAGATTCACCATTTTTGAAGTAAACCAAGTTTCCAAACCTAAGTTAATTTCCACTTTCCATGGCATCCTGCCATCCCAATAAGTTTTGTTTAACAAAAGTCTAACCCTTAACTGTAATTCCCGAGCATTGCTCAATACCGCGAGCACGGCTATTCGAATAGATTCACACTCTGCAGAGGTTATTCACTTTACCCACACGACATGATCGTCCCTTGTTGCCAAGCTATTAGCACACTTTCTTTGGTGTGCCGGCAGAGAGATCACGACAAAGCCTTTACAATGCTCTGGCTTAACCCGATACTACCCGCTAAGGTTTCAACACTGGTGGGACTGGTTACCACATCCAGGGCCCCCCTATTGCGCCATGTGAATTACTCCATAACTCGGGAACTCACACCGACCACGATAGTACCAAAGTTAAGACATTGCAAATTAATCAGCTAGGCTGGCCCATACCAGACATGTGGTTGCATGATTGACTCAGGTCAAAGGCTTGCACGGTTAAGTCCTTAGGGTGACTAGGGCAAGACTTCCACATACCCTCTGCCAAATCTGGCCCACCTTGGCACACTGCCCCTCTCCACATGCCCCAATCTAAATCATTACCACCCCAGTTGATTACCAAGCACCACATGCTATCAACAAGTCAACCTCGTTGCGTGACATCCACTCGTCCCCACAACGCAATCTCATTGTGTGACCACACATGACACACAAGTTCATAACATTGTTCCATATTCCATTAGTCAAGATTAATCAGTGATGATTCAACACATGTGACGACATGGCAGGGCTAAGCAATCTACGACGGTCTAACCAGCCCATGTTGATTATCAATATCAACCAACTATTAATTAACCATCCTAGGGTGACAATTAGATCATGGCATACAATGGCAAGGTAGGGTGTAGATCAAATTGGTATAATAGCTAAGTCCCAATTTAATTTGAAACAATTGTACACTTGAAATAATATGCAATAGGGTAAAACAAATATAGCAATTTTATAAACATGGGTTCAATATGATCAAAGCACAAGTTGCCTGGCCCTTGCGATTTTTACTGTTCTTTACTCTTTATCTTTGATTCTTGATCTTCGATCTTCAATCTTTACCTTCTTAATCTTCAGCTCCTTAGAACAACTTCCGGATGATACGTCTAACGATTAAAGAAGAAGCAAATACAAACCAACTCAAAAGATAAATCAAATAAAATCCAAATTGAGAACGTATAGTATTGGATCACAAAGGCTTAGATGAATTTAGGAACTTGAATGGATTAGATCAGAGATTAGACAAAAGAGAACGAGTCTTTCGGAATACACCGAAAAGGAAAAGACTGATAACTGAGAATGAAATAATAATATTCCAAAGAATATTTCTTCTGAAGTTATTATCTTGATTGGATAGACAATGACATATGGGCTCTCGAACTATAAACCGGGTCCATAAAGATACGTTAGTTCGCAATGAACTAAGCTGATGCTCAATGATGATTTTTGTTGACTAAACAGATATACAGTCAAACAAAAGAAAGATAGACTAATGGATTAGATATGGCACAAGGATATGACATATGGCCAATGGTCTATCGACCAAGTCCACGAATGACTTCTAGGTCAATGGAAGATTAGATTTTCAAGAATAGGACATGGATAAGCGGGGTTGACATTCATGCGATTCGATTTGAGATCAGTCATACGTCGATCAAGATGCTTGACGATGACAAGGCAGCGAGGAAATGAAGACAAGGCTAAACTCATAGGTGATGGGGTTAGATTACAATAAGGCGATAGAGAGGATGATGATATTGCACTAGGGCTTTTGCGACCATGCACACATGCAAAGATAGCGAAGCAACGACAGGACACTCATGCAAAGATAAGATGTCGATTGTCGGTACAACGATATGGTAGAAAGGACATGATATGGCTCAGGATTGATCTGCGAGTTGCGAGGTTTACATGACATGATCCATCGTCAACGGACAGATTGGACACAAGGTTCAATTAGGGTTTGAGAGAAACGACTCGCGGATAGGTCCACTTGGCATAGGGATAGGATAGGTAGGGTTGGCTCTACAATAAAAGATTACCAAGGATGGCTAACCGAAACACGAACCGATAACAAAAGAACTGGATCGAACGACGACGGTTAGATACTAGATTATGGCTTTGATGGCAACCGAAGACCAAATGAACTCTAAAGGTGGCCAAACCAGAGAATGATGGCCTACTGGACATGATGACACGACCAAGGCGAACTAAGATGGTTGGCGGCAAAAGGCGCGGCGCAGCGGCGATTTAAAGGCGGCTAACGAATATTAAAATTTTAGGTGGATGGAACAGAAAAGGGGAAGTGAGCACCACGTAGAACGCGGTGAGATGATCTCAACGGTATAAGCGGATTTGGCGGCAACCCACTGGACAGATCACAAACTACCGATGAACGGCAGCTAAAGCTAATAGATCAAATAGCCATAACTATTAAAATAATGGATGAAACCTAACCAAATTTTTCATAGAGCTATCTGGGATCATTTGACACAATATGACGCAAACGGATCTGAGTTTTACCTTCTGGATCAACGGGGAACGCGCGACGAAGTTTTCTGCCGTTGGAATGCAGTCTGATCGGAGAAGATTGAATTTTCTATAGCAATACCGAGGACAAAACCTTTAGTTATGGTTAGCACCAGGTAGAGGACATCACGATGAGTCTACAGAAAAAATTTCACGGTCAAACTCGCAAAAACGAAGGAGAACGGGCGACGGCAAGATTCGAGATTGGAACGGCCGTAACTTTTTATTTCCTAGGTGAAACTGCACCAAATTTGGTGGAGAGCTAGACTGGACCATATGGCACGAGATGCCATGAGCGGATTTCATAAAAACTCACCGAGATGACAGGGAACGCGATGCCAAAATCGGCCGACGATGGCGGCGCACCAGAAGACAATGGCTGCTGTTTTTAGGGTTTGGGAGGAGCTCTAGGGATTAGGGGTGCGTGGGAGGGGTCTTAGGACACTTATATAGGCTAGGGAGTCATGCCCTACAAGGAGACACGAAGAAAAACCGAATTTGGATTGAAAACGGATCGGATCGAACACCTGGCGCGCAATAAACAGTAAATGGGTGACGTGGCGCATTCTGGTGCGTCGGATGGATATCTGAGGGCTGAGGCTGGGCGATGACGTGGCCGCCTCTGGAGCTGCCACGTCGATTTAGAACAATTTCTGAATTAAAATAATTCCAGAAATTAAAATAATTCGTTTAGAGCAATAAAAATACCAGAAAAATTCTAAAAAATTCCAGAAAATATTTTAAGACATTTGGAGCTCAAATAAATTATTTTTAACCAAACTTTATTTAAAATTTTGCAGTATTTAATTAAATTTAACAAAAGGCTTAATTTAAATTAATTCCAAATAAATAGCAAACGAACTCTGAAAAATCTTTAAAAAATTACAGAAAATTCCTTGAAGCACAATGAACTCAAATAAAACTAAATTTATTTTAATTGAAGTTTATATTAGTCAAATTAAATTATTTTAGCATTAGAAAATTTCAGATTAAGCTTTATTAAAGAGAGAAAATCCGCGGGGATTTTTGGAAAGATGGACTAAACAAATGTTTTTTGAAAACCCAAATTTTGGGATGTTACAGAGCGGGTGAGGGCGAGCACGACCGAGGGGGAGCTGTCGAGGGGGAGCAAAGCTGAGGGGGAGCGGGCAAGGGGCACACAACCGAGGGGAGCCACCGAGTAGGAGTAGGTGAGGGGGAGCTGCTGAGGAGGAGGCAACCGAGGGGGAGCGGGCAAGGGGGAGGCGCCGAGGGGGAACACGGCTAAGGGGGAGCAGGGTAGGGTTTGGGGGAGCCACCGAAGGGGATTGAGCAGGGTAGTGCTGGGTTTGGGGAAGCCACCGAGGGGGAGTAGGGTTTGGGGGAGCGACCGACTGGTTGGCATTATAAAACTAGGGAGTCACTGACGGTTCTATACTAGAACTGTCTCTGTGATGTTATGGTATCACAGACGATTCTAGTATTGAACCGTCTATGTTGTTAAGTACAGACTATCACTTGTTTATCTTTTGTCAGTACTGCAAATGCACTAATTTCCAGTTCATTGAAGCAGTGGTTGCCTCTGAAGGTACTATGCACCGTGATGTTATATGTTTCCATTACTATATCCAATACCATCTACATATGCATGTAAGTATTGGTTGTCATTATCATTCTGAACTACTTACGGTGCAGCGCAAAATGTATGTAACCTAGACTTTCTAAGCTAATAAATCATATGCATACATAAAGATGTTTCGACTTTCGAGCGTTTCATTAAAAACAACTTTATTATGCTGGAGAATACACTTAAAATCATAACTCCACTTGCTTATTTTTTTATATAAAAAATAGCCCTTCACGATGATTGATGCGTGTGTAGCTTGCTTCCTCAGGATGTTCTTCCTAGACTGTGATGCCGTTTTCGATAGAAGGCAACTTGTCAACTTGATTGTATTCTTCCTCATCTACTACATTCTCAACTCTGACAATCCTCCTTTTTCCTTTAAGAACTATGTGTCACTTCTTGCTGGATGGGTCGGTTACACGTTCGAGGTCCATAGTAGTAACGTCGTACTTGTCAACCTTCACCTATTGGAGATGGACCCAAAGACACCGAAATAGGGGATATTGAAAAGTACGTAGTCGAGCTCCCAAATCTCCTCTATGAACCCATAGTAGGAGCTCCTCGTCGACCCAGCGGTATTGAACGCATCTATGAGGACACCGCTATTCTGGTTTGTGCTTTTCATATCCTGATTTCTCATGTAAAATGTGCATCCATTTAAGTTGTATCCTTTCTATGTCATAACTATAAATATTAGCCCTTTTGCCAACCATATCAGCATATCACCTGACGAGCTCCCAGTGATGGGTCGCTCCTTCAACAATTTGGTGAACTGAAGTTTGTGCTATCTCATTATCCAAGACTCCTACCGCAACGGATTCTCTTACAATAGCCAGCGCTTGTGCTCATCGATATACGGGGACACTACAGCCATGTATTCCAAAACTGTGAAATGGGCTTGAGTAAACGCAACCGGATCAGGCATGATTTCTTTCCTTTCAATGGTCCTGACACCCTTGAGCCTCTTCTCATGGCGAGATCGAGGCACACCTATCGATTTGACCTGAACTATGTAATCGACGCAGAACTCGATGACCGCTTTGGTTGCATAACCTTTGACAATGCTACCCTCTGGCCAAGATCGATTCCATATGTAGGACTTGAGAATTTCCATGTACCTCTCGAACGGGTACATGTTACGTAGGAACACTGGCCCGCACATCTTTATCTCTCTCACAAGGTGAACAATGAGATGGACCATGATATTTGAAAACAATGAAGGGAAATACATCTTAAGATTACATAGAGTCATCACCACCTCAGCCTACAGAGCATCTAGTCCTTCGGGATCGATGACCTTCTGAGCAATTGTGTTAAATAAATAACACAGCCTCATGATTGTCTCTAGGACCTTGATCGGCAAAATACTTCTAATTGCAATAGGGAGCATCTGTGTCATTAACACATAACAATCATGATACTTCATGCCAGTTAATTTTCAAATCTTTCATCAAAACAAGTCTCTTCATGTTGGAGGTAGTAAGATGGAACTTTCATACTATGCAAGTACTGGCACAGTTCAGTTCTCTCAGCCTTGGATAGAGTGTAACAAGCAGGTTCACAATATGTTCGGTCTTTTCGGTCCTAACTTAAGTCTGATGCCCATATAGACCAAGTCCAGCCGTGCGTTGATACCATCATTTGTTTTGCCCTTAATATTCAGTAAGAGACCAATCAAGCTATCATATACATTCTTCTCGACGTGCATGACTGTCGAAGGTTAGAATTTCGATAATAAACTTATGATTATGGGTACCTTCGATTTAGCAAAGTCAAGCACGAAGACAGCGGCAAACGATGTATATAGGTTCAGGCCCCCAAATGGAGTAACACCCTACGTCCTATGCTGATGATGTATGTATCTAGAGTATCGATACAGAGCAAGTTGTCTAGCTCTATTTACAATGAAGATTGAATCTAAGCAATGGCTAAACTATAGTTGAAGGTTGGCGAAGCATGGTTCGTCGGCTCCTGGTTGCTCTACGTCTTCTAAAAGCTCTAAAAAATCTCCTCTTCTCTAGTTTTTTAAGTCTTGCCCTAAGGATACCTACCCCTGGCCTTATATAGTCGGGGTACCCCGGCCTCAGGTTGAGTTGTAGTCGGTTTGGGATACAAGATCATAGACAATGAGGAGTCCATCGTCCTGTGATTTTCGCAGCATATCCAAACTTCCCTGGATACTAGGCGTACTCGAGTCGGTTTCCTCGAGACGAAAAAGTGATCGAGTCATTCCTAGTATGGAAATATCCCCTCCACACATATATTATCCCGTAGAATTAGGCCCATGATATCCGAAGTTTCTATATGTCGTTAGGACATATCCTTCGCGTATCCTGCATGTACGCATACCCTATGTTTAGATATTCGACAATGACGTCGATGCAGTGGTGAACTTCTAGGTGCTCCCAGTAAGGTAGGTCTCGATATATTGATCTCTTCTTCCATATGCTCTTCTCATGGGTCCTCGATTTACATCCCTTTCCATGCACATCCAACTCCTTAACTATATCATGAACATCACTCCCCCCTTAAGGGCCTTGGAGCTGAACCATCCTCGTTCCTTCCATCGAATTGTTTCTTCATCTTGCGGTATAGGTGATTCCTCCGAAGGAACCTACGCTGATACATGTACACGGTTTTGCATGAGGATTTTAGCCACACACTCTCGGTATCATCTAAACAGTAAGTACATGCTTTGGCTTCTTTTGTACTCTGGCCAGACAGGTTAGCAAGGGTAGGATAATCATTTATGGTGCAAAACAACACGCTGTGCAAAATGAAGTTCTCTCGTTTGTACGCATCCCATACATGTACCCTAGGAACCCACAATGTTTTTGGATCTTTCTCCAATGGTGCTAGGTGAACATCAATATCGTTCTCAGGTTGCTTTGGGTCTGGGTAAGTATACACAATAAAATGTACTTTCGCTTCATTGACAACCAAGGAGGAAGGTTGTAGATACAGAGATTCACGGGACAAGTGCTATGACGGCTGCTCTTGTTACCAAAAGGATTCATTCCATCTATACTCAATCCAAACCTTATATTTCTTGGTTCCACAACAAATTCTTCAAACCTCCTATCGATGTTTCTCCACTGGGTGGAATCAGTAGGGTGTCTTAGCATTCCATAATTCTTAAGCTCCTCCGAGTGCCAACGTAGTAGTTTTCCCTCCTTTAGGTTCGCAAACAAACACTTCAAACGGGGAATTACAGGCAGATACTATGCCACCTTACCAGGAGGTTCTTTCTTCACCTTGATGCCCTTGCAGTCATCATCTAAATGATTCTTACTCTTGTACTAGGGTGTGTTGCACAACGGACATACATGCAAGTTTGCGTACTCTTTGTGGCAGAGGATACAATCATTTTCTTTCAACTTCCATTCCCAAGGGACAAAGAACCTTCTTGCTTTGTAGGTGGTTGTTGGAAACTCGTTTCCCTCCGAAAGAATGTCCACTAATAGACCAAACAACGCCATTGATGAGGACATCACTACTCCTGCTACACTCGACACACCTACTGCTGCTACTACTCCAGAAGAAATAGAAGGACCAATCACTTGAGCTCGCGCGCGTGAATTGAATTATGTGATTATTTTGAAGAATGAAGGCCCAGAAGTTTGATAAAGATGAGTCACAATAATAGGTGTTGCGCCACCTATTTCTGGGTTGAGCCCATGTAATAAATTCTTGTTTAGAGAGTTTTAGGTTTTTATGGAAAGGCTGGGAGGAGATTTCACCCGACCTTTCATGCTGGCCAAAATTCCCTTCCTCCTTTCCCCATTTTATACCCCCTGGTCGACCTCTTTCAGGGTGGGTTTTTCTTTGTGTTAGTTTAGCCATCGTGCAAACTCTACTCTTCAGTTGTGTCAGATGACCACCTGTGAGACAGCCTTTGAGAACCCCACCATTGAGTTGAATCAGATTGCTTTTCCAAATTCATTATTGCCTACATCTTATTCTTGCTAGTTCTTCGATTGCTCATAGGAATTGAATCTCGTGTTCAGGTTGATCGTGCTACCCAGCAAGTTCAATAATCTTCGGAGTTGGTTCAGCGATTGCTAAGGCGCCCACGACCTGTTCGTCTGTAGTCGGATCGCGAGAGTCACCTCCGCAAAAAATCAAAAGTTATCTTTTCACCGAAAGATCGGGCACTCCGAATCTATCAGCCATGAAAACCTTGTTGGACCAACCATTGCTTGTCTTCAATTTCAGCAGTTTAAGCATGGATGGCAACCTTGTGTATTTTGACTTGCAGCCCGGGAACAAAGGTTTCTCTGAGTCGTCCATCAAACCCCAGAATTTACCATACTCTATGTCATCAAGGTTCCCTTCTGCATCACACAGTATCTGATTTAGATTGTCATTGTGCAACCTATCCTCATCGGAAGCACAATCCATATCATCCGTCATATCGTTGACTTTGTCGGCGATGTTCATACTATCTGCTTCGTGTACAATCTACGTACTCTTCACCGTGACTGGTCCAACATGTATACCCCCATTTGAAACCCCTTATAATCAAGTGTGCTTCGATCTGCGCTGACTTTCGAAACATCTTCAGATTCTCGCAGTCAATTCATGGACAATACATAAATTGCACCCCCTTATTGAACATATCGTCCTCTGCAGCTCTTCTAAAAGCAGATATGCTATTAATGTATTCGGCACTCGCACAGCTCTCAACGTACATCTAGCTTCGATCTATCTACGCTACAAATATAACAATTAGTGTTAAATATTGAAGTACGCTAGGTGCGCGTATGCACACATTCTTAAATTATGCATTACTAGCTACATCTTGAATATAATGCAATTATATAACCAATTACTACCTTAGATCACAAAGAACAAATTGATCTATAAGTTAGATCTAAATAATCTTCAAATTCTCTCTTTACCAAACTTGCTAGATCTTGACTATAATACAAATAGAACCAATTACTAACCTTAGATTACCAAGAACACATGGATCTAAAAGATAGATTTAAACAATCTTCAAATTCTCTCCTTACCAAGCTAGATCTTGAATATAATGCAATTATAACCAATTACTAACAGTAGATCACCAAGAACACATGAATTTACAAGCTAGATCTAAACAATCTTCAAATTCTCTCCTTACCAACCAAGATCTTTAATATAATACAATTAGAACCAATTACTAACCTTAGATCACAAAAAATAAATGGATCTACAATCACACTTCCAAATCGATGGTCTCCTTTCACCACATCGTCTCACAGCAACAGCCAATTCAAAGATAGATCCCGAAACCCTAAAATCACTAAGTGGGTCAGGGTCTGTATTACATATATATTCCCAGGTCACATCATAGATAATTTTTAGCTAAAACTATCAGTGATGACAAGTATACACATCACTGACAGTTATAGCCAAAAACCGTCAGTAATAAAAAAATGCACATCATCATTAGTGATGAGGAGTCTAATATAAGGCTTCCGTAGTAGTGAGGTTGGTGAGGCGTACATACCTTTTTTCCGTTGACCACATACCCTATAGAGGCAAAAATATTGATGAAATCGAACAGGGATTGGGTGCAATCACTATGGGGATGGGAACTTAAGCAGTCCCCATAGTCCCGGACCGACCGATCGAGGCGACGGATGGTCCAGATCAATCAAAAACAAGATGAACAGTGTTTTCGCACAGTATAAAATCCGCCCGGTGATTTTGGTTGATCTGGACCGTCCATTTTCGATCGGACGATCCTTTAGGGACTGCTTAAGTTGCAGTACCGAAAGGACTGTACCCAATCCTTATCCGATGAAGTCCTACGCATTAATTACCAGGGGTAGTATCAGTACAAAAATGGTTAACCTCCTATAGCTAGGGTTAGGCAGTCATAGACAAGAAAAAAGATTTTCTTAAATGCCTGCAGTATATGCTTCTTTTACCGTTGACACGCCACTATGTATGTATGTAGATTAGTACTCCCGCCGGTTATAAATGTTATCATTTTGGACATTCACACGGTGCACAAAACTCAACTTTGATCACTAATTTATATTGTAATATATTTTAAAACACTAAGTGGGTGAGGCTCTGTATTACATATATATTCTTAGGTCAAATCATCAGTAATAAAAATTCGTATCACTCACGGTTTTTAGCTAAAATCGTTAGTGATGATATAGATGCACATCACTGACGATTTTAGTCAAAACCTTATGTGTTGAGAAGTCTAATATAAGGCTTCTGTAGTAGTAAGGTTGGTGAGGCGCACATCCCTTTTTTTCTGTTGACTACATACCCTATAGAGGCAAAAATATTGATGAAATCGGATAGGGATTGGATGCAATCACTATGGGGACTGCAACTTAAGCAGTCCCCATAGTCCCGGACCGTCCGATTGAGGTGATGGACGGTCCAGATCGGTCAAAAACATGATGAACAGTGTTTTGTTACAGTACCATGAACAGTGTTTTCGCGCAGTATAAAATCCGCACAGTGTTTTTGGCTGATCTGGACCGTCCATCTTCGATCGGACGGTCCTTTAGGGACTGCTTAAGTTGTAGTCCCGATAGAACTGCACCCAATCCTTTTGCGATGAAATCCTATGCATTGATTACCAGGGGTAGTATCAGTACAAAAATGGTTAACCTCCTATAGCTAGGGTTAGGTAGTCATAGACAAGAAAAAAGAATGTCTTAAATGCCTCCAGTATATGCTTGTTTTACGGTTGACACGCCACTATGTATGTGTGTAGATTAGTACTCCCTTCGGTCACAAATAGTTGTCATTTTGGATATCCACACGGTGTATAAAACTCAATTTTGATCACTAATTTATATTGTAATATATTTTAAAAAATCTAGTAAAATTATAATATTATGAAAGTACATTTCGAGAAGAATCTACACATATGATTTTCATGCTTCCAATCTAAATATTTAAAAAGATATCGATAGCAAAATTTTGAAATGTTTGACTACACATATCCAAACCGACAAGATTTTTTGAACCGGAGGGAGTATCATTCCATACTTCCATACATTACTATTTTTTTGAATATTTCACTACTATATGAGTACAAGTATCCGATATTTTAGTGTTTTATGAAATATGAAACATCTAAGACTTACACTTTCTAGTTTGAATATTACAATCTAAATATCAAATTCGGAATTTTACTTGCAGGATTTTATTTTTTTATTACGGTTTGGATTTAAAATGCTTCATGAAGATGTAGATAAGTTATACAAGTACACACTCTCAATAAAAAGTATATCAGTACAATGTTGGAAACTATAATATACGTCTCAAAGAAAAATAGATATAACTTTGCACTCATAAAGTTTTAATTTACAAAATATAGCAAGTGAGATTAATGCCAATAATTTCTTACCTTATTTGCAGCCATGCTTACTATGACCGGTGCCAAATCATAATTTTCCTCATTTTTTACTACGTAGGGAAAGACATTATTAGCCCTTAAATAGTCCTTAAATAAAGAAAAGCATTGAAACACTACTTAAGTAAAGAAATTCCATCTATATAATCTGTTACTGGCCACAGTGCTACTGTCACTAGCAAGTCACTGCCTCCCTCCTCGATCGCCTCTTCGAAATGGCCATATCCTATCCCCTTGCTCTGCTCTCCCTCCTCTGCCTCTCTCTGCTCCGCGACAGTTCCGCCGCGCCGGTCACCACCGGCACCCCCGACGGAAGGGAGCTGTGGGGATACGTCGAAGTCCGGCCAAGTATAGTGATGCTCTGTGCCCGTGTGTCGTTGCCTGCCAACCATTGTGCTGACTACAAATCTTTCGCACAAGAATTTTTAAGCTCATTTTTTGGTTGCAGAGGCTCACCTGTTCTGGTGGTACTACAAGAGCCCGCAGAGGGCGTCGACGCCGACGAAGCTGTGGCCGACCATCCTCTGGCTGCAGGGCGGCCCGGTACTGTCATCGTCGTCGTCTTCTTCTTCATCATCATCCACAACAGCTAATCATCATGTTGTCGTCGTCTTCGTCTCGATCAGGGAGGTTCGGGCATCGGGGTCGGCAACTTCCTGGAGATCGGGCCGCTGGACGTCAACCTGAAGCCGCGAAACTCGACGTGGCTGCAGAAGGCCGACCTTATCTTTGTGGTCCGTCAGACGCCCAGAATTCTTCTTCCCCTACCATCCCTCTGTTTCGTCTTCCTGGCCTGCTATGTATATGTACGTTGATTTGGCAGGACAACCCGGTCGGCGTCGGGTACAGCTACGCGGACGATCCGAGCGTGCTGGTGACGACCGACTGGCAGGCTGCCATGGACGCCACCACGCTCCTCAAGGCTCTCGCCAAGGAGGTGCCCACCCTGCAGGGCAGCTCCCTCTTCCTCGTCGGCGAGTCCTACGGCGGAAAGTTCGCCGCCACGCTCGGCGTCTCCGTTGCCAAGGCCATCCGCGCCGGCGACCTCAAGCTCACGCTCGGGGGTAAAGATTAATTTCCGCTCAATCAAACAACAAATAAGAAGCAGCATGCAATTCTATGCGTTGTTATACTAGCTAATTCTCTTTTGTTTCCCGGCAGGTGTCGCGCTCGGTGATAGCTGGATCTCGCCGGAGGATTTCGCGGTGAGCAAATGGCCTTGCAGTATTGACCAATCACCTATTGGATCTTTCTGTGCACAATTCAACAGTTAAAATGAGTACTGCATGCTTTGGACCGATGCAGCTCTCTTACGCGCCGCTGCTCCTGAGCGTGTCGAGGCTGGACGACAATGCCGGCGACGACGCAAATAAGTACTGTGCCGCTCTGCAGGCTCCGTTCTATGCCTATTTCTTTATTCTTCCTTAAGACAAAAGAATTCGCCGATCACATGAGCGCGCAAATTCTGCAATCAGGAGGGCGGAGACGGTGAAGGGGCAGATCGCAGCGGGGCAGCTCGCCGCCGCGCAGAAGACATGGACGGACCTACTGGATTTGATCGACTCCAAGAGCGCCAGCGTAGTAAGTGTTTTGAGTGTCGTTGACCAGGTTTCGAATTTCGTATTAATTTTTGTTGTACCCACTGGAATCACAGAAATTCGGTAATTTCCAAAGATTTGATTAAATTTCAGGACGAAATGGTTGAACAAAACATTAAACTTTTGGACAAAAATTGAAATTTTGACAAATCTATTTCAGACCCCACTGAAAGAACCGAGTTTCGCTAAATTGAAACCCTGTTGTTGACTCAAACACTTGGCTTCTCATTTTCTTTGCATTACGAGAAATAATGAAAAGTGCCGCGCGTTGCGGTACAATATTCTCCCTACAGTTATAAATAGTTGTTGTTTTAGGTATCGAGTTTCTAAAATACAACTTTAATCACTAATTTCTATTACAATATATTTATAATATTATGAAAATATTTTTCAAGACAAATCTTCACATATGATTTTTGAGTACCCATTTAAATATTTAAAAAGATATTGACAGTTAAAGTTTCAAAATTTGAGTGCATTTATGTTCAAAACGACAATTATTTGCGACTAGAGGGAGTAATTAACTTGGTATACATGATTCATTTTTTCTTTTACCACATCACGATAAATGATTAAAAAACAATATTTCATACTTAAGACTTGTTTGATTCATATACTAAGGTTGCCATGTTTAGTCATAGTTTTTTGCCAAACTTGCTTTAAGATTATGTTATCAAAATTGAAACCACACTTTGGCTAGGAAAATGAAATTTGCCACATTTTTTTGACTCAATGACGCGTGGTATCTAGATGGTAAGAAAAAATCTTGATACAGGTGTGGCTATAAACTAAACAGATGTCTAATTGAGTCAAACTTGTCTAACTTGAGGTGTGGTAAAATATGGTAAAATTTGACTATGAACCAAACAAGCCTTAAACTAACAGTAGTCAGCACAGCTGGAAGAACCTTCTTGATGACACTTAAGTTGTTTTCTTTGCAGGATATTTACAATTTCTTGCTTGACTCCGGCATGGAAGCGGTGTTGACAGCCTTACCAGCGAGCTCGTCGTCGCCGAGCAACGCCCAGGTGGTGAAGTACTCGACGTACCTCGCCAGCCAGGAGGACGCGTCTAGCTCCAACACCATCGGCGGCATCATGAACGGGATCATCAAGGAAAAGCTCAAGATCATCCCCAAGGCCCTCATGTGAGCGTCTCTTTCGCATCCCAATCACCATTCATCGCGTTAGCACGTCGATCTTTCTCCTTCATGTCTAAATCTTCCTCCTTGTGATGTTCTATCTCCAACTGCAGGTGGCAGCAGGCGTCGGTCGCGGTCTTCAACGCGCTGGCCAACGAATTCATGAAGACAAGAATCGACGAGGCGAGCTAGCACGGCTCTTGATCAATGGATGGGTCTTTAATTTCTTATAATGCGATGAAATTGATTAGTTAATACTGTGTGTTCTGCTCCAGGTTGATGAGCTGCTGTCTTATGGTGTGAATGTAACAGTGTACAATGGGCAGGTGTGTAGTACTCTGCCTTTTTTTACTGCGCCCAGCAAACTCTAATAGTGCCACTTTGGCTATCTCTTAGATATATCATGTCAGCAAAATCCTACGTGAAGGAGAGAGAATGTGAGAAAAAAGAATTTATTGTCTCTTACACAAGAGACAATGTGATCGTATAAACCAACGCAAATGGTAATAGGGTGTGATGGGGAAGATGTGATGAAAAATGATATAAAAGAGTTAGATGAATGATTTTAGAGATGAACTACTGGAGATGTTATCTGTAGTATTGTCTCTAGGTGAGTTGGAATTCTTAGAGACAATATTGAGAGATGGACTATTGTATATGTCTAAACTCATCGACCACTTTTTTTTTACTGGGATTTGCTAGAGACTGTGTTATGTTAAGGTTAATACAAACAAATGAGTAATGTCAGTGCATAACACAATAAAAACCAACAGATTTTGTCTTTCAACTAGAAGCAGCATAAAGTGCTGGTTGACTGGTATATATGCGTACAAACATGGGAAGACTGACGTACAGTAAATTAAATGGAGCTATCAGATTAGCGATGTGATGATCCTTTCATATAATATTCGTAGTTGGAAACATGGAATACACATGATTTACATGAGACTGTATATTCTAGTACTGAATTCAGTAAAATTTTCCTTCTGAAGCTCGATGTGATCTGCTCGACGATCGGTACAGAAGCATGGGTGCAGAAGCTCAAGTGAGGAATCTTTTTCTCTGTCCCCTTTCTGCCATTTCTTGCACAATTCAGATAAGTAGCTCAAAATTTCTCACCTGACCATACATTTCAGATGGGATGGTGTGAAAAACTTCTTGGGCCTGCCAAGGCAGCCTCTGCACTGTCCATCTTCCAAAGTTACCAACGCCTTCGTCAGATCCTACAAGAACCTGCAGTTCTACTGGATCCTTGAAGCTGGACACTTCGTAAGTCCCAACATACAGATGTCACAACTAGAAACAAGTCCAATAGTAGTAACATCTCCTACGATCTGTTTTTCATGTTCTTTTTTTGGAAAACATAATTCTGTTTCCCATGTGAAGTTACTAAATTTGATGTCAAAGCTGAATTGTTTTCTTGTGTTTTCTATGCTTTGCAGGTGCCTGCTGACCACCCTTGTATTGCGCTGAGAATGATCGGTAGCATAACCCAGTCTCCGGCTAGTTAGATAACTCTCCTGTGTAATCTGCAAAAAGATAAACAGAAAGGAGGCTACATGCAGCCAGTACATGGATAATGTAGCATTCTTGAAAATTACTTCTTGGTTGCCTACTTCGAAGGCAATGAAATTGATGATAAAGAATATACATGCAGGGCTATTCAGAGGATGGCTATAATTTGCAACTATTATTCAAAAGCGAATTGTACAAACATCAAAAATTTAAAAAAGTAACATAATCATAAATATATCATGGCTAGGTAGGTTTCCATACCAACGCTAGTAATATGATACTAACACACTATATTTTTCCCAAATGTTCATCATTTGCCTAAAGTTTGTGCCCAAAGCATTTTCTAAAACAAAAATCTAACCAAGTGTGGTCTCTCCTTGCAATGCTTATAGCCAGGGTATGGCTATAGGAATAGATTGAGATCTCACTTACATTCTTGTGTGCATTCTTCCCCATGTATGCCCCTACGAGAATGACAGTATATCTTCACTTGCCCCAAGCTCTTTTTAACCTTGGCTTTGAAGCTTTGAGCGACACGTCATATCACTACTACAAAAGCACTCATATTAGACCCCTCGTCACTGACGGTTTTCAAAAACCATTTGTGATGGTTGATCATCACTGACAGTTTTTTTTTTGCAAAAATAGTAAGTGACGAATTCCATTGTCATCACAGATGGATTTTGGGTAAAACTTTCAGTGATATAGGCCTCATCATTGACGGTTTTATCCAAAAACCGTCTATGATGATACCATGCTCATAACAGACGGTTTTGAGCTAAAACTGGCCCTCATCACAGACGATTTTTGGCTAAAACCGTTTGTGATGAGCTTTTCTTGGAAATAAGTACAGAGAGCCCCGACCTCCTCTGTGTTTTTAGGGTTTCCAAAGCTATTTTTGAGGTGGCTGCGATTGAGAGGCGATCTGGTGAAAAGAGACCGTGGATTTGAAAGTGTGATTGTAGATCATTTTCCTCTAGGTGATCTAAGGTTAGTAATTGGTTCTAATTTGCATTATATTTAAGATCTAGCTTGGTAAAGAGGGAAATGAAGATAGTTTAGATCTAGCTCGGTGTAGATCCATTTGTTCTTTGTGATTTAAAGTAGAAATTGGTTCTAATTGCATTACACTCAAGATGTAGCTAGTTAGTTAAAGAGAGAATTGAAGATGCTAAGGTGATCTAAAGTTAATAATTGGTTCTAATTGTATTATATTCAAGATCTAGCTTGGTAAAGAGGGAATTGAAAATGGTTTTGATCTAGCTTAGTGTAGATCCATTTGTTCTTTGTGATCTAAAGTAGTAATTGATACTAATTGCATTATACTCAAAATATAGCTAGCTATGTAAAGAGAGAATTGAAGATGCTAAGTTTAAATGTAGCTTATATATATATATATATATATCCATTTGTTCTTTATGACCTAACGAGCTATATAAGTTAATTGGCAAGTTTAAATATAGCTTATATGTAGAATATTGTAGATCCGTTTATCTTTAGATCTAGCATGGTTTATTATTTAGGGTAAGGTTTAGCTAGTTAATCTGTGCTCCAATTTAAGAATGTGAGCATGTGCACTCCTAGTGTACTTAATTCATTATTTAACACCTATTGTTATATGTAGCATAGATGGACAGAAGCTGGATGTACGCTGAGAACTGTGTGTGTGCCAAGTACATTAATGGCGTCTCTGCTTTTAAAAGAGCTACAGAGGTGTGGAATTTATGCCTTGTCCATGCATTGACAGCGATAATCTGAGAATGTTTCGAAACTCAGTGCAGATCGAAGCACACATGATTCTAAAGGGTTTCAAAAGGGGGTATACATGTTGGACCAGTCACGGTGAAGAGCATATTATACAGGAAGCAAGTAGTATTAACATCGTCGACGAAGTCAGCGATACGTCAGATGATATGGATTGTGCTTTGGATGAGGATAGGTTTCATGATAACAATCTGGATCAGATGCTGCGCGATGCAAAAGGGAACTGTGATGAGCGAGAGTATGTAAAATTTCGGGGCTTGATGGACGACTCGGAGAAACTTTTGTTCTCGGGCTGCAAGTCCAAATAGAAAAGGTTGTCATCGATGCTTGTACTGCTGAATTTAAAGGCAAGCAACATTGGTTAGACAAGAGTTTCACGGCGATGTTAGGTCTATTAGCTGACATGCTTCTGGAGGGAAACGAGTTGCTAACAACCACCTACAAAGCCAAGATGGTTCTTTGTCCCTTGGGAAAGGAAGTAGAAAGAATACATGCATGTCCGAACGACTGTATCCTCTACCGCAAAGAGTATGCAAACTTGCATGTATGTCTGGTGTGCAACGCATCCCGGTACAAGCGTAAAGATCAATCAAATGATGACAACTAGGGCATCAAGGTGAAGAAAGGATCGTCTGCTAAGGTGGCATGGTATCTGCTTATAATTCCCCATTTGAAGCGTTTATTTGTGAACCTAAAGGAGGCAAAACTGCTTCGGTGGCACTCGAATGAGCGTAAGAATGATGGAATGCTAAAGCACCCTGTTGATTCCACCCAGTGAGAAACATCGATAGAAGGTTTGAAGAATTCGCTGCGAATCTGAGGAATATAAGTTTTGGATTGAGTACAAACGGAATGAATCCTTTTCGTAACATGAGTAGCCGTCATAGCAATTAACCCATGAATCTCTGTATCTGCAACCTTCCTCCTTGGTTGTCTATGAAGTGGAAGTACATTTTACTATCTATACTTATCCAAGTCCGAAGCAACCTAGTAACGATATTGATGTGTACTTAGCACCATTGGTGGAAGATTTGAAAACACTGTGAGCTCCTGGGGTATAGGTGTGGGATGCTCACAAAAAAGAGTACTTCACTTTCCACTGCCTATTGTTCTGCACTATTGTAACATCCCAAAAATTTGGCTTATAATTTCGCTCATATGCTTTTTGGTGATTTTCTGAATTTATTGGATTTTTTTTCCAGAAATTAATTGAATTGAATTTAATTAAGTATATTGAACCTTTTGTGAAAACTAAATATATATAGATAAAGTTAATATAAAGTTTTACCAAAAATATTTTATTTGTGCTCAGAATGTCTCAAAGTATTTATGAGAATTTTCGGATTTTTCCGATATTTTAATTGCTTAAAGTAGATTAATCTAATTTCGGAATTATTTTAAATCAAAAGCTTTTGAAAATCGAGTGAATAAGATCGGGCCAAGCCTAGTCTTGTGCGTGTCAGCGCCCATCGACGTGCGGCCCGATCACTGCCATTCCGCCTCGCGTGGCGTTGGATGAAGATCGGACGGTTGTCTCCTTCGCGAAACCCTAGCGCCTTGGCCGTTGGATTGAGATCGGCGGTCGGGATCGTTTCGCGTTGTTTTGGTAAGTTTAGATCTCGCCGTTGATTTTGGAAAGAGCGGATCGGATCGTATCACCGGATCTAATCTCGCCGCTCGTTACCGTCGGACGGTATCGACCTTCGTCTCGATTCGGTTTTCGAATCCGTCGCCGCTGCCGTCGCCGCCGCGTGATTTAGGGTTGCCGTTTTAGCACGCATGCCGAGGCTATAAAAGCCGCAGCCCGCACACCGAGGTTCCTCATCCCGCAGCGCATCCGCCGATGCTAGCCTTCGCCGTTGAGTCACCGCCGTTTAGCCCCGAGCTCGCCGTAGTTTTCTAGCACCGCCGCTCGTTTTCGCCGTTCGCCGTCGTCAAGCCGCCGTTCGGCGTGTGGGTTCCAGATTCGGGTTCGCCACGTCGAGCCGCACCGAGCAGCCTACCTCTTCGTCGCCGGCAGAGCGAACGCCGTCTGGTCGTCGTCGTCCTCGTCTCCGGAACTCGCGCCGCGCGACATCGCCGTGCCGAAGCCGCGACACCGTCGGATCTCGGCGGACCATCCAGATCGAGCCACGTCGCCGTCTGCGATAAAGCAACTCGGGTAAGCGTGACCGTTGGATCGGGGTTGTTCGGGTGAGATCGCGCCGCGTGTGCGATGAGCGTTAGCCGTCGGATCGTCGCGCGGATCGCGCCGCGTGTCGAGCATCGGCGCGGCGGCGTCGCACCAATCGATCTTGCGCCGCGTGTCGGCGCGTGGTGCGCGCCGTGGGCGCGTCCACGGTGGACGAGGCGATTCTGTGGACCGAGTCCATGGACCAGCGACGTGTCGGCGCGATTGGTCCGAGTCGGGCTGACGTCGGCGTTGCGCAATAAAATCTTTTCAATAGAAAATAATTCGAAAAATCGAAATTCTATTTTCTGTATTTTGATGTTTATTCAAACTTCAAAAGGCTATATCTTTTGCATTTTAACTCGGATTTGAGTGTTTCAAATTTCTAAAAATTTGTAAAATCAAGATCTATTTATTGGTGAATTTTATTTTATTTTTGGAGTTTGGTTGCTCTCTGGTTTGGTGTTTATTTGCTATTTTGGCATCGTTTCACGTGAGGCGTTGAACCGCTCGGTGATCCGGAAGAAGATTCGTCGCTCCAAGACCCAAGCTCAGATCAAGACCAGCACCTACTCCAAGGCAAGTTGTGCTTTGATCATGTTGCACCTAATTTTCACCAAATTACTATTTTGTCTTTTAAACTTTATGCATGATATTTTATGTGTATAAATGATTTCAATTAATCTGGGAATTAGATAATATGCCTATTTGAATTAAACCATACCTTGTCAATTATATGCCATGATCTATTTGTCACCCTAGGATGTGGAATTATAGTTGATAATCAACATGGGCTAGTTAGATCGTCATAGATTGCTTAGCCATGCTACGTCATCACATGTGTCCGAATGTCGATACTTAATCTTGACTAATGGAATATGGAACAATGTTTATGAATTGGTGTGTCATGTGTTGTCACACAATGATATCAAGTTGTCGTGGCGAGGAGGTCACACATCGGGATTGAAATGTTGATGGCATGTGGTGCTTGGTAATCAACTGGGGTGGTAATGATTTTAGATTGAGGCAAGTGGCAAGGGCAGTGTGCCAAGGTGGGCCAGGTTTGGCAGGGGTATGTGGAAGTCTTGCCTTAATCACCTTAAGGACTTAACCTTGCAAGCCTTTGACCTGAGTCTCTCTTGCAACCACATGTCTGGAATGGGACAGCCTAGCTGAATAATTTGTGAAACCTAGATTTCGGTACTGTCGTGGTGAATAGTGAGTCCCGGGTTACGGTTTAACTCACATGGCGCAAGAGGGGGGCCCTGTTGTGGTGGTTTAACCCTTCAGTGTTGAAACCTTAGCGAGCGGTACTGGGTCTAGGTGTAGCATTGTAAAGGCTTTGTTATGATCACTCGCCTTGGTGGTGTTTGGTTGTATCGTGTGGGTAAAGTGCATAACCTCTGCAGAGTGTACAATCTATTCGAATAGCCGTGCTCACGGTATTGGGCAATGCTCGGGAATTACAGTTAAGGGTTAGACTTTTGTTAAACAAAAACTTGTTGGGATGGCAAGGTGCCATGGAAAGTGGAAAATTAATTTAGGATTGGAAACTTGGTGTATTTGAAATCTTGAATTTATTAATTCTTGTATTTGTTTCTTCGCTTTCCAATCTATTTATTGTATTCTTGTTAAATCTTGCTTTATTGCAAAAATACCCTTACTAGCCATTCCTTTGGATTAAGCCAAACATATAGAATATTAGACTTGCATTATTTTGCACAACTTGTTGAGTGCTTTATGTACTCACCCATCAACAACAACTTCGAAGAGGAAGAATCTACGCCGATCATGGATGAGGATTATTTGGATCACGAATGCTTAGGGTCCGAGCCTCGTCGGTTGCTGTGGCGAATCGAGCGCCATCTGCGTTTATTCTATTTCCATTGCTTCTCATTGATACTCTTTTTAAGCCCCGTGAGGCATTATTCATGTAAGACAACAGTTATTATTAATTAATGAAGTTTATGCTATATTTATTTGTGTGTGACTATGATAGCATCTATGTTGAGCTGTGTGCACTAGCGTGATCTGGACTAGTGCGGTATACAGAGGGTCGGATTTGCAAATTCGGGTCCCGACAGAGGTGGTATCGAGCCATACTGACTATAGGTCTTGGCCTAGGTAGTTGGTATCTCTTAGGAGTGTCCAAAATTATTTTCTAAAGAAAACAGTAAAATTGACTAATATGAAACTCTTGGCTTATCTCATCCTCCTACTCTCATCCTTGCTAAATTACCTTCTTTTCGTTGCCGTTTGAGTGGAGATCTTATTCAAAATTTTGTTTTGAATAGATGCCGATCTTCGATCCTTGAGTCAAGACAGGTGGCTATGCCATGGAGCCGTGGAGAGTTCTTCAAGTGATTGGAGGCTTTGATCGTCCGCTCTACCGAGGAAGCAATCGTCAGCGGTGTGCATCGGGGTTCTTACGCAGTGATCATCTTCGCCGAGAGTGCGGCGAGACCACTGCACCGATCCACATCACCGCCCGAGGTTCACTTACGAGGTGGAGTTCGGAGGTCGCTAGACTTGCTCTCGACGGATGCGCCACGACTACGCCTCGAGCCGCAACACCGTATTTCGACTTCACCCGACGGTGCGGCGTGCGGCGTCGGCGGATCGTGGAAGGAGAGTGTGCTCTGCGAGACACCTTGCCGAGTTCGCCACCGCCGGGAGGATCACTTGAGGACACTGCGCAAGAACCGGAGACAGCGTGTGAGGCGTTGAGAGTGGCGAGCGGGAGCTTCAAAGACCCGCGACGCAGCAGCCGAGTCATCGGCGAGTGGAGGAGGCCTTGCGGTAGCCGAGAAATAGCGGACCAAGTCGTCCAGAGCCGGATGAGGTCGCCAAGAAGAAGAAGAAGAAGACCGGAAGAGCGTGAGTGGGAGCCCGAGGAGCCAGCAGAGGGTCACGAGGATAGGTTCGCACCCATGCCACCCACCCACCGTGTATGCCGGATCGCCTCACCAGGTGGTGGATGAGTGAGAGTCGATCTTAGAGTTGTGTTGAGACTCGAGTGTTGAGTCGCGTTTTAAGTTAGCCTTTACCCTTTTAGTAGACGTTAAAGTTGCATGTTTAGTTGGTTCTTAATTGTTTCTTTGAGTGTGCATTATGTGTTGCAAAGCCCTTAGGCATTGTAAGCAACCATACCAAGTAATAATAATAAAGATTATTTAAGTTGGGTTTAACCTGTTTCCCCGCCTTAGAAATTCTTGCATCTTATCTATGCTACATCTATCTTTCCTAACCCAAGAAGCAATCAAGCAGATGGTGAACACTCGCAGCAACAATGGGGCTTCGGGAAGTGGTCTACGCTCAGGCAACAATCCCAATGAAGGAGTACCACCGCAGCAAGCACCGCCAGTGGATATGCAGAACTTGGGAGCTTTTCTCGCTGCGCAAACTCAGTTGATGCAGACTATGATGCAGCAGATGACCAATATGGCTGCAGTCAACAACCCCGCTGAGCAGAACAACAATGGCGGGCCTCGTCCTTACTCCAAGTTGTCAGACTTCATGAGGACCCGACCGCCAACATTCTCGGGCAACGTCAACCCCTTGGAAGCAGATGATTGGCTGAGAACCATTGAGAGGAAGTTGTACATCACACAATGTGAAGGGCATGAGAGGGTTCTTTACGCATCCCATCAGCTAGAGGGAACAGCTGCAGAATGGTGGGAGAACTACTGTGCTACTCATGAGGCACCCATGGAAATCACGTGGGAAGAGTTCGCAACGGCCTTTCGCCAGTACCACGTACCAGAAGGAATGATGGACCTGAAAAAGGAAGAATTCAGGGCGCTTAAGCAAGGAGGCCAACCGGTGGTGATTACTTGAACAAATTCACACAGCTTAGCACGCTATGCTCCACGAAGATGTAGCGACGGACAAGGCTAGACAGTCCCGCTTCATGAAAGGACTAAACTCAGGGCTGCAAGTGGGGCTGATTACCCACACTTTTCCAGATTTCCAAGAATTGGTAAACAAGGCTTTGATTCTGGAGGATAAGCGCAAGGAGCTTGGGAAAATCGCAAGCGCTTGATGACTAACCCGGTGGGCGCCTAACCACCTACGAATGAGGATGACCCGCAGCAGTTTGCTAGATTCCAACCACAAGTCGTTAACAAGCCAAGAACACCGCACCGCGACCATCGGAGACAAGGTTATCGACCGCCCAAGGTAACAATGCTCAAGGGGTCGTGATCGGCCGCCGAAGGTGCTACGATTGCAATGAGTGGGGCATTATGCTAATAGATGTCCCGAGAAAGGAGGAATCACGCCGATGCGTTTCAACCTTGGAACGACACTGCTAAGGCACCGATGACGGAGCGAATCGAGGAGCCGGACAGCGGGAGTGACGCCTCAAGTTACTATTCGAGGCGAGTCAACCACATCACCGCCGATGGAGCCGAGTGAAGCATCGACGTCGATCTTGGGTAAGTTTTGGTAAACTCGAGACTACACCTGCTTGAGATTATTTGATTCAGAGCTTCACATTCGTTTGTCTCTCGAGCTTTTGCATCTAAAAATGGTTTAAGCATGAAAAATCTCAAGTGTGTGATGCTAGTTCAAGCCCCAGGATCTGAGTTAAGATCTAATATTGGATGTTTGGGGGTAAAGCTGATAATTAACGGGTAAAGTTCCTAGCGAACTTAATTATTCTAGATGCCCAAGTTTTAGATGTTATCCTTGGTATGGATTGGTTAACCAAGCATAAGACGGTATTGGATTGTGGTCGAAGGTTGTATCCATTGAGAGCCCTACAGAGAAAAGGTGGAATTCGAGCGACATCGGTTCGCAAGGGTCAATTAATGGTTAATAGCATGAAAGCCGTCGGCGTTGAGGACGTGCGGTGGTCAAAGAATATCGGATGTATTTCGGAGGATCCGCCAGAATGCCGCTGATCGTGACATCGAGTTTGTCATTGAGTTAGTACATGGTACAGCACCAATAGCAAAAAGACCTTACCGGATGCCTACCGATGAGTTAGTAGAGATGAAGAAACAGATCGACGAGTTATTAGAGAAAGGTTTTATAAGACCAAGTTCGTCGCCATGGGGCGCCAGCTTTGTTTGTCGGGAAAAAGGATGGAAGCCTTAGAATGTGTATTGATTACCGTGCACTTAATGAAGTGACGATTAAGAATAAGTATCCGTTGCCAAGGATTGATGATCATTCGACCAGGTTGAGAGGAGCCGGAGTTTTCTCCAAGATAGACCTTCGTTCGGATATCATCAACTAAAGATTCGGACGGAAGATGTTCCAAAAACCGCATTTTCTTCAAGATACGGACATTATGAGTTCACGGTCATGTCTTTTGGATTGACCAATGCGCCAGCCTATTTCATGAACTTGATGAATAAGATTTTCATGGAATACTTGGACAAGTTTGTTGTTGTGTTCATAGATGATATTTTGGTATATTCGAAGACCGAAGCGAGCACGCAAATCATCCGAGGCTAGTGTTGGAAAAGTGCGTGAGCAACAAATTGTATGCTAAATTCATAATGCGACTTTTGGAAGGAAAAGGTGGAATTTCTCGGTCATGTCATGATCTGCAGAAGGAGTTCTTTGTCGACCCAAGCAAAGTGGAGGTAGTGTTGCATTAGGAGCAACCAAAGTCATCACTCAAGTCCAAGTTTTACGAATGGCAGGATATTATCGCGGTTCATAGAAGGATTTTCGACGATTGCTAGACCTCTTACTCAGTTATTGAAAAAGGAAAAGAAATTTTCATGGACGCGATTGTGATAAGAGTTTTGAGGAATTAAAGAAGCGCTAACAACAGCCCAAAGTGTTGGTTTTGCCTAATGTTCGAACACTTGATATATCTTGTGATGCGTCAAGACAGGGTCTTGGATGCGTATTGATGCAAGAGGGTAAAGTGGTCGATATGCGTCAAGGCGATTAAGACCGCATGAAGGAAATTATCCTCGCATGACTTGGAATTGGTGCCGTGGTGCATGCCTTCAAATTGTGGCGTCATTATCTCATTGGAAATAGATGTGAGATATATACGGACCATAAGAGTTTGAAATATATTTTCACTCAATCAGATCTCAATATGAGGCAAAGGAGATGGTTGGAATTAATCAAGGATTATAACATGGAATTCATTACCATCCGGAAAAGCAAATGTAGTAGCCGATGCCTTAAGTCGCAAGAGCTACGTGGCGAATATGATGGTGCAGAAGGACAATCAATCTGTGCAGAGAATTGCAAAATTTAAAATTGGAAGTAGTTTTAGAAGGATTCCTAGCTGCTTTGGAAGTGAAGCCAATGCTCAAGATCAAATTCGGGAAGGACAAAAGATGATGAGAAAGTCAACCGAATCAAGGCTAAAAGGATGAAGGATTAGCAAAGGACTTTACCGTGGACGACCAAGGTACCATGTGGTTCAAGGGTCGCATTTGTGTGCCAAGCAGACTAGAACTTAAGCAGCTTGATTTTGGAAGAGGCTCATGATTCCAAGTATTCAATTCATCCAGAAGCGCTAAGATGTATCGGGACTTAAAGGAGAGGTTTTGGTGGCGAATATGAAGCGCCAAGTCGCGAGCACGTTGCCTTGTGCGATGTATGCCGAGAGTTAAGGCAATACATCGAGACCAGCAGGTTTGCTACAACCGCTAAAAGTCCCGAAATGGAAGTGGGAAGAAATCGGTATGGATTTCGTCACTGGATTGCCAAGAACTCAAAATGGGTATGATTCTATATGGGTTATCGTGGATCGATTGACCAAAGTTGCTCACTTCATTCCAGTCAAGACCACTTACTCAGAGACCGTTAGCGTAACTATACATAGCCAGAGTCGTGTGTTTGCATGGTGTACCAAAGAAAATAGTGTCAGATAGAGGTACCCAGTTCACCTCGAGATTTTGGGATAAATTGCATGAAGCTATGGGAACGCGTTTGAACTTCAACACAGCATATCATCCGCAGACTGATGGTCAAGCAGAAGGGTAAATCAAATTCGGAGGATATGCTAAGGGCTTGTGCATTAGCCTATACTACATCATGGGATAAGTGTTTGCCATATGCGAGTTCGATTATAACAACGCTTACTGAGCTAGTTTGCGATGTCGCCATTCAAGCTTTATATGGTCGTGCACTGTCGTACCCATTGAATTGGAATGAGACAGGGAACGTATGATATTTGGCCCTAATATTCTCAAGGAAGTCAAGAGCAAGTTGCCATGATAAGAGACAGTTGAAAATCGCGCAATCAAGACAAAAAGTTATGCGATAATCGACGCCGTGATTTGAGCTTGAACTCGATGATTTCGTATATCTTAGGGTTACCCTCCGAAAGGAGTTAAAAGGTTCCACGTTAAAGGAAGCTTGCCCCAAGATATGTTGGACCGTTCAAAATTTTGAGCCGTCGAGGGGAGGTTGCTTATCAGTTAGAATTGCCGCAGTCACTAGCAGGCGTGCATGATGTGTTCCATGTGTCACAGCTCAAGAAGTGTCTTGGTGCAGTGAGCGAGCGCCTTTGGGAGAGATTGAATTGCGAAAGATCGACCTACAAGGAACAACCAATCGAAATCTGGATGTTATGGACCGCAAGACCGTGACCAAGTCGGTTCGCTTTGCGAGTTCGATGGAGCAACCATTACGAGAATGAAGCAACACGGGAGCGTGAAGAGGATCTCAAGTCGAATTTCCAAACCTATTTCCTAGTCGACCTTGAATCTCTGGGTCGAGATTCATATGGGGAGGTTTGTAACATCCCAAAAATTTGGCTTATAATTTCGCTCATATGCTTTTTGGTGATTTTCTGAATTTATTGGATTTTTTTTTCCAGAAATTAATTGAATTGAATTTAATTAAGTATATTGAACCTTTTGTGAAAACTAAATATATATAGATAAAGTTAATATAAAGTTTTACCAAAAATATTTTATTTGTGCTCGAATGTCTCAAAGTATTTATGAGAATTTTCTCGATTTTTCCGATATTTTAATTGCTTAAAGTAGATTAATCTAATTTCGGAATTATTTTAAATCAAAAGCTTTTGAAAATCGAGTGAACGATCGGGCGAAGCCTATCTTGTGCGTGTCGCCCATCGACGTGCGGCCCGATCACCTGCCACGCCGCCTCGCGTGGCCGTTGGATGAAGATCGGACGGTTTCTCCTTCGCGAAACCCTAGCGCCTTGGCCGTTGGATTGAGATCGGCGGTCGGGATCGTTTAGCGTTGTTTTGGTAAGTTTAGATCTCGCCGTTGATTTTGGAAAGAGCGGATCGGATCGTATCACCGGATCTAATCACGGCGCTCGTTACCGTCGGACGGTATCGACCTTCGTCTCGATTCGGTTTCGAATCCGTCGCCGCTGCCGCCGCCGCGCGTGATTTAGGGTTGCCGTTTTAGCACGCATGCCGAGGCTATAAAAGCCGCAGCCCGCACACCGAGGTTCCTCATCCCGCAGCGCATCCGCGATGCTAGCCTTCGCCGTTGAGTCACCGCCGTTTAGCCCCGAGCTCGCCGTAGTTTTCTAGCACCGCCGCTCGTTTTCGCCCGTTCCGCCGTCGTCAAGCCGCCGTTCGGCGTGTGGGTTCCAGCTGGGTTCGCCACGTCGAGCCGCACCGAGCGACTACCTCTTCGTCGCGGCGAGAGCCGAACGCCGTCTGGTCGTCGTCGTCCTCGCTCTCCGAACTCAGCGCCGCCGCGACATCGCCGTGCTTGAAGCCGCCTGGCCGTCGGATCTCGGCGGACCATCGGATCGAGCCACGCCGCCGTCTGCGATAAAACAGCTCGGGTAAGCGTGACCGTTGGATCGGGGTTGTTCGGGTGAGATCGCGCCGCGTGTGCGATGGCGTTAGCCGTCGGATCGTCGCGCAGATGCGCGCCGCGTGTCGAGCATCGCGACGGCGGCGTCGCAGACCAATCGATCGCGCGCCGCGTGTCGGGCGCGTGGTGCGGCGCCGTGGGCGCGTCCACGGTGGACGAGGCGATTCGTGGACCGAGTCCATGGACGAGCGACGTCGTCGGCGCTGATTGGTCCGAGTCGGTGACGTCGTTGCGCAATAAAATCTTTTCCAATAGAAAATAATTCGAAAAATCGAAATTCTATTTTCTGTATTTTGATGTTATTCAAACTTCAAAAGGCTATATCTTTTGCATTTTAACTCGGATTTGAGTGTTTCAAATTTCTAAAAATTTGTAAAATCAAGATCTATTTATTGGTGAATTTTATTTTATTTTTGGAGTTTGGTTGCTCTCTGGTTTGGTGTTTATTTGCTATTTTGGCATCGTTTCACGTAGACGTTGAACCGCTTTCGGTGATCCTAAGAAGATTCGTCGCTCCAAGACCCAAGCTCAGATCAAGACCAGCACCTACTCCAAGGTAAGTTGTGCTTTGATCATGTTGCACCTAATTTTCACCAAATTACTATTTTGTCTTTTAAACTTTATGCATGATATTTTATGTGTATAAATGATTTCAATTAATCTGGGAATTAGATAATATGCCTATTTGAATTAAACCATACCTTGTCAATTATATGCCATGATCTATTTGTCACCCTAGGATGTGGAATTATAGTTGATAATCAACATGGGCTAGTTAGATCGTCATAGATTGCTTAGCCATGCCACGTCATCACATGTGTCCGAATGTCGATACTTAATCTTGACTAATGGAATATGGAACAATGTTTATGAATTGGTGTGTCATGTGTTGTCACACAATGATATCAAGTTGTCGTGGCGAGGAGGTCACACATCGGGATTGAAATGTTGATGGCATGTGGTGCTTGGTAATCAAGCCGGGTGGTAATGATTTTAGATTGAGGCAAGTGGCAAGGGCGGTGTGCCAAGGTGGGCCAGTTTGGCGGGGTATGTGGAAGTCTTGCCTTAATCACCTTAAGGACTTAACCTTGCAAGCCTTTGACCTGAGTCTCTCTTGCAACCACATGTCCGGAATGGGACAACCTAGTGAATAATTTGTGAAACCTAGATTTGATCTTGTCGTGGTGAATAGTGAGTCCCGGTTACGGTTTAACTCACATGGCGCAAGAGGGGGCCTGTTGTGGTGGTTTAACCCTTGATGTTGAAACCTTAGCGAGCGATCTTGGGTCTAGGTGTAGCATTGTAAAGGCTTTGTTATGATCACTCGCCTTGGTGGTGTTTGGTTGTATCGTGTGGGTAAAGTGCATAACCTCTGCAGAGTGTACAATCTATTCGAATAGCCGTGCTCACGGTATTGGGCAATGCTCGGAATTACTGATTAAGGGTTAGACTTTTGTTAAACAAAAACTTGTTGGGATGGCAAGGTGCCATGGAAAGTGGAAAATTAATTTAGGATTGGAAACTTGGTGTATTTGAAATCTGAATTTATTAATTCTCGTATTTGTTTTTCGCTTTCCAATCTATTTATTGTATTCTTGTTAAATGCTGCTTTATTGCAAAAATACCCTTACTAGCCATTCCTTTGGATTAAGCCAAACATATAGAATATTAGACTTGCATTATTTTGCACAACTTGTTGAGTGCTTTATGTACTCACCCCATCAACAACAACTTGAGAAGAGGAAGAATCTACGCCATCATGGATGAGGATTATTTGGATGCGAATGCTTAGGTCCGAGCCTCGTCGGTTGCTCGTGGCGAATCGAGCGCCATGCGTTTATTCTATTTCATTGCTTCTCATTGATACTCTTTTTAAGCCCTGTGAGGCATTATTCATGTAAGACAACAGTT
The DNA here is from genome assembly GCA_036346275.1 of Otatea glauca. Classification (NCBI taxonomy): domain Eukaryota; kingdom Viridiplantae; phylum Streptophyta; class Magnoliopsida; order Poales; family Poaceae; genus Otatea; species Otatea glauca. The sequence goes on along the minus strand of CM070715.1, from coordinate 34,892,526 downwards.
ATTATTAATTAATGAAGTTTATGCTATATTTCGCTGTGTGTGACTATGATAGCATCTATGTTGAGCCTGTGTGCACTAGCGTGATCCTGGACTAGTGCGGTATACACAGAGGGTCCGGATTTGCAAATTCGGGTCCCGACAACTATAAATGATTATCCTGCTCTTGCTAATCTGTCGGGTTAGAGTACAAAAGGAGCCAAAGCCTGTACTCACTGCTTAGATGATACCGAGAGTGTGGCTGAATCACTAGCGTAAAATCATGTACATACGTCACCGTAGTTTCCTTCAGAGGAATCACCCATACTGTAAGATGAAGAAACAATTCAGCAAAACGAACGAAAACGGTTCAGCTCTGAAGCCTTTAAGCGGGACAAATGTTCATGATATGGTTAAGAACTTGGATGTTGCACTTGGAAAGGGATGTTAATCGAGGACCCGTGAGAAGAGCATGTGGAAGAAGGGATTAATATTTTAGGACCTACCTTATTGGGAGCATCTAGAAGTTCGGCACTGCATCGACGTTCTACACGTAGAGAAGAATGTTTGTGATAGCATGATTGGCCTCTTACTGAATATTAAGGGCAAAACAAAGGACGGTATCAATGCACGGCTTGACATGGTCGATATGGGCATCAGACCTGCTTGTTACACTCTGTCTAAGGCTGAGAGAACTGAACTATGCCAGTGCTTGCATGGTATGAAAGTTCCATCCGGTTACTCCTCCAACATGAAGAGACTTATTTCGATACAAGATTTGAACTTAACTGGCTTGAAGTCTCATGATTTCCATGTGCTTATGACACAAATGCTTTCTATCGCAATTAGAAGTATTTTACCGAGCAAGGTCCGGGAGACAATCACAAGGCTATGTTATTTCTTTAACATAATTGCTCAGAAGTTCATCGATCCCAAAGGACTAGATGCTCTGCAGGCAAAGGTGGTGATAACTCTATGTAATCTTGAGATGTATTTCCCTCTGTCGTTTTTCGATATCATGGTCCATCTCATTATTCACCTTGTGAGGGAGATAAAGATGTGCGGGTCCGTGTTTCTACGTAGCATGTACCCGTTCAAGAGGTACATGAGAATTCTCAAGTCCTACGTACGGAATCGATCTCAACCAGAGGGTAGCATTGTCGAAGGTTATGCAATTGAAGAGGCCGTCGAATTCTGCGTGGATTACATGGCTTAGGTTGAACTGATATGTGTGCCTGGATCCCGCCATGAGGGGAGGCTCCAGGGTATTGGGACCATCGGAAGGAAATCAATCATGCCTGATCCAGCTGTGAGTGCTAAAGCCTATTTCACAGTTTTACAACACATGGTTGTAGTGTCCCTGTATATCGATGAGCACAAGAATTGGCTATGGCAAGAGAATCGATCGCGGAAGGAGTCTGGGATTATCAAACAACATAACCTTCAGTTCAACAGATGGTTGAAGGAGCGATAACCCATCATTGGAATCTCGTTAGGTGATACGCTGACATGTTTTTGCAAAAGTGCCAACATATACAATTGTAACATGGAAAGGATACGACTTAAATGGGTACACATTTTACATAAGAGATCAGGACATGAAGAGCACAAACCAGAACAGCGGTGTTCAAATAGATGCGCTCAATATCGCTAGGTCGACGAGGAGCTCCTACAATGGGTTCATTGAGGAAATTTGGGAGCTCGACTACATACTATTCAAGATCCCCTTATTTTGGTGCCATTGGGTTTACCTTTAGCGCATGATGGTTGACAAGTGCGGCGTCACTACTATGGACCTCAAATGTGTCGAATACCAAGACGAACCATTTGTACTCGCTAACCAAGTTATTCAAGTCTTCTATGTAACCGACCCGTCCAACAAGAAGCGCCATGTTGTTCTTCAGGAAAAAAGGAGGATTGTTGGAGTTGAGAATATAGTAGATGAGGAAGAATACAATCAGTTTGACGAGTTGGCTCCTATCGAAAATGGAATCACGGTCCAGGAAGAAGAACCTGAGGAAGCTAGCTACACACGCGTCGATCATCGTGAAGGGCTAATTTTTATACAAAAGAATAAGCAAGTGAAGTTATGAAGGGGTCATCATATTTATTTTAAGTGTACGTGCATTTTAATGTCAACAAGCTAGCTATGAATATGTCTGATCAATATATACCTTACTTCAAGCAGACTTACCCTCGCAACTACGCGTCTAGATATTATGATACAATTGTCTTTGATATACAACTCTACTTCCAACGATTGAAATACAATTGTATTTGTTATATAACTCTATTTATATATGATTAATCTGCACCGTTATAATCTGGCCCCACCAAAATAAGTGGTGGAGATCCTTTCTTTGATATACAACTCTACTTCCAATGATTGAAATACAATTGCATTTGTTATACATGATTAATCTACACCGTTATAATTTGGACCCACCACAATAAGTGGTGGAGATCCTTCTATTTTTCTTTCAAGTAATGTGAGAATTTATAGAATGTAGGATTATTGTGGGAGCAGACTTACCCGCGCAACTATGCGTTTAGATATTATGATACAATTATCTTTGATATAAAACTCTACTTCCAATGATTGAAATACAATTGTATTTGTTATATAACTCTATTTACTAATGACCTTTAGTAGCCCGACATGTGAGAGCACTCTGTCCATAATCTCTTTCCTTATTCTAAAGAATAAAGAAACCCTTTTTAATTGTTGATTTCCTTGTTCTAAATAATGTTCTTAAACTTACTTTCTTTCCTCTTCTACGATCGTCTGTGAATTGTCGATTTACCAACTTGCCTGATCTTTGAAGATCTAACACAATCTAGTTAACAAGAAGATGTCCCCTCATTCCTCGTCGCCGAATGGATCTGATGAGCCGAACATTTGAAAACCGAGGCACGGTCCAAGAGGGCTATGTAAAAGGCCCCATAGCTGATATACCATCACGGCGGTCGATCGACAGGATGGGGTCCCTACCGCACCTCCTAAGGCAGCGGTAGCATTTCAGACATTGTGCGGGACAGATGTATGGGAAAGAGTCCCCATCACCTATCCATCATGGAAGTCGCTGACAGATGAGGAGTGCGACAGCCTAGTGACAGAAATTTTCGCATCGTTCAAGCTCCCAGAAGAAGCCATGCACGCACTATGACGGTATGCGTTGCTAGTGGTGGGAAAGGCGTGGAAGAACTTCAAAAGCACCCTTATTAGTGATTACGTGAATAAGGAAATTACTTTGTTCCAGAAGTACGGGTTCATCATTGAAGATGTGTGCGAACGATTTGTTGAGGTAAAGACGACGGAAGAATTCTTAAATCAAAATACAGCGCACAAGACCATCCAAGCAAAAAACACCCACCCACACAGACTCTGCACCACTGGGTACACAGGTAAGATCGCGCAATGGAGGAGGGAGGACAATGAGGCAATCCAGAAGGAGGCTTCACTACCATTTGCCTTGATCTTAGACCTGCGCCCCCGAGACTGGGTAAGAGAAAGGTCACGTCTCATGTCTTCGGGTACCGTGTCCTTTGCCAACCTCGCAGACGAGGAAATGTCCCAACGCCTAATAAGATATCGAACTACATAGTTTGTAACTAGTTTATATATAACTTCATAAGTGAAATAATATGTTGGGATCTTAGATGCAGATAGTGTTGAGTACACAATCTTCCCAGGGCTCTTTCTAGGTAGACAAAGAGAAAGATATGCTATCCACGGCCTTGGGAAACAAGGACCACTCGGGTCGCACGGGAGGTAAAGGTGTTTTTTCCCTGGAAAATGGGATTCCCATAAGACTCCGACTTATACCAGAATAGGAAGAGAAGCAAAGCCGAGCGCGAGGAACGGCTAGTAGCACTCATTGAGGAAAGGCTAAGAGCTCAATTCGATAATTAGCTAAGAAGCCTTGAGGAAAGGATAGAGCAAAGGATGGCTGCGGAGAGGCACGCATGGAACATGCAAGTCCCAAATGCACAGACGCAATTCAACCGTCGGAGCAGCTGCGTGTCTGCCCCTGAGATAGACGTGGATGATGCCAAATTTCCGATCGGTGACATTCGGGTAATATACTTGTCTGCAATGCTTCTTAGATAGACCTGTTGGACGTGTTAGCTAATTGTGTACCCTTATGTTGATGGCCACACCGTGTAATCTCCAAATGAGGCTTGCCAACGGCTTCGTTCCCATGTAGGCTGCTTGGGGGAGCATGTATCCATCCAGTCTAGGGGCGTTTGTGCATGGTCGCATGGTAGCTTCGGGCTACGTGAAGGTCCGTGTTGACGGTGTACATGAAATTTGCAAGACTATCACACTAGAGATGCCTCCAAATGACGAGATCGTCACACTAGGGGATGCCATTAGCATATTTATCTAGTGGCCCAAGAGGGACATCTCCTTCGATGACCATTCTACAACACCAAAGTTACTAGCACTACCGGAGCCATATGCTACGCTGGAGCTACTAGCACTATCGGAGCCACGTGCTACATCGAAGCAGCCCACCAAATCGGCTAGCATGTCTGGTAAGGCACATGCCAGTACTTCACTTCGGGCCCAGTCGTCTCCTGTGAAGATGTCCTATAATAGACGGTGAGGCGGCGACAAGGTCAAATCAAAGCAGACCACGAAGGCCCATGACTTTTCATTGGCCCCGTTGGCGCGGCAATTAAAGCTAGGACAGCCGTTCGTACTAGTAGAGCGCCAGCAGATGCTTACAATAGTCTGCGTTAGAATGCAAAATTGGTGCATGGAACAAGCCAACAAGCCGGTGTCACAACATGTATTGAGTATCTCGGTCAGCTTCAAGGAGAATCATTTCTTCCACCAGTTTTTGGGGGGCTTATTCATGGTCAGTTTCAACGACTTGTTCGATCTCTACTACCTCGACGCCCTCAACGCCTCACTCATCAGATGCTAGACATTGTAAGTGTGTGCAATCATAGTCTACATTCGTGTTGTACCGATAAATTTCTTGTATATATGATCCTTGCTTTTGTATATATAGATAAATGATCATTGAAGCAAAAAAAGAGAAAGAACTGGTGGGTTTTCTTGACCCACACATGGTGTCCAAGCAAACTATGGGCAAAAATTTATAAGTCGTCTAGGAGTACGTGGAAAAAGCATTGATGGCTCAACTGGATTTTTTTCTTCATATTTTTACCCCACAACCCGGGGTAAGTGCTTCATCCAGTTAGGTTGAATGACCATGGCGACATACCCGTGTAGGTTTCATTGAGTTCTACTTGTAATTATACTAAAACAGAATCGGGTAATTTACCTTGATTCCAAAAAGTGTGGCATCCACGACTTGACGCATATCGCAAAATTACTTGAGACGTCGTTCAATGTCTACGGAGCTTGTGGAGGGCCACACAAGGACTCATCGCAGCTGAAGCACGTTCATAAGTTTCCGGTATTCGCTAGTACACAATAATCCTTCACACTCCATAATAATACCTCCAGAACTAACCTATTATATTTTGGCAGTGCCACCAGCAACCAAAGGCTACTAACCTATGTGGATTCTACATTTTCGACAACATACAAATCCTCATTGGTGCAAAGAAGACCAATGTCATAGAGGTTTGTCAATCTTGTAATAATTGTTTCCACTTATCAATTTATATACATGCAAGACTTTACTCTTCCCATCGACAGGCTTAGAAATGCGCTGAATTTGCATTGGAATAGGCTGACCTGCTACGAATTCGAGGACAACTATGTGCCTTCTTGATGCGTGAGGTCATAAATCTAAAAGAGGAATGCCACTTAGCCTCACCTGATGAGTTGTGAATTTGTTAGTTACCACATGGATTAATCTGTGAATCTTGTGTTGTGAATTTGTGAGTTGTAATTATGGATTCAATTGGTTATATATCTAAGTTCATTTATGACATGGATGCGCTGTTAGTAGTGTGTAATATGTAATCTAAGTTGATTTCTGAAATGTACATCATAATAATATGCTTATGATGTAAACTTTGTAATATGTTTTATTTCAGAGGGCATGGCTAGCATTTCCTGAGGCTAGCCAATAAATAGAAAAGTGTAAATAGTAGAAAGAGAACATCACAGACAGTTTTAAACAAAAACTGTCTATGATGTAACCGACATCACAGATGATTCTTGTTTAAAATCATCTGTTATGACAACTTTCACAGACGGTTCTCAAACCGTCTGTGATGTGCTATTTTTATCACTGACACTTTGTTATTGACGGTTCACTAAACCGTCTGAGATGTCAATTTTGAACTGTTTGTGATGTTGTGTTCTATAGTAGTGTGTCCTATATATGGACATTTTGATTGGTGGGATATCCATTGAATTTACGTAGCCATGCATGAACGTAGGCGAAGGAGGAGACATTTTTTTTGGTGTGTGAATTCCCATAGAGAGGTCCACGAAATTCTCCTACCAAAGTATTGTATTATTAAAATTGTGCTAAAGAAGAATCATTAGGTTCAAGAGGACAGAAAATCCCGCATTATTCAAAGGTAAATGAGGAAGATATATACCACTTATTTATTGGGAATGTGCATACTAACCAAACGTAAGATAGAAATATAAATGTCTGAATACCATAATGAACAGAACTCTATTAGATTGCACATATACAACCTTTTAGTTAAGCACAAGCTTAATAGATAGCATCCTTACTCACAAAAGAGGGTTAATTATTCATCCAAGCTAGCCTAAGAATTAAAAATAAGCATAAATTGCTGGCATAAAGTTCATGAAATGCATATATGATAATCATGGACAATCTCAAACCATGCAGCCATGCACTTTGGAGTTGAAAGTTTACTGATCACTGCATGCAGTAAGTACCAGACCCCCTTACCCAGTGACAAGGAAAAAGATCAAAGTATAGACCAAAAAATGCAAATATAATATGCAGCACAATAGCAGTTAACAAAATGGCAAGCACAATATCGGTAGACAAATCGGCAACCAGTTTAGCACCATATGAGCCTTCCTGATAGCTTAGCATATAAGATGATTCATGTCATTTCCATCTTCCTGAATAGATGAGGAACAATGTGAAACATGCGCTCTCAACAATGTTTTTCCATATACAGATAAATTGACGAAAGGAATCAGTTATTAACTACAGAGGAAGCTTCATCTGATAGCTCAGCATATGACGTCATTCTTAATCTCAAATTCTCTGTCAAACTAGGAGATTCTGTCTAAATGTCAATTGGTCCGTATAATCAATTGAGCAAAAGTCTACATGAATCATGAAAATAAGCTGAAGAAAATGCCAACCTTGTCAAGTGTTTGTGTGGTTAGAACATAAAGTCGAGGAGCAACTAGTTTAATCTTCAAAGACAATTAGCGTCGCCAGCAGCTTGAGCTTTCCTCATGGCTTGCTGAAATTTCAAAAAGAATTTATTGGAAGATGTTCAGTTAAATCCTAAGGGCAGAAACAGGGGTGACTAGAACCTTAATGTGGAGCACCCCATCAAATTGGAAACATTTCATCTCGACATCAGCACAGATCTTGAGAGGCTGCGGCGTCATCATCCTCCTTATATTCTTGACCAGAGAGTCCTTAACCTCATAGGACAGCAGGCACCACCTCAGTCACCTGCCAGTAATTTAAGTACATTGTTATCTCGTACAATCCTTGACGTAATTACGTCAACAGTAATTTCATAATACATCCCAGCAACAAAATATTCACATTACTTGAAGTATCATTCCAAAAATTAGTTAAAACTAAGCTCATCGTGGCAAATTGAGCATTTTCTCTCTCTAAATAATGTACTGACAACATTAACTACCGTTACTAAACTTCAAGCTATACCATTGTTTATCTATTGCTGGCGAATTCCATCTTTGATACATTCATTGATTAGTTATACTCAAAAGTTCATTATAGTCGATCTGATATCATCTCCTAGACTTACAGAGCTTTTTCTCTTGTAAACTCCACAGAGCCTAATTCAAACATGCATTCATTTCCTCCTTGAACTAGCAATGTCAAAGGTATAGAAATCCCACAACCATGTACTATATCTGCATGATCAATATACTACGAGCCAGATCACCATTCACCAAATAAGCTTCATACGGTCCAATTCAACAAAACAAACCACGTTATCTATGAAATCCACCAATTGTACTACCAGCTGATTACTCCAGGTGGACGTCCAGTACACATGCACAACCGCGCATAACATCAAATCTGAACAAGACATCATCAGTCTATGACTTCTAAACATGGGCATTGGTGGGTCGAGAAATAACCTCTTGGCCGTCAGGGCCGGTCCTTCTCCTCGTAGGTGAGTGCATCGAGGATGGTGTCCGGGTTGGCGACGATGAGCTTGAAGGCCTCCAAAGTGTGGCCGTAGTTGCGGTAGAGCGGCCAGCCGATGCGCTGGTAGAGCGGCTCGAGGTCGAGGGTCTCAGCGACGTGGCGCATGATAAAGTGGACGAGCTTGGACTTGTTATACATGTCCTCGCAGGCGGAAATTTTTAGTGGAGTAGCCCCTTCCGTGTGTTTTTTTTTTCAAAACTAGCCTCTTTGTGAGGAATATTACAAAAATAGCCTTCTATTTGGGCACAGAAGACTTGGTACTACGGAAGGGCGCTGCCAGCGTGGCTGCAAGGCCGAGCGCGGAAGCCGGCCGGGCTCACTAAGTTGCCGCAGCCAAGGAGCGCTGGAGCTTGCTTCTGTGCACGGCAAGCGCGACAACAAGGTCACCCGATCACCTATAGCCACTACTACAAAAGGTCCATATTAGACGTCTTATCACAGACAGTTTTTAAAAATCATCTGTGTTAAAGCTATTCGCAAACGATTTTTCTAGCGCGACTATCTGAGTTACTGGATATGCTAAGAACCGTCTGTGATATGCAAATATCACATACGGTTCTTCCCACAAACCATCTGTGAATTATTACAGACGGTTTGTACCACAAGTCGTCTGTGATTTGACTACATATCACAGATGGTTTTACTGAGAACAATCTGTGATACAGCATAGACAGTTCATGGGATGAACTGTCTGTGGTATGACTACATATCATAGACGGTTTTTCAGCAAAACACCAATGATATTTCCTGCCTATATATATAATACAAAGCCCCAACGCACTTAAGGTTAATATATATATACACACACACAAAGCCCTGACCCACTTAAGGTTTTTAGGGTTTTCAAGATCTATCTTTGAGGTGACGGTAGCTATGAGGCAATTTGGTAAAAGGAGATCGTGGATTTAGAAGAGTGATTGTAGATCCATTTGTTCTGGGTAATCTAAGGTTAGTAATTGGTTCTAATTGCATTATATTAAAGATCTAGATTGTTAAAGAGAGAATTGAAGATGGTTTAGATATAGCTTGGTGCATATCCATTTGTTCTTTATGGCCTAAGGAAGTAGTTAGTTTTAATTGCATTATATTCAAGATATAGCTAGCTTGGTAAAGAGAGAATTGAAGAAGCTTGGTTTAGATCTAGCTAGTTTGATGCAAAGAGAAGATTATTTAGATCTAGCATGGTTTAAGATTTAGGGTTGGTTTAGCTAGTTAATTTGCACTCCAATTTAAGTCCGTGTGCATGTGCACTCCTCGTATGCTTCAATTTAATTAATTTTTGCTAGCTACTTTAGATCATACATAGTCTAATTCAATATTTAACATTAATTGTTATATGCGTAGCGTAGATGGACCAAAATTGGATGTACGCTGAGAACCGTGCAAGTGCCGAGTACATTAATGTCATCTCTGCTTTTACAAGAGCTATAGAGAAGGATATGTTTAATAAGGGGTGCAATTTATATCTTGTCCATGCATTGACTATGAGAACCTAAGGATGTTTCAAAACTCAGCGCAGATCAAAACACACTTGACTCTAAAGGGTTTCAAAAAGGGGTATACATGTTGGACCAGTTACAGTGAAGAGCAGATTATATAGGAAGGTAATATTAACATCACCAATGAAGTCAACGATATGCCGGATGATATCGATAGTGCTTCCGATGAGGATAGGTTGCATGGTGCAATCTAGATTTGATGCTGCGTGATGCATAAGGGAACCATGATGAGAGAGTATGGTAAATTCCAGGGCTTGATGGAGGAGTCGAAGAAACCTTTGTTCTTAAGTTGCAAGTCAAAATACACAAGGTTGTCATCCATTCTTAAACTACTAAAATTAAATGCAAGCAAAGGTTTGTCCGACAAGAGTTTCACGACGCTGTTAGGTCTCTTAGCGGACATTCTTTCGGAGCAAAACGAGTTTCCCAAAACCACCTACAAAGCAAGAAGGTTCTTTGTCCCTTAGGAATGGAAGTAGAAAGAATACATGCATGTCAGAACGATTGTATCCTTTACCATAAAGAGTACGTAAACTTGCATATATGTCATGTGTTCAACGCATCCCTGTACAAGCATAGGAACCAATCAGATGATAACGGTGAGGGCCTCAAGATGAAGAAAGGATCTCTTACTAAGGTGACATGGTATCTATCAGTAATTCCCTGTTTGAAGCGTTTATTTGCGAACCCAAAGGAGGCAAAACTGTTGCGTTGATACTTAGAGGAGCGTAAGAACGATGGAATATTAAGATAGTTGATTCTACCCAATGGAGAAACATCGATAGGAGGTTTGAAGAATTCGGTGCAGAACCGAGGAATATAAGGTTTGGATTGAGTATAGATGGATTGAATCCTTTCGCTAACATGAACAACCTACATAGCACTTGGCTTGTGAATTTTTGTATCTACAACCTTTCTCTTTGGTTGTCTATGAAACAGAAGTACATTTTGCTGTTTATACTTATCCAAGGGCCAAAGCAACATTTGAACAATATTGATGTGTACCTAGCACCATTGGTGGAAGATCTAAAAAAACTATGGATTCGTGGGGTACAGGTATGGGATACGTACAAATGAGAGAACTTCACTTTACACTGCTTGTTGTTCTGCACCATAAATGATTATCGTACTCTTACTAACCTATCGGGCCAGAGTACAAAAGGAACCAAAGCTTGTACTCACAACTTAGATGATACCGAGAGTATGTGGCTGAATCACTCGCGCAAAACCATGTGCATGCATCACTGTAAGTTCCTTTAGAGGAATCACCTATACTCGAAGATGAAGAAACAATTCGACGGAAGGAACGAGGACAATTCAGCTTCAAGGCTTTTAAGCGAGAGAGATGTTTATGATATGGTTAAGGATTTGGATGTTGCGCATGGAAAGAGATATAAATAGAGGACCCGTGAGAAGAGCATTTGGAAGAAGAGATCAATATTTTGAGACCTACCTTACTAGGAGCACCTAGAGAAGAGATCAAGGTAGTGGTAGCATTCCGGACATTGTGTGGGATAGTTGGACAGGAATGGATCCCTATCACCTATCCATCCTGGAAGTCGTTGACAGAAGAGGAGCAGAATAGCCTGGTGATAGAAATTTTGGCATTGATCGAGATCTCAGGAGATGCCATGCATGTGTGCGATGGTATGTGTTGCTAGTGGCGGTAAAGACGTGGAAGAACTTCAATAGCACGCTTGTCAGCAACTATGTGAAGAAGGAAATTATCGAATATCTAAACATGGGGTATACGTACAAGCAGGATACGTGAAGGATATGTTCTAGCGACATATAGAAACTCCAGATATCATGGGCCTAATTCTATGGGATAAGATATACGCGGAGGGGATATTTCCATATTAGGAAGGACTCGATCACTTTTCCCGTACGAGGAAACTGACTCGAGTACGCCTAGTATCTAGGGAAGTTTGGATATGCTGCGAAGATCACGCGACGATGAACTCCTCATCGGCTACGATCTGGTATCACAAACCGACTACAACTCAACCTGAGGCCTGGCTACCCCGACTATATAAGGCCAGGGGTAGGGATTCTCAAGGCAAGACATCCAGACCAGAGAAGAAGAGAAGACTTTTAGAGCTTTGACAAGACGCAGAGCAATTAGGAGCTGACGAGCCATGCTTCGTCAACCTCTAGCCATAGTTCAGCCATCGCCTAGATCCAATCTTCCTTGTAACTAGGGCTAGACAATTCTCTTTGTTCTTGATCCACCATATACATATATCATCCGCATAGGAAATAGGGTGTTACTCCATCTAAAGGCCCGAACCTGTATACATCGAGTGCCACTATTTTCATGCTTGACTTTGCTAACCCGAAGGTACCCAAAGTTATATGTTTATTGTCGATTTCTAACCTTCAATAGTTGGTGCGCCAGGTAGGGGCCTTCAACTATTTTTTGTAGATCAAGCATGTCTTCATCACATGCTCACATCGGATTCTCCGACGGCAACTCGTGCGAAAATTTGCACTCGATCACCACCATCGACCAAGCACTTGCGGTTGGATCTGAGATTGCCTTCGGAACCATGCTCTATCAATGGGGACCGGGCGGAGATCTATTGCACATCGGCTTTACCGAGTCCCGCTGCTGGGATCCATGTCGAGAGATGTGCTTCATAGACTTCGATCCTATGGAGCCCAACATTCTTAGGTACGTCGAGACTGAGAGCGATAGCGAAAGCGACTGCTACAGCAGCCCGCACAGCAGCCAGGGCAGTAGCCGAACAGATCGATGTGTGTTCATGGTCGGAGCCAACAACGGTGCTACTGTCGGTAGTTCCCAAGAAAGGAATCAAGGGGCAGACGCCGCAGAGGGTCAAAGACACCAGATCCCCCTGTGCACACCTCAAGATCCTGCAAACGCTGTTGCTCTTAATACTAGAGATTATCGGCATGATCTAGCAGCCACGGGCACAGTTGGAATCGTGGCCAACCTGTTGAAGCAACTTGATCTCGATAATCTAATGATGCCCCACTCATGGGCGTGGGATATTTAGGGATAGAATAACCCTCGACAGCTCAATCGCAACAGCAGGCCCAGCCTCGCCCTAGGAGCAGTGTCCCTCTAGAGCCACAACAGCGACATCTTCAGCACTCCTGAGGAAAATGTCCAGTGCGCTCTCATGCTACTGAAATCCCTTCCGCCACTGGATCCGAGCAACCCGATGACTCTAGTGTTTGACCAGACGAAAATGCTACTCAATGCAGCGTAGGCTCAAACCGCTCGAGCAACCAACTCAAGGTCTGGATGCCCCATCCAGCTGCCGGGACCATCCCATAATCGCCATCGAGAAGCAAGATCAGCGGTTGCTAGCTCCAACCAGCATTCTTCGAGGTCAGTTCGCTCCAACCCCATCGGAGACGTCCCGAGGATCTTCGAGATCGTATTCCTCACAATCGATGAGATTTGTGTGACGTCCTTCACGATCGAAGAGAGGAACGCGACCGGGAAGACCATGAGCGGTGGGAAAATGAGTCCCAATCTTCGATAGGCCGATCTCCCACGCGTCGGGCCTGATGGGGTGAATCTCCACCCTCGAGGGGCCATTCGTTGGCACGGCATAGGTTCCCTCTTTAACAAGGAGAACGGCAAGGTCCGCAACAGGCGACCCCCGATGATGTCGATGAAGGGTGCAAGGCTTTCATACCTGAGCTCCGCGCAGTCAGATGGTCGCACAAGTTCAAGCTAGGCCCTGTCGAGAAGTACTCAGGTAAGATCAACCCCGTCGAGTGGCTGCAAATTTATACTACAGTCATGAGGGCTGACAAAGGAACCAAGAAGGTAATGGCCAATTACTTGCTGACTACCCTAGATGGTGCAACAAGATCTTGGCTACTCAACCTCCCACCTCAATCGATATCACCATGGGCGGAGTTGCGGGCCCACTTCATCACCAACTTTCAGGGCACGTATGAACGCCCTGGAATGCGCAGCGACTTGCATCGGGTAATATAAAAGCCAGGGGAGTCGCTACGTAGCTTCATCTGACGCTTCAGCGACAAGCGCAACTTGATCCCTGATATCTCGGATGAGGCGGTAATAGCTGCCTTCAATAACGGCGTCAAGGATAGGGAATTGAAGGGAAAACACGCCACTCGAAAGATCAGAACCACCAAGGAGCTTTTTGAGTTGGCAGATAAATATGCCATACGTGTCGAAGCCCGAGACCATATCGGTGACCCCAAGTCCGAGGACGACAAGCCCAAGTTGTCCAAGCAGGGGGCAAAGAAGAATAAAAACCACGGGAAGAAGGGCAAAAGTGACTCTACCGTAGCCGCAGTCGAAAGGGGCAAGGCGTGCAACACTGGCGACAACAAGGGTCGAAGCCGTGGTGGAGGCAAATACTGCCCAGTCCACCACACGGACAAACAGGACTTCGACGAATACCAAGTGATCAGCAATAAGGTCCAGGAGAAGCTCAAGGCTACCCTTGCAGATCGCGGAGTCGAGCAAGCCAAAGATAAGCCCCAGGACGATGAGCCGATTACCGCGGGGCTGATCACAAGCTGGCGCACATCTTCGGAGGATCTGCCACGTATGAGTCCAAAAGGCAGTACAAGGTAGTCGAAAGGGAGGTCAACCTAGCCACACCAGCTCCCCTAGATTCCTAAAGTGGTTGGAAGTACCGATCACCTTCGAACAGTCGAATCACCCAGCTTGCTCCCACATGCGGGTCGATACCCTGTGGTAGTCTATCCCACCATCGTCAACGTTAAGGTCGCCTAAACCTTGATCGATGGAGGTAGCTCGTTGAACCTCATCTTTGCGAAAACGTTGGAGAACATGGGGATTCCTCGGACATAGATCAAAGCTAGAGCTGAGCCGTTCCATGGCATAACTCTGCGATCATCTTCGATGCCCCTTGGCCAGATCAAGCTACTTGTCACGTTTGGCACACCAGATAATTTTTGCACCGAAAAGATCCTTTTCGATGTGGCGGATTTTGAGACTTCCTACAACGTGATCCTAGGCCACCCAATGTTAGCAAAGTTCATGGCTTTGGTGCATTACACGTACCAGACCGTCAAGGTGCTAACGCCAAAAGGAGTCCTTACGATCAAAGGGGACTAGCGCGCGGCGGTCAGGTGCTATAAGAAAAGTCTGGAGATGGTCGAGCACCTCTGCAGATTGATAGCCAGCGCCAACGACGGGGGAGCCAAGCGCCAAAAATCCAAGAGCATCGATAAGTCTCCTACGTCCAACAGTGCTGCCAAGGACCCAGTCGACTACGGCAAGAAGGACAAGAAGACTGATGGAGGCGTCAAGACAGTGTCCTTAGATCTGTCAGAGCCTTCCAAGATAGTCAAGGTAGGTGCTGACCTTGACCCCAAAGAGGCACTTGAGTTCATCACCTTTCTTTGGACAAACCACAACGTGTTTGCGTGGCAACCGTCCGATATGCCTGGGGTCCCCAAGGAGGTGATCGAGCACCGATTAGCTATGGAACCTAGCAGCAGGCCTGTGGTGCAGAAGCAGTGTAGATTTGTGGAAGACAGGAAGCAGGCCATACAAGGGGAGGTCGGTAAACTCCTGAAGGCTGGCTTCATCCGAGAAGCCTATCACCCGACGTGGCTGGCGAATCCTGTCCTCATCAAGAAACCCAAAAGCAAGTAGAGGATATGCGTCAACTACACCGATCTCAACAAGACTTGTCCCAAAGATCTTTTTCCTCTTCCCCACATCGACAAAATAGTGGACTCCACTGCGGGTTGTGAACTGCTAAGTTTTCTAAATGCCTATTCGGGGTATCATCAAATTAGCATGCTCGCAGAGAATGAGGAGAAAACTGCTTTTACTACTCCTTTCGGTGTATTCTGTTATATTAAGATGCCTTTTGGATTGAAGTGTGTTGGTGCTACGTATCAACGCTGTATTAAAAGTTGCTTGAAGTTCCAAATCGGGCGCAACATGGAAGCATATGTTGATGATATCGTAGTCAAGTCAAAAATCGGGAACACTTAATCAGCGAACTCGAGGAAACATTCGACAACCTCAGAAAGTATCGAATGATGCTTAACCCCGAGAAGTGCACGTTCGGCGTTCCGTTCGACAAGCTTCTCAGTTTCCTGGTGTCTAGTCGAGGCATCGAGGCCAACCCGCGTAAAATTGAGGCCATCGACCAGATGCGTTCTCCGCGGACGCTGAGGGAAGTACAAAAGCTCACAAGTTGCATCGTAGCCCTTAGTCGATTCATCTCTCAGATGGGCGAACGAGGGCTACCCTTCTTCAAATTTCTCAAGAAGCAGAATACTTTCGAGTGGACCAAGGAGGCAGAAGAAGCTTTTCGGGATCTAAAAAGGTACTTATCGTCTCCATCAGTTTTAACCTCGCCTAACGAGAAAGAGGAGCTCTTTTTTTTACATTACAGCTACCCCTCAAGTAGTAAGTACAGTCCTAGCGGTCGAGAGAGATTGCCCCTAGAAAAAGGCCAAGGTCCAGAAGCTGGTGTACTACATGAGCGAGGTCCTGCTTGACGCCAATATACAATACCCTCAAGTGTAGAAGATGTTGTACGCTGTCCTGACAACTTTCTGAAAGCTGCGACACTACTTCAAGGAGGTAATGCGCAACTGAGAGGCGACAGGATGAATTGCGCAATGGGCGGTCGAACTCAACGAGTTCAAGATCGATTTCACGCCGCGAACTAGCATCAAGTCAGAAGTCTTGGCACACTTCATCGTGGAGTGGACGCATGTCGAAGAGAAAGAGCACGAGACGGTCGATAACCACTGGACTATGTTCTTCGATGGGTCTCTCATGCTTTAGGGCTCGGGGGCTGGCATCGTGCCCAAATCCCCGACAAGTGAGGAGCTTAAATATGTAACCCAACTCGATTTTTAAGCTTCAAACAATGTTGCAGAATACGAGGGACTGATCAATGGGCTCCGCATAGCTACGTCACTTGGGATTAGGTGACTATTCATGAAAGGGGATTCACAGCTAGTCGTAAACCAAGTGCAAAAGGAGTACCAGTGCTCAGATGACAAAATGGTGGCGTATCTGAACGAGGTTCGCAAGCTAGAGCACAAGTTCGAAGGGCTCGAGGTAAGGCATATTAGGCGATGTGACAATTCTGCCGCCGACGAACTTGCCAAGCTCGCTTTGTCCTGTTCGCCCACGCCTGCAGGAGTCTTCATCGAGAAACTACTCAAACCATCAGTCTCCCCCACACGGGAGGCAAATGCTGCCCAACTCGACCAGTAGTCTAATCGGGTTAGCGAGGCAAAATCCGCAGAAGCTGCACTACTCGAATATGAGCCGACTTGGATGACTCCATTCCAAGCCTATCTCGAAGGTAGGGAGCTCCCTGACGATGATGCAATGGTCGAGAAAATTGCACGTAAGTCCAAGCTATACGCATTGGTAGATGGCAAGCTCTATCGAATAGGGAGTAACAGAATCTTGATGAAGTGCATCACTTAGGAAAAGGGCAATAAGATATTGCTCGATGTCCATGAAGGCATCTGCGGCAACCATGCGTCCTATCGCACCATAGTCGCAAAGGTTTTTCGACAAGGGTTCTATTAGCTAACTGCCCTCCAGGATGCTTGGGAGTTGGTGAAGAAGTGCGAGAGCTGCTAATTTTACGGTAAACAAATCACCCAACCAGCCCAAGCCCTGCAAACTATTCCTTTATCTTGGATTTTCTCCACCTGGGGCATGGATATCTTGGGACCTTTCCCAAGAGCCCAAGGAGATTACAAGTTCTTGTTTGTGGCAATCGACACATTCACCAAGTGGATCGAAGCCGAACCCATCAGGAACATCACCTCAAAAGCAGCTAAGAAGTTCATGAGGAGCATCGTTACTCGATTCGGCATTCCTAATTGAGTAATTACAGACAAATGGTAGCCAGTTCAAAAGCAACGCTTTCATAGCCTTTTGCGAAGAATTGGGTATCAAACTTTGCTTCGCTTCCGTAGCTCACCCTTAGAGTAATAGTCAGGTCAAGCATGCCAATGAAATAATCCTACAGGGGATCAAGACTTGCGTGTTTGATAGGCTCAAGGCTTACTCGACCCGGTGGGCCAAAGAACTCCCCTCGGTGCTATGGGTTGTTCGTACATCAACTAGTCGAGCCACTAGTGAAACACCATTTTTCTTGGTCTATGAAGCAGAAGCAGTGCTTCCGATGAAGTTAACGTTCAGGTCACCTCGTGTGGACAGCTACTCGGAAGAGGAACAGGAGTAGGTGCGAACATATAATGTAAATCTAATCGAGGAGTACAGGGATCGAGCATCCATTTGAGCGGCCAAGTATCAGCAAGCCTTACGCAGATATCATGGCCAGAGAATCCAGGAAAGAGTGCTCACCACTGAGGACTTAGTACTACAAAAGGTATAGAAGCAAGATAACCGCAATAAGCTATCACCTAAATGGGAAGGTCCCTATGTGGTGGTCGAAGTAACTCGACCTAGATCGGTACGGCTATCGACGTCGGAAGGAACGATGCTTGACAACTCATGGAACATCGATCAACCGAGAAGATTTCATACATGAACAACTAAACCTGTGAATAGCAACCAAAATTCAGGTAAGTATGAGTTCATTAAAATTCACTAACAAAAAATATCCTATTACATTTGAGGTAGGTACTCTACTACTACTTGTCCTCGGAGGCATCGCGCCGTCTCCCCTACATCTATGGGGACAGGAAGCGGATGGTCCCTAGGATGGGCCTGCGCCCTCTGTACGGGCTGGAAGAGGACGCGAAGATGCGTCCGCTTGCCGTTGGAGGAGGCGACCTCTCCGTCATCAAAATCCTTGGAGCGCCGGTAGAGCATAAAGTGCAAGCGGGCGCCGGGATGGTCAAGCTATTTTGAACTTCACCTTCTTCTCCACCAGCAGCAGCTTCACCTTCTTCTCCTCTGGCGGTGGCGGTGGCATCTACTCTCACGACGGTATCGGAGGCGGCATCGTCTTCTTTGACGGAGACCTTTAGTTTACTGGTGACCTCATCTTCCTCCTCCGGCTAGACCTCCCTCTCAATGGCCTCCCAGTCGATCTCCTCCTCTTCATCGAAGCTGATCATGATTCGCCCTGGAGAGACTACGGCCAACGGTGTAGGGTCAGGGGACTCTCCGAGGATCTCTACAGACAGGGACGATGGTGGAGTAGAGGCCATGGGTGCGGTTGAAGAACTAAGGTGCTACGAGCGGAAGTCAAGAAAATGGATTGTGGCAGACGACTATGAGTCCCGTCTACTTATAGCTCTGGGAACGGGTCGCACTGTGGCAACTGCTCCATCAAACTTTGCATCGGTCCCAATCCACAAGGCGTTTGTTGCACTTCCACGTAAGTACAGAAATCAAAGAGACGCTAAATTATGACGCACCGTGTGGAAGTCAAGGAGGTGCGAAGACAGCAACAGTGTCCAACCGTTTGAATCTTAATAAATAAATACTGGGCCTTACCAATATACTCGGGGGCTCATGTGCCTAAGTGTATGGCTTAGGGCCACTGTTTTTGACACTTATGCTCTACTTTCTTCTCGATATGGTTGTCGAGCAGGAAGTCGAGGGCTACATCGCTCGATTTTTCCTAGCTAAACTAACCTTATACCTAGCTCTACTCTCGGGTCGATACATCTATCGAATAAGGGGTTCGGAGTCGCAACAGGTATCTGTGGTGCTAATGCTTCACATTTAGCTCGATCCACCTATCGGGCAAATAGTTGGGGGCTACATCACGATGTTGTGCTTATGACACTCTACTCCCTACTCGATGAAATCATAGAGTAAGGAGTCAGGGGCTACAGGTAACTTGGTACCTTGTTATATTACCTGGTCGATACTGCTATCAAGCTGGGCGCTGTAGGCACAATTTCATTATCGCTGAGGTGGCGCATTGCGTGGGTGGGATCGCTGAGGTGGCGCATTGTGTGGTGCCGCGTGTGCGCCGTGCTAGCACTGAGTCAGCCGACGCACGGGCCCGCGTGTCAGTGTCTCAGAGTCGCATGAATCGGGTTCACCGTGGACCGGTGAAGTTCATGGATGCAGTCCATGGACCGAGGGCCACGTGGCAGCGTCTAGTTGGTTTGGGTTAGGGCTGACGTCACGCCGATGTCATAAATGCTGTTTTTCAGTATAAAAATAATTCAGGAAAATTGGATTTTCCAATTTCTGTATTTTTAGTATTTGTTCAAACGTTGAAAGGCTATAAATTTTGCATTTTAACTCGGATTTGAGTTATTCAAATTTCTAAAAATTTGTAAAATTGAGATCTATTTAATGGTGAATGTTATTTTATTTTTGGAGTTCATTTTCTCTCTGTTTTGGTATTTATTTGCTTTTCTCCTTGGTATGCGTAGATGTTGAATTGTGCGACGCTTCGGAGGAAGATCCGTCAACTCAAGATCTAGTTCCAGAACCCGACCAGAACCTATTCCAAGGCAAGTTGTGCTTTGATCATGTTGAACCCATGTTTATACAAATGCTATATTGTTATACTCTATTGCATAGTATTTCAAGTATACAATTGTTTCAATTTAAATTGGGACCTAGTTAATCTACCAATTTGATCTATATACCCTACCTTGTCATTTATATGCCATGATCTAATTGTCACCCTAGGATGGTTAACTAATAGTTGGTTAATATTGATAATCAACATGGGCTGGTTAGAGTGTCGTAGATTGCTTAGCCATGCCACGTCATCACATGTACATGAATCTTCAATGATTAATCTTGACTAATGGAATATGGAACAATGATGTGAACTTGTGTGTCATGTGAGGTCATATAATGAGATTGAGTTGTAGTGGCGAGTCATGTCACGCAACGATGTTGATTTGTTGATGGCATGTGGTGATTGTTAATCAACTTGGGTGGTAATCACTTAGATTGCAACTTGGGTGGTAATCACTTAGATTGGGGCAAGTGACAAGGGGCGAGTATGCCAAGGTGGGCCCGATGGGCAGAGGGTATGTGGATGTCTTGCCCTGATCACTCTAAGGACTTAACCTTGCAAGTCTTTGACCTGAGTCAATCATGCAACCACATGTCTGGAATGGGACAGCCTAGCTGACTAATTTGTAAAGTCTAGATTTCAGTACTGTCATGGTGATTAGTGAGTTCCCAGATTTGGGGTAGACTCACATGGCGCAAGAGGGGTCCTAGATGTGGTAACCAGTCCCACCAGTGTTGAATCCTTAGCGAGCAGTACTGGGTCTAGATAGAGCACTGTATAGGCTTTGTTATGATCACTCGCCTTGGTGGTGTTTGGTCATATGTGTGGGTAAAGTGCATAACCTCTGCAGAGTGTAAAACTGTTCGAATAGCCGTGCTCACGGAATTGCGCAATGCTCGGGGATTACAGTTAAGGGTTAGTTTAATTAAATGGAAAACTTGGTTGGGATGGCAGGATGCTATATGAAAGGTTGGAACTTGACTTACGATTGGAAACTTGGTTTACTTAAGAAATACTGAATCTATTTATTACTGTTATTTGTTTTACAAGTCTTTATAATCTACTTATTGTATTTATTCTTAAACGCAGCTTATTGCAAAAATAGCCATAATAGCCTTTTCCTTTGGTATAAGCCTTGCATATAGTTACATAGAATTGTACTCTGTGCGCAACTTGTTGAGTGCTTTATGTACTCACCCCACAACAACAATAATCAACAGTTGAAGAGTCAACACCTTTGTTGGAGGAGAGTTCCAGGAGGACACGAGTCGTTAGGGTCCGAGCCTTGTGAAAGGATCAAGATGGCCTAGAGGGGGGGGGGGTGAATAGGCAACTTTTAAAAATTTCAAATAAGTTTGAAAAACTTTTCTCAATAAAAAATAGGAGCGGAAGCAATTAGCATAAGTATCCAGCACAATACTTGTTCAAGAGAAAAGAATACGAAAGAGAAACAATAAACCAAGCAAGCAATAACAAAAAGAAACAGGGGAACACAGGAATTTTTCACCGAGGTTCAGAGATCACTCCTACGTCCCCGTTAGAGCACTTCCTTGGAAATTTTGCTCCACCAAACAGCTAATGTCAAATAGCTTTTGGTTATCCACTATCTTGACTCTTTCACTACTCCAGTGAGGTGAGTCTCAACCTTTCACAGCAATGGTGGCCTTCCACAATCAATATTGGATAGGTCGCACCAACAACTTCTCCAACCGTCTAGGAATGGCTAGTTCCAAGAGTAATAGACTATCCACAAGTCCTGTCTCTTGGTTCAGTAGCTAGACTCAACTAGATTTAGCTTGGATAAAGTATTCTAACAATTCAGAAAGGTGGTTTGTGATTTTCTGAGTTGAAGCTCAAAAACTCTTTGATGGAATGAAGCTCAGGAATTCTAAAGATCAAAGAGTTGTATGCGATTGAAAAGATGTTCAGAATGTGAAAGTGCAATAACTCTACTTTCTTTTGTGAACATAGGCAATCTATATATAGCCCCTGAACAAAAATAACCGTTACACCTGTCTTTTGCCCGTTGGGAGTTGGTAGGGTAGATGGGGTAGGTCAACAGCTACCTTTTGGAAAGATTTTTGATAGAGTGAATCGGAAGTCAAACTACACGCACGCCGGACTGAAAATTTTGGTTCGGGGTACATGGTTCTGAGAGGCATAGCTGAGCTCAGAAGGACCTATTCTGGCGGACCAAAAAAACGATCCGTCGTGAGAGTGAGAGATCGACGCGTTTATCTTGGTATGTAGAGGATTTGAGTCGGACCAATAAACTTAGTCCGTCGAGCAGGATTTTGCTTAGCCAGGCAAGCTATGTTAGCGCATGACCGAAAAAGATGGTCCGGCACGCACATGATTTAATCTAACTTAGTACCAGTGGACAAAGTATGCGCAGGACCCAAAAAGATGGTCCGGCGTATAAGAAACAAACGATTGGTTTTATCTGAGGAGAACTTGTTTGCGCCGGACCGAAAAAGATGGTCCGGTGTACACATAGAATTCAGATCTTAATCATACTTCATTTTTCTAACATTTTAGTATGGACTAGAAAGATATTTGAGGTGAATAAAATTTACGTCGGACTAAAATAGAAGAAAGAATTTAGATTTGTCCGATGAACACTTGTTATATGAAATTGAAAAGGATTCTTAACGCCGGACCCAAAAGGTTGGTCCGGCGTACATGGTGTCTTTCGGAAGGATACTTCTTGACGCCGGACCCAAAAGGTCGGTTCAAGTGCATGATGTACGCTTCGGTTGAAGTTTAGAACAAAGGATCTTTGAGCGCTTGAACCAGAAAGAAGTTTTTGGTCCAGAGAGAATTGTTTTTGGCTAAGATAGAATAATGATTTAGGAGAGAGACATGAAAAAGAGTCCTATGCTCCAAGAAATCTTTTAGTGACTTTGCACATGAACCAAGATCATTTCTTATGAATAGACCCTCTTAATAGTACGGTGATCTAACTAAGTAGCTTAAATCAACTCCCAAGCCAAAAACTAAAACAAACACCTTAGCCTTGACTTATCAGATTTGACTTCTTTTGATTTTCACCGAGTAACCTCTTTAGTCATCAACACCAAAACCTATATACTAAGCACAAATTACATAAATAGGGAGCCTAGATGCTCTCACCTTGTAGGTTGCCTGTGGTGAACTGATGAGCTATCTACATCTTCTACTTTTCGCTGCCTATTTCTTAGCTTATATTTTAAGTCTTGCCCTACGTGGCTTAATAATGTAAGTTGGTCATAAGATCGTACACTTAGTTATATCAATAAATGAAGTATTATTTATTTTATCGTTGAGTATGATGTGATATGTACCAATGTTTAGCTGTGTGCTCTAGCGTTGATCCTAGGATTAGTGCGGTAAACACAGTGGGTTCGAATCAGTGGATTCGGGTCCTTACAGAGGTGGTATCAGAGCATACTGACTGTAGGTCTTGGCCCTAGATAGCATGGTGGTGTCTTGGGTGTGTCCAAAACTATTTTCTAAAGAAAAATCTAAATTTGACTAATAAGACACTCTTGTCTCTTCTTATTCTCTACTTCTCGCCTTTGCTGAATTTACCGTTTGCATTGTAGTTTCGGATGGAGAAGTTATTCAAAGTTCTTTGTGGGGCAGATGCCGATCGGTTCGACTTTTGAGGAGACAGCGGGTGGCTATGCTATGGAGCTGTGGAGAGTTCTTCAGACACTTGGAGGGTTCTATCGTCCGCTTTACCGAGGAGGCAGCTGGTCAGTTAATGGTGTGCAACGAGGGTTTATTTGCAAGTTGATTATCTACGCCCGGGAGAGCGAGGAAGCTAGCAGGCTGATCAACATCACTGCGAGGAGGTTCTCGTACGAGGTGGTGATTCAGGAGGTTGCTCGACTTGCTCTTCACTGCGTCTGCCGCGACTACGCCGACGAGCTTCACGACTCAGTGTTTCGACTTCACCCTGATGTGCGAGCGTGCCGATGCCGACAGATCGTGGAGGATGAGTGTGCTACTGCAGTACACCTTGTTGAGTTCGCTATCGCCCAGGAAGAGCATATGAGGGAGACTATGCAGGAGCTGGAGACGATGTACGAGGCACTTAGAGCGACGGAGCAGGAGCTTGAGGAGACACGTGCCGTAGCTATTGGAGTGATCACTGAGTTAGGGGAGGCCCTAGAGGAGGTTGAGGACCAGTTAGAGCACGTGATCCGGGGAGCTCAGGAACCAGCCGAGGAGTCCGAGGAGGATCCAGAGGAGCGAGAGTGGGAGCCAGAGGAGAGTGAAGTTCCCGTTGTTGCGGAGGAGCCAGCAATAGGCCACCAGGATAGGTTTGCACCTATGCCAGCCCACCCACTGGTGTATGCGCCGGGTCAGCCTTAGCTAGGGTGGCTGGACAAGTGAGAGTCAATTTTAGAGTTGTGTTGAGACTCGGGTGTTGGGTCGCGTCTTTAAGTTAGTCTTTACCTTTTTAGTAGATGTTAAGGTTTCATGTTTAGTTTGCTTCTTTGTATTGCTGAGTGTGCAGTATGTGTTGCAAAGCTTGTAGGCTTTTGTAAGCAACCATACCAAGAATGAATAAAGAACTATTTTATTTTGGGTTTAACCTATTTCCCCGCCTTAGAGATTCTTGCATCTTATTTATGCTACATCTACCTTTCCTAACCCAAGAGGCAATTAACAGATGGTGAACACTCGTGGAAACAATGGTGCTTCAGGAAGTGGATTGCGCCAAAACGACAACCCCAATGATGGAGGCAATCCTCAACCACCACCGCCAGTTGACATGCAGAATCTGGGAGCATTTCTCGCTGCATAAACTCAACTGATGCAAACCATGATGCAGAAGATGCAACAGATGACTAACGTGGCTGCAACTAGCAACAATCATGTAAACTAGAACAATAATGGTGACCACGGTCTTATTCCAAGCTATCAGATTTTATGAGGACTTGGCCGCCAACCTTTTCAGGAAACGTTAATCCCTTGGAAGCCGATGACTGGCTTAGGACCATTGAGAAGAAGCTACATATCACTCAATGTGAGGGCAATGAGAAGGTACTCTACGCTTCTCATCAATTGGAAGGAACTGCCGCTGAATGGTGGGAAAACTATTGTGCCGCACATGAAGCCCTGCAGGAGATCACATGGGATGAGTTTACTGCTGCTTTTCGTCAGTACCATGTCCCTGAAGGCATGATGGACCTCAAGGAGGAAATTAGGGCTCTGAAGCAAGGAGGCCAGCCCGTGGCTGATTACCTAAACAAGTTTACACAGCTAGCTCGCTATGCCCCTGAAGACGTAGCGACAGATAAAGCTAGGCAATCTCGCTTCATGAAAGGACTAAATTCAGGACTGCAAGTTGGGCTGATCACTCACAATTTTCCAGACTTTCAGGAGTTGGTTAATAAGGCATTGATTCTTAAGGACAAGCGCAAAGAGCTGGGAGAAAACCGTAAGCGCTTGATGTCCAATCAGGGTGGACGTCCCAACCACCTACGTTTGAGAATATCACCGCAACAGTTTGCTAGATTCCAACCGTCAGTTGTGAACAAGGCATCAACCCCTGCGCCTCGCCCTACTAATCAGAATTTGCAAACGCCAGCATAGGGTAGTAATGCACCAGGGGGAAGTCAGCAATCCGCAGTCAGGAGATGCTACACATGCAATGAGCCAGGGCACTTCTCTAATAGGTGTCCACAGAAGGGAGGTATCACGCCAATTCATTTTAACTTGGGGACAACACCCGTCAAGGCACTGGCGTTAGGAGGAAATCGTGCGCCAGGTCAAGCTGGAGCAACCCCTCAATCAACAACGTGTGGTAGGATCAACCACATCACCGCAGATGGAGCTCAAGAGGCTACGGATGTCATACTGGGTAAGTTTCTAGTTAACTCAGTACCTGCTATAGCTTTGTTTGATTCTGGAGCTTCGCATTCATTCGTTTCTCAAAGTTTTGCAACCAAGAATGGATTTAATGTCGTAAATCTTAAGTGTGTGCTATTACTCCAAGCTCCAGGATCTGAACATAGATCTAGTCTTGGGTGCATGGGAGTTAAGTTGCTTATGGATGGGATAGAATTTCTAGCAAATCTTATCTTGTTGGATACGCAATCCCTAGATATTATCCTTGGAACGGATTGGCTGTCCAAACATAAAGCTATTTTTGATTGTGATCGAAGGATCGTATCATTGGAAAACCCTAAAGGCAAGAACATAGAATTCCAAGCGACCACAGTTCGTGATGGATAGTTAGTGATCAACAGTGTGCAAGCCATCAGCATGGAAGGTGTGCCAGTAGTCAGAGAACGCCCGGATGTGTTTCCAGAAGATTTACCAGGGATGCCGCCAGACCGCAACATCGAGTTTGTTATTGAGTTAGCACCAGGGACAACACCGATATCAAAGAGACCTTATCGGATGCCTACTGATGAGTTAGTAGAAATGAAAAAGCAGATTGAGGAACTGCTAGAGAAAGGTTTTATCAGACCAAGTTGAAGAGGAACGCGATATGCTACACTAGCACAAAAAAAATCTACCGCGTAACTAGAAATCTACTCATAAGAAGGGGATCACAGATAAGATTACCACTAGACGCGCAGTTGCAGAATCCTTCACGCGTCGATGTAGTGGATCGTCCTCGTCGTAGTCGTTGCGTCGATGGAGCGGATCGTCCTCGCCTCGCCGTGTATCATCCTACCACGCCGCAGTCGCAGTCGCCTCGGTGTGCAAGCACCTGGTCGCTCGGCAGGGGCAACGAGAAGAGGAGGCTAAGGTTTCGAGTGAACCACTTCTAAACCGTGGGAAAGCACACCCTGCGCCAACACTCCTCCCCTCCTTATATAGCCATGAGATGAAACCCTAAACCAAGGCCCATCTGCGTGCTAAACCCACAATGTCCATTAATTATGGATCCAATCCAAATTAATGCGTCCCAGCCCATGAAGTGTGTGACCCTGCAGGTTCACGTACATTTGGACATGGATTCGAAAAACTCCTTTTGAATCCAATAGTTGGTAGCGGCTCCTTGCAAAGTATGCCAACTCCCAAACATACTATGATCAAATCGGATAGAACCTATCAAAAGTACTCATGTAATAATCCCTTTGCCAAGTATATGAAGATTGAACTCAAGGCGAGAAGTATGTCATCCTTTGATGATTCAATCCATCTCTCGTATCCGTGATATATTAATAAGTTGTGATTGACTCCTCAATCACGGCATGGCCATGCACTTCCTTAATCATATCACACGAGTGGCCTTGTCATATATCTCCGTTTCATTGGAGTGGCAAATTCCATCTTATTGCTCACTTCCCTCTTGCACGTTTCATAGTAAACATGAAAGCTACCTTTATAACTATCCGGTTAGGAAGCGTGTTTGATAGCCCCAAGGAAAACTATTACACATCTAGGGAATATGACAATCTCAGTCTAAGGATCATACATCTACTAGGTATGAGATACATCGATGACACATAAGAATGAAACATTCTCGCGATGTCCAATTGCGGTCTATCTAACCCATGTTCTTCAACATGCGTCCACAATGTATAGATGATATCCCTATATCCCATGATCTATGAAGCTTGATCATCAATCACTACATATGCTGATCTATTCATCGTTGTCCTATACGATGATATCCGATCAGAGATATTTTTCGAATTATATCAATAAGTAAAGAGCTTCATAAGCAAGTCACATACTTGTTGATCAATACAATGATATACATTCATTGGACCAATAATCATATTATTATTCATAAACATAGTCATGTTACAATCATCTAAATGATCGCCACAAGGGCATAGCACTAACAATCTCCCACTTGCACTTGAGTCAATCAATTAAGTATCTAATACCAATAGACCTCGTGTGTTCCTCATGCTTAGGCTGTGGCAGTGGCTTTGTCAACGGATCGGCCACATTGGCTTCCGTATGTACTTTGCATATTCTCACGTCACCTCTAACCACAATCTCGCGAATAAGGTGAAAGCGCCGGAGTATGTGTTTAGACTTCTGATGTGATCTAGGCTCTTTTGCTTGTGGAATGGCACCACTATTATCACAATAGATGTCTATTGGACTAGAGGCACTAGCGACCACACCAAGCTCTGTGATAAACTTCTTAATCCACATAGCTTCTTTTGCGGCCTCGAAGCGCAATGTACTCCTTCGTCGTAGAGTCGGCCACCGTGTTTTGCTTGGAACTCTTCCACTTCTGCTCCTCCATTAAGTGTAAACACAAACCGGATTGTGATCGAAAATCATCTTTGTCGGTTTGGAAGCTTGCATCGGTGTAACCCTTTGCAACGAGATCTTCCTCACCTCCAAAACAAGGAACATACCCTTAGTTCTTCTCAAGTACTTGAGGATATTTTTACGGCTATCCAATGACCATCACGGGATCCACTTGGTATCCGCTTGTGACACTTAGAGCATATGAGACATGCAGGCGTGTACGGATCATGGCATACATAATAGACCCAATAGCGAAGCATATGGAATCTTGCTCATCTGTCTCGCTCATCGGATGTCGAAGGACACCGATTCTTGCAGAGACTAATGCCATGTGACATTGGCATGAAACCTCTCTTGGATTCATGCATATTGAACCTTTTCAATATCTTGTCAATGTCGTTTCTGACTTAATCAATTAACCTTTTGATCTATCTCTATAGATTTTTATGCCCAAGATATAGCATGCTTCTCCCAAGTCCTTCATTGAGAAACTCCTTTTCAATGAAGTCTTAACATCTTCAAGCATAGGAATATCATTCCCGATCAATAATATGTCATCCACATACAAAATCAAAAATACAAGTGCGCTCCCACTAGCCTTCTTGTAAACACAAGGCTCTTCTTCATTTTGATAAAGTCAAACCCTTTGACTACTTCATCAAAACGAATATTCCAACTCCGAGATGCTTGCTTTAACCCATAAATGGATCTTTGAAGCTTGCATACCCTTTTAGCATATTTAGGATCAACAAAACCTTCAGGTTGTATCATGTATACATCCTCAGAAAGATTCCCATTAAGGAAGGCTGTTTTGACATCCATCGCCATATTTTATAATCAAAATATGCGACAATAGCTAAAATGATCCGGACAGGACTTGAGCATGGTTACGGTGAGAAGGTTTCATCATAGTCAATTCCTTGAACTTGTTTGAAACCCTTTGCCACCAACCATGCCTTATAGATCTGAACATTTCCATATACGTCTATCTTCTTCTTGAAAATCCATTTGCATTCAATGGTTTTACACCATCGGAGAATCGACCAAGTTCCAAACT
Source organism: Otatea glauca (assembly GCA_036346275.1). Classification (NCBI taxonomy): domain Eukaryota; kingdom Viridiplantae; phylum Streptophyta; class Magnoliopsida; order Poales; family Poaceae; genus Otatea; species Otatea glauca. The sequence goes on along the minus strand of CM070715.1, from coordinate 34,862,999 downwards.
TGATTGTCATGCATGGATTGAATTTCGAATCTCATGGCTTCAAGCCATTTTTGAGTTTGGGTCCATCATTGCTTCTTCATAAGTCGTGGGCTCATCATTGTCCAACAATAATATGTCATTCCCATATCTTATAGGTACATGGCGTGGCCTCCCGACCTCACGTAGGTGGAGTCTCTTCCACAGGTTGTACAACACTTTGTACATCTTGTGAAGGTTCGATGGTAGCTTGAACATATTCATGTGATTCTCGAACTTCATCAAGATACACATCACTCCTCTGAATTCTTTTGAAAGAAACTCTTTCTCCAAAAGACACCATTTGAGCAACAAAAACTTTGTTCTCGTTTCTTTTGTAAAAGTAATATCCTTTTGTTTCTTTAGGATACCCCACAAAAAAGCATTTTTCTGATTTAGGTGTGAGTTTATCTGATTGTAAACGTTTTACATAAGCCTCACATCCCCATATCTTGAGAAATGACAACATGGGACTTCTCCTAGTCTATATCTCATATGGCGTCTTCTCAACGGATTTTGATGGGACCCTATTCAAAGTGAACGCAGCTGTCTCTAGAGCGAAACCCCAGAAGGATAATGGCAGATCTGTTTGGCTCATCATTGACCGAACCATATCTAATAAAGTTCGGTTTCGTCGTTCGGACACGCCATTCCATTGAGGCGTTCCTGGCGGAGTAAGTTGCGAAACGATTCCACATTGCTTTAGATGATCACCAAACTCATGGCTCAAGTATTCACCATCACGATCTGATTGTAAGTGTTTCATTGATTTGCCAAGTTGATTTTGTACTTCATTTTGAAACTCTTTGAACCTTTCAAAAGTTTCAGATTTATGCCTCAATTAAATAGATATATCCATATCTACTAAAGTCATCGGTAAAAGTTACAAAATCTGAAACTCACCCTAGCGATCGAGCTCATTGGTCCACATACATCCAGTATGTACTAGGGCCAATAACTCACTCGTTCTCTCACTAAAACACATGTGAAAGGGCTTTTGTCATCTTGCCAAGTAAACAAGATTCACATGTTTCAAATGATTCAAAATCAAATGAGGTTAGAAGTCCATCACCATGGAGCTTCTTCATGCGCTTCTCATTTATATGACCTAGCGACAATGCCATAAAAGGTAGGGTTCAAATCATTAGGCGATTCCTTTTTACATTAATGTTATAGACAGGTTTCTCTTGAGTTCAGGGCGTACAACCCATCCACCATGGGGCAACGACCATAATATATATCATTCAAAAATATTGAACAAACAAAGTTCTTTATTATGAAATCATAACCTTCATGTTCCAAACAAGAAGATGAAATAATGTTTCTACTCAAAGATGGAACAAAATAACAATTATTGAGTTCTAAAACTAATCCTGAAGGCAAATGCAATAGGTATGTGTCAGCAGCAAGACCAACAACTCTTGCTTTATTCCCACGCCAAGATCCACTTCTCCTTTTGCCAAGTCTCTACTCTTTATCAGCCCCTGCATCGAATTGCAAATGTGAGCAACCGAACCGGTATCATATACCCATGAGCTGAGTGAAGAAGTAGCAAGATTAATTTCTATAACATTAATACCTGAAGTGGAAACCACATTTCCATTCTTCTTATCTGCCAGGTACTTTTTGCAGTTTCGTTTCCAATGTCCTGATTTCTTGCAATAGAAGCATTGGGTATCAGGTTGAGGGCCAACTTTAAGCTTCTGAAGCTTATTTTTGAGGCTTGCGATCTCATCTTGAGCCTTGCCCTTGCCCTTGTTCTTTCCTGTTCCCCCAGCCTTAGCCTTCCTCTTTTTGAATGCAGTTATTTTCTGAACCATCATCACATGATTGGGTTTTTTCTTAATGCTTTCCTCGGCAGCCTTGAGCATCCCATGTAGCTCGGTTAGGCTCTTCTCCATGCTATTCATATGAAAATTCATAATGAATGGCTCAAAGCTCTGAGGCAGAGACTGGAGAATAACATCTGTGGCCAAACCGAGGCTAAGGGAAACTCAAGTTTTCCAATCTCCCAATGTAACCAATCATCTTGATCACATGAGGGTGGCGACCGACTGCCTTGACCGACTTACAAGCAAATAAAAGCTTTGAGATACCATACCTCTCAGCTCTTGCTTGATTCCCAAACATGCCCTTGAAGCCCACAATCATATTGTAAGCATCCTGGTCCTCATATTGCTTTTGGAGCTCAGAGTCCATGGTGACTAGCATGAGACAGCTGACCTCTACAGAAGCATTAACATGCTTTTCATATTCAACCTTTAAATTGCGAGGAGCATTTTTGGTTGGTTCATCAGGAATTGGATTCTCTAGAACGTAGTCCTTCTTTTCATGCTTGAGAACAATTCTCAAGTTGCGATACCAATCAACAAAATTAGTTCCATTAAGTTTTTCCCTTTCCAAAACTGATCTCAAAGCAAAACCAGGTGTAGCAGGAGTAGGAGAAGGTGCCATTGAACTACAACAAAAACATGCAAAGGTTCTAAGCACTATGTTTATGTAAAAATTTTATTAAACGTTTTAATAAAAGACACTCCTATTTTATGTCCCTTTTATAGACACATAGTGAGTATTAAAGATCCATATTCATCAAACACTAGTGAGCTTTGGCATCACTGCTAGAAATTTAATGACATAGGTAAGCAACACCTTTGCTAATTACATCTTATGTAACTCTTGTTTGTTGAGTATGAAAACAAGTAATGAATGACTCCGTCAACTTGACTCACGGTCAGATCAACCTGCCCCTAGGGCTCACATGAGGGAGGGAGCACTTCCCGTATTCGGGTGCCAATTATGAAACCTGCCTCATGTGTGTTTTCCTAGACACCAATTGTCTTATATAGGTTCCTTCATTACTGAAATCAAATCCCAACCACTTATGTCCTCAAGCCCAAAACCGTTTTGATAGCTTGATTAAATCTACCATTGTTATGCGTGATGTGTCCAACACATCCCTATCATCTATTAAGATAGCCATTGATATACTACTTTGGCAGTCATATCAATTACGATCTAAATTCTTGATAGGTGCAACAATTGGATGGACATTTTGATTTAAAATTTTAACTATAGGGATGAACAAAATCTACTAAGAACATGGCATCACATGCAATGAGCATAAAGAAAATAGCAAGGATTAAACACACATCCACGAGAAAATCAAAATAAGTGTGAAATAGCATGGCCCTTAGCATTAAGATCTCCATCATCATGCTTGTTTGTTCACCTTGCCACCTTGCTTGATTTGTTCACCTAGCCACCTTGCTTGATACCATCGTCTTCATCATTATGGATGCAACACCTTACAACTTTTGATAATGAATTTTACATGAGGGTTTGAAGCATCACAAGTCGACACGCAGGTCGTTATACAATTTAAATAGCCTTATGGCTTGACATGGCACGCAGGCCATGTGGAAATTACATGCATCACATACACATAGGCCATACTATTTCACATAATTCCCTGCAAAAACGAGTTAAATAAAAGCAACACTACGACTCCGGGGTCTGAGGGGCAGCGCCCCTGGCGGGGTCCAAGAGGCATGTCTTTTGTTAAAAGAAAACACCCTCAAAATTTCCACGGATCAACCAAATTGACCCAATCCGATCTAATCTGATTGGCTTGGTCCCATATGGATACATTTCAGAAACTCTGATGGCGGTAAACCGACTGGTAAGGGTAACGTCGTACCATGAACGGACTCACCCAAATCAATATTGAATCGGTTTGCGCTTACCATAGATCAACTAGATTGACCCAATCCAACTCAATTTGATTGGCTTGGTCCCATATAATACGTTTCAGAAACCTTGATGGCGGTAACCCAGCCGGTAAGGGTAACGTCATACCATGAACGGACTCACCCAAATCAAGATTGAGTCGGTTTGCACTTTCCTCAAACCCTAAACCGATCGACCTCATCGATGGCTGCTGTCACCAATTCATCACATGAACCGGCTGAACATATAATAGATCGAATCTACTAACCTCACACATCATATGTGCAACATCTAGATCACAAAACTATACGAGATGGCTCCGATACAACTGAAGAGGAACGCGATATGCTACACTAGCACAAAAAAAATCTACCGCGTAACCAGAAATCTACTCGCAAGAAGGGGATCACAGATAAGATTACCACTAGATGCGTAGTTGCGGAATCCTTCGCGCGTCGATGTAGTGGATCGTCCTCGCCGCAGTCGTTGCGTCAATGGAGCGGATCGTCCTCGCCTCGCCGTGGATCGTCCTCCCACGCTGCAGTCGCAGCAGCGTCACCGCAGTAGTCCACACATCCAGGAATGGAACGCCGTGCGTCGGTGTGCAAGCACCTGGTCGCTCGGCAGGGGCAACGAGAAGACGAGGCTAAGGTTTCGAGTGAACCACTTCTAAACCTTGGGAAAGCACGCCCTACGCCCACCCTCCTCCTCTCCTTATATAGCACGAGATGAAACCCTAAACCAAGGCCCATCTGCATGCTAAACCCACGATGTCCATTAATTATGGATCCAATCCAAATTAATGCGTCCCAGCCCATTAAGTGTGTGACCCTACAGGTCCACGTACGTTTGGACATGGATTCGAAAAACTCCTTTTCAATCCAATAGTTGGTAGCGGCTCCTTGCAAAGTACGCCAACTCCCAAACATACTATGATCAAATCGGATAGAACCTATCAAAAGTACTCATGTAATAATCCCTTTACCAAGTATATGAAGATTGAACTCAAGGCGAGAAGTATGTCATCCTTTGATGATTCAATCCATCTCTCATATCCGTGATATATTAATAAGTTGTGATTGACTCCTCAATCACGGCATGGCCATGCACTTCCTTAATCATATCACACGAGTGGCCTTGTCATATATCTCCGTTTCATTGGAGTGGCAAATTCCATCTTATTTGCTCACTTCCCTCTTGCACGTTTCATAGTAAACATGAAAGCTACCTTTATAACTATCCGGTTAGGAAGTAGTGTTTGATAGCCCCAAGGAAAACTATTACACATGTAGGGAATATGACAATCTCAGTCTAAGGATCATACATCTACTAGGTATGAGATACACGATGATACATAAGAATAAACATTCTCGCGATGTCCAATTGCGGGTCTATCTAACCCATGTTCTTCAACATGCGTCCACAATGTATAGATGATATCTCTATATCCCATGATCTATGAAGCATGATCATCGATCACTACATGTGCTGATCTATTCATCGTTGTCCTATACGATGATATCCGATCAGAGATATTTATCGAATTATATCAATAAGTAAAGAGCTTCATAAGCAAGTCACATACTTGTTGATCAATACAATGATATACATTCATTGGACCAATAATCATATTATTATTCATAAACATAGTCATGTTACAATCATCTAAATGATTGCCTCAAGGGCATAGCACTAACACAAGTTCATCACCATGGGGAGCGCCGGTTTTGTTTGTCCGTAAGAAAGACGGAAGTCTTGGGATGTGTATTGATTATCGTGCCCTTAATGAAGTAACGATTAAGAATAAGTATCCATTGCCCAGGATCGACGATTTATTTGATTAGTTAAGGGGAGCTGGAGTTTTCTCCAAAATAGATCTTCGTTCAGGATACCATCAGTTAAAGATCCGAGCTGAAGATGTTCCTAAGACTGCATTTTCTACATGATATGGACACTACGAGTTTACAGTCATGTCATTTGGATTTACTAATGCCCCTGCATATTTCATGAATATGATGAATAAGGTTTTCATAGATTATTTGGATAAGTTTGTTGTTGTCTTTATAGACGATATCCTGGTTTACTCGAAGGCAGAAGAAGAGCATGCTGAACATTTGAGGTTGGTTTTAGAAAGGTTGCGAGAACAACAGTTGTACGCTAAGTTCAGCAAATGTGATTTTTGGAAGGAAAAGGTTGAATTTCTTGGTCATGTAATGACTGCAAAAGGAGTTGTAGTTGACCCAAGCAAAGTGAACGCAGTATTGCATTGGGAGCAATCGAAGTCTGTTACTCAGATTCATAGTTTTCTGGGAATGGCGGGATATTACCGTCGGTTCATAGAAGGATTCTCAATGATTGCTAAACCCCTTACGCAGTTGTTGAAGAAATAAAATAAGTTTGCATGGACGCTAGAGTGTGAAAAGAGTTTTACAAAACTGAAGAAGCGTCTAATGACAACCCCCGTGTTAGTATTGCCGGATGTGCAGAATAGCTTTGACATTTATTGCGATGCTTCAAAACAAGGTCTTGGATGCGTGTTGATGCAAAATGGCAAAGCCGTTGCTTATGCGTCAAGACAGTTGAGGTCGCATGAGAAGAATTATCCGACGCATGATTTGGAGTTAGCTGCCATAGTGCATTCCTTGAAAATATGGTGTCGTTATCTCATAGGGAACATATGTGAGATATATAAGGACCATAAGAGCCTGAAGTACATATTCACTCAAGCAGACCTTAATATGAGGCAACAAAGGTGGCTAGAGCTAATTAAGGATTATAATGTGGGAATTCATTATCATCCTGGAAAAGCTAATGTGGTAGCTGATGCTCTGAGTCGAAAGAGCCATAGTGCAAATACGCTAACAACGGATGATCAACCGGAGCTATGTAAAGAATTTCAAAAGTTAAAGTTGGATGTTGTCCCACAAGGAGTTGTAGGTGCTCTGGAAGTAAAGCCAACACTTGAGGATCAGATCAGAGAAGGCCAGAAAGATGATGAGAAAATCATTAAGATCAAGTCCAAGAAAGATGAAGGCTTAGCCGTGGATTTCACTTTGGATGAGAAAGGTACCATGTTCTTCAACGGCCGAATTTGTGTACCGAATAAAAAGAAGCTGAAGCAACTGATTCTTGAGGAAGCTCATGATTCTAAGTACTCGATTCATCCAGGAAGTGCTAAAATGTATCAAGACTTGAGGGAGAGGTTTTGGTGGCCTAACATGAAGCGAGAGGTGGCTGAGTACGTTGCGTTGTGTGATGTATGCCAGAGAGTTAAGGCAATGCATCAAAGGCCAACGAGTTTGCAGCAGCCACTAAAGGTTCCTGAATGGAAATGGGAAGAAATCGGTATGGATTTTATAACCGATTTACCTAAAACTTAGAGTTAAATGGGTCATTGTTGATCGATTGACCAAAGTAGCTCACTTTTTACCAGTTAAGACAACTTACTCGGGAGAACATTTGGCAGAGCTATACGTGGCTAGGATTGTGTGTTTGCATGGTGTGCGAAAGAAGATAGTCTCGGATAGAGGTACTCAATTCACCTCGAGGTTTTGGGATAAACTACATGAAGCCATGGGGACTCGGTTGAACTTTAGTACAGCATATCATCCGCAGACAGATGGGCAGACTGAAAGGGTTAATTAGATCCTAGAGGATATGCTAAGAGCATGTGCATTGGTTTATACTACGTCATGGGATAAGTGTCTGCCATATGCAGAATTCAGTGATAACAACAGTTATCAGGCTAGTTTGCATATGTCGCCATTTGAGGTTTTATATGGACGTGCCTGTCGTACTCCGTTGAATTAGAATGAGACAGGAGATCGTATGGTATTTGGACCTGATATTCTTAAGGAAGCCGAAGAGCGTGTTGCTATGATTAGAGAGAGGTTGAAGGTAGCACAGTCAAGGCAAAAGAGCTACGCTGATAATCATCGTCGAGATTTGATTTTCGAGCCAGATGATTTCGTGTATCTCAGAGTTACCCCTCTCAAAGGTGTTAAGAGGTTTCACGTGAAAGGAAAGCTTGCCCCTAGATATGTTGGTCCATTTAAGATTTTGAGCCGTCGTGGGGAAGTTGCCTACCAGTTGAAATTGCCGCAGTCATTGTCAGGAGTGCATCATGTGTTTTATGTGTCGCAACTTAAGAAATGTCTTAGGGTGCCAACAGAACAAACCCCGTTGGACGCAATAGAGCTGCAGGAAGATTTGACTTACAAGGAGCAGCCAGTCAGAATTTTAGATATTATGGAGCGCAAGACCAGGAACAAGTCTATTCGCTTTTGCAGAGTTCAGTGTAACAAACATTCCGAAAGTGAATGAAAGATCGAAATGGTGATCAGAGGGGGTGAATGATCCCAAATAAAATTTTCCCCTACTCAAAGTACTCCAAAAAATCTCGCAATAAAAATCTGAAACACCCAAAGATTTTCCTTCAAACTGGTGTTTCTCAGATTCGCACACCCTCCAAAACCCGAAGAATTAGACAACTATGTGTACCCCTAGCTTGCATAGATGAGAACCATGAATCATGTGAGGGATTTTTTAATCACAATCCTGGTTGTCAAGTGTCCAAACAAAGAGGAATGAACTCAAAGACTACTTTTCTAAAAGAGATAAAGCTAAAACACCAAAGTCTCTTTCTAGAAAAGTAAAAGCAGATTTTCAAGGAATTGTCCTCAATTGGAGCAGGTGGTTGGTGAGTTTTTGTTACTCTAAAATTTTTGGGATTTTTCTCCCTATGAGAAGTTGAGTCGTGAAACACTCCACCAGAAATCACCTCAAAACGCTTTGTAGAATAAACACGAAAAATCAAGCATTACAGACAGTCAGGAACTTCAACCAGAATGTTTGAGGCTCGGTTTTCACTTCATAGCGCTCAAACGGTGCAACCAGTGTACTCACAAATGTTTCCAGAAATGGATATATGAGTCGTGCACCTTCTCCAATAAGAATCACTTAAAAAGGATTTTTGTATATTTTTATAAAAATCAAACACTGACTGCTGCTCGAAGAACAAGTTCTGGACAGATTTGCAATTTGATAAAAACTTGATCTCTAGTCTATCCTAGGGTACAAGAAAGATGAAAAACCATATGAACACCCTCAAGACATCCTAGAAGAACATCATTTAGAAGGAGGGGAGGCAAATCGAAATTGCGATAAAGTAAATTGCGAGAATGTAAATGCGGGAAAGTAAATGATGAATTTAAATTAAGTAATTTAAATGCGTAATGTAAATGCGTAAAGGAAATGAAACTTGAACATAAATGAAAAACATTTCATTTCTGGAAGGAGAGGTTACAAAGCCTCACATTTCATGTGGGCAAAGCTTAAAGGAGCATCAAAAACCTCAAAACCTTCAATGGGGGGAGGCTACCCCTCTACCCCTATTTATACAACTCTTGGGCCACCTACCACCCTTGGATGAGCCTCTAAACTCTAGAGCATCCATCAAGGGCTAGGATTAATCTACTCAACCAGCCATGCAGGGTTCACCCAAAACCCACAACTCATAATGGGTTTTCTTTCACGGTTCTCAAAGCACACTAACTAGACCCGCTAACCTATCAACTAGACCAAGATCCAATGGTCCTCATTGATCCACGCAGCGTCTAGCTAGCATCTCATCTGTTCCTTGTCTTCATGGCTTGCCACGACTCCGTCTCCGATCATCTTACGACGATCATCAACCGTCTGGACCTCCGACACTCCTCGCCTAGTCCCGGTCATCCTTCGCCTCACCATTATCTAGCATCGTCGACATGCAACCATCAAAAACAAGGAAACCCCTCACATAGCAATGCCCACTGTAACGTCCTGAAAATTTAGAACAGTGAAATATGTACAATTTAAATTTTAATATAAATGTTTCTGAGTTTTCTTGGTATTATTTGTTCCAAATGGAATTTCCTTAGACTTTTGTGTTATGTGAAAATATTAAACAAAAGAAGAAAAACAAAGGAAAGGGGAAAAAGATGAAAAAAAATTTAGAAAATTTTACCATGGGTCATGTTCAGGCTGGTAATAAAGTTGGCCAGTAAATAAAATTTTTGCATGCTTTGGATTAAGGTAAATAAAGCATGTAGCTACTTTTTGACTAGAATCAGTGAATCAAAAAGGAGAATGAAAAATAACCAATGTCAAGTAAAGCCAATAAAATTTATATGAAGCCTTGACTGTATAAAAAACTACTGGTAAAATGTTTATAATTTAATAAGCTGGGTTAAGCCTCTTAAAAATTCAAATACGGAGAGTCCAAAATGTGGGGAAAATGATTGTCATAATTTATGTAAAATAATTGCTCACTGTTTTAACTTAAAAATTTTAGGGTAATCTCTGTATAAGGATCTTAACCTCTCCAAAAAGTTTCAAAAATAAATCCTAATATATGAATCTTTAATTAAATCAAAGTCCAAAATTAAGATTTTCGGCAGAGAACAATGTCATAATTTTAGTAAATTATCTAGGAAGTGTTTTTGTCTCAAATTTTTTTAGTAGACGTGTGAGTCCTAGTAAGTTTTGGTAAAACATTTTGGTAAAAGTTTGACAAAGGATGAAGCTTAAACTAACCCAAGATCTGGAGAATTCCAGTCCAGTCCCATCACATTAATCGTTTACTATCACTGACGTGTGGGCCCGGCTCCTGTTGATCCTTGACGTGCTGGCGAGGCTGAGGCAAAGCCTTGTCTCACTGCCAGTGGGCCCTGGTTCCGCATGTCAGCCTCAGTGCTTGGCATTCTTCTCCTCTTCCTCCTCGTCCGGCCGAGGCGAGTCGCCGACACTGCCTGCGCTTCGCCGTCCGGCTCAACCACTCCCGTCCGACGAGATGGCAGCCTTCCACGTCGCGTAGAGCCTCTCTCGCCTCTGCTTGCTAGACCCTGGTCGAGCCATTCACAAGATGGAGCTGCGTTCTGGTTGCGCTCGGCACAGAAGAAGCCGACCGAAGACATGCGCCCTAAATCCGAGTCCAACGCAAGTGTGATCGCAAGCCTTAAGCCTTGAGCTTCCCCTTCGCATCGCAGGTTCATTTCCCCTCCTCCCATTCGGTTTTCATTGAGCCGAGAGCCCCGCACGGGGTCTTCTTCCTCGCCTTGCCGCAGGAGCTCGAAAAGGGGGAGAATCGGTAGCAAGGTCGATCCGCCCCTAATCCTTCGAATTGATTCCTCCCGAAGCATCTTTAGCATCCCAAGATTACTGATCAAACACCGTTTTGGCTTCGTTTTGCCTGCAGCGCCGCAGCACCGTCACCCTTCTTCCTCCCAGCCGGCGCACGGTGACAGCTCGGCTCGGGCATCCTCCGACCTAACCAACCGGTGAGTCCTAATCCCCTTGCCCCACTGTAGCTCACCTAGCCCTAGTTCGCCGGAGTTTTAGCCTTTAGTAGAGCTTTTGCCCACATGGCCATGGCGCCGCTGCACCCCCACGATGGCGGCCACATTCCCGGCCACTACCCGGCGAATGGGTACCACCCCTAGGTGCGCACGGGTGTGCTGGTGCCCATGGTGCTACCCATTCCGTCGCGGAGGAGCTGCTTCGCCGACGGCGAGCAAGAAGCCGCGAGCCCTGTTCTGAGTCACTGACTGGTGGACCCCGCCTGTCAGTGGGTCAGCGCGTTTGAACGCATTTTTGCGCGCGTGGGAAAGTGTTTTCTCCGTAGCGAAAGTGCATTTCAGATTTTTGATGATTTTCATAACCGGCCAAAGTTCAAATGCTTGTAACTTTTGAATCATCTGGCCAAAATTAGTAAAACTAGTTTCTAAATTCGTGTAAAATCCTGTAGATTCATAATATCCAAAAATAAATGATAGAAGAGCTCTGTGTAATATTTAGGAAGTTAAAGATGCTCATGGGTGAGTATGAGGCCATGTGAATAAATTTTTTTTCGAAAGTCTAGTTAATGTAAGATAAATTTTTATGGAATCTCTGGGTTATAAGTATTCCAAATAAACAAAAGTGTTTGCATGATACCTTGTTGTGTGTCATGTTTACACAAAAATGAATATTAAGCAAAAAGATGAAGTTATGTAAATAAAAGAAAGGGGTTAAAGTTTAAGTGTTTGAAAGTTCATCCTGAAGGAGCATAGAACATTAGGAGCTGGTACATGTGGAAATAATTAGGGAAAAGTATAAGTAATAGTTGTTCAATAAAGAAAAACAACACTTGTAATGGCAAAAATGGATGTAACTCACTATGAACTGATTCAAAATAGTTCAAATTCAGTTTTGGAATGTTTTCAAGATCATGCCCTGATGTCAGGAAGAAAGTGAATAAAGGATGATGAGTGGTTTAGTAGTAAATGAAAGTGAAAGACTGAAATGTTGTAAGGCAGTTTTTATGTTCGTATAGCCCTTTTCAACATTTGATAAAATATATTATATAAATGAGAAAGAATGTAAAAATAGTATAGAAATATTCCACATAGTATATACTAATAGGTTATGGAAAAATAATGACATTTTGCTAAGGTTTGTATCCAAAACAAGTTAGTAGAATGAGCCTACTTTTTATGTTTTGCTGAATGTTTGAATCAATTAGGCATTTCCAACCATGTGTAAAGTAGCTTATCCAAGTAAGAATTTTTGAAAGAATAATGTAGAAATGATCACTGAAGTTTGTGCTACTACAGTCCAGAAAAATATTCCATTTAAGAACTGTGATTCACTTAATTTTCATAAGGGTAACAACCTTAAGTGATATTGCTTAAGTTCTATAGCCAATTTTGTAGCCCAAGTCCAGATTTCCAACTAAGCCTTTTTAACAATAGTTTTTAAGCTTTGTCCAAACCCTAAAAATTAAAACAAGTCATTAGAATTGACAACCAAAGTATGCTTTATCTAGTTCAAGATTAAAACCCTAATTTTTTTAGATGTTGCACTTAAATTTTAATGGATGTATAACCCTAAATGGCATTGTTTATGAGTGTTCACTTCTTGAAGTCTTGAGGAGGCAGAGAGCTCTGTTTTTTTTTCCAAGTGCTGCTCTTTTTGCCTTCTTCCAAAGAAGCAAATGACCAACCTTTTTAATCTAAATAATTTTAGCATCTATAATTCGAAGTATGAATTCAAATAATTCGTAAAAAGCAATCTCCTGTTTGGTTCGAACTGTGTTTATTCGTTTGTCTGTCTGTTTTCTTTTTGCCATTTGGAGTTTACTAATGTTCGTTTGTTCTTCGATTTTCTCGACGTTTAGACACCGACGTCCTTGAAGAAGAAGACGACTGTCCCACAGATCTAGATTATATTCCTGACAGTGAACTACAAGGCAAGCAACCCCTTGAGCATATCGAGCCCAATAATTTACCTACATTATGTTGCTTTTGCTTATGTACAGTGCATCCGGATAATTCTCCATAAAAGTGCTTATTTGGGTTAGAACTGTAGTTAATCCTGTAAATTATGGTTTGTCTCAATCTGTATGGACCTGTGAACCTTGTAAACCCTAGTTTGAACTAGACATACTTAATGTCATGTTTGGGAATAATCGCTAGCATAATATTCCTGCTTAAGCTTCTTGTTGGTATTTTCAGTCTTTTCAACCAGTATATGGTCCTTTTGGGAAATGGTTGGTGATAATTTGCTAAAAACCCTCAAACAAAACTATGGTTTGATGCGGGTGATTATTGGCACTAGCCGGTTGTGCAAAAGGATATGCACGTAGTTAGGGTGGAGTATCGCCCGTGTCGGATTAAGGACCGAGCAAATGGGATGTTGTAGATCCATGTTTTTCGTGCAACCACAAGGGCTTGTATGGGCGGGTCTTAGCTTAATAAGTTGTTTAGATGTGGCTTTGCATCTATGGAAGGCGGGAGATTGCACAGACGTCCGGTCAGTGCATGCAGTAGGGGTTTCTAGATACCAATGCAACGGTGTACGCCTTGCCCTGGACAGAGACGTGGTGTGTGTGTGATAAATGTGGATCCACGACTTGGGTGAGTGTCTCTATCTTCAGGGCGTGGTTTAACGTCCCGGGCTGGTGTAAAGCCACGTCTAGATAATGTAACAGCTTTGTATGATCTCCTTGCCGACACACCAAAGGTAGTGTGTTAACTGGCCTGGCGAAAGAGGTTGATCATTCCTTGTGGGTAAAGTTGTACACCTCTGCAGAGTGACAAATCTGGTCGATTAGCCGCGCCCGTGGTAACGGGCACTTGGGGAAAATCCTCCCAATGCTAAAGTCTTTTGGGTCTTTTTGGGAGAAATGGGTTTGGTTTTGGAAACCGTTTTATAACCAGCTTTTGTGTCAAAGGATCGACACTGGGGTCATATGCAGTCGGGTAGACTGGGTTGAAAATCTGGATTAATTGCTTATTATGCTGTGTTTCAATTGCTTTTAATAAAATGCGATGTTACAATCTAATATGCTTATACACTTTCAATGCTTTTATGCAACTGCAAAATTACCTTAGCCTGTTTATTATTCAGCCTGCATAATTATTTATTTGCAACTGTGAACCAATATAAGTCTTGTTGAGTACCAATGTATTCAATCTTGCATCTGCTGTCTCAGAGGAAGAAGACTGCGATCTGCCAGACGACGTTCTTTTCCAGGCAGGTCTCGGGGGTTTCGACGATAGTCTCTTCTAGAGTGCCTAGTCAGTTGCCTAAGGGTTTAGTGGGCAACCGCAAGGCTGTTTGGAGTTGTTCAGCTTTATTTTGGTTTCCGCTGTTAAATGTTTTAAATTTGTACTGAACTCTGTATAATTAATGTTGTTATGTATGTCTTTCTGCTTGTCTGCGTGTATGGTTATGATATGAATGTTGTAAACATGTGAGTGCTAGCTACTGATCTAGGGAATAGCACAGTAATCACATGGAGGTTCCTGTTCTTTAGAACGGGGTCTCACAGCAGTGGTATCAGAGCCATACTGACTGTAGGAACGTTGGGGAGAAATGGTCGTTAGTTAGAAGGGTAAAAATTTAATTTGGAAGTAAACAAAAATCTGTCCACTACTAATAATGGAATTTAGCCTAATGCTAATTTTCTTGTTTGTAGTTCCTTAACTCCTCCTAATTATGTTATAAGCTTATCTTGCTTTGTATTTTTGTAGATGGCCCGGTTTGTTCCTTGCCACGAGTCGAGGGTTCCTGAGCACTCGGGTATGATGGGAGTGCTGCAGTCTTTGCTAGAGAGCTGTCAGTTTGAAGGTTGCCCAAGATATGTGGTATTCCAGGCGTACTTGAGTCCAGTGACTAAGGAGTACGCCACTCGAGTGTTCATCCCTCCTAGGCCAGCTTGCAGCGAGGGAGAGAGGAGCTATGTTGGTAGTGGGTCGTCCATAGACGCTTCTATGAATGAAGCGGCATACCTAGCCATAGTCCGACTTCGGCATGAGCTACCCGACTTGAGCCCTCACCATTACTACCTACCTGGGAGACCGTTGGTAGGGAGTAATGTGTATAGAGACCACGCCGGAGTGGGTAATGGCAGTCTGAAAGTCATGGTGGAGTTCGCTAATAAGTTGGATAGCCACTATGTGAGGTTGGCACAAGAGTTGCTTGAGACTCGGCGACGTGTGGCATTCTTGGAGTCGCGAGTAGCGTTGTGTGTGGCGAGGCGTGCCTTACCACGCACGGTGCTAACTAGTGAGGCTCCAGGAATTCAGGCGGTGCAACGTCCTCCACCCATGACTTATGTGCCTACGCCGGGAGTGGGTGCAAATGCTATGATGCAATGTATTGAAAGTTGCCCTAGGCTCATAAATGACAAGGGCATCAATCCTTATAGTATTTGTACCTACCACCCTAGCACTCCGCAGGTATATCGCTGAAGGAGGTGTGTGTTTAGAAATGTGGGGATGTGAGGTAGTTGAGAAGGATGTAATGGAGACTAGTAGTGTGTGGTATTGTATGGAAGAAGTATTTTGGTTGTGTATTAGTAATGTAGTTGCTAAAATGTGGCTTTTGTTGTAATATAAATTTTGCAAGAACCTTGTAAAAATTGGAGGGATGTGCTGAATTTACTAGTTGAAGTAGTTTCAATTTGTAATAGGGAGTAGAAGTTGTAAAAATATAAGTGTGGGTTGAAGTTTGGTGTGTTCAAACTAGTGTGTATGCTTCTAAACAAGTGCTAAATTGCTGATTATGGTAGTGTTAAGTTTGCTGTATAGTATAGAAACTAGAAAATGCTTGGGACCTTCTCTGTTGGATTAGTATTTTGTATGTGTGCTTGTGGAAGAATGCTTTATAATCTTGTCGTGTTGATGCTTGTGATGAAATTGTTGTTGTGTTGGAAGTTGCTGCCGAAATGCTAAAGAAAATGGTTTCACTTGTGCTGGTAGTAGTAAGTGCTAGATGGAAATTGAAATTTCCTGTACTTGCTTAGTGCTTTGAGTATGTCTGGGAAAGATTGTGTTATGATTTTTCTCCCTGTAATGTTGGAGCGTTGTGTTGATTAATGTTCAGATGGTGGAACCTAAATTACAGAAAAGAGTGGTAGTGTTAATTTGCTAAATTGTGTATATGCGTATGTTCTGGAAAAATGAACCCAAGTGACAGGGGGGATGTATGGGCTGTTGTGTGGGAAGAAGCTATATGCATGTGTCCTGGTATTATGGATTCAAGTTACAGGAAATAGTGGTTAATATGTGAGCTAATCCATGTGTATGTATCCAGTAATATATGTGTAGTATGTTTTACAGTGTAAATTTTTTGAGCCGCTTCTTTTCTGGGTGAATTAATAGTGATGATTTTCTCTCGCAAATTTTAGCTTTGAAGTAGAAATTTTCGATGAGATAATCATTCACGACAAATAAGAGTAGCATGAGTTAACTATATGAAGTGTCGTGTCGGCCATAAATTTCTAAACAACGTTCTTTTCTGTAGTGTACTAAAAGGCTGTGATTGCAGGATAAGGCCGACAAGATCCCTTAGCCAGATTTTGGATTCGGGTGCGACTCAGGATGCTCGCGATCCTCGAGCGAGTATTTCTACGTCGGCCCAGCCAAATCCTCAGCATCCCACGACACGGGCTTCTTCTTCACGAGCCGCTCGTCGTGATGCCCCTGACCCGCCGCCTGTTCAGGAGGATGTTCCGGAAGGACAGTTACCTCAGCCACCCACAATGGCGCAAGTGTTGGCTATGATCGAGCAGGGAAGACAAGCGAATGCTCTATTGCTGCAGCAGATAGCTCAGAACACAGCGCTGCAGAATATGGCTCACGGAGGAAATGGTGGACCACCTCAAGTGTCCAAGCTGAGTGAGTTTCTAAGGACCCAGCCACCAGTTTTTTCCCCTTCTGCCGAGCCTCTTGATGCTGATGACTGGTTGTGGGCTGTGGAGAGCAAGCTGGATATTGCTCAGTGTGATGACCGGGAGAAGGTTTTGTATGCCTCCTATCAGCTTCAGGGAACCGCAGCGGTTTGGTGGGAGAACTACCATGTGGTGCTGCCGGAAGGTCGAGTGGTCCTATGGCCGGAGTTTAGGGCTGCTTTTCGCCGCACTCACATTCTAGCCAGTGTGATTGAGGTGAAAAAGCGGGAGTTTCTAGACTTAAAGCAAGGATCAATGACAGTGATGGAGTACTTGCACTGTTTCAATCAGTTGTCGAGGTATGCTACATATGAGGTAGCTAATGAGGCAAGAAGGATTGAGAGGTTCCGAGAAAATCTGAATGAAGAGATCAAGTGGGCTTTGATTGCCCAAGACATTGATGACTTCCAGACTCTCGTCGATAAGGCGGTGAGGGTGGAACATGGCAGCCGTAGTGTGCTGGAATGCCGGAAGCGCAAGTGGCTTGCACGTAGTTTTGTTGGAGCTGGATCATCTTGATCACCAGGGTGGCAGTCGACTAATGTACGTCGACCACCACCGATTCAAACTCAAAGGGTCCAGCGCCAGGCTCAGCGGGTTCAGAGTCAAGCTCCCCGTTTTGTTCAGCGGCAATCATCACAGCCAGTCCGTCAGGTGCAGCAACCTAGATCATTCTTTGTTGTTCGAAGCGAGCCGCTAACGTCACTTGCTTTCATTGCAACGAGCGTGGGCACTACGCCAACGCTTGTCCTAAGAAGAAGGCTGGACAGCGACTTCAAGCTCAAGGCCGATCACAAGATGTGGCAAAGCAGCAGTCTCAGGGATCGGCTCCACCACCTACTCAAGGTGGCAAGATTGGGCGTCTTCATCATGTGACGACTGAGGAAACGCAAGAAGCACCGGATGTCGTGCTTGGTATGTTTCTTGTGCAATCTGTTCCTACCTTAGTTCTGTTTGATTCAGGAGCTTCTCATTCTTTCATATCTAAGAAGTTTTCTGAGCAACACAAATTGGAGGTTTCTCTTTTGCCTGTTCACATGATTGTGCAATCACCTGGGGCCACCATTAGAACTGCTAGTTTCTATTCTGGGGTTAGCATAAAAATCAATGGAGTTATGTTTTATGCTGATCTCATTGTGATAGAGACATCTGGTTTGGATGTGATTTTAGGCATGGACTGGTTAGCTAAAAGTAAAGGTTGCATAGATTGTGCTAATCGATCCATAGCCTTTGAAAACCAAGAGGGAGTACATGTAGAATTCACCTCAAATCATCAAATTTCGCACCTCGATCGTTTGGTATTCTCATACCGCTTCTAGTTTAAATAAAGTGGCAGTCGTTAGTGAATTTACTGATGTTTTTCCTGCTGAATTGCCGGGAGTGCCTTTGGATCGCGATATGGAATTCGTTATTGATTTCGTACCGGGAACTACACCGATATCAAAACGACCATATCGGATGCCTCCAAATGAGTTAGTAGAATTGAAAAAGCAACTCAAAGAACAGCTAGATAAGGGGTTCATTCGTCCCAGTTCTTCACCCTGGGGAAGTCCAGTTCTTTTTGTGAAGAAAAAGGATGGTAGCCTGCGTATGTGCGTAGACTACCGTGCTTTAAATGAAGTGACCATCAAGAATAAATATCCGCTTCCCCAGATAGATGATCTGTTTGATCAGTTGAATGGAGCGCAAGTCTTCTCCAAGATGGATTTGAAATTGGGATATTTTCAATTGAAAATCAGACACTCAGATATTCCAAAGACCGCCCTCACTACACGTTACGGTTTATATGAGTATATCGTGATGTCGTTTGGACTGACAAATGCTCCAGCAAGCTTTATGAACCTGATGAATAAAGTCTTTATGGAGTATTTAGATAAATTTGTGGTGGTCTTTATTGATGACATCCTCGTTTATTCCAAAAGCGAGGAAGAAAATAGGCAGCAGTTACACTTGGTCCTTAGTAAGCTTCGGGAAAACAAGTTGTATGCCAAGTTTGAGAAGTGTGAATTCTGGTTAAAGGAAGTCGCTTTTCTGGGGCATGTTTTGTCTGAAGGTGGGGTGGCTGTTGACCCAAGCAAGGTAGATGCAGTATTGTCTTGGGCAAGGCCGCAATCAGTTCCAAAGATTCGAAGTTTTCTGGGCTTCGCCGATTATTATCGTCGGTTTATTGAAAACTTCTCTAAGATTGCTAAGCCGCTGACTCAACTTCTGAAAAAGGAAAGGAAGTTCGAATGGACTCCTGGTTGTGAAGAAAGTTTTCAGAAATTGAAGGAAAAATTAACATCTGCTCCGGTACTTATTTTGCCAAATATTGACAAAAGTTTTGAGGTGAATTGTGATGCATCGCTTCACGGCTTGGGTTGTGTGTTGATGTAGGAGGGCAGGGTTGTTGCTTATACTTCTCGACAACTCCGTCCTCATGAGCAGAATTATCCTACACATGACCTAGAGCTAGCTGCTGTTGTGCACGCCCTTAAAATTTGGCGGCACTATCTTATTGGAAATAGAACGGAAATTTACACTGACCACAAGAGCCACAAATATTTCTTTACTCAGCCAGATTTGAACTTGAGACAAAGAAGATGGCTAGAGCTGATTAAGGACTATGATCTCGGCATTCACTACCATCCTGGTAAGGCCAATGTCGTAGCCGATGCTCTTAGTCGCAAGCTTTACTGCATGTTGGGTTCAAGTCAGTTTGAGTTAGTTCATGAGTTTCAGAAGCTCAATCTGAATTTAGTTGAAAATGGTTATGTGGACACTCTGCAGTTGCAGCCGACTCTTAAAAGTCAAATTAAAGCTGCACAGTTCAAAGATGAAGCCGTTATTGAGATTCGGAATCAGTTGAAAGAAGGCATAGATTCTGAGTTCGTGGAGAACCCTGATGGGATAATCATAAGAGGAACTCATGTATATGTGCCGAATGATCCTGAGATGAAGAAGCTGATTTTGACAGAAATTCATGAGTCACCATTATCTATTCATCCTGGTAGTACCAAGATGTACCAAGACCTTAAAAGGGAATATTGGTGGCCCGGTATGAAGAAGGATTTCGCTGAATATGTCACAAAGTACGATGCGTGTCAAGGAGTCAAGGCTGAACATCAGCGTCCAGTTGGACTTCTTCAACCATTGCAAATTCCAGAATGGAAGTGGGATGATATCAGTATGGACTTCATTACTGGTCTTCCTCGAACCTAGAAAGGGAGTGATTCCATTTGGGTTATTGTCGACCGGCTGACAAAGGTAGCTCATTTCATCCCTGTCAAGGCTAGAGATTCTACAGTTAAACTGGCAGAGCTCTATGTTACCAATATTGTGCGCTTGCATGGTTTCCCAAAGACGATTGTGTCTGATCGTGGATCGCAATTCACATCTCATTTCTGGGAACAGCTGCACAAATTGTTGGGAACTAAGTTGAATTTTAGTACTGCCTACCATCCACAGACTGATGGGCAGACTAAAAGAACAAATCAGATTCTGGAAGACATGTTGCGGGCTTGTGTGCTGTCTTATAGCACCAATTGGGAAAAGTGCCTCACATTTGCAGAATTTTCTTATAACAATGGCTTTCAAGCTAGTCTGCGGATGTCGCCATTCGAAGCCCTTTATGGAAGGAAATGTCGAACACCACTTTTTTGGTCTGAAGTGGGTGAAAGACAATTCTTTGGTCCCGATTTGATTAATGAAGCCCAAGAGCAGGTGGATTTAATTAGAAGCCGGTTGAGGGAAGCTCAATCTCGCCAGAAAAGTTACGCCGACACTCGTCGACGTGACTTGAGTTTTGAATTTGGCGATTATGTTTATCTTAAAGTTTCGCCTCTTCGCGGAGTTCGTCGATTCCTGAATCGAGGCAAGCTAGCTCCTCGATATATTGGGCCTTATTGCATTCTGGAAAGGATGGGAGAGAAGGCACATAGATTGGAGTTGCCTACTCAATTATCTAGTGTGCATAATGTCTTTCACGTGTCGCAACTCAAGAAATGTCTTCGCGTTCCTTCTGAGCTTACCCAATTAGAAGATCTTGATCTTCAACCAGACTTGACTTATCGAGAGCGTCCCGTAAAGGTTCTTCAAGAAGAGGAACGCCATACCCGAAACAAAGCCCACAAGATGGTAAAAGTGCAATGGAGCAATCATACGGAAGAGGAAGCAACGTGGCAACGAGAAGATCAACTTAGGGAAGAATTCCTGGATTTCTTTTAGATCCCTTTTTTCTTTCGGCCTATCAAATCTCGGGGGCGAGATTTCTGTAAGGGTGGTGGATCTGTAACGTACTGAAAATTTAAAACAGTGAAATATTTACAATTTAAATTTTAATATAAATGTTTCTGATTTTTCTTGGTTTTATTTGTTCCAAATGGAATTTCCTTAGACTTTTGTGTTATGTGAAAATATTAAACAAAAGAAGAAAAACAAAGGAAAGGGGAAAAAGATGAAAATAAAATTTAGAAAATTTTACCATGGGTCTTGTTCAGGCTGTTAATAAAGTTGACCAGTAAATAAAATTTTTGCATGCTTTGGATTAAGGTAAATAAAGCATGTAGCTACTTTTTGACTAGAAACAGTGAATCAAAAAGGAGAATGAAAAATAACCAATGTCAAGTAAAGCCAATAAATTTATATGAAGCCCTGACTGTATAAAACACCACCGGTAAAATTTTTATAATTTAATAAGCTGGTTTAAGCCTCTTAAAAATTCAAATACAGAGAGTCCTAAATGTGGGGAAAATGATTGTCAGAATTTCTGTAAAATAATTGCTTACTTTTTTTAACTTAAAAATTTTAGGGTAATCTCTTTATAAGGATATTAACCTCTCTAAAAAGTTTCAAAAATAAATCCTAATATATGAATCTTTAATTAAATCAAAGTCCAAAATGAAGATTTTGGGTAGAGTACAGTGTCAGAATTTTAGTAAATTATCTAGAAGTGTTTTTGTCTCAAATTTGTGCCGTAGACGTGTGACTCCTAGTAAGTTTCGGTCAAAAATTTTGGTAAATGTTTGACTAAGGATGAAGTTTAACTAACCCAAAATCTGAAGAATTCCCGTCCAGTCCCATCACATTAATTGTTTACTGTCACTAACGTGTGGGCCCGGCTCCTGTTGATCCTTGACAAGCTGGCGAGGCTGAGGCGAAGCCTTGTCTCTCTGCCAGTGGGCCCTAGTCCCACATGTCAGCCTCAATGCTTGGCATTCTTCTCCCCTTCCTCCTCTTCCAGCCGAGGCGAGTCGCCGACACTGCCTGCGCTTCGCCGTCCGGCTCAACCACTCCCGTCCGGCGCGATGGTAGCCTTCCACGTCGTGTAGAGCCTCTCTCGCCTGTGCTTGGTAGACCCTGGTCGAGCCATTCGTGAGATGGAGCTGCGTTCTGGTTGCGCTCGGCACAGGAGAAGCCGACCGAAGACATGCGCCCTAAATCCGAGTCCAACGCAAGTGTGATCGCAAGCCTTAAGCCTTGAGCTTCCCCTTCGCACCGTAGGTTCACTTCCCCTCCTCCCATTCGGTTTTAATTGAGCTGAGAGCCCCGCACGAGGTCTTCTTCATACCTTGACGCAGGAGCTCGAAAAGGGGGAGAATAGGTAGCAAGGTCGATCCGCCCCTAATCCTTCGAATCAATTACTCCCGAAGCATCTTTAGCATCCCAGGATTACTGATCAAACACAGTTTTGGCTTCGTTTTGCCTGCAGCGCTGCCGCACCGTCGCCCTTCTTCCTCCCGACCGTCGCACGGTGACAGCTCGGCTCGTGCCTCCTCCGACCTAACCAACCGGTGAGTCCGAATCCCCTTGCCCCATTGTAGCTCACATAGCCCTAGTTCGCCAAAGTTTTAGCCTTTAGTAGAGCTTTTGCCCACTCGACCATGGCGCCGCTGCACCCCCACGGTGGCGGCCACCACCCGGCGAATGGGTACCACCCCTGGGTGCGCACGGGTGTGCTGGTGCCCATGGTGCTACCCATTCCGCCGCGGAGGAGCTGCTTCGCCGGCGGCGAGCAATAAGCCACGAGCCCTGTTCTGAGTCACTGCCTGGTGGACCCTGCCTGTCAGTGGGTCAGCACGTTTGAATGCATTTTTGCGTGCGCGTGGGAAAGCGTTTTCTCCGTAGTGAAAGCGCATTTCAGATTTTTGATGATTTTCATAACCGGCCAAAGTTCAAATGCTTGTAACTTTTGAATCATCTGGCCAAAATTAGTAAAACCAGTTTCTAAATTCGTGTAAAATCCTGTAGATTCAGAATATCCAAAAATAAATGATAGAAGAGCTCTGTGTAATTTTTAGGAAGTTAAAGATGCTCATGGGTGAGTATGAGGCCATGTGAATAAAATATTTTTGGAAAAGTCCAGTTAATGTAAGTTATTTTTTTATGGAATCTCTGGGTTATAAGTATTCCAAATAAACAAAAGTGTTTGCATGATACCTTGTTGTGTGTCATGTTTACACAAAAATGAATATTAAGCATAAAGATGAAGTTATGTAAATAAAAGAAAGGGGTTAAAGTCTAAGAGTTTGAAAGTTCATCCTGAAGGATCATAGAACAATAGGAGCTGGTACATGTGGAAATACTTAGGGAAAAGTATAAGTAATAGTTGTTCAATAAAGAGAAACAACACTTGTAATGGCAAAAATGGATGTAACTCACTATGAACAGATTCAAAATAGTTCAAATTCAGTTTTGAAATGTTTTTAAGATCATGCCCTGATGTCAGGAAGAAAGTGAATAAAAGATGATGAGTGGTTTAGTTGTAAATGAAAGTGAAAGATTAAATGTTGTAAGGCAGTTTTTATGTTCATATAGCCCTTTTCAACATTTGATAAAATATATTATATAAATGAGAAAGAATGTAAAAATAGTTTAGAAATATTCCACATAGTATATACTAATAGGTTCAGGAAAAATAATGACATTTTGCTAAGGTTTGTATACAAAACAAGTTAGTAGAATGAGCCTACTTTTTATGTTTTGCTGAATGTTTGAATCAATTAGGCATTTCCAACCATGTGTAAAGTAGCTTATCCAAGTAAGAATTTTTGAAAGAATAATGTAGAAATGATCACTGAAGTTTGTGCTACTACAGTCCAGAAAATTATTCCATTTAAGAACTGTGATTCACTTAGTTTTCATAAGAGTAACAACCTTAAGTGATATTGCTTAAGTGCTTTAGCCAATTTTGTAGCCGAAGTCCAGATTTCCAACTAAGCCTTTTTAACAATAGTTTTTAAGCTTTGTCGAAACCCTAAAAATTAAAAGAAGTCATTAGAATTGACAACCAAAGTATGCTTTAGCTAGTTCAAGATTAAAACCCTAATTTTGTTAGATGTTGCACTTAAAATTTAATGGATGTATAACCCTAAATGGCATTGTTTATGAGTGTTCACTTCTTGAAGTCTTGAGGAGGCAGAGAGCTCTGTTTTTTTTCCAAGTGCTGCTCTTTTTGCCTTCTTCCAAAGAAGCTAATGACCAACCTTCTTAATCTAAATAATTTTAGCATCTATAATTCGAAGTATGAATTCAAATAATTCGTAAAAAGCAACCTCCTGTTTGGTTCGAACTGTGTTTATTCGTTTGTTTGTCTGTTTTCTTTTTGCCATTTGGAGTTTACTAATGTTCGTTTGTTCTTCGATTTTCTCGACGTTTAGACACCGACGTCCTTAAAGAAGAAGACGACTGTCCCGCAGATCCAGATTATATTCCTGACAGTGAACTACAAGGCAAGAAACCCCTTGAGCATATCGAGCCCAATAATTTACTACATTATGTTGCTTTTGCTTATGTACAGTGCATCCGGATAATTCTCCATAAAAGTGCTTATTTGGGTTAGAACGGTAGTTAATCCTGTAAATTATGGTTTGTCTCAATCTGTATGGACCTGTGAACCTTGTAAACCCTAGTTTGAACTAGACATACTTAATGTCATGTTTGGGTATAATCGCTAGCAAAATTTTCCTGCTTAAGCTTCTTGTTGGTATTTTCAGTCTTTTCAACCAGTATATTGTCCTTTTGGGAAATGGTTGGTGATAATTTGCTAAAAACCCTCAAACAAAACTATGGTTTGACGCGGGTGATTATTGGCACTAGCCGGTTGTGCAAAAGGATATGCACGTAGTTAGGGTGGAGTATCGCCCGTGTCGGATTAAGGACCGAGCAAATGGGATGTTGTAGATCCATGTTTTTCGTGCAACCACAAGGGCTTGTATGGGCGGGTCTTAGCTTAATAAGTTGTTTAGATGTGGCTTTGCATTTATGGAAGGCGGGAGATTGCATGACGCCCGTCAGTCTGTGCATCTATAGGGTTTCTACATACCAATGCAACGGTGTACGCCTTGCCCTGGACAGAGACGTGGTGTGTGTGTGATAAATGTGGATCCACGACTTGGGTGAGTGTCTCTGTCTTCAGGGCGTGGGTTAACGTCCCGAGCTGGTGTAAAGCCACGTCTAGATAATGTAACAGCTTTGTATGATCTCCTTGCCGACACACCAAAGGAAGTGTGTTAATCGGCTTTGAAAGAGGTTGATCATTCCTTGTGGGTAAAGTTGTACACCTGCAGAGTGACAAATCGATCGATTAGCCGCGCCGCATGTAACGGGCACTTGGGGAAAATCCTCCCAATGCTAAAGTCTTTTGGGTCTTTTTGGGAGAAATGGGTTTGGTTTTGGAAACCGTTTTATAACCAGCTTTTGTGTCAAAGGATCGACACTGGGGTCATATGCAGTCGGGTAGACTGGGTTGAAAATCTGGATTAATTGCTTATTATGCTGTATTTCAATTGCTTTTAATAAAATGCGATGTTACAATCTAATATGCTTATACACTTTCAATGCTTTTATGCAACTGCAAAATAACCTTAGCCTGTTTATTATTCAGCCTGCATAATTATTTATTTGCATATGTGAACCAATATAAGTCTTGCTGAGTACCAATGTACTCAATCTTGCATCTGCTGTCTCAGAGGAAGAAGACTGCGATCTGCTAGACGACGTTCTTTTCCAGGCAGGTCTCGGGGGTTTCGACGATAGTCTCTTCTAGGGTGCCTAGTCAGTTGCCTGAGGGTTTAGTGGGCAACCGCAAGGCTGTTTGGAGTTGTTCAGCTTTAGTTTGGTTTCCGCTGTTAAATGTTTTAAATTTGTATTGAACTCTGTATAATTAATATTGTTATGTATGTCTTTCTGCTTGTCTGCGTGTATGGTTATGATATGAATGTTGTAAACATGTGAGTGCTAGTTACTGATCCAGGGAATAGCACAGTAATCACATGGAGGTTCCTGTTCTTTAGAACAGGGTCTCACACCAACAAAGATGTGTAATAAATCCATCAAAGTTCACTCATTAATATTCATTTTTACTCGATCTGACCGGTATCACCGGGAAAACAGAGAAGACCTCAAATTGCTTCCAATTGAAAATCTATTTCAAATCAAACTCAAACAAGAGAAACCCAAGCTCAAATTTAGTCAAATACTCATCACAAATCTGGATAGACCTCCACATGGTCCTTCAGTGAAGCAACTTGGGAGCGTAAAGAAGATTTGAAGTCAGATTTCCCAAACCTATTCTTTAGTTAGTCGTAAATCTCGGGGTGGAGATTCTGTTAAGGGGGAGAGGATTGTAACATCCCAGAATTTGGTTTAATATTATTTTATTGGTTGTTTGTGCGTTTTATGATTTTATGAATTTATTGGATTTTTCTGGATTTATTTGAATTAACTTTAAATTAAATATATTGGTCTTTTGTTGAAAACTATTTAAATTTTTGCAAAGTTAAAATAAATTTTTGCCAAAAATATTTTATTTGAGTTCAAAATGCCTCAAAGTATTTTTGAGAATTTTCTTGGATTTTTCCTGATACTTTTATTGCCTAAAACAAATCAAATGATTTTCTGTAATTATTTTAAAAGAAAAAAATTCGGGGAAAAGTCAATGAACAGTAATGGACCGAAGCCCTGTACTGTGTGGCCCGTCGGCCTGTTTTTAGGGGCGATAGCAGCAGCCGTTGGATCTGGATCAGATGATCGAGGATGAAGCGTACCGGTTCGGGACTCCGTTTTATCGTCACTGTTGGATCTGCCGCGTGTCGACGATCCGGTCGTCGTCTTCCTGTGTCTGTGAGGGACTCTTCTCTGTGTCCGACATCGACACCGCATGGAAGCAGACAAAGGAGGGACTCTTGGTGCTATTTAAGGAGCGCACCGGCGTCGCCAGAGCACGAGCAACCGAAGCCCTAGGTCTAGCCTCGAGTATCGGAGCCAATACCGCCACAATCTAGAAAGTTCATCAAATGCCGCCGCAGCAAAGAAGCCATCGATTTGCCGCCGCAGTAAAGAAGCCGTCAATTCACCGCCGTTAAGCCGACGCAAGGCCTGAGACCGATCGCATCTGCTTCTCCGTCGTCCAGCGCATCTCGTGCGCACCTTCTTTTTGCCAGAACACCGCCAGAGAGGGAGATCACCGAGAAGCCGTCCCCACCGAGGAAGAAGACGCTGCCGCCGTTGAACCAATACCCGAATCCCAGATCCTAGCGCATCAAAAGGTCGGCGATGTTGAGAGATTCACGTGGGAGCCCTCGCCGGCCGCCAGCAGTGACCATAGGGCCCCGTGCCGGTGGCGGTGATGTGGCTAGATGCTTCGCCGACGAGTGGCGGCCATGTGGGCAGGATCGCTGAGGTGGCACATTGTGTGGTGTCGTGTGTGCACTGTGCAGGCACTGAGTCAGTGGACGCACGGGCCCGCGTGTTAGTGTCTCAGAGTCGCATGAACCGGGTTCACCGTGGACCGGTGAAGTTCATGGACGCAGTCCATGGACCGAGGGTCATGTGGCAGCGTCTGGTTGGTTCGGGTCAGGGCTGACGTCACGCCGACGTCATAAATGCGGTTTTTCAATATAAAAATAATTCGGGAAAATTGGATTTTCTAATTTCTGTATTTTCAGTATTAGTTCAAACTTTGAAAGGCTATAGCTTTTGCATTTTAACTCGCATTTGAGTTATTCAAATTTCTAAAAATTTGTAAAATTAAAATCTATTTAATGGTGAATGTTATTTGTTTTTTGGAGTTCATTTGCTATCTATTTTGGTATTTATTTGCTTTTCTCCTTCAGTACGCGTAGACGTTGAATTGTGCGACGCTTCGGAGGAAGATCCGTCAACTCAAGATCTAGTTGCTGAACCCGACTAGAACCTATTCCAAGGCAAGTTGTGCTTTGATCATGTTGAACCCATGTTTATACAAATGCTATATTGTTTTACTCTATTGCATAGTATTTCAAGTATACAATTGTTTCAATTTAAATTGGGACCTAGTTAATCTACCAATTTGATCTATATACCCTACCTTGTCATTTGTATGCCATGATCTAATTGTCACCCTAGGATGGTTAACTAATAGTTGGTTAATATTGATATTCAACATGGGCTGGTTAGACCGTCGTAGATTGCTTAGCCGTGCCACATCATCACATGTACATGAATCATCAATGATTAATCTTGACTAATGAAATACGGAACAATGATGTGAACTTGTGTGTCATGTGAGGTCACACAATGAGATTGAGTTGTAGTGGCGAGTCATGTCACGCAATGATGTTGATTTGTTGATGGCACGTGGTGCTTGGTAATCAACTTGGTTGGTAATCACTTAGAATGGGTTAAGTGACAAGGGGCGAGTATGCCAAGGTGGGCCCGATGGGCAGAGGATGTGTGGATGTCTTGCCCTGATCACTCTAAGGACTTAACCTTGCAAGTCTTTGACCTAAATCAATCATGCAAACACATGTCTGGAATGGGACAGCCTAGCTGACTAATTTGTAAAGTCTAGATTTCGGTACTGTCGTGGTGATTAGTGAGTTCCCAGATTTGGGGTAGACTCACATGGCGCAAGAGGGGGGCCCTGGATGTGGTAACCAGTCCCACCAGTGTTGAATCCTTAGCGAGCAGTACTGGGTCTAGATGGAGCATTGTAAAGGCTTTGTTATGATCACTTGCCTTGGTGCTGTTTGGTCGTATCTTGTGGGTAAAGTGCATAACCTCTGCAGAGTGTAAAACTGTTCGAATAGCCATGCTCACGGAATTACGCAATGCTCGGGGATTACAGTTAAGGGTTAGTTTAATTAAATGGAAAACTTGGTTGGGATGGCAGGATGCCATATGAAAGGTTGGAAGTTGACTTAGGATTGGAAACTTGGTTTACTTGAGAAATACTGAATCTATTTATTACTGTTATTTGTTTTAAAAGTCTTTACAATCTACTTATTGTATTTATTTTTAAACGCTGCTTATTGCAAAAATAGCCATATAATAGCCTTTTCCTTTGGAATAAGCTTTGCATATAGTTACATAGAATTGCACTCTGTGCGCAACTTGTTGAGTGCTTTATGTACTCACCCCACAACAACAATAATCAACAGTTGAAGAGTCAACACCTTTTTTGGAGGAGTTCCAGGAGGACACGAGTCGTTAGGGACCGAGCTTTCTCAGTTGCCTGTGGTGAACTGATGAGCTATCTACATCTTCTACTTTCCGCTGCCTATTTCTTAGCTTATATGTAAGGACCCGAATCCACTGATTCGAACCCACTGTGTTTACTACACTAGTCCTAGGATCAACGCTAGTGCACACAGCTCAACATTGGTACATATCACATCATACTCAAAGATAATAGAATAAAACTCCATTTATTGATATAGCTAAGTGTAAGATCTTATGACCAACTTACATTATTAAGCCAGCAGGGCAAGACTTGAAATATAAGCTAAGAATTAAGCAGCGGAAAGTAAGAAAACGTAGATAGCTCATCAGTTCACCACAGGCAACTGACAAGGCTCGGACCTTAATGACTCGTGTCCTCTTGGAGCTCCTCCTCCAACACAGGTGTAGATTCTTCAACTGTTGATTATTGTTGTTGCCAAGGGTGAGTACTTAAAGCACTCAACAAGTTGTGCACAGAATGCAATTCTATGTACTATATGCAAGGCTTATTCCAAAGGAAAGGCTATCATGGCTATTTTGCAACAAGCAGCATTTATGAACAAATACAATAAATAGATCATAAAGACTGTAAAGCAAATAACAGTAGTAAATAGATTCAACATTTTCTCAAGTAAACCAAGTTTCCAATCCTAAGTCAAATTCCATCTTCCACATGGCATTCTGCCATCCCAACCAAGTTGTCCATTTAATTAAGCTAACCCTTAACTGTAATTCGCGAGCATTGCTCAATACCGCGAGCACGGCTATCCGAATAGTTTCACACTCTGCAGAGGTTATGCACTTTGCCCACGTGATACAACCAAACACCACAAAGGCGAGTTATTATAACAAAGCCTTTACAATGCGCTGACGTAACCCGGTACCACCCGCTATGGTTTCAACACTGGTGGGACTGGTTACCACATCCAGGGCCCCCCTCTTGCGTCATGTGAATTACTCCATAACTCGGGAACTCACACCAACCAAGATAGTACCAAAGTTAAGACATTGCAAATTAATCAGCTAGGCTGGCCCATACCGGACATGTGGTTGCATGATTGACTCAGGTCAAAGGCTTGCAAGGTTAAGTCCTTAGAGTGATCAAGACAAGACATCCATATACCCTCTGCCCATCGGGCCCACCTTGGCATACTCGCCCCTTGTCACTTGCCCCAATCTAAGTGATTATCACCCAAGTTGATTACCAAGCACCACGTGCCATCAATAATTCAACATCGTTGCGTGACATGACTCGCCACAAACAACTCAATCTCATCGTGTGATCCCACATGACACACAAGTTCATAACATTGTTCCATACTCCATTAGTCAAGATAAATTATCAATGATTCAAACACATGTGATGACGTGGCATGGCTAAGCAACTAATACGGTCTAACCATCCCATGTTGATTATCATTACTAACCAACTATAATAAACCAATCTAGGGAGACAACAGATCATGGCATACAATGACAAGGTAGGGTATTGATCAAATTGGTAGTTTAACTAGATCCCAATTTAAGTTGAAACAATTGTATACTTGAACTACCATGCAATAGAGTAAAACAATATAGCATTTGTATAAACATGGGTTCAACATGATCAAAGCACAACATGCCTTGGAATAGGTCCTGATCTTGATCTGGAGCTTGCTCTTGAGTTGATGGATCTTCTCCCGAAGCGTCGCACAATTCAACGTCTATGCGTACCGAAGGGGAAAAGAAAATAAATACCAAAATAGAGAGCAAATGAACTCCAAAAATCAATTAAAACTCACCATTAAATATATCTCAATTTTATAAATTTTTAGAAATTTGAATCACTCAAATCCGAGTTAAAATTCAAAAGTTATAGCCTTTTGATGATTGAATAAAAACTGAAATTACAGAAATTGGAAAATCCGAGTTAACCAAATTATTTTTAAACCGAAAACCGATTAACTGCGTCACGCTGACGTCAGCCCTGATGTCAGCCTATCCAGATGCGACACGTGGCCCTAGGTCCATGGACTACGTCCACAAGCTTCATCAGTCCACGGTGTACCCAGTCCATGAGGTTCTGGTCCACTGATGTGGGGGTCCCACGCCTTGGCTGACTCGGTGCCACGGCAACGTCCACGCACCACGCCACACAACGCTCCACACAAGCGATCGAGTCCATGCGGCCGACACATGGCAACAGAGCATCTAGCCACGTCGACGGCGATGGCGCAGGGCCCTAGGGTCGTCGGCGTCTAGGACGGAGGGTACCTACAGACGCGTCTTGCCGGCGCGGATCTGATGAAGCGATCGGTTTCTCCTCCGGTGCACTGGAACGATGGCGACGAGGTTCTATTCTTCGGCGGCGAAGTCCTCCCCGCGGATCTCCCTTTTTGACGAGCTTCCGGCGAAACAACGACGCGCACAAAATACTCTGGACGACCACGAAGCAGATGCGTCTAGATCCAGGCTTCGCGATGGCTTGATGGCGGCGAATCGTCAACTTCCTCCCGCGGCGGCGCTGGGCAAACTTCTATGGATTCTGACGAAACAGTGCTCAATCTACGAAATCTACCGTCGGGCTTTGGTTTGCGAACTCAAGGCGACCCTGAGGCACTCCTCTTATCGCCGCGCTAACCTTCTCCGATGCCGATTCGGACCTAGAGTTCATGGCGGCTACGGCCCGGACGCGATCCCGAATCTGTTGCGAATACGACGACGTAGCTCCACGCGATGATGATCGGACGGTCACGAAACACTCCGGATGCTGCACGATCCTATCCGTCCACGCGCTTCCGCAACGGCCCCGATCTGAAGGTCCCGAACCGGTACATCTTGATCCCCACCGCGTGATCTCAATCCGACGGTCCACAACCCTTTCAGCTACGGGCTGACGGTGCAAGCACTGGGCCGTACCAAGATGGGCTCCACGCATACGTTGGGCCCGCCAAGATCGCTTCACCTGATTTAAAACGGGTTTGTGATTTAAAATAATTACAGAAATTCACTTAATTAGTTTTAGGCAAATAAATTACCAAGAAAATTCTCAAAAATACTTTTCGACATTTTGAGCTCAAATAAAATAGTTTTAGCAAAACTTTATATTAAACTAGTCTAAATTTAATTAATTTTCACCAAAGATTAATGTACATGATTTGAAATTAATTCAAATAAATTCTAGAAAAATCCAATAAATTCTAGAAAAACATAAAAAGGGACAATTAACCAATAAAATAATATTTAGGCGAATTTTGGGATGTTACAAACCTCCCCCCTTAACAGAATCTCGACCCTGAGATTCAGGGCTAACTAAAGAATAGGTTTGGAAACTCTGACTTCAAATCTTCTTCACGCTCCCAGGTTGCTTCACTTTCAGAATGATTGCTCCACTGAACTCTGCAAAAGCGAATGGACTTGGTTCTGGTCCTGCGTTCCATAACATCCAAAATTCTGACTGGCTGCTCGTTATATGTCAAATCTTCCTAGAGCTCTATAGCGTCCAACGGGGTTTGTTCTGTTGGCACTCTGAGACATTTCTTAAGTTGTGACACATGAAACACGTCGTGCACTCCTGACAAGGACTGAGGCAATTCCAACTGATAAGCTACCTCTCCTCGACAACTCAAAATTTTGAACGGACCAACATATCTTGGTGCAAGCTTCCCTTTAACGTGAAACCTTTTAACACCCTTAAGAGGGGTAACCCTGAGATACACATAATCCGCTGGCTCGAAACTCAAATCTCGGCGTCAGTTGTCAGCGTAGCTCTTTTGCCTTGACTGTGCTATCTTTAACCTCTCCCTAATCATAGCAACTTGATTTTCTGCCTCCTTAAGAATATCTGGTCCAAACACCAAACGCTCTCCCGTTTCATTCCAATTCAGCGGAGTACGACAAGCACGTCCATACAACGCCTCAAACGGTGACATCTGCAAGCTAGCTTGATAACAATTATTGTAACTGAATTCTGCATACGGTAAACATTTATCTCAAGATGTAGCATAAGCTAAAGCACAAGCTCCCAACATATCCTCCAAAATCTGATTTACTCTTTCTGTCTAACCGTCTGTCTACGGATGACACGCTGTACTGAAATTCAGGCGAGTTCCCATTGCTTCATGCAACTTGTTCCAAAATCTTGAGGTAAATTGGGTACCTCTATCTGACACAATCTTTTTGGGTACTCCATGTAAGCATACAATCTTTGACATATACAACTCTGCTAAACGATCTCCTGAGTAGGTGGTCTTCACCGGGATAAAATGAGCGACCTTGGTCAACCGATCCACAATAACCCAAATTGAATCATATCCTCTCTGAGTCTTAGGTAAACCGGTGATAAAATCCATACCGATTTCCTCCCACTTCCATTCATGAATTTTCAATAGCTGTAACAGACCCGCAGGTTTTTGATGCATGGCTTTTACTCTCTGACATACATCGCATAGAGCAACATGCTCAGCCACCTCATGCTTCATATTAGGCCACCAAAATCTCTCTCTCAAATCTTGATACATTTTAGCACTTTCCAGATGAATCGAGTACTTAGAATCGTGAGCTTCCTCAAGAATCAGTTGCTTTAGCTCCTTTTTGTCCGGTACACAGATTTGGCCTTTGAAGAACATGTTTCCTTGGTCATCTAGAGTGAAATCCACTGCTAGGCCTTCCTCTTTCTTGGACTTGATCTTAGTGATTTTCTCATCATCTTTCTGGCCTTCTCTGATCTGATCCTCAAGTGTTGGTTTTACTTCCAGTGCAGCTACAATTCCTTGCGGAACAACTTCCAACTTTAACTTATGAAATTCTTTACATAGCTCTGGTTGATCATCCATTGACAGCGTATGTGCACTATGGCTCTTTCGACTCAGAGCATCTGCTACCACATTAGCTTTTCTGGGATGATAGTGAATTCCCACATTATAATCCTTAATTAACTCTAGCCACCTTCTTTGTCTCATATTAAGATCTGCTTGAGTGAAAATGTATTTCAGGCTCTTATGATCAGTATATATCTCACATCTATTTCCTATGAGATAATGACGCCATATCTTCAAAGCATGCACTACGACAGCTAATTCCAGATCATGCGTCGGATAATTCCCCTCATGCGGTCTCAACTGCCTCGACGCGTAAGTAACGACTTTGCCATTTTGCATTAACACGCACCCCAAACCTTGCTTTGAGGCATCGCAATAAATATCAAAACCATTCTGAACATCCGGCAATACTAATACGGGGGCTGTCGTCAAACGCTTCTTTAGCTCTATAAAACTTTTCTCGCACTCTGGCGTCATAACAAACTTCTTTTCTTTCTTCAACAACTGCGTAAGGGGTTTAGCAATTGTTGAGAATCCTTTTATGAACCGACAGTAATATCCCGCCATTCCCAGAAAACTACGGATATGAGTAACAGACTTCGGTTGCTCCCAATGCAACACTACGTCCACTTTGCTTGGGTCGACTGCAACTCCTGTAGTAGTCATTACATGACCAAGAAATTCAACCTTCTCTTTCCAAAAATCACACTTGCTAAACTCAGTGTACAGCTGATGTTCTCGCAAACTCCCTAAAACCATCCTCAAGTGTTCCACATGCTCTTCCTCTGTCTTCGAGAAAACTAGGATATCGTCTATGAAGACTACAACAAACTTATCCAAATACTCCATGAAAACCTTATTCATCATGTTCATGAAATATGCAGGGGCATTAGTCAATCCAAATGACATGAATGTGAACTCATAATGTCCATATCGCGTAGAAAACGCAGTCTTAGGCACATCCTCCGCTCGGATCTTCAACTGATGGTATCCTGAACGAAGATCTATTTTGGAGAAAACTCCAGCTCCCCTTAACTGATCAAATAAATCGTCGATCCTAGGCAACGGATACTTATTCTTGATCGTTACCTCATTAAGTGCACGATAATCGATGCACATCCTAAGACTTCCATCCTTCTTACGAACAAACAAAATCGGTGCTCCCCACGGTGATGAACTTGGTCTAATGAAACCTTTCTCTTGCAGTTCCTCAATCTGCTTTTTCATTTCCACTAACTCGTCGGTGGGCATCCGATAAGGCCGCTTTGATATCGGTGCTGTCCCTGGTGCTAACTCGATAACAAACTCAATATCGCAGTCTGGCGGCATCCCTGGTAAATCTTTCAGAAACACTTCTGGGTATTCTCTAACTACTGGCACATCCTCTATGCTGATGGCTTGCATGTTATTGACCACTAACTGCCCATCCTGAACTGCGGTCGCTTGAAATTCTACCTTCTTTCCACTAGGGCCTTCGGTGGATCGATCCTTCGCCACAATCCGTAACGACCTTATGTTTGGACAGCCAATCCATTCCAAGGATAACATCTAGGGATTGTGCATCTAACAAGATAAAATTCGCTAGAAATTCTATCCCGTCCATAAGCAACTTAACTCCCAAGCACCCAAGGCTAGATCTAAGCTCAGATCCTGGGGCTTGGACTAATAGCACACACTTAAGATTCACCACTTTAAATCCATTCTTGGTTGCAAAACTTTGAGAAACGAACGAATGCGAAGCTCCAGAATCAAATAAAACTGTAGCGGGTACTGAGTTAACCAGAAACTTACCCAGTACGATGTCCATAGCCTCTTGAGGTCCATCTGTAGTGATGTGATTGATCCTACCACGCGCTATCGATTGAGGGGTTGCTCCAGCTTGACCTGGCGCACGATTTCCTCCTGAAGCCGGTGCCTTGGCAGGTGCTGTTCCCAAATTAAAACGAACCGGTGTGATGCCTCCCTTCTGTGGACACCTATTAGAGAAGTGCCCTGGCTCATTGCATGTATAGCATCTCTTGATTGCAGACTACTGACTCCCTCCTGGAGCATTACTGCCCTTTGCTGGCGTCTGGAAGTTCTGATTAGCAGGGCGAGGTGCAAGGGTTGATGCCTTATTTAGAGCTGACGGTTGAAATCTGGCAAACTGTTGTGGTGACATTCTCAGACGTAGGTGATTGGGACGTCCACCCTGATTAGTCATCAAGCGCTTACGGTTTTCACCCTGCTCTTTGCACTTGTCCTCCAGAATTAATGCTTTATTAACTGATTCTTGAAAGTCCAGAAAATTGTGGTTGATCGACCCCACTTGCTATCCTGAATTTAGTCCCTTCATGAAGCGGGACTGTCTAGCTTTATCTGTCGCTACGTCTTCAGGGGCATAGCGAGCTAACTGAGTAAACTTGTTCATATATTCGGCCATGGGTTGGCCTCCTTGTTTCAGAGCCCTGAACTCCTCTTTCTTGAGATCCATCATCCCCTCTAGAACATGGTATTGGCGGAAAGCAGTAGTAAACTCATCCCATGTGATCTCCTGCAGGGCTTCATGCGCAGCACAATAGTTTTCCCACCACTCTGCGGCTGTTCCTTCCAATTGATGAGAGGCGTAGAGCACCTTCTCATTGCCCTCGCATTTGAGTGATATGCAGCTTCTTCTCAATAGTTATAAGCCAGTCATCGGATTCCAAAGGATTAACATTCCCTGCAAAGGTCGGTGGCTGAGTCCTCATGAAATCTGACAGCCTGGAATAAGACCGAGGCCCACCATTGTTGTTCTAGTTCACTTGGTTGTTGCCGTTTGCAGCCACGTTAGTCATCTGTTGCATCTGTTGCATCATGGTCTGCATCAGTCGAGTATACGCGGCGAGAAACACTCCCAGATTCTGCATGTCCATTGGCGGTGGTGGTTGAGGATGGCCTCCATCATTGGGGTTGTCATTCTGGCGCAGTCCACTTCCTGAAGCACCGTTGGTTCCACGAGTATTCACCATATGTTGATTGCCTCTTGGGTTAGGAAAGATAGATGTAGCATAGATAAGATGCAAGAACCTCTAAGGCGGGGAAGATAGGTTTAACCCAACTAAAATAATTCTTTATTTATTCTTGGTATGGCCGCTTATAAAAGCCTACAAGCTTTGCCACACATATCACACACTCAGCACTACAAAGAAACAAACTAAACACGAAACCTTAACGTCTACTAAAATGTAAAGACTATCTTAAAGATGCGACTCAACACTCGAGTCTCAACACAACTCTAAGACTGACCCTCACTCATCCAGCTACCCTGGTTGAGACTGATCCGGCGCATACACTGGCGGGTGAGCTGGCATAGGAGCAAACCTATCCTGGTGACCTCCTGTTGGCTCCTCCGCAGCGACAGGGTCTACACTCTCCTCTGGCTCCCACTCTCGCTCCTTTGGATCCTCCTCGGACTCCTCGGCTGGCTCCTGAGCTCCTCGCGTCACGCGGTCCAACTGGTCCTCATCCTACTCCAAGGCTTCTCCTAGCTCAGTGATCACTCCGATCGCTGCGGCACGGGTCTACTCAAGCTCCCGCTCTGTCACTCTGAGTGCCTCGTACACTATCTCTAGCTCTTAAGTAGTTTCCCTCATATGCTCCTCCTGGGCAATAGCGAACTCAGCAAGATGTACAGCAGTAGCACACTCGTCCTCCACAATTCGTCGGCATCGGCATGCTTGCACATTAGGGTGAAGTCGAAACACAGAGTCGTGAAGCTCGTCGACGTATTCGCGGCAGACACGGCGAAGAGCAAGTCGAGCCACCTCCTGAATCGCCACCTCATACGAGAACCTCCTTGCAGAAATGTTGATTGGCCTGCTAGCTTCCTCGTTCTCCCGAGCGTAGATGATCAGCTTGCAAATAAATCCTCGGTGCACACCATTAACGGTCCAGCTGCCTCCTCGGTAAAGTGGACGATAGAACCCTCCAAGCGTCTGAAGAACTCTCCACAACTCCATGGCATAGCCACCTGCTGACTCCTCAAAGGTCAGGACGATCGGCATCTGCTCCACATGAACTTTGAATATGTTCTCCATCCGAACCAGCAATAAAACGGTAAATTCAGCAAGGGCTAGAAGTAGAGAATAAGAAGAGTCAAGAGTGTTCTATTAGTCAACTTTAGATATTTCTTTAGAAAATAGTTTTGGACACTCCCATGCTATCTAGGGCCAAGACCTACAGTCAGTATGCTCTGATACCACCTCTGTAAGGACCCGAATCCACTGATTCGAACCCACTGTGTTTACTGCACTAGTCCCAGGATCAACGTTAGTGCACACAGCTCAACATTGGTATATATCACATCATACTCAACGATAATAGAATAATACTCAATTTATTGATATAGCTAAGTGTATGATCTTATGACCAACTTACATTATTAAGCCAAGCAGGGCAAGACTTGAAATATAAGCTAAGAATTAAGCAGCGAAAAGTAGAAAACGTAGACAGCTCATCAGTTCACCACAGGCAGCTGACAAGGCTCGGACCCTAATGACTCGTGTCCTCCAGGAGCTCCTCCTCCAACACAGGTGTAGATTCTTCAACTGTTGATTATTGTTGTTGGCAAGGGTGAGTACTTAAAGCACTCAACAAGTTGTGCACAGAATGCCATTCTATGTACTATATGCAAGGCTTATTCCAAAGGATAGGCTATCATGGCT
Organism: Otatea glauca; assembly: GCA_036346275.1. Taxonomy (NCBI): domain Eukaryota; kingdom Viridiplantae; phylum Streptophyta; class Magnoliopsida; order Poales; family Poaceae; genus Otatea; species Otatea glauca. The sequence continues at coordinate 34,824,063 of CM070715.1, read as the reverse complement.
ATTTTGCAATAAGCAGCATTTATGAACAAATACAATAAATAGATCGTAAAGACAGTAAAGTAAATAACAGTAGTAAATAGATTCAGCATTTCTCAAGTAAACCAAGTTTCCAATCCTAAGTCAAATTCCATCTTCCACATGGCATTCTACCATCCCAACCAAGTTGTCTATTTAATTAAGCTAACCCTTAACTGTAATTCCCGAGCATTGCTCAATACCGCCAGCACGACTATCCGAATAGTTTCACACTCTGCAGAGGTTATGCACTTTACCCACGCGATACAACCAAACACCACAAAGGCAAGTGATTATAACAAAGCCTTTATAATGCGCTGACGTAACCCGGTACCACCCGCTAAGGTTTCAACACTGGTGGGACTGGTTACCACATCCAGGGGCCCCCCTCTTGCGCCATGTGAATTACTCCATAACTCGGGAACTCACACCGACCAAGATAATACCAAAGTTAAGAAATTGCAAATTAATCAGCTAGGCTGGCCCATACCAGACATGTGGTTGCATGATTGACTCAGGTCAAAGGCTTGCAAGGTTAAGTCCTTAGAGTGATCAAGGCAAGACATCCACATACCCTCTGCCCATCGGGCCCACCTTGGCATACTCGCCCCTTGTCACTTGCCCCAATCTAAGTGATTATCACCCAAGTTGATTACTATGCACCACGTGCCATCAACAATTCTACATCGTTTCGTGACATGACTCGCCACAAACAACTCAATCTCATCGTGTGATCCCATACTCCATTAGTCAAGATTAATTATCAATGATTCAAACACATGTGATGACGTGGCAAGGCTAAGCTACTAATACAGTCTAACCATCCCATTTTGATTATTATTACTAACCGACTATAATGAACCAATCTAGGGTGACAATAGATCATGGCATACAATGACAAGGTAGGGTATAGATCAAATTGGTAGCTTAACTAGATCCCAATTTAAGTTGAAACAATTGTATAATTGAACTACCATGCAATAGAGTAAAACAATATAGCATTTCTATAAACATGGGTTCAACATGATCAAAGCACAACTTGCCTTGGAATAGGTCCTAATCTTGATTTGGAGCATGCTCTTGAGTTGATGGATCTTCTCCTGAAGCGTCGCACAATTCAACGTCTACACGTACCAAAGGGAAAAAGCAAATAAATATCAAAATAGATATCAAATTAACTCCAAAAATCAGTTAAAATTCACCATTAAATAAATCTCAATTTTATAAATTTTTAGAAATTTGAATCAATCAAATCCGAGTTAAAATGCAAAAGTTACAGCCTTTTGAAGATTGAATAAATACTAAAATTACAGAAATTGGAAAATCCGAATTAACCAAATTATTTTTAAACCGAAAACCGATTAACTGCGTCATGCTGACATCAGCCCTGATGTCAGCCTATCTTGATGCGACACGTGGCCCTCTGTCCATGGACTACGTCCACGAGCTTCATCGGTCCACGGTGTACCCGGTCCATGCGGTTCTGGTCCACTGACGTGGGGGTCCCACGCCCTGGCTGACTCGGTGCCACGTCGACATCCACACAACACGCCACGTAACGCCCCACACCAGCGATCGAGTCCACGCGGCCGACACATGGCTACAGAGCATCTAGCCACGTCGACGGCGATGGCGCAGGGCCCTAGGGTCGTCGGCGGCGAGGACGGAGGGTACCTACAGACGCGTCTTGCCGGCGGGGATCTGATGACGCGATCGGTTTCTCCTCCGATGCACTGGAACGACGGTGGCGAGGTTCTATTCTTCGGTGGCAAAGTCCCCCCCGCGGATCTCCCTCTCCGACGAGCTTCCGGCGAAACAACGTCGCACACAAGATGCTCTGGACGACGACGAAGCAGATGCGTCTAGATCCAGGCTTCGCGATGGCTTTATGGCGGCGAATCGTCAACTTCCTCTCGCGGCGGTGCTGGGCAAACTTCTATGGATTCTGACGAAACGGTGCTCAATCTACGAAATCTACCGTGGGGCTTTGGTTTGCGAACTCAATGCGACCCCGAGGCGCTCCTCTTATAGCCGTGCTAACCTTCTCCGATGCCGATTCAGACCTAGAGTCCATGGCGGCTACGGCCCGGACGCGATCCCGAATCTGTTGCGAAGACGACGACGTAGCTCCACACGATGATGATCGGACGGTCACGAAACACTCCGGATGCTGCACGATCCTATCCGTCCACGCGCTTCCGCAACGGCCCCGATCTGAAGAAGTCCCGAACCGGTACGTCTTGATCCCCACCGCGCGATCTCAATCCGATGGTCCACAACCCTTTCAGCTATGGGCCGACGGTGCAAGAACTGGGCCGTACCAGGATGGGCTCCACGTGCACAGTATTGGGCTCCGTCCCTATCTATTCACCTAATTTAAAACGGGTTTCTGATTTAAAATAATTACAAAAATTCACTAAATTAATTTTAGGCAAATAAATTAATAAGAAAATTCTCAAAAATACTTTGCAACATTTTGAGCTCAAATAAAATAGTTTTAGCAAAACTTTATATTAAACTAGTCTAAATTTAATTAATTTTCACCAAAGGTTAATATACATGATTTGAAATTAATTCAAATAAATTCTAGAAAAATCCAATAAATTCCTGAAAAACATAAAAAGGGAAAATTAACCAATAAAATAATATTTAGGCAAATTTTGGGATGTTACATTATATTTCAATTCTTGCCTTGCGTGGCTTAATAATGTAAGTTGGTCATAAGATCGTACACTTATTTATATCAATAAATGAAGTATTATTTATTTTATCGTTGAGTATGATGTGATATGTACCAATGTTTAGGTGTGTGCACTAGCGTTGATCCTGGGACTAGTGCGGTAGACACAGTGGGTTCGAATCAGTGGATCCGGGTCCTTACATTGTTATTTTTTTACTGTCTTTCAATCTATTTATGCTATTCCTTTACAAATGTTGTTTATGCAAAATAACCATGTCAGCCTATCCTTTGTAATAAGCCATGCATATAGATTATTAGAATTGCATTCTGTGCACAACTTGTTGAGTGCTTTATGTACTCACCCCTTGCAACAAAACATCACCAGTTGGAGAAGAAGCAACACCTGCTTTTGAGGAAGAGTATCAGGAAGAGGCGAATAACTAGGTTGCGAATCTTGTCAGTCGCCTATGTCAGATTGAAGGGTTTTCTACACTTATGTTTATTTTTGCTGCTATTTATTTACTTTTCAGTCTTAGCCCTGCGAGGCGTATTCATGTAAGGTTGACCATAAGGTCGTCCAACAGTTATATTTAATATTGATGAAGTATTTATTATGTTACCGTTGAGTATGATTGTGATATTCTTCAATGTTGAGCTTGTGTGCACTAGCGTGATCCTGGACTAGTGCGGAATACACAGAGGGTCCGAATTTGCATATTTGTGTCCCAACATTGAACGTCAGTCCTTGCGCTTGAATGTTGGACTAAGTTCTTGACATCCTTAAGATCACATCTACCAAGTTTCATGAGTTTTTGTTCAGCCGATCAAAAGATTTATCAAAATTTGCTTTTAAGTCGTGCTGTTTTCAGACCTGTTCTTACTGTTGTTCGTGTGTTCGGTGCTACCATCCATTGTGCGGTACTACCGGCCTCCGATGCTACCGGTCTCCCTACGGTAGCACCGCCCATACAAAGCAGTTACTCCTTCCCATTTGCTCCTTTTGATTGATTTGTCTATGGGCTTGATTGGATCATTTTGAGTGAGGGAAAATTCTATTTGGGATCATTCACCCCCACCTCTGTTCACCATTTCGGTCCTTCAATTGGTATCAGAGCCGGTTTTGCTCTTCCATAGATCTTGACCGGTCTGAAGAGCCATGACGATGGACAAGTATTCCACCAAGCCTCCTATTTTCTGTAGAGTTGATTTTCCATTTCAAAAGTCACGGATGGAGTCATACATCATTGCCCAAGGCTTCCTGATATGGCAGAAGGTGAAACTCCCGTATGAGGTTCCTGCTGATGAAAACGTCACGGTCGGCAATATGGCTGACGTTGAGGCAAACGCTAAGGCAAGGAACATCCTCATACAGGGTCTTTGCCACAATGAGTATGACAGGATTTCTCATCTCCATTCTACTTACTAGATTTGGGTGACTCTCGATGCTTATCATGAGGGCACTACAAAAATCAAGATGGTGAGACAGGACCAATTCAAGCGTTATTACAACAAGTTTGAACAACACGCTAGTGAGAGTCTTGACGAGTGCTTTTGGTCATTTTACGAAGATTTTGAGCGACCTCCGAGCAGTTGGTTGTTTATACCCTGACTCGGATAATGCTCGACATATCTTGACCGCACTTGATCTTCGGGTTTGGGAGATGAAGGTGACCACCATCGAGGACACCATTGACTTGTCAACTCTGACTCTTGACGGGCTTTATTCCTGCCTCAAGACTCATGAGATCGATGTCGTCTCTCAGAAGACGAAATCTCAGTCGATGGCTTTGGTCACCGATCCTAGTGAATCTTCTTCTTTTGATTCTTCTGTTGGTTTTTCCCTCTCCATCCTTTGCGAGCTAAGCGATGACCAACTGAAAAAATTCCTAGAAAATGAGCTTGCTGTTTTAGCTCGCAAATTCTTTCATGAATACAAGAGGGTGAGAGAGAGGAAGGGAGGTGGCACGATCACCTGTTTCAAGTGTGTTGGCCCCAACCACATTCGAGCAATCTGCCCCAAGCTGGAAAAGGGCAAGAACAACTCCAGCGGTTCGACAAAGAACGACTACCTTGACAAGAACCATAACAAGAAGCCTCCAGTTCACGACCTGGCGTGTGAGAAGAAGTACTGCGACTTCTCGAAGAACAAGAAGCTCTTTCACCGCGTCCTCGCCGCTCTCGATGACATCAATCTTTCCGACACGGAGACCTGGAGCGAGGAAGGTGAGGATGAACCGCAAGAGAAGAAAGGTGATGACGACTTCACCAGGATTTGCTTCATGGCAGACACCAACAGCATCAGCGACTCCGAGCTCTATAGCGACTCGGACGAGTTACCCTCCTATGACCAGCTTAACGAAGCTTTCTGCAAATTAGGAAAATTTCATGCTAGAGCTAGAGCTAGGTGTATGGAGCTAGAGAAAGAAGTAGGTACCTTGACCTAGGAGGTAGCTTCTCTTAGATCTTCTCCCTCCCGATTCACTGATGACTGTGTTTTTTGTGATGCCTTGCTTGTGGAGATTGAGAACCTAAGGACTATGCATGATAGTGTGATGTCTGAGCTTGATAGTCTTATGTCGAAGAATGCTAGCACTAGTATTGTCGATGTTATTCCTGTTGATGCTAGTTTTCTTCATGTTCACACTAGTACATCATGTGATAATTGCCCTAAATTGCTTGCTGAAATTGATGCCATGAGCACTCACCTTAGGAAACTATCGACTAGAAATGCAGAACTTGAAATGGATGCTTATAAGGACTCAGTCAGCTCATGTGAGGGCTGTAGGTAATTAAAACTTGACAATGAATCCTTAAATATCAAGTGTGCTAATCTTGCTAAGGACTTACTAGCTAAGTCACAAGAAAGTTGCATGCGATATGCTGAGATTGAGGGGGACTTGGATAAAATCCAAGTTGAGCTTAGGAAGAAGTTTGAGGCCGAGACCATTAGGATTAGAAATGCCCCTTGCGTTTCTTGTGAAGCTCACAAGATTGAGACAGCCGTGCTGAGGGAGAAAAATGCACGTGCTGGTAGTTCTTCTCATTCTGGTTCTTCTTCCTCCTCTCTTCCCTGTTCTTCATGTGCCTCTTTCATCTGAGAATGTGAGTATCTCATGAGCAATCTCGAGAAGTTTGTTAGAGGCAAGAAGAAGCTCAACCTCATTCTAGACCAATCCAAAATTAGCCGATTCAATCAGGATCTTGGATTTGACTACTTGGAGCACGCTAGGGCGCATCCTCCCACCATTGTGCATGGCTCCAAGAGTGGTGAGATCATGGTAGCTCCCAGGGTGAGTACCACTGTGTTTAGGTCTGTTGGGGTTGTCCATGGGATCTCTGACAAGAAGGCTACTTTTCCTGCTGCTTCTGCCTCTAGCAAGGCGAAGTATACATGCACATTCTGTCAGAAGATTGGTCACCTAGTAGATTTCTATTTCTGGCGCGCCAAGATCACAAGGCATGAGCGTGTTGCTACTCTTAGGGGTATTTAGTGTCATCCCCAGAATCTGAGTGCTTCTAAGGCACGCACTGCTGATAGGCAGGTTAGAGAGTCGCCTGTTTTTGGGCAGCGTCCAGGACTCGGTTTTCGTGCGGTTGATTCGTGTTTTGATCCTGGAGCTGTTCGTGGTTAGTCTATCCATCGTCCACTTGATATTCCTTATCTTTCCCATTGAGGTAGATATCAGCGGCGTGAGGTGTTTTATGGTAGGAGATTCAGGCATCCTTACTGGGATTGTCCAGTCTTTGCTCCACGACGGGCCAACTTAGTTTTGGGTTCTAGATCTTCTATTAGGATTGCTACTGATTTTGTGAGAGTTGAGTGTCAGAGAGACACTCGAGTCTGGTCTTCTTCTTCTGTGACTAGTGCTCTGAGGTGTCGTGTGGTTCAGTATTGGGTTCCCAGATCTTCACTTTATCCCAATACTGAGTCAACTCTTTCTCTTTTGGCTTGATCAGGATCGTCGGATGGGGAAGGGAGAGGTTTGGATTGTTCACTCTGGTTGTTCTCGTCATATGACCGGAGACTCTCATCGGTTCTCTTCCCTAGTCCGAGCCCCCAGTGATGAGTTGATCACTTTTGGGAATGTTTCTTCAGGTAGTCATTGTTAAAGGTTCCATCTGCATTAATAATAATTTTATACTTAAGGATGTTGCCTTAGTGAGTAAGCTGCAATACAATCTGCTTTCTATTTCTCAGCTTATCTATGACTATTTTGAGCTAAGCTTCTATAGTAGTGCCTGTAGGATCCTCGATTCATTAGGAGAGTTAGTTTGCGGGATTTCTAGATATGGGAGAATCTTTCGTGCTGATTTTTCTGCTTCTTCAGGTGACTCTCTCCGTTGTTTGATTGCTTCAGAGTCCCGTGATCTCTCCTTCTGACATAGGAGACTTGGTCATATTGGATTTGATCTTTAGACTCGAGTTAGCAGCCACGACCTCATTCATGGTTTGCCTAAACTCAAGATGGTCAAGAACATAGTTTGCTCTCTTTGCCGACATGGCAAGATGGTTTCTGCTTCTCATCCTCCAATCACTGTTGTGAAGACTGATGCACCAGGACAGCTTTTACATATGGACATTGTTGGTCCAGCTCGAGTGCAGTCATCGAGTAGGAAGTGGTATGTCCTTGTCCTTGTCGATGATTTTTGAGGTATTCTTGGGTGTTTTTCGTGGCCTCAAAGGATGAATCTTTTACTCATTTTAGGGGTTTGGTTAGCAGGTTGTCTATCAAGCTCCCAGGTGCCTACGAGCTATACACAATGACAATGGCACGGAGTTCAAGAAATCCTACTTTGAGAGTTTTGTGTGGAGTCTGGTTTAGAGCATCAGTTCTCCCCTCCCTACGTCCGTCAGCAAAATGGCGTAGTGGAAAGGAAGAATAGAACTCTGGTTGAGATGACCAGGACGATGCTAGACGAGTACAGTACTCCTCAGAAGTTTTGGGCTAAGACTATAGCTGCTGCTTGCCATGTGTATAATCGAGTATTCTTGAGAGCACATTTGCACCGCACTTCTTACGAGTTGAGGTATGGGCGAAAGCCCAATGTTTCTCATTTTCGTGTGTTTGGTTGCAAGTGTTTCATCTTGAGGTCTGGTAACCTGGATAAGTTCGAGTCTCACTCGTCTGATGATATTTTTCTGGGTTATTCGACTTCTACTCAAAGCTATAGGGTCTGGAGTTGCGATGGCATAGCATCATAGAGACCTGCGAAGTGACTTTTAATGAGGCTAGGCCAGGAGCTAGAACTGACATTTTAGGTTCTTCTTCCACCTCTGAGACCATTTTTGTAGAGGATGAGGATGATGGAGATGATGGTGTTCCACCTAATCTAGTCCCCTCTACACCTGAGGTGCCTCTTGTTTCCATTTCTGCACCTCAGGGAGACAAGCCCTTGCCTTTTGACTCTCATGAAGCTAGTTGCTCTGATCCTACCTCTTCTGTGTATGAGGTAGAGGCCACTTCTGCTTCTAGACCTCCCAGCCATATTTAAAGACATCATCCACCTGATATGATCATTGGCGATCTGTTTGAGCGGGTCACTCACTAAAAATTAGGTTTGTCCAGTTTCTGCCTCCACTCTACCATTGTTGCCTCCTTTGAGTCGAAGGATGTTTCTCATGCATTATCCGGTAAGTCTTGGATTAATGCCCTGCATGAGAAACTTGAAAACTTTGAGAGAAACAAAGTTTGACAGCTTGTCGAGCTCCCATCTGGTCATAATGTCATTGGGAACAAGTGGGTGTTCAAAAACAAGCAGAGTGTGGATGGGGTTATCATTAGAAACAAAGCTAGGCTAGTTGCACAGGGTTTTTCTCAGGTCGAGGGTCTTGACTTTGAGGAGACCTTTGCCCGTGTAGCTAGACTAGAGGCTATTAGGATCTTGCTTACATTCTTTGCATCTAAGGGCTTCAAGCTTTATCAAATAGATGTCAAGAGTGCATTCCTCAATGTGTATATTTAGGAAGAGGTGTATGTCATGTAACCTCCAAGATTTGAGAACCCCAAGTTTCCAAAGCTTTCCAAAGCTTTGTATGGACTCAAGCAGACCCCAGAGCATAGTATGAGAGGCTCAAGTCTTATCTTCTCAGCCATGCCTTCAAGATGGGTATAGTAGACAAGACTCTGTTCATCAGACACCATGAGTCTCATTTTCTTTTCCAAATTTATGTGGATGATATCATTTTCGGTGGCTCATCTCATTCTCTTGTGTCTCAGTTTCTTGATGAGAAGAGCACAGAGTTTGAGATGAGTATGATGGGCGGGTTGAGCTACTTTTTGGCTTCCAAATCGCATCTTCTCAACACTTTCTTGGCTTCCAAATCGCATCTTCTTGAATCAAGGCAAGTACACTGAGACCTCCTGAGGCGCTCCAAATTGTCTGACAGTGTAAGGACCCGAATCAACTGATTTGAACCCACTGTGTTTACCGCACTAGTCCCAGGATAAACGCTAGTACACACAGCTCAACATTGGTACATATCACAACATACTCAACGATAATAGACTAATACTCCATTAATTGATATAGCTAAGTGTATGATCTTATGACCAACTTACATTATTAAGCCACGCAGGGCAAGACTTGAAATATGAGCTAAGAATTAAACAGCGGAAAGTAGAAAACGTAGATAGCTCATCAGTTCACCACAGGCAACTGACAAGGCTTGGACCCTAATGACTCGTGTCCTCCTGGAACTCCTCCTCCAACACAGGTGTTGATTCTTCAACTGTGATTATTGTTGTTGGCAAGGGTGAGTACTTAAAGCACTCAACAAGTTGTGCACAGAATGCAATTCTATGTAACTATATGCAAGGCTTATTCCAAAGGATAGGCTATCATGGCTATTTTGTAATAAGCAGCACTTATGAACAAATACAATAAATAGATCGTAAAGACTGTAAAACAAATAACAGTAGTAATTAGATTCAGCATTTCTCAAGTAAACCAAGTTTCCAATCCTAAGTCAAATTCCATCTTCCACATGGCATTCTGCCATCCCAACCAAGCGGTCCATTTAATTAAGCTAACCCTTAACTGTAATTCCCGAGCGTTGCTCAATACCACGAGCACGGCTATCCGAATAGATTCACACTCTGCAGAGGTTATGCACTTTACCCACATGATACAACCATACACCACAAAGGCGAGTGATTATAACAAAGCCTTTACAATGTGTTGGCTTAACCCGATACCACCCGCTAAGGTTTCAACACTGGTGGGACTGGTTACCACATCTAGGGCCCCCCTCTTGCGCCATGTGAATTATTCCATAACTCGGGAACTCACACCGACCAAGATAGTACCAAAATTAATACATTGCAAATTAATCAGCTAGGCTGGCCCATACCAGACATGTGGTTGTATGATTGACTCAGGTTAAAGGCTTGCAAGGTTAAGTCCTTAGAGTGATCAAGGCAAGACATCCACATACCCTCTGCCCATTGGGCCCACCTTGGCATACTCGCCCCTTGTCACTTGCCCCAATCTAAATGATTATCACCCAAGTTGATTACCAAGCACCACGTGCCATCAACAATTCAACATCGTTGCGTGACATGACTCGCCACAAACAACTCAATCACATCGTGTGATCGCACATGACACACAAGTTCATAACATTGTTCCATATTCCATTAGTCAAGATTAATTATCAATGATTCAAACACATGTGATGATGTGGCATGGCTAAGCAACTAATACGGTCTAACTATCGCATGTTGATTATCATTACTAACCAACTATAATGAACCAATCTAGGGTGACAATAGATCATGGCATAAAATGATAAGGTAGGGTATAGATCAATCTGGTATAGCAGCTAAATCCCAATTTAATTGAAAACAAGTATATACTTGAAATACTATGCAATGGAGTAAAACAATATAGCATTTGTATAAACATGGGTTCAACATGATCAAAGCACAACTTGCCTTGGAATAGGTTCTGATCTTGCTCTGGAACTTTCTCTTGAGTTGATGGATCTTCCTCCGAAGTGTCGCACAATTCAATGGCTATGCATACCGAAGGAGAAATGCAAATAAATACCAAAACAGAGAGCAAATGAACTCCAAAAATAAATTAAAATTCACCATTAAATATATCTCAATTTTACAAATTTTTAGAAATTTTAACCACTCAAATCCGAGTTGAAATGCAAAAGTTATAGCCTTTTGAAGTTTGGATAAATACCGAAAATACAAAAAATTGGAAAATAAGAATTAACTGAATTATTTTTATAAAGGAAAATCGCATTATTGCGTCATGCTGACGTCAGGGTGACATCATCACCGAGCTGGCCAATCAGACATCGACGCGTGTCGCGGTCCATAGACTCGGTTCATGGTGCGGATCGGATCCACCGTGAACCCGGTCCATGACCTCTCCATGCCAGCGCCCGACACCCGGCGACCCCGGATTGGATGCGACGCTGCCCGTGCCGATGTTCGACACGCGGCGCGCATCCACGGGATCTCTGGATCGAACGGCGACGAATGCACGCGGCGCGGCTCAATCCCCTCCATTCATCCAGATCCGACGGCAGAGATTAGAAGATGAAGCCTACAGCCAACCGAGCGACGTGGCCCAATCTGCACCGCTCTTTTTGGATACTACGGTCAAGAACTCACCCGAAGCTAATGGCGAAGCGGCGGCGAGTAGTTTCACTGGAGACGAGGACGAAGACCTAGACGACGTTGTACTGGCGCGATTCCGACACGAAGAAGAAGAGTAGCCGACGCAGAACACCACGACGAACTCGGATCCGGGACCAAAGCGGCGGAAGACAAAGGATCGGTGACGTTTTAGAGCGAAAACCGCGGCGGTTGCAAGCTTCAACTCCGACAGCTCCTACGCGGAAACGGCGGCGGCATAGGGCTCGGGAGTTGCGGCAAATACGCGGCACGAGATGGGGAAAACAGCCCCCGCGTCGGTGCCTTAAATAGCCACACTGGGAGGCGTGCGCAGCACGGACTCCAAAGATGGCTCCGTGGCGGTGGCGAACTCCGACGGCGACACGGAGAGGTGACGCGGCCTCATCATGAGCGTCCACGCGGCATCCATCCCACGGCCCAGAGCGCTTCGGTGACGCGGCGAAAGCACAGCCGTTGGATCTTAATCCAACGGTTGACATTCTTAGGGTTAGGGTTTGGTGGAAGTGGTCATGCGGGCTACAGGGCCGCATGATGAGTGGTCGGCCGTTCATCGCTCATAACCTTTTTAAAAGATTTGTGATTTAAAATAATTACAGAAAATCATTTGATTTATTTTAGGCAAATAAATTATGAGGAAAAATCCAAGGAAATTGTCAAAAATAATTTGAGACATTCTGGACTTAAATAAAATATTTTTGGCAAAACTTTATTTTAACTTTGCATATTTTAAATAGTTTTCCACAAACGACAAATATATTTAATTTAAAGTAAATTCAAATAATTCAAAAAAAATCCAATAAATTCCCGAAAAACATAAAATGGACAAATAACAAGTAAAATGATATGAAAGCAAAATTTGGGGTGTTACAAACCTCCCCCCTTAACAGAATCTCGACCCCGAGATTTAGGGGTAACTAAAGAATAGGTTTGGAAACTCTGACTTTAAATCCTCCTCACGCTCCCAAGTTGCTTCACTTTCGGAATGATTGCTCCACTGAACTCTGCAAAAGTGAATGGACTTGTTCCTGGTCCTGCGTTCCATGACATCTAGGCCCTGTTTGGAGGGGCTACGCTTCAGCTGTACTTCAGCTTTGGGCTAAAAGCTCCCCCAAACAACATAGCTGCAAAGCAGCTGGGAAGCTAAGCCACAACAGAAGCACCCCAAAAGCTGCAGCCGCTAAGGAGGAGCTTTTGGTGTAACCGTTTGGTATCTCCCATCTCGCTCACTCCGCCTCCCCAACCTCCGCCTCTGCCTCGCCACCTCCACGTCACCTCTCCACTCATCCGCATTGTGCCGCTGGATTCTTGCCTTCCCGCTCGATTGCCCCCAAAGCTACAGTGCGGCGACTAGTTTGCCAAGCGGCACAACAAGAAAAGCAACGACCGCTTGACCATAGTCGCTTTACATTGACAAACCAAAAAACTTTTCAACCCGGTATGACCACCCCAAACAGGCCCCTAAAATTCTGACTGGCTGCTCCTTATATGCAAAATCTTCCTGCAGCTCTATTGCGTCCAACGGGGTTTGTTCTGTTGGCACTCTGAGACATTTCTTAAGTTGTGACACATGAAACACGTCGTGCACTCCTGCCAAGGACTGAGGCAATTCCAACTGATACGCTACCTCTCCTCGACGGCTTGAAATTTTGAACGGACCAACATATCTTGGTGCAAGCTTCCCTTTAACATGAAACCTTTTAACACCCTTAAGAGGGGTAACCCTGAGATACACATAATCATCTGGCTCGAAACTCAAATCTCGACGTCGGTTGTCAGCATAGCTCTTTTGCCTTGACTGCGCTATCTTTAACCTCTCCCTAATCATAGCAACTTGATCTTCTGCCTCCTTAATAATGTGTGGTCCAAATACTAAACGCTCTCCCGTTTCATTCCAATTCAGCGGGGTACGACAAGCACGTCCACACAACGCCTCAAACGGTGACATCTTCAAGATAGCTTGAAACTATTACTGTAACTGAATTTGGATACGGTAAACATCTATCCCAAGATGTAGCATAAGCTAAAGCACAAGCTCTCAACATATCCTCCAAAATCTGATTTACCCTTTACATCGACCGATGCATTTGCGGATGATACACGTCTTGAAATTGAAAGAGTTCCTTCTTCATGCAACTTGTTCCAAAATCTTGAGGTAAATTGGGTACCTCTGTCTAACACAATCCTTTTGGGCACTCCGTGCAAACATACAATCCTTGACATATACAACTCTGCTAAACGATCTCCTGAGTAGGTGGTCTTCACCGGGATAAAATGAGCGACCTTGGTCAACCGATCCACAATAACCCAAATAGAATCGTAACCACTCTGAGTCTTAGGTAAACCAGTGATAAAATCCATGCCAATTTCCTCCCACTTCCATTCAGGAATTTTCAACAGCTGTAACAAACCCGCTGGTCTTTGGTGCATAGCTTTTACTCTCTGACATACATCGCATAAAGCAACATGCTCAGCCATCAAACGCTTCATATTAGGCCACCAAAATCTTTCTCTAAAATCTTGATACATTTTAGCACTTCCCGGATGAATCGAGTACTTAGAATCGTGAGCTTCCTCAAGGATAAGTTGCTTCAGCTCCTTTTTATCCGGTACACAAATTCGGCCTTTGAAGGACATGGTTCCCTGCTCATCTAGGTGAAATCCATGGCTAAGCCTCCCTCTTTCTTGGACTTGATCTTAGAGATTTTCTCATCATCTTTCTGGCCTTCTCTAATCTGATCCTCAAGTGTTATTTTTACTTCCAGTGCAGCTACAATTCTTTGCGGAACAACTTCCAACTTTAACTTCTGAAATTCTTTACATAGCTCTGGTTGATCATCCATTGACAGCGTATTTGCACTATGGCTCTTTCGACTCAGAGCATCTGATACCACATTAGCTTTTCCGGGATGATAGTGAATTCCCACATTATAATCCTTAATTAACTCCAGCCACCTTCGTTGTCTCATATTAAGATCTGCTTGAGTGAAAATGTACTTCAGGCTCTTATGGTCGGTATATATCTCACATCTGTTCCCTATGAGGTAATGATGCCATATTTTCAAAGCATGCACTACAGCAGCTAATTCCAAATCATGCGTTGGATAATTTCCCTCATGCGGCCTCAACTGCCTCGATGCGTAAGCAACAACCTTGCCACTTTGCATTAACATGCATCCAAGACCTTGCTTTGAAGCATCGCAATAAATATCAAAACCCTTCTGCACATCCGGCAATACTAATACAGGGGCTGTCGTTAGATGCTTCTTCAGTTCCATCAAACTCTTTTCCCACTCTGGCGTCCATGCAAACTTCTTTTCTTTCTTCAACAACCGCGTAAGTGGTTTAGCAATCGTTGAGAATCCTTCTATGAACCGACGGTAATATCCCGCCATTCCTAGAAAACTACGAATCTGAGTAACAGACTTCGGTTGCTCCCAATGCAACACTACGTCCACTTTGCTTGGGTCGACTGCAACTCCTTTAGTAGTCACTACATGACCAAGAAATTCAACCTTCTCTTTCCAAAAATCACACTTGCTGAACTTAGCGTACAGTTGATGTTCTCGCAGCCTCTCTAAAACCATTCTCAAATGCTCCGCATGATCTTCCTCTGACTTCGAGAAAACTAGGATATCGTTTATAAAGACTACAACAAACTTATCCAAGTACTCCATGAAAACCTTATTCATCATGTTCATAAAATATGCAGGGGCATTAGTCAATCCAAATGACATTACTGTGAACTCATAGTGTCCATATCGCGTAGAGAACGCAGTCTTAGGAACATCCTCTGCTCGGATTTTCAACTGATGGTATCCTGAACGAAGATCTATTTTGGAGAAAACTCCAGCTCCCCTTAACTGATCAAATAAATCGTCGATCCTGGGTAATGGATACTTATTCTTGATTGTTACTTCATTGAGTGCTCTATAATCAATACACATCCTAAGACTTCCATCTTTCTTACGAACAAACAAAACCGGCGCTCCCCATGGTGACGAACTTGGTCTGATAAAACCCTTCTCTAGCAGTTCCTCAATCTGCTTTTTCATTTCTACCAACTCATCGGTAGGCATCCGGTAAGGTCTCTTTGATATCGGTGATGTCCCTGGCGCTAACTCAATAACAAATTCGATGTCGCGATCCGGTGGCATCCCTGGTAAATCTTCTGGAAACACGTCCGGGTATTCTCTGACTACTGGCACATTTTCTATGCTGATGGCTTGCACACTGTTGATTACTAACTGTCCATCACGAACTGCGGTCGCATGGAATTCTACCTTCTTTCCATTAGGGCTTCCCAACGATATGATCCTTCGGCCACAATCCAAAACAGCTTTATGTTTGGACAGCCAATCCATTCCAAGGATAACATCTAGGGATTGCGTATCTATCAAGATAAGATTTGCTAGAAATTCTATCCCATACATAAGCAACTTAACTCCCACGCACCCAAGGCTAGATCTAAGCTCAGATCCTGGGGCTTAGACTATTAGTACACACTTAAGATTTACGACATTGAATCCATTCTTGGTTGCAAAACTTTGAGAAACGAACGAATGCGAAGCTCTACAATCAAATAAAACTGTGGTAGGTACTGAGTTAACCAGAAACTTACCCAGTACGACGTCCGTAGCCTCTTGAGCTCCATCTGCAGTGATGTGGTTGACCCTTCCACGCGTGGTTGATTGAGGGGTTGCTCCAGCTTGACCTGGCACACGATTTCCTCCTAATGCCTGTGCCTTGGCAAGTGTTGATCCCAAGTTAAAACGCACTGGCGTGATGCCTCCTCTCTGTGGACACCTATTAATGAAGTGCCCTAGCTCATTACAAGTATAGCATCTCTTGACTGCTGACTGCTGACTCCCTCCTGGTGCATTACTGCCCTATGCTGGCGTCTGAAATTTTTGATTAGCAGGGCGGGGTGCAGGGGTTGATGCCTTGTTTACAACTGACGGTTGGAATCTGGCAAACTACTGTGGTGACATTCTCAAACGTAGGTGGTTGGGACGTAAACCCTGATTGGTCATCAAGCTCTTACGGTTTTCACCCAGCTCTTTGTGCTTGTCTTCCAGAATCAATGCCTTATTAATCAATTCCTGAAAGTCTGGAAAATTGTGGGTGATCAGCCCCACCTGCAGTCCTAAATTTAGTCCCTTCATGAAGCGGGACTGCCTAGCTTTATCTGTCGCTACGTCTTCAGGGGCATAGCGAGCTAACTGAGTAAACTTGTTTAGGTATTCGGCCATGGGCTGGCCTCCCTGCTTCAGAGCTCTGAATTCCTCCTTCTTGAGATCCATCATTCCCTCTTGGACATGGTATTGGCGGAAAGCAGTAGTAAACTCATCCCATGTGATCTCCCGCGGGGCTTCATGCGCGGCACAATAGTTTTCCCACCAATCTGCGGCTGTTCTTTCCAATTGATGAGAGGTGTAGAGTACCTTCTCATTACCCTCACATTGAGTGATATGAAGCTTCCTCTCAATGGTCCTAAGCCAGTCATCGGCTTCCAAGGGATTAACATTTCCTGAAAAAAGGTTGGCAGCCGAGTCCTCATAAAATCCGACAGCTTGGAGTACGACCGCGGTCCACCATTGTTGTTCTGGTTCACATGATCGTTGTTATTTGCAGCCACGTTAGTCATTGGTTGCATCTGTTGCATCGTGGTCTGCATCAATTGAGTTTGCGCGGCGAGAAACGCTCCCAGATTCTGCATGTCCACTGGCGGTGGTGGTTGAGGATGGCCTCCATCATTGGGGTTGTCATTCTGGCGCAGTCCACTTCCTGAGGCACTGTTGTTTCCACGAGTATTCACCATCTGTTGATTGCCTCTTGGGTTAGGAAAGATAGATGTAGCATAGGTAAGATGCAAGAACCTCTAAGGTGGGGAAATAGGTTTAACCCAACTAAAATAATTCTTTATTTATTCTTGGTATGGTTGCTTACAAAAGCTTACAAGCTTTCCAACACATACTGCACACTCAGCAATACAAAGAAGCAAAGTAATCATGAAACCTTAACGTCTACTAAAAAGGTAAAGACTAACTTAAAGACGCGTCTCAACATTCGAGTCTCAACACACTCTAAGACTGACTCTCACTCATCCAGCCACCCTGGCTGAGAGTGACCCGGCGCATACACCGGTGGGTGGGCTGGCATAGGAGCAAACCTATCTTGGTGACCTACTGCTGGCTCCTCCGCAGCAACGGGATCTTCACGCTCGTCTACTGGCTCCCACTCTCGCTCCTCTGGATCTTCCTCGGACTCCTCGGCTGGCTCCTGAGCTCCTCGTGTCACGCGCTCCAACTGGTCCTCAACCTCCTCCAGGGCACGGGTCTCCTCAAGCTCCTGCTCCTGCTCAGTGATCACTCCGATCGTCACTCTGAGTGATCACTCCGATCGTCACTCCGATCGTCACTCCGATCGTCACTCGTTGGAGCGCGTGACACTCCGATCGTCACTCCGATCGTCACTCCGATCGTCACTCGTCACTCCGATCGTCACTCCGATCGTCACTCCGATCGTCACTCCGATCGTCACTGCTCAGTGATCACTCCGATCGTCACTCCGATCGTCACTCGTTGCGGCACGGGTCTCCTCAAGCTCCTGCTCTGTCACTCTGAGTGCCTCATACACTGCCTCTAGCTCTTGAGTAGTCTCTCTCATATGCTCCTCCTGGGCGATAGCAAACTCAGCCAGGTGTACTGCGGTAGCACATCGCCCTCCACGATCCGTCGGCGTCGGCATGCTTGCACATCAGGGTGAAGTCGAAACACTGAGTCGTGAAGCTCGTCGGCGTAGTCGTGGCAGACACGGCGAAGAGCAAGTCGAGCAACCTCCTGAATCGCAACCTCGTACGAGAACCTCCTTGCAGAAATGTTGATTGGCCAACTAGCTTCCTCGTTCTCCCGAGCGTAGATGATCAGCTTGCAAATAAATCCTCGGTGTACACCATTAACTGACCAGCTGCCTCCTCGGTAAAACGGACGATAGAACCCTCCAAACGTCTGAAGAACTCTCCACAGCTCTATGGCGTAGCCACCTGCTAACTCCACAAAGGTCAGAACGATCGGCATCTGCTTCTACAAAGATCTTTGAATAAGTTCTCCATCCGAAACAGCAATAAAACGGTAACTTCAGCAAGGGCGAGAAGTAGAGAAGAAGAAGAGCCAAGAGTGTTTTATTAGTCCACTTTAGATTTTCTTTAGAAAATAGTTTTGAACACACCCATGATATCTAGGGTCAAGACCTACAGTCAGTATGCTCTGATACCACCTCTGTAAGGACCCGAATCCACTGATTCGAACCCACTGTGTTTACCGCACTAGTCCCAAGATCAATGCTAGTACACACAGCTCAACATTGGTACATATCACATCATACTCAACGATAATAGACTAATACTCCATTTATTGATATTGCTAAGTGTATGATCTTATGACCAACTTACATTATTAAGCCACGCAGGGCAAGACTTGAAATATAAGCTAAGAATTAAACAGCGGAAAGTAGAAAACGTAGATAGCTCATCAGTTCACCACAAGCAACTGACAAGGCTCGGACCCTAATGACTCGTGTCCTCCTGGAGCTCCTCCTCCAACACAGGTGTAGATTCTTCAACTGTTGATTATTGTTGTTGGCAAGGGTGAGTACTTAAAGCACTCAACAAGTTGTGCACAAAATGCAATTCTATGTAACTATATGCAAGGCTTATTCCAAAGGATAGGCTATCATGGCTATTTCGTAATAAGCAGCATTTATGAACAAATACAATAAATAGATCGTAAAGACTGTAAAACAAATAAAAGTAGTAATTAGATTCAACATTTCTCAAGTAAACCAAGTTTCCAATCCTAAGTCAAATTCCATTTTCCACATGGCATTCTGCCATCCCAACAAAGTGGTCCATTTAATTAAGCTCACCCTTAACTGTAATTCCCGAGCGTTGCTCAATACCGCGAGCACGGCTATCTGAATTGATTCACACTCTGCAGAGGTTATGCACTTTACCCACATGATACAACCATACACCACAAAGGCGAGTGATTATAACAAAGCCTTTACAATGCGCTGGCTTAACCCGATACAACCCGCTAAGATTTCAACACTGGTGGGACTGGTTACCACATCCAGGGCCCCCCTCTTGCGCCATGTGAATTACTCTTTAACTCGGGAACTCACACCGACCAAGATAGTACCAAAGTTAAGACATTGCAAATTAATCAGCTAGGCTGGCCCATACCAGACATGTGGTTGCATGATTGACTTCAGTCAAAGGTATGCAAGGTTAAGTCCTTAGAGTGATCAAGGCAAGACATCCACATACCCTCTGCCCATCGGGCCCACCTTGGCATACTCGCCCCTTGTCACTTGCCCCAATCTAAATGATTATCACCCAAGTTGATTACCAAGCACCATGGGCCATCAACAATTCAACATCGTTGTGTGACATGACTCGCCACAAACAACTCAATCTCATCGTGTGATCCCACATGACACACAAGTTCATACCATTGTTCCATATTCCATTAGTCAAGATTAATTATCAATGATTCAAACACAAGTGATGACGTGGCATGGCTAAGCAACTAATACGGTCTAACCATCCCATGTTGATTATCATTACTAACCAACTATAATGAACCAATCTCGGGTGACAACAAATCATGGCATACAATGACAAGGTAGGGTATAGATCAATCTGGTATAGCAGCTAAATCCCAATTTAATTGAAAACAATTATATACTTGAAATACTATGCAATAGAGTAAAACAATATAGCATTTGTATAAACATGGGTTCAACATGATCAAAGCACAACTTGCCTTGGAATAGGTTCTGATCTTGCTCTGGAACTTGCTCTTGAGTTGATGGATCTTCCTCCGAAGCGTCGCACAATTCAACTTTACGCGTACCAAAGGAGAAATGTAAATAAATAGCAAAACAGAGAGCAAATGAAATCTAAAAATAAATTAAAATTCAACATTAAATATATCTCAACTTTACAAATTTTTAAAAATTTGAATCACTCAAATCCGAGTTAAAATGCAAAAGTTATAGCCTTTTGAAGTTTGGATAAATACTGAAAATAAAAAAATTTGAAAATCAGAATTAACTGAATTATTTTTATAAAGCAAAATCGCATTATTGCGTCATGCTGACGTCAGTGTGACATCATCACCGAGCCGGCCAATCAGACACCGACGCGTGTCGCGGTCCATAGACTCGGTTCATGGTGCGGATCGGATCCACCGTAAACTCGGTCCATGACCTCTCGGTGCCAGCGCCCAGCACGCGGCGACCCCGGATTGGCTACGATGCCGCCCGTGCCGATGTTCGACACGCGGCGCGCATGCACGAGATCTCTAGATCGAACAGCGATGAATGCACGCGACGCGGCTCAATCCCCTCCGTTCATCCAGATCCGACAGTAGAGATTAGAAGATGAAATTTACTGCCAACCGAGCGACGTGGCCCAATCTGCACCGCTCTTTTTGGATCCTACGGTCAAGAACTCACCCGAAGCTAATGGCGAAGCGGCGGCTTGGAGTTTCACGGAGACGAGGAAGAAGACCGGGACGATGGCGTACTGGCACAATTCCGACACGAAGAAGAAGAGTAGCCGACGCAGAACACCACGGCGAACTCGGATCCGGGACCAAAGCGGCAAAGACAAGGATCGGTGACTTTCTAGAGCGAAAACCGCGACGGCTGCAAGCTTCAACTCCGGTGAGCTCCAACGCGGAAACGGCGGTGGCACAGGGCTCGGGAGTTGCGGCAAACACGCGGCACGAGATGGGGAAAACAACGCCCGCGTCGGCACCTTAAATATCATCACGGGGAGGCATGCGCAGTGAGGACTCCGAAGATGGCTCCGTGGCGGCGGCAGACTTCGACGGTGACACGGAGAGGTGATCCGGCCTCATCACGAGCGTCCACAAGGCATCCATCCCACGGCCCAGAGCGCTTCGGTGACGCAGCGAAAGCACAGCCGTTGGATCTTAATCCAACGGTTGACTTTCTTAGGGTTAGGGTTTGGTGAGCGAGGCTGCGCATGGCTACAGGCCACACAATAGTAAATTTGGCCGTTCTTATTCACAACCTTTTTAAAAGATTTGTGATTTAAAATAATTACTGAAAATCATTTGATTTATTTTTGGCAAATAAATTATCAGGAAAAATCCAAGGAAATTCTCAAAAATAATTTGAGGCATTCTGGACTTAAATAAAATATTTTTGGAAAAACTTTATTTTAACTTTGCATATTTTTAAATAGTTTTCCACAAACGACCAATATATTTAATTTAAAGTAAATTCAAATAATTCCAGAAAAAATCCACTAAATTCCAAAAAAACATAAAATGGACAAATAACCAATAAAATGATATTAAAGCAATATTTGGGGTGTTACAGATAGGAAGCAAGTGATGACTCCTATGGCCACTACTACTGTTCTCGAGCCTGATGAGGATTGTAACATCCCAAAATATGCCTTAAATATTATTTTATTGCTATTTTTGTATTTTGTGATTATTCTGGATTTATTGGATTTTCTTTGGGATTTATTTGAATTTATTTTGAATTAAGTATATTGGCCTTTTAAGAAAACTAATTAAATATATGTAAAATAGATACAAAGTTTTGCCAAAAATATTTTATTGGTGTTCAAAATGTCTCAAAGTATTTTTGAGAATTTTCTTGGAATTTTTCCTTGCATTTTTGTTACCTAAAACTAATTAAAGTAATTTCTGTATTTTGTTTAATCGAAAATCGGCGAAAATCCATGAACAGTTTTGGCCGGGCACAATACTACGTGAGTGGTCCGTTTGGCCTGGTTTCGGAAGCTGGAATGTGAGCCATAGGATTTAGATCGGACGGCTAGGAGTTGATGATGATATTTCCTTTTGAGTCCAGCGTTGGCGACCGTTTGATTGAGATCGCACGGTGGGTATCAAGGCGTACCGGTTCGGGACTCCTCCAGATCTGAGCTGTTGCGGAAAACGCGTTGTCGGTTTAGATCGTGCGGCACCCGGAGTGTGTCACAACCATCTGATCAGCATGGTACGGTGCTGCTTCATCATCTTCGTGAAGAACTTAGAGCCATAGCCGCCACGAACTCCCAATCCGAGTCGCCGTCGGAGAGGATCATGGTGGCTATATAAAGTGCGCATCCGGTGCGCAGATCCCCAAACAACCAAAACCCTAAGGTTTAGCCTCAAAAATCATCGTCGTCTCATCGCAATCGAAGGTCTTATCGCGAGCGTCACCGCAATGAGGGAGCCGCCGATTCGTCGCTGTCAAGCCATCGCAGGACCTGGGACCAGTCGCATCAGTTTCGCTGTCGACCACAATGTCACCGAAGAGGGAGTTCATCGCGGAGGCCGTCGCCGCCAGTGAAGAGGACCACACCATTGTTGAACCAGTACCGAAACCCGAGATCTGAGTGCGTTAGGAGGTAGGCGAGGTGATGAGCTCATCGTAGGTGGTCTCGCCGGTCACCGGTGATGACCCTAGCGTTGTGCGTGCAGCTGTCTAACGTGGGTCAACGCTTCGTCGACACGTGGCAAACACGCAGGCGGGGTCACGAAGGTGGCGTCTATGTGGCGAATCACGTGGGTGCGGTCGTGCCCGTCGCAAGCGATCGCGGTAGTCCACGGGACCCGCGTGTCGTGCCCAGTTCGCCGCGGACCGAGTCTACCGTGCACCTGAGGTAGCCCGTGGACCGAGTCCATGGACCGAGGGGACATGTGTCAGCACAGGAGTTCTTCGGATCAGGGCTGACATCATCATGACGTCATGCTAACGCAACAATACGTTTTTCCTTTATAAAAATATTTCGGTTTATTATTTGATTTTCAATTTTCTGATTTTTAGAATTTTTGGATTTTCGGAGGGCTCGTTCTCCCTCATACGAACTCCGATTGAGGTGATTCAAATTTCTAACAATTTTTAGAAATTGGGATCTATTTAATGGTGGATTTTATTTGTTTTTTGGAGTACATTTATCTCTATTTTGGTATTTATTTATTTTTCTCCTTCGGTTCGCGTAGACGTTGAATTGTGCGACGCTTCGGAGGAAGATCCGTCGGCCCAAGATCAATTTCCAGAGCAAGACCAGAACCTATTCTAAGGCAAGTTGTGCTTTGATCATGTCGAACCCATGTTTATAAAATTGCTATATTGTTCTACTCTATTGCACGTTATTTCACATATGCAATTGTTTCAAATTAAATTCGGACTAGCTATTATACCAATTTGATCTATACCCTACCTTGTCAATTGTATGCCATAATCTATTGTCACCCTAGATTGGTTCACTATAGTTGGTTAATACTAAAATCAACATGGGATGGTTAGACCGTGTTAGTTGCTTAGCCTTGCTACGTCATCATATGTACTCAAATCAATGATGTTTAATCTTGACTAATGGAATATGGAACAATGATACGAACTTGTGTGTCATGTGTGGTCACACGATGAGATTGAGTTGTTGTGGCGATGGATGTCACGCAACAATGTTGAATTGTTGATGGCATGTGGTGCTTGGTAATAAACTGGCTGGTAATCACTTTGGGGCAAGTGACAAGGGGCGAGTATTGTCAGGGACTGGATATCCCTGCAACAGCCCGTTTTGACCAAGCCAGGGAGCTAGTTCGGCAGCAAGGGTGAGGTCGGACGCCCTGGTCGAGCTCAGAGGCTCTGGTCGGGCTCGGAGGGCCTGGTCGAGCTCGAAGGACCTGGTCGGGCGTACAAAGCCGACGGTTACCGAGGGAAAGGGGGGCCTTAAAGGATGTAGTTAAGACAGATGTGGGCTGCAATTATGGGTCGTTATCTCCCGATTGTATTGCGCATTAAGTCCAGTTTTAACGTCACATGCCCGGGAATCTCTCCTGACAGTTTCCTATAACGGTCCTCACCATAGAAGTATAAAACCTTCCCCCTTCATGGGGAAGAGAGGAGAGGCAAGGGGAGACAGGCAACACGCACGCCCATTCTCGAGCACAACCGAGTTTGAGAACCCCTTGTATTCAATCACAGAGCATTATCTTCACCTTTCGCCTCTGGGAAAGACTGGAGTAGAGCTATTACCCACACCGGGGGCTCGAATCAGTATAACTCCTCGTGTCAACCACTCTCTTGTTCTGACTCTTAGCAGCGATCAGAGTTCCTCCCTTGGGGCGAGCATGATCTTTGGTTCCACAAATACATCATCCCCCCCTTCTTGCGGTCAGGCGATCTCGATCGTCGACAGCTGGTGCCCACCATGGGGCCCGAAAGTTTTGCTTGTTTGGAGGAACTTCGTTACTTCAACGTCACCAACACTTTCGGTTTTAACGACGACATGTCGCATTCGGCAAGCTCAGACTCGGATGTGATTCCCGAGCATGAGGGCTCCACGTCCATGTTCTCTCCCCCGCCTCCGCCGCGCGAATGCCTTGTTTCCATGGCTGACAGCCGCGGGGCAGGCGTAGGGGCAGAGGACCATGACATGGAATCCCTGGAGGAGATGCGGCGATCAGCCCAGGCCGCCATCGGCCAAGCTATCACCACTCTCCGACAGGAGGAACACGGGGAGATCCACACTTCGCCCGAGCAGCCTAATGACACCCGCGCCTATCGCCACGGTCGGCGCGGGATGCACCACCGACCTGGGTATGGTCGCTACGACCACCGCAACTTCGACTCCAGCAACGATCTATGGTTGCCCGGCGTATTCCACCGACCTCCGTCGGGTTTACTGGTCGGCCTGATTTAAACCCACTGCGATCGAGCGATTCAACGGGACCATGAATTCCGACGAGTTCCTTTCGATCTACTCGACTGTAGTCCTAGCGGCTAGTGGGGATGAGGCCGTGATGGCCAATTACCTCCCGACTGTACTAGACGATGCGGCGCGCACCTGGCTCTTCAACCAGACGTTTGGCTCCTTCCGATCATGGTGCCAGGTATGGGACGCACTCCGTTCTAACTTCTAGAGCTGTTATAAGCACCCCAGAGGGGAAAAAGACCTAGATCGTATCTTCCAGGGCAAGAATGAGGCCCTTCGCGACTTCATGCGTCGGTTTATCCACATAAAGAACTCGATCCTGAGCATCTCGGACGAGGCTGTTATCAAGACCTTCAAGTTTGGCATCCGCGACCGGCGCCTCACTGAGGACCTGGAGATCGCAGTGAAACTCAACATCAATAAGTTGTTCCGAATGGCAGAGTGGTACGCGGACGCGGATGACGCCGTGCGCTAGAAACGCGACTACGACCAAGGCAAGCTCGGCCTCAACATTGGCGAGGCCGAGCCCTCCAACGCCAAGGGAAACGGTCCGGATCTGCACGACAAAAAGAGAAAGAGAGACCACAGTAGTGGCGGCGGCCGTCTACGCGTGGTCGCTGCGGTGAACAGCGAGCGCGAGGTAATGGAAGTACGGTGGCCCGATTAGGGGTGGCCGCAACTCGACCAGGAGAGGCCTCGGCCTCGGCAAGGGTGACCACGACTTCAAGCGCAGCACCAACCCCAGCATGGACAGCATTGACCTGGACCCCAGCAGGGTGAAGATCGACCACAAGGCAGCGAGGAGCGACCCTGGTATGACTCCGACAAGTTCTGCCTGTTCCATAAGGCCTACGGCCACAACCGACGAAACTGCAGGACCTGGCAGAACAAATTGGATGCCTTTTTTGACTGGAGTGGAGAGATGCCCATGCTCCTGCAAGAGGACGAGCGACCGAACCAACAGGGTCAACACCGGCGAGGATCTTGAAGGCCTCGACCTAGAGTTTCAGCAGGGCGACCGCCATGTTGACTTGATCTTTGGCGGTTCATCGGCGTATCAATCCTGGCGTGAGCTTAAGGCTGCCGCATGTACCGTGTATCAAGCCTCCACCAGGAAGCCCACTGATCAGCCCTGCAAATGGGCTGGCACTCCATTTACTTTCTCCTCGGATGATGCTCCCCCAGGAATGTCCAAGGACCTCAAGACCACTCTGGTCATGACCCTGACCATAAGAAATGTTATTGTCAGGCGAGTCGTGGTTGACGGAGGCAGCACTCTCAACCTACTCTTAGTGAGCATGCTAGACCAGATGCAGATTCCCCGATCAAAAATCAGGAGTATAGCTGTTCCTTTCTTCGGCATCGTGCCAGGGAGCTCAACCACTCTGCTCAGGCAAGTGGTTCTGCCTGTCACTATTGGCAACTCCGCAAATTTCCGCACTGAGCTGATTACCATCGAAGTGGTCGATGGTGACCTCCCCTACAACGCCATCCTTGGACGATCGGCTCTGTTCAAGTTCATGGTGGTGAACCACTACGGCCATCGCTGCATGAAGCTCCCAGGGCCCAGCGGTGTCATAACCGTCCACGGCGACCTCATGGCGGCACACAGCTGCGAGGAAAAGGCCTTGGCGCTCGCCCACATGCTGCCCCAGTGGGATCTCAAAGTAACCTTGAAGAACGCCTGCCAGAAGGCAGTGATTCAGCCCAGTGGCCCGACAAAAGCCATGTAGCTTGAAGAGGGCAACTCGAGCAAGTGCGTTCATATCGCATCCGAGCTCGACCTGAAATAGGAACTTGAGCTCGTCACCTTCCTCCGCGCCAACAAGAACATTTTCGCTTGGGAGCTGGCGGACATGCTAGGAGTTCCAAGGGAGGTGATCAAGCACAAATTACAAGTAAGGCCTGATTACCGGCCTGTACGCGAGAAGCTACGCCGTTTCTCTCCCGAGAAAATGACGATAATAAGGGAACATCTTGACAAGCTCTTAAAGGCTGGCTTCATCCGTGAGATTAACTACTCTGAATGGCTAGCCAACCCAGTTATCGTAAAGAAAAAGGGTGGGAAATGGAGGATGTGCATCGACCACGCGGGCTTGAATTCGGCGTGCTCGAAGGATAATTTCCCTCTCCCGCGCATAGATTAGATCGTCGACTCCACAACCAACGCCAAGATGTTGAGCTTCCACGATGCTTACTCCGGCTACCATCAAATCAAACTCCCAGTCGACGATGAGAGCAAAATGGCTTTCATCACGCCGTTCAGAACATACTATTACACAACAATGTCATCGGTCTCCACAACACGGGCACGACGTTCCGAAGACTGATGGACAAAACCTTCAACCCTCAGATCGGCTACAATTTTGAGGTCTATGTTGACTACAACATCGTCAAGAGCTCCCCTGAAGGAAACCACATCAATGACCTCGCGGAGACCTTCGCCAGCCTGAACAAGCATGGAATCAAGCTTAAACCCGAGAAGTGCATGTTCGGCACCACCTCGGGCAAGGTGTTCGGCTACATGATCGGGGGCTCAGGAGTCGGCCCAAACCCGGAGAAGATTGAGGCGATTGAGAAGATGGCTCCTCCGACCTCAACAAAATAGGTCCAATGCCTCACCAGTCGCATTGCTGTCCTCAGCCAGTTCATCTCAAGGATCAGTGAGCGCGGGTTACCATTCTTCAAGACGCTGTGTAAGCACGGGT
This sequence comes from Otatea glauca, assembly GCA_036346275.1. Lineage (NCBI taxonomy): Eukaryota > Viridiplantae > Streptophyta > Magnoliopsida > Poales > Poaceae > Otatea > Otatea glauca. The sequence continues at coordinate 34,796,238 of CM070715.1, read as the reverse complement.
GCTTCGAATGGACACCCGAAGCTTAGCGATCCTTCGACGAGCTGAAAGCATACCTTTCAAGCCCACCACTGCTCATGACTCCGTGGCAGGGTGAGACGCTGTTGCTTTACCTCGCGGCCACGGCCCAGGCCATCAACACCGTCCTGGTGGCTGAGCGTGATGGTCAGCAGCTACCGATCTACTACGTCAGTGAGGTGCTTCATGGACCGAAGGAGCGCTACCCCCAGGTTCAGAAGCTACTCTATGCCCTCTTCATGGCTTCACATAAGCTCCAGCACTACTTTCAGGCTCACACAGTGATTGTCCTGAACGGGTTCCCACTCGGTGAGATCCTGAGGAACCCAGAGGATGAAGGTCGCATCGCCAAATGGGCCATAGAGTTGGTAGAATTTAACATTCAGTTCATGGCGCATACCGCCATCAAGTCGCAAGCACTCATCGATTTCGTGGTCGAACAGATGTCACAACCGACCCCCGAGCCCAAGGTCAAAAAAGAAGAGCCTTGGATTATGTACTTCGACGGTTCCAGGACGTTTGAGCTCTCGGGGGCTGGAATCCTCATTATCACACCCCAGGGAGACAAACTGAGGTATGTGATTCGCTTCGGTTTTCCCACAACTAATAACATGGCGGAGTACGAGGCCCATACGGTGGGTCTCAAGTACGCAGATTCTTTGGCGTGCCGGCTAGTTGTCAAGTGCGACTCCCAGTTCGTCGTCAACCAGTACAATAAAGACTACCAGTGCTCGGAGGGGTCGATGGCCAGGTACCTTGCCGAGGTGGGCAAGATGGAGAAGTGGTTCTGGAACATGGAAATCAAGTATGTGCCCAGGAAGGACAACTCTAGTGCTGACCTCCTATCCATGCTCGGGTCGTCTTGTGGTGAGACTCCATCAGATGTCATCCTCGAGACCTTGGCGGCACCCTCCGTCACTGACCAAGAAGATTTGGTCGCCCTCCTCGAGAGTATTCCCTCGTGGACGGTGCCGATTGCCAAGTTCCTCGACCTGGGCGAGCTTCCAGATGACCCGACCGAGAGTAGTAGAATCAAGCGTCAGGCGAGCTCGTACAAGTTCATTGATGGGCAGCTCTATCGCCGGGGCACCTTGGGCGTTTTGTCAAAATGCATCACCCCGGAGGAAGGTAAGCACTTACTTCACGATATTCACTCGGGCCTCTGTGGTGCGCATTCCTCTTTCAGGACTATGGTCGGGTGCATTTCGCATGGGATTCTATTGGCCGACGGCGCTCCAGGATGCTCGAGACATTGTTCGCATCTATCGAGCCTGCCAGTTCCATGCTCAGAAGATGCATCAGCCAGCTTATGCCCTCCAAACCATCCCACTCGTGTGGCCATTCTCGACTTGAGGCCTTGACATCCTCGGCCCTTTCCCTCAAGCGGTCGGGCGAAGAAGTTCCTGTTCATCGCCATCGATACCTTCACCAAGTGGGTCGAGGCCGAACCAGTCTTGGCCATCACCGCCCGAGCCGCAGTAAGGTTTTTCCACTCATTTGTAGTAACAAGGTATGGGGTCCCATGCATCCATCACCGACAATGGATCGCAGTTCCCTAGTGAGCTATTTCGAGAATACTGCGAAGACATGGGTACCAAGGTCTGCTACGCCTCAATGAGTCACCCACAAAGCAACGGAGCGGTCGAACGCGCCATCGGACATATCGTCCAGGGCGTTAAGAGGTGAGTCTTCGATAAGCTCGAACAACACGACCGGGCCTGGGTGGATGAGCTTCCCACTGTGCTTTGGTCTGTTCACACCACGACCAGCCGAGCAACAGGGGCTACCCCTTTCCAGCTCATGTTCGGTGCTGAGGCCGTCCTGCCTTCTAAGGTCACGCTGGGCTCTGCTAAGGTCAGCTTGGTCAACCAAGTCAACTTCGAGCAAGAGCAGTCTCTCGACCTTTCCCTAGCGGAAGAAGTAAGGAAGCCATGCACTGCTACGATTGGCGCACTACCTGCAAGCGCTTCGCAGGCATGCGTCTCGATCGGTTCGACCTAGGGAGCTCCGAGTTGGGGATCTAGCCCTAAGATGAATTCAGGGCTCGACCAACAACAAGTTGTCCCCAAAGTGGGAGGGCCCCTACAGCATAGTTTCAGCAGATCGCACGGGAGCTTACCGACTGGTGATCCCCAATGGCAGAGAGCTCATGAACTCATGGAACATTGACCAACTCCAAAAATTTCATGTGTAACACTCTTATCTTGAATTGCAATAAAAGTTCTTTTTTGCCTATGTTTGTGCCTCTTTACGCTTCTTTACATCTCCTATGCCTCGACTTGAGCATTGTGATCTCGAGGTTCACCGCTAGGGGTCACGCCAGCAGTAAGCCGGTTCTTATAGCGTCACAGCTCCCCCCTGTAGCAGGACTTGAACCAGAGGCCACGCTCGATTTCAGCGAGCATACGTGCTTCGCGCACAGGTCGACTCAAGCGTTGTGATCTCGAGGTTCACCTCCAGGGGTGAAGGACCATGTGGAGGTCCATCCATGTTTGTGATGAGTATTTGACTTTATGTGATCTAGGATAGCTTAGATTTGAATTTGGATTTAAAATGGATTTCAAGTTGGAAGTATTTTTGTGCCGGCATGATAGGTTACGCCAGACCAAGTTTAATCGGTTTCATGTTTGCGCCGGACAAAATGTTGCATGAGTTGCATTTGCGCCGGACCGGGGTAGAAATGATTTGCTTTTGCGCCGGACCGAGTTAGGATAGACTTCACGTTTGCGTAGGACCAAGGGAAATGAGAAAACAGAGAGTTTTCCTTTTGCGCCGGATCAAGGGAAGTGAGAAACAGAGAGTTTCCCATTTGCGCGGACCAAGGGAAGAGGGAAACAGAGAGTTTTCCATTTGCGCCGGTCTGATTTTTTTCGCGCCGGACTGGTTTTGACAGACGACAGTAATTAGCGTTCTGAAGGTCTTCCCTTGCTCCAACAATTATTTGGTCTGCATGAAAGTTGTAGAGAATTTCGAAACGCAACTTTTTATTATTGACAAGTTTTTCATCTGAGAAACATAAAAAATCATAAAAAAAATTGAGAAGATTACTGCTGTATTGAAAACAGGATGAGGTGTTTTGGTCCGTTTTGGTCTGTTCTAACCCCAATTCGTGATCGAATTGATGCGCTGGGTTCATGGTGGAACCAAGAAGGGTTTTCGTGTCTTTGTGGATGTAGGACTTCATTTGGTGGTCATGGTGAGGCGAAGGGAGGTTAGAACTAGGCATAGGATGGCCGGATGTTCGCTGGAAGATGGCCGGAGATGAAGTCGGTGCAGTCCCAAGAGACAAGAGATCAGTGGAGAATCTAGCTTATAATTACTTGGATCAAGGAGAGCTGTTGGGTTGCAGTTCTGGAAGATAGAGTAGTGGATAAGTGTAGCTTGCTTTGAAATATGTGCAAAATCCTGTATGGTAGTGGGTTTCAGGTTTACCTGAGAGTACCTGAGAATGGTTGAGAGTGACAGTGTGGGAACAAAATCCTGGCTCTTGGAAGTTGGCTTAGGATTGAAGCAAGACATCCAAGGGTGGGAATTGATCCAAGGACACTATAAATAGAGGGGGAGGGGCAGCCTCCCCTGTGTGGAAGTTTTCAGAGAAATTGTTGTTGCTCTCATGAGCTTTGCCCACATGTTGTGAGGCTTTGTAAAACTTCCATCCAGAAATTACAAAGATATTTCTCTCAATTCTGAATTTAAATTCTGCATTTACATTATGTCTTTACTTCATGCAATTTAAATTCAGTATTTACATTCTCGCTTTTACCTTATGCAAGTTGGATTTGCCTCCTCTCCTTCTACTTGCTTCTGGTTCTTGCTGCCAAGGATGAGAGATTGATTGGATGAATCTTCACTCAGATCATATCCCAATCCTGTAGGCAATCTTAGTTCAAGTTCTGCAAGAAACCAATCTTTTGCCCCTACATGATGAATTATTGATTGATCGAGTTTTGGGGTTTATTCTTGTGATTCCTTGCTTGCTGTGACTTGTGAGAAGGCATTCAAGTCTATCTTGATCAGTAGAATCTCACGAGCAAGCCTAGATCACAGATTTGGTTTTTGCTTGTTCTTGGTGGATTTTTCTTCTCAGGGAAAAAGGGCGGAACTTTGATGTTGATTCTTCAAATCGATGGTTGGAATAGGTTCCTGATATCCTATGGATGACATCTACCAAGTTGCATGGTCACTGGATCATTAGATTCAAAATCCCATTGATTTTGCTTTTGAAGTCGTGCTATTTTCTTAACACAGTTTTTTACTGCTTTTTGTTTTCTCTAGTCTCTTTTCTTTACAAGTAGTGCTTTGTTTGGGTGGTATTTATCCAAGAGGTGGGAAAATTTGTTTTGGGATCATTCACCCCCCTCTGATCGCCATTCCGATCTTTCAAGGGGTCACTCCAGGAGTAAGCCGATTCTTATCGCGTCACGGCTCCCCCCTGTAGTAAGACTTGAACCAGAGTCCACGCTCGAGTTCGGTGAGCATACGTGCTTCGTGCACATGTCGAACCTTAGTGCTGCCAAGCTCGACTTGAGCGTTTTAAGATCCATCGTGCGTTCAAGTTTGCCCTTGAGTATTCCCAAGCTCGGCCTCGCTCGCACGGGGGGCACGACTATTGCTACTAAACGACTTCGTCTTAAGTCTTTTACAGGTCTCTCTCTCACGACTCCGACCTGTGCGAGGTCGATGATTCCTGATCTCGACTACTCTAACTGTGATAGCCTTGACTAGCATGGGATTGAAATCCTACAGACTGTGCTCGAGGTCAGCGCTGCTCGACCTCGACCACAACCGGGGCTGAGCAAAGGAGTACTACCCTAAAAATAGCTAAGTCTAAGTCCATTTATTCATTCATTAAAAACTTTTTTTACAAAGTTATATTTACATGGAGACGCAGGAATATTGTTCTCTGGTCCGCACCCTATCTATAGATCCACCATGTCTCGGGCGAGCTTCTCCTGCTCGATCTCGGCGAATTTTGCTATCATCACTGAGAGCTCGCCCTGCAGGCGGTGCGCCTCGGCCGCGGAGCTGGCCGCATAGCTGCGCTCATCCTGGAGTTAAGCCAGGGCGCTTTTTCCCGTCCTGGTCGCCCGCCCCAGCTTCTCCTTGAGCTTGGCGACTTTCGCCTTGAGCTCGGCAAAGGCCTTCATTGGGGCGACAGCCTGCTCCGTGATCTGCTTCCGCAGCTCCTCCGCCTCCGTGCGAGCGGCTTCAAGGGCCTCTATTGCCTGCCTTGAGGGTCTCGACTTCCTCTGTGCTCACAGCTTCAAGCGCCCTTGCCCCCTTTGCGACCTCGGCCTCGATGGTCGAGGCCACCTTCGCGCGCCCAGCCTCGAGGGCCTCAGCCACCTTCTTGTGCTCAGTGGTGACGACCTGAACAAGCTCGGCGGTGTGGGACGTAGTCCTCTGCTCCACCTCCTCTTGCTCGGTCGACAGGTTCTCCTCGAGCCTGGCAATGTGCGCTTCACGCTCCGCCACCACGTCGAGGACTGCCCTTAGCTCGACAGAGTGCCCATGCAGACCCCGAAGCCCCTGGGTGATAAGGCCCACGCTATAGTTGAAAAGGCTAGAAAATACCAGTATAACTCACCTTGCTAAGCCGGCCCTCAAACTCGCGGTGGCAAGGCCCGATAGCCCTGTCGTCCGGTTCACCTGCCTCCAGCTCGACACGACCTCCTGCTGAGGACGAGGCACCAACGTTGGTCCCCTCGGGCGTAGGGTTGACCTCACCAGCCGTAGTCTCGACTTGGGTCTCCGCGACTGGACCAGGGCTCAGCTTGGCTGCGGAGACCAAGGTGCATGAAGAAGGCAACAGAAAGGTTAAATTGCGAAGGATGTGTTACGACGTATGAGGGCACGAAATGTTGTCTTACCTGGCTCTTCCATGGGAGCCTTAGTAATGACTCCCACAGACGGTGCCTCAATCACGCTTTCGGAGGTAACAGCCTCGCTGGCCGTGGCAGCCTTGGCCTCGGGCTCGTTCCCAATGACCTTGGTGGCCTCAGCTTTGATGACCGAGGTGTCCTCGGCTCTACTTCCCGCAGTGACTCCGACCAAGCTAGCGAGGCCTTGCTCGAGCCTGCTAATTCGTTTCCCTCCTGAAGGCGTCATGGGGCCCGAGGTCTACTCCAAGCGAGTGCGGCGAACCAGCAGGAAGTCATTCTCGTCCTCATCCTCGGACTCGCCCTGGACAACAACCTTGGTCAATTGTCGCCGGGGACCAGACACTACCGCCGCTGCAACCCGGGTGTTACGACGCTCACGGCGCGGTGAGCTCGTGTGAGTGCCCGAGGTTTGTGGCGGGGGAAATTGCTAAGCAGAGGAAAGAAAAAGTCTACGCTACGACCTGAAGGAGTTGAGATTAGCGTGTACCTGGGTCACGAGCCTTCGTCTCGTGGAAGGACACCGGGTGTCTTGATGCGCCATTTCCGCTGCGGCGGAAGGGGCGTCCCCTCTCCGGATGCCCTGCAATGGCGACCTCACGGTTTGGGGGGTCCGAGCTCCCCATAGCGACAGCTCTGATACCTTGCGGTGGGACCCTCGGTGTCGCTTGAGTGCTCGAAGCCCTTACGGTAGCTGCTGCCCTTTGTTGTTGCAAGAGATGAGGAGGAGATCAGGGAAGGCAAAAGAAGTGGAAGGTTGAGCTCGAGTATTTCCGAGCTCGGTCGGGAGGACCTACCACTGTGCGGTCGCCTGACTTGACGTGCTATTTCTTCAGGGCGTCGCTACTCGAGGCGCCTGGGGCTGGCCTCTTGCCCGCCTTCTTGCCCTTGTTCGCCCTAGGCAGCGGCAGCATCCGCCTCGCCGTCTCCTGGAGCTCCCTGCTTGCCTGCAGCTACGAGCAGAGATCAGCACGAACACAAACACTCCTGAGCTCGGCCTTAATATGAGATGTGTTACCTCGTTGCTCCGCCTCAACACGTTCCTGGGAACGGGGTCGTCCGTGATGTAGTTGAACGCCGCCTTCCCGAACATCTCGACCATCCTAGTCGCTAGCCAAGTCTCTGACGGGAGCTGCTAGAGAAAATAGAGTACCAGTTAATGCTTGGACGAGCTCGAGAGTTCCCTAGCTCGAGGGGACTTACCGTTTGGACCCTCTCGGGTGAGATTGTCTTGCCCCTTGATCTCGAAGAACGGGTGCACCCTCTTCCTCAGGGGGAACACCTGGTTCCGCAAGAAGTCATAGGCGATGGCTTGGATGGGGAGTCCGTGCGTCGAGCAGATGTGGATGGTTGTGACGGCTGCCTGGTCTGTCGCCAGGTCATCGGGCTCGGGGGTCTGGTGCTTGCTGTCGACAGGATTCCCATTGTACGCAAGCGCGCCGCCCTCTCCCCTCTTCAAGTAGAACCATCTCTCGGTCCATGGACCAAGAGAGTCCTGAGCATGGGCTGGGGGTAGGAGAAAGGGAGCCTCGTCCGCAGCTAAAAATAGAGATACCCGACCACGGGGTCCTTCGAGGTGCGGAACAACGAATAGAAACGAAAGAAAAGCGAGGGGGTCAGGAGGATCCCTAGGAACCTCTCGCATAGATGTGAGAAGATGGAAAGAAGAAGAATGGAGTTGGGTACCAGATTGACCAACTCGATCTTGCATTGTGTGAGAACCACCGCCATGAAGTCACTCTCCGATGTTCGCAGCCCGAAGAGCATGTACTGCTCGGTGCTGATGAGCTCATCCTCCTGGGATTGCGGCTCGATCTCCTCATCCGGTAGCCGCCATGTCGTCGGGTCCAGCATTCCCAACGTCTCAAGCTCCTTCATTCGCTCCAAGGTCATCATGCTCCTCCCGAACTTGGCCATGGGCTTCGGCTGAGGTTTGGTCGATGGAGGAAGATTGCGAAGGGGTGTCAGAAGGGTGGAAGAGCGCTAGGTTCTGTCGCGAGAAAGATTTAGGGAATTCTCTGAAGGGGCCGGCAATTCGGAATTTAAAGGGCCTGATCGCCGACAGCTGTCGTCGGTTACGCTTCAAAAGGCGAGTGTTATCACAGTGACAGAAATTGAAGCGCCACGATATGTTCCCACGGTTTCTCCGTCCGGAGCTGAGGCGTCAGAGCCAGAGTATTCATGAGTTCATCTACATCAAGGACCTCCACACGGACCGGACCCGAGCTCGAGCTTGAGCATTTTCGAGCTCGGCCGGGGAGCCATCCACATCTCAAGGTCATCAGACTCAAGGTCATCCTGAGCTTCAGGATCACTACTTGAGCCTTGGGGGCTAGCTGTCGGGGACTGGATATCACTGCAACAGCCCGTTTCGACCAAGCCAGGGAGCTAGTTGGGCAGCAAGGGCGAGGTCGAAGGCCCTGGTCGAGCTCGGAGGCTCTGGTCGGGCTCGGAGAGCCTGGTCGAGCTCGAAGGACCTAGTCGGGCGTAGAAAGCCGACGGTTACCGAGTGAAAGGGAGGCCTTAAAGGATGGAGTTAAGACAGACATGGGCTGCACTTCCGGGGCCGTTATCTCCCGATTTTCTTGAGCATTAAGTCTAGTTTTAACGTCACATGCCCAGGAATCTCTCCTGACCGTTTCCTGTAACGGTCTGCACCACACAAGTATAAAACCTTCCCCCTACGCGGGGAAGAGACGAGAGGCAAGGGGAGACAGGCAACACGCACGCCCATTCTCGAGCACAACCGAGTTTGAGCACCCCTTGTATTCAATCACAAAACATTATCTTCACATTTCACCTCTGGGCAAGACTGGAGTAGATGTAACATCCCAAAATTTGGCTTATTTAAGTTTTTATTGCTTAAATGTGCATTTATGATTTTCTAGAATTTATTTGGATTTTTCTGGATTTATTGGAATTAATTTTAAATTAGGTTTATTGCCCTTTTATTCAAATCTATTTAAATCTGTGCAAAGTTAAAATAAAGTTTTGGCAAAAATATTTTATTGAGTCGAGAATGTCTCAAAGTATTTTTGAGATTTTCTTGATTTTTCTGATTATTTTATTGCCTAAAATAAATAAAACAATTTACGTAATTATTTTAAAAAGGAAATCTTTTAAAATCAACCTAAACGATCGGGCCGAGCCCAAATCTTGTCGCGATTAGCCCATTTCGCGCGACCCGGTACCAGCGCCGTCGGCCCGTTGGCTGTGTTCCAGAGGAAAGCACCGCATCCATCGGATCTTGATCGAAGGGTGGACATTTGTTCTTAATCGGAGAAACCCTAACGATCCTCAGCCGTTGGATCGGGTCGCGTGAAGGGTTCTAATCTCGCCGCGTCGCGCGCACGGGAGTCCGTCCGATTCACGACGCGTGGACGGTTGAGACTTCATCGTCTCCGGGACTCGTCGCCGTAACGGACTCGGACAGCGTCGCGCGTGCAGGCGAACTCCGCCTCGGACCACGGCCGAGGGGGCTATTTATGCCGCGGACCCATACGAGGTTGAACCATCTGCGTCGCCGTTTGCCCGCTCCTCGTCGCCGGAATCGTCGTGTCTTGTCGCCAGCTCGCGGAAGTAGCATAGCGCCGCCAAGAGTTTTCGCGAGATTCCGACGGCAGCAGGGAGTTCTTCGCCGCAGCGGAACCAGTTTCGGACTCATCTCGTCGTGCTGAACCAGATCCGCAGTGTCATCTCGCCGGAATCACGCCAAAACGCCGCTGCCTTGGTCTTCGTCTTCGGGTCCGGTGAGAGTTCACCGCCGCGTCTTCATCGCCGAGCTCAGAAGCTTTGGACCGTCCGATCTAGGTCCTTCGGTCGAGATCGTGCCACGTAGCCTTTCAGCCCCGTCCGTTCGATCGGATTCGTGCGCTCTGGATCGCGCCGTCGCCGCAGCCAATCTGGCCGTGCCGCGTGTCGGGCGCAAGCGCCGAAGCGTCGTGGACCGGGTCTGCGGTGGACCAGAGGAGGTCTCGTGGACCCAGTCTATGCGCCGGAATACGTGGCAGCGTCTGATTGGCTGGCGCCAGGGCTGACATCAGCGTGATGACATGCTTGCGTCATCATCGGTTTTTAGAATAAAAATAAATCTGTTAATTCCGAATTTTTGATTTTCTGATTTCAGTATTTATTTCAAACTTCAAAAGGCTATATCTTTTGCATCGTAACTCGGATTTGAGTGATTCCAGTTTCTAAAAATTTGTAAAATTGAGATATATTTAATGGTGAATTTTATTTAATTTTTGGAGTTAATTTGCTCTCTATTTTGGTATTTATTTGCTTTTCTTCTTCGGTACGCGTAGACGTTGAATTGTGCGGCGCTTGGAGGAAGATCCAAAACTCAAGAGCAAGTTCAGAACCAGATCAGGACCTATTCCAAGGCAAGTTGTGCTTTGTTCATGTTGAACCCATGTTTATAAAATTGCTATATCCGATTTACCCTATTGCATATATTTCAAATATACAACTGTTTTAAATTAGATTGGGTTTAGCTAATATGCCAGATTGATCTACACCCTACCTTGTCATTGTATGCCATGATCCATTGTCACCCTAGATTGGTTAAATATAGTTGGTTAATAATTATAATCAACATTGGAGGATTAGTTCATATTAGTTGCTTAGCCTTGCCACGTCATCACATGTGTCAGAATCATTGATAATTAATCTTGATTAATGGAATATGGAACAACGTTATGAACTTGTGTGTCATGTGGAATCACACGATGAGATTGATTTGTTGTGGCGAGTCATTTCACGCAACGATGTTGAATTGTTGATGGCACGTGGTGCTTGGTAATCAACGGGGGGATAATAACTTAGATTGGGGCAAGTGACAAGGGGCGAGGATGCCAAGGTGGGCCCAATGGGCAGAGGGTATGTGGATGTCTTGCCTTGATCACACTAAGGACTTAACCTTGCAAGCCTTTGACCTGAGTCTATCGTGCAACCACATGTCTGGTATGGGCCAGCCTAGCTGAGTAATTTGCAATGTCTTAATTTTTGGTACTATCGTGGTCGGTGTGAATTCCCGAGTTATGGAGCAATTCACATGGCGCAAGAGGGGGGCCCTGGATGTGGTAACCAGTCCCACCAGTGTTGAAACCTTAGCGGGTAGTATCAGGTTAAGCCAGAGCATTGTAAAGGCTTTGTTATAATCACTCGCCTTGGTGGTGTTTGGTTGTATCGCGTGGGTAAAGTGCATAACCTCTGCAGAGTGTAAAACTATTCGAATAGCCGTGCTCGTGGTATTGAGCAATGCTCGAAAATTACAGTTAAGGGTTAGTTTAATTAATTGGACAACTTGGTTGGGATGGCGGAATGCCATATGGAAGATGGAATTTGACTTAGGATTGGAAACTTGGTTTACTTGAGAAATACTAAATTTATTTACTATTGATATTTGTTTTACAGTTTTACAATCTATTTACTGTATTTGTTCATAAATGCTGCTTATTGCAAAATAACCATGATAGCCTATCCATTGGAATAAGCCTTGCATATAGATACATAGAATTGCATTCTGTGCACAACTTGTTGAGTGCTTAAGTACTCACCCTTGCCAAACAACAATAATCAACAGTTGAAGAATCTACACCTGTGTTGGAAGAGGAAGTTCAGGAAGACACGAGTCATTAGGGTCCGAGCCTTGTCGGTTGCCTGTGGTGAACTGATGAGGTATCTACGTTTTCTACTTTCCGCTGCATAATTATTAGTTTATATTTCCAGTCTTGCCCTGCGTGGCCTAATAATGTAAGTTGGTCATAAGATCATACCTTTAGATATATCAATGAATGAACTATTATTCTATTATCGTTGTGTATGATGTGATATGTACCCATGTTGAGCTGTGTGCACTAGCATTGATCCTGGGACTAGTGCGGTAAACACAGTGGGTTCGAATCAGTGGATTCGGGTCCTTACAGTAGAGCTGTTACCCACGTTGGGGGCTCGAACCAGTATAACTCCTCGTGTCAACCGCTCTCTTGTTCTGACCCTTAGCGGCGATCATAGTTCCTTCCTTGGGCTAGCACGGTCATGGGTTCCACACCTACATCATTCCCCCCTTCTTCTTGTGGTCAGGCGATCCCATCATCGACAAGTATGCCAAGGTGGGCCCGATGGGCAGAGGGTATGTGGAAGTCTTGCTTCGATCATCCTAAGGACCTAACCTTGCAAGCCTTTGACCTGAGTCAATCATGCAACCACATGTCTGGTGTGGGATAGCCTAGCTGATTAATTTGCGATGTCTTAGCTTGGTACTATCAATGGCGGTGTGAGTTCCTGAGTTATGGAGCAACTCACATGGCGCAAGGGGGGCCCTGGTTGTGATTTTCAGACCCACCAGTGTTGAAACCTTAGCGGGTAGTACTAGATTAAGGTAATGCATTGTAAAGGCTTTGTTATAATCACTCGCCTTTGTGGTATATGGTTGTATCATGTGGGTAAAGTGCATAACCTCTGCAGAGTGTAAATCTATTCGGATAGCCGTGCTCGCGGTATTGAGCAATGCTCCGGAATTACAGTTAAGGGTAAGTTTAATTAAATAGAAAACTTGGTTGGGATGGCGGGTTACCATGTGGAAGGATGGAACTTGACTTAAGGGTTAGAAACCTAGTTTACTTGAGAAATGTTGAATCTATCAATTATTGTTATTTGTTTTACTATCTTTACAATCTACCTATTGTATTTATTCATAAATGTTGCTTATTGCAAAATAACCATAATAACCTTTTCCTTTGGAATAAGACTTGCATATAGTTACATAGAATTGCATTATGTGCACAACTTGTTGAGTGCGTTATGTACTCACCCTTGTCAACAACCACAATCAACAGTTGAGGAGTCTACACCTTTGTTAGAGGAGGAGTTCCAGGAGGACACGAGTCATTAGGGTCCGAGCCTTGTCAGTTGCCTGTGGTGAACTGATGAGTCATCTGCGTCTTCTATTTTTTGCTGCATGTTTCTTAGTTTATATTCCAAGTCTATCCCTACGTGGCTTAATAATGTAAGTTGGTCGTAAGATCATACACTTAGTTATATTAATAAATGAAGTCTTATTATTATTATCGTTAAGTATGGTGTGATATGTACCAATGTTAAGCTGTGGGCACTAGCGTTGATCCTGGGACTAGTACGGTAAACACAGTTGGTCCGAATCAGTGGATTCAGGTCCTTACAGAGGTGGTATCAGAGCATACTGACTGTAGGTCTTGGCCCTAGATAGTATGGTTGTGTCTTAGGTGTGTCCAAAACTATTTTCTAAAGAAAAAACTAAATTTGACTAACAAGACACTCTTGACTCTTCTTATTCTCTACTTCTCGCCTTTGCTGAATTTACCGTTTTTCTGTTGCCGTTCAAGTGGAGGACTTATTCAAAATTTATTTTGAATAGATGTCGATCTACCAGACTTTCGAAGAGAGAGAGAGGGAGGCTATGCCACAGAGCTATGGAGAGTTCTTCAGATTCTTGGAGGTTTTTCTCGGCCACTCTACAGAGGAAGTAGTTGGACAATCAACGGTGTGCAGCGAGGGTACACTTGCAAGCTGATCATCTACGCCCGGGAGAACAATGAAGCCAGCAGGCCGATCTACATCACCGTGAGGAGGTTCTCATTCGAGGTCGGGATCCAGGAGGCTGCTCGACTCACACTTCGCCGTGTCTATCACGACTACGTCGATGAGCTTCAGGATACTGTGTTCATACTTCACCCTACTACTCGAGCGAGTCGTCGTCAGTGGAACATGGAGGAGTGTGACACAGCGGTACACCTTGCAGATTTTGCTATCACCCAGGAGGAGCACATGAGGGACACTACGCGAGAGTTGGAGTTGGTGCACGAGGCACTGAGAGTGACCGAGCAGGAGCTACGTGAGACTCGTGCCCTAGCCGCTAAGGTGGTCACCGAGCTAGAGGAAGCTTTGCAAGAGGCTGAAGGCCAAGCCGCTCAAGTAGCTCAGGACGTTCCGAAGCCAGTCGAGGGAGCTGAAGAAGATGAGGAGGACCCCGAGGAGGTTGAGTTCGAGCCAGAGGAGCGCGACGTGCACATGGTCATGGAGGTTCCAAATGTGGGTCATCAGGATAGGTTTGCACCCATGCCAGCCCACCCACCGGTGTATGCACCGGGTCAGCCTCAGCCAGGGTGGCTGGATGAGTGAGAGTCTTAGTTTGAGTTGAGACTCGAGTGTTGAGTCGCGTCTTTAAGATAATCTTTACCTTTTTAGCAGTCGTTAAGGTTGTGTGCTTAGTTTGGATCTTTGATTGTTGTGTGTGCAGTATGTGTTGCATAGCCCTTAAGCTTTTGTAAGAAACCATATGAAGTATTAATAAAGTTGACAAATTTGGGTTTAACCTATTTCCTCACCTTAGAAATTCTTGCGTCTTATCTATGCTACATCTATCTTTCCTAACCCAATAAGCAATCAGCAGATGGTGAACACTCGTGGCAACAACGGGGCTTCAGGGAGTGGTCTTCGCCATAGTGACAACCTCAATGATGGAGTACCACCGCAACCATCACTGCTAGTAGACATGCAGAATTTGGGAGCTTTTCTTGCAGCGTAGACCCAGCTTACGCAGATGATGATGCAACAGATGCAGGGTATGACTAGCCAAACAGCTATCAACAACAACAGTATTCAACATCAACAATGGATCGCATTCTTATTCTAAGCTGTCTGATTTTATGAGGACTCGTCCGCCTACATTCTCAGGCAATGTCATCCCCTTGGAAGCTGATGATTGGCTTAGGACTATTGAGAGGAAGCTGCACATTACTCAATGTGAGGGAAATGAGAAGGTGCTCTATGCCTCTCATCAGTTAGAAGAGGCACCTGCAGAATGGTGGGAGAACTATTGTCCTGCACATGAAGCCCCACAGGAGATCACATGGGAGGAGTTTACTACTGCCTTTCGTCAGTACCATGTACCTGAAGGTATGATGGACCTCAAAAAGGAGGAATTCAGGGCTTTGAAGCAAGGAGGCCAGTCGGTGGCTGATTACTTGAACAAATTTACTCAGTTAGCTCACTATGCTCCAGAGGATGTGGCTACCGACAAGGCTAGGCAATCACGCTTTATGAAGGGATTGAACTCTGGATGCAAGTGGGATTGATCACCCACAACTTTCCTGAATTCCAAGAGTTGGTTAATAAAGCTTTGATTTTGGAGGATAAGCGTAAAGAGCTTGGTGAGGATCGCAAGTGCAGGATGGTTAACCAAGGAGGGCGACCAAACTAGTTCAGATTAAGGATGTCTCCACAACAGTTTGCTAGGTTTCAGCCACAAGCAGCAAATAAGACATCAACCCCTGCACCTTGTCCTGCTAATCAGAATTTTCAAACGCCAGCTTAGGGGAACAATGCACCAGGAGGGAATCAACAGTCTGTTGTCAGACATTGCTATGCTTGCAATGAGCCAGGACATTTTGCTAACAAGTGTCCGCAGAAAGGAGGAATCACGCCAGTCCGCTTCAACTTGGGAATGACACCTGCTAAGGCACCTGCATCAGGAGGGAAGTGATAGGTCAAGCTGGAGTAGCACCCCAATCAACAATACATGGTAGAGTCAACCACATCACCGCGAATGAAGCTCAGGATGCTACGGATGTTGTACTGGGTATGTTTCTGGTTAACTCACTATCTGCTACTGTTTTATTTGATTCTGGAGCTTTGCATTCGTTTGTTTCTCGGAGTTTTGCAACTGAGAATGGATTTGATGTTAAGAATCGTAAGTGTGTGCTTTTAGTCCAAGCCCCAAGATCTGAGCTTAGATCTAGCCTTGGATGTTTGAGAGTTAAGTTGCTCATGAATGGGATAGAATTTCTAGCGAATCTCATCTTGTTAGATACTCAGACCTTAGATGTTATCCTTCGAATGGATTGGCTGTCCAAGCATAAAGTTGTGTTGGATTGTGGCCAAAGAGTGGTGTTATTGGAAAGTCCTAGTGGCAAGAAAGTGAAGGTTCGTGCGACAGCCGTTTGTGACAGTCAATTAATGGTGAACAGCGTGAAAGTTGATAGTATGGAAGTGTGCCGATTGTAAGGGATTATTCGGAAGTCTTTCCTGATGATTTGCCAGGCATGCCGCCGGATAAAGAGATTGAGTTTGTTATTGAGTTAGTACCTGGAACAGCACCAATAGTAAAGAGACCGTATCGCATGCCAACAGATGAGTTAGTTGATATGAAGAAGCAGATCGAGGAATTGCTCGAAAAAGGTTTCGTAAGACCAAGTTCTTCGCCTTGGGGAGCGCCAGTTTTGTTCGTCAGGAAGAAGGATGGGAATTTAAGAATGTGTATCGATTATCATGCACTTAATGAAGTGATAATCAAGAATAAGTATCCATTGCCTAGGATCGATGATTTGTTTGATCAGTTGAGAGGAGCTGGAGTTTTCTCCAAGATAGATCTTCGTTCAGGGTATCATCAACTGAAGATTCGTTTCGAAGATGTTCCTAAGACTGCGTTTTCTATGCGATATGGACATTATGAGTTCACAGTCATGTCTTTTGGATTGACCAATGCTCCGGCATATTTCATGAATATGATGAATAAGGTATTTATGGATTGTTTGGACAAATTTGTCGTTGTCTTTATGGACGACATTCTTGTGTATTCCAAGACAAGAGAGGAGCATGCAGACCATTTGAGATTGGTTTTAGAGAGGTTGCAAGAGCAACAGTCTATGCTAAGTTCAGTAAGTGTGACTTTGGGAAGGATAAGGTTGAATTTCTTGGTCATGTGATGACTGCAGAAGGAGTTGTCGTTGATCCGAGCAAGGTCGAAGCCATGTTACATTGAGAGCAACCGAAGTCAGTCACTCAGATTCGTAGTTTTCTGGGAATGGCAGGATATTACCATCAATTCATAGAAGGATTCTCTACGATTGCTAGACCTCTTACGCAGTTGTTGAAGAAAGAAAAGAAGTTTGCATAGACGCCAGAATACAAAAAGAGTTTTCAAGAGTTGAAGAAGCGATTGACTACCGCACCTGTGTTAGTAGTTCTAGATGTGCAGAATAGTTTTGATATATATTATGATGCTTCAAAGCAAGCTCTTGGTTGTGTGTAAATGCAAAATGGCAAGGTGGTGGCCTATGCATCAAGACAATTGAGGCCGTATGAAGGGAATTATCCTACGCATGATTTGGAATTAGTTGCCGTAGTGCATGCCTTGAAAATATGGCGACATTATCTCATTGAAAACAAGTGTGAGATATATACAGACCATAAGAGTCTAAAGTATATATTCACTCAGTTTGATCTTAATATGAGGCAAAGAAGATGGTTGGAATTGATTAAAGACTATAATGTTGGAATCCATTATCATCCGGGTAAGGCTAATGTGGTAGCCGATGCTTTGAGTTGCAAAAGCCATAGTGCAAATATACTGATATCAAGTGATCGATCAGAGTTGTGTAGTGAGTTTCAGAAGCTGAAATTGGAAGTTGTTCCACAAGGTTTTGTAGCTGCATTAGAAGTAAAGCCGACACTTGAAGAGCAAATTAGAGAAGGTCAAAAGGATGGCGAGAAAATCAGCAAAATCAAGTCTAGGAAAGATGAAGATTTAGTGGAGGATTTTGTGGTGGATAAGCAAGGTACCATGTGGTTTAAAGGAAGGATTTGTGTACCAAATAAGAAGGAGCTTAAGCAATTGATTCTTGAGGAAGATCATGATTCTAAGTACTCGATTATCCAGGAAGTGCTAAGATGTATCAAGATCTTAAGGAAAGGTTTTGGTGGCCTAACATGAAGCGTGAAGTAGCTGAGCATGTTGCTCTGTGTGACGTATGTCAAAGGGTAAAAGCCATGCATCAAAGACCCGCTGGTTTGTTATAACCATTGAAGGTTCCAGAATGGAAATGGGAGGAGATCGGAATGGACTTTATTATCGGTTTGCCTAAGACTCAGAGAGGTTACGATTCTATTTGGGTTATTGTGGATCATTTGACCAAAGTTGCTCACTTCATTCCAGTGAAGACAACTTATTCAGGAGACCGTTTGGCAGAATTATATATGTCGAGGATTGTGTGTTTGCATGGAGTGCCCAAGAAGATTGTGTCAGATAGAGGTACTCAGTTTACCTCGAGATTTTGGGATAAGTTGCATGAAGCAATGGGAACACGTCTGAATTTTAGTACAGCGTATCATCCACAAACAGATGGTCAGACTGAAAGGGCTAATCAGATTTTGGAGGATATGTTAAGAGCTTGTGCATTAGCCTATGCTACATCATGGGATAAGTGTTTGCCGTATGCAGAATTCAGCTATAGTAATAATTATCAGGCTAGTTTGCAGATGTCACCATTTGAGGCTTTGTATGGTCGTGCTTGTCGTACCCCGGTGAATTGGAATGAAACAGGAGAACATTTGGTATTTGGACTTGAGATTCTCAAGGAAGCCGAGGAGCAAGTAGCTATGATTAGAGAGAGACTTAAAATAGCACAGTCAAGACAGAAGAGCTACGCTGATAATCGTCGTTGTGATTTGAGTTTTGAGCCCAATGATTATGTGTACCTCAGAGTTACCCCTCTTAAAGGTGTTAAAAGGTTCCACATTAAAGGGAAGCTTGCGCCAAGATATGTTGGCCCGTTCAAGATTTTGAGCCATCGAGGAGAGGTTGAATATCAGTTGGAACTACCACAGTCATTGGTATGAGTGCATGATGTGTTTCACGTGTCTCAGCTTAAGAAATGTCTCAGAGTGGCAATGGAACAGACGTCGTTAGAAGCAATTGAACTGCAAGAGGATTTGACCTACAAGGAGCAGCCGATCAAGATTTTGGATGTGATGGAGCGCAAGACCAGCAATAAGTCTATTCGCTTCTACAGAGTTCAGTGGAGCAATCATTCCGAGAATGAAGCAACCTGGGAGTGTAAGGAGGATCTGAAGTCAGAATTCCCAAACCTATTCTCTAGTTAGCCCTGAATCTCGGGGTCGAGATTCTGTTTAGGGGGAGGTTTGTAACATCCCAAAATTTTCCTTAAATATTATTTTATTGCTGTTTGAGTATTTTGTGATTATTTTTGATTTATTGGATTTTATTTGGGATTTATTTGAATTTATTTTGAATTAAGTATATTGGCCTTTTAAGAAAACTAATTAAATATATGTAAAGTAAATACAAAGTTTTGCCAAAAATATTTTATTAGAGTTCAAAATGTCTCAAAGTATTTTTGAGAATTTTCTTGGAATTTTTCCTAGCATTTTTGTTACCTAAAACTAATTAAAGTAATTCCTGTATTTAGTTTAATCGAAAATCGGCGAAAATCCATGAACAGTATGGCCAGGCCCATTACTGCGCGAGTGGTCCGTTTGGCCTGGTTCCAAAAGCCGGAATGTGGGCCATAGGATTTAGATCGGATGGCTAGGAGTTGATGATGAGGTTTCCTTTTGAGTCCAGCATTAGCGACTGTTGGATTGAGATCGCGCGGTGGGTATCAAGGCGTACCGGTTTGGGACTCCTCCGGATCTGGGCCGTTGCAGAAAACGCTGGTCGGTTGATATCGTGCGGCACCCAGAGTGTGTCGCGACCGTCTGATTGGCATCATACGACGCTGCTTCATCGTCTTCGCGAAGAACTTGGAGCCGTAGCCGCCGCGTACTCGCAGTCCGAGTCACCATCGGAGAGGATCATGGTGGCTATATAAAGTGCGCATCGGGTGCGCAGATCCCCAAGCGACCAAAACCTTAAGGTTTATCCACAGAAATCGTCGCCGTCTCACTGTAATCGAAGGTCTTCTGCCGAGCACCATCGCAACGAGGGAGCCACCGATTCGTTACCGTCAAGCCATCGCAGGACCTGGGACCAGTCGCATCAGTTTCATCATCGACCAGAGCACCTTGTGCGCGCCTTCGTTTCGCCAGAACATCGCCGGAGAGGGAGTTCATCGCGGAGGCCATCGCCACCAGTGAATAGGATCGCGTCACCGTTGAACCAATTCCAAAATCCAGGATCTGATGAGCTCACCATAGGTGGTCTCGCCGGTCGCCGGCGGTGACCCTAGGGTTGTGCGCGTCGCTGTCTGACATGGGTCGATGCTTCATCGACATGTGGTAGACACGCAAGCGGGGTCGCGGAGGTGGCGTCTGCGTGGCAGATCGCGTGGGTGCCAATCAGCGCTGAGTCGCATGCTGACGCGACAGCCCGTGGGACCCGTGTGTCAGCGACCCAGATTCACATGGGTCGAGTCCACCGTACACCCGAGGAAGCCCGTGGACCGAGTCCATGAACCTAGGGGACGCGTGTCGGTATGAGAGCGCTTCGGGTCAAGGCTGACATCATCATGACGTCATGCTGACGCAACGCAATAATATGTTTTCCTTTATAAAAATATTTTGGTTTATTATTTGATTTTCAATTTTCTGATTTTTAGAATTTTTGAATCTTCAGAGGACTCGTTCTCCCTCATACAAATTCCGATTGAGGTGATTCAAATTTCTAAAAATTTATAAAATTTAGATCTATTTAATGGTGGATTTTATTTGATTTTTGGAGTTCATTTTCTCTCTATTTTTATATTTATTTGCTTTTCTCCTTCGGTTCGGTTTGTATATTTTGTATTATATGCTTTCTTCCAGCATTTCCTTTCTTTTGCTTTCTCTGGGTGAATTTGGGCTTATCTTCTCTTCTATATTTTCTTTGCTCAATAGCCACCCAGACTACAAGTTTCTCGAATTCTTCTCCTCATTCTGTATTCCTGGTTTCCATTGAGTTCATTTGGGTTTTTCTTACACCTAATTCTGCTAATAACTCATTTTAACCAGATTTGTGCTTAAACTGAATTACATGTTGAGGGGAAGTTTGGGAATCTGTTCATGTATTGTATATAGGCTGCATTTTCTGTCTTATGAATTTTGTCTATTTTGTACATGATTTTCTCTTCATGATATACACCATGCTTCATCATTTGAAGGAAATCCCTAGCTTAGATATATCCAAGTTCATATATCTTGCTAAGCTTATTAAAAATTGAAAATTGAAAGCTTTGAATGAAAACTTGATGAAACATGTTGCTTTTACTTGCTAAGTTTCTTCTCTACATGTATTTGCCATGATTCGTGAAATTTTGGATATCTCTAGAGTCCCGATAGTAACTTGGGTGAAACTTGCTTGATTCATACTAGAGTCCTTCATTTGCTCATAATTCAATGTGCTAAAAATGAAAATTAACAAAAATGAATTTTCTTGTGCGCATTAGACTCAACACCTTACATTTGCAAGACAGCCTTCCATTGCACTTGGGATGAACTTGGAATGCATCGTGTATGACCAAGACTATCCTCTTAAGAGTTCTTCTTGAGATGGTCGAATATGGCTTGAGTCAATTGCTTTAAAAAAATGCAGATAAAAAAACATGAGTGGGTAAAGAATGCAAATAATGTCAAACATTTGCACCCTGCTATGTCTTTCAAAGCTTAAAGCAAAATTTGCATTAATTAAAAAATAAGCTCGAAGGACCTTGTATGTACTTCTAGATTCCCTAAAGTATTGAGTAGGTTGAACTCTAGATTTTCCATTTAATCTTATGAGTGGCTTTGCTTCTAGTTTTGAAACTATTGCAGTTTTGCTCTTGTCACATCTTGCAAACAAAATTGACATTTTCTAAACTAAGCTTGCTAGCAACATGTGTTTGCTCTTGGACATGTATTAATTTAGTTATCATCTGAAATTGACGAGCTTCGTACATTCATGCTAGTCAAAGGGGGGAGAAAATAGAAAAATCTTGATGTCTATAATGCCAAAAGGGGGAGAAAATGTAGAAAATGCATCCTTTTTCTTGGGTCTTATGATTTTCGTGAAAACTTGCTAATCTTAAGAATCATAAGCTTTTGTGAGCTTCTATTGGATTTGTAGAGCTTTTGTGGAAACTTGTTCTTTCTTGGTTTTTGCTCTAAAATCCTTTGCCAACTTGGTCAAGTTCTTATTTTATTTCTTTCTAGATCAAGTTTGGCTTTTCATCCTAATAGATTCATTCTCTTCTCTTCTCAAACTCAAAGTTTTTATGCCTTTTGGGTGTTTGTCAATATACTCAAGGGGGAGATTGAAAGACCATGTAGAGGTCTACCCAAGTGTGTGATGAGTAATTGACTGTATTAGAGCTTTTGGTGCTCAAGGTTGAGTTTGATTTGAGTCTATCCTGGTCGAAGATCAGTGGTCAGACCTCGAGTGGTCTGGACTTTTAGCTGGTCGAAGACCGGTGGTCGGACCTCGAGTGGTCTGGACTTTAGCTGGACGAAAACCAGTGGTCGAGTGACTCGAGTAGAGTGAGGATTGAGAAGTATCGAGTAGGGATGCTGCCAGGTCGAGCGGCAACACTTGGTCGATTACTGCCAAGTTCTGGTTTGGTCGAGTAATGCACCGTTGGCTTGTGGTCGAGTGACTCAAGTAGAGTGAGAATCGATAAGTATCGAGTAGGATTACTCGATGCTCGATATCGACTCATCGACTCGATTTTGAGCAAAGTGGGCAATGCTATGTGATGTGTTTCCTTGTTTTTCGAGGTTGCAGGACAACAGTGCTAGATCATGGTGAGGCGGAGGATGATAGGGACTAGGCAAGGTGTGCCGGAGGTCCAGACGATGGAGGATCACCGGAAGATGATCGGAGACGGAGTCGCTGCGAACCTAGAAGACAAGGAATGGATAAGATGCTAGCTAGAGAGCTACTCGGATCAAGGAGAGCCATTGGATCACGGTCTAGGTGATAGAGTAGTGGGTCTAGTTATTAGGCCTTGAAAACTCGATGTGCTTGTTGAGTTTCGGGTTAACCCATGTAAGGCTGTGTGTGGGAGTCATCCTAACCCTTGATAGTGGTCCATAGGGCAGAAGGATCTCATCTAAGGGTGGAGGGTGACTCGAAGGTAGTATAAATATAGGGGGAGGGGTGGCCTTCCTTCTCATGAAGGTTTTTGAGGTTTTGGCTCCTTTGAGCTTTTTGGCCACTTTGTTGTGAGGCTTTGTAAACCTCCCTTCCAGAAATGCAAATTATTTTTCCTTATGCTTGAATTTACTTTACACATTTATATTCCGCACTTACATTCTTGCAATCTACTTATACGCAATTTGAATTTGCCTCCCCTCTTTCTACTTGCTATTGCCTCTTATTTCAATGGATCGTTGCGTTTTTGTTGCAAGAAACCGATCTTGTGTTCTTGAGTGATCCATTCTTGTAGATCGTGTTTGTGGAGATTTTGACTTGAGTTCTTGTATGCTGTGACAAGTGGGAGGTTATCCAAGATTATCTTGATCATCAAAACCCCATGAGCAAGTCCAAGATCAAGTTCTTGTGTTTTGCTTGAACTTGGTGTGTTTTTCCTTTCAGGACAAAAAGGTCGGAACTTTGATGTCAATCCTTGCGATTGAAGGTTGGAATAAGTTCCTGACATCCTTAAGATCACATCTACCAAGTTTCATGAGTTTTTGTTCAGCCGATCAAAAGATTCCTCAAAATTTGCTTTTAAGTCGTGTTGTTTTCATACTCTGTTCTTGCTGATGTTTGTGAGTTCGGTGCTACCACCCATTGTGCGGTACTACTAGCCTCCGGTGCTACCAGTCTCCCTGCGGTAGCACCGCCCATACAGAGCAGTTACTACTTCCCATTTCCTGCTTTTGATTGATTTGTCTGTGGACTTGATTGGATCATTTTGAGTGGGGGGAAATTCTATTTGGGATCATTCACCCCCTCTCTCTCTGATCGCCATTTTGGTCCTTCAGAGGCATAGTCATGTAAGTTGACCATAAGATCATTCAACGAGTATTATTTAATATATGATGTCTTTCATAATATTTTCGCTGTGTATGATTGTGATATTCATCTATGTTAAGCTTGTGTGCACTAGCGTGATCATGGACTAGTGCAATATACACAGATGGTTCGGATTTGTATATTCAGGTCCAGACACACCTACTTCGAGTGTGGTGGCCCCAACCACATTCGGGCGAACTGCCCCAAGCTGGAGAAAGAAAAGAACGACTCCGGTGGTTCAGGAAAGAATGTCTACATCGACAAGAACCACAACAAGAAGCCTCCAGTTCATGACCCGGAGCATAAGAGGAAGTACCGCAACTTCTCAAAGAACAAGAAGCTCTTCCACCGCGTCCTCGCTGCACTCGACGACAACAACCCCTCTGACATGGAGACTTGGAGCGACGAGGGTGAGGATGATTCACAAGAGCAGAACAAAGGCGAAGATGACTTCACCGGGAAGTGTTTCATGGCGGACGCCAACGGCATCAATGACTCCGAGCTCTACAGTGACTCGGATGATGTACCCTCCTATGACCAGCTCAATGAAGCCTTCTACAAGTTAGAAAAATTTCATGCTAGAGCTAGAGCTAGGTGTATGGAGTTAGAGAAGAAAGTGGTTACCTTGACTCGGGAGTTAGCTTCACTTAGATCTTGTTCCTCCCGAGACTCTGATGATGTGCTCTTTGTGATGCTTTGCTTGTGGAGCTTGAGAACCTAAAGACAATGCAAGATAGTGTGCTTTTTGAGCTTGAAGGCCTTAGGTCGAAGAATGGTAGCACTAGTTCTATTGATGCTATTCTTGTAGATGCTAATTTTCTTCATGCTCACAATAATGCATCGTGTGAAAATTGCCCTAAATTGCTATCTGAAATTGATGCCATGAGCACTCACCTTAGGAAGCTATCTACTAGAAATAATGAACTTGAATGGCATGCTTCCGAGGACTCAGTCAGCTCATGTGAGGGTTGTAGGCAACTAAAACTTGACAATGAATCTTTAAATGTCAAGTGTGCTAAACTTGCTATGGACTTACTAGTTAAGTCACAAGAAAGTAGCTTGCGATGTGCAGAGATTCAGGGGGACTTGGATAAAATCCAAGTCGAACTTAGGAAGAAGCTAGAGGCCCAGACCCTTAGGATTAGAAATGCCCCGTGCGTATCTTGTGAGGCCCTCAAGGTTGAGCAACCGTGCTGAGGGAGAAAAATGCACGTGCTAGTAGTTCTTCCCCATTTGGCTCTTCTCCGTCTTCTTTCCCCTGTTCTTCCTATGCCTCTCTCTTCCAGGAGTGCGAGTACCTCATGAACAATCTTGAGAAGTTTGTAGGAGGCAAGAAGAAGCTCAATCTCATCCTAGACCAATCCAAGATCAGTAGATTCAATCAAGGTCTAGGATTTGACTACTTGGAGCACGCTCAGGCTCATCCTCCCACCATTGTGCGTGACTCAAAGAGTGGAGAGATCATGGTAGTGTGGAATATAAGAACCCGGGTACCCTCATGACAAGCCCAAGAGGGAGGCCCAGAAGATACTCCCCGAGTCAGGCCCCGCTGCCGTGCACAAGGGGACATATCCTAAAGGAAGTTGAACTTATATTTAGATATGATAGATACGGTTGTAATCCGAGTCGTTAATAGGGTAGATAAAGATGTAAACTCTATCCTATTAACTGACTAGAATCTTGTAACCGATCGAAATCTCCAAACCGATCAGGACTCTATAAGCCGCCCCACCCCCGCTATATAAGGGAGAGGGCGAGCAACAACATAGGGATCCGATCATCCAAGCATAGAGCGATCAAGCCATAGAGCATAGCACAACTCATATCGCCCAGAGCATATTGCGATTTGAGCAACCCCGGATCCAAGAGATCCATATAATCCCAAAGACACGATTAGGGTATTATCTCCTCCGCGAGAGCACGAACTCAGATAAACCCCTTGTCTTGTGTGACCTTCGAGTTTGAGATCTAGCGCCTACCCCATAAATTCATTGCCGACTACAAAAGTCGACAGTTGGCGCGCCAGGTAGGGGAAGCGCTATAATCTTTTCCCACAGACTCGATGGCAGCAATCGGTGGATTCGTCGCCACCTTCGTCTTCGGCCAGGCCTTCCGCTTCGGAAACCTGGACTTCGTCGCGAATCTGCGCGGAGAGCTTGTCCATGCGGTCCAAAACCGGATCGGATCTGGTAAAGATCGAGCCAACCCATCTCGGTGTGTTACTTTGACTTGGCGGCAAACCCGATGGCGTCGCGAGGAATTGCTGCGATCTTCGTGGCATCTTCGCGATAGAAGAAGCGAAGACCGATCTCCAACGCCAACAAGAAGAACAGAAGGCTGCGGGGAAGATCGTCTTCGTAAGGGTAAGGAGGTGCAGGTGTGATCGCCCGATCTCGCGGTGCGCAATGTCGCGAGACCTCCTGCAATCGGGTTGGGAGATCAAGCCGTTTCCGCGCGCCAATGCGAGCGTCGTCGCCTCCAGGCGCTTCTCGACAAACTAGACTCGATAATTGCATCGGATAGCCCGCGGCCCCGATCGTGGCCCGATCAAGGCCATGGTGACGGCGCCGCAATTTAGCGAATCGGGAAAAGCGGTAGGTGAAGCGCACTTGCGCTCCCACGCGGCTTCGGCGCGACCATGAGCCACGCCCGGCGCCGAGCGCCACCTTCGGCGCGGCACGAGCCTCGCTGCGCCCGGCGCCACCTTCGCACGGCCACGAGCCTACGCTGCGCCCGGCGCCTCTTTTAGCACAACCATGAGCCACGCTGCGCCGAGTGCCACCTTCGCGCGGCCACGAGCCTACGCTGCGCCCGGCGCCACCTTCCGCGACGCCACGAGCCTCGCTGCGCCCGGCGCCATTTTTCGCCGGCCACGAGCCTCGCTGCGCCGGCGCCACCTTCGGCGCGGCCACGAGCCACGCTTGCGCTGGCGCCTCTTCGGCACGACCACGAGCCTACACTGCGCCGAGTGCCACTTCGCACGGCCATGAGCCACGCTGCGCCGGCGCCACCGGCGCGACCACGAGCCTACGCTGCGCCGAACGCTACCTTGGCCGACGGCCACGAGCCTCGCTGCGCCCCAGCGCCACTTTCGGCATGGCCGCAGCCACGCTTGCGCCCGGCGCCACTTCGGCACGACCGCGAGCCACGCCGCGCCCGGCGCCACTTCCGGCGCGACCACGAGCCTCGCTGCGCCACGAGCTCTACCTTCGGCGCGGCTATGAGCCACCGCTGCGCCTCGGCGCCACCTTCGGCGACCCACGAGCCTCGCTGCGCCCGGCGCCACTTTCGGCGCGGCCACGAGCCTCGCTGCGACCGAGCGCCACCTTTCGGCGACGGCCACGAGCCACGCTGCGCCCGCGCACCTACAGACTCATCTACAAGCCTACGCCTGTGCCACGAGCAAAGATGGCATGATCGTCAACAACATATGGAGCATAAAGCAGTAAGTCGCTTTTTACTCAATTATGTCATTATAAATAAAATTGTTGACTTTCCTGACTTGCTACTTAGTTGACCCACAACTAAAGAGTAAGTCGGGGGCTACACCTAATAGCGTGAGCTTGCGCACATGTTTTTTGAGTTGTATTTTTCTTCTTTTGCTTAACGATTGCGGGTGAATCTGAGTGCGATAACTCCAAATTGTGAAGCTCTGACCCCATGAGCGGCGAACTTTAGTCACCCAAAACACGTGCACAGGAAAAGAGCCATGGCCGACTCCCAACGCTCGGGGGCTAGACTAGTCGGGCAGAGTGCTTAAATAAAAAAAGTCAAACCACTCGGATGAATTCAAAATCAATAAGGAAAAAGAGTAAAAAAACTCTAAAATTATATATACACCAGTCGGACATCACATCCGAGTAAATTGTTTTTACATTGCTTAAGTTCTACATATACATGATTCCATGGCTACTAAATTTGGATGCGACGTGTGTGAGCCAACGCTTCAATGATGACATCAGCAACTTCGGCGATGAATGAATTTAAAGGGAGCGGCGCTGAATTTTGCCTTGAGCGGGAAAAGCGTTTTGACTTCTGCATATCGTTTGGGATACAGTATGTCCCAAGATGAGCCGATTGCCAGAATTCCAATAATGGGGCTAGGAACCACTCGGAAAGTTTAACGCGTGGAGCTCTATTGAGTCCTTCACGATCTCTTTGCCTACAACAGGGCACTCGGCTGTAAAGGAAAACTAGTTGGGAAGCTACATCAAGAACTGGAAGCACTCGGCGTGAAGCATGACTCAGTTGGGCTGCAACCAGGAAGGAGGCAACTCGATCGCAAAGGACTCGGGGGCTACTGTGGAATATAAGAACCCGGGTACCCTCATGACAAGCCCAAGAGGAGGCCCGGAAGATACTCTCGCGTCGGGCCCATTGCCGTGCGCAAGGACATATCCTAAAGGAAGTTGAACTTATATTTAGATATGATAGATACGGTTGTAATCCGAGTCGTCAATAGGGTAGATAAAGATGTAAACTCTATCCTATTAACTGACTAGAATCTTGTAACCGATCGAAATCTCCAAACCGATCAAGACTCTGTAAGCCGCCCCACCCCCGCTATATAAGGGAGAGGGCGGGCAACAACATAGGGATCCGATCATCCAAGCATAGAGCGATCAAGCCATAAAGCATAGCACACCTCATATCGCCCAGAGCATATTGCGCTTTGAGCAACGCTGGATCCAAGAGATCCATATAATCCCAGCACACAGGATTAGGGTATTATCTCCTCCGCGAGAGCCTGGACCTGTATAAACCCCTTGTCTTGTGTGACCTTCCAGTTTGAGATCTAGCGCCTACCCCATAAATTCATTGCTGACTACAAAAGTCGACAGGTAGCTCCCAGGATGAGCACCATGGTGTTTACGTCTACTGGGGTTGACCATGGGATCTCTGACTAGAAGGTTGCTTCTCGGTTGCTTCTGCCTCTAGCAAGACGAAGTATTCATGCACCTTCTATCAGAAGGATGGTCACCTAGCTGATTTCTACTTCAGACGTACCAAGACCATGAGGTGCGAGCATGTTCATGCCCTTAGGGGTATTCAGGGTCATCCCAGATGCTGAGTGCTCCTAAGGTTCACACTGGGATGGTCCGGCCTTTGTAGGTTGGTGGGCCAACCCAATTCTAGCTCTCAGATCTTCTACTAGAGTTGCTTCTTATCTTGTGAGAGTGAGCGTCATAGAGATGCTAGAATTCAGTCTTTTACTTATGTGGTTGACACTTCGAGGCATCGTGTGATTCAGTATTGGGTGCCCAGATCTGTTCTTGTTTGTCCCAGTACTGAGTCGCCTCTATCTCTCTTTCGTTGATACAGGTTCGTAGGATGGGGAAGGGAGAGGTTTGGATCGTTGACTCCGGTTGTTCTCGTCATATGACCGGAGACTCTAGGTGATTCTCTTCCCTAATTCGAGCTCCCGATGATGAATTGATCACTTTTGGGGATGCTTCGTCAGGCAGAGTCATAGCTAAAGGTACCATATGCATTAATGACAGCTTTATTCTTAAATATGTTGCCTTAGTAAGTAAGCTGCAATACAATTTGCTTTCTATCTCTCAGCTTATCGATAACTCTTTCGAGGTAAGCTTTAAGACTAGTGCCTGCAGAATCCTTGATTCATCTGGGGGTTAGTTTGTGGGATCTCTAGATTTGGGAGTCTTTCGTGCTGATTTTTTTGCTTCTTCTGGAGACTTTCCTTGTTGTTTGATTGCTTCAGAGTCCCATGATCTCTCCTTCTGGTATAGGAGACTTGGTCACATAGGCTTCGACCATTTGACCAGAGTTAGTAGCCACGACCTCATCCGTGGATTGCCTAAACTTAAGATGGTCAAAGACTTAGTTTGCTCTCCTTGCCGACATGGCAAGATGGTTGCTGCTTCTAATCCTCCAGTCACTGTTGTGATGACTGATGCACCAGGATAGCTTTTACATATGGACACTATTGGTCCAGCTAGAGTACAGTTAGTGAGTAGGAAGTGGTATGTTCTTGTCATTGTTGATGATTTTTCGAGGTATTCTTGGGTATTTTTCATGGCCTCAAAGGATGAGCCTTTTACCCATTTCAGGGGTTTGGTCCGTAGGTTGTCTGTTGAGCTCCCTGATGTCTTACGAGCTATATGTAGTGACAATGGCACGGAGTTTAAGAACTCCTACTTTGAGAGCTTCTGTGATGAGTTAGGTTTAGAGTATCAGTTTTCCTCTGCATACGTCCCTCAGAAAAATGGTGTAGTGGAAAGGAAGAATAGGATATTGATCGAGATGGCCAGGACGATGCTAAATGAATATAGTACTCCTAGGAAGTTTTGGGTTGAGGCTGTTCTTGAGAGCGCATTTGCATCGCACTTCTTATGAGTTGTGGTATGGGTGAAAGGCCAGTGTTTCTCATTTTCATGTGTCTGGTTGCAAATGTTTCATTTTGAAGTCTGAGAACCTAGATAAGTTTGAGTCTCGTTCATCTTATGGTATTTTTCTAGGTTACTCGACTTCCTCTCATAACTATCCGGTCTGGAGTTGTGAGGCGAATAGGATCATAGAGACCTATGAGGTGACCTTTGATGAAGCTAGTCCAAGAGATAAGACCTGACATATCAGGCTCTTCTTCCCTCTTTGAGACCATCTTTGTAGAGGATGAGGATGATGGAGATGACGTTCTTCCATCTGATCCAGTCCCCTCTACACCTGAGGTGCCTCCTGTTTCTATCTCTGCACCTCAGGTAGACCAGCCCTTAACTTTAGAATTTCCTACAGCTAGTGGCTCTGATCCTACCTGTTCTATTCATGAGGTAGATGCCACTTCTACTTCTGGACCTCCTTGCCACATTCAGCAGTGTCATCACCCTAATCAGATGATCGATGATTTGTTTGAGCGTGTCACACGCTCAAAGTCTGTCCTATCTCTCTTATGTCTCCACTCTGCCTTTGTTGCCTCCTTTGAGCCGAAGGATGTTTCGCATGAACTATTCGATGAGTCGTGGATTAATGCTATGCATGAGGAACTTGAGAACTTCGAGAGAAACAAGGTATGGTAGCTTGTCGAGCTCCCATCTGGTTATAATATCATTGGGACCAAGTGGGTGTTCAAGAACAAGCAAAGTGAGGATAGGGTTGTCATCAAGAACAAGGCTAGGCTAATTACACAGGGTTTCACTCAGGTTGAGGGTCTTGACTTTGAGGAGACTTTTGCCCCTGTATTTAGAATAGAGGCTATTAGGATCTCGCTTGCATTTTCGATATTCAAGGGCTTCAAGCTTTATCATATGGATGTCAAGAGTGCATTCCTCAATGGGTATATTGAGGAAGAGGTGTCTATCAGGCAGCCTCCAGGATACGAGAACCCCAAGTACCCAAACCATGTCTTTAGGCTTTCTAAAGCTTTATATGGACTTAAGCAGGCTCCTAGACCTTGGTATGAGAGGCTTAAGTCCTATCTTCTTAGTCTTGGTTTTAAGATAGACATAGTAGACAAGACTCTATTGATCAAACACCAAGATTCTCATTTTGTCCTCGTCCAGATTTATGTAGACGATATTATCTTTGGTGGCACTTCGCATTCTCTTGTGTCTCAGTTTTCAGATGTGATGAGCACAGAGTTCAAGATGAGCATGATAGGCGAGTTGAGCTACTTCCTCAGCTTCCTGATCAAACAGACTCGGGATGGCACCTTCTTGCATCAAGGCAAGTACACTCGAGACCTCCTGAGATGCTTCGACATGTCTGATGGGAAGCCAGTAATGACTCCTATGGCCACCATTGTTGTCCTTGAGCCAGAAGAAGATGGTGAGCCAATTGATTAGAAGGAGTTCCAGAGCATGATCGGCTCCCTCTTGTACCTCACTACTTTGAGGTCGGACATACATTTTACTGTGTGTATGTGCACTCGAATTCAGGCTTCTCCTCGCGCCTCTTACTACCAAGCGGTGAAGCGCATCTTCAAGTACCTTCGAGCTACCACTAATTATGGTTTTGGTACTCTTCTTCTTCTTGTCTATCCCTTAGAGCATTTTTCGATGCAGACTTTGCTGGCTGTAGGATAGATAGGAATAGCACTTCTGGTACTTGCCAATTTATTGGCACTTCTCTTGTCTCTTGGTCCTCTAGGAAGCAGTCCAAAGTAGCACAGTCCACCGCTGAGGCCGAGTACGTTGCAGCCGCCAGTTGCTGTAGTCAGGTGCTTTGCATGAGATCAACCTTGCATGACTTTGGGTTAGACATAGATAGTATTCTACTTTTCTATGACAACATTTTTGCCATTTGCATTGCCAAAAATCCATTGTAGCATTCTAGGACCAATCATATAGACATTAGATATCACTTCCTTAGAAACCATGTGGAGAAGGGTAATATAGTGCTTTAGTTTGTGGAGAGTGACCAATAGATTACCGATATCTTTACCAAGCCTTTGGATAGCTCTAGGTTTGCGGCCTTGAGGGGAGAGCTTGGTATCGTATGTCCCTACGGCATATCTTGAGGGGGAGCTGGTTTTGTATACTATGTATTATATTTGTTTTCTTCCAGTATTTCTTTTCTTTTGCATCTTCTTGGTGTTTTTGGGCTTACTCTTAGAACTCTGAGTACACTTCACTTAAACTTCTGACATGCTTTGTATAGACCTCTCATCTTATGCTATAGGTTGCTATCATGCATAATTAGCTGTTCTCTCTTCTCTCTAGGTTAAGTTCCCTCACGGTATTATAAGTCTAGCAGGTGTTGCGCCCCCTGGGTAGACAGGGTCACTGTGCACTCCCTAGCTTAGGTTTTAAGAGTCAGCTTTCCTATGTTAGTCATTGGGGAAGATGAGAGCGAGTCTAAGCCATAGTGTTCTATACTATCTTTTCTATGCTCTATAGCGACCCAGTTTGCAGTTTCTTGACTTTTTCTCCTCATTCTGTGTTTCTAGTTTTCGTTGAATTCATTTGGACATTCTTTTGGCTTAATTATGCTAATAACTCAACTTGAACCAGATTTGTGCTTAAAATTGATTCACTTGTTGAAGGGGGAGTTTGAGAACCTACTTCATGCATTACATATAGACTTCATTTTATGTTTTTATGAGCTTTCTCTATTATACAAATGAACTATCTTTCATGCTATACACCTTGCTGTTTTTCTAATGATCATTGCTAGCTTAGATATGTCCAAGTTTATTTTACTTCATCATGCTAAGCTTGCTAAAAATGAAAATTGAGCTTTAATGAAAACTTGTTGAAACTTGTAGCTTTTACTTACTATGTTTACTTACTAGATGCATATGCCATATTTTGTGAAATATTGGATTTCTACTAGAATCCCTATAGCAACTTGGGTGAAGCTAGGATGATCCATACTAGATTCCTTCACATGCTCATAATTCTAAGCGATAAAATGAAAAGAAAAATTGAAACTTTTTGTGCAAATTGATCTCAACACTTTGCATTTACAAGACTGCTTCTCATTGCACTTGGGATGAACTTGGAATGTATCGTGTAAGACTAAAACCATTCTCTTAAGAGTTCTTCTTGAGATGGTCGACTATGGCTTGAGTCCATTACACTTGAAAAAATACAAAAAAAAACACATAAGTGGGTAAAGAATGCAAATAATGTCAAACATTTGCACCCCACTATGTGCTTTGAAATCTTAAAGCAAAAATTTGCATTAAAGATGATTGAGCACGAAGGACCTTGTATGCACATCTAGCTTTCCCAAAGTGTTGAGTAGGTTGAACTCTAAGTTTTCCATTTGATCTATTGAATGGCTTTGCTTCTAGTTTGGAAACTATGGTAAGTGTTGCACTTGTTAAATCATGCAAAAATGACAGTCTTATTTGTGCTTGCTAGCAAAATTGACTTTTGCACTTGGACATGTCTTAGTTTAGCATAATCTGAACTTGAGTAGCTTAGTGTCATACTTTGCCTCTATGGTCACTTGGATAATCTTCAAAGCTCTTTTAGGATGCATTTCATGCATACAAGTGTAAAGGGGGAGAAAATACCATCTTGATGCCTATATTGCCAAATAGGGGAGAAACTATAGAAAAGGCATCATTAAGAGGAAAAAATGTGAATGCATCTTGGTTCTTATGATCTTGGCAAAATTGCTAGTTCTTAGGGTCATAAGCATGTTTGAGTTTTTGTGAGTTTTTCTTGGATTTCTAGAGTTCTTGTGGAAAACTTGTTCTTTCCATTGGCTTGCTCTGAAATCCTTATTGTCAACTTAGTCATGATCTTATTTCCTCTTTCTCTAGACCAAGTATGGCTTCGCAATCAAATTGCTCCCTTCTTTCCTTTTCAAACTCAAAATTATGCCTTTTCGGTGTTTGTCAATATACTCATCAAGGGGGAAATTGAAAGACCATGTGGAGGTCTACTATCAGAACCCAAATATGAAAATCTGGACCCTCTGTGTATACTGCACTAGTCTAGGATCACGCTAGTGCACACAGGCTCAACATAGATGAATATCACAATTATACATAGCGAAAAATAATGAAAGACTTCATATTTTAAATATTAAACTGTTGACTGACCTTACAGTCAAACTTACATGATTATACCTTGTAAGGCTGAAAAACAAATTAAACTGCAGTGGGATGAAAACGTAGATAAACCCCTCAGTATACCAAATGCAACTGACAAGGCTCGCCCCTAAATATTCGTCTCCTCCTGGAACACCTCCTCCAAAGCTGGTGTAGACTCCTCACTGGTGATGTTGTTGTTCGCAAGGGTAAGTACTTAAGGCACTTAACAAGTTGTGCACAGAATGCAATTCTATATAACTATATGCAAGGCTTATTCCAAAGGAATGGCTAACATGGCTATTTTGCAGTAAAGTAGCATTTGTGAACAAGTAAAATAAGTAGATTGTAAAGACAGTAAAACAAATAACAGTATTTAATAACTTTCAGCATTTTCCAAGTAAACAAGGCATCAGCCCTAAGTCGAATTCTAAACTTCCATTAACATCCAACCTTCTCATCCAAGATTTTATTTTATAAAATTTAACCCTTGACAGTAATCTCCGAGTATTGCTCAATACCGCGAGCACGGCTATCCGAATAGATTTTACACTCTACAGAGGTTATGCACTTTACCCACATGACATAACCATACACCACAAAGGCGAGTGATCATGACAAAACCTTTCAGAAACCTTTATCTCAACATTGAACCTCTCGTATGCCGTACTAACCCTTCCCTCAGCGGAGGTGAAGGTTAGGACCGACATACCGTTAGATTGATGTGTGACGCCACATCCTCCGCTATAACCACACTTCCATGTATGCATGCTTCTGTGTGATTATCTACCTGAGGTATCATATGCCAAGATATCAGTAATCCTACTTAGTTAGGTTTGTCCCATTCCAGAACATGTGGTTGCATGATTGACTCGGTTCAAAGGCTCACAAGGTTAAGTCCTTAAGATGACTAGGGCAAGACTTCCACAAACCCTCTGCCATTCCTGGCCCACCTTGGCACACTGCCCCTTGCCACTTGCCCAATCTAAATTATTTACCACCCCAGTTGATTACCATGCACCACGTGCTATCAACAAGTCAATATCATTTCGTGACATACGTCACTACAACTCAACATCATTTCGTGACATACGTCACTACAACTCAACATCATTTCGTGACATATGTCACTACAACTCAACATCATTGTGTGACAACACCCGACACACCTTTCATAAACATGTTCCATATTCCATTAGTCAATATTCACTTTTGATATTTCAAAAGACATGAGTTATATGTGGCACGGCTATGCAAGCTAAACACGGTCTAACCAGCCCATGTTGATTTTAGTATTAACCAACTAGCAGTGAACCAATCTAGGGTGACAAATAAATTATGGCATACAAATGACAAGGTAGGGTATAGATTAAAAGGTAGATTATCTAAGTCCCAATTTAATTGAAAACAATTTGTAATATCCCAAAATTTGAGTTTTGGAATGTTTGAATTTAAAAATGAACCATTTACAATTTCCCTGAATTAATCCAAGCTTAACTTGATATTCCATTAATGAAAGGATTTAATTTGACTAAACTATACATCAAACTAAAGATTTTTAGTTTTAGTTGGGTTCATTGTGCTCTAAGGAATTTTTCTATATTTTTGGAGATTTTGCTGAATTTATTTGCTTTTATTTGAATTTCTGGATTTTTCTAAATTCAGAAATGTTTTTTCCTAAATTTTTCTTCGAGCCAAATTCTTTCGCTCGGCCTGCTTTTCCCTAGGCCTACTTTTCCCTCTGGTCCGGCCCACCTCAGAACATCTCCCGCTCCACCCGCGCGTAGCCCAGCTGGCCGAGCCACCGTCGTCGCCCGAACCCTAACCCTAGCGCCGCCTCTGCATTCGAGCCGCGTCCGCCGCCTCCTAGGAGTCTGGGTCGAACATGACTCCCAAGACCCCTATTTAAGGACCCGCACCCCCTCCGAGGTTCCCCTCTCCGCGCCGCCCCTTTTGCCCTCCTCCTCGTCGCCCGAGACCCCGCCGTCGCTTCGCCCACGCTCGCCGAAGTTCGCCGCCGTGATCGACGCCTTCCGCCGCCTCTATCTCTGCCATCGGTGCACCTCCATCGCTGTCGCTTGCATGCTCGGGTTCATCGCGTTGACCTCGTCTGGATCCATCTTGTCCCGTGTCCGATCTGTCGTCTTTACACCGTACGCCACGTCTTCTTCCTCGCGTCCGGTGAGCTTCATCGTTGCCTCGCCGTCGCTCTTCGTCGATGAAACGTGGCCTTCTGATCCATAGCGGGCACTGTGGATCTTGCCACGTCCCTTCGTCTGTCATCGTGTTTTGCTGTCGTCCAATCTGAAGCTGTCGATGGATGTGCGACACGCGGCCGTCCGCGTCAGTTGCCCCGTCAACAGGCGTCGTCAGCCGCCACCTAAGCGCCATGTCAACACTGCTGCCGCGTCAGTCCTAGCATGGTTCTGTGAGCCCGGTCTACCGTAGACCACAGCATGTCCGTGGACTCGGTCTATGGACCGTGGGTCCCGCATGTCAGCGAAATAGGATTTTCTGATTTATTTTTATTTTAGGAAATTGATTGCTGACGTCAGCGTTGCGCAATAAATCGATTTTCCAATATAAAAATAAATCAGGAAATTCGGATTTTCTGAATTTCAGCCTTTTTCTCTGAATTTAATCTTTCGGAGGCCCGTTCTCACTCATACGAACTCCGATTGAGGCGATTTGTCGGGACCCGATTCTGCAAATCCGGACCCTCTGTGTATTCTGTGCCAGTCCAGGATCATGCTAGCACACACAGTCATACAGGGTTGCACATCACAGACATTCACAAAGATATAAGAATAAATAGTGCAAACATGTATATAAATCGAGTTATGCGACCTTATGGTCTCCTTACGATAAGTCACCACACAGGCTTACATTATTCAAAGTAAAGAAATAGCAATGAACATAAATAAAGGTCGTGGAAGCCTTCATCTTGCCACAGCAACCGACCGGGCTTGCCCCTAGTTGTTCGTATCCTCGATGTACTCCTCCTCCCAAACCGTGTAGTCTCCTCCACCGATGTTGGGTTTGATAAGCAAGGTGGGGTGAGTACACAAGGCACTCAACAAGTAATGCACAGAATGCAGTGCTATTACTACATGCAAAGCTTATTCCAAAGGGTTGGCTTAAATGGTTCTTTTGCATCAAGCAGCAATTTTAAACCAATATCTTAATTAGATTAAAGCATTGAAACAGTTATAAGTAATACTAATTTCTTCAAATGGTTTTTCTTCGAAGATTCTCGGCACACACCTTAATAGCTCATTTCAACACCGCACACCGCCACCCTTCCCACATTTTGTTTATGAAAATCTACCTGATCAGTAATCCCGAGCAATGCTCAATACCGTGAGCACGGCTATTCGAATAGTTTTGACACTCTGCAGAGGTTGTACACTTTACCCACAAGATACAGCCGCTCACCACACAGGTGATTGTCCGCAACAAAGCTTTTCAGGAACTTCTACCTTAACCAAAGAACCTCTCCGGATTGCCTTCACTATCACTTCCCTCACAGAGCCAAGTATAGGACCGCCAATCACCGTTGGATGGGCACCAAGCCGTAGCACAGGTACGCTCCCCCATACAGATACACCCCTGTGTACTGTCACCCCGAGGTATCAGAGGAAAGATATCGGAACCCTAGTCAACTAGGTCTGTCCCATATCAGACATGTGGTTGTACGGGTGACTCAGATCAAAGGCTTGCAAGGTGAAGTCCTTAATCGGCCAAGGCAAGACTTCCAACACTCAACAATGGCACACAGCCCAATGTGGCACAGACTCACATCACTCAACAACCCAATGCCACACAGCCCACGAGCACACACCTCTTGCCACTTGCCCCAGTCTAAATCTTTTCCCACCCAGTTGATTATTGTGCAACACATGCCAAGAATAACTCAACATCGGTACGGAACCACACAGGTCGCGGTACCTCAATCTCATCATATGGCATCATCACACCACTTTTCAAAATACATTCAATATGTCTTTAGTCAGTATTGTAGCATTTTTCCGAAAGATCACTCATGATTCGTTGCAAGGCTAAGCATCTACTCACGGTCTAGCCTCCCGTGTTGGCACAATATTAGCATCCAACTAATATAATCAAACTTAGGGTGACAATGGTTTAGGGCATACAATTAATAATTCAAGGTGGCATAACAAAATGGGTTGATTATCTACATTATCCCAAATCAATTTAATTTCATTTTAAAATAATTAGCATGCATAGTTTCAAAGCATAAATTACATTTTAAAATCTGGGATCAAAATGATCAAAGCATCACTTGCCTTCAAAGAGTTGCTGGTCTTGTTCCGAAGCTTGGTCTTGAGCGACGAAATCTTCCTCGAAACTTTTCGGCAAATTTGCGTCTACGCGTACAAACAAAATATGCAATAAATAACTAATACAGAAGACTAAATGACCTCAAAAATTCAAATAAAATTCACCATTAAATAGCTCATAATTTTATGAATTTTTAGAAATTTGAATCATCCAAATCCGAGTTAAAATGCAAAAGTTATAGTCATTTGAAGTTTGAATAAAATCTGAAAATACAGAAATTAAGAAAATCCGATTTTTCTGAAATATTTTTACACTGGAAATTCTCATTTATGATGTCAGCATCGCGTCATGATGATGTCAGCACAGAAATGAGTTTCGGTCGAAATATTTTTATATATAAAAAATATTTACGACGTCATCGCTGACGTCATCTCGACACATGGCACGCCCAGAGGCTGCCACGTCGCTCTGGTCTATGGGCTGGGTCCACGGGTTGGCTCTGGTCCACCGTGGACCGGCGGCACTGTGCTCGTGCACCGGGAGACGCGGCGCTAAACTAATCGCCGAAACTCGATTCAATCTCGTCCTTCTGATTTAAAACGAACGGCCGAGATTCATGCGACTTTTCGCCTCACCTCTACCGCGGAGCCAACACGTGGCTTCACCGTGACCCTTGGATCCGGATCGAGCGGTCACGATTACTCGGGTGACGTCGACGTAAACGGCGCCGCCGACTCCTCGGTTTCCAGGCGTCACGCGTCAACACAGATCGCCCGATGCGGTGTGATCTCATCCGCCGATTCAAGCGGACGGCCGCGATGAGCCAAGGCTATCGGCTCTAGCCTCATCGCGCGCGACACGCAAAGACAATCCAAGGCAACCGGCGCGATCCGACGGTCAGGACCTTTACGCGACGCGGTAAAAAAATAAACCCTACGATCTAGATCTAACGGTGAAATAAACTAATCGTGAAACTAATCGAAGCAATCTAGACCGTTGATTAGATCTAACGGTGAGGGTGAAGATGAGGATTACCGTTGATTGGCGACGTGGATGAATCTGTGCGTTCGGGCGGCGTCGGACGGTGGGCGGCTCGGTGGCGGCGATGTCACGGTGGCGCAGATCTTGCCGAGAGGATGAAGACGACATGCAACGCGCTACTGGGGCTTCTCGGTGTGATGAAGTGGTCCACTCGATGCACCGTGGCCGGTGAACTCAGAAGGGGTCGAAGCACGGCGGGCGGCTCGGACGGCGATGGGAGGAAGCAAAACAACGGTGGCGAAGGAAGGAAACTACGGCGAGCTCTCACGGGCTCTAGAGGAGTCTCGGCGTGCGTCGCGAGGAGTCAAAAGATGCGGGCGAAGGCCATCGCACGACGCCTTCAACGGGGACTTAAGGGCTGCCTCGATGTGCGCGAACGGCCGGCGGAAGTCACGCCATCAACGCCCACGCTCTCCGATGATCTCGCGGGGGCGGCGACGTGGCGCGATCTGTGCGTTCGTCGGCGATGATCCGGGCTCACGCGCCGCGGGCGACGTGGCACACGCGACAGCGTCGCGATCCGGACGGACGGCTTGGGCTAAGCGGCGCTAGGGTTTCGCGAAGGCGGTGCGTGGGCCGAGTCACGAGTGGGCGAGCACGATCGGGCCGCTAACGATTTCGCCCAGACAACATCTTGGATTTTAAATCCTTTTCGAATAAAAATAATTCGGAAATTAGTTTTGGCCAAAGAAAGTAGTAAAATATCTCAAAAATTCGGAAAAATTACGGAAAATACTTTGAGATGTTTGGAACTCCATTAAAATATTTTCAATAAAACTTTGCAAAAACTTTTCCTTTATTTAATTTGTTTTCAAGAAAGGCTATATTTGAATAATTCCAAATAAATTTCAATAAATTTCCAAAATTTCTCAAAAATCAAAAATACTTCAAATTTTAAATTAGAGCAAAAATTAGGTGTTACAAACCTCCCCTTAATGTAATCTCGCCCCAAGATTCGTGGTCTCTGACGTAAATAGGTTAGGAACTCCTTCTTCGATCTTCTTCACGCTCCCACGTGGCTTCACTTTCGAGTGGTTGCTCCACCGAACTCTGCAGAAACGTGTTGACTTGTTCCTTGTCTCTCCGCCCATTACGCCCGAATCTTCATCGGATGTTCTTTGTAAGTCGATCTTCTTGCGGCTCAATTGCCTCCAAAAGTGTTTGCTCTTCCTACTCAAGACACTTCTTCAGTTGTGATACATGAAATACATCATGCACTCCTGCCAAAGACTGTGGTAACTCCAACTGATAAGCAACTTCACCTCTGCGGCTCAAAATCTTGAATGGTCCGACATATCTGGGTGCGAGCTTCCCTTTTGCATGGAACCTTCTGACTCCTTTGAGTGGCGTTACTCTAAGATACACAAAATCTTCGGGTTCAAAGCTCAGTTCCCTGCGACGGTTGTCAGCATAACTCTTTTGCCTTGATTGTGCAATCTTCAATATTTCCACGATCGAGCGTCTGTTCTTCCGCTTCAAGAATGTCGGTCCAAAGACATGTCGTTCGCTGTCTCATTCCAATTCAATGGTGTTCGACAGACCGACCATACAAAGCTTCAAATGGAGACATCTCAGAACTCGCTTTGATAATCGTTGTTATAACTAAACTCAAAGATAAGGCAAACACTTGTCCCATGAGGTTAAATATGCTAAGGCACATGCCCTCAACATGTCCTCCAATATCGATTGACTCTCTCGGTTGCCCATCATCTGCGGATGGTTTGTCATCTCAAGTTCAAACGAGTTCCCATCGCTTCATGTAGCTTACCCCAAAATTTGGAGGTAAATTGGGTACCTCATGCGATACTATCTTCTTGGTACTCCGTGCAAGCGACGATCCGTGCCATATAAAGTTACGCTAACCGGTCTCCTAATAAGTGGTCTTCTTGGTATGAAATGTGCCACTTTGGTTAAGCGATCCACTATGACCCATACGGAATCATATCCACTTTGCGCTCGGGCAATCCGTTATGAAATCCATACCAATTTCTTCCCATTTCCATTCAGGTATCTTTAAGGGTTGTAATAGCCATGCTGGCCTTTGGTGCATAGCTTTGACTCTTTGGCATATGTCACATAATGCAACGTATTCGGCGACTTCCCGTTTCATGCTTGGCCACCAAAATCTTTCCTTTAAATCTTGATACATTTTCGCACTTCCTGGATGAATTGAGTACTTGGAGTCATGAGCCTCCTCCAGAATTAACTACTTCAACTCCTTTTTGTTCGGCACACAAATGCGCTCTTTAAACCACATAGTACCTTGTTCATCCAGTTTGAAATCTTTTGCTTTGCCTTCATCCATTTTGCCCTTAATTCTTTTGATCTTATCATCATCTTTCTGCCCTTCCTTGATCTGATCTTCCAGGGTAGGTCTTACTTTCAATGTTGCTAGGAATCTTTCTGGTACTATTTCCAGTTCTAATTTCTGGAATTCCTTACACAATTCTGCCTGACTTGTTTCCATCAGCATATTTACACTGTGGTTCTTTCTACTCAAGGCGTCTGCCACCACGTTGGCTTTACTAGGGTGGTAGTGAATTCCCATATTATAATCCTTGATTAACTCTAACCATCTTCTTTGCCTCATATTTAGGTCAGCTTGCGTGAAGATATACTTAAGACTTTTATGATCTGTATACACTTCACATCTATTTCTGATGAGATGATGACGCCATATTTTTAGTGCATGTACTACGGCAGCTAATTCCAAATC
Organism: Otatea glauca; assembly: GCA_036346275.1. Lineage (NCBI taxonomy): Eukaryota > Viridiplantae > Streptophyta > Magnoliopsida > Poales > Poaceae > Otatea > Otatea glauca. The sequence goes on along the minus strand of CM070715.1, from coordinate 34,754,041 downwards.
ATGGGTCGGATAGTTCTCCTCGTGTGGTCTCAATTGCCTCGATGCATAGGCGATTACCTTCCTATTTTGCATCAACACACATCCCAATCCCTGACGCGATGCATCACAATAGATGTCGAAGCCTTGATGGACATCAGGTAAAACTAGTACAGGTGCCGATGTTAATCTCCTCTTCAACCCCTGAAAACTCCTCTCACACTCAGGCGTCCATAAGAATTTCTTTTCCTTTTTCAACAATTGCGTAAGAGGTCTCACAATCGTAGAGAATCCTTCGATGAATCGACGGTAATACCCCGCCATTCCAAGGAAACTACGGATTTGGGTTACCGTCTTGGGTTGCTCCCAATGCAGAATCGTCTCCACTTTCTTTGGATCTACCGCAACTCTGCTGCGGTCATTATGTGTCCAAGAAATTCAACCTTATTCTTCCGTAAATCACATTTGCTAAATTTTGCAAACAATCATTGCTCCTCAACTTTTCAAGGACTAGCCTCAAATGCTCGGCGTGCTCTTCTCTCGCCTTGGAATAGATAAGGATATCATCTATGAATACGACGGCGAACTTGTCCAAGTATTCTATAAACACCTTATTCATTAAGTTCATGAAATATGCCGGTGCATTGGTCAAACCAAAGGACATCATCAGAAACTCAGTAGTGCCCATATCTTGACGAAAATGCGCTCTTGAAATATCCTCGATCGGATCTTCAATTGATGGTATCCTCGATCGGAGATCAATTTTGGAGAAGACTCCTGCTCCTCTTAATCGGTCAAACAAATCATCGATCCCGGTAGAGGATACTTATTCTTTATCGTCACATCATTGAGTGCACGATAGTCTATACACATCCTAAAACTCCGCCCTTCTTCTTGACGAATAGGACAGTCTCCCATGGCGATGAACTAGGTCTTATAAATCCTTTTCCAGCAGTTCTTCAATTTGCTTCTTCATTTCCACCAATTCCTCTGTGGACATCCCGTAAGGTCTCTTAGCTATGGAGCTGTCCTCGAACCACTCTATCACGAACTCGATATCTCTATCTCGCGGCATCCTGTAAATCTTCCGAAAACATCCGGATATTCATTGACTATGGGCACTTCTTCTAAGTCGATAGCCTTCATGCTTTTGACCATCAATTGTCCCTCCCGCACCGATTTTGCTTCAAACTCAATCTTCTTTCCATCCGGCTCTCGACCGATATGACTCTTTTTCCGCATCCAAAGACGGCCTTGTGTTTGGTTAACTAATCCATTCCTGTGATAACATCCAAGGTTTGGGTATTAAGGACGATTAAGTTCGCTAGAACTCCACTCCATTAATTATTAGTCTTACCCGAACATCCTACTTTAGATCGGAGTTCGATCCGAGGATTGACTATGAGCACACATTTAAGATTCACTATTTCCATATCATTTTGAACAGCAAAATCTCGGAAATAAAAGAATGCGGTTCAAATCAAATAAAACGATGGCTGATCGAGTTTACTAGAACTTACCCAAGATAACGTCCGTGGCGCTCGACTTCATCCGTCGTAATGTGGTTGACTCGGCCTCGTGCGGTTCCTTGGGATGGAGTTGTCGCTGTTGATGCCCCGCGTTCACGATTGGCGCGGAGTCCTTGCCGTGTGTTCCCGTGTTAAAGCGGACCGGGTGACACCTCCTTCTTAGGGCAATTGTTGGCAAAATGCCCCATTTCATTGCAATGATAGCAACGCCTTCCCACCGCTCGAGAGGTTCCTCCGCTTTGCCACGATTACTGGCCGAGTCTCGAACATTCGATCCATCGGGCGATTTGCGCAGTGGTGCCCTATCATTGCCTCCGGCCGTACCAATGAACTGCTGGGGTGCCGCCCTCTGCCTCTCGCCCCTAACGACCTCCTTGTTGCGCCATTCTGCGCTTCCTGTTGTCATCCAACTCTCAGCGCTTGTCCTCTAAGATAAGAGCTTTGTTAACCAGCTCTTGGAAGTCGGGGAATGTGTGGGTGATTAGTCCCACCTGCAGCCCTGCATTTAATCCCTTCATGAAGCGGGATTGTCTGGCCTTATCCGTAGCCACGCCCTCCGTGCGTAGCGTGCGCTTGGGTGAATTTGTTCGTAATCGCCACCGATCGCCACCACTTGAGGCTCCTAATTCCTCCTTTTAAGATCCATGATACCCTCGGGTACATGGTAATCGCGAAAGTCGAGGTGAATTCCTCCCACGTGATACTCTGTGGGTCCTCGCGAGTCGCGCAGGTTTTCCCACCATTCTCGCGGTCCTTCGAGTTGATGAGAGGCATAGAGTACCCTCTCATGTCCTACACACTAGGTAATGTGCAGCTTCCTTTCAATTGTCCTTAGCCAATCGTCCGCCTCCGGTGGATTGGCGTTGCCTGAGAAGGTAGGTGGACGGGTTCTCATAAACTCCGACAACCTTGAGTAGGGGTGTGGTCCATGGTTACCCCCAGCTTGAACATTCGCAGCAGCTTGGTTGGATATCTACTGCATGGTTTGAACCATCGTGTTCATAAGTTGAGTCTGGGCAGTCAAGAAGGCTCCCAGGTTCTGCATATCGACCTGCGGCGGTTGAGGAATCGGCTCTTCATTCTGGTTATCCGCCTGGTTAGCTCCACTTCCGCTGGCTCCAACATTTCCACGTGTCCTCACCATCTGTTGCAAGCTTCCAAGGTTAAGAAAAGAAGAAAGCATAGACAAGTAGAAGAATTTATGTGGGGAAACAGGTGTAACTTAAATTATTTAGCCACTTTATTGATATAATATAAAGCAGTATGGTTGCTCACAAGTGCCTAAGGGCAATGCAACGCATACGAGACACTCACAACCAGAACAAGTAAACAAACATAGGAACCCATGACGACTCACACCTAATGGTGACTCTGAAGAAAAAGACGCAACTCAACCTTCGAGTCTCGACACTATACTCTACTATACTCGATCACTCATCGAGCCAACCCGGCTGCGGCTCCCCCGGAGCATACACTGTGATCTTGACATCCCAGGCGACGTCAAGTCCTGCCCGTACCACCGAAGTCCCTCGATACAGTGGTCTGTCAAAACCTCCGAGCAACTGCATCATACGCCATAACTCCGCGGCGTATCCTCCGGTGCACTCTCCATAGGTATGGATCATCCTCATCTGCCAAGATAAACCTTGTTTAAATTAAACAGAGAATAATAAAAATTCAGCATAGGTATGAATAAGGGAGAAGAGATAAGTCGAGATTTCTTTGATATTCTTGCTCAAGTTGATTAGGTCTTTTAGAAAATAGTTTTACCCTCCTAGGCACAACCGAACTAGGGTCAAGTCCTCTGATCGGCTGCTCGATACCACCTCTGTCGGGACCCGATTATGCAAATCCGGACCCTCTGTGTATTATGTGCCAGTCCAGGATCATGCTAGCACACACAGTCATACAGGGTTGCACATCACAAACATTCACAAAGATATAAGAATAAATAGTGCAAACATGTATATAAATCGAGTTGTACGACCTTATGGTCTCCTTACAGATAAGTCAGCCACACAGGGCTTACATTATTCAAAGTAAAGAAATAGCAGCGGAACATAAATAAAGGTCGTGGAAGCCTTCATCTTGCCACAGGCAACCGACTGGGCTTGCCCCCTAGTTGTTCGTATCCTCGATGTACTCCTCCTCCCAAACTGGTGTAGTCTCCTCCACTGATGTTGGGTTTGATAAGCAAGGTGGGGTGAGTACACAAGGCACTCAACAAGTAATGCACAGAATGCAGTGCTATTACTACATGCAAAGCTTATTCCAAAGGGTTGGCTTAAATGGTTCTTTTGCATCAAACAGCAATTTTAAACCAATATCTTAATTAGATTAAAGCATTGAAACAGTTATAAGTAATACTAATTTCTTCAAATGGTTTTTCTTCGAAGATTCTCGGCACACAGCCTTAACAGTTCATTTCCAACACTGGCACACTGCCACCCTTCCCACATTTTGTTTATGAAAATCTACCCCTGGACTGTAATCCCCGAGCAATGCTCAATACCGTGAGCACGGCTATTCGAATAGTTTTGACACTCTGCAGAGGTTGTACACTTTACCCACAAGATACACCGCCACCACACAGTGATTGTCCGCAACAAAGCTTTTCAGAACTTCTACCTTAACCAAAGAACCTCTCCCAGATTGCCTTCACTATCACTTCCTCACACAGAGCCAAGTATAGGACCGCCAATCACCGCTGGATGGGCACCAAGCCGTAGCACGTGCACGCTCCCCATACGAGATACACCCGTACTCGTCACCCCGAGGTATCGGAGGAAAGATATCGTAACCCTAGTCAACTAGGTCTGTCCCATATCGGATATGTGGTTGTACGGGTGACTCGGATCAAAGGCTTGCAAGGTGAAGTCCTTAATCGACCAAGGCAAGACTTCCAACACTCAACAAGGGCACACACCCAATGTGGCACACAGACTCACATCACTCAACAACCCAATGCCACACAGCCCACTGTGCACACGACCTCTTGCCACTTGCCCCGGCCTAAATCTTTTCCCACCCAGCTTGATTATTGTGCAACACATGCCAATAACTCAACATCGATGCGAACCACACAGTCGCAGTACTCAATCTCATCATATGGCATCATCACACCACTTTTCAAAATACATTCAATATGTCTTTAGTCAAGATTGTAGCATTTTTCCAAAGATCACTCATGATTCGTTGCAAGGCTAAGCATCTACTCACGGTCTAGCCTCCCGTGTTGGCACAATATTAGCATCCAACTAATATAATCAAACTTAGGGTGACAATGGTTTAGGCATACAATTAATAATTCAAGGTGGCATAACAAAATGGGTTGATTATCTACATTATCCCAAATCAATTTAATTTCATTTTAAAATAATTAGCATGCATAGTTTCAAAGCATAAATTACATTTTAAAATCTGGGATCAAAATGATCAAAGCATCACTTGCCTTCAAAGAGTTGCTGGTCTTGTTCAAGCTTGGTCTTGAGCGACGAAATCTTCCTCCAAACTTTCCTAAATTTGCGCTCACGCTGCACAAACAAAATATGCAATAAATAACTAATACAGAAGACTAAATGACCTCAAAAATTCAAATAAAATTCACCATTAAATAGCTCATAATTTTATGAATTTTTAGAAATTTGAATCATCCAAATCCGAGTTAAAATGCAAAAGTTATAGTCATTTGAAGTTTGAATAAAATCTGAAAATACAGAAATTAAGAAAATCCGATTTTTCTGAAATATTTTTACACTGGAAATTCTCATTTATGACGTCAGCATCGTGTCATGATGACGTCAGCACAGAAATGAGTTTCGGTCGAAATGTTTTTATATATAAAAAATATTTACGACATCATCGCTGACGTCATCTCGACACGTGGCACGCCCAGAGGCTGCCACGTCGCTCTGGTCTATGGGCTGGGTCCACGGGTTGGCTCTGGTCCACTATGGACCGGCGGCACTATGCTCGTGCACCGGGTGACGCAAGCCGTGGCGTCAGCGACGGCTCGCAGCCAATCCCAACGCGACACGCGGCGCTAAACTAATCGCCGAAACTCGATTCAATCTCGTCCTTCTAATTTAAAACGAACGGCCGAGATTCATGCGACTTTTCGCCTCACCTCTACCGCGGAGCCAACACGTGGCTTCACCGTGACCCTTGGATCCAGATCGAACGGTCATGATTACTCGGGTGACGTCGACAGAAGCGGCGGCGCTGACTCCTCGGTTTCCGCGCGTCACGCGTCAACACAGGACTGGCCCGATGCACAGTGCGATCTCATCCGCTTGATTCAAACGGACGGCCGCGATGAGCCAAGGCTATAGGCTCTAGCCTACTGCGGCGCGACACGCGGCACAATCCAAGGCAGCCGGCGCGCATCCGACGGCTGTGACCTTTACGCGACATGGTAAAAAAAATAAACCCTACGATCTAGATCTAACGGCTGAAATAAACTAATCGTGAAACTAATCGAAGCAATCTAGACCGTTGATTAGATCTAACGGCTGAGGGGTGAAGATGAGGATTACCGTTGATTGGCGACGTGGATGAATCGTGCGCTCGGGCGGCGATCGGACGGTGGGCGGCTCGGTGGCGGCGATGTCACGGTGGCGCAGATCTTGCCGGAGAGGATGAAGACGACGTGCAACGCGGCGCTGCGGGGCTTCTCCGGCGTGATGAAGTGGTCCACTCGATGCAGTTGGCTTCGGTGAACTCAGGAAGGGGTCGGAGCACGGCGGAGCGGCTCGGACGACGATGGGAGGAAGCAAAAACAACGGTGGCGAAGGAAGGAAACTACGGCGAGCTCTCACGGGCTCTAGAGGGAGTCTCGGCGTGCGTGCGAGGAGTCAAAAGATGCGGAGCGAAGGCCTCTACACGACGCCTTCAACGGGGACTTAAGGGCTGCCTCGACGTGCGCGAAACGGCCGGCGGAAGTCACGGCCATCAACGCCCACATCTCTCCGATGATCTCGCGGGGACGAAGCGACGTGGCGCGATCCTGTGCGTTCGTGCGGCGATGATCCAAAGGCTCACGCGCACGGGCGACGTGGCACACGCACAGGCGTTCGATCCGGATCGGACGGCTTGGGCTAGGCGGCGCTAGGGTTTCGGCGGGGCGGGCTGCGTGGGCGGAGTCACGAGTGGGCGAGCACAAGATCGGGCCGCCTGCATAATCGCTCAGGATTTTAAATCCTTTTCGAATAAAAATAATTCGGAAATTAGTTTTGGCCAAAGAAAGTAGTAAAATATCGAAAAATTCCAAAAAATTCGAAAATACTTTGAGATGTTTGGAACTCCATTAAAATATTTTCAATAAAACTTTGCAAAAACTTTTCCTTTATTTAATTTGTTTTCAAGAAAGGCTATATTTGAATAATTCCAAATAAATTTCAATAAATTTCCAAAATTTCTCAAAAATCAAAAATACTTCAAATTTTAAATTAGAGCAAAAATTAGGGTGTTACACGATTCAAGTTTGTAAATTTTTCTAAAATCAAGATCTGTCTTCCAGAGCTATTTATTTTCAGTTTTGATCTTGTTTGAGTTTCTGTTTTGTATTTATTTGGTTTCATTGCCTTCTTTTCCGGTAGACGCTAATCCCGAAGGAGCGAACGGAGACTTCGAAGACCAAGACTCAGCACTAGTTCAACAAGGCAAGTCATAGCTGAAGGACCATGGGGAGGTCCATCCATGTTTGTGATGAGTATTTGACTTTATTTGAGCAAGGTTGCTCAAGTTTGAGTTTGATTTGGATTGTTTTTCAAAATGAAGCAATTTGAGTTGTCTTTACCAGGAGTGGCAGTACCGGCCGTATGGGCGCGGTAGTGATGAGTTGGATGGTTTATTGCATATCATTGTGGGCATTGCTAGGTGATGTGTTTCCTTGTCTTTGATGGTTGCAAGGCGACGGTGCTAGGTCATGGTGAGGCAGAGGATGACCGAAACTAGGCGAGGAGCGTCGGAGGTCCAGACGGTTGGGAGATCGCCGGAAGATGATCGAAGACGGAGTCCGGCCAAGTCAAGAAGACAAGGAAAGGAGATGATGCTAGCTAGATGCCGCGTGGATCAATGAGGGCCGTCGGATTGAGGTCTAGTTGATAGGTTAGCGGGTCTAGGTAGTATGCTTTGAAAACCGTGCAAGAAAACCTGGTATGTGTGTGGGTTTTGGGTTAGCCCTTGCATGGCTGTGTGTGTCGGTTAATCCTAGCCCTTAGATGAGTGCTCTAGGGTTGAGGGACTCATCCAAGGGTGGTAGGTGGCCCAAGAGTAGTATAAATAGGGGTGGAGGGGTAGCCTCCTTCCCTTGAAGGTTTTGAGGTTTCTGAATGCTCCTTTGAGCTTTGCCCACATGAAAGTGAGGCTTTGTAACCTCTCCTTCCAGAAATGAAAGTTTTATCCATCCATCTCTGAATTTATTTTGCGCATTTACATTATGTCTTTACTTTACGCAATTTAAATTCAGCATTTACTTTCTCGCAATTTACTTTCACGCAATTTGGATTTGCCTCCCCTCCTTCTAAATGCTGTTGATCTTGGATGTTTTGAGTGTGTTCATATGGTTTTACATCTCTTTTGCACTCTTGGATTGAGTAGAGAACATCTTTTCTTTCAAGTTCCAACTTTGTTCAGAACTTGTTCTTTGCGCAGCATTTAGTATTTTATTTTTATAAAAATATAGAAACATCCTTTTTAAGTCATTCTTGTTGGAGGAGGTGCGGGACTCTGATATCCACTTGCAGAAAAATTTTGGAGTTCACTTGTTGCACCATTTGGGCGCCATGAGGTGAAAACCGAGCCCCAAACTTTCTGCTCGAAGTTCTTGACTGACTGTGGTCTTCGATTTTGCCTGATTTTTCTGTAAGGCTGTTTGAGGATAAATTAGGTGGAGTTCTTCACGACTCTGATGTTCATATGGAGAAAAATTCTCAAAATTTTGTGAGGTGCAGAAACCCACCAACCTCCTGTTCAAATTGAGGACAAGTTCTGGAAATTCTGCTTTTGTTTTTCTGAAAGTGACTTTTGTGATTTGAATTGATGTTCTTTCTAAAAGCAAGAGTTGGATTGATTCCTCTTTATCTTGGACACTAGACAACCAGGATTGTGACTCAAAAATCCCCACATATTTTATGGTACTTATCCATGCAAGCTTGGGGTACACATAGTTGTTTAGTTTTTCGGGTTTTTCACGATTTCCTTTGAGCGATCTTGTTGCGGTTTTTGTTGGAGTATTTTGAGGGAAAATTTATTTGCGACCATTCACCCCCCCTTTGTTTGCCATCTCGGTCCTTCAATTGGTATCAGAGCCGATTTTGCTCTTCCATAGAACTTGACCGGTCTCAATGTTAGTGTTATGCCCTTGAGGCAATCATTTAGATGATTGTAACATGACTATGTTTATGAATAATAATATGATTATTGGTCCAATGAATGTATATCATTGTATTGATCAACAAGTATGTGACTTGATTATGAAGCTCTTTACTTAATGATGTAATTCGATAAATATCTCTGATCGGATATCATCGTATAGGACTACGATGAATAGATCAGCACATGTAGTGATCGATGATCATGCTTCATAGATCATGGATATGGAGATATCATCTCTACATTGTGGACCATGTTGAAGAACATGGGTTAGATAGACCCGCTATGGGACATCGCGAGAATGTTTCATTCTTATGTGTCATCGCTGTATCTCATACCTAGAAGATGTATGATCCTTAGACCTGAGATTGTCATATTCCCTACATGTGTAATAGTTTTCCTTGGGGCTATCAAACACTACTTCCTAACCTGATAGTTATAAAGGTAGCTTTCATGTTTACTATGAAACGTGCGAGGAAGTGAGCAAATAAGATGGAATTTGCCACTCCAATGAAACGGAGATATATGACAAGGCCACTCGTGTGATATGATTAAGAAAGTGCATGGCCATGCCGTGATTGAGAGTCAATCACAACTTATTAATATATCACGGATACGAGAGATGGATTGAATCATCAAAGGATGACATGCTTCTCATCTTGAGATCAATCTTCATATACTTGGCAAAGGGATTATTACATGAGTTCTTTTGATAGGTTCTGCTCGATTTGATCACAAGATGTTTGGGAGTTGGCATACTTTGCAAGAAGCCGCTACCAACTATTGGATTGAAAAAGTGTTTTCCGAATCCATGTCCAAACGTATGTGAACCCGCAGGTCACACACTTAATGGGCTGGGGACGCATTAATTTGGATTGATCCGTAATTAATGAACCTCGTGGGCTTAGCATGCCGGTGGGCCCCGGTTTAGGTTTCATCTCGTGGCTATATAAGGAGGGGAGGAGGAGGGCGCAGAGTGTGCTTTCCACGGTTTAGGTTTGATTCACTTGAAACCCTAGCCTCCTCCTCGCCGCCTCGCCGAGCGACTAGGTGCTTGCACACGACGCACGCATGCGTTCCATCTCTCGGGCGTGTGGACTCATCATGGTGACGCCGCTGCGATCAAGGCGTGGGAGGACGATCCACGGCGAGGCGAGGACGATCCACTACATCGACGCAACGATCGCGGCGAGGACGAACCACTACATCGACGCTGCTGGATTCCGCAATCGCGCCTAGTGGTAATCTTATCTATGATCCCCTTCTTGCGAGTAGCTTTACGTTGCGCGTAGTTTTTTTTTGTGCTAGCGTAGCATACCGCGTTTCCCTTCACTCAAGAGCCATGGCGATGGACAAGTATTCCACCAAGCCTCCCATTTTTTCTGGAGTCGATTTTCCATTCTGGAAGTCGCGCATGGAGTCATACATCACGCCTGTGGCTTCGATATGGCGTAAGGTGAAACTCCCATATGAGGTTTCTGCGATGAAAACGTCACGGCCGTCAATATGGCTGACGTTGAGGCGAATGCTAAGGCAAGGAACATCCTCATACAGGGTCTTAGCCGCAGTGAGTATGACAGGATTTCTCACCTTCGTTCTGCTCATGAGATTTGGGTGACCCTCGATGCTTACCATGAGGGCACTACACAAATCAAGACGGTTCGACAGGACCAATTCAAGCGTGAGTTCAACAAGTTTGAACAGCACGCTGGTGAGAGTCTTGATGAGTGCTTCGGTCGTTTTACAAGGATCTTGAGCGATCTTCGAGCAGTTGGTTGCATATACCCTGACTTGGATAATGCTCGACATTTCTTGACCTCACTCGATTTGCGTGTTTGGGAGATGAAGGTGATCACCATCAAGGACACCACTGACTTGTCGACTCTGACTCTTGACGGACTTTATTCCCGCCTCAAGACTCTTGAGATCGATGTCGTCTCACGGAAGACGAAATCTCAGTCGATGGCCTTGGTCACCGATCCCATTGGATCTTCTTCTTCTGATCCTTCTATTGGTTTCTCTCTTTCCGCCCTTTGTGAGCTAAGCGATGATCAACTAGAAAAATTTCCAGAAAATGAGCTTGCTCTTCTCGCTCACAAGTTTTCTCATGCATACAAGAGGGTGAGAGAGAGGAAGAGAGGTGGCATGATCGCCTGCTTCGAGTGTGGTGGCCCCAACCACATTCGGGCGAACTGTCCCAAGCTGGAGAAGAGCAAGAACGACATTGGCGGTTCGGGCAAGAACGACTACACCGACAAGAACCGCAACAAGAAGCCTCCAGTTCGTGAGCCGACGCGTGAGAAGAAGTATCGCAACTTCTCCAAGAACAAGAAGCTCTTCCACCGCGTCCTCGCCGCGCTTGACGACATCAACCTCTCCGACACCGAGACATGGAGCGACGAGGGCGAGGATGAACCGCAAGAGAAGAAGGGCGGCGACGACTTCTCCGGCATGTGTTTCATGGCCGACACCAACGACATCAGCGACTCCGAGCTCTACAGCGACTCGGACGAGGTACCCTCCTATGACCAGCTCAACAAAGCTTTCTACAAATTAGGAAAATTTCATGCTAGAGCTAGAGCTAGGTGTACGGAGCTTGAGAAGGAAGTAGGTACCTTGACTCGAGAGTTAGCTTCTCTTAGATCTTCTCCCTCCCGAATCACTGATGATTGCTCTTTGTGTGATGCTATTCTTGTGGAGTTGGAGAACTTAAGGACTATGCATGATAGTATGTTGACTGAATTAGAAAGTCTTAAGTTGAAGAATGCTAGCGATAATTCTGTTGATGCTATTCCACTAGATGCTAGTTTTCTTCATGCTCACTCTACTCCTTCTTGTGCTAATTGCCCTAAATTGCTTACCGAAATTGATGCCATGAGCGATCACCTTAGGAAGCTTTCTTCTAGAAACGATGAACTTGAAATGCATGTTTCTAAGGACACAGTCAGCTCATGTAAGGGCTGTAGGCAACTAAAACTTGATAATGAATCCTTAAATGTCAAGTGTGCTAAACTTGCTAAGGACTTACTAGATAAGTCACAAGAAAGTTGCTTGTGATGTTCTGTGATTGAGGGGGACTTGGATAAAATCCATGTCGAGCTTAGGAAGAAATTAGAAGACCAAGCTCATAGAATTAGAAATGCGCCTTATGCTTCTTGTGAGGCCCTCAAGATTGAGGCAGCCGTCCGAGGAGAAAATGCACGTGCTGAGAGATCTCATCTTTCTGGTTCTTCTTCTTCTTCTTCCCCCTGCTCTTCTTGTGCCTCTTTCTTTCGAGATTGCCAGTATCTTATGAGCACTCTCGAGAAGTTTGTTAGAGGCAAGAAGAAGCTCAATCTTATTCTAGACCAATCCAAGATTAGTAGATTCAATCAAGGTCTAGGATTTGATCCCTTGGAGCACGCTCGGGCGCATCCTTCCACCATTGTGCACGGCTCCAAGAGTGGTGAAATTGTGGTAGCTCCCAGAGTGAGTACCACCATGTTTAGGTCTGCTGGGATTGTCAATAGGACTTCTGACCAGAAGGGTGTTACTCCTATTGCTTCTGCCTCTAGCAAGGCGAAGTACACATGCACCTTCTGTAAGAAGGATGGTCACCAAGTAGATTTCTGCTTCAGGCGCGCCAAGATCAATCGGCATGAGCGTGTTGCTGCCCTTAAGGGTATTCAAGGTCATCCCTAGACTTTGAGTGCTCCTAAGGCACACACCGCTTCTAGACAAAGTTAGAGAGTCGCTGCTTTTGGGCAATCCGCCCAGACTCGGTTTTCATACTAGTTCTTTGAGTTTTAGTCCCGAGCTATTCGTAGTCGGGCTTTTCCGCCGTCCTCTTGATATTCCTCGCTTTTTCTCATCGAGGTAGATATCGCCGCGTGATGTGTTTTCTCGCTAGGAGTTTGGGCAGCTTCACCGGGTGGTTCGCTTTTGCACCACGGCATGCCAACCCGCCAGCTCCTAGATCATCTACTAGAGTTGCTACGATCTTGTTATGGTTTAACATCGAGAGACACTGAGTCCGCCTTCTTCGTGACTCGTACTGAGGTGTCGATGGTTCAATTTTGGGTTCTAAGTCTTCACTCTATCCCAAGATCGAGTCATCTTTCTCTCTTGTGTCTTGATCAGTTCGCTTGATGGGGAAGGGAGATGTTTGGATTGTCGACTTCGGTTGTTCTCGTCATATGACCGGAGATTCTCGATGGTTCTCTTCCCTAGTCCGGGCCCCGGGTGATGAGTTGATCACTTTCGGGGATGCTTCTTCTCGTAGCTATAGGGTCTGGAGTTGCGATGTACATAGAATCATAGAGACCTGCGAAGTGACCTTTGATGAGGCTAGCCCAGGAGCTAGACCCGATATTTCAAGCTCTTCTTCTTCCTCCGAGACCATCTTTGTAGAGGATGAGGATGATGGAGATGATGGTGTTCCACCTGATCCAGTCCCCTCTACACCTGAGGTGCCTCCTGTTTCCATTTCTGCACCTCAGGAAGGCCAGCCCTTGCCTTCTGACTCTCATTCACCTAGTGGCTCGCTCCTACCTCTTCCGTGCATGAGGTAGAGGCCACTCGCTCAGTCCTCCCGCCATATTCAGCGTTCTCATCCACCTGATCAGATCATCGGCGATCTGTTTGAGCGATTCACTCGCTCAAAATCAGGTTTGTGCAGTTTCTGCCTTCACTCTGCCTTTGTTGCCTCGTTTGAGCCGAAGGATGTGACTCATGCATTATCTGACGAGTCTTGGACTAATGCTATGCATGAGGAACTTGAAAACTTCGAGAGGGACAAAGTCTGGCAGCTTGTAGAACGTCCATCTGGTCCTAATGTCATTGGGACCAAGTGGGTGTTCAAAAACAAGCAGAGATGGGGTTGTCATTCGCAACAAGGCTAGGCTAGTTGCATAGGGCTTTTCTCAGGTTGAGGGTCTTGACTTTGAGGAGACCTTTGCCCCTGTAGCTAGACTAGAGGCTATTAGGATCCTGCTTGCATTCTCTGCATCCCGGGGCTTCAAACTCTATCAAATGGATGTCAAGAGTGCATTCCTCAATGGCTATATTGAGGAAAAGGTTTATGTCAAACAACCTCCAGGATTTGAGAACCCCAAGTTTCCGAGTCATGTATACAAGCTTTCCAAAGCTCTGTATGGACTCAAGCAGGCCCCCAGAGCATGGTATGAGAGGCTCAAGTCTTATCTTCTTAGCAATGACTTCAAAATGGACGTAGTAGACAAGACTCTGTTCATCAAACACCATGAGTCGCATTTTCTTCTTGTCCAGATTTATGTGTACGATATCATTTTTGGTGGCTCGTCTCATTCGCTTGTGTCTCAGTTTTCTGAGGTGATGAGCACAGAGTTTGAGATGAGTATGATGGGCGAGTTGAGCTACTTTCTTGGCTTCCAAATCAAGCGGACTCGGGAGGGTACTTTCTTGCATTAAGGCAAATATACCCGTGACCTCCTGAGGCGCTTCGATATGTCTAATGGGAAGCCGTGATGACTCCTATGGCCACCATCGCTGTCCTCGAGCCCGATGAGGATGGTGAGCCTCACGATCAAAAGGAGTTTGAGCATGATCGGCTCCTCTTGTACCTCACCGCTTCGAGGCCGACATACATTTTGTTGTGTGTCCGGCGCCGATTTCAAGCTTCTCCTCGCGCCTCTCACCGCCAAAGCGGTCAAGCGCATCTTCGTGTACCTTCGCTACCATCGATTATGGTATTTGGTACTCTTCTTCTTCTTATCTATCTCTTAGAGCTTTTTCGATGCCGACTTTGTCGGGTCAGAGGATAGATAGGAAGAGCACTTCTGGCACTTGCCAATTCATTGGCACTTCTCTTGTGTCTTGGTCATCTAGGAAGCAGTCCGAAGTTGCACACTCCACCGCTGAGGCCGAGTATGTTGTCGCAAATGATTCTTTCGAGCTGTGTGCTCGATGAGATCGACCTTACGGGACTATGGGTTAGAGATAGAGAGTGTGCCACTCTTCTATGACAACACTTCAGCTATTTGCATTGCTAAAAACCCAGTGCAACATTCCCAGACCAAGCACATTAATATTAGATATCACTTCCTTAGAGACCATGTGGAGAAGGGAGATATCGCGCTTCAGTTCGTAGAGAGTGACCTTCAGTTAGCCGATATCTTCACCTGCCTTTGGATAGCTCCAGTTTTGTTGCCTTAAGGAGAGAGCTTGGAGTCGTGAGCCCTTACGGCCTTTCGTGAGGGGGAGCTGGTTTGTATATTATAATATATTATGTATATTATGTATTATATTGGCTCATGAATCATTATGCTAAAAATGAAAATTAAGCAAAATTGACTCTTCTTGACTCCACACCTTGCATTTCCAAGACAGCTTCCCATTGCACTTGGGATGAACTTGGAGTGCATCGTGTATGACCTAGACCATTCTCTTAAGAGTTCATCTTGAGATGGTCGCATATGGCTTGAGTCAATTGCTTGTCAAAAGAAAATGCAAATAAAAAACATAAGTGGGTAAAGAATGCAAATAATGTCAAACATTTGCACCCCGCTATGTCTTGTAAGATGATAAAGCACAATTTGCATTAAGTGATAAATGAGCCCGAAGGACCTTGTATGCACTTCCAGATTTCCCAAAGTGTTGAGTAGGTTGAACTCTAGGTTTTCCTTTTGATCCTTAGAGTGGCTATTCTTCTATTTTTGAAACTAAAGCTAAGTGTTGCACTTGTCAAATCTTGCTAAAAATGAAATATTCAAAACTAAGCTCGTATTTGCACTTGGACATGTCTTAGACTAGTCTAATCTAAAAATTGACTAGCTTGGTGTCGTTTCTTGTCATTGTGATCAGTTGGATAATCTTCAAAGCTCCCTTAGGTTGCATTTCACGCATACATAAAAAGAGGGAGAAAATTCCATTTTGATGCCTATATTGCCAAAAGGGGGAGAAAATGTAGAAAAGGCATCATTAAAAAGAGAGAGAGAGATAAAAATGTGAAAGCTTGTTGGTTCTTATTATCTTTGTAAATCTTTGCTATTTTTTTATGGATCATAATCACATTTGGCACTTACGATTGGTTTTTAGAGCTTTTGTGGAAAACTTGCTCCTTTCATGGTCTTGCTCTAAAGTCTTTCTGCCAACTTGGTCATGATTTTATATCTTTCTCTCTAGACCAAGTTTGGCTTTGCAATCAAATTGCTTTCTTCTTCTCTCATTAAAAGTCAAATTTATGCCTTTTGTGTGGTTTGTCAATATACTCATCAAGGGGGAGATTGAAGGACCATATGGAGGTCCATCCATGTTTTTGATGAGTATTTGACTTTATTTGAGCAAGGTGTGCTCAAGTTTGAGTTTGATTTGGATTGTTTTTCAAAATGAAGCAATTTAAGTTGTCTTTGCCAGGAGTGGCAGTACCGGCCGTATGGGCGCGGTAGTGATGAGTTGGATGGTTTATTGCATAACATTGTAGGCATTACTATGTGATGTGTTTCCTTGTCTTTGATGGTTGCAGGGCGACGGTGCTAGGTCATGGTGAGACGGAGGATGACCGGGACTAGGCGAGGAGCGTCGGAGGTCCAGACGGTTGGGAGATCGCCGGAAGATGATCGAAGACGGAGTCCGGCCAAGTCAAGAAGACAAGGAAAGGAGATGATGCTAGCTAGATACCGCGTGGATCAATGAGGGCCGTCGGATTGAGGTCTAGTTGATAGGTTAGCGGGTCTAGGTAGTATGCTTTGAAAACCGTGCAAGAAAACCCGGTATGTGTGTGGCTTTTGGGTTAGCCCTTGCATGGCTGTGTGTGTCGGTTAATCCTAGCCCTTAGATGAGTGCTCTAGGGTTGAGGGACTCATCCAAGGGTGGTAGGTGGCCCAAGAGTAGTATAAATAGGGGTGGAGGGGTAGCCTCCTTCCCTTGAAGGTTTTGAGGTTTGTGAATGCTCCTTTGAGCTTTGCCCACATGAAAGTGAGGCTTTGTAACCTCTCCTTCCAGAAATGAAAGTTTTATCCATCCATCTCTGAATTTATTTTGCGAATTTACATTATGTCTTTACTTTACGCAATTTAAATTCAGCATTTACTTTCTCACAATTTACTTTCACGCAATTTGGATTTGCCTCCCCTCCTTCTAAATGCTGTTGATCTTGGATGTTTTGAGTGTGTTCATATGGTTTTACATCTCTTTTGCACTCTTGGATTGAGTAGAGAACATCTTTTCTTTCAAGTTCCAACTTTGTTCAGAACTTGTTCTTTGCGCAGCATTTAGTATTTTATTTTTATAAAAATATAGAAAAATCCTTTTTAAGTCATTCTTGTTGGAGGAGGTGCGGGACTCTGATATCCACTTGCAGAAAAATTTTGGAGTTCACTTGTTGCACCATTTGGGCGCCATGAGGTGAAAACCGAGCCCCAAACTTTCTACTCGAAGTTCTTGACTGACTGTGGTCTTCGATTTTGCCTGATTTTTCTGTAAGGCTGTTTGAGGATAAATTAGGTGGAGTTCTTCACGACTCTGATGTTCATATGGAGAAAAATTCTCAAAATTTTGTGAGGTGCAGAAACCCACCAACCTCCTGTTCAAATTGAGGACAAGTTCTGGAAATTCTGCTTTTGTTTTTCTGAAAGTGACTTTTGTGATTTGAATTGATGTTGTTTCTAAAAGCAAGAGTTGGATTGATTCCTCTTTATCTTGGACACTAGACAACCAGAATTGTGACTCAAAAATCCCCACATATTTTATGGTACTTATCCATGCAAGCTTGGGGTACACATAGTTGTCTAGTTTTTCGGGTTTTTCACGATTTCCTTTGAGCGATCTTGTCGAGGTTTTTGTTGGAGTATTTTGGGGGAAAATTTATTTGCGACCATTCACCCCCCCTCTGTTCGCCATCTCGGTCCTTCAATAGCCCTTGACCATATTGATCCTATGTTTACAAAAGTACTTTGCTTTTATACAATTGCATGTTATTTTGTGTATCAATGCTTATTTCATGGGACTAGCTATACACCTCGTTGACATTATGCCACCTTGATTATTGGAGTGCCATGTACCTATTGTTAGCTCTAGGTTGGGACATTACTAGTTGGACATGATTATACTACCAACACTGGGTTAACGTAATTATGCTTAGTCATGCTTAGTTGTACGATGGGATTCATGTCATATGTGAATTAATGTTAATCTTGACTTAATGAGATATTGAATCGTGGCCGTTAGCCACTGTTGTAAAACTTGTACCATGGCGGGGTTTGCCATTGGTCTTGATTGAACGAATTGTTTTCCCTCGGGCAAGTGATCGTGCAGTAAAGGGGGTGCTTTCTAACGCATTGGGATGTGGATGTTTTGCCTGAGTCAACCTAAGGACTTAATCTTGTGCGCCATTGAACTGGGCCTAACCGTACTACCACATGTCTGGTATGGGACAGACCTAGCTGATTAATTTGCAATGTCTAGCCTTGAGTACTGTCAAATTGGTTGTGTGGGTTCCGGGATGGACGGGTAGATTCGCAAGGCGCAAGAGGGGGCCCTAAGGGCGAAACCTTAGCGGCGCATCAAGTTTAGACAAAGGCATTGTAAAGGCTTTGTCATGATTTCTCTGCCGGCACACCAAAGGAAGTGTGCTAATGGCCAGTATCATGTCTTGTGGGTAAAGAAGTACAACCTCTGCAGAGTGTAAAACTATTCGATAGCTGCGTCCGCGGTCATGGACAAGCCCGGGAATTTCACACGAGGTATAGAGTGTTTAATGATATGTGGAATGTGGAATTGTTGGGATGTGAACAGGGAGTTCACTGTTGTTTTATTGTCTAAAGTAATACTGTTGAATTTATTGGTTGATACTTGTTTTAGATGGTGTAGGGTGATGCCTCGCCATTCTGTTCATGTTGTCTACCATTGATCTACCAGTTATTTATTTATCTTTTCATAAATACGCTTTCAATCTATTTACTGTATTTCAATTCAAGTTATTGCTTTCTGCAAATGAACCATATGGCTATCCTTATCAAGCCGTGCATGAATATATTGCATCATTTCCCTACGACTTGCTGAGTACTTTTTGTACTCACGGCTATACGCCTTTGTTGAACAATTGCTGAGAAAGGATCAGGAAATGCTGAATATCATGAGGAGGAATATTATGAAGACTACATAGATTAGGAAGGTTTTTCCCCAGAAGATTGCCTGTGGCATGTCGAATGGCCCAAGTTATCTTTTCCGCTGCAGTAGTTATTTGTTTCTTAAGCCCTTAAGGCATAATGGTGTAAACATTGACCCTAAGGTCGTTTGCTTTATTTAATAATAATTTGCCTCTTTTTTAGTTAAGTCGTTGTATGGAATGATATTTCATCTATGTTTCCACTGTGTGCACTAGCGTGATCCTAGACTAATGCAGTATACACAGAGGGTTTCGAATTTGCAAATCTGGGTCCCGACACAATTGTACTCCTGAAATAATATGCAATAAGGTAAAAACAATATAGCGATTTTATAAACATGGGTTCAACATGATCAAATCACAACTTGCCTTAGAAAAGCCCTTATTCTTGCTCTGGACCTTGACCATGGTTCAACGAATCCTCTTCGGACGCTTCGCACAATTCGACGTCTACGCGAAACAAGAGACAAAACCAAATAAACATCAAAATAGAGAGCAAACAATCTACAAAAATCAAATAAAAATCACCACTAAATATATCTCAATTTTATAAATTTTTAGAAATTTAAATCACCTCAATCGGAGCTCGTATGAGGGAGAACGGGCTTGTGGAAGATTCAAAAATCATAAACACCCGAAAATTGGAAAAATACCGAATTAATCAAATTATTTTTTTACTGAAAAAGATGCTTATTGTGTCATCATGACATTAGGGTGACGTCAGCATTGGCTCGGGCCAATCTAGAGCTGCCACGTGGCTTTGGCGTATGGATGTTGTCCAACAGGCAACGCGGTCCACCGTGAGCACGGCTCATAGAGCCTCGTGCTCCGCACCGCCACACGTCGCACTCCTACTAGTCGCAGCGTCACCCACATGATGCATATCGATGGCCGACGCGTGGCACTATCAGGATCATTCGCAGTGAATCCAATGGTCGAGCTGATTGTGAGACGCGATGCGATCTAATCCGTTCATGACAGATCAGGTGAACGAAAATCACGGCGACGAGAAAAAAGCGGTGCGGCGACAGAATCCTACTGGAGAGGTAGACGAAGACCACAAACACGGCGCACGGTGGCAATTTAGCCTTGGAAGCGTGCGGATCTGCTGCGGTTTGACACGGCAGACTTGATGCTCCACTTGATGACGGTGAAGACGATCCTCAACGGCGGAAATCCACGACGATTCGAGCTTCAACCCTGGTGAGCAACTGCATAAGGACGATGGCGTCTCAGGCGCAACGAACTAGAACAGCAAAGGTGGTGCAATATGAGGTTCCTCGAGAGAACCTCCACGGCTTAAATAGCTCCTGTATTCATGCCCAATCCAGACTCCAACGCGGGCATGGCGGCGGCGACGACACGGAAACAAACCCCGGCGGTGGCTTAGACCAGAACTCTTCTCAGCCGTCCATGCATCCCAGATCCAACAATCACCATTGCGCGGGACGTGGCGAGATCTTGGGCATCCATGATGGTTTGATCCAATGGCTCAGAATGGTTATGGTTTCTTGATGGAACTCGCACCGCTCGATCGAGATCCAATGGACATGATCTAGGGTTTCCGACGAATGGGCCAAAACGGGCTGACAGCGCGGCTGAGGCAGGCCGACGTAACACGGAGATGGGCTGGCTCTAATGGGCTCTAGCCCAATCACTGTTGAACAAATTAAAATACTTTTCCATTTGTTATAATTCCAGAAAATAGAATAATTTAGTTATGGCAATAAAAATATCAAGACAAATCCAGAAAAATTTCCAAAAATACTTGGAGACATTTTGAACTCAAATAAAATATTTTTAACCGAAATTTATTTAAATTTATCTATATTTAATTAGTTTTCACAAAAGGCCAATATACTTAATTGAAATAAATTCCAAAAAATCCAAAAAATTCAAAAAATCCATAAATTACATATATAACATTATTTTATTATTTTGAGCCAGATTTTGGGATGTTACATCTAACCTATGTTTGTGATAAGCAATTGACTGTATTTGAGTTTGTGTTGTACAAGTTTGAGTTTGATTTGATCAGTTTGTGAACTGATCAGGACAGTTTGTGAACTGGTCAGGATAGTTTGTGAACTAGTTGGGAAAGATTGTAAACTAGTCGGGACAAATTGTGTATCATCCTGGCTATGTGTTGATTTGATTGCATATGTTGTTGGACATTGTTATTTGATGTGTTTTCCTTGTCTATGATAGTTGCAGGACTTCATAGCTAGGTCATGGTGAGGTGGGGAGATCGGGACTAGGCTGGGAGAGCTGAGGTCCAGACGGTTAAGGTGCTGCCAAAGATGACTAAAGCCAGGGAGTAGCTGCAAGCCGAGAAGACAAGTGGATGGTGCAGATGCTAACTTAAGCTCTACTCTGGCGAAGGAGGATCGTTGGATCGTAGGTTCGCGGGTAGAGTAGTGGTTAAGTTAGTGGTGCCCTGAGAGGTGTGTGTAAAAACCCGTTATGATGTTGGGTTGTGGGTTAGCCCATGTATAAGTGAGGGACTAGATTTCAGCCCTTGATGAGGCTTCTTGAGGGCTAAGTTGTCATCTAAGGGTGGAGATTGCTCCCAGTGTGTTATAAATAGAGGAGAAGAGGGATGTATCTTCTTTGAAGGTTCTGGTGCTCCTTTGAGCTTTGCCCACTTTGTTGTGAGGCTTTGTAAACCTTCCTTCTAAGAAATAAAAGTTTTATTTCCCAATTCTGAATTTATTTTTAGCATTTACATTATGCTTTAAATTCAGCATTTGAATTCTTGCAATTTACTTTCCACACATTTGGATTTGCCTCCCCTCCTTCTAAGTTCTTTTGGATCTTGTGCCAAGGATGAAAGATTGATGAATGAATCTTCTATAGATCATATCCCAATCATCTAGGAAATCTACAACCTCTTCTTTTCAGTTTCTTCAAGAAACCGATCTTTGTGCTTGGTAGAAGAAAGATCCTTGTAGATCGTGTTCTTGTTTGTTTCAAGGGTTGTTCATTGGTGTTCTCACTTACTGTGATATGTGGGATATCATCTAAGATCATTCTGATCATCAATTCCCTATGAGCAAGCTAAGGGTGAAGTGATGTGCACTAGGGTTATCCCGATCTTCTGATGAGAACGATACGATGAACCACAATATCAGCAACCAAACAATCGCAACATCACCACACGAGGCGAGCAACCGAATCAAAGACCCGATCGATCCTTGTACCTGCTGCAACCAAGAACATGCAAGAACAAGGTGATAGCAATTTCAATCCAATAATCTCAAGGAAACAAGAGTGAGGTTCTGTTTCTCAACTCGGGTGGTCTAGTCGACACACGCAAGATTGAGGAGGGACGCACACGGGGTCTACCAAAACACAACAAAACCAAAAAAATAAAGAACAGAGGTGAGAACCCAATATAAAAGGGGTACCCACACAAGGGGGGCGCCCAAGAGGGTTGCGGCAGCCAGGAGAGGAGCGCCGGCCAAACGAGGGGTGGAACCCTAAGAGTACATGGGCCTTGGGCCCAAAAGAAAGGTGGCGCAGCACCTGGAATTTCTGTCCTGTGAGATTGTTCTGTGATTTTCCTTCGCTCCAGGAGGAGTTTGGCCTCGAGATCAGATCCATTGGAAAGGTTGTCACGATACCTTTCAAACGAGTTGTCGAACGTCGAAAACAGAGTTCGAATGTGGCCGTGGCGTCCGTTTGAAGTACTGCTGCTCCTGGATGGCCGAACCGGACTCGGCGACTAATTGGGCTTTATCTTGGGCCTTTCTTGGCGCGTGGGCTGTCCTCGGTGGATGTTCTTGACGTGCTGGTCCAGCAAAGGTGGATGGAAAGGACTTGCTTCCGGATTAAGCCCTCCAGACGTCGTAGACGAAGTAGCGAGCAAAACAGCGACGGTCGGGGACGAAGTAGCGGTCGTAGAGGAAGAAAGGGCAGCGGTTGTATCCTTGGTTGGGATGTCCTCATCATGAAGTTTGTGTTTTTGACCCGATTTGGTGCAGCATTCTTTAAACTAGAAATAGGTCAGAACTTTGACATCAATCCTTGCAATTGAAGGTTGGAATAGGATCCTGATATCCATAGGAAGGAGCACACAAAGTTTCACGGGTTTTGGATCAGCCGTTCAAAAGTTATATTGATTCTTGTTTTTGAGATCGTGCTACTATTATTCACCAAAAACACTGTTCATTCGGGCATTATTCATCCGACCAGTGCTGCTGACCAGTTTGCAGCACTGTTCACCCCGAACACTGTTCATCCAACCAGTGCTGCTGACTAGTTCGTAGTACTGTTCATCCAAACACTGTTCACCCAGCACTATTCATTCGACTAATGCTGCTGACTAGTTCGTAGTTATTGTTCATCCAACCAGTGCAGTTTTCTTTGTTTATCTGAGCACTGTTCTTCCGACCTCTTGATCGAGAGTACTGTTCATCCAACCGCCTGTTTGGATTATACAGTCATTCAATCTGGTCTCTTGGTGGCTTGATTTTTAGGGGGGAAATTTTATTTGTGATCATTCACCCCCCCTCTGATCGCCTTTTTGGTCCTTCAAAACCCAATTAGTAAAAGTGGTGCAGCACCTCTCTTTAACGATTGTGACATGTAGACAATGAATTTTAAGGTAGGCTAGATCATTTCAAAAGGTCTCATCATAAGCTTTCAATCAAGTAATCACACGCCTCCATCGGACTCCATATGTGAAAGTTATGATCATTTTAATTTAGGACTATCAGGCTGATTCTGAATCAGACTGGAATTGAAGTAGGGTTGGCCTGGACTTGTTGTGGTAGTAGTGCTGCTCCCTCACTATGGTTCCTGAGTAGAATAACATCGCATGACTTAGGTAGCAATCCATCCTTAATAAGAAAATTATGAACTCGTAGAAACAAGCTCACCTAATAATTCAATTGTCATGCACATGCTCTTATTATAGATCCTTGCCTAGCATCTTGTAGAGGAGTGTTGTGCGTATTCAAGAAAGTGATGTCCTCATCGGCTAACCCATGTGTACAGGAACAATACACACCCAAAAGCGATATTTTTCTTGTTTGGTTTGGAGGTATTTAAGTTTCATTGGTTCTGTAAAAGTTTTTATTGAGTTCTTCGTTTCTTTATTAAGTCTAGCTTTCTTCCCTTTTGTGCAGGTTGGCTGAGTCTATGCATAGTCACAACCGTGGTTACCAGGGTTCTAAAACCCATCGATTTTCGGTCAAATATCGCAAAAATCGCTTGTATCAGTCCGGCCCGGCTTCGTGAACCGGTCAGTGAACCGGCCGGATTCAAATTCAAATTCAAAAAATTTGCAAAAAATTATCCTGAAATTTTCTAAAATTAGTATTAACAAACTTATGATTTCTAGGATAAAAATTTCGAAAAAATCCAAATGTTGGACACGGATTTGAGCCAAAAGATGAAATACGAAATAAAAATGCAAAAAAAAGAAAAACAATAGTGGGCCATGCACCCACAGTGCAGGCCCACTCGGCCCGATCCGACCTGGTCACAAATGACCTGCGTTTTAACGTGCCTGGTGGCCAGTTCGGGCACAATTATTGCATGCACTCACTCCAATCGAGCAGCAAGAGCCGACCTCAGTCCACTCCGGCCAGATCCGGCAATGTAGGGAGGAAAATCGCCATCGAAGAAGCGATAATCGGCCGATTAGCTCCGAAAATCGCCGGATCCGCAGAAGGAGATCACCCAGCTGCGGCCGCTTGGAAAATAGTCATCATTCGGTCTATTTTCGTGGAAAGCCAACCGATTTTCGGTAAAATTCTGCGATTTTCGAATTTTTGTGAGGAATGTCATTTGAATTAGTTGAATATGCTCATTAGGTTGTGCTTATGGTTTATTTGTGATTGAATGACAGTATGGCAGATTGGCAGTGCATGTTGTGTTAGTGTTAGGGTTAGGTTTATGGTTTAGGGTTAGGGTTAGTTAAGGTTAGGGTTAGTCAAGGTGTTAGTGTTAGGGTTAGTCAAGGTGTTATGTTAGTGTTAAGGTTAAGTTTATGCCAGTACATGTTGTGTTAGTGTGACAATGTAAGTAACTTGAACTTGAGGACATGCTTTTACTTACGAAAGATGGGAGGGTATTTTGCTATATGTTATATTCGTCATACAGTATATGTTTGCTTATGTGTGTCCATGTTAAATTATTCTTAATATTAGAGTTGTTAATGTAGCTTTTCTCGTGACTATACTCAATCCTAGTGATAATGCCTTTTATTGGTAGCACGTAATGAATTGATGTAATGACTCAGCTCTGATGTAATGACTTGATGTTTTGTATTAGCTGACTTTTTGTTGTTTTGATTAGTAGATGGCAGAATAGGGTGATGTTGTGTGGAGCACAGCAGTAAGATAGGGACCGATTTTCGATGCAAGTATTGTCACCAAGAGAAGAAAGGGGGCGATGTAACTCGATTGAAGCACCACTTGGCAGGGCGTGGTGGAAATGTTGTCCATCGCAATCAAGTCAAAAGGAGGTTCACGAGTACTTTCAGCGCGAGCTAGACAGGACAAAGGACAAGAAGAAGGGAGTTAGGGAGGAGAGGCTCAGGAAGGAAGCAGCAGCAGCCGGTGATTCCTCGCCAAGAAGAAGTCTATATTCTGAGTACATGGGTGGTGCTGATGAAGAGGATCAGCTACAACATGAGATGGATGCTTCAAGGGTAGAGACAGAATTTATGAGGCGGGTAGGTGACAGGTATGAGCATGGTGGGGCCAGTGGGGGATCTAGAGGGGCTGGAGGAGGGGTGGCGGTGTGTTGCCAAGGATGTTTCGGAGTTCGTCGCAACGAGAGAGACCGACTGTGGGGGATTATAACCTTGGTGTAGCCCATGGCCCTGTGCAAAAACGAATTGACACTGGGAGCTAGAGACAGAAAGGGAGAAATAGCTCATAAGGCCCATATGACTACTCCATCCTAGATTCATCCACATAAACTGCCACTCAATGGGTATATGAGTGGCAAGACCCAGAATTTTATGCCATATTGTACTAACAGTGGGAAACGATAAGTCCGTGGATGGGGCAAAGCTAGCATGAATATAAGGCGGAGTTGTTAGCTACACGAGGTTTGCTGATGATGTCCACAGAAGAATACAACATTGCTAACCAAGTACAACCAACAATACTATCCGTAACATCTAAGGTAACGTTTTATTTCATTCCAACTCGATTTTTTACTAACATCGAGCAATACATGTAGGTACACCATATCATATGTATCATAATGGAAGATCGACGAAGCTGTGTCGAGTGTGAACATTCATTTTAGGTGAAAAAGTCTCAATTCAAATTTCATTTGCTATGCTACTGAAATGAATGTAACTGAAATGTGGACTTGATCGATTGATTCGTGTATGTATTGAAATGAAATATTATTTGTTAACAACTTCACATATTACTACTACATGCCTATTTCATAACTTCACATTGTCCAAAATATAGTAAAGATCGTGCTGAAATTTTCTCAAAATTATTCATATTTTTCCATAGTTGTGCTATTGTTGCAAAACATGTACTTTACAATTTGACATGGTCTTCACATATAGGAATGGTCATGCCGGAATTTTGTCATATGTTTACATAATCTTTTATGCATTTCCAACACTTTTTCGATTTTTTAGCCTTTTTATGCCTTCCACTAGTTTTCCACATTTTTATGGAATTTCCCCCTTTTTCCTTTTTTCCCTCCATTTCCTAGTAATAGCGATTTTCTATAAAACCGATCGATTTTCGGCCTGTTTCGGGCGATTTTCGATCCATTGCGACCGATTTTCGTAGCGCCCGTCATGGCTCAACTCAATTTTTTAGTTTGAATTTGGATCCGCAAACCACCCGATTTTTGGCGAAAATCAGTATTGCCGGCCTCTCAATTTTCCAGACCAATTCGATAAGGTGAACCCTGGTGGTTACCGTGGAGTCATCGTCGGCCTGTGCTAGCGGTCGCTGCCGTATCGCATCCATCACTGCAAAAAACCAAACAAATCCCTAATGTTCCCATAATTTTTTTACATCGTGATCAAACCAAACGAATTTTCAAAAATTGTGACAGTGTTACTTCAGAGTTCTCGGACTTTAGAGTGCATGCTTCTATAGGTTACAATTTTTTATTGAGCAACCAAAACAGTTTTAAATTTTCTAAAACTTTTGGAGAAGGGTTATAAGGAAATTTATAAGCTCTCCTAAAAATTTTAGATCATGATCAAACTCAAGAAAATTTATAAAATTCTAAAAATGTTAGTATCTCAATTATATTCAATCTTTTTTATATATTTTAAAGATAACAAATGAAGTTAAAATATTTTGAAAATTTTGCTGTATGATCCTAGACTTCTTAGGATGGTATCATAAATTTTTCACAGCATTATAAAGCTTGTACAATTTTCTAAAAATCCAAAAACATTTATGCAGTTTTTAAAAATGTTTCAAAATTTCGGTTTTTCAATGAATTTTCATTCAAGATGACATTATTAAGGGTTATTGGCCAATTTCTGGTCACATCCGGTCATGAAAACTCAAAATCTAGGCCACAAACCCGAGATTTCGGCGATAATTAGCGAGGTCTCGTCAAAAAATACAGTGATTACTGTAGTATTTAAAAAAATTAATTTTTTTTGTTCTGGTCGCCATTTGAAAACCCGTCGACGTCCGGAAAACGAGATCTTTCAAAATTTCAGCGAGATTTTAATCCTTGATGCAAACTGGAGAGAGACGGCTCACTTTTCCTCGTGCCCTCTCTCTCCTCCACGTCCAATGTGGAACACCTAACAGGCATCTATGTCACAATGCCCTTACCCTCTTTTAGCATTAGGAAGAAATATGATAAAAATGTTGCAATAACTAATCTTTGTTCTTTAAATAAATTTATACAGTAGAACAACGCTTCCTAAAAATAAAAGCTTATATCACATGACGCTCTCTCGAAATTGAAACCTTGTTTGCTTACGCGGAAATGCTAGATAGAGATTCTAATTACCCATAGATTACATATCCACTATTTGGGTGGATAGATACACTAAACAGTGTGCCCTTCACGAATGATGTGCTATCTCGCCATCTGATCCATAAGAAACGTACGAAGACGATGCTTCTTCCTATCACTATTTAGAAATTATATAAATATTAAAGCATAATTAAATAGTAGATAATAATTACTTATGTGTTCTATTAAGATTTATAGTACTTGAGAAGTAATGTATATATGACGGTGTCCCCATAAAAATAGGTAATTAATTAATAGGATTCGTTAGTACCAATCGCCGCCCTCCCAAGTCCCACCATAAAACTCTCCCCAAAAAGGGCCAAACTGAAAGAAAACCACATTTCCCCCAAAACCATGGACTTCTCTGTCGGCGTCGGCGCGAGCGGCGGCCGTGGCGCCGGAGGCGGCGCCGGCGGGAGGGTGGAGGCGGAGCGCTGGCTCGAGATCGCGGGGAAGCTCCTCGCGGCGCGCGACCTCGTCGGTTGCAAGCGCTTCGCCGAGCGCGCGGTGGAGGCGGACCCGCTCCTCCCCGGCGCCGACGAGCTCCTCGCCATCGCCGACGTCCTCCTCGCCTCCCAGACGCTGCTCCCCTCCGGCCACCCCGACCCGCACGCCGTCCTCCAGATGCCCCCCAACGCCAACCCCGCCGACCACGCCGCCGTCTCCCGCGCCTTCCGCCGCCTCGCGCTCCTCCTCCACGCCCACAACCCCCACCCCGGCGCGGACGTCGCGCTCCGCCTCGTCCACGACGCCTTCGCCCTCCTCTCCGATCCCTCCCGCCGCCCACCGCCTCCCACCACCACCACCACTCCTCCCCCCGGTGCTCCCTCCCAGCCTGCTGCCGAGCTCGCAGAGTTCTGGACGGCGTGCCCGTTCTGCTGCTACGTCCACCAGTACCCGCGCGAGCTGGTCGGCCGCGCGCTCAAGTGTCCCAACGAGTCTTGCCGCCGGGGATTCGTGGCTTCTGAGATCCCTACCCCGCCGACCGTCGTGCCGGGCACTGAGATGTACCACTGCGCCTGGGGGTTCTTCCCCCTCGGCTTTCCCAATGCGGCCGACCTAGGTAGCAACTGGAAGCCGTTTTACAAGGTGTTCCCTTGGAACAATGCTCCAAGTGGCGGGGGTGCCACTGGTAGGAACTATGGGAACCGTGGTGGAGGCAGCAATGCCCGGCAGCCGCAGAATGGGAGTGCTCGTGGTGGATCATCCAGGGGTAGGGTCAAGAAGACAACCGCTCGTAAGAAGGTTGGGGCGGGGCTCAAGAAGCGTTCTTTCAGTGGTGGTGTGGAGAGCGGCATTGAGTCGTCGATGCTTGGACAGGATGGATGGGCTGGGGGTGAGGAGGGTGGAGGTGGACGTGCGGAGGAGGTGAGAGGAATTAACATAAATGAGGAGGCACAAGCTACAGATGGTACCAGCAGGGCTAATGTCTCCGGTGGGGTTGAGGACATGGGTAGCTTCCATTTGGATGTTGATCCAACTGAGGATATATTAGGGAATTTGCACAACTTGCCGTTCTTGAGGGTGGACAATCTTGGGCGGATGCTGTAACTGTTGCTGTGGCTTGTTGTGGTGCTGGAGAAGTATTGTATGATTAGCTGGGTCAAAGCAGATGTTTCAAGGACTGACCCTTACCGTTCTTGTTGTTGTTCTTGTTCTTGTGCTATTATCTCATGTTTTAGCAGTAGTCTACTTTGTGCTTGGTGTAACTTGGCTAGTGGTGGAGTCATACCATTCAGGCATGATCTGCCATAAAAGTACTCTTTGCGACTTTGTGCTATCTCCAAATTAGCTGGGGATATGGACTCGTCTTTGGCAAACAAACTTGTGGAGTTTTCTTGTGATGGAAATAATGCTTCATAGATCAAGAATGATTTGATCGGTTATGCTTATCATACCACTTCAGCTTCTTCAAGGGATAATGGCAAGAGAAGCCGCCGAGAAAAAGTAAGTGAAGCTGGCTCTTCTTTTTGAGTACATAAAACCTTTTCTGTTACAAAGGAATATGTTAGCTATATGATAACGATTGATTTGGCATTACTAAGCACACCATTCTACTATGAAGTTGATACTGTAATGCTCTTTTATATGCTTGCTTAGGATTTTGTGTTTAAACTGATGACCTCTATTCAATATGCCATTGATTTATGTTCATCATTATCATATTGTTGTTATTAGGATCCATTCATGTAATCATGATCATATTTTATTGGAAAGAAGCATATTGGCAGAAATCATGGTTATCCATATTACTGGGAGCATTTGCTTGGTAATCATTTCCTGGTGCATTGTTGACCTCATAATGGTCTGCATCTCCTGGTAAATTGCTGACCTCAAAATGGTCTGCCTGCAATAGCTATCGTTTCACAGTCATTTACACCTGTCTGATTTGGGTACTTCAATTTTATTCCAATGCCTATGAACCTTCCTGTTATAAACAAGAAGGTGCAAGTTGGTCTGTGGACTGTCATTTATTCTCTTATCATTCACACAAGTGCCTTCATCATGCAGCTCTACCATCCTCTTAATCACCATTCTGGATTCAGCTATCAAATATGATTTTCTTAAATTACCTTTTGATATGCCATGTTTGATGTACACACACACGCACAAAAGAAAAGACACGGATTCATAGGTTAAATTTATGCATGGGAATAAAAATTAAGTTGCAATTAAAAATATTTAATAAATGAAATTTTGTACCGAAGCAAAAAGCTAGATAATGTGCAACCAACTCCCTAAATGTTACCATCATTTCTTTAATGAATTCCATGTTAACATCAGGGTTAATTTTGTAACAATCTGTTTGATATTTGGAAATGCTTATATTGTTTCCTAGTTTATCTAATTTTTGGAGCATTCCTTAAGAACTCTTTGTTGCATAGAATCTTGGGGATAACACGGATTAGAAATCATTGACATGGTTATTTAGAATAGTGTGTTCTTGATGTTTTGTCTTGCACAGGTTTGATTTGGCAGCCTATCAGTCTGGGTTCCTATAATTCATTTTGTTGTCACTATTTATCACTAACAGGAAAGCTCAGAAAAACGGAATCCTTGTTAGGTTGACATGATATCTACTTCCTGTTATTAGTGTAGATTGTCCTGAGTCTAGTTTGTTGCATAAAGTTACCATGAAGAAGCGCATTTAGTGAGATTTTTTGACATATATCTTTTGTTCAAAAAGGTCAATATTGAAGATACCC
The DNA here is from genome assembly GCA_036346275.1 of Otatea glauca. Classification (NCBI taxonomy): domain Eukaryota; kingdom Viridiplantae; phylum Streptophyta; class Magnoliopsida; order Poales; family Poaceae; genus Otatea; species Otatea glauca. The sequence continues at coordinate 34,722,857 of CM070715.1, read as the reverse complement.
TATATGAATTATTGTTGGCAGCTATTCTTTCATATGCACCAAATGCAGCCAAGTTATTTTAGTTACCTGTGCATTTTATATCCATAGTTACCATTTTGTGATTGAAGGAGGCCCTCAAATTGCATGTAGTATTTACATATTACCTAAATGAACTGTTTTCAAATTGGACAAAGTTTTATGCTATTTCTTACAGTTTTTTTTTTTTAAAGTTGTGTTTCGCAATCAGAAGCGGGTTGCTCCAACAAATTTTTGTTTATTATCAATTTGTGAAGCTGTTTATCCCCTAGCCTGAAAGAGAAATATGAACAGCATGTAAACATCTGCCATTATTTTGTGAAGAAACGCAAACTGTAGTTGTTATGCCAGCAATTTGAAGGCTCCACAGGTGATTATAGTTGTTCACGTCAATACATATATTTAAGGGAGATACTAGCAATCGGACGTCCGATTACTGTTCATTTTATCGGACGCGTCTTGCAACATTTTTTTCTCACGCGTGCAACATTTTTTTTCAACGTCTGCAATATTTTGTTTTGCGCGAACATTTCTACTGTTGTCGAAGGAAAAATGTTGCACGCGTACGAAGAAAATGTTTCATACGTGAAAAAAAAATGTTGCAGAGCGTTCGAAAAAATCAGACGTCCGATCCTAAATCATTCCGTATATTTAAGCTTGAAAATTGCAGGGAACCAACTAAGAGGTTGGGTCACTGGCTAGCTCACTCTGATTGTGTGAGTAGTCTCTGACTGTGGCCTCCAGCTTTTTCTGTGCTGCTCGGAGCCATTGGATTCGATGATCCATGTTCTGTTGTGAAGAAGTCGTAGTGATCTCTTTTATTCTCTATGTAGATGATGTGATAACCCATTGAATTTAATATTTTGCCTTTGGAGACCTGTTTGGAGCACATGAATCTGATAGGAAATAATTCAATTCAAACGGGCCTAAATGCTGCCAGGAATGATGTACTGGAGTGGAAGTGTGACTCAGCTGAAAATGAGAGCACCGAATAACCCAGTGACGACGGCAGGCAACCAAATGTCACCGTTTTGTATGAGCACGATCATAAATTTATTAACATCAAGCATAAATTACCACATAATTCGTCTTAGACGAACTGTGTGTATTCTTCAACCTCAGTGGCTGCTTGAAGCACGGTAATCAGAGATGGTAGTCTTACCGTACACTGAAAATTGGATAAGCACTCTCCATGAGCGTGCATGATTATCCATTATCTACCGGCATGCCATTTTCTTTTCGATGTTTATTTAACCCCTTCATGTCACTGTTCAGTTGATCGAATAGGATATTTCACAGCACATTGGAATTGCTAATTCCCACTTCCATAGTTCACCCAAAATCGAAGCCAACCATGAATTCAGTTGTAATTCTGAAATTAAGTCCACAACTCATGCCATGGAACTCCAATTACAATGGATTCCTTCTTTCTTTTCTTTTCCCATTCAGAAAGAACATGACACAAGTACAGTGCTCTTTGACCCCTCTATACTGACACTTTCCATATATCAAAAGCAATCATATGAACACACCTAAAGGGATATTTAGATACAGAAGAATGCCATGCACGAAAGTCAAATGAATCACCTCACCATCACCGCAGCATAACAACTGAACAACCCAAACAATTTGTGCAGCATTCCCGGGCAGTCTGGAAGGATGAACCTTGTAATCGCGGAAAGTAGCCAGGATGCGTATGCATGCAGAATTAATAGAAGCCCTCTTGCATCAAATGCTTTGCTCTTTCACAAAATCACTGATAGCAACTGCAGGTCAACATTCTAAATCTGCCCAGCTATGCCCGCACGCACCCTTAGTGCCTCAGTACGTTTACTTCTTTCCATCAGCTCCACCAGCCAGTCTATGCCAGATTTGATCCCCCTCCTGCTAGAAAAACAACAGCATGACATTAAAACAAAAGAACAGACATGTAAAAAAACTATGCACCCAGTGACCAACTGTAGGGCAAAAACTTCTCAGTGTGTCCTGAACCATAGTGCAAGCTTGAGTGAGAGCATAAAGCTCAGAGTAGTTAGCTGACAACAGGTCAAATGTGCAAAGATATGAGGCTAAATCAGAGAACATTTTCTACTATCATGTGTTGAAGTGAACAAGTTCAGGAATCAGTGGTGTTGCTGTTCTCACCCATCATAGGCAGATACAGCCTGAAACATATATGGCCTCTCATCTAGCTCTTTAAGATGCAGATGTCTAGTCAGTTCTTCATCTGTGATAACACCAGGCAAATCCTGCTCAAAGAAATCCAGAATCACCTCTGAATATGAGAACATTAGATGAACGAAATAAGCAATTTGACAAAAGGATCTGGATCTCATTCACTATAAGAAAATATGAATCAAATCTCAAATGATAACATGATCTATGAAAAATGCATATGCCATGTTAAAGCTATTGGAAAAATTGGACAGAATGGGCTACTTCAAAGAAATTGTTTGGTGAAAGCAGAAGGCACAGAAATGTTATCCGTTCTCCATCTTTTTCATTGTTTATCTCAATTTGCACATGAATCGAAAACTTTCTCAAATAATCAAATATACCATCATTTTAACTATTTCAAATGATAGCAACAAGGGAAGCATACAGCATGCAAGAACAGAAAAAATAAGCAATTGAGCTTACTATTTCAATACATGATTGTAAATAATGAGAAACTTGAAGAGCTAATTGCTACACAGGAGATGGTAATGTTGTGAAGTATATAACCATATGTGTTTAGAAACCTTAATTTAAACCCCCTCTATTAAAAAATAAGTGATACAGACACACATTTTGAAATGGTTATATACAGAAATGATATTACCAGATTTCTTGTTGAAATTCAAAAGTATTTTCATAGTTTTATAGTTCTTACTAATACATTTTCATAAAATCAATGGTTACAGTTGTGCCTAGAAGACCATGAAAAGCCTAAAACATCACACCTTTTAGAATGGAAGGACTACAACCCTTCCCTTTGCCGTATATTCAATGGTTTACATTACATGTCTATATGGTACATAATTACATACATACATTAACATGCAAATGTAGGCGCCTCATAGAATGTGGATATAACAAGCATCATATTTTGATGAGGTGCTAACTTTGCCCTAAGCACCACACTTCTTTAACTCTAAGAATACATTATGATTGTCCAAAAGATAACATGAAGAAAAAATAGTTTACAAGCTATTTTAGGAAAGAGGAACTAAACCCTTCACCTGTTTGTTTGCAAATATCAGGAGTGGTGCCCCTTTCAGATCCTCATGGCGAAGAACCTTTTCTGAAGTAAGAAATTTATGGTAGGTTCTCTTCAATGATTGTTTTCCTTATTTACCAGAATATGCAATGCATCTAGCAACAACAATACAGTCAGTAATAGCTCAGAACGAACTGGTAATGTCAACTTACCCAGAGCAGATTTGGCATCTTCAAATGATGATACAGCGGCAGCATCAATAACATATATTATAGCATGGGCATCTTGATAATATTTCTCCCAGATCGTGCGTAGGCCAACCTACCAAGCATGATAAGTGTGTCAGAAATCTGAACTAGTAAAATGGAATCTTATATGACTGGGAAGCGGTAATTGATAAATGGGGAAAATTTAGCTTTCCACTGTTACTGTTACAAAGAGAAGGTAATACCTATAAGTGGAATTCTTAACTAGCACATGGAATATCGCAATAACGTAACAGATGAATCCAACAATGGGGCCATATCTCATGCTTCCCTAATGCCTCCCTTATCAGGCAAAACACATACATAGTGCATGCTAGACATGAAAACAATCTATACATTCCAAAAACAAATGAGTTGACAAAGCATCCCCAAGTTTCAGATTGATAATGAAGATCTATGATCCAGTATAAGTAAATATTTTGATGTTCTACTTTGCCAGGAATACCTCATATGCTTGGAGACCAATTAAAGCTACCAGATCCTGGTCCTTCAGTTTTAAGTTATAGTGCTATACATTCCTCACATATTACAAACTCAAAACTAACATGTAGATGACAACTCTAATTAGCTTGACAACCTACTGAAGAGATAATGAAGTAACAAACCCATAATAGGCATAGCTATTCCAAAACTCTGACTATCTGACCTTAGTAAGGAATTTTGGTCAAAAATTCTGCATGCTAATCTTACCTGACCTCCCAGATCCCAGAAAATAAGTTTTGCATTTGCATCTTCAATACGGCCAATATTAAGTCCAACAGTAGGAACAATACGATCAGGCGGAAGTCCTTCCCCTTTCAGATAAATCGATTTCAACTTTTCTAGCAAAGTCTATAACATAAATTATAGAAACATGTCAGTATTAGGTAAAAATGGTATCATAAAAATATAGATAACATCACATAACATCAGAGTTTTACATAGAAAATGAAGAAAAGCAACATGGGCACAAGAGTATGGACACGATAGTGAACTAGTGTACCATGCCCATGGTGGAAGAAAGTTAACTTACAAGCTAATATAGGTAAGAATGCTAGTATAGAAGAGAAATATAAATTGACCAAAAAGAAGTAGAGTAGCAGTTTGCATACAAACACACCAATTTTTCAAATATCCTAAAATCAAGACCAACGATCAGGCCAATCTCCACCAGTGCAATCAATAAATAATCTCACCGAAGGAGGTAATGCAATATGCTAGAATAGCAATAGATTTTAGAGTTGACTGTGACACGAAGGTGTGGATTGGACATTATCAATTCACAATTTCTATTTTTTGAAAAAAAGGAAAGCTTTAGAACAATTACCGTCTTGCCAGACTTGCCAACACCAAGAATAAGTACATGGAACTCCGTCTTGTTAAAGATGTACTTCCATAGACCATAGACCAAGGAGAACATTGCTCTAGCCTGCTTCTCTCACCGATGAGTTGTTTGCTTTACCAACAGCCGACGACCAGTGCACTGCATCATGAAAACAACAAACATACAGTAAACATATTTCCTTTCAACCAATCTGCAGGGAAACCCAAATTATCAATAACAAAACCCCCCATAAATGCTACGCATACTAAATCAACCCCAGGGCCACTCCATGATCAGCATATTTAAATGGCAACACACAGTTCATCATCAAGACAAACATCCTCTCAATCGGTACCAAGTGGAGTGAATTGAAGCCACGAGCTCCCTACATATCACATCAACTAAACATGGCGCAAAAATTTGAGCTAGGCATCATCACTAATCCGACATAGGAATCGGCATTATCTCTGAAGCGCATATATGTGAGGGAACTGCCAAGCAGCTCATACGACCGCCTGTGCCCCATCCCACTAAACCAAAATGCGCAGCGAAGAACGATTAATTCAGTGAAGAACAAAATCCTCAGAAAAGCTACATATACTAAATTACCCCAAGGGCAACTGCATCATCAACACAGCAAACCTCCCCAGAAACAAAAACCAATTTAGCCTCAACACAGACCGCCAATTTGGCCCATGGAACATGAATTGGGGCTACAGGAGTCACGAACTCACTACCCTAGGCGTCATAGGAACCAACCTTAGGAAAAATTTGAGCTACGCATCCACACTAACCCAGCACAGTAACCGGCGGTGTCCCCAAAGCGCATACCAAGAAGCTAGCTTCCTATCCGCGCCTCGTCGCCGTAAAGCCAAGCGCGCGGGCGGTGATGAAGATATCGCTACACGATAGTAACACCTCAAGTAGGTCGAGAGAAACCGATAGTTGGTGGGATCAGGGAGGGGCCGTGCAGATCTGGGTCGCTCACCGGAGGGCCGCGCGCCGGGGCCGAGCTGATCCGGCGATCGGGTCGCTTGCGTTCCCCCTCCCTCTCTCCGTCGCGTTCGTCTCGTCTCGGGCACGCCAAGGAAGGAGGAGGACTCGCCACTGAACCCACGCGATTCCGAATTTCCGACTCGACTCGCTGCTGAGACGAAACCCGAGAAGGAACATATAGGCTTACAGGGTAGGACTATAAGAAATTTAAGATCATCTTCTAATGATATTATGGATTTTTTTTAAAATAATACATTTTTTAAAAGTATGTGGATTAAAAAATTTGCAAAAATAATACTACGTCGCTGTACCCGTTGACGAAAATCAGGTAGTCGCCAAATGGTTCGGCGAAAATATTATTTCGCCAAACGATGCGGCGAAAATAGGCTAATTGCGCAATTAAGAACGTCTGACAGAGCAACCGGCCGGGACACCCTATTTTCGCCGAATGGTGTGGCGAAAATAGGATTTTCGCCATACGGTGTGGCAACAACCTATTTTCGCCACACCATTTGGTGAAAATAGGTGGAGTTTTTACCCCGGGCCAGCTCGTTCCAATCGCGCGTGGAGGAAAAGAAAAAAAGCCGGGCGAGCGAGCGGTGGTGGGGAGAAAGAGAGAGGGAGGGAGGGAGGGAGGGAGGGAGAGGGGACGGAGCGCGCGGGAGGGAGAGAGAGAGGGAGGGGAGGGAGAGGGGAGGAAGCGGGAGGGGGAGAGAGAGAGAGGAGGAAGAAAAGAAAAAAAAAAAGGTAATTTCGTATTTTTGTAATATTTATTTTTTGTATTTGCGTAGAAAAATATTGTAAGAAAATATTATAGTTGATGTTAGATTTAATTTAATCAGTGCATCTATTTTAGGTTAGCGATATTAGATATGTACTTTAATGTTGTAGTATCTGTAGCGGGATAGTTAATTAGCGTTCTTTAATTTATGTTAGTGAGATTATATGTTAGTGGTGATCTAAAAATTTATTTTGTATATATGGTCGTAGTGATGTCGGATCCAGAGAAATTTAGGTTATATTATGGCGATGGTGAAATAAAAAGTACGCAGAATGGTGTTGATTTAAGCAACTTTTCGTCATCATGATTGAGCACTCGTTCCCCGAAAGTGTTAGCATTCGTGATATAAAATTTTGGTTTACCCAATATTTTTTCCTGGATCTAAGTATTTACTCTGTTACTATCCAAATCTTATTCACACGTAGCAAGAGTGACCCGGCTATTTGAGAGTTAAAGAAAATAGATCGGACATACTTGTGGCAGAAATGGTTAAGATGATACAAGGGATCTCGCCTTGAATGTGTGATGCTAGTGCAGGCTTGCGCTAGAGAAGAAGTGGATATTAGTGATATGGGCGAGAGTAGTACATTGGTTAGAGCTGAACAAGTTCAGAAAGTGGTGCCGATTGAGGTAGCAGCGGGGGATGATAATAGAGATACAACAAACGTCGAAGGTCGGGCCGATGAAGGGGAGGAGATCGAGCAACTTGTTGATCATTGGAGTTAGTGGACTGTATGGTGGCGGAAGATGAAGCTGAAATGTTGGAATGTGATGATGACATCAGCGAAGATGACGAAGGGGAGGATGAGGATGATGATAAAATGTATGATAGTACTGGGGTAGCGGATATACTCATCCCTAACGAATGAAACAAGCAAAACAAATCTGTTATGGAAGTATTGTAGGGCCATGAGTCGCGTTGGGAATATGGTACCAATGCCATTCGGCTGAATCAAATATTCCCGAACAATTCTGAATTGAAGTTGGAAGTGATGCTTTGGACATTGTCACAGCAGAGAGAGTTCCGTGTTATCTTGTCCAGGCCAGATAGATACACATTGAAGTGCAGAACTGATGGATGTGAATTCCGAGTTCATGCATACAAGCCGAAATACAAGACGTATTGGATTACATCACGAGTAGAGGAGCACACATGCAGACTAGAAAATATTCTGGTGAAACACCGCAACCTGAATGCAGCTGTAATTGCTAGCGTGATGTTCAATGAAATCATTGAGAAGCGGGACATTGAGTGTTTGTATATTCAGAAAGAAATCTTAAGAACATTTAAGTACCAGACAAGTTACTCGATGGCCTGACGTGCGAAGCAAAAAAGCATTAGAGAAGAGGTTTGGTACATATGAGGCTTCGTATTGCAACCTATCTCGTGTGCTTGATGTCCTAAAGCAAACCAATCCTTGCACATACACCGCTTTCAACGAAAGTGAAGCAGATGGTAATGGGATCTGCACATTTCGTCGTGCGTTTTTTATTGGGTCCTTGCATTGCGTCATTCAGGTACTGCCGTCCATTGCTTTTTGTTGATGGTATATTTTTTACTAGAAAATATAAGGGACAGATTCTAATGGCCATTACAGTTGATGCGAACAACCACATACTTCCATTAGCCTTTGCTTTTGTTGAAGGTGAGAACCGGGATAGTTGGTTGTGTTTTTTCAGACATCTGAACTTTGGGGTAGTTGGTAATCGGCCCAGCATGTGCATCATTCATTATCGTCATAAAGGTATTCTTTCAGCAATTAAGACTCTACAGGAGGACCCTGATGAGCCATTCCCATAGCATGACTTGCAGAACAGGTGGTGCATGAGACATTTAGGAGCAAATTTCTTCAGGTAGTTCAGGAGTAAGAAACTGATGAACCTATTTAAGAGGCTAAGCAAGCAGAATCAGACACGTAAGTTCAACGCGCTATTGGCTGAGTTGGATAAGCACACTAGTGCATATATCGAAGAGATGAAGAAGCAACCACCTACGCCGAACGATTGCCCACCCAAAAGGCTAGGACCACTTAGGGAGCTCGATCTTCCAAATATGAGGAGACGATCGTCAAGGAACATAAAGTGTTTCTCGCACTGGATAGAGGCAGAGCCTCTAGAGAAGTGGGCATTGCTCCATGACACTAGGGGCGCCAGGTTAGTATAGTAAATTATGATATTTATGATGGTTGAACAAATGGGGTTGTTGTACAATCGATATGTGTTGATCAGGTTTTGTGTCATGACAACGAATATAGCCGAGGTTTACAATTGGGTCATAAGAGGCCTCCGTCCGCTACCACTTGTGGCCATCTTGGAAGGCATGTTGCACGGCATCGTTGCCTATTTCCAGAAAAGACATGCGAAGGTTGTTCTTCATGCCACGACATTGCAAATGCCGTATTGTTGGCGGATGATGAACTACATGGAGGAACACCATTAAAACTCAGCAGCATGTAGTGCGTAGCTTCGGAATTATTGAGTGCCGCTTTGAAGTGACTCTTCGGTGCAAAGGGGAATTGAGAATCAATACAGCGATTATTACACATGAGGTTAATCTAGGCCAAGGGGCCACTGGATGGTGTGAATGCACCTGCAACAAGCCAAGACTTCTTCATATTCATTGCTCACATGTGATGGCTGCTTGTGGGCAAGTTGGGATGAACACGTCGCAATACGTGTCCCCTTTCTACTTGAAGGATCATGTTGTCCGTACCTGGTCCGGTGAGTTCCGTGGTTTCCGTATACACGGTGATTTCACTGTGATTAACAGAGATGAGCGCATCTGTCTACCGGATCCAAACTTGCGGAGGTGTGCAGAAGGGCAGCCTGGTCGTCCACAGAGTAGGCTCATTCGCAATGACATGGATGAATCTGAAGTGGGTGGCTATGTTAGGAGGTGTTTAGAGTGCGATGAGTATGGGCACAAGACAAAGCAATGCCGGTAGCATGTGTGATGGGTTGAATCCACCAACTCATCGTGGTTATTCTATGTGATGTGTGTCGAAGTAATGTGTACTGTCAATTATGTATCGAATTATGCAATCTTATTCATGTTTGTGGAATTTGTGTAATATTATTTAAGTTAGACGCTTATGTCTTTCGATAGATATATATGTAGTGTTTGTCATATGTTTTGTAGTATTATTTATGTTGTACGCTTCTGTCCTTTGATTTACATATATATCATGTTTATTATATGTCTTGTGTAATAAATGTTTCATTATTTACTTGCAGGGATGGAGCAACCCGACTCACTTCTGGACGCTACCTTGGACCGGCGGCACCGTGTGTTCGTCCACACGACAGTAGGCAATGACAAGGTGCCTCTGCTGCAGATCCGAGTGCCTAAGAAGGCATAGTGCGTTGATCCCCGTTTCCACACTAGGTGAGTTGCACTACGTTTACATGTTCTATTGTTCACATAATTTTATGTTGTATGACTTATATTTAAATAATGCAACTATTTTTTTCCATCCATAGGTTGGCACGTGATGGCTTGCTTTCTCTTGATCGCATGGTTGAGGGGTCAGCTGAGGAAGCAGGTGTACCCGATGAACAGGTTGAGGGTGAGGATGGTCCAGAACGGTCGCGGCGTTTTCCGTTCGACCGTTCCCTACTGGCGTGTTTGGTCGACCGTTGGAGGCCAGAGACGCACACATTTCACCTTCCCTTCGGCGAGGTGACGGTGACCCTGCAGGACATCACCATGCTTACTGGGTTACCGATTGTTGGGACACCGATCGGACCCTCGGTGACTCCTGCCGGGTGGGTGGCGGACTTGGAGGAGAGGTTCGCCGAAGTGGTGCCCATTGATCCAGAAATACGGATCGACAAGAGGCACGACCCATCGAGGAGGTGGTTGGCCCAGTTTGAGGTTAGTACTTGTACATAAGCATATTATTCTAGTTTTATGTAACATTAACCTGATATTACACAATTTTAATTGTCGCAGGTGCAACGGATGGCGGCGATGCCCACGGACTACTAGGTTGCACGGCACCTTGAGGCCTATCTGCTTTGGTTGCTCGGGTGCATGATGTTCATGTCTACACACGGCGACAGCGTCAACGCGCGTTGGATAGCCTATGCACGGGCTATTGCCGATGCTGAGCTCGATGATGTACCACAGGTATCCTGGGGTTCGACGGTTCTTGCTGCCACGTACCGCACCCTTTGCGACGCGTGCGTGAAGAAAAGCAAGTCCACCAATCTCGCTGGGATGCCTCTTCTTCTTCAGCTTTGGTCGTTAGAGCGCTTCCCTGTGGGTTGACCCTATGTCAAGCCTCGACACTACACCGCCGTCATGTACGGAGGCGATGCGATCGACCGTCCGACGATGGGCTCCCTTTGGACTAGGCGATGGGTACGTCCTTCTGAGTATTTATCCAGTTTTAATTGCAATCGCATTTGATTACTGACTTTTTTTTGTACTGCAGCCACAGTGGACAGGACTGCAGGTACGTTCGGCGTACCACTCCTTCACGGAGGCGTTTGACTACCTAAGGGCAGAGCAAGTGAGCTGGGAACCTACAGCGACTGTTGTGTAGTGGAGAGAGCCATGGCACGGGGGTCTCGGCACTATGCTACAGGGACCAGGCTTACTGTCTTACCAGGATCCATCTTCACCATTTCCTCTTCTCTACTCATTTCCCCCACCTCCCTTTTTTCCTCTCTAACACAAAATTTAAAATTAAAAAAATTTAACTTTCCAAATTTTAAATAGGAAGTTTCAACTAGAAAAAAATTCAACTCAATTTTTTCAATCGGTACATAAATATGGCATCCTATTGTACAAGAGAGTTAATCTCATAAAGAGATAGAGTTTTGCCTCTCCATATTTTGTGTGTTCCTCGTGATTGTTCTTGCTATTCGATCGGTACATTATATTTGATCTACGACAGTCGTCATCATTTTACAATATGTTATCAGCACGAAGCTCCACTGAGGCCGATCAAGATAGTCTACCTGCATCAATCTACACTGCATCAAATTCAACCCGCATCAAGCGATTATATCTATTGCGAGCCATACGTAAGTTCGAAGCTCGAAGCATGTAAGTAAATCGCACATGAATAGTCCTTTAATCATGCAGATTAATTTCCCTAATTGCCTAGATTACTTGTTTAATCTTATTGGAAAATTAGGAATTTTGTTGTTGCTGTTCATCGGAAAATTAACAATAAAAAAATTAAGGCCGGTTGAGCTACCGCCTGGCTATGTCACCGTTCGGCTGCGTCCCAATGGCCTACAGCCCCAATGTTCAGTCGCGCTCACTATGTCTCTTATCTATTAGGAACCATGCTTTTTGTTAAATTAATTGCCCAAATTAGTAAATTAAGAGCCTCATTTCCAAAAGAAAGGATCAAGCCTATTCTAACGAATAATGCTAATGAGTTTACCTCAAAGGCATTTAATGATTATTGTATGGCTCTAGGTATTAATGTAGAGTATTCAGTACCAAATGTCCACACACAAAATAGCCTTCTAGAGTCATTAATTAAAAGAATAAAACTTATTACTATGCCACACTTGCAGAATTATAGGTTACCCACTAGCTGTTGGGGCCACGCATTGCTACACGCTGCTGTATTAATTCAACTCAGACTAACTGTATACCATGAAATTTTTCCTTTGCAGATTATGCGTGGGAAATAATCAAGTATTTCCTATTTGCAAAAAATTGGTTATGTTTTATACGTGCCAATCTCACCACCACAGCGCACAAACATAGGCCATCACCGAAAGTTGGGGATCTATGTAGATTATGAATATCTGTCAATTATTAAATACATAGGGTCTATGACAGAGGATTTGTATACGACTCAGTATGCTGATTGTATGAGGATAATTTTTCAGCATTAGGAGAAGAAAAGTACCACACTAAAAATGCCAGGAAATAGATTGTAATGTTACTAACATTTAGTCCTTAGATCCACGCACTAAAGAATCCAAACTCGAAGTTCGAAGAATTATAAATCTGCAATAAATAGCTAATAATCTACCAGATGCCTTCACTGATCATAAGGAGTAAGATCTCATATACCTAAAGTAAACACACCTGAAAGAGTGAAAATACCCAGAAAGATATTGAACCCACTCTTACCCCTAATGATAAGAAGAGAGGGAGACCTCTAGATGTACAGAACTCAATTCTGCTGAGATGTTTGCAGAAAAAGAGAACCGAACAAGTGAGAATACTACCCATGACAATAGAAGAAGCTCAACCTGATGTTGAGAAAATCACTAAAGTGAGCCATCATAAAGATGGTATTGCATCCCTAAAGTGATCCATCTTGAAGATGATAACCCTAGTAAATATTTGCGCACACAATTTGACGTTGGGAAGTCAGCACGCCTAGACTCCATCATTGTTGGAAATCACAAGGAGCTGGAAAAACTTAATAAGGGATAATTCATACTATACCACTTCATTCGTTGGCACTTTAGGAAATACCACTCATTATCTCAATGCCATGTGGGTCCAAAGGCCACATGTTATTAAGACAACAAGTGATATTTCCTGAAGTGCCAACCTTTGGAGTGGTATAGTGTGAATTATCCCAATTAATAAAGAGATAACCCTAAAGTGATTCAGGAGAGTTGTATAATAGAAAGACTAAAATTGTTGATATATATTTTGTCTCAAAATTGCTTGATCTGGATCTAGAACCAAAATCCATGGTAGAGCGACAGAAGCGCTCAGATTGGGTAAGTGAAAAGAAGAAATTGAGTGAGAATTGTGCTCGCTTAATAAGAGTAAAGTATTTGGTCATGTTGACCAAAGACCTCCTAAAGTGTTCTCTAAAGGATCAAAATGGGTTTATTCATTCGAAAAAGAAATGAAAATAACCAAGGGGTAAGATATAAAGTGAGGCTTTTAGCACAAGAGTTCACACAGTGACTCAGTATCGATTATGATGAAATCTACTCTGCTATAATGCATGGAATAAAGTTTTGATACATGATATCAATAACAGCTAGCTTAAACTTATCAATGCAATTGATGGATGTAGTGGCCTCATATTTATATGCGGCACAGGAAACAGATAATTATATGTGAGTCTCTAAAGGAGTCGAAATTCTGGATCCTAATAAAAAATAATCTCAACTTGTACAGCGTCAAACTGTAAAGATTGCTATATGGATTAAAACAGTCAGGGAGAATGTGGTATAACCAACTTAATGAGTTCCTCCTAAAGAAGGGATATTTCAATAATGATAATTGTCTCTGTGTGTTTATAAAGAAATCCTAAAATAAATTTTATATCATCTTAGTTTATATCGATGATTTGAATATCATCAGAACCATAGAGGACATGAAGAAAGCAAGTTTTTACTTTATGACAGAATTTGAGATGAAAGATTTAGGTAAAATCAAATATTGCTTAGGTCTGCACCTAGAGTATTCCTAGAAGAAATTTTTGTACACCATTCTACCTATACTAAGAAAGTATTAGAAAACTTTAATATGGATAAATATCATCCTTTGAAGAATCCCATGGTAATAAGATCCCTTGAAATGGATAATGACCCTTTTAGATTGAGGATGGAAAATAAGAATTTCTCAGAACTTGAAGTCCCATATTTAAATGGTATTGGAGTACTTATGTATCTTGCGAATTGTACAAGACCTGATATTGCATTCGCAGTAAATTGCTAGCTAGACACAATACAGCTCTAACCAGAAGACATTGGACCGGTGTTTAGACTTTACTCAGATACCTCTAAGGTACTCAAGATCTTGGATTATTTTACTAGAAGAACCCAGACTTGACCATAATAGGTTATACGGATGTTGGCTATTTGTCTAATCCCTACAATGCCAAATCTCATACTAGGTTTATGTTTCTTTGCTGTGGTAAAATCGTTTTTAGCGGTCTTTTAAGCATACCTTAGTAGCTACTTCTACCAACCACTCAGAGATTATAGCATTATATGAAGCCTCACGTGAGTGTGTTTGGCTGAGATGTGTCGTTAGCCATATCCAAAAGTTATATGACATTAAAACCATCGATATTTCCACAATTATATATGAAGATATGCTGCTTGTGTTGCACAAATACATATGGGTTATATAAAGTGCAATATCACGACACATATTGCCACTAAACTTTTCTATCCTCACGAACTCTAGAATAATGGTGTGATAAAGTTTCTACAAACTAAGTCATGTGAAAATCTATCAGATTTATGCACTAAGTCTTTGCCAACATCTAGTTTTCAAAGATGTGATAGTGGCATTGGAATAAGATGACTTAGAGATATGCAAAGTTCAAGGAGAGTAAATCCCTAAATCATAACCCTTGATATGATCCTGAAGATACTACTTTAATCCAGAAGATTATAAGTTGCACGCCTTTTCCCTTTGTGAGTTTTCCTAGAGTTTTCTCACACGAAGGTTTTTAATGAGACAACTAGTGTAACACAGTGTGTGAGTGCATTGTACTCTTTTCTCCATCCCTTTTTTCCCCACTGAGTTTTTGGGAGGAGTTTTTGATAAGACATGTGGATTACGTGGTATTCGCCTAAGAGGGAGTGTTGAGATATGATAGGACTCTGGGTTATAGTTGTTAAAATATGTTTAGACTATATCTCATTGTGAGCGAATTCAAATCTATCTCTTATAGGTTTCTATCATAAATATGGCACCTTATTATACAAGAGAATCAATCTAATAAAGAGAGAGAGAGTTTTATCTCTTTTATATTATATGTGCTCCTCGTAATTGTTCTTCCTATTCGATCGATACATTATATTTGATCTATAGTGATTGTCGTTGTTTTACAACAGAGTCGACCATTTTTCACGATGATGGTTTGGATCCGACCGCGTTGTGAGTGTGCGGCACTAGGCCACCGCACCACTGCTGCATGACAGGCAGGTAGGGATGAAAACGGATTGGACAGTTTTCGATCGATCTAAACAATTTTTGGATACAAATTCTATCGGATCGGATATTTGTCGGATAGTAACGGATCGGATACGGATACAGATTTGTTTTGTCAGATACGGATACAAAATCTGTAACTCACTATCCTCGGATACAGATACGGATTTGGATAATCTGAATATTGATGGGTTGGATATCCGGATATGCACGTGGGCTGGGCCAAGGCTACTCTTTTGGCCCAACAAGGTTTCTGAATTTCATAACCGTTTTCTAATTTAATTAATCCACAAATCAAGTTTCAATTATTAAAATTGGCAAACTAGATCCAAAAATTACGAATTTTTTTGGGAAAGTTCCTGACACAATCTATCATTTTAAAAAAATATTTTCAAAATTTTATCAGATATTAAAATTTCTCAAAAATTCAAAAAACTGATATCCTTAATAGAAAATATTTTAAATAAATAGCTAAAAATGCATAAAAATCATAAATACATAATTTATTATTTTAAACATAGTTCAACAAAGAATACAAATCTTAGGTCATTACATGTTCTTTATGAATATTTGGATCAAACATACTAGTTTTATTTTTTTATTCATTTTGTGTGTACAGTCTAAGGGATTATCATGTTTCGATAAATATTCATGACCGTATCCATTTTGAGCCGTATTTGATCCATATTTGTATTTGATATTATTCTTATTCTTATTCGTATCTGTTCTATCCATATCCGTATTCGAAAAAAATATGAAAACAAATATTGTAGAGTTATTATGCTCTGTATCCGATCTGTTTTCATCCTACAGACATGTGGGGCAGGCGGAGCATGCGCACCATAAATAGTGGCGAGGGTCTTGGGTGTGGCCGGCACAGACATCGAGTCCTCGGCAGCACAAAGTAGAGTTTGGGATGGACTCGTGAAGACGACGGAGGCTCATCGTACATGTGTCATTCACAAATGGTCACAATGCATTATAACGTAAACCCATCCAGACCGCACACGGACACGATCAGTCGTGCTTCACTAGGGTTTCCAAGCAAGCCATATACCGTTAGATTAGGATCAAGCGGTGGATGCCTTAGGGTTTCGCGAGAAACAGGCTGACGTGGGCCAGATCGGCCCAATCGCATTGGAAAAAGGATTGGCTCGACCCAACACAATACATACGATTTTCCCAAGGTTTTCTGATTTAAAATAATATCAATAATTAAAATAATTTGAATAAAATAGTAATAATATCATAAAAATCCTAGAAATTTTTCAAAAAAATATTTTAAGGAATTTTGAACCCAAATAAAATATTTTTGTCAAAATTTTACTTAAATTTTTCACATAATAAAATAATATCAATATTAAGCATAGTTCAAAAATACAAAATAAATTCCAAATAAATTCTAGAAAATCCATAAAATTCATAAATAGAATAATAAAATATTTTGGGCCAAAAATTAGGATGTTGCAAACCTCTCTCCTTAACAGTATCTCGGCCCCGATATTTAGGGCTAACTAAATAATAGGTTAGGGAACTCTGACTTCAGATCTTCCTCACGCTCCCAAGTAGTTTCACTTTCTGAATGGTTACTCCACTAAATTCTACAAAAGCAAATTAACTTGTTTCTGGACTTGCGCTCCATCACATCTAAAATCTTAATCGGCTATTCTTTGTAAGTCAAATCTTCTTGCAAGTCAAAACTCCAACGGTGTTTATTCTGTTCGTACTGAAAGACACTTCTTAAGCTGAGAGACATGAAACACATCATGCACACTTGCTAATGACTGCAGCAACTCTAACTAATAAGCAACCTCTCCCCGACGGCTTAAGATTTTGAACGGTCCAACATATCTTAGCGCAAGTTTTCCTTTAGCGTGGAACCTTTTGACTCTTTAAAGTGGGGTAACTCTGATATACACAAAATCTTCTGGCTCAACGCCTAACTCTTGTCGATGATTATAAGAATAACTCTTCTTCCTCGACTGAGCTACTTTTAACCTTTCCCTGATCATACCAATGTACTCTTCTGCTTCCTTAATGATATCAAGCCCGAACACAAGATGCTCTCCTGTCTCATTCCAATTCAACGGAGTAGGACAGAGACGACAATACAAAACTTCAAATGGTGATATCTGCAAACTTTCTTGATAATTGTTGTTATAACTGAATTCTGCAAGATCTCAACATATCCACTTGAATCTGATTGACTCTTTTTTTTACCATTCGTCTACGGATGATAAGCTGTCCTGAAATTCAAATGCGTACCCATAGCTTCATGCAGCTTATTCCAAAATCTCGAGTTAAATTGGGTACCTTTATCTGACATTCAGAAAGTTTCAACTCGAAAAAAATTCAAATTAGAAAGTATCAACTCAAAAAAATTTAAATAAAAAATTCACAAATTAGAAATTTTCAACTCAAAAAATTTCAAATTAGAAAGTTCCAAATATGAAAGTGTCAACTCAAAATATTTTAAATAAAAACTTTCAAAATAGAAAGTTCAAACTCAAAAAAATTTATTTCGAAAAGTTTCAACTCGAAAAAAATTAAATTGAAATGTTTCAAGTCCAAAAACTTTCAATTCAAAAACTTTCGGTTTGAAAAGTTTCTATTCAACTCGTAATTTTTAACACAAAAAATTTTAAAATCAGAAAGTTTCGACTCCAAAATTTTTAAATCAAAAATTTTCAAATAGGAAAGTTTCATCTTGAAAAATTCAATTCAAAAAATTCAAATCGAAAAGTTTCAACTCTAAAAACTATCTGTTGAAAAACTTCAAATCGAAAAGTTTCAACTCTAAAAACTATATATTGAAAAACTATCGGTTTGAAATGTTCCTATTCAATAAACTTTCGGTTCGAAAAGTTTCATTTAAAAACTATTGAATGTGGCTAAAAATACTTATTTCCAAAAACTTGGGGGGAAAATTTGGAATACAAAAACTATTATGAGTTCGAGGGGATGGGAATGTTGGAGTAAAGGGGAAGGAATGAAGTGCTGCTGTCACTTGTCAGAAGAAGAGAGCCTTTGAGGAAAAGGAAGGATGTGCTGCCACTTGTCACAAAGAGATGGTGTCCTCATTAAAGATTTGGTGATGGCACCCATAAATTAGCAATTTCCAAAAAAAATATACGACCATCCAAATTCCTCCACATACATTCCACCCACATGCCGACATGCAAGCACTGGTCAAACAGCCAAGCCAACCAAATCTTTTTCTCTATGAATTCCCTTGGGCTCTGCTTGGCAACTTGGAAAATTTTAACAACCGGATTTATATCTGGAGCATGTACATTGTTTCTCTTTTTTCTTCTACTTTTCAATTAGCATGTGGACCTATAGTTCGTTTCTTTTTCTTGAGATTCAGACTTTAGTTTGATATTGACATTGACAGCATAAAAGATGAAAAATATGGAAAAGAATCATTTAGAAATGGCTCCTAAAAGACCAAAATTGCTTATATATATACTATTATGAACAAAAGGGTAGAATACGATCCACCATCTTCCATGGATCAAAATCCACATCTTACCTTTGTTAAAGACCGGTCAAAGAAAATCCATAACTTCCCACCTTCATCAACCACCCACCTTTTTCTTGCTCAAATGATGCAGAAATTGTCTAACTTAGGCTTAGTAAATTCAAACTTTTGATATAGTAATTGAAGGACCATGTGGAGGTCTATCCATGTTTGTGATGAGTATTTGACTTTATTTGAGTAAGGTGTGCTCAAGTTTGAGTTTGATTCGGATTGATTTTCAAAATGAAGCAATTTGAGTTGTCTCTGCCAGGAGTGGCAGTACCGGCCGTATGGGCGCGGTAGTGATGAGTTGGATGGTTTATTGCATATCATTGTGGGCATTGCTATGTGATGTGTTTCCTTGTCTTTATGGTTGCAGAGCGACGGTGCTTGGTCATGGTGAGGCGGAGGATGACCGGGACTAGACGAGGAGCGTCGGAGGTCCAGACGGTTGGGAGATCGCCGGAAGATGATCGGAGACGGAGTCCGGGCATGTCAAGAACACAAGGAAAGGAGATGATGCTAGCTAGATGCCGCGTGGATCAATGAGGGCCGTCGGATTGAGGTCTAGTTGATAGGTTAGCGGGTCTAGGTAGTATGCTTTGAAAACCGTGCAAGAAAACCCAATATGTGTGTGGGTTTTGGGTTAGCCCTTGCATGGCTGTGTGTGTGGGTTAATCCTAGCTCTTAGATGAGTGCTCTAGGGTTGAAGGACTCATCCAAGGGTGGTAGGTGACCCAAGAGTAGTATAAATAGGGGTGGAGGGGTAGCCTCCTCCCCTCGAAGGTTTTGAGGTTTTTGATGCTCCTTTGAGGTTTGCCCACATGAATGTGAAGCTTTGTAACCTCTCATCCCAGAAATTAAATGTTTCCTCAAACCATTTCTTTTCTTTGTGCATTTACATTACGCATTTAAATTACGCAATTTACATTATGCACTTAAATTCCGCACTTAAATTCCACAATTAAATTCAGCACTTAAATTCTTGCAATTTACATTTATGCAATTTGGATTTGCCTCCCCTCCTTCTAAATGCTGTTCTTCTAGGATGTCTTGAGGGTGTTCATTTGGTTCTACATCTTTCTTACACCCTTGGATAGACTAGAGATCAAGTTTTTTATCAAATTACAAAGCTGTCCAGAACTTGTTCTTCGCGCAGCAGTCAGTTTTTGATTTTTCTAAAAATATAGAAAACTCATTTTGAGGGATTCTTCTTGGAGAAGGTGCAGGACTCATATATACATTTTTATAAAATTTCTCGAGTCCACTGGTTGCACCGTTTGAGAGCTATGACGTGAAAACCGAGCCTCAAACTTTCTGGTCGAAGTTCCTGACTGTCTGTATTGATTGATTTTTCAATCTTATTCTACAAAGCTTTCTAAGGTTATTTTTGGTGGAGTGTTTCAAGACTCAACTGCTCACAGGAACAAAAATTATCAAAAAATTTATAGCAACAGAAACTCACCAACCACCTGTTACAACTGAGGACAATTTTTGAAAATCTGCTTTAACTTTTCTGAAAAGAGACTTTGGTGTTTTAGCTTTATCTCTTTTAGAAAAGAAGTCTTTTGAATTGATTCCTCTTTTGTTTGGACACTTGACAACCAGGATTGCGATTAAAAAACCCCTCACACGATTCATGGTTTTTATCCATGAAAGCTAGGGGTACACATGGTTTCATGGTTTTTATCCATGAAAGCTAGGGGTACACATGGTTGTCTAATTATTCTGGATTTTGGAGGGTGTGTGAATCTGAGAAGCACCAGTTTGAACGAAAATCTTCGGGTTCTTTAGATTTTTATTGCAAGATTGTTTGGAGTACTTTGAGTGGGGAAATTTTATTTGGGATCATTCACCCCCCTTTGATCGCCATTTCGATCTTTCAATTGGTATCAGAGCCGGTTTTGCTCTTCCATAGATCTTGACCGGTCTCAAGAGCCATGGCGATAGACAAGTATTCCACCAAGCCTCCTATTTTCTCTGGAGTTGATTTTCCTTTTTGGAAATCTCGAATGGAGTCATACATCACTGCCTAGGGCTTCCTGATATGGCAGAAGGTGAAACTCCCGTATGAGGTTCCTGCTGATGAAAACGTCACGGCCGGCAATATGGCTGACATTGAGGCAAACGCTAAGGCAAGGAACATTCTCATACAGGGTATTAGCCGCAGTGAGTATGATAGGATTTCTCACCTCCGTTCCGCTCACGAGATTTGGGTGACCCTCGATGCTTACCATGAGGGCACTACCCAAATCAAGACGGTTCGACAGGACCAATTCAAGCGTGAGTTCAACAAGTTTGAACAACACGCTGGTGAGAGTCTTGATGAGTGCTTCGGTCGTTTTACCAAGATCTTGAGCGATCTTCGAGCAGTTGGTTGCATATACCCTGACTCGGATAATGCTCGACATTTCTTAACCGCACTCGATTTGCGTGTTTGGGAGATGAAGGTGACCACCATCAAGGACACCACCGACTTGTCGACTCTGACTCTTGACGAGCTTTATTCCCGCCTTAAGACTCATGAGATCGATGTCGTCTCACGGAAGACGAAATCTCAGTCGATAGCCTTGGTCACCGATCCCGTTGGATCTTCTTCTTCTGATCCTTCTATTGGTTTATCTCTTTCCGCCCTTTGTGAGCTAAGCGATGACCAACTGGAAAAATTTTAAGAAAATGAGCTTGCTCTTCTCGCTCGCAAGTTTTCTCATGCATACAAGAGGGTGAGAGAGAGGAAGAGAGGTGGCATGATCACCTGCTTCGAGTGTGGTGGCCCCAACCACATTCGGGCGAACTGTCCCAAACTGGAGAAAGCTAAGAACGATGTCGGCGGTTCGGCAAAGAACGACTACATCGACAAGAACCGCAACAAGAAGCCTCCAGTTCGTGAGCCGACGCGTGAGAAGAAGTACCGCAACTTCTCCAAGAAAAAGAAGCTCTTCCACCGCGTCCTCGCCGAGCTTGACGACATCAACATCTCCGACACAAAGACATAGAGCAACGAGGGCGAGGATGAACCGCAAGAGAATAAGGGCGGCGACAACTTCTCCGGCATGTGCTTCATGGCTGACACCAACGGCATCAGCGACTCCGAGCTCTACAGCGACTCGGACGAGGTACCCTCCTATGACCAGCTCAATGAAGCTTTCTGTAAACTAGAAAAATTTCATGCTAGAGCTAGAGCTAGGTGTACGGAGCTTTAGAAGGAAGTAGGTACCTTGACTTGAGAGTTAGCTTCTCTTAGATCTTCTTCCTGCCGAGTCACTGATGATTGCTCTTTGTGTGATGCTATTCTTGTGGAGTTGGAGAACTTAAGGACTATGCATGATAGTGTGTTGACTGAATTAGATAGTCTTAAGTTGAAGAATGCTAGCGATAATTCTGTTGATGCTATTCCACTAGATGCTAGTTTTCTTCATGCTCACTCTACTCCTTCTTGTGCTAATTGCCTAAATTGCTTGCGAAATTGATGCCATGGCGAACACCTTAGAAAGCTTTCTGCTAGAAATGATGAACTTGAATTGCATGCTTCTAAGGACCCAGTCAGCTCATGTGAGGGCTGTAGGCAACTAAAACTTGACAATGATGCTTTGAATGTCAAGTGTGATCAACTTGCTAAGGACTTACTAGTTAAGTCAAAAACTGGTTGCCTGCTGTGTGTTGGGGTTAAGGATGATGTGGATCAAATCCATGTCGAGCTTAGGAAGAAGTTAAAAGACCAAACCCTTAGGATTAGAGATGCTCCTTGCGTTTCTTGTGAGGCCCTCAAGATTGAGGCAGCCGTGCTAGGGGAACAAAAAGCACGTGCTGAGAGATCTTCTCTTTCTCTTTCTGGTTCTTCTTCTTCCTCTCCTTCCCCCTGTTCTTCTTATGCTTCTTTCTTTCGAGATTGCCAGTATCTTATGAGCACTCTCGAGATATTTGTTAGAGGCAAGAAGAAGCTCAATCTTATTCTAGACCAATCCAAGATTAGTAGATTCAATCAAGGTCTAGGATTTGATCCCTTGGAGCACGCTCGGGCGCATCCTCCCACCATTGTGTGCGGCTCCAAGAGTGGTGAGATTGTGGTAGCTCCCAGAGTGAGTACCACCATGTTTAGATCTACTGGGGTTGTCCATAGGACTTCTGACCAGAAGGGTGTTACTCCTATTGCTTCTGCCTCTAGTAAGGCGAAGTACACATGCACCTTCTGTAAGAAGGATGGTCACCTAGTAGATTTCTGCTTCAGGCGCGCCAAGATCAATCGGTATGAGCGTGTTGCTACCCTTAAGGGTATTCAAGGTCATACCCAGACTTTGAGTGCTCCTAAGGCACACACTGCTTCTAGACAAGTTAGAGAGTCGCCTGTTTTTGGGCAACGTCCAGGACTCGGTTTTCATGCTAGTTCTTTGAGTTTTAGTCCTGGAGCTGCTCGTAGTCAGTCTTTCCACCGTCCTCTTGATATTCCTCGTTTTTCTCATCGAGGTAGATATCAGCGGCGTGAGGTGTTTTCTGGTAGGAGTTTTAGGCAGCTTCACTAGGGTGGTTCGGCTTTTGCACCACAGCAGGCCAACCCAGTTTCAACTCCTAGATCATCTACTAGAGTTGCTACTGATCTTGTTAGGGTTAAACGTCAGAGAGACACTCGAGTCCAGTCTTCTTCTATGACTGGTACTCTGAGGTGTCGTATGGTTCAGTATTGGGTTCCTAAGTCTTCACTCTATCCCAGTACTGAGTCATCTTTCTCTCTTGTGTCTTGATCAGGTTCGTCGGATGGGGAAGGGAGATGTTTGGATTGTCGACTCTGGTTGTTCTCATCATATGACCGGAGATTCTTGATGGTTCTCTTCCCTAGTCCGAGCCCTCGGTGATGAGTTGATCACTTTTGGGGATGCCTCTTCAGGTAGAGTCATTGCTAAAGGTACCATTTGCATTTATGACAATTTCATTCTTAAAGATGTTGCCTTAGTAAGTAAGCTATAATACAATTTGCTTTCTGTTTCTCAGCTTATTGATGACTCTTTCGAGGTGAGTTTTAAGAGTAATGCCTGTAGTAGTTTGCGGAATTTCTAGATTTGGGAGAGTCTTCTGTGCTGATTTTCTGTTTCTTCTGGAGACTCTCTTCGGTGTTTGATTGCTTCAGTCTCGTGATCTCTCCTTCTGGCATACGAGACTTTGTCACATTAGATTTGATCATTTGACCCGAGTTAGCAGCCACGATCTCATTCGTGGTTTGCCCAAACTCAAAATGGTCAAAGACTTAGTTTGCTCTCCCTGCCGACATGACAAGATGGTTGCTGCTTCTCATCCCCCAGTCACTGTTGTGATGGCTGATGCACCAGGACAGCTTTTACATATAGGCACTGTTGGTCCAGCTAGAGTGCAGTCAGTTGGTGGGAAGTGGTATGTTCTTGTCATTGTTGATGATTTTTCGAGGTATTCTTGGGTGTTCTTCATGTCCTCGAAGGATGAGACTTTTACCCATTTTAGGGGTTTGGTTCATAGGTTGTCTTTTGAGCTCCCTGGTGCCCTACGAGCTATACGCAGTGACAATGGTATGAAGTTCAAGAACTCCTATTTTGAGAGTTTTTGTGTTGAGTCTGGTTTAGAGCATCAGTTCTCCTCTCCCTACGTCCCTCAACAAAATGGCGTAGTGGAAAGGAAGAACAGGACCATGGTAGAAATGGCTAGGACGATGCTAGACGAGTACAGTACTCCTAGGAAGTTTTGGGCTGAGGCTATAGCTACTGCTTGCCATGTTTCTAATCGTGTATTCTTGAGAGCACATTTGCACCGCACTTCTTACGAGTTGAGGTATGAGCGAAAGCCCAGTGTTTCTCATTCTCGTGTGTTTGGTTGCAAGTGTTTTATTTTGAAGTCTGGTAACCTGGATAAGTTTGAGTCTCGTTCTTCTGATGGTATCTTTCTGGGTTATTCGACTTTTTCTCGTAGCTGTAGGGTCTGGAGTTGCGATGCGCATAGGATCATAGAGACCTGTGAAATGACCTTTGATGAGGCTAGCCCAGGAGCTAGACCCGATATTTTAGGCTCTTCTTCTTCCTCCGAGACCATCTTTGTAGAGGATGAGGATGATGGAGATGATGGTGTTCTATCTGATCCAGTCCCCTCTACACCTGAGGTGCCTCCTGTTTCCATTTCTGCACCTCAGGAAGGCCAACCCTTGCCTTCTGACTCTCATTCAGCTAGTGGCTCTGCTTCTACCTCTTCTGTGCATGAGGTAGAGGCCACTTCTACTTCTGGACCTCCCCGTCATATTCAGCGTTCTCATCCACCTGATTAGATCATCGGCGATCTGTTTGAGCGAGTCACTCGCTCAAAATCATGTTTATCTAGTTTCTGCCTTCACTCTGCCTTTGTTGTCTCGTTTGAGCCGAAGGATGTGACTCATGTATTATCTGACGAGTCTTGGACTAATGCTATGCATGAGGAACTTGAAAACTTCGAGAGGAACAATGTCTGGCAGCTTGTAGACCGTCCATCTGGTCATAATGTCATTGGGACTAAGTGGGTGTTCAGAAACAAGCAGAGTGAGGATGGGGTTGTCATTCGCAATAAGGCTAGGCTAGTTGCACAGGGCTTTTCTCAGGTTGAGGGTCTTGACTTTGAGGAGACCTTTGCCCCTATAGCTAGACTAGAGGCTATTAGGATCCTGCTTGCATTCTCTGCATTCCGGGGCTTTAAGCTCTATCAAATGGATGTCAAGAGTGCATTCCTCAATGGCTATATTGAGGAAGAGGTTATGTCAAACAACCTCCAGGATTTGAGAATCCCAAGTTTCCGAGTCGCGTATACAAGCTTTCCAAAGCTCTGTATGGACTCAAGCAGGCCCCCAGAGCATGGTATGAGAGGCTCAAGTCTTATCTTCTCAGCCATGACATCAAAATGGGCGTAGTAGACAAGACTACATTCATCGGACACCATGAGTCGCATTTTCTTCTCGTCCGTTTATGTGGACGATATCATTTTGGTGGCTCGTCTCATTCGCTTGTGTCTCGCTTTTGTGAGGTGATGAGCATAGAGTTTGAGATGAGTATGATGGGCGAGTTGAGCTACTTTCTTGGCTTCGGATCAAGCGGACTCGGAGGGTACTTTCTTGCATCAAGGCAAGTATACCCGTGACCTCTGAGGCGCTTGATATGTCGATGGGAAACCGGTGATGACTCCTATGGCCACCATCGCTGTCCTCGAGCCCAATGAGGATGGTGAGCCTGCGATCAAAAGGAGTTTGAGCATGATCGGCTCCTCTTGTACCTCACCGCTTGAGGCCGGACATACATTTCATTTGTGTGTCCAGTAAGCTTGATTTCAAGCTTCTCCTCGCGCCTTTCACCGCCAGGCGGTCAAGCGCATCTTCAGGTACCTTCGTGCTACTACTGATTATAGTATTTGGTACTCTTCTTCTTCTTGTCTATTTCTTAGAGCCTTTTCCGATGCCGACTTTGCTGGCTGTAGGATAGATAGGAAGAGCACTTCTGGCACTTGCCAATTCATTGGCACTTTTCTTGTTTCTTAGTTATCTAGGAAGCAGTCTGGGGTTGCACAGTCCACCGCTGAGGCCGAGTATGTTGCTGTAGCCAGGTTCTCGGGATGAGATCGACCTTGCGGGACTTTGGGTTAGAGATAGAGAGTGTGCCACTTTTCTGTGACAACACTTCTGCTATTTGCATTGCTAAAAACCCAGTGCAACATTCCCGGACCAAGCACATTGATGTTAGATATCACTTCCTTAGAGACCATGTGGAGAAGGGAGATATCGCGCTTCAGTTTGTAGAGAGTGACCTTCGGTTAGCCGATATCTTCACCAAACCTTTGGATAGCTCCAGATTTGTTGCCTTGAGGAGTGAGCTTGGAGTCGTGAGCCCTTACGGCCTTTCATGAGGGGGAGCTGGTTTGTATATTATGTATTATATGTTTTCTTCCAGCTTTTCTTTTCTTTGTGTTTCTTCTGGGTGACTTTGGGCTTGTTTTCTTGAGTTGAGTTCACTCACTTAGACTTCTGGCATGCCTTGCATGGACCTCTTATCTTGTGCTTTAGGTTGCTATCATGCGTGATTAGCTGTTCTCTCTTCTCTCTAGGTTGAGTTCCCTCACAGTCTTATAAGTCTAGCATGTATTGGGCCTCCTGGGTAGACAGGGTCTATGTGTACTCCTTAGTTGGGATCTAGAGTCAGCTTCCCTATGTCAGTCTCTGGGGAAGATAAGAGCGAGTCTGAGCCGTAGTGAGTCTCTTCTATCTTATCTATGCTCAATAGCCATCCAGTTTTGCAGTTTCTCGACTTCTTCTCACATTCTGTTTTTTTGGTTATTATTGAGTTCATTCGGGTTTTCTTTATGCCTAATCTTGATAATAACTCAACTTTAACCAGATTTGAGTTTAAAATTGATTCATTTGTTGAGGGGGAGTTTGGGAATCTGTTCGTGCATTTTATATAGACTGCATTTCTTGTTTAATGAGCTTTGTCTATTATGCAATTGATTTCTTCTTCATGCTATACACCATGCTACATCATATGGAGGAAATCACTAGCTTAGATATGTCCAAGTTCATTTAACTTGCTAAGCTTAAAAATGAAATAAGCCTTAAATGAAAAACTTGATGAAACTTGTTGCTTTTACTTGCTAGATTTCTTCTCTAGAGGTTTGTGCCATAATTTGAGAAATTTTGGAGTTCTCTAGAGTCTCTATAGCAACTTGGGTGAAACTAGTTTGATCCATGCTAGAGTCCTTCAATTTCTCATAAATAATTGTGCTAAAAATGAAAATTAAACAAAATTGACTCTTCTTGTGCACATACGACTCAACACCTTGTATTCACAAGACCGCTTCCCATTGCACTTGGGATGAACTTGGAATACATCGTGTTTGACCTAGACCATCCTCTTAAGAGTTCATTTTGAGATGGTCGCATACGGCTTGAGTCAATTGGTTGTCAAAAGAAAATACAAATAAATTAAAAACAAAGACATATGCGGGTAAAGAATGTAAATAATGTCAAACATTTGCACCCCGCTATGTCTTGTATGATGATAAATCAAAATTTGCATTAAGTGATAAATGAGCCCGAAGGACCTTGTATGCTCTTCTAGATTCCCCAAAGTGTTGAGTAAGTTGAACTCTAGGTTTTCCTTTTGATCCTTAGAGTGGCTATTCTTCTATTTTTGAAACTAAAGCTAAGTGTTGCACTTATCAAATCTTGCTGAAAATGAAATATTCAAAACTAAGCTCGTATTTGCACTTGGACATGTCTTAGACTAGTCTAATCTAAAAATTGACTAGCTTGGTGTCATATCTTGTCATTGTGATCAATTGGATAATCTTCAAAGCTCCCTTAGGTTGCATTTCATGCATACATAAAAAGAGGGAGAAAATTCCATTTTGATGCCTATATTGCCAAAAGGGGGAGAAAATGTAGAAAATGCATCATTAAAAAAAGAGATAAAAATGTGAAAGCTTGTTGGTTCTTATGATCTTTGTAAATCTTTGCTATTTCTTATGGATCATAATCACATTTGGCACTTATGATTGATCTTTAGAGCTTTTGTGGAAAACTTGCTCTTTTCATGGTCTTGCTCTAAATTCTTTTTGCCAACTTGGTCATGATTTTATATCTTTTTCTCTGGACCAAGTTTGGCTTTGCGATCAAATTACTTTCTTCTTCTCTCACTAGTATAGTACCATGTCTTCCGGTTTCCTTTTCCCAGCACGTAATATATGGTCTTTTCCTTTTCTAGAACGTTTGTTTCCTTTTCCTTAATTCCAGGATATTTGTTTCCTTTTCCTTGAGATGATGCTAGAGGTGGGGGGAGATCTGTTGTGGGCCACAAGGATGAGTTAGACACATTAAACAATGGCCATCGGATGTGGATGAGTAAAGCTGAGAAAAATCTGAGAGGTTAATTTTGATGGAGGCAAGTTTCTGGGGACGTTTCGCTGGGTGCATTGTCGGGACCC
This sequence comes from Otatea glauca, assembly GCA_036346275.1. NCBI lineage: Eukaryota > Viridiplantae > Streptophyta > Magnoliopsida > Poales > Poaceae > Otatea > Otatea glauca. Next base: position 34,693,939 of record CM070715.1, on the reverse strand, counting down.
GATTCTGCAAATCTGGACCCTCTGTGTATTCTGTGCCAGTCCAGGATCATGCTAGCACACACAGTCATACGGGGTTGCACATCACAGACATTCACGAAGATATAAGAATAAATAGTGCAAACATGTATATAAACCGAGTTGTACGACCTTATGGTTTCCTTACAGATAAGACAGCCACACAGGGCTTACATTATTCAAAGTAAAGAAATAGCAGCGGAACATAAATAAAAGGTCGTGGAAGCCTTCATCTTGCCACCGGCAACCGACTGGGCTTGCCCCCTAGTTGCTCGCATCCTCGATGTACTCTTCCTCCCATGCTAGTGTAGACTCCTCCACTGATGTTGGGTTTGATAAGCAAGGTGGGGTGAGTACACAAGGCACTCAACAAGTAATGCACAAAATGCAGCGCTATTACTATATGCAAAACTTATTCCAATGGATTGGCTTAAATGGTTCTTTTGCATCAAGCAGCATTTTTGAACTAGTATCTTGTTTAGATTAAAGCAGTGGCACAGATATAAATAATACTAAACTCAAATGTTTTTTCATTGAAGATTCTCGGTACACAGCCTTAACAGTTCATTTCCAACACTGGCACACAGCCACCCTTCCCACATTTTGTTTATGAAAATCCACCCCTTGACTGTAATCCCCGAGCAATGCTCAATACCGTGAGCACGGCTATTCGAATAGTTTTGACACTCTGCAGAGGTTGTACACTTTACCTACAAGATACAGCCGCTCACCACACAGGTGATTGACCGCAACAAAGCTTTTCAGGAACTTCTACTTTAACCAAAGAACCTCTCCGGTATTGCCTTCACTATCACTTCCCTCACATAGAGCCGAAGTATAGGACCGGCCAATCACCGTTGGATGGGCACCAAGTCAGTAGCACAGTGCGCTCCCCATACAGATACACCCCGTGTCTTGTCACCCAGGTATCGGAGGAAAGATATCGAACCCTAGTCAACTAGGTCTGTCCCATATCGGACATGTGGTTGTACGGTGACTCGGATCAAAGGCTTGCAAGGTGAAGTCCTTAATCGACCAAGGCAAGACTTCCAACACTCAACATGGCACACACCCAATGTGGCACAGACTCACATCACTCATCAACTCAATGCCACACAGGCCACACAGCACACGACCTCTTGCCACTTGCCCCAGTCTAAATCTTTTCCCACCCGTTTATTATTGTGCAACACATGCCAAGAATAACTCAACATCGGTACGGAACCACACAGGTCGCGGTACCTCAATCTCATTATATGGCATCATCACACCACTTTTCAAAATACATTCAATATGTCTTTAGTCAGTATTGTAGCATTTTTCCAAAGATCACTCATGATTCGTTGCAAGGCTAAGCATCTACTCACGGTCTAGCCTCCGTGTTGGCACAATATTAGCATCCAACTAATATAATCAAACTTAGGGTGACAATGGTTTAGGGCATACAATTAAGAATTCAAGGTGGCATAACAAAATGGGTTGATTATCGCATTATCCCAAATCAATTTAATTTCATTTTAAATAATTAGCATGCATAGTTTCAAAGCATAAATTACATTTTAAAATCTGGGATCAAAATGATCAAAGCATCACTTGCCTTCAAAGAGTTGCTGGTCTTGTTCGAAGCTTGGTCTGAGCGACGAAATCTTCCTCGAAACTTTCCTAAATTTGCGTCTCGCATACAAACAAAATATGCAATAAATAACTAATACAGAAGACTAAATGACCTCAAAATTCAAATAAAATTCACCATTAAATATCTCATAATTTTATGAATTTTTATAAATTTGAATCATCCAAATCCGAGTTAAAATGCAAAAGTTATAGTCATTTGAAGTTTGAATAAAATCAAAATACGAAATTAAGAAAATCCGATTTTTCTCAAATATTTTTACACCGAAATTCGCATTTATGACGTCAGCATCGCGTCATGATGACGTCAGCACAGAAATGAGTTTGGTCGAAATATTTTTATATATTAAAAATATTTATGACGTCATCGGACGTCATCTCGACCGCGGCACGCCCGAGCCGCCACGCCGCTCTGTCTATGGGTGGGTCCACGGGTTGGCTCGTCCACCGTGGACCGGCGGCACTTGTGCTTTCGTGCACGGGTGACGCAAGCCGTGGCGTCGGCGACGGCTCGCGACCAATCCCAACGCGACACGCGGCGCTAAACTAATCGCCGAAACTCGATTCAATCTCGTCCTTCCGATTTAAACGAGCGGCCGAGATTCATGCGACTTCGCCTCACCTCTGCTGAGCCAACACGTGGCTTCACCGTGACCCTTGGATCCAGATCGAACGGTCACGATTACTCGGGTGACGTCGACAGAAACGGCGGCGCTGACTCCTCGGTTTCCGCGCATCACGCGTCAACACAGGACTGGCCCGATGCATGGTGCGATCTCATCCGCTCGATTCAAACGGACAGCCGCGATGAGCCAAGGCTATCGGCTCTAGCCTATTGCGGCGCGACACGCGGCACAATCCAAGGCAGCCGGCGCGCATCCGACGGCTGTGACCTTTACGCGACGCGGTAAAAAAAAATAAACCCCACGATCTAGATCTAACGGCTGAAATAAACTAATCGTGAAACTAATCGAAGCAATCTAGACCGTTGATTAGATCTAACGGTGAGGGTGAAGATGAGGATTCTTGTTGATTGGCGGCGTGGATGAATCTGTGCGTTCGGCGGCGATCGGACGGTGGACGGCTTCGGTGGCGGCGATGTCACGGTGGCGCAGATCTTGTCGGAGAGGATGAAGACGGCGTGCAACGCGCGCTGCGGGCTTCTCGGCGTGATGAAGTGGTCCACTCGATGCACCGCCGGTGAACTCGGAAAGGGTCGAGCACGGCGGGCGGCTCGGGCGACGATGGGAGGAAGAAAAAACAACGATGGCGAAGGAAGGAAACTACGGCGAGCTCTCACGGGCTCTAGAGGGAGTCTCGGCGTGCGTGCGAGGAGTCAAAAGATGCGGAGCGAAGGCCTCTGCACGACGCCTTCAACGGGGACTTAAGGGCTGCCTCGACGTGCGCGAAACGGCAGGCGGAGGTCACGGCCATCAACGCCCACGTCTCTCCGATGATCTCGCAGGGACGAAGCGACGTGGCGCGATCCTGTGCGTTCGTGCGGCGATGATCCGAAGGCTCACGCACACGGGCGACGTGGCACACGCACAGGCGTGCGATCCGGATCGGACGGCTTGGGCTAGGCGGCACTAGGGTTTCGGCGGGGCGGGCTGCGTGGGCCGGAGTCACGAGTTGGGCCAGAGCACAGTACTGGGCTGGCCAACGATTTCGGCCCAGACACTGTTCTGGGATTTTTAAATCCTTTTCGAATAAAAAATAATTCGGGAAATTAGTTTTGGCCAAAGAAAGTAGTAAAAATATTTGAAAAATTCCAGAAAAATTCTGGAAAATACTTTGAGATGTTTGGAACTCCATTAAAATATTTTCAATAAAACTTTGCAAAAACTTTTCCTTTATTTAATTTGTTTTCAAGAAAGGCTATATTTGAATAATTCCAAATAAATTTCAATAAATTTCCAAAATTTCTCAAAAATCAAAAATACTTCAAATTTTAAATTAGAGCAAAAATTAGGGTGTTACATGCATAAAGGTTGGGCCATCTCTAGTGGGGTGCATTATTTGGGGTGGACGTAGAAAAGAATGCTTAGGTGCATTATAAAGGGGTATAGATTCAAACTCAAATTTATGCCATTTGTGTGGTTTGTCAATATACTCATCAAGGGGGAGATTGAAGGACCATGTGGAGCTCCATCCATATTTGTGATGAGTATTTGACTTTATTTGAGCAAGGTGTGCTCAAGTTTGAGTTTGATTTGGATTGATTTTCAAAATGAAGCAATTTGAGTTGTCTCTGCCAGGAGTGGCAGTACCGGCCGTATGGGCGCGGTAGTGATGAGTTGGATGGTTTATTTCATATCATTGTGGGCATTGCTATGTGATGTGTTTCCTTGTCTTTGATGGTTGCAGAGCGACGGTGCTTGGTCATGGTGAGGCGGAGGATGACCGGGACTAAGCGAGGAGCGTCGGAGGTCCAGACGGTTGGGAGATCGCCGGAAGATGATCGGAGACGGTGTCCGGGCATGTCAAGAAGACAAGGAAAGGAGATGATGCTAGCTAGATGCCGCGTGGATCAATGAGGGCCGTCGGATTGAGGTCTAGTTGATAGGTTAGCGGGTCTAGGTAGTATGCTTTGAAAACCATGCAAGAAAACCCGGTTTGTGTGTGGGTTTTGGGTTAGCCCTTGCATGGCTGTGTGTGTGGGTTAATCCTAGCCCTTAGATGAGTGCTCTAGGGTTGAAGGACTCATCCAAGGGTGGTAGGTGACCCAAGAGTAGTATAAATAAGGGTGGAGGGGTAGCCTCCTCCCCTTGAAGGTTTTGAGGTTTTTTATGCTCCTTTAAGGTTTGCCCACATGAATGCGAGGCTTTGTACCTCTCATTCCAGAAATTAAATGTTTCCTCAAACCATTTCTTTTCTTTGTGCATTTACATTACGCATTTAAATTACGCAATTTACATTCTGCACTTAAATTCCGCACTTAAATTCCACAATTAAATTCAGCACTTACATTCTTGCAATTTACATTTATGCAATTTGGATTTGCCTCCCCTCCTTCTAAATGCTGTTCTTCTAGGATGTCTTGAGGGTGTTCATTTGGTTCTACATCTTTCTTACACCCTTGGATAGACTAGAGATCAAGTTTTTTATCAAATTGCAAATATGTCCAGAACTTGTTCTTCGCACAGCAGTCAGTGTTTGATTTTTATAAAAATATAGAAAACATATTTTTGAGTGATTCTTATTCGAGAAGGTGCAAGACTCATATATCCATCTGTAGAAAATTTCTTGAGTCCACTGGTTGCACCGTTTGAGAGCTATGAAGTGAAAACCGAGCCTCAAACTTTCTGGTCAAAGTTCCTGACTGTCTGTATTGCTTGATTTTTAATTCTTATTCTACAAAGCTTTCTGTGGTGATTTTTTGTGGAGTGTTTCATGACTCAACTGATCATAGGGAAAAAAATTCTCAAAAATTTTAGAGCAATAGAAACTCACCAACCACCTGTTACAACTGAGGACAATTTTTGAAAATCTGCTTTAACTTTTCTGAAAAGAGACTTTGGTGTTTTAGCTTTATCTCTTTTAGAAAAGAAGTCTTTTGAATTGATTCCTCTTTTGTTTGGACACTTGACAACCAGGATTGTGATTAAAAAACCCCTCACATGATTCATGGTTTTTATCCATGCAAGCTAGGGGTATACATAGTTGTCTAATTATTCTGGATTTTAGAGGGTGTGTGAATCTGAGAAGCACCAGTTTGAACGAAAATCTTCGGGTGCTTTAGATTTTTATTGCAAGAGTGTTTGCAGTACTTTGAGTAGGGAAATTTTATTTGGGATCATTCACCCCCCCTCTGATCGCCATTTCGATCTTTCAGTAATTATTTTTATAACATTAAAACATATTTATCATGGATCCCTTTTTTTAAACACATTTTTCTAGCAAAATGCTTCAAACGAATTATAAACATGATAAATAGTTTATGAGGTATCATCGTTCAAATCTCACAATTAGCCCACATTTCTCTCTCCACCTGTCCCTCTGTGCTCAGCGTGACAGTAAATTGGAATGCATCTAGATATAAATGTGGTATCTATTTTTTATTGCCACTATCACATGGACATCATGCACCACAACTAGATTTGACAGTAAAATTTAACAACGCGTCTAAATTAGAATGCATTTGGTAGTAAATTTGATCCATTTTGAATTGCTGTTATCACATGGCCATCATGCACCATGGCAAGGTGAATCTAACAATGTATCCAGTAAATTGGAAAACATTTGGTAGTAAATTTGGTCCATTTGTATTGCTAATATCACACGGATATCATGCTCCACAACGAGGTGCGGTAGTAAAATCTAACAACGTGTCCAGTAAATTACAATGCATTTGGCAGTAGATTTGGTCTATTTTGTATTGCTGCTATCACATGATCATCATGCGCCATAGCGATGTGCAGCAATAAAATCTAACAACGTATCCAGTAAATTTGGTCCATTTTGTGTTGCCGCTATCACACGGTCATCATGCGTCTTGCTGAGGTACGGTAGTAAAATCTAACAACGTATCCAGTAAATTAGAATAAATTTGATAGCAAATTTGGTCCATTTTGTGTTGCCACTGTCACATGGACATCATGCGCCACATCGATGTGCGGTAGTAAAATCTAACAACATATCTAGTAAATTAAAATGCATTTGGTAGTAACTTTGGTCCACTTTGTGTTGCCGCTATCACACGGTAATCATGCACCACAGCAAGGTGTGATAGTAAAATATAAGACCGCGTCTAGTAAATTAGAATGCATTTTGTAGTAAATTTGGTCCATTTTATATTACCGCTATCGCATGGCTATCATGCACCACGAAGAGGTGCGGCAGTAAAATCTAACAACAAGTCTAGTAAATTGAAATGCATTTAGTAGTAAATTTGATCTATTTTGTGTTGCCACTATCACATGGCCATCATGTGCTATGGTGATGTGTGGCAATAAAATCTAACAGCAAATTAGAATGCATTTGACAGTAAATTTGGTTCATTTGATATTGCCGCTATCAAGGAGCATCATGTGCCACACAGCTAGGTGTTGTGCTAAAATCTAATAACATGTCTAGTAAATTGATGTAAACTATTATTCATCTAGCATTTGTTTGCGAGACTTATATCATTATGTTCATCTCATCGTTAATAAGCCTCTAGTGAAAATTTTTCGTGAATCCGATATGCAAATCAAAAGTTATGGCTAAATTAAGAAAAAATATTCTAGTACAAATAAGAAACCATATTTGTTGGTTGGTTGGCTACGTCATTGGTTGGGTTGGTTCTTGCACAAAGTGGGAGCACATCAGATGGGTTGGCGCGCTTGTATTGCCAGCATGTAGAATAAGCTATTCTATACTCAGGTGCAGAATAGTGCTTCCGTACTCCCGATAGTACATACTCGCACATTTCAATAAACCACTTAAATGAAAGTGTTATACCTCTTTATGACATTTGGTATACTTAAATACTAATTCTAAAATACTCCAATATGACATAGTTAAACAAAAATCCTTTATTTTTGCTATATAACCTTTTTCATATGTAGAAGGAGTATATACATAAATTATACCGTAAAAAGTGGACTTTGTTGAAATTTTTTATGGAACACACTATGGAGTATCTTATACTAATTATTAGAGTATACTCAAAAGAATAATTTGTGTATATACTCCTTTTATATATGGAAAAGTGTATATAGCCAAAATAAAGGGCTTCGATGAAATTTTTTCAACTGTCACATTAGAGTATCTCAGAATTAGTATCGAAGTATACCAAAAGTGATATAGGGGTATAACATGTTCGTTTAATTGGTATATTAGAAGTGGGAGTATGTGCTCCCTAGAGTATGGAAAAGGCTTCATGTACATACATATATATGTGTGTGTATATGTATATGTGTGTATATATATATGGGACATATCAGGTGCAAACCATTCTTATCGTGTAAACTCCGTGAAAACCATATATAATATTTTCAAAAATTCTAAAAACATTATCATACATAGGAGAGGTTAGCTTATACAATCTTATAAAATTTTAAGACCAAATCCCATTGCATTTGAAAGATATGAAAAAGACAAGCAGCAAGCTACATAGTGATGAACATTGAAAAATCACTATTCAAGCTAAATTTGTCTTTTTCATATCTTTCGAAGGCGATTGATTTTAGTCTTCAAATTTTACAGAGTTGTAGAAGTTGCCCTTCCTTACATATGGTAATGTTTTAAGAATTGTTGTAAAATTTTACATATGGTTTTCACGCACTTTACACGATAAGGGTGGTTTCTACCTTATATGTCCCTGTATGTGTGTGATTAGATGTTGGGGTGAAAATACGCTGAATATTTCCCGCTTGATCTAGGCCCAGTTAGGACCGGATTCGAGAAGGGATTTGACTATCCGGTTGGATCTGGAACGAGATTTGGATACTTGAATCCGTATTCGTGATCGGATTCGAAGCAATCAACATTTAGGGTCTGTTTGGTAGAGCTCCAGATCCCAGCTTCACCTGAGATCTGAAACTTGTAGGCTAAAATAAAATGAATTAAGTTTATATTTTGGTCTAAAATGTTAACAAGATGATTCATCTAAACACTCTTAATGTACTCACAGCTCCAGCTCCACGGATCTGACGGAGCTAGGAATACCCAGCTCCACCAAATCCATGAATCTAGTGGAGCTCGAGCTCTACCAAATACACCCTTAGTAAATATGGGATATGATCCATATATCGGATTCTTTTCAATTTGGATATTTGATTTTTTTTTTCAATTCAAATATTCGGCAAGGCTTAGCCCATTTATTACATAGTTTCTATGACGGTGCATTTATCTTGATAATTAGTTAGTTTTATTGATTCTCAAATAGCATATTCTTTCTATAATATCTATTGGGTTTGGTTGATATATACTCTTTCCAGTCACAAATAGTTGTCATTTTGGACATCAACACGGTCTCCAAAACATAGTTTTGACCACTAATTTCTATTGTAATATATTTCTAAAATTATAAAATTATGAAAGTACTTTTTAGACAAATCTACACATATGATTTTCATGTATCCAATTTAAATATTTAAAAGATATTGACAGTTAAAGTTTTAAAAGTTTGACTACATTTATATCCAAAACGATAACTATTTGTGATCGGATGGAGTAACTTGCTATTATGGTCATATAATTATATGGTTTGATTCAACATATATTACTCTATATATACATGCATTATCCATATATCTTTATCCGTTTTCGATCCGGATCCGTTACGTATCCGTCCTGTGTCCGTATCTCGAATAACCTGGATTCGTATCTATATCTGTATTCGGTTCCAAATCCGAGAAAAAATATGGGTTCAGATATATAAAGAGAAATATTCACCTATATCCGAGCTGTTTTCACCTTAATTAGATGGGAATTGAATTTTGTTTGTAAGATACAGAGGTACACTGCTACATGGTTAGGCCACGCTACAATTGGCGACACTTGTAAAACCGAGTATCCAGCACCCCACATTAAACTCAACAGTCTAATGGTGGCCTAATAGACTTACTTCACCATTAGTAGAACAGACGACTCCACGAAGCCAGACGCCCAGAACAAAGCCCAACCCATAACGAGATCCACGCGCTCTGCATTCTCAATCTCACCCCTCTGTCCGCCGGAATCAGAGCGATGCTGACGAGAGGCGACGAGGGGGGGCAAAATGGGCGAGGCCGAGAGATCTGCGCAGCCAAGGTGAGATCGATCATCTGTTTCATCCATTCCCTTTCGCCAATCAATGAATCAAAGGTCCACCCATTCCATGGCAGAAGCGGCCGTTTGGGTTTCTTGATTCTTGTTTGCTTTCTCGCCCTGCCCCTCCCTTCTTGGTAAATTGCTCCTATGCACATGAAGGTCCTAAACATGCTAGTGTATATTCTTCGAGACCGGTCACCGGATCGTGCGGTGCCTATGTATTCTTGATGTACATCAAATGTGTGCAATTCTAGTAGCATCTTGTGCACGTGGTTTGTGTATCTTTGAGAGCGAACGAGCGTGCGTGGAGAATTTTCTAGCGGATACAGCACGGGATAGATGAGGAGACGAGTTCTGTTTACAATTTGGATGGCCCATTTTTCTAGTATAATACATTGCGTGTTGAATACGTGGTAATTCTCAGTTTTGATTGCGATCCTCGTGTCCACCTGAACTAAGCGGTACTGAGTAGCACTGATATGGCTGTATTCGATACAGGAAAACTTTGTAACGGACCGTTTGGAACACATAAAATTCATAGGGAAGTTAACATCCACTCTCAATAGATGTGAGGCTTCCCACGAAATTTCTGTGGGGATCTTGTGTTCCAAACGGGGCTGTAAAAGATTACAGTAAAATAATTGAAACCACTGTAGGAAATACTAATGCTAGCAAAAGATATTATCACTTGCGTTAATTATGTATCTCATATTTTGTGGTGTGCGTGGAGAAATTTTCAGGTGGATATAGAATGGAATAGATGATGAGAGATCTGTTTATATGGCCCATTTTACTGTATAATTGCGTAATCAGTCTTGTGGTTCAATGTATGGTAATCCTCAATTTAGTTTAATTTTGTTAACTGGTAGCTAGTAACACTGAGACGGTGTAATTCAGTACTGGAAAACTTTGTAAAAGGGCAAAGAAAAATAATGACTATCTTTGTTTTTGAGAAAAAAAAAACTATCTGGTGAACCATATTACAAAAGAGTAATGCATGCCATATATGCTTATGCATATTATTGCTTCTGTGAGTTTTATGACTGCATGTATCATTTTATGGATCCTAGTATGAAAACGTTTTTCTCACCATTTTGCGCTAGAATTCAGCTCCATTAATTTTTTCCTTGAATTTGTTTTGGTATGTTTCCCTGATAGTTGTGATAGCTGGAAGCTACAATTTGCTAGTATTGTCAGTTTGTTACGGTAAATTGCTATCTAGAATTTGTTACATGGTTGTGCCAATACCTCTACTTGGTGGCTTACTCATGAGTCATGAGTTGATATTCAATACATCATGAACACTAGCACAACTTTGAAAACTCTCTAATACATATATAGGAGTGTCAGGTTTTTCTGATTTCAAAAAATCAATAACTTTCGGCTTAGTATGTTTTATTGACACATTTTTAGAATTGTGAGGCTTTTTATTTTTCAACCCATGGAAAACTCAAAGAGCTAATGAAAAGCCTAGTGTATAGCCACTGAAGTTTCTTCCTCTCATATCCTTCTTCCCCTCAAACCACTCTCCTTGGATCTATCAATATCAGCCCCTTGCTACTATTCTCCCTCTCCTATGTTGCTCATCAGCTAATGCTACTCGCCCCACCCTCTCAGTTGATTCCTTGTTTCCAGACAACCATGGAGTATAGCTATGTAGCAGTGCGGCTAGTCCGGCTCAGCTGCACCTTATTCAGTGTATGATGAATTAGAAGGGCATAAAGCAGAAAAAAAAGGATTACGAAGGAACAGTGGGAGCTTGATATGGTGTTGGGCCAGTTAGAAGAAGACATAGAAACCAAAAACAGGAAGATAGATATAAAAAGATAATGCACAAAGTGCGTTGTTGTGATTGCAACATATTGGCCCTGCACCTCATGTGGTGCAGGAGTCATGGAGTCACGCATTTGTACCAGTGGCATGGGCGGCCATGGAACATGAATCTAGTGACAAATCGGCCTTCCAGCACAGTACAATATAGCACATCGCATTAATTACCATTATTATTTTCACCAACAATTAATGGAAAAAAGCAAATCATAAATTACATGACAACGTCAATTATGCTTACTTGTTTGTTAGTTTTAATGTCCAACATTTTCTTGCTTTATTTTTTTTAGTATAATCCTTCATTTTTGGTAGAAAATTTTGGAGTTGGGACAGAACTGTGGTAGCAGCAATGGCTTTTCCTAGTTTTTTTTTGTGTTTTTCCATTTGTTTGTTCGATATGAAAAAAAACAAAGAAATTGCAATTCTTTCCAGTTTCTTAATTTGCTCATTGCCCTCACCAATTTACCTGTGCTATTGAGATGCATGCAATAAGCAAGATGACAGGTGCCAGAACTTACATGAGTGTTTTGCCTGCTGCTAGCAACTAGTATATATTTTGGGTGCGCCTGGTAAAGGAAAGCTAAGTGGTTATGTGTACTTATTGCAAGGTGGTTTTGATCATTGTACCCTGAATAAAGGCCTTCCTCTTTTAGTTTATTTACTTGTGTGATTTTTATAACTTACCACTGTAATTCTTCATTGATTATAAAACCTCCGAGTCAAGTGAATGTTTTCCTGCATAGTAAGGTCATCTCCATCTGGGGTGCTATTGTGGGGTGGGGCATGTAATGTTGGAGGGAGGAGCTCGAATCCAATGGCACGAGCACGAGGTGTTGGGACTCGCTACTGGCTCAAAGGGAAAAAGGATAAACATAGCTACATGCTATTAGTATATCAAAAGGGCATGTTAGTTTCTGTTTCATCTCAAAGTAATTAAGTAATGAGTCCCTCTAATAGATCTTAAAGGATAGAGTAAGTACAAGCATATCGATGTTATATGATGTGGCAGATCTTTAGCACATCTTTAAATGCTAAGGCTCGTTTGAAAATTGAAACACTGGAATTGAATTGTTTCTTGTGAAATTCCTACAATTCTTATGAAATTCTGGTGTTCCAAACAGGGCCTAAGGTATGGATATGCCCTAAGTCTCAAAGAAAAAAATGGTCAATTTAAACATGCCTTTGTTTGATTTCGAAAACAAGGTGTATGTTCAATTAGGAAAAGTGGTGTTACTTATGTGCCTTCAACATGATGCGCTTTACTACTCTTGATCAAATTCCCTATGCATCTGGTTGTTTGGATTGTATTTCTTTCGCCAACTTTTCTCTCAATTACTCTTTGTTCTCGCTGAAAGCAATTTTCAAGGTGTTCCTCATGTCTGCTTAATTGTTGAAGGCAAGAATCAAGACATGAGATTTGATAAGAATTCCTCTTGTGCAAGCAATAAAAAGAGACTTGCTAGACTAGTTTATTTTTCATTCTTTTTTTTCCAAGATGAAAGGGGACATATAGCTCGCAGTTTTGCCAGGCAATTAGTCTTAAAAGGAGAAAGAACTCCCTATCGTAATATCTTTCTGTCGGGGATCGGTACCCTCGCCACGTGTAAGCATCCCCCCGGCCTCGTGGCAACTATCCACAGACCAAGGGGCTCATTCATGACCTAGGTGATGCCCCCTCGATGGTCGAGCTCGGGCACCGCCGCAGGGGCAGGCACCCTCGACCTCGACGCCTCGCCCTCGATCTTGACACCTCGTCCTCGACCTCGACACCCCCGTGGGCACCAAGGAAAGGGACATTTGTAGCATTTCTATTTTTATCTTATGTAAAACTCTCCCCTGCGTGGGAATCAGCAACACCCTACCTGCCCCTGCGTGGGAACTAGGGCTCAACAGCTCCCGTCAAGATCTCAACAGCTCCCGTCAGACTCTCAACGGCTAGCAACGACTTCCGAGCCTCTGTCAAATCGCCACGGCCCCTGACGTCGGCCTCGGGACCAAGCAGCAAGGTTTCCCGAGGGCTACAAAAGCAATAGGTCGTCTCAGCCACAAAGGGGGACACACAGAGAAGAACAGAACAAAAAAAGGACATAGACAAAAGACAAGGGCAACACCCGACACACGACACCAACAAAGAAGAACGGCGCGGCCCCCTTCTCTTGCTCGGGCCCCGTCCTTGTACTCTTCTACAGAGCTGCTAATACACCCTTAGCCTCCGGGCGAGACTGGAGTAGAGCTATTACCCGACCTTGGGGGCTCGAACCAGTATAAACCCCGCGTCCAGCATCCTTTCTTGGAACGACTTCCCCACGATGCTTGGAGCCCCCGAACGAGCGCGACCTCGGGTCCCGCTCCCTTTTCTTCTGCGGTTGACGGTCCCGATCGTCGACACTTTCATATTAGATAGATTGGTGTGTTAGCCTTGGCAACTCTGAAGTGCATTTTGGAAATATCAGTTTGTGATGTTTAGCTTGTAATAATTAGATTCTGCATTATTAGATGGAGAATTTATGCAGGATTTGCTGCAATGACATGTATTGTTTCCCAGTACCTTTTCTCCTTGAAATTGTATATTTGGAAGGTTAAAAATGCCTGTTATTGCTCTCTTTCCGAGCCTGTTTTCTCCTTCACACCGTAAATGCAGCAGATTTACAACTGATATTCTGACTGCAACTTGTTTTTAGGTTTTTGTTTACTCTGTTTTTGATGAACTGCTAGCCATCAATGCATGTGAATTAATATTATTTGTGGATTTATTCTCTTGAGATTTGAACTAGTGATGACTTGTTGTCTTTGTTGCAGATGTGTGACAACCAACACTTGGGTTTCTTCGCCAACTTCCTGGGCATATTCATATTTGTGTTTGTCACAGCATACCACTTCGTGATGGCAGATCAGAAATATGAAGGGAAATAAAGCACCATTCTATGATCTATGGATCCAAATAGGCACATTATCTGTTAGAATATGCTAGAAAACGCATGTAGACATTTGTTAGGCTTATACCGTGAAAGCTGGGTGTACGAGAACGTTAATTGTTTCGCACTGTGATGGTATTCTACTTATGTCATACTGACTTGCATGATGTTTAATTAGCTGAGAGTAACATTATTCCATGCGATAATTCAGAATTGATTTTTGGAACAGATAGTTTGCTGAATACCCAAAAATATTATACTGTTTCTGTGCTCAACTAACCTTGGATTGTCAGAAAATTTCTTGCCATCTTGTGCCTCCATCGAAAAAAGTTTAGATAGAGAGAAGGCCCTGCTGAGCATTTTGGCTTCTTAAGGCTGCCTTGTTTCTCCACAGCTTCCCTGTATGCAGTGTGCACAATTTTAACGGGTCTGCCACCTGCAATGCCGAAACGAGCAGAAATTGTGGGTGTGAGCGTGGCGGCTAGCCGGCGAGAAGGTGTGTTTAAGGGTAAGCGCGCCCTGAGCGTCAGGTCTGGCCAAGTCGGGAGGGTGAACAAGGATCATTTTTCACACGTTGAAGTCATCAAATCATCGAAGTATCCTAATCTGGAGCCATGTCACTGCATATTGTCCTGACATCAACAATTGTCTTTATTTGTGCCAACCTAGAAAACTTCTATCCCTTTATGACATAAAGTAGACTGAGAGAGTCAAGTTCCATCCCTTATGTTTTTGTTTGATTTGATGAATGGAATGAGTTGGTCTACATTACCTCATCCATCATAAGCATAAAGGTTATAAAAAAAACAAGTAATGAGGTCATCCCACCATGGGATGGATCCCATGATAGACACCCATCCAAGAATGAGATGGTTCCTCCATAAATGTTTTATAGCATAGTAAAATCATGAATTCATGATGTGTGTGATTATGCAGCAGCAAAAGGGATTGAAATATTGCTACGGAGATGACAAGGCTCTGCGGTGGCGAAAGTTAATTGAGTGGCATTGTAGAGACAAACATGCATGGTGTAAAAGTTTTTTGTGGTCGAGTTGTGAGGGCTTGCAAGAGCACGATATCAACCACGGTGTGTGAGGTTGATGGTCAGGGCTGTAATCCCTGCAATAACAAAGCAAGCTAACTTTAAAAAGACTGCAACTTTAAATAAAAAATAAAATAGAAATGTGTGTTTTGATGTCTAGAGTAGAGATTTTAATCAAATGATTTTTATTTCGTTATCATGTTCGGTTAGATTTGTAACTTCTATTATAGTATACTATATAGGGAGCAGATTGTTCCCATAATACTAGTGATTCACTAAATATTGCATGTCATGTGTTATCTCAGCCATTGTGATATAAAATAGTAACATGACTTGAAAATACCTGGCTTATCCTCGTGCAATTATCACCTTTGATGTACTTAGGTTGTCATATAGAATATCAAAGATATAAAATATTGCTGAGCATATAATCACATAGCACACTTTCAGGCTTAACTCAAAAATATAAATAAAATACCGTAACTGGATTTTAAATATAATTCACAAGAAGAACAATAATCAAGCAAACAAGTATTATCAATAAAATGAACAACAAACGAATTGAGGAAATCTTGTGTCATTCAAATGTGAATATCTTTTACATCTTTAGAGTTTTCCCTATGGCATACATAAAGAAAGAGACCAACTACATACAAAATCATAAGCTAACAGTAACAGCCATTGGCCCAGATCTAACAAGGAAGTTTGTTTGGTAATACCATTTTTGTTCTAAACTTTTTGGCATCAGCCTCGATTAATTAGGAGATGGCAAATGCATAATTGCATAGACATATATTTGTTACTTTGAAGACAGTACAAATCCCTTGTACTTCTAACCATGGGCAGGGTCAGGCTAATTAATTAGAGAAATGATGAAGTCTTTCAATTTATATGTATCATTCGAAATTAGTTAGGTTAATTTATTCATTATAAATGATAAGAAGTTAAGCACATTCACCAATTATCATAAAAATATGAAAAATCTTCTTCAATGAATTTTAAAGATTAAACTTGGAATAATATCGAAGCTCTTTCAAGTCTAGAATAACCTATATCATTTCTGTAATAGCATTAATTAAAACAGTGCGTGTAACCGCTGTATTTAATAAAGCTTACCATCAGCCAATTTAAATCAATATCAAGATCTCGGTTCATTATTAGTGAGTATAGTTGCAACATAGTGTTTTGGTTTCATAAATGGACTTTTGCTAATTGACATACTTGGTGCAGCAACAACTCTCTGAAGTTCATCAAGGTTAGACCTTGTTTCAGCGAGTGGCTCACAAATATCACTGGAGCTCACCCAAGTGGTGAGAGATAACAAGTATGTCATAAATTGTACATCACCACCTACTGATTCAAAAGATAGATGGCAAGTAGAAGTGTTAAAATCAAAGGAGAAAATAGAAACATGATCTCTCCTCTCTTCCTCCCCAACACCGAAAGAGAAGAGAAGATGCAGTATCAGAAGTTGTTTTTTTCTCTCCAGTGGTTCACTAAACTCCATAGTATCATTTCAAATATTGGCATTCACATATTTAAAGAGTAATCACTGATTATACGCTAATTCACTTTCAAAAAAAAAAGGAGAGGTGCTTCAATGCTTTTCTTTTTTACAGTTGCACAAATATTAAAGCATGAATGAAGGGTAGATGGAGATTACTTACCCTTTCGTTTGCTTCAAGATTTGTGCAACTTGTATTAAGAGGGAAAGCATTGAAGCACTGCTCAAAAAAAAAGATGACATGTTTCATATGCTCTCTATCTAGTTATTAGAAAGTTCTACCAAATAGGTGCGAAACCAAATTTGGATGTACGAAACCACCTGAATCATTTTCACATACGCAATAATTAAAATAGCATATGTGAAGTTTTTTATTAAGAAATCAATAGTATCAATCAATTTGGCATCAACATCAAGAGCTCTACCCATTATTGATGATGTTGTTGAGGACTTCAGATGATAACTTAGGTTTATGAATGGGGTTTTGCTAATGTATAGGCATCCGCCAGTTTCAACTGACAGACAATTTTCGTAGATGGTGGTGAGTAGCAGCATGTCATTAGGGCTCACCAATCTTGACTCTTAATTCACTGAGTGGCTCACAAGATTCACCAAAGCTCACCAAAAAAAGGTGAAACGCATTAGTCTTGTAGGTAATTACAATGTTGTGATCTATGCATCACCACCTAAATATAAGAAATAGAAAGAGTAAAAACTGAGAAAAGACAACAGATATCCTCATCCCTTTTTGCTACCGAAACATCGAGAGAAGTGAAGATGCAGCACTAACAGTTCCTTTTTCTCCTCCCGTTAAATTTGGTGCTCTTGTTTAAGATTTGCATTCACATGTTTCAAGTCGTCATCATCGATTAGATAAGATGCCATGTGTTAATACTCTTTAAAAAATATGATCATATACTCCGTCGCTAGTTATTAGCAACTTATACCAATGAGATCTACAAGTTGGGATAATCACGAATAACCAAACCTTTTTAGAAAGAAAAATAAGGAATTTCAAGTCTAGTAAAATTTCAATGGATTGTAAAAAAGATTCAAGGATATGCTAGGAAAGCAATTGCAACTTAGCACATTTGGATGTACACATATATAGTGCACTCTAATAAATATATTGAAAGTAATTAAAACATAGTCAAATACAGGGTAACCTTGTAAAAGATAATAACTCTACTAGAAAAGAAGATCATAACTAATATGATCATTTGTATATATGTACTAGCAGTGTATCAGACTCAACTCTCGTATGGCTTCAATAAACACACAGTATTAAGCATAAGATGTATGCAAACAAGTACAAAGGTTCCTATAGGGTATATAAAACACCTTAGAATCATGTTTTGGCTAATTACTTCTCAACATTTGTATATATATACTAGCAGTTATACGTGGTTAATTACTTCTCAACATTTTAAGCACGCAAAAAGTAGAAACAATCAAAGCTAGCAAACATGTATACCAGTCAAGAGATCAATTAATTCCACAAAAGGATTGCATTGTGACCTTGAAGGCAGCACCATTAATTTGCTGACTGTATGTGGGTGGCTTGTGTAGACTTATAGTAGGGGGTGAAGCTACACATGGCCCAAATCTCCTACTAAAACCCCACGGAATTATTATTGCCTAATCATTATTAAATGCCCACCCCTATAAAACACCCAAAACACAGCTCCTCTCCCTCTCCAAGAGAGAGAGAGAGAGAGAGAGACAGACAGACAGACAGAGATGAGCATCATCGACCCTCTCCTGGCACTCAGTTAGGTTCGTTTGTCTCCCCCCACAAAGCCGTAGCCAAGAACAAGTCGCAATCTCTAGCCCCTAGTTTTCCTGAGCAAACAGGACCAAGGTCCAAGAATTGCCAAGAAACAATCATTTCTTGCAGCAATCTTGCCATGGGATTCCACTGCATCGGTGCCGCCTCCTCCTCCCTGCTTTGTGCAGAGGACAGGGACAGCATCCTTGGGTGCGATGACGATGAGGGGGACGCGCAGGAGTTGGGGAGGAATCTTGATTTCTCGGGCTTTGTTGGATTGCAATTGGAGAGCGATGAGCTTGTGAGGTCGCTCATGGAGAAGGAGATGGAGCAATTGATTGAAACTGCAACAAGGGATTACCTGGGGAGGTTGAACAATGGAGGATTGGAGCTTTCTTGGAGGATAGGTGCCATTGATTGGATTTTCAAGGTGAGGAAAAAAATAATTAAGCAATCTATCGCAGATTTCCCTTTAGGACATATTAATGCGTTGTGTGTTTCATTAATCTTGTTAGGAATTTTAGGATGCTTTCATGATTCATTTTTTACCTGTTTCTATCCTGTTCTTAGGTTGTTTGTTTAACATCATGCGCCTTTTTAGTTTTACAACAAGATAACTGCCAAGATAAAGAATTGACTCCTACTTTGCCCTCATTTGATCAACTTTGTTTTGCATGTCAACTGAAATGGGCTGCTTGTCTCTATCATGTGCTGCTGCAGGTCCAGGCTCGCTGCAATTTTGGACCACTGTGTGTTTACCTCGCTGTTAACTATCTGGATAGGTTCCTCTCCTCAAAACAACTCCCAGTAAGAAGCTAAGCTACAGTTGCGCATTTTTCCCTTTACCAAGTCAATCAGCGTATGATTGACTGGAGGTCATTGCATTCTTCCCAACCTTAGATGTTAAGAGGGCACAGTTTTTGCTTGTGTCTTGTTGCTGTAGGATGACACCCCCTGGATGCAGCAGCTGTTAACAGTTGCTTGCATGTCTCTTGCTGCCAAGATGGAGGAGACTGTGGTTCCCCAATCTCCAGACCTTCAGGTGAAGAAGAAATATCAGCCTTACATGAGATCGATGACAGTTGAACGATTGATCGATGGATTTTCTTAAATTTTATTGTTGTGTGGCAGGTTTGCGATGCAAAGTATGTTTTCGAAGCAAGGACTATTAAGAGGATGGAGGTCCTTGTGCTAAGCACTCTCAAATGGAGGATGAATTCCGTTACTCCCTTCTCTTACATTGATTACTTCCTGGACAAGTTCAATGGGGGGAAGCCGCTATCTTATGATTTGGTCTCTCGATGCACTGAGCTCATACTCGGTACTCTGAAAGGTACCATTAAATTACTTGATGAATCAATCCAGACTCACCGACATTGTTAAATCAAGTATCAGATAGCAAGTGATTAGAATGTTTGTCTCGTTTGATTCACAGCAACTAAGTTCTTGCAATTCAGACCTTCTGAGATTGCAGCAGCCGTGGCTCTCTCAGCAGTCGCTGAGGCCCAAGTTGTTGAGTTCGGCCATGCTCTCGTAGCTTCTAAAATCCCTGTAGATAAGGTGTGGATCTTCTACCAGAAGAATTAGATTATTTATTGCATTTACACTGTCTGAAATATGTGCTAAATATGCATTTGAAGGAAAATGTGGGGAGATGTCATGAAGCGATGCAAGAGATGGCATTAGTGAAGAAGAACGCCCACAACAGTGCAACTCCTGGTGTGCTGGATGCCTCATGCTTCACCTTTAGGAGTGCTGACAACAGAACACCAGGATCATCACAAACAAACAACTGCAACAATGACAACAACAACCAGGCCTGCTCTCCTGCTTCCAAGAGGACAAGGCTGGAGTCAGCACCAATGCCATAAGATCCCATACATAGACATACAGAATTGACATTGTTTTTTGGTTGGTTTTTTGTGGGCTTGTCAACCGAAAGCCCAATTCGGCAGTAGTGGTAGTTCAAAAACAAACAGTAAGGCATGGTAACCAGCAGAGAAATGATGGAACTAATAACAGCAAAGTAGTAAGTTGTGTTCTGAAAGAAGAGAGAAGGGTGTGTGTTGAAGAAAGGAGGAAGCGTATCTCCTCTTCTAATCATGTTGTCCCCTAGTTTTTTTGCCTCTTGTTTTATGTATTTTCTTCTTCTGAAGATGGTATCTGCGAAGGTATCATTGCGTATATGATATCAGCTATGTGAATACTGCGTGGATGAAGCTTCAAAAAAATGGTTCATTTGTTTCTTTGTTCTTCGATTATATGGAAAAACAAACTTGCTTCTGTGAGAAACTGTGCGTTGATTTCTCAATCCCTCCATTTTGTAGGACTGAGTAGGCAGTCAGAGGGGGTGAATGACTGTTTAAAACTTTTCCTCCAAGTATTTAACGTATCTTTTCACTTCAATAGCTAGAGAGGGCTAAGAAGATCAATATGCACCCTTCACACTGCAATCAACAGATTGAAACACAGAAGATCATCATCCTCCTTTGAGACCGGTCTGACCTATGTCTCTCGGCTGGTCTGACCACCGATCTACGGCCGGCCTGACCGCCCTACCGCCGGCTAGAGGGCGGTCTGATTGCTACGTAGCAGGCCGGTCTGACCAACAGAGGAACTGCTAGTTGAGCGTTCCTCTGTTGATAGACCAAAAACAGCTCGAAACCAACCCTAAAACTAGTCTAAATTTCTTGAGTTCTAGTGCTTTCATTTCCCTTCTTTCCCTCTCCTACTTATATCCATTACAAGTTCACAACCAGGATACAAAGTGGATTCCATCCACTATCACTTGGGCAAACTTGTTAACCCGACACACAAGGGTTTTACATACTCACACGCACGCTTCTCAAAGCAGAGACTTGAACCTAAACTCCACGAGCCCGAGTCCACTATCTTGTCCTCCACGAAGTTTTCTTGACCTAAACCACTTAGGCCAGCACCACATTTTTGCATACCACCCACCTTAGCAATTTGGGTAGACCATTCTACTCCTCAACCAACTTCTCTCCTGTGTCCTTCGCCTTGAAGCATCACCTTCCATGTGACCCCAAAGACTCCTTGCCAAGTCTCTCATGAGCCTAGATCCGCCGAACCGTCCTCGCTTGCACATGAGCCAAGTCACTTGGCACACTACATGTCCATTACCATTTGTGCCTTCCATGTTCCTTGTTTATCTTGTGGCTTGGTTGAGTCCAACCATCTCACCTGGCTTCCTTGATCGTTCTAGGCCTTGGTTCTCCTAATCAAATCCAGATCGACCATCCATTGACAATAGTTGACTCTAACCCACCTACACAACAATAGACCAAACAACCATTTCTGAGTACAAGTTCTTCTCAACCCACAACAGTCATAATCATGCAACATGCACCCCATATGCACCGAGAACACACATCAACTCAACACAACACAGCTCAACACACCACACAACACCCTTGGCACTCAAACTATTGCTGGTCAAACCACAAGGGTCTGACCGCTTACACCAAGCCGTTCACACATTTCGGTCTGACCGCCTGTGCCTGACCCTACTACAAAAAGTCATGTATAAGACCCCTCATCACAGATAGTTTTGAAAAACCGTCTGTGTTAAAGCTAATCACAACCGGTTTTGCTAGCATGACCATCAAAGTTAGAGGATGAGCTAAGAACGGTCTGTGATTAGCTAATATCACAGACGGTTCGTGGTACAAACCATTTATGATATTAGCTTATCATAGATGGTTTTTACTCGAACCGTCTGTGATAATACTTCCCTATTATATATCATTCTAGGGTTTGTGTCTGCTGCACTTCTCACCCAAACGAAATCTCTTTCACCAACCTCAGCCTCATTCCTATGCCCGATGCTACCACCCATCCTCGACACCGCCACACCTAAGCAGGCGCGGCTCCTCCCTGAGCCCATTGCATGCCTCCTCCTCGAGCATATCACCACCTCCTCCACCGAGCATGTCGGCACTTCCTCCCTGAGCCCTCGGCCATATGCATAGTTTGGACATTATTCATCATTTCTTCTTTGATTATATTGTTGCTAAGATTGTTTGGGCTTCTAGTTCTAAAATGTGTTATAAAGTAATTTTTCATGATGTTGAATCTATAGCAAGGATCATGATGATCATGATGCAGCACCAATTTTGTACATATATAAAAAAATCTCAAGCCTACATCTATTATTTGGTTATTTTTCTATTTGTGATTCTATTGTGTAGTTGTATGATTGATTATTTCTCAATGCTCAAAAACGTCAGCACAAACCTGTGCCCGATGCTACCACCCATCCTAGACACCGCCGCCCCTAAGCAGGCGCGGCTCCTCCCTGAGCCCATTGCATGCCTCCTCCTTGAGCATATCGCCACCTCCTCCCCCGAGCATGTCGCCACTTCCTCCCTGAGCCTTCGGCCATATGCATGGTTTGGACATTATTCATCATTTCTTCTTTGATTGTATTGTTGCTAAGATTGTTTGGGCTTCTAGTTCTAAAATGTGTTATAAAGTAATTGTTCATGATGTTGAATCTATAGCAAGGTTCATGATGTTCATGATGCAGCACCAATTTTGTACATATATAAAAAAATCTCAAGCCTACATCTGTTATTTGGTTATTTCTCTATTTGTGATTATATTGTGTAGTTGTATGATTGATTATTTCTCAATGCTCAAAAACGTCAGCACAAACATGGTAGGTTTGCAGTAGCTTGCTTGCATTAGGAGAAGGATCAAGATGGAATTTGGTAACACTAGGTTGATTGCTAGGAACAAGGGATGCCTATTATTCATTGCAAAACTCTGTCATGCTCATCATTCTCCTTCTTTTCCTTTCTACCCTAACGGATACATACTTTTAATTTGGACAAACCAAACAAATATCAGACAATGGTTTGAATTAGGAGTTGTATGCAAGAATTAGATCTTGCTGTTGATTTTGAGTACAATTATTGGATCTTTCTAACAAATCAAGATCTTTTTGTTAAGAGTTTGTCTTATTGGTTTAAATGTTCAGAGTTCAAAATTGTATATATTGTCATAAATGTGTAAAACTTTCAAAGGGCAATGTAAATTGGTTGAAATCTACAGTTGAGTAAATTATATGAAACTAGTTCTAACTTTGAAATATAACTTTGTAAATTATGTCAAACTTGCACGATTAAAGGACTAAGTTTGTTACACTATTAAAACCCCACCATGGCCATTTATTTATTTATGTCCTAGCGAATGCAAATTGCACACATAAAATAGAGCCTACAAACAAGATATATGACATAGAAAAACTGTTGGATGCTAAAAAAACTTCATGTGGAGAAGAACAACTAGATGGAAAGTCTGATGTAACGGAGCAGAACAGAAGTGAAGAAGATTCTGAGTTAACAAAAAAGATTTATGAGATGAAACAAAAACTGAAAGACATAGATGACAAATCACAAGATATTGAATCTCTTAACAAGGTACTCATCATTAAGAAGCATAGGGCGAATGTAGAGCTAGAAGAAGCCAAATCTGAGCTTATCATAGTAATATAAAAGTTTCTAGTACTTAATTCGACGTGGTTACTAACAATATACCAAACACCCATTTCACAACAACACGATCGCTTTTGTAGGGATTAAGAGATATGATTAGAAGTGAATCAGTTATTGGTGTCAAATAAATGGGCCTTATGCCGGATCTGTGGAACTTTAGGGAGAACCGAAAAGCCTCTGTTGTGAAAGTTATGGCACATATGATGGTAGACATGAAAAATCCTTAAAGTCTCATTGTCTTGATCTATCAAATAATGTTGTTTATCAATGTATGGTTGTTGATCTTTGTGGTATCATATCTTCTCAATGTATTTGCTCATCTTGAATCCAATTACTCAATAGTGTTTTACTTGTTGGAACCAAATATTGTTTTAGGAATATTCTGCTGCACAAGAGATGGATAGAAAATTTATCATAAATTGAAAACTCTGTGATCCAAAAGTTTTTTCTCCTGGTAGAACTTCCATGATTAGTATTTGTTGTTAGAAATTTTCCTCTTCTTAGATATTTCTGCAACGACATTTACAAGGCACAACCAGTTATAGATTTTGTAATTGAATATCTAAATATCCGAGATGCATCGAGGCAATATCTTGTCTAATGAGAATCGTCTTAAAATAAAAACCTTTGTAGAACTTTCATCTCCTTTCTTATTCTAATATTTGTGGATTCCAAGGCAAAATCCAATTCTATTCTCTGTAAATCTTGGAACTTGTCATGCTTTAATTTATCTTCTACTTTATCCTCATCCCCGAATAAGAATACCAAAGTCAACCTATTTTCACTCTGGTCTTGTGCAGGAACATGAACCTATTTTCAAAATGATCATATTCCTACACAAGACCAGAGTAAAAATAGGTTGTCTATAGTATTCTCATTCGGGAAAGAGAATGAAGTGGAAGATAAATAAGAGAATGACAACTTTCAGGACGAACAGTGAATGGAATTCGATTTTGCCTTTGAATCCATCAACATTAGAATAGGAAAGGAGATGAAAGTGCTACAAAGGTTCATATTTTAAGACGATACTTATCAGATAAGCTGTTGCCTTGATGCATCTCGAATGTTTAGATATTCAATTATAAAATCTATAATTGGTTGTGCCTTATAAATGTCGTTACAGAAATATCTAAGGAGAGAAAAATTTCCAACAACAAATAGTAATCATGAAAGTTCTACTAGGAAAGGTAGAAAAATATGTGGATCACAGACAGTTTGTACCAAGAACCGTCTGTAATAGGTGTTTCATAGACGATTCAAAAACCGTCTGTAATGCACCGTATTACTACTGACATATTCTTACAGACGGTTTATAAAACTATCTGTGATGTGATGACGTTTTTGAACTGTCTGTGATGATTTTTTTTTTCTGTAGTAGTGGATTTTTATCTCAAAATTGTCAATTACTCATCACAGCTCAGAGATGACGAACACATGGTCTCACACATTTCTTGCTCACTCTTTTGCCTTTTGCTTTTACTGCCCACCCTTGTCGGTCTTTGCAATGCCTTGTTATATGAAAAGAGTCCATGGTAAGTACAAATCTGGCGATTCGATGGCTTTTCACGTCAAAACAAAGGTACTGTTTGTTACCGGGGGCCCCTTTGCTCTTTGTCACACTAAATAATCCATGTGATCAACAAAAAACCTAACAACAAATAGGTCAATAATTCCTATTAGCAATGTCATCCGTTTCTACTTTGGTCTTTGGTGGGTGTTGAGCTTTTGTTAAAAAAGCTCTAGAGAGGTGCTTCTATGTTTTTTTTAATAGTTACACAAATATTAAAGCATGAATGAAAGATAGATAATGATTACTTACTATTTCACTTGCTTCAAGATTTGTGCAACTTATATTATTAAAAGAAAAAGTATTGAAACACTGCTCAAAGCTCTAACCTTTGAGTGCATGCAGCGGGTGCAGAAATTCTTAGCACAGTAACTGTTCATCGGTTACAAAGCCAATCTTGACACATCACCTCTTATAAACCGCGATAATCGATGGACCTTTTTCGTGTTCTTGTTACAAACCATGAATCCATGGGGCTCATACTTCAGCGCTCGAGTGCTTGGTAGTTGGTACTCGGACTGCAAGCAGTATTGCAGATTGGACAATGCTGACCACTGAGAGAAATTAGATTTGAGGACTTGAGCAATAGAACAACAGTACAGTACAGCTCAAGAAAGATACTGAAGTGATAGTCAATATCGTACTAGGATGTATGAATGTATCTCCTGACCATGGTCAACACAGTGTGCTCAACTGGATCATTCAGATAATCTTCAGGTAACAGTAACACAGGCGATGGGGCTGCAACTCCTTTTGCTACAATACAGTCAAGTAAACCCTGAGTAAAGTCATGAAAGCAACTCAAGGAAATGGCTCAGGTCAGGTAACATGTAATGGTTAAGGATGGTTAGCTGAACTCCATTTTCCTCTCATGCATGGTGCCTGCAGTGTGGGCCCAGGTTAAACGTGGATACATGTATCTCATGAAATCCTGAGTGCTGAGACACTGCAAGACCAAAACCTGACCATCCAGTTGAATTGAATGCAAACCTCAAAGACCCTGAAACATGCTGGAACTGCCTCTTATCTCAATGGGCACAAGTGAACGACTAGCTAGATTTTCTTTTGAACCTACTCCCTTCTTCTTCTGTTTCCCATGAGCACACTTGGCATCCCTGTTTATAGTCCCTTCCAAAAGGAAGCATTCTAAAATTCCAATGATCTAACTAGGTTTTCTCTATCATTTAGTTGCTGCAGTACTAATGTTTTCATATGAAGATATTGACAAAATTTTGCAGTCAGTGTGCAGAGAACATGTGCTCTTCTAGATATCTGCGCGTGACAAATCTTGGATGCAGTTGATGGCGGATGCGGCTTCCCTGTGCCTGTTCCGATCCGTATTCCCAATGCACGGTTGGCTGAGATTTTACTGCTGAGTCCCACAGCCTTTGTCTCCGCACAAGAAGAATAGGCATTTCTGTTTCGTTTCGTTCCCATGACTGAGTACTTCCAATGGAGATTACTGTCTATGGAGGTGATGGATAAGACTACTATCTATCGGCACATGTCTGGAGCTTCAGAACGATAAAGCAAACGCCTCACGGTCCTGTGCAAAAGAGAACATGATTACACAATCATTCATGTGTACTTGATTGGATGCAAGGTTCAGCTCGATTGGATGCCGTTACGCTTGTAAATTTAATGGAGCTACAGTTGAATAAACTGGAATTGGCAGTCATACTGCATGTAGTCCAATTTAGTCAAAGAACAAAAGGATGCCCTCATATTAATCCGCCATTCGCTTCCAATGCAAACATACCAGAAGAGAGGAAACAAACTAGATGTAGAATTACATGAATGTAATAGATCAAAGTACGAGCATATAGTTTCTGACAGGAGGCGGCTGATGCCATCGCGTTGACGACGGCCGCCGGCGAGAACCATTCCTTCCTTCTTTTCTTCCTTAGTCCTCAAATAAATCTCAGCCAGTGTTCAAGAGGAAACCAGATGGGAACACGCACACGGTCACAGGGAAGCCCCGTCCTGGTATGGTTAGTAGATCTGACATCTGATCATGTTGGCTTTAGTTAACCTAGTGATGGTTAGTCATGCATTCTGTTGTTGGGAAAAGTTAATTAGTACTAGGTACTGCAGTTTGTACTTGCATTTCTGTTGACGTCAAAAACTTGAAGTAGGGTTTCTGACAACAGCACACCAGACGAACACCTGGTTCAGAGTGTGCCAGTCCATTTAACCTGTAATCGACAAGGTAAACTATTAACTTTATTTAAAGCCGATTGTAAAGATCAATCAACTTAGAATCAATCGGCTCAAAGCCGATTAAATCGAGACAAAAGAGCAAGTTCAACTAGCCGATTTAAAGCTAATCGGAGGATAAAGGTAGATTGATTCTGAAGAAGGTGATGCACAGCAAAATCAGAATAAATCAAACCTAGGCGTAATTGATGAAGATCAACAATCGGCGATGCGCAACTTTATTGATCAAAATCGAATTACAGAGAGAATTCTAAGTTACAAAAGCTACTCCTAGTCGACAGGAAAAAAGAGTAATGTAAATGTGTGAAGTTGATTGTGTTGTTCTTCGCAGCTCGCTCTTGTCCGCCTTTTATACCCGACAGCCGATAAAGTCCCAGTACAACACGTTTTGGGAGTAGTATCCGTATCGGCCTCTATTTTGAGGGCAACTTCCTCAATGATCTGTCTTGTTTCCAAATATCTTGATCCGTTATCCTAATCGTATCTTACTGTTTTTGGACTGCCGATTTAACCATACTTGCCAAATTTTGGTGCAAACATATGCCCCCCTATTTTTGAGAGATGACTTGTTATCTTTCAAAAATCGTAATCATCGGCTTTGTTCCATTAGCTAACTGCTAACCCTCATACGGTAACTGCCACTTTAATTGCGCCTTAATTCCCTGACACGCGCATAGTGTGTTTTAACTGTTCGTGTCTTTTGAGATCCATTTCCCGCCGCTTCAAATTTTCACCGAGCTACAAATATGCAGCCCCACACAATCATTTTCACAAGCACAAGCTCTCGAGATGTCTGCAATCAGCTTCTTGTCTTCAGTCATCAAGTCCTTCGGAGTTCACCATCTTCTGTTTTCGATCGGCTTCCTGTCAAGATCGCCTGAATGGATCCTTCTCAGGTATTCATCCCAATTCCAAACATCAATGACCAATTTTATGTAGGCCTAGTAGGAAATCTAAATGCCGATTCAGTTATCAATGAAGAAATTCCTTGCCTCCCCCTATCAGCTGCTGGATATAATATAGAGGGTTGGAGTAAAAGCTTCAGAGCTTGGCCGATAGCGTTTAAGGGATGGAGATCTTGGTATATCCGCGTAGCAGCCCAGAAAAGGGGTGAATGGAAAAAATGGGTATAGCCGAATGGCTAAGGTCAATGAGCCCTTAGTGGCCACGGCTTGCTACTTCTGGTCGGATACTTTTAATGCGTTTGTGTTTCGCATCAGCCTCGTCTACCCAACACTCTGGGATATAGCCCAATTGTGTTGCTTGAGACTAGATGGGGAACAAATATCGACTTACAGTGCCAAACCTAGATACAAGCTTATCAAGTCGAAAGGTGAGGGATGGGCTAAGTACATCAGCAACAACACAAAGGCACATGGACCAATATCGGATGAAGAACACGTTGCATTCCTCAATCTCTGGTTAGATCGGTTTTTATTCTGTGGTGCCTCTCTGGGGCCAACCCAAGTATATCAAACCATAGCAGAGCGATTAGTAGAAGGTCATCGGCTAGCCCTTGGAAAAATGCTGTTAGGGGCAGTCTACCAGATGACGCATATAATAAGATGTTAGCTTTTTACTGGTTTTACGAACACTACGGAAAAAGCACCTATCAATGATGCTACAGATACGTCAGCATAAATCATGAAATCGTCGTTAGTAAACTTCTATGATGAAATTATGACGAAACCGGAATCATCATTGTTGTCCTGTCATAGATGGTTTGTAGTGACGAAATAGCATTATTCGTCATAGAACAGATTTTCTTCTATAATAAATCAAGTTTTCGTCATTAAATGGTATTGTTCTATGACGAAATATTTCGTCATAAAATACTAAAAAAAAATCATGTGTAGGCCACATTTCGTCATTAAAAACGTTTTTACCAAGCAAAAACAGATCATAGGTGCTTGTTTTGTGATGAAACGTTCATCATAGAAGCATTCCACGTCGGCATGCAATTTCGTCATAGAATACTTCAGTGTCACGTCATCATCCTAGGTGGCGGGTGCTTGGCATATCTGCCACATCATCATCCGAGGTGGGTGGTGATGTGGTATGTCTGCCACCGAGGATGATGACATGGCACTAAAGTATTGTATGACGAATCTGCATGCCAACGTGGAATTCTTCTATGACGAAATTGCATGTTGACGTGGCGTACTTCTATGTCAGATACTTTTTTCATCACAAATACACATAGCAACCTCAACCACAGATACATTGTTCCACATGAAGCCATCACGAATCTGTATAGAAGTGACACATTATATTTCATTGTTTCATAGCATCATCAATGGTGTTCAAAGAAACACGAGATAATTAGTTCCAACAAGTAATGAAGTACTACATCGACAAGCAAAACTTAGTTTCATGTCCAAAGACAAGATATCAACCACTTCCAGTCTCATCCAAGAGCAAAATTTTACATCACATCATACTCATAGTCGGTGGGGATTAACTCGCAATGCCCAGGAGACGGCGAAGAATTGCATCATTTTCCTCTTGCCTCTTCTTGAATTCCTCCATCTCTCTCTGTGTCTTGGTCATAGCTTCATCTGCTGCTTGTGCCTTTTGCTTCAAGTCATCAAGTTCCTGCTGTTGATGCTCGATGGTCTGTCGAAGTGCATCAGCTTCCCGTCTCTCTTCCTCAAGTTGTTCTTGAAGAACTCGCTCACTCGATGTCTTTGTGGATGTTGTTGCCTCTAATCCAACATTCTTCAGGAATTTGCTGGTAGCACTGCTCTGGGAGATAACCTTGGAAACAACATCTGTATGTGATATTGTTGTGTTACCATCTGCATCAGGCACCATCATAGCTTCCATCTCAGCCTAAGATATCAAGGATAATTAGTTAGTAGGGAAAGGAGATACGTATTGAACAGAAGAAAATCCAAGATAAGCTGTGCTAAATTTTCAAACAACACATTCATACATTGATTAAGGTTTAAGCTACACATTCTTAAGATAAATGCAGATACTTGAATTTTTTGGTACAACCATTTCATATTCATGATACAGCACTTCTGCTTGTCTCTAGGCAGTTTATGGAACAGAAGAATTCTGATTATAGTTACTATTCACTTGACCATCAGATTAGTCAGCAGGGAACCCACTAAAATATATAAGTGCTTGACCATCAGCTTAATTAATTATTGAGGTACAGGGCACTATTCTACATCCACATCCAATATATAGGAAACAACATTTATATGCTAAGAACAGCAGAGTTCCTATTGGACGATAAACACATGCATTCACACAGACACGCACTACCAAACTAGTAACACCATGGGTCAGTATCACCATGACAACTTCTTACTCTACTGAAACATAATACAACATTTTGTCCTAACTGGGCCAATATTCTTGTGGAGAGCCATATCATGCTTTTTTTAGTCACCAAAATAAAATGGTTGATCACAAAAATTCAGCGTACTACACAGAATCTTGGAACTAAAACAATTGCACAGCAATCCACTAAATGGTGTATCTTATCTGTACCCCTTTATAATGCACCTAAGCATTCTTTTATACGTCCACCCTAAATAATGCACCCCACTAGAGATGGCCCAACCTTCATGCACCCAGCGAAACGTCCCCAGAAACTTGCCTCCATCAAAATTAACCTCTCAGATCTTTTCTCAGCTTTGCTCACCCACATCCGATGGCCATTGTTTAATGTGTCTAACTCATCCCTGTGGCCCACAACAGATCTCCCCCCACCTCCAGCATCATCTCAAGGAAAAGGAAACAAATATCTTGGAATTAAGGAAAAGGAAACAAATGTTCTAGAAAAGGAAAAGACCATATATTACGTGCTGGGAAAAGGAAACCGGAAGACAGGGCACTATACTAGTGATTTGTAAATATATGAAAACATGAAAGATCAAGTAGATGCAGACACATCCTCTCTTTATATCACATATGGATATGGATAACATATAGATATGGACAAAAGTAACATGTATGGCAAGATATATAGATACAAATCATCCCATTGTAGCAAGACTTACAATTGCATGTTGAACAGGCTCACTGAATCCCTTCCCCTTGTTGTTGTGGCACTCCTTGAAGATGTCCAACGCATTGAACTCTTGATCTTTGTTTTTCTCCCTCTGTGTTTGGGTATGAAGCAAAATAAAATAACATGTTATAGATCCTAACATTTCTCACAACATTACAAATATCTACAATCCACAAATGACCTAAGTGATACCTAAAAAAACATCATGAATTTATACAAGTTTTTATGGCAAAAGTAGTACAACAAGATGAGTTGGAAGCTATAATCTATTTATCAGCTGGCTGATCATCACACATGCATGATATATACATCCACAAGATTATCAAGCACAAGTATTTTCATATTAATTAATTTCCTAGTACATGCTAATTAATAAATTAAGCATTGTCTAAAACTCAGCATTGCCTAAGAGTAAGACTAACAATAGAATATACCAGATCATAGCAGTGTGCAATGTAGCTACGAGATCCTGTAGTCTGATGGAACTTGACTTTGGCACGGTTTTGTTTGTTCTTTTCAGATATTTCCTACAGAAGGCAATTATGTTTGACACATTTTGTAATAGAATTTGAAAATAAAAGGTGATTCATAGATCAGACCTTGTTTTTTGTGTCAGACCATTTTTGAACAAGTTTTCTCCACTCCTCATCACTCATGTGTGGTACAGGAGATGTTGTGCTGACTTCATTAGCAGGAACACCATTTTTTGAACAAGTTTTCTCCACTCCTCATCACTCATGTGTGGTACAGGAGATGCACACAAGCTTACGCTCCGGCCGCAAAGACAAAAGAACGATGAATTAAGTGAGAAACCTGGGTTCGTCGATTAAATTATGCTATAACCGGTATGTTTGTTTTTTTCCCTGCATTGGTCAATGCAAGTCCAGATGAGACTGGGTGGATTATCAAGGTCAAGATCAGTGATTCAGGTGAGCTCAATTCTTTGATGGATGACGAGAAGTACTCGAAATTCTGCAAGGAAGAAGACAATAAGCATTGAACAAATAACAGTGGCTTTTGAACAGCAAGAATCTGTGGATCGATCCTTGTTGATGCTCGTGATGTGCCATCAAGCACTTACCTCACCCACCTGCTGTCTGAAATCAGCAAGGAACAACTATGGAATAAATTAATTTTGGCATTTACCTCTTCTACAAGGCTTGCAAAATTCGAACCTGTAAAGGACATGAGTTTCTTTATTTCTTTGTAGTATTGCCATGATTTCTTCTTTAATTATAGCTGTCTTGCTCTCTTAATATTTTAATTACGTGTTCCTGATCTCTACCGTATATTGGTATTTCGTGGTGCACGAATAGCTGATCAGGAGATGTTTGTGAAGAAATCTGTGTTGGAATGAAGTGATGCTTACATATACAAGAATTTTTCATGTTGGGATACCTTTCATTATGAGTTCTGAACTCCTGATTTCTGGTGCTCAGCTCTTTCTTACGGTATTAGACAAACAAGCAAACCAATATAACATGTGCAACCTTAACCTCTAGGCTCTACCGACTCGCAGGACAAGCGTCCCTGATGAAAGTATATTGTCACAGAAAATACATACATATGACGTCACGCTGCTACCAGGAACCCCAATATGATTTTCACTATCTATGACGATTTGTTTTGTTATTTTATGACGTAATTTTATGTTTCATCACTAAAATTCGATGGTCGAGGGGCACGATATGATCCATGACGAATTTTCAAAACTCGTCATAGAATATTGAACATTTATGACAAAAGTTTACAACGTCACGACATTTTCATCATAGATAAGCACTTCTCTTTGTTGGGACCCGGATTTGCAAATCCGAAACCCTCTGTGTATACTGCACCAGTCCAGGATCACGCTAGTGCACACAGTGGAAACATAGATGAAATACCATTCCATACAACGAATTAACTAAGAAGAAGCAATTTATTATTGAATAAAGCAAACGACCTTAGGGTCAATGTTTACACCATTACGCCTTAAGGGCTTAAGAAACAATTACTATTGCAGCGGAAAAGATAACTTGAGCCATTCGACATGCCACAGGCAATCGTCTGGGGAACGCCTTCCTAATCCACGTAGTCTTCATAGAATTCCTCCTCATGATATTCATTATCTCCTTCAGCAACTGATCAACAAGGGCATAAAGCCGTGAGTACAAAGGTACTCAGCAAGCCGTAGGGAATTGATGCAATATATTCATGCACGGCTTGACAAGGATGGCTATATGTTTCATTTGCAGAAAGCAGTAACTTGAATTGAAATACAATAAATAGATTGAAAGCATATTTATAAAAAGATAAATAAAAGATTGATAGATCAATGATATACAACAAAACAACAGTGAACTCCCCGTTCACATCCCAACAATTCCACATTCCACATTTTATGAAACACTCTATACCCCGTGTGAAATTCCCGGGCTTTGTCCATGACCGCGGACGCGGCTATTCGAATAGTTTTACACTCTGCAGAGGTTGTACAACTTTACCCACAAGACATGAACATCTCTTTGTGCAAACGTTACTAACACACTTCCTTTGGTGTGTCGCAGAGATATCATGACAAAGCCTTTACAATGCAATCGCCTAAACTCTCGATCGCTCGCTAAGGTTTCGCCCCTTAGGGCCCCCTCTTGCGCCTTGCGAATTTACCCGTCCATCCCGGAACCCACACCACCAACTAGTAGTACTCAAGGCTAGACATTGCAAATTAATCAGCTAAGTCTGTCCCATTCCAGACATGTGGTAGTACGGTTAGGCCCAGTTCAATGGCGCACAAGATTAAGTCCTTAAATTATCTCAGGCAAGACATCCACATCCCAATGTGCTAGAAAGCACCCCCTTTACTGCACGATCACTTGCCCGAGGGAAAACAATTCGTTCAACCAAGACCAATGGCAAACCCCGCCATGGTACAACAAATTTTACAACAGTGGCTAACGGCCACGATTCAATATCTCATTAAGTCAAAATTAACATTATTCAATATGTGATATAAATCCCAACATATATCTAAGCATGTCTAAGCATAGCTACGTTAACCCGGTGTTGATATAATGATTATGTCCAACTAGTAATGTCCCAACCTAGGTTTAACAATGGATACATGGCATCCCAATTAATCAAGGTGGCATAATGTCAACTAGGTATACATCTAC
This sequence comes from Otatea glauca, assembly GCA_036346275.1. Taxonomy (NCBI): domain Eukaryota; kingdom Viridiplantae; phylum Streptophyta; class Magnoliopsida; order Poales; family Poaceae; genus Otatea; species Otatea glauca. The sequence goes on along the minus strand of CM070715.1, from coordinate 34,659,011 downwards.
TCCCATTAAATTAGCATTGATACACAAAATACCATGCAATTGTAATAAAGTAAATTACTTTTGCAAACATAGGATCAATATGATTAAAGGATTACGACTTGCCTTGCTAATCTAGTGCTGGGTCTTGGTCTTCAAAGTCTTCGTTCGCTCCCTCGGAATTAGCGTCTACCGGAAAAGAAGCAACGAAACCAAATAAATACAAAACAGAGACACAAAAAATCTCAAAACTGAAAATAAATAGCCCTGAAAGATAGATCTTGATTTTAGAAAAATTTAGAAACTCGAATCGCCTCAATCGGAGTTCGTATGAGGGAGAACGAGCTTCTGGAAAATTAAATCAGAGAAAAAGGCTGAAAATCAGAAATTCGGAATTTCGGATTTATTTTATACGGAAAAGGATTTATTGCGCAATCATCGACGTCGGCCGGCTCGGTGGACTCGGTCCACGGCGCGGGCTCGGTTCACCGTGCACCCAGCGCACGGTCGACGTCATCGCTGACGCGGGCGGCTGACGCAACGCACACTCGGCTCGGACGTGGCGCTGACGTGGACGAGCCACGTGTCATGCATCCGATCGACGGCGCGAGATCGGACGGCCGAGGACGAGGGCGCGGCAGAGGTGACACGGCCAGATCTGGGACGATGGAGCGGGATCCGACGGCCAAAAGCTTCGCCGAGGACTGACGGTGAGCGGCGGAGGCAAGTCTCACCGGACGTGGAGAAGAAGGCGCGGCGCACGATGAGGACGAGGCGGATCGGGCGCGGTTCGGTGCGGATCGGGAAGAGGAGGTCACGGCGACTCGGAGATGCAAGCGAGGACGGCGGAGACGCACGGACGGCGAAGGAAAAAGCGGCGGAAGGTGACGGGCACGGCGACAACTCCGACGCGCTCGTGCGAAGAAACGGTGACGTCTTGGGCGGTGAGAGGTGAGGCAAAAGGGGCGGCGCGTGAAGGGGAATCTCGGGAAGCGTACGACGCTTTAAATAGGGGTCTCGGAGGCCGTGTCCGACCCGGACTCCAAGAACGGCGGCGGCGCGTGCGGCGGCGGGACTCCGGCGCTAGGGTTAGGGTTCACGGGCGCGGCGACGTGGTGCGATCCGGACCGCACACGTGTCGCGCATCGAGCGGCCGTGGCCTTGTGGTGGCGGCCGGGCCACGAGGTGGAGCTGGGCGGCGCGAAGGGTGGGAAACGGGCCGGAGCAGATTCGACCCGAGGGGCTTTTTGAAATTAAAAACATTTTCCGATTTAAGAAAAATCAAGAAATTTGAATAAATGCAAATAAATTCAAATAAATATCAAATAAATTCAGAAAAATTCCTTGGAGCACAATGAACCCAACTAAAACTGAAAATATTTAGTTTGATGAATAGTTTAGTCAAATTAAATCCTTTCATTAATAGGGAAATCAAATTAAGCTTGGATTAATTCAAGAAAAGTGCAAATGGTTTATTTTTGAATTCAAACATTCTAAAACTCAAATTTTTGGGATGTTACAAACCTCCCCCCCTTAAATGGAATCTCGACCCCGAGATTCTGACTGGCTAGGGAATAGGTGGGGAAACTCGGACTTCAGATCCTCTTCGCGCTCCCAAGTAGCTTCCTCTTCTGAATGATGGCTCCACTGGACCTTGCAAAAATGGATGATCTTGCTCCTTGTGATACGCTCTGCTATATCCAAAATTTTCACTGGTTGCTCCTTGCAGGTAAGATCCTCTTGCAAATCAATAGCTTCGATTGGCATCTGTTCCTCTGGCACACGCAGGCATTTCTTCTACTGTGATACATGGAACACATCATGGATTCCGGCAAAAGACTGAGGCAATTCTAACTTGTAGGCAACCTCGCCTCTTCGTTCCAAGATTTTGAATGGTCCCACATATCTAGGGCCAAGCTTTCCTTTTACTTGAAATCTCTTAACTCCTTTGAGAGGGGTGACTCTGAGATAAACATAATCATTGGGCTCAAAACTTAAATCTCGGCAACGATTATCTGCATAACTCTTCTGTCTGCTTTGAGCGATCTTTAAACGGTCTCGAATTAATTGGACTTGCTCTTCAGCTTCTTGCAATATGGCAGGGCCAAACAATTATCTTTCTCCTGACTCCTTCCAGTTGAGAGGGGTTCTGCACTTTCTTCCATATAAGACTTCAAAAGGCGACATTCCAAAACTCAAATTTTTGGAATAGTTTAGTCAAATTAAATCCTTTCATTAATAGGAAAATCAAATTAAGCTTGGATTAATTCAAGAAAAGTGCAAATGGTTTATTTTTGAATTCAAACATTCCAAAACTCAAATTTTTGGGATGTTACACTCTTGTAGTGGAAGTTCACCGTTGGTAATGTCGAAGGACCTCTATGGTTTATTCAGATCTGACTATACTGTTTATTTAGCCAATCATTTCAGTTGAACCCATCTGAAGATACAGCATTCCCTAGTGAAGACACTCCAGAGGGTGCAGTGCCCCAATTTAGAGCAAGCCAATCTTATGGGGAGAGATTCATGATGTGCTCTGGGAATGAGACAAAAGTGACACCTATCGGCTCAAAAAAGTAGTTAACATTCTTCTTACAGCTTGATAGCAATGAGTTTAAACAAAATGACTTCTTCAGTTACACAAGTACAACCGATTTTTCATGGCCCTCTTTTCTTCACTTAGATGCCGATAGTGCTCTAATGCCGCAAGAGACTTTGGATTTATTTAAACTTTTCATTTCGCCAAGCATATTACACGTTGGCCTTCACACCAGAAATCGGACTTTTCAGCCTTCATATGAGTTCTATTGCCCATCAGTTTATACTAGGAAATTAGGCTTTGGCTAGATTATTCCAAGCTTACCACTTCTCGATCGGCTTCAGCCAAGAGCCAGAGTTTGCAATGCAGTCGTAGCCAATATCGTCCTTGAGATAGCCGACGATCTTCAAATTAAAAACTTGCCACATTTCATATTGAATACGCGTCGGGCAGAACGCTTTTCTTCTTGGTGGTCAGCAGTTGCAGAAGCGCTTTACTCCGAGAAGACAACATCGGTTATTGTTAATGATTTTTTTCCAAATCTTCCTGAGCCGACAATAGATACTAACAGTGATTCAAGTGATGAGACTAATTCTACGAGATATACTAATACAAGCCTCGTAGATACTATCGATGAGGTATCGGCTTGAATGATCTCCTTTACCTCTTGATTTCTGTTTTGCCAGATACACTTCACTAATCATCTTTTGCTCTTATCTTGCAGACCAAGGCTGCTGGCAAAAAACTATTCCTGGCCAATCGGGCAGCGGCCATCAAGGCAAGAGGCCACACCAATCGACTAGCCTCACTAGGTATACTTCAGGTACCCTAGGCATCCAGAGTCCGTTGCTATCGAACATGGAGAAAAAACAACCTAGTAAGTGTACCATGATCGACTGACATCATCTTTATATCCCTTCTGATAACTAACTCACAGTCGATTATAACTTCAGAAAAGAAGAAGACCAAGTACACCAAAGCTCCTGCTAAAAGGGGGTCGAAGCCCCAGGAGCAGAGTGGCGAGCGTTCGCCACGTGCATTGGCTACTGCAGGGGTAAGTTGTCCATTTTATTGATTTATGACTTATGTTTTTAAGACATCAACTTACCCTTTACCTTTTTACACAGCCGACACCGTCGGTGCAGGTTGCAAAAATCCTAGCCGACCTCCCTGGTGTTTCTTTGGGAGCCTTATCTCCCTCGCAGCCGATGCCAACGGCTTCGATAGTTGTTGAGTTACCAGAAACTTCTGACTCAACAAATCTATTGGGCTTTTCTTTGGCCGATCTTGACGACCCAGAGATCATGACCACGGACGACTACGACGCAGAAATCAGAAGAACTCTGGAGGTATCTAAAGAAGCATCGGCCACGGTAACTTTAGCACCAGGAATGCAAGAGCGTCTGGATAACCTCTTTAATCTAGTGATGAGGCCGCAATCGGAGATTCTGACCAACAATCAGCCAATCCGAGATGCCATGGCGGCTGTTCAAGCTGATTTACCCCCATAAACCCATTTACCAAGTCGACCTCGCAAAATTGGAGCTGATAACATATATTTTATAATATCGGTTTTGCAAACCACCTTACAAGCCGATGCTAAAATATAATGCCTTAGCTTTGTGCAAGAGAAATATAAAGATAGACACAACTTTTCGATGAAAGGGTACTTGATCTCAGCATCTAGTAGGCGTCGACTTAAATAAAAGATTACTCTTTCCTTACTATCGACTTCCTGTGCTAAAATGGCTCCGATAGTTTCTTCTTCAGCCGATATATATAGTTTAAAAGGAATTCCTTTTCGTGGCACAGCTAGAACTGGAGGATTGGCTAGGTATTCCTTGATATCATCAAAAGCCTTTTGCTGGTCAACTCCCCGAACAAATTCTTGATTATTCTTTAACTTCAACAAAGGGGTGAACGTACGAATCCGACCAGAAAGATTTGAAATAAATCGTCGGAGATAGTTAATCTTACCAATCACTTTTGCAACTCATTCTTGCACGTCGGTGAGTTTGTTTTGGCTATAGCTCTGACCCTTTCTTGATTAACTTCGATTCCTCTTTCATGGACCATAAAACCCAAAAATTGCCCAGCCGACACGCCAAATGCATACTTGAAAGGATTCATTTTCAAACCATGTACTCTTATATTCTGGAAGACCTTCTCTAAATCGGCTAAGTGATGTAGGTCATTTTTAGATTTTACTACAACATCATCAATGTATATTTCAACATTATGGCCGATTAGGTCATGAAAAATCAGATTCATGACTCGCTGGTAAGTTGCCCCAGCATTTTTTAAACCGAACGTCATAACCGTCCACTCAAATAACCCTATTGCACCAGGACACCTGAAGGCAGTCTTAGGTATATCGGCTCCTACCATGAATATCTGATTGTACCCAGCATTACCATCTAAAAAACTAATGATTTTATTTCCTGATGCAGCGTCGATAAGCATATCGGCTATCAGCATCGGATACTCATCCTTTGGTGTGGCTTTATTCAAGTCTCTAAAGTCGACACATACCCTAAGCTTCCCGTTTTTTTTCATAACTGGAACGATACTGGAAACCCACTCTGGGTATCGACAAGGCCTAATGAATTTTGCTTCCAATAATCATTCTATCTCCTCTTTTATAATATTGTACAGGGTGAGATTAAAGCATCTAGGATACTGCTTAAACGGTCGATATCCTGGTTTAATAGGCAACCGATGTTCGACCAATTGTCAGCTTAAACCAGGCATCTCGTGATACTCCCAAGCAAAACAATCTTTATAATTTTTTAGAATTTTGACCAACTTTTACTTATATTTTGCATCTAATTTCGCACTAATAAAAGTTGGTCTTTTCCTATCACCACTACCTATATCGACTTCTTCAAGCAGGTCAGTAGATGTGAAACCTTGGCCTAACTTCTTGATTTCTTGGAAATCCTCGATGGCCTCATGGCTATCTGTCATTTGCCGATAGCTTTGCATTTTGTCTTGTAGGACCTTTACTGTTTTCCTTGACCCCATCGGCGTAAAACCTCACTTGCTCGATCAAACGTGGCTGGCTTGACACTGATCGGCATAAGTCCTGTCTTACCAACACAAATAAAGTCACAATCATCAAGCATTTTCCCCGATATACATTCGACCTCTTCATGTTGCCAATTTGCATCCGAACTAGCCATAGCGATATAAGCCGATGTATCAGCTGAGACGACTTCAACTTCGCCTCCATTCCATTGGACAAGCGCCTGATGCATGGTCGATGGAATGCAGCAATTGGCATGAATCCAATCCCGACCGAGCAGTACACTTTAATTGCCTTTGACGTCAATGACGAAGAATGCGGTCGGCAAAGTCTTATTACCGACAGTTAACTCCGTGACCATAACGCCTTTGGCTTCTGTGGGATCGCCTGTGAAGTCATTCAAAACCATATTAGTCTTGATCAAATCTTCATCGGACTTACCCAATTGTTTGCAGGTGGTGTACGGCATCAGATTGACGGTAGCTCCCCCATCCACCAGCATCCTTGATATCGGCTTGCCGTTTATATACCCTTTTAAATACAATGGCTTTAGATGCCGATGACCACCTCGTGGTTTTTCAAAGATTGCATTTTGGGCACCTAAACATGATTGAGCAAAGGTTTCTTTGGCCGATTCGGTTTTAATTTTGAACTCGGTCGACAATGTGAATACCATGTTGATGTCCATCAGAGGCGTATCATCCCTAATAATGGGAGAATCCAGCTAAATTTTCTTCAACCTGTGCTTTCTTCCTCCACTCTTTTTTGGTGGTTTTGATCGGTCGAAGTTCATTGAAGGTTTGCTCCCTTTGTTTCTCTACATCAGCCTCTCTGATTTCTAGAGTTCTTAGTCTTTCCAATCGTCTGCGCTATGAACGGCTAAGACTGGGTGGACACCACCTTGGTTTGGGCTCTATTGGCTTATGTATTTTGCCAACCAAATCTTCCCGATTAGCAGAATCTGACTTCGTCTATATATTAATTTGGTTTGGCACCTGATTTGGCAGAGAGATTCTTTTGTGAATCGTTTTTCTGTAGCTTTTGTTAGGACAATCTCGTATCGGCCCTGACAACCTTTCATTAGCCGATCGGCTAGGCCAATCATCTTGAGGGTAGTGTTCCATTGGGCACATGTATGGAGATGGCAACGCTGCCCCTCTCTCCCAACAAAATTGCCAAAAGGGGCACTTTCGATGAGCTCTTTCTACGTTTTCAGTTCGATACAAATTATCTGATCGATGCGGAAAATATTGCGGCTGATTATTCATTCTTTCATACTTCTCCATCAACTGAGAAAACGTTGGCCCAATCCTTCTCGCTGGCTTCCTTGGCGGTGAAGTTTTTGCTTTAAACCATCTGCCAACTTGCAGGTCTCCCTTGGGTTCAATGGTCTTTGAATTTTTGCCCTCATGATCGGCTTCTATTTGTAATGAACCGATCATGATTTTTAATGTTTGATTACCATCAGATGTTGACTGAATATCAACCCGTCGATCCCTTTTTGGTTCTTCGCTGTGCATCGGCTTTTTCCCCTTGTTCGAACATTGCACCATATTTATGGGGAACAGATCAACGTCAATTTACATGGTCGGCTCATCAGTGAATTTTAGCCGACCATCCTTAATAACTGATTGGATCTGCTGATGAAAAATATTGCAATCGTTAGTATTATGAGAAAAAGAATGATGCCACTTGCAATACATCCGCTTCTTGATCTCATCAGCCGATGGTATAATGTGTCCTTCGGGCAACCGTATTATTTTTTCTTGTAATAATAAATCAAAAATATGATCACACTTAGAGACATCAAAAGCATATTTAACTTCCGACTTATTCCTAGTCGGCTTAAGCCAAGAACAGACTGAAGATTTTTTAGATTCTTTAATCCATTCGGCTATATTCACCTCTGCTTCATCGTCTTCAGAGGATTCACTGGGGCAATAATTGACCATATTAACTTTATCATTTTCTTTATTATTGTCATTTGCTTTGAATCTATCCTTGAACGTCCTATTATCCGGGAGTCGGCTTTCTTGAGTCGACATGCGATAAAGCAGGTGACTTAGATCGTTGAACTCTTGTCCTCCAACTTTTCTCGAAGTGGTGGAATTAGCCCTTGGAAAGCCAAATCGGCAAGTTGATTGTCGGGTAATGTGACACTAAAACATCGATTTCTGACTTCCCTAAATCTTTTAATGTAATCAGTTACCGATTCTCCAAATTTCTAGCGGACAGAGCTCAGGTCAAAAATCCTGAGTTTCAAACTGCCAGAGAAAAAGTATTCATGGAATCGGCTTTCCAAATCATTCCATAAATGAACCGAATTTGGAGGCAGACTAGTAAACCAAGTAAAGCTGCTCCTAATAATGATAATGGGAACAATCTGATTTTCAGCCCGTCGGACTGAGCTGCTTTGCCACATTGTGTGATAAAGAGTCCGACGTGTTTCAATGTTGTAATTGAATCATCACCAGAGGATTTCGCGAAATCTGGGACTTTAAAGTTATGAGGATAAGGCATACGATCTATGTAATCAAGATATGGTTTTCTATATCTGATAACTTTCCCTTTTGGCTGTATGCCGAATTGATCCCTTAATACAGCGGAAATTTGATCAGCCCAATTAATACTATCGATCAACGGAACGGTAGATCCTTGATAATGTTGGTCATAATTGGCATTCTGCCCCCCCAAGTGCAAACTCGGGCTACCGATTAGGCTGAGCCAATGGGTAATGGGTGTATTTGTCGTATCCATTGTTTCTCCTAGTTGGTGGTTCCGGCAATGGGACAAAGGGTTCTGAATAGGTCACTACCCTGTGCGGAATCGGATTCCTAGGTTGGACAGACTCATGATATTGTGGGTATCTATCAGATTCAATCGGTTGTGGAACCGATTGTGAAAAAGCATAAAACGGAGCTGATGGCGGTAAATTTGCCGAAGCATCTAGCTTAGCAGCATCGGTATAGGCCTGATAATGGGTTACCACAATCGACCGAGGATCTCGTGGTAGCATGATGGTGGGTTGAGTTGGCATCATGGTTGGGGGTGAGGTTATAGCCGATGGTTTAGGATCGGCTAACTCGCTCTGCGTACTTTGCACTATTGAGAAAACAGGGTAGCTTGGCAGAGCCTGCGTCGGGTCAAGTAGACTCCCGGATGAGGCCAACTCCTGGGCGATAGTTTTAACACTATTTACAATCATCGGCTTAAGTGTTGTAATAAGAGCCGATGATTGGTTTATCAGAGCATGGTGTCCAGATTGATTAATCATAGCCGATAGCTTGGCTTGAGCAGGAAGATATCGACTTACCGGTCCTTCTGTAATGCCTGCATCACCTAGGGCATTAACCGTCGGCAGAGCGATTTTCTGAGTGACGCCACGTCGAGGCTTCTGTTAACAATTCAGCATCATCTCTTCAAGAGCAGTTTTTCGATCTTCAATTTCCTTACGCTGCTCTGGCGTTAAATCGTCCAGTGTAGGGATGATTATAGCTTCAATATTGAGATCAGATGGTGGAATCGACTTCCCTGATGAAGATATTGCAGGTCCCACCAGGCGTGCCAAGAGTGTGGTGACGTCAAAAACTTGACGTAGGGTTTCTGACAACAGCACACCAGACGAACACCTGATTCAGATCGTGCCAGTCAATTTGACCTGTAGTTGACAAGGTAAACTATGAACTTTATTTAAAGCCGATCGTGAAGATCAATCGGCTTAGAATCAGCTCAAAGCCGATTAAATTGAGACAAAAGAGCAAGTCCAACTAGCCGATTTAAAGCTAATCGGAGGATAAAGGTAGATTGATTCTGAAGAAGATGATGAATAGCAAAATCAGAAGAAATCAAACCTGGGCGTAATTGATGAAGATCAACAATCGACGATGCGCAACTTTATTCATCAAAATTGAATTACAGAGAGGATTCTAAGTTACAAAAGCTACTCCTAGTCGACAAGAAAAAAGAGTAATGTAAATGTGTGAATTTTATTGTGTTGTTCTTCACAGCTCGCCCTTGTTAGCCTTTTATACCCGCCAGCCGATAAAGTCCCAGTACAACACGTTTTGAGAGTAGTATCCGTATCGGCCTCTATTTTGTGGGCAACTTCCTCAACGATCTGTCTTGTTTCCAAATATCTTGATCCGTTATCCTAACCGTATCTTGTTGTTTTTGGACTGCCGATTTAACCATACTTGGCAAATTTTGGTTCAAACAATTTCCATATACATATTCACCTTCCTGGGGATGTCAGGAACCTATTCCAACATCGATTGCAAGAATTGACGTCAAAGTTCTGACCTTTTTTAGATTTACAGAACGGTGCACAAAAATGGGTTCAAGAACAAAAACTTGGCTCCCAGCTAGCTCGTGGGTTCTTCATGATCAAGATGATCCTAGATGCCCTCCCACATGTCATAGCAAGCTAGAACACAAGACAAGAATACCCAAAAACTCAATCTTCAAAGATTGATTCTCTCATGAACAAAAAATGATTTCTTGCAAGAAAGAACACAAGAATCGCCTAGATGATTGGGATATGGTCTGAAGAAGACTCATCCATCAATCATACATCGTTAGCAAAAGATCCAAAAGAATTTAGAAGGAGGGGAGGCAAATCCAACTTGCATGAAAGTAAATTGCAAGAATGTAAATTGCTGAATTTAAAGACATAATGTAAATGCGGAAAGTAAATTCAGAATTGAGAGGAATGGATTAAACTTTCATTTCTAGAAGGGAGATTTACAAAGCCTCACAAACAAGTGGGCAAAGCTCAAAGGAGCACAAAAACCTCAAAACCTTCAAGAGGGGGAAAGCACCCCTACCCCTCTATTTATACTACCCTTGGGTCATCCTCCACCCTTGCATGAGTCCTAAACCCTAAGGCACACCATCAAGGGCTAGAATTGACCCACTCATACAGCCATGCAAGTCTAACCCAAAACCCAACAAGCAAATGGGTTTTCTTGCACGGTTTTCAAAGCATACTAACTAGACCCGCTAACCTATCAACTAGACCAAGATCCAATGACCCTCATTGATCAATGCAGCACCTAGCTAGCATCTCGTCCGTTCCTTGTCTTCACAGCTTGCAACGACTCTGTCTCCGATCATCTTCCGGCGATCCCCGATCGTCTGAACCTCTGGTGCACCTCGCCTAGTCCCGATCATCCTTCGTCTCACCATGATCTAGCTTCGTCGACCTGCAACCATTAAACAAAGAAACACATCACATAGCATTGCCCACAATTTTTAAAATTGAATTCCAAAATTTCGCTGACTGACCGACACTACCACTCTTGGGGCTGGTAGTGCCGAGTTTGCTGGCACTACCACTCCCCAGAGCCGGTAGTGCCGCTCGCACTGAAAACCCGTGAACACACTCTCTGTTAAATAACTACCGCCCCTTTGGGCCGGTAGTGCCGCTTTTGCTGGCACTACCGCTCCCAGAGGCCGGTAGTGCTGCTCCTGGCAGACTCAACTTAAATTGCTTCAAATTTAAAAATCTAATTCAAATCAAACTCAAACCAGAGTAAACTAAGCTCAAATTTAGTCAAATACTTATCACCAACAAGAGTAGACCTCCACATGGTCTTTCCAACTTGAACTTATGTGCACAAGAAAATAGAACTCCTTTATTTGATTAACAATTGGATGGTGCTAGTTAAATATCATGATTCTGGTGATGCACCGACTTAGCTAGCTGTATTTAACTTAATTTGTTTCTGAAGTAATCAGAAATGTACTGTGGAACTCCAAGGTTTAGAGCAATTTGTTTTGTGTTTGTTGTGTTTTTCTTCAAACTAATCTCACCTTATGATAGCAGAGCTCAAAAATGAGTGCTGGTTTTTTACTTACGAAAACACATGGATATATATATGTTTAGCACTATTTATCTCGCTGTTTGTCTTTTTCATATCTTTCAAATGCAATTAAGTTTGGTTTTCAAATTTTGCAGGATTGTAGAAGCTCACCTCCCCTGCATATGATAATTTTTTGGATATTTTTGAAAACTTTTATATGTGGATTTCACGGAGTTTTCACAGTTAGGGGGGGTTTCACTGGACCACACTTATCGTGAAAACTCCGTGAAACTCACATGTACAAGTTTTTAAAAATTCTCAAAAAAATTACCATACGTAGGGGAGGTGAGCTTCTACAATTATACAAAATTTGAAGACCAAACTCAATTGCATTTGAAAGATATGAAAAAGATAAATTCAATTTAAATAGTTATTTTCACTATTCAACTCTATTCATTTCGCTGTTTCTCTTTTTCATATCTTTCAAATGTGATTGAGTTTAGTCTTCAAAATTTTTAGGATTGTAGAAGCTCATCTTCACTACGTATGGTAATTTTTTGAGAATTTTTTAAAACTTGTGCACGTGGGTTTCGCAGAGTTTTCACAGTAAAAGGGGTTTTCACTAGATAGGTTGCCTACATATATATGTATATATGTGTGTATATATGTATATATCTATATATATATATATATATATATATGTATATCTATATATATATATATATGTATATATATATATGTGTGTGTATGTATATATATGTATATGTGTATCTATATATATGTATATGTATATATGTATATATATATGTGTGTGTATGTGTGTATATATATGTATTTGTATATATATGTGTATGTGTATATATATGTGTGTATGTGTGTGTGTGTATATATATAGGAAGCCTTTTCCGTACTTCCAGGAGTACATACTCCCACCTCTAATATACCACTTAAATAAACGCTTTATACACCTTTATCATTTTCGGTATACTCCAATAATAATTCTAATATACTCCAATGCGACATGGTTGAAAACATTTCATCAGAGCACTTTAATTACTTTGCTACATACCCTTTCCATATGTAAAACGAATATATAAAAAAATTATGCTATAAATGGTGGACTTTAATGAAATTTTTCATGGAACTCACTTTGGAGTATCTTATAATCAGTATTAGAGTATACTCAAAAGGATAAAGAGGTATAAAAACATCATTTAAACGGTATATATATATGTGTGTATATAAGTGTGTGTATATATATGTATATATGTATGTGTATATATGTATGTGTATGTATATATATGTATATGTATATATGTATATGTATATATGTATATGTATATATGTATATGTATATATGTATATGTATATATGTATATATGTATATATATATGTAGTATAATTACCAAGGGCACCATGATGCCTGGGCACTATGATCTTAAAAAGGATACTTTCGCTATATATTTTTATGCGAAATTTTTTGAAATTTTTATGATGCTGAGTTTAACCAGTTTACTAACTAGTTCAAAGAAGTTTGGACTGAAATTCAAACTAGAGTTTCCATTTTTTACAATAGTTTGGTTGTAGGTATGTGCTAATTTTATATATAAATCAGCAAAGCATGTGATCCAAAATCGTTCAAAATCTTTGAATTCAAGTATATTTTTGCAAATGTATGCGTTTCATTTGAATTGTTATAGATAGGTATATACCCTAAAACTAAAATGTTTGAAAAATATACTTGAATATGGCTTGAATTCGCGCATTTGAAATCATGGTGTCCAACACCATGGTGCCCCATTTCGACTTCCTATATATATATATATATATATGTATATATATGTATGTTTGCAATCTGTGTAAGTTGCAAATGATATATATATATATATATATGTATTGCAATCTGTATAAATTGCAAATGACCTCGGTTAATTGATGGCCGATTTGGTACTTAATTGCATTTCGTTTCTGAGCTCTCTCTGTCAGATAATTGAGATGAGATATTGTATAGCTGACCAGTAACAGTTAGATTCAGATCTCATATAATGTATACAACTAAATTCTTGTATATGATTAGAGTTTGGATCAGATGTGCGTTGTTCTGATATTCAAAAATCATCTATACTCCTTTATAATGCACGTAAACATTCTTCTCTATGTCCACCCCAAATAGTGCATCCCACTAGAGATGGCCCAACATTCGTGCACCCAGCGAAACATCCTTAGAAACTTGCCTCCATCAAAATTAACCTCTCAGATCTTTCCTCAGCTTTACTCACCCACATCTGATGGTCATTATTTAGTGTGTCTAATCATCCCTGTGGCCCACAACAGACCTCCCCCACCTACATATTTGGAAGGAGAGCGAATCAAACAAGGAAATAAATAAGGAGGATCCGTATGCAAGGAAACCAGACTTGAATTTTTTACTGGCCAAAATTGTACGTACTACATATTTAGAAGGAGAGCGAATCAAATAAGGAAATAAACAGGGAGGATCCGCATGCAAGGAAACAAGACTTGAATTTTTTATTGTCCTGGCATTGTGATTGTATTTTTTTTCTGAATATGACCCTTCTCGAGACTTTTTTACGGATCTAACCCCATAGTTCTAATCATTTTCAATATCTATTTGGTCTGTATATCAAAAAAAAATACGTTACATGAACCTGGACGGGGAGCATTGTGTTGGAATTAATTCGGCATTTGCAAGACACCAGCTGGCTCGTCGTAGATCTGCAATCAACCGCACCCAGTTCAGAATAATCAAATTAGTTACACGGTTATATACTAATGTATGGTTTTCGCTCTCTGTGCTATAGAATAGAAATAAAATAAAAACCACTTTTACAGTTAATTAAATCTGGTAAGCAGTACCCGGTTGGGTTTATTTAGTACTTACAATCATTTTGGTGTTAATTCTTGAATCATCATATAGTTACGTACGTTCGTGGCTTAAAACTAAGCAGTCTGATGAAAGGGTGAGTCAACGTACTACGCAAGTATTACTCCATTCATTCAAGTTTACAAATTGTATTTCTTTAATAGTTTATTTATAAATATATGACATATTTTATATTTTAATGTAAAATTAGTGTGATATTTACTCTATATCCCTAATAAATATTCATCTTTCCTTTATATTCTATACATGTATGTATTGAATATAGTGCTTAGTAATAATAATTATAGATAATTTAGGCATTTCTAGTATCTTTTGTCTATATGCCAAAAAAAATTCCAATAAATTTGAACAGAGCAGGTACTAGTTGTTATGAGATAAGATATTCTTAACCGTATTCGGTTAGACTCTATCTCTTATGTGTGGGCGAATCCGAACTCATCTCTTGCCAGTTTCTCTATATATTGGGCACCCCCTTGTACAAGAGATCAATCTAATAAAGCGAGAGAGCTATACCCCCTATATTGTGTGTGCTTGATGTTCTTATTCTTGTGATTTCACTTGCATGTGATTGATTGATCGTGAGTGAACGACTACGTTTTACAACACGTTATCAGCACGAGCTTCTACCGGGGCCAATTGTGATTGTCTGCCTGTGACAATCAACATTGCGCTAAATTTCATCCTGCATCACGCGATCAACCTACATCAAGCCCTATGTAAGTTCAATCTACGACAATTGATCGCATATGAACAGTAAATTAATCCTGCAGATTGTTTCTGTTGATTAGAGTTTATTCGTTAGTAAAATTTAACATGGCAATCAAAGGTGTTCATCCATGAAAAAAAATCGATCAGTGCATAGCGCTTGCGGCAGCACCCTCATCAGCAGCACCATTGGCGACGTTCATGCTTGCCCCGAAGGCAATGCCTGTGCGCATCTTCACAGCCACGCCGCGCGCCATTGCGTTGCTTGGCCGCGCTGCACGCCGTTGCGTAGCTCGGTCGCGCCATCCGGAGCGACGCCGCCCGTGCCCAAAACGGCGACACTCCGTTGAGGCGTTGAGCCGGTGGCCCCCGAAGTGGCCGCGCCCATGGCTACGTGCGGCGCAGATGGTGGTGGCACCTTCGTTGGAAATCAAGGCGACACTCGCCAAATCAGCACTTGCTAGCAGCCGCTCGCCACGGTGGCCCCTTGCTCCTGCGTGCCCTGAAACGCCGGCGGCCGCATACACGTGGCGCAAAAGGGAGACGGCGCCGACGCTTGCACTTGATGTGGTGCCGAAAGCGCCTATGCCCACCGGTGGAGGTTTCTCGATTCCGCGTGCTTGCCGTCGGTGTTTCCTGAGCTCTCACACTGACAGCGATGCTCTCGCCCAGCATGCCCGAAGAGGTGGCGAAGAGCTCGTCGCTCGTGCTTGTGATTAACCGCACCACTGCTGGCGATTTGGCGGCCATGCCGAGCTCGCCACCCATGCCCGCGCCCGGTGGCTCCCGCGCGCTCGGCAATGCTTGCCCGCGTTGTGGCTCGCGGCGCCCGGATCCGCACTCACCCATGCCGATGCCGCGGATCTTGTCGTCGGGAGCTCGGCTCTTGCACCTTGCCACCGGAAGTCGACCCCACACGTCTCGCCGCCATGTGCTCACTGTGCGCCAGCTATTCACAGACCGAATGGCGGCTAGGGTTAAGAAACCCTAGCCGCCTCTTGAAGCTGGGTGATATGGGCCTCGCAGGCCTAGTAGGCCCTGCGGCCCAGTTGGCCAACGGCCTTTTTCATTTTTCCCCGAAGAAAAAAATTGTGAGTATGGAAATTTACAATTATGACCCTGGAAATTTCCAGATTTTCAGAAGAAAAAAAAATAATGCTAAAAGTTGGTAAATAAATCCTAAAATTAGGTTTTAAGTATATGGACTTCCATAAATTCCTTAAAATTTGATATTTAGTCCACATTGGAAGTTCCATGCTCTGGGTTAATTTTCTTTCATTATTCCATATTTATTATATTCTGGAATTTATTTTTCTGTTATTTATGTAATTCTGAAAATTGCTTGAAAAATTAGCAGAAAATACTAGAAAATTATGGAAAATTATGTATGACCCATTGATGTGTGTCATGTTGCTGGATTAATTTTCCTTAGCATTGTTACATGTTAATATGTGTTGGGATTCATTTTTCTGTCATTAAGTAATTCTGCAAATTGCTTAATCATTAACAAAAAATTATGAAAAATGCTAGGAAACTTTTATATAGCATATTGAATGCTCCGTAGCTCTGAATTTATTGTCCTAGCATAATTCCATATTGATATATGTTGAGATTTATTTTTCTGTTACATGGTAATCCTGAAAATTGCTGAATAATTAGCAGAAAATTATGAAAATTGGTAAGAAAATTCTAGGAAATTTTAGATAATTATCTACTAAATAGATATAGACCAAGCTTTACTGATTAAAGAGTGAGCATACAATATATTGATTTTACCAATAGTAAAAATCATTTTGCATAAATAGAAATAGGACATGTTGGGCATCGCAAAGAGGGAACCTATCAAGCTTGCCCTGAATGGCAACAATTACCTTACCCGGGCAATGAATACTAAGATTAATCTGATAGCTCAATCTTTTGGAGCTACTATTTTCCCAGTCTGAAGCTGGTACCCCTGCTCTTCCCGAAGTCGCCAGATGTACGGCTCTGCACCTCCTGAGGCACCATCTCCATATGGACCTGAAGACCGAATAGTTTATGGAAGATGACCAGCTGATATTTTAGATTCCATGAAGAAAAAATATATAACCAGCAAAGATCCGTTATGTTGCCAGAAGTACAGCGCGAATGGATCCTCCCGCGCTTTTAGGATTTTAAAGGCTGTGGCAACATACAATCTTTTTCATACACAGGCTTGTCATAAATCTAACATTATGTAACCAGAAAGTTACTAATGCTAAAAAGATCAATAAGATATTGTGCACATTCCACCCTAATATGAGGGTATTGCCATAACAGTATCATCGCCAAGTACCATAAGTACTTCGAGCTTATATGCATTTTGCTAAAAGCAGAAAAGCATGATGAACTCCTGGTGAAGAATCATCATGTACTTCCTAATGGGAGTTTTGCAATGCCCGAAGCACATGCAAATGCTCAACAGGCCAGCAATAGCCAATAGATTATAAGGGATAAGTGGAAGAATGACAAATCAAATAGGGAAGAGGCAATTCATAGTGAAAAAGTAAAAGCAAAGGGCCAGGGGCTTCCAGAAGTAATACTGCAAATCCTGAATAACTCTATTTTGTGTACGGATGCACTGGCCATTGGTCATACAACTATCGCATCCCGAAGCATGTGGTAGACCTTTACATGCAATCCACTGGAAAACTAAATAAGACATGGGTAAATAATATTAAGTCATACTTCACCGTTCAACCTGTTGTTGATACGGATGTTGAGAAGTGTGATGATATGATTCTTGAAATTATTGAGTTCGAGGAGTCCAGGAGGGCACCTACATCTCATATGGAGACCTGGATTAGTCTCCTAATTATCCCTTCACTTTGCTAAGTCGATGTCACATATTCCTTATAAGACTCATTATCAGTTTAGCCCTAGTTCCTGACTGAACATTTGGTCTACGCTCCTGTTGAGCAATTATCATTCAAAAAAATGAATAAATTGATATTTCCCATATATTTGATTAATTGTGCTATGTTTGTTCTATATTCTACAATTTGTTCCTAATGCAACAATTGTTTGATTATTAAATCATATTTCTAATATAGAACAAAGTATAATCCGATGGCAGAGGAGAAAATCTATCTTGAAGACAGTTGTACCACACTAAGTGAATTGAAAATATTATGACTATCGACAGAAGTGATACTCTCATAGTTGGCACTGGAAGAATGCCATATTATACCCTGAGTCCAATCGTACTGTCTTAAGTTTTAAAGACATTGGTCCATAATCATTTCCATATGGAGAGAAAGAATGAGAATAGTACAGAATACCTACTCATGACTAAGTTTATTGGGTGTAATAAATGTGTGGTTGAAAACTTCATTCATTCTCCTCTGAGTTATACTATGCATAGAGAAAAAATCTGAAGTTTGTGTTGCGATGAAAACCCAGAAATATTTAAGATCTGGCAGATCGACTAGGTTACCCTGAGTTGAATATTATGAGAAGAATAGTTATAATTCTGCTGGCCATAGCATAAAGACTTTCCTAACCTGAAGTTTTCTTATGCCCAGTTATGCTAAAGGAAAGCTTATTCTTAGATCTTTTTACCTAAAAAGTTAGGGAAGAATCACTGAATTTCCTGGAGAAAATTCAAGGTGATATCTATGGACCTGTTCAGCCCCTGTTGGGCTCATTTTAAGAAATTTTATGGTACTGATAGATGTTTCTACTAGATCGTCCTATGTACGTCTCTTATCTACTAGGAACCATGCTTCTGCCAAAATTAATTGTCCAAAGTATTAAATTAAGAGCCAATTTTCCAGAAGAAATGATCAAGTCTATTCGAATAGACAGTACTAGCGAGTTTACCTCAAAAGCATTTAATGATTATTGTATGGCTCTGGGAATTAATGTAGAGCATCTCGTACCTAATGTCCACACTTAAAATGGCCTTGTAAAGTCATTATATTAAAAGAATAAGAACTTATTGCTTGGCCGCTCTTGCAGAATAGTAGGCTTCCCACCAGTTGTTGGGTCCAGGCAATGCTGCATACTGCGGTAATAATTCAACAGAACAACTGCACATTATGAAATTCCCCTGTTGTAGATAGTGCGTGGAAAGAATCAAGTATTTTCCATCTGCGAAAAACTGGCTGTGTTGTATACTTGTCAATCTCTCCACCACAGCGTACCACCAAAAGACCTCATCAGAAGTTGAGGATCTATGTAGGTTATGAATCTCCATCATGTATTAAAATACCTAGAGCCTATGACAGGGGATCTGTACACGGCTCGGTACGCTGATTGTACTGAGGATATTTTTCGGCATAAGAGGGAGATAAGTACCACATTAGAGAATGTCGAGTCCTTAGATCCACGCACTACAGAGACCGAACTTGAAGTTCAGAGGATAATAAATCTGTAATAAATAAGCTTATAATCTGCCAAATGCCTTCACTGTTCATAAAGGAGTGAAAAGATCTCATATACCTGCTGTATATGCACCTGAAAGAGTGGAAATACCTTAGAAGGATATTGAACCCACTCTTGACCCTCATGATAAAAGGAGGGGGAGGCTCCAGGTGCACGGGGCTCAATTCCGCGGAGACGTCCGCAGAAGTAGAGAACCAAACAAATGAGAACATTACCCATGACAGTAGAAGAAGCTCAACCTAATGTTGAGAAAATCCCTAAAGTGAGCCATCCTGGAGATGGTAACATCCCTGAAGTGATCCATCCTGAAGATGATAACCCCAGCGTATATTTGCGCGCACAATCCCACACTGGGAAATCGGAACACCCATACTCCATCGTTGTGGGAAATCACGAGGAGCTGAAAGAAATTTATAAAGAGATATCCCTGAAGTGATGTAGGAGAATTGTATAAAAGAAAGACTACAATTGTCGACATATATTTGCCTCTAAAATTGCTAAAGCTGGATCCAGAACCAAAGTCCATGGTAAAGTGTCAGAAGCGCTCAGATAGAGTCAAATGAAAAGAAGCAATTGAGGCAGCGCTCGCTTATTAAAAGGAAAACTTTGGTCCCGTTGACCAAACATCTCCTAAAGTGATCCCTGTAGGATCAAATGGGTTTTTCATCCGGAAGAGAAATGAAATACCTAGGTGATGAGATATAAAGCGAGGCTTGTAGCACAAGGGTTCACACAGAGACCCAACATTGATTACAATGAAATATATTCTCCTATAAAGAGTGGAATAACGTTCCGAAATTTAATATTAATGGCAGCAAGCTTAAACTTATCAATGCAGTTGATGGATGAAGTGACCACATATATATGGGTCACTGAATACGGATATTTATATAAGATTCTCTGAAGGAATTACAATTCCGAATCCTAATAATCGCAACATGTATAGCGTCAAATTGAAGAAATCGCTATACGAATTAAAACAGTCAGGGAGAATGTGGTATAATCGACTTTATGAGTTTCTCCTGAAGAAGGAATGTTGTCCCTGTGTGTTCATAAAGAAATCCTAGAATGGATCTTGTATCATTTCAGTTTTATGTCGATGATCTGAATATCATTGGAACCACAGAGGAGATAGAGGAAGCAAGTGCTTACCTCATGACGAAGTTTTGAGATGAAAGATTTGGATAAAACCAAATTTTGCTTAGGCCTGCAGCTAGAGTATTTTCCCAGAAGGAATTTTTGTACACCAGTCTTCTATACCAAGAAGGTATTGGAAAGGTTTAATATGGATAAATCGTATACATTAAAACCCCTATGGTCGTAAGATCCCTTGAAGTGGATAAAGACCCTTTCAGACCAAGGATGAAAAATGGGAAAGTCTTAGGACCCAAAGTCCCATACTGATGTATCTTGCGAATTGCACAAGGTCTGATATTGCATTCGCAATAAATTTGCTAGCAAGACACAATGCAGTTCCAACCAAAAGAAATTGGGCTGGTGTCAAGACTTTACTCAGATACCTCTAAGGTACTCAAGATCTTAGATTGTTTTTTCAGAAGAACCAAGACTTAACTATGGTGGGATATATGGATGTTGGCTATCTGTCTGATCCCCACAGTGCTAAATCTAATACTGGTTTTATATTTCTCTGCGGTGGTACAGCCGTTTCTTGGCGGTCTTTTTAAGCAGACTTTGGCAGCTACTTCTACCAACTACTCAGAGATTATAGCTTTATATGAAGCCTCACGTGAATGTGTTTGGCTAAGACATGTGATTAACCATATCCAGAAGTCATGTGGTTTTAACACCGTCGATACCCTCACAATTATCATGAAGATAATACTGCTTGTATTGCACAAATGCAAATGGGTTATGTAAAAAGCAATATCACGAAGCATATTGCTCCTAAGTTTTCCTATCCTCATGAACTACAGAAGAACGGTGAGGTAAAGATTTTATAAACGAAGTCAGGTGAAAATCTTGCAGATTTATTCATTAAGTCCTTGCTAAAATATACATTCCAAAGATGTGTTAATGGTTTTGGAATGAGACGACTTAAAGATATGCAAAGTTCAGGGGGAGTAAATCCCTGAACCATGACCCTTTGCATGATCCAGAAGGTCATATTTTAAATCCTGAAGATTATAAGTTGTACTCTTTTTTCCTTAGTAAGTTTCTTGAAGTTTTCTCACATGAAGGTTTTTAATGAGGCAACTAGTGTAACACCGAGTGCGAGTGCAATGTACTCTTTTCTTCATCTTTTTTTCCACTGGGTTTTTGGGAGGAGTTTTTAACGAGACATGTGCATTACGTGGTATTCACCTAAGGGAAAGTGTTATGAGATAAGATATTCTTAACCGTATTCGATTAGACTCTATCTCTTATATATGGACGAATCCGAACTCATCTCTTACCAGTTTCTCTATATATTGGGCACCCCCTGTACAAGAGATCAATCTAATAAAGCGAGAGAACTATGTTCTTATTCTTATGATTTCGTTGATGTGTGATTGATTGATCGTGAGTGAACAACTATATTTTACAATACAGTTTACACTACTCGTGAAAAGCATAGTTGCGATGCAACCACCTGGCCAACTACCAAAACCAAACGAGCTTTAACATGCGATCTTTCCTTGAGAACATGATATATCAAGATGCATGGTTCATGGATTTCTTGTTTCAATGTTTTATGAGATTGTTATTGCTCGTGAAATTCATGCGATTTTGCCGCCAACCTGCTGCTCGATTTGATCGATGCAGCCGGCAGCTTAGCTTTGGAAATTGTTTGGCCTTGAGAACTTTATCGGACTACAAGCGGAATAAATACCCCCCATTTCTTGGATAAGGTTTCGGTATAGTTCCTACGAGACAGCAAGTTAAGCAGTTTTTATAGATTAGGATCGTCTGATAAAGAACGGTCCGGATTTCTCAACAGTGCTTCGAAACAATGTTTGCTACAGTGCCAAAATAGATACATTGTTTTTAAACAGTATTCTCGGAATATTTTGAGCTTCGCTTTACTGTTTAAGTTGCAGTCCCAACAGGTACTGCCTCGGATCTCTGCCCTCATTTCTGTCTGACATGATTCCAGTGACAAGCATAAATATAATTATCATGGTATAATCATCATGGTGTACGAGAGAAGAGATCTATTCTCTTCATCTAAATTTATAGAACATATTTTCTCTTGACATATATATATCATAATTTCTACTGGACTAGGACTATTAGTACTCGAGGAAGCGACAGCACAAAGCAGTAAAGCACCATGTGTGTAATGTAGTATTCTATTCCCTCCGTTAAAAGCTACTGGTAAATAGAATATACATCCTCGTCCAAATTTATAAGGAGTATCTTTTCTTAGCACTAGATCAAAAAAATATTAAAAATAACTAGATGACCCCCTAATTATTATCACTAAGTAATATATTCAATGCATGTATGTAGAGAATATGAAGTAAAGATGGATATTTATTAAGGGCACATAGGGAACATCACATTAATTTTACATTGAAATATGAAATACGCTCATAGATTCAAAAAATACGCCTTATAAACTTGGACTAAGAGAGAATGTAATTAAACTATTTTAACTTTAATCAATAATATATAGCTAAATTGGTTATTTAAGATGACGATAGATTTGTCTTAAAAGTACTTTCATAATATTACAGTAGAGATTGAATGACCATGTTTTGTTTTAGAGACCATATCAATGTACCGAAATCATCACTTTTCTAGCTCTGTGTATTTTTAAAAAAAAAATTGCTCCTTCCGAACACAATTACAAAAATAACCTCATCCCCGACCGCGAATGCACTGATGTCACCTTCCACACTCCCCTACCGCGAAAGATCACTGGAGCCCCGGGACCGCGACAACACGCCTTCTGCGCTCGCACGCCCACGCTCCCAAGATGTGAAAGTGCCAGTTTCTGCGCTTTCTAGGCACAACATAGGATAGGTGTCGCCTACCGTACTTTCTACAGTGAGAGAGGAGGCGTTTAGAGGGCTAGATTTGTAAAAAAACAAGGTATAGAGGACTAGAGAAAGTGGTGACTTCCAATGTACATAGCTACTCCTGTGTCCCATAATATAATGTCCTATTCTTAGATAAACGTCAATATAATTCAGTTACGGAGATTAAAGATATAGTTATTTCAATATTTTTATCATATATCCTCTTCTTTAATATTGAAAAAGTAGACGAGCGATTATAATTGCCATTTAATAGGGGTATACATGATCCAATAATATTACACCTATCTTAGATTTAATGCCTTCTCAATCTGTGGATTTTGGACCTATATTGCGAGACGGAGTGACATCGGTAGATGGGCTCAAATAACTTGGCCCAAAGATGTATAACTATGGGAGGAAAAGAAGCCTGAGAAAGCCCACGTAACTTGTGTTTGGTTTCGTGGGTTGTGTTAAGATTAGACAGAGGCCCACTAACGACATGAAGTATTAACAATTTTGTTTAAAAAAAATATTTTGGCAGCCATAACAGTAAAATCGGAATCGGTAAAACAAAAGATTCGACAACGCAACACAGTGTGTCCAATCATAGCCCTAATTTCCACCGTAGCTTCTCATCTGAACTTTTACTTTTACCATTCAAGACTCGAAGATGCGTGAGCGTATAAGGGCGCCCCAATAGCCTAGCTAGTTTGATATACTCCAGCCGCATCAGTCTTTTGTGAGGTGAAAAGGAGAGATGGAGCTTGATATTTATGCAAGTATCTACACTTTTAGAAAATCAAGAATTTAGTACTATAAGCGGAAGTTTGTTAGGGAGCTTAACTACGTTGACATATATGTGCAGGTTTCACTGAGTCCTTCTCGTCATCCAGTTAGATGGTAGCAGGATTTTTGTCTTGGACTCCAGGAGAAAACAAACTAATATGTACCAAGACCTTTGGGACATGCTGAACAGGTAAACTTGATCGTTGCGTTATTACTCTAGCAAAATTTTATTCTATTGCATTTAAGTTTAATTACTATTCAAAATCATTCACAGGGCTTTCGCACGGTACTGCAAGAAAAGTGTTCGGTATCGTCCATACAGGAAAAATTTTGAAATAATAAATGACTTTCCATGCATGAGGCAGGACCCCGGAAACAATTTATGTGCATACTATGTATGTACAAATATGCATTCAATTGTCACGAAGGGTTATAACGAAGCCATGGTACGTAATTACACATTGATGCCTTTTTTTCATTTAACAAATATCATCATTAATTAACTTCCTTTTTTCTTCAAAAACAACGCTCCAAACTAAGAACCAATAAGTTATTGCTGACAGAAATTATAGCAATTCAAGAACAGATCGTCGGATTCATTCATGATGAGATCATCAATCCAAACGGCGAGTTCTACGAGTAGCCTCATCGCCCTCATTCCTTCGACCTAGACGTATGACATGTCTACTTCGACTCTTCGTACTGTAGTCCTTGCAGAATCAAAGCGAATGGGATGAGATGTAGTCGAGCTACATTAATTGTAAACAAATCATTGCAAAAATAAAATATTGTGATGCTTAATTTAATATATTTGAATTATGATTTTAACGATGCTTCATATATACATGGATATATTTGAATTATGATTTGAACGATGCTTTATATACTACATATGGACACTGTATAAACAATTGTATAAATATATATATATTGCACAAAAAATATGCAAGCTTGTCATCGCGGTTCTTGAGAAAACCGGCAGTGATATGTACATATCACTGTCGGATTATGGTACAACCCGACAGTGATAGTTCGATATCACTACCAGTTTTATGTATAACCGGCAGTGATAATGATCATCACTGTCGGATTTTGGTTTGATCCGGCAGTGATAGTTCAATATCACAGCCGGTTGTAGGTAGAACCGACAGTGATAATCCTTATCACTGCCGGTTCCCGAGCCGGCAGTGATAATCCCGGAGTATCACTGTCGACCAATCACTACCGGGGTTTTGGAACCGGCAGTGATGGGGTTTTGAACCGGCAATGATGTGCTGTTCTGTAGTAGTGTGTTAGCTTCAAACCAAGTATCAATATTCATGCAAGTATTAAGCTTTAATACCGAACCATTAGGGTGGTTGACACTAAAAATCGATTTAAAACTCTCTCTCTCTCCTCTGGCTATCAAGCATGCAATGGTATCAAACCATTGTAAGCTTCCTAAGTCCCAATCACCAACTTTAATTAAGAAGAGAAGTCTAAGCTACGTACCATTCAAACTCCATCATGCTGTAAATTATCATTCCGAGTTCGAGCTACCTGTCTCCAGCTTCTCGATGGAAGAAGCTAACTCGAGCTAGCTAGGCCAATTAATTAATCATAGTCTAAATCTCCATGGTAGGTACAATGTAACATATATTTAGAGTAAAATATTCGTATGCTGAGGCCCGTCGTCAGTACTCATCCCGTAGACGCCCCACGTGTGTCGCTCGATCTAGTTTCTCGTACCGCTTTCTTCTCCATGCACAAGGAGGAACAAGTACAACTGGTAGACGGTGAATTAACGGGCTGGCGATGGATTGGGCGTCGTCTCCAGTCGCGGATCGATCTACCCCTAGGCGACCGGCGGCAACAAATGCTAGTCGGTGACAATCCTTTCAACGGAGTTAGGTTTTGAAAACGGCGGCCACGAAAGCACAAGAGTGTGGCTAGCAAGTAAGACGGCGACAGAGGGCGGATGCGTACGTTCTCTGTGTTTTTAAATAGAAATAGATCCATTTTACACCTCTAAATTTGCCTCTTATTCAAACTTACAAAATCAGATCAATTTACTCCCTAAGGTAATTTTGGATAGTGATTTTGATGACATAGATTCTACACAAAGTGGTTTTCACCATATTGCTAGCCACGTCATCAGGTCTGCTAACAAGGATCGAATAATTCAAGGGACGTTGGAGCCCACATTGTCGACCTTTTGCTCACTCCTCGCTCTTTGTATTCTCCTTCTTCCTGGCACCATCCCTCTCTCGTTTGAATCTCCGTCAGCAAAAACCGATAACATGGCTGCTAACACGGCCAACGAACACTCTGAGTTTGATCCCTAATAGTAAAATCGTCTTTCAAAACTATCTTAGGGTGTAAATTAACTCGGTTTGTAAGTTTATGGGTTAAATGCTCATTTTTTTTTAGTTAAGAATGTTAAATAGAGTTTTTCGAAAGTTTAGAGGTGTAAATTAAATTGACTTTTTCCTTTTAACGCACGCTTGATTCCTAATTTTTCTACTATAAAGTTATAACATCTGCTACTAATAATAGTAGAGTACATATGTCGACAAATCATCAGAAGGTTAGACATGTACACGAGATTATAAGTGGGCTAGGCTGGTAGATACAATAATTTGGCGCGCTTTGAGACATGGAATGAAAGACACACACCACACCGCCAGTCGCACCCTAAAAGCGCGTCTAAGCCAAGGCACACAAGGAGAGGAAGAGGAGCAATCGATCGAGAAGCCGATCGAATCCATCCATCCGCTTCGATCGGCCGCTCGTGCGCCCTCCGGTGGCACGGGCGATGAGAGAGCCCGTCGCACGTGTGCATGCACGCGCGCGCTGCTCCCATCATTGTCTCTCATCGCCTCACCCACCGCTGCCTGCCGTGATATTCTCCGGGACAGATCCCTGTGGCATTCTGTGTCCTCGCTGGTCACCACATATCCTAGCAAAGATATATAGATCGATCATATATAGAGACTAGAGAGTGATGTAGTGCAGGCAGGCTAGCTCACTCTCAGGTTGATGATTCAGCTCATGCAAAACTAAAATAACCTCCCTATTTTGTTAGGAGGCATTAGCATGGTTATGCCTTTATTTCTTAAAATACACCGACTTCTTAGCTAGCTGTCAAGGTAATTCTACCGTCGGTGTCAAAAATTTGTTTCTGCAATACATTTCATGATCGTTTTTCTAATAATTCATTTTTAAACAATTTTATAAAAATAATATGCCAAAACAATTTTAAAAAATAGGTCTCTGTCGCTATTTGAAATGACGTCGGAAGCTCTGTCGTCATTTCAATTGGCGACAGGAATCTCAGCCTTGTCGACCAAATGAATCTACTAAAAAATAATCTATCGACCAATTCAATCCGCGACAAAATAGACCCTTGTCGCCGTTTGAACTAAAGACAGAAGGTAGGTGTATTTTTTAGAAGAAAAATTGGTATATTATTTTTGTAAAATTATTTTTAAAATGTATTTTTTTGAAAAAAAAATCTTACATGATGTTTCATTGCGCAGGTGTTTCGTACTAACAAAGTTCATGGTTACATTGACAAGTACGATCCTTGTGAAAACGATCAACATGTCGAGATATTTTCCGAGTGAGGCGGAGAAAGAAAACAGAAGGTGTGAATATAGCAACAAGGGATGATCAACCCAATACTGGGCATTTCCACACGAAGAAAGAAAACCCTAGCCAGCTAGTCTTGAGCTGCAGAGGATCAGAGCTGCTGCAAGGGGGGGCATGATGGGAAACAAAGGGAGGGGCGAGGTGGGTGGCACATTACTCTGATGTTACATGACTAATTAAGGTTTAGTGCCTTTAGGGTACTTTGCTACCTTGGTGGGGTTGCCGCAATACATTGCGCATGGGAGCATGGATTTCTCCTGACCCCATCCCTTTCCTTTTGTCACTTCAAATTATCTTTGCCTTTTTTTAGCCTTTTCCGGAGCGTGTTTGGAATGGAGACATGCACGCAAATCTTTAACCCATCTCCATCTCTTGTCCTTTTTATCTTTTTTCCTTTTCTTCCTTCCTTCCTTTCGTTCTTTGGTTGTGACGTTCGTCTCTGTCCCTGCTTTTCCTTTTAGTACATTAATTAGACGTTGTTTTTACTTTTCCTTCCTTCTCGCAGAATGAGTATTCATACAATCATACATTAGAAGAGTTATGTCATTGGGTTTCTTCTAATTTATTGGAGCATAAGTTATGTCGCAATGAAATGAATTATGATGGTAACAAATACAAACATATGGGTACAATTAGTCGGTAAGCAATAGCCATCAAGAATCTATTGTACATTATTAAAAAAAATAAAAAGAAGCTGCCATATTCGCTCTTAATAGCTAGAAATTAGCACGTTAATCGGAGAAAAAAAGAGAAAGACTTGCACTGCTTATTTTAGTGAGTCTAGATTATAATTGTGTAGATATATTAAGAGAATTGCCACAGTTTTATAATAGATACAACTATATATCTTCAATCATGACCATGAGAATTGGATAGCAAATAGAACTTTATTTCGAAATATAAACATATGCATTGTGTCGACGATCGGGACCGTCAACCGCAAAAGAAGGGGGTGAAGAGTCGTACGGAGAACGAGGCCCAGAGCTTCGCTCGTCGGGGAGGTGCACTCGGCGGCCGTGCTGCACAGGGGGGAACCGACCCAACCAACAGGGGATACAAGGTTTATACTGGTTCGGGCTGAACCCCCTACTCCAGTTTGCGTGGTGGTGTTGTATTATCTTCAGTGTAGATGGCTGCACAAAGTTTACAAGCGAGAGTTCTTGGTCCCTAGCGCAAGAGTGCTGATGGCTTCGTGAGAAGAGTCCCACCGTGGGGCTCCTGCCTCCTTTTATACAGTAGGAAGGGGCAGGTTACATCGAGAATTGGGAAGGGCGAGGTGACCTATGCTAAGAGCTTTGGTCCTTCGTTCTGTCGACTGGCCACCACTTGCCTTGCCCACACCGGGTCGGTAGTCTTGTTGGGCAGGACAGTTAGCTGCTTTGTTGGGAAATGGCGCACCTGCCTTCTGTGAGTCTGCCGAATGATGACGTTGCTGTGTATGACGTTGGTGCTGCCTCGGGAGGGAGCGTGTCTTCGTACTGTACGTGACCGGTCGATGGGACTGGAAGCATGACTTCGGCAGCCATTAAACCATCTTGGGAGGGGGCCACCTGCTCTCGTATAGTCACTTCGATTGACCCCGTCCGTGGGGCGCGTGGCTGTTAGCTGGTGGAGGCTTCGACACGCGGCCCTTGGCGGAGGTTGCCTTGTCTTGATCGGAGTCGGGGGATCCCGACTCGCTGCGGAGGTCGGGAGCCCTGCCCGCCAGGTCGGGGAAGAGCTCGGAGAGGTCCGCCAGGTCGGGGAAGAGTGTCCCTGGCGACCTCTTGGGACCTTTGGTTGGATTACGACTAGTAACAGTCCGCTTGGTGCCCCGGGCCGGCAGATCAGAGACGTCTCTGCCTGGGCTTAGGAACAGTCCCCCGAACACGGAGGAGGAATGGACACGTGTCAGGGAGACGCGCGCCAGGTTTTCCGATCCCCGACACATTGTAATATCTAACTGTGCAATCGTATAAAAAATTTGCCTAGCTATATGGATCGAGTATATATTCACGTATAACAAACATTTTTGGTAGCTCACATGTATGTATTGCACATAAAAAAGTAACATGCAAAACATAAATCAAAGGTTTAGCAAACACCAAATTCGCACTTAGCAAATCCACAGCAAGAGTATATATATACTCCTACCCCATTAATTTTCATACTAAGCATAATTTTCGCTTTGATCACCCATGTTTGCTAGCTGCCTGCTCCATGGAAAGATCCTACCATATGTTTTGTCAAACATGGATTACACGCAGAGAGAGAGACACTCGAATCCCGAAGCATTGCATGCGTTTATATTTGCGTTTCTCAGCTTCCGTTGTGTCAAAAGTGAGATACAGAACGGTGCGGTGCCGGATGTCGTAGGAGCACGAGCACGAACCTTTTCCCCCTTTCGAGAAGTGCGCGCAACAAGTGTGTTTCTAGTCCAGCCGCCAGCGACGGAAGCGCGATCCAAGTCCAACTACGTGAGCCAGGTACGAGCTCAAAGTTCACGCAGGAACAGTGCAGACACCCGGTTGATTGAAATGTACCCCCGCCGGCCAATTGGCTATCAGTGGTCAAACTAGACTGCTGATCATGCATGTTACTCCTGCAAGTAGTATACGTACGTGTATGTTCGCTGCCAGGGGCGGAGCTAGGCCTCGGGCCACTAGGGCATGGGCCTGAGGCCTAGCCTAAATAACAGTGTAAAAA
The DNA here is from genome assembly GCA_036346275.1 of Otatea glauca. Classification (NCBI taxonomy): domain Eukaryota; kingdom Viridiplantae; phylum Streptophyta; class Magnoliopsida; order Poales; family Poaceae; genus Otatea; species Otatea glauca. Next base: position 34,628,593 of record CM070715.1, on the reverse strand, counting down.
TAATGTTCATTCTTATTTGGGCCCGAGGTCTCTTCATCCGGCCCAGAGCGGCACCCAGCCAGCATGACCAAGCATCCCGCCCAGGCCAGAGAACCCTAGCCATTCCACGCGCACCCCACACCCGAGCTGATCAGTCGAGGACTCGAGGTCATGCCGCCGCCGCTCTCGTGGTCCCGCCTAAGTCGAGGTCACGCCGCCGCCGGCCGCCGCTCTCGCCCTTCGCCCCCACCAGCCGACTACCGCCCCCGCCCTTGGCCTCGCCCGCTAGTCGCTACAGCCTGGAGCCATAGCCACTGGCCCGCAGCTCCTGCCCTCTCGCCGGTCGCCGCCCGCCACGCCACGCCTGCCGAACCCGAGCCGTGAGCGGCCCGCTGCCTGCCGGCGCTCGGCTCGGCTCCACCCTGCGTGGCCGCGTGGCTCCGCCCTAGCCGCTCGGCGCACTTAGCAAATCCACTCTATTTTGTTGTATCATTAAGCATGAAGTTCAAATTTATTTTTAATTATGTATTTGTGTAGTGTTTTTGTTGTACCTCGGTGTGGGTAGCATTTGACGTTAGTTATTGCCGCTTAGTTTTCGGCCTAATGCTTGGCAGAATCCTGGCTCCGCCACTGTTCGCTGTTCCTCCTGTACCTAAATGCATGTCATTATTCTAGCTTTTAAATTTTATTTCAAATATATGTCATTCGACTTTTAACTGTTTTTTCCCTTTACATACCCTATTATTTATTATTTCCAATGTTATTTATTATTATAGATTAGAGTAACACACACCATCTAAGAGCAATAAGTGAGCTAATGAAATATGACGATTTATGGTATATTTGTTTTTGCTATGGATTCTAGCCTCAAAAGCTAAATAAAAAACAAACAGCCTAATTCTAAGAATTGATTCTCATAATCCAGCGCACCTATATACACTAGAATCCACAACCCACTTCATATGTGATTTTGTAGATTCTGAAGTATACAAATATGAGAATGCTATTGAAAGTTCTAACTAATTCACTACTGCGGATCGGGCATGCACAAGCTGTTCGAAACCGCTTTCAAAAGCGGTTTTAGAACCGCTTGTAAGCAACCGCGAGTGATACCCCGTCGGGTATCACAAGCGGTTCCCCGAACCGCTTGTGATTCGACATTTCCACAAGCGGTTGGTGTTACGAACCGCTTGTGGAGAAGTCTCCACAAGCTGTTGGAGTTACCAACCGCTTGTGAAGAGTCTGACAGCATAGCGTTTTGATTATATTCAATATAGAATATGTTTTCAGAGGGGTTTTTGATATAGATTTTGACAATTAAAATAAATAGAACTTCATGAGTTTTTTTGACACACTTAAATATATATATATATTAGTCATGAGTATTCATTCAGATAATTATAGACTAAAAAATGAACAAGTTGATGAACACATGAAATAATAAGCCACTTTTACAAGTTTCAAAGAATAAAAGGGCGAATCTTGAGCTCATTTCTTGCGTGCGTCGCTCTTTGTGCCCTTGGTCGACGTTGATGTCAGTTCACCTATCCTTATTTCAGGACAATCTCTCTAACCATTTGCGTGGAACTCGCCTTTGGTGGATACAATCTCGTCGACAATAAAGCCGATGAGTTGTTCTTGGATTGCTGCAACCCGGTGCGGCGGGATCACGCCTTGCACATCGACGTTGGGCTGACAAAGCGGGAGGTAAATAAATCTCTGGACATGTAATTATTAAAGTGTAAGTACTAAGAAATTGACATGTGCACACTACCTCGGCGTTGGTTGTCGGCACATCACCGTGGGTAATACTTTGCATATAGTGGCACATATAATAGCCACATAAGTTGTTTCCACCGTCATTTGTAGAACTGCGATGAAATTTGAAAAGAACACGATTATTGGGATGAAAAACTGTTACGGCATATTAATATTCTTTAATACGTACTCAAGTGCTTAATTGTACATCAAATTCGTTCTCGAAATCTCCTTGTTGCTTCTTTCGAAACTGTGCGAATGCCCTGTGTGATGCGTTAGTATGAATGGTAATTATCAGAGTTGGAATTAGCAAGGTATTTCAATATATATAATAAGGAAAACTATCGTATATATATGTGCTATATACCTGTTTGGGGTGTCAATGATAAATTGATATTTTTTCACCGGAGTCCTTTTTGAGTCCTGAACAATGATCTGGCTGCTATCAAGCTTGATGACAAGAAGGATCTAGTGAAACCTATTCATGTATTGCAACATATATGTAACTAGCTAGTAGTATTATAAATGCCTTGGAAAATATAAGAACGAGAGGTTGTATATATACGTACTCGAAGTTGAATGGCAGAAGTATGTACAGTTTGTAGTGTTGTCCCAAGAATGCATCGAGAATGTAATCTTCAACATCCTTTCGGTTGTATCCAAAGACGAACTCGTTAACAATCTCTGGGTCGATGAAGCCCACGTTGAAGATATTCTCTTTTCTACATCGTTGTATCTCCATTCTACATAGAAAGGTATAAGTTTAAGAGTTGCAATTTTATTATGCGAGGAAGCACAGTAAAGGTATGAGCTTGACACTTACAGCATCGGCTCATGAGAGACACGTTGATGGAGTCGGCATGGTAAATATTGTATAAGTCGTCAAATTCGAGCCATATGTTGTTGTCCCGCGATAAAAATCATCTTCTTTGAAACGGAGGGGGAACATCGTTCTTCCTTGAGCGGACTCTGTCATGTACCATTCGTGAAATTGTCGCATCTTGGTTGGCAGATCCTTTATCTCATTTGGGTCAATCAGCTCCCGGCCCAACTGAAATTGCCATCTGACCTTTGTTGCCATTGGGATATCATCTGTTAATCCAAGAGCTGCACTGTGGGCTGAGTCCCGCCTCCTTCAAAACCTCTCGAGGTTCTCCGATCTTGGTCTCTCTTCTTCTTCTTTGCCGCCGCCGCCTGACCATGTTTATTCTTCTGTGTAGCCTTAATTATTGTCCGTTCATAGTTGGATGGTACAGGTAGTGGCTTTGCATGGCATGTCGTGAAGTGTTCCGCCGCTTTTAGATCAGTTGGTACCTTTGGCTCTACCTTCTTTTTGGCGAAGTGTGCAGCCACTTCTGCTTTAGTGACCGCGTCACTCTCCTCCTTATTCATATCATATGCCCTCTTTGGAGGTTCCTTTACCTTGGTCGATCGGCTGGACTCCGCCTTCTTGGGAGCAGGTGGGGGAGCCTTAATTCTATTATCGAGCTTCTTCCTCGGAGGAGATGGTGGAGGCGTGGTTTTCCTTGGGGGGTTCTTTTTTGTTTGAGATGCTGGTGGTGGAGTAGGGCTTCTGTGTGGAGCGGGTGGAGACACAGGAGCTGGTGGTGGTGGAGTAGGGCTTCGCTCTGTTTCTTGGCGAGGCATTGCGTGGCGGTGATGTTGGAGGAGTGGGTTGCCGTGGTGTAGATGACGCGTCCATAGCAAATGGAAATATGATGTACCGTTTGCGCAAAGGATGATATTGTGGAGGGCCTGTCCAAACTTGGTCACGTCGTCGCCTCCAAAATATCGAGGTGAAGTTCTTCAAATCCGCTCGGCACCTCCTCCACCGCGACCTTTGAGTAACCCGGGGTATCTCGTTGCGATGGGACATCCGCCCGACTCCACCGGATATGCCATGCCGTAAGCCACCTTGATGGAGAGGTTACGCGCATCAGCGTGTAGCTCACCTGGCGGCGAACCCTTATGTCATCCATGGGATAACGGGATAGCAAGGTGTCCGCCGAGGGCCACGGTGGGCGCAGCGGCTACTTCGCCGCGCGGAGGGGCTGATCACGGCGTCCGGCTGATTGCTCAGACCTAGTCCTTGAAGCTTGCTGAGGGCAATTTGTACTCATTGCGCAACTATGTCTCCGATGCTAGCCTGGGTTGCTCTGAGCTCTTGTTTGTCCAATTGGTACACTTTACGTGATTCTCTTGATTTGCTTCTATGCCGGCTCCTGTACGTATGTGCATCCTTAGCGAAACCATACTTCCACGGCGTTAGCTTGCCCATACCTCGTGTCCATCCTGGGTGCTCAGGGTTTTCAAGGGCATGTGTTAGCTCGTCATTCTCCCTGTCTGGCACCAATGTACCTGCCTGAGACTACTCGACAGCTTGTACAATCCTTTGGCCAGCCTCTTGTACTCCTGGTGCCATCACCAAACTGCCGTCATCTGAAAGGCTCCCCCCATGACCCATGAACCAATTGCGCAGGCGCTGTTCCCACAGAGCGGTAGCCGATGTGACGTCCTTCGCCATTAATTCTTCTTCCCGCTTCTCCCATTTTGGTACAGCCTTGATGTAACCACCGGTGCCAAGATGGTGGTGTTATTTCTTCATCGTGAATTGGCCTTGTTCTTGACTCGCGGCTGGCCTTGGTGACAAAGATGAACTCCTCGAATGCTTCCGAGTGATCCGCCAACTTAGGAAATTGGTTGAAGTCGGGTCTTTCTCCTTCGCACATACTTGCGGTGAGAGGCGTCTTCGGGCCTGAAACATTGTTGCCATCTTCTTCAAAGTGAATTTCTTGGCCTTGTCTTGGACCCTTGAGGAAATGTGAAATTTTCCTTAATATCTTGCGAGCAAATCCTTGGTAGCTTGAGGAACTTGGCCCATTTTCGATGCTAATTGGGACATGATCCCTCACGTGGTAATCGCAAGCGTTGTTATGCGCCCAATCTGCTAAAAGAGGGGCAACCGCATCCTTCGTTGTTAACGTCGGTAAACACGTGCTTTGTGGATCGCTTCTTGTTAGGTCCCCGATGCTTGGATTGGTTGCTCGATGCACAGGGCTTGAAATACATAAACATATGTACAAACGTGTCAAAGTGTATTATATTAATGAATTGCGATTAATTAACATGTCTACGGGGATTATATTCTTCTGGCTGTACCTCATCCTGGCCGGAGCGAGTGTTATCGGACTCGGCGGCTCCGCGTCAATGGCTTCATCACCGCGGCCTCAACGGCCTCACCGGAACCACCATTAGCCCCAATGGCAGCGTTAGCATCACCTTCGATGGTACCCAGCGCGATGGAGTCCAACAGGAACTGTTCTTCCTCATCGAAAGTAGGGTCACCACGTCCTGGTTGCGTCATCTATCCTAATTCTGAAAAAATGTTGACATAAATATCATATTACTTTGAAACAACCATATTACAGATTACAACACAAGCATATTATTACATAAATTTGGATCTTAGTGCTCATTACCTAAACTACTTTGGATCTTAGTGCTCATTACCTAAACTTCGTTGAATCTTAATTTCTAGCTTTTAGGCTAATTGTTCTATGCCTTTGTCACTCGCTTGTTTACCTTTGTCACTTAGATGATTTTTAGGTTGTTGAATTCTAGGTGAAGTTAGTCTGTTTTTTTATCGATAACTTTGGAATACTCCAAGTAAAAAAGATACAATTAACCTATACATTTGCGGATATTTATTTGTGCTCACATGTCATACGTGTCGTGAGCCAATATCACGATCTTCACATGTCGTAAGTTGTTATCCACCGCAACAATTTTGACAAAATTAACTTGTGGGCATTTCACCAATATGTGGTGGGCACCGAATTAGAGAGGAGGACGACGCGCGTGCGCACATATACCTCGGTCCTCCGGGTGGATGGTGGTGTGGCGGCGCTTTGGAGGCGGAGTAGGCGTCGGCGGGTGGCGGAGAAGGCGCCGCGGCGGGTGGAGTGACGGTGGCGGCGAGGGCACGCGGCGGGTCGATCGGCGCGGCGAGGTGGCGGCGGCGTCGGCGAGGTGGTGGGCGAGGCCTCTGGCGTCGACGAGGACGGCGCGCGTGGTCAGGACGGAGGCGAAGACAAATGGCCGGAGACACACGAGGCTGCAGCGCGAAGTCTCGGCGGGACTTAGAAAATTTCGGATGTGAGAAAAGGCGGGCGTTTCAAATTTATACAGGAGCACTTCTACAAGCGGTTCTAATAACCAACCGCTTGTAGAATATCTCTACAAGCGGTTTTAGAACAACCGCTTGTAGAGGATGACTTCTACAAGCGGTTCAGAACAAACCGCTTGTAGAATGTCTCTACAAGCGGATTTAGATCAACCCGCTTGTAGAGGATGACTTCTACAAGCGGTTGGTATTACTAACCGTTTACGAATCTTGTGCTCTAAAAGCGGTTTTTCTAAAACCGCTTCAATGTTATGCGTTCTAGAAGCGGTTCTTGTCTCAAACCGTTTACGAATGTTTATTCTAGAAGCGGTTCTTTTCTCAAACCGCTTGATTTAATTTCATAATTTTTAAAAAGTGCTTTTAGCACTACAGCTTTCATTCATAATTTTTAAAAATTCTTTTAGCACTTGATTTCATTTCATAATTTTTAAAAATGCTTTTAGCAATTGATTTCATTTCATAATTTTTAAAAAATGCTTTTAGCATTTCAGTTTCATTCCATAATTTTAAAAAAATGCTTTTAGCACTTCAGTTTCATTTCATAATTTTTAAAAAAATGCTTTTAGCAATTTAGTTTCATTTTATAATTTTTTGAAAAAGCTTTTGCACTTCAGTTTCATTTCATAATTTTTAAAAATGCTTTTAGCAATTCAGTTTCATTTCAGAATTTTTAAAAAATACTTTTAGCAATTCAATTTCATTTCATAATTTTTAAAAAATGCTTTTAGCAATTCGGTTTCATTTCATAATTTTTAAAAAATGCTTTTAGCACTTCGGTTTCATTTCATAATTTTGAAAAAATGCTTTTAGCAATTTAGTTTCATTCTATAATTTTTTGAAAAAGTTTTTTGCACTTCAGTTTCATTTCATAATTTTCATTCGAGAATTTTTTAAAAAGCTTTTAGAACTTTACTTTCATTCCATAATTTTTCCAAAAAGCTTTGAGCACTTTAGTTTCATTCCAGAATTTTGGCACTTTACATTCATTCCAAATAAACACTTCATACTGTAAAAGACTTACATATACATAGTTCATACAGTAGGGGTACATCTTAAGTACTAATGTACTTTGTCTTTACAAGTGTTCCTTCATTATGATCGCGACGTATGAAAGGAGTATCCACGTCTGTGTCATTGAGGAGGCTTATGTCGACATCCACAGCGAAAGGAGGGATCTCGTCGAACTGACTATACTCTTCCTCGTCTGTGACGTCCTCAACTCCAACAATCCTTCGATTGCCTTGTAGAACCACGTGTCGTTTTGGCTTAGTACTACAATCTTTCTGCTTATCCTTATGCTTCTTAGGTTTGCTTGACATGTCCATTACGTAGAAGACCTGTCTCACATCGTTCGCGAGGACGAACGGTTCGCGCCTATAGCCGACTTGCGTGAGGTCCACGATTGTCATACCGTATTTGTCGACCTTCACACCGCTTGAAGTCAGTTTGACCCATTGGCACTTAAATAGAAGGACCTTCAAAGGTCCATAGTCAAGCTCCCATATCTCTTCTATGAAGCCATAATATGTATCCACCTTGCCTTTGTTGTCTTCGGCGTCTATACGGACACCGCTATTTTGGTTGGTGCTCTTGTTATCCTGCGATCTGGTGTAAAATGTGTAACCATTTATCTCGTACCCCATGAATGTCACGATTTCACTAGATGGTCCCGAGCCAAGCGTTAACTGCTTCATTGTCCGACCCTTTCAAAAGGATGTACTTTTGTAACCAAGCACCAAAGAATCCATGTGCTTGTTGTTATCCAATCCTCGACCTCCCGGAAATCGCGGCGTAGAATACTCTTGTGCTCAAGGACATACGGGCCACTATAGTTGATTGTTTCAAAATCGTGAAATGTGCTTGCTTAAATGTAAGAAGATCATTGCATGCAATTGCTTTCCTTCCCGGTGTCCCTTTTCCCGTAGCCTCCCCTCATGGCGTGATATAGGGGCCGATCGGGTTTAGATCATTAATGTAATCCACACAAAACTCAATCATCTCCTCCGTCCATAACCCTCGGCAATGCATCCTTCCCACCGAACGGTTCTGAACATACTTCTTTAGCACACTCATGTACCTCTCGAAGGGAACATGTTGTGTAGATACACGGGTCCAAGGATACCTATCTCTTTGACAAGGTGAACAGTGAGATGAACCATAATATGAAAGAATGCAAGAGGAAAGATCATCTCAAGACTAACCAAACTTTGTACCACGTCATCCTACAGCTTACTTAGTTTATCTAGGTCGATGACCTTCTGTGAAATCGTGTTGAAAAAAGAACACAGCTTTGTGATTGTCCCTCGTACTCACTCGGGCAGTATGCCTCTCACAGCCACTGGAAGCAACTGTGTCATTAACACAAGACAGTCATGGGATTTCATGTGTACGATTTTATTCTCTTTCGTGTTTACGAGTCTCTTTACATTCGAGGAGTATCCGGAAGGGACATTCACACTGTTCAGGAACTCTATCACGCTTTTTTCTCTTCTTTGCTTAGAGTGTAGCTCGCGGGATGTAGGTAATGTTGTCCTTTCTCTCTCTTTTGGGATGTAGGTCGTTCCTCGGTTCCAAGAGTTTAAGGTCCTTCGAGCTTGCGGTGTATCTTTCGATTTTCCGTACATATCTATGTAGCCTAGCGAGTTCAAGCAGACATTCTTCGTGATGTGCATGAAGTCAAGTGAGTGACGAACCTCCATGACTTCCCAATAAGGCAAGTCCCAAAATATTGACTTCTTCTTCCACATGGGTGCATGACCATCCTCATTCTGCACATGTTTGCTTCAGGACCCTTTCCAAATACTACTTTCAAATCCTTTACCATAGCAAACACACGTGGCCCACTACGATCTTTGAGGCCTTGCACGAAGGTCTGGTTGCCGTTAAATTTCCTGCCTTCCTTCCGCAACGGGTGACTCATACGAAGAAACCTACGGTGACCCATGTACACAACCTTCCGAGAGTTTTTCAGGTACATGCCGTCCGTTTCATCTAAGCACTGGATGCAGGCTCTATATCCTTTGATAGTTAGGCCAGACAGGTTACCGAGAGAAGGCCAGTCGTTGATTGTTACAAATAAGAATGCACGTAGGGTGAAATACTCCCTTTTGTACTCATCCCATACCCTTGCACCATCGTCCCACAACGTCACAAGATCTTCAACCAATAGTTTCAGGTAGACATCGATGTCATTTCCGGGTTGCTTGGGGCCTTGGATCAACAACAGCATCATGATGTACTTTCACTTCATGCACAGCCATGGAGGAATGTTATAGATACATAGTGTAACAGGCCAGGTGCTATGGCTACTGCTTAATTCTCCGAAAGGATTTATCCCATCGGTACTCAACCCAAACCTTATGTTTCTCACCTCATCTGCGAAGTCCGGGTACGTCCGGTCGACTTTCCTCCACTGTGAGCCATCTGCAGGGTGTCTAAGCATCCCGTCGTCCTTACGCTCTTCTTTGTGCCAACGCATCATCTGGGCATGCGCTTTGTTAGCAAACATACGTTTCAATCGGGGATCACGAAATGCCACAACACTTTAGCCGGAGGTCTCTTCTTCTTACGCTCCCCATCTATTTCACCTAGATCGTCACGCTTCACCTTATACCGTGATTCTCGCACATCGGACAAACATCCAAATCGGCATACTCATTACGATACAGGATACAATCATTAGGACATCCGTGTATCTTACGTACTTCCAATCCCAAAGGATGACGACTTGCTTGGCTTCATCGTAGATTCGGGCAGAGTGTTATCTTCTGAAGCAACTTCTTTACGAGTGATAACACCTCATCGAATCCCTTATCGACACACCATTTCTAGCCTTCCATTGCATGAGTTCCAGGTGGTACGCAGACTTTTGTGGCCCCGCCACGTTTGGGTACAAAGGAGTTCTGTGGTCCTCTAACATGCGCTGGAACTTCTCGAACTGTCTTTCATCTGTGTAGTCTCCCTCTCCGTCACGTAGCATCTGGTCTAGCTCATCATCACCAAAGTTACCAAGTGTTTCTTCCACGGAACAGTATTGCGTGTCGTCCGGGATACTGTTGAATCCATCTTCCTCTTCCTCGTCTTCTTCATCATCTTCCTGGCTAATCACCTCAACTTCGCCATGGTTGGTCCAACAGGTATAGTTTGGCATGAAACCTCTCATGATCAAGTGGTTCATAACTTGCCATCGCTGGGAGTGCTCCTTCTTGTTCTTGCAATCTACACACGGACAACATATGAAGCTGCCTGGAGGCAAGAATGCAACGGCCGCATCGAGAAAAGCCTACACGCCATCAATGAACTCTCTCGAGCGACGGTCCGCATTGTACATCCATTGCCGATTCATCTATACCAAGTTATAATTCCATTAAAAATTATAACAAATTCCGTTAGAAAAATTATAACCTAACTTAAATTTCGTAACATTTAAACCCAACAAAAAAAAGCTCCACCTACACCGTCATCCAATTAAAGACCTACCTTTCTAATTTTTTGTATCCCTTCCTACCTTTGCAATTATTTTTTATCCTTCTACACGTTTTTCTATTTTATTTCATACACCAATAATTACTTCCTTGCAATGTTGTACCTAGATCTCTCCCAATATTGTGATATTTAAGATTCTAAAGCTAACAACCACCTAGATCTAAAGCTTTCAATCACCTTTACCTTGTAATGTCATATTTTGAACTAGATCTCCACCCTACATCTTCATACAACAACAAAAAACAAAGCACAGAAAACAAATTTTCGATAATGCTTAAAAAGTTCAAGATTTCTCCACATACATTGAAAAAAATAGCAATATCTAGGTGAGAAGGATGTTCACATGATGTTACTAACTTTGAAACACTTAATTTGGAGCTAATCACCTCCAATTAAAAATTTGGACAGCACCTCCCCAAGAACAGCGCTTGGTCGGCCTTCTCTGTTCGATCGTATTCGTACCTCTGCTGGCGCATGGAGGAAGAAGGGTTTAAATGCGCTGCGCGGGAGGGCTTCCAGAAGCGGTTTGAGACACGAACCGCTTCTGAAGGTTGCGTTCTAGAAGCGGTTCTTTTCTCAAACCGCTTACGAAAATCGAAGCGGTTTGAGAAAAGAACCGCTTCTAGAACGCAACCTTCGAGCGGTTCGTGTCTCAAACGATTCTGAAGCCCTCTCCGAACCGTTATAACGAACCGCTTCTGGTGCGAAGATCACAACGGGTTCGCACCAGACCGCTTCTAATAGGTCGGTTGTGATGCCCAGTTCTGTAGTAGTGATTACCCACCAAATGACATCCCAGAATCCAAAGTATAGAATCAACTTCTCTACAACCATAATTAAGAATCAGTTTTTAAAAGATCCACGGCAAAAATAAACATGCCCTTAGTTATTTCTACACATGCCTTGATGGAAGTGTAAAATCCTAAAGCGTCGTCTACTCAGGAACGGAGGGAATAATCACTATGCTAATGCTGATAGGCCTTCGCAACTTTACCTTTTTTTTTCATCTGGTTTTTCAAAGGGAACTTTATTGTGCATGCGTGTTTTGGTCAAACTAATGCTGACCACTCGTGCAAACATTATGCTGATTTTTCGGAGGTAATAGTGCACGAAGCCTGGGTGATTAGTAAGTTCAAGGGCTCAGGCGATCAATTGTTAATGATGATAGCGTATTGCAACTTTGTAGCTTGTTAATCCTAGAACGTGGGCACCATGATTTTAAATGCGCAAATTCAAGATAAATTCGGTATATTTTATAAAAAAATTAGTTTTAGGGTATATACACATCTATAACAATTCAAATTAATATGTACATTTGAAAAAATATACTTGAATTCAAAGATTTTGAATGAATTTGGATCACATATTTTGTTGATTTATATATAATAGACACATATTGACAATCAAACTATTATAAAAAAAGCTCTAGTTTGAATTTCAGTTCAAACAAGTTTGAACTAGTTACATTTAAAATTTACAAAAAATTTCACATACAATACATAAAGGAATACCTGTTTGTGGATCATGGTGCCCCATGTAATTATACTGTATGTATGTATGTATGTATGTATGTATGTGTGTGTGTATGTATGTATGTATGTATGTATGTATGTATGTATGTATGTATGTATGTATGTATGTATGTATGTATGTATGTATGTATGTATGTGACCTAAAAATTCATGTGAGATGTTCAAATTTCTCATCCGCCTTCATCTCCCAAGCGGAGGACAATCGTATTAAGGAATTAGTCCTCCAATATTAGGAAGGAAAAAAAAGAGACTCAGCTGAAGAGAGATTGCGCTAGGCAAGGGTACGTGATTAAGGTCAACACTAAATTAACAATGAACCATGCATACTACTCTTACTTGGTTTAATTATCTACGCACAAACAAAGAATAATCAAAGAGCTCTACACTATCGAGATCAGTCGGCTAAAGACAAAGCTTAATCACCAGGTCAGACAGACGCCCCCACGCTAACAAAGTACTTATTGCACGGTTTCTTTTAAGTGCTGTACATTATTATGGGCGCAATTAAACCGCAGGCTTTATTAAAGCTACCTAAAGCAAGGGCTCTCGCTCACTCATGCTTGCTTGCTTTGAGTTGCTGATCAGGTTACATAGCAGTGGTCATCGACCAAAAAAAAAAAGTTACTCCTAGCTGCTTCCTCCGTTAAGTTTATAATTCGTATTTTTTTAAATGATCTTATCTATAAATATAAGACATATTTTATATTTCAATATAATATTAGTGTAATGTTCCCTATACAACCCTAATAAATATCCATCTTTATCTATAGTATTTTCTACATACTTGTATTGAATATAGTGTTTAGTGATAATAATTAGAGGCAATATAGTTATTTTTAATATTTTCTTTGTCTATATGGCAAGAAAAAAATATGCCTTGTAAACTTCGACGAAGAGAGCAATTAGTAGTGGAGTAATAGTAGTATTATTAAAAAAATTCACTCCTAGCTACTTCCACCATTTAAGTTTATAAATCGTATTTTTTTTAATGATCTTATCTATAAATATAGGACATATTTTATATTCCAATGCAACATTAGTGTAATGTTCCCTATACACCCCTAATAAATATCCATCTTTATCTATAGTATTTTCTACGTACTTGCATTGAATATAGTGTTTAGTGATAATAATTAGAGGTAATATAGTTATTTTTAATATCTTCTTCGCCTATATGGCAAGAAAAAAATACGCCCTGTAAACTTCGACGAAGGGAGCAATTAGTAGTGGAGTATAATAGCAGTATTATTGAAAAAAGTTACTCCTAGCTACTTCATCCATTTAAGTTTATAAGTCGTATTTTTTTAAATGATCTTAAATATAAATGTAGGATATATTTTATATTCCAATGCAACATTAGTGTAATATTCCCTATACACTCCTAATAAATATCCATCTTTATCTATAGTATTTTCTACATACTTGTATTGAATATAGTGTTTAGTGATAATAATTAGAGGTAATATAGTTATTTTTAGTATCTTCTTCGCCTATATAACAAGAAAAAATGTGTCTTGTAAATTTGGATAAAGGGAGCAATTAGTAGTGCAGTAATAGCAGTATTATTAAAAAAAAGAGGCGATGCCACTAAAAGAATACACCTCTCCACTCCACAGATTGACTGTCGTTTGCTGCTTTGGTTCCTCCACTCTTAACAAACGGGTTAGTTTAATCGATAAGTACCACTCTTAACACACGATCGCTTTAGCATTGCTAACTTTTAATCCTTCCTTTTAATCATCTCTCTCCTGCTCGGTTAAAGTGGAAAAGGTGATTAGAGGAGAGAAGTCAGGGGTAGTACTAACTAGAAACTTGTGCGCGGCGTGCCACGCCGCGGGTGCCGCTCTCCACGCGAGAAAATCGAGAAAACGCGCGATTGACGCTCCATGCACGAGTAAATCTAAAAAATACACGAAAATGATCTAAAAAGAATTTTGTGTTTTTCGCAAAAGGGTTTAAACGTAAGGCTAGAAAAACGAAAAAAGGGTATAAATGCAATGCATTTTTTTCCAAAAAAAAAGAGGACCCGAACGGTTTTTTTACCAAAAAGGACCTAAACGTAATTTTGAGTTTCCCAAAAAGGACCCGAGCGCTACTCTTAAAAACGCTAAAAGGGCATGGACGTAATATGTATTCTTTTTTCGGAAAAAGGACCTAACCATTTTTTTCCGAGAAAAGGACCTATATGTAATTTTTTTCGAAAAAAGACCTGTTTGTAATTTTTTTCGGCCAGCTCGGCTCGAGCCGCGAGCCGAGCCGGCTCGCTCTAACAGCTCAAATGAACCAGAGGCGAGGAAGTCTTCCGGGTTTAGTACTGGTGATGATGTGTGGGTGAGAGGGAATAAACTAGTGGCCAAATCTTCCACTTTGGGGCTCAAGATTTCGTGGCATTGGCATGCGTGGCCTGCTCTCATTTTTTATTTTGTTTTATATTCCATTGTTTTTAATACATCGCATTTTATTTTTCAAATTTTATTTATAAATATAAGTCATTCTACAATTTTAAGATGATATTTTATTGTTTGTCCCTTGTTTATCCCTCCTATTTAGCTATCCTTAATGCTATTTATTATTATAGATTAGAGAAGGCACACCATTCAATGTACAATAAGTGATCTAATAAAGAGAAGTAATACAGTCTTTTATATATGTGTCTTGATGAAAGTGTAATATTCTAGAATGACATCTATTTAGAAACATAGGGAAGATATACTCAATTGAATACTGCGTATATTAAACCTGGAAGGTTTTCGCCCCCGTGCACCCTCCACGTCAATTTCCGCCGACATGCTTGCTCCGCACGTGACCACGTCGCCGGTTTTGTGCGTCCACTAATACTGGTTAAATAATTTAACCTGCTCCGTTGGATGCAACGGTGCCATAGCAGCGGTGACGCGCGTTGCTGCCTCGACCAAGATCATGCATTTGACTTCGCCCGTGCGCGTACGTCGCCCTGGGCGATTTTTTGCCGCGCGGCGCGTGGCACGAGCACGTGCATGTCTAGTTTGATACATGAGCGCAATAAATCCAGCGACCAAGAAATCACGGCATCAAATTTACAAATAAACCCACGTACTACCTCCAGCAGGGGTGTTCAAACCGGTTTTCAACGGGTTGAAGAAAACCGGAAGTATATAACGATTGGCCAGCTCGTGACCCTCTGGCGCTCTCGGCTCTCCTTTGCCAGCCACTCGAGTACTCGACGTGTTTTGCGGGTTGGTAAAAATCGGTTTTTAACAGCCTACCCTCCGGTCGTAAATACGTGCTAATTTAGGTTGCATGTAGTTAAATTTTTGAAAATTTGATTATTGATATATTTATATATTTGGATTATATATATATATATATCAAAAGGAGCTTTTATTATAATTTTATTGAGTTTTATAAATATACTATAATATAAATTAGTAGTGAAAGTTGTGTTTTGAAGACCGTATCGTGTTCAAAATAACATGTATATGTAATCGGAAGGAGTAGTTTGTAACTAGTGAGACTCATAATTAGGAGACACCGGTACCGTGTACGATACCAATTGGATATGTATCAGTTGGTCGCTGAACACTACTTTTTTTTGTTGCAAATATTCCATTCATGTTTTTTTTTGCAAAGAAACATTTATTTCTGGTGGTTCTTGTGGATATCCCTCCAATTGGTTCTGCAGGGAATCAAATCCCTGGAAATCTTTCTCGTGGCAGCAAAGGCTCAATTGATAAACATTTCCGTGGGGATTGGTTTAGGATTATGTAGCTTAGCCATAGGTCAGAGGAAGATAGGCATGCACGTTATTACTATATCGGACCTATAGATCTAGCCCCTAATTCCTTGGATTTGCAAACAAAATTAAGCAAGCTGGACGGCGCTAATCATGTGGGCAATCCGCTTTATTGTCCTTGCCCCCATGGACGTGGTGCATTGCTGACTCAGCGGCAGCCATCATCGGTCGCAGGGCCGCAGGTCGTGGGGGATGGAGGGCGCGTATGCTAGCTTGGGATGCGCGTGCAGGCACCGCGCGAATCACGATGGGATGGCGGGGCGCTCCTATCCTAGGCATGCATGCGCTGCACGCTGTGCTACGGCAGCGGCGGCAGCTAAACTTGCTGTTTTGCGTTCCTCGTGGATCAAGGAAGACGGCGTGCCATGGATCCTCCCACATACCGTTGTCGGTACGGGCAAACCTTAACCGGCCGCCTCCAGAACTATGACGATGGGTGACACAATACGGTACATCTATATAGATTGTATTGAGATTAAAATGGTACAAAACAGGTCCCAAGTAGGCATAGTATGTGACATAGCGTTCTGTCGCGACATCATGTCATGTTGTGGCTTATTTTACGACCGAGTTCTTTTTGTGGTCCTCGCACGTGGAGGAAAGGGAGACAATAGAGATATTGAAAGGTGGAGAATGGAAATTAGAGAGTATATACTCACTAACACCGTACAAGCACAACAAGCCGCTCCGCATTGGGTATCCCACACTGGGTGTAAGGTTTTTAACGAGACAGTAACTCTGTACCTGTTCAAGAATAAATAAAATTTAGTTCTTTTTCCACTAATATTTGTGTCCACTGTCTCAGCTCCGTGTGTCTCCGGCTCATTTTCTCTCGTCTCAATAGTACAAATGGGCCGGACCTAGGCTTGGACTCGCCGAAAGCAAGCTAGGCCGGTACAGCACGCAGCCCGTCAAGCCAGTGCTGTGCCCGCCCGACACCGCATGACGCCCACCTCTAGGCAAGAGGTCGGGATGCCGTAGGCTGCGCTATTTGGTTGAGGGTTATCGCCGCTTTAGCTTTCTAGCCTTTCCATCTTTCTTTTTAATCAATCTTATGCGCGATTGTAATTGTAAAAATATTATCCTTTTCGATCGTAAAAGCGGCGGCAGGTGACATGTATCACCCGCCGTTGAAAGCATCTAGGCCCCCAATTCAATTTGGTTTTGGTAATTAATGACAATTACGGTTAAAGGACTAACATTTTCCATTTGAGCATTTTGAGAATAGGTTGGTCCAAGTTTCGATGATTATGAAAGCATGAAGTTGATGAAGAGAGGATCAACGCGTTAAGACAAAATGGCTAAGGTATAAATATTTAAGGATGTTTTCATAGGTTTTACCGATCTCGAAGTTTGAAGAAAAGATCGGATTGCTAGAATTGGGGCCGTACTATTAAGAATGGTCCTGACGATTATCTTGATGTCATCCAAGGTTTAAAGGCACAAATCTATGCTTAAGATCATGCATCATGTCATACAAAAATTCAAATTAAAATTCCATATTTGTTGAAAAAAGAATCTGGAAATCCGGTGCTACCGCACATGGTAGGGTGACGCTACAGGGCAAGCGGTAGCACCGGCCTTAATGCTCGGTGTGAAAATTCCAAAGGACTTGTTTTTGGGCATTTTGGGCGGTCCGATGCTATCGCCCATGGTAGCCCGGTGCTACCGGGGAAGCAGTAGCACGGCTCCAGAGCGGTGTGTAAAAACCTGAGAAGGGTATTTTTGGGGGACCAGGCAGAGCGGTGCTACCGCTCATGGTAGCGCGGTGCTACCGGGCGAGCGTAGCATCGGCCCCTCAGCCCGGTGATAAAATTTCAAAGGGCTTGTTTTTGGGCAGTCAGGTGGTCCGGTGCTATCGGGCGAGCGAGAGCACCGGCCCCTCAGCCCGGTGAAAAAATTTTAGAGAAGCCTTTTCTGGCAGAGCAAAAATAAAAAGAGCCTGTTGCTACCGGACCCAGTTGGGCGGTAGCACCGGACTCTATGCACAACGGTCTCTGGCAGTGCATTTAATGCATTGTTCAAACCGTTGGTTAGAGCCCAGTGCTACCGGTCCTACATAGGCGGTAGCACCGAAAATCCTGATTTCAGCACATTTCGAGTTCCAACGGCTAGAAAAGTTGGTGGGGACTATAAATACACCCCCACTTGCACTCTAGAGGCTCTCTTGGTCCTCATTGATGATATTTGAGCTCTAGCAAGTGTTCTTCTCTCCTAAAGTGCATTCAATTTTTATTTGAGAGAGTGAAGAGAAAAATTTGAGTGTTGCAATTAGTTTTAGCCTTTAGACACTCAAACTTGACCTCAAGCAAGCGTCAAGGCTTATTACTTTTGGAGGTTGCCGCCTCCTAGACGGCTTGGAGGCGATCGTGCGTGGAGAGCTTCTCAACGAAAATTGTGAGAAGCGCCAGCAAGTTGTGAAGGCCGTAGTTTGCCTACCCGGAGCGGGGAAGAACTACCTTAGCGATCGAGGAAGGCTCAAGCGGGTAGAGCCGGCTTGAAGTTGTTTAAGTTACCTCAACGTGGAGTAGGGGAGACCGACAAGTCTCCGAGACCACGGGTCAGAAATCTTGTCTCTTGCTCTCTTGTGATTTGCATTTACTCCATTAGTCTTTTATTC
The DNA here is from genome assembly GCA_036346275.1 of Otatea glauca. Taxonomy (NCBI): domain Eukaryota; kingdom Viridiplantae; phylum Streptophyta; class Magnoliopsida; order Poales; family Poaceae; genus Otatea; species Otatea glauca. Next base: position 34,610,264 of record CM070715.1, on the reverse strand, counting down.
AATCTTTTAGCCTTTCAAGTACATTATTTGTGCTTAGCTTTCTATTTTGTTTATACTTGAATTACTAGAGTACTTGATATTTTCTAAGATAACTTAGTTGCAAAATTGAAGGAAATTGCAATTTTTGCTTAGTGTTTTAATTAATAGCTTTTAGAATCGAAAATTTTAGAAACCTCCTATTCACTCCCCCTCTAGTCGGTTATCCTTAATCCTACAAGCGGTATCAGAGCAATGACTCTCTTTTGGGGTTTTACCACTTAGAGAGTAAGGATGTCTCGTGATGGGGTGTCAATAGGTAAAGCGTCATTTTGCGATGGCACAAATTATGCATATTGGAAAATTCGCATGATCGTTTATCTAAAAGCCATGAGCCCAAGTATATAGAAAATTGTAGTTGAGGGTTTCGCTTCGAGAGTTAATCCCACACTCACAATGGAACAAAGAAGATTGAAATACTCATCTCAACGCTCAAGCTATGAAAGCTCTCTTTGGTGCTTTGAACGCGAATGAGTTCAATCGAGTGAGCAACCTTGAAACCGCTAATGAAATTTGGACAACCCTCTCAAAAATTAATGAGGGGACATCCTCAGTCAAAGAAGCCAAATTGCATATGCTTCGGATCAAATATTAGAGTTTTATTATGTTACCCCATGAAAACATAAATGAAATGTATTCACGGTTGAACAACATAGTAAATGAGCTCAAGGGCTTTGGGCCGTCACTAACCTATTTCTATGTTGTTCGTAAGATGCTTAGGGCTCTTCCGGATAAATATGAGACTTTTGTGACATTGTTTCTCAACTCACCGGAGTTACCAAGGATGACGCCAACGGGACTTCTTGGAAACCTCATTACAAATGAGCTTTACAAGAAGGATAAGGAAGAGCTTTTGGAGCAAAGCTCTTCGAAGAAGAAGAATATCGCCTTCAAGGAGAAGGCGGAGTCAAGCGATGAGGCGCTTGATGACTCCAATGATGATGAAGACACCAAGGAGGAAATGGCCCTCCTTGTAAGAAAAATGAGGAGATTCATTAAGAGGCGCTCAAGCACAAGCGCTCCTCAAAAATTCAAGAAGGGACAATACTCAAGCACCAATCGATTTTCAAATATCCGGTGCTATGAGTGTGATGAGAAGGGACACATTGCTTCTCATTGTCCTAAGAAGAAGGACGATAAGAACAAGTCGCCCAAGAAGAAGAAGTTCGTTCATGGAAAGAGGAAGCTCTTGAAGAAGCTTAATAAGGACAGAAAAGGCGAGGCTCACATTGGAGAGTGGGATTTCGAAGAAGAATATTCGGACTCCGACTCTTCTGAGGATGATACACCTTCAAAGAAGAAAAGTCTCACCGACATCGCTATCAAAGAGGCTTCCTCACCTTTTGCCACTTCTTTGTGTCTCATGGGAAAAGGAGATTTTAAGGTAAAATCAAATGACGATGATGAACCCTCCTATGATGAGCTAATGGATATGCTTGAGGACTTGAATGAGTATATCGGCAAAGAAAAGTATAAACATAAAGCTTTGAGAAAAAAAAATCTTTCCCTCAAATATTCTTATGAGGAGCTAAAGGAAGCTCATGAGACTCTCCTTGCCAAGGATCACTCAAAATCTAAAAATGATGTAGGCATTAGTTGCAATATTCTTGATGATATGTCTAGTTTAGAAATTGATTCATGTTATGTTTCAAAAACTAGCATATCTACTTCATGTGATGATTTAATTGATATGCCTCCAATTTCATATGCTAGCTCAATCTCTTGTAATGAAAATTTAATGGTAGAAAATAATGAACTTAAAGAACAAGTAGATAAACTTAGCAAGAGTTTAGATAGATATTTTAAGGACAAGAATACTCTAAATAAAATCTTGAATAGTCAAAGATGTTTCTGCAATAAATAAGGTCTTGAGTATATTCCTAAGAAGGGTAAGAAATTTAGTAACAAAGCTCCTCGATTTGTAAAATCAAATGAGAAGTTTTGTTATAAATGTCATGATGTAGGCCATCTATCAAATGATTGTCCTTTAGGCAAAGCATCCAGAAATAACATTTATGATTCTTGCTATGTGCTTAAGAAAAATAATTTTGGTAAAATTATTGCTAAGTTTGTTGGTACTCCTATACTTGGCTGAAGAAAGAATATCATTTGGGTGCCAAAGCCTTGGTTACTAACCTCCAAGGATCTAAACAAATTTGGGTATCTAAAAAGGCTTGATTTTTTTAGGTGAACTACAAGACCGGGGGACGGCATTAGGTGTTGGATAGTGGATGCACTCAACACATGACCGGTGACTAGAAAATGTTCATCACATTTGAATCAGGGAGTGGCCAATATGACAAGATCACTTTTGGTGACAATAGCAAAGGAAAGGTATTAAGATTGGGTAAAATAGCTATCTCAAATGACCTTTCTATTTCAAATGTCTCCTTAGTTGAAACTTTGAATTTTAATTTGCTATCTGTTGCTCAAATCTGTGATCTTGGTCTTACTTCATGTTTTCTAAAAATGGAGTAGTGATTTCTAAAGAAAATGATAACTCTTTGATATTCAAAGGTTTTAGATTTGGAAATTTATATTTAGTTGACTTCTCCTCAAATGAGTCATGTCTCCAAACTTGTTTAATTGCTAAAACCTCCTTTACGTTGGTTGTGGCATAGAAGACTCGCTCATGTAGGAATGATTCAACTTAAAAAGCTTTTTAAAAATGATTTAGTTGTGGGTTTGAAAGATGTGAAGTTTGAGAAAAATAGACTTTGTAGTGCTTGCCAAGCTAGCAAGCAAGTGGTTAGTTCTCATCCTTCAAAAAGTATCATATCCACATCTAGATCGTTAGAGCTCTTACATATGGATTTATTTGGCCTGACAACCTATAAGTGCATCGGAGGCAATTCGTATTGTTTAGTCATTGTTGATGATTATTCTAGGTATACTTGGGTGTTCTTTTTAGATGATAAATCTGAAGCCTCAGAAATTTTTAAAAGATTTGCAAAAAGGGTTCAAAATGAATTTGATTTTAAATTAAAGAAAATTCGTAGTGATAATGGTTCCGAGTTCAAAAATACAATAATTGAAGATTATTGTGATGAACTTGGAATAAAACACGAGCTTTCCGTCACCTACACTCCGAAGTAAAATGGAGTTGTAGAACGGAAAAATGGAACATGAATTGAAATGGCAAGAACAATGCTTGATGAATATGGCACTTCCTATAGTTTTTGGGCAGAAGCCATTAATACCGCTTGAATCTCAATCGACCGGTGCTACCGATTTATGTGCGGTAGCACCGCCCTAGGTCCGGTGCTACCGATCCAGTATGTGCGGTAGCACCGCCGCAAGCCCGGTGCTACCGCACTAGCATGGGCGGTAGCACTAGGATTGCAGTCAAATTGTGCACAAAGTCTGTTGTTTCGCAAGATACTCTATCTCTGCGGCAAATAGTGGTCGCCCTCCTCCTCATGTGAGTGATAGCGAAGATGAAGTGCCTATTGCCGAAAGAATTCGCAAAGTCAGGTAGAAAAGTCAGAAAGACATTGGTGGTAGTTTGAGGCAGTCAAAGCGAAAGCAAGCCACATCAGAACCAAATGGTAAAGAGGAAAATGACTCGATGGAAGTTGATGACTGTGGAAATGAAGATGAGGGATCCGGGAAAGAGGCCGAAAATTTTGATAACTTTGATCTTTGTGCTGATCTGAAGACAATTAAAGGTGACTCCTATTTTTCTCTCAGACAAGCAAACCAGTATATGCTGCCTAGGAGTGCAACTAAAGACAAGTTTAGGACTCTTTTTCAGCAAAAAGTATTTTATGAAATCTATATGCACAAAGAGTTCGCTGATCACAAGTGGGTAAATTGGGATCACATTTGGAAGATACCTTTGTTTGTTGGTGTTCCTGAACTGTTTCAAGGTGTTGGGATGGCATATTTCGTAAATAGACGGTGCAATTATGATGAGAATATGATCAGGCAATTTTACGCTACTTTGCACGTTGCTGTGTCATTTGATGCCATCACTTGGATGACTGATGCTGCAGTGCACACTGTCACCAAGGATGAGATAGAGGAGATTTGGGGAATTCACCATAGTGGATATCCGAGGATACATAGCGACAGAGTCCTCCCTCTTGCTAGGCAGCTTGAGTTTTATGATCCAGCAGCACCAATCAAGAGACCAGGTAAAATGGCACATCTTCTTCCCTCATCAAGCCTTATCAATAGAATTGTTAGGGTTACCGTTCATCCAAAAAGCGGGAATCTTGATGAAATCAGAGGCTATGCATGGAACATCATGAATAAAGTTATGTACAAGCATAAATTTGATGTGGTTGATTTTATGATCAGAGAGATGGCATCATCAGCATGTGACAGAGGTAAAAGAATTTACTTTGCACCTTTCATTATGATGATCATAAAGAGTGTGACTAGATATCGAGGAGGATGTGGCGGTGTTCATAAGCCATATCGGCCTCGTGTGGCAGCTCCTTAGGCTATTAGTCAGCCTGACCAATCCTCTTCTCAACATCCTCAGCCGCAGGACATTCCAGATGCCACAGAGCACCCTCCATCATCTCAACAGGCTCCCAGTGATCAGTTCTTTGACAGCTTGAGAAATGATCTGATGAATAGTCTGGCGAGTCTTCGGTCTGACATGATTAGCAGCTTCACTCGAGTTGATGAGTATCAGCTTCAGACCAGACATTTCGTAGAGGAAGTCAGAGGACGAGTTGACTCCATTGATTCATCTATTTCCGAGCTTCGCTCATCCTTCGAGGAGTTTCGCTCTCAGCAGACTCCTCCTCCCCCTCCATCTTCTTGAGCTCATCAGAGACCTTCTCTGTTTTTTGTACTTGATGCCAAAGGGGGAGAAATATGACAAAGACGACGACGACGAAGTTGATAGACTTATTTTATGCTTTTACCTTATATATTTGTGTATGTAAGCTTTTGGATGTGTTGGACTTGGATGTTATGGATGTGTATGGATATTATGGTTGCTTATTGTTTTCATTGTATATGTGTTTTGTTTGTTCATCCTCGTATCTATTGTTTAAATAAAACTCCGTCAAAATTTTCAATTTTCCTTATATGTGCAAATCTTCATTCTCTACGTATACGCACATATTTAGGGGGAGCTTGTTTTCTTTTCAATTATTGTTGATTAAATGATTAAACCAAAGACTTTGAGTTTACAACTTGTTTTTTCAAATGCATACTCAAATATCAAACTAAATTCAAAATTTTTACATGTGGGTTGTCATCAATTACCAAAAAGGAGGAGATTGAAAGCATCTACGCCCCCAATTCAATTTGGTTTTGGTAATTAATGTCAATTACGGTTAAAGGACTAACATTTCCTATTTGAGCATTTTGAGAATAGGTTGGTCCAAGTTTCGATGATTATGAAAGCATGAAGTTGATGAAGAGAAGATCAACTCGTCAAGACAAAATGGCTAAGGTATAAATATTTAAGGACTTTTTCATAGCTTTTACTGATCTCGAAGTTTGGAGAAAAATTAGATTGCTAGATTTAGGGTTGTACTATTAAGAGGGGTCCTGACGATTATCTTAATGTCATCTAAGGTTTAAAGGCTCAAATCCATACTTAAGATCATGCTTCATGTCATACAAAAATTAAAATTAAAATTTCATATTTCTTGAAAGAAAGAATCTGGAAGTCCGATTCTACCGCCATGGTAGGGCGGTGCTACCGAGCAAGCGGTAGCACTGGCCTTAATGCCCTGTGTGAAAATTCCAGATGGCTTGTTTTTGGGCATTTTGGAAGGTCCGGTGCTACCACCCATGGTAGCCCGGTGCTACCGGGGAAGCGGTAGCACCGGCCCTAGGGTGGTGTGTAAAAACCCGAGAAGGGTATTTTTGGGGGACCAGGTAGGGCGGTGTGTAAAAACCCGAGAGGTTTGAAGTTGTTCAAGTTACCTCAACGTGGAGTAAGGGAGGCCGACAAGTCTCCGAGACCACGGGTCAAAAATCCTATCTCTTGCTCTCTTGTGATTTGCATTTACTCCTCTAGTGTTTTATTCAATCTTCTAGCATTTCAAGTATATTATTTGTGCTTAGCTTTCTATTTTGTTCATACTTGAATTGCTAGAGTACTTGATATTTTCTAAAAGAATTTAGTTGCAAAATTGAAGGAAATTGCAATTTTTGCTTAGTGTTTTAATTAATAGTTTTTAGAATCGAAAATTTTAGAAATTTCATATTCACCCCCCTCTAGTCGATTATCTTTGATCATACAGTTGTGCTCGTTTACTATAGTAGGAGGAGTAGGTCGATCATGATAGAAGGAGCTGCCGACCAAGCTAGGACAGGACAACAAGAACCTTGCGCACTCAAGCACCATGTCGCAGCACCTGTGCTGTAGCTGCCGCCTTGTTTCCGCGCTCGTGATGCTTAGCACCTGGTTGCCCATGATTCCAGGCTCTTGTCGCAGTACACAAGAACAACAAGTGACATATATCATCTACCGACACTTCTGCGATCAGAGAAAGCTATTTTTGTAATTGCGTGTGCATGAGAACTAGATTAGAGAAAGTGCCAGGGATCTACAAAAGCTAAGACTTCATGGTTATGTTTAACTTTTTGCTGCTTATGGGTCTCACTCGGCCCACGCTGATATCTGCACTCAGCCCACGGCCCACGCTGAATCATCTTCCTCACCCAGTACACCCGCTGGCAACCGTCCTGCTCACCGAGCTCCCTCCTAAGTCCCATGGCGCCACGTCGCAGGTGGGGTGGGGTGGGGGTGGGGGGACGGTCCCTTGGCACCCGGGGCAGCTGCCCCGGCGGTAACTCTGCCACTATTCCCTTCCTTGGCTATGCTTTGCGCTGTATTGTTGTGACCAATGATCTCTTATGTAGCAGTCGAAACTAAAAAATTGCCCTTTTACATAACTATCTAATATTTAAAATGATTTAAACATGAAGAATTATACGGGAAAAGTCCATGTCATTGTCTAGCTCCATTTTTCTTAAAAGTTCTTTAAAGAGAAAGGCACCGGCACCACTTTTATTTGCATGCATAGAAGTGACTTACTATCCACAATGAAATGCTTTCAGATTTGCAAGGTACATGTATAACAACAGAAATTGGATGTCTTGGTTTATTTGGCTTCTCCGTATATTTTTTTTTATTTTTAGTCTTTTGTTTGAATGAATTGTAAATCTAGTCAACTTTTCCGACCATAGAAGCATCGACAAACGATACGTGTCATCTACCGTGCTCTCCTACCGTAGCAGGTCAGCGGCACCGCAACGGCTCCTTGACAAGCGCAATAGGTGGCGGACCCTACCCTCCTGCCACGGTATGGGACCGTGACAGGTACCAGCTGAGCCCGGGTACCGTGGCATCACGTCTGCCACGATGGGCCCTCCGGACGTGTTGCAGTGCAGGCGACTTGCTAAGCAGGTGACACGTGTCGTTTGTCGATATTTCTATGGTTGAAAAGGGAAGAGAGTTATATTTGCAATTTAGTTTAAACCAGCTCTAATGATGAAAAAAAATGTGCAACCGGGCCAATTAGTCGAAAGCTTCTAGAAATTGGTGCATCGGAGGACAGGGCTCCCGTGCAGTCGTGTAGGGACTGCAACTTAAACACTCCCCTCGGAACCATCCGATCGATCGGCTAAAAATACCGTGCAGATTTTTCACTGTGCAGAAATACTGCTCATGACTTTAGCAAATACTGTTCATCTAGTTGTAAATCGATCCGAACCGTTCAATGTCTCGATCGGACGGTCCTCATCTATAAAGACCGTTTAAATTACAGTCCCCACACATACTGCACGGGAGCCTTATGCGTGCAACGGTGTCTACCTCACCGAAAGCAATTCAACCATGCTCACAGCACCAACAAAAAAAAAAAGCTAGTCGCCACCAACCACATCACACAGAGACTAGCTAGCAGCAACTTTAATTTGCAATTGCTCAAGGGGAACCGGACGGCAGCTAACGACGTACAGGGACTCAGGGAGTCTCTCATTGATGCCACCATCCGTGCTGCCACTGCCACTCTCAGCTCCAAAAGCGGCCATGGCTCAGCGGCAGCACTGGACGACGTACCTACATACATGGGGGCAAGAATACAAAATGCTCATGACTTTATTGGCCGGCACGGAGCATTTCCTTCCTTTTCACCCCTCCCCTCTTTTCTTTTGATCAGTGCATGCAGAGAGAGAGACGCAGCACAGCACAACTTTTCCATTGGAAGAAATCCAATTGCACACTCAGGTGGAGAAGGATAAAGGGAAGGGGATGCCGGTTTCATGGCGACATCACGTGAGCTGGGGACTGAGCAGTAGAGCACACATGCCGAGTGGTGACTTTTATCTCGTCTATTAAATGACATGTTATTCTTTAGCACTAGATTTTTATATAGAACAAAGATCATAAAAGGTTTAAGAGATCATGAGAGAGCAACAATCCTTTGTACTGTTCTGAGGTTGTGCTTAAAGAATTTAGGTCAGTTTTACTAAATTTTTTCTGTCTCGCCGTAGTTGCTTCATCACCATTACTTTAGTTATATACAAGATTCATCTTTTTTTTGTTCTTAAGACAATGTATATTCATATCATATTTTATACAACTCTGACATCAAACTACTGCGTAAAAGAAAGAGTATATTAGCGTAAGGACATGTACAATAAGGCCACCTCAACTTACTCTTAGCATGTTCACGTCAGCTTTGTTTCATGTGGAAGAGTGAGAAAAGAGGAGAGAGAGAAGAGAGTTAACTCTTATTTAATATAGTAAGCATTACACGGGAGTATAAATAGATTAGTTATGTACAAGAGAGAAGAGATAGTTAATGTATAGCATCTAGAGTCAATTTTTAGAGATAGCTATTATATAAATTGATTTTAGCATTTACAGTAGATGATATGGATAAAAAATAAAATAAACAACTGACTTTGTTACGTACTTACCTTAATAACACTCGACGCCTCATCGGCTTTCAGCTTTGGGTTCGGTTTGGATGGTGCCTCGAGGGATGTGATTGTTTTTCTTGTAGGCAGCGTAGCATCTCCAGGAAGGACAAGTCAAGTGCTATCGATTCAATACACAGCATATTGATGGTCCTGGTACCGTGGTACGCCTGCACGCGTGCTTCTTCGGGGGATCTTTCCACTCTACCTTTTCTTTTGGTTTTCTTTCCCCACTGTTTTCCTTTTGTTTTCTTATGCCACATCCTCTGGATTGGAGCAGTGCAGTGCAGTGCAGTGCATCCGTCTACCTTGAAAGTGGCATGAAACTAAGCAGAGAATTGTTAGACTGAGGAAGAAAGATGTTGTTTCAAAAAGGATTGGAAGAAAATGCACCTTCTGTAGTTTGGTGAAGACTACGTGCATATATACAGGAACGGATCTAGAAAAAAAAATTATCAGGGTTGTTAGGATCATAACGAACTCGTAACACTAATTAGTTACTTGTAATAAATAGATCATATGCTTATATACTAAAATAACTATGTGTATTGAATTGAAGAGCGTCGATGCCACTTGACCCCGATCCAAATACTATAGATTCGCCTCTAGATATATATATCACAGTGTATCTTACGAAACGGTATATACAGCCCAACACTGTGAAAAGTAAACCTTCACGCAACAACTTTTCCATGGGAAGAAATCCAACAAAACTTGATACATCTTAAATCGCATTTACGCCGGTCGACCTATCTACTAGAAAACACTACTACAGAAATAAACATTACAATCGATTCTTTTTCGTTATCTGGATTAGTTTTGGTGGCGATACAAAGTTATTAGACAGTGATGAGGAGACGCTATCATAGCCCATTTTCGCCCGATAGAGATATAGCGTCATCACAATTGATTTTGAGCTAGAATCGATTGTGATGAGGGGCACATCATAATCAGTTTTGAGCCCTTCATCACAATCGGTCCTTATCACTAAGAACCGATTGTAATGAGGGGCACATCATAATCGTTTTTGAGCCCCTCATCACAATCAGTCCTTAATTGTGATGTAGTGTCCACCCATTTTTAGCTCTATTTGACATATAATAGTAGACACTATATGGTAATTTAGGAGTGGGCACATACATAGCTTCACTATTTTCAATCTTAATTGGCAATGGCACACACATTACACTAGAAATTCATACAGCTAGAACTTATAGTTCCTAAGAATTTAATACAGATCTACACATTTAGCTATTATTGTTCATCATACAATTGAGACATGCTTGTGTTACATACAACGCACAAGAGATAGTCTTGATAAACAAATGAATTAGGGATGCTTCAGTGTCAAATTCATACCTATATGCATATGATAGATAAACTAATTCCATTATTCGGATGAGTGCATAAGAAACCCTCTAAACTACATACATATATATAACTGATGATGACAACATAGAAATATAGCAAATTGCTGCTCATTAACTCTAATTCTATCATTGAAGGTATTATGAATAACAAACTAACAGAAAATAAAATCTCAATGACAACACTTAGTCATTATGTAATTACCTAGTCATCATTAGTCTAGTAAAAATATTTATGTCCCATTGTCCATATATGCAATATATAGTACCAGAGCACTGAAGGAAGCATAAAACCAAGGTGATACAACAACTATCGAGACAGATTCTATATTTGCAGGCCATCAGACGACATAGGCCAGAAGCAAGATATGCCGAATGCTCATGGTATAAAAATATTATTAGGTCACACACAAACCATCTTTGCTAGCAATCTAACTACATATGTAAATTAGATAATTTGATTCTAATTGATAATGACCAATAATGAATATTGAAAACTAGCAGCCTATTCTAATATATGAGCTGAATTATTTATAAGGTAACTATATAAGTGGTAAAACTTAAAGACACTCACCAATGGGAGCGGCTGCTCAGTTTATTGGCACTGGTTGACACCATCGTGGAAAGAGTTGTTGGACATCGATACTGACATCTAATACCATATTACCATGGCAATCAAAGACATGGAACATACAATTGTTTCTTGTTAAACAAATACATAATTGTATCATCTTCTCTGAAGATAACCACACTCCAACTACTAACCACACAATGACGTAATGGTGACTTAACTACATTGAAATGATCCAGCAGTATGACCCACAAAAAATGAGAAAAATTGTAGTTAGCAATCAATGTCACCACAATCAATTTTGAGTGACAGAATGAGCATAATTAACATCCTATAAAATATGCACGCACACAAAAGGCATACTAATGGAAGTCTGGAAGCTAGAATAACTTATGAGCAATAGAATTACGACCCCTCTTCTAAGCATTTCACGGAATAATTTGGGGGTGAAATGCATGATATGCAAGGAAATTAGAGAACTTTTTTTAAAAAATATAAGGTTTCAAATTTTAACAAATTTTCACTCCAAAGAACTGATTGAAAAATCACATAACACTTCATAGCAGCAACTACTACCTGGTAATGGATGTCCTCAATGGGGGCGAAGGATTGAGAACACGACACGCTATAGGACAAATTTGGACCTACTATCATTGGATCTAACTTCTATGATCACACACGACAAATTAATCATCCAGTGACATTTTGACAAAGAATTGACTTCTAGGAGCGCATAGAACATTTAAGATAATGGACAAAACGTAATACACTAACATACTATCAAGAATATGTTTTGGTTGTACATTTAGAAACAATGCTGGCACCTGGATTCGGTCTCCCTGCTCGGCGACGACGGCACACAGAGGGGGCGGCACGCTAGGATGAATGGCAAACGACGGCGACGACAGTGGGGTTGGTGAGGGGCACAACCAACACTACACCACACTACAAGAAGTTTAACTAAACAAGGATAAAATTATATGTTGTAAAGAGTGAAGGGAAGACTTTTTACCTTTTTAGTTCAGATGCAATTCGAAGTTTAACTCCAATAGTCCAGCTCAAACCTAAGATGAAGTTGTTGCTCCAATTACCAAAGGAGATATATTCTGAAATGTCTAAACCCAAAAGGGGATGGTATAGATCTTATAGGAAGGTAAGAGCTCAAAAGAACTCAAAATAGGACATAAAACATAATAACTAACAAACCTCTAGAAAGAAAAATACAGAGCCAACATCAACTACCCAGTATTTTTTACTTTGGCTTTTTTTAACATTAATCAGAGCACTACCAGTAGTATATGTAGGGGAGGGAATGGGCTAGGTCAGTCTGACCCTGGACCTGGATACTAATTGCTTGCTACTGTTTGAAATGAAAATAAAATAATAAAATATAAATAATGATCGGTTCTTTCTAGTCTAACAACTTTACACAATGCCTCACAAAGCAAAGAGTATCCGGAACAAATCAACACCAAGGAAGAGGAGGTACAAGAGCATCTAAAATATAATATTCAAAAACTAAAAACAAGGAAAAGGACATATTAAACAAGAACAAGCATTGAATTCAAGTAATGAAGATATTAAACATGAACTAGAACAAGCACATGTATTCGAGTAATGAAGATATTGTTCTACAGTTCCATCAAGAAACAAAAGTAAATCAATTTAGAAATTGTAAGAAAAACTTATCACTCAAAATATGGCTTATAAAGTGCTGCACAACATTATCTACATCTTGAGAGATAAGAAGAATATATTAGCTTAGCTTAATCATGCAGAAATACCACTTTCTTACTCTACAATGGCAGCTCGAAAGGATGTGGGCATTCTTTTTGCTAATGCATAAAATAGATGTATATAATATGTGCAATAATCATATCTAATCTATGAAAAAAAAATATCAGGTTAGTACATAAAACTTAGTACACCAGTGCTAAACCAGGTATAAGCATCCAATATAAAACTAAGTTCGTTGTACTACAAATTAAGTTCAATTGCAACTAGTTCAGTTCTCCATATTTTAATTAATGTACATCAGTTACTTATTCAGTTCCCATGTTCTAACAATTAATTCACACCTGATACATCTTGCAATGGCTACACTTTTTCTTCTTCAGGTTCAATATCTTGTAGACATCCATACAAATCAAAGAAAGAATGATGGCTTTAACAGCAAAATATATGTATAGATGTTACTTATTGCTCCCCTCGGCCACCTTGATATCCCAACAAACACCATATGCATATGATATCTGAATTCCAATCTAGATAATAACTACATTTGGATGTCACAAACACATTACAGATTTCAGAAAATGCAAAAACTCTGATAGGATTGAAGAACTTGGCAATCATGCCAGAACTCAATATTTGCATTTTTTTTAGAAACCAAACAAACACGACCAAGAGAGTAAAGGGTGCACTTTGTCCATCGTGTAGAAAAATTCCTGTACCTTCAGATCTCCTTGTGATTCCGGATGGCTAGAGTTAGGCAGATAGAGAGGGGGTCAGCAGGGTGCAGAGACAACTAGCGCTACTCCAAGGGCCACAACAGCCGGGATTCACCGGGGGATCGCTAGCTTTGGGTCATGGAAGTCGGAGATTGCCAGATCTGGGATGAAGATGAGGCTATATTGGGGCTAGCTTAGGGGTGACAACGAGAGAGGCTAGGGAGGGAGGCGACAGGGTTTCAGGAGGGCTTGAGAGGACAGTAGCGGTAGGGCATCAGAGGTCAGCCCAAAGGCTATATAACCTAACAGAGAGTTCAACCCGAAAGTTATATAACCTAGCAGAGAGGCACATCATAATCGGTTCTCACCTAAAAACCGATTTTGATGTATGATGCACAACACAATTGATTCCGAGGTTAGAACCGATTGTGATGTACATGTGTACATTACAATTGGTTCTTACGTGAGAACAGATTGTGATGATTCCCCACCATATTATTACACTATCATCGAATTATCTATCACAATTGATTTTTTCTTGAAAAGTTAGGAACTGATCCAGATAAAGTGATAGTGTTGTACCATTCTGTAGTAGTGAAACTTTATACTTCAAAAAAGAAAAATAAGGGATTAACTTTCGTACATTAGGCACCTTTGCAAGTATTCTTTAAGAATCGAAAATGATAGCCAGTCGACCATGCACCAACCTTAGACCTTTGAGAAGCCTATTTCCGGTCGGGATCCCTATGTATGCATGGGCCGAGATTTTAACCATGAATCCTGGCCAGAAATAGGCCTCCCAAACAAAATCTTAAAGATTACATCCAAGGCTTAAATGCTTACTACGATACGTCCATGTGCAATAGCCAATGCTATACATAGCTTGAGGTAGCACAATTGAAGTGTTAATACCATGTAATATCAGAAGAAGATCAAGCGATCCAAAGTAGTTTAGTGAACCAAGTTTTAGGAGACGGCAGTGGCGGATTCAGGACATAAATTTAGAGGGTGCTAAATTGATCTCCAAATTTCAATCTTTTGGCTTGCTTACATGACGACGACGTGGTGACACCTCACGATAGGAAAGAAGTGCTAGAAAGGATACCCATAGTATGATCAAGGATAGGAGATGCCTTAACCCCTTTGACCCCTTGCTCAATCCGGCCCTGCTAGACGGATGCACACAGAAACCACGAGGATGACCCAAAAATACACCACTAGTAGACGGCACGGCAGCACCCTTAATCGATCTTTTCCAGAGTCAAGGAGCTTATACTTTTCGAAGACGAGACTACTTGAACTAAGATATCTTCCGTTCTCATGAGATTCTACATGCCGTGCATCATGAGTTGTGATACCACTCGGAATCGAGCTTGTCTATATGGTACAAGAGGTTATATTAGTCTGGTTCTTAGAATGATATATTTGGTATTGATTTATACCAGCGTGTCGTTTTAGAATTAATATAATAATATATTTATAAGTATATGCATGTTTAATTATATGTACACCAAATTTGACTTATAATATTTCTTCAAATACATAATAGCACTATAAAATAAACATATAGTTCAATAAATGATATTAACAATCGCGTCGGTACGACTCGTATTGTATGATATCGAAGTCGGTATGGCCAGCATTATTCAGTATTGAAGCCAGTATGAGCATTATTGACCGGTACATTACGTATGGCAATTTTGTACCGATTTAGATAATAAAGTGATACATACTGACTGTACCAGCATGTGTGTATATATATATATAGTATTGATAACTATGCTTGGAATTCTTGAAGTTGTTCTCGCAAAAATAAAAAAAGAAAAATCTGAAAGAGAACAGAAATGGCGCTGAGCCTTGAATGAGCGGTGAGTTGTGACCAGGGTTCACAAAATCGTTTATTCGATTTTTGCTCGATTTTTTATTTTCGATTTTCGGTAAAAATCGATAGGAACTGAAGAAGTTTGAATTCAAAATTTTTGAACTCGGCAGTCAAACAACGGTGGAAAAATAAAATAAAAAATTGAGCAATTTTTGACCGGTTTTCTTCGATTTTTGACATATTTTTTTTTCTATTTTCGATCGATTTTTTTTTTATTTTTAGCACACCGAAGGATTTTTTTTTTAAAAAAATTATAAAAATTGAAAAAATATATAAAAATCCAAAATAAACTAAAAAACACATAAGAGAAATTTCAACAATTTTTGAATAAAGTTTGTACTTCTGGAAAATAAAAAACAATAATGAATGAAAAGGAACAAACACACTGTCAGATTTTTATAAAAATTTAAAGCTT
Source organism: Otatea glauca (assembly GCA_036346275.1). Lineage (NCBI taxonomy): Eukaryota > Viridiplantae > Streptophyta > Magnoliopsida > Poales > Poaceae > Otatea > Otatea glauca. The sequence goes on along the minus strand of CM070715.1, from coordinate 34,594,642 downwards.
GATCATGCTCTTAAATTTTAATAATACTATAAAGTGTTTCTAAGGATCATGTATTAAAATTTTCAGAAATATTAGACTTCATTTACTACCCCTAGAAAATAAAAAACAGAAGAGCATATACAAAGATAAAAGCACTATTAAAATGTTTTAAAAATATAGAGGTCTGGTCATCATCTGAAAATTTCACAGAATCATTAACATTGCCTTTGGACTTTACAAAAAAACTTTCAAAAATATTAAACTTCATGTATTGCCCCTAGAAAATCATAAACAGAACAGCATATAAAAAGACAGTACTACTATCAGAATTTTTAAAAAATACATAGATTTGATAGTCATCTAAAAATTTAACAGCGTTATTAGCATTACCTCAGGACCTCACACAAAAAAATTCATTTTTTTAAAACATTTTGTTAAACTTTTTCAAAATCTTCAAATTTATATTTGAAATTCATCATTTTACCGATCAGTTTTTATTGCCAAGTCGTTTCGATACACGCAAAAATTGCGATTTTTTTTGGGTCAAAAAACGTCCATTTTGTGAACACTGGTTGTGATTTGGACGGTCCAGTCCACGCGCGTTAATACCAGCACGCCGCAGGGGCATTTCAGTCACAGAGCGCCAATAAGAGACCGCACGCTTGCCCTGCCCCACGCTCTCTCAACCCCTCTCCTCTTTTCTGCCTTTCTTGTGAGCACGCTCCCTCCGAGGCGCACACGCCTGCCTCCCTCTCGCACTCCGATCTCCTCACCTTCCCCTCTCGCCTCCCGATTCAAGTGTGCTCTTCTTCGGTCGCCTTCCTTCTCTCGTCCCGCGTGGGGTCGCCCGGGGGTGCTCCGCTTCTTCTCCTCTCCCCGCTGCTCGATCTGGTGAGTGCCCGGCGGGTGGGTTCGGGGGGACGTGTTTCTTGGTTTCACCTTTCATGTCATAAGTGCTGAAAGTTTTTGAGTCTTAATTCGTAGATACCGTCATTAAAATGGTGTGTGATTGGTTGGTGTTTAGTGGTTTTAGGAGGTTCGTGGGTGCATGGAGATAAGAAATTGGATTCGTTTGGAGTTTTTATCTGCCACTGCCCAGATTTCTTGTGCTAGGTCGGTAGGTCTTGTTGAATGGCCGGATTGATCTGCGTTACACACCTTAATTGGGAGCCTTTTGGGCTTTTGATCGAAGTGGCGGCTCATTTGGGACCTTCTTGTGTAATCTCGTTATCTTTCTCTCTAGATCGCGTTGCCTGCAAGAATCTATGGCTTTACCACTAAATTGTTGTGTCCAGTGCAAGCGAGCGTGCTAAAGCCTCAACATTTCATTTCTTTTTTCTGTTGCGCTCGTGTGAATTCCGCTCAAGTCAATCTTGTATTTTTGTTACCTGGAATGCCTTAGTAGATGCTTATGAAATCATATTGAGCTCAAAAGGTTCCTAGAACTTAGAGCTGTCTGTCAATTTCGATGCAGTTATTGAATAATAGGTGTTAAATGATAACAATCGAATTAATTTGCATTGGGCGTGCAATGTTTTTCTGAAACGGTTGATATATGGAATGCCTCATTCAGCATAAATCTGATCCAGGCGCACACTACAGTTCTGTATATCGAGATTGTTGCATCATTCTGCATAAAGGAACTTACCAAAGAACCTGAATTTTCCATTAATGCAGGTAATTCTGCTGTGAATACTCAGAAGGACTGAAGACACTAGCACGGTGCCCTGGCAGCATGCGGTGTCTGGGTCTCTCGGTTGATGTGTTCCGCCAAGGGATCTCCTTGAACCTTTATTGCCGGGTTATTCTGTAAATCACCTCCGTGGTTATCGTAGACCTTTGCACACTTCTTGATTCATAGGTCTGTGAAGGCAGTTTAGAATTCCCGATCTGGTTGCTGGTGTTTCTGTTTGGGTGCTGTGGTTGTTCGGTCAAAGCTTCTGAGGAGAACGGAGAGGAGTACTAATGGTGTGGCAAGCGGCGGCTCAGACGAGATTCCGCGTGTTTAAACATGAGAATGGAATCGCTGTGAGAGTTATAGCCTGCTTCCAGCCATTGCAAAATTGCCAGGTAAAGAGGAAAGAAGTGACCTTCCGTTAACGACTGCTTTCTTCATTATGAACTATGCTGACATTGCTTTGTTATTTTTGTTGTAGGCCGAGTACTTCCGCCACCTCCTCAAGCCTGTCACGTAGTTTGACTCCGCTCTCTCGTTTGCTGCTGAATAAAACTTGTGCTTCTTTAAGGTTTTCTCAAACACGAATCAAGTGGAAGAAATTTCCGTTCGTCTGAATTTTCTGCTGGTAAGATTATCTTTCATTCTTGTTGTAGCTATTTGATTTTATTTGATATCGATAGACTAAAACACAATTTTTTTTGGCAATTTCAGGTAATTCTGTTTGGTGGTTGTTTGTTGATGGGAGAGAAAGCTAATCCTTGGTGCCATTGGCCTAATCCTCCATGGAAATTCAATATTGACAGCTCTGCAAGCAACCCCTACCCACCTGATGTTGGGCTTGATAACACCAATTCGGTGACATTGCCTACATATCTGAACAGTCATGCCTACATTTATTCTGGAGTTGCTGCGCCTCTGCCGTTTTTCACAGCATCTATTGCTGAAAGACCTCCTCCAATGTCTACAAGATTTGTCTCAACGTTGGCACCCAGTGTGGAATTGTCTGCAGCGGATCCTCCACAAAAGAGATCTCTGGTTTTGTATGAGAATGAGAAGCATACTCGTCTTGCAGGTCCTTTCCTAAACAACGGGTCTTGGATCCTGTTCCAGATCTCCAAGGTAGCAATGAAACTAATGTAACTGATGTTGGAGCACAAGACACCGAGGATACTCATGAGAACACTGAGGAGATTGATGCACTCCTGGATTCTGACTCGGATGAAGGGTACGAGAAAGCACATGAATTCAACAATGTCAGGAAATCTCCTGTAGAGAATGACACCGAGTCAGTAGCCAGTGCTAATGCTAGTGCAGGTGCTGCCCGACCAGCCAAGAAGAGAAAACTCAGCTCTGCAACCGACAGGTCTATTGTTGACACAGCTAGCTCAGCAAGGCCTGACCATTCCATTGGACAGAAGCATCTTGGCAATGACGATGATGCACAGTCCTGTTGCATTGGTGAAGTGGAAAGTTACCACAAGTTTGCTCTGACTCTGAGGGAAGGAGAAGAAGCAGAAGGCGACAGCCCTGATGATCGGAAGCGGAGAAGAGAGAGGATCCAAGAGACTGTTGCCGCCTCAGAAAGATCGCTCCCGGAGGCATTGCCAAAGATGCCACAGCTGTTCTTGACGAAGCAATCTGCTACTTGAAGTATCTAAAACTAAAGGTCAAGACGCTTGGAGCTGTCTCCCTCTAGCTTCTTGGCAGTTCTGAGCTGGTTCTTGATTCTATGCCTTCCTATATATATATATGAGCTACAACTACAAGTAGTTATAGTAATAAGTTGAAGATGCCGAGTTAGTTCCATTTGGTGCTTGCGAAGCTCACTGGTGGGAAAAGAAGATAAAAACTCAATGGTGATTGTTGCTAGCTAGCCTTGCTCCCCACAAGGCTCCAATGATTGAGTGGTTACCATGGGCATGTAGTATTGCAGTACTTCTTCAATTGAGGCTGGCAAGGACGCATTCCTTCCTCCGAACCGAGGACTACTGGCGACCACAGATCTACCTAGTGGCTTTCTGGCAAGCTAGTACCATCTTTTTCATCTCTGCCCGGTTCTCTGTGTCGGTGCCTGTTCTTTCTCCTCTCACAAAAGGCACTCATGGCGTTGATGGAGCAATAAGTAATGCGATACTATAAAGATCTTTCGTTTGTGTGATCCAAAGCAAAGGAGACAGGCAAGAAACAAAAGAAGGAAGAAAGAAAGAAGTCCATGCAAAGTGCAGTGTTGTGCTGTATGCGACCATGGCTTTTGACCCAAAGGGAGATGGCGCAAGGTTGGTGTTGTGTGTGTCGTGTCCTTGGGGTCCAGCAAAGTGTATGTGCCTGATGTGGAGTTGAACGCTGTGCGCTTTTACCCTCTCCTGCTTTCTGTTAACATACTATATATGTTGAGAGTATTTGATCTACTACTTTATACGCCTTGTAATTATACTTATTGTACTGGTACCTCAATAATTTTCCTTTATGTATCATTGTACGTTGGTATGGCATAGCAGTTTGCTTTCCTAGCTGCATGTATGCCATTGGAATGTACAAGATGTGTGCACATGAAGGAATTTCAGGGTGCTTTCTGTTGTCGGGGTTTTTCTTGGGCTGGGCAGCCGTTTCTCCTGCCCTGTCTCATGATGCTCTGGAGCCTGGAGATTGCAAGAAGGATCCTGGTCCGTTGCCTTTTGGGGGGTGGAATTATTGAGGATTTGCTACTGCCTTCAGTGAATGTCAAGAGCCTGCAGGCCTGTTTAATTAGAGATAAACCCTCGAGGGCTTATCCTCCGCCTTGATCTCGACCGTCAGCGGTATGATCGGATGGCCCCGAAGATATCCAGGAGGTGTATGTTTGGCCCTTGGCTGAGAAAGCAAGCGTTTTCCCGTTTGTTGGGACGGAGCGGTAGAGGATCAGGTTCCAAAGGGCTTTGACACTATAATTAGGCACGCGTGGGCATGAGTAATGGTATAGCCTAGGATGGTCGTTGGCGTTTGCGTTTGGCTGCGAGTGGGCTGGGGTGGGGGCCAAAGCACAAGCATGGAAGGCCGTGGTAGATGAGGCTATGGCTCATCACTGAATTTTTTTTGTTTAATATTTTTTTTTATTCTTTTTTTCAAAACTATGCGTCCGAAAAAAAAAATTACGGAAACGCCTCCCGTCGCCCGTGTATGGGGCGATCGCCCCATACACGGGCGATTTACGCCTCCGCCTCTCGCCAAACGGCGCTGTCGGTGGCCCCCTGTCGCCGAGAGAGGCGACCGGCGCATGCTTTTTTTAGTTTTGTTTTGTAATTACTATATGCCTTTTTAATATAAACCCCATAACTTTTGATAGAGTGTCCAAATTAAATGAAACTTGTTTCTAAATTTAAATTTTGGAATGAAGAATTAGAGTGTAAAATAAAAATCCATGTGTTGTTTGCAGAAAAATATTTTTATTTGAGTTCGGATGCTAGGCTCTAACTGTGGATTGTGAAGGAATTATAATGTGTGTTGATCCATAATTCATGAAATAAATAGAATAAGTTACTACAACCTTATGCACTTCATTTTTGCAAAAATATCCAAATATGATTGCATTTTGAATCAAAGATGGCTAGTTTAAACCCTTTATAACATTCATTGTTTAGCGGTTAGAATAATGTCGAACGACCTCAAAACTTGATGAACCAGTTTTGTTGCATTCTTGGGCTTGCATAGGTTACAATTATGTAAAAATATTTAGATGTCACTTTAGGTGCACTATTTTATTGTTGTCCTAACATGCAATCCAGAAACATCAAAATAGCCGTATCTTTCAAACGATGGTAAAACTCGATGAAATCAAATCGATTTAACTTAAAATGCTATAACCTATCTCGATGGAGAAAAATAACATCATTTGGGACAACTGAGCATGAGGACATATACGAGCCCTCCGGACGGTGAGCATACTCTTGAAGGTTGGGTCGCTCTTTATTACAACTTAAAACTAAAAGGAGTACCACGAACAAAGAAAACCAAAGTTAACACGGGACGCTCATCGAGTGCTTCGAGGCCACTTCCCATTCGCCCATGCCTCCGTGGGCTTCTGCACGACGCGCCTCTCTCGCTTCCTCTCTCTCTCGGCCTCCTTCTCCTCCGCTTCCTTCCTACATGCCTCCTCGCGTGCGGCATCGCGTTGTTCTTGAAACCGCCGCGTGAACTCATCCTGCCGGTTGGCTTGGTCAAGAAGCCGTTGGTCTCGGGGTTGATCTCCGTATCAAACCACTGCTCAAATTCACACAGTGGCGGAGGTGACTGCATAAAACGTAAATTAGCAAAGTTTCATTCAAAAATATTATGTAACCCCGTACGATTGTTACCATGCGGCGATCCTTCAGGCTCTTCTCCGGCGGATCGAAGGCATAGTTGCGGCACTTCCAATACCTCCTCTTCCAAGTTGAAATTTCTCAAGAGCGGACAAGCCGGCAAAGATCTCCGCACATACACATGGGTGCTACAGCTCCACGAGGTAGGAAGAGATCTTGGTACGCTAAATTCATGGCATGCACTTGCTTCTTCCTTTGCCTTCCCTTACCCTTTGCACTTGCACGCCGGCATTTTCGATTGATGCTCACCCCTCTATTCTTTCTCCCGCTATTCTTTGCGAGACCGCTTGTGAGAACGAATGTTATAAAGGGCAGATATCGCCCGGGTATGGAGCGATCGCCTCATATTTGGGTGATCGCCCCATATAAGGGCGATCGCCTCACATTAGGGCGATCGCCCCTACTAGAGGCAATAGGTGCACCGAAACGTTGGTGTGTTGTCACGTCGTGTGGCATAGGCAAGCAATGCATAAATGATTTGAACAATTTATAGTGATAACGCTGTCATGTTACTAACTCGGGAGTTATACAATGTGTTCCGAACGTAAAGCCATTACAAAAATACATCCGCATAACAAGTCAATCACGCCACGCTTCCTAATCGGCCCGTGGGGTAGGTGAGTGGCGACGGCGACGGACGTCCCTCCTAGGCCGGCCCTGCGGCGCAGGCGTAGAGTAGTGCGCGCGCGAGGCCAAGTCCTGTGGCGACGCACCCGAGAGCTGAGAGGGGTCGAGGTAGTCGGTCGAAAGGTACTCCTCCAGGTCGAACTCGTCGTCGAAAGGGTCGTCGAAACCACCAGGGTCTGCCGCGCGGGACGACGAGGGAGCCTCCGCAGCCCATCGCTTCACCGCCGCTGCGTGGGGCGCAGCGAGGAACCGACGGGTAGGGCGAGACGCGAAGGAGCCTCGTCGATCCACCGTCCCCCGCACCGCGTGGGGCGTGACGAGGCACCGGGGTAGGGCGAGTCTTTGGGGCGGCGGCGTGGTGTCTTTGCGTCGCCGACGTCTCGCGTCCTCGGCGGTGGCTGCGAGCCAACCGCCTCACCGTACCGAGGACCCGACCCCAAGCTGTCTCGAACTCGGCGGTGGTCACCTGTATGCCCCCTTTAGGCGCGTCAACATGGACACAGCCTCCACCTCAATCTCCGCCAAGAGCTGAGTCTGCATGTAACGTCAGATTGGTATTACGTAAGTTACATGAAAAAGACGTGCCCATGTAGGTTCGATTGCGACACTTACCGAGGCGTTGTCCCTCTGGGACATCTGTGAAGGGTACGTGTCCGCTACCGATGCCTGCCGTGCGACGTACAGTGCTGTTGTGTACCCCACCCTGAGGCGAGTGCGCGGGGCGAACCACTCCATGTACTGATCGTACATGTCATGGTCGTACGGCCAGGTCTCGATGACCCTCTCGTCGAGTGGCGGCGCCCCATTGCACGCCCATGGCTGCATACGGTGCGCGAACTAAGAGCCCACCGCAACACCCATCCGGGTCATCCTGCAATGTAAAAACAGTAAGTACACACCACATTAGTTTCGCAAAGATGCGGAGTAGTAGGATCAGGGCAAGTACACGTGGCGCCCACGTGCGACAACGTGACGAGGCGGCAAAGGAAAGGACTGGAACAGGCCGAACTGCCGCAGCACTCGGTGCGGGGAGTACTCCTCGACACAAAGGTCAAAGACGAGCACCTTACGGGTGAGCCAAAAGGCCTCATCTCGCGTGCAAAGCACGGAGACCCCGTGAGGTGCTCGGGCGTGACGTCGTCTGCGCGTGTATGGCGCCCACCGCACGTCCTCGTCGTGGAGGCGGTCGAACTCCCGAACGAACTCCGATAGGACCTCCTCACCGTCGTGGCGGCACGATCGCCGACCCGCATGGGGGAGGCCTAAAAGGTACGACACGCCCCGCGGCGTCGGAGCCATCTCTCCGCACGGAAGGTGGAACGTGTGCGTCTCCGGTCTCCACCGGTCCACGAGTCGCGCCAGCGAGGACCGGTCGTACCGAACCGCGGGACCTCCTTGCCCGCTAACGGGCGATCCACCGCCCACCATCCTACAAAGAGGAAGTAAGCCACCGCCGCAACTCGCATGTAGTGCAATGCGTCGTTAGAATTGCATTCACGGTAAATGCGTGTACGTAAAGAGTGCAAGCGTTCGCGACTACCGTGGAACCCAGCGTGGAGTCGATCGCGGCGGCTCCACAGGCACCCGAGGTCGGCGGCCCTAGCTCTCGGTTCTCCTCTGCGGAGTACCTAGACCGTGGGTCGCATCGACGGTCACGTCCAGCAGCTCAGGGCAAGGTCGCGCCATCGTGGCCTGTTACAAAGCAAATACAACAGATTTATCAGTAATTACATGTGCACACAAAATGAAATGCGAAATAACGAATTGTACCATACTCAACAAACAATACAACCGTGCGGAGAGCCAAAAAAAAACTCAGATTGCAAATATACGAAAGACAAAGACATGTTCGACGAGGCACACAACGTCGAGAATTACATTATCCTCGTAGGTACTAACTGGAACATCGGAGAATTACATGATGCGAACAACAACTTACTAGTACATTGAAAATTACATCGAACATTACAACGTACATTACAACTTACCGGTCCATTGAAAAATACAAGATGGGAACAACATGGAAAGTTACATTATCCACGGTTGCGACGCGCCTCAGACTCGTCCATATCGTTCCGAATGCGCCTTGTCCTTCGACGCCCGACCTTCATCTTCAACATTCGGATGTCCGGTACCCATTGATGGTCCGGAGAGGGGGCTGTTGTGAACGATCCATCCAATCGGTACCCGTACACCTCATGATGCCACGTGTTGAGAACGCTCTGCTTGTAGTAGTACGGGGAGATGAACGGACGACAGGATTGATGCGTCTCGGCGGCTGCGGCAATGACGTGCGAGCACGGCAAGTGCAGCAGGCGTGGTTTCTGGCAGGAGCACTCGCAATCAGCTGCTCGGAGTATGCACAGATGGGAAGTCCTCTCCCGGTGGGCACCCCTGCGACCTCGGTCACCGCAGTGCACGTGGTATCTCCGTTCCACGCCACTCTCCGGTGTAACCCAATGTGTCTGCGCCTTTCTTGTTTTCTTGGACATGTAGGTAGACACAACAGTTGAGTAAGACAGTCGATTGTCCGACATACATGCTGTGGAGGTCTTGTATCGCTCAATGAAATATCTCTGTGTCCCTAATAAGACACCCTCAACTATACCCACCAGTGGAAGGCATCCGTGCCTTTCATTACCCATTGTAAATCTCCGCCAGTTCGTTGTCATGATCCCATAACGCGAGCCGCCTCGTCGTGCGTAAGGACCATTTATCCAAAGGCTCATGTCGTATCCAATCGGTGAAACTCTTTATCTTGGTACCGGCCTCGCCGGATGTTTGGGGTCCGCGGCAGCGCATTATAAGGTTGTGGGTCCTCTCCTTGCTCATGGTACACCATCGGGTTCCTTGATGAACTAGCGGTACCTCCGGGATCCATTGATTGCTTCTTCGTTAGTTCGCCCAACGCCTTCCAAAGCGCGTCGAACTTCCTCCGTTGGTTCTGTTTGCACAGCGCTGAACATGTTCATAAGCTCCTTGTTCCCGAATCGACAGAAAAATTGGCACCCATGTGCCTCATGCACCACCTGCTCCTCGGATCCGCCACTTTGTCGCTCCCACGACGGCGAACCCTTGTTGCATATCCACGATCGCCCTTAGCAGCCCCGCATGTCGGTCATGGATGACACAAACATCGGTATCGAGAACAATCGCCGGCTTCACTCTTTCAAGGAACCAGATACCAGCTCTCGTGTTTTCCCCCTCCACGAATGCCAACGCAACCGGTAGAACACGGTTGTTGGCATCCACCGCGATCGCAGATTAGAATCGCCCTTGTACTTCCCGTGAGGAATGTGCCGCCCATGCAAAGGACCGGGCGGCGATCTTAACGCATTTATGCATGCGCCAGGCGAAGAATGCACGCTGCAATACCCACTTCCGGTGCACGCACCACCCGCAGGAACTCCGCAAGGTCGATGGATGTACCGGGTTCCTTTGTGCGATTGCCACGAGCAAGTGGGAATATTCTCGTCTGAAGCCTCGTCGTCCCGAACCGTATTTCCAGAGCTGTCCTTTTGCTCTCCATGCCTTTGCGTAGCTAATCTTGTCTTGAAACCTCTCCTCCACGGCCGTGATAATAGATCGAGGCTGCAGATGGGGATTGTCCACGATCGACCATAAAACACATTTGCTACCCAAGTGGACGGCAGTTGCGGTGTCCTGCTCCGCTTCTTCAGTCGCGATTATGCTCCATCACTATGGAGCATTTCCGATAGTCCGCCCACTTCCCCGGTATGCATGCACCGTCATGGGCACGAATCAACTACGCACTTCACGTCGTAGTCCTTCTTGTTGGACTTCACAACCTGAATTGCCGCGGAGACATTGCCCAAGATTTCACCGCATCCATCACAGCCTCCTTGTCTTTATATATGGCCCCTCGTCACCTCGTTCTCACGATACTCCCATGCATCAATGTTCCTTCATTCATTGTTAGGTCTTGAAATTGTAATTGGTCCACGCACCGTGATAGGCACCTCGTGGGCGTTGTCCTCCTCGTCAGTGCTCACCATCGTGGACTTCCTCATCCGCACGGTCCTCCTCTTCCATCAGTCAACAATTTCCTCCACCTCCTCCCCTCGTCGGCCACCCTCGTGCCTCCACCGCTCTCTCCTCTGCCCCGGTCCCTTCGTCACCGCTTTCGTGCTCCTCGTCTCCGGGCTCCTCGCCGCCTTCCTCTTCGCATCCTTCTACATTTGATGTCCCTCCGTCGTAATGTCCACCCCGACATCACGAACTTGCGACACCGATGGAGCTACCGGTAGCACTTGTACCAACAACATGAGCGCCAACCCGCTCTACAAGAAAACCAACATAACTCCTCCATGTTGACGCCGAGTTAATAGGAATCAACTCTTCGTAAAACGGTCTTGCGCTCGGCTCACTCTCGCTCGACCATGCAACCAACACTGGGCATCCAAATCGAACATCCGAGACATCCACTCCAACAAACCCTCAGATGTCCTATCGCTCGGTCTCGCATATGCCCTGCACGACTCTTGAAAATGATGATAGATCCACCCCATCCGCCTCGTGCTATCTCCCCATCTCCATAAAATATTTGGAAATACAATTTCTCCGACATGCTTTAAACGTCCGACGGAAAATATTACTCTAAAATACAATCTACAAAACGTACATTGACCGTACTACAAAATACGACTATAAATAAGTGATTTTGACTACAAATAAGTAATCAAAATGACTACCATATGGCCTAACATTATATTTGTGCCACATTACATTAACCCTACCAAATTAAAATTGTAAATATTGTCTACTTTTTTCACTGTATTCACTTTCTATATACTGAGTACTATACAATCCTGAAATCTCTAAAAACTAAATACTACATTAAAGTTATAAACGCTATTCGAGAAATTTATAAACAACACTATGAGAGAAATTCTAAACATTGCACAATCCTAAATTTTCTAAACACTAAAATAAATTTCTAATACTACAATAAATTTGTAACGCATACTAAATACTATAAAATCTCAAAATTCTAAAACTAAATACACCCCATCCGCCCCCTGTGCTATCTCCCCATCCCCATAAAATATTTAGAAATACAATTTCTCCGACATGCTGCAACGTCCGACGGAAAAATATTACTCTAAAATACAATCTACAAAACGTACATTGATCGTACTACAAAATTATTTACATTGGCTAATACATTATTTACGTAATAAAATTAGTAATACACAACCCTAATAAATTAAATTTCTAAATATTGCCTATAGTTTCTAACGAACTAAATTTCTACATACAAAATACTACATTAAATTTGCATATACTGAAATACTACATTAAGTTTCTAAATACTACATACTGCATTAAGTAACTGCTACATTAAAATTCACGAGAGCTATACAATTCTAAAATTTCTAAACACTACGCAATCCTAAAATTTCTAAATACTACAACAAAGTCCTAAATATTAAATGATATTTTAATTACGCAACCTATAAAATAATTCCTACAATTATCTCTAAAAAAATTCTTACAGATAACTATAAAAAAAATCAGAAATTTACCTTTTTTTTTTTTTTTCTCTTCTCTCTTTCTTTCTTCCTTTCTTCTCTTCTTTCTCTGCCTTGCTTCATTCGCTCATTTCTGCCAAGGAGGCGCTGAGCTAAATACCCCGTCGCCTCAGTATGGGCGATCACCCATCTGAGGCGATAGGGGCCCACCACTGCCGCCGTTAGCCGTTGGCGCTGGACCGTTGGGCGAGGCACCGATCGCCCGTGTATGGGGCGATCGCCCCATACACGGGCGACGGGGGGGGGGGGCATTTCCGTAATTTTTTTTAGGACGCATAGTTTTGAAAAAAAGAATAAAAAAAATATTAAATAAAAAAAAATTCGCTCATCACTCATGCCTTACACTATGGAAGACGAGCGATTGCGCCTCTGCTAGATCTGGATTCTCTGCATGCGCCTCACCGGCCGGCCAATCCCAGAGACGTCTCCTAGCAGAGCTGTGTGCCTGTGTGTGACATGTTCCCGTTTAGTTCCGTAATTTAATCCGCGAGCTTAGTGTTATCACCAAAGCCATAGAAAATGGGCCTGACCTGTAGTAATCTTTCAAGCCAGTTCTCGTTTAAGTCGCAGCCGTTTCAGTTACCGAGAGACACCACTGGTCTCTCTGTGTGACCACGTGGAAGTCACCCTATACTTTGTCACAAGTATTTGACTATATTTAGGTAGAGAAAGTATCGATGAAAGTAGACATGAAAGTATGAAAATAGGCAAACAGAGGCATTGGATCGAACTTGATTTGTTCATATCTAGATGGAATCCCACATCCTCTATTTAAGGTTTGAAATTTTGTAATTTTTCTAGGGGGTTACGTGTAAAAACATGTTTAAGTGGAGGAGGTGGGATTTTATCTAGATCTAGACCATTCAAGTTTGATCCAACGTCCTATTTGCTTACTTTCATGCTTTCACCATGTCTACTTTCACCATATACTCTCTCATTTAGGTAAGTGTTGTCAAAGTTTGAGTTTGATTTTTGGAAGTTTGCTTTGTAAAGTTTGCATGTTGGCAAGTTGGAAGGTCCATATTGAATCGGACCATAGTCAAAGAGTTGAAATCTTGATGTGTGCGCAATGGAAGGTCCGAATTGAATCAAACTTTAGTCAAAGAGGGTTTATTACGGAGATAGGCAAAATCGGAATGTCCAACTAGGTTATGTGAGATATATTTGAATGAACCATGTTGGAGTTTGTTAGAAGTGAGTCTATGGTTGGTACTAGGGCGTTGGGCCTGATGTATATTGGTTGCACATTGCATATTTGAACTAATGTGGGTCAAGATGGAAAGAACTAGTGCCTAAAAATGGTTTGCTTGATTTATTGATGTGCAGGTGGCTCGATGATGCAAAAGAGAATGGCTATGAGTACGATTGAGGATTGTGATGCTACGAGTTGAGTTTGTGCCTAGATGATGTGTGGTGCATGTTGAGGCCTTGTGCGACATGGTTGAGCGAACCATGATGACTTCAATGGATGAGCACGAGGAAGATTGAGGTGATTATGTGTGAGTTGCACATGGTGCATTGTGAACCATGGGGATGGATATGTGGTTTGGTGATGCTTCTGGGAGAGAAGAATGGATGTATGTGCTCTTAGTTCATCAATTGTGTCAATTGATGATTTTGTGTGTTGTGCGGTGCGACGTGATGGGTTTGTGTGTTTGTGATGGTTGTTGGACTTCAGAGCTATATCATAGTGAGGTAGAGAGGAGCGGAACTTGCTAGAAGAGCTAAGGTCCAATACTATCATGGTGCCGTTGGAAGATAACCGAGGCTAACAGAGTATACATGACTTCGAAGCTATCTCATGGTAAGGCGGAGCGAACCGAGACTTAGTTAGGAGAGCTAACGTCCAGGACGGTCAAGGTACCACTGGAAGATGATTGAGGCTTCCAAAGTGGTGGACATGGTGGGCAAAGGTAAAGTGGACATGGACTAAGCTTAGGGAGGAGTTGATGTTCAGAACGGTTAGGAAAGCTGGGTGCAGTCATACTGGAAGGTGATGCAGGTCGTGCACCAAGTCACTTGGGCCCATTTGCATGTGAGAACTGTTTGATGGATTTGGACGTGTTGGAGGCTTGGCGAAGCATGACGATGCTTTGATGTGAAGGATTCAGGAAATATCGATGGAAGAGCAATTTTGACATGTAGAGTTGGACTAGACAAGGAAATCGGGCTATTGTAACCAAGTGAAAGTGGCGCTTTGAGAAGTGTGTGTATGTAAGTAAAAAACCCGTCATGTATTGGGTTATTGGGTTTGCCCATGTGTTGGTGGATGGAATCTACTTTGTATCTAGATTTTATGGTTTCTTGAGAGTGGTAGGTGAGCCTCCACTATAAAAGGATGGTGAGGAGTTGGTTTAAGACTTAAGCCAAGTCTGAGTTAGGGTTCTAGGAGAGAACTTTTGAGAGACGGAGTGTGGATCTTGTGCTAGAGCTTATCATCCTTACACTCCGTGAGTAGTTGTAAACATTCATATCCTAGTATCAATAGATATCCAAAATTCATCCAAACCTTTTTCCTATTTGCTCAAGTGTTTAAATCTTGATTTGGTTTAGTTTTGGTGTTCCCTTCTCCCCTCTTGATCTTGCTTGATTCCAAGGACATATAAATGATAAAAATATCTCTTGGAGACCATATCTCATTCATCTAGGCACCTTTCTTTTCAAGTTCTTGGATTTGCCTAGTTTTGACTCAAGAAAGGGTGTTTTAAGCGGGTTTTGATCTTAAGGGCTTGTGGCTTGGTCTCTTGTTGTGGTTTTCATTGCTAGGATATATGGGAGTTGATCCAAGGTCATCTTGACCATCTTTAACCCACGAGCAAGTATTTGGCTCAAATTTAGTTCTAGCCCAGTTTTGGTGCTTGTTTGGCTTTAGAAGAGAAAAGGTCAAAACTTTGAAGTTCTTTTGTGAGATCTTTTGTTGGAATAGGTTCCTAAGATCCTAAAGTAGTTGTGGTTGAAGTTTCAAGTCCGTTAGAACCTCGGTTTGGAAGTTGTGTGAGTTCTTGCCCTGTTGCGGTTTTGAAGTGGATCGGATGCCCAGGGGGGTGGATTAGGATTTTGTCGCTAATGGCTAAATTAAAATTTTAATATTTTCTAGCCCGACCTATGTGCCTATGGTTTCTAGTGTAGCCAAGCATCTTGTACACAAGTCTAATATCTAGGAATCGAAAGACATGGAAGTAAATGCGAAAACGTAAAAGCGACAAGGAGCGCGACCAATATTTATTGAAGTCTCAGAGATTCGGCAATCTCCCCTACTCTCCTCATTAGAGCACTCTCGCATCTCGCAAGAGTATCGCTCCGACTTGAAACCGTACAAGGAATCAAGCCATGCACCAGTGGTAGTCCTTCATTCTGCATAGGTGGACTCCGAACCTTTACAAATCTCCTAGTGCCTTTCCACAAGCTTCTCCTTGGAAGGTCACCGAGAACCACGCCTACAAGCCATCTAAGAGACGTTGATCTCCAAAGGTAACAACCCTAGATAATTACCTGAACCAAGAAATGCCAAACAACTAGAGTGACGTACACTAAAGGCCCATGCTACCTTTCAAATCTCTCAAAATATGCTCTTGAGTGCTCTTGCTCTCTCCTTGTTATGAAATGAACTTGTAGAGTGGCCAAGAGACCTCACAAAGACGTATGTACATGCCAAGTATTTATAGCCTCCTTGAAGAAACTAGCCATTACACTCACTTTCCTAAGAAATCAACACTTTCTGGATTTTCCATAAGCCCTTTTGGATCATTATAAAGTGAAGCACCGAGATGGCGATCAGAGGGAGGGGGGGGGGGGGGACGAATGATTCCAAATAAAATTTCTCCCCACTCAAAATGATTCAAACAAGCCTTCAACCAAAACAATCAAGAAAAGCAAATGAGAAGGAGCTATTTGCTCTGCATGGCCGGAAATTCAATATTGACAGCTCTGCAAGCAACCCCTACCCACCTGATGTTGGGCTTGATAACACCAATTCGGTGACATTGCCTACATATCTGAACAGTCATGCCTACATTTATTCTGGAGTTGCTGCGCCTCTGCCGTTTTTCACAGCATCTATTGCTGAAAGACCTCCTCCAATGTCTACAAGATTTGTCTCAACGTTGGCACCCAGTGTGGAATTGTCTGCAGCGGATCCTCCACAAAAGAGATCTCTGGTTTTGTATGAGAATGAGAAGCATACTCGTCTTGCAGGTCCTTTCCTAAGCAACGGGGTCTTGGATCCTGTTCCAGATCTCCAAGGTAGCAATGAAACTAATGTAACTGATGTTGGAGCACAAGACACCGAGGATACTCATGAGAACACTGAGGAGATTGATGCACTCCTGGATTCTGACTCGGATGAAGGGTACGAGAAAGCACATGAATTCAACAATGTCAGGAAATCTCCTGTAGAGAATGACACCGAGTCAGTAGCCAGTGCTAATGCTAGTGCAGGTGCTGCCCGACCAGCCAAGAAGAGAAAACTCAGCTCTGCAACCGACAGGTCTATTGTTGACACAGCTAGCTCAGCAAGGCCTGACCATTCCATTGGACAGAAGCATCTTGGCAATGACGATGATGCACAGTCCTGTTGCATTGGTGAAGTGGAAAGTTACCACAAGTTTGCTCTGACTCTGAGGGAAGGAGAAGAAGCAGAAGGCGACAGCCCTGATGATCGGAAGCGGAGAAGAGAGAGGATCCAAGAGACTGTTGCCGCTCTCAGAAAGATCGTTCCCGGAGGCATTGCCAAAGATGCCACAGCTGTTCTTGACGAAGCAATCTGCTACTTGAAGTATCTAAAACTAAAGGTCAAGACGCTTGGAGCTGTCTCCCTCTAGCTTCTTGGCAGTTCTGAGCTGGTTCTTGATTCTATGCCTTCCTATATATATATATATGAGCTACAACTACAAGTAGTTATAGTAATAAGTTGAAGATGCCGAGTTAGTTCCATTTGGTGCTTGCGAAGCTCACTGGTGGGAAAAGAAGATAAAAAACTCAATGGTGATTGCTTGCTAGCTAGCCTTGCTCCCCACAAGGCTCCAATGATTGAGTGGTTACCATGGGCATGTAGTATTGCAGTACTTCTTCAATTGAGGCTGGCAAGGACGCATTCCTTCCTCCGAACCGAGGACTACTGGCGACCACAGATCTACCTAGTGGCTTTCTGGCAAGCTAGTACCATCTTTTTCATCTCTGCCCGGTTCTCTGTGTCGGTGCCTGTTCTTTCTCCTCTCACAAAAGGCACTCATGGCGTTGATGGAGCAATAAGTAATGCGATACTATAAAGATCTTTCGTTTGTGTGATCCAAAGCAAAGGAGACAGGCAAGAAACAAAAGAAGGAAGAAAGAAAGAAGTCCATGCAAAGTGCAGTGTTGTGCTGTATGCGACCATGGCTTTTGACCCAAAGGGAGATGGCGCAAGGTTGGTGTTGTGTGTGTCGTGTCCTTGGGGTCCAGCAAAGTGTATGTGCCTGATGTGGAGTTGAACGCTGTGCGCTTTACCCTCTCCTGCTTTCTGTTAACATACTATATATGTTGAGAGTATTTGATCTACTACTTTATACGCCTTGTAATTATACTTATTGTACTGGTACCTCAATAATTTTCCTTTATGTATCATTGTACGTTGGTATGGCATAGCAGTTTGCTTTCCTAGCTGCATGTATGCCATTGGAATGTACAAGATGTGTGCACATGAAGGAATTTCAGGGTGCTTTCTGTTGTCGGGGTTTTTCTTGGGCTGGGCAGCCGTTTCTCCTGCCCTGTCTCATGATGCTCTGGAGCCTGGAGATTGCAAGAAGGATCCTGGTCCGTTGCCTTTTGGGGGGTGGAATTATTGAGGATTTGCTACTGCCTTCAGTGAATGTCAAGAGCCTGCAGGCCTGTTTAATTAGAGATAAACCCTCGAGGGCTTATCCTCCGCCTTGATCTCGACCGTCAGCGGTATGATCGGATGGCCCCGAAGATATCCAGGAGGTGTATGTTTGGCCCTTGGCTGAGAAAGCAAGCGTTTTCCCGTTTGTTGGGACGGAGCGGTAGAGGATCAGGTTCCAAAGGGCTTTGACACTATAATTAGGCACGCGTGGGCATGAGTAATGGTATAGCCTAGGATGGTCGTTGGCGTTTGCGTTTGGCTGCGAGTGGGCTGGGGTGGGGGCCAAAGCACAAGCATGGAAGGCCGTGGTAGATGAGGCTATGGCTCATCACTGAATTTTTTTTGTTTAATATTTTTTTTTATTCTTTTTTTCAAAACTATGCGTCCGAAAAAAAAAATTACGGAAACGCCTCCCGTCGCCCGTGTATGGGGCGATCGCCCCATACACGGGCGATTTCTGCCTCCGCCGTCTACGCCAAACGGCGCCGTCGGTGGGCCCCCCTGTCGCCGGAGACAGGGGCGACCGGGCGCATGCTTTTTTTTAGTTTTGTTTTGTAATTACTATATGCCTTTTTAATATAAACCCCATAACTTTTGATAGGAGTGTCCAAATTAAATGAAACTTGTTTCTAAATTTAAATTTTGGAATGAAGAATTAGAGTGTAAAATAAAAATCCATGTGTTGTTTGCAGAAAAATATTTTTATTTGAGTTCGGATGCTAGGCTCTAACTGTGGATTGTGAAGGAATTATAATGTGTGTTGATCCATAATTCATGAAATAAATAGAATAAGTTACTACAACCTTATGCACTTCTTTTTTGCAAAAATATCCAAATATGATTGCATTTTGAATCAAAGATGGCTAGTTTAAACCCTTTATAACATTCATTGTTTAAGCGGTTAGAATAATGTCGAACGACCTCAAAACTTGATGAACCAGCTTTGTTGCATTCTTGGGCTTGCATAGGTTACAATTATGTAAAAATATTTAGATGTCACTTTAGGTGCACTATTTTATTGTTGTCCTAACATGCAATCGGTAAAACATCAAAATAGCCGTATCTTTCGCAAACGATGGTAAAACTCGATGAAATCAAATCGATTTAACTTAAAATGCTATAACCTATCTCGATGGAGAAAAATAACATCATTTGGGACAAGCTGGAGCGAGAGGACATATACTGAGCCCTCCTGACGGTGAGCATACTCTTGAAGGTTGGGTCGCACTCTTTATTACAACTTAAAACTAAAAGGAGTACCACGAACAAAGAAAACCAAAGTTAACACGGGACGTCTCATCGAGTGCTTGAGGCCACTTCCCATTCGCCCATGCCTCGTGGGCTTCTGCAGCACGACGCGCCTCTCTCGCTTCCTCTCTCTCGGCCTCCTTCTCCTCCGCTTCCTTCCTACATGCCTCCTCGCGTGCGGCATCGCGTTGTTCTTGAAACCGCCGCGTGAACTCATCTGCCGGTTGGCTTGGTCAAGAAGCCGTTGGTCTCGGGTTGATCTCCGTATCAAACCATCGCTCAAATTCACACAAGCGGAGGTGGTCGCATAAAACGTAAATTAGCAAAGTTTCATTCAAAATATTATGTAACCCGTCGATTGTTACCATGCGGCGATCCTTGAGCTCTTCTCCGGCGGATCGAAGGCATAGTTGCGGCACTTCAATACCTCCTCTTCCAAGTTGAAATTTCTCAAGAGCGGACAAGCGGCAAAGATCTCCGCACATACACATGGGTGCTCTGACTCCACGAGGTAGGAAGAGATCTTGGTACGCTAAATTCCGCGGGCATGCACTTGCTTCTTCCTTTGCCTTCCCCTTACCCTTTGCACTTGCACGCCTCGGCATTTTCGATTGATGCTCACCCCTCTATTCTTTCTCCCGCTATTCTTTGCGAGACCGCTTGTGAGAACGAATGTTATAAAGGGCAGATATCGCCCGGGTATGGAGCGATCGCCTCATATTTGGGTGATCGCCCCATATAAGGGCGATCGCCTCACATTAGGGCGATCGCCCCTACTAGAGGCAATAGGTGCACCGAAACGTTGGTGTGTTGTCACGTCGTGTGGCATAGGCAAGCAATGCATAAATGATTTGAACAATTTATAGTGATAACGCTGTCATGTTACTAACTCGGGGAGTTATACAATGTGTTCTTTGAGCGTAAAGCCATTACAAAAATACATCCGCACAACAAGTCAATCACGCCACGCTTCCTAATCGGCCCGTGGGGTAGGTGAGTGGCGACGGCGACGGACGTCCCTCCTAGGCCGCCCTGCGCGCAGCGTGAGTAGTCTTGGCGGCGAGGCCAAGTCTGTGGCGACGCACCCGAGAGCCGAGAGGGTCGAGGTAGTCGGTCGAAAGGTACTCCTCCGGTCGAACTCGTGCGTCGAAAGGGTCGTCGAAACCACCACGGGTCTCTTTGGGCGCGGACGACGAGGAGCCTCCGCACCCATCGCTTCACTCGCTGCTGCGTGGGAGCGCAGCGAGGAACCGACGGGTAGGGCGAGACGCGAAGGAGCCTCGTCGATCCACCGCCCCCTGCACCGCGTGGGGCGTGGCGAGGCACCGGGGGGTAGGGCGAGTCTTGGGCGAAGTGGCGTGGTGTGCTGCGTCCGCCGACGTCTCCGCGTCCTCGGCAGGTGGCCAAGCGAGCCAACCGCCTCACCGTACCGAGGACCCGACCCCAAGCTGTCTCGGACTCGGCGGTGGTCACCTGTATGCCCCCCTCTAGGCGCGTCAACATGGACACAGCCTCCACCACAATCTCCGCCAAGAGCTGAGTCTGCATGTAACGTCAGATTGGTATTACGTAAGTTACATGAAAAAGACGTGCCCATGTAGGTTCGATTGCGACACTTACCGAGGCGTTGTCCCTCTGGGACATCTGTGAAGGGTACGTGTCCGCTACCGATGCCTGCCGTGCGACGTACAGTGCTGTTGTGTACCCCACCCTGAGGCGAGTGCGCGGGGCGAACCACTCCATGTACTGATCGTACATGTCATGGTCGTACGGCCAGGTCTCGATGACCCTCTCGTCGAGTGCGGCGTCCCACTGCACGGCCCATGGCTGCATATGGTGCGCGAACTAAGAGCCCACCGCAACACCCATCCGGGTCATCCTGCAATGTAAAAACAGTAAGTACACACCACATTAGTTTCGCAAAGATGCGGAGTAGTAGGATCAGGGCAAGTACCTGTGAGCGCCACGTGCGACAACGTGACGAGGCGGCAAAGGAAAGGACTGGAACAGGCCGAACTACCGCAGCACTCGGTGCGGGGAGTACTCCTCGACACAAAGGTCAAAGACGAGCACCTTACGGGTGAGCCAAAAGGCCTCATCTCGCGTGCAAAGCACGGAGACCCCGTGAGGTGCTCGGGCGTGGACGTCGTACGCGGTGTATGGCGTCCACCGCACGTCCTCGTCGTGGAGGCGGTCGAACTCCCGAACGAACTCCTGATAGGACCTCCTCACCTGTCGTGCGGCACGACTGCTGGACCCGCACAGGGGAGGCCTAAAAGGTACGACACGTCCTGCAGCGTCGGAGCCATCTCTCCGCACGGAAGGTGGAACGTGTGCGTCTCCGGTCTCCACCGGTCCACGAGTGCGCCAGCGAGGACCGGTCGTGCCGAACCGCGGGACCTCCTTGCCCGCTAACGGGCGATCACCGCTCCACCATCCTACAAAGAGGAAGTAAGCCAGCCGCTCGCAACCTGCATGTAGTGCAATGCGTCGTTAGAATTGCATTCACAGGTAAGTACGTGTACGTAAAAGAGTGCAAGCGTTCGCAGCTTACCGTGGAACCCAGCGTGGGTCGATCGCGGCGCTCCACAGGCACCCGAGGTCGAAGTGGCCCTAGCTCTCGGTTCTCCTCTGCGGAGTACCTAGACCGGTGGAGTCGCATCGACGGTCACGTCCGGCACTCGAGGCAAGGTCGCGCCATCGTGGCTCATTACAAAGCAAATACAACAGATTTATCAGTAATTACATGTGCACACAAAATGAAATGCGAAATAACGAATTGTACCATACTCAACAAACAATACAACCGAAGTGCGGAGAGCCAAAAAAAAACTCAGATTGCAAATATACGAAAGACAAAGACATGTTCGACGAGGCACACAACGTCGAGAATTACATTATCCTCGTAGGTACTAACTGGAACATCGGAGAATTACATGATCACGAACAACAACTTACTAGTACATTGAAAATTACATCGAACATTACAACGTACATTACAACTTACCGGTCCATTGAAAAATACAAGATGGGAACAACATGGAAAGTTACATTATCCACGGTTGCGACGCGCCTCAGACTCGTCCATATCGTTCCGAATGCGCCTTGTCCTTCGACGCCCGACCTTCATCTTCAACATTCGGATGTCCGGTACCCATTGATGGTCCGGAGAGGGGGCTGTTGTGAACGATCCATCCAATCGGTACCCGTACACCTCATGATGCCACGTGTTGAGAACGCTCGCTTGTAGTAGTGCGGGAGATGAGCGGACGACGAGATTGATGCGTCTCGGCGGTGCGGCAATGACGTGCGAGCACGGCAAGTGCAAAGCGGCGTGGTTTCGGCGAGCACTCGCAATCACCGCTCGGGTATGCACAGATGGGAAGTCCTCTCCCGGTGGGCACCCCTGCGACCTCGGTCACCGCAGTGCACGTGGTATCTCCGTTCCACGCCACTCTCCGGTGTAACCCGATGTGTCTGCGCCTTTCTTGTTTTCTTGGACATGTAGGTAGACACAACAGTTGAGTAAGACAGTCGATTGTCCGACATACATGCTGTGGAGGTCTTGTATCGCTCAATGAAATATCTCTGTGTCCCTAATAAGACACCCTCAACTATACCCACCAGTGGAAGGCATCTGGTGCCTTTCATTACCCAGTTGTAAATCTCCGCCAGGTTCGTTGTCATGATCCCATAACGCGAGCCGCCCTCGTCGTGCAGAAGGGACCATTTATCCAAAGGCTCATGTCGTATCCAATCGGTGAAACTCTTTATGCTGGTACCCGGCCTACGCCGGATGTTTGGGGGTCCATCGGCGGCGCATTATAAGGTTGTGGGGTCCTCTCCTTGCTCATGGTACACCATCGGGTTCCTTGATGAACTAGCGGTACCTCTGGGATCCATTGATTGCTTCTTCGTTAGTTCGTCCAACGTCTTCCAAAGCGCGTCGAACTTCCTCCGTTGGTTCTGTTTGCACAGGCGCTTGAACATGTTCATAAGCTCCTTGTTCCTGAACTGACAGAAAAAATTGGCACCCATGTGCCTCATGCACCACCTGCTCCTCAGATCTGGCCACTTTGCTGCTCCCACGACGGCGAACCCTTGTTGCATATCCACGATCGCCCTTAGCAGCCCTGCATGTCGGTCATGGATGACACAAACATCAGGCTGTCGAGAACAACTGCCAGCTTCACTCTTTCAAGGAACCATACCACTCTCCGTGTTTTCCCCTCCACGAATGCCAACGCAACCGGTAGAACACGGTTGTTGGCATCCACCGCGATCGCAGATTAGAATCGCCCTTGTACTTCCCGTGAGAATGTGCCGTCCATGCAAAGGACCGGGCGACGCGTCTTGAACGCATTTATGCATGCGCCGAGGCGAAGAATGCCGCTGCAATACCCACTTCCCGTGCACGCACCACCCGCAGGAACTCCGCAAGGTCGATGGATGTACCGGGTTCCTTTGTGCGATTGCCACGAGCAAGTGGGGAATATTCTCGTCTGAAGCCTCGTGCGTCCCGAACCGTATTTCCAGAGCTGTCCTTTTGCTCTCCATGCCTTTGCGTAGCTAATCTTGTATCTTGAAACCTCTCCTCCACGGTGTGATAATAGATCGAGGCTGCGGATGGGGATTGTCCACGATCGACCATAAAACACATTTGCTACCCAAGTGGACGACAGTTGCGGTGTCCCTGCTCCGCTTCTTCCAGGTCGCAGTTATGCTCCATCACTATGGAGCATTTCCAGTAGTCCGTCCACTTCCCCTGGTATGCATGCACCCGTCATGGGCACGAATCAACTACGCACTTCACGTCGTAGTCCTTCTTGTTGGACTTCACAACCTGAATTGCCGCCGAGAGACATTGCCCAAGATGCTTCACCGCATCCATCACAGCCTCCTTGTCTTTATATATGGCCCCTGCGTCACCTCGTTCTCACGATACTCCCATGCATCAATGTTCCCTTCATTCATTGTTAGGTCTTGAAATTGTAATTGGTCCACGCACGAGGATAGGCACCTCGGGCGTTGTCCTCCTCGTCGGAGTGCTCACCATCAGGGACTTCCTCATCCGCACGGTCCTCCTCTTCCATCAGGTCAACAATTTCCTCCACCTCCTCCCCCTCGTCGGCCACCCCTCGTGCCTCCACCGCTGTCTCCTCTGCCCCCCCGGTCCCTTCGTCACCGCCAGTTTCGTGCTCCTCGTCTCCGGCTCCTCGCCCTTCCTCTTCGCATCCTTCTACATTTGATGTCCCCTCCGTCGTAATGTCCACCCGACATCACGAACTTGCGACACCGATGGAGCTACCGGGTAGCATCTGTACCAACAACATGAGCGCCAACCCGCTCTACGGCAAAACCAACATAACTCCTCCATGTTGACGTCGAGTTAATAGGAATCAACTCTTCGTAAAACGGTCTTGCGCTCGGCTCACTCTGCTCGACCATGAACCGAACACTCTGGGCATCAAAACCAACATCCGAGACATCCACTCCAACAAACCCTGTATGTCCTATCGCTCGATGCGCATATGCCCGTCGACTCTTGAAAATGATGATAGATCCACCCCATCCGCCCCGTGCTATCTCCCCATCTCCATAAAATATTTGGAAATACAATTTCTCCGACATGCTTTAACGTCCGACGGAAAATATTACTCTAAAATACAATCTACAAAGCGTACATTGACCGTACTACAAAATACGACTATAAATAAGTGATTTTGACTACAAATAAGTAATCAAAATGACTACCATATGGCCTAACATTATATTTGTGCCACATTACATTAACCCTACCAAATTAAAATTGTAAATATTGTCTACTTTTTCACTTGTATTCACTTTCTATATCTTGAGTACTATACAATCACAAATCTCTAAAACTAAATACTACATTAAAGTTATAAACGCTATTCGAGAAATTTATAAACAACACTATGAGAGAAATTCTAAACATTGCACAATCCTAAATTTTCTAAACACTAAAATAAATTTCTAATACTACAATAAATTTGTAACGTACTAAATACTATAAAATCCTGAAAATTCTAAAAACTAAATACACCCCATCCGCCCCCTGTGCTATCTCCCCATCCCCATAAAATATTTAGAAATACAATTTCTCCGACATCTTTAACGTCCGACGGAAAAATATTACTCTAAAATACAATCTACAAAGCGTACATTGATCGTACTACAAAATTATTTACATTGGCTAATACATTATTTACGTAATAAAATTAGTAATACACAACCCTAATAAATTAAATTTCTAAATATTGCCTATAGTTTCTAACGAACTAAATTTCTACATACAAAATACTACATTAAATTTGCATATCTTTGAAATACTACATTAAGTTTCTAAATACTACATACTGCATTAAGTAACTGCTACATTAAAATTCACGAGAGCTATACAATTCTAAAATTTCTAAACACTACGCAATCCTAAAATTTCTAAATACTACAACAAAGTCCTAAATATTAAATGATATTTTAATTACGCAACCTATAAAATAATTCCTACAATTATCTCTAAAAAATTCTTACAGATAACTATAAAAAAAATCAAAAATTTACCTTTTTTTCTTTTTTTTCTCTTCTCTCTTTCTTTCTTCCTTTCTTCTCTTCTTTCTCTGCCTTGCTTACATTTGCGCTCATTCTGCCAAAGGAGGCGCTGAGCTAAATACCCGTCGCCTCAGATGGGGCGATCACCCATCTGAGGCGATAGGGGCCCACCACTGCCGCCGTTAGCCGTTGGCGCTGGACCGTTGGGCGAGGCACCGATCGCCCGTGTATGGGGCGATCGCCCCATACACGGCGACGGGGCATTTCGTAATTTTTTAGGGCGCATAGTTTTGAAAAAGAATAAAAAAAATATTAAATAAAAAAAAATTCGCTCATCACTCATGCCTTACACTATGGAAGACGAGCGATTGCGCCTCTGCTAGATCTGGATTCTCTGCATGCGCCTCACCGGCCGGCCAATCCCAGAGACGTCTCCTAGCAGAGCTGTGTGCCTGTGTGTGACATGTTCCCGTTTAGTTCCGTAATTTAATCCGCGAGCTTAGTGTTATCACCAAAGCCATAGAAAATGGGCCTGACCTGTAGTAATCTTTCAAGCCAGTTCTCGTTTAAGTCGCAGCCGTTTCAGTTACCGAGAGACACCACTGGTCTCTCTGTGTGACCACGTGGAAGTCACCCTATACTTTGTCACAAGTATTTGACTATATTTAGGTAGAGAAAGTATACGATGAAAGTAGACATGAAAGTATGAAAATAGGCAAACAGAGGCATTGGATCGAACTTGATTTGTTCATATCTAGATGGAATCCCACATCCTCTATTTAAGGTTTGAAATTTTGTAATTTTTCTAGGGGGTTACGTGTAAAAACATGTTTAAGTGGAGGAGGTGGGATTTTATCTAGATCTAGACCATTCAAGTTTGATCCAACGTCCCTATTTGCTTACTTTCATGCTTTCACCATGTCTACTTTCACCATATACTCTCTCATTTAGGTAAGTGTTGTCAAAGTTTGAGTTTGATTTTTGGAAGTTTGCTTTGTAAAGTTTGCATGTTGGCAAGTTGGAAGGTCCATATTGAATCGGACCATAGTCAAAGAGTTGAAATCTTGATGTGTGCGCAGTCGGAAGGTCTGAATTGAATCAAACTTTAGTCAAAGAGGGTTTATTACGGAGATAGGCAAAATCGGAATGTCCAACTAGGTTATGTGAGATATATTTGAATGAACCATGTTGGAGTTTGTTAGAAGTGAGTCTATGGTTGGTACTAGGGCGTTGGGCCTGATGTATATTGGTTGCACATTGCATATTTGAACTAATGTGGGTCAAGATGGAAAGAACTAGTGCCTAAAAATGGTTTGCTTGATTTATTGATGTGCAGGTGGCTCGATGATGCAAAAGAGAATGGCTATGAGTACGATTGAGGATTGTGATGCTACGAGTTGAGTTTGTGCCTAGATGATGTGTGGTGCATGTTGAGGCCTTGTGCGACATGGTTGAGCGAACCATGATGACTTCAATGGATGAGCACGAGGAAGATTGAGGTGATTATGTGTGAGTTGCACATGGTGCATTGTGAACCATGGGGATGGATATGTGGTTTGGTGATGCTTCTGGGAGAGAAGAATGGATGTATGTGCTCTTAGTTCATCAATTGTGTCAATTGATGATTTTGTGTGTTGTGCGGTGCGACGTGATGGGTTTGTGTGTTTGTGATGGTTGTTGGACTTCAGAGCTATATCATAGTGAGGTAGAGAGGAGCGGAACTTGCTAGAAGAGCTAAGGTCCAATACTATCATGGTGCCGTTGGAAGATAACCGAGGCTAACAGAGTATACATGACTTCGAAGCTATCTCATGGTAAGGCGGAGCGAACCGAGACTTAGTTAGGAGAGCTAACGTCCAGGACGGTCAAGGTACCACTGGAAGATGATTGAGGCTTCCAAAGTGGTGGACATGGTGGGCAAAGGTAAAGTGGACATGGACTAAGCTTAGGGAGGAGTTGATGTTCAGAACGGTTAGGAAAGCTGGGTGCAGTCATACTGGAAGGTGATGCAGGTCGTGCACCAAGTCACTTGGGCCCATTTGCATGTGAGAACTGTTTGATGGATTTGGACGTGTTGGAGGCTTGGCGAAGCATGACGATGCTTTGATGTGAAGGATTCAGGAAATATCGATGGAAGAGCAATTTTGACATGTAGAGTTGGACTAGACAAGGGAAATCGGGCTATTGTAACCAAGTGAAAGTGACGCTTTGAGAAGTGTGTGTATGTAAGTAAAAAACCCGTCATGTATTGGGTTATTGGGTTTGCCCATGTGTTGGTGGATGGAATCTACTTTGTATCTAGATTTTATGGTTTCTTGAGAGTGGTAGGTGAGCCTCCACTATAAAAGGATGGTGAGGAGTTGGTTTAAGACTTAAGCCAAGTACAGAGTTAGGGTTCTAGGAGAGAACTTTTGAGAGACGGGAGTGTGGATCTTGTGCTAGAGCTTATCATCCTTACACTCCGTGAGTAGTTGTAAACATTCATATCCTAGTATCAATAGATATCCAAAATTCATCCAAACCTTTTTCCTATTTGCTCAAGTGTTTAAATCTTGATTTGGTTTAGTTTTGGTGTTCCCTTCTCCCCTCTTGATCTTGCTTGATTCCAAGGACATATAAATGATAAAAATATCTCTTGGAGACCATATCTCATTCATCTAGGCACCTTTCTTTTCAAGTTCTTGGATTTGCCTAGTTTTGACTCAAGAAAGGGTGTTTTGGCGGGTTTTGATCTTAAGGGCTTGTGGCTTGGTCTCTTGTTGTGGTTTTCATTGCTAGGATATATGGGAGTTGATCCAAGGTCATCTTGACCATCTTTAACCCACGAGCAAGTATTTGGCTCAAATTTAGTTCTAGCCCAGTTTTGGTGCTTGTTTGGCTTTAGAAGAGAAAAGGTCAAAACTTTGAAGTTCTTTTGTGAGATCTTTTGTTGGAATAGGTTCCTAAGATCCTAAAGTAGTTGTGGTTGAAGTTTCAAGTCCGTTAGAACCTCGGTTTGGAAGTTGTGTGAGTTCTTGCCCTGTTGCGGTTTTGAAGTGGATCGGATGCCCAGGGGGGTGGATTAGGATTTTGTCGCTAATGGCTAAATTAAAATTTTAATATTTTCTAGCCCGACCTATGTGCCTATGGTTTCTAGTGTAGCCAAGCATCTTGTACACAAGTCTAATATCTAGGAATCGAAAGACATGGAAGTAAATGCGAAAACGTAAAAGCGACAAGGAGCGCGACCAATATTTATTGAAGTCTCAGAGATTCGGCAATCTCCCCTACTCTCCTCATTAGAGCACTCTCGCATCTCGCAAGAGTATCGCTCCGACTTGAAACCGTACAAGGAATCAAGCCATGCACCAGTGGTAGTCCTTCATTCTGCATAGGTGGACTCCGAACCTTTACAAATCTCCTAGTGCCTTTCCACAAGCTTCTCCTTGGAAGGTCACCGAGAACCACGCCTACAAGCCATCTAAGAGACGTTGATCTCCAAAGGTAACAACCCTAGATAATTACAGAACCAAGAAATGCCAAACAACTAGAGTGACGTACACTAAAGGCCCATGCTACCTTTCAAATCTCTCAAAATATGCTCTTGAGTGCTCTTGCTCTCTCCTTGTTATGAAATGAACTTGTAGAGTGGCCAAGAGACCTCACAAAGACGTATGTACATGCCAAGTATTTATAGCCTCCTTGAAGAAACTAGCCATTACACTCACTTTCCTAAGAAATCAACACTTTCTGGATTTTCCATAAGCCCTTTTGGATCATTATAAAGTGAAGCACCGAGATGGCGATCAGAGGGAGGGGGGGGGGGGACGAATGATTCCAAATAAAATTTCTCCCCACTCAAAATGATTCAAACAAGCCTTCAACCAAAACAATCAAGAAAAGCAAATGAGAAGGAGCTATTTGCTCTGCATGGCCGGTATGACCTCCCTAGGGTCGGTATGACCGGGCAAGGGTCGGTATGACCGGGCTCAAGAACAGTAGAAAAATCAGCACGAGCTCCAAAAACAAAAATGATCCAAATTTTGATTGATTGGTTAAAAACTCACGAAACTTGGTAGATGTGATCATAAGGAGGTCAAGGACTTATTCCAACCTTTAATCACAAGGATTGTGTCAAAGTTCCTACCTTTTTCACTTTGAAGGAAGAACACACCAAGTTTGAGCAAAAACCAAAAAACTTGATCTATAACTTGCTCGTGGGGTTTTGATGATCAAGATGATCTTGGATAACCTCCCACACGTCAATGCAAGCAAGAGCACAAGTCAAGAACACCAGAAACTCGATCTTCCAAGATTGGTCATCCAAAAAGCAAAAGATCGGTTTTTGCAAGAAAGAACACAAGATTGCCTAGATGATTGGGATATGGTCTCAAGAAGACTCATCCATCAATCATACATCCTCAGCACAATATATACAAGCATTTAGAAGGAGGGGAGGCAAATCCAAATGTGCGGAATTTAAATTGCAAGAATGTAAATAGCGGAATGTAAAGACTGGATTTAAAGCATAATGTAAATGCGTAAAATAAATTCAGACATGAGAGAAAATGATTTACATTTCTAAAAGTGAGGTTTACAAAGCCTCACAACAAGGTGGGCAAAAGCTCAAAGGAGCCAAAAACCTCTAAAACCTTCAAGAGGAGGAAGGCTACCCTCCCCCTCTATTTATACTACGTAGTTCTTGGGCCACCTACCACTTTTGGATGAGTTCCTCAACCCAGGGCACTCCATCAAGGGCTAGGATTGACCCACTCACATAGCCATGCAAGGGCTAACCCAAAACCCTCCACAAAAACCAGGTTTTCTTGCACGGTTTTCAAAGCATACTAACTAGACCAGCTATCCTATCAACTAGACCGCGATCCGACGGCCCTTATTGATCCAAGCAGCTTCTAGCTAGCATCTCATTCGTTCCTTGTCTTCTTGGCTTGCTGTCGGGACCCGAATATGCAAATCCGGACCCTCTGTGTATTCAGCACTAGTCCAGGATCACGCTAGTGCACACAGTCTCAACATAGATGAAATATCACAATCATACACAGCGGAATAATAAATAAAGACTTTATCTATTAATATAGAACTATTGAACGACCTTAAGGTCAAACTTACACTTGTGAGGCCTTGGTGGTTTCAGCTCAAAATAAATAAACAGCAGCGGAATGAAGAACTTCGACGAATCTCATCAATATGCCACAGGCAACTGACAAGGTTCAACTCCTAGATATTCGCCTCCTCGTGGAACTTCTTCTCCTTCGAAGTTGTAGTCTTCTCCTCAACTGATGATTTTGTGTGTTGCAAGGGGGTGAGTACATAAAGCACTCAACAAGTTGTGCACAGAATGCAATTCTATGTAACTATATGCAAGGCTTATTCCAAAGGAAAAGGCTATTATGGCTATTTTGCAATAAGCAGCATTTATGAACAAAAACAATAAATAGATTGTAAAGACTGTAAAACAAATAACAGTAATAGATAGATTCAACATTTCTGAAGTAAACCAAGTTTTCAAACCTAAATCAATTTCCACTTTCCATGGCATCCTGCCATCCCAATAAGTTTTGTTTAACAAAAGTCTAACCCTTAACTGTAATTCCTGAGCATTGCTCAATACCGCGAGCACGGATATTCGAATAGATTTTACACTCTGTAGAGGTTATGCACTTTACCCACACGACATGATCGTCCCTTGTTGCCAAGCTATTAGCACACTTCCTTTGGTGTGCCGACAGGGTAATCATGATAAAGCCTTTACAATGCTTTGTCTAGACCCTGTGCTGCTCGCTGAGGTTTCAACACGGAAGGGACTGGTTACCACACTCCGGGCCCCCTCTTGCGCCATGTGAGTCTACCCGTACACCCGGAACTCACTATACACCACGGCAGTACCAAAATCTAGACATCATAAATTAGTCGGCTAGGCTGTCCCCTTGCAGACGTGTGGTTGCAAGTAGGACTCAGGTCAAAGGCTTGCAAGGTTAAGTCCTTAGGGTGACTAGGGCAAGACTTCCACATACCCTCTGCCAAATCTGGTCCACCTTGGCACATTGCCCCTCGTCACTTGCCCTAATCTAAATCATTACCACCCCAGTTGATTACCAAGCACCACATGCTATCAACAAGTCAACCTCGTTGCGTGACATCCACTCGTCACCACAATGCAATCTCATTGTGTAACCACACATGACACACAAGTTAATAACATTGTTCCATATTCCATTAGTCAAGATTAATCAGTGATGATTCAACACATGTGATGATATGGCATGGCTAAGCAATCTACGACGGTCTAACCAGCCCATGTTGATTATCAATATTAACCAACTATTAATTAACCATCCTAGGGTGACAATTAGATCATGGCATACAATGGCAAGGTAGGGTATAGATCAAATTGGTATAATAGCTAAGTCCTAATTTAATTTGAAACAATTGTATACTTGAAATAATATGCAATAGGGTAAAACAAATATAGCAATTTTATAAACATGGGTTCAATATGATTAAAGCACAACTTGCCTGGCCCTTGCGATTTTTACTATTCTTTACTCTTTATCTTTGATTCTTGATCTTCGATCTTCAATCTTTACCTTCTTGATCTTCAGCTCCTTAGAACAACTTCCGGACGACGCGTCTAACGATTAAAGAAGAAGCAAATACAAACCAACTCAAAAGATAAATAAAATAAAATCCAAATTGAGAACGGATAGTATTGGATCACAAAGGCTTAGATGAATTTAGGAACTTGAATGGATTAGAGATTAGACAAAAGAGAACGAGCTTTCGGAATACACCGAAAAGGAAAAGACTGATAACTGAGAAAGAAAGAATAATATTCCAAAGAATATTTCTTCTGAAGTTATTATCTTGATTGGATAGACAATGACATATGGACTCTCGATCTATAACCCGGGTCCATAAAGATACGTTAGTTCGCAATGAACTAAACTGATGCTCAATAATGACTTTTGTTGACTAAACAGATACATAGTCAAACAAAAGAAAGATAGACTAATAGATTAGATATGGCATAAGGATATAACATATGGCCAATGGTCTATCGACCAAGTCCACAAATGACTTCTAGGTCAATGGCAGATTAGATTTTCAAGAATAGGACATGGACAAGCGGGGTCGACATTCATGCGGTTCGATCTGAGATCAGTCATACGTCGATCAAGAGGCTTGACGATGACAAGGCAGCGAGGAAATGAAGACAAGGCTAAACTCATAGGTGATGGGGTTATATTACAATAAGGCGATAGAGAGGATGATGATATTGCACTAGGGCTGAGCGAAGCGACGACAGGACACTCATGCAAAGATAAGATGTCGATTATCGGTACAATGATATGGTAGCAAGGATATGATATGGCTCAGGATTGATCTGCGAGTTGCGAGGTTTACATGACATGATGCATCGTCAACGACAGATTGAACCCAATGTTAAGTTAGGGTTTGAGAGGAACGACTCGCGGATAGATCAACTTGGCATAGGGATATGATAGGTAGGGTTGGCTCTGCGATAAAAGATTACCAAGGATGGCTAACCGAAACAAGATCCGATAATGAAAGGGACTGGATCGAAGACGATGGGTAGATTCTAGAATATGGCATTGATGGCAACCGAAGACTAAATGAACTCTAAAGATGGGAAAACCAGAGAATGGTGGCCTACTGGACATGACGACACGACCAAGGCGAACTAAGATGGTTGGCGGCAAAGACAACAGGCAAAGACAGATTTAAAGGCGGCTAACGAATATTAAAATTTTTGGTGGATGGAACAGCAAAGGGGAAGTGAGCACCACGTAGAACGCGGCGAGACGATATCAACGGTATAAGCGGATTTGGCGGCAACCCAATGGACAGATCACAAACTACCGATGAACGGCTGCAAAAGCTAATAGATCAAACGGTCATAACTATTAAAATAATGGATGAAACCTAACCAAATTTTTAGAGAGATATCTGGGACCCTATGGCACAATATGACTCGAAAGGATCGGAGTTTTAACTTATGGATCAACAGGGAACGCACGAGGAAGTTTTCAGCTGTACGTACGCAGTTTGATCGGGGAAGATTGAATTTTCTGCAGCAATTCCGTGGACAAAACCTTGAGTTAGGGTGAGCACCTGGTAGAGGACATCAAGATGAGTCTACAGTAAAAATTTCACGGTAAGATTGGAGATTGGAGGTTGGAACGGCCATAGCTTTTGATTTTGCAGATGAAACTGCACCAAATTTGGTGGAGAGCTAGATCAGACCATAAGGCATGAGATGACGCGAGCAGATTTCAGAAAAACTCGCCGGATCGACGAGGAACGCGATGCCAAGATCGGACGATGAGGGCGGCGCACGGGAAGAGGATGGCTACGGTTTTTAGGGTTTGGGAGGTGCTCTGGGGATTAGGGGTGCGTGGGAGGGGTCTTAGGACATTTATATAGGCTAGGGAGTCATGCCATGCAAGGAAACACGAAGAAAAACCGGATTTAGATTGAAAACGGATCAGATCGAACTCCTGACGCGCAATGAACAGTACTGGATGACGTGGCGCATTGTGGTGGGTCGGATGGGGATCGGAGGGCTCCGGCTAGGCGATGACGTGGCCAGCTCTGGAGCTGCCACGTCGATTTAGCCCAATTTCCTAATTAAAATAATTCGTTTAGAGCAATAAAAATACCAGAAAAATTCAAAAATTTTTTTAGAAAATATTTTAAGACATTTAGAGCTTGAATATAATATTTTTAACCAATCTTTATTTAAAATTTTTCAGTATTTAATTTAATTTAAGTAAAGGCTTAATTTAAATTAATTTTCAAATGAATAGCAAACGAACTCCGAAAAATCTCAAACAATTATAGAAAATTCTTTGAAGCACAATGAACTCAAATAAAACTAAATCTATTTTAATTGAAGTTTATATTAGTCAATTTAAATTATTTTAGCATTAGAAAATTCCAGATTAAGCTTTATTAAAGCGAGAAAATCAGCAGGGATTTTTGGAAAGATGAACTAAACAAAAGATTTTTGAAAACCCAAATTTTGGGATGTTACACTTGCACTGACTCTGTCTCCGATCATCTTTCGATGATCCTTGACTGTCTAGACCTCCGACGCTCCTCGCCTAGTCCCGGTCCTTCTCCGCCTCACCATGATCGAACTCCGACGTCCTTCAACCAACAAAAACAAGGAAATACCCATCACATAGCAATGCATATAAGAATATTCAATACTATATCAAAAATCACAACTTATACTGCATTTTCACTCAAAATACCCTCTCTGGAAAAATCACACTGGCCTGAGGCCGATCATACCGCTCATGGCTGGTGCTACCGCACCTAGGCCGGTAGCACCACTGGCCGGTATGACCGGCCAAAACTGGGAACACTCCAAATTCTTCAAATTTTGATTTCAACTCCAAATCAAACTCAAACTCAAACACTATAAGCTTAAACAATGTCAATAACTCATCACAAACACGAATAGACCTCCACATGGTCTTTCATAAAGCTTGAAGTTCAATGGTAAAAAAACTAGCCGTTACAATCCCAAAATATCATCCAATAGCTTTTGATCATCCTTACATCTTGATCATCCGGAATGTAATTTCAGCCCATGCCGAAAACCAAGTCTATATCTCAATGATCCGCTTACTTGTCTGGTAGCTATATGATCATCTAGAAGGTGTAACTTTCCAACATCTTAAAAATCACTACCTTCGGCTCCAATGATCCGTTTCTTTGTCCGATAGCTATATGATCATCCAGAATGTGTTACTTTCCAACACATTGAAAAATACCACATTCGGTTCTAATGATCATCTCCCTTATCTGATAGCTATAGGATCATTCGGAATGCATTGACAATGTTCAATCTAAGCTAATATTGCTCTAACTTTGATTCCATTGTAACTTCAACTTTTCATGGGCTTTCTTCGACTATAGATGAGCTAGACAAGCCTAGCGTACGTCACCACTAACTACCCAACATAACCAAGCTCAAGATACCAGCCTAAACCCCCTTTTAATAGTATGGTCAAAGCAAAATAAAGACCTAACACTACAATGATCCATCCTCAACACATTGGATCATTTCTAAATACAATGTCTTTGATCTTCATGCTTTGCCATCAATTATACCATTTCGGGGATCCATGAATAACAAGAACTCCCCATTATGCCAAAGTCATGCACTAACACATCTTGAGACCTTTAAATATTGTTAGTCTTGGCAATCAAATGTCATTAATCTTCAAAACACATGAATTACTAAAATTAGGGGTTTAGATGCTTACAGGTTTGTTGTTTTCTGCTCATGTCAATTCGAAATATCCAAGTTGAAGTCGGACCATCCTATTGGGTGCTGTTGGACCTTTTGAATTGAAATGGGATCATCCAACTAGGTATTTTGGTACTTCAATTGTTGTATTGCTTGGCTTTTCAAGGTGTTTCCACTATGTATGTATAGACCCTAATCTTCATAGCTCCTCATAGCTATTGGGGTGAAAGAACCTAAAATTCTTTGAAGGAAATTTTTATAAATGGAGTAGTGTTTGTTTGGTGCCTATTCAACCCCCTTCTAGTAGCCTCATTAGTCCTACAGTCTTTGTCAAGCCTATAAAATCAATTCTGAACCATATATATTTACCGTTCAAGTCCCATGATTAGTGGTTATCACATATATTTTACAACATTGCATCACATCCATACATGAGTAAATAAAATAGAGTAGCACATACTATTAGCGGTCGTACATAGGCCATTGAGACCAAGTTTTACATAAAGAGGGCCGAATGACCAAATGTTTCACACATAAAAATACTTGCAGCGGAATTAAACTATAGTTAAAGAAAATGGGCCCATTTGATTAGCCTCAACCCATAAGCAATCAACTGTGTTAAGATCCTTAGAATTCGGTGCCATTATCACCAAAACCAGCGGTTTAATAGTAACCAACTGAGGGGTCATCTTCATGCTCCACTGATATTGTTCAACAAGCAATTGTGAGTACAAAATTATACCCGCAAGACTTTATAGCAAATGTTATAATAATGCAAACTATATCAAAGGGTAGCTGTCCTATCTAGTTTGTTTTTGCTTAAAGCTAGTTTTATTTACAATAGAGATTGTATCATTTAAAGGGCCATTTCACAATATTATTTTCATTGATAAGAAAGTAACATGAGAGTATATACAATTAGTAATCAATGGCCATCCATAGACACAGCATTTATTTAGGAACAATCTTTTTTAAACCATTTCTAGCATGGACTCTCGCCGTCCATACTATTCCCAGGACTAGTTGAAAATCAGCAAATCTACCCAAGTGTGATATCACCAAGCGATGTCCATGACTGAGGATATGGCTATTCGAATATATTGTGATCTCACTCTACAAATGATGTATAACTTTACCCATACTATATAACCAACTTATAATGCCAATGCATAATTTACACTCAACAACATAAAGTGCGGTTGAGAGGTTATAATGATTCCTTTACACATATTAAGCCCCAAAAGTAAACCGCTCTATGAGCTAAACCCTCAATATATGAAAAGCAATCATTTCGAGAGGCCTTATATGTTGTGTTGGCCAGCCTTGCAAAAACAACGCAAGAGCACATATGGACATAGAGAAACAGCCCGTGCTTACATAGCCCACTAGACCTCAAAGTTGGGCTAGCACGGGATGACACGCATGTGCGTGGGCGGGGCAGGCACGACACGAGGATAGGGTCGTGCCGATCTCATAATTAGGCATGATGGGTGGCACAACATGCCTACATATGGACATAGAGAAACAGCCCATGCCTACATAGCTTACTAGATCTCAGGTTGGGCTCGCACGGGACGACACGCATGTGCGTGGGCGAGGCTGGCACGGCACGAGGATAGGGTCATGACGGTCTCATAATTAGGCATGATGGGTGGCACAACATGCCTACATAGGCCATACTTGGGCCGGCACAGCACAAAATTGGCCCGAAGTAGGTATAGCACATGGTAGGACTTCTTGCCATGACACTCTAGCATGTCGTGGCTTGCCATGTGGCCGGCGCCGTTGTGGTCATCGCATGCAAAGAAAAGGAAGATAACAAAGATGCCAAATGGTGGAGAATAGGGACTTAAGAGTACATGATCACCAATACCCAGAGTGCAGACCGAGCCAATGCTCTGTCGTGCCGCTCGCTAAGCGCACCCACGATGACATGCATGATCGTCTTCCTATTTGCCTCATGCTACCATCGACGCCACCATATCAGGCGTACACTAACTTGGAACACATGAATGATCTAAACATTGAGGAATAGCTAGTATGTATGCATATTGTTATCGTACTTTTTTTCTTACCAGGGGAGCCCATTCTAGGGTATAAGGCTTTTAACGAGGTAGTAACTTTGTATCTATATCCAATGAATAAATAAAAACTAGTTCTTTTCTCCAAATAATTATGTGTACCAGATCCTCGCCAGCAGTCGATGCTCGCTCCTCATCCTTGGTCCTGTCCACTAAGATGAACTGACAGTGACGGTGTCCACGACTCCACATGTCCAGCATGACAAAGTCTGGGCCGGCACGGCACGACGGCAGCACGGTGTGCCTTGGGCCGTGCTTGGGCCTCACCGGAGGTGAGTCGGGCCAGCATGGCACAACACACCATGGCCCAAAGCCCATTGGGCCCGTGCCGTGACGACACAGCATGGCCCAATTCCCACCTCTACAGCCAACAAAACAAACTTACATTTATCGCTTGCGGTTTATTGATAGATGAAGACAAATTATTTAGCAAAGTATTGTGCATAAGGTCTTGAATTTCCATTTTAATCTTTCTTTCTTAAGGAAATCCCAAGTTTATTGCGTCAACAGGCTAACGATGGGGTTAGTGGCCGTGGGCCCACATGTCGTGAAACAATTCCTCAACCACAATTTAAATACAAACTAGTTAATTATTCTAATCGGGCGCACATGTCAAAGACTCATTAGTACCTAAGCTTGTTTATTAGATTAATATAGTAATTAATGTCATTAGTGATAATTTAATTACTCTACTGCATAGTGCATAGTTCAAAGCACAGTCACAGCTGGCTCGGGCGGGCTCATCACCGGCACTCATTACTACAGAACGGTACAACACTATCGCTTTATCTGGGTCGGTTCTCAACTTTTCAAGAAAAAACCGATTGTGATAGGTGATTCGGTGAGGATGTATAATATGGTGAGGAATCATCACAATCGGTTTTCACATCAGAACCGATTGTGATGTAGCATCAGGTACATCACAATCGGTTCTTAGGTGAGAATCGATTGTGACGTACACGTGTATATCACAATCAGTTCTTAGGTGAGAACCGATTGTGATGTTCCTTTCTGCTAGGTTATACCTTCGGGCTGAACTCTCCGCAGCCATCTTTGTAGTGAGTTTCATCGGTAATGAAATAAAAAAACACAGCTTCCCAAGCCCTAGCCTCCCTTGTTGCTTGCACACTACCAGATGCGATTGCCGTTGTCTCTTGCAGCTACCCTCCCTGTGCCCTAACGCTGCTACATGCCACAGCCATCACTGTCCAGTGCCATGGCCATCACCCAGCATACGCTGTCGCTGCCTTGTTAGCTGCTACTCATGGTGTGCTCTGTGCTACCGCTGCTAGTTAGGAGATGCCGCTAGCATCCACAGCAAGCCAGAGGGAGGAAGGGAGCAAGGCAGAGGGAAGAGAGAAGAAAGGAAGAAGGCAAGGCATGGTAAGAGCAAGAGGGCTGCTGCAACGAGGAAGGAAGAAGACAAGAAGACTAAGGCAGGAGAGAGAAGTAAAGAGGAAGAAGGAAGAGAAGACGAGCTCGCCACTACCATCACCTAGTTCATCAATTATTTGTATGTGTGTATGGTGAAAGCTCCACTTCTTTGGTGTAAATGGTGAGATATTCAAATTCAATACATCTTCAAAAAACTGCTCCTTTGGTGGATTATTGTGGAGCAAAGCATGAAAATAATAAAATAAATGTTTTCCCTTAAATCAAATTACTCAATAAGAATCTCGGCCAAGAAGCACAAACATTTCATTTATGTTCTATCGTTTGATATACTGATTGCATGTAGATTGGCTTTTGGCTATGCCTATCCTGCATATAACTGCTACAAGACTGTTGAATTGAACAAACCTGAGATCGAGCTGCTCATATTTTGGTGTCAGTATTGGTAAGGTGGTTCTTTCCATTCTACGATCAAAAGTTCAAAACATCAAAACATTAGCCAAGATGATTATCTTACAAATTTTGTTGTCTCTTGTGTCTAGGATTTTAGTTGCTCTTATGATGGTTTTGGAGAGAATTGGAGATTTTATAATACCATGGTAAGGCTGCCAAAGGTCGCATTTTTTCATCAGTTCTTTTTAACGGTCTCTAATGTTAGTTGCATCATGCATGTGCTCATGTTGAAGGCTACCATTTTACTTAGAAGCAAAGCTAATGTTCTTTATATACTTATGGTGCCATAAGACAAAGGTACTCGATTTGTCTCTTGCACCTTCTGTTTTATAGGTTTTGCTGTACATCGGATTGATATGTGCTTCATTTATAGGACTTTCTTTAGGCTATATATATTTGCATTAATAAGTTTGTCGAATGGTTCTTGTGATATGGTTTCCTTTCTAAGCACTTCCCCATAATGTGAAAATCTTGGCCAGGTTCATAGTAGCTAATTTTCTTCGCTACTGCAGGATGCTCTTAGGCATGTATTTCCAGGTAGAATCATGGATATCAAGGATAATTTCTAGTGTAAAGATACGATGGACATGACATCACAATCTGTTCTTATCTCAGAACCGATTGTGATGTAGCTAGAACCGATTGTGATGAGGGTCACATCACAATCGATTCTAGCTAAGAGCTGATTGTGATGACGCCATATCTCTATCGGGTGAAAACTGATTTTGATAGCGTCTCCTCATCATTGTTTAATGATTTTGTATCACCACCAAAACTGGCCCAAATGACGAAAAAGAACCGATTGTAATGTTCATTTTTGTAGTACTGACTACAACGTCCTAGGGGCCAAGTCGATGTGCAGGATGGACAGCTCGGAGCATTTCAATGCTATCGGTGGTTGCTCGGGGTCCTATGGTTGCCAGTCCAATGGTGATGGCGAATGTGAGCAGCGGTGCAACGCAGGGCAACGGTGACGACAATGAAATCTACCGAACCAAGCCAAACTAAAGCGGTGTGCTAGCTTCAGCAAATGACTAGGCACACGCAGTTGATGCTAAATGGTCCATATTGATACGGGCGGCATGGATGTTATCTAAACTAGTTTGAGTTAGTTCCAGACTCTGAAAAAATCTGAAAGAGTTTCAGATTTTGGAGTTTCAGTGTTTGCCGTTTTTCAGTTTCCAAACACATGCCGGTTTTTATGCAGTATCGTACCCGTACAAATGCTGTTAGGATTTGGTCGAGTTTGTTAGGATTAGGCAGTCCGAATAGCAATCTATATTTGCGTGTAATCTCTAGCTTATATAAGTAATGAAGAAAAAAACCGAAAAGCTGGTGGTTTTTGGGCAGCACAAAACTGTTTTCGTGTTTGTTAGATTTGCCGATTGCTCTATTCTGTCTCTGTTCTAGTCTCTGTTCAGGGGCCTAACAACTTCTTTTAGTGGAGTTTGCTCATTGGACCTGATGATGGCCACGCACAACTACAAAAGGACTTATATTAGACTCTTCATCACTGACGGTTTTCACAAACCATCTGTGATGAAATGCCATCACAGATGGGTTTTTGCAAAATCAGTCAATAATGAGTCTCGGGCACATCACAGACGGTTTTTGGCTAAAATCGTCTATGATAAGGGCCACATCACATACGATTTTAGCCAAAAACCGTCTGTGATATTGCCCCCCTCATCACAGACGGTTTTTGGTTAAAATCATTTGTAATGAGGGCCACATTACAGACGGTTTTAGCCAAAAAACCGTCTATGATTTGGATCTCAATATATATTTACGCGCTCACGTCATCTTTCCCCTGGCTCAAACCCTAGCCTAGCCTCACACGCGCCGTCTCTCCCCCTAGCGTCCCCCCGACCTCACCCCCGCCGACTGCTACTTGACGCCCTGGTCGACGCAGCGCTGCTCTCCTTCCTCCTCCTTGCACCAAGGGCCAGCCGCTCTACGAGGCGCCGTTGCTAGGACGCACGCCGCGGTGGCAGACAACGGCGGGACGGTCGACGCCGTGCTGTGGTTCCTGAGGAGTGCAACCCCATCGAGCTGGACGACGCGTTGTCGTACGGCGCCAAGATGGAGCGCCTGGTCGCCGATTTCGTCTTGCCCTATCTGCTCATCATCCAGGTAAAAGGAGGGGACTGTCTTTCTACCCAACATGCGGTTGACTCAGTAGCGTTAACTTCAATTCAGCTCATTATTTCTTGGACAAATCAATTTACGCATAATTAACCTTAAAGTTGGCTATTTTATTACTAACATCATTGCGAATACTAATAGATGGCGTAATGTTGGGTTATTTGTGTGCTCACTGGAGGAATTTGATGGAATTTTTGTCATTTGGGGGGGGGGGGGGGCTATTTTACTTCTGTGCTCATGCATTTGCTAGATCTAGTTGTTTTATGGACCATATTGTTCCACATGAGTATAGAATGATTCGATCACTCGACCGACCTAGATGCTGCAAGAATCTCAGCATGGGGAGGGAATGATAGAACATAATTTTAGCAAATATTTACATGACATGTAAGTATTGAAATTAATATGCTTTTAGATTGATTATGTCATTTGAATACATCAGAGTTCGTATCTGTTTTGTTTCAAAAAATTTGATGTTGTATGTGTTCATGCTGACAAGTTGACATGCTCTTGAATTATTTGTCATCAAAAGGAAGATCAAGGGCCCTTCATGGTTATCGATTTCTAAATTTGTTATGTATTCATCTACTCAGCGGGTATATCATCAACTTGACTCTGTCCTGTTACTTTGTCCTATTTTATATCAAGTTATTTAATATTCTATTAGTTCCTGCCTGCTGTTGCAATTCTCTGGTAATCTATTGTTTGAGCCTCATGACTTGGATAGCCGAAATTCTATTCGAGTCTGCTTCTCACATATGTTGAAGTGTGTTGACTAAAATCCTTTATTGTATTATGTTCATTACATCTTAATATAGTGTTTTCATTACATTATACAACTTTAGATAGTATCTTGAATAATAAGGCATATTTTTCTATATTTTTATGTAATCTTTTTGTTTCAGAGGGCATATCACAGACGGTTCTAGGCTAGAACCGTCTGTGATGAGCCCTCATCACTGACGGTTCTAGCTAGAACCGTCTGTGATGATCACACATCACAGACGGTTCTAGACTATAATCGTCTGTGATTAGCTCTCATCACAGACGGTTCTTGGCTAGAACCGTCTGTGATGTTAATTTTCACTGACGGTTCAAAAATCGTCTGTGATGTGCCCTTCTTATCACTGACACATGCTTATATACAGTTCAAAAAACCGTCTGTGATATACTTTTGTGTAGTAGTGACGGTATGTTGGGATCCGAATATGTAAATTCGTACATTTTGTGTATACCGCACTAGTCTAAGATCATGCTAGTGCACATGATGGAACATAGATGAATATCACAATCATACATATCGGAAACATAATAAAAAACTTTATTTATTAAATATAAGACAGTTGACTGACCTTATGGTCGACTTTACATAACTATGCCACGTAGGGCTTAAACTATAATAAATAAAACTACAGCGGAACGAAAACGTAATATTTAACCCATCAATATGCCATAGACAACTGACAAGGTTTACACCCTAGTCGTTCGCCTCCTTCTAGTACTCCTCATTTTGCTATGGCAAGGGTGAGTACATAAAGCACTCAATAAGTTGTGCACAGAATACAAGTCTATTATAACTATATGCATGGCTTATTCCATATAAATGGCTGATATAGTTAATTTGCAATAAAGTAGCATTCACAAATGAATATAATCAATAGATTGAAATTTTAGTAAAACAAATAACAATAATAAATAGCTTTAAGATATTTCTCATAGTAAACTTGGCACACAGCCCTAAATAAATTTCATCACTTCTATCGGCACATAGCCTCGCTTCACAAGTTTTATTTTATAAAAAGCTAATCCTTGACTGAAATTCCCGAGCATTGTCCATAACTGGGGACATAGCTACCTAAATAGATTTACACTCTTTAGAGGTTATACACTTTACCCACATGGTATAATCAATCTTATACTAGCGAAAATAATAAAATATGCTAGTTGTGCCACTCAACCAAAACACTTGTGTTCGTGAGTTTTCATG
The DNA here is from genome assembly GCA_036346275.1 of Otatea glauca. Taxonomy (NCBI): domain Eukaryota; kingdom Viridiplantae; phylum Streptophyta; class Magnoliopsida; order Poales; family Poaceae; genus Otatea; species Otatea glauca. The sequence goes on along the minus strand of CM070715.1, from coordinate 34,550,451 downwards.
CTTATTCTTGATTTTTGCCATCATATGCATGTGATGATCTAGGGCTAAAACCAACAATTAGTATTAGAGCGAGGTCCTAACCTTGGTATCACGCTTTCCTCGGTGAGACCACCACTGCTACGCCTTGGGGCAGGCTATCATCGCTGAGCGATGCAGTGTCGAGCGCGGTTGCGACGGTGTATGCAGCTCCACGATAAGAAGACAGCGAGGTAGGGAGCCCTCCTCGAGGTACACATTGTACACAATGTGTGGTGTACATGCATGTGTATTCATGTCGTTGTGTTAGTGTCACATATGTTTGTAAGTACTTTGTGAGTGATTGTCCAAGTACTTAAGTGTTTACAGCTCTGATTCAAGTCTCCGTTCCATCAAAGTTGTGTCACGAGCAGGGAGAATCGGCGTGAGGATATGATGTATAATAAGTTATCTCATCGGCGACGAAGAGGTGACAACGATGGCGTGGAGGCCATCGTTACAAGAAGAGTTAAGGTCATCAAGACCGAAGTCACCGACAAGTTTTGTCACTAGCGACGACAAAGATGTAGCAGTGAAGGGTGAAAGATGTGTGTCTCCCTAATACTTGCTATTGATGAGTGCCATCAATAGCCAGCATGACAATATGGCATTGCGACTATCTACGTGTCTCATCGAGAAGATGACAAAAGATACACATTTTGGTGTCAGTTGTGTCCACGAGATTGTGTGATCATATGAGTTTTTGTACGAGTTGTGCACATAATATAAATATGTGCGAGTTCCTTCAGAGATGTCGTATGTATTAGAAGAGATCATGCTGCACGAGAAGATCAAAAGGAAGCCTATGTGTATGCCAAGAGGAGCCCAAGACGTTAAGAAAATATGTTCGCCGTCCTAAGTGGAGTCGGTTGGTAGATAAGTCCGGAACGTTGAGAAGATGTGTTCGTCATCTTAAGTTGAGTTCGTGGGAGATGTATCCAAGACGTTGAGGAGAAGTATTTACCGTCCTAAGTCATGTCCATCGAGAATGAGTCTGGGACATTGAGAAGATGTGTTCGTCGTCCTGTATCGAGTAAATGTTGAGTAAGTCGTAGTTGAGACCAAATGTCTCAATAAGTTATAGTTGTGTCAGAGATCTTACACAACCAAGTCTAGATTAGGGGAGAGATTGTTTGATTTTTTTTAAATAATACAATTTTTAATTCAAATTGCAAAAATATATCAAAAATTTTTTTTTGCAAAAATGTACCATTGTCGCCCGTTGGTTGGGCGACAGGTGGGTGTCGTTCACTTGTTCAACGACGAAAGCAGCTGTCGCCCAACCATTGGGCGACATCTCCACGTCATCGGACTGTTGCAGTTGTCGCCCTCCCAATGAGCGACAACAAAAAAATCACACGACGGTTGGGCGACAGGCACGGGCGCGGTCTCCTGTCGCCCAACCAGGGGGCAACTTGAATGCTTCAAGAACCGTTCAGTTGACAGAAGAAGAAGAAAGAAGAAAGGGAGGAAAAATAGAAGAGAAGAGGGAGGAAGAAGAGAGAAAAGAGAAGGGAGGAGGAAAAGAAGAAAAGAAGGGAGGAAGAGCAAGAATTCGGCTGCACGCAGGTATTTTTTTATGGTTATTTTCATAGTTTAATTTATTTAGTGTTTAGGGTTATGATTTTATGTAGTTATTTTCGTGGTTCAAATTGTTTAGGGTTTAGCGTTAGGGTTAGAAGTAATTATTTTCGCTGTTTAATTTGTTTAGTGTTTAGGGTTAGGGTTAGATGTAGTTGTTTTCGTGGTTTATTCTATTTAGTGTTTAGGGTTAGAGTTAGATGTAGTTGTTTTCGCGGTTTATTTTGTTTAGGGCTTAGAGTTAGGGTTAGATGTAGTTGTTTTCGCGGTTTATTTTGTTTAGGGTTTAGGGTTAGGGTTAGATGTAGTTGTTTTCGCGGTTTATTTTGTTTAGGGTTTAGAGTTAGGGTTAGGGTTGTTTTTACAAATAATAATATGTTGTTACGTTTTTTAGAGATAGATGTAGATATATATGTTTTTTTACATATAGAAGTGCACATATATATATTGTTAGGGCTGTAGATGTTTTTTTAGAAATACAAGTACATATATGAATATTTTTAGTAATGTAGATATTTTTTTGCATAGTTTTTTGTATCTGAAATGGGCACACTTGGTTTCCAAGTAATGATATTCATAGGAATGTATATATTTTTTAGAAATAGAAGTAGAGAGATGTATATTTTTTTGTAGCAAATAGATATAATACTTTTTACAAAGAGTAATTAATTCGTGTGTTAATGAATAGGTTCGCAGATATGTCAGAACGAGTTCCATTTAGAATGTTTTATGGAGAAGGGGTTGTCATGTATGGTTTGGAGGGTGCAGATCTAAGTAACTTTCAGTATGTGGATAGAAGTTTAAGTAGGGCCGAAGAGCGTACATTTGCTTCTGTGTTGAATTGGTTGTATTATACGTTTCAGATGGAATAAGAGAAGTCCCAGCTCAAGTTATCTTGCCTTTGCACCATGCGAGATGATCCTGTTTATTGGGAGTTAGTTGAGCTGAAAGGAACTGCATCTTGGAGGTCTTATGTAAGAGGGACGGGGCAACGTGGATGGTATCGGGTGCTTTTGGTGCAAGCGTATGAAAGGGTTGTTGCCCCGCGGTAGCATCTAGACGCTGGTGAGTTAGTGAGCCTCAAAATGAGTTCACTTATGGTGACACTGAAATTGGAGAGTCTAGCCGGGAGCAGCATGTTCAAGGTTGCAATGAGGATATCGTCTACCAGAGTGGTGAGCAAGTTGAGATTGGGGAGGATGATGGAAACATTGGGCAAGATGCGCGGGGGCAAGTAGACGAAGGTGAGGAAATTGAGGAAGTAATAGCACAGATGGAAGAGGAAGACCTTGAATATGAACAAATAGAAGTGGAAGACGACGATAACTCGGATGAGGAAGATGAAGATGTTGAGCCACTTGTGCGGCAGATTGAGCACGCATCAATTTAATAACCCAGTTGTAAATGAAGGCAATGATACACCTTGGCAATATAGCGAAATGAGGTGAGGCCTAACAAGATTTACCCCACAAAAGAGCGCAAAGGATGCTATCAAAGATTGGGCCTTATCACTAAGAAGAACTTTCAGGGTTAAGAAGTCCACCCAACCTGCTATGACATGGTGTGCGAGATGCAAGGGTGCCCCTGGAGAGTGCACGCGTACAAGCCCAAATGGGGCACCCACTGGCTATGTTCGAAGGTTGAACAACACAGTTGTATGACTGAGGAAACCCTGGTGGCTCACAGGAACCTGTCGTCCGGGTATATCGCAAGTGTCATGTACCCAGAGATAGTTGAGAACCTGAATTTTGAGCCCCATGCTATTATCCGAGCAATTGAGAACAGATATCAGTACACCATTAGCTATGGGAAGGCATGGAGGGCGAAGCAGAAGGCCTTGGAAATGAGATTTGGGAAATTTGAAGACTCGTACCATAATCTGCCCGCACTGCTCAGTTGCCTTCAGGGAAGAAATCCTGGTATTTATTATGATTATCAGGACTGTCAGTCAAGCAAGTGGCCGAACAAGAGGCATCTGAAAAGAGTTTTCTTCGTATTCGGAGCTTGCATTAGGGCGTTCTATCACTGCCGTCCATTGTTGTGTGTGGACGGCACATTCCTGACTGGGAAATACAAAGGACAAATAATGACAGCTGTGGGCGTCAACGCAAACAACCATATTCTGCCTGTTGCATTTGCCTTTGTAGAAAGCGAGAATTATGAGAGTTGGCTGTGGTTCCTACGGAACTTGAAGATCGGGGTGGTGAAAACTTGCCAACATGTGTGCATACTGCATGACATGCATGCTGGTCTACTTAATGCCATCAGACAGTTGCAAACAGGGGAAGAGGAGCTATTTCCCTGGACTGACTTGCAGAGCCGATGGTGCATGAGGCATTTGGGCACGAACTTCTATAAGCAATTTAAGAACAAGGAACTGATGAACATGTTCAAGAGGCTATGTAAGCAGAACCAAGATAGCAAGTTCCGTACTCTTTGGAAGAATCTTGATGAGCTAACAAAAAAACACAAAGAGACTACTAGCAGTGTAACACAGGAGCAGGCAGAGCCTTTATTCCCTCTGGCAACAGAAGATGAGGCGACGAGTCGTCGTCGAAGGCAAAGGCCGATCAAATGTTTCTCGGACTGGATAAAGCACGAGCCCAAAGAGAAGTGGTCATTGTTACATGACACACATGGTGCTAGATACGGTGTCATGACGACCAACTTGGCGGAGGTGTACAACTGGGTAATGAGAGGGATGAGGTGTCTCCTGTTGGTAGGAATTGTTGAGGAGTCTTTGCGGGTACAACCAAGTATTTTGTGGATAGGCATAAAGCTGCTGAAGTAGTAATGAGAGATGAGAATGCCTTGTACTCAAGCATGATCAGTAAATACATGGATGAGAAGAGTAAGAAGGCGGGAAAGCATAGAGCTATCAAAGTAGGTTCACGAACACTGCGCTTCGAGGTGATATGTAGGGATAAAGGATGGCGGGGAACAAACCAGACGGTTATCACCCAAGAGTGCATCTTACAGGCTGAATGTCAATGCTCGTGTAACAAACCCCTCCTTTTGCATAGGCCATGTTCTCATGTGATAGCTGCATGTGCATTATTTGGAATGCGACCCGGTATATATCTATCTAAATATTTTACAAAGGAAAAAGTGATGGCAACTTGGAGCGAGGAGCTATATGGTTATGGTGTTGTCGGTTCTTCCACCACAACCCCTAGTGTCGATGAAAGGTTCTGGGTCCCTGATTTTGATGCAAGATCATACAAAGGAGGCCATCGCAAAACAAGGCGTATCAGGAATGACATAGATGAGTCCGAAACTGGTAAGCGCGTGAAGAAATGTTCGTTGTGCAAGCGAACAGGACACATGTTCAAGAACTGCCAGCCACATAACGAAGAGGATGAAGGAGGAGATGGCAACCCGATGGCGGTGGAGGGATCGTCGTCTGCAAGGCGTGGTGGACGATGTCATCGTACTACCGGAGAAGCTATTTGAACTATTAGATGCTATATGTCAAATTAATATTTTGTTGATGTAATGTGCATTGTAATCTGTTTTAATATATTTTGCTGATGTAATGTGCGTTGTAATATGTTTGAATATATTTTGCTGATGTATTGTTCGTTGTAATCTTTTTGAATATATTTTGTTGATGCTTGTGTCCTTATTTGTACACATTTGGTTCTACGTATTGTTCTGATGCTTGTGTATTTATTTGTACGCATTTGGTTCTATGTATTGTTTTGATGCTTGTGTATTTGTTTGTACGCATTTGGTTCTATATATTGTTCTGATGTTTGTGTATTTATTTGTATGCATTTGGTTCTATGTATTGTTCTAATGCTTGTGTATTTATTTGTTTGCATTTGGTTCTATGTATTATTCTGATGCTTGTATAGTTCTCTATATATAACTTTCCTTTTTGTAATCTGCAGGTATGGTTCACCAGGATGGAGATGACGACAGGCCCTTTCAGTTGCTTGATCCGGTCGTTGATCGTCGTCACCGTGCCCACTTCGCCACCTCTTTTCCAGAGGAGGGACAGGAGCCTCTGGAGCTCTGCGTACTACGGCCGAGGCCACCGCGGGAGCTCTGGACCCTCGATCCTCGTTGGATCCCTAGGTAACGTATTTATCTTTTAATTTTAAAATATGCCCGATGCAGTATCATAATTTGTTTTAATTACCTAGTGTGGTGCTCATATTAATTTAATATTTCTGTTTCGTAGGCTTCGAGCAGCAGGATTGCTGCCACTAGCACGGATGGTGGAGGCGCACGGAGATGCGCAGGGGCGGGACGCGAGCCACCGGTTCCCGTTTGACATGTCCCTTCTCACCGCTCTGGTGGATCGCTGGAGACCGGAGACGCACACCTTACACCTACCTGTCAGGGAGATGGCGATCACTTTGGAGGATGTCTCGTACCTCCTCGGTCTCCCGATCCCCGGTGACCCTGTGGTGCCCCAAGATGTCCACACCATGTGGGACGAGGAGGTACTTGCGCGGTTCCACGGTGTGTTACCGCCTGCTACGTATCGACCCTTCACCAGCACGCATTGTCCGACACACAAGTGGCTTCAACAGTTCGTGGTAAGCAACCAACCTTTCAAACTTAACTTCTCATATGTTGACTAGACTAACAAGAAAACTTAAATTTACAGGCGGAACACATCGTCGAGCCTGCGGACGAGCAGAGGGTGAGCCGCCACCTTGAGCGTACTGCTACTGGTTGTTTGGTGGTGCATGTTCACGAGCTCCCACGGGATAAGCGTGGACAAGCGCCGTCGATTCGCGAGAGCGATCGCGGGCGCACCCTTGACACCATGCGCGCAGCGCTGAGGGTCGGTATCTGTCGCGCGACGTATTGTGGGCTCTGCGACGGCTGTAGGCGGATCACCGACGGGTCAATCCTCATCGGATGTCCACTGCTTCTGCAACTTTGGGCATACGAGAGAGGTTCCAGATCGGGAGGCCCAACATCGACACACGTCCTGTTGTACACACTGGCGATGATGACGTTGACGCGTCGACTATGGGCACCATCTGGTACCACCGATGGGTAACATATTGCAAACCACGATTGTGAAACTTACGCTTTACCATTTGTCAGTACTAATGCTAATGCTCTGCGTTGATTTTTCTATTGTCACTGCAGCCTAGGTGGGCACACAACACGGTGCGGCTTAGCTACCCGCAGTTTGTCGCTGCGTTCGACCACCTCATCGAGGATCACGTACGCTGGACGCCATACACAGCGGGAGAGATTGAGCTACGAGTGACGGGTGGGTTGTCCACCCTATACACACGCGACACGGCGTACTGGCGTACAAGTTGGTTCCCCATGTTCGACGTCCTGGTCGAGGGCTATGCTGTCCATCGAGTGATGAGGTAGTTCGGTCTATGACAGGAGTTTCCGGTCTAGGTCGGTCGGCAGGTCCCACACGGCGTCCACAAGTAAGTTCCCTACGTCCATGCTCTCTAATCTCTACGGTGTAATGACATGTAATAATGTTATATTTTTTCTTATTCGCAGGCAGAGTAGGAGGGGCAGGCATGGGGGCGCCCCATGGCATGTACGTATGGAGTCATGGGTTGAGGAGTGGGGGAGGAGCCTTGGACGACATCCACACCGAGGACGCGCCGTCCGACCCGCAGACGTATCAGGGGTACCGACAGTGGTACACTTCCCGTACCCATCTGCGTTTGGTACGTGTCGACCCCGATCCTCCTAGACACATCCCCAGGGTGACGAACATATATCCCGGCCATACGGACTCAGCTCTGCACGGTGCGATAAGTTTTGTCTAATGTCCGATGTATTTTCGTATTGTATTTTCCGGATTAATGTGTTAGGCTAATTCGTAATGTATTTTTCAGACTGATGTGCTAGCCCAGTACTACGAGGAGTCAGGGAGCTTCCTTTCTCGTCTGTCTCGTGGGGTAGACGTGACCAGAGAGGATATGACCTCCTTCTTCACGAGGTTCAGGGAGAGCGCGAGACGCATCCTCGAGTTGGCAGGATGCCGGGCGCCTCGCGATATGGCTCTCGGCGTGCCGCTTAGTGGAGTGAGGAGTGATCCAGGTACATATTCACATGCCGGTACATCTTCACACGCCACGGCCTCTCGTCCCACCGTCACGCCGAGCTATGTGACAGGGCGAGTGCTGGACACGCTGGTCTAGCCCCTCACGTCGGAGGTGAGTACTTCATCACACTTTGTATGTTTTCCAATTATTTTTTGAATGGTACCAACAAGTCTTCATTTCTACAGGCTCACAGGAGCGGTGGTTCTCCTCTGCAGCTTCACCTGCCCCTGACGACTACGAGGGGCATTTTGATGATCCAGCCCATGCGGAGTACGACCTCGACGATGGTGGGGTGTCAAGGTATTTCGCTGATCCGGATGAACCTGGATCATCGCAGATGTAGGGAGCACCACCACCGACGCAGCCTTCTCAAACGTGAGCACGCTACACCTCGGCTAGACCACGAGTACCCATCTGCGCCGACGTAGGCGACCCATCTTGGCGAGGCGGTTCGCAGGAGGCCCGCCCAGCCGCGAGGAGGCGCCCAGAAACGGGGGCGCCACTAGTTTGTTATGTTATTCTTGCTTATGTATTTAGTTATTCCGTTGTGATATACTTTTCATCTTATGTATTTAGTTACGTACGACATATTTTTGGTGTGGTAGTAACCTATTACTTTTGTTTATGAAATATTTTTATTCTTTGTTACAGTAGGCCTGCTTTCAAGCATGAAGAGTCAATTAGTTAAAAATGGTTATAGCATCTCGTAATAATACCTCAAAAATGGTTGACATATCGCATACGGTGCAGTCAAAAATGGTTGATATATTGTACACGTTTAGAAGAGAAATTATGGAGGTATAGCCTCCAAACACCCTATGACACTTGTACTACCATAATGTATGAAAGAATCCTATTTAAAACTTGGTTTGCATCCCAATTCTGCCCAACCAAGCACCCTAAACGATCACTACAAGCACATTCCAAAAAACTTAAACAGTTGTTGCGAATGACGGTCGTGCAGCAGCTTTTTAGGGCGAATAGCCTACTTACGGGCGTGCAGCCTTGTAAGGCCGATTAGACAAGTCACATGCATCATCTTTGTCAGCATGACCTACAAAAATGAAACGCCGTGCAGCTTTGACAGAGGGTGACACGTTGTGCAGCCTTTGACAGAGGTTGACAGGTCGTGCAGCTTTTCTCAGAGGGTGACAAGTCGTGCAGCTTTTATTAGGAGGTGATAGGTCGTGCAGCTTTTATGATGGGTGACAAGTCGTGCAACTTTTCTCAGAAGGTGACAGGTCGTGCAGCTTTGATGATGGGTGACACGTCGTGCAGCTTTTCACAGAGGATGCCAGGCCGTCAAAATGCACAAGTGTTGTAGTTGTGTGGGGTAACCCCTCACCACCACTATAAAACCAACCCAGGGGTAGACATCCAACACCGCCAAACCAGCAATAAACGTGAGTAGAATCTACACAAATTAGGGCACGATGTCGTTCTACCGTCGCCTCTTGACAGAAGCGTAACTTTCTCCGCCCGAATACCGAATGAGCGATGGCGTTGGCGCCCGGTTTTGCCGGAGTTGCCCCGACCCAAATGCGATTGCAACCTTCCGGCGAAGATGATGCAATCTACCCACGGAGACGCGGCGCCCGCGCTCACTCATTGTTGTGCGTCCTCCGGGTAAACCTACTAGTGTTCATACAATACTGAATAGCATGCCATTTCATGCATCGTTCTTTCTTTTCTTAGCACAACGACCGGTGTTGCTTCTTCCAATGGATCGACGGGCTGGAACGACGTGATTTCGAATTTATCAACAACTGCCATGATGCCTACCCCGCTTCGCCCGATAACTTCACCCGGTGGGAAAGGTCGCCAGGATATGTCCCCGTTCTAGATCGAGCAGAGTTCAGGGCCAGTGGGCAAGGGGCCAACTAGTCGGTGAGTTTCATGCGACATACTCATGTTTCACTCACAAAGTAGTAATTCTAAACCAGTTAATCGCATGCAGGAGTTCAAAAAGAAAATTGCGAAATTGCTCAAGTCAAAGGAGAAACCTCCTCAGGGGCCACCCGAAAGCCCCGACTTTTGCGAACACAGCCTGCAGGCAGTGGTTGATACCTGCTACAATGATCTAGCGGACCGGAGATTCTACCAGTGCCCCTTGGCCGAGGATGAATGGTGCAGCTACTTCAACTGGGTGGACCCGGAGACGTACCACCCACATCTCAAACTTCCTGTATGGGATAACTGGGGGAGCAACCCTCTCCGTGGTGCTACTACGGACCAGAAAAGCCAGACCATGAGTACGCCTATGATATTATTCAACGACCACAGCGAGCATACTGCATTGAATGTAGGGCACGCTTCCGGTTGTACAAGGATAAGCCCAACACACACCTCCTGCACCATATATTGGAGTGCGAGCCGAAACAAAGCAGGCATCTCAGCAAGGCTCCGCCAACAGTAGCGCACCAGAGTGCAAGAGGGTACCTCCTCTCGAAGAGGAAGGGACAAGGGGAAGCAGCCGGCCGTGGTCCGCACCACGCAACAAATCCTTGACACGTTACACAGACCATCCAGGAACACGGGTGGTATTAACATAGGGGATGCCGGGAAATGGGATGATATGCCCATATGGGAGGGCAGAAATCCACATAAAAAAGACCAAAAAATTCTGTCTCGTACACCCGAGACGTTCGGCATAGGCCACCCAATCGGCGACAGCTGGGAGTACTGCGGATCCCCATGGAGTTCTTTCATAGTAGGGATTGAGCGGTGTCCGAGAACAAATCGCGAAATTTACACGGGTGATGTAAAATACAGAAAATATCGGACACCATTCCCGCTCTACCCAGATAGGCGGAACGATCACTTATTCCACCATGACAAACAGTGCTTTCTTTAGTTAGTTCGTCAAGCAATTCCGTCACTATTGTAATGCCCTTGTAATATAATCTAATCTATTGCTTATTTTATCACCTGTACTCTCGGTGTATGTGCCCAAAAGGCTAAAAAATATGACATGAGTTGTTGTCGACTACGATACTTAGGGTTATTGCATTAGTGGAACTTAGATGCAAAGCAAGGTGTAAGTTACATACTTTTCCAGAATATGGTAGTGCATATACGAAAGATCAAATGTGTTCCATTGTTCATAAAAATTCCATTTAGACATGATATTTTATGGGCCGCCGAAAAGGCTAAAAAACATGACATGAGTTGTTGTCGACTATGATACTTAGGGTTATTGCACTAGTTGAACTTAGATGCAAAGCAAGGTGTAAGTTACATATTTTTCCAGAATATAGTAGTGCATATATGAAAGATCAAATGTGGTCCATTGTTCATAAAAATTTCATTTAGACATGATATTTTACGGGCCGTCGAAAAGGCTAAAAAACATGACATGAGTTGTTGTCGACTACGATACTTACGGTTATTGCACTAGTGGAAATTACATGCAAAGCAAGGTGTAAATTACTTATTTTTCCAGAATATGGTAGTGTATATACGAAAGATCAAATGTGGTCCATTGTTCATAAAAATTCCATCTAGACATGATATTTTACGGGCTGCCGAAAATGCTACAAAAATTTATTCACATGCAATAACGCGATTTGTTCACATGCAAAAACACGATTTTGTCCACATGCAATAACGCAAAAGGCTACGAATTGTTCACATGCAATAACGAGATTTCGCTAATCAATTAGTACCGTCATACTAATTATAATTTTACTAACACCCTCATACTAATGATTTTACTTGGATCCTAAATGATGTACACTGTCACCCCAAATATTTACATCTTTTTCGAAGTCTCTCCAATTTTTTTTTCAATTGATAAATTTGCTGGGAGACTAGACCACATGTCGCCATATGGTTTGGCGATTTATCCACATGTCGCCCTATGGTTGAGCGACATGTCATGTCGCCCTATGGTAGGGCGACTTCTCTCTGTCACCCAATCGTTGCGCGACTACTTCTGTCGCCCTGTCCACCTCATTGCCGAGTCAGCACTCGCCCACATGTCGCCCAACCAATGGGCGACAGGGGTACATTTTTGCAAAAAAATTTCGTGATATATTTTTGCAATTTGAATTAAAAAATGTATTATTTAAAAAAAAGTTTGAGATTGTTGGACTAATCGGACTTGGCTAGACCCGAGTAGGATAAGGAAAAGGAGTCTATTTCTGATTTGATTTGTTGAATCCTTTTCTGATTCTTAGAATTGTAGGTTATGTGTATAAATTTCTATGTAGTCCTAAGGTTTGTAAGCAAGATAAAAAAATAAGCGAGAAAGAAAATAATAAAATATATTAGTTGTGCCGTACTACTAAAATACTTGTATTTGTGAGTTTTTATGTTTATTAATTCTTGATTTGTTATCGTCGTACGTGCAAGATAATCCAAGGCTAAAACCAAATTGAGCAAACCGGCCATCCATTCTCTTCTCCCCGCCTACCGGCGCGCCCCACTAGCGCGTGCCCCCTCGTCGGCACGGCACGCGTTGCTTGTGTTCTGCCACCTTGCGCCCCCTGTCTCGGCGAGCACCACAGCACGCCGTGCTCCTTTCGCTTATCTTTCCTCGTCGTGTTGGGTGGCCACGCTCAACACTCAGTGCTATGCACGGATCGAGCGCGAGGAAAGGGCAAAGAAAAGGCGGGCGTGGGGTATGTATTTATCCTTCTGCCGTCTAATTATTGCGAGGGTTTACCACCACAGCGATCCCGTTTTTTTCTTATTTTCTTGTCTTCTCGTGAGTATACATCGGCTCATTGCCAACAAGTACTGGGTAATTTTCCAACGTCTCTTATCCGAACTCATGCGTGTTAGTTTGTATAGTAGTCAGTTTGAATGGGTCTGTCAGCTTGAGTTTGGATGAGGCTGTTGGAAAACCACGTGGCCCAATAAAAGCCCACGATGGTCCTTTGGCCGAAACCCTAGGCGACTACTATATAAGGAGGAGAGGAGGTTCCCCCCATTGTACAAGAATCATAAAGCAATAAAGAATTCTGTCGTCGCTCCCCATATACCTGTGTCTCTCTCTCTGTTCTCTAATTTAGATCTGTTCGGGAACCCCGGACTATTCGATAGCGAGGTTCCTTAACACGTTATCAGCACGAAACTCTACCGGAGTTCAGAATTGAAAAGGTGAGAAAAGGTGAGTTTCGATGATTGAATCTAAACGCTTGTCGTTTCTATGCATGCATCTATCCAACGCATCTTGTACTGTATTCGTCACGTGGCACGAAGCTACACGGCGATCGCTCGAAGCTACTCGGCACGAAGCTACAATATTTTTTTTCTTCATCCAGAAAAGAAAAAAAAAGAATGCCGCCGTTGCCTCGGCCAGCGCGACCCGCAGCTCGCCGCTGTAGCCTCGGCTCGTGTACCCGAACCGCCGTCGTTGCCCCGGCTTGAAGCCCGCGCAGCGCGCAAGTCGCCGTCGCCTCGTCGAAGCGCCTCGATCACTACCGCCCGCATCGCGGCGGTGCTCGTCGCCACCCGTCGCGCCCTCGCCGCCGGCCGCAAGCGCGCCCATCGCGGCGCGCCGCGCTCTCGCTGCGGCCGTCTCGTGCTCGCGACATGCCGACGAACGTCGATGCCTCGGCCTGCGCCATCGCCTCGGCTGCGTGCGTTGCCTTAACATCCGCGCCGCCGTGCCGCGGCGCCTCGGGCCTTCGGCCCGCAGCCACCTCCACGCCAAGAAGAAGCGCCACTGTCGCGCCTCGGTTCGCGTGGCCGGCTTAAGCCCGGCCGGCTGCCACCACACGGCGCCGGCTCGGCCCGCCTCAGGCTCGGCCTCACGGCTCGCAGACTCCGCCGGCCGCGTCGGCGCGCCGCCTTCGGCCACACGCCGCCGCCTTGCTCGGCTCGAAGCCGCCTCGCCGCCCGAAGTCGTCGTCGGTTTGGCCCGTAGCCGCCCGATCGTCCCCTCGGCCCGACCGCCTCGACCGCACCCGGCGTCTTTGCGCGCTGCCTCGGTTTTGTGCTCCACAGACACCGTCGCCTCGGCCTCGGCCACGCTGCTTTGCGGCCGCCACGCTGACCGTCGTCGGCCTCGCCGCCCGAAGCCGCCACGCTCGGCCAGCGTCTGCGTCGCTCGGCTCCGCCAGCTCGGCCGGCCGAGCGCCATCGAAGTCGCCCGCGACCATCGCTGCCGCGCGCCAAGGCGCCGCCCGCCCGCCGCACGCCATCAGCCCGCGCCCGCGGCCTCGGCCATCCAGCGCCGCCGCTGCTGCCGCCCGATCGGTCGTCGCCACTGCCGCCTCGCCGGCGCGCGTTAGCGCCGCCGCGCCGACGCTGGCCTCGGCCATCCGCATAGCGGCCAGCTGCCGCCCGACCCGATCGTCGCCACGCCACCTCGGCCCCGTCGCGCCGCCGCCAAGAATGACGCCACCCGGCTGTCGCGACGCTGTGGTAGCCACCGCCGCTGTCCGTCGTGAACATGAAGCATCGCCGCGCCGCCCCGCGCGCCTCGCCATTCTTGCCCTTCCGCCATGCATGCCACACCGCCGCCGCCGTGTCCCAGCGCGAAAAAGAAAAGTCTGCGACTAGGGTTTCCAACCCTAGCCGCCTCACTTATATGGGCTGCGAGGGTGGCCCAAGAGGCCGGTTCGGCAGAAGGAAAAAAAAAGAAAAAGAAAAAGAAAAGAAAAAGAAGAAAAGAGAAGAAGAAAAAAAAGAGAGAAAATAGCTGATTTTTTTTTGAAAAATTGCCAGAAAATCTAGAATATTATCTGGCTCTATTTTTATTTTTTCTAGCTTTATTTCTCTGTTTTATGAATATTCTTTATGAATTTTGAATTCATTGCTTTATTTTTATAGTGCAATGCATGGAAATTTATTTTCTGCACTTTATGTTTTGTAACCATTTTCTATTAGATTACACGCAGTAATCTAATATCGAAATTTTGAAATCATGCAAATGTCCGGCATCGTGAATCGTGAGTTTGAAGAACTGGCCCCGCACGGTCAAAACTACCTCACTTAGGCATCAGACGTGAAGATTGTTCTTGGGGGCAAGAAGCTCCGTGCTGCAATTGGTCTAGGGTCCTCGCAGGATGCGAAACCTACCGTCGAGCAGAACGATCAAGCCTTGAACTTCCGTTTAATGCATGAATCGCATTATTTTTTAGATTATGGTTGTTAGCATTTTTTTTAATAATGAATTGTAAGCTCTAGAAGAGCATACTTCTCTCGTGAAGAAATATGCAATTTATTCTTTATTCCAGTATTCTTTAATTTGCAAGCAATATTTGGATTATTTTGCCTCTATCTGATTAGAATTATATTTCTTTTATCTAGAAATCGTGTAGCGCCCAAATGAAAGAGATATGCATTGTTGATAGTAGCACAATAAATACCATCTTAAGAGAGTCTAAATACTTCCAGTCGATCACGAAGAACGCTGGAAAGATTACTACGATCGCAGGAAGCGATTCATATGTAATCGGCTCAGGAAGAGCCACAATTATATTGCCTATGGGTACAACTTTGGTAATCGAAGAAGCCCTTTTGTACCCTGAATCAACGCACACTCTCTTAAGCTTCAAAGACATCCGCGCCAATGGTTTTCACATAGAAACCAATGAAGAAAATGGCAAAGAATACTTGTGCATTGTGAAGCACGGGGTATGTGGAAAAATGGTATTAGAAAAACGTCCCTCATATGAATCTGGGTTGTACTACACGAATATTCATGCACCCGAAGTGTATACTTCCTTGAAGACTGTTTTTAGAAGCTCTGAGTTATTTTCTTTATGGCATGGTAGATTAGGCCATTCTGGTCTTAGAATGATGAGAAATATAGTGAATAACTCACAAGGTCATGGCATTAATGTTGAAAATTTTCCGAATCATGAAGATTTCGTGTGCCCTGCATGTGCCACCGGGAAATTAATAACTAGATCCTTTGTCATGAAAGTGCAGAGTGAAATTCCTGCATTCCTGAAACGCATCCAGGGGGATATTTGCGGCCCGATTCAGCCCTTGTCAGGGCCGTTTCGATACTTTATGGTGCTCATCGATGCTTCCTCGAAATGGTCGCATGTATGCTTATTGTCAACAAAAAACCATGCTTTTGCAAAGCTGATCTCGCAGATCATAAGAATTAAGAATGCTTTCCCTGATCATCGCGTGAAGTCCATCAGAATGGACAATGCCGGAGAATTTACTTCAAAGGCATTTGATGATTATTGCTCTGCAACAGGGATAGCAGTTGAGCACGCCGTACCGCACGTCCATACGCAGAATGGGCTAGCTGAAGCACTAATAAAGAGGATTAAGTTCATTGCCAGACCACTTTTGCAGAGTTGTAACTTACCCAACACTTATTGGGGACATGCAGTTCTGCACGCAGCAGCTCTTATCAAATTCAGACCGTCGGCCTACAACATCCATTCTCCTATGCAGCTTGTGCATGGGATCATCCCGAAGATCTCCCATCTCAGGAAATTTAGGTGTATGGTATATGTACCTATACCACCCCCTCAGCGGACTGCAATGGGCCCTCTCCGCAAGTCTGGGATATATGTTGGTTATGAGAGTGCATCCATAATCAGGTATTTGGAACCTATGACTGGAGACTTGCATACAGCCCGATTCGCTGATTGCATATTTGACGAGGTTCGTTTCCCGTCATTAGGGGGAGGAAATCAACCTTTGGATGAAAAATGCCGGGAAATCATATGGCACTCCACCGATCCCGCACATGACCCCGCACTAATGAAGCAAATCAAGAAGTCCAGAAGATAATTGATTTGCAGAATTTAGCAAATGAACTGCCTGATCATTTTTGTGATCTGAAGGGCGTGGTTAAGTCGCATGTACCCGCAAGAAATGCACCAGAGAGGGCGGAAATACCATAGAAAATAGAAGGTATCCCTCATCCTGTTCAGAGGCCTCAAAGAAAAAGAACAGGAAATCTGGCTCCTCAAACCCAAAGTACCCGGAGACGTTTGGAGAAAACTGGGTGAGAGGACTTACCACAACCAATCATGAAAATACCCCAAGGAAAGAAGGGGAGCCAGTTGAGACCTGGCACTGGAAAGAAGCCAACAGGAAAGGCAATCCCAGACTTGAATCTTCCACTGCCGAAAGCTGTCAGAAAAATGTGTGCGCACACATAGGCGATGAAAAGCTAAAGGAACTTGCTCCTGCGATAGGGAAAAGCAAAGAAGAGCAAGTAGAAGTGCATGAAGCACCCCATGAAGAAATGGTCATAAACTTTGTAATAACAGGAGAATCCCTGAATAGAGCAACAGCCAACGTTGATGCATACTTCGCAAAGAAGATTGCCTTGATCATTGATCATGATGCCGAGCCTGCATCTCTCGCAGAGTGCAAGAAAAGGCTAGATTGGGAAGAATGGAAAAGACAATCATCTGCAGAGTTAGTCTCTCGAACAAGAGAGAGGTGTTTGGGCCGTATGCCGCACACCTCCCCATATAAACCACAGAGGTCACAAATGGGTCTTTGTTCGGAAGAGGAATGAAAACAACGGTTGTAAGGTACAAGGCAAGGCTTGTAGCTCAAGGTTTCACTCAACGTCCCGGAGTTGATTATGAAGAAACCTATTCTCCGGTCATAGGAGGAATTACCTTTAGATATTTGATCTCAATGGCACCAACTTGAAGTTGAGAATGAAGCTAATGGATGTTGTCACAGCATATTTGTATGGAAACTTGGATTCGGAGATATACATGAAAGTACCGGAAGGAATTCCTATCCCGAACCAAGACGGAGCAAATAGAAACCTGTATAGTGTGAAATTGGAGAAATCACTGTATGGGCTGAAGCAGTCAGAAAGAATGTGGACAATCACTTGAGTGACTTTCTCTTCAAGAAAGGCTACACAAACAGCGAAGATTGTCCATATGTGTTTATACAGCGATTCCCTAATGGATTCTGTATAATCTCCGTCTATGTAGATGACTTGAACATCATTGGGACGGATGAAGAAATTGAAGAAGCATGCTCATACTTGAAGTCTGAGTTTGAAATGAAGGATTTGGGTAAAAGCAAGTTTTGTTTAGGCTTGCAGCTTGAACATGTCCAAGGAGGAATCTTAGTACACCAATCAACGTACACGCAGAAAGTGTTGGAAAGGTTTGGATTTGAAAAGGCATATCCTGCGAAGACTCCAATGGTCGGAAGGTCACTTCAAGCAGACCTAGACCCGTCATGCACCTAGAGAAGAGGGGAGGAAGTCCTGGGAGCAGAATTCCCATATCTGAGTGCAGTTGGAGCGCTAATGTACCTTGCGAATAGCACCAGGCCGGACATTGCGTTCGCTGTGAATTTGCTAGCCTGGTACAGTGCAGAACCCACCAAAAGGCATTGGAAAGGGATCAAGGATATCTTCCATTACCTCCAAGGAAGCAAAGATCTTGGTTTGTTTTCAGAAGAAACAATGGATTGAATTTGGTTGGCTCTGGCCGATCTTTGGGTACTTATCGGACCATATCTTGACAAGTCCCAAACTGGCTATGTTTTCCTATGTAGAGGAACAACAATTTCTTGGAAGTCGTCTAAGCAGACTCTCGTCTCGACATCGACAAACCACTCGGAAATCATCGCTTTGTATGAAGCATCTCGTGAATGTGCATGGCTTCGAAGAATGGTTCACCATATCCAGAAGTCATGTGGCTTGAACATTGAGCAAACTCCCATGATAATCTATAAAGATAATGCAGCTTGTGTTGCCCAAGCACAGATGGGTTATGTGAAGAGCAATCTCACAAAGCATATCAACCCCAAGTTCTTCTATGCTCACGAATTGCATAAGATGAACGAGATCAAGATATTGCATACTAAGTCATGTGAAAATCTTGCAGATTTGTTCACTAAATCACTTCCAGCATCTACCTTTGAAAGGTGCATTAAAGGAATTGGAATGATGAGACTTAGAGAAGTGCAGATTTCAGGGGGAGATATTTCACATACTCCCACATGAATCTCGAACATGAATTATGAATACCCAACATGACTCTCGAAGATTAGCAATTGAAGTTGGGTGAATTGTACTCTTTTTTCTCAGCAAGTTTTTCATGAAGTTTTCTTGCATAAGGTTTTAACGAGGCAATTCGTGCAACATAGTAAGCGTATGCTATGTACTCTTTCTCCAAGTATTTTTCCCACTGGGTTTTCCTGGAGTTTTAATGAGGCATATCCATCTCGCGGCAAAGGGCCCAAGGGGGAGTGTTGGGAAACCACGTGGCCCAATAAAAGCCCACGATGGTCCCTTAGCCGAAACCCTAGGCGACTACTATATAAGGAGGAGAGGGGGTTCCCCCTATTGTACAAGAATCATAAAGCAATAAAGAATTCTGTCGTCGCTCCCCATATACCTGTGTCTCTCTCTGTTCTCCAATTTAGATCTGTTCGGGAACCCCGGACTATTCGATAGCGAGGTTCCTTAACAGAGGCATGTAATCTAACTTTATTTAAGAGAACTAGTGTTGGAACACACAAATAAAAGAACCGAAAAAATTCAACACAAATAATACGCGGCTAGAAGGACTCGGAACTTTTTTTAAATAATACTTTTTTTATTCAAATTTCAAAAATATACCTCGAACTCAAAAAATTGCAAAAATATACCTCTGTCGCTTTTTGAAAACGAGAGAGCTAAATGCCGCACTTTCAACGAGCGACTGAGGCACATGTCGCCCAACCAACGGGCTACTGACCGCCATGTCGGCACCACGCGAGCACGAAACGGCTCAGTTCCCCCTATCGTCGAGCCAGAGGGCGATAGATCTATCTGTCGCCCAACCAGAATGCGATAGGTCATAAATCGACCCCTGGTTGAGCGACAGAGGGGGTGCGCGTCTCTGTTGTCCAACCAGAGGGCGACAGAGGTTTGTATGTATAGAGTGCCGCGCACACTGTAGCGACGTGAGCTCTCATTTCTTTCGTCCGCAGAGAGAAAAGAGAGAGCGCGAGGGAGAGGAGAGAAAAGGAAGGGAGGGAGAGGAGGAGAAGGGAGAAGAGTAAAAATTTACAGCCGTTTTTTGAGCTTTTAAGAGGTAATTTTTTTCATGTTTATTTTGTTTAGAAATAAATCATGATAGGATAACAAAAAATTAGATCTAGTTAAATTTAGAGGTTAGGGATAAATTTTATATATTCCAAGTAATTTAGTTAGTTTGTAGAAATACATGTATATAGATCTTTTAGGAATAATAATATATTTTTATGAATATAGATATTTTGTACAAATAGATTTAGATAGATATGTTTTTTTACGGTATAGGTTTTTTTACAGATAGAAATACATAGATATATTTTTTTAGAAGTGTAGATGTTAGTTAGTTATGGAAGTAGAGAGATGTATATTTTTAGGAATGTAGATAGATATCTAATTTTTGAAGTGTAGATATAGATAGATCTAGGGTTTTTTGAGCAAATAGTTGTAGTACTTTTTACGAAAAGTAATTAATTCATGGGTAAATGAAATGGTTGGTAGATATGGCAGAACGAGTTCCATTTAGAATCTATTATGGAGAAGGGGTTGTCACATATGGTTTAGAGGGTGCAGATCTGAGTAACTTCCAGTATGTGGACAGAAGTTTGAGTAGGGTCGAAGAGCGCACATTTGCTTCTGTATTGAATTGGTTGTATTATACATTTCGAATGGAACCAGATTAGTGCCAGCTGAAGTTATTTTGCCTCTGTAGTATGCGGAATGATCCTATTTATTGGGAGTTAGTTGAGGTGGCGACAGAGGTATATTTTTGCAATTTTTGAGTTTGAGATATATTTTTGCAATTTGAATAAAAAAGATATTATTTAAAAAAATTGGAAGGACTCGAACCGTGACCTTCAATTAACCTGGCAACACACAAAACCAATGAGCCAAGTGCTCTCTTATGTGATTCCTTGCTTCTTTTCATACTTGTTATTCTTACAAACTACCATGCACCACGGCTACTTATATAGCCTATACGTCCGATCTATCGGTCTCAACTACGATTTGCCTAACTTTTACTCGACACAGGATGGCGAACGCATCTCCTAGGAGTTTTGCCTTCTTCTTACTAGCCATACCACCGGTGACGCACCTCGCCGGTGATTACGACATTTGCCTCGGCTCCAATTGTCTTTTCACTAGTAACGCAATTTGACGGTGACGCAGACTCGCATTAGAGCTTTTACCCACGAGAGACTTGGACACACATGCAAGAAATCTCATGCGCACACACATCTAGAACAACGACCACAACTCCTCAACATCCTAAGCTTCTCTTACTTAAATCAAGACGGCGAACACATCTCCTCAATGTTTTGGTCTCATCTTCGACGGACTTGACTTTGCACACGCAGTAGCTTCCTTTCGATCTTCTCGTGCAGCATAATCTCTTCTGATGCGCACGACATCTTTAAAGGAATTTGCACGTGTATATTTTGTGGGCACGACTTGCACAAGAACTCACGCACATGCTCGTACATGTATGAACTCAATTACATACATGACCATGACACCAATGTGCACACGTATGTAACACACCTCCCACGTGCACATCATGCGAACACACACATTCTACATGCACGGAATCAGCCTACGTGCCTGACTACCAAAAACATGAATACATGCATGCAAACAACTATCCCAATATGCTAACATATACACGCACACCGTTGACACCACTAGCACAACGAACTGACTGATACATGCATGGACTCGTCTACACGCACCTGGGTCGACTAGTTTGTGCTACTCGCCGCTGGCTCCTCTGTGCCAAACTTGGCAATGGCCTATCGCCGCTAGCCCACACACCCGCCAGCGTTCGATTGCCGCAACGCCACTGCGTCTGCACGCACCCTGCACGCCGCCTCGATGTGTTGGCGCAGCAACCACATTGGTGAGCACTGAGAGGCCACAGATTTCTGTCTCGCACCACTGGCCTACTGCGAGCCACCTGCTCGATGTCGCTAGCCATATAGATGCTGCTGTTGGCCGCCTCCTCTAGGTCACCACAACACCGGCTCTGATACCAATCGGTGGAACACAAAAAAAAAACTGAAAAAATTAAACACAAATAATACGCGGCTAGAAGGACTCGAACCGTGACCTTCAATTAACCAGGCAACACACAAAACCAACGAGCCAAGTGCTCTCTTCTGTATTACATTGCTTCTTTTCATACTTGTTATTCTTCCAAACTACCACCACTGCTACTTATATAGCCTACACGCCCGATCTCACAGATTCGACTCGGAATCAGACTTTAAGCAATACATGTTAAGATTATCTCTAACAACTAGATGCGTGAGCGCAGCGTGCCATGCTGCGCAAGCTGCTGCCCCCCCTGGCACGCGTGCGCTGCCCCTCTTAGTTTTCGGCCTAATGCTTGGTAGAATCCTGGCTCCGCCACTGTTCGCTGTTCCTCCTGTACCTAAATGCATGTCATTATTCTAGCTTTTAAATTTTATTTCAAATATATGTCATTCGACTTTTAACTGTTTTTTCCCTTTACATACCCTATTATTTATTATTTCCAATGTTATTTATTATTATAGATTAGAGTAACACACACCATCTACGAGCAATAAGTGAGCTGATGAAATATGACGATTTAGGGTATATTTGTTTTTGCTATGGATTCTAGCCCCAAAAGCTAAATAAAAAACAAACAGCCTGATTCTAAGAATTGATTCTCATAATCCAGCGCACCTATATACACTAGAATCCACAACCCACTTCATATGTGATTCTGTAGATTCTGAAGTATACAAATATGAGAATGCTATTGAAAGTTCTAACTAATTCACTACTGCGGATCGGACATGCACAAGCGGTTTGAAACCGCTTTCAAAAGCGGTTTTAGAACCGCTTGTAAGCAACCGCGAGTGATACCCCGTCGGGTATCACAAGCGGTTCCCCGAACCGCTTGTGGTTCGACATTTCCACAAGCGGTTGGTGTTACCAACCGCTTGTGGAGAGGTTCTCTCCAAAAGCGGTTGGTGTTACGACAACCGCTTGTGAAGAGTCTGACAGCATAGCGTTTTGATTATATTCAATATAGAATATGTTTTGAGGGTTTTTGATATAGATTTTGACAATTAAAATAAATAGAACTTCATGAGTTTTTTGACACACTTAAATATATATATATTAGTCATGAGTATTCATTCGATAATTCTGGACTAAAAATGAACAAGTTGATGAACACATGAAATAATAAGCCACTTTTACAAGTTTCAAAGAATAAAAGGGCGAATCTTGAGCTCATTTCTTGCGTGCGTCGCTCTTTGTGCCCTTGGTCGACGTTGATGTCAGTTCACCTATCCTTATTTCAGGACAATCTCTCCAACCATTTGCGTGGAACTCGCTTTGGTGGATACAATCTAAATCGACAATAAAGCCGATGAGTTGTTCTTGGATTCTTTGCAACCCGGTGCGGCGGGATCACGTCTTGCACATCGATGTTGGGCTGACAAAGCGGGAGGTAAATAAATCTCTGGACATGTAATTATTAAAGTGTAAGTACTAAGAAATTGACATGTGCACACTACCTCGGCGTTGGTTGTCGGCACATCACCGTGGGTAATACTTTGCATATAGTGGCACACATAATAGCCACATAGGTTGTTTCCACCCGTCATTGTAGAACTGCGATGAAATTTGAAAAGAACACGATTATTGGGATGAAAAACTGTTACGGCATATTAATATTCTTTAATCGTGCTCGAGTGCTTAATTGTACATCAAATTCGTTCTCGAAATTTCCTTGTTGCTTCTTTCGAAACCGTGCGAATGTCCTGTGTGATGCGTTAGTATGAATGGTAATTATCAGAGTTGGAATTAGCAAGGTATTTCAATATATATAATAAGGAAAACTACGTATATATATGTGCTATATACCTATTTAGGGTGTCAATGATAAATTGATATTTTTTCACCGGAGTCCTTTTTGAGTCTTGAACAATGATCTGGCTGCTATCAAGCTTGATGACAAGAAGGATCGATGAAACCTATTCATGTATTGCAACATATATGTAACTAGCTAGTAGTATTATAAATGCCTTGGAAAATATAAGAGCGAGAGGTTGTATATATACGTACTCGAAGTTGAAGGGCGAAATATATACGGTTTGTAGTCTGTCCCAAGAATGCATCGAGAATGTAATCTTCAAGATCCTTTCGGTTGTATCCAAAGATGAACTCGTTAACAATCTACGGGTCGATGAAGCCCACGTTGAAGATATTCTCTTTTCTACATCGTTGTATCTCCATTCTACATAGAAAGGTATAAGTTTAATAGTTGCAATTTTATTATGCGAGGAAGCACACGGTAAAGGTATGAGCTTGACACTTACGGCACCAGACTCATGAGAGACACGTTGATGGAGTCGGCATGGTAAATATTGTATAAGTCGTCAAATTCGAGCCATATGGTGTCTGTCCCGCGATAAAAATCATCTTCTTTGATACGGAGGAACATCGTTCTTCCTTGAGCGGACTCTGTCATGTACCATTCGTGAAATTGCGCATCTTGGTTGGCGATCCTTTATCTCATTTGGGTCAATCGGCTCCCAAGCCAACCGAAATTGCCATCGACCTTTGTTGCCATTGGGATATCATCTATTAATCCAAGAGCTGCGGTGTGGGCCGAGTCTGCCTCCTTCATAAACCTCTTGAGGTTCTCCGATCTTAGTCTCTCTTCTTCTTCTTTGCCGCTGCTTTGACCACATTTATTCTTACGTGTAGCCTTAATTATTGTCCGTTCATAGTTGGGCCAGCCAGAAAGGGCTTTGCGGCATGTCGCGAAGTGTTCGCGCTTTTGGATCGATTGGTACCTTTGGCTCTACCTTCTTTTTGCGAAGTGTGCAGCCATACGCTTTAGTGACGCGTCACTCTCCTCCTTATTCATATCATATGCCCTCTTTGGAGGTTCCTTTACCTTAGTCGATCGGTGGACTCCACCTTCTTGGGGCGGTGGGGAGCCTTAATTCTGTATCGAGCTTCTTCCTCGGAGGAGATGGTGGAGCGTGGTTTTTCTAGGGGATTCTTTTTGTTTAAGATCTTTGGTGGTGGAGTAGGGCTTCGCGTGGAGCGGGTGGAGACACAGGAGGCTGCTGGTGGTGGAGTAGGGCTTCTACTGCTTTATCTTGGCGAGGCATTGCGTGGTGGTGGCGTTGGAGGAGGCGTGGGTTGCCGTGGTGGAGATGACGCGTCCATAGCGGTGGAAATATGATGTACCGTTTGCGCCAATGGATGATATTGTGGAGGGCTGTCCAAGCTTGGTCACGTCGTCGCCTCCGGCAATATCGAGTGAAGTTCTTCAAATCCGCTCAAGACCTCCTCCACCGCGACCTTTGAGTAACCCGGGTATCTCGTTGCGATGGAACATCCGCCCACTCCACCGGATATGCCATGCCGTAAGCCACCTTGATGGAGAGGTTACGGCGCATCAGCGTGTAGCTCACACCGGCGGCGAACCCTTATGTCATCCACGGGATAACGGGATAGCAAGGTGTCCGCCGGGGCCCGTGGGCGTCGGCTACTTCGCCGCGCGGAGGGACTGATCACGGCGTCCGGCTGATTGCTCGGACCTAGTCCTTGAAGCTTGCTGAGGGCAATTTGTACTTGTTGCGCAACTATGTCGCCGATGCTAGACTGGGTTGCTCTGAGCTCTTGTTCTAGTTGGTACACTTTACATGATTATCTTGATTTGCTTCTATACCGGCTCCTGTACGTATGTGCATCCTTAGCGAAACCATACTTCCACGGCGTCAGCTTGCCCATACCTCGTGTCCGTCCTGGGTGCTCAGGGTTTTCAAGGGCTTGTGTTAGCTCGTCATTCTCCCTGTCGGCACCAATGTACACTGCTGAGATCGCTCAACGGCTTGTACAATCCTTTGGCGACCTCTTGTACTCTGGTGCCATCACCAAACTGCCGTCATCTGAAGGCTCCCCATGACCCATGAACCAATTCGCAGCAGCTGTTCCCCTGAGCGGTGGCCGGTGTAACGCCCTTCGCCATTAATTCTTCTTCCCGCTTCTCCCATTTTGGTACAGCCTTGATGTAACCACCGGTGCCAAGATGGTGGTGGTATTTATTCATCTGTGAATTGGCCTTGTTCTTCTGACTCACGGCTGGCCTTGGTGCGACTTGAACTCCTCGAATGCTTCCCAGTGATCCGCCAACTTAGGAAATTGGTTGAAGTCGGGTCTTTCTCCCTTCTGCACGTACTTGCGGCTGAGAGACGTCTTCCAGGCCTGAAACATTGTTGCCATCTTCTTCAAAGTGAATTTCTTGGCCTTGTCTTCGGACCCTTGAGGAAATGTGAAATTTTCCTTAATATCTTGCTAGAGCAGGTCCTTGGTAGTTTGAGGAACTTCGGCCCATTTTCTGATAATTGGGACGTGATCCCTCACGTGGAAACCGCAAACGTTGTTGTACGACCCAACTGCTAAAAGAGGGGCAACCGGCATCGCTTCGTTGTTAACATCGGTAAACACGTGCTTTGTGGACGGCTTCTTGTTAGGTCCCCGATGCTTGGATTGGTTGCTCGATGCATGGGGCTTCAAATACATACACATATGTACAAACGTGTCAGAGTGTATTATATTAATGAATTGCGATTAATTAACATGTCTACGGGGATTATATTCTTCTGGCTGTACCTCATCCTGGCTGGAACCAGTGTTATCAGACTCAGCGGCTCCCGCGTCAATGGCTTCATCAGCTGTAGCCTCAATGGCCTCACCGGAACCACCATTAGCCCGGTAGCAGCGTTAGCATCACCTTCGATGGTACCCGGTAGCGATGGAGTCCAACAGAACTGTTCTCCTCATCGAAAGTAGGGTCACCACGTCTGGTTGCGCCATCTATCCTAATTCGAAAAAATGTTGACATAAATATCATATTACTTTGAAACAACCATATTCTGATTACAACACAAGCATATTATTACATAAATTTCTACACTAAGCATTAAGTACTACGGCGTGTTGGAACTAGCCCAAGGATCAAACACGAACTCGTGTGTTGGCACTTATTTTTATGTGTGTAATTAAGAGGTAAATTATCTTCATCATCGAGGACCGAGCTAAGCGGTGTTTATTAGCTCGATGGACCTATGATGGGGACAATAGTGAAGGGTCGATATCGATCAGTAGGATGAGAGCCACCTTAGTGATTGACCATATGTTTTAATTTGCATCACTCGCTTGTTTACCTTTGTCACTTAGATGATTTTTAGGTTGTTGAATTCTAGGTGATCGAAGTTAGTCTGTTTTTTTTTGGATACGATAACTTTGGAATACTCCAAGTAAAAAAAGATACAATTAACCTATATTGTGGATATTTATTTGTGCTCACATGTCGTACGTGTCGTGAGCCAATATCACGATCGTCACATGTCGTAAGTTGTTATCCACCGCAACAATTTTGACAAAATTACCTTGTGGGCATTTCACCGAATATGTGGTGGGCAGCCGAATTAGAGAGGGAGGACGACGCGTGCACACATATAACTCGGTCCTCCTGGGTGGATGGCGGTGCGGCGGCGCTTTGGAGGCGGAGTAGGCGTCGGCGGGGTGGCGGAGAAGGCACCGGCAGCCGGGGTGGAGTGACGGCGGCGACGAGGGCACACGTACGGCCGGGGTAGACTAGCGCGGCGAGGTGGCGAGTAGGCGCCGGCTAGGTGGCGGAGGAGGCCTACGGCGTCGACGAGGACGGCGGCGCGTGGTCTAGACGGAGGCGAAGACAGCGGCGGCCGGATACACACAGGAGCTGCAGCGGCGCGCGGGGGGGCTCTCGAGCGGGACTTAGAAAATTTCGGGTGTGAGAAAAGGGCGGGGCGTTTCAAATTTATACAGGGAGCACCTCTACAAGCGGTTCTAATAACCAACCGCTTGTAGAATATCTCTACAAGTGGTTTTAGAACAACCGCTTGTAGAGGGAGGACTTCTACAAGCGGTTCGTAGAACAAACCGCTTGTAGAATGTCTCTACAAGCGGATTTAGATCAACCCGCTTGTAGAGGGATAACTTCTACAAGCGGTTGGTATTAGTAACCGTTTCTGAATCTTATGCTCTAAAAGCGGTTCTTTTCTAAAATCGCTTCTGAATGTTGCGTTCTAGAAGCGGTTGTTTTCTCAAACCGTTTCTGAATTTTGCACTCTACAAGCGGTTATTTTCTCAAACCGCTTCAGTTTAATTTTTAAAATATGCTTTTAGCACTTCAGTTTCATTTCAGAATTTTTAAAAAATGCTTTTTGCAATTCGGTTTCATTTCTTAATTTTTAAAAAGCTTTTTGCACTTCAGTTTCATTTCATAATTTTTTGAAAAATCTTTTTGCACTTCAGTTTCATTTTATAATTTTTAAATAATGCTTTTAGCGCTTCAGTTTCATTTCAGAATTTTAAAAAAATGCTTTTAGCAATTCAGTTTCATTTCTTAATTTTTAAAAAGCTTTTAGAACTTTACTTTCATTCCATAATTTTTACAAAAAGCTTTGAGCACTTTAGTTTCATTCCAGAATTTTGGCACTTTACATTCATTCCAAACAAACACTTCATACTGTAAAAGACTTACATATACATAGTTCATACAGTAGGGGTACATCTTAAGTAGTAACGTACTTTGTCTTTACAAGTGTTCCTTCATTATGATCGTGACGTATGAAAGGAGTATCCACGTCTGTGTCATTGAGGAGGCTTATGTCGACATCCACAGCGAAAGGAGGGATCTCGTCGAACTGACTATACTCTTCCTCGTCTGTGAAGTCCTCAACTCCAACAATCCTTCGTTTGCCTTGTAGAACCACGTGTCGCTTTGGCTTAGTACTACAATCTTTCTGCTTGTCCTTATGCTTCTTAGGTTTGCTTGACATGTCCATTACGTAGAAGACCTGTCTCACATCGTTCGCGAGGACGAGCGGTTCGCGCTTATAGCCGACTTGCGTGAGGTCCACGATTGTCATACCGTATTTGTCTACCTTCACGCCGCTTGAAGTCAGTTTGACCCATTGTCACTTAAATAGAGGGACCTTCAAAGGTCCATAGTCAAGCTCCCATATATCTTCTATGAAACCATAATATGTATCCACCTTGCCTTTGTTGTCTTCGGCGTCTATACGGACACCGCTATTTTGGTTGGTTCTCTTGTTATCCTGTGATCTGGTGTAAAATGTGTAACCATTTGTCTCGTACCCCTTGAATGTCACGATTTCACTAGATGGTCCCCGAGCCAAGCGTTGCAACTGTTCATTGTCTGACCCTTTCAAAAGGATGTACTTTTGTAACCAAGCGCCGAAAGAATCCATGTGCTTCAGTGTTATCCAATCCTCAGACCTCCCCGGGAAATCGCGGCGTAGAATACTCTTGTGCTCAAGGACATACGGGGCCACTATAGTTGATTGTTTCAAAACCGTGAAATGTGCTTGCTTAAATGTAAGAAGATCATTGCATGCAATTGCTTTCCTTCCTAGTGTCCCTTTTCCCCGTAGCCTCCCCTCATGGCGTGATATAGGGACGCTGATCGGGTTTAGATCATTAATGTAATCCACACAAAACTCAATCACCTCCTCTGTCCCATAACCCTCGGCAATGCATCCTTCCGGACGAGAACGGTTACGAACATACTTCTTTAGCACACTCATGTACCTCTCGAAAGGAACATGTTGTGTAGATACAGGTCCAAGGATACCTATCTCTTTGACAAGGTGAACAGTGAGATGAACCATTATATCAAAGAATGCAAGAGGAAAGATCATCTCAAGACTAACCAAACTTTGTACCACGTCATCCTGCAGCTTACTTAGTTTATCTGGGTCGATGACCTTCTGTGAAATCGCGTTGAAAAAGAACACAGCTTTGTGATTGTCCTCGTACCCACTCGGGCAAGATGCCTCTCACGACCATCGGGAGCAATCTGTGTCATTAACACAAGACAGTCATGGGATTTCATGTATGCGATTTTATTCTCTTTTGTGTTTACGAGTCTCTTTACATTCGAGGAGTATCCTAAGGGACCTTCACACTGCTCAGAACTCTATCACGCTTTTTTCTCTTCTTTGCTTAGAGTGTAGCTCGCAGGATGTAGGTAATGTTGTCATTTCTCTCTCTTTTCGGGATGTAGGTCGTTCCTCAGTTCCAAGAGTTTAAGGTCCTTCCGAGCTTGCAGTGTATCTTTCGATTTTCCGTACATATCTATGTAGCCTAACAGGTTCAAGCAGACATTCTTCGTGATGTGCATGAAGTCAAGTGAGTGACGAACCTCCATAACTTCCCAATAAGGCAAGTCCCAAAATATTGACTTCTTCTTCCACATGGGTGCATGACCATCCTCATTCTGCACACGTTTGCTTCCAGGACCCTTTCCAAATACTACTTTCAAATCCTTTACCATAGCAAACACACATGGCCCACTACGATGCTGAGGCCTTGCACAAAGGTCTCGTTGCCTGTTAAATTTCCTGCCTTCCTTCTGCAACGGGTGACTTGTAAGAAGAAACCTACAGTGACCCATGTATACAACCTTCCGAGAGTTTTTCAGGTACATGCCGTCCGTTTCATCTAAGCCCTGGATGCAGGCTCTATATCCTTTGATAGTTAGGCCAGACAGGTTACCGAGAGCAGGTCAGTCGTTGATTGTTACAAATAACAATGCACGTAGGGTGAAATACTCCCTTTTGTACTCATCCCATACCCTTGCACCATCATCCCACAACGTCACAAGATCTTCAACCAATGGTTTCAAGTAGACATCGATGTCATTTCCGGGTTGCTTGGGGCCTTGGATCAACAACGGCATCATGATGTACTTTCGCTTCAAGCACAACCATGGAGGAATGTTATAGATACATAGTGTAACGAGCCAGGTGCTATGGCTGCTGCTCAATTCTCCGAAAGGATTCATCCCATCGGTACTCAACCCAAACCTTATGTTTCTCACCTCATCTGCGAAGTCCGGGTACGTCCGGTCGACTTTCCTCCACTGTGAGCCATCTGCAGGATGTCTAAGCATCCCGT
The DNA here is from genome assembly GCA_036346275.1 of Otatea glauca. Classification (NCBI taxonomy): domain Eukaryota; kingdom Viridiplantae; phylum Streptophyta; class Magnoliopsida; order Poales; family Poaceae; genus Otatea; species Otatea glauca. Next base: position 34,519,869 of record CM070715.1, on the reverse strand, counting down.
CGTCCTTACGCACTTCTTTGTGCCAACGCATCATCTGGGCATACGCTTTGTTAGCAAACATACGTTTCAATCGGGGGATCACAGGGAAACACCACAACACTTTAGCTGGAGGTCTCTTCTTCTTACGCTTCCCATCTATTTCACCTGGATCGTCATGCTTCACCTTATACCGTGATCCTCTGCACACTGGACAAACATCCAAATCGGCATACTCATTACGATATAGGATACAATAATTAGGACATGCGTGTATCTTCTGTACTTCCAATCCCAAAGGACAGACGACTTGCTTGGCTTCATATGTAGATTCGGGCAGAGTGTTATCTTCTGGAAGCAACTTCTTTACGAGTGATAACACCTCATCGAATCCCTTATCTGACACACCATTTCTAGCCTTCCATTGCATGAGTTCGGTGTGGTACGCAGCTTTTTGTGGCCCCGCCTTGCAGTTTGGGTACAAAGAAGTTCGTGGTCCTCTAACATGCTGTTGGAACTTCTCGAACTATCTTTCATCCGTAGTCTCCTCTCCGTCACGCAAAGATCCGGTCTAGCTCATCATCACCAAAGTCACCAAGTGTTTCTTCCACGGAACAGTATTGCGTGTCGACCGGGATACTGTTGAATCCATCTTCCTCTTCCTCGTCTTCTTCATCGTCTTCCTGGCTAATCACCTCAACTTCGCCATGGTTGGTCCAACAGGTATAGTTTGGCATGAAACCTCTCATGATCAAGTGGTTCATAACTTGCCATCGCTGGGAGTGCTCCTTCTCGTTCTTGCAATTTACACACGGACAACATATGAAGCTGCCTGGAGGCAAGAATGCAACGACCGCATCGAGAAAAGCCTGCACGCCATCAATGAACTCTCTCGAGCGACGGTCCGCATTGTACATCCATTGCCGATTCATCTATACCAAGTTATAATTTCATTAAAAATTATAACAAATTTCGTTAGAAAAATTATAACCTAACTTAAATTTCGTAACATTTAAACCCAACAAAAAAAAACTCCACCTACACCGTCATCCAATTAAAGACCTACCTTTCTAATTATTTTGTATCCCTTCCTACCTTTGTAATTATTTCTTATCCTTCTACAGGTTTTTCTATTTTATTTCATACACCAATAATTACTTCCTTGCAATGTTGTACCTAGATCTCTCCCAATATTGTGATATTTAAGATTCTAAAGCTAACAACCACCTAGATCTAAAGCTTCCAATCACCTTTACCTTGTAATGTCATATTTTGAACTAGATCTCCACCCTACATCTTCATACAACAACAAAAACAAGGCACAGAAAACAAATTTTCGATAATGCTTAAAAAGTTCAAGATTTCTCCACATTCATTGAAAAAATAGCAATATCTAGGTGAGAAGGATGTTCACATGATGTTACTAACTTTGAAACACTTAATTTAGAGTTAATCACCTCCAATTAAAAATTTGGATAGCACCTCCCCAAGAACAGCGCTTGGTCGGCCTTCTCTGTTCGATAGTATTCGTACCTCTGCTGGCGCATGGAGGAAGAAGGGTTTAAGTGCGCTGCGCAGGAGGGCTTCCAGAAGCGGTTCGTGTCTCCAACCGCTTCTGGAAGCCCTCTCCGGACCGTTGCCAACGAACCGCTTCTGGTGCGAAGATCACAACGGGTTCGCACCAAACCGCTTCTAATAGGCCGGTTGTGATGCCCAGTTCTGTAGTAGTGATCTTTAATGTAGGGATCGAGTATAAAGGGGAGAAGAAAAGCAGCGTGAGGTTGTGCGATAAAGAAAGCTTTACTCCAATCTGCTCTTTCCAGCATCTACCTCCGGGTGTTTTCGTTTGCGTGTCCTCATGTTGGTGTGATTATACACCGGCTCATTGCCAATAAGTTGTATCGGAGTGAGGTTGCTTTGATCCGGCGGTGATGTCACGTGACAGGTCGATGTCACCTTCCCCAGCTAGGTTCTTCGGCGGCAGTGACGGCCGTGTCGTGAGATGGGTTCTGGCAGCAATGACAGTGGACAGCTGGTGGTGCAGTAGATGAAGGAGGTGCGGGTGATAGAGCGTTACCCCATGCTCACGCGCACAAACTATACCGACTGAGCTCTCTCGACGAGAGTCAATATGCAGGCTCAGGGACTCTGGGAGGCAATTGAGCCTGGTGACACCTAGTAACGGCTTGACCAGATGGAGCTATCGGCCATCCTCCAAGCTGTGCCATCGGAGATGTTCGCGACATTGGCGGTAAAGGACACCACCAAGAAGGCATGGGAAGCTGTGCGCACGTCGTTGTGCATAGGCGTCGAGCGTGTGCACGAGGCGAAGGCACAAACGTTGCTCAAGGAGTTTGAGGCGATCCGCATGAAGAATATTAAAATGGTGGACGACTTGGCCATGCACCTGATCGGCCTCATCAACAACATCTGTGCCCTAAGCGACACGTTGCGCGAGGAGAAAGTGGTCAAGAAGTTCCCTCGTGTTGTGCCATTTAGGTACACGTAGGTGGACATATCGATTGAACAGTTGATCGACTAAAAGAAACTGACGATGGAGAAGCTCACAGACTGGCTCAAGTCCATGGAAGAATGGTAAGAGCTTGATGACACTGGTGGCACGAATGATCGTCTGCTCCTCACCAAAGAGAGTGGCTCGCACGCATGAAGAATAGGGAAAAGGCGAGGGCTCCTCTGGCTATGAGAGGACTAGTGGCAGCGGAGGCAACAATTGTCGCCACGACAAGTAGCGTAGCCGTGGTCACAGCAATGGCAACAGCGATGACAAAAATGGTGTGTTGTCCGGAGGCAGCCGTGACATGTGCATGTTCAAATGTTACAACTGCGACAAGTTTGGGCCCTACAAGAAAGTGTTGCAAACCACAGCGTAAGCGCAAGTAGGAAGTGAACCTGACGCAAGTGCAAGATGACGAGCCAACGTTACTGATGGGCAAGCGCTGTGACCACAGGTGACATGCCACAGATGGCATTCACTACTACAGAACGTACGTCACACCACTATCGCTTTATCCGTATCGGTTCTTAAGTTTTTAGGAAAAACCGATTGTGATAAATAACTTCGGAGAGGTGTTAGTAATAATCACTATCGGTTCTGAGATTATAAGTGATTGTGATGTAACATTGGGCATATCACTATCGGTTCTAAACTAAAAAACGATAGAGATGTGAATGGTCATCACTATCGGTTCTAACAAACGAAGTGATGGTGATGATCACGTCCACATCACTATCGGTTCCTTTGATAAAAGCTATAGTGATGTGCATATACATCACTATCGGTTCTAAGAAAAGAAGTGATACTGATGTGCACGTGATCATCACTATCACTTCTATCAAAAGAACCGATAGTGATGACTATGCACATCACTATCGGTTCTAAGAAAAGAAGCGATAGTGATGTGCGTGATCATCACTATCGGTTCTTTTATAGAAGCGATAGTGATGATCGCAGCACATCACTATCGCTTCTCTAAAAGAACCGATTACGATGTCCACATGCTCATCACTATCGCTTCTATAAAAAGAACCGATAGTGATGAGCGTTCATATCACTATCGCTTTTTGAAAAGAACCGATTCTGATGTGCCTCGCTAGGTCATATATAGCACTCGAGCTGAACTCTTCTCTGTTGTTGCTCCAGAGGAGATTTCTTCGCCGCCACCTGAGAAAACATCTCATATTGTGTGGTTCAAAGCAATACTTGGGTGAGAAAATTTGAAGTCCTCATGGGTGGGTATTAAGATGGTAAATTTGAAACCCTATCTTAAGGAGATTCCCCTCTTTTTGCCCTCATTTGCGGTTTTCTTCAAAATGTGAGCAATTCTTTAAACCCCTTCAATTTTGCACTAGGTAATTTCGATATGTCGTGAATAAAGTTTAGGTTGCACTGGAATTGTGTACGTGCCTTCAAATTTCACACTCTTTATTTGATAAGCACACATCTATTTAATTATTATAGTGCTCTCATGTTAATATGGAATTATTGTTGCTATCATGTGATAAATGTTAGAGTTTAGGTTATGAACCTCGTCTCCCGTTCGAGGATGCTTATTTACAAATATGCGAATGAAATGGCATATTTATAGCGAGCATTCTCGAATTGTCCATGTTTTTGGACAGATTCGAAGATATGTGGTTGGGCAAGTTCTGAGCCGTTGTACAAGCTGCGAGTAGATTTCGTAGCGTCTCACTGGTGTTCTCCATATGCACACCCTCTTGACCTATTGTCGAGGCGTGTATATGGAGAACAGGGGGAAGATCTTGCCAAATTCTCTTTGAGTTATACAGCGGCTTAGGAACTTGCCCGAACCACATATCCTCGAATGGGATTAGGACCTAACCTATTTAGAGATTAGGTGTCATCGTTGGTACCCTTGTTTTGTTTTGTTGTAGTAAAAAGATTTGCAAGCTACTGCACTAGCTATATAATTAGATTATTTGATATCATTGTTGATTTTAAAAATTTATGACTCCTATCTAGGGAATTGGAAGCTCTAAACCAGGGAAGAAGCTAGGTATCGATCGGGAGTACATTTATATATCTTGGAACCTGTCCTCTATTTTGCAAAGGTAATATTAATTGAAATGATGTCTCAATATTTAAAATAGCTAGCTAGTTGTCGCTCTAGTTTTTCCTTAATTTATTGTGCGAAATTTAATTGCCGATGGACCATGAGGAATGGATGTATCAGAAAAGCTGTGTGAGTGCTGAATTTCATAGGGGTGTTAAGGAGTTCAAAAAAATTGCAGAAGAGGACATGGTGAGGAGGGGTTTAAACTTCATATATTGTCCTTGCATTGATTGTACCAATCTGAGGAGATTTAGCAACTCAGCTCAAATTGAGGACCACCTGATTCGATGTGGCTTCGTGAGGAATTACACATGTTGGATCCATCACGGGAGGCGGTAGTACCCTTCGGTATGCAACGAAGACACAGTGGAACTGGATGACGAGTTGCAGCTTGATATGTTTGAGGAGGATAATTTGGAGCAAATGTTGCGGGATGTGGAGGGTAATTACACGGAAAGAGAGTTTGAAAAGTTTAAAATCTTGATGGAAGATGATGCCAAACCGCTGTTCACAGGTTGCAAAGCGGAATACACCAAGTTGGGTTCGGTCCTTGCATTGTTCGAACTGAAGGCAAAACACTGTTGGACAGATACAAGTTTCAACGCACTTCTAGTTCTTCTATCGGATCTGCTTCCGGAGGGAAACCAGTTGCCAACAAGCATTTATGAAGCAAAGAAGCTACTATGTCCCATGGGAATGGAAATAGAAAGGATACATGCATGTCTGAATGATTGCATCATGTACCGTAACGCACATCAGGAGCTGCACGTGTGTCCGTTTGCGGTGTGCCCGGTACAAACAAAAGGAGAAGCGTAATGACAAGAAGCGTAAGAGTCGAGAACACGACGGTGAAGAGGTCACTAAAGGTGCACCGCCAAGGTATTGTGGTACTTGCCCATCATTCACCGTCTGGCGGTTGTTTGCAAATCGAGAGGCAAAATTGTTGCGTTGGCATTATGAATCTCAAAGGAAGATGGCAATCTGAGACACCTGTGATTCGGCTCAATGGAGAAACATCGATTGGAAACATGAGGAGTTTGGTGCGAAATGAGAACATAAGATTTGGGTTGAGTCTTGTGGAATGAATCCATTTGGTAGCATGAGCGATCGTCACAAAGACTGGCCGCTTCATTGTGTATCTACAACCTTCCTCCTTGGTTGTGTATGAAGCGGAAGTATATCATGATGTCATTACTAATCTCGGGACCTAAACAGCCGGGAAATGATATTGATGTGTACCTTGCACCACTGATCGAGGACTTGGTAAAATTGTGGAATGAGGGTGTCGTGGTGTGGGATGCGTACAAAAGAGAGCATTTCACCCTACGGGCTATGGTATTTTGCACCATAAATGATTTCCCGGCTCTTGGTAATTTGGCGGGTTACAGTATAAAAGGGGCCAAAGCGTGTCCTATTTGTGAAGAGGAGACTGAGAGTCTATGGCTGCCAAATTCCAAAAAAACTGTGTATATGGGTCACCGTAGGTTTCTACCTCGAAGTCATCGATACCGTAAGATGGATGACAAATTTGATGGGAAGAGGGAAGTCCGTTCGGCACCGCAGCCTATGAGTGGAAGGCTTGTATCCATGGATGATTTGAAGTTGTTGGGCATGAAGTCCCACGACTGCCATGTATTGATGACCCAAATGCTCCCAGTTGCAATCCGAAATATTCTGCCAGAGGATGTCAGGTTGGCAATCATGAAGCTGTGTTTTTTCTTCAATGCGATCTCCTGCAAAGTTATTGACCCCGATATGCTAGACAACTTACAGAGTGAGGTGGTGCAGACTCTGTGTCAGCTTGAGATGCATTTCCCACCGTCGTTCTTCGACGTAATGGTCCACCTTGTTGTTCACCTTGTTAGAGAGATTAAGATATGTGGGCCCGCTTTCCTACGTTACATGTATCCGTTCGAGAGGTACATGGGTATATTAAAGTCCTACGTGAGAATCGGTCAAGCCCGAGGGTAGTATTGTTGAAGGTTATGGGGTGAAGAGGTTATTGAGTTACGTGTGGACTACCTAGGTAAATGACAAGCAATCGGTGTACTGTATCTCGTCACGAGGGCGCACTTTTTGTAAAGGAACCATTGGGTCCAAACTAATGAGTCTGAGGTTTGATATGTATTGCAAAGCGCATTTGACAGTCTTGCAGAATAGCGCAGAAGTTCGTCCATGCATCGAGCAGCATAAGTTGATATTACGGGAAGAGAATCCACAAATGGATGACCTCTCCATCGCACAAGAACACAACGATCGATTCCTCACATGGTTCAAAGAAAAAGCGGAGGTCTCCTTTAGTGAGAACGTAAAATGGTTGGCTGACGGACCAAGATTTAATGTACAGACATGGCAGGGATACGATATTAATGATTACACCTTTTACACTGAGAGTCAAGATGCCAAGAGTACTGTCCAAAACAGTGGTGTGTGCATAAATGCTTTCTCTGATTATCATCACTCGAAAAGAGTCTCTCCAACCACAATGAACTCCAACTATGGGTTGATCGAAGAAATTTGGGAGCTCGATTACGGAATATACCAAGTTCCATTGTTCCGATGTAAGTGGGTAGGACTTTGTAACATCCCAAAATTTGGGTTTTCAAAAATCTTTTGTTTAGTTCATCTTTCCAAAAATCCCCGCGAATTTTCTCTCTTTAATAAAGCTTAATCTGAAATTTTCTAATGCTAAAATAATTTAATTTGACTAATATGTGCTTCAAGGAATTTTCTGTAATTTTTTTATGATTTTTCGGAGTTCGTTTGCTATTTATTTGAAATTAATTTAAATTAAGCCTTTTGTTAAATTTAATTAAATACTGCAAAATTTTAAATAAAATTTGGTTAAAAATAATTTATTTGAGCTCCAAATATCTTAAAATATTTTCTGGAATTTTTTTTAGAATTTTTCTGGTATTTTTATTGCTCTAAACGAATTATTTTAATTCAGAAATTGTTCTAAATCGACGTGGCAGCTCCAGAGGCGGCCACGTCATCGCCCAGCCTCAGCCCTCAGATCTCCATCCGACGCACTGAATCGCCACGTCATCCCTTTATCGCTTATTGGCGCTCGATCCGATCCGTTTTCAATTCAAATTCGGTTTTTCTTCGTGTCTCCTTGTAGGGCACGACTCCCTAGCCTATATAAGTGTCCTAAGACCACTCCCACGCACCTCTAATCCCCAGAGCTCCTCCCAAACCCTAAAAACTGCAGCCATTGTCTTCCGGTGCGCCGCCATCGTCGGCCGATTTTAGCATCGCGTTCTCCGTCATCTCAATGAGTTTTTCTAAAATCTGCTCACGTCATCTCATGCCATATGGTCCAGTCTAGCTCTCCACCAAATTTGGTGCAGTTTCATCTAGGAAATCAAAAGTTACGGCCGTTCCAATCTCGAATCTTGCCGTCGCCCGTTCTCCTTCGTTTTTGCGAGTTTGACCGTGAAATTTATTCTGTAGACTCATCTTGATGTCCTCTACCTGGTGCTCACCCTAACTCAAGGTTGTGTCCTCGGGATTGTTGCATAAAATTCAATCTTATCTGATCAGACTGCGTACGTACAGCAGAAAACTTCGTCGTGCGTTCCCCGTTGATCCATATGGTAACACTCAGATCCGTTCGCGTCATATTGTGCCAAATGATCCCAGATAGCTCTCTGAAAAATTTCGTTAGGTTCCATCCATTATTTTAATAGTTATGACCGTTTGATCTATTAGCTTTACCAGTCATTCATCGGTAGTTTGTGAACTGTCCATTGGGTTGCCGCCAAATCGGCTTATACCGTTGAGATCGTCTCACCGCGTTCTACGTGGTGCTCACTTCCCCTTTGCTATTCCATCCACCGAATATTTTAATATTCGTTAGCCGCCGCCTTTCGTCAGTGCCGCGCGCCGTCTTTTGCCGCCAACCATCTTAGTTCGCCTTGGTCGTGTCATCATGTCCAGTAGGCCATCATTCTCTGGTTTTTTCATCTTTGGAGTTCATTTGATCTTCGGTTGCCATCCATGCCATATTCTAGAATCTACCCGTCGTCGTTCGATCCAGTTCTTTTATTATCGGTTCGTGTTTCGGTTAGCCATCCTTGGTAATATTTTATCGCAGAGCCAACCCTACCTATCCTATCCCTATGCCAAGTGGATCTATCCACGAGTCGTTCCTCTCCAACCCTAATTGAACCTTGTATCCAATCTGTCGTTGACAATGCATCATGTCATTTAAACCTCGCAACTCGCAGATCAATCCTGTGACGTATCATATCCTTGCTACCATATCATTGCACCGACGATCGACATCTCATCTTTGCATGAGTGTCCTGTCATTGCTTCGCTATCTTTGCATGTGTGCATGCTCGCAAAAGCCCTAGTGCAATATCATCATCCTCTCTATCGACTTATTGTAATCTAACCCCATCACCTATGAGTTTAGCCTTGTCTTCATTTCCTCGCGGCCTTGTCATCGTCAAGCCTCTTGATCGACGTATGACTGATCTCAGATCGAATCGCATGAATGTCGATCCCTTGTCCATGTCCTATTCTTGAAAATCTAATCGGCCATTGACCTAGAAGTCATTCGTGGACTTGGTCGATAGACCATTGGCCATATGTCATATCCTTGTACCATATCTAATCTATTAGTCTATCTTTCTTTTGTTTGACTGTATATCTGTTTAGTCAACAAAAATCATCATTGAGCATCAGCTTAGTTCATTGCGAACTAACGTATCTTTATGGACCCGGTTTATAGATCGAGAGCCCATATGTCATTGTCTATCCAATCAAGATAATAACTTTAGAAGAAATATTCTTTGGAATATTATTCTTTCTTTCTCAGTTATCAGTCTTTTCCTTTCGGTGTATTCCGAAAGCTTGTTCTCTTTTGTCTAATCTCTGATCTAATCCATTCAAGATCCTAAATTCATCTAAGCCTTTGTGATCTAATACTATCCGTTCTCATTTTGGATTTTATTTGATTTATCTTTTGAGTTGGTTTGTATTTGCTTCTTCTTTAATCGTTAGACGCATCGTCCGGAAGTTGTTCTAAGGAGCTGAAGATCAAGAAGGTAAAGATTGAAGATCGAAGATCAAGAATCAAAGATAAAGAGTAAAGAACAGTAAAAATCACAAGGGCCAGGCAAGTTGTGCTTTGATCATGTTGAACCCATGTTTATAAAATTGCTATATTTGTTTTACCCTATCGCATATTATTTCAAGTGTACAATTGTTTCAAATTAAATTGAGACTTAGCTATTATACCAATTTGATCTACACCCTACCTTGTCAATTGTATGCCATGATCTATTGTCACCCTAGATTGGTTCAATATAGTTGGTTAGTAATTATAATCAACATGGGATGGTTAGTCCGTATTAGTTGCTTAGCCATGCCACGTCATCACATGTATTGGAATCATTGATAATTAATCTTGATTAATGGAATATGGAACAATGTTATGAACTTGTGTGTCATGTGGGATCACACGATGAGATTGAGTTGTTGTGACGAGTCATGTCACGCAACGATGTTGAATTGTTGATGGCACGTGGTGCTTGGTAATCAACTTGGGTGATAATCACTTAGATTGGGGCAAGTGACAAGGGGCGAGTATGCCAAGGTGGGTCCGATGGGCAGAAGGTATGTGGATGTCTTGCCTAATCATTCTAAGGACTTAACCTTGCAAGCCTTTGACTGAGTCAATCATGCAACCACATATCCAGTATGGGCCACCCTAGTGATTAATTTGCAATGTCTTAACTTTGGTACTATCTTGGTCGGTGTGAGTTCCCGAGTTATGGAGTAATTCACATGGCGCAAGAGGGGCCACTGGATGTGGTAACCAGTCCACCAGTGTTGAAACCTTAGCGGGTGGTACCAGGTTAAGCCAGAGCATTGTAAAGGCTTTGTCGTGATCTCTCTGCCGCAAGCACACCAAAGGAAGTGTGCTAATAGCTTGGCAACAAGGGACGATCATGTCGTGTGGGTAAAGTGCATAACCTCTGCAGAGTGTGAATCTATTGAATAGCCGTGCTCATGGTATTGAGCAATGCTCGGAATTACAGATTAAGGGTTAGACTTTTGTTAAACAAAACTTATTGGGATGGCGAGGATGCCATGGAAAGTGGAAATTGACTTAGGTTTGGAAACTTGGTTTACTTGAAATCTTGAATCTATCTATTATTGTTATTTGTTTCTGATCTTTACAATCTATTTATTGTATTTGTTCATAAATGTCTTCTTCGCAAAATAGCCATAATAGCATTTTCCTTTGGAATAAGCCTTGCATATAGTTACATAGAATTGTATTCATGCGAACTTGTTGAGTGCTTTATGTACTCACCCCTTGCAACACACAAAATCATCGAGTTGAGGAGAAGACTACAACTTGAAGGAGGAGAAGTTCTACGAGGAGGCGAATATCTAGGAGTTGAACCTTGTCGGTTGCTGTGGCATATTGATGGGATTAAATCGACATTCTTCATTCCGCTGCTATTTATTTAATTTGAGTTGAAGCCACCAAGGCCTCGCAAGTGTAAGTTTGACCTAAAGGTCGTTTAATAGTTCTATATTAATAGCTGAAGTCTTTATTTATTATTCCGTTGTGTATGATTGTGATATTTCATCTATGTTGAGACTGTGTGCACTAGCGTGATCCTGGACTAGTGCTGAATACACAGAGAGTCCGGATTTGCATATTCGGGTCCCGACAGACTTCCACATGGAGTGAAGGTCGACAAGAGAGGCTTTACTATTGTGGATCTCAGCAGGCTCGCCTACAAAGATGACCCATTCGTCCTTGCGAAGCAAACAACTCAAGTCTTCTACGTGCGTGATCCGGCCAATCCGAGGTTGCACATCGTTCTTTATGGCAAGAGACGAATCGTAGGAGTTGAAGATGTTGTAGATGAAGAAGAGTATAACCAATTCGATGAGATACCTTCATTTCCAGATGGGGCCTATCTTAGCGGGGATGACGACACACATGGAGCCAATTACATGCGAGTAGATCATCATGAAGGGCAATATTGTAAATAAATGGACTATTATAATGTTTGTTGTTAATCACATTGTTGTATTATGTATGTGAAATAGTTTACAATGCTTTGAAAGTAAAAATCCATGGTGAATTGCTTGCAAATAGTCGAATCATCATTTATGGAAATTATCGTGCAATTCCGGAGTAATTTGAAAAAGTTTTGACTTTTCTACGCTTTACGCACAAATTTCTGCAAAATTCCTAATAATTTGAACAATTTACAAAAAAGTTATGGCATTTTCTCTCTCTGATGAAATGATGAAAATTCAGAACTTGCAGATGAGTGATAAAGTTTATTATTAGTAAGCAATGCCACAATAAGGAAAGTGTACTGGACCATATATGGAGCTATTGCCCAGCAATTACATATAGTGTAGTCTCGATCGATGTACAATCTATATAATTCGAGACACGAAATGAGGCTAAACTATATGAAATCATTTTTGGAAATTTTAAAAAAACTTGGACTTCATCTGAAAAAGTTTTGACTTTTCAACTATTTAAGGAAAATTCATGCCTAGAAAGTGAATTTTGGCATCTTTTTCCAATGCTAACTCTCTTTTGCAAAATTCTTTTTTGAAAAGATTTGTAGTATCTCAAAGTATATATGTGGAAAATTTCAAATAATTTCAATGATATTTGCAAAAGTTTTTCACTCTTTGATCTAATTCTGAAAATTTAGACTTCATGGTTTGTCTGGAAAGGGAACAGTGCAACGAACTAAATTTGTGTCGGTTTTCCTCAGAACCGATAGAGATAACTATGTATCAGTGTCGGTTTTATTTGCAAAAGCGATACAGATATTGAATCATGATCGATGTCGGTTTTATTTATAAAAGCTATACGGATATATTGAGATACATCAGTGTCGGTTTTATTTAAAAAAGTGATACGGATATTGAGACACATCAGTGTCGGTTTTCTTTAAAAAAGTGATACAGATATATTGATATATATCAGTGTCGGTTTTATTCAAAAAAGCGATACGGATATATTCCATTATCAGTGTCGGTTTTTGCATTTAAAAGCGATACGGATGACTATTCACATCTGTGTCGGTTTTATTTGAAAAAGTGATACAGATATTGATCTTATCCGTGTCGGTTGTATTAAAAAACCGACATCGATGACTATAGACACCGATGTCGGTTTTCTTAATAAGCGAGCTTGATAAGTATATTCCCATTTTATTCCCGCGACTAGCCTATTTGGTAGCGCAACAACACTGTCGTTAACCCTAGCGCAGCCGCCCACCCGCCCGTCGCCCGCCACGCCACGCTTACACCCGACGCAGCGCCGACCACCCGACGCCTCGCCGACCAGCCCGCCGCCCCCGCCCCCGCCCGGCGCCTCGCCGACCCGCCCGACGCCTGCCGCCTGGTCGTCGCGCCGCCGCCATGCCACCTTGCCCCACGCCCGACGCCAACCCACCGACGCCTCGCCACGACCACCCGTAGCCCGTCGCCCGCCCGGCGGTGGGTCCTCTACCTGCACCGACCTCCTCCCCCTGGCTCCTCTCCCGGCGATCTTCAGCCTCCGGCAACCTCCTCCCCCGCGCTGGCCTCCTCCTGCTTGCTCCCCCACGGCGGCCTCCTCCCCGTGAGCTCATCATCCCCGTGTGTCTTAGTCATCCTCGAGGTAAAAATCAACCAAATTAGTGCCTTGTGAGCTTGCAATTTCTGGTTGTGAAGTGAGATGTGAGTAGGATGAACTTTCTGTGGTGCCTTGTTGCTTGCGAAGTATTATCTCTGTATGTTTGGATGCACAAATGCCCAATCACCATTAACAGGGAAGTAGTGAATTGCCTTGCATATGATTCGCTTTTGGTTGATTGTGCCCAAGTAATAGCAACTGCAAATGCAAATGGGTTCATAAAATAAGGGGAAACACATTTCACCAATTGCCAGCCCAACTACAAACCCATCCGTAGTAATGCAGAAGTAAATCTCAATCCTTTGTTTCCTTGGAACTCACAATGTTATTTAGGCAGAGCATAAAAGCAATTCTCATTAAGTTATTGCGAAGCAGGTTTAATGGAATGTCCTAGCTCCTTTGGAATATCTGTGAACCTTTTGTGTCCTCTGGGCACTCATTGCCTAATGGTAATTTGTATGGACATCAAATGTGGTCCATGTTGGTGCATTATGAGTGCATTTAAAATCTAGTCCTCGATGTCTGTTGAATCAATTTCAGTAAACACTCACCCATGAATGGAAACAATTTATTACAGCTAACACCTCGTACATGGTCAACCTCATGCCAATTTGGTTCCTTTTCCTCTTGTAGGTTTGACCTGTACTTTAGGAAAAATCCATTTGGTGGAGAATTCACTGTTTTTGCGGGTCTTGAAGAATGTATTAAGTTCATTACAAACTTTCAGAATTCCATTCGGTTGCCATCTATTTTCTATTGCTTCAAACATTCAGAATTCCATTCGGTTGCCTGAATTAGCTGCGGATCCATTTAAAAGGTGTCAAGGAGAATACTAGTCGAAAGGTACATTTTTGTCACCCTTACCTAGCAAAATGCTCAGTTTTGTTCTTACTATTTATAGTAAGTGCGATCCCATGTTTCTTGGATCAATTTGAGGATCTGAGCTTACACAAAGGTTAGGCCTAACTGATTGAATTATACTACTATTACAACAGAGCTTATTGTTGGTTTTCTGTTCATGCAAAGCTTTTCATATACAGTCATGGGACCATATACAGTCTGGCTAATGCAATTTCTCTTGATCCTATGTTACAGTTTATTTTCAGCAAATTACATGAGCTCATTTTTGGCGCAATACTTTTGTCTCTTCTCTCAACATATGTTAGAGTTTACGTTGCGTAACCTACGTTTCCCGTTCGAGAGTACTTGTTTATGAATATGCCATTTCGGCACATTCATAAGCAAGCGATCTCAGTTGTCCACGTTTTTGGGCGATTCGAGGATATGTGGTTGGGTAAGTTCTGAGCTTGTTGTACAACTCGAGTAGATTTGGTAGCATCTCCCTACGATGTTCTCGGTATACACCCATCTTGACTGTTGTCGAGGCGTGTACGGAGAGCAGTGAAGATCTTTGCCAAATTTTCTCTAGAGTTGTACAACGTCTTAAGAACTTGCTCGAACCACATATCCTCGGATGGGATTAGGACCAAACCTATTTAGAGATTAGGGGTTATCGTTGGTAAGTATTTAGGTGGTCAACATATAGACTTTTCTTGAAGATCATTCATTCATTTGTTACTCTACTGAAATATGCTAGAACGATTACATCTTATTACTTTTCTATTCAGCTATTGTTTTACATGATTTATTGTCAAGTTCACAAAATAGGTGCAATTGCTTTCTCTCATGTCAAATATATGACCTTATCGGATAAGAAAACTCAAAATGTCACAATTAGAGAGCATCGGCGCCGCTCATGAGACAGTACAAGGTGCTCCCAGGGGCGAGCCAAGTTCCAAATGTTGAGGGGCGAGTAAGGTGAGGAAGGCAGAGGACCGAACAAAGGGGCCACAGGAGAACACCGCGAGTTCTCCACTTCAATGCCACGGAGGTCTGCACAGGCCCTCCCAAGTACAAGGGGCGATAACGTTCATTCCTCGGTCAATTGGTGAGGGAGAGAGTGCCCATAACGATTAAGGATTGGAGGAGGAAGTCGGTAGCGAAGCGGAAGAATTGGTGTGGGGCGAGGTTAAGGGAAAATGGATTATAGAGGAGGAAGATGAGCATAGCGAGGCGATCGCCTTGAAGAGGATGGGTGTGGCCTTGAGGCGCCGGTGGTCCTCATGCACGGTGAGTACGTCTTGAAAGGTCGTACACCATTCGAGAAGTACCCGTTCGTTACTACAGATGTTCGGGAGGAGTTCACGATGATGAAGGGTACGCCTGAGGCAGAGCAGCTAAGAGAGAGGAACACCGCTATCCAGAGGCACAACACGCACCCGCACCACCTCGGTACAGGCGGCTATGAGGGGAAGAAGGCAGAGTGGGCGCGACTAGCCGAGGAGTGCACGAACTCCGGGACGACGATGCCTTACTCCCACATATGTGTGGAACGGGCACGCAACTGGGTATTAGCGAGGACAAAGAAAACCCCCGACGGGCAGCTTGTAGTCGCAAACCCCACTACTGCGCACGTCGTCTCTGCCATCGTAAGACATCTAACTTAGTACATTTCAGTTGACCTAGCTTGTTGTATTTCAAATATAATTCGTACTCGCTTATTGCAGGAGGAGGTAAGCCAGCGGAAAGAGCAGGGGACCTTCCAGAGCCAAGGGTCAAAGGATATCCTGCACTCTACGATCGGGAAGCCCGACCATAAGGGCCGGGTGCTTGCCGCAGGGTCGGGGCATACGAAGAAGTCCTACTTCCAAGATGACGCTTCGAGTGCTAGATCAAGATCATGGGAGGCACGTGCGGAGCGCCTCAAGGACACGCTCAGGGAGCAGCTGAGGGAGGAGATCAAGGAGGAGATGTGGGGGGAGATGATGGCACGTGAAGATGAGATAAGGGGTGAGATGATGGCACGTGAGGAGCGCCTGAGGGCCGAGATGATGGCGATGATCTCTCAGAGTCAGAGCCAGATGCCCTCGCCTCTTGTAGAGAAGCCTGTGCCCCGACCTAGCAGCTGTGGTTCCAAAAATGATAAGACCGAACCCCAGCTGAAGGTAATAATTAATTTTTCCTAACTTAAAGCTACAAGTGTAACTCCCACAATGTTTCTCCTCAAGTTGCGCATATCTTGCAGGCCCCTGCTAAGTGCCAGCTCGCCACCCTAACGAAGGACGAATTTCCTGTCGAGGCTGCACGCGGGGTTGCATTTCCATGCAAGGAGATGAACACTGTGCATGGTCAACCTTTGGGGAAGGGATACATGAGGGTGCAGGTGGACTACGTCCACGAACACTTCTTATCACATGTGCTCGAGTTCCCCCCCAACGAAGATATCAGCACTCTCGGGCAAGCACGTATGTCGTTCATCAAGTGGCCCACGACGGGTGTCGTACTAGTCAAGGTAAAAATCCCCCGCGTCTTCTCTACCATTCCAGTAGTACTACAATAAGTTAAATATGCGCGTGCTTTGTAGGTTCCTACCGTACCTGTGCTTACTCCTGCTCCTGCTTCTGTTCCCACCACCGTGATGAGTCCTACATGGAGTGCAGAGCTCACGTGTAAAAGGACAAGCACGACACCAACAGAATCACAAGAGGCCTCTGAGACTCCTTCCGCCAAGAAGCCAAAGCTGATAAAGGCCACAAAGCCCCTTGAGGTACTTGAAAAGCCCAGTACCCTCACCTCGAAGACTCCTTCGGCCCAGAAAGGAAAGTCAGCACAGGCCACAGACATCCCTTACGATTTTAAGGCATACGTACATGGAAAGCCCCTGCTTGCATCCAACGAACTAAATGGTCTAGGCAGGTGGACTCGCATGCTCCATGGATGGTACATTGATAAGATGAATGAGGAAGAGCGTCGAGTTGACTTCAATATGATGTATAAAAGGGTACATTTCCACCGTGGCGAGAATGGGATATTCCTGCCGCTTTGAGGATCTGTTTTTGTGTACCAATTAAAAGCCGTCGATATTTCTACTTTACGATCTTGGGCGCTGTGAGTATCGCACCATACATCATGGTGGCGACTTTTATAGGATTTTGCATTATGTTTTCTAATATCAACACGAGTTGCGGGGCAATGAGGCGAAGGAGCCGTGACGAATCAAAACCAAGTTGGGTTAAATCGACCCGAGCTTGTGTCTGCGACCACGGCTAGGCTACATCCGGTGTTTGTTCTTTGGCTCGTCAAGCGGGTATTGCATCTTGAGTCAACGAAGGACTTCGTTGTAATACCGCACCACGAGGAGTAAGTAGTACAAACCCTTCAATTACTTGTACGCACTTGAACCGTATGCGAACTTATTTCCTTGCACTACATTCCATTTAATAAGCAACCATTGGGTTCTACTCGTCCTCGTTCCGAGAGAAAACACAGTCTACATTTTTAACTCAATCAAGAAGAGACCGATGGCCTATGCGATCAAGTGTCCTTTGCAGAAGTAAGTACATTACCGTAACCTAACACTTTCTGAATTTAACTATATTTTTTTACTCAATGGCATCCCTCCAATATATGTAGGGGTTTCTCAGACTATGTCGATGAAGGAGGGTCACACGATAACAAAAAGGGCAAGATTTGGAGTATAAGAAATTCACGGTACAAGTGCCTAGCATATATCGATTAATTTTTCTAACATCTAATCTTCGTGTGTTAATTTCTTTTCTCTCTTCATAGTGTCATCAACGAGGCAGCGATGACTGTGCGGCTTCTATGTCATGCAACACATGTTGGTTGTGGTCGGCGGCTCACACCTTTTTCCTAAGGTATATGTACATGCATACTTAGCCTTTCACATACAAATTTTGAAACTTAAATTCATGCACTCATTTATATTTTGCAGATGATCAATATCCCCGAGAAGAGCTTAGATAGCAAAGCACTCAACAATTTCTGAGACCACTTATGTCAATGGTGCTGGTTAGAAGTTATATCGGAGGGCGGTAGGTTTAGAGATCTGAAGCGTCCTACTAGTCCATATGGAAACAATATTAATTGTATATGTCAATGTGATATATATGCACGTGTCTTGATTGTTAAGCATGTTTGTGTTTGTATATTGTGAGCGAATGGGCTATATGTATTGCAATTTTCGTGTTACGTGAATGTGATATGTGCATTACGTGTTATGTATTGTCAATGTGATATATATATGCCCAATGTTAATATGTGTTATTTTGGATAATATGCAAAATTGAAACACCCCATGAGGGTCATCGAATCGGTTCTTATGTGGAACCGATTCGATGACCCTATCATCGAATCGGTTTTTGAAGAAAGCGATTGTCTTGACACTATCATCGAAATCGGTTCTTATGAGGCGATTACGATGACCTCACATCGAAATCGGTTCTTTTAAGCAAGCGATTGTGATGACCACATTAGTAGAATCGGTTCTTTTACGCAAGCGATAGTGATAACCATACCATTACAATCGGTTCTTGGAATAAAGTGATTGTGATGATCCATCATCAGAATTGCTTCCTTCAAAGAACCGATTCTGATGACCCTTTATCAGAATCGGTTATTAGAAAAAATCGATTGTGGTAATGTGTTCATCATAATCGGTTTCATCTAGGAACCGATTCTAATGAGGCTTTATCACAATCGGGGCAAAACCGACTGTGATAACTCCACCTCATCACTATCCAAAGACTTGGTATCGCCACTTGAACCAACTGTAATGACAAAAAAGAACCGATTCTGATGTACAATTCTGTAGTAGTGATTCCTCAATGAGGAAAAGGTAATCCCCGTGGATGCCAATGACGACGTGCAGTATCTGGACACGAGAGCCAGCAACCACATGATCAGCTGCAGGTCGATGCTCATGTTGCTCGATGAGACAATGAAAGGAGTAGTGAAACTTGGAGATGGCTCGGTGGTGGAGAGATTTGTGGAAAAGGTGCTATATGATGTTCGAGTGCAAGAACCAAGAGCATAGGGTGCTCACTGAGGTGTACTAATTACCTTGGCTCCGCAGCAACATTGTCAGCTCGATGAAAGCGGCTGCAAGATCATCATCAAGGATGGTGAGCTGTGCATCTTCGACCGTGAGCAGTTGTTGTTGGCGCGGGTATAGCTGTCCTGAAACAGGTTGTACATCTTGGTACTAAACCTAACCGTGCCCATGTGCCTGATGGGGAAGGCGAGCGCCACGGCGTGGCTATGGCGCATGCACTACGGCCACCTTAATTTCCAAGCACTATCAAAAATAGGCCTCAAGGACATGGTGGAAGGCGTTTTCCTCACCGAGCATATGCAGCCACTACTACAGAACTGCAGATCACTGTCAGTTCTAAAACGACATCACTGTCGGTCATTGGTGCCGGCAGTGATTGGTTGGCAGTGATACTCGGGGATTATCACTGCCGGCTCAGGAACCGACAGTGATAAGGATTATCACAGCCGGTTCTATGTAGAACCGACAGTGATATTGTACTATCACTGCCGGGTTAAACCAAAATCCGCGGTGATAATAATTATCACTGCGGTTATACACAAACCGCGGTGATATAGGACTATCACTACAGGGTTATACCTCAATCCGACGATGATATATACATATCACTGCCGGTTTTCTCGAGAACCGCGGTGACAAGCCGTGAACCAAATATTTTTATTGCATATTTTTTGTTCAATATATATATTTTTATACAATTGTTTATACAGTGTCCATATATAGTATATAAAGCATCGTTCAAATCATAATTCAAATATATCCATGTATATACAAAACATCATTAAAATCATAATTCAAATATATTAAATTAAGCATCACAATACTTTGTTTTTATACAATGATTTATTTACAAATGTAGTTCGACTACATCTCATCTCATTCACTTTGATTTTGCACCGACCACAGTAGAAGGAGTCGAAGTAGGCATATCACGGGTGTAGATGGAAGGAATGAGGGTGATGAGGCTACACGTGGAACTCGCCGTTTGGATTGATGACATCGTCATGAATGAATCCGGCGAGCTGTTCTTGAATTGCTATAATTTACATCATTAATAACTTATTGGTTCTCGCTTTGGGTATGTTATTGAAGAAAAGATAAAAGTTAATTAATGAAGATATATGTTAACTGAAAAAAAGTAGGCATCAATGTGTAATTATGTACCATGGCTTTGTTATAGCCCACAGTCTCCGTGACAATTGAATGTAAATTTGTACATACATCGTATACACATAAATTGTTTCCTGGGTCCTACCTCATACATGGAAAGTCGGTTACTATTTTGAAATGTTTCCTGTAGGGACGATGGCGAACACTTTTCTTGCAGTATTGTGCGAATGCCCTATGAATGATTTTGAATATTAAATAAACTTAAATGAAGTAGAATGGAATATTGCTAGAGCAATAACACAACGATCGAGTTTACCTGTTCAGCATGTCCCAAAGGTCTTGATAAAGCTTAGTTGGTTTTCTCCTAGAGTCCAAGATAAAAATCCTGCTAGCATCTAACTGGATGACGAGGTGGACCCAGTGAAACCTGCATATATATGTCAACTAGTCAATTACTCCAACATCATACGTGTTACGCAAAAATAGTAAAACGATATTAGAAGTAGGGAAATACATACCTAAAGTTATAGGGTAAAAGTATGGAGGTTTTATATTGCAGCTTCAAAAAAGTATTAAATAAATAGTCTTCATTGTATTGTGGATTGTCCTTCACAAGCTTCTCGTTGAGAAGCCCTGGATCTAGGAATTCTAGATTGTCATTGCCATTTCTTCTACAAATCTGTATCTCCATTCTACATACGAAAGAAGTCAGACATGCATTTAAACAATACAAGAATGCACAATAATATACGTAGAGACTTACAAAGTCCACATTCGAAGTATATTCACGTCCAGGGCATCTTGCTGGTACAGCATGTACACCTCCTCGAAATTTACCCAGAAGATGTTATCCCCATTGTGAAAATCTTGCTCTGTGTATCGGACTGCGAACAACTCCACACCTTCGTTGGACTGCTGCATGTACCACTGATGGACACGCCGCAGTTGTGTTGTCAGGTAGTCAAAATGAGCTGGTTCAACCAGCGATTTCCCCATAAAGAACTTTCACCTTAGACCTTGCTCCTGAGCTTCTCGTTGAGCAGGATCTGCCTGAGCATCCAACCTCAACGCATCGGCACTAGCCGCCTTCAAGTATTGCTTTCTGGATATGCGCTCGTGGTCCGATATTTCGCAAGGTTCAGAAGCCTGCCCCGTCTTTTGCACTTTTGCCATACTCGAGAAAAACTTTTGCTCGTTCTCGTCAACTTTAGTCTTCTCAGGTGGTGGCACCTTTTTAAAGTGAGATGTTACACTGGCGCTTACATGCTTTTTCCGTTCTTCTTGATCATGTCGGTGATAATTTCTTACGGATTGTCCTTGCTTCACAGATGATTGAGATTTCTTTGAGGACGGTGCTGACCTGCGAGATGGTGCTGGTGTTCGATTCTTCTCAGATTCTGGCGGAGGAGTCGGACTTTTTCTGGTTGGTGCTGGCGGAGGAGTTGGACTTTGTCTCTGTGGTGGCGACCAGGGCGGGAGGTCTCCGTGTGCAGTGCGGCTGATCATCATCTTCGTCGTCCTCATCATCCGAGCCAAACTTAATCAAGCTCTTGTGCCATGCGAGGAAGCTATGCACGTTTTCTCCTAGTATTTTTTTCCGTCCTCACCAGGGATCTCTACCTCCATTTTATGGTACTGGCAGACTACACTATCCACTTTGACCCTGGCGAATCCCTGCGGTATCGGGCGACAGTGCAAAACATGCGATTCCTGGCATGGCCAAGCCCTGCTCTCAGCCACCTTGATTGTAATGCCATGTGCAGACAAATGTAGCTTGCACGGTGTCAGTTCTTTGATGTCATCCACAAGAAAATAGAGTCCGTGCTCTTCGGGAATCCCTGTGGACGCGCAACTGCTCTTAGGAGCACCAGGACTGATGAGCTCAGGGATTTCTCCAGGCGGCGGTCGTGAGCTGAGAGCTTTCTGTACTGCTTGCTCCACAACCTTATCTAGTCCCGCTCTTTGTTCCTCTAACGCTCTCGCCACAGCATCTTTTATTTGACGGTCCAGTTGATCTTCTCTTAGTGTCTTCGGACGCTTGTACAACCATGCGTCTGCTGGGAAGGCTTCTTTCCACAGCACCAAACCAACTCCTCGGGTGCGACCTGGATGCTCCTTGTTACCCAGGGCTACGGTTAGCTCGTCATTCTCCCTTCTTGGCCTGAAAGATCCTTGAGAAGATTGCATGTGAGCATCCCTGTTTATGTGCGACACTTCCTGCTCTCTATCGCTTCTGAAGCTTAAGCTGCCATCATCGGAGATAGAAGCACCCCTCCCAAGCAACCAGTGCTTCGATCGTTCGCTCAAGACGACCGTCGCAGGAATAACACCCTTGTGGGTTAGTTCTTCTTCAGTCCGATCCTATGCTGGTATTTTCTTCACGTACCCTCCTGTTCCTAGTGTGTGAGGGTGAATATTCTTATCCGCGTTTGCCTTGTTCCTTTGACTTATGCGCTTCTCCAGACCTCTTGTACGCCACAAAGTCCTCCTAGAACTCTCTTAACTTTGGGTACGTGTCAAAATTCGGCGTTTCATTCTTCTTCACATAGTTCTTATTTAGTGTTGTCTTCCAATTCTTCCACGCTATGCACATGATGGATAGTGCACGTTTCTTTGCAACCAGTTCGGTCCCTTGGGCGAACTGGAACACTTGTTTCAGCTTGTCCCACAACGAGTTCTTCAGGTCATTGGGAACCACCAATGGGTCACCTTGGCGGCCAATCCACGATCTGTAGTTGATGGGCACGTCATCCCTAGCAAGAACACCGCATGCTGTCCTGTACGGCCCCAACGATGACTTGGGTAGAGCAGGTTCCCTGTCGGGACCCGAATATGCAAATCCGGACTCTCTGTGTATACTGCACTAGTCCAGGATCACGCTAGTGCACACAGGCTCAACATAAGTAAATATCACAATCATACATAGCGAAAATATTATGAAAGACATCATATGATACATACTATTGGTTGAATGACCTTATGGTCCACTTACATGACTATGCCTCGCAAGGCTGAATAATATATTAAATTGCAGCGGAATGGAAACGTAGGTAACCCCTCAGTATACCACAGGCAACTGACAAGGCTTGCGCCCTAAACATTCGTCTCCTCCTGGAATCTTTCCTCCAGCATTGGTGTAGACTCTTCAACTGGTGATGTTATTGTTCGCAAGGGTGAGTACTTAAAGCACTCAACAAGTTGTGCATAGAATGCAATTTTATGTAACTATATGCAAGGCTTATTCCAAAGGATAGGCTATCATGGCTATTTTGCAACAGAGCAGCATTTACGAACAAATACAATAAATAGATTGTAAAGACGGTAAAACAAATAACAATAATGATAGATTCAGTTTTTCTCAAGTAAACCAAGTTTCCAATCTTAAGTCAAATTCCATCTTCCATATGTCATTCTGCCATCCCAACCAAGTTGTTCATTTTAATTAAGCTAACCCTTAACTGTAATTCCCGAGCATTGCTCAATACCGCGAGCACGGCTATCCGAATAGTTTCACACTCTGCAGAGGTTATGCACTTTACCCACACGGCATGATATTCTCTTTGCGCCTGGCCATTAGCACACTTCCTTTGGTGTGCCGGGAGAGAAATCATGTGAGCCTTTACAATGCTCGACTTAACCCAAGACTACCGTTAAGGTTTCAACACTGGTGGGTCTGAAAACCACAACCAGGGCCCCCCTCTTGCGCCATGTGAATTACACCATAACTCGGGAACTCACACCACCAATGATAGTACCAAGTTAAGGCATTACAAATTAATCAGCTAGGCTGTCCCATTACAACATGTGGTTGCATGATTGACTCAGTCAAAGGCTTGCAAGGTTAAGTCCTTAGGGTGATCAAGGCAAGACATCCACATACCCTCGCCCATTGGGCCCACCTTGGCATACTCGCCTTGTCACTTGCCCCAATCTAAGTTATTATCACCCGCTTGATTACCAAGCACCACGTGCCATCAACAATTCAACATCGTTGCGTGACATGACTCGCCACAACAACTCAATCTCATCGTGTGATTCCACATGACACACAAGTTCTTAACATTGTTCCATATTCCATTAATCAAGATTAATTATCAATGATTACGACACATGTGATGACGTGGCATGGCTAAGCAACTAATACGGACTAACCTCCAATGTTGATTATAATTATTAATCAACTATATTCAACCAATCTAGGGTGACAATGAATCATGGCATACAATGACAAGGTAGGGTATAAATCAATCTGTATATTAGCTAAACCCAATCTAATTTGAAACAATTGTATATTTGAAATATATGCAATAGGGTAAAATAAACATAGCAATTTTATAAACATGGGTTCAACATGATCAAAGCACAACTTGCCTTGGAATAGGTCCTGATCTGGTTCTGGAACTTGCTCTTGAGTTGCTTGATCTTCCTCCAAGCGTCGCACAATTCAACGCGTCTCACGCGTGCATCAAGCTAAAAGCAAATAAATACCAAAACAGAGAGCAAATGAACTCCAAAAATCAATTAAAATTCACCATTAAATAGATCTCAATTTTACAAATTTTTAGAAACTGGAATCACTCAAATCCGAGTTACGATGCAAAAGATATAGCCTTTTGAAGTTTGAAATAAATAGTGAAATCAGAAAATCAGAAATTCGAATTTAACAGATTTATTTTTAAATCGAAAACAGATTATTGCGCAAGCGTGACGTCATCATGACGCCAGCGCTGACCGGACCAATCAGAAGACGACGCGTGGCCTCGGTGCATAGACCCGGTCCACCACGTCGCGCGGGTCCACGGCGAACCCGGCTCATGACTCCTCGGCGCCTGTGCCCCCACGCGGCGGCACCCGATCGGCAGCGGTGACGGCGCCATCCGATGCATCCAGATCTCATCGGACGGTTGCCGACCGGTGCACACGCGGCAAGATCACGAGCACAGGTTTCAGATCCAACGGACAGCGATTAATGAAGGTTTTACGGCTCACCGAGAACACGCGGCCGAATCAGAGACGTCGGGCGAAGATCCAACGGTCCAACGCTTCTCCGCTGCTAATGGCGTCGCCTGAGACAAAATCCGCCGGCGAGGAAGGCGACGACGCTCCACGGGGCGCTCCGGCAGGCTCTGGACGACGAAAACCTGGGGTTTTGACGCGGCGCGGGACAAGGACCTCAACGCACCCGTAGGCTCCTTAAATAGGCGGACGGAGGAGCGTGCGGGCGAAGAACACGGACTCCGAGTCCACCGGAGACACGGCGGCGCGGCGGAAGAATCCGAGATGGAGACGACACACGAGGACCCTCCGATGACAAATGAACGGCTGGGATTCGAGGAGACGTGGCTGGATCAGATCCGCCCGAACCAACTAACGAACACGATTCAAACCTTCCCAAACCGGTACGACTTGACCCTGACCGTCCGATTCCGATCCTAAGTCCACTGGCGCTAGGGTTTGCGATTTACACGCGAAGGCTCCTGACCGTCCGATGGAAGATCAAGGGCTGCGGCTGCGCACCTCCACTCACGGGCCGATGCACGCACAGCTCATGGGCTCGGCCATCAACATTCAAAGGAATTTTAAACGCTTTTAGCAATTAAAATAATTCCAAAAAATCGTTTTATTTATTTTAAAGGATAAAACTATTAGGAAAAATCCAAGAAAAATCTCAAAAATACTTTGAGACATTCTGGACTCAAATAAAATATTTTTGGCAAAAATTTCTTTGGACTTTGTATAAATTTAAATAGATTTGAATAAGAGGCAATAAACTTGATTTAAAATTAATTCCAATAAATCCAGAAAAATCCAAATAAATTCCAGAAAATCATAAATGCACAAATAAGAAATAAAAACTTAATTAAGCCAAATTTTGGGATGTTACAAACCTTCCCCTTAATGTAATCTCGGCAGAGATTCAGGGCTAACTAGAGAATAGGTTCGGAAATTCTGACTTCAAATCTTCTTCTCGCTCCCAAGTGGCTTCGCTTTCGGAATGATTGCTCCACTGAACTCTGCAAAAGCGAATAGACTTGTTTCTGGTCTTGCGCTCCATAACATCCAAAATTCTGACCGATTGCTCTTTGTAAGTCAAATCTTCTTGCAGCTCTATTGCATCCAACGGGGTTTGCTCTGTTGGCACTCTGAGACACTTCTTAAGCTGCAACACATGGAATACATCATGCACTCCTACCAAGGACTGAGGCAACTCCAACTGATTCGCTACCTCTCCTCGACGGCTCAGAATCTTGAACGGACCAACATATCTTGGTGCAAGCTTCCCTTTAACGTGAAATCTTTTAATGCCCTTAAGAGGGGTAACCCTGAGATACACATGATCTTCTGGTTCAAACTCAAATCTCGACGACGGTTATCTGCGTAACTCTTCTGTCTTGACTGTGCTATCTTCAACCTCTCTCTGATCATTGCGACTTGACTTTCGGCTTCCTCGAGAATATCTGGCCCAAAAACCAAACGTTCTCCTGTCTCGTTTCAATTTAATGGGGTACGACAAGCACGCCCATACAACGCCTCAAACAGTGACATCTGCAGGCTAGCTTGATAGCTGTTATTGTAACTGAATTCTGCATATGGAAAACTTTTATCCCATGACGTAGCATAAGCTAAAGCACAAGCTCTCAACATATCCTCTAAAATCGATTTACTCTTTCGGTCGACCATCCATCTGCGGGTGATATCTTTGTACTAAAATTGAGACGAGTTCCCATGGCCGTGCAACTTATTCCGTAATCTTGAGGTAAATTGGGTACCTCATGCGACACAATCTTCTTGGGCACTCCATGCAAACATACAATCTTTGACATGTACAACTCGCTAAACGATCTCACGAGTAAGTGGTCTTTCTTTGATATAAAGCAGGCGACCTTGGTTAGGCGATCCACAATAACCCAAATGGAATCGTAACCTCTCCGAGTCTTAGGTAGACCGATGATAAAGTCCATTCGATTTCCTCCCACTTCTATTAAGAATTTTCAGCTACCGCAATAAACCAATGGGTCTTTGATGCATGGCTTTTACTCTCGACATCGTCGCATAAAGCAACATGCTCGGCTACTTCACGCTTCATATTAGGCCACCAAAATCTCTCTTTCACATCTGGTACATCTTAGCACTTCCTGGATGAATTGAATACTCAGAATCATGAGCTTCTTCCAAAATCAACTGTTTAATCTCTTTCTTATTCAATACATAGCTTTGACCTTTAAACTGTGTGGTTCCTTGGTTATCCACGGTAAAATCCTCAGCTAAACCTCCATCCTTCTGACCCACTTTGATCCGATCTCCAAGCCTTGGCTTAACTTCCAACGCAGCTATAAATCCTTGGAAAGTAAACCACTTCTAATTTCAATTTTTAAAACACCTTGCACAATTTCGATTGATCACTTGATATCGGTGTACTAGCACGATGGCCTTCACAACTTAAGACATCGGATACCACATTAGCCTTACCAGGATGATAACGGATCGCAGCCTTATAATACTAACTCCAACCATCCTCTTCGTTCCATATTCCAGTCTGTACTCCGAACTCTTATGGTCTGTACATATCTCCAGCAATATAATGACGCAAAAACTTCAAAGCATGCACTACGGTAGCAATTTCCAATTCATCGTAGTATAGTTCTCTTCATGTGGCCTCAATCGTCCCGACGGCGCATAGGCAACAACTTTACCTTCTGCATTAACACACATCAAGATTTTGTCTTGAGGCATCATAGTATATATCACAACTACGTTTGCACATCGACAACACTAAGACTGGTGCTATCGTCAAACGTTTCCTCAATCACAGAAAACTCTTTTCGCACTGCGGCGTCCATGCACACTTCTTCTCCTACTTGCCTAAGCGGTCTCGGCTGCTCCCACGTAACATCGCTTTTCGTTGGATCCACGATAACTCCTTTAGCAGACATCTTCTGGCAAGAAATTCAACTTTCTCCTTCCAAAAGTCACATTTGCTAAGCTTAGCATACAGCCATGGGTCTAGCAACCTTTCCAACACTAATCCCAATTGTTCTGCATACTTTCCTTTTGACTTGAAGCAACAAAGACATCCCACCTATACACCATAACAGCTTGACCAATTTCCCATGGAACTCCGTTCGTCATGTCCATAAATTCTGTAATGGCATTGATCATTCTAGCAGACACACTGTAACCTCATACTGTCCATACTGCGTAGAAAACTCTGACCTAAGAACATTCTCTGCACAGGTTCTGAACTGATGATAACTCGATCGAAGATCTATTCTTGAGGACACTCCAGCTCCTTTTTGACTGACCAAACAAATTACGATCCTGGGCAGCGAATACTTACCCTTTTAATCATCACTTCATTAAATGCTCGACGGTCGATACACCTCCCTAAGCTCCCATTTTTAAATAGAACAGGCGCTCCCTATGGTGACAAATTGGTTCTAGCGAACCACCTTTCTAGCAACTCTTCGGTCTGCTTCTTCATCTCAACTAGCTCATCAATAGGCATTCGATGAGGTCTCTTTACTTTTGGCGCTGTACCAGGGACTAACTCCATCACACACTTGATCTCTCGATCTGGTGGGATTCTTCAGAAACACATCTTGATACTCTCTAACAACTGACCCTCAACAAAGCTGAAAATTTCCACACTACTGACCTTTAGCTGACCAACACGAACCGCAGTCATTTGCAATTCTATTTTCCGCTTTGGGGCTTTTAGTTGACACAATTCTTTGACCAAACTCGGGATGACCTTATGTCCGGACGACCCATTCATTTCGGGAGTAGCATCTCGGTCCGATATCCAATATCGTTCGCTAAAACGTTTCTCAACTTAACTCCATCACATTCTAGGTTAGATCAAGCAATACTGTACTTTCTGCCAATGATAATTCCGCGGGCTGACAAGCTTTACAAACACCATTGAACTGATCATCGTTGCACACACAACATCTTCAGGTGAACCGTCAACATAGGGGAATACTCAGAAACCTCCTTTATCATTAATGCTTTTATTCCAACACTTCACATATCCACCTCTCAACCATCTTTTCTTTATTTATTTAGGCACGAAAATCTTTACATGGAATTCACCTCTAGTCACTTTTCTTTTACAAACGAGGGTATGACACTTGCATAGGATAAAATTATCGATCTAAACTTCCTCGATTGGCATTGGCACTGAAGTTTTTGACTGGAACAAAATTGAGATTGGCTTGCACTGGTGCGATCACTTTCTTATGAGGGCAATTGTTAGCAAAATGCCCAGGCTTGTTGCAGGTATAACAAAGCTTAGGTCCACCTCTCTTCCTTGAGCATTAAATCGACTAAAGCGGTGTCTTCATTGACGCCTCTTCTTCAACCGATTCTCCGTCAAACTTCTCTTGCGACTTTACTGCTCACTCTTGGCGTTATGAACTTGACCGAGGTAACTTCTGGAACATCAAATGGCCGTAGACATTGATTGTCTTCTCTGTGGGCATTGATTAGCATAATGGCCTTCCTTGTGGCGGTTGTAACACACCGTGTTATTTGTTGTGCGACTCTGGTACATTATTGTCTTCTTCTTTGCGTCAAAACTGGTTGCTTCATAGGGCATTTTCTAGACCAATGGCCTTCTTCATCACACAGAAACATCTTTGTTGGTGACGCCAATTACTTCTTTTTGATAAGGGTCAACAGGATTAAGGTGTTGTGTCTTTAGCTCTTCATGCGGCACCACTTTTGTCGACGCTCGTTTCTTCTTCTTGACCACTCTTGAGCAACTATGGCTCGAAGATTCTTTTCTTGATCTTTGAATTACAGCGTAACTATTGGATCCAGAGGACATTGAGTGGACCATGATCTCGGCCTTCACAAAGGTAACATGTGATGTCACTCATAGGACATTCTCCAAGAGAATGACTTCCTTCACAACTGGAGCAATTAATCGCATGCTCGTCGTGGTATGTCCTATCTCTCCACAAATAATGCACGCACGATCTTCCGATTTGTTTGGTTGTGACACTTGAGAGCAACTCTTAGATGTTGAACAAGGTGCAAGAATAGTATTACGCTCCGTATTTCTCGTGACCATCTTGTCTCTAGGTGAAGCGAAGAGATTACGAAAAGCAACAACAAATTCATTCCAAGTGATACTTTATGGGGCTTCATGAGCGACAATATTTCTTCCACCATTCGTGACGATTCCTTATGGCGATAAGAAGCATACAGGACTTTCTCATCGCCTTCACATCGAACAATGGCGACTTCCTCTCAATGGTCTTGAGCCAATCATCTACTGAGGGTATCTTATTTCTGAAACGTCGGCGGGCGAGTCCTTATGAATCGATAACCTTAAGTAGGAACGGAAATCATTGGTAGCAGCTTGGGACACTTGGTTGACATTAGCTGGGTCAGTCATATTCTGCATCTGCTTCATCATTGCATGCATCAAGCGAGTCGGCGATCAAGAACTCTCGAAACTCTGCATATCCATCTGTACTGACGGTTGAAGAACTACTCCACTATTGAGATTCTCCTTGGATTGATTTTATTTGCCATCGATTATGTTGTTTTCACGAATCTGAACCCTCTGCTTGATTGCTTCACGTGGAATAGAGAAGAGGAAATAGCATAGGTAAGCGGGAATCCTAAAGCGGGGAGATAGGTTTAACCCAATAACTTAAGCAAACAATATTAATAACTTGGTATGGTTGCTTATATAAGCCTAAAAGCTACGCAACACATCTGCACACTCGGCAATCAAGGAGAACCAATTCAACCTATACACACAAAACTACCGCCTCTGGGGTAACACTTCTATCTTAAGCGGACGCGACTCCACACCGAGTCCCAATCGACTACTCGAAGCATAGATCTTCTAGCTTTCGGAACACTTCATAGATCCATTCCTTCCTTGAGCTCGATGATTTCCTCCTTCATGATTTCCAGGGTTGACAGCAAGCACTTGATACTTTCTTCTATGATGTGGCACGTCAACTACCAAGACAACTCAGATAAGGTTTTTAACTCGATCCAGCAAGGGAGAGAGAAAGAAATTCAGCAGGGGAAAAGAGAGAAATTTTGTCGAGGAAAGGAATAGAAGAATAAGATATGTCAAGAACATATTATTCTTCCAAGTTAATTCTTTTCTTTAGAAAATAATTTTGAAGTTCCTATAGAGACGACCGGACTATCTAGGGTCAAGGCCTACAATCGAGATGGCTCGATACCATACTGTCGGGACACGAATATGCAAATCCGGACCCTCTGTATATCTGCACTAGTCGAGGATCACGCTAGTGCACACAGCTCAACATAAGTAAATATCACAATCATACATAGCGAAAATATTATGAAAGACATCATATGATACATACTATTGGTTGAATGACCTTATGGTCCACTTACATGACTATGCCTCGCAAGGTGAATAATATATTAAAGCTGCGGCGGAATGGAAGCGTAGGTAACCCCTCGGTATACCACAGTAATCGACAAGGCTTGCGCCTAAACATTCATCTCCTCCTGGAATCTTTCCTCCGGCATTGGTGTAGACTCTTCAACCGGTGATGTTATTGTTGGCAAGGGTGAGTACTTAAAGCACTCAACAAGTTGTGCATGAAATGCAATTCTATGTAACTATATGGAAGGCTTATTCCAAAGGATAGGCTATCATGGCTATTTTGCAACAGAGCAGATTTCTGAACAAATACAATAAATAGATTGTAAAGGCGGTAAAACAAATAACAATAATGATAGATTCACTTTTCTCAAGTAAACCAAGTTTCCAATCTTAAGTCAAATTCCATCTTCCATATGGCATTACGCCATCCCAACCAAGTTGTTCATTTTAATTAAGCTAACCCTTAATCTGTAATTCCGAGCATTGCTCAATACCACGAGCACGGCTATCCGAATAGTTTCACACTCTGCGAGAGGTTATGCACTTTACCCACACGGCATGATATTCTCTTTGCGCTGGCCATTAGCACACTTCCTTTGGTGTGCTTGGAGAAAATCATGTGAGCCTTTACAATGCTCGACTTAACCCATACTACCGTTAAGGTTTCAACACTGGTGGGTCGAAAACCACAACCAGGGCCCCCTCTTGCGCCATGTGAATTACACCATAACTCGGGAACTCACACCACCAATGATAGTACCAAGTTAAGGCATTACAAATTAATCGACTAAGTGTCCCATTACAACATGTGGTTGCATGATTGACTCAGTCAAAGGCTTGCAAGGTTAAGTCCTTAGGGTGATCAAGGCAAGACATCCACATACCCTCGCCCATTGGGCCCACCTTGCATACTCGCCCCTTGTCACTTGCCCCAATCTAAGTTATT
The DNA here is from genome assembly GCA_036346275.1 of Otatea glauca. Classification (NCBI taxonomy): domain Eukaryota; kingdom Viridiplantae; phylum Streptophyta; class Magnoliopsida; order Poales; family Poaceae; genus Otatea; species Otatea glauca. The sequence continues at coordinate 34,487,265 of CM070715.1, read as the reverse complement.
ATCACCCAGTTGATTACCAAGCACCACGTGCCATCAACAATTCAACATCGTTGCGTGACATGACTCGCCACAACAACTCAATCTCATCGTGTGATTCCACATGACACACAAGTTCTTAACATTATTCCATATTCCATTAATCAAGATTAATTATCAATGATTCTAACACATGTGATGACGTGGCATGGCTAAGCAACTAATACGGACTAACCTCCAATGTTGATTATAATTATTAATCAACTATATTCAACCAATCTAGGGTGACAATGAATCATCGCATACAATGACAAGGTAGGGTATAAATCAATCTGGTATATTAGCTAAACCCAATCTAATTTGAAACAATTGTATATTTGAAATATATGCAATAGGGTAAAATAAACATAGCAATTTTATAAACATGGGTTCAACATGATCAAAGCACAACTTTCCTTGGAATAGGTCCTGATCTGGTTCTGGAACTTGCTCTTGAGTTGCTTGATCTTCCTCCGAAGCGTCGCACAATTCAACGTCTCACGCTGCAAAGCGAAAAGCAAATAAATACCAAAACAGAGAGCAAATGAACTCCAAAAATCAATTAAAATTCACCATTAAATAGATCTCAATTTTACAAATTTTTAGAAACTAGAATCACTCAAATCCGAGTTACGATGCAAAAGATATAGCCTTTTGAAGTTTGAAATAAATAGTGAAATCAGAAAATCAGAAATTCGAATTTAACAGATTTATTTTTAAATCGAAAACAGATTATTGCGCAAGCGTGACGTCATCATGACGCCAGCGCTGACCGGACCAATCAGAAGCCGACGCGTGGCCTCGGTGCATAGACCCGGTCCACCACGTCTCGCGGGTCCACGGCGAACCCGGCTCATGACTCCTCGGCGCCTGTGCCCCCACGCGGCGGCACCCGATCGGCAGCGGTGACGGCGCCATCCGATGCATCCAGATCTCATCGGACGGTTGTCGACCGGTGCACACGCGGCAAGATCACGAGCACGAGTTTGAATCCAACGGACAGCGATTAATGAAGGTTTTACGGCTCACCGAGAACACGCGGCCGAATCATAGACGTCGGGCGAAGATCCAACGGTCCAATGCTTCTCCGCTGCTAATGGCGTCGCCTGAGACAAAATCCGCCGGCGAGGAAGGCGACGACGCTCCACGGGGCGCTCCGGCAGGCTCTGGACGACGAAAACCTGGGGTTTTGACGCGGCGCGGGACAAGGACCTCAACGCACCCGTAGGCTCCTTAAATAGGCGGACGGAGGAGCGTGCGGGCGAAGAACACGGACTCCGAGTCCACCGGAGACACGGCGACGCGGCGGAAGAATCCGAGACGGGGACGACACACGAGGACCCTCCGATGACAAATGAACGGCTGGGATTCGAGGAGATGTGGCTGGATCAGATCCGCCCGAACCAACTAACGAACACGATTCAAACCTTCCCAAACCGGTACGACTTAACCCTGACCGTCCGATTCCGATCCTACGTCCACTGGCGCTAGGGTTTGCGATTTACACGCGAAGGCTCCTGACCGTCCGATGGAAGATCAAGGGCTGCGGCTGCGCACCTCCACTCACGGCCGACGACCTTGCACATACGGCTCATGGGCTCGGCCCATCATCATTCAAAGGAATTTTACGGCTTTTAGCAATTAAAATAATTCCAGAAATTCGTTTTATTTATTTTAAAGGATAAAACTATTAGGAAAAATCCAAGAAAAATCTCAAAAATACTTTGAGACATTCTGGACTCAAATAAAATATTTTTGGCAAAACTTTCTTTGGACTTTGTATAAATTTAAATAGATTTGAATAAGAGGCAATAAACTTGATTTAAAATTAATTCCAATATATCCAGAAAAATCCAAATAAATTCCAGAAAATCATAAATGCACAAATAAGAAATAAAAACTTAATTAAGCCAAATTTTGGGATGTTACATTCCCCGACTGTCGAGAGTTCCACTATGTTAAAAAGTCCCTTAGGCATCTTGTTTGGACCACGACTTGCGCGCTGCCTTCGTTGATCAGACGTCTGCGCCTGCAATTTGATCTTCTCATGAGTCGTCTGGGCCAACAATGCTTTGAGAACCACAATACACTTAAACTTTTCCTCGCATTCGTTACTGACATCAGGTTGGTCCATGACAGGATCCTGCAAGTTCAGGTAGGACGTTGGACTATGGTTCGGGCTACCCGTTCCTCCTTCGTCCATATTTGAGGGTCCAACTCCCGCCAGTACTTGTCCGTTGTCAGAGGCCATTCCTAGCGAGTTTGTCGGAAATTTCAAATTAGCAAGGTCATTTTTGAAATACACATACAAATGAAGATTGACATAACGAATGAACATAGATATAAAATCATATGAGCGTACGTATTCAGATGCAAAACAAGTTCTAATTACGATCCTTTATAGACTATGCTAGTATATATATCCCTTCGAGTGTTTTAAAGTTAGTCCAATGATATTTTGCACTTATTCGAGATTGTTTTCATATAGAGTATCATTAAGCCTTAGTATGGATTCTCATTAAGGCTTAAACTTAGAGGCACTAGCAGATCGACCTAAGTCATTTTCTCTCCTGTATTTCTCAATTTCAATTTCACCACAAATTGTAAAATTAAAATACGGCTAATATTTGAAGGACACATACACATGTACATCTTTGAAGGAAACATACATCTTCGTACACATACATCTTTGAAGGACACATACACATACATCTTTAAAGAACTTGTACACATAGATATACTATTTGATCTTCATACACATACATCTTTGAAGGACACATACACATGTACATCTTTTTTTCGAATCTGCATGCTCCATAATAATTTTACCATGAACACAAATATACACATACACATACAGGATATATAAATATATACATCTTATACGAGATTGTTTTCATGTAGATCACCATTACGCAAGGGAATTTCGTGATGTCAATTTAATGACAAATACATAACAAGTGTAGAGCACAAAATACATCTTTCGAGGATACATACACATACATATTTCGAGGATACATACACATATACACCTTTTGAGGATACATACACATACTTACCTTTCGAGGATACATACACATACTTCTTTCGAGGATACGTATACATACATCTTTCGAGGATACGTACACATACATCTTTCGAGGATACATATACAGTAAAAAAAGCTACCTAGATTTGTACATTGCCACAAGAATAAGCAGTAATGGTTTGAAACAACATACAACCTTCCGGATTGTTGAATGAAATGCGATGAATAATGAACAAGAATCTATTTCTAATCCGAAATAACAATATGATAAAAATAACATAATTGATGTGAATTTGTTTATGGTGCTCTCAGATTTAGGGTTTGATTGAAGATTTAAATCTTCAACCTCAATCACAAATGGGCTAAACAAATTAATTCAGCGAATTAGGCCTCGAACCCTTACGACCTTAACATGCAAAACAAAGAATTGATAATTGAATGCACTGTTATAATAGAATCTTAGTGAACAGATTAACCTCATATTCAGATTAACATAGTAAAGTCAGTACAACCGAACCGACAACAGCATTCAATAGCAGGCTAACAGGTTATCATTCAAAAGCAACAAAGCAATGCTGATAGGTGCTAAACAATAAAATATAAGGGTATGTATAGGGTATCAGGGTGACAGGTTATCATAATTGAGTAACAGAAAGACTTATTAGCATGCAAGTCTACCGGTTCAAGTCCAAACTCGCAAAATTAACTGTTATGATCATTTTCACCCGTTATCATCATCGAGCAACGAAAAGGCAGCAAGGTGGAGTTTGCAAATGGCAGACTTCCATACATAATTCCCAAATTGTCACCTCTTTCATGGTCCAATGTAGAAAATTAAGAAAAGCTCCTGTTGTTTTGGAGCCAATCGAGTTTACAAGCAAGTGTCAGCCTCACAAGATGAATCCCCAACTGACAAACTGTCCGATTCAAGCACAATCCAGGCTCTAAAGCTCAAATTTCAAGCACAATCCAACAGCCAGTGCAAGACAAGCTCGGGCAACCTCAAACCCTAGAGCCTAGAGCCTAGCAAGACAAGCTCGGGCAACAAACTGTCCGATTCAAGCACAATCCAATAGCTAGCACAAGAAAAGCTCAGGCAACCTCAAACCCTAGAGCCTACCGCACCGAAGTCAAGCACAACCGCACACCTCAAGCCGGGTCACACAAGCACCGAAGTTAATTAGGGTTGAGAAGTTCTTCACCTCAGTGGGGATGCGACGGCAACGACGAAGGCGAGGGGATGCGACGGCGGCAAGTGCGAGGAGGACGAGCTGCTGACAGGGAGGCGCGATGCGGACGAGGTTGCGCAGGTGAAGGTGGCGGCGGGTTGTCTCCAGGCGGCGCGGATGCGCAGGTGACGGCGGGGAGGCCTGAGGCGGCGACGGGGAGGCTCGAGGCGGCCGAAGGCGTGGAGGTCGGGACTCGGGAGGTGAAAGGTGGCGGAGATGCAAGTGACAGGAGAGGGATTGGGTTGGGCGTGGCAGTGATATTTATAGGGGTGGACTATCACTGCCGGGTCCCAAAAGAACTGGCAGTGACATAATATCACTGCCGGGTCACAAAGAGAGCCGGCAGTGATAGTTGCTTATCACTGCCGGTTCTACTAACACTCGGGTTTTAGTAGAACCGGCAGTGATAAGGACACTATCACTGTCGACTCTCTTTAACCCCAGCAGTGATACTTAGCATTACTGCCGGGTGTTAGTAGAACCGGCAGTAATAAGCCACTATCACTATCGGCTCGCTTTAAACCCGGCTGTGATACTTCTTATTACTGTCGGGTTTTAGTAGAACCGGCAGTGATAATCCACTTTCACTACCGGCTCTCTTTGTAACCCGGTAGTAGTACGAAGTATCACTGCCGGGGTTAAAGAGAGCCGACAGTGATATATACAGTGGAACTTTCAGTTTATTTCATTTCAAGTACTGACGAAATACTGTCAAATTTGATCCAAATAATCTAAAAAATTTTGGAGGCATACTACAGGACATATAATATGTTATATAAAATTCAGAAAAACCAAATTGCTCACTGTTTTAATATTTCATAAATCAAATAGTGCTTAAAAAATTCATATTAAGGCTTACAAATTTCAAATTTTGAAATAATAAAAAAAATTAGATGGATATAGTCAAAATATATCCTAATTAGGATATAGTCAAAATATATCCTAATTACTTACAATTAAATTGTTATTTGCAATTATATGCTTATGTCATGTTTGATTTAATTACTTGTAACAATTCACACAAATGCAGTCAAATCCATTAGCTCATATAATACATTAATTGTTACACAAGAGAAAAAAACCATGTTGTTCGTACAAAAGAAAGCATATCTTTAATTTGAACAACTAAGCTACGATTCGACCTTCGTTATGATCGCGGCATAAGTACGTAGCTTCCTCACTCTCTTCCATGAGACTTAGTTCAACGTCCTCTCCGAAAGGAGGAAGCTCATCGAACTGGTTGTATTCTTCCTCGTCGACAACATTCTGAACTCCGACAATCCTTCTTTTTCCTTGAATAACCACGTGGTGTTCCTTGTTAGCCGGGTCAGTTACAAAGAAGATTTGTGTAACAGAATTAGCAAGTACGAATAACCACGTGGAGTTTGAGGTCCACGGTAGTGATACCGTACTTGTCGATGTTAACACCCCTTGGAAGTCTGACCCATTGGCACCGAAAGAGAGGGACCTTCATAGGTCCATAGTCAAGCTCCCAAATCTCTTCTATGAATCCGTAGTAGCTTTGCCTATTTTCATTGCTGTCATAGGCGTCTGTACGGATACCGCTGTTTTGGTTCGTGCTCTTCTTATCTTGTGCTCTTGTATAAAATGTAAAACCATTATGTCGTACCCTTGGAATGTCCGAATTGTAGATGACGGTCCCTGAGCCAACACTTTCAACTGAGCGCACTCTGTCTCCGTATGCATCATGTGCCTACGCAACCAATCGTCGAAGTTATCTCTATGCTCTCTCGCAATCCAACCCTCTGACTTCGCTGGGTTTGTTCTGGATAGCATGCTCTTGTGCATGTTGACATACGGGGCCACCACAACTAATTGTCCCAAAACTGCGAAATGTGTTTGTGTGAACGAAGCTAGATTGTTTATGCGGAGTGATTTCTAAAGATGTCCCTTTTCCCTGTAGCCTCCCCTTATGCCGAGATATAGGCACACCAATCGGTTTAAGATCCATATAATCAACGCAGAACTTAATGACCTCCTCGGTTCCCCAACCATCTGCAATGCAGCCTTCTGGCCGATGTTTACGAACATATTTCTTTATAACCCCCATGAACCTCTCAAAAGGGTACATCTGATGTAGAAACACGGGACCAAGAATCCGTATCTCTTTCACAATGTGAACAATGAGATGGACCATAATATCAAAAAAAGATGGAGGAAAACACATCTCGAGCCTGCACAGAGAGTGGACCACGTCTTCCTGCAGCTTATCCAGTTTCAACGGATCGATGGCCTTCTGTGAAATCGTGTTGAAGAATGAACACAACTTTATAATTGGGTCTCGGACTTTCTCTGGCAGAACACCCCTAATTGCAATTGGAAGCATCTGTGTCATCATCACGTGGCAATCGTGAGACGTCATGCCAATTAATTTTAAGTCTTTCATTGAGACTAGTCTCTTTATGTTGGCAGAGTAACCAGACGGAACTTTCACTCCGTGCAAGCATTCGCACATGCTAATTTTTTCTTTCTTGCTCAGAGTGTAGCATGCTGCGGGAAGGTACTTTTTGCATGTATCCATGTCTTCATGATGCAGCTCCTTCCTGAGTTTCATGTCTTCAAGGTACATCCGTGCGTGGAGGGTATCTTTTGTTTTGCCAGGTATATCCAGTAAGATACCAAGCAAGTTGTCGTACACGTTCTTCTCTATGTGCATGACGTCGATTGCATGTCGAACTTCCAAGTGTTGCCAGTACGGTAGGACCCAAAATACTGATCTCTTTTTCCACAAAGGAGCCTTGTCACGGGAACTCGGGATAGATGTACTACCGGGCCCTTTTCGTGAATAATATGAAGATCCTTTACGGCCGCAAATATCTATTTCCCAGTGCAATTTTTCAGAGCTAAGGCAGTCTCCTTTGTCCCGTCAAAGGCTCTCTTATTATTGCGGTATGGGTGATCCATGCGAAGGAACCTACGATGTCGCATGTAGGCCATTTTCCGACAGTTCTTCAGCCACCGGCTAGCTGTATCATCCAAGCACTGGACGCATCCGTTGAACCCTTTGTCGTCTGTCCCGACAGGTTACCAAGGGCAGGATAATCATTAATGGTTACGAACAACAATGCGCGTACGATAAAGTTCTCTCTTTTGTACTCATCCCATACCCGTACTCCATTGTTCCACAGTATTAGAAGATCTTCAACCAATGGTTTGAGGTACACATCGATATCGTTGCCAGGTTGCCTGGGACCTTGGATCAGTAGTGGCATCATAATGTACTTCCGCTTCATGCAAAGCCAAGGAGGAAGGTTGTAGATACATATAGTCACCGGCCAAGTACTGTGATGGCTACTCATGTTGCCGAAAGGATTCATCCCATCCGTACTCAACCCGAACCTTATATTCCTCACATCATATGCAAAGTGCTTCTTATATTTTCTGTCAATGTTCCTCCATTGCATAGAATCAGCAGGGTGCCTAAGCATTCCATCCTTCTTACGCTATTCGGCGTGCCATCGTAGCAATTGGGCATGCCTTTTATTCGCAAATAATCGCTTCAGACGGGGGATTATAAGGAAATACCACACCACTTTACGGGGGATCTCTTCTTCTTATGCTCCACCCCGACATCGTCGTTATGGATATCATCGTTGCCCTTATACCGCTTTGCTTTGCAAACAGCACAGACATCCAAGTCTGCAAACTCATTGCGATACAACATGCAATCGTTTGGACATGCGTGTATTTTTTGTACTTCTAGTCCCAATGGGCAGACAACCTGCTTGGCCTGGTACGTAGTTGTAGGCAACACGTTACCCTCTGGAAGCAAGTCCCCCAAGAGACATAAGAGCTCAGTGAAGCTCTTATCAGACCAACCATTGCTTGCCTTCAATTGCAGTAGTGTAAGCACGGTATGCAGTTTTTGTGCTCCTCTTTGTAGCCAGGGTACAATGGTGTTGTGGAGTCCTATACCATACGCTGGAACTTTTCAAACTCTCTTTCACTCGTGAAGTCCCCCTCCCCATCACGCAACATTTGATCCAGGTCGTCGTCGTGGCTATCGACAAACGTATCTTCGACCGCCGTCATATCATTGTCTTCGTCATCTTCACCAATATGTTGCCCTTCATGCACAATCTCATCTTCACCGTGCTCAGTCCAATAGGTATAGCCAGCCTTGAAACCCCTTCGAAGTAAGTGTGCACGTATCGACTCTATGGTAGAAAACAACTTCTCGTTTTTGTAATCAACGCATGGACAACACATATAGTTCGACAGATTCTTCGACTTGTGCGCCGCAGCCGCGTTTACAAAACATGTCACACCATTAAAGAACTCTGCACATAGCGGTCCGTGTCATACATCCACCTTGGTCCATCTACAATTAATTAAATCAAACATCACATAAGCATATAATTGCAAATAACAATATAATTGTAAATGATAAGATTTAAAAATCCATGTAGCAATTTTTACTATATCAAAATACATCAATCTTTTTTCATTATGTAAATATCCATCTTCCAATTTTTAATTATTTACAAAATAATACATAATTGTAAATAGTTAGGATACATTTTGACTATATTAAAATACATCAACCTTTTTTCATTATGTAAATATCCATGTAGCATTTTTTTATTATTTCAAAATTTGAGCATACATCAACCTTTTTTCATTATGTAAATATCCATCTGGCAATTTTTATTTATTTTCAAAATAGAAAATAATTGTGAATAATTAGGACATTTTTATTATATTAAAAATATCTAGGTAGCAATTTTTAAATTACTTTCATAATTGATAATATCAATGTTGCAATTTTTTAATTACTTTAATTATTGAAAATAAGCATATAAATGAAAATACACGATATATTTGTAAATATATCGATTTACAAATGTATCTTGCAATTTTCATTATTGCAAAATTCACCTAGCCATTTTCACCATTTTGCAAAATTCACCTAGCCATTTTCATCATTTAAAAATCCACTAAATCACTAAAATGAATAAGAATTGTAATTATCTAAATCTAAAGCAATCTATAAAGTAAAATCCAACTACAAATATAATGTTATTCAAATTACTAACCTTGAAGACAAATAGATATGAATTTTAGTACAATTTTCGGCAGCAATTGGACACAATAATGGAGCAGAGACTCCTCTCTGTTACGCTCAATTAGTCGAGGGGAAGAGACGTTAGATATATAAAGGACTTATCACTGTCGGTTCTGCGCAGAACCGGCAGTGATAGGGCCGGATTCAACGGGAAAATAAAATTAGGCGGGAAAATAAATATCACTGCCTGTTCTGGTTTAAAACCGGCAGTGAAAATACCAATATCACTGCCGGTTGACACAAGGTCTGGCAGTGATATATCACTACCGGTTTTATATATAAACCCGCAGTGATATGAGGTTATCACTGCCGGTTGGTTCCACGAACCGACAGTGATAAGTTCTCCCGCCCGGCTTAACTTTCGAACTGGCAGTGATATGTTCTCACTGCCGGCTCTATCCTAACCGGCAGTGATGTGCCGGCAAGGATGTGCTGTTCTGTAGTAGTGAGCAGTTCTGCAACGACTACACACTTGGCAAGTAGCACCATGTTCCATTCCCTCAAGCCACATCGTACCTAGTTGTAACATCCCAATTTTTAGCTTAAAATAATATTTTTAATGTTACTTACGCATTTTCTAAATTTTCTGAATTTTTGGGATTTTCTAGAATTTATTTAGATTTATTCATAAATTTTGAATATAGCCTATTATGAAAATTATTTAAATAATGGTAAAGTTTAAATAAAGTTTTGCCAAAAATAATTTTTTAATTCCAAATGTCTCAAAGTATTTTTAGGAATGTTTTCAAATTTTTCCTGATATTTTTACTATTTCTAATGAGTTATTCCAATTTCTGGAAATATATTAATTCAAAAATAATTTTTTAAAACCAATCTACAGTGTTGGGCTCGACCCAAATTCGCCGATCGACCTGGTTTCTAGAAACCCTAGATCGCGAGCCGTTGCTTCACGATCATGTGGCCGTGATTCCACCGCATAATCGCGTGTTGCCAGCCGCTGGATCATCACCAAGTAGGTAACAAAGTTTGTGCCACGTCACTCGCCATGTGGAGCTCGAACTCTGCCACCGTTGCACCATAGCCGTCGCAAAATCCTCGTCGGGTATGCCATCCAAGGTTCAATAAATACCCCTTGACCACCGTGCTGTGTTCCTCACCTCGTGCTACACCTTTTTCCCTAGTCACCATCAGCCAAGACATCGTCATTATTCATTTGAGGGAGCTCATCGTGGTTGTTGAGGTACACTGCCGCTTCTTTTCATGTGGATCTCCGTCGCTGGTCACTTTCTGTTGTCACCAAGGTCGCCGTTGTGTTTCCCACATCGAGCAGCCCCAGATCCGCCAGTTAACATCTCCAGGAAGTTGTCCAAATGCCGTCATTGAGGTCTTCATCTTCGGCTCCGGTCGGTTGTGCCGCCGCACCATCTTCGTCGTCACTCGTGTAACCCCGACCATCAGATCTGCAGTTAACTGCTCAGATTGTGCCGCATGGACGCCACCTCTGTCTACCGTGTGTTCGCACCACCATCATGATGTTCGCACAATCTACGCTCCAAATCTGTCCAAGACCGAAGCTGATACATTGTCATTGCTCCATCGGGTGAGCCTTCGTCTCCAAGTCCTGTAGTCGCGCCACCGTCGAGTTCATTGCCATTGCTCGCCGTAACCTCAGCTGTCAGATCCCACATGGATCATCCGATACGCGCCACGCATCACGCCTGTGTCGTGGCCACGTGTCACCACTTGCGTTAGCAGCGTGACGCCGGTGCTTGCATCGTTCTCACTGGCCGAAGCGCCATACGCCGAGTCCATGGTGAACAACCAAAGTTCATGGACCGACTTCGTGGACCTAACCACGTGTCGACTGCCATTGGCTGGTTCAGTGCTAACATCATAAATAGATTTTCTAGTATAAAAATAATTCGGGAAATCCCAAATTTGTTTTTGTTTTATTTTCAAATATTTTGAGAGCCCGTTCTTCCTCATACAAGCTCCGATTAAGACGATTCAAATTTCTAATATTTATAAAATAAAGGTCTATTTAGTGGTGAATTTTATTTGATTTTTATAGTTTGTTTGCTCTCTGTTTTGATGTTTATTTAGTGTTTTCTCTCAATACGTGTAGACGTGGAAGTGCTTGGAGCGTCCGAGGAGGAATCGTTGAAACAAGACCAAGGTCCAGAGTAGGAACAAGAACTTTTCCAAGGCAAGTTGTGCTTTGATCATGTTGAACCCAGTTTTACAAAATTGCTATGTTGATTTAAATTATTGCATGTTATTTCGTGTGTACAATTCATTTCGAATCAGTTTAGGATCTAGTTATTCAACCCAATTGGAATATACCTACCTTGTTATTTGTATGCTATGATTATTTCTCATCCTAGAATGGTTCATTACTAGTTGGTTGTAGTTAGATGCCAACATAGGTTGGTTAGACTGTGCTTAGTATGCTTAGCCATGCCACGTATAACTCATGTCTTTTGGAATATCAAATTAATCTTGATTAATGGAATATATAATATATTTACGGAATTGGTGTGTCAGTTGTTGTCACACAATGATTTTGAGTTGTAGTGATGGGGTTGTCACACAACGATGTTGACTTGTTGATGGCATGTGGTGCATAGTAATAACTGGGGTGGTAAATGATTTAGATTGAGGCAAGTGGCAAGGGGTAAGTTGACAAAGTGGGTCAGTTTGACGGTTGGGTGTTGGAAGTCTCGCCTCGGTCAACCTAAGAACTTAACCTTGCAAGCCTTTGAACTGAGTCAAACATGCAACCACATGTCTGGAATAGAATGGACCTAGCTAATTAATTTGCTATGTCTTAGCTTTGGTACTACTAGTGGTGGTGTGAGTCCCACGTATACGGTTCAACTCACATAGTGCAAGAGAGGGGCCTGTTGTGGTGGTATAACCCTTCAGTATTGAAATCTTAGCGGGTAGTACTGGGTTAGAATAGGGCATTGTAAAGGCTTTGTTATGATCGCTCAGTCTCATACTTTTGTATGATGAGTCACGACAGAGTAGTGAGTGTGGAATACAAGAACTCGGGGTACCCTCATAACAAGCCCAGAAGATATTCCCCGCAGGCCTGCTGCCGTGTGCAAAGGTACATATCCTAAAGGAAGTTGAACTTATGTTTAGATATGATGGAAATAGTTGTAATCCGAGTTGTAAATAGGGTAGATAAAGATGTAAACTCTATCCCAGAATCGACTAGAATCTTGTAACCGATCGGAATCTCTTAACCGATCGGGACTCTGTAAGCCGCCTCCTCCCTACTATATAAGGGTGAGGACGGGTAGCAACAGGGGCATCCAATCATCCAAGCACAAAGCGCCATCTTTTGCCTAGAGCATATAGCACTTTGAGCACTTCCGATCCGAGAGATCTACATAATCCCAGCACACAGGATTAGGTATTACCTCCATCGCGAGGGCTCAACACATATAAATCCCTGTCTTGTGTGACCTTCGAGTTTGAGATCAAGCGCCTACCCCATAAATTCATTGTCGACTACAAAAGTCGACAGTTGGCGTGCCAGGTAGGGGGTGCGCTATAATCGTTTCCCACAGACTCGATTGCAGCAATCGGCGGATTCATCACCACCTTCGTCTCCGGCCAGGCCTTCCGCTTCGGAAACCTGGATTTCATCGCAGATGCGTGCGGAGAGCTTGTCTGCCTGGTCCAAAACCAGATCCGATCTGGTGAAGAACAGGCCAACCCATCTCAAGTATGCCGCTCTGACTCACCCAGAAAACCAGTCGGCATTGTGAGGAACTGCTGCGATTTTCGCGGCGTCTTCGCGATTGAAGAGCAGGAGACTAATCTCCATCAAGAAGACCAAGAAGCTGCGGAGGAAGATTGTCGGCGTAAGGGTAAGGATGTTCCAGCACGGTCTCTTCGATCGCGCGGCCGCAATGTCCGCGAAGATATCCTGCAATCCAGGCTGGGAGATCAATCCGTCTTTTGCACGCCGATGCAAAACGTCGTCGCCTCCAAGACGCTCCTCGACACGTTAGATTCGATGATCGCAACGGATAGTCCAGCAGCCCCGATTATGGCCCAGATCAAGGCCATGGTGACGGCGGCAGCGATTCAGCAGAACCAAGAGAAGCCGGTGGGAGAAGCACACTCGCACTCCCACGCGGCAACCCGAGTTGCCAGCGGTCGCACCGCAACCAGTCGGAACACCGGCAGTCGGCGGCACACGCCACCAGCCGAGGACGTCCGCTGGATTCTCAGCCACGACCTTCGCCAGGACATCATAGCCAGGCGACAGGAGCAGGATGAGGAAGAAAGGCGCGGACGCCACGACGACTATGAGCGTTTCGGCACCGGCCGCGATCGACGAAATAATCAAAGATATGATAATCGCGACGACCGCCGCCGCCGAGGCGGGAGTGACGACGAACGTCGAGTCTTGGACTCGCCGCGCCGTACCCCACCCCGGCGTATTGATGATCATGGCCGAGCTAGAGGCTCACCACGACGGACTCCCCCTCATCATGATGAGAGATCTATCGACGGGATCCGGGCGTTTACTCCTCGGCTACGCCGAGTGATATGGCCCGAAGGATTCAATACCAAGGGCATCGTAAAATTCGACGAAGAGCGGGACCCAGAAGCTTGGCTACAGGTTTACGCCCTGGCAGTTAAGGCCGCTGGAGGAAACCAGACTATCATGGCGAATTATCTACCGATCAACCTCACCCCCTCGACTCAAGCATGGCTCACGGGCCTCCCTGCAAACTCGGTAGACTCCTGGAGTGATCTCTGCGATCAGTTTATTTCCAACTACCAGGGCACCTACGAAAGGCCTGGTACTCCATGGGACCTATACCAGCTGCACTAGAAAAGGGACGAGATGCTGAGAGATTTCATCCGGCGTTTCATGCAGAAGAAGAACACCGTCAGGGACGTATCCGAGGCGGTGGTGGTGGCGGCCTTCGAGAAGGGGTAAGTGATCGACCTAATCAAAAGATGTCGAGAAGCCCCGACCGTGAAGGAAATGTTCGCATTGGCCGACCGCTCGCCACGACCTCGAATGCCACGGCGAACGCGTCAAGAAGATCGCCCGCCGCGAGAAGAACAAAGGCGACAAGCCCGAGTCCTCAAAACACAAGGATAGGAAGCGGAAGGCGAAGAGCTAGTTGCGGCAATGAGCACAACCGACCCGAGCCGTTCGGAGGAGGCACCACTCTGACACCGTCATGGAAGCAATCTGTCCTTTCCACCTAAAGGAAAACACGCCGCTAAGGACTCCTTCACTTTGAAGCGTTTTTCGCGCGAAAGCCACCGGCAACCCGCTCCAGCCAATGGCGAAGCTGCTCCAGCAAAGAAGAAGGACCTCCTTGACGAAGAAGATTTCCAGGAACCCGAGCATGAGTTGAACTACATCTACGGGGCTCCACCGGATACGAATCAAGCGGCGAAACTTACCGCCGGGAGATCAGCGCCGTGGCCGGCGACCCCGATGTTTGAGGTGGTCCGAGGTCCCGATCACCTTCGATCACAAGGATCACCCCAACCGGGTCTCGTATCCGGGTAAGTTTCCTCTAGTGCTTGACCCTGTTGTGCACAGCGTGAAGCTCAAAAGAGTTTTGATCGATGGCGGAAGTGGACTCAACGTCCTATTCGCCAAGACTTTTGATTACATGAGCATTCCCCGCTCCGAGCTGAGGCCGAGCGTCCAGACGTTCCACGGAGTGATCCCTGGGGCGTCCTCGTTCCCACTCGGGCAGATTTCTCTGCCTGTTACATTCGGCACCAAGGATAATTTTCGGACTGAATATATCAATTTTGAGGTAGCCAATTTCGAGACAGCGTACCACGCTATCTTGGGAAGGCCCGGCCTAGCTAGATTCATGGCCGTTCCACACTACACCTACACGATGATGAACATGCCGGGACCCCAAGGCGTCATCGCGGTCTGAGGAAACGTCAAGCAATCCTCGCAATGCGACCGAGAGAATCATGAACTCGCCGAACTGCAGGAAGCGGGCGCCGAGGCGAAAAATATCCAGACCGAGGCTGCCACGTTGCAGGACGAAGGAGAGGTTCCATCCAAGAAGCAGGCCACCTCAAGAATCAAGCCCGGCAAAGGAACCGAACGAATCATTCTTGACCCGTCCGACACGTCTAAAACGACTTTGATCGGGACAGGACTCGAGGACAAATAGGAAAGCGCGCTCGTCACCTTCCTCCAAGCCAACAAGGACATCTTCGCCGAAGCCATCCGATATGCCGGTGTACCAAGGAGGTGATCGAGCACTCTCTCACGTCGATGAGAAGGCGAAACCGATCAAACAAAGGCTTGGCGGTTCGCTCGGATCGCGGAATGCCATCAAGCAGGAGATCACCAAGCTTTTAGCTGCCGGTTTTATCAAAGAGGTGTATCACCCTGATTGGTTAGCGAATCCTGTATTGGTTCAAAAGAAAAATAAAACTTGGTGCGTGTGTGTTGATTATACCGATCTTAACAAGGCATGTCCAAAGGATCCCTTCGGGCTGCCCCGAATCGATCAGGTGGTCGACTCGACTGCCGGTTGCGAAATTTTGAGCTTTCTTGATGCCTATTTAGGTTACCATCAGATTCGCCTAAAGGCGGAAGATCATATCAAGACATCGTTCATCACGCCTTTCGGAGCCTTCTGCTACACCACGATGGCATTCGGCCTGAAAAATGCTGGCGCGACTTACCAACGCGCGATACAGCGGTGTTTTCACGCCCAGCTCGGGCGCAACGTGGAGGCATACGTGGACGATGTCGTGGTAAAGACTCGGGAAAGGAAGGATCTTATCACCGACCTAACCGAGACATTTGAGAGTTTGAGAACCTTCAGCATGAAGTTAAATCCCGAGAAGTGTGTTTTCGGAGTATCTTCGGGAAAACTGCTTGGGTTTATTGTATCTCAGCGAGGAATCGAAGCCAACCCGGAGAAAGTCGACGCCATATCAAACATGAAACCGCCGACTTGCCAAAGAGATGTCCAGAAGCTTACGGGGTGTATGGCCGCGCTCAGTAGGTTCATCTCCCGATTGGATATGCGAGGAATGCCATTTTTCAAACTCCTCAAAAAGCAAGACAAGTTCGGTGGGCGCGGAAGCACGACAAGCATTCAAGACTCAAGACCTTCTTAACGACACCCCCAGTTTTGATCTCGCCAATGCCGGAAGAACCTCTGTTACTCTACATCGCGGCAATGACTCATGTAGTCAGCGCTGCCATCATCGTAGAGAGGGAGGAGCCGGCTCACGTGCACAAGATCCAACATCCAGTCTACTTTGTTAGTGAGGTCCTGAGTGAATCCAAGGTACGATATCCACAAGTGCAGAAATTATTATTTGCCGTACTCCTTACATCTCGCAAGCTTAAACATTATTTTCAAGAGCATGCCATTTCGGTGGTCACCTCCTTCCCGATTGGGGACATACTCCACAACCAGGAGGCCACTGGGAGAATTGCCAAGTGGGCAGTCGAACTTGGGGCCTTCGGTATCTCATTCAGGCATCGAACTGCCGTCAAATCTCAAGCACTCGCTGACTTTACGACCGAGTGGACAGAGCTTCAGAACCCGATAACTACCAAGGAACTTGAGTATTGGACAATGTACTTCTATGGATCCCTCATGCTCAGCGGCGCAGGGGTTGGTATAGTGCTCATATCGCCAAGCGGGGAAAGGTTGAGATATGTCCTCCAAATATTTTTTCCTGCATCAAACAACGCCGCCGAGTATGAGGCACTCATTCACGGCCTCCATATTGCCATATCCCTCAAAATCCAATGCCTGGCAGTTCGCGGAGACTCAATGCTCGTGGTCAACCAAGTGCAAAAGGAATGGTCATGTATCGAATACAACATGGCGGCCTATTGCTAGGAGGTACGCAAGCTAGAAAGCAACTTTGATGACCTGGAGCTCGTTCACATGCTCCGGCGAGACAATGAAGCAGCCGACGAGTTAGCGAAGATGGGATCTTGCCGGTCCAAAGTACCCGTTGGAGTTTTCGTGGAAGAAATCCATAAGCCCACAATTAGCACCCGACCAAAAGCGGATGCCCCGGCGGAGGTATTGGTCAGTATCCCAGATTGGACAGCTCCATACTTGGATTACCTGATGAAGGACAAGCTCCCCAAGGATCGTGTGCAGGCTGAAAGGATAATGCGCCGAAGCAAGAATTATGTGGTCATCAGAAAAGACCTCTATCGAAAAAGCTCCTCCGGCATACTGTGACGGTGCATATCAGAACAAGAAGGGAGAAATCTGCTCAAGGAAATCCACTCGGGAACTTGTGGGAATCACGTAGCATCATCAACCCTGGTCGAAAAGGCTTATCGCCAAGGGTTTTTCTGGCTAACCGCTGTCACAGATGCGGAGGACGTCGTCCGGACATGCGAAGGATGTCAGTTCTTCGCACGGCAAATAAACAAACCAGCTCAGGAATTACAAACCATCCCGATCACATGGCCATTTGCGGTATGGGGGCTCGACATGGTGGGACCTTTGAAGAAGGCTCAGGGAGGCTATACTCATCTCTTCATAGCCGTCGACAAATTCACCAAGTGGATTGAGGCCAAGCCAGTCGCCACCATCACGGCGGTAAAAGCTAAAGAATTCTTTCACGAAATCGTGGTTAGATTTGGCGTACCCAATCGAATCATCACAGATAACGACACTCAGTTCAGAGGCGGGATATTTCAAGACTGGTGCGAAGATCTTGGCATAAAAATTTGCTTTACGTCAGTGGCGCACCCCCGAAGCAATGGCCAGGTAGAACGAGCCAACGGCATGGTGTTACAAGGCATAAAGGCGAGAATTTTTTGTCGGCTCCAACCATATGCCACACGGTGGGTCAAAGAATTGCCTTCGGTGCTCTGGGGGCTGCGAACTACCCCCAGCAGAGCAACCGGCGATCTTTTTTCTGGTATACGGCTCGAGGCGATCGCCTGCCGAATCGAATTCGGATCCCCACGGGTTCGGAGTTATGAAGAGATTGCCTCAGAAGAAAGCCGACTAGAAGACCTTGACCGACTGGAAGAGGCCAGGGACGTCGCAACGATTCAATCGGCAAAGTATGTCCAAGACCTACGGCGCTATCACGGTCGCAGAGTGAGGAGCCGCACGTTCTCCAAAGGAGATCTAGTCCTCAGAAAGAACAGAAGTGCGAGCATAAGCTCTCCCTAAGCTGGGAAGACCCTTACATTGTTGATGAAGTGGTTCGCCCGGGGGCCTACAAACTCAAGCGCGAAGACGGCACGGCACTCAGCAACACCTAGAATATAGAACAGCTACGTCGTTTTTTCGCTTAAACTTTGTATTTTGGCTTAAAACTCTGTATTTCCTCTATAAACAGAAATTAAATTTGAAAGTTGCTTTTTTACAATCTTACTTGCGAGTGCCTTGCTCCTATGGTAAGGCTCAGGGACATACGTCATAAGCTATGTCCCAGAGCTTAGGGGCTGAGTCAGTCGGATGAGATTTCCAGTCAGACCAAAACCACAAGCCATCGAACCACTCAAGGATATACGCATTTTATACCCACATGATTCAGAAGCAGGAAACACCTTTACATATTTTTAATTTACAGGTCCAAAGTTTCCACGATGGACAGGGAGGCGTCCTTAACTTCCTCCCAGAGCTCGGCGGCCCGATCTTCATTTACGTTGAGGGCGTAGCCTTCCTTGACGGCTTCAAGATCCACCCGAGGATAGAGTGACTTGGTGATCGCCAAAGCTTGGCTGGCGCCATTGGCCGCCGACTCCTTCAAAAGATTATTGAGCGCCCCGGGAGCTTCCTCCAGCCGAGAGATAATTTGGTCCCTGCTGAGTGGCCTCTCACCCATGGGGTGAAGCGAACCCAGCAGCGGCCCAGAGGCCTCCTGAAGCTTGGCGCAAGACGCCTCGAGGACTTCCACCTTCTCGCTGAAGACGGCGTATTGCGCCCGAGTTTTGAATCTGTAATCTGCAAAAACAAAGCATTAAAAAAGGCAGTGAAAGCAAGATGAAGCCAGATCGCCAGCTGTACCTTCAAACTCCTTCTCCAATTTTGCCCTGGAATCCTCCGCGGTTTGGAGTTGTCCTTGGAGCTTCGCGAAAGAAGAATCCCGGGCTGACGAGGAGACAGAAAGATCAAAGGGCTGGAATGCTAAACAAAAGCATGAGGTAGGCCCAATAAATAGCTAACTCGAAGGGAGCCGATGACGTCCAGCTTTTCCTAGCGAATAGCGCTTTGCTCCTCCCGCGACGCCTGGATCTCGGACCGAAGGGACCGTAGCTCGGTCGCATACCCGGCCTTGACGCGCTCTAAGTCGGCCAAGTATTCCTGGCGCGTCCGGATTTCAGGGAGCATCTTTTGGAAGTATTCGGATTTCTGCTCAAAGCGCTCCCCTATTTTCTGCAATCATCACACGAAAAGGTAACCACATGACCAACAGCGGAAGCAGGAGCACAGCAATTGTGGCAGAGTGCGTACCCGGGCCGCACGCGCACAGGCCGAAGCGTGAATGTAAAAATCGTTCCTCTCCTTCTCCTTCTCCTTCTCCTCCTCCTCCGGGTCGTCCAAGAGCTTCAAACCTTCCTCCTCATCAATCCACGCAGCCTCCGTTATAAGCCGGGGGCGAGCAGGGGTCGGGGGGACTCGGTGAATTTCTTCGACCTCGGGGGACGGGCAGGAAGTCGGCTCTTGAGCAGCAGGGCCTGGCATCGGAGCAGGAGGGACAAGAGATGGTACCGGGGAACTGGGAGGCGTTCCGGCATCCCCAATGACGGTTCCCGCGACCGATGCGCAAGCCCTCGGGGGCTCATCCTCTGCAGAGGACGCAGTCGGCGTCCCAACAGGAACTTCGAGACAAGGATCCCTATGAGGAAAGATCGTCAACAAACCTGCAAAACAAATCAAATAGGAGTCGGCGAGGTGACGAACCTGTCGGACTTCCTCATCTTCATTGGGGGCTTCTTCCGAGTAGACAGACCGCCTTTGGAGGAACCACTCGAGGCGGTACCGGCTGGAGCTTGGAGCCCCTCCTGGTGCGGCGGAACCACGGGCTCATGTGAAAGGAGAGCCAAAGGCGCTGAGGCTCGTGTCGATGGGTCTAGAATCTTAGGACCACCGGCCGAGCATCGGGGCGCCACGGGATCCTCGGTCAATGCCTTTTTCCCCTTCTTCGCGGCAGGGCTTCCCGCGGAGGAACTCGCCCGCCGCTTCGAGAAATCATCTATACGAGCGGGCATTCCCGGGAGTGGCGCGACGCTGAAGAAGGCTATGTGATCCTACGAAGGGACACTAAAAATTAATGGACATTCTGAAACAAAGACGAAGATATCTTAAAGTGAGCTCACCTCAGGAGGGGGGTGAGAAACGGTGAAGGACTTCGGGCATCTCACGGAGGATATATCAACGCTCGGTATGAAGAAGTCGCCGACCCGAGCGAAGATTTGTTCCCCAGACAACTCATCGGGCCGTTCACGGGTCGGATCGTCTTTTCCTTCATACGCAAATCCCAAGTGAACTCGCTCCTTCAGGTGTTGTATCCGACGAGCGACGAAGTGCAGGGCCAGGCCTACCCCCGTAAGACCTCCTTCCTTCAGCTTTTCGATCAATGCCATAAGGTCATGAACCTGGTCCATGTCGGCAAGTTGGGAGTAGATATCCAGGAAAGAGACGCTTTGGGCCAGCGCCCGGCGAAGGGAGTTAGGGCATTGTCGAGGTTGCCGCAATAGAACCACTCCCGGTGCCAGCCTTTGTTGGAAGTTTTGAAGGGAATCGCGAAGTAATTCTTCTTCAGCCCTTCCCGTAGTTGAAATCCAGCTCCCCCGACAACTTTGGGGTCGCTCTTGGAAGGATAAGGTTTCAGAAGGTAAAAATGGCGAAAAAGGTCGAAATGGGGGCTGACGCCCAAGAAGGCTTCACAGAGGTGGATGAAAAGAGATATTTGCATAATAGAGTTGGGATTCAAGTTCACCAGCTCGATTTCATAGAAGAAAAGAAGACCGCGAAGAAAAGTGCTGACCGGTAAACCTAATCCGCGTTGGAAAAAGGATTCGAATACCACCAACTCCCCTGGATGAGGAGTGGGGACGGTTTCGCTGGCGGCCGGACGAGCGGAGATCAAGGCTAGGTCTGGGAGAATCCCGTCTTCCACCATGGACTGCAGCTTTTCCTCCGTCGTCGTTGAGGTCGTCCAATCCTGCGGCGAAGGCGGCGAGGAAGAAGAAGACATCTTTGAAAGAGAAGTCGGAAAGGCAAAGGAAAGGAAGGAGAGAGGGTGCAGCAAGAGAATGAACCGTCGGACACCGTACGGCCTAAACCTTTTAAAAGGGGAGAATTGGTCTTTGTCGAATCGGCGGAGAAAAGATTGCGAAGCGTCGCGTCTTTCCAGGATGCCCCATAAATGATTTGCAGGCCTGTCGTTTCAACTCACAGAGTTTTGACAGAGTTTGACCGAGTAAAATCGGGGCACGTCGCTTCGTGCGGCGGGGCATTTACTCCACTTTCCGCTCTAAGCGGGGCGTGGGCAATCTCCAAAATGGATAAAGCATATATTCTCACGGTACGCCCCACGCTGGGTCACAAGGTGGTTACCGCATGACGGAATCATGTACCGCGAGTTGAGCCTAAGCAGGCACGGATCAAAGGGTGTGCCCCGTGAGGGTCGTGAAAATTGTGCGTCGTATTAAATGAGTACAGACACCTTTGATAAAAACGTGATACGCTCCAAGAGAGTCTAAGCCGTATCCGACATCAATCGGGAAAGGGTATCACTCGGCCAAGAGCCACATACACGTGATACGCTCCAAGAGAGTCTAAGCTGTATCCGACATCAGTCGGGAAAGGGTATCACTCGGCCGAGAGCCACGTAAACGTGATACGCTCCAAGAGGGTCTGAGCTGTATCCTACACTAGTCGGGAACAGGTATCACTCGGCCAAGAGCCGCATAAGTCCTGATATGCTCCAAGAGAGCCAAATAGTGTCTTAACGACATGGGTATCATTCGGCCGTGAGCCGGTAAAACCTTGATGCATCCCAAGCTGGACAGAAAGCTATATCCTGCAGCGGTCGGATGTGAGAATCGATCGGCCAAAGGCCACGATGTGCTCCAAATTGGAAGCTTAAGCGATTCCGGGTGATCGACAGGTTTGGGTATTATTTGGCCTTAAGCCAGGTATTTATGGTATGCTGCATATTATGCATCTCGCTGGACATCTCTCGGCTGATAATCGCGCGAAACATGTTGAGCTTCGTGTCGAGCTCAAGCTATGTTTTATGGCAGATAGATACGTCATCAAGTTCAAAAAACACGCGAGGTCCAAGATTCCCAAGAACGGGTCAAATCCACAATCGAAGGACATTTCTCCACAAAAGGTGTTTCTTTATTATAAACAAAGGAAAAGATACCCTAGACATTACGCCTAGGAGGCTTTACGCAGTGGAGGAAGAACTCTTCTTGCTCCTCATCCCTGCAGTGTGCTCGACCGAGCGCCTCGAGGAGGGGATCCCTGGCCCTACAAAGAGCCGGGACGGCCACAAGGAGAGCGTCGACCCTCGTGCGGTCCATCTACTCCTCATAGGCTCGGTCAAATTCTTCCCAAATCTTGATGAGTCGAGGGTCTGCCTTCGAATGATGGTACCATCGGGTCATGGTAGAAGCTAGAAGCTAAAGAATGGAGGGCCGAGAATGGAGAGCTACGTCTTGAAAACACTGGTACGTCTTTTTATAGCCGATTAGGCGAGATCGAAGTAAATGCGAGGATATTAAGTATCGGAAGCAGAAGAGATCTGGAGTTAATACAACGACGAAAGACGAAGAGTTTTTTAGCAAAACAAGTTGGCGCAGAAAAACAAGACGACCTCGAAGACTGCCTGATGGTTATCTACGGTGAGGATCAAAAATTCAAGAGGAAAAATATTCAATCTACGTAATGCGGGATGAAGTCCGCGAGGCTGCACGCAATAAAGCCTACCTGGTAAAAGGTTGCACTTGGGGAAGGTCGAAAGGATTAAGGATTATAATTGAGTACTTCATAATTCGCTCGTCACAAAAAGAGAATTTTCGATTAAAGGGAAGGAATCAGTCGGAGGTTCGAGTCAGGGACCAGTCGGAATTTCAGGAAACAAAAAATGCGAGTAGAAGTTTTGAAATTAGAACATAGCGATCAGATCACGAAGCACTCGAGGGCTACTGTGGAATACAAGAACCCGGGGTACCCTCATAACAAGCCCAGAAGATATTCCCCGCAGGCCTGCTGCCATGTGCAAAGGTACATATCCTAAAGGAAGTTGAACTTATGTTTAGATATGATGGAAACAGTTGTAATCCGAGTTGTAAATAGGGTAGATAAAGATGTAAACTCTATCCTGTAACCGACTAGAATCTTGTAACCGATCGGAATCTCTTAACCGATCGGGACTCTGTAAGCCGCCCCCTCCCTACTATATAAGGGTGAGGACAGGTAGCAACAGGGGCATCCAATCATCCAAGCACAAAGCGCCATCTTTTGCCCAGAGCATATAGCGTTTTGAGCACTTTCGATCCGAGAGATCCACATAATCCCAGCACACAGGATTAGGGTATTACCTCCATCGCTGAGGGCCTGAACCTGTATAAATCCCTGTCTTGTGTGACCTTCGAGTTTGAGATCAAGCGCCTATCCCATAAATTCATTGCCGACTACAAAAGTCGACAGTGAGTTGATTATATCTTGTGGGTAAAGTGCATAACCTCTGCAGAGTATAAAATCTATTGGGATAGCCTTGCTCTCGGTATTGAGTAATGCTCGGGAATTACAGTCAAGGGTTAGATTTTGTAAAATGAAAACTTGGAAAGGGAGGCTAGATGCCATTGGAAAGTTAAGAATATGTTAGGGCTAGATGCCATATTTACTTGAGAAATAGCTGCAAATTACTTATTACTGCTATCTATTTTATAGTTATTTCAATCTAATTATTGTATTCTTTTGTAACGGTTGCTTTATTGCAAAACAACTATGTTAGCCATTCCATTGGAAGAAGCCTTTCATATAGTTATATTAGAAATTGCATTATGTGCACAACTTGTTGAGTGCTTTAAGTACTCACCTTTGCAACAACAAATCACCATTTGAGTTGGAGTTTACACTAGATATAGAGGAGGAGTATCTAGAAGAGATGAATGTTTAGGATGCGAGCCTTGTCAGTTGCCTGTGGTATACTGAGGGGTTATCTATGTTATCTTTCCATTGCAATTTAATTTGTTATATAAAGGTTAGCCCTGTGTGGCAAACTCATGTAAGGTCGACCATAAAGTCAGTCAATATGTTAATAATTAATATCCTAGTGAGCATTTTCCAATTCGTTCGGTTTGACATTATAGAAATGTCAACTGGGCATAATCGAATATTTACACATCTGCTTAGCCGTGCTTTAGAAATGGGATAACGAATGGTCAAATATACTGTTTGTTTAAGAATAGAAATTTTGGACATGATGGGAATTATAGTTTTTGGTATTTTGGTATAAAAATCAAAATAAATATATGGTTGAAGCGGGCGAGCTATATTTATGCTGAGAAGTGCATGGGAATTGAAAGTAGATATGGGGATATTCTCGCTTGGGTCGGATTAAGGACTGAACGTAGTGTCCGTTAAATTCAAGATATTCAATACAACCACAAGAGCTATTATGAGGTAGCCTTAAACTATTAAGTTACATTGGTCTAGCTTTGCACATTGGAAGACTAGAGTAGTACGGGCTTTTCTGAGATGGATTACTCATAGGAGTGTCCACACAGAGATGTGGGTTCAACACATACCAATACAATGGTGTATACCTTGCTATGAGGACAAGTGGGTACATGATAGGGATGGACTGTCGTGAGTATATAGTGTACAAATATCTTCTGCTACCATAGCAAGGGTTTGACATCATTGGACTGGTGCAAGGTTAGATCACGTCATGACCTCTGTAACAGCCCAAAATTTTAGAAAATGTAATTCAAAAATTTTAGTTTGAAGAGAGTTGCTAAATTTGAATTTGCAGCATTTATGATCTTTCCAGGATTTTTAAATGCTAAGAAAAAGCTTTTTATTGAACAAATTGTGATTTCCAAAATTTTAGATTTCAAATTCAAGTAAACATAAAATCTAGAGAAATTTTATTTAAACCCAAAACCATATCCAAAACACCTCTAAAAAGTTTCAGGAATATTTGAATGCATTTGTTGCTTGGAAAAATCAAAGGCAGCAAAATTCAAAAGAGAATAGAAGAACTTTTGGAATTTTATAAAAAATATAAGCTTCATCATGCTTTGAAAATTTTATGGTATCATATGTAGCACCCCATGTTCATGTAGAAAAAATTTAAAAACAATTTAACTTAATTTGGTTCCATAAAATTTTTAGATCATGATCACACTTTTGCAATTTTATAAAATTCTGACAATGCTACTATCTCATATAAACTCTTTCTGTTTTTTATTTTCAAAGCCTTAAGCATTGCCTCAAGACCCTACAATTTTTTTACTTTATTTGATCGCTCAATCAAAGAATGGAAATTTCGGCCCAAGAAACAAAAAAATAAAAAAAATTCAAAAACCCGAAAATGGAAAGCATACTCTTAAGAACATGTGTTTTCCTTTGCGAAGGTGTAAACCCAGCAAGTGCGCATACCCATTTTTCTACCTTCTCTGCCACCTCTATTGTGTGAGCCTTCTCCCCTAGTCCCACCGGTCAGCCACCCCATCTCCTTCCTCTCCGCGAGCACGCACAAGCACTAGCACGCGTTGGCCCCCGGCCGACATTGCGTCGAGCGCATCCCGCCTCCGTGCAACTGCCCCACACATGCCCAGCCCTAGCTGCCCACACCTGCACCGTGCTCACCCACACGCTACCATGATGCCCCTACCATGGCAAAGCTTCTGTGTGCCCATGCCCTGCCCTGGCTCAGCCGAAAACCAATGCGCACACCCTAAGTTGCCGTACGTGAGCCCACACCCTCTCGTACCTCTCCAAAGTCTCTGAGCCCCTGATGCGTCCCCATGGTCCCACCGACTGGACGAGCACGTGGGATTTCCGTCGAGAGCACGCAATGGCATAGAACTCATGTGACCGAGCTCGCGGCAATGCAAGTACTCCTCTTCCTCGCCTATTTAGGGTCTATTTGTTTCAGTTTTGGATTCTCTAAAAGCCGATTCTAGATTATGGTTGTAGATAAGATGATTCTCCAAAAGCTGGAATCCAAAAGCACAAATGAAGGGGATTGTGGATTCTAGTGTATATAGGTGTGCTGGATTGTAAGAATCAGATTCTAGAATCAGGCTGCTTGTTTTTACTTTTGCTTTTGGGGCCAGAATCCAGAATCAAAAGCTAAAACAAATAGGCCCTTAAGCTGCCCAGTGCCTCACCTTGCCTCCCCACACCTCATAGCACACTTTTGCCCGAGCACCAACTCAATAGCATCACCAGAGCTCACCATTGCCGCCAAGCAAGCTCCATGAGCCACCGAGCCCAGTTGAGCTATCCCGGTGAGCATTTTCCAATTCGTTTGGTTTGAGTCACCCTTGAGGTCCCCTGATCACCCCCACCTCTCGATTGCAGCTCTGGAAGTTTGAGGAGCCACAACTGCCTTGCCCTTCTTTCCCACGGCCAGACACCATCGCTAGCTCACCACGAAGATCCACCGACGCGGTAAGAATGCAAAATGAAGCTCTCTAGCTGTCCTAGTGCTTTTCCCCTTGTTTTTCCCAAGCTTAAGCACGTCTAATCTTCTTCCTCTCATTCAACCATGTCCACCGCCGTGCCTTGCCACCATCAGCCACCTCCGATGATTGCTTTCTGCCGTTGACCGATGCTCCAACATCCAGTTAGCTCCCTTAAGCTCCCGGACCCACGCTCAAGCCGCGTCGGTCTTCTCTCGCCGCTGGTGAGCTCATTGGCCTTCTCTCCTATTATGAGGCCAACGGGTGGGCCCAGGCTATCAGTCTCCCTCCTTAGCCGGGCTAGAGACACAGATATTACGGTCCCACCCATTAGTCTTTAATAATTGAGGCCAAGTTTAAATGATGAGTGTATGACATGTGGGCCCCAGTCGTCAGTCTCTATTTCCTCATCTGAGCCGCTGCCAGTCTGACCCCACATGTCAGTGGCTGTGCATTAATTCAGAAAATCAAGAAAACTGGAAAAATAGAAAAGGCGCTTTCTCTATTGGAAAGCGTATTATACCATTTTCAAGGATTTTCATAACATACAAATTTCAAACATTTATAACTTGTGCATTTTAACTCTAAATTTTGTAAAACAAGTTTCTAAATTATTCTTAAATCCTAAAATTGATAAATATGCAAAAATATTTAATTTTTGACCTCTGTTTCAATATTTGAATTTAAAATTTGTGTAAAATCTGGAATATTCACTATTTGGAATTTTCACAAACTAACTCCAAAATTGATGAAACAAATTTCTAAAATTTCCTAAGACTATAAGCACTCCAGTTCTACAAAAAATAGTTGAGTTTGGTCTTAGATTGAATTGAACTCCAAATTAGGTTATTATTCAACATAAGCAATTTAAAAAATGAATAACTTTTGCAAACATGTTCAAAAATTTATGAAACTAGCTCCTAAAATCCCCTAAAATCATGATACTCTACCTCTATAAAAATAATAGGACTTAAACATTGTTTGTACTTATTGCTTAACTAGAATGATTCTTGCATAAATTGAAATTTAAATAACCATAACTTATATAAATAAAACCTCAAAATTATGAACCCACTGTTCAAAAATACATATAAAACTAGAGCCTCTGTTGTTTTGTTTATATTTGAAATTTGATGCTATTGACTTCTTTTGCCTCTTATTTTGGCTTTGCGTTGAACCGCGTGTAGACACCGGCGTTCTAGAAACTTCAACCTTCGACACCGACTCTGCTCAAGAACACAACAAGCAAGGAAAGCACCTCTTTTGACCATGTTGATCTATTATTTCACTTAAGTTATGTTGCTTTTAACAAATCTATGTATGCATGCGTTATTTTTGGTAAACGAGCTATATTGTGGTATTGGTAGATATGACCCTTATTGCATGGAACTTACTTAATAAATATTGACGTGAAGTCCTTGGTAACCCCAAGTTAAGTTTAAACAACTAATAATATCAATTTGGGTATATTCGAATATATATGTACTTGCTTAGTCATGCTTTAGAAATGGGATAATGGATGGTTAGACATGCTATTCTTGGTAAAAGAAAATGTTGGACATAATTAAAGGTTGCTGATATTTAAGTAAAAATGAAAATAAAACTATGGTTTGGCGTGTGCGAGTTACCGTAATAGCCGGATGTGCGAGGGGTGGACTTGCACGTTGGTAAGGGGAGTTCTCTCCCAGGTCGGATTAAGGATCGAACATAGAGTTGTACAATCCAAGAATATGAGAGCAACCACAAGTGCTACTATGGGTTGGCCTTGATCGATTAAGTTACGAAGGTCTAGCTCTGCACATTGGAAGGCTGTAGTAGTACAGGCAATTCCGGTAGGTTTGCTCGAAGGGGTGCCCGCACCGAAGTGTTAGGAATAAAGCTTGCCGATACAACGGTTTATGCCTTGCTATGGGGAGAAGTGTGGACTCAACAGGGATGGACTGTTGAGAGTACAATGATTGTACAAATATCTTCTATGACTATAGTAAAGGTTTGTCGTCACCGGACTGGTGTAAAGTTAGATCTAGGTAATCTAAAGGTTCATGTCATGACCTCTTAGCCACATGTCAAAGGAAGCATGAAAATAGCGGCAAAAAGAGACAATCATGTCTTGTGGGTAAAGATGTATGCCTCTGCAGAATGTAAAACTTTTAGAAAAGCTGTGTCTGCGGTCATGGAGACTTGGTGCACTGACACTAGTTAGAGTTTTGATATTTTTACATAAAGGGTTGAATTGAAAATATTTGTTGGAGAGTTTGTTTCAGATTTTATGCTAAGGCTATTGTTGATGTTCAGTGAACGAAGAAATAGAAAATCCTGACGACGCTTTCTATACAGCAGGATACAGGGATTTCACTAATGTGTTCTTCTAAGGGTTTATCCTTTTCAGATGCCTAAGGGTTATGATAGACATACTACGGACTTATGTATTTTCCACTGCACTTTATCTTGGCATGTAAAGCCTTATTGTATAATTCCGAACCGCTATTATATGTATAATGTCGTATATGGATGTGATGTCAATGTTGTAAATGTGCATACTAGCCATTGATCATGGACTAATATTGTATGCACATAAAACCTTTCATGGTATTCCACGCCAAAAAGGAGGGTCCCCACAACCTCTTGGCCACGCGCAAAAAGAAGCGCGAATTAGCGGTAAAAAGAGTTGGTTATGTCTTGTGCGAAAAGCTGTGCTCGCGGTTATGAGATGCTCTGGTGTGCCAACACTAGTTAGAAGTTTGTTATTTTCAAAAAAGGGTTGAATTGAAAATATTGTGGAGAGCTTGTTTCAGATGATATGCCAAGAGATGGCAAGGGATGGTTCAATACTCACAATCATGGAGGACCATGAGTTGTTACATTTATGCTTTTATATTGTTATTTACGTATCTGTCAAAATTGCTCTTACAAATTTCATTTACAATCTATTACTTGATATTCATGTTTCAATTTCACTTTATACAAATAAACTTAGTAGCCTCTTCCTTGATATAACCTGCATTTATTATACATTTGTGATACATTACAAGTCTTGCTAAGTATAAAAGTACTCAACCTTATCTATTGTTGATTCAGTGGGCGAAGGAAGCGAAGTCCCCAACGATACATACTTCACCGCAGGTTATGGGGATTATAACAATGAGTTTTTCTAGGGCTTACTCCATGTAGTTGCGTGTGGGATATTTGGGCAAGGCATACTGTTAAGTTTTGTATCTTCCGTTGCGCTTTAATTTGTCTTTACAGTCGTATTGTATGAACAATATTACCTTAATGAATTTGTGACCTTGTTGTATGGATTTGATGACAATGTTGTAAATGTGCGTACTAGCCACTGATCATGGGACTGGTACAGGGTGCACATGAGACCTCGGTATTCCACGTCAGAAGGGAGGGTCTCGACAGGAATTTTGAAGGAATAGAATCCTATAGAAAAATTTCGCAAAGATTCTTATGAAATTCCTATAGAATGACTCAATCCATAGGAATTTTGGAGAAAATTTAACCTAAAGTTAGACCTCATGGTGTCTTGCATAGACCTTCTCTTCAAATTCCTACAAAATTCATGCGGAGCTTCCAAACACCTTTGAAAATAAATTCCTCTGTCTTGCAGTCATGTAGGATTGCACTATCATTCCGGTTGAATTCTTGCATTTTTCCCTATTCCTGTGTTTTTCATTTCCTGCGTTCCAAAGGAGCCCAAACCCACCCGGTAAGGACAAACTACCTCTTCGCACATCCCTCTTGACTCATGTCTTGTAACTTTAGTCTACAACTTAGTACTACACAAGCTGGCCTCTTTGGAAAGCAGAAAATGCATGAATAGAAAAAACACGGAGTTGTATAGGAATATGGATGTAATCCTACACAAAAACAAAACAGAGGAATAGTGTAAAACGCGGTGTTTGTATGCTTCACAAGAATTTTGCAGGAATTTGAGGAGAGAGAGGGTACATGCAAGATACAAAGGAATTTTTTTATGAGGTCTAACCTCAAGTTAGATTTCCACTAAAATTTCTATGGAACGAGCTTTTCCATAGGAATTCTATGAACTCAATCCTTTGTTCCATAGGGATATATAGGAAAATTTTTCTATAGGGTTGAATTCCTTGAAAGTTCCTCCAAAATTCCTACAATTCAAAGAGACCCTAAATGTTATGCCAAAAAATATTCAGAAAACCAGTACAGCCCATTGTTTAGTCTACAACCGAGTAGTACACTTTTTTTTCTTGGAGACCAAGTACATTATTCACATTTAGATATAGCTGTCTGTGCTTGACATTTTTTTTCTTCTGACATTCAAATGTTCTGTAGCCATATAAATAAGTTTAGAACGGGGCTTCCATGTGTTCAAATTTGAGCATAAATTTGAAGACTCTGTAGTATGTTCAGATGAAAATAATCCTGATCATATAGTTCATTGCCATAGTTCACAGCTTATAAGGTCAAAAAAGAGGTACTATTGTCCTTGCGGCAGTATAGGGCCTGCTCATGTCAAGCATCCCAACAATCACATGCGCCCCAACAAATAGCAATATATATGTGCAAATTCGTTTCTGTGTAGCAATGTTTTTTTTAGTAGTGCCTTAATAAAGGTAATGACAGAATTGTAGAAGATAAAGAGAGACACCCGCGCGCACACGTACAGGAAGGAGCTAGCAGGGACGCATACCTTCCGGGTCGGCCTCAGCTGCCCGTCTACCGTCACGGACAGGTCCGCCTCCAGGATCTTGGCGTCGATCACCCCGTGCAGCAACTTCTGTGCCATGGCGGCGCATCTTCTTCTTCTTCTTATTCTTCTTCTTCTTCTTCTTCTTCTTCTAGTGTGTCAGATTGGTGGTTCAGAAGGAGAATGAGCTGCGTGGGAAGATAGGAGAAGGCCGGAGAGTTGGAAGTGTCTTCGGAATTGAATGAGTGTAATGAAGGGTTGGGATTAGAAAGGAATAGGTGATCCGATGGTGTAATCAAAATTGGTGTTAGTGATTGCTGGGAGAATTTTTTTTCGCTTGAACTGTAAAATCCCAAAGAGGTTGTTGACGCCCTGGTGATTGAAAATCAGCGTTGCGTCTAACCAATTTGGTTGGTTCAAGTCGAAGGATCATCACGGCGCCTCAAAAGCCATCAGCGCAAACTAGGTTCAT
This sequence comes from Otatea glauca, assembly GCA_036346275.1. Lineage (NCBI taxonomy): Eukaryota > Viridiplantae > Streptophyta > Magnoliopsida > Poales > Poaceae > Otatea > Otatea glauca. The sequence continues at coordinate 34,455,131 of CM070715.1, read as the reverse complement.
ACTGGATGCGACAGGAGAAGCGGAGAATCAAGCAGATGCTCGGTGGGCACAGATGGATGAACGTTGGGAATCATTGAAGGCAAGTCTTGACTTTATAGTGGAGAAGATCAGGCCAGTAGAGGTAATCCCAGCAATTCAGGCCCAGGTAGAGGAACATAATACTGTAATCTCTGGATTATTAGAGCAATTTCAAAAAATGTTGAAATCAGGAAAGGGAAATGCTAGAACACAGGCGACTAAGCGATTGGAGGAAGAAATTGAATTAACAGCGTCTTTTCAGGCACAACCAGCAGCAGCAGTTCAGGCCGGAGAACTGACAACTACATCGATAGGGTTGTTGGGAAAATGTCCTTTACCACCATTGGTATTGGGTTCAGATAGTCAGAAATTAAATCGCACAGCAATGAACCAAGGAACAGAAGCCTTGAACTGTGAGAAGAGACTACCTGTTCCTAAAATAACCTTCCCTAAGTTTGATGGAGAGGAGCCTCGTATTTGGAAAAATCGTTGTCTCCAATACTTTAAGATGTACAACATTGATGAATCTCTGTGGGTTACAGCTGCTGCTATGCATATGGAAGGTAATGCGGCTTTATGGTTGCAAGTATATCAGGAAGAGTTTTCACTGGCGAGCTGGGATCAATTCATGTTGGCAGTAGATTTACAATTTGGTGCATATGACTCCAGAAGGTACATAAGAGAATTAATTCAGAACAAACAATTAGGAAATGTGTTGGAGTATAAAACCCAGTTTGAAACGGCTATGTATAAGGTTCGGGCATACAACCAAGCATGCACTGAAGAATTTTTTGTTAATCATTTTGTGATGGGATTAAAGGATGAGTTGAGGTACGAAGTGGAGATTCAGTTGCCGGAATCAATTAGAAAAGCTTTTCTTCTAGCTAAGATTCAGGAAGAGAAGTGGGAAAAATTGAAGTTAAGACCATTGAAAACTGTATTGGCTCATAGGAACACTGGTGCATATCGTAATGACTCTACTACAGGGCAGACGAAAACAGCAATTGATGATCTCGGGAGGGCACGTTAGTTGAGAGAATATCGGTGTGCTCGGGGTCTATGTTTCAAATATGGTGAAAAGTATGAGAAGGATCATCAATGTAAGCCATTACCAGCTGCTCAGGTTCATGCAATAGAAATAGAGGAAGGTCCAGATCACATCAGCGACGAAGTGTCACAAATACTGGAGGAAGCGGACAGAGAGTTTGAACAAGAACAATATAAACTGTCCTTACATGCAATGGCTGGCACAGAAGATTATGCAACCATACGTGTGCAAGTGAAGGTAGGCAATCAAGTGATGTTGGTGCTTGTAGATTCAGGTAGTTCTCACAGTTTTGTTAACGAAGCCTTTCTGGAGCGGACAAAGTACAAAGCGGAATGGATGCCGACAGTGCAGGTGTATGTAGCAAATGGAGAAGCATTGCAATGTAATCGGTATGTACCTCAATTGGAGTGGTGGGCTCAGGGACATACATTCCGGACTGATATGAGAGTCCTAGGGTTGGGTGTGTATGATGCGGTGTTAGGAATGGATTGGCTTCAGCTTCACAGCCCGATGACATGCCACTGGACGCAAAAGACTTTGGAGTTTATAGATAAAGGATGTGGTGTCAAATTACGAGGAGTAGGATCAAAGCAAGCAGATCAAGTGCCTGAAATACACACGAAACAACTATGTAAATGGCACAATGGTAATGAAATCTGGGTAATGGCAATGTTGGGAAGCACTGTTTTGGTTCCGGCGCAAGGGAAAGTACCAGAAAAAATACAGCAAGTCATTGATCAATATGAAGAAGTGTTTGCTGAACCGTCAACATTACCACCATTCCGCTGTTATGATCATGCTATTCCTTTGGTACCTGGAGCGATGCCAGTCAACAGCAGACCATATAGGTACTCTCCGATGCATAAAGATGAAATTGAGAAACAAGTATAGGAGATGTTGAGGGCGGGATTAATTCAATCGAGTATAAGTCCTTTTGCATCTCTGGTTTTGCTGGTTCAGAAAAAAGATGGAAGCTGGAGGTTTTGTGTGGATTATCGCAAATTGAATAGCATAACCATCAAAAATGAATTTCCAATGCCATTTGTAGATGAGCTCCTCGACGAATTGGCAGGTACCCAATACTTCTGGAAGTTGGATTTGAAGTCGGGGTATCATCAAATCCGAATGGTGGAAGCTGATATGGAGAAGACAGCGTTTAAAACACATCATGGGCATTTTCAATTTAGAGTAATGCCATTCGGATTAACGAATGCTCCAGTGACCTTTCAATGCCTTATGAATTCAATTCTAGCTCCTTATTTGCGCAAATTTGTGTTGGTCTTTATGGATGACATATTGATATATAGCCCAACCTTGGAAGATCATGTGAGGCATGTCGACATGGTTTTAGCATTGTTGAAGCAACATCAGTTGTTTGTGAAGAGAACAAAGTGTGATTTTGCATAGCGGAGTATTACTTATTTGGGACACATTATTTCAGAGAAAGGAGTAGCTACAGATCCATCTAAAACACAAGCAATGGTGAATTGGCCTAAACCTAGTAATGTGACTGAGTTGAGGGGATTTTTGGGACTTACAGGCTATTACCGAAAATTTGTGAAAGACTATGGAATTATTTCTCGACCACTTACAAATCTACTTAAGAAAAGATCCTTCCAGTGGAGTCACGAAGCAACAACAGCATTTGAAAGATTGAAACAGGCTATGACACAGACACCAGTATTGGCTATGCAGAACTTTGAGCAGACTTTTGTTATCATCATGACAGACGCTTGTGATGTGGGCATCGGAGCTGTACTGATGCAAAATGGACATCTGATTGCTTTTCTGAGTAAAGCATTAAGCCCTCAACATCAGAAGCTAATAATCTATGAAAAGGAGTTTCTTTCTGTAATCATGGTAGTGGATGGGTGGCGTTCGTATTTGCAGAAGGGAGAATTTATTATTGATACTGACCACCGCAATTTATGTTATTTGGGGGATCAGCAACTGGTGTTAGAATGACAGCGCAAAGTGATGACAAAGCTCATGGGCCTTCACTTTTGTATTCAATACAAGAAGGGATCCTTGAATTATGCTGCAGACGCATTATCGCAAGTAGGATATCTTATGGCACTTCAAGCAGTATCGGGTGGGCAGCCTTTATGGATCCAAGAGGTTCTAAATTCGTATGTGACTGATCTGAAATCACAGAAGCTCTTGACAGCTTTAGCGATTCAAAGTCCAGATGAACAGGGGTTTGAGCTAAGTCAAGGGCTGATTAAGCAGAAGGGTCGAATTTGGGTGGGGGAGAATTAGGCATTACAAACCAAAATCATCAATGCTTTTCATGCAAGTGCTGTGGGAGGTCACTCTTGTATCTCAGTGACTTATCAACGGGTGAAAAAGTTGTTTGTATGGCCTGGTCTTAAAAGGGATGTAATCAATATGGTTAAACAATGTAATATATGTCAGCAAGCGAAACATGAACACACTCGTTCACCTGGATTGCTTCAACCACTGCCAATTCCAGAAGGAGCATGGCAGGAGGTGATGATGGATTTTATTGAGGGATTACCGTGTTCAGAGGGGTGCAATACCATTATGGTGATAGTAGATAGATTCTCCAAATATGCGCATTTTGTGGCTTTGAAACATCCCTTTACAGCTCCACAAGTTGCCAAGTTGTTTTTGGATAATGTGGTTAATCTCCATGGCATGCCTAAGTCAGTGGTATCTGATCGGGATAGAATCTTCACGAGCTTGTTTTGGAAGGAACTGTTTCTAGCCATGGATATCAAATTGAAGATCAGTTCGGCATATCACCCGCAGACGGATGGGCAGAGCGAGCGTGTGAATCAGTGCTTATAAATGTATTTGCGTTGTGCTGTTCATTCATCAACAACTAAGTGGCGCAAATGGCTGGCTATGGCTAAATTTTGGTATAACACTTGCTATCATACTTCTTTGGGTTGCTCCCCTTTTAAGGCGTTATATGGGTCTGAACCTAGCTATGCGGTGATGTTAGATCCTGGAGTGGCTACAAATCAGTCAATTAAAGATATATTGGAAGAACAATTGGCATACACAGCGCTGCTGAAGAGACATTTGGAGGTTGCTCAGAATAGGATGAAAATGCAAGCAGATAAGAAGCGTTATGACCGACAATTTCAACTGGGCGAGCAAGTGTATCTGAAATTGCAATCCTATGCACAATCTTCAGTTGTCAATCGCCCATTTCCTAAGCAGGCATTCAAGTATTTTGGCCCCTACAGAGTGATTGAGAAGATTGGACAGGCATCGTGTAAATTGGAGCTACCGCAAGGAAGCCAAATACATCCAGTGTTTCATGCCTCTCAGCTCAAATCCTTTATTCCAGATTTCACACCGGTATATCATAACCCTCCCTGCATTGCAGATCTTAATATGGAATCAATAGAGCCTGAAGCAATTCTGGATAGATGTTTAGTGAAGAAGGGCAATTCAGTAATCCCTCAGGCGCTGATCAAGTGGACAAATATTCCAGCTGAAATGGCTACTTGGGAAGATTTTCATGTGGTCAAGCCAAGTTTTCCAGCTGCAAGTGCTTGGGGTCAAGCAGATTCTGTTGGGGGGGGGTGATGTCAGATTGGTGGTTCAGAAGGAGAATGAGCTACGCGGGAAGATAGGAGAAGGCTGGAGTGTTGGAAGTGCCTCCAGAGTTAAATGAGTGTGATGAAGGGTTGGGATTAGAAAGAAATAGGTGATCCGATGGTGTAATCAAAATTGGTGTTAGTGAATAGTGTTTTCGGCAATCGAGTAGCGGTAGAACCAGTAGCGGTAAGTTCAGAGTTGTTGCTGGGAGTCAAAAGTAAAATGTCACGGATATAAACTCTGTAATGGAAAGGGGAAAGAATCGAATAGAAAAATGGATTGAAACTTTTCCCCAAACTCTCATTCTCTTCTTCTTCCCCAAGTTTCTCCTCTTCCTTCCCAGTTCTTCTTATTTCTCGGGCAAAATCTACTGGGGTCGGAACCATTGGAGCAAAATCTTCCTTCCGATCGGACCAGAGCCATTACATAGTGCTTGCACTTGGTGCCTACCTTAGCTAAGTTAGCTTGTTCAGGCCAACACACATCTGTCTTCTTCTTCTAGTGCTTGCACTTGGTGCCTACCTTAGCTTGTTCAGGCCAACACACATCTGTACCATGGCGGCGCATCTTCTTCTTCTAGTGCTTGCACTTGGTGCCTACCTTAGCTAAGTTAGATTGTTCAGGCCAACACACATCTGTCTTCTTCTTCTTCTAGTGCTTGCACTTGGTGCCTACCTTTGCTAAGTTAGCTTGTTCAGGCCAACACATATCTGTCTTCTTCTAGTGCTTGGAGTTGGTGCCTACCTTAGCTTGTTCAGGTCAATACACATCTGTGCAATATATACTACTCTTCTGATTAATCGCAAATGCAAAGATTATCCTTGGGGAAAGTGTCATGGTCCCAGTACGGGCAGATAAGCAAAACACGGAGAAGACGTTAAGGAGAAGCAATCGTGTCCGCAAGATCAATGCTAAGGACTAGGCTGAGATAATTGAACCAGTGGATTCTGATATGCGAGTCACATTGGGTGTTACCGGCTAAGCCCGGGTATAAGAGACGGGACCAAGTGGGATATATACTGAGAGAGGCGTGCATGTGGAGGAGAGAACCGAATAGAACAGTCTTCTGATTCCCCATCTTGTCTTGTTCTTCCCCAATTCTCCCTCCTCTGCCTCAATTTCTATCCCAAATTTTATCTGGTTCCACCAATCGATGTGGGCACGTCACAGAAAGGGACGATGAGTAGGTGCTGTGGGTCAGCTGAACTTACTTTCTTTTTCTTTTTCTTTCCTTCCTTACTTGAAGAACAATTCAGAAGACAGCTAGAGAAGGCTACTGAAATGTATCGCGGCAAGGGATCTTGAGCAGTGGAACAAAAGTACAGGACAAGTTCATTGCTACTAGAGTTAGCAAGATGCATGCAAAGTTTGGTTCAGGTACGTGTGAAGACGAGTTCAAAGTTACCAAGTTTCGGGTGCATGTGTCGTTTTACTTTTACTGCTCCAGAAAAAAAAAAGACTGTACGCTTTCTAAACGTTGCTTACCACTGAAGCTGAGTGAAACCGACGTAGTTTTCTTCAATTAAGAAGAATTGGTGTACCTTAATTTCCTTCGACGGAGAAACAAACGCATGCTTTGATTAGGCGTGCATATTATAATCTGAGAAGATGACAAGTCATGTGCTTACTGGGAGGTTGACTTGGAACGCTGAATACCTGGAAGATTGCAAGATATTTATAACTTCCTGTGAAGATGCAAGAAAATTGCAATTGATTCGTTGTTGTTTAGTCCATGATGAGTTGCTGACAACTAGGTACTCGTATAAGATACCTAGCTTATGCATTTTAGTATTTCTCATTGGGAGCGCCCCTGGAATAAAATACAGTAGTCCGACTAATAAGTCAAGGTGTTGAGCTGCTCTCTTGTCATAATCAATTATTGGAACTTCAGTGCAGTGTTATCATGAATGAGCTGTTCTGCACTCATGAATGGCGAAATATTATGTGAAAATATGAATCTAATGCAAATTTCACCTTTACCTAAGTTAGAACTTTATAAAAATTCCCAAAAGATTACCAAATGCAGGGGAGTGTATGTTCTACGCGTCTGCAAAATTTCAACATCAAACTCGATCACGTCTCAGCGAGTGTTTGTCTAAATGTGGCTTGAGTTTTATTTTGAAATTTTGAAGAGATATTACACGTAATCTCCCCTGCATTTGGTAATTTTGTTTGAAAATTTTTAAAACTTCTAAAGTGAAAATAGAATTTGCACCAAATTCACATCTTTACCGGATATGCCACACAATATAGTCGATAATCGCGCGAATATCGTGATTATTGAGTGTATCGAGGTGGCTCGGCATCTACAACGGGTGGAATTCAAAAAATTTAAAAAATTTGGAAAAAATAATCAAAAAGTGTCAAATTTTTTTGAAAATTTTTGTGTGAGGTTCTGAGGCAATGCTAATGATGCTATAAATTTTTCATATGATTATCAGATCTGTGTATTTTTTAAATATTCTGACAGTACTACTGTCTTTTTATATATTGTTATGTTTTTTTTATAGGGGCTGTAAATAATTTCTAATATTTCTAAAAAATTTGTGTGAGGTATAGAGGTAATCCTAATGATGTTGTAAAATTTCAGATGATGATTAGACTTGTGTATTTTTTATTCTGAAAGTCCTACTGTCTTTGTATATATGCTCTTCTGTTTTTTATTTTCTAGGGGCAATAAATGAAGTCTAATATTTCTGAAAATTTTAATACATGATCCTTGAAAACTCTTTATGGTACCATTAAAATTTAAGATCATGATCAATCTTGTAAATGTTTATAAAAATCTGACGGTGTCTCTGTTCCTTTTCATTAATTGTTGTTTTTTATTTTTCAGAAGTACTAAATGAATTAAAAAATTATTGAAATTTCTCTGAGGTGTTTTGTAGATTAATTGGGATTTATTTTTATTTTCTGCAATTTTCCGCCATTTTTTCAAATTTCCCATTTTTCCTTGATTTGTTTCCTATTTTTCATTTGGTTGCCGATTTTCCGTAAAAATCGCTCGATAATCAATCATATCGGGCGATAATCGAGATTTTTTTCCCCGGTTTGACCGCTGATTTCAAATCCGTTTGACTCCGCAAACCGTTCGATTTTTGACGATTTTCGACCGATTATCAATGAAAATCGGTACCGGTGGGTCTTCAATTTTCCACCCTAAATCGGTATTGTTAACCCAGTGCCACACTTATAAGTATATATAAGACATGCATTTAGCACGACTTGTTTGAGGCAGTGATGGTATGGTCTGTTACGCCAAGGCCGAAAAAATAAACAGGAGCTGACTAAACTATTATATGCATTTGTACTTGATGGTTGAATTTCTTAGACAGTAGATAGGTAGATAGTATCCAGAGAAGCTAGTATTGCTTCTTAATTTATTGTTGAAAGAAGATAATGCGTTTGATATTGCCTTCTCTGTTAACCAGGGGAGGCTTTATACTTGCCACTTGGATTTAACAACCACAAAGATATTTGGTTGCATCTTGCTGAACATATTCTTAAATCTAAGAGTGCTTGACTTTCCTTGGTTATCTATAATGCATTGATGCGGTGAAGTCCATTCCTGACTTGCGAATTTAATTGATTATTCTAAGCTCCGGCCATAAATGGAGCCGCCAAACTACGACCCGTCAGTGCATGATCCTAGACAAGGATTCAAATTTCGTTTTCGGATAAAATACCGTCCCTGTCTGGATTCCAAAATTTCGGCGAAATTCAGGTATTTCGGACAAATCTCGTCCGAAATTCGAATCCGGTTTGTTTTGCACCGAGAAAAAATGAAATTCGCCGAAAAATACCGAAATTTAGGTCTTTTTGCAACGGAAAAAGTGGGTCAAAAAATTTTGAAATGTTTTTTGGAGAGTCCTGACATATTGATGATATTTTCATAAAAATTTCAGATTATTCTAAAGTCTATGGAATTTTTAAAAATTCAAACATTGCTACTATCCTAATAAAACACTGACCGACAATTTTGAACCGAATGCAAAATGGTTCAAACCACGTTATAAACATTTGAAATTTTTTTTCATGGTTATGATGTATCTCTAATGCTCTCATAAAATTTCAGATGAGGATCAAACTTTATGTATTTTTAAAAATTCGAACAGTACTACTGCCCTGTTAAAAGGCTTACCGGCAAACTTGAACAAAATGAAAAATTATCTAAACCACGTTAAAAACTTTTGAAATTTTTTTTGGATGGTCCTGATGTAACATTAATGTTTCGTTAAAATTTTTAGATGATGATCATTCTCAAATAATGTTTAAAAATTCAGACAGTGCTACGTCCTGATAAAAGTCTGATAATCAATACATAGATTTGCTTTAACAATAACATTTTTAAAAAAAAATTGAAAATTTTACAGAATGGTGATAAGGAAGTTCTTAATATCTCATAAAAATTTTGAATCATGATCACACTCCAGTGAATTTATAAAATTCTTACAAGGCACAATACCATTTATGTTCTTTTCTTTTTGATTTTTGAAATATAATATAGCAAATGAAGTTCAATGTTTACATAGATTTGATTGACCAAACAAACAAAGTTGAAATTTTTTGAAAAATTTATAAAATGGTACTGAGTCAACTATTAATCTCTCACAAATATTTTAGATCATAATCACACTCAAGAAAATTTATAAAATTTTGACAATGTAACTGTCCCAATTATGTTCATTCTATTTTTGATTTTTTAAAGATAACAAATGAAGTTAACTTATTTTGAAATTTTTTATGTATATCATAAACTACTAAGGATAGTACCATAAAATTTTCAGCTTATTATCAAGCTTCTACAATTTTATAAAAATATGACAGTGTTTCTATTAAAATTTTAAAATGTCTAAAAAATTCGGTTTTTCAACAAATTTTCATAGGAGATGACTTTCCTAAGGGTTATTGGACCAAATCCGGCCAAAAAACATGAAATGTCGGTGAAATTTGGCGAAATTTCGCCGAGAAAAACCGAAATTTCGAATTATTGTAGCAATTTTAAATTTTTTTTAGATTTTTTTCTTGGCCGGTACTTTAGATTTCAGGGTGATCTGAAATCTAAAATTTCGCCAAAATTCGATAAGATTTGGAACCCTGGTCCTAGACACCCCTATCCAACCGCCCGTAAAACCGCACGACCTGTCTTCCACACACCCCCCTCTCCGTCTTTGGCGCAAGGCCGTCCAGCATGCAGGTGCAACAGCACCTTCGTCTGTGTCGTGCTTTTTTTACCGCCACTGCACCTTCGTTGTCTCCCATGCTAACGCCGGTTTTTTTTAAATAATACTATTTTTATTCTATTTTACAAAAATAATATGCCGAAAAAAAAATTACAAAACTACCCAGTTGTCGTCATTTCAAAAACCGACAGAGAGTATGTCGCCATTTGAAATGGCGACAGACAGCCTGTCGCCGTTTCAGATAGGGAGAGACTCTCTGTCGCCATTTCAAATGGCGACAGAGAGTCTGTCACCGATTGAAAAACCGACAGACTTTGTGTCGCCATTTGAAATAGCGAAGGACAAACGGCGACAGAGAGGTTTAGCCCATTTTTTTATTCGAATTGCAATGTATGTAAATTATGAGCTGTAGTGTAGTTAATAAAAAGTCAGTATTAGTTGTTGTGATGTTTTACGAGAGGGAGATTAAAAAGAGTGCGAATCTGAGATCTGGGAGAATGATTTTTTAGCCTTTTCGGCAGCCCGTAAAATTTAATGTTTAAATGTAATTTTTAGGAAGAGTAGACCAGATTTGCTCTTTGATATGTGCACTACCATATTCTGGGAAAATATTTAATTTACACCTTGCTTTGCATCTAATTTCCACTAGTGCAACAACCCTAAGTATTATAGTCGACAACAACGCATGTTATAAATAGTTTCCACGAAGCACTTAAATTATTTGTTGAACATATAATAAGGGCACATACATCGAAAGTTCAGATGATAAAATAAGCAATAGATAGATTATATTGCAAGGGCATTACAACAGTGACGAAATTGCTTGCCGAACTAACTAACGAAAACACTTGGTTGTCATGGTGGAACAAATGATTGTTCCGCCTATCCGGTCTGACGAAATGATGTCCCACATTTTACGCATATTACGACCGTGTAAATTTGGAGATTTGTCCTCGGACACGCTCAATCCCACTATGAAAGAACTCCATGGGGATCCGCAGGTGCTCCAGTGTCGCCGAATGGGTGGCCTATCTTTGTATGTCTCGGGTGTGTAAGACCGAAATTTTTGGTCTTTTTGATGTGGATTCCTGCCCTCCCACATAGGCATGTCATCCCAATTCCCGGCGTCCCTTATGTTATTACCACGGGTTCCGGATGGTGCGAGTAAGCGTCAAGGATTTGTTGCGTGGTGCGGACCTCGGCGGCCGCTTCCTTGTCCCTTCCTCTTGAGAGGAGGTACCCTCTTGCACCTCTGGTGTATTGGCTGTTGGCGGACACTTGCCGAGACGCCTGCTCTGTTTGGCTCGCACTCCACCGTATGGTGCGGGAGGTGTGTGTTGGGCTTATCGTTGTACCTGGCCGGAGCGTGCCTGCGATCAATGCGGTATGCCCGTTGGCGTTGAATAACACCGTGGCGTACTCGGGTCTAGCTTTTACGGGCGGTAGTAGCACCACGGGAGGTTGCTCCCCGTTATACCATCTGGGAAGTTTGAGATGTGGGTGGTACGTCTCGTGTCCACCCGTTGAAGTAGCCGCACCATTCATCCTCGGCCAAGGGCACCGGTAGAATCTCCGATCCGCTAGTTCATCGTGGCGGTATCAACCACGCTCAAGGCCGTGTTCGCAAAAGTCAGGGCTTTCGGGTGGCCCCTGGGGAGGTTTCTCCTTTGACTCGAGCAATTTCGCAATTTTCTTTTGAACTCTGTATGGGATGAACTGGTTTAGAATTACTACTTTGTGAGTGAAGCATGGGTTCGTCGCATGAAACTCACCGATTGGTTGGCCTCTTGCCCACCGGCCCTGAACTCTGTCGCTCTAGAACGGGGACGTATCCTGGCGACCTCTCCCACCGGTTGAAGTTCTCGGGCGAAGCGGGTTCGGCGTCGTGGCGATTGTAGACAAATTCGTAGTCACGCTCGTTCGGGCGTCGATCCATTGGAAGAAGCACACGGTCCTTGTCTTTGAGAAAGGAAAGAACGATCGTGAAATGGTGCTGTGCTTTGTATTTTATGGATACAAGTAGGTTTACACGGTAGGGCGAACTGCAACAAGAGTGAGCGCGCGGCCGCCGTCTCTCCGTGGGTAGATTGCATCATCTTCGCGGAAGGTTGCGATCGCATTTGGTGCAGGCAACTCCAGCAGAGCGGGCGTGCGCGCTCGGTATCCGGTATTCGGGCGGGATGACTTCGCTTCTTTGAAGAGGCGGCGGTAGAACGACATCGTGCCCTAATTTGTGTAGATTCGGATGGCGTGTATTGCTTGTTTGGCGGTGTTGGATGTGTAACCCTAGGCGGTTTTATAGTGGTGGTGAGTGGTTACTCCGCACGACTACGGCACTTGTCGGTTTGACGTCCTGGCATCCTCTGTGAAAAGTGCGCACGACATGTCACCCATCATCAAAGCTGCACCGCCTGTCACCTTTTGCGAAAGGCTGAACGATTTGTCACCATCTGAGAAAAGCCACACAACCTGTCATCATGAACAAAAGTAGGCAGTGAGTGGTCACTTTGAACTGTGCCTGCATATGTGACAAAGCACGTGTGTGCGAAAGCAAGAGAGTCTGTCGTGTGGTCAAATCGGCTGAAAAGGTTGAAAGCATTGCGCCGTGAGTTGTCTTATCGCGTGGAAAGCCTGCTACAAGGTCGTACATATGTCGAATGGTGTTTCAGGGCTATTACTCCATAATTTATCATGTAAACCTTTTATTTTACGGAATCCACAAAAGCTATAGTGATCATACCGTAATATAACATAACTTATGTAAACAAAATTCTATAGCTGAATTTGATGTAATATGAGGAAATAAAGCATCATTTTGTGTTCGATTACAAAATATATGAAAGGAAACTAAGTGGGATAGTTGCCAAGATGGCGTCTTTGTTGCATCGCACCGACAAAGTAGCTACGTGTGTCTGTCCTATCGGCGTGATAAAGGTCTTGTAGCATATTTACAAATAGCGCCACGGAAGTAAAAGATTATATATAGCACAAAACTTCATAAATAAAACTAACATATGTGATATTACATGAGCTAAGTAAAAGACGAGATTGTTTACGGTACATCATGTGTAAAAGAAACAAACTAGCTAGGGCCCTGCTGCGGTGCAACACCTCGTGTGGTCCCGGGCCTCCTCTGACGCACATGTCCGAGACGGATATGTGAGTGGTCGAGGCCACATCACGAGTACTCCTAGGAGGCGGACCGGGTGGCGGAGTAGCGGCGTCTGTGTCGGCTGAGATGGGCCGGGGGCCGATGCGAGCTGCGACGAACCAAGTACCACACCCGCAGACTGCTGATAAGGATCGACAAGAAAGTCGAAGTCCTCGTCCTGGAAAGTACCGTAGTCCCCCGAGGTGCTCGCACTCTGTCGAAGCGAGATCGGCGCGATTGACAAACTTTTCAAGTTAGAACGACACGTTATGTGAACAACAAAACATATGAAAAAAGAGACCACCTGATGTACTGCGGTCATCGAGACGACAGCTGGGGTCGGTACAGTGGAGCCCCGGCGGTCTAGGCGAGGCGGTCGGGTTACGCACTGTGTCGATCTCGTGCATGACAGACGAGCGAGGGGATCTGTACCACGTCATCCGCCTGGGCCGCCTACGGCGTCGGTGTACGGCACGGTAAGTCAAGTCTGAATATGGCGCGGCGCCCCTCGAAGGCTGTCGCCAGACCCTATCATATGGGTGGCATCGATCGCTGTATCAACGCCGGCGTCGCCTCGTGTGCCTCCACGGCAAGGTCGCTCTGCGAAACGAAAAGAGCTAGTTAGTTGGCATAATTTTCAAGGCGTTACGTTGAATGACAAATGGAGGGAGTACGAATGCGCGGTGGAAGCGAGTGCGGTGGGTGGGTGCGTGTCGGAAGTGGTCGGATCGTGCACGGGAGGTGACTCCACGACACGCACAACTTCGAGCGCGGTGCGCGTCTTTGTACCACTCGATATATCGTCGTGCGTGCGGTGGTCGTAGGGCGATCTCGTCGATCACATCCGCAAGAGCGGTGCCCATCTGCTGCGCGCGAGGTACCATGCGTCTTGCCCGACTCTGCGTCTTACGCGAAGCCTTTGCGTGTGTACCGCAAAACGAAAGCGCAACATTAATTCGCAAGCCACCGAGATCGTAAGTACTAGCGAAGGGAAAAAATGTAGAAATACGAGCGAGTGCACAGCCTTTGGAACGACGGCTCCTGTGGGTGCTGGGAGCGCTGTCGTGACCAAAGCGCCTCAAGGCGCGTGGGCGTGCGGCTCGACGAACACGTCGAACACCAAGTGACGTCGGGTCAACGATTACACGCGTCGTGATGCAGCTGCGGCGATAGGCCAGGCGGCGCGCGTGCTGCACAAGCTCGGGGCGTGGGGCGCCATATGACGCGATCGTCCGTGAGTGGTCCAACATCGCTACGCATCGAGGGTACGGCGTGCGTCATCTTCGGGTGAACCGCGGTGCAAAAAAACACCGCGATGAGCGTTAGTACAACACGTGGAGAATTAAAAAAACAACATACGGCTACGATAAGTATCTTGACTGTCGGCGACACCACAATGTCCCCATCATCGGACGATCAACCTCGTCCCGGGAACCTGAGAAGTCTCGCGGTAAGGTAGACGAGTCTATCGGTGGTCGTCCGATCTGGAACCTCTCGAGCGACCACACCGATAGCAAAGGGCGGCCGGCGAGTGGGCGAGTTGGACACGCGACGACACCGTCGCACAAAGCACGATGCGTCGCGGCAAATACCGCAGTCCCAAGCCACCGCGGGATCTCCTCCAAGTCGGCGTCGGCGATCGTCCTCATAAAGCGGATCATGTGCTGTCGGCGGTGTCCCGCGGCGAAGCGAACAAGACCCACCGAAGAGCCACGGAAGTACGCCTCAAGTCTTTGGCGACGGCTGCTCCCGACTCGGCTACCATCCTCTCGGTGTAGAAAGTAATGGTTAGGTTGTAAATGCAATGAAAATCACACACGGTGAGTTAAATCGAGATCGACAAGGAAAAATCGTGCTTACGTAGAATCGCACAAGCCACCGCTGCGTCGGACCGTCTTGCATTCTGCGAAAGTCGTGTACTGTGGCTGGGGTAGCACCCCCTAGAACCGACGGAGGATATCTGCCTGCCACTCTGGGTGGACGTCTGCAGGAACCACCGCATCTCCTGAGCAGGGCAGGCCCAGGAGGTAACTGACGTCCTCTAGTGTCGGCGCCATCTCACCACACGGCAGGTGAAAGGCGTGGGTCTCAAGCTGCCACCGGTCCACTAGAGCAGTCAGCAAGCTCCTGTCGTAAGGGAACCGCCTAGAGGCACTCCGTCGGTCCTGCGCATCCGCGGCGGTCGCCTCGACCATACGAGCAACAGGTAATAGGCCAGCCGCCCTCAACCTGCAAAAGAATGTGAGAAGTATTATTGTGGTGTCGAAGGGGACATGACTACAACACTGCGACGAAATTGAACTAACCTCGGGATCCATCACGGATTGAGACACCACGCCCTCATGGGGGTGCGCAAGCGCAGGGCCCCAAGCTCCAAGGCCGCCTCCCCATCCTGCGGGGGCAACGTCGCTAAACGGCTCCGGTGAGTCGCGTCGACCGACGGGTCAAGCAACTCGTACAACTGTCCGTCCGCCATGCCTGCAAATAAAAATATTTATGTTACATAAGGTGTAAAAAAGGTGCAAAATAAATACAACAAATACAAATAGAATATGAATGGAGCAGTCTTGTCATAATTTAGAGCACACGTAATACATGGAAGTAAAAATGTTCATCTATGTGCAAAGCGTTAAAAAGATACAAAATGAATACAACATACTACACTCTCATTTAATCAAGTACAATAACATTCGTATTACATATTTTGACCACACGTCTTTAATTCGATACAAGCAAAATGAAATTCTAGTGCATCAAGTAAACCATAGTTCTGCATCTGAAAAGAACATATAACACTTCACGGCCAATCTTGGGCAACTCTTGAAAGAGTGCCTGTCTCCTTGCAAGCGTAACATTTCTTTACGCTGGCGGCCACTTTCGTGGCGTCCATATCATTCCTTATACGCTGGATTGCCTTCTTCCCACTCCTTGACTGCTCATATGCGGGACCCAACGTGTATCCTCCCGACTTTTGTGCTCGTGAATAAACCCACCACTCGAAACCGTACATTTCAACTCCAGTTGCGACCACAGCTTCCTTACTAAAGAATTGAGACATGAATATACCTAGATCCATATGAATCATCGAGCAGGCAGCCATAACATGGGAGCATGGCCTGTGTAATAGACGAGGCTTATTGCAGTGCGGACACAAGTTTGCTCGTATGATGCATTCGTGAGCAACTTTCCGTCGGTTCGTCCCACGACCGGCTTTCTCCTGCACATCACCTCGAAGCGGAGCTCCCTCGTACCCATCTTCGTTGCTCGTGCATATCCCCTTCTTGCCTTTGTCCTCCATGTATGCGAAATCATCTCCGAGTACTTCATAGCGGGATCGTTCATGCGCGTGATAGCCCTTGCATGGCGATCAGCGAAGTACTTTGTGATGCCACGAAGAACACCCTCAACAATACCAACCAAGGAAGGGGTCTCAACCTCGCATCACCCGATTGTAAACCTCCGCAAGGTTTGTTGTCATGACACCATACCTCGCACCATCGGTGTCGTAAAGCGAGCCCATTTCTCCCTAGGCTCATGCTCTATCCATTCGGAGAAGCGTTTGAGCCCTTCCATTCCTTGAACCGGTGGGAGGGTGGTGGGTAACTCCTCCAGTAGCGACTAGGGCCTCCCTAAAGTGGGGCTGCCCTCTTCGTTGCCTCACTGTGTGCCTCGATGTCGGCTCATCCAATTTCTTCAGTACATCAAACTTTCTCTGCTGGTTCAGTCGCAGAGCCTCTTGAAAAGCTTTGTTAGCTCCTTGTTCTGAATCGCTTGTAGAAGTTGGCACCCATATGGCGCTTGCACCACCTACTACGCAAATCGTGGCCATGGATGAGTCTCATCCACACCTTCTTTGCAATCAATAATTGCCCTCAAAAGCCGGAATGCCGATCGTGTATGATACAAACTCCGGCCAGCGATGAGCGACACGGCTTTGACATTCCGTAGGAACCAATGCCGACTATCTGTGTTTTCACCCTCCACAAATCACGGCGCTTCTGGGAGAACTTGATTATTGCCATCCACTCCTATGGCGGTCAATATCGCCTTTGTATTTACCATCAAAAATGTCCCATCGACACATAACAAAGGGCGACAATGCACGAACGCATTGATGCATGGACCTAAAGCGAAGAATGCTCGCTTCAAAACCATCTTCCCGAGAAGCGCGAAGGATGCTCACAAATGTCTACATAAGTTCCGGATTTCGGTCCTTTATCACCAAGCAAACTGGCAAGTTACGGTAGGAGTCTTCGTGCGTCTTGAACCGTGTTTCCAATGCCTTCGCTCTCCATGCCTTGGCGTAGCTTATTGTATCTTGGAACCTCTGTTGTATTGCGAGTACGATGGCTGTGGCTCTAAATCTAGGTTGCCTACAATCTCTCCGTACAATGCATTGGCAATAAAGCCCGATGATATGTTCGATGTATCTGCAGACCCGTTAGTACACATGTATGTGAAACGACTATAGAACACTTCAAATGGTGTCCCATTTAGGTTGGTGCGCATGGAGCGCCACGGGCAACCCTCCGTCGGCATCTTACATCATACACCCGCCGATCGGACTTTACAACCTTGAAGGCTCTGCATAACGACAACGACCATGCTATTCTCGCTTCTTGAACCTCACTCTTATTCTTGTAAATTGCATCTTGTCTCACCTCATTACGATCATCTGCGAAGGGAACTGTTCGTCATCGTTCACCACCAGCCTATCGAACGGATACTCATCCCACTCTGCAGGGAATACATCTTCAGCGACTTCATCATTACTTAAAGCCTCATAGTCCTCATTCTCTGTGTCCATCGCTTCGACCACTGACTCAATGTTTTCGCCCTCGTCTGCCATGCCCATTGCTTCTTGAACCTCTCCCGTTGCAACATCAGCTCTCCCACCTTGCACTTCGTACTGACCCGAACCTACATCCTGCTCTACTAAGCCTTCTCTGCTTCTACTGCTCTCCCCAACTTCCTCTGGTTCTTCATCAACAACCTCTTGCTGCGTCGCATGCCCGATATTGACTTTCTCAAATGCTTGTGCCAATAACACTAATGGCCATCCTTTCTCAATTGCAATTCTTACGTACGAACTCCAAGATTTTGGCCCTCTCATTTCCATTAACTCCCAGTACGTGCAATCTATTCTTCGGCAAACTACTCCATGTAACTTCAGATCATGCAATTCACGGTCCAAAGAGAACATGTGGTACAACCATCTCATAACCGTAGCCCATGAATGCTCCCCTGCGAGTGACAGGCTAGCCTCTACACTTGTGAAATGACTTAGATCTACCCCTTCAACACCCATGTGCGGAACTCCTTCTCCATAATATATTTTAAATTGCACTCTATCATCCATACCATCATGCAAATTCATGAATTCTTAACATTTGCACAATTTAACTCTACATTATACGACTAATAATGATCACAAATTTTAATTCTAAGAACGTAGTTTAATTCATTCTGCTTTCGGTCCATACTTGCCGGCCAGCGTTTAATCAGTACAGTTGCAATATTTCAATTCTTACAAATTCTTCAGATTCCGTGATCATTTTCAAATTTCTATGAGAACATAACTAAACTAATGTGTCAGAACCTCTGATTGAGTTATATTTCGATCCTGACAATTTTAGCCACCCAACTCTACATGACATCTCCGAATTCTCAGTACACAAATAACCGAATTTGGATTCTACATTTCCCAGTTCGTCGAAAATTTATCCATGATCTCTAATCAAAAAACTATTATTACAATCAAAATTTTAATCCCTACCTCTAGGTCATCCCTACATCGAAAATTAATTACTAACTAAGTCGTATAACTAAACATCTGTCCATACCGACATAACTATAAATTCCTGACTAATTCATCTAACTAAACATCTATTCTTACCGAAATAAATATAAATTTCTAACTAAGTCAACTAGCTAAACAACTTGCATCAGGTTCTCATTCCTAACTAAGTCATCTACCTAAATAACTATTATTACTCTATTTAATCTGATTACTATATTACATATTCAACATTTAAATATTTAAAAAAAATTAGTACCTGACGAAATGCAGATCTTCGAAGTCCCTCTCCTTCTCCCTCTCCCTTTCTCCTCCTCCTCCTCCTCCTTCTCCTTCTCCTTCTCCCTCTCCCTCTCCCTCCCCCTTCTTCTCCTTCTCCTTCTCCTCTCTTTTCTGTTTTTTTTTCTCTGCGCGTTGGCTGGCTCGAGTGAGAGCGGGCGCATGCTTTATATATAGGCGTATGCTGTCGCCATTTCAAATGGCAACAGACTCTCTGTCGCCGTTTGAAATGGCGACAGACAGGCTGTCGCTATTTAAATAGGCGACAGAGGTGACGCTTGCTCTCTGTCGCCATTTGAAATGGCGACAGAGAGTCTGTCCCTATCTGAACGGCGACAGGCTGTCTGTCGCCATTTCAAATGGCGACAGACTCTCTGTCGCTTTTTTAAATGGCGACAACTGGGTAGTTTTGTAAAAAAAATTTTGGCATATTATTTTTGTAAAATAGAATAAAAATAGTATTATTTAAAAAAAATTCTGCTAACGCCACGGTTGTGTAATGGCGGCAATAAAAAAGATAGCACATTTACGTCGAGATACATTTCAATTTATAGTCAAATGGAATTGTTTTTACTGTACTGACGAATTTACTAGATGCATAGTTAAAATTTAATACCACACCTTACCGTGGCACATGTTGGCCATGTGGCAGCGGCAGTAAAAAATAGAATCACATTTACGACAAGATACATTCTATTTTATGGCCAGTAAAGCTGCTTATTATGTACTGACAAATTTATTGAATGCGTGGTTAGAGTTTACTGCCACACCTAGCGGTGGTGCATGTTGGCCATGTGATGGCAGTAGTAAAAAAGGATATCATATTTATGTCTAGATACATTCTAATTTACGGTTGTGTGAAACTTCTTTTACTATACTAATGAATTTAATGGACACATTGTTAGACTTTACTGCCACACCTAATCGTGGCGTATACTAGCCATGTGACGTCAAGGTCAGGGTCGTTGTTCCGTGGCCTGTAAATGTTGCAATTGACACTGTGGAACGGGGTTATGGCACGAGCAAATGAAAATTGACCACATTTACAACAAGATACATTCCAATTTATAGTAAGACGAAATTGTTTTTATTGTACTAATGAATTTGCTGGACACGTCGAAAGTGTTTACTGCCACACCTACCATGGCGAATACCGGCCATCTGACATCAGTGACAGGGTCGTGGATTTGTGGCCCATATATGTTGGGATTGATCGGGTTGATCGAAGGTCTGCCACGAGCGGGTGGGACAGATGGGTACTCGGTGGAGGGATAGGCTCGGTCGAAGCGGGGGAAACTACCTGCAGTGTGCACTACTACAGAAATCATCATCTCAGATGGTTCAAAATCGTCATCTCAGACGGTTTTGTGAACCGTCAGTAACAATGTGTCAGTGATGTAAGGACACATCACAGACAGTTTTTGAACCATCTGTGAAAAGAAACATCACAGACAATTCTTGTTTAGAACCGTCTGTGATGACTACACATCACAGACGGTTCTAAATGTGTACCCATAATTTAATATGTGTTATAACCATCTAATATGTAAGTTACTGAGTACTGAGAAGACAAATAAGGTAAGATGGCAGAAATAAAATTGAATCTTGGCCATTCTACATGATCAGATGGTCAGAGGTTAATTGGGCACACAAGATGGGGTGGGGTGGCTGTAGAAAAGATAGCTGCACATAATTCTTATGGTCTAAGTAGATCATTTCAAACATCACCTGCTGTACTTTGGGTATTAAACTTTTTGATAGACTAAATGGACAGTTCATGATGCAAGCGATTTTGCCTATCCTATTACCAGCTGGCTGTTATTAACCCAAAGAATCCATTTAAAAGAATAACGATTTAACAATGGAGAGATTGCCTACAAATACACTCGTTATTCATCAGTCATTCTGTTGATATTTATGAAGAAAGGGGTGGGTTCTATGCCATCCTGTTGATAACAGAATCAAATAGGTGAGAACCTTAGATGAAATGTAGATCAACATTGTCTCAAAATTTATGTAGAAATGTAACTTTATTCAAGTATTTAACGACAGGTAGAGATATTGACCTGTCCTCAGAAAATCTTGCAACATATTTTGCTGATGTAATAGCTGACCATAGTAGTGGAAATACTTCTTTGATGACGATGCCTCAATTTTTGTATCAAATTTGCCAACGTCAAGGCCGAAGAATGGTGTACAAAGTCCCACATTACCTTCACCTCTAGCCCACAATAAAGAAATATATTCAATAAGTTGTTACAAGGATGGCAACAACCAGGACATCTTACCAACTCTGTAGATGCTGTTCAGGATTCGGTTCATGCACATGCAGCAGGCATGGTCAGTACAAACTGGAAGATGCACAAGAAAGTTCTTGATGTTTTATTAGACTTGCAAATAGGGACATTTCAAATGAGTGAACCTGGAAAGTGCAGGCATTTGCACGGTTGCACAATCATGATGTTCAGATATTTCATCCCAATCCATCGGAGTAAAAGGAGAGTGAAGGACCGAGATGGCGATCAGAGGGGGTGAATGATCCCAAATAAAAATTTTCCCACTCAAAATGATCAACCAAGCCAACAAACAAAACAATCAACCGGAGAGAATAAGATAGAACAAACTGTTCTGTAAGAACGGTGCTACCGCTGGGAGGCCGGTAGCACCAGAGGCCAGTAGTACCGCGCAGGGGGCGGTAGCACCAGGCTCAAGAACAGCTGAAGAACCAGCACGAGCTTCAAAAGCAAATTTTGAAGGTTCTTTTGATTGGCTAGATAAAAACTCACGAAACTTGGTAGATGTACTCCTAAGGATGTTAGGAACTTATTCCAACCATCAATCGCAAGAATTGTCGTCAAAGTTCTGATCTTTTTCACCTTGAAGGAAGAACACATCAAGTTTGAGCAAAACTCAAGAACTTGATCTTGGACTTGCTCGTGGGGTTTTAATGATCAGAATAATCTTGGATAACCTCCCACACATCACAGCAAGCAAGAACACAACTCAAAAGCCCCACAAACGCGATCTTGAAGAAGGATTAACTTAAAAACATAAGATCGGTTTCTTGCAAATCCAAAAGCATGTAGAAGGAGAGGAGGCAAATCCAACTTACATGAATGTAGATTGCAAGAATGTAAGTGCGGAATTTAAATGCTGAATTTAAATGCTTAAAGTAAATTCAAGCAAAAGATAAAAAGATTTGCATTTCTGAAAGGGAGGTTTATAAAGCCTCACAACAAAGTGGGCAAAAGCTCAACAGAGCCAAAAACCTCTAAAACCTTTAAGAGGAGGAAGATCACCCCTCCCCATCTATTTATACTACTCTTGAGTCACCCTCCACCCATGGATAAGTTCCTTCTACCCTAAGGACCACCATCAAGTGTTAGGATGACTCCCACCACCAGTCACACATGGGCTAACCCGAAACCCAACAACCATACCGGGTTTTGCATGCTTTTCAAAGCATACTAACTTGACCCGCTACTCTATCACCTAGACCGCGATCCAACGGCCCTCCTTGATCCAAATAGCTCCAGTTAGCATCTCATCAGTTCCTTGTCTTGTTGGTTCGCACCGACTCCATCTCCGATCATCTTCCGGCGATCCTCGACCGTTTGGACCTCCAACGCACCTCGCCTAGTCCCGATCATCCTCCGCCTCACCATGATTGAGTACCGACGTCATGCAACCATCAAAAAACAAAGAAATACATCACATAGCAATGTTCACTTTGCTCAGAGTCGACATCGAGTATCGAGTAACTTGTGGCTAACCCTAGGATTCGAGACAGGCTGATGGCAAGGCGCTCGACCCAACAATATCCCTACTCGATTCGCAATCTACTCGAATCATTCGACCAGAAATCGCAGGGCATTACTCGACCAAGCCAGAACTTGGCAATCGACCAAGTGCTCCTGCTCGACCTGGCAACATCCCTACTCGATACTTCTACTTTAATCATTCGACCACAAACCGACGGAGCATTACTCAACCAAGCCAGAACTTGGCAGTAATCAACCAAGTGTTCCTGCTCGACCCGGCAACATTCCTACTCGATACTTCTATTCGAATCATTTGACCACAAGCCGGTGGGGCATTACTCGACCAAGCTAGAACTTGGCAGTAATCGACCAAGCATTTGAACGAACCCGCCGCTCGACCTGGCAACATCTCTACTCGAATAAAACTTCAAATCTCCCTCAAACTCAAGCACTACTAGCTTAAATAATGTCAATAACTCACCACAAACATAAATAGACCTCCACATGGTCTTTCAATCTCCCCCTTGATGAGTATATTGACAAACACCCAAAAGGCATAAAAAATTTTGAGTTTGGAAAGAGAAGAGAATTAATCAATTAGGATGATAAGCCAAACTTGATCTGGAAAGAAAGAAAATAAGGACCTGACCAAGTTAACAAGGAGGATTTTAGAACGAAAACCAAGAAAGAGCAAGTTTTCCACAAAAGCTCTAAAAATCCAATAATAGCTCGCAAATGCTTATGATTCTTAAGATTAGCAAGTTTTCACCAAAATCATAAGATCCAAGATGCAATTCCATTTTAAAATGATGTCTTTTCTACATTTTCTCCCCCTTTTAGCAATATAGACATCAATATTATCGCCTTTGACTAGCATG
Organism: Otatea glauca; assembly: GCA_036346275.1. Taxonomy (NCBI): domain Eukaryota; kingdom Viridiplantae; phylum Streptophyta; class Magnoliopsida; order Poales; family Poaceae; genus Otatea; species Otatea glauca. Next base: position 34,431,443 of record CM070715.1, on the reverse strand, counting down.
GATGTATGAAATGCATCTAACGAGCTTTGAAGATTATCCGATTGATCATAATGACAAAATATGACGCCAAGCTCGTCAATTTCATATTATGACTAAACTAAGACATGTCCAAAAGCAAACACCTTTTGCTAGCAAGCTTAGTGTAGAATAAGTCATTTTTAGCAAGATTTGACAAGTGACAAAACTTAGCAATAGTTTCAAAACTAGAGGCAAAACCACTCATAGGATCAAATGGAAAACCTAGAGTTCAACCTACTTAACACTTTGGGGAATCTAGAAATGTATATAAGGTCATTCGAGCTCATTTTTCAATTAATGCAGATTTTGCTTTAAGACTATCAAAGACATAGCGGGTTGCAAATGTTTGATATTATTTGTATTCTTTACTCACTTATGTTTTTTTATTTGCATTTTTAAAGCAATTGACTCAAGCTATATTCTACCATCTCAAGAAGAACTCTTAAGAGGATGGTCTTGGTCATACACGATGCATTCCAAGTTCATCCCAAGTGCAATGGGAGGCTGCCTTGTGAATGTAAGGTGTTGAGTTTAATGCGCACAAATAAAGTCAATTCTGCTTAATTTCCAATTTAGCACATTGATTTACGAGCAGGAGAAGGACTCAAATATGGATCAAACTAGTTTCACCCAAGTTGTTATAGGGACTCTAGAGAAATCCAAAATTTCACAAATTATAGCAAATACACCTAGAGAAGAAACTCAGCAAGAAAATGCAACTTGTTTCATCAAGTTTCATTTAAAGCTTCAATTTTCAAATTTTAACAAGCTTAGCAAGGCAAATGAACTTGGACATATCTAAGCTAGTGATTTTCTTCATATGAAGTAGCTTGGTGTATAGCATGATGAGTAAATCATTTACATAATTGACAAAGCTCATAAAACAGAACATGTAGTCTATATGCAATGCATGAATAGATTTCCAAACTCCCGCTCAACAAGTGAATCAATTTTAAGCATAAATCTGGTTCAAGTTGAGTTATTATCAAAATTAAGCTCAATAAGGGTCCAAATGAGTTAATAGTAACCAGAAACACGGAATGAGGAGAAGAAGTAGAGAAACCTGTAAACTGGGTGGCTATAGAGCATAGAATAGATAGAAGAGAAGACAAGCCCAAATTCACCCAGAAGATGCAAAAGAAAGAAAATGCTGAAAGAAAAATATATAATACATAATATACAAACCAGCTCCCCTCACGATAAGCCGTAAGGGCTCACGAATCCAAGCTCACTCCTCAAGGCAACAAACCTGGAGCTATCCAAAGGCTTGGTAAAGATATCGGCTATCTGGTGGCCACTATCTACAAACTGAAGCGCGATATCCCCCTTGTCCACATGGTCTCTAAGGAAGTGATATCTAATATCAATATGCTTGGTCCGGAAATGCTGCACTGGGTTCTTAGCAATGCAAACAGCAGAAATGTTTTCACAGAAAAGTGGAACACTTGCTATTGCTAACCCAAATTCACGCAGAGTCGAACGCATCCAAAGCAATTGACTAAGCAACTCGCTGCAGCAACATACTCAGCCTCTACAGTGGAATGTGCAACCCCAGATTGCTTCCTGGACGACCAAGAAATAAGAGAAGTGTCAATGAATTGGCAAGTGCCAGAAGTGCTCTTCCTATCTATCATACAGCCACCAAAGTCTGAATCGAAAAAAGCTCAAACGGACAGACAAGAAGAGAAAGAGTACATACCATAATCAGTGGTAGCACGAAGGTACCTAAAGATGCGCTTCGCCGCTTGATGGTGAGAGGCACGAGGAGAAGCCTGAAATCGAGCGCACAGACACAACGAAATGTATATCCGACCTCGAGGCGGTGAGGTACAGGAGGGAGCCGATTATGCTCTGAAACTCCTTCTGATCAACAGGATCACCATCCTCGTCAGGCTCGAGGACAGCAGTGGTGGCCATAGGAGTCACCACCGGCTTCTCATCAGACATATCAAACCGCCTCAGGAGGTCTCGGATGTACTTGCCTTGATGCAAGAATGTACCTTCCCGAGTCTGCTTGATTTGGAAGCCGAGGAAGTAGCTCAACTCGCCCATCATGCTCATCTCAAACTTTGTGCTCATCATATCAGAAAACTGAGACACAAGAGAGTGCGAAGAGCCACTAAAGACAATATCGTTCACATAAATCTGAACGAGAAGAAAGTGAGCATCCTGGTGTCTGATGAATAGAGTTTTGTCTACTATACCCATTTTGAAATCATGGCTGAGAAGATAGGACTTAAGCCTCTTATACCATGCTCTAGGACCTGCTTAAGTCCATACAAAGCTTTGAAAAGCTTAAAGATATGGCTCAGGTACTTGGGGTCCTCGAATCCTGGAGGTTGCTTGACATAAACCTCTTCCTCAATATAGCCATTGAGGAATGCACTCTTGACATCCATTTGATAAAGTTTGAAGCCTTTGGAAGCAGAGAATGCAAGCAAGATCCTAATCGCCTCTAGTCTAGCCACAGGGGCAAAGGTCTCCTCAAAGTCAAGACCCTCAACCTGAGAAAAACCCTATGCAACTGCTAGCCTTGTTTCTAATGACAACCACATCCTCGCTCAGCTTGTTTTTGAACACCTACTTGGTCCCAATGACATTATGACCAGATGGGAGCTCGACAAGCTGCCAAACTTTGTTTCTCTCAAAATTTCAAGTTCCTCATGCATAGCATTAATCCATGACTCATCGGATAATGCATAAGAAATATCATTTAGCTCAAACGAGGCAACAAAGGCAGAGTGGTGGTAGAAACTGAACAAACCTGATTTTGAGCAAGTGACACGCTCAAACAGATCGCCAATGATTTGATCAGGTGAATGATGTCTCTGAATATGGTGGGGAGGTCCAGAAGCAGAAGTGGCCTCTACCTCAGGCACAAAAGAGGTAGGATCAGAGCCACTAGCTGCATGAGAGTCAAAAGGCAATGGCTGGTCTCCCTGAGGTGCAGAAATGGAAACAGTAGGCACCTCAGGTGTAGAGTGGGCTGGCTTAGGTGAAACACCATCATCTCCATCATCCTCATCCTCTACAAAGATAATCTCGGAGAGGGAAGAAGAGCTTGAAATGTCAGGTCTAGCTCATTGGCTAGCCTCATCAAAGGTCACCTCGCAAGTCTCTATGATCCTATGCGCATCGCAACTCCAGACCCTATAGATACGAGAAAAAGTCAAGTAACCTAGAAAAATACCATCAAAGAACGATACTCAAACTTATCTAGGTTACCAGACTTCAAAATAAAACACTTGCAACCAAACACGCGAAAATAAGAAACACTGGGCTTTCGCCCATATCTCAACTCGTAAGAAATGCGGTGCAAATGTGCTCTCAAGAATACACGATTTGAAACATGATAAGCAGTAGCTATAGCCTCAGTCCAAAACTTCCTAGGAGTATTGTACTCATCTAGCATCGTCCTGGCCATCTCAACCAGGGTCTTGTTCTTCCTTTCTACTACGCTATTTTGCTAAGGGACATAGGGAGAGGAGAACTGATGCTCTAAGCCAAACTCCACATAGAAACTCTCAAAATAGGAGTTCTTGAACTCCGTGCCATTGTCATTACGTATAGCTTGTAAGGCACCAGGGAGCTCAAGAGATAGCCTATGAACCAAACCCCTAAATTGGGTAAAAGACTCATCCTTCAAGGCTATGAAAAATACCCAAGAATACCTCAAAAAATTATCAATAATAACAAGAACATACCATTTCCCATCCGCTGACTGCACTCTAGCTGGACTTATAGTGTCCATATGTAAAAGCTATCCTGGTGCATTAGTCATCACAACAGTGACTGGGGGATGAGAAGCAGCAACCATCTTGCCATGTCGGCAAGGAGAGCAAACTAAGTCTTTGACCATCTTGAGTTTGGGCAGACCACGAATGAGATTGTGACTGCTAACTCGAGTCAAATGGTCGAAGCTAATGTGACCAAGTCTCCTATGCCAGAAGGAGAGATCACGGGACTCAAAAGCAATCAAACACTGAAGAGAGTCTCCAGAAGAAATAGAAAAATCAGCACGGAAGACTCTCCCAAATCTGGAAATCCTACAAACTAACTCTCCTTATGAATCAAGGATTCTACAGGTGCTACTCTTAAAGCTTACCTCGAAAGAGTCATCGATAAGCTAAGAAACAGAAAGCAAGTTATAATGCAGCTTACTCACTAAGGCAACATCCTTAAGAATGAAATTGTTAGTAATGCAGACGGTACCTTTAGCAATGACTCTACTTGATGAAGCATCCCCAAAAGTGATTAACTCATCACCGGGGGCTCAAACTAGGGAAGAGAACCAACGAGAGTCTCCGGTCATATGACGAGAACAACTGGAATCAACAATCCAAACCTCTCCCTTCACCATCCGACGAACCTGATCAAGACACAAGAGAGAGAAATGACTCAGTACTAGGATAAATTAAAGATCTGGGAACCCAATACTGAACCACACAACGTCTCAAAGTACCAACCACAAAAGAAGAAGATTGGACTCTAGTGTTTCTCTGACGCTCAACTCTCACAATATCAGAAACAGCATTAGTATAAGATCTACGAGCTGTAACTGGGTTGACCTGCCGGGGTGCAAAGGCCGGACCATCCCAGTGAGGCTGCCTGAATCTCCTACCAGAAAACACCTCACGCCACTGATATCTACCTCGATAGGAAAAATGAGGAATATCAAGAGGATTGCGGAAAGACTGACCACGAACAACTTTAGAACTAAAACTCTACTAAACAGCCTGAAAACTGAGTCCTGGACATTGCCCAAAAATGGGCGACTCTCTAACCTGTCTAGAAGCAAGGTGTGCCTTAGGAGTACTCAGATTCTGGGGATGACCCTGAATGCCCCTAAGCACAAACACGCTCATGCCTTGAGATCTTGGCCCGCCTGAAACAGAAATCTACCAAATATCCATCCTTCTGACAGAAGGTGCATGTATACTTCGCCTTACTAGAGGCAGAAGTAGCAGGAGAAGCAACATTCTGATTAGAGATCCTATGGACAACCCCGGCAAATCTGGACATAGTGGTACTCACCCTGGGAGCTACCACGATCTCACCACTCTTGGAACCACGCACAATAGTGGGAGGATGCGCCCTAGCGTGCTCCAAGTAGTCAAATCCTAGACCCTGGTTAAATCGGCTATTCTTGGATTGGTCTAGAATGAGATTGAGCTTTGTTCTTACCTCCTACAAACTTCTCGAGAGTGCTCATGAGATACTCACACTCTCGGAAGAAAGAGGTACATGAAGAACAGGGGAGAGAGGAAGAAGAAGAACCAGAAAGAGAAGAACTACCAGCACGTGCATTTTTCTCCCTCAGCACAGCTGCCTCAATTTTGAGGGCCTCACAAGAAACGCAAGAGGCATTTCTAATCTTAAGGGTCTAGACCTCAAACTACGTTCGACTTGGATTTCATCCAAGTCCCCCTCAATCTCTGCACATCGCAAGCAACTTTCTTGTGACTTAACTAGCAAGTCCTTAACAAGTTCAGCACACTTGACATTTAAGAATTTATTGACTTAACTAGCAAGTCCTTAGAAGCGTGCAATTCAAGTTCATTATTTCTAGAAGATAGCTTCCTAAGGTGAGTGCTCATGGCACTAATTTCAGCAAGCAATTTAGGGCAATTATCACATAATGCACTAGTGTGAGCATGAAGAAAACTAGTATCGACAGGAATAGCATCAACAGAACTAGTGCTAGCATTCTTTGACCTAAGACTATCAAGCTCAGACAACACACTATCATGCATAGTCCTTAGGTTCTCAAGCTCCACAAGCAAGGCATCGCAAAGAGAACAGCCATCAGAGGCTCGGGAGGAACAAGATATAAGAGAAGCTAACTCCCGAGTCAAGGTACCTGCTTCCTTCTCTTGCTCCATACACCTAGCTCTAGCTCTAGCTCTAGCATGAAATTTCCCTAGTTTGCAGAAAGCTTCATTGAGCTGGTCATAGGAGGGTAACTTGTCCGAGTCACTGTAGAGCTCCGAGTCGCTGATGCCGTTGGCGTCCGCCATGAAGCACATCCCGATGAAGTCGTTGCTGCTCTAGTTCTTCTCTTGCAGATCATCCTCGCCCTCGTCGATCCAGGTCTCTGTGTCGGAGAAGTTGATGTCGTCGAGTGTGGCGAGGACGCGGTGGAAGAGCTTCTTATTCTTCGAGAAGTTGTGGTACTTCTTCTCATGCGCCGGGTCGCGAGCTGGAGGGTTCTTATTGTTGCTGTTCTTGTTGGTGTAGTCATTCTTGCCCGAACCATCGATGTCATTCTTGACCTTCTCCAACTTGGGGCAGTTCGCCCGAATGTGGTTGGGACCAACACACTCGAAGTAGGTAATCGTGCCACCTCTCTTCCTCTATCTCACCCTCTTGTATGCATGAGAGAATTTGCGAGCTAAAAGAGCAAGCTCGTTTTTTGAAAAAAAATTCAGTTGGTCATCGCTTAACTCGCAAAAGGATAAAAGAGAGAAACCAACGGAAGCCTTAGAGATAGATCCAATGGGATCGATGACCAAGACCGTCGACTGCGACTTTGTCTTACGAGAGACAACGTCAATCTCATGAGTCTTGAGCCGGGAGTAAAGCTCATTAAGAGTCAAGGTCAATAAGTCGGTAGTGTCATTGATGATGGTCACTTTCATTTCTCATACTCGAAGATCGAGTGCGGTTAAGAAATATCGAGCATTATCTGAGTTAGGGTATATGCAACCGACTGCTCGGAGATCGCTCAAAATCTTTGTGAAACGACTAAAGCACTAATCAAGGGTCTCACCAGCGTGCTGTTCAAATTTGTTGTAGTCACGCTTGAATTGGTCCTATCTCACTGTCTTGATCTGAGTGGTGCCCTCATGGTAAGCGTCAAGGGTCACCCAGATCTGGAGAGCAGAACGAAAGTGAGAGATCCTATCATACTCACTGCGGCTAAGACCCTGTATGAGGATGTTTCTTGCCTTAGCGTTCGCCTCAACATCAGCCATATTATCGGCCATGACGTTCTCATCAGCAGGAACCTCATACGGGAGCTTCACCTTCTACCATATCAGGAAGCCCTGGGCAGTGATGTACGACTCCATTCGGGACTTCCAGAAAGGAAAATCAACTCCGAAGAAGATAGGAGGCTTGGTGGAATATTTTTCCATCGCCATGGCTCTCGAGACCGGTCAAGATCTATGGAAAGAGCAAAACCGGCTCGGATACCAATTGAAGGACCGAGATAACGATCAGAGGGGGTGAATTATCTCAAATAAAATTTTCTCCAATCAAAATGATCCAACCAAGCCCACAAACAAAACAATCAACCGGAGAGAATAAGATAGAACAAACTGTTCTGTCAGGGCGGTGCTACCACTGGGAGGCCGGTAGCACCAGAGGCTGGTAGTACCGCACATGGGGTGGTAGCACCGGGCTCAAGAGCAGCTGAAGAACCAGCACGAACTTCAAAAGCAAAATTTGAAGGTTCTTTTGATTGGTTAGATAAAAACTCACGAAACTTGGTAGATGTACTCCCAAGATTGTCAGGATATTATTCCAACCTTCAATCTGAAGGATCAAGATGGCGATCAGAGGGGGGGGGAATGATCCCAAATTCGATTTTATCCCTCAAAGAAGATCACAAATGAAATTCTTCACCTAAAGAAACCAAGCCAACACCCTTAGCAATCAAATGGAAGCAGAAGAATCAAATTTCCCAAAATTCAGCCTTCGGTCGGCACTACCGCTCATGTGGGGGCGATACTGCCGCCCAAGAATGCGATGCTCCAGAATAAAATAATGTTGAGGCAGGTATTGAGTTAACAAGAAACTTACCCAAAACCACATCTGATGCCTCCTGAGCTTCTTCGGCGGTCACATGGTTGACACGTCCTCTTCCAAAGGATTGTGGAGCTCTTGGCATCTGGGGTGTTCCACGACCTTGTCCTTGCGTAGGAGCTCTGGCGGAATTGGATCCCAAGTTGAACGGCATCGGGTCACTTGTCGACGCTTCGAGGACAATTCATCGCATAATGTCCCATCTGGTGACAATGGAAACACTGAATTCCTGCAGCATTTGAATTCCTTTTCTGCGGCTGAGCACTGGCGTTGTTTTGCTGTCCTTGAGCGATTGGGCACGGTCCAGAATTAGGAGTACGGGGTGCTCCTTGAACAGGTGTCCTACTGACCTGCTGAGATTGAAAGCGCTGACGAGAACCACTCGCTCCATACTGAGCCTGGAATGCCATCCTTCTCTTGCGGGACTCCCGCTATTGGTGTTGAGCATCCTCTTGCACTAGTGCCTTGTTCACCATATGCTGAAAGTTTGGAAAATCCAAAGCAACTAGCTGCACCTTGATATCAGGATCAAGTCCCTCCATGAATCTCCAGATCTTGGTATTTTCAGTAGCCACATCTTCTGGTGCATACCTTGACAATTGGGTGAACCGATTAAGGTACTCAGAAACACTCTGGTTCCCTTGATACAGCTTGCGAAATTCTCTTTTCTTCATTTCAATAATGCCGGCAGGCACATGAGCAGTACGGAAGGCTTTCGAGAATTCCTCCCAAGTGATAGCTTGAGCATTCTGATGGGCAGCACAAAAATTATCCCACCAAGTAGCAGCTACTCCTTTTAACTGATGGCTCACGTAGAGAACCTTCTCATAGTCATCACACTGAGCTAACTGGAGCTTTTTCTCCACATCTCTCAACCAATCATCTGCCTCCAAGGGTTTACCTGCTCCCGTGAAGGTAGGCAGTATGGTTCTCATGAATTCTCCAAGCTTAGACTGGGGCGGCATCACTGATACTGCGGCTGGTGCTAGCTGGGGATTATTCACCATATTCTGAGCAAGGGCCTGCAACAACTGAAGCTGCATTGCCATCATCTGTTGGATATCTGGACTGGGGGTTGGACTGGTGGCGGCGGTGGCACTTGCTGCTCTTGCTGATCTTGAACATCCTGCTGCTCTTGTGGCTCTGTCTGGCCACGACCACGACCTCCTCTGTGACCAGCTCCATGACCTCTTCCTGGACCTTCTATCTGAAGCAACAGCCAGGGACAGGTTAGCAATAGATGAGAGGGAAAGAGCAAAAGATGAGAAGACTAGGGAGGTAGCCATTCCAAGACCAAACAAGTGATAAAACTCCAATTGAAAGGTGGCTGCAACACAAAGCTAGGGCAAGTGTACAACACACCCAACAGACAAGCAACAAAAATCCTAATACACTCGGGCTATACGTTGCTAAATTAAAAAGGGTGATATGGTCCAACACTGCTGAGCACTATAAACCTATATTATATGGTAGCCTTCTCGGATATACTCTTTGACAGCTTGATCATCTTCTCCCTTGATCTGGATTCTTGTAGAAGGCTCGAGGCTTTGAGAAGTTTCAAGAGATAAGGTCAAATTAAAATTCTAAAATAATCTTTTAGCAAAGGAAAGAAGTAAGAACATCAGAATAAGATGAGATGAGATAATCTATTCACAGCAATTCGTTGGTTTGATTTAGAAAATAATTTTGAAGTTCTTGCTAAGAAGACCTGACTAACTAGGGATGCGACCTACAGTCGATATGACTCTGATACCACCTCTGTCGGGACCGGATTTCCGAATCCGAACCCTCTGTGTATAACCTGTGCTAGTCCAGGAAAAGCTAGAACACACAGTGGAAACAGTGATGACAACACATCCATATCACGAAGCACATAATATTAATTAAGCAAAAGAGTATTAGCCTTATGGCCAATTATTACAAATAAGCAACATCATAGCTTGAGTTCAATAAGAAACAGCGGAAACGAAATAACAAAAGCAAAGTAAGCCCATCCATTTGCCCAACAGGCAATCGACTGGGGTTCGCGTCCTAGCATTCCGAATCGCCTTCGTCGTAACCACAAGCGTAGAAATCGTAGTCACTTTCAGCTTCTGCGAACTCTTCTATGGAAGGTTGGGGATGTTGCAAGGGTGAGCACAAAATGTACTCCGCAAGTCTTGGAAACATAATGCATGATAACTATATGCAAGGCTAAACAATTGAAGGCATAATATGGCTCTTTTAGCATAAATCAAAGTTTAACTGTAAATACCAATAGTAATTTCATAAAGCATCATTTGATCAAAATGTAAATAGCACAGTAATTGAATTTTGATATGACAATTAAAGCAGGTTCCATCTACCTGACTGGCTCCATCTGCCAAACCATAACCCGAGAGTTCCATCTGCTCACGGATTCCCAAACCAACATTTTCCTTTTAAAACAAAACCATAAAATCTACAATGTGCAAGCGTACCTCGCCTGCCCTTGACCGTGGGCACGGCTACTTAAGTATTTTTAACTCTGCAGAGTGTGTACACTTTACCCACAAGACATGATCGACTCTTGTTGCCACGCTATCAACACACTTCCTTTGGTGTGTCGGCAGAGAGATCATGACAAGGCCTTTACAATGCACAACCCCACTATTAACCTCGCCCGCTAAGGTTTCACCGTTGTTAGGGTTCTAACTGCCCAGTACAGAAGCCCCCACTTGCGCCTGCCAACATCTGGCACTCACCAACTGGCGAAGCTAATAATGAGACGCACAAATTATTTAGCCAAGTCGTACCCATATAGACTTGTGGTTGTACGGTAGTGCTCGGTCCATGGTAACACACGCTTCGGTCCTTAATTGACTAGGGCGGAACATTCACATACCAAGGTCTCGTGCTTTCTGCACCCGCCAAACATCCATCTGCCCCGGTCTAAACCATTTCCACTTTATTTTACTTACATCACAACAGCAACACCAATTGCCGCAATTTCACAAATAAGTTTAAACAACATTTGAAATGATTCCCAAAATGGCACAATACCGAAACGCTTAAGCTGGACTAAGCAATTCTACCGTTCCAGGCTAATCTACTGGATATCACCAAATAAAATAGCTAGTATATATCATCTAGGGTGACAAAGGTTTGACATGATCAATACCAATGAGGGTATAACAAATTCTGGTATTTAACTATATTTAAAGTACATTGCATAAAAGTAAGCATGCATAATTTAAAACAATATAGGCATTTTGTAAATTTGGGATCAATATGTTCAAGGAAGACTTGCCTTCGCTGCCTCTTGCTGGTTCTACCTCTGATTGTTGATTCGACTGATCTTCGACTGCGTCGTCTACACGCGAAACGAGAGCAAATAAATAAAAAAATTCAAATAAAATTCAAAATTTAACAAGAATGGTACTGGAAGATAGATCATGAATTTAGATGAATTTAGAAATTTGAATCACTGGAATCGGAGCTCGAACGAAGGAGAACGGGCTCCTGGAAGATTCCCAGATCAGAAAAATCAGAGAGCTGACACGTGGCGCAATCTGATTGGCTGGAATTTCTGGATTTTCTGAAAAATCAGAAAAAGAAAAGAAATACCAACTGACATGTGGGGCCCACGCGTCAGTGGCTCGGTCCACGGTGAACCGGGAGCACCGAGGCGATCAAGGACGACGTGGCGAGTTCTGCCAACGGGGACGCCACGCGGCGGCTAGGGTAGACGCGGCAGCTGAGGTGGCGGCCGACGCGGCGCACACACGGCTTTGACGCAGGCGCTGATGTGGACGGCCACGCGTCGCACATCCAACGGTGGCGCGAGATTGTACGGCAAAAGGGCAAGGCCGAGACGGCGGCGACGTGGCCAGATCCGAGCCGCTGGTGGGCGATCGGACGGCCAGGGTTAGGCGAAGAGGTTCAACGGCGAGGTGGCGGCGCGACTTACCGGACGCGGGGAAGAAGACACGGCGAGCGGCGGAACTTGACTGGATCGGGCTCGGGTTTTGGCAGATCCGGGAGCGGGCATCGCGGCCAATGCGAAGAGGCAAGCAGAGTCGGCGGAGATCCAAGGGGAAGAAGGGCTCGGCTGCGGCGGCAAACTCCGGCGAGCTCGCGAGAGAAGACGGCGGCGTCTCGGACAACAAGAGCTAGGTCAAAAGGGGCGGCGCGGAGCGGGGAACCTCGGGATAGGGGTCCTCGGGACTTTAAATAGCCTCGGGAGGTGGGCGGCACGGACGCCGAAATTGACACGGACATGGCCGCGACGCGGTTAGGGTTAGGGTTTTCAGCGGCGGCGGCGGCTCGGGGCGACGCGGTTGCATCCTAGCCGTCCACGTGTCGCGGATCCGATGGCTCACGCGGTGCGGGTTGGCTGGGCCGACGCGGAGGGAACGGGCCGAGCGGAGTGGGCCGACGAGGAAAAAGGAATGGGCCGGTGAGATGGATTCGGCCCGGAAGGAATTCGAAACAAAAAAAATATTTTTCGAATTTAATAAATTCCAGAAATCCGAATAAAAACAAATAAATAGCAAATAAATTCAGAAAAATTCCTTGAGGCATAATGAAGCCAACTAAAACTGAAAATCTTTTGTTTGATGAATAGATTAGTCAAATTAAATCCTTTCAAAAATAGAAAATTCAAATTAAGCTGAAATTAATTCAAGAAAAATGCAAATGGTTCATTTTCAAATTTAAACATTCTAAAACTCTAATTTTGGAATGTTACAGAAGGTCATGTATGCTTCTTATCTGTTGGAAGGAATTGCTGCTGAATGGTGAAAGAAATATTGTGTTGCCCATGAGGCCCTGCAGAATATCTTTTGGAATGATTTTGTTGCTGCTTTTCGTTATTTCTTTGCTCCACCAGAGGATAGTATGATCATGGCGAATTTAGATCAGAATGCTACCTCTGCACCTTGTTCGATATTTTGATGTTGTTCCTTGAAGTGTTGTTAACCAAACAAGTCAGAAAATCATGTGTGCATTCGCTGTGGAGAAATAGGACATACCGTTGATGAGCATGCAATTAGTTGCTCAAGCTGTGAATGAAATCATTCCCTTACAGGATATCCTATGAGCAACATCCACTACTACAAAAAAACCCCTTTCTTGCCGGTCTATCACTGCCGGTTCGGCTAGAACCGACAGTGTAACACTATCACTGCCGGTTCATAAGATAGACCAGCACACATGCTCGACCGAAGAAGAACCGGCAGTGATAGTAACTTATCACTACCGGTTCTAAAAAACCGGTAGTGGTACTATTACTACCGGTTCTTCTTACGAACCGTCAGGGATAATAACTTATCACTGTCAGTTCGTAAGAAGAACCGGTAGTGATAATGGAGGAAGTAACGTTGCCGGTTTGGCTTACAAACCAGTAGTGATAATATTTTTGAAAAATCATAACTTTTTCATACGGAGTTGGATGGAGACAGAATTTATATGAAAATTGTAGCTCTCGATGGGATCTACAGCTTTTTAGTTGACAAATTTTTTATTTGAAATCATTTAGATGTCCAAATAATCGTTGAAACTTTCGGATATGAAGGGATAAAAGGAAAATATATCTTAGTTGAGAAGTGTATGTTAGGTGAGATGGTAAGGGGAGTTCGCGCGGAGCAGCAGGTCACAGGTTCGACTCCTAGCAACCGCACGCGCACGTATTTCGCATGAAAATCGCGTGACTTGTGACTTGCGACGCGCGAACTGTGTGTAGTAAATACAGGTTGGTCCAGGTGCAAATAATTTTTTTATTTTACCGAGTGATTTTTGGATTGACGTATCACTGCCGGTTCTAGAACCGTTAGTGATAGTCTGACTATCACTGCCGACCAATCACTGCTGGTTCCAATATCTGGCAGTGATGCCAGTGTGGAACCAACAGTTATCTGGTGTTTTGTAGTAGTGATCATATGCTACCTTTGTTAGGTTCGAGATCATTGCCCAGCTCAATGTCTCTTGGATCTTATAGTTACCGCTGTGACCCAGCATTAGCAAGAGAATCTCCGAACCGTAGTTGTTCAAGAATTGTCAAAATGATGTAGAATGCCAGCTGTACGGACTATGTCGCTTGAGGAGTTCAAGAAGCAGCACTCTGATCCTGTCTGCCTTCATTAGGAAAGCAGTAAGTGGCAATCACCAACAGCATGTTTCTTGTGTGGTGAGGAAGGTCATTGGGACAAGGAGTGTCCTAAGAAACGTAAGTTGGGATTTATAGAAAGAGCAACATGGTGCCCAAAATTACGCCCAACAAGGCACAACGATACAAATGTTTGTGCTATTATTATCATGAGAGAGGTCATTTGATTAAACAATGCCCACAAAAGGATCAAGTGTTTCTGTTAGCCGCAACTATTTCGAAAGTCACCTCAATCAAGGTCATAACACTAGGAGTAAGCAGTGGAATATCAAAAGCAGCTTGTTCGAAGAAGCGGTCGAAGAAGAGGCATTTGATTAAGGACGCTAGCGAGGACATTTGGAACAAAGATGTTACCTCATTTGATGTCATGCCTTCACCTGTAAAGGAAAGAGATTAGTGATTAAATTCATGTAAAGATTTCCTTGACTAAAGAAATAAAATAAAGATGGTTGAGATGCTGGTAGTTTACTTGATGATGATACGTGCGTAATGATAGTCAGTTTAATAGTATTCAGTGTGAAAGTTGTTAGTCTAGAAGATCTATCGTTGTCAAAGAGTACCCAGATATTGTTCGATCTAATCTAGGATGCTCTGGAGTTAAGTTGTTTATTGATGGAATAGAGTTTCAAACGAATCTTGTTGTATTGGATGCCCAGACCATAGACGTTATCCTTGGAATAGACTGGTTGTCCAAACATAAAGTTGTTTTGGATTATGATCGAAGAGTTGTGTCTGTTGAAAGCCCTAAAGGAGAGAAAGTAAAATTTTAAGATATTGTAGCTTTTTATGGTCATTTGATAGTTAATAGTGTGGAAGCTGTCAACTTGAAAGATGTGCCAGTTGTTAGAGAGTATCCAGATGTTTTCCTAAGGATTTGCCTGGTAAACCGTCAGATTGAGAGATCGAGTTTGTTATTGAGTTAGTGTCCGGTATAGCATCAATAGTAAAAAGACCGTATCGGATGCTTACTAATGAACCAGTGGAAATAAAGAAGTAGATTAAAGAACTGCTAGCAAAAGGTTTTATAAGATCTAGTTTGTCTCTATGAGGAGCGCATGTTTTGTTTATCAGGAAGAAAGATGAAAGTCTAAGGATATGTATTGATGAACGTTCTCTTAATAAAGTGATGATAAAGAATAAGTATCTGTTGTCCAGAATCAATGATTTGTTTGATCATTTAAGAGGAACTGGAGTTTTCTTCAAGATAGACTTTCGATCAGGATATCATCAATTGAAGATTCGTGCTGAGAATGTTCCTAAGACTGCGTTTTCTACACGATATGGACATTATGTGTTTACAATCATATCTTTTGGATTGACCAATGCTCCATATTTCATGAACATGATGAATAAGGTTTTTATGGAATATCTGGATAAGTTTGTCATTGTGTTCATAGATGACATTTTGGTATACTTCTAGTCTGAAGAAGAGCATGTAGAACACTTAAGATTAGTTTAGAGAAGTTGCGAGAGCAACAGTTATATGCTAAGTTTAGCAAGTTTGACTTTTGAAAAGAGAATGTTGAATTCCTTGGACATGTGACGACTGCTAAAGAGTTGTTGTTGATCCAAGCAAAGTGGAAGCAGTGTTGCATTGAGAGCAACCAAAGTCAGTTACCCAGATTTGTAGTTTTCTGAGGATGGCGGGATATTACCGTCGATTTATCGAAAGATTCTCGACAATTGCTAAGCCACTTACGCAATTGTTGAAAAAGAAAAATAAGTTTGCATGGACACCAGATTGTGATAAAAGTTTTTAGAAGTTGAAGCATCTAACGACAGTACCAGTGTTAGTGTTGATAGATGTTCAGAACAACTTTGATATATATTGTGATGCTTCTAGAGAAGGACTTGGATGCGTGTTGATGCCGCATGAAGAGAATCACCCTAGCATGATTTGGATTTAGTTGCCGTAGTGTATACTTTGAAGTTGTGACGTCAAGTCAGTCAACAGGTTAATATTTAATTTATGATATATTTTATTATGTTTCTGCTGTGTTGGTTTATGATATTTATCTATGTTGAGTTTGTGTACACTAACATAATCCTATACTAATACGATATACATAGAGAGTTCGGATTTATATATTGGGATCCCCACAACTATGTACACAGAGCACTTCCTAGTGACAAACTAACTCTAAAATGTACACACTGCAGAATTCGTCAAACAGTGCCCGAACGAACGATGCTAGGAAAGAAGTTCAAAACGAGCAAATCAATTGCATTGTCCTGGCTTCACTGCTGGGACGCCGTCGAGACCGGAACAGCGGTCGAGGCCTGAAAGACCTCCGGGTTCCAGTCGCCGGCCGCCACGTCGCCGTCGATGACGAACCCGGTGAACGTGAGGCTGTGCGCGTAGTACTTCTCCATGTGCGTCCCTACGTCGTCCTGCTCCACCAGCATCTCCACGTCCCCTTCGCCATTGCTCGCCCGGGTGACGTGGGTTGGCAACGGCGTTACCCTCCGACTCCCGTCCAGCTCGGTCCTGCGCGGCCCCGACAACTCCCGGAGCAACGCGGACCATCTCCGGCTCGGACGCACGGCCGACATTGTCCGTAACGCCGCCGACGCCCACCGCCCACTTGGTGCGCTCGCTGCCGCGGTCACTGCGCTCACCGCCCTGCGGTGCCGCTTCGCCTCCTCGATCTCCCTCCTCAGCCTCTCCGGCAGTCGCAGCGTGTACCGATCCACCCGCTCCTCCGCCGTCTCTGCTTGCTTATCTGACATTGATTCTTCTCCTGGCGTTGACTCCGATGTGTCGACGCTGACCACCGTGTCATTGGGCGTTTCTGCCTGAGCAGCGAGGTCAGCGGCAATGACGTGACCGGCGGCAGCAACGGCCGGGTCCGCGATGTCGGCGCGGCACACAGGACAGCTGTCATGCGCCGCGAGCCACACGTCGATGCACGCGGCGTGAAACACGTGGCAGCAACCGGGGAGGAGACGGAGCTTTCCCCGTCGTCGGCGAACTCGGCGATGCAGACCGCGCACTCGAGCGCCCCTCGCCCGGCCTTCAACGCCCTCGCCGTCGCATACGTCAGCACCGGCAGCGCCTCCATCGCGGCATAGTCGAGCCCCGCGGGCCTCCTGCCACCGTTCGCCGCTGAGGCGAACGCGGCCGCCGCAGCAGCAGCGTTAGCGTTCACGCCGCCCCTGTGGCGTGCGGCCGTGGCAACGTCAGCGCAGCGGCGGAGATACGCCGAAAAGAAGCCAAGCAAGAAGAGCGCGATGATCAGAACGACGAAGAGAAGCGATGTGGTGACGCTGAGGCTCTCACCGCCGCCACCGCCCCCATAAGCGGGAGGCGACGGCGGCGAGAACGCCCCAACGATGGTGGCGCCGGGCGGCGGCGTGAAGAGCTGCGACGAGGCCGGCCGGACAATGGCGAGGAGGAGGAATAGAGGCCGGAGGAATGGACGGTGGTGGCGAGGCCACGTGGTGGTCAGCGGCGCAAGCGCCATGGACGAGGTCCGAGGAGGTGGAGGTGGTGCGGTGTGGAGGGTAGTGGTACGGTGCGCGCGCGTGTGATCCGTGATGGTGAGACATAGAAATATGAAGAGGTGGAGACGTGCGGGGGAGTGACTTGGAAAGAAGCAGGAGTAAGTTTTCATTTGGGGCCAACAATAGAATATTGTAGACGACTATAATCATGCCATGGGTTCTTGCGCTTGACATTGTTAATAGAGGAACCAAATTAGTGTGTGTTTAATGCTAACTTGTGTGGTTAGGCAAAGTCAAATCCCATTTTGTGGTTGGTGATTAGCCGTGTTGCGGATGGGAGCCATTTTTATGAAACATCATTGCTCCGCGACGCTATTTGTTTGGATTCAGGCATGTTTATTTCGGTTTTTTCGCTTGCTTAAAAGCATAAAAGCAAAAACCGAAACAAACGACTGACTTTTAAATCGGGCTTAAAAAAAAGCCTAAAGCTTCCATATAACTGTAAGCCAAAAACCAGGTGGGAGGTGCTTTTTTTAGTTTTTTTGGAATGAAATAACCCTTTGCTACTGAAAGTCTCCAAAATTACCCACCAAATGACATCATATATAAACTCAAGAATCCTTCTCCCATCTCCTCATTTCTCCTCGTCTTCTCTCGCTCCCCTGTGTGACATGCCTTCTCCCTCTGCCGCTCCGGTCTCTGCCGTCCCCGACCTCCTCCCCCCTCCGCCGTCCCCAGCCTCCTTCCTCCTCCACCGACCCGGATCCGGCGCGACGTGGGTTGAAGCGGCCGAACCCGAGCTTGGAGCAGCGGGAGGCTATAGGGTCCAGGCATGGCGCAGGTGGAGCTGAACTGATCCGGCCGTAGCACGGCGGGAGGCGAGTGGAGACGGACGGACCCGAGGGTGGAACGGCGGGAGGCGGGTGGAGGCGGCCGGATCTGGCACAGCAAGAGGCGACCGGATCCGACGTGGGTGGAGGCGGGCGGACCCGAGGATGGAACAGCGGGAGGCGGGTGGAGGCGGCCGAATCTGGTGCGGCTCCGCCTCATCGAGCCCCTTAATGTATGTTTTTATTTAGTTTGATGAGAGTTCAGAATTGTTATGCTATTTTCAAACCAAGAATAGTTCAAAATTGCCATATAGTAAGAGTTTCAAGTTGATAAATAATTATGCTCACAATGAAGTTTGATCTCAAGATTAATATATGTTTTTCAATACGATATTCGGTGAAAAAAGTATGAAATATTTTTATTAGATAAATGTGTACATAAAAAAAGTCCTTACAACCTTAAAGGGTATTTCAAACTTTCTAGCAATAAGATACATCATCTAACCTATCAAAAAGTCAGGATACCAAACAGCATGGCTTAGCTTAAAAGCAGACGGCTTAAAAGCTCGTTAAGCCAAAAAGCTAGTTTTAAGCCAAAAAAAACTTAAGCCGAAACAAACAGAACCTTACTTTTTGGCTTATGGCTTAAAAGCCAGTTTTATGGCTTTGGTGATGTTTGTTTGGGCTTTTTCACTGGTTTAAAAAGCTAAAAAGCCCAAACTCAAACAAATATATGATTTCTTTCTACCGGTTTTAGAAAAGTCTAACCCTCCCCATATGAGGTGAGCTTTTTAGGGTTTTTCGGTATGAAAATACGTATTTTCTACTTAACTTTACGAAAATTACCCGCAAAATGCGATCAGTATGGAAGGGCCAAACTCCTCGTTTCTCCTCTCAATCCCGAATTCGTATCTCTCGAACTCTCCAACCTCCTCTTCCGCGACTGGGAGCAGGCTAGGGTTTGGGACGTCTGGCGATGGTAAAACCACGTCTCTCGATGCCACCCTATTTTCCCCTCTCCGAACCCCGGCAGAGACGACCGGCAGGCTAAGGCTCGAGAGAGGCGGAGGAGACGTGGCGAGAGGAATCAAATCAAATCCGATCCACTCCTTCTCCAGTAGGGGTGAAAACGGATCGGATACGGACGGATAATAGCTTTACCATATTTGTTTTCATATTTTTTCTCGGATACGGTTACGGATACGGATAGTCCGGATACGAATACGAATATGGATAATGTCGAATACAGATACGGATCGAATACGAATCGAATCGGATACGGTTTCGAGTATTTATCGGAACATGATAACCCGTTAGATTGTACATAAAAAATCAACGAAAATACATAATTAGTTGATTTGATCAAAACATTACTGAAAATTGAACAAATATAAGCATTATCATTCACTTAGATAATAGTTAAATACCATATCGCTAACAAAATTGTATAAGACTTAGTTTATCACACACATACGATTAGTTTATCATACGCGTAGATCGAAACATAAAATAAAGATAATCCTTGCTCTGAGATGCAAATGGAAGTAAATGCGTAACACACTAAAAGTTTGATAATACTTAGATATCATGTCTCTAGAAAAACTATATAACACTTACATGTAATGACCCAAGATTTATATTCTTTGTTTAATTATATTTAAAATAATAAATTATGTATTTATGAGTTAGCTACTTATTTAAAATATTTTCCTATTAAGAATAGGAGGTTTTGAATTTTTGAGAAAATTTAAAATCCGATAAAATCTTGAAAATAATTTTTTAAATGTTAGATTATTTCTGGAACTTTCTCAAAAAAAATTCGTAATTTTTGAAGTTAGTTTGCTAATTTTAAGAATTGAAACTTGCTTTATGGATTAATTAAATTAGGAAAAAATTCTGAAATTAAGAAACCTTTTTGGGCCAAAATATTAGTTTTGGCCCAGCTCACATGCATATGCGGATATCCGACCCATTAATATCCGGATTATCCGAATCCGTATCCGTATCCGACGGATAGTGAGCTACCGAATCCGAATCCGTATCCGACAAAAAAAAATCCGTATCCGTATCCGATCCGATACTATCCGACAAATATCCGATCCGACAGAATCCGTATCCGAAAATATCCGGATTGGTCGGAAACTATCCGATCCGTTTTCATCCCTATTCTCCAGCCTGCATGTCCGCCTGCACAGTTTCCTTGCCCCACCTCTGCTTCCTTGTATGTTCCTACCAAATTGTATGTTCAACAAATTGTATGTAGAGTAGTCTTGCTGCTATGTTCAACAAATTGCTGCTATTTTTTCTGTATTGCTAATCAACAAATTGTATTTTCAAATTATGTTTGTTCAGATTTTCATTTATAGCCTAATTTACGTTATCCATGTCAGTAACATTGAGAAATCCACCAGTTAGATCTGTAAACCTTGCACAAAGTGAGCTACTAACATATTGAATCATACATGCAGAGTAGTCTTGCTCTCCCTGCAGTTTATATTTCATTTCCTTGAATTGATGTGTGATGGTTACTTTTGACACTGTTCAATGCGTTGATAACATCTCATAAGAGGTTTTCTGATCTCTCATAGGAAAAAGGACCAGCTTGCATTGAAACAATTGCAGCTATATCCGGTAGTAGAGATAATCCTTGCATTAACTATTACACCTGCTAGAAGTTTTATGAGGTAAATACTGCTCCTAATGTCAACTTGTAACCTAAATTTACCCTGAACTCCAAAGTACAGCAACTCTGATGTCTTCTCAGCAAATCCATTAACAACAGGAAGTTAGTGCTCTGAACAACTGGTTACAGAACTAGGTTCCAATTCAGATAGTTGTCTTGGCAAGTATCCTTAAAAAATGTGCAAAAAGAAGACAACAGTCATAAAACTGAATTTAAGTTCTACCATGGAGAGAAGCTCCCAAAACAAAGGGGTAATATTCAGAGGGGGGAACATGTTTCAAAGTGATGCATTGAGTAGAATGAAAAAAGAAAGACATGAGAACCATTCTACATTACCTAGAATTTTTTGCAATCACACACTACGACACATGAAAGATGTATTCAGTGCATTGATGTTTGTCTTCAGAGGCATGCACACATTTCATGATTTTAGCCTACATGATAGAACAAAAGGTGGTAGAACAAAAGATAGCTACCTACATAACAATGAGGTCATTAAAATTCACAAAATACTGCCCCAGTTGCAATGAATAAGCTAAGACACAGTTGCATCACTAAATGAAACTACAAAGCCTGAAGATTGACTGATGGTGTCTTGCCTGTAAAAAATACCTTCGAGTGCTTATGTGCTGCAGACTAGTGACTGAGATCATCTCATCCCATTGCATTATAGTTGCAAAGCCCTTGTTTCCACTGGGTATTTCAAGAACAAAAGCATCCTAATCACTAGAGTATGCATGTCTACATATAGATACTCAATCTGTAAAAAAAAACACATACATATGCAAATGTCTTGCTACAAAAGAGCAAATCAGAGCAAGGTCTCGTCAACATGCACTTAATTATTCTGTACTTTATTATCTAAAAGTTGTATACTGTTGTTTTATTCTGTACTAAAAAATGGTTGTATACTGCTGCATTATTTTTGTTAAGGTGGATAAAAACATAGCTTTAATTTTTTTTAAAAGGGGAACTGAAGTTTGCTTTAATATTGTCTAGATGGATCTAATTCCTATCTCCAAGGTAAACTAGGATGCATACCACAATATAACATTTTTGCAAGTTTTGTAAAGAGGAAGTAGAGACGGGTAATAGACCATTGGGATGTTTGAGTACCATTGGCAACAAAAACCTACAACAGAAGTTCTTTCAGATGACAAGGAAAAAACATGATAAAAACTGTTATGAATAGCACTTGTTTTATTCAATATGAGGCCAATGGCCAGTATATATAGCTGTACAAGAGGGAATAAAAGGAAAGCCTATATAAAGTAATACCTATACTAAGAAAACTTATATAAGGAAAACCTATATATGGAGAGTGTATATAAGACAATATTTATATCCTTAACACCCCCACAAATGCAAGGCATATGCAATAGCATTGCATTTGAAAGGGTTGACACTCAAATGGGAAAAATCCAAAGTCATGTTCTTGAAGTAGTTATCGTAGCATCCAACTCTTGAATAAACGAGACAACGGTAGAAAGGCGACGAAGGAGCTGAGTTGATGATAGAAAACCGATGAAAGAGCTAAGTCGATGATGGAAAACCGACAAAGGAGAAGCCGACAAAGGAGCCGAGTCGACGAAAAGAGTTGAACTGATAAAAAGAGCCGGGCTGACGAAAGAGCCAAGATGCTAAAGACTTAGATGAACGCAACGGAGCTAAAAACAAAAAACTCAAAGGAGAGTCCGAGTCAAGCCAAAGAGCCGAAGCCAAAGAGTAGGAGCCGAGTCGAGAGCCAGAGCCAAAGAGCCGAGTTGTTGAAAACAACCGAGAGCCAAACCGGAGAAGGAGCTGACCAAGAGCCAAGCTGAAACAGAAGCCAGAGCCGGAGCCAAAAGCCAAGAAGCTAGAACAGGGATCCAAAAACCGGATTTAAAACCAACTTTGGGATTAGATTGGAGTCCGGCTGTGCTTAAGAGCGTGACTTCGCAAGCGACGAGCGGCCAGAGGGCGTCGAGCGCGTGGGAGCCGAAGGAGCAAGCCCCGTGGTCAAGCAGCGCTGGCCCCGGAGCGAAGGCTGGTGGCCGACGAAAGGGCGGGGCTAGCCTGATGAGGTCAACGTAGGCTGACGCGGGCAGGCACACACGGAGGTGACCCCGGTCGTCTAGAGCGGGCGCCGCGTGGCCGGGCGGACGGGAAATGGACACCAGAGTGGGAGCCAAAGGCGGCAAAGGACGGCTGCAGGACCCAACGTCCGACGCGAGCAAGACTCACCCCGAGGGGAGTGAGGGGAGGGCGTGGGCCACGCGGTGGCAGCGCGGAGGCCAGCCGAGGAAGACAGCGCGCAGACGACAAAGGCAACGACTGAGGCGAGGTTGGCACGAATATGAAACAGGAGGAGCGAGAGCCAGCGGTGGGAGCCGTAGGCGGAGGCACTGCGCTCGTCGACCGACGATCAGGTGGCAAAGGACCTCGAAGACGACTGGATCCAAGTACGTGGCCACCCCTGGGAGTGGAGATTGCTCCTCCCGGGGACAACAGTAGTGGAAGACAATTACGGAGCTAGGGTTAGAACCTTAGCCTCTGATACCATGTTATGAATAGCACTTGTTGTATTCAATATGATGCCAATTAGTAGTATATATAGTTGTACAAGTGGGAATAAAACGAAAGCCTATATAAGGCAACAGGTATACTAGGAAAACTTATATAAAGAAAACCTATATATGGAGAGTGTATATAAAACAATATTTATATCCTTAACAAAAGCAACTCAAGAAGCATTGAACAAGGAATACAGTTTTTTGATAAATATCTGTTTTGTTTCATAATACCATATTTTAAATTTAATCTATCTGTAGTCTTTTTTATGTTTTTTCTAGAATCATCCAAAATATAAACATTTTTGTGATGGATCCTCTGAGAACCTAGCTGAATTGGAGGTCTTGTTTGAGAAGGCTTATGTCACGGGTAACACTTCAGCTGTCTTAGGGGAGACTACACAAGAGGGCCATAATTTTGTTGATGTTGATGGTTCGGAGGATGGCGTTGAAGCTGCAGCCGCTAATACGAATATCACTAAGGACAATGGCAAGAAACCGAAGGGCCCTACAAAGCATAGGGATGACTCCTAGCCCAAAGAAGAATAGGAAAAATCCCATGGCAAGGGATTTCATGCGTATGATGGACATTATGGCTAGCAGCCCTGCTCCAACTAGTCCATCCATAACATAAGTCATAGATATAGCTATCTAGGCCAGAATAGTTGAAAGAAGTGATGAACACTTCATTGCAACAAGGCTGTTCACTAAACAAGAAAATAGAGAAGTATTTGTCACTATGAAATCTAATGAAGGAAAGATTAATCGGCTCAAGAGGATGTTTGATTTCAAGATAAAGAAAAATTATAATTGTTTTGTTATTATTTTTAATTTGTTAACCATTCAGTTATATCCGTAATTGTATTATTGATGGTTATATAATGGAGTTGAAACTATGGAGTCAAGTACACGCTATGTACCCGTAAGATATCATGCTTTATATTATAATCTCATGTGTGATTATGATTTGTTAGTTAGATACTAACATGCTATCATTTTCTATGTTACTGATCATTTTAATTGTTTGTAGATAAGCTTGTCTACTAAAATTGACGGTTTCACAATGGAGAGTGATTCTAACAAATGTGAAGTTCACAACACAAGAAAGAGAAAGTTTCAATTTCAAGATTTTTTTTGTAGCATCTAGTTATGCTACAATGCACTACAATGAAACTTACCTAAAAAAGAAAGAGAGAAGACAACCAATCATGATTGTATATGAGTAGGCTATACAGCTTGCTATTTTACAGCATGTTCAAGCTGAGTAACGATGTATTCTGAACATGTTGTTCATGATTGGTTGTCTCCTCTCTTTCTTGTTTAGGTAAGTGTCATAGTAGTGCATACCATCATAGCCAGCTGTTACAACAAAATCTTGAAATTGAAACTTTCTCTTCCTTGTGTTGTGAACTTCACCTTCGCTATAATCACTCTCCATTGTTAAACCATCAATTTCAATAGACGAGCTCATCTGCAAACAATTAAAATGATCAGTAACATAGAAAATGATAGCATGACATTTTCTAGCTAGCAAATCATAATCACACATGAGAAGGTAACAACATTGCACAATAACGAAAAACAATGCATATAATATAAAACATGATGTCTCACGGGTACATAACGTGTACTCGTCTCAATAGTTTCCATTCTAAAACATAACCATCACTAATTAACAATAGAATCACTGATATAACTAAATAGTAAATAACTTAAAAAGAAAAACAAACTAGTTCTAATTTTTCTTCATCTTGAGATCAAACATCGTCTTGAGCCAATTAATCTATCTTTCATCAATCTTCGTAGTGAAAAAAAACTTCTCTATTTTCTTGTTTAGTGAAGAGCCTTGTTCCAATGTTCACCACTTCCTTCAACTAGCCTAGCCTGGATAGCTATATCTTCACTTCTGCTATGGATGGACCAGTCGGAGCAGGGCCGCTAGCCATAATGTCCACCATACGCTTGAAATCCCTCGCCATGGGATTTTTCCAATTCTTCTTTGGGCTAGATGAAATATTAGCATCCCTACGCTTTGAAAGGCCCTTCGGTTTCTTGCCATTGTGCTCAATAGTATCTGCATTAGCGGCAGCAACTTCAACACCATCCTCCGAACCATCAACATCAACAAAATTATGACCCTCTTGTGTAGTCTCCCCCGAGATGGCTGAAGTGGTACTGTCACATAAGCCTTCTCAAACATGACTTCCAACTTAGCTAGGTTCTTAGAGGACCCATCACAAAAAAGCTTATGTTTTGGATGATTTTGGAAAAGAAATAAAAATAACTACGGTTAGCTTAAATTTAAAATATAATATTATGAAATGAAACATAAAGATATTTATCAAAAAAGCTACCTTAATGTAGTCATCCCACTGGATGAAGTTATAACTCCATTTGGGGATCCTAACCTAGACCAGTTGCTTTTAGTTTCAATTCATTCCGCAAGTTGTATTCTTCAATGCTTCCCAATGATTTTTGAGTTGCTTTCTATCATGTTTTTTCCCTGTCATCTAAAAGAACTTCTGTTGTAGGTTCTTATAGCTAGTGGTACTCAAACATCCCAATGATCTATTACCCGCCTCTACTTCCTCTTTACAAAATTTGCAAAAACGCTATGTTGTGATATGCATTTTTCCTTGGAGATAGGAATTAGATCCATCTAGACAATATTAAAGCAAACTTCACTTTCCCTTTTAAAAAAATTAAAGCTATGGTTTTATCCACCTTAACAAAAAAATACAGTAATATACAACCATTTTTCTAATACAGAATAAAACAACATACATTTTTTAGATAATAAAGTACACAATAATTGAGTGCAGGTTGACAAGACCTTGCTCTGATTTGCTCTTTTGCAGCAAGACATGTGCATATGTATGTATTTGTTTTTTATAGATTGAATATGTATACGTAGACATACATACTCCAGTGATCAGGATGCTCTTGTTTTTTAAATACCCAGTGGTAACAAGGGCTTTCCAACTACAATGTAATAAGATGAGATGATTTCAGTCACTAGTCTACAGTAAATAAGCACATGAAGGTATTTTTTATAGGCAAGACACCATCAGTCGGTCTTCAAGTTGTGTAGTTTCATTCAGTGATGCAACTGTGTCTTAGCTTATTAATTGCAATTGGGGCAGCATTTTATGAATTTTAATGACCCCATTGCTATGTAGGTGAATATCTTTTGTTCTACCATGTAGGCTAAAATCATAAAATGTGTGTATGATAATCAAGGAATACGAATATATTGCATATTCTACGAATTCAGATCATGCCTCTGAAGACAAAAACATCAATGCACTGAATACATATTTCATGTGTTGTAGTGTCTGATTGTAAAAATTTCTGGATAATGTAGAATGGTTCTCATGTCTTTCTTTTTTCAGTCTACTCAATGCATCACTTTGAAACAGGTCCCCTTTCCTGAATATTTACCCCTTTGTTTTGGGAGCTTCTCTCCATGGTAAGAACTTAAATTAAGTCTTATAATTGTTGTCTTCTTTTTGCACATTTTTTAAGGATACTTGCCAAGACAGCTATCTGAATTGGAACCTAATTCTGTAACCAGTTGGTCGGAGCTAGTGCCACTTCCTGTTGTTAATGGATTTGCCGAGAAGACATCAGAGTTGCTATACTTCGGAGTTCAGGGTAAGTTTACGTTAGAAGTTGACGATTAGGAGCAGTATTTACCTCATAAAACTTCTCGCAGGTGTAGTAGCTGATGCAAGGATTATCTCTACTACCAGATATAGCTGCAATTATTTCAATGCAAGCTGGTCTTTCCTAGGAGAGTTCAGAAAACCTCTTATAAGATGCCATCAATGCAATTGAACAGCGCCAAAAGTAACCACCACACATTAATTCAAGGAAATGAAATATAAACTGTAGGGAGTGCAAGACTACTCTGCATATATGATTCAATATATTAGCAGCTCACTTTGTGCAAGGTTTGCAGATCTATCTACCTGATGGATTTCTTAATGTTACTGACATGGATAACGTAAATCAGGTAATAAATGGAAATCTGAACAAACATAATTTGAACATACAATTTGTTGATTAGCAATACAGAAAAAATAGCAGCAATCACTTATTTCCCTGCACAAGCAACAGCAAACTTGGATCTTAGAAGGGAATCTCATCAAAGATACAAGACGTGCCCATCTCCTAATCTCGCCAAGAACCTTCCAAAAACGTTCCACCAAACTCAGCACTGTTGACATCGCCCCCAAATCCAAATACCCAACTTGTCAACCAACCGAGAAAAATTTCGAGCGAAAGATCGCGACCTCAAATTCAGCAGCCGCATTACGCAACCAAGATGTCACTATCACCCCGTTCCCCATCCAATCCCACACATTCTTAACTAGCGCAGCACATACTTAACCAGAAGGACAAGATGGCTGGTCGCAAGACTCACCTGGGAGGAACAGGACAAGGAAGCGGAGGTGGGGCAAGGAAACTGTGCAGGCGGACAGGCAGGCTAGAGAAGGAGGAGAGGAGAGGATTTGATTTTATACTCCCAAGCCCTAGCGTGCCGGTCGTCTCTTCCCACCTCTCGGCCTGGGGTTCGCAGAGGGGGAGAAGAGGGTGGCATTGGGAGACGAGGTCGCCGACGCCGGCCGCTGGCGACATCCCAAACCTTAGACCCGTACGGGTTGGAGAGAAACGAATTCAGGACTGAGAAGAAAAATGAGGACTTTGGTTATTATATACAGCGATGGCATTTTACGGCTAATTTTCGTGAAGGTCCGTGGCAAATACCTATTTCTAATCCCGAAAAGTCAAAAAAAAAAAAAAGCTCCCATCATCTGATTTTTGGCTTTATAGTTACGTGGGAGGGTTAGATTTTTCTAAAGTTGGCAGGAAAAACCATCTATTTGTTTGGACCTTGACTTTTTAACTTTTAGGCTAATGAAAAAGCGCAAGTAAACAGGACCTATATACTCCATCTGATCACAAATAGTTATTATTTTAGACATAGGTGTAATCAAACTTTTAAAATTTTGACTGTTAAATTTTAAAAAAAATTAAATTGGATACATGAAAATCATATGTATGTATTTGTCTCGAAAGTACTTTTGTAATATTATAATTTTACTGGATTTTATAAATAAGTTATAATAGAAATCTATGATCAAAGATGTGTTTTGGAGACCGTGTCAATATCTAAAACAACAATTATTTATGAATAGAAGGAGTATTCTCCTTAGTCAGGGAATCTCCTACAGTTCACATTGAACCCCCTATTGGGTTTTCTCCCCTGTTTGATCAGAATTCAAACCTTCGGATTAGAGTGGATCGTACGTCGAAACAATTGTTTACTTGAACAACAACCTGGCATCTTAGGGTATGCACGTTGATCCGGTTCAAGAGGCCACATAGCTAAGCCCATCGGACCAGGTTTCAAAAACCGTTTTTTCGAAAATCAAGCTGTCTTTTATTTTCGAAAATTGAGCGAAAATCGGTAGAAATAGAAGAAATTTGAATTCAAAATTTTGAACTCGGCGATCAAACAACGGCAGAAAAAACGAAAATCAAGATTTTTTACCGATTTTCGATCAGTTTTGTTCAATTTTTGACTCATTTTTGAGCGATTTTCGATTTTTAACACACAGAAGGAAAATAAAAAAAAACAAGGACTTTTAAAAAATCCCAATTAATCCACAAAACACCTCAGAGAAATTTAAACAATTTTTGAAATCATTTATTGCTTCTAAAAAAATCCAAAACAGCAATTAATGAAAAGGAACAAAGACACTGTCAGATTTTCATAAATATTTAAAGATTTATTATATTCTAATATTTTAATTTAACCATAAATAGTGCCAAAGGATCATGTACTAAAATTTTCAAAAATATTAGACTCATTTATTGCCCATATAAAATCAAAAATAGAAGAGCGTATACAATGATAGTGGCACTTTCAGAATTTTTAAAAAATACACATATCTGATCATCATCTGAAAATTTTACAACATTATTATAATTATGTTAGAACATCACACAAAAAGTTTAAGAAATATTAGGCTTCATTTTGTGCCCGTAGAAAATAAAAAAACTGAAGAGCATATATTATGACACTATCACTGAAAGAATTTTAAAACAATAAATAGATTTGATAATCATCTGAAAATTTTACAGCATCATTAGCTTGCCTCAGGACCTCACACAAAAAATTTCAAAAAAAAATTAACACTTTTGCTAAAAAATTTCAAATTTTTTAAATTTGCATTTGAACTCAACGGTTTACCAAGCAGTTTCAAATTGCGAATAGGCTCTATACGATTGATTTTCATGAAAATTGACCGGTTTTCGACAATTTTGCAAACCCTGTATGGACCTATGGTCAAATAAAAAAATGCTCCTCTGTTCCGTCCGAGTGAACTTGCGCACTAGTCGTATGGTAAATAATTTTCTATTGGCCAAGCACCTAACTAAGATTTTAGTTCCATCCATGCCTCTGACTACTACACATTAAGTTAGACAAGTTTAATTAAGTTAGAAGTCAGTTTAGTTTATAACCACACCTGTAACAAAAGTCTTTCTTACCATCCAGGTCTCACGTGTCATTGACTTAAAAAAGTGTGGCAAAATTCATTTTACTAACCAAAGTGTGGCAAAATTCATTTTACTAACCAAAGTGTGGCTTCAATTTTGATGACATAATTTTAGACAAGTTTAGCAAAAAAAACTTTAACAAAGTATGATAACCTTAGTATATGAATCAAATAGGCCTATAGAGTCTTTGTCTTCAGGTGAGATGCGCCGACTCAAGGGCACCCTCACTGTGCATGCTATTACAACCTGTTGGGTTTTTTACCTAAAAAAATACTTTGGGCATTTCCCACTTTGATGTAAAATAGGTAACGCAGATCAAATTGAATCCATCTGATGGCTTTATTTTAGGCTTTGTTTAGCAGAGCTTCAGATCCATTCACTGTGCATGCTATTACAACCTGTTGGGTTTTCTACCTGGGAAAAATACTTTGGGCATTTCCCACCTTGATGTAAAATAGGTAACGCAGATCAAATTGAATCCATCTGATGGCTTTATTTTAGGCCTTGTTTAGCAGAGCTTCAGATCCTAGCTTCACCTCAAATCTGGAGCTTGTATGCTAAAATAAATTGAATTAAGTTTATATTTTTAGTCTAAAATGTAAACTCCTAAACACTCTTAATATACCCACAACTGCAACTCCAAAAAATTTTAGAGCTAGGAATACCCTGCTCCACTAACTCCACGAATTTTAGTGGAGCTGAAGCTGTGCCAAACACCCCCTTAACGTCTGGGAAAATCACGATAAGACCCGGATTTTTGAGCAAGTGTTAGCAACAGGCTATATATGCGGATGCCAATTAATCTTAGCATCATCTGCAACAGAGCATCTTCTGAACAGATACTAGTAATACATTTTGTTTTTGTTTTTTGGTGAGGAGAATATAAGTACAATATTTGCTGAACAAATAAAGAAGTGCTTTTAACTTTTCTGGAAAATTTAGAATCAATGCCGAAAACGACAAGCATCGGTAAACCGCTTTTTTAAGATTTAAGAATCAAAGAATGAGAAAGCTGAAACTTCTTCTGTTGCTCTCCGTAGTAAAGAAACTTCAGATTAGAGGTGTGCACTCGGACCGAGCTTTTGGGCCAGCCCGAGGCACGACGTCACGGCCCGGTACGAGCCCGACCTGGCACGAAGTGGGCTGTGCCAGGCCGGCACGACCCTGTAGCACGGGCCGTGCCGGCCTCTAGAATCAGGCACGATGGGCGGCCTGGCACGGCACGACACTGTAGAATGGGCTATACTGGGCCTGATGATACAGGGCATGAGGAAGAAGCCTAGTATGTAGGTCACTGACTCACAGAGCATGACCGTCATGGATGCACCCAGTAGCATGAACGTCACCCCTATCGTCGACACCTGAGAGAGACGGACAAAACAGGAGAGAGAGATAAGAGAGATTGAGAGACGGTGCAAGAAGCTGCTCTCTCTCGCTCGTCCCTCTCAATCTCTCTCAGCTCTCTCTCTCACCAGTCTCTCTCAATCTCCCTCACAATCTCTCTCGTCTGTCTCGCTCACTCTCTTTTTCGCCCATTGTCCCCTCTCTCGTCCGTATTGAGCACATCCTTCTCGCTCTATGTAACTGTTCGATAATAAATAAATTTTAGTTCTTTTTCTTATAATATTTGCATTCACTGCTTTAATTCTATGTATCTTCGGCTCCTTTCCTCTCGTTGCAATAGTGCAAATGGGTCGGACCTAGGTCGGCATGGCACGAAACAGGCACGAAGGGCAAATGGGCCGTGCCTGGGCTCGCCGAAGGCGAGCTGGGCGGCACGGCATGGCACGGCGAGCACGATGGGCCGTCGCGGCCCGGCACGATTTAGACACGAAGCACGATGAACCTGTGCCAGCCCAGCCCGGCACGACACGACGCCCACCTCTACTTCAAATACATGTTCTATCGCCCGCAGGTCCACACAGAATTCATTAAGCACACAACAATCGTACTTGTCATAATAATGTTCTAATGATGCAAAGGAATGAAATAAGCCAATAACAATAAGCATACCTGCTCCTGTAGAAAGAATAACTACTATATTAAAGGCGAAGAGATCCGCGGCCTCTCAGCGACGCCACGTCATTCGCGTGTGTGCAGCGCACCTCCTGCTTCTCTTTATTCGCCCTCCGGTCCATCCGCGTTAGCTCTCTTTGCGTTGTCGCCCGTCCCGTCCCCTCGTTTCACGCCGTCGCCCGCCTGCGTCGGCTTACCCTCCGCTTCACGCCGTCGCCGGCGCACTTCACGCCATCACCGGCGCTCCGTCCACGCGTCGGTGCCGGCCGGCCCCCAGCGATTGGCCCTTAAAGCGTCACAATTTCGCGCTTATCCTGCCGCTTCACGCCGTCGCCGGCGCTCCCAGCGATGGCCCTTAGATCACCACGATTTCGCCGTTTCCTCGCACGTTGCCGACGTCGTCGTTTGGTTCGGGAGCTCCGCCCGACGATGTTGGCCTCGTCGCTTCCGTCGGGTTTGTCGCCGAGGCTTCGTATGGCGCGCCTGCGAGTGGTTCCTTACCATCGGTTGGTTCGCCTCGGCCGGCGCGTTGTGAAACATTTGTGCTTCGTTCGATCGTTATGTTCTATGCCCTTCGTTCCGCATCGCTCGCTTCGTCCCCGCCGTTCCGTCTTCCTCCGCTGCCTTGTGATTCCAGGTGCGTTCGGGGTTTTTTTCACGTCTATTGCTTCGTTTGGGTTTCGCACGTCCTCTGATCTGAGGGCTCCCTCGCCAATTAGCTCTCTCGTGCTTCGTTCGGGTTTCGCTCGGCTCCTGATCTTACCCTTTGATTGTGGGTTCCGCTCCTCCTTCTCTTTGTTCATTTACTCCTGTCCTTTGGTGCAGGTCTGCATTCGTTCCTTTGCTCGGGGCGCTGGCGCCAGCGCGAGGGGTGGAGGAGGCACCAGCGGCCGTGCCATTGGCGGCGAGGGAAGAGGATGTGCCATCACCAACTTGTTCGCGCGCGCCTTCGTCCTCGTGGGCGATGTCGAGGTGATCTCATCAAGCGCTGATGTGGGGAAGATGATTAGTGTTTGATGCTCGCCTGTGCGTTTGGTTCAGTAAGTCTGCAACCGAGTATCTTCTTCTCTGCCGGCGCTTCACTGATCTTGCTCTCTGCTAGCGCTTAGCTAATTCGGTGCATGCGCACTGCTAGAACTGCCTTGCTATGAGATACGAATTAAGCACTGGCTCTGCGACAGGCCAAATAGTCCAACGGCCTTCATATCCATGTGTCCCATGAGGAGCGGCTAACTTTTGCAAAGGATTATCTTCATAAAGAGCTTTATACCGTTGCTTCCAAGGTACTAATTAAATTCAGATATAATTTGTGTGTGAAGAAAACTTCAGATCTTACCATGTTGCTTGCATGTCGTATCCGTGGTTCTTCCTTATATACCTATGGTCCCAGACTCCCAGCTAATACGGCTCCAAAGTTCACAACATTGTGGTTAGGTTCAATAGTGTCATGAACACAATTTAGTAGTAACTTTGAAGCAGTGGACATCTTAGAACTGCTCAATCATGCCGTAGCCTCTGCAACCCGATCACAAAAGTGCTAGCAAATGCAGATCTGCCTTCTTCCCTTATCTTCTTTACTTTTTTCTCTGCCTTTAGGAGCTATAGATTATTCGTGGTGACTGCTTTATTGGCAAACCGGTGCTTTTGTGTAGTTGTTTTTCCTAGCTTAATAAAACCGATAGCATGATAGTATGGTGGAATTTGTGTATGGCAAAAAATGATGACTTAATTACGCGAAATAATGGTTGAAATAATTCTCCTGAAATAGTAGTTCCATGTTGAGGTATTCACGGGATATGTCCCGACTTAGAGCGATGGCGGGGACTTGGGAGTCCTGTGTTGTTGGCCCGGTTCAAAGTCGGGTCAACCAAGGGTAGAAAAACCTCTTACAAAAGCGTTAAATTACTCACGCACTAAGCATGAGGTTGCTGCCTGACCATCGACAATTCCTTAACTTCCTATCTTAATTTTGTAGTTTTGTAACTGGATCGTAAAATCGATTACACTATCCTAATTTTCGTTTGTTAGTTGTTCCATCCGTGTGCTCAGCATCTGTCGGGAGGCCAGTCTCCGTTGACGTTGCCCGAAGGTGACATTCCCTCATGCTTATGCTTGTTTTGTTATGTTATGCCAAATAATTGACATGGATCAAACTGTTGATTGGGTCAAGATAAACGTTTGTAGAACTATGAGTCTGAAAATGAAACTGGGAAGATATCGAGAGAGACGCCAACGCGGAGAGGGAGGCTCGTGCTTGTGGATCTGGCCGGCTCTGAGAACATAGAAGCAGCAGGTCAAATGGGATTTGAAGCCAAAATGCAGGTGTGTGGTGGTGTTACTGTCTTACTGATCCTTACACTTCAATAGCACCTATTTAGGGTATTTCATATGCAAATACTTAGTATTTTGCATTAAAACAGATAGAAAATGTAGATGAATGCTTGTGTGATTAGGTTCTTGGAGGTACAATGGAGCTTTAATTTGTCCAGATGGGGTTGGATTTCATCCCTCGGGTTTGCTCTGTTAGATCCTCCTTCTTTCCCTTTTCTTTTCGGCTCCTTCCCCTTTCTGATCTGTGTTTTCCCATTTGTTCTGTGGTTGTTGTTTTCGATATTATTCGTGGCTGAAAACCTTTTGATTGCTTCTTCCTTGTCATACATTCTTACATGATTTTTTCTGTTTCCTTGCAAGTATGTGCCTCTCTCAGGTGGGGGAGATAATTGTGTCTTCTTCTTATATTCTTCTTGTTGAGCCTCTAGATTTTATTTCCCGCAAGTGAATACTCCTATGAGGTAACAAGTGGTCTTTTCACATGTTTTTCTTGTCATGCCCACTCCTCCTAACTTGCGTTCTTGCTCTGCTATCGCTCATCAAGCTCCAGCACCATCGTCCTCTACTTCCTCTACTTCATCTTAGCACTTAAGCCTACAGTGAGTTTGATGAATTGCCTAGGAATTCATATATATTGGGTCGTTACCTTGGAGTTAATGCAGCTAACGATAATGTCCACAGCTCTCTACTTTGTAGTATGTCATTATTTAGATCCTTTACATTATAATAGGTAATTTTATTATCTGTGTCGCCTTTTCTTTGTTTGTCGCCACCTAGGTATTGAAAGATATATAACAATTCAAGCATCTTCTTCTCGCAGACTACAACAAAGGCCATGGCGGACCAAAGGTTAGGCATTTTTTTTCCTAACTACAAGCTAGGGTAGTCTCAAATAGTATTTTGGATTGAGATTAGATTGGCTGGTGTGTTTTCTATATTTTATTGTACTCAAGAAGAGGCATGCTATGTCGCTGGAGAGAATCCAGCAGCAAAGTTCCTTTCTTATGGTCCCAGTTTTACAACTCCTGGTGTGTTTCATTCATCTCTTGCCCCATCTGTGTTATTTGATTTCTAACTATTGTTCTACAAGTTTATACAATTTGGTTATGCTTAATTTACAGACGTTAGTTGATTCTTTCTTGGCCAAAAAGTTCACTAGGAATGTATAACTTACAGAATCGATACTCGCAACCTTTTCCTTTTCACATCAATTAAGGTCTGCTTCTTTTGATTTAGGAGAAGATCAAATTGATGGTTGTATCTTGACTTACATAAATGCTACGGTGATTCAATGTTTGTTTTTTTATAGATTTATAGAAATTCATAACTTGGCCTATCATTTCAAATTTCAAGAGGCACGACGAATGTGCAGGTGTCAGGTTTCGATCTGTTTCTTTTCTTTATGTACATTTCCCCCTTTCTTTTTCTACAAACACTAACTGGCTATTGTTCTTTTCATGTCTAGCTACTTTTTAAGTTTTTTGTTTTCCACTTGGAAGAGGCGGGTTTTATGGACTCGAGGACAAATCTTATAGCAAACCATATTTAGGTTTTTGTGTTGATTTCTTGAGGACCTCCGGACGTTACGTCCTTGGTTTTTTAAAAAAAGAGGAGCACAAATAGTTGTAGCAGGAGGGTTACTCTCACAGGTAAGCCTTTTTCTTCAGCAAGGTATGGCGATCTTTATGATTGCTGTCTACAGCTTTTATTTAGAGATCTATGTTGCGCTTAGTGTGGGTTAAGGTTCTACAAGGCTTGTATCATATGATATGGCACGATGCTCTCCTTGTACATGATCAGCCCTCCAGTGGAGCCCACACGAATCTTGTAGCACACATTGTGCCCAACGTGGTAAACAGCCACCTGGTTTGCATGGTGAATGACGATCTTTTCAACTTCATGCTCAATACCCTGCCATGGACCACCACCTCCACCTTGAGGAACATCCTCATGTCCGGCTTCCAGAGAACACGTAATCCTGCAGCACGAGCATGCATGTCAATCTCTTCGTCTGCCAGTTATGATGCTTATCAGGTTAACCATTTCGTTTTCGAACTAAATTTCGAGAATTGCTCGGCATCGGTTTTTCGCGAAAACCGATCAAAATTCGGTAAAAACCGATCGGTTTGCGAAAGTCAAACAGGTGGTCAAACCGATTCAAAAAAAACGAAAACCGGTCGAAAAGCTCGAAAATCGGTCGGTTTTTGTCCGGTTTTCGTCGAAAACCGACGATAGAAGGAAAAATTGAAAAAATTACAAAAAATCCCAATTAATCTATAAAACACCTCAGAGAAATTTAAATAATTTTTGAAATCATTTGTTACTTCTAAAAAATCCAAAACAGCAATTAAGGAAAAGGAACAAAGATATTGTCAGTTTTTTATAAATATTTAAAAGATTTTTTATATTCTGAAAATTTAATGTAACCATAAATAGTTCCAAAGTATTATGAAATAAAATTTTCAAAAATATTAGACTTCATTTAGTACCTATATAAAATCAAAAACACAAGAGCATATACAATGATAATATCACTTTCAGAATTTTTAAAAAATACACATATCTGATCATCTTCTGAAAATTTTACATAATCATTGTAAATAAGTTATAACATCACAAAAAAAGTTTAATAAATATTAGACTTATTTTGTGCCCCTAGAAAATAAAAAACTAAAGAGTATATATTGTGACAGTATCACCGTCAGAATTTTTTAAAAATGTACGTATCTGATAATAATCTGAAAATTTTACAGAATCATTAGGATGGCCTCAGGACCGCACAAAAAAATTTCAATTTTTTTTTGACACTTTTTGTGAAATTTCTTTAAATTTTTTAAATTTACTATTTATCAAAACGGTTTTACTTGCCGAACCGGCTCGGCACGGCGGGTTTTCGTCGGTATCTTGAACCCTGATGCTTATCATAGTCCTCAAGAACCCACATCTCCATCAGCATGGACTCAGGGATGAAAGGCTGTGCAGCTTGCTGGACAGCACGACCAGTCCTCTTATCAAGGTATTTGCGCAATGCGGAACCGCCATTGTTTGGAACTCCTCGTTGACCATACCAAACACGAGTATCACCCATTGTGCTGAAGACGATTGCAGCTGCCAGTGCAATTTTCCGTGTAGCATGGCAGAGCTGACATCTGTTTATCAAGAGCAATCTCAGACAATGTGTCAGCAACCGCGGCGAGGCACTCTGGATGAATCTCGCGCCAAAGTGGGTATCCGATCTTTATGATTTGGAAGATCGGTTTGCCTTGCTTGTAGCAGGAGTACGTGAGGTGGAACGCGAGGGTGACTGGATGGTCGTAGCCGGCGATGATCTTGCCGCGCTTAGGCACGGGGGTGATGACGACGGCGCAGGCATGACCGCATTGGGACGGGGTTGACCACCACGATGCTGGTGTGGTAAAACGGCGACCGTCTCTCGATCCATAAACAGATTATTCCATCCCAAGAGCCGATGAGCCTGCACGCGCAGTTCTTGACCGATTGAAAGGAGAAATCGCGGCTCCGGCCGCCGCCACGCGGCTGGTCGTGGAAGACGAGGTTGTGGACACTGGCACGGCTGGAGAGCTCGGCGTCATGGAAGAGGTGGACGGCGGCGGCGCGGCCGGCGCGGGGTCGGGCGCGGAGGAAGGAGGGGTGGGACCAGGCCCTGCACACGGCGCGGTAGCTGAGGACGGAGTGCGCCGGCCGGGATGGCCGAGGCCGGCGGCGCTCTTCTTCGCCGCGCCAGCAGAGAGGCGGAGGGGTAGGGGAGGTGGCGGCGGCGAGGAGCACGGGATGCGTCTAGAGGTGGCCAAACGGGCCGCACGGTACGGTCCGGCCCGTTTAATGGGCGGCACGGCCCGTTTAGGCACGGCTCGTTTAGGTCCGACTACTAAATCGGTCGTCGCCGCGCCGCCCACGTCTTGAGTGGTGGCCTGCACGCCCATTAGCCTCTCGGTCGTCTTGTGTCGGCCCGCTCTTCAGCAGCCTAACGGTAGGGTTGGCCCGGTAGTCCGTTATCGTCAAAAAATTCAAAAAAAAACAGAAAAAAATTAGAAAAATAGAAAAAGTATGAAAAAAATGCAGAAAAATAAGAAAAAAAATCAGAAAAATAGGAAAAATTTAGAATAATTAGAAAACTCAAGTATTTAGATTATTTTTGAATTTTTAATACTCTAACTACTATAAACGAATATTTTTAAAACTAAACGGGCTAAGCAGTCGTGTGTAGAGTCAGAATCGTCTTGCGTCAAGAATGGGTCGTCTTGTGTCGGCCGCCATAAACGGGCCGTCTTGCGTCGGGTGTCTTAGGCCAAGCACGCGGCTTTAGCTCATGGCGTGCAGCGCAGACGCCCGCTTACAATCGGATCGTCTGCTTCGCCGTGCCTATTTAGTGCCACGGGCCGGCCCATTTAGCCCGGCCCGTTTGGCCACCTCTAGCGTCGATGCTAGTGTGCAGTGCACGAATCTCGAGATAATCTGAGAGATTAAAATGCTACTGGTTTTCTAGACGGAAAAACAACATGAACTCGACGTAGCATGCATTTTATTGTAACTTGGGCTTACTTGTTTAGTGGATCATGGGCTTTCTTTTTCTTTTTTGTTTTTTTGTGAGGATCTGTGGCTTGATTTTGTTGTAACTGAATGCAAATACGTATAAATTCGATCAGCTACTCTGTCGTACAAGTCTCATTTGCGTTTAACTAGAGCTTCTCAAGCATCTGCATGTTTATTGTGATCCTAGATAATGCAAAACAGAAATGAAATAATAGATGGACGCCTGGAACCTGGATGGAATAGCAACAAGCATATGCGCTCATGTAGAAAGCAAAATAATCACAGTTTTGTACTCCACGAACATCAGAATATATATATATATATATATGAAAATGATTCCATACTCCTGGGTGTACGTATATATATATACATATACATATATAACAAGGCACCATGGTGTCGAGGCACCATAATTTCAAATGCGCGAATTCAAGCATATTTGAGTATATTTTTTAAAAATTTCAATTGTAGGGTATATACCCATCTATAACAA
This sequence comes from Otatea glauca, assembly GCA_036346275.1. Classification (NCBI taxonomy): domain Eukaryota; kingdom Viridiplantae; phylum Streptophyta; class Magnoliopsida; order Poales; family Poaceae; genus Otatea; species Otatea glauca. The sequence continues at coordinate 34,392,028 of CM070715.1, read as the reverse complement.
TTCAAATGAAACACATACCTTTGAAAAAATATACTCGAATTCAAAGATTTTGAACGAGTTTGGATCACATGCTTTGCTAATTTATATATATAATCAGCACATACCTACAACCAAACTATCATTAAAAAGGGAAACTCTAGTTTGAATTTCAATTCAAACTTGTTTGAACTAATAAGTAAAGTAGTTAAACTTAGCATCCTAAAAATTTTAAAAAAAATCGTAATAAAATACATAGAGAAAATATCTTTGTATTTTATTATATAATTACCTAGGACACTATGATCCAAAAAAAGATATTTTCTCTATGTATTTTATTACGATTTTTTTTAAAATTTTTAGGATGCTCCAGATGTAGTTACTCCCACCTCTAAAATACTACCTAAACGAATTTGAAATACTCCTTTATCACTTTGGGTACAATCATATACTAATTATAAGATATTCCAATATGAACCATATGAAAAAATTGTAAGAGAGTACATAGTTTTTAGCGTATTTTACAAATACCTTTATATATGAACATAAAATAGAGTATGTCCAAAAAAAATATACATACCACATCTGAAAAAAAAATGTAAATACTACCTAGCTTGTTTGCCACGGCATGCATCCATGACATGGAACAAATTTATTCGAGTTTCGTCACGCTGTGTAAAGTAAATAGACTCAACCCTTTACGACCATTACAAACTTGCATTCCAACATTTCCTCTTACCAGAGGCAAATCGACAACTTAGCTGCCACGGTAAGTGGTGAACGAAAAAGGAGAATGCAACATAGGAACATGAAAATGCTCAGTCGTCTGGTTCTCTCTAATCTGAAATATGATGCAAACATAAGGGAAGAACCCTGATGGTGCATACTTGGCGGTGTCGAAACTTATGCGGTAGAAACCAGGAGCGACATTGTCAACGATATCCATCAGTTGCCCGCTGCGTCCATCGTTGTTTGTAACCGAAGAGCCTACAGTTGCCCATCCATTGAAATCTTTGTTGTTGAATGATGGAGGACTTGAAGCATCCTTCCACACCTCCAGGTGAACTTCGATTCCAGATGCTGGTGATCCACGAGCTACGTCCAGCACATGGGTTGTGATGGGAGGGCGAGTTCGGTTGGAGCTACCTGTAATTTCAGGAGCTTTATTGGCAGAAGCTTGGGAGAGACCTCCAAGATGTGCTCCAATAATCCGTAGATGATCTTTTGGACATTCAAATGATAAGAAAGCAGAATAACCACAAATGGCACGGATATACAAGATTCCTACCAGAATGCTACACTTCTACAACAGCACGAGCAAAGTGCATGAAACAAGGATAAATGGATAATTATGAAAGTACAGAGTAACTGCAGTGCACAGTTCAACTATCAAAATTGCCTTGCAAGCATATTTTGATTCGGCAACGTTAGCTCATTAGTTTATACTTCAGAGATGAACTATTTTTTTCTTGTTTCAACACAACTCGTCAATATAATTTTTGCATTAATTTATTCTTGTTTTGATGATAGTAATTTTCTATCCTCATTTCAGCTATAGTTTTTATTCGTCAAGAGAGAATTTAGTTACGTTAATATTAACAAGCAGAGAACAACAGTAAGCAAAGTCCTTGCATGTAATAATTCCAAGGGTAGATTTCTCTTTAGCACCAGACAAAAATGTGCAAATACTAATTTCTTACAGTCCTCTTTTATGTTCACAAATCAGATGTACCTAATTATCAGATGCAATCGATTCTACAAGTGGATCTCTCTTTAGAATCAGAGAAAAATTTGCAAATACTAATTTTTACAATGATATTTCGTTTTTGCAAATCAGATATACCAACCTACCAGGTGCGACCATGTCCCAGGTGAAATTATAAAAATTGCATAACATCAAAAAAAAAAGAGCCTTTGCATTGCAAGAAAAAAATGCACAGTAGAACAGCTCACTCAACAATTAATTCAATTGGGCATGTGAATGGAAAAATAGAAATTCCAGAATTGGTAGCATTGAATAAATAGAACAATAGCAAAATGCAAGCTTGTGAGTACACTGTGGCTAACATGCAGATATAGGATAAATACCAAAAAATTCTCAATCATGTGGAGTAAAGAGCAGACATTTTTGTACAAAAGAACCTATCAACGGATAGAATTGTTTCAATACCTGCCGCTTTATCCGATTGGCTAGTAGGACCTTCTGTTGAAGTAGGGGGAGAAGTATTATCTGACAAGAACAGCTTTGCAAGACGCAGTTCAGTTATCTTCAGCTCTTCCTGTGCTGCAACCTCAAGTTCAACAATTGGCCTGTTTGCATAACGCCTCTGAAAAAAGCAGCAAGATGATAATTTCAAGGCCATTAGCCCATAACAACAATAGGAAGGAAGGCATCATATCAAGCTTTGTGGTAATATGATTTGGTGATCAAGCCATGGTGTGCGTGATGCACTCTATCAGGGATAAAGTCAACATATGTATACCCAATGGTGTTAAAAACCAAAGAAACAACCTAATTTAGTTTCAATAACAAGATTCCTGGTTCATGGAGGAAGGGTCATAATATCAGTCAGAAAACAGCGGTACTCAAAAGCGAGGACTATAGCAGCAACCTTTTAAACATAATTGGGTAACTGCTACACCAATTGTTGAGATGGGCCAAATTGGCACAAATGTCAATTACAGAAAACAAATGCGGGAACTTATGAGATGGACATATGCAGACCTTAAGCTCAGCTAAGACCTCAGGGGCAGTCCTCCCAGATGCACATATCATGAACACAAACCCAAACTTGTCCCGATATCTGGCATTCCACTCAGCCAACTCCTACATCAGGTGAAGAAGCCAAATTGAGTCCGCAAATCAGATCGCAGATGCATGAAACGCGGCGAACAAGGTGTAGCACCTGCGCGGTCGAATCAGTGGCTGTGGAGAGCGCTGCTGATTGCTCCTCCCTGCTCCACCTGCAAACCAAATCAAACAGTCAAATGAGCGTGCAGCTGGTGTTGATTTGTTTCCCCAAACTAGAATCTTGGTCACGCAAATGAATATGCTTCAACTGTTTAATTCTTGGCAGCGCGCAAGTATACACAGAGATTTGCTTTCATGAGGTGGTTGTACCGTTGTACTCTTCTGTAGTTAGCACAATTCACACACACATACGGTGACTGACGATCAGAAACAGCGGGGAGCGAACTGCAACGAGTGAGCGAGAAAAGAGACGAATTGATAAAGGTAAAAGAGAGGCACCGACTTGGAAACGGAGGGGGAGGTGGTGCCGATGGACGGGTGCGCGGCGAAGGCCTCCAGCCATCCGCTCACGTCGACCTTTGGTTCGTCCCCGCCGCGTCCCAGTCGATCGCAGGCGCATGAGCAGCAAGGATCAGTACGGGAAGCGAGAGGGTCAGAAAGGAGAGGAAAGAAAGCGCGGGGGGAAGAGGGACCGGACAAGCTACCTCGTCGAGCCAGATGCGGCGGGCGGCGAGGAGGGCGTCGGCGAGTGAGGCGAAGGGGGATGCGGCCGCTAGCGCGGCGGCGAAGCGGCGGCTGCCGTTGACCCGCAGCACGTCCTCCACAGCCAGCGGCCTCCGCGTCGCCATCTCGTCTGAGGCCAAGTGATGTTGCTTCGGGGCTACGGGTGGATACCTTATCGAGCTTTTACACAGTTTAATTTAACGGGTTTTGGTAGTCATCTCTCTCGGATGTTTTTATTGGAAAAATCATCCAAATTGTGGAGCCTTGGATCAGCATGATGACATATTAATGAGATCGGATGAAATAGATGAGATCGATGTTCTACTTTTACTTCACTCTAGGTGTGTTTGGTTGACTGTGCATGATATGAGTGAATGCAATATATATCTTCTATCAGCATGTTTAGTTGTCTATATACTTAGGGCGTGTTTGGTACGGCTCCAGCTTCACAAGATTCATAGATCTGATAGAGCTGGGTATTTGTAGTTTCACAGATCCGTGAAGTTGGATATGTTGGTATATTGAGAGTGTTGTAGGTCATCTTATTTAGTTTTAGACTAAAAATAAAAACTTAATTCTATTTATTTTAGTCTACAAGATTCAGATCTAAACTGAAGCTAGAATCTAAAATTCTATCGAACAGGACCTTAATCAGTCTCTACTTACTGGATGAAAATTACATCCCTCGTATAGGCCCACCGGAAACGTCCAGTTCGGCGTTTTCTCCAATGCAAACCCATGCAATGCGATGTTGTGTGGCTCAGCCTGTAGTCATGCACCGTCTCCAGCTCTTACTCGCGTCGGTCTACCCTCGCGAGATTATTGTAGGCTGAACTTGGCTTCGCTTTTGTGCGCAGAAAAGAGAGTGGCTACTGATTGTTTCTATTCCCTTCACAGATCATAGTGGTTGGGACTTAATGAAATTGCCTTTTTATTCCCTTCTATTCGTTACTACCAGATGATGTGTTATTTATGAATTGTTGTCATTAAAAACAACCATAAAAGAGCATGGATAATACTGAATGCGCCTTTGGTTTAACTCAGTTTTAAATCTACAGCGATAGAATGATTCATATTAAGCAGCTCTACATATTTCCTACTGTTAATTAGCCTAAGATCGGTTAACAATCCATCAACCATCCCATCCAATCTTAATGCAACCAACCAAACATCTTCTCAGCACAACCAAGCTTAGCATAAACAAGCAACTAAACAACTCAACTTGTATCTACTCAGTCAGACCAAAACTAGCCTGGATAACTCATATATGACAGACTACGGTGGTGCAGATAACCAAACACACCCTCTGTGTTGTCTAAGTCGAGGAAGAGAGAGGGAGGGTGAGAGAGGAAAGGTAAATTGCAAGTCGGAGAGATCAGCGGCTCCGCTGGAGCTTCACCGGCGAGCTTAGGATGCTGTTTGCATCCGATCCAAGTTCCCCTTCTCGTTTCATTTTGGATTTGTCATCTCTCAGAGTGTGTGTGTGAGAGAGACGGAGAGTTTGGAAATTAAGAGTCGAGGTTAGGGGTTGTTCTTTTGTCAACTTACATTGGTTAGAGTTTTGCAAGGTGTAAATCCTCCCATTTTCAATGTCATAAAGATGATAAGTTCAACCAAAATTTTCTACCAAATCATGTGTTTGTACCAAAGAAATACTTGTGATAATTTTACATTTTTAGCATCCTGTTTGCACCAAAATTTGGCAAGTCTAGTCAAAATCGGCAATAAAGTCAGACACACAGAAATTAACGGACGGGTTGGAAAGATTTGAAAATATTTAGTAACAGCAAGATCTTTAAGGAAATAACTGTCCAAAATAAGGCCGATACGGATCAAGTCTCGAGACGTGTTGTAAAAGGATACGATCGGCCGATGGGTATAAAAGAGAGGCTGAACAAAGCTGCAAGACAACACAATCCAATACATCAATCTACATTACTTTTTTTTGTCGACTAGGAGTAGTCTCTATAATTTAGTTTTTTTGTAATTCGATTTTGATCAATAAAGTTGCGCATCGCCGATTGTTGATCTTCTTCAAATTACGCTCCAGGTTTGATTTATTCTGATTTTGTTGCGCATCGCCTTCTTCAGAATCGATCTGTCTTTATCCTCTGATTAGCCTTAATCGGCTAATTAGACTTTCCTTGTTACTTCGATCTTGATCGGCTTCAAGCTGGTGGAGTTTAAGCCGATTGATCTTCACGGTCGGCTTTGAGCGAATTTTATATTTTTACCTTGTCGGTTACAGGTCAAATCGACTGGCACGCTCTGAACCAGGTGTTCGTCTGGTGTGCTGTTGTCAGAAACCTTACCTTAAGTTTTTGACGCCAACACATCCCTATTTCCTATACAACTTATGTTTCTTCACTACTACATAGCAGTTCTCAGGATCCGCTAGTCCAATCTAAGTGTTCTCTCCCGCATGCCTGCAGGGCAGTTTCAAGTTCGATCTAGTTCGCCACTGCAGAGTAGTTTTTAGGTTCCATCTAGTTCATAGATTTTCCTACTTAGAATAATAGTTTTCTAGGGTTCATTAATCCTAAAGTTTTCTCTTCTTGCAATAATAGTTTTGTATAGTCAGCTAATAAAAATTGTTTCGTTAGATGAGAGTTATAGTTTTGTGCGTTCACTAATACTAATTTTTTTTATCTACGATTACTAGTTTTGTATGGAAAACTCTTCAATTTCCTTTCAACAACCATTGGGACCAATGGCATTGCCCTTTTGTAACTGCCCACTATGTTGTTCCTCCATAGGAAGTATAATCCTTTTTTTTTTGTTGCTCCGGTTTCTAGTTCTGTGACAACCCTTCAATACGCCTTACTGGTTTTTTTTTTCGAACCATAGTTTTGAGCAGTTCTCTTCTAGTTTGGTCAACTCTGAAATTTTATGTAAATAGTTTTTAGTAAGTTCTTCCGGCTATATTTGGTCAAAAAGTAGTACTGTGTTTTGTTTTTATAGGCCATCTCCAACAGATTACTCATATCCAATCTATACCCTAAAAAATAGGGAATGCATGCTACAGTGTCATCAAAACATGCTCCAACAGATTACCCATCCCATTCCCTATTTTTGAGGAGAGGAGATAGGTTCCTGAAATCTCAGGCTTTGTCTCACGTTCCCCATCGCTCGAAGGGCAACGGCTGCTCCGTCCCGCGCCCGCGAGGAACCGCGAGGAGGCCGTTCCGCCGTTGCTGTGCCGCTGCGTTCCGGCGCTCCGTCCCACTACTCTGTCGAGGAGGCCGCTCCGTCCCACTACTCTGTCGAGGAGGCCGCTCCGCCGCTCCGTGGCACGCCCCACTGGCCTGGCTCCGCCGCTCTCCCGTTGCCGCCTCCGCGGCTCGGCGCCTCGCCGTCCCCGACGACCTCCTCCTCTCGCTCGTGCGCCTTGTGCTCCGTGGCCCGACCCCGCGAGCGGAGCCTCGCCGCTGGTTTGTGAGCATCTCGGTTTCGTCGCTTGTATCGACCGGTCCTCCACGCGGCGGGGGCGGTGGGGGAAGCGGCGATGGAGGGGGGGGGGCGGCGACGACAACGACCGTCGGTTGGAAGCGACCCCGAGCTTCTCAGGGACGGCGGTGGCGGAGGAAGCGGCCGGGCAGGAGGCCGATGTCATAAACCTTGACGTTGGGGTATGGTCATTGTTATCTGATAGAAAAGTAGACTAGTAACATGTTAATTTGACGATGGAGTAAAATTTACAATTAGACGCTACTGATTGCAATGATCAATGATATATAAGATGACAGCTTTAGCACCGTAATTCTAATTCTATGCGAATATCTGTGCTAAAGTAGCCTAAAAACTTCTTACGCTGTTGTTGGAAATTTAGAATGAGATTTGTTCTGAAATGCTAGTGGCTACCATGTAATCAATCCGTAGCTATATTAATATTAGCCATTTGATAGGTTGGTTGCAGAGGATGTCATGTGGTGGATGTGCAGCAAGCGTTAAGCACATTTTGTAGAGTGAGGTGAGATAATCAAATCAGTGTAACTCCAATAATGGGTTACAACTTAGAACATTGATAGTTGTCCTTGTCCCTAATGTTCAAAATCTGCTAATGGATAGGTCCCTGCATTAGAAAACTTGACTTGGGCACATCTGCTTAATCATTTGATTTGAATGATCTTCTTGACATTAGATCTATGGATGGTGCTCTAGAAGTCCTGTTGCCTATCAGTTATCGCTGGGCGACCTTGCCTTAAGATACATGAATTCTAACTTCTTGTTGTTCACATTGTACCATGCAATTTAGTACAAATGAAAGATCGAATTTCTCTTCATATGCTTTCCCCTCTAGTTTAAATCTAAAGTCTGCTCCAAAATTTACTACCAATATGTTCAGTCTGATTCGAATCTCTGTTGTACCTGCAGATTCTTGAAAAGTTAGTTCACAGACAGTTTTTGAAAGAAAGATGGATGAAAAACTTTGCCCTCATGAAGTCAATCTATCAGCAGAATGCTAGTCTGAGAGAACTCGAGAGACAGGATGTTTGGGAGTGTAAATGGCTATGTATATATAACTAAAAAATATAGCTGTTACGCTGGCTGTTAGAATAATTTTAAATTTTAAATTCCCGCAATTAAAATTTTCCAGGTAAAAAATAAACGTTGCTCATATGGCAGTTATGAAATATCATTATAATATGAGAGGGAGAAAATAGAGAGTGAGATTTGGTGAATGCTGCTGGAGAGGGAAGAGATATAGGGAATGATTTTTTTTAGGAAATTCTGTATATAGGGATATAGGGATCAGATTTAGAGAATGTTGTTGAAGATGCCCTTAGAAGCATATGTTTGCTTAACGGTTAACAAGAAATTCCAAGAAGCATATGGTTCGAAAATGGAGTTTTGTTTCCCTACCTCTCGAAACTACAAGAAATTATTCGAAGCTTTGTATGGTCGCCTAACGGTCGAAGGATTTGTTTTGTCAATTTTCAGTTTTGAGTGATTAATTAAAACTGTTTTGGCATTTTTGAACCTCCATCTGAAGTCTGAAATTGCCGGGGATCGGTGCCCTCGCCACGTGTAAGCATCCCCCGCGGCCCTGTGGCGGCTCTTCTGTGAACCCAGGGGCTCATCCCCGACCTAAGTGTGCTCCCCCGGTGATCGGGCTCGGGACCGACGAGCTCGAGCTCAGGCACCGCCGCAGGGGCAGGCACCCTCGACCTCTACGCCTCGGCCTCGACCTCGACGCCTCAGTCTCGACCTCGACGCTCCCGCGGACACCAAGGGAATGGACTCCTGTAACATTTCTATTTTTATCTTGTGTAAAAACTCTCCCCTGCGTGGGAATCAGCACCCTACCTACCCCTGCGTGGGAACTAGGGTTCAACAGCTCCCGTCAGACCCTCAACGGCTAGCGACGACTTCCAAGCCTCCGTCAAATCACCACGAGCTCCTGACATCACCCTTGGGACCAAGTGGCGAGGTTCCCCGAGGGCTACAAAAGCAATAGGTCGTCTCAACCACAAGGACAACGCACAAAAAGTAGACGAATAGAAGACAAGGATAATACACCACACACAACACCAGTAAAGAAGACCGGCGCGGCCCCCTCCTCTTGCTTGGGCCCCGTCCTTGTACTCTTCCACAGAGCTGCTAATACACCCTTCGCCTCAGGGCAAAACTGGAGTAGAGCTATTACCCGACCTTGGGGGCTCGAACCAGTATAAACCTCGTGTCCGGCATCTTTTCCTGGACGACTTCCCCGCGACTCTAGGCACCCCCGAACGAGTGCGACCTTGGGTCCCGCTCCCGAGCTGACTCCTCGCATCCCCCTTTCTTTCTTCTACGATCGACGATCCCGATCATCGACAGCTGGCGCCCACCGTGGGGCCCGAGTTTCGCTCATTCGGAGTTCATCGCTCCAGCGTCGCCAGCACCTTCGGCTCCAACGACGACATGTCACCACCAGTGAGGTCGGACCCGAACGCAGTTCCTGAGCGCGAGGGCTCCACCTCCATGTTCTCGCCCTCGCTGTCGCCGCGCAAGCGCCTGGCCTTCATGACCGGCAGCTGCGAGGCGAGTGCGGGAGCAAGTGATAGTGACCTAGAAGCCCCGGAGGAGGCGCGTCGGTTGGTCCGGGTTGCCATCAACCAGGCCATCACCGCCCTCCGACGAGAGGAGCGCGAGGGACTTCACACCTCGCTTGGGCATCACAGCCCTGCTCGTCAGGACGATCCCAACCGGGAACGTTTGCGGGCCATCACCCGGGTCATGGCTAATCCTGCCCGGACGAGGACGGCCCTCTTTCGCCAATCCCTTGTTGAGGAGCTCGGCAGGGCGGCCGACGAGGTTACCCCTTCGCAGCAAGAATGTCGACGATCGCCCGAGCCTCGCTCCCTAAGAAGCGACGACAGGTCGTCGCGCGGCCACCGTCGTCCTCGCCGGCCGACTCTGTACCCGCGGGCCAGGAGCCCGCCGCAACCGTCCCCACCTCACCAGGGTGTAGGTCTGATGCGCGGGCATTCCCGTGATCGGCAAGATGGTGACAGCGCTCCTTCAAGTAGCGACGCTTCCGGGGGTCTGTCTCCGGACATTCCGCCCAAGCGACAGAAGAATCGCAGTCATCGCCGCCCTGATGACGCCCTTCCTAACCACCGAGCCCGACGTGGGGTGCGCCGCCGGCTTGAGTTTGATCACCTCGCTGATGGCGATTCCGACCGTAGCAGCGGCGACCATGCTGCCCTGACCTACGGTTGCCCGGCGTTCTTCATCGATCTTCGTCGTGTGCGCTGGCCGACTCGTTTCTGGCCCACCGCGATGGAACGGTTTGACGGGACCAAGAACCCTGACGAGTTCCTCTCGATCTACTCCACCGCGATCCTGGCGGCCGGCGGGGATGAGGCTGTGATGGCCAACTACCTCCCTACCGTCCTGGACGGCGCTATTCGCACCTGGCTTTTTAACCAGGCTCTTGGCGCCTTCCGATCGTGGCGCCAGTTGCAGAGCGCTCTCCGATCAAACTTCTAGAGCCACTACAGCGCCCTGGACGGGAAAGGGACCTGGACCGCATCATCCAGGGCAAGGGTGAACCTCTCAGCGACTTCGTCCCCCGGTTCACCCGCGCAAGGAATTCAATCCCAAACGTCTCCAGCGAAGCCGTCATCAAGGCCTTCAAGTTCGGCGTCCGGGACAGGCGCCTCACAGAGGACCTGGAGATCACTACCGACCTCAGTGTTAATAGGCTGCTCCGGATGGCAGAACGCTACACGGACGCAGATGACGCCGTCCGCTAGAAGCGCGACTACGACCAGGGCAAGCTCGGCTGCATTCCCGGCGAACCCGAGCCATCTGCCGCCAAAGCTGCTGGCCCGGACTCGCGCGTCAAGAAGCAGGGGCAAGGTCGCCGCGATGGCGGTGGCCAGCTGCGTGTGGTCGCCGCGGCCGACGCCGGGCGCGAGGTGATAGAAGTGTGTCAACCCGACCGCGATGAACCTCGGCCCCAGCGTGGTCAGCCGCGACGTTCGAAGACAATACTAACCCCAACTGAGCGTGGCGCGCCTGCTGCGATAAAGAGGGCGCGTCCGGGCCGACCTGCAACGAGGCGACGTCAGGCCTCCCGCCAAATAGGCTGGGCCTAGATACGACCCGAACAAATTTTGTATGTTCCACCAGGCCGCCGGCCACGACCTGAGGGGCTGTAGTGCATGGTAGTTCAAACTAAACGCCTTCTACGATGGGCGTGGGGAGATGCCCACGCTCCCGAAGGGGGGCGAGTTGCCCGACGAGGGCGTCGCCCATGAGGGGCCAGAGGGCCTCAACCTGGAGTTCCAACAGGGTGACTGTCGCGTTGATATGATCATCGCCGGCTCGTCCGCATACCAATCCCGGCGTGAGCTCAAGAGCGTCGCGCGCACCGTGTACCAAGCTTCGGCCGGCAAACCTACCGATCAGCCCTACAAATGGGTTGGTGTTCCGATCACCTTCTCCCAGGGCGACGCTCCCCCGGGGATGTTCAAAGACCTTAAGACCGCCTTGGTCGTCGCCCCGACCATAAGCAACACCATGGTCGGGAGGGTTATGGTTGACGGAGGGAGTTCCCTCAACCTGCTCTTGGCTAGCACGCTGGACCGGATGCAGATCCCCTGGTCCAAGATAAGGAGCATAGCGGTCCCCTTCTTCGGCATCGTGCCGGGGAGCTCGACCACTCCGCTCGGGCAGGTGGTTCTACCCGTCACCTTCGGTGACTCAGCGAACTTCCGTACTGAGTTAATCACCTTTGAGGTCATGAACGGGGATCTCCCCTACAACGCCATCCTCGGGAGGCCGGCTTTGATCAAGTTCATGGCGGTGAACCATTACGGCCACCGTTGCATGAAGCTCCCTGGGCCCCAGGGCGTCATAACCGTCTGAGGCGACCTCAAAGCGGCACACTGCTGCGAGGAGAAGGCCCTTGCGGCCGTGGGCATGCTCCCTCAGTGGGGCCCTGAAACAGCCCACAAGGACGCCCGCCGGAAGGCGGTGATCTAGCCCGGCGGCTCGAGGAGGACAACCCGGGCAAATGTGTCCACCTCGCCGCCCAGCTCGACCCAAAATAGGAGCTCGAGCTCGTCACCTTCCTCCACAGCAACAAAAGCATATTCGCATGGGAACCGGCAGACATGCCTGGGGTCCCGAGGGAGGTGATCGAGCATAAACTGCAAACAAGGCCTGGGTGCAAGCCCTTGCGCCAGAAGTTACGGCGTTTTTCCCCCGAAAAGGTGACAATAATCAGGGAACATCTCCACAAGCTCCTGAAAGCCAGCTTCATTCGTGAGGTCAGCTACTCCGAATGGCTGGCCAACCCGGTGATCGTGCAGAAAAAGGGCGGGAAATGGAGGATGTGTGTCGACCACACGGGCTTGAACTCGACGTGCCCAAAGGATAACTTCCCTCTTCTCCGCATAGACCAGATCGTGGACTCCACCGCCAATGCCAAGATAATGAGTTTCCTCGACGCCTACTCCGGCTACCACCAGATCAAGCTCGCGGCGGACGACGAGGACAAGACGGCCTTCATCACACCGTTCGGAACATTCTACTTCACCACTATGTCGTTCGGCCTCCGCAACGTCGTGGCGACGTTCCAACGGCTGATGTCCCGGACCTTTGACCCTCAGATCGGGCAGAATCTCGAGGTCTACGTTGACGACATCATTGTCAAGAGCTCTTCTAAAGCCGACCATGTCAGCGACCTCGCGGAGACCTTCGGCAACTTAAACAAGCATGGAGTCAAGCTCAACCCCGAGAAGTGCGTCTTCGGCGCAACCTTGGGAAAGGTGCTCGGCTACATGATCGGGGGCTCGGGCGTGGGCCTGAACCCAGAAAAGATCAAGGCCATTGAGAGGATGACCGCCCCGACGTCAATAAAGCAGGTCCAATGCCTCGCCGGTCGCGTGGCCACCCTCAGCCGATTCATCTCGAGGCTTGAGGAGCGCGGGCTACCATTCTTCAAGGCCTTGCGCCAGCATCATGGTTTCGAGTGGACCCCGGAAGCCCAGCGGTCCTTCGACGAGCTGAAATCATACCTCTCGAGCCGTCCGCTGCTCACGACCCCGCACCCAGGCGAGACGCTCCTGCTCTACCTAGCAGTCGCGGCGCAGGCCGTCAGCGCCGTCCTGGTGGCCGAGCGAGATAGTCGGCAGCAGCCGATCTACTACGTCAGCGAAGTGCTCCATGAGCCAAAGGAGCGCTACCCCCAAGTCCAGAAACTACTCTATGCCCTCTTCATGGCCTCGCGCAAGCTCCGACATTACTTTCAGGCGCACGCCGTGGTCGTCCCAAGTGGGTTTCCGCTCGGCGAGATCTGAAGGAACCCGGAGGCAGGAGGCCGCATTGCCAAATAGGCCATGGAGTTAGCCGAATTCGACATTCGGTTCGTGGCGCGCTCCGCCATCAAGTCGCAGGCGCTTGCCGATTTTATAGTCGAGCAGACGGCCGAGCACGCCCCCAAGCCCGAGGAAAAAGGTCCCTGGACCATGTTCTTCGATGGATCGAGGTCGTTTAAGCGCTCGGGGGCTGGCGTTCTCATTATCACCCCTCAGGGAGATCATCTGAAGTACGTGATTCGCTTCGGCTTCCCTGCGACCAACAACGTCACAGAATACGAAGCCCTCCTGGTCGGCCTCCGAGCGTGCAAGTCGCTAGGCATGCGCCAGCTGGTCGTGAGAGGTGATTCTCAACTCGTCGTCAACCAGTACAACAAAGGCTACCAATGCTCAGAGCCGTCAATGGCGAAGTACCTCGCCGAGGTACGCAAAATGGAGAAATGGTTCAAAAACCTTGAGATAGGGTACGTTCCTAGGAATAATAACTCTGGCGCGGATCTCTTGTCCAAGCTCGGGTCATCCGACGACGAGATTCCGTCGGATGTCATCCTCGAGACCCTGCCGGCCCCGACCGTCGACGGCCCAGAAGACTCGGTGGCCTTCCTCGAGAGCGTTCCATCATGGATGGACCCGATCGTCATGTTCCTCAGCATTGGCGAGCTCCCGCCCGACCAGGTTTAGGGCAGCAGGCTCAAGCGTCGTGCGAGCTCATACGGGCTCATCGACGGACAGCTGTACCGGCGGGGCGCCCTGGGCGTCCTCGCCAAGTGCGTCACCCCAGAGGAAGGTAAATACTTGCTTAACGACATCCATTCGGGCCTCTGCGGCGCTCACTCTTCTTTCAGGACTATGGTCAGGAAGGCGTTCCTGATGGGCTTCTACTGGCCGACGGCGCTCCAGGATGCGCGGGACATCGTCCGCGCCTGTTGAGCTTGCCAGTTCCACGCCCGGAAGGCTCGTCAGCCGGCCTACGCCCTCCAGACCATCCCCCTCTCCTGGCCGTTTTCAACCTGGGGCCTCGACATCTCGACCCTTCCCACAGGGGGTTCAGGGGAAGAAGTTCCTATTTGTCGCCATCGACACCTTCACGAAATGGGTCGAAGCCGAGCCGGTCTCGGACATCACGGCCCAGGCCGCGGTGAGGTTTCTCCGCTCATTTATAGTCTCAAGATATGGGGTCCCTTGCAAGATCATTACCGACAATGGGACGCAATTCACCAGCGAGCTGTTCCAAGAATACTGCAAAGACAGGGGGACCAAGATCTGCTATGCCTCAGTAGGCCACCCGTAGAGCAACGGGGCGGTCGAGCGTGCCAATGGGCAAATCGTCCAAGGCATCAAGAAGCGAGTCTTCGACGAGCTCGAGCGTCGAGGCCGGGGCTGGGTGGACGAGCTTCCCACCATCCTCTGGTCCATCCAAACCACGCCGATCCAGGCAACAGGGTCCACCCCCTTCCGGCTCGTCTTTGGTTCCGAGGCCGTCCTACCCCCCGAGGTCACGCTGGGCTCCGTCAGGGCCCACTCAATCGACCAAGTCGACCTCGAGCAAGAGCGGTCCCTCGACCTCGCCCTGGCGGAGGAGGTAAGATGCCACGCTCTGCTGCGGTCAACACATTACATGCAAACACTTCGCAGGCACGCCTCCCGATCGGTGCGACCCAGAGGGCTCTTTGTTGGGGACCTAGTCCTAAAGCGAGTTCAGGACCGGTCCGGCGCCAACAAGTTATCCCCACTGTGGGAGGGCCCCTATCGCGTCGTCTCAGCAGGCCGGATGGGTGCTTACCGGCTGGCCATACCAAACGGTTGAGAGCTCGCGAACTCGTGAAACATTGGCCAGCTCCGAAAGTTCTACGTTTGAACTCTGCCTCTCGCTTTCATGATGAAATGCTTTTACTTTATCATCTATGATTGTGCCCTTTTTTATATATATATCTCTTTGTACCCCGAGCAAATGGGTATCCGGGTCGTGATCCGAGGGTTCGCCCCCAGAGGAAGACGAGCCAGCTATAAGCCGATTCTCATCGCGTCACGACTCCCCTCCGTGGCCGGGTCTGGCCTAGCGATCACGCCCGTGAGCCCCTCGACCTCGGGATACGATCCGGCCCCCCTCTCCCTTTTTTCTTTTGCTCAAACAAAATCATGGTCTCGGGGCGCGCCTCAGGGGGCTGAGTCTGTGGTAAGCCGACTCTCATCGCAGTAAGCCGATCGTTCCCCCGCGGCAGGGCCTGTACCCGAGATCGCCGTTAGTAAGCGTTTCGAGCCAGGGGGCCAATCTGACCTTTTGTTTGTTGCAAGCATGTTTTGTCTTTGTGCGCATAACGCCCTGCTTGCTCTCCCGCATCCGGGAAGTCACTGTCTCAAGTGCAATACGCGCCCGCGCACCACTTGGTCGGGCCCGGCATAAGATTCTTTTCTACCTATGCTAACGCCTCTCTTGCGTCCCAGGGGACGCAGCGCTGGGTCGCGTTCTCAAGGTCCGTCTTCGGAGAATCGAGCATGCGAAAAAGCAACCTTCGTTGCGGTAAGTCGACTGCTCCCCCGCGTCGAGCCCCAGGCCAAGGGTTCCGCCTGGTAAGCGACCCACGCTTGGGACCCGGCCTAAGATCTTTTCCACAAAGTTCTCCTTCATTAAATACCAGCATTTATGTGCCCCCGCACCATGAGCGACGCGAGCACGAGACGTGATCTCAGGGATCGCCTCCAGGGGGTCACAGCCAGCTGTAAGCCGATTCTCATCGTGTCTCGGCTCCCCCCTGTAGCAGAGCTTGGACCTAAGATCGCGTCGAGAGCTCCCGGACCTCGGGGTGCCCTGGAGTCGCTTTTCTTAGCATCTGTATCTGTGAATATTTTCCTTTTTGCACCCCGCGTGCCTTGGCCTCGGGTCGCGGTCTCTAGGTTCGCCTCGAGGATGTCCCGGTCGCCGTAAATCGATCTTTATCGGGGTAAGCCGACCATCCCCCCGACAAGACAACTTGGAGGCCGTCCTCAGGGGGCACCCCGAGCCTGATGACGATTCTCGGGCTCGGTGGACATGGACTCTAGATTCACCTCCGGGGATGCTTCGGTCGTAGTAAGACGATCTGAATCGCAGAAAGCCGACTATTCCCCCGTAGTAGGTTCGGATCAGAGACCGCCCTCGGGGAAGCCTCGGACTCGATGCATTCCCGAGTTCGGCTGCCTTGACCCGACGCCCCAAATCTAGGCCAGCCCGGATGCTCCCAGGCTCGGCCATCTCGACCTAACACCGAGCCTGAAGCACCCCTAGGCTCGAAGGTCGCGAATTTCTAAAAATTATCGTCTGGGGTTGCTCTATTCCCCCGTCGAGTGATTCTAATGGGAGGCCTCCCCGCAGAGAGAGCCCCCGAACTCGGCCTAACACCGAGCCTGAAGCACTCCCAGGCTCGGAGGTCGCGGATTTCTAAAAAATATCCTCCGGGGTTGCTCTATTCCCCCCTCGAGTGATTCTAATGGGAGGCCTCCCCGCAGAGGGAGCCCCCGAACTCGGCCTAACACCGAGCCTGAAGCACTCCCAGGCTCGGAGGTCGCGGATTTCTAAAAAGTATCCTCCGGGGTTGACTCATTCCCCTGTCAAGTGATTTTGATAAATTATTTCCCTCGTCAAGTGATCTTTATAGCAAGTTCCCTCGGGGATGTTCTGATCACAGGCTTGGTCATCTCGACCCAACGCTGCGGGTAAGGTTCGCCCCCGATCAAAAGTATACCCAATGACCTAACCCTGTCGCGGGTCCTCCTTTTTCAGGTCAGGAATGCTAGTCGGACCTTGGGTCATAACGGCCAGCCCTATGCACCAGACCGCCGGCTAAGGCAGGGCAACAAAGCAAAGGCCAAAGTCTCGGATAAAATTTCTGGCTAAGTCTCGAGCGGGTATCCTTCAGCCTCGAACAGGATTTCTGCCTAAGTCTCGAGCAGGTATCTTTTAGCCTCGAGCAAGGTTTCTGGCTAAGTCTCGAGCAGGTATCTTTCAGCCTCGAGCAAGGTTCCTGGCTAAGTCTCGAGCAGGATTTCTGCCTGAGCCTCGAGCAAACGACATTCGATCTCAGACCGGGTTTTTCTGACTAAGTCTCGAGCAGTCTCGAACAGAAAAGATGCTATTCACTCTCGAGCAAGACTCCCGGCCAAGTATTAAAAGGGCGCATACAATTGCAAACACAAAGGGAGTTTCATTTCTTCTAAAGCCAAATTTACATGATTAACATTTACAAAGAGGTCGGGTGCCCTCGGCCCCTCTTTCTTTCTACCGACTAACCTTTCTATAGGTCAGCCATCTCCCGAGCAAGCTTCTCTTGCTCGAGTGTAGCGACTTTCGCCCTCAAGGCCAGCGCCTCGGCCTCATGATCTGCCGCTCATCCCGTCGAGCTAGGGCGTTCTTCCTCGCCCGGGTCACTCGCCCCAGCTTTTCCTCAAGCTCGGCCATCTTCGCCTCGGCATTAGATGAGGCCTTCGGAGGAGCAGCGGAGAGCTCCGCGACCTTTTTGCGGAGCGCCTCCGCCTCCGCGCGGACAGCCTCGACGATTTCTGTGACCCTCGCGCGGTAACCTGTGAGGGTCTCCTCGGTCTTCTCGCGGATATTCGCGAGGGTCTCGGCCGACCGCTTCTGCTCGGCTTCAACTGCCCTCGAAAGCTTGATGGCATGCTCGACCTCCTCCTCTGTCCACGCTATGCTCTCCTCGAGGCCGAGGACATACTCCTCGCGTCCCTCGACCAAGGAGCACAGCGCCCAGAAGCTAACGGCATGGCCACACAGGGTCCCAAGCCCTCGGGCGACCTGGTCCAAGCCCTGAGAAGCCGCAAGAAACGTCACAAACGGCCTTGTGGACATAAAGAGAACCAAAGAGAAGAAAGATGGGCTCAAAATCAACTAACCTCTTCGAGGTACGCTTCGAGCCTCGCGCGGGCGGAGCGCAGAGACGACCCGCTCCCCTCTGTAGCCCCCTCCGGCACCGGGCCGGCGACGTCGCCAAGGGCATCACCCCTAGTCGCCTCATGTGAGGCGCGGAGCGACGTGGGTGGGGCCGAGCCTACCAAAGAAAAACAGAGTTGCTTAGTGGACCGAGGCCCAGAAACAAAACAATAGCAAAGAGGGAGGTGACGCCCTACCTGATGCCCCGCCGTGCTCGTCGACGCGTGCAAGCACCGTCCTGACCTCAGCTGCGTCAAGCTTGGTGGTGTCGACCCTCGCTATCGCCCCGACAGTGTCGGCCTCGCCTACGGCCCCGCCCGGGGCAACAGCCGGCTCGGGGGCTTCATGGTCGGGCGCCTCGGTGGCTTCCTCTCTGGCACCCCGACGACCCCTGCGCCGCCTACCGAGTCGCCTCCGTGGACATCGCGACAGCCGAGGATGTCAAGGCCTTGCCCGGGGACCAGAGATAGTCCCCGCATCCTCTTCCTCATCCTCGACTCGCCTCAACAATACCAAAATCAGGACGAAAAAGACCCCTAAGACTCACAAGGAGGGAGAAGACCTACGTTCTCGAGCCAAAAAAGGAAAGGAAAGATACCTACGTGACGAGCCTTCGCCTCTTGGGTGGTGGGGGCGTGGCACGAGGTGCCGCACCCACGGCGGCTTGGGGAGTGTCCTCCCCCCGGGTGTCCTGCGCCTGCAGCGTCGAACGCGGGCTCGACGACGCGACCGCGGCTGCTGCCCGCTCTTGCTATGAAAAAAAGGGGGAGGAAAGGTCAAAGAAAAACACATGGAAGACGACAAGGAACCAAGGTCTTGGGCGTCCCCGGGCTCGGTAGAAGCGGCTTACCATCGCGCGATCACCCCACTCGACGTGGGGCTTCTTGGCGGCTTTGCCTGGGCGCCCGGCGTGTTTCTTGGCGATTTCTTGCCCTTGCCCAGCCCGGGCAACGGCAGTAGGCGCCTCGCCGTTTCCAGTAGCTCCTGGCTCTCCTGTAAGACTCGACACGGTTAAAGGATGCCCGGGCCCAAAGTAGGCCCAACAGAAGAACGAGAAGAACATTACCTCGCTGCGCCGTCTCAAGATGTTCTTGGGGACAGGATTGTCGAGGGTGTAGGCGTGGGCCACCTTCCCGAACGCCTCTTGCATACACGCCTCCACCCACGACTCCGTCGGGGCTACAAGAAGACAGAACGAGATGGGGGGCGATCAAAGAAAGAAAAAAAAGAAGAGAAAAGAGCTCGCTCGAGCTCGGGAAAGGACAAAGTCGAAAGAAGCTTACATTTGGCGCTTTCCCGAGTGGGGTCGTCCCTCCCTCGGATCTCGAAAAACGGGTGCACCCTCTTTCGTAAAGGGGACACCCGAGCCCGGAGGTAGTCTACGACTACGGCCTGGCCGGTCAGGCCGCACGTCGCGCAGACATGGATGATGGCGACGGTCTCTTGGTCGGCCGAAGTCTTCGTTTCGGGGTCTCGCTTGCTGTCCACTGGCAATGCCAAGAGATCATAGCTTGCCCCTCACCTTTCTTCAGATAGAACCACCTCTCCGTCCACGGCGCGAGGGAGTCCTAGGTCGGGACTTGAAGAAAGGTGCAGGGAAGCCCGGCCCGCAGTCGAAAATAAAGGCACCCGACGACAGGGTCCTTCGAAGTGTGGAACAAAGAATAAAAACGGAAGAAGAGAGAGGGGGTGGGAAGGATTCCAAGGAACCCCTCGCAGAGATGCGAAAAGATAGAGAGGAGGAGAATGGAGTTCAGCACCAAATTGACGAGCTCGATCTCGCATTCCGCGAGAACAGCAGCCAAGAAGTAGCTCTCCGAGGTCCGCAGCCCGAAGAGCGTGTACTGCTCCGTGCTCACGATCTCGTCTTCACGAGGGTGCGGCTCGACCTCTCCAGCCGCCGGGAGCTGCCAGGTCGCGGGATCCAGAAGCCCCAGCGACTCGAGCTCCCTCATCCTCTCGGTGGTCAAGGTGTTTTTTCCGAACTTGGCCATGGCACTCGGAGAGATCAAGACGGATCTGGGGGAAGAAAAGGGCGACAAGCAGAAAGTCTAGGGATGCAGCATGAGGGTGAAGGCCTTTAGGGGTAGGCGACTTCGAGCTTTTAAAGGAGCACGATCTCTGACAGCTAGCGTCAGTTACTCCTCAAAAGGCGCGCCGGGGTTTCCGGGCAGAGAACATGAAGTGACACGGTCGCATCTCCTCGAATCCCCCCAGAGACTCGAGGCGTCGCTTCCTGTGTCCTTCGCCCGCTGCGTCGGGACACGAGGCGTTACGGGCCATCCCCTCGAATCCCCCACGGGAATCTGAGGCGACAAAAACCAGACACCTCCCAGACATGATCTCCAATTTAATGCCGCAAAGGCAAGAGGGCATGCTCACAACGACCACGACAGAGGTACCCGGGGGATTTCGGCGGGCGAGGTCGGCCTCGGGGGCTGCCAAGCTCGACCAAAAGGCCAACCCCTCCTCAAGAAACCATCAGACTCAAGGGCGCCCCGAGCTTCAGGGCCGTCCCTTGAGCCTTGGGGGCTAGCTGTCGAGGATCGGTGCCCTCGCCACGTGTAAGCATCCCCCGCGGCCTCGTGGAGGCTCTTCCGTGAACCCAGGGGCTCATCCCCGACCTAAGTGTGCTCCCCCGGTGATCGGGCTCGGGACCGACGAGCTCGAGCTCGGGCACCACCGCAGGGGCAGGCGCCCTCGACCTCGACGCCTCAGTCTCGACCTCGACGCCTCAGTCTCGACCTCGACGCTCGCCCTCGACCTCGACGCTCCCGCGGACCCCAAGGGAAAGGACTCCTGTAACATTTC
The DNA here is from genome assembly GCA_036346275.1 of Otatea glauca. NCBI lineage: Eukaryota > Viridiplantae > Streptophyta > Magnoliopsida > Poales > Poaceae > Otatea > Otatea glauca. The sequence continues at coordinate 34,371,033 of CM070715.1, read as the reverse complement.
TATTTTTATCTTGTGTAAAAACTCTCCCCTGCGTGGGAATCAGTACCCTACCTACCCCTGCGTGGGAACTAGGGTTCAACAGCTCCCGTCAAGATCTCAACAGCTCCGTCAAAATCTCAACAGCTACCGTCAGACCCTCAACGGCTAGCGACGACTTTCGAGCCTCCGTCAAATCACCACGAGCTCCTGACATCACCCTTGGGACCAAGCGGCGAGGTTCCCCGAGGACTACAAAAGCAATAGGTCGTCTCAACCACAAGGACGACGCACAAAAAGTAGACGAACAAAAGACAAGGATAATACACCACACACAACACCAGTAAAGAAGAATGGCGCGGCCCCCTCCTCTTACTCGGGCCCCGTCCTTGTACTCTTCCACAGAGCTACTAATACACCCTTCGCCTCAGAGCAAAACTGGAGTAGAGCTATTACCCGACCTTGGGGGCTCGAACCAGTATAAACCCCGTGTTCGGCATCTTTTCTTGGACGACTTCCCCGCGACGCTAGGCGCCCCCGAACGAGCCCGACCTCGGGTCCCGCTCCCGAGCTGACTCCTCGCATCCCCTTTCTTTCTTTTGCGGTCGACGGTCCCGATCGTCGACAGAAATTATTTTCACTTTGTCTTGTGGCACAATATCAACCTGAAACCTCTAGTCAGAAATTTATAGGTTTGGTAGAATTTGTAACTGTCATTTCATTTGGTGGTTAGTTAAGCCACTAGCAAGATTTGTGATGCTGTTCAATCAGATATAAGTTTCAACAGTACATGTTATCCCAAAATTCTTCAACTTAGATATTCAATCAGATCCGTGTTACTAATTATAATAGTTTTCTCACTTGTAAGCATGAGAATATTTGTTTTCAATTCTTTGTCCATTTCAGTCATAAGCCTATTCTTTTTTTTAACTAGATGTATACTAAAGAAGATGGTTTCTCAAATCACTTAGTTTCTGAAACGAGAAGTTTTTTTTGCGACTATAAGCAAATCTTGACTTTCTGAGAATTTATTTTGCACTAGTCCAAACCTATATCTTGTATGTCTGTTGTGTGCTCTGATCATGCCCAAATACAATGGAGCATAATTTGCAAACACCTATGGTGCATTTGGTTCAATGGCAAAAAGTGGATGAAATAGCTACATTTATTTTTTTTTTCCACCCATCCTACTGTTTGGTTAGATGGATAGATAAGAACATCAACTCTTACGAATATTTTTCGTAAATGCTAAATGAGCCCATCCCATAAATTTGGCTGGATAAACCTTGGTATATGAGTCGTCCCCCAGTGTTAAAAGATGCTCACGTCTAAGGGCTCACGTTTAAGGGCATGTACAATAAGGTCACGTCAGCTGGCTCTTAACCTGTACACATCAACTTTGGTCTACGTGGACGAGTGAGAAAAGAGGAGAGAGAAGAGAACTGGCTCTTATTTAGTAACCAGCTTTGCACGAGAGCATAGGTAGATCATTTATGTACAAGAGAGAAAAGATAGTTATTGCACAATATCTAGAGACAACCTTTAGAGACAGTTATTGTACAAACTGATTTTTAGCTTACTATTAACCAGTAGTTAGCTTTGCTATTGTACTTGCTCTGATCGTTGCCGATTGTTGTTAACTCCCGAACGCTGCTGCCTGTTCCCAACGAAACAAGTGTACGCTAGCTCGTCGCCAAATTGGCCATGTAACGTTATAAACGTACTGCGTTACAAACACGAGGACGCACGAATTTGAAAGATTTACGCCGACACATTTTTCCAAGAGAGCAACAACGTCATCCTGAGAGAACAATGAAAGGAAAATTATAACTGTAATGTGAGTTTCCCCAGCAACGCGGACAATGATCGTTAGAAAGAGTCACAGACATGAGACATTCTTTCAAGTCAAAAAGATTCTTTTATTTGTAAAGCTCTCCAAAAAAAAAAAAAAGACGATCCCTCCGCTCTGACTCTGATAACTTGACGCCAGTTACCAACGTGGAGAGGCCGAGTTCTCCCTTTGCACACAATTAGAGGGGTCCAGGGAAAGTGCCGTTTTCTCGTTGCTCGTTCCAGCGCTCAACCTGCAAATCAAACGCAAATATGTCATCAAGGTAAAAAATACTAAGAAATGGCAGGTTTAATATGCTTATATGTCTGCATGTGCAACTTGATTAAATATTTTTAAATGATTAATATGCATATGGTCAAAAGATAGCATATTGAACAACGCCAATTGCATTGTTGTGATATCAATTCACTTCTATCACTGGCTCATGCATAGAATAATTTATAGCTTATGCACACACTCAAATGCCAGCAGTGCCCAGCATAATACAGTAGAAGCAAACAAGGGCCCAGAAAGCATCGTGAGGAATACAACTTTAGGCAGCGATATGAGCTAAATTTTCAGAAGCAACGTTGTAAGCAGGAGATATTATTCTACTCCCTCCGTTCGGAAATATAAGGCGTATTTTGACTTTACATAAGGATTAAGGTTATGATGAAATTGAGAAAAGTACGAGTGAAAATAACTTAGATACCCTAACTTAATTGTTTTGGAAGATAAGAGATAATAGTTTGTGTGTGTTGGTAATGAATAAATGTATATAGTTGAGAGATAATAAATAGGGGTATAGTAGGAAAAGCCTCATTAAATCTACATGCAAGCCTTATATCTCTGAACAAGATCATTCAAACTATAGGCCTTATATTTCTGAACGGAGGGGTAGAAAATAGAGGTATCAGACTGTCACAGATTTAATACTTGAATCTGAATTACCAAATTAATGCATCCACAGGTAGTCAACCTTTCCCGGAAGAAAGAACTAACATATCCAGCTTATCAAACCTACAATACAAGGTAACCAAAGTCGTGGAATATTTTTATACCAACAGTTATCCTTAATAAAGTCCGAGTTAATAGCTAAAGCACTACCCAAGCAGGTTATGTTGGACTCCTCAAATTTCATGCACTATTAAAAAAATATCAACAATTTTACTGCAAAGTGCAAGGGTTATCAGTTATCACCAACTTAGAAGTGCACACACAATGGGCTAATGATCTTCACATGCCACAGCTCTACCTCTACTAATCTCAGCAGTCAGCACAACAACAGGGACAGAAGGAATAACAGATTTAACAAGAATGTGTGGAAGCAAGAAACACATACCCATTCACCAGGGCAAAGAGATCGATAGTATTTTGCGAACTTATCACACTCAGGAGCAGCTTCTCCTTTTGCAGCTACACACCTGATTAAATAACCAAGTTATTGAGAAGGGCTACAAGTAAACAAATATCACCAATTTACCTCAACTTTATGAAAGAGCATAATCCTACCTGTGATACTCAACATAGCGAGTGAAACAGTGCCTTGTTTGATTTGTTGTTGGGAAACGAAAATCTGCTGGAGCTGTTTCAATCTGTATATTGGGAAACAAAAATATGCTTTGTAGTTAGTACTTATCAACATGAACTAATATTTCACCATCAGTTTTTTGTGGTACCAAACCTTAATCTCTGGTTTCTCCTCAGCCTCTTCCTCCCCAGCAGTCTGACTTGTTTCCTCTGTTGCAGGGTTGGTTTCCTCTGCTTCTGACTTGTCAGCAGACTCTTGCACTTCAGAAGTTTCACTCTTAACTTCTACAGCAGTTGTGGTCTCATCAGCTGGAGGGGTTTCATCATTTGTTGTGGGTACAGCTTCAGTCTCAGTGCCAATAGCAGGCTTCTCCTCGGCTGCTTTTTCCACTGGGACCTCCTGTGGTGGAAGTGAATATTCCTACAAAAGAAAGTTTAGTTCAAAAATATTGTTCTGATCGTAAAAGACTAACAGTGGAAGGAACCTATGAATTACCAATTCTTCGCAAAATTGCCATACCAGTATCGGATATTCATCTGATATGGCGATCCTCCGCGATACTTCCCGATATGGTATCGGAAGGATCGGCGAAATTCAGCATTTAAAATTAATAAAAATAATTCCGATCCTTCTTCGATAGTCCGTGATACTCCCCGATACTTCCAGGCTAAAAACACAAAGCCACACCCAATTCAAACCATCTCTCCTAACCCTAAAATCTCTCTCTCTCTCTCTCTCCACCCAATCATCTTTCTTACCAATGACTCTCCTAAAATCCCTAGACCCAGCAACCACTGCCCTCCACCCAGCCAACCGACGATTGCTGCTAGCCGCCACCTCCCCTTCAGCCTCCACCGAGCCTGTTGGCCGCCACTGCCGCCTCCCTTTGCAATCTCGCCGCCGTCACCTTCCCTCCTTTCTCCCTCTGCAGTCTCGCCATCACCACCCCTCCAACCAGCCTGTCGGTCGCCGCCGCTTTCTCCCTCTGCAATCTCGCCGCCATCACCTTCCCCCTCACAAGCCGCCGTCTTCTACCGCCAGCCCGCCACCTAGCTTGCTAACCGCCGCTGCCACCGTCTTCCCCCTCTACAATCTCGCCACCACCTTCTCCCTTTGCAAGTCGCCATCACCTTCTCCCTCCGTTGTCGCCTTCTCCCTCTTACATTTTTTATTTTCTTAAACACATATATACTCGCCGTATGGCTGGATTCTTGTTTTTAGGAAATTGTGTATCGCTGTACCAGTATCGTCGTACTAGTATCGCGTATCGGTGATACATAAGATGGAACAATACATCACAGAGGAATCAACTTACAGAACAGAAAACTTAATAGATCATTCATTATATGAAGGCCGAAAAGAAACACAAGGTTATATCGGTAAAATATACACGCATGCGTTCAAAGGATTCAGATTTGCATCTAACATGAACCAAGTGATTCTTATGTCATCGGTCATCACGCAGCAAATGCCCAAATACATATATAACTTTTAGAAAGAGACATTTTTACACACACATCTAACTATTCTACTTTACTCTAGATTCCTTGCAAATTCTTGCAATTCACAAACGCCAAAACCACTTGCACCAAGGAAAAATATATATTCAAGAAGGAAAATCATGCAAAAGCCTTACTCTATAACCTTCTAGTGTGCTAAACTGCTATGTCCTAAGTGCTAAATACCATTCTAAAAATTCATTTTCTATTCATCATTCCAGTTTTTCATATACAACTAGTGAAGGGTAGTGGTTAATATGTAAGTAGTACTTGCAAACCCATATAACTAAATCATACTAACATCTATAACACTGCAAACAGTTTCAACAAATTATACAAAAGCGTCATAGAAAAACTGCAAAATCAAATTAAAACAAGCGCATTCAAGTTCTCTACAGCAGTTGTCTCCCAGCTAGGCCTGGTAATGGGACCTACCCTAAATATTCACACACTCAGCACAATCCTATCCATAATTACCAGGAGGGAGCACATGCACCGGAAAACCTAGCCCACGCCCGCCGCCACATCGTCCCCATCTGATCTGCGCCACGTCGCCGCCTCGTCTGCTCCGGTGCCGCCGCCTTTGCTTTGGGCCACCTCCTTTACTCCGGGCGTCACCTCTGCATCGTCGACGTCGCCAGATCCAGGTACTACCTCTCTCCTATTCCCTTGTCTTCCCCACCGTCCTCCCCCCTCTCTTCTTCTCCCCTTCGTCCTCCCTACCGTCGCCACCAGCCACAACACATCGTCACTGCCGGCTGCCCCATCACCTCCCAGTTGGTGGCGGCGCAGTGGAAGAGGAGGAGCAAGGAGGAGGCAGCGTTTTGGGAGAGGAAGGAGGCGGTTGCTGCTTTTTTTTAGGGTAGGAGGTGGCTACTGCCTGGGAGCTTTAGGGAGTTAGGGCAAGTGTGAGGGAGAGGTATGGGCCTACTTGGGCTAGCCCATTGTTATTTATTTCTTTTTTATGTTATTGAGCTAATATCTTCTCTGGCTATTTGATGGATTAGGATGCGAGTATGGTGTTGCCTCGCCACGCGCCTTAGGCACTTTGGCGGTAAAAAGGTGGTGAGTCGCCTTGCCTTATCGCTTTAATAACCTTGGTTGGGTTCGCGATTTGGGTTCGAGATTCGTGATAAGCCACTTCACAAAAGTAGGGTTCGTTAGGGGGTATACCTCTTTGGTTCATGAATCCGAGAAGGGGTTTGCCTGACCAGTACGCCTACTCTAGCATTAAACATATTTGCTCTCTACACGAGATCAACATACTAAGTAGAGCACAGAGTTTTATACACAGCAAATCCTTATATAACCGCAAAAAAACAAAAGGATACATGTGTTGTTCCCATGCACCCCATGGCCCACCTGACCCACTAAGTTCCCTAGCTCACACCAGAAAGTACACAAAAGCCAGCAATAGAATAATTGGAAATTTGCAATAGTAGACACTTTGCTAAAAAACCTACAATATCCAAATAAAAGAATTAGAAAAACTGCTAGACACTAGATATTTTGGAAGAAGTTTCTAGGTATTTATACAATTTCTTAGTAAGACAAGGGTCCACATGGCAACGCTCCAATGGTTGGGCTAATTTTTTCACCCTATTTATGGATTAGGCCAGCCGATTAGGCTGATCGTTGGATCTTTGCCAAGTGGAAAAATCCTAACCTTACAAAGAAAGTACGTAATACCTAGAAACTTCACCTAAAATATCTAATATCTAGAAATTTTTATAATTATGCTTTGGATATTTTAGAACCCCAAAAAGCAAATGTATACTTTTGCAAAATCCTCAACTCTTGTAGAATATTTAAAAAAGTATGCATTACTACTTCTCATTGGCACTTTTTTATTACAACAAATCCTCTTTTTTAGATAAGGATTACAACGAATCCTTATGATGCCATCAAACTTCTGGTTTTTCAGCCTGAAATCGACTACATTACTCAAACCTCTACACGTATCAGCGCCAATTCCCTTCAAACTTGCACCAAATACAGCATAATAGGTGCAAAATTCGAATCCTTCAGCCCACAGCACGACTTAATCACTACCAGCACCGAACCGAATCCAAACACAATAGCAGCTAACTTCTATTCTTCCACTAACAATCTTGATACACTACACATACAGCTCTCCAGTCCCACCCCACCACTCGCCATTTCGGAATCTACCACGAGAAACAAACAACACCCAGAACCGAACCCAAAAACCCGCACGCTAAAACAGCGCCGCCATCACGCAAGAGGCGATCGAAGACGCGCAGATCTGCAGGCGCTAGCTAGATCTACCGGGTCGAAAATTTCAGATCGGGGAGCAACGAGTACAAGCAAGCGGAGGGCGAGGGGATGGGGTCAGGGTTCTTCTTACCTCCCCGAGGGACGGTGCCTTGTCTCCGGCGGCCATGGACGCGGTAGTTTAGAAGCTTCTAGAAGTGGCGGCTGCGAGGGTGGGAGAGGAAGACCAGGGAGGCAATAAAAGACGAGGTGCAGACTACGAGCGCGAGCTTAGTGGGCCGGGCTGTAATTGGGCCCGAATTTGGTTACTAAATGGGTGGCCACAGCATTATGTTTTTTTTAATAAATATAATAATAATATTGTATTAAAAAAATCAGTATTCTAGAAAAAGTATACGTTTACCATGTCTATTGAAGTTGATGTTTTGTGACGTGTGACATCGCATGCATCACAAAAGCCTTATGGCAATGGATGAACCGCTATATGGGTTTCCAGCCGTCGGATCAATGAACGAAATCCGGAAATAAGAGTCAAACAACTGTTTCTCTGAAAACCCAGAGTACAAGCAAAATTTAAACTTAAAACACCTCCTGTTTCCAACCGGGGTAAATCGGGCCTGTCACTCTCTCGTTACTTGACCAAATCAGGCTGTTCGTTTTCGTTGTCCCAAAAAAGAGTAACGTGGAACTTTGGGAACCATCTTTTACTGGGCCGGTGAAGTCATGGGTATATATAGCTTCCATTCAGCTCTAGTATCTACTAGAGCTGTCTAAATTTGTAAGACTAATTTTAATAACCTTATTTATAAATGTTCAATCTGTACCTCTAATAAATATATATATATTTACTTTATATTTTTCACATACATGTATTGAATATAGTGTTTTGTGATAATAATTAAAGGTAATATTTTTTTGGTCTATGTAACAAGAAAAAATATACTTTATAAACCTGAACGGAGGAAGTACCTATTTATACACACATAAATTTTCAGATGTCTAAGGATTTATCCTCAACCTTGGTCTGTATAAGCGTGTGCAGGCCTGTGCCGTGAAAATGTGCAGGTTGATCAACCGTGCAGGCCCCACTAGTTAAGGGGCCATTTTGAGCCTAACTTTGATTATCAATCGGTTAATCTTGGTATCACTAAGAGTAATGTGAGAAAAACTTGGAATAGATTCATATCCCCTCAACTTTCTCTTTCGCCCTTCATTTTCATTTGTTGTTGTCACACAAACACATTACTACTTATCTCCTAATTATCATAACTAAAATATAAACAATCAAAATTAACGTTTCCTCTCTTAATTCTCATTTTGACGTGGGTGTCACTTATTCTTTTGTTTCTCCGTGAATCGTGGGTTACAGGGTAGCAGTGAAAGCGGTTCGAATTCGGTCAATATCATTTTTTTTTATATCTTAAACCATATTTTTTGTTGGATTTAGAGTAGGATACAGATGGTGCTAGTTACAAATACGACACGAATAATATCGGTCGTGGATTCGAATCGAATACGGGGTGGAATCAATACATTATCGAATAATTTTTGTCAAATATTACGCGAAAATAGATACCGCATAAAGCACACATATAGTATTTATTGATCAATCGTATGAGTTCAAATACAACGGAACTATCGCAATTTAACTAGTCATTTTATCAGGTAGTCCAACAAAATTACAAAAATATATTCAATTTTAACCGTACATGTAACGAAAAATTACGAAACATATAATAATACGTAAATTAAAAATATGGAGTAGGTGTACTCATTAGTCAACAGTGGGTTAATGGTCATCTCAACTGTAATGTCACAGCTGAGTTCCTAAAAAAAAGTGATAACGGAGTGACTGACATACGTATATATCGACTTAACAAAATGCATGCACATATATCACCAGTACATCTATACATACTGTTAAGTCTTCTAATCAAATGCTTTTGCCATTACAGCTATAGAGGAGCAGAAGTGCTTGAATTTGGAGCAATGGCATAAGTGTGCCGGCCTGCTTGTTTCTTTGCCTGCAGTGGGTAGCCGGGTGGTGTATTTCGCACAGTGTCACAGCGAGCAGGTTAATGTAATTTCACTCCAGTGCAAAGTAAGTACTGGCCCACATGATCGATATTGGGCTGGCCAAAGCAGTGGGCTATATGATACGGTTATCCGAATTACATTTTTTAGAAATATCCGAAAGTTTACTCGGAATATCCCCATCCGACCGATAAGGATCTCCCGAATTTGAATCCAAATCCGAAAAAAATATTCGAAACTGATACCGAATCTGATAACAATCCGATATGACTATCCGAATTCAATCCGAACACATCCGTTTGATCGAAAAATATTCGATCCGATTGCACCTTGTTCGAGAGCCTCGAGGCTTCAAGCACAACTTTTCATCTCTTGTCTTATGCTCTTGATTTTTGTGGATCACCATCATTGGATTTTGTGCTGCGTCCAGACCTCTTGCAACCAAATGTGTACTGTTACGGTTGCCCCTAACCGTTGTTCTTAAATTTTTAATACTACTTCAATTATTGATCCAATTCTTTCTTTTTTATTTGTGTACATAGGTGATGTTCTATCTTTCAACCATGTTTTCTAGAAATTTACTTTGATAATATTGTTGATGATGTTCATGTCCACAATTTTAATACAGAACATGTTAGCTAACCTTAATAGTAACATGGAGTCAGGGACACATTAATATTTGTAATAATCGCGGATTTTCTATGGACTGTGATGTGCTTATCACAAATAGTTTCTTTTAAAGAATCCCTAAGTGATATTTCACAAAACAGTTGTGAAAACAAATTTATCACAGCCGGATTTGTATTGAAATGGTCTATAATAACTTGAACAGTTGCAGATTGGGAATTACACAGGTCAATGCGAGCACTTTATATGCTCTTCCTCTCTCTGTTGCCTCTTCATCTTCTTCTTAAACATCGTATATATTTACTGTTGTTTGGGAATCGCATCCACTACCGTCTTTATCTTATTCTCAAGCTTCTTCATCATTTCCTCATCTTGTTGTTTCGGTTCGTTCACTCCTCTTCTTCACTTTGTATTTTGGTCATTTGTAGTTTTTTTACGATTTGTTGATATGCCTTGCCCTTTACATAATGGTGGGATTCGTAGTTCTTTTACACCTACTGTATCTTAATAGAAACTTTGCTTATTTGATCATAAGCTATATACATTTGGTCATAATATCTATACATATTCTAAACTCTATTATATTTTATTTCTTTGTAACTATGTTATCATATTCTTGTAGTTTTTTTAACTATCATATTATGTTGGCGTGCACGTAACCAAAAATAACTTTCTTAATAAACTATATAATAGGCTCAATTATGTAGTTTTTTTTAAGTTGATTCGTGTAGCCACATATCAAACCTTATTAGTACTAACTAACTTTTAAATATATTTAGCAGATGACAAGATCATCATCTAATGAATTTGTAATTACGATGTCGAGGCGCACCACCAAAATGCTATATATCCAGTACGGTCATGTGGATAATATGCTTTTTATTGACTGTGGATAATGTGAACTTTGATAAGGTATTCTTGGTCTCATGTGTTATGCATGCAAAAATCCATGAAAGTCCATTCAGCCTCTTTGTGCATTATAATGGCCAGATTTTCATCTTCTTCAAAGACCTTTCTCTTGTGAAGGATTTGGATGGTTGCTGTGAGAAGTTTGTATGTAGAGATGTAACATTCAAACGTATCTATCAGGTCATATCTTTTGAAGAGTCTAAAGACCTTGCCATTCTAGTGCTATTATGTCACAATCATCTATTACTATGTTTCGGAAGAGGAGACGGGGTGTGTGAGTAAAAAGCTAATGTGAAATGTGTTTTATTTAATTGAGGTCAATTGTTAATTTTTACATATGTTTTGTTAACTATCTCTTGCTGATTCACATGTGTTTTTGTTAACTGTTTATTATTAACTTTGTGTTCATGTACATGTATTTTAATTGTGAAATATTATTGTTTTTGTGTTATATCTGTACAGAGTGCATGGCTAGTATGATTCCTGAGGCTGCCGTAAAATAGAAAAAATTATGCCAAAAAATATTGCATATCACATATGGTTCTTACCTAAATAACCGTTTGTGATATTCACTATCACATGGTTCCTTTGTCACATACGTATGTGGTTGTCAAATATCATAGACGGTTGATGTATTCTAACTGTCTGTAATGGCAAGCAGACAACTATATCTATTTAACTTCCCACCTGATTGATTCAAATACTTACACTTAGCGTCTCTCCATCCAAATCTAGGGTTCTCTTTGCATCGTCATTGTCCTCTCTGCATTGCTGTCTCCCTCATCACCTATGTCGTCACTCTCATCACCTCATTGTTGCCCTCCCCTTTCTCTCTGCACCGCTCCATCACCCTCATTACCATGTCGTCGTCGTCTCCTTCTTCTCTGCGTCACTCTGTCGCCATCCCTTCATCTTAACACCACTCTGCCGCCCTTGGCACCATGCAGTCGCTGTTGCCCTCCTCTCTGCAGTGTGCCGTCACTCTCCTCCATCACCTCTCAGGTACTGCCATCAGCCTAAAACTTCATTGCTTCAGTTAAGAATGAAGATATGGTAGGAGTACAATACTAGTAGTAAAGGTGATTGCGAGACCAAAGACTAGGAGTAGTATGGTGTCTAAAGCATCTTGCATGTATTTAATATTGACCAAGTAGAGAATTTCTCTACTTCTTATTTTCCCCTTGAGGATCTTGCGAAGCCTTAAGGAGAACTTGTCGCCCTCTTCCTGGCTGATGTCATTCAAGCCAAGGGTGAGTTCAGTGCCTCGGATAATTTGTAAATTGTATAGCGGATTGTATGTATTATTCAACTATGAATTGTGTAAAGTGCATATAGATGTATTTGAATTATGGATTTTAAGTCATTTATTCTGTTTGAATGTGTGTTATGTGTATATATCTCAACTGTGAATTGTGTATGTCTTATGTATGTTTGAATCTGTGTTGTGTATATTTATCTCAACTGTGAATATGTATGTTATATCTGTTTCAATGTGTATTATGTATTTGTACAGAGGGTATAGCTAGCGTGATTCTTGAGGCTAGCCATAAAAGTGAAATTATGTATAAAAAATGCATATCACAGACGGTTCGTAAACTACGAACTGTTTATTATTTATATTTATTGTAGACGGTTCAAAATTAGAGCCGTCAGTTATTTATCATTATCATGTACGATTTCTTATATACTAATCATCCATGATTTGTAACTATCACCGATGGTTTTTGTAGATCACCGTTTGTGATGTGTAACCGTACGTGGTCACCGATCATGACAGACTTTTTTTCACAGGTGATTCCAAAGACTAAATGTTTTTAACGGTCCGTGTTTTTTTTATGGCAGTGAATACACCCCTCAAACTACCTCGGTGACATAAATATGCTATTAAACAACATATATGTCTCATAAGCAACATCTTAGTTCTGCTCGAGTATACTAATCAGTCAGTGTATAAGCAACATCTTACTTCTGCTCGAGTATACTTCAGTCGGTGTCATTAAATCTTCCTATGACCATTGATCACTACTTCAAAAAATTAGGTCCAAAATAAAACTGGAACAAACAAGTTCCAAATTAATGGCCTGCATGGCTTCGAATTAAGTTGACATTTTTTAGTTACGGGTTAGCTAGCACGCGCGTGAGATGATGACATGACTTTAAAAAGATCGAAAGCTTTCAGAAAGGCACTGTGCAATGCCTAACTGACATCCTTTTTGCTGCGGGTCACTGTGCGTTCTGCGTTGTCTATCCATCCACATCTCTTGGAAGTTTTTCTCATGCGAGACGGGATATGCCTCTCGAAAGTATACATCAGCTAGCTATGATCTGCAGGCAGAAGAAATGCCCAGTATTTCCCTGCCCAAAAGTGAGAACAAGTGCTCGGAAAACTGTTTTTCCTCCTCTACCGCCTCTCATGGTGGCGGAGTGATGACATATGATCACCTGCACGTTCCATATTCTTTTGCGAATCCAAAATCCGGTGATGTGTCTCCATTTGGTCCAGCGATATCCTTAGTTTCTTAATGAGGGAATTTCGGTGAATGCTCTTTATGCCAAAGCTTGCACGCTTTATGAGCCTAGGAGGGAACGTGGCATCACGAAAGGGGACAGGGATCCTTATCGTCCCTGTAGAGACCTCAACTTAAATAGTCTCTGTAGGTGTGAACCATCCGATCGAGGTAAGACGGTTCGAATCAGTGAACAGTGTGATGCTACAGTGAAATCCTACAATACCTGCTACAGTGTTTTCACGCATTAATAAACCAATACAGTGTTCTCGAAAGATCCAGACCGTTGTTTTTTTTATCGGATAGTCTGCGGGGACTGCTTAAGTTACAGTTCCTACAGGACTACAGGGGATCCCTATGCCGTGAAAGATTAAAATTTCAGGTACTTATATGTCTATCGACAAGCTTAGAGAATATCTTCTTAGACGATCTTACAAAGTAGAAAACCCATTGTGGTCTTAGTAAGACTGTTTAAATTTAGAGCTCTTTTACCGTAGATTAAATTGAATATGAACTGTGTATTATTTCGATCCAACAGATTAAATTAGTTAGTATCTACTTATACTTCCTCTGATAGTAGAGTAGTAAAAATACTTTTAATAAATCAATAGCTAGATCTGGTTTCTACTGACTAGTATTAGTAGCAGTATAATATACAGCAAAATTTCTCCTAAATTTAATCGAGTATAACAGTTTGACGAATAGCACTCCAGTTACCAGTGACATTTTCCTCGCAAAACAAAAATGGCATGCTACCGGTTCATCTAGATTTTCCCTTGTGGAGATATATGCTCGAGGCCAGAAAATGTTATCGTGGCTTGCATTGCCATGGCAGCTCATAATCCCTGAATTCAAGCCGGTTTCCTCGATCCGCACTACTACAGAATCAGTTATCCTTGCCGATATCACCGCTTGTTCATCAAAACCGCAGAATATATTATCACCGCGGTTCAATGGAAAACCGGCAGTAACGGCTTTTTTCTGATGAACCGGCAGTGATAAATCCTTTATCACTGTCGGTTCGTGTCCGAACCGACAGTAATACTATCACTGCCGGTGTATAGAAAAACCGACAGTGCTGATATTTTTCGAAAAATCATAACTTTTCCATACGGAGTCGGATGGAGATAAAATTTATATGAAAATTGTAGCCCTCGACGAGATCTACAACTTTTTAGTGGACAACTTTTTCATTTGAAGTAGTTTAAATATCCAAATAATGGTATCACTGCCGGTTGACGTTTCGTATTCCCAACCGGCAGTAATAATGCTAGTATGCTATCAACTATTTTTCGAAAAATCATAAATTTTCCATACGGAGTCTGATGGAGATAAAATTTATATGAAAATTGTAGCCCTCGACGAGATCTACAACTTTGTAGTTGACAACTTTTTCATTTGAAGTAGTTTAAATATCCAAACAATGGTATCACTGCCGGTTGGCGGTTCGTATTCCCAACCGGCAGTAATAATGCTACCAACTATTTTTCGAAAAATCATAACTTTTTCATACGGAGTCGGATGGAGATAAAATTTATATAAAAATTGTAGCTCTCGACGATATCTATAACTTTGGAGTTGACAATCTTTCCATTTGAATTCATCTAGATATCCAAATAATCACCAAAAGTTTTGGAGATAAAGGAACAAAAGGAAAATATATCCTATACTGGTTGAGGAATGAGTTATAGGTGAGATGGTAAGGTGGGCTCGTGTGAGGCAGCACATCACGAGTTCAAGTCCTAGCAACCGCACGCGCGCGAAAATCGCATGACTTGCGACGCGCGGGGGTACTCGGTCCGGATGAAAATAATTTTTTTATTTTATCGAGTAATTTATTTAATCGACTATCACCGCTGGTTCGATACAAACCGCAAAGTGATGCCGCTTAGAACCGGCAGTGATATGGTGTTCTGTAGTAGTGCCGATCCGTCCAGCCAACAAAACCGCTGACAAGAAGATAGAAAAAGGGAAGCAAATTTGTAATTATTATACCGAAGACTATACCAGTTTGGCTCTTAGAACGATACATTTCGATACCGGTCCATACCGCATACCGTTTTAGATTTAGTATAATTTATATATTTATAAGCATATATACATGTTTAATTATATGTATACCAAAGTTCATTTATAATATGTAGCATCTCGAAAAATTCAAAAATAGGAAAAACAAAATTTTTGAAATTTAAAAATAGAATTGGATAAAAATTTCAATTTGGAATCAAGATTTTAATTTAAAACAATATCTTTTCCTCATTTTCTTCCAACATAAAATAAAAACAGAGAATGGGCAGTTATCATTGTCAGATTTCTTGTGATTTTTCTGTGGCATGTTTTAAGCCCAAAATTTTTTCTGGAGACCATCCCTACCTCCAGACTTTAGTCAAAAAGTTTCAAAATTTTTGATCAAGATTAGTAGAACTTTTTAAATGAAAACCTCGTGCTGCACTAAACTCCAGCCATACTCCCTTTCCCTTTTCTGGAGAGCTACTTCTTCGCCTGTCTCTGCCCATGGGCCAATTGCCCCACATGTCAGGCGCCATTGTCCCTGTTTACCTTCTTCCCCGGCCGAACTCGCTCCTTGATTTGACCTTCAAGCGGCGCCATCCCTCTTCAACGAAGGACTTCGGCGCCTCTGAATCCCCATCCCCTTCCTCAGCCGGTCGAGCCTCGAGCTCTATTCCAGACCGCCGTGACCTTGTGTTTGCACCAAAATTTGGCAAACTTGGTCAAAATCGGCAATAAAATCAGAGATACGGAATTAACGGACAGGATGGAAAGGTTTGGAGATATTTTGGTAACTGCTATATTTTAAAACAACCGTCCGAGATAAGGCCGATACGAAACGGACTTGAAGCGTGTTGTATCAGGACACGATCGGCCACGGGTATAAAAGAAGGACCAAAGCGAACTGCAAAACAATCAACACAATACAATCAACTAGTCTTTACTTTTTCTACTTTTCCTGTCGACTAGGAGTAGCTTCTGTAATTTAGTCTTCGTAATCGATTTTGATCAATAAAGTTGCGCATCGCCGATTGTTGATCTTCGCCAATTACACCTCGTGTTTGATTTGTTCTGATTTTGTTGCGACGCCTTCTTCGTAATCGACCGCTTTATCCTCTCGATTAGCCTTAATCGCTAGTTAGACTTATCCTCGTTACCTTGATCTTGATCGGCTTCAAGTCGATTAGATCTAAGCCGATTGATCGTCACGATCGGCTTTGTGTGGATTTTATATTTTTACCTTGTCGGTTCATGTGTCAAATCGACTAGCACGCTCAACCCGTGTTCGCCCGGTGTGTTCGCCGTAAAACCCTACATCAAGTTTTTGACGCCAACACACTTGGCACGCCGGTGGGACCCCAATGTCTTCATCAGAAAGTCGATTCGCCATCGATCTCAACACAGGCTATAATCGTCCCAACAATGGACGATTTGTCCGCGAACAACGCCAAGAAATTGAAGCTCTAAGGTCGTTGGAAGAGATGATGCTAAGTCGCTATCGAAAAACTAGACGTGGCGCCACTCAAAAATCCGCCCGCCGACGGTCAACGCCTGGGTGATGCGGGTGTAATGTAACGTAAGCCGATATTCGCCGCTCGCCGAATTATCGCCATGATTAACCAACTGCATCACGCTCTAATAAACCAATCATCGCTCTTGTGACAACCCTTAAGCCGATGATAGCGAATAGCGTCAAGTCCATAGCCCAGGAGTTGGCCTCGTCAGGAAGCCTGCTTGATCCTTTGCAAGCCTTGCCAAATTATCCTGTTTTTTCAGTATCACAAAACACGCAGAGCGCAACGGCCGATCCCAAACCATCGGCTGTGATATCACCCCCCACCATGATGCCCACGCAACCCACGGTCATATTACCTAGGGACCCTCGGTCAAGTGGGGTGAGCCATTACCACTCCTATACCGACGCCGCGAAGTTGGATGCATCTATCAATCTTCCACCATCGGCTCCATTCTATGCCTTTCCTCAATCGGCATCACAACCGATTGGCTCCGAGAGATGTCCACAAGAACAAACCCTGCTAAGAAACCCAGGTCCACACAGGGTAGTAACATACTCTGAGCCATTTGTCCCAAAGACGAAACTCAACCTGTGCACAATCCAGACGATCAAGATGGTCGTGCCGACAAAGACAAAGATATTGGCAACCCGAGCTTGCACTCTGAGGGCGTAATGTCGATTATGACCGACATTATCAAGGGCCTGCTATACCAATGGCCGATAATGTTAATCACAACCAGATCTCTCGCCGCTTTGAGGGACCAATTCCGCATACAACTAAAAGGGAAGGTTATCGGCTATAGGAAGCCGATCCCGATTACATAGATCGCATGCCCTACCTCATAATTTCGAGTACGGACTTTGTTAAATTCTCGGGATGATTCCATCACCACTCGAGCATGTCGGACGCTTTATCGCAAGAATGCGTGAAGCGGCTCATCCGACGGGTTGAAAATTAGACTATTCCGTTGTCTTTATCCGGGCGGCGCTTACATGGTTCACTTGCTTGCCTCGAATTCGGTCCATTTATGGAACGATTTGGAAAGCCGATTCCATGAATATTTCTTCTCGAGCGCTTTGGAGCTCGTGATTTCGGATCCGAAGTTCGTGCGACAAAAGTTTGGGGAATCGTAACGGATTACATCAAGAGATTTAGAGAAATCGTGAATCGTGTTTTAGTGTTACATTGCCCGACAATCAACTCGCGATTTAGCATTTCAAGGTTTAATTCTCCCTTAGGGAGAAATTCGGGCAAGAATTCACCGACCTTAGCCACTTATTGCATCGCGTGATCGGTTCAAGAAAGCCGATTCACCGATAATAAAGTGTTTAAAGATAGATTCAAAAATAGCAATAACAAAGAGAGAGACAAAGCTAAAGTCAATATGGTTGAGTATTGTCCTAGTGATTCGCGGAAGACGAGGAAGCGTAAATAAATGTAGCCGAATGGGTAAAAGGATCCAAGAAATCCTTAGTCCGCTCTCGCCTGCCGACTAGGAATAAGCTCGGAAGTTAAGTACTCTTTTGATGTTTCCAAGCGCGATCGTATTTTTGATTTACTCGCAAGAAAAGATAATACGATTGCCGAGGGACATGCGATACCGTCGCCGATGAGATCAAAAATGCGTATTGCAAGTGGCATCATTCTTATTCGCATAACACTAATGACTGCAATATCTTCCATCAACAGATTCAATCTGCTATTGAAGATGGTCGGTTGAAGTTTGCCGATAGCCGACCATGCAAGTTGATGTTGATCCGCTCCTATCAACATGGTGCGTTGTTCGCCAAAGGAAAAGAGCCGATGCAAGACGAGCAGAAAAGGTCGACAAGTCGACATACAATCAAACTCGGTCGGCGGTCAAACACTGAAGATTACCATCGGTTCCTTACAAATAGAAGCCGATCGAGAAGGAAAAAATTCAAGAACCATTAAACCCAAAGGGAATCCCTGTGGGTAAATGGTACAAAGCGAGAAATCTCCACCAAGGCATCCAACGAAAAGGTCAGTCCAACGCTCTCCCAATTAATGGAGAAATACGAAAGGATGAATAGCCGACCACGGAGTAATACCCGCCGGTCGGATAATTTGTACCGTACAGAGAATGTGGAGAGGGCGCATGGAAGGTGTCCCTTTTGGCAGTTTTGCTGGGAAAGAAGAGCAGCGTTACCATCACCGTACACCTGGCCGATGGAACATTATCCCCAAGACGATTGGCCAAGGCAATCGGTCAGAGATAGGCTATCTGGGCCGATCAGAGAGCAGAGCAGAAGTCACAGAGGGCCGGTCCACGATAGAATATGTAAACCGAATCAAGAACCGAGCCAAGACAAGACGCACGAGCCCAGTTCTAATCAAGAAGATTTGGCTGGTCAAATACGGAAGCCGGTGGAACCTAAACCTGTGTGGTGTCCATCCGCCCGAGTCGATCGCAACGACGACGGCTTGAGGCTAAGGACGCAAGAGATTCGTGAGGCCGACGCAGAGAGAGAGAGACGGCGTTTAACGAACTTCGCCCGCTTAAATGCGCCAAAAAGAGTGGAGAAGAAAAGAACAAGTCAAGAAGATTTCAATCGGCCGATGATTTGATTCTCCCATGATTCGGATGACATGCCTCCAATGGATATTAACATGGTGTTCACATTGCCACCGAGTTCGAGTCGAATCGAATCGCCAAAGAGGCAGCTTGCTCACCGTGTTCTCGGCGTAACGCCATCTTTGAGAAACCCAAAGATGATCATCGCATCTCAAACCATTGTATCCGAAAGGGTATATAAATGGCAAGCCGATATCAAGGATGCTAGTAGACGGGCGCCACGGTGAATTTGATGCCGCATACCGACATGCAAAAACGGGTAAGTCCGATGAAGACTTAATCAAAACTAACATGGTTCGAATGACTTCACAGTGACCCTACTAATCAAAGGGTGTCATGGTCATCGAAATCGATCGGCGGCAAGAAGACCTTGCCGACAAAGATTCTTTGTAATTGATGCCAAAGGAAGCTACAGCAGTCGCTGCTCAAGCGGATTGATTCATGCAAATCGTCAGATCCCATCGACCATGCATCAAGCGCTTGTTCAATGGAACGGAGAAGAAGTTGAGGTCGTTACGTACCGATACATCGGCCACATTGCCATGGCTAGCTCGGCGCGAATTGGCAACATGAAGAAGTCGGGTCGACATCGGGCAAGGCGCCGACGATCGCGATTTCATTTGTGTGAGCAAGTCGGGTCTCATGCCGATCGATGTCAAATCGGCACCTTTGATCGGCAAATGAAGTATTACGCCGATGGGGACAAGAAAACATTGAAAGTGCTGCAGATAAAATGCAAAGCTATCGCAAACAACGGATAGCTACGGCCATCAAGATTTTGAAGAAATTGAGAAGTTAGGTCAAGGCTTCACATCCACCGATTTACTTGAAGAAGTCGATATAGGTAGCGTGATAGAAAAAGACCAACTTTTGTTAGTGCCAATTTAGGAGTAAAGTACAAAGAAAACTAATAAAAATCCTTAAGGATTACAAGGATTGTTTTGCTTGGGAATATCACGAAATGCCTGGATTAAGCCGTCAGCTTGTGGAACATCGGTTACCTATAAAATCGGGTTATCGGCCGTTTAAACAGTATCCTAGACGTTTCAATCCAGCCTTGTACCAAGTCATAAAGGAAGAAATAGAACGGTTGTTGGAAGCAAAATTTATTAGGCCCTGCCGATACGCGGAGTGGGTTTCCAACATCGTCTCCATGAAGAAGAATGGAAAACTTGAGTATGCGCCGACTTCGAGATTTAAACAAGGCGACTCAAAGGATGAATACCCGATGCCAATAGCCGATATGCTTATCGATGTCGCATCGTGGAACAAGATCATAAGTTTTCTAGATGGTAATGCCGGTATAACCAGATACTCATGGCGTAAGTTTATATCCCAAAGACGGCTTTCGATGTCCCGCAATAGGATTGTTCGAATGGACAAGAATGACTTTCGGTTTGAAAACGCCGAGCAACGACGGCGGGCAATGAATCTAATCTTTCATGATTTAATCGCCACATTGTCGAAATATATATTGATGATGTAGTGGTAAAATCTGCAGACGATTTCCAACATCCGCCGATTTAGAATTTTTTAAAACATAAGATCGCATTTGCCTAAAGATGAATCCTTTCAAGTGCGCGCTTACGATATACCGATGCTTTTAGGCTTCATGGTGCATGAAAGAGGGATTGAAGTCAGCCAAACGAGGGTTAAAGCTATAGCCAATACTGAGCCACCGACATGCAAAAACGAATTACAAAAGTTGATCGGCAAAATTAACTATCTCCGTCGGTTCATCTCGAACCTCTCCGGTAGAATTCGTGCCTTTACTCCATTGCTGAAGTTGAAGGACAATGAAGAATTTATATGGGGAGCCGATCAGCAGAAAGCTTTCAACGAAGTCAAAAGGTATTTGTCCAACCCTCCGCCTTGGTCGCTACCAAAAGGAGTCCCTTTCAAGCTATATGTTTCGGCTGAAGAAGATACTATTGGAGCTGTACTAGCACAAGAGGTGCATGGTAAAGAAAGGGTTATCTTTTACTTAAGCCGACGATTGCTAGACGCAAAAGTCAGGTACCCTTTTATCGAAAAACTATGTTTATCTTTGTACTTCTCGTGCAAAACTAAGGCACTACATATTAGCATCTACTGTAAGGTAATCTGCAAAACCGATGTTATAAAATATATTTTATCACCCAATTCTCGCGAGGTCGACTTGGCAATGGGCTTACGCTTGGTCGAGTTCGACTTATCATATGAATCGACCAAAGCACTCAAAGGACAAGTCCTAGCTAATTTTATAACAGGGCATGACACAGCGGCAAACTTAGTCTTGGTAGCACCATGGCAACTGTTCTTTGACGGATCAGTATGCGGGGAAGGTGATGGTATCGGTATTGTACTCACTTCACCCAAGGGGCATAACTTTGAATTCGCATTTGGTTAAATAGTCGATGCTCGAACAACCGTGCCGAGTACGGCGCTACTCAAAGGCTTACCGTTGTTGGAAAATATTGAGTAAGAGCCGTTGAGGCATATGGTGATTCACCGTTGGTAGTACAAAGAAATAAAGGAGAATACCAATGTCGGGATGAAGTACTATCGAGGTATTTAGAACAATGTTTAGAGATTATCGCCTCTTTTACATCATTTTCATCGGTCATATTCCTCGTGAATTAAACGATAGAGCTAATGCTTTAGCTCAAAGAAGCATCGTGGTATAAGGATTTTGACCAAAGTCGAGACCGAATCGTAAATAAGGCAGTTATGTGCACGGATATTGCCGATTGGAGAACACAGATAAAAGGTTATCTAGATGACCCATCTAAGCCGACGGAACGAAGGATACGGCAACAAGCATTGAAGTACGTCGTTATGGACGATATACTATATTATCGGACCATGGAAGGCTTGTTGTTAAGATGTCTTGAAGCCGAAGAAGCGCGGGTGGCGATGGGTGAAGTACACGAAGGCATTTGTGGTTCTCATCAATCGGCACACAAGATGAAATGGATGCTCGAGACGACAAGTTATTTTTGGCCGATCGATGTCGAGGATTGTTTCAAGTACTATAAAGGATGTCGAACATGTCAAAAGTTTGGCAACGCATAACTAGCGCCAAAGATCGGCTTTACATCCAATTATTAAACCTTGGCCGCTTAGGGGTTGGGGAATAGATATAATCGCCAAATATTTCCTGCTTCGAGTAGAGGCCACAAATTTATTTTGGCCGCAACCGATTACTTTTCAAAGTGGGTTGAGGCTATTCCACTTAAGAAGGTGACTAGTGTTGAGGCGATTAGTTTTGTGAATGAACATATTGTCCATCGGTTTGGAATACCACAAACAATCACGACCGATCAAGGTACAGTATTCATGTCTAAAGAGTTTCAATGTTACGCCACAAGTCTTGGGATCAAATTGTTAAACTCTTCGCCATATTACGCTTTCAAAGCAATGGACAGCCGAGTCGCCTAATAAAACACTAATTAAGTTGATCAAAAGAAAATTGATGAGAAGCCAAGGAATTGGCATTCTACTTTATCAGAGTCACTTTGGGCCTATCGGCTATCTTATCATGGAGCGACAAAATTTTCACCTTACCAATTGGTGTATGGATAAGAAGCTGTTTTGCTCAGAAATCAACATTGAGTCGATACGAATAGCCGCATGTAATGATTTGACGGCTCAAGATTACAATGACTTAATGGTCGATGCCTTGGATGAGTTGGCGAATTACGCTTGTTCACGCTTGATCGGCTTAAGAAGAATAAGATCGAGTTGCAAGGGCATACAATAAAGGGTCATGCCTAAATCTTTCGATCAAGCCGATTTAGTATGGAAAACGATATTGCTCGTTGGTTCTAAGGATAATCGATTTGAAAATGGTCACCTTCGTGGAAGGGCCATACAAAATTAATCGGCTAGTCGGTGGAAACTCGTACTTCATCGGAAACACCGAAGGGTATGTCTTGCCTAAAGCAATTAATGGGAAATATCTAAAGAAATACTATCCTAGCGCTTGGATCGAGCCTAGCCGACTAGAGATCATGGTCGAGCCAAGATTAACACGATGTCGTTAATCGGCCAAAGGATTGCAAATTTAGAGAATATAAACAAAATAAGAATCGGTTAAACACCGATTATAAACATAACAAGTTACAAGCATTCGTAACAAGTGTTTTCAAAACAACCACCGAGTTTACAATTCAATACCGATGCCCGATCTCGAAGTGTCGCGCCAAGGCCGACAGAGCACCCGCTGTCTTAGCGATGATGTCTTGAATTTCGCTTAGCGTGCGCTCATCGCCCTTGGGATTCCCGCACCGGTTTTACCTTGGCGCATTGTTTGGTCACATTTTCAACACCACGCAATGCTATGTTTTTGATTCTTCACCCGATGCAAAGGTCTCCAAGGTTTGTTGGCCTTCTCCGATTTGTTTTTCAAGCTTGGCCAACTCTTCCAAGAGGAGTTTCTTTGTTTTTTCCAATTTAGAGAGGGATTCCTTGGTCGATTTAAGACGTTGAGCACCAATATCAAACTTGCCCTTTTTTGCCTTGGCATCAGCAACCAATTCCTCCAAAAGTTTCTGATCGGCCTCTTGGGCTTCACGACGTTGAATCCGATTTTGTGCCTCCTCCACTTCAATTTTTCTATCATCCAGGTGACACACATTGAGGAGGGCTTGCATTGCTTCCGGAGGGAGATCGGCTTCAACAGCAGCCATGGCATCTCTTATTGGTTGATTGTTAGCCACGATTTCCGATTGCGGTTGCATCACTAGTTTGAAAAGATTATCAAGGCGCTCTTTCATGCCCGGGGCGGAGGTGACGGTAGCCGATGCTTTTTCTGATACTTGAAGGATTCTTCTAATTTCTGCATCATAGTCATCAGTGGCCATAATCTCCGGTCGCCAAGATCGCCAAAGAAAATCCGAGCAAATTCATTGATCTCGACGGTTCACCAATCGCGATTGGAGTGGGTTGAGTCGGCTTCGCGCTGGAATTGGCGCTGTTGAAATATTTGGAAGATCGCTAAGATCTTCGCGATTTGAGTGGATTGCGTTGGCTAAAGGAAAATAAGACAAAGGGTGAGCCAATGCATTAAGATACATAAGTTATTATACAAGGTATCGTAGCTTACTTCTCCGATAGCCGATACATGGGGTGAACTCTCGCCGCTTTGTTCTTTAGGCTTGGGCCCCTTCTTTGCTGGAGCCTTGGTATACTTTACTTTTTTCTTTTCTGGAGATACAAATTGGATAAAGGTTAGTTTGAAAGAAAAGGAGAAGATGGTATTAATCGATTATGTTAACACTTACTTGGCTGTTTTTTCTCGATATCCGATAAGGATGGGCTGTGAACCCCTAAAGTACCAGAGGTATAGCCCGTAAGTCCAGTCGATTGATGTGCTCTCTTGCCCTGATCATTCCCGGATTGGCTAGAAATAGGTTTTTGGCCGACATCCTTAGCCTGCAAATACACAGTAAAAATAATTAGAAAAGTGCATCTGGAAAAAGACCGATGTACAAGATAAAGCTTATTCGAAGCCGATACCTTATCTACTAAACTTGAGTTAGTATAACCCGACGAGCTAGCTTCACCGCTAGATTCACGTTAGATACTAAGGATGGCTCGCAGTTTGGAAAAATTCTTTGATGATAATCGATGGAGTCTTCTCCATGTACAAACACTCATGATAGCCACCACCATGTCGTGAAACCTCGCGCAAGAGCATTCAAATGGAAGTGGGGAGATTGCGGTTGTAGCTCATCGGCTAACTCCAAAACTAGCCTTGCCGATGTGGCATTGCGGACTCGCTCGGGTCAAGCCGATCTAGAAGCGGCAAACTTGGGATCACCCGCCAAGCCGAGCCGTCTTGCATATATCAAGGATGGTAAATTTCGATGAAGGTTGAAAGGTCCGATTCCGAGTATGAAGGCCGACATGGAATATACATGGAGAGATGAAAATTTATATAAGTCCGAGTCTCCCGAGGCATCATAGAGTCGCTTGGCTTCCGGATGAAGAAAAGAAGGCCGTGGAAAATCGTGCGATCACCATAACTAAAGAAATCTTGTCGCTTGAAGCCTTCGTGTTCAATTGCAAAAGAATGATAGAAACCTTTTGCAATTGTCGGAAAGGCCTTTGTCTCATTTTTAGAGCACATCATAAACCTCTCACCAAAAGATCGGCATTGTCTAAATTTAATAGGTGCCCTTCCGTATATCTTCCTTGAAAAGGAGTATCATCAATACGAATCCAAGTTAAAACGGCAATGAATAAACAATACAACCATATTTGTATAAACCACATTGGGCCACCTACGTTGCCGACTAGTAAATTTTCCAAACCCAGATACAATGACTCCTTATTATATAAAGCATCCGATACACAAAGACCCAAGAAAATTTTGCCTAAAGCTAGCCGATGACCTCAACAAGTCGCTCGCTATCACTTGATATACCCGAGTTGGTCCAAGGGATGCTCCACGTAACAAAAAGCGGTCTAGCCAAAGGTTCAAGAAGTCAACGTGTTCTTCGTCCGATACTATCCCATTAACCTTATTATTGTTTTTATATATTTCGCCCATCCTTCACCCTTGATTTAATAAGCTTATACTTGGGCTTGGAATCAGAAGTTTATAGTCGGTCCCCATCGGTCTTAAGCAACACAACCGAGCCACATCCAAAAGGGTTGGGCGATGGGACCAATGCGAAGAAAAATCATTAAAGCAATCAGACCAAAATAATGTGTCGTGGCCACTAAGGGCTCGTTGGCTTCGTGGTCGGCTAAAGAAAGCGAAATACATTCACTATGCCCATCCTTTCCCATTCACTCCTCTTTGGGTCTGCTACCGATAAACCAATTTCTCCATCCTTTGAGAGTCATCGGCCAAGCCCCAAACTCTTATTCCACCCTTCTATGTTATGACCAAGAATTAGCAGAGGCAATCGAGGGACTTCTTGGTTTGTTACGGTATGGATGTCTAGATTTCCAATGGACCCAAAAATATTGGTCATTCTTTGTGCGGAATCGGAATAAGTACCGCTAGGGTCCATTGTAGCCGATGAAGGAGGTCGGATGAGCTAAAGGTTTGCTTCATGAGTACTTGAACGGAAAGCTTAAGCCGATTGCGTGTGGTACGAGAGCTTGTGCGCGTGAAGAATGACCAAGGTGGGGCCGATTTTATAGCACGTGAAAATTTGAAGAGGCGGAAGTGAATCTCAAAAGGCGCGAGCAGTTAAAACGCACTACCCGCATGTCAAAAAAAAATTACGGCGCGAGTAAAAGCAACAGTTAATGGGTGAAGTTCAAACGTTAGCCGATTGAAAAGCCGATATTGATATTTTGAAAGATGACATGTCATCTCTCAAAATGGGGGCATATGTTTGCACCAAAATTTGGCAAACTTGGTCAAAATCGCAATAAAGTCGAGATACGGAATTAACGGACATGATGGAAAGGTTTGGAGATATTTTGGTAATCGCCATATTTTAAAACAACCGTCCGAGATAAGGCCGATACTAAACGGACTTGAAGCGTGTTGTATCAGACACGATCGTCATGGTATAAAAGAAGGACCAAAGCGAATCGCAAAACAATCAACACAATACAATCAACTAGTCTTTACTTTTTCTACTTTTCCGTCGACTAGAGTAGCTTCGTAATTTAGCCTTCGTGAATCGATTTTGATCAATAAAGTTGCGATCGCCGATTGTTGATCTTCGCCAATTACACCCTGTGTTTGATTTGTTACGATCTTGTTGCACATCGCCTTCTTCGTAATCGATCCGCTTTATCCTCTGATTAGCCTTAATCGCTAGTTAGACTTATCCTCGTTACCTTGATCTTGATCGCTTCAAGTCGATTAGATCTAAGCCGATTGATCGTCACGATCGGCTTTGTGTGGATTTTATATTTTTACCTTGTCGGCCTGAGTCAAATCGACCGCACGCTCAACCCGGTGTTCGCCTGCGGTGTCGCCGTAAACCCTACATCAAGTTTTTGACGCCAACACACTCTTGGCACGCCCGGTGGGACCCCAATGTCTTCATCAGGAAAGTCGATTCCGCCATCAGATCTCAACACAGAGGCTATAATCGTCCCAACAATGGACGATTTGTCTGCGGAACAACGTCAAGAAATTGAAGCTCGGAAGGCTGCGTTGGAAGAGATGATGCTAAGCTGCTATCCGAAAACTAGACGTGGCGTCACTCAAAAATCCGCCCTACCGACGGTCAACGCCCTGGGTGATGCGGGTGTAATGCAACGTAAGCCGATATCCGCCGCTCAAGCGAATTATCACCATGATTAACCAACTGCGCATCACGCCTAATAAACCAATCATCGGCTCTTGTGACAACCCTTAAGCCGATGATAGCGAATAGCGTCAAGTCTATAGCCCAGGAGTTGGCCTCGTCAGGAAGCCTGCTTGATCCTTTGCAAGCCTTGCCAAATTATCCTGTTTTTTCAGTATCACAAAACACGCAGAGCGCAACGGCCGATCCCAAACCATCGGCTGTGATATCACCCCCCACCATGATGCCCACGCAACCCACGGTCATATTGCCTAGGGACCCTCGGTCAAGTGGGGTGAGCCATTACCACTCCTATACCGACGCCGCGAAGTTGGATGCATCTATCAATCTTCCACCATCGGCTCCATTCTATGCCTTTCCTCAATCGGCATCACAGCCGATTGGCTCCGAGAGATGTCCACAAGAACAAACCCTGCTAAGAAACCCAGGTCCACACAGGGTAGTAACATACTCTGAGCCATTTGTCCCAAGACTGAAACTCAACCTGTGCACAATCAGTGCGATTAGCATGGTCGTGTCCGACAAAGACAAAGATATTGGCAACCCGAGCTTGCACTCGGGGGGCAGAATGCCGATTATGACCGACATTATCAAGGGCCTGCTATACCAATGGCCGATAATGTTAACTGGGCTGACCAGATCTCTGCCGTTTTGAGGGACCAATTCGGCATACAACCAAAAGGGAAGGTTATCGGCTATAGGAAGCCGTATCCCGATTACATAGATCGCATGCCCTACCCTCATAATTTCAGAGTACCGGACTTTGCTAAATTCTCGGGGGATGATTCCATCACCACCCTGGAGCATGTCGGACGCTTTATCGCGCAATGCGGTGAAGCGGCTCAGTCCGACGGGTTGAAAATTAGACTATTCCCGTTGTCTTTATCCGGGGCAGCGTTTACATGGTTCACTTGCTTGCCTCCGAATTCGGTCCATTTATGGAACGATTTGGAAAGCCGATTCCATGAATATTTCTTCTCAGGCAGTTTGGAGCTCAGGATTTCAGATCTGAGTTCTGTGCGACAAAAGTTTGGGGAATCGGTAACGGATTACATCAAGAGATTTAGAGAAATCAGGAATCGGTGTTTTAGTGTTACATTGCCTGACAATCAACTCGCCGATTTAGCATTTCAAGGTTTAATTCTTCCCCTTAGGGAGAAATTCGGTGGGCAAGAATTCACCGACCTTAGCCACTTATTGCATCGCGTGACGGTTCAAGAAAGCCGATTCACCGATAATAAAGTGTTTAAAGATAGATTCAAAATAGCAATAACAAAGAGAGAGACAAAGCTAAGGTCAATATGGTTGAGTATTGTCCTAGTGATTCGTCGGAAGACGAGGAAGCAGAAATAAATGTAGCCGAATGGGTAAAAGGATCCAAGAAATCCTTAGTCCTGTTCTCGCCTGCCGACTAGGAATAAGTCGGAAGTTAAGTACTCTTTGATGTTTCCAAGTGCGATCGTATTTTGATTTACTCGCAAGAAAAGATAATACGATTGCGAGGGACATGCGATACCGCCGCCGATGAGATCAAAAATGCGTATTGCAAGTGGCATCATTCTTATTCGCATAACACTAATGATCGCAATATCTTCCACAATGATTCAATCTGCTATTGAAGATGGTCGGTTGAAGTTTGCCGATGAGCCGACCATGCAAGTTGATGTTGATCCGTTCCCTATCAACATGGTGCAGTGTTCGGCTAAAGGAAAAGAGCCGATGCAAGACGAGCAGAAAAAAGGTCGACAAGTCGACATACAATCAAACTCGGTCGGCGGTCAAACACTGAAGATTACCATCGGTTCCTTACAAATAGAAGCCGATCGAGAAGGAAAAAATTCAAGAACCATTAAACCCAAAGGGAATCCCCAGGTGGGTAAATGGTACAAAGCGGAGAAATCTCCACCAAGGCATCCAACGAAAAGGTCAGGTCCAACGTTCTCCCAATTAATGGAGAAATACGAAAGGATGAATAGCCGACCACGGAGTAATACCCGCCGGTCGGATAATTTGTACCGTACAGAGAATGTGGAGAGGGCGCATGGAAGGTGTCCCTTTTGGCAGTTTTGCTGGGAAAGAAGAGCAGCTTTACCATCACCGTACACCTGCCCGATGGAACATTATCCCCAAGACGATTGGCCAAGGCAATCGGTCAGAGATAGGCTATCTGGGCCGATCAGAGAGCAGAGCAGAAGTCACAGAGGGCCGGTCCACGATAGAATATCTAAACCGAATCAAGAACCGAGCCAAGACAAGACGCACGAGCCCAGTTCTAATCAAGAAGATTTGGTGGTCAAATACGGCCGTGGAACCTAAACCTGGTGGTGTCCATCCGCCCGAGTCGATCGCAACGACGACGCTTCGAGGCTAAGGACGCAAGAGATTCGTGGAGGCCGACGCAGAGAGAGAGAGAGACGGCGTTTAACGAACTTCGCCAGCTTAAATGCGTCAAAAAGAGTGGAGAAGAAAAGAACAAGTCAAGAAGATTTCAATCGGTGATGATTTGGATTCTCCCATGATTCGGGATGACACGCCTCCAATGGATATTAACATGGTGTTCACATTGCCGGCTGAGTTCAGAGTCAGAACTGAATCGGCCAAAGAGGCAATTGCTCACCGTTCGGCGGCGCGTAACGCCATCTTTGAGAAATCCAAAGATGATCATCGGCATCTGAAACCATTGTATCTGAAAGGGTATATAAATGGCAAGCCGATATCAAGGATGCTAGTAGACGGGGGCGCCACGGTGAATTTGATGCCGTACACGACATGCAAAAAACTGGGTAAGTCCGATGAAGACTTAATCAAAACTAACATGGTTCTGAATGACTTCACAGGTGACCCTACGGAATCAAAGGGTGTCATGGTCACTGAGCTGACTGTCGGTAGCAAGACCTTGCCGACAGCATTCTTTGTAATTGATGCCAAAGGAAGCTACAGTGTGCTGCTCGGGCGGGATTGGATTCATGCAAATCGTCAGATCCCATCGACCATGCATCAAGCGCTTGTTCAATGGAACGGAGAAGAAGTTGAGGTCGTTATACCGATACATCGCTCACATTGCCATGGCTAGCTCGATGCGAATTGGCAACATGAAGAAGTCGGTGCATATCGGCAAGGCGCCGGACGATCGCGATTTCATTTGTGTGAGCAAGTCGGGTCTCATGCCGATCAGTGTCAAACTGGGCACCTTTGATCGGGCAAATGAAGTATTACGCCGATGGGGACAAGAAAAACATTGAAAGTGCTGCAGGATAAAATGCAAAGCTATCGGCAAACAACGGATAGCTACGAAGCCATCGAAGATTTTGAAGAAATTGAGAAGTTAGATCAAGGCTTCACATCCACCGATTTACTTGAAGAAGTCGATATAGGTAGCGGTGATAGAAAAAGACCAACTTTGTTAGTGCCAATTTAGGAGTAAAGTACAAAGAAAACTAATAAAAATCCTTAAGGATTACAAGGATTGTTTTGCTTGAGAATATCACGAAATGCCCGGATTAAGCCGTCGACTTGTGGAACATCGGTTACCTATAAAATCGGGTTATCGGCCGCTTAAACAAAGATCCTAGACGTTTCAATCCACCTTGTACCAAGTCATAAAGGAAGAAATAGAACGGTTGTTGGAAGCAAAATTTATTAGGCCTCGCCGATCACGCTGAGTGGGTTTCCAACATCGTTCGATCATGAAGAAGAATGGAAAACTTCGAGTATGCGCCGACTTCAGAGATTTAAACAAGGCGACGCCAAAGGATGAATACCGATGCCAATAGCCGATATGCTTATCGATCTTTGCATCGTGGAACAAGATCATAAGTTTTCTAGATGGTAATGCCGGGTATAACCAGATACTCATGGCGTGTCGATATCCCAAAGACGGCTTTGGATGTCCCGTGCAATAGGATTGTTCAATGGACAGAATGACTTTCGGTTTGAAAACGCCGAGCAACGTGTCGGGCAATGAATCTAATCTTTCATGATTTAATCGGCCACATTGTCGAAATATATATTGATGATGTAGTGGTAAAATCTGCAGACGATTTCCAACATCTGGCCGATTTAGAATTTTTTTTTTAAAAACATAAGATCGCACGGTCTAAAGATGAATCCTTTCAAGTGCGCGTTTGGCGATATCACCGGATGCTTTTAGGCTTCATGGTGCATGAAAGAGGGATTGAAGTCAGCCAAACGAGGGTTAAAGCTATAGCCAATACTGAGCCACCGACATGCAAAAACGAATTACAAAAGTTGATCGGCAAAATTAACTATCTCCGTCGGTTCATCTCGAACCTCTCCGGTAGAATTCGTGCCTTTACTCCATTGCTGAAGTTGAAGGACAATGAAGAATTTATATGGGGAGCCGATCAGCAGAAAGCTTTCAACGAAGTCAAAAGGTATTTGTCCAACCTCCGCCTTGGTCGCGCCTCAAAAGGAGTCCCTTCGTGCTATATGTTTCGGCTGAAGAAGATACTATTGGAGCTGTACTAGCACAAGAGGTGCATGGTAAAGAAAGGGTTATCTTTTACTTAAGCCGACGATTGCTAAACGCAGAAGTCAGGTACCCTTTTATCGAAAAACTATGTTTATCTTTGTACTTCTCGTGCACAAAACTAAGGCACTACATATTAGCATCGGCCTGTAAGGTAATCTGCAAAACCGATGTTATAAAATATATTTTAGCAGCTCCAATTCTGCGAGGTCGACTTGGCAAATGGGCTTACGCCTTGGTCGAGTTCGACTTATCATATGAATCGCCAGCAAATAAAGGACAAGTCCTAGCCAATTTTATAACAGGCATGACACAATGCAAACTTAGTCTTGGTAGCACCATGGCAACTGTTCTTTGACGGATCAGTATGCGGGGAAGGTGATGGTATCGGTATTGTACTCACTTCACCCAAGGGGCATAACTTTGAATTCGCATTTCGGTTAAATAGCCGATGCTCGAACAACCAGGCCGAGTACGAAGCGTTACTCAAAGGCTTACTGTTGTTGGAAAATATTGGAGTAAGAGCTGTTGAGGCATATGGTGATTCACTGTTGGTAGTACAGCCAAATAAAGGAGAATACCAATGTCGGGATGAAGTACTACTGAGGTATTTAGAACAATGTTTAGAGATTATCAGCTCTTTTACGTCATTTTCTATCGGTCATATTCCTCGTGAATTAAACGATAGAGCTAATGCTTTAGCTCAAAGAAGCATCGTGGTATAAGGATTTTGACCAAAGTCAGGAGACTGAACTGGTAAATAAGGCAGTTATGTGCACGGATATTGCCGATTGGAGAACACAGATAAAAGATTATCTAGATGACCCATCTAAGCCGACGGAACGAAGGATACGGCAACAAGCATTGAAGTACGTCGTTATGGACGATATACTATATTATCGGACCATGGAAGGCTTGTTGTTCAGATGTCTTGAAGCCGAAGAAGCGCAGGTGGCGATGGGTGAAGTACACGAAGGCATTTGTGGTTCTCATCAATCGGCACACAAGATGAAATGGATGCTCGACGACAGTTATTTTTGGCCGACGATGCCGGAGGATTGTTTCAAGTACTATAAAGGATGTCAAACATGTCAAAAGTTTGGCAACGCATAACTAGCGCCAAGATCGGCTTTACATCCAATTATTAAACCTTGGCCGCTTAGGGTTGGGGAATAGATATAATCGCCAAATATTTCGCGCTTGAGTAGAGGCCACAAATTTATTTTGGCCGCAACCGATTACTTTTCAAAGTGGGTTGAGGCTATCCCACTTAAGAAGGTGACTAGTGTTGAGGCGATTAGTTTTGTGAATGAACATATTGTCCATCGGTTTGGAATACCACAAACAATCACGACCGATCAAGGTACAGTATTCATGTCTAAAGAGTTTCAAGGTTACGCCACAAGTCTAGGGATCAAATTGTTAAACTCTTCGCCTATTACGCCAAAGCTAATGGACAGCCGAGTCGCCTAATAAAACACTAATTAAGTTGATCAAAAGAAAAATTGATGAGAAGCCAAGGAATTGGCATTCTACTTTATCAGAGTCACTTTGGGCCTATCGGCTATCTTATCATGGAGCGACAAAACTTTCACCT
The DNA here is from genome assembly GCA_036346275.1 of Otatea glauca. Taxonomy (NCBI): domain Eukaryota; kingdom Viridiplantae; phylum Streptophyta; class Magnoliopsida; order Poales; family Poaceae; genus Otatea; species Otatea glauca. The sequence continues at coordinate 34,337,411 of CM070715.1, read as the reverse complement.
TACCAATTGGTGTATGGACAAGAAGCTGTTTTGCCTGTAGAAATCAACATTGAGTCGATACGAATAGCCAGACATAATGATTTGACGGCTCAAGATTACAATGACTTAATGGTCGACAGCTTGGATGAGTTGGCGGAATTACGTTTGTCTACGCTTGATCGGCTTAGATCTAATCAGCTTGAAGCCGATCAAGATCAAGGTAACAGGATAAGTCTAACTAGCCGATTAAGGCTAATCAGAGGATAAAGGCAGATCGATTCTGAAGAAGGCGATGCGCAACAAAATCAGAACAAATCAAACCTGGGGTAGAGAGTCTCTGATGCTCATCCAAGCGGTCTACGTTTGGCGACAAAAAGCGGTCGCGCAATTCGGTGTACCTTCGGCCCCGTATTCAGGTAAAATGGGATCGTAGAGAGTCTCTGATGCTCAAGGATCGATTACCCGATGAAATCTCGGCGCATAGCGAGCTCACCGCTGCTCACCCATGGCGCCGCCGTGTGGCCCGTGGCAGGGCAAACCGACCGTCGCCGGCAGCGATGCGACCCACCGCCGGGTGCGCGAGCTTGCCTTGGTGCCATCTGTTCCCTTGGCCGGGCCCTAGGAAGTTCATTAGTTCATAACTTGTGCATTTTTAATCCAAATGGAGTAAAATAAATTTATAAAATCAATAAGTTTCTGAATATACAAAATTATTTTGAAAATGACCACTGTTTAAATTTTAAATTCAAAATTTGAGCATAGGTTTGAAATGTGCCCTATAGACAACTTTTGCAAATAACCTCAATATTTGATGAAACAAAATTTTTTAGAATCCTCATGATAATAGGAGTTCAAATATGTAAAAATATTTGAATTTAAAAATGTTTTCGAGCCTTTTCCAATAAAGATTATGTTCATTGTATAGAATGTTCAATTTTTAATAACTTGTGCAAAAAGAACTCAAAACATGTCAAACCAATTCCTATGTGCTTAAATATCAGTAAAGTACCTAAATATACAAAAACACTTCGGGTTCACTACTGAATGTATCCAAGTTTTGCTATGTGATCAACTAAAGAAAGAACACATAAAACCATAAACCACCTAACCCTAAAACCCACCTATTTTCTGTAGATTATTTCTTATTTGGTTTTTCCATCTGATTTATTTTTGCCTTGTTGAAGTTTTTTATTTTTTATATTTTTGTTGAACGACGTGTAGAACCCGACGTCACTGATTCTGCCATCAACAACATCATCTGCGATCACGGCTTCGTCGTAAACAACAATTAAGCAAGACAAGCACCCACTTTAATCATATTGATCCTAGTGTTTTAGTTTCACTTTGTTTTACCAAATCAATTTATGTATGCATGTATTTTATGTAAATTTGCTATATTGAGGTACTACTAGATATACCTGTTGTCACATGAAACTTCCTTTATAAGTATTGACATGTGAATCTTGATAACCCTAGAATAAGGATAGACAATATATAATATCAATTTAGGTATATACGATTTAATAATCATGCTTAGCCATGCTTTATATTTGGGATGAACAAATTGGACACACGGATCAGATAAACCTTGAAGATATTGTGACATGATGGTTGTTGGTATTTTTGTTAAAAACTCAAAATAAAACTATGGTTTAGATGTAGGTGATTATGGCAATAGCCAGAGGTGCAAGGGTTTGCACGTAGTGTAGTGAGAAGTATCGCCCGTGTCAGATTAAGGACCGAACTATGGGTTGTTTTCAGGCCAAAAAACACGTATGTGACAGTCTTAAACCAATTAAGTTATCTAGTTTAACTTTGCACATTGTTAGGCTGGAGTAGTACGGGCTGTTCCATTATGGATTGCTCGAAGGGGCGCCCACACCGAGGTATTGGGAACAACGTTTGCTGATACAACAGTGTACACAATGCTATGGGGAGTTATATCATATTTATGCTCTGAATTCTTCTACCACAGTATGGGTTTATCATCACTGGGCTAGTGCAAAGTTAATGTAGGTAATGCAAAAGTTTTCGTCATGAACATTCTGGCCACACGCCAAAGGTGCGTGAAACATGCTGCAAAAAGAAAAGGTCATGACTTGTGGGTAAAGCTGTACATCTCTGCAGAGTGTAAATCTAATCGATTAGCCGCGCCCGCGGTTATAGGCACTTGGTAAAGTCATCACATAGTTATAAGTTTTGATATTTTCGAAATGGTTTAGATCGGAAACATTTGTTAGAAGATGATTGTTTCAGATTTGAGCCACGTGTTGGCAATAAATGATTCGATGTTCACGCCATGAAGCACTGTGAGTTATTACTTATGTTTTACTTACTTTCATATCCATCAAACTTGCTTTATAAATTTCTTTTGTAAATTACAACTTCATTTTCAAATTAAATCTTGCTTTATACAAATTAACCGTAGAAGCCTTCTTTGACATGACCTGTATTTATGCATTTTACAAATACTACCTTAAGTCTTGCTGAGTACGAAAGTACTCAACCTTGCTTAATCTATTGTTTTAGGTGGAAAATAAAACAAGGCTCCGAAGATTACTTTTTGACGCATGATACGGGAACTACAATGATACGATCTTTCTAAGGGTTATGCCTTATCAGTTGCCTAAGGGTTGGATGGACACACTACAAGACTTTACTTCTTCTGCTGCTATATACTACGAATTGTAAGAATACAATATATAAATAGCTTTCGCTTTAATAATATGACGTATGATTGTGATTCCAATTATTGTAAATGTTCCTACTAGCCATTGATCATGAGACTAGTATTACATGCACATAAATTCTCATTTTCGCATTTATGCAAAAATAGGGATCGTTACATAATATTACTTCAAATATATATAATACTATCATATATAACATACAGTTTAAAAGACTATATTATCAATTCCTCTCACATGACTGGTATTGACCAGTATTGAAACCGATAAAACCGGTATCGACCAGCATCGAACCGGTATAACCGGTATTAACCGATATAACCGGTACAATACATAAAGCTACGTTGTATCGATTTAAGTGCCGAACTATACGTATCTGCCGGTACGTACCGGTCACTGTCAGGATAACTATGATACGAAGGTCATTTTTTGTTCTTTTGCGGTGCGTTTCCCTCCGTTTCCATTGTTTAATAACGAGCTCGACGTCGACCACTCGGTAGCCGCGGACGGCACCCGCGGCGACGCATCGTCGGGCTGCAAGGAGACGTCTCCCTCCTCCCCACCTCAACCTCAGCTCGGCTCCCCAGTTAACCCCAACAAGTCCCCAATCCCATCCCCATCCCCGTGGCCAAGGGGCCCGAGTACCCAGCTCCCCTAATTCCCATCCGCACCTTCTCCCCATTGCTCGTGTGCGCGCGTCTTCCACTCCACGAGCTGCTCTGCTTGGTCGTTTCATGTTCTTGGTTTGTCCTGGATGCAGCTCCTGTTCTTGAGCAAGAAACGGCGGGGCGGATGGAGCGGTACGAGGTGATCAGGGCCATAGGGTCCGGGAACTTCGGGGTGGCCAAGCTGGTGCGGGACGTCAGGACCCAGGAGCTCTTCGCCGTCAAGTTCATCGAGAGAGGCCAGAAGGTAATCGATCGGCAGCCCCTGATATTGGATTATACGGGCCTTGATGCATACAGCAGCTTTGTTTTCTTGGTGACTGATTTTAATTGGCTAGTAGTTCATAGCAAGATTCGTGTTTTGGCTGGATATATGTAACTTGTTATTAATGAGGTAAACTAAACTTGCTCAAGCTGATAACCCAGTTATTAGTCTAAAATTTTTTGCCCTCCCGTGATCTCTTGTATTTTCTTCTCGGATTGGGGATCTCTACAAAATGTCGGGGTGGGTGGTGGTGGTGTCGTAAAAATTTAACGAGCCTCAAATTTGTCAGCCTATTTTTGTTTCGTTTTTTGTGCTTATGCAAAACGTGGAGATGACTTGACTTCGGAGCATGGTGTGGTTGACAAATGCGGGTGTTTGCAGCACTCTGCTAATTTTGAAACAAGGTTTGCACTCTGCTGATGAGTGTTTCAAATTAAAGAGCTGAATCTTCAATTGAATATCTTTTAGTTTTGTTGGATTTGGTGTTTGTAGCTTGTTGTACACTTGATTCGTTAATGCTTGTGCATTTCTTTTTAGTCTAGTCCAAGTTATAAGTGATTTGGGGGGGGGGGGGGGGAACAGCTAGGCAGAGAGACTCTTTGTGGGGACCCGAATATGCAAATTCGGACATTCTGTGTATTCAGCACTAGTCCAAGATCACACTAGTGCACACAGTCTCAACATAGATGAAATATCACAATCATACACAGCGGAAATATAAATAAAGACTTCATCTATTAATATAGAACTATTGAACGACCTTAAGGTCAAACTTACACTTGTGAGGCTTTGGTGGCTTCAACTCAAAATAAATAAACAACAGCGGAATGAAGAACGTCGACGAATCCCATCAATATACCACGGGCAACTGACAAGGTTCAACTCCTAGATATTCGCCTCCTCGTGGAACTTCTCCTCCTTCGAAGTTGTAGTCTTCTCCTCAACTGATGATTTTGTGTTGCAAGGGGTGAGTACATAAAACACTCAACAAGTTGTGCACAGAATGCAATTCTATGTAACTATATGTAGGGCTTATTCCAAAGGAAAAGGCTATTATGACTATTTTGCAATAAGCAGCATTTATGAACAAATACAATAAATATATTGTAAAGATCAGAAACAAATAACAGACAATAGATAGATTCAAGATTTCAAGTAAACCAAGTTTCCAATCCTATGTCAAGTTCCAACCTTTCATGGCAATCCTGCCATCCCATTCCAAGTTTTCATTTCAAAAGTCTAACCTCAATCTGTAATTCCGAGCTTTGCTCAATACCGTGAGCACGGCTATTCGAATAGGTTTACACTCTCTGAGGTTATGCACTTTACCCACACGACGTGATATTCTCTTTGTGCACGGCCATCAAGACACTTCCTTTGGTGTCTGGCAGAGAATTCACGACAAAGCCTTTCAGAACCTCTACCTTAACCAAAGAACCTCTCGGTGTTGCCTTCGCTATCACTCCTCTCACGCAGGTGCCAGCCGAAGTATAGGACAGGCCAACACCGTTGGATGGGTACCAAGCCGCAAAGACAGTGCGCTCCCGCACAGTACACTTCCGTGTCGTCGCCCGAGTATCGGAGGAAAGATATCAGAACCCTAATCAACTAGGTCTGTCCCATATCAGACATGTGGTCGCATGATTGACTCAGGTCAAAGGCTTGCAAGGTTAAGTCCTTAAGATGATCGAGGCAAGACTTCCACATACCCCCTGCCCATCGGGCCCACCTTGGCATTCTCGCCCCTTGCCACTTGCCCCAATCTAAATCATAACCACCCCAGTTGATTACCAAGCACCACGTGCTATCAGCAATTTAACCTCGTTGCGTGACATCCTCTCGCCACCGCAACTCAATCTCATCGTGTGATCACACATGACACACAAGTTCATAACATCGTTCCATATTCCATTAGTCAAGATTAGTTATCAAAGACTAAAGTACATGTGATGGTGTGGCATGACTAAGCAACTAATACGGTCTAACCATCCCATGTTGATTATTATTACTAACCAACTATAATGAACCAATCTAGGGTGACAATATATCATGGTATACAAATTGCAAGGTAGGGTATAGAGCAATTGGGTATAATAGCTAAGTCCCAAATTTAATTGAAGACATTTGTACATGTCAAATAATATGCAATAAAGTAAAACAATATAGCAGTTTTTGTAATCGCAGGTTCAACATGATCAAAGCACAACTTGCCTGGCACTTGCTATAAACTGCTCTTTACTCTTTTAATTGATCTTGGCTTCATCAACCTTTGGCTCTTCAATCGAATGCTTGACTTCCTCGTCCTTGACTACTTGGGTAACTTCGAGCGACATGTCTAACGACAAAGAAGCACAAATACAACAAAACTCAAAAGCAATTCAAATAAACTCCAATTTAATATTAGATTGGTGCTGAGCGGAAGGATTGAATTTAGGAACTTAGATTTGATCAAGATCGGATGAAAGAGAACGAGCTTTGGTAAGATTTATCGAGAAGGTTACGATCGATAATTAGGGAAAGACGGAGTATATTCGAGGATATCCTTGAGATTAATTAACTCGATTGGACAAATATTGACATATGGGCTCTTGGTCTATAGATCGGGTCATAAAGATATGTTAGTTCATGATGAACTAAACTGATGCTTAATGTTGACTTTTGTTGACTAAACAAATACACAGTCAAACAAAAGAAAGATAGACTAATAGAATAGATATGGCACCAGGATATGACATATGGCCAATGGTCTATCGACCAAGTCAACGAATGAATTCTGGGTTAATGGCAGATTAGATTTTCAGGGATAAGACAAGGACGGATGGAATCGACATTCAGTGCGATCCGTTCTAGGGTTCGGTCATACATCAAAGAAGAGACTTGACGATAACAGGGCGATGACGATATGTAGTAAGACAGTACAAATATCTTACTATGGTGGACACAACGCGGAAAACCGCAATACCGGCAGCGCGGCTCACGATGAACTCAGTCTATCGAACCGGTCTTAAGTTAGGTTTTGGTCCGGCTTTGCAGATGATAGAAAGATAAAGCCAGACTCACAAGAAATGGGGTTAGATCACGATAGGACGATAGAAAGGATAATGACATCGCGCTACGCTCTTGCTGGAATGCGCATATGCGATGATAGCAAAGCGTTAACGGCGGAACGTTAACGAAGAAACGTTAGCAGCAGAACGTTAACGATGGAACGTTAACGACGGGAAGTTAACGACGGAACGTTAACGGCGGGACGTTAACGACGAATTGGACCAAGGGTTAAGTCCGGGCTTGAGCGAAACGATTCAAGGATGAATACACTTGGCATAGGGTAGGATGGTAGGGTTGGCTCTGCGATTAAAAGTTTCCAAAGATGGCGAACCGAAATGCGCACCGACACGAAGGACTAGGCCAAAAGACGTCGGGTAGATTCTAGAACATGGTTTTGACGGCAACCGGGGATCAATGAACTTCAGCGGTGGGCAAAACAGGGATAATGATTTTCGGACACAATGACATGGCCACGACAAACCAAAATGGTTGGCGGCACAAGACGACGCGCGGTGGTGGCAAAAAGGCGACGGTAACGAATATTAAAATTTTTGGTGGATGGAACAGCAGAGGGGAAATGAGCACCACGTAGAACGCGGCAACACGAACTCAATGGTATATCCGGATTTGGAAGGAACCCAACGGACAGATCACAAACTGCCGATGAGCAACGCTAAAGCTAATAGATCAAACGGTCATAACTATTAAAATAATGGATGAAACCTAACCAAATTTTACAGAGAGCTATCTGGGATCATTTGTCACGATATGACGCGAACGTATCTGAGTTTTACCTTCGGATCAACGGGAACGCGCGACGAAGTTTTCTGCCGTAAGTCGCAGATCGATCGGGAAGATTGAATTTTCTGCAGCAATCCCTTGACAAAACCTTGAGTTAGGGTGAGCACCGTGTAGAGGACATCAAGAGGAGTCTACAAAAAAATTGCACGATCAAACTCGCAAAAGCGAAGGAGAACAGTGACGGCAAGATTCGAGATTGGAGCAGCCATAACTTTTGATTTCTGGATGAAACCGCACCAAATTTGGTGGAGAGATAGATCTGACCATATGGCACGAGATGACGCGATATGATTTCATAAAAACTCACCGGTATGACGGGAACGCGATGCCAATATCGGTAGGCAATGGCGGCGCACCTAAGAGCTCGTCGGCGTTGTAGGAGAAAAAGGGTCGCGGCAGAGCTCTGTTTGGAATTTTCCAAAACTGTTTCACAGAGGTGTTGCAACCTTCATGGGGTGCTCCACAAACAATTTGAGGATGAGCGGAGTTGGGAGCGCCTGTAGAGCTTGAAGTTCTTACCGAGTTAGGAAAAGGCTTGCCGAGGATCTCCGTTGCGATTATGATGCTGATCTTTTAGTATGATGTGGGGAATGAGGAGAGTCATCTAGGGTTCAATTTTCAGCTACAAAGGAGCAATGGATCAACGGGAAAAGCTCACGGAGTTGGGAGAGAAATCATTGCGGAGGTGCTCCGTGAGGCATTTGCAAAATCGATTTTCTTGGATGTAGAGGACAGCAAGAGGAAGCTCGGTAAAAATTTCAGATCATAAGATCGGGAGTGACCGGAGAGCTCGCGAAGTTATGCCTGAAAATCTGCGGGATTCTTGTAGCGATTCTTGATTATTTAATCCGAATTATTAAGTATCACCCATAAAATCGAAATAAATATCAAAAAACCGTTTAAAAATCATAGAAAAATCTGGAACGTGAACTACAACCTTCGTAACAAAAATAAAATATTATTACATAAAATAATAATTTTATTCGTGTACAGTAAATACATTTATATTGTTTTTGATATCTTTTTAATTTGGAAAATACTAAAACAACCCCAAAAATTCTAAGAAAATTCAGGGAGTTTAATTAGGGCATTTTGAGATCAAATAAAATATTTTGGTACCACCAAATATTTTATTTTTGTACCCACATATATTTTTATTTTGTTAAAGCTTTCGGAAAGGCTTTAGAAAATATATAATTTGACAAATATAGAAAATTTCACAGAAATTCCCTTAGGTTTATTTATATTAAATAAGATAGTTTTAGCAAAACCAAATCTTTTATTTTGTCTCCAAACTATATTTTAATTGATGAGACTTTTGGAAAGATTTTGAAATCAGGATTTTAACAAATAATGGGAAAATTCACCGAAGTTCCTTGTGATATATTTTTTTAAAACAATTAATTCCAACTTAAATAGGGTTTTTTTTAGGAAATAGTTTTAAGTTTTTCTAAAAATAGGCGAAAGTCTTTTTCTTTTGAACTCTAGAGAAATCCAGAAAATAAAGAGGAGACAAATAAACTTGAACAACCGATAAAAATAATAATTTAATTTTTTTATCCTATTTTTGAAATGAAAATTTGGGATGTTACACTCTTCCCCATAGTTTTTTTTAAAAAAAAAAGAAAGAGAAGGATTTCCACAAATTCTTGTCCCTTTTCTCAACTAAATTGCAACTTGTGTGATCGGTCAAATATATCTTATTTTTAGTTGGAGGCTCCCTGTTTCTTGACACGTGATTAAATAGCTCAATCTCTTATCTATAGCGTTACCCTCACAAAGAAGCTAGCAGAACCAAACTGTTCTAGAAATAGTATAGGTTTGTCAGGGCAAGTCTTCTAAATATGCCAAAGTTATTAGCGTGTGTTGGCTGTTCAGAGTATGCTTCAGCCTTTGGTGTCCTCTTCCGAGTATGCTTCAGCTTTTGATGGATGCTTCTAGGGCCTGAATTAGCTGTTCATACATGTCAGCAAGCATGTTCCAGTTCATTAATTAATACTACTGTCGCAGTGTGCTATGCTGTACATTTCTTTTCTTTTTCCTCTTTTGAGATGCGTTGTCCATTATTTCGAGCTGAAAATCTTGTCAGAGCTGTCTTCTTGTTCTATCCTAGCTGCTGTTATTACGTTCACAAGTCTGTTTTTGGTATTTTCTCTAACTCTTTTCCTCGAAGGACCTTTTCTTTTGAACCTTAAGTATCTTTGGTTCATTACCTAACTCCACAAGTTTCTTCTTGTTGCATAGATCGATGAACATGTTCAAAGGGAGATTATGAACCATCGGTCACTGAAGCATCCAAACATAATTAGATTCAAGGAGGTAACAGTAATTATCCCTAATATGAACTCAAAGCTGAATGAGTGCTGTCTTTAGTTCTTTACCACTCAAGATCCCTAATATTCAACTAGATTGCAGCTTATTTTTTATTGGCTATGTGCATTTGTTTAACAGAAATTGCAGATCTGTTCTTATTCTTATGGTTGCCAGTTGTTGACCGAGGCAATTGATTTCAGGGGCTGACGTATAGAAACATTCTTATGTAACTGTTAATCATAGTTACCAAATTCGCGATTCACTAGGTTCAAGATTCGGGTTTATGGTTCGCCACTTCATAAAAATAAGATTCGCTAGGGGGTATACCTCTTAGGTTTGCGAATTAGAGATGGGATTTGTGAACCCAGTATTTTTGGTTTGTGACACGGCACATAATAAGTTAAATGTAAAGACCCACAGGGAAAAAACAGGAGAAGATGAGGCCTCATGGGGTTGGGCTGTTGCAGCCCAACTGCCCGACCAGTCTTAGCCAAGGTTTCAAATTTTGTTTTCGGACTATATCTCAGAGGTGACCAAAATCCGAAATTTTGGCGAGATTTCAAAATTTTGGATAAAATCTAGACAAAATTCAAAAAGAAAATTCAAATCCAGAATTTTTTGGACCGGGATTTCCGAGATTTCGGCCGAAATTGCCGAAATCTCGACAAATTTCAACTGAATGAAAAATGGTTTAAACCATGTTAGAAAATTTTGAACATTTGTGTGGATGGTCCTGACGCATCATTAATGTTCTCATAAAGTTTTCAAATGATGATCAAGCTTGAGGAAGTTTTAAAAATTCTGACAGTGCTACTGTCCTAATAAAAGCTGAGTACATGTATTGCTTCCATAGATTTGATTGAGCAACCAAAACAGGTTTAGAATTTTTAAAACTTTTAGAGAAGGGTGCTGAGGCAATGCTTAAGTTCTCCTAAAAATTTTGGATCATGATCACACTCGAGCGAATTTATAAAATTCTGACAAAGTTACTGTCTCATTTATATTCGTTCTGTTTTTGATTTTTCAAAGATAACAAATGAAGTTCAATATTTCTGAAAATTTTTCTGTATCATCCTAGTCTACTAAATATGGTACCATATATTTTTCAGAGCAAGGTCAAGTTTGTACATTTTTATAAAAATCTGACAGTGTTTCTATTATTTTTATAAAACGTCTCAAAAAATCAGTTTTAAAAGAATTGTCATGGAAGATGACATTCTTATGAGGTATTGTTCTAAATCCAGTCCAAAAAACTTGAGATCCGATCAAAATACTCAAAATTTCGGTGAAATTGACAGAAATTTCCGCCCTTTTCAAGCCCTGTCAAATGGTCTTCCGAGGCTATAAAACATTTTAATTATGATGCCATAGAAAAAGTTGAGATGGTCGAATTGGTGGTGGTTTAGTGGGGCTTGCGGTGAAAAAAAATTTGCTTTTAGTTTCTTTGGGTTGTAAAGCAAGCGTAGGTGGCGGTCGGCTTTTCTTGTTATGCCGTTTGGCAAATTATCTTCAATGTAGCTTTGGGGGCAACCGAGCGGGAGGCGATAACCTAGCGAAGCACGGCGAACAAGTGGAGAGGTGGCGTGGAGGTGGCGAGGCACGTGGCGGAGGTCGGGAGGCGGAGTGGCGAGATGGGAGGCGGTCAAGCGAGCTACAGTGAAAAGCTCCTCCTCGTGATTGCAGCTTTTGGGGTGCTTCTGCGTGGCTTAGCTTCCCAGTGCTGCGATCATCTTTGTTTGGGGAGCTTTTAGCCTAAAGCTGAAGCACAGCCCTCCCCAAACAGGCCCTAAGTCCACCCACACCGAAAGTCCTGGGTTCAACACTGCAAAATTAAGTTTTCTTTTTTGGGTGAGAGCCAAGGGAGTAGTTGGTCATCTTACTTAAAAAAAATTGCGCCATTGTGGGAACTTGAACACAGGTCTCCAGGACGAAAGCTAAGTGTTCTAACCAACTAGACTCACATGTATTTTGGTCCTATACATAATTAGTAAGCCCTTATACATAATTTGTACATGTATACAAATTCACATGTGCTCGAATCCTAAAAACATCAAATCCGATCAATTTTTGTAGCAATTTTGGTCTAAAAGGCCAAAATCTCGGCAAAATTGGATGAATTTTCTGACATCACTATAGAAATTTGAATTATTTTTTCCAATTTTTTATTCCACCGGGATTTGTAATCTCATCCCTGGCCAAAATCCGATATCTCGGCCGAAATTTCGCCGGGATTTTGAATCTTGGTCCTAGCCTCCTAGTTCCTGTTGGAAATATTAGGGATTTTCTCAATATTTTAATCCACAAAATTATGTAAATCATGATTAAACATTTGCACAATTCTAGTTCAAAGCCAAAAGTACTAGATAACAAACTATCTATCTCAAACGCAAAGGCTAATGAACAAGAAATCAACACGATAAAAATACGGTATAAGAGAGTATACCCTTGAGCCGGTGCCACCATAGGCACAGGCACAGGTTGTCGCAGAGAAGCCTTTGGTGCAGTGCAGAAGGGCTCCTTCCGACGCTGGTGTTTCTGGTCAGGGCAAAAACTTGAGCAGTCGCGTGGTACGCTTCCCAAAAACCTTATCGGCCTTCTATCTCGAGCAAGATCTCAAGAAGGACGAGGTTTCAGAGACCTGCTCCCTCCGCTACTTGTGCGCGCAAGAAAACGGAGGTGGGGAGACAAGCAAAGCAGCGCTATAGTTGGAACAACGGAGTATTGCGGGAGAACTCAGGTGGGAGCCAGCAGATGGAGAAAGGCACAGTCACTGCTCTCCTTATATAGGCTTGCGGCAGAGTAACTGATGGCGATTAATAGGAGGCCATCAAGATGTCCGTTACTAGTAACTAACTCCATCAAGACGTCTGTTACTAGTAACTAACGGCAGTTACGGGTCATAAACCGGCCACATTAATCACTGAAACGGCAAAACAAACCGCTTCCCGCCTAGCACGTCCGGACTGGCCTGCGTCGCGCACTCGCACACGCCATGCCACGGCTCGGCTCGGCGCGCGCGCGCTCGTGTGGCACCGTCTTTTCCCTTTTCCACTTTTCTAATTGAGAGACACACAACTCAACTATTTAAGTTGAGGAAAACTTCTCCCAACTTCCCGTATGGTACTAAACCAATTTCATGACTCCTAGTATTTTAATGGGCCTTTTGGAATTTCTATTAAATTAATTATGGGTCAGCCCCATAATAATCTAACAGTTCCTCCCCACCCTGCACCCTCCGCCGCCTCTTAGTTCCTCCTCACCCATCTCCTCAACGATGATCGTAATGGCGATGGAGACCAGGATGGATACGCAGGGCCGCGACGGTGACAGTGATGGCATGGTCGAGCAACGATGGTGAGGCCAAAGGCGACGATGACGAAGGTGCCGACATCCTTCCTTCCTACCATGCCTCTTTGTCTTCTCTCTTGGTTTGGGTTCGCTACGTTGCTACGAATCAAACCGTGAATCAGATCGCGTTCGAACCCCGAACTGGTTCGTGTGATCCAGATCGGGGTTCGACGATGGTTGCCGTAATCCGGTAACTATGCTTTCAATTGTTGCTGCTCTTTTCAAGGGAAAACCTTTTCTAGATATAAAATGACTGTTATATGTAGTCCGCCTCTATTTTTATCTTAAATAGGAGGACAAATGGAATATGTAACGTGAAAGTTTAGTTGCACATTTTGGAGGACTCTTTTGATGGCTATTCTAATCTTTTGAATTTAATTATTTTCATCCTTGGTTTTTCTTTTCTATGTTTAGTATGCTGTTTAACTGTAAACGTGCTGACCACTTTAGTGTGTATGCCTTTTGCGTGAAACTAGATACTTTTTTTTGCCCTAGTAGGATTAGTAAGCTACTTGCATTGAATTGTTGAATGCTTATCAGCATAACTTTGTCTTGCCCCTGGCAGTGTTTCTCACTAATCAGGGAAGTTGATTTGTTATTTAGATTTGCCAGGTCGTTGATCAGCAATCATGATTATTTACAACCAGTAATGCAACTAGTCAACAAAAGAAATGACTGTTCCAATTGATACCTGACAGGCTTAATGCCTCTTGTTCTCCTGCTGCAGCTTGTTGGGTGTTCTGTTAAATATCTCGTTTCCACCCCCATACTTTCCACACTGGTTCTACATACCTAATTTACTACTTTAAATGTTCCTATTGAAGTAGCCTATTGAGGGTACTTAACCAATAGAGAGTGGTCGGCCATGTGCTTTTGAATAATCTTTGGTGTAAGTGTTTCCTCTTAGTTGGAAGAATTTGATTTTCCAAAACTGTTTGAAATAGAGAATAAATTCTCGTATGGTATCGTCTGTAGGAAGAAGCATCTTTACATTATTATTTTTCTTATGCACTGTCATGGTTAGGGGCCTCAGGGCTACTTTGGATTCTTTGTCTGTTTCCTTTCGAGAATATATATTCTTTGCTTGTTGAGCCGGAAGTTTAGAACCATGGGAGCCTTGTATATGTTGCTAGTAGTTTCCGCAGCTGTTTCTTTCCATTCATCATGAAACATCTATATTTGTCTGACTGTCGAGGTTTAATATTCAAAACTGTATCCGGGCTTAAAAATTAAAGTAGTACTTAGTTTTTCAGGTCGTGCTAACTCCCACACATTTGGCAATAGTTATGGAATATGCCTCTGGCGGTGAGCTATTTGAAAGGATTTGCAATGCAGGGAGATTTAGTGAGGACGAGGTAGATAATATTTGCAAAAATCTTTGGGATTTTCTTGTGAGGACACATGTCATCACATTGACAATTTACTCATTATTCTCATCAGGCAAGGTTCTTCTTCCAACAGCTGATTTCTGGACTGAGCAATGCCACTCTTTTATCAAGTTGACTTGCAAATAGCAACTCAGTGAAACACTCCTCACACTATACCATCTTTTATCTTCTTTTCCCTGCAGCAAGTATGTCATAGAGATCTGAAACTAGAAAACACTCTATTGGATGGTAGTGTCACACCTCGGCTTAAGATTTGTGACTTTGGTTACTCCTAGGTACACTCGTGCAGATTATAACCTCCGATGGTCATATTTTTATTGCCTAAATCAGCACCTTTCCTTTGACTCTTTTCCATTTTCAGTCTTCTGTCTTGCACTCTCAACCGAAATCAACTGTCGGCACACCAGCATACATTGCCCCAGAGGTCCTCTCTAGAAAAGAATATGATGGAAAGGTAAAAATCTGTTCAGCAACTGCATAATTTCAATGGCCTAAGTACTGCATCTGAAGCCTTCAGACAACACCATGTGAAATCTTAGGTCGCTAATGTTTGGTCTTGTGGAGTAACACTATATGTGATGCTTGTGGGCGCATGCATATCCTTTTGAGGACCCTGATGACCCCAGAAACTTCCGCAATACAATCACTGTAAGTGCAACCATTCCCACCTTTTCTTTCTGACATTTTTGAATCATTTGTGTCTGATCCTCATCACTGCCTTAATATGAAACATATTGGTGGTTTTCACAGAGGATTCTCAGTGCACAGTACTCAATTCCTGACTATATTCAAGTCTCAATGGAGTGCAGACATCTGCTGTCCCGGATTTTCGTTGGAAATCCTGAGCAGGTCATTCTTGTCTTAAAATAATTCAGTTCTTAAGCATCAAGCAGCATCAGTTTTGCAGTGTTAATAGTCACCTTTTGATTCATGCAGCGGATAACCATCCCAGAGATCAAGAACCACCCATGGTTCCTAAAAAACCTGCCCATTGAAATGACTGATGAGTACCAAAGGAGCATGCAGTTGGGAGACATGAATGCACCTTCGCAAAGCCTGGAGGAAGTCATGGTGGTCATTCAAGAGGCACGGAAGCCAGGTGATGCCCTGAAGCTTCCTGGGCAGGTGGCCTGCCTGGGGAGCTTGGATCTTGATGACATTGATATAGATGATATCGACGACATTGACATTGAGAACAATGGGGATTTTGTATGCGCATTGTGATGCTCATGCGTGGTTTAAGTAGCAGTGAGCTTTCTTGGTGTTCGATCTGTACGTGGATCCCTGTTGTACCATGTTTCTATTTTCTTCTGGATCACATATTTTCTGTAACCGAGATGTATTCTTATCAAAATCCTTAGTGTTCTCAGTTCTGTATTTCCCATCAGTTTCTGCAAATTCCTACCATCATTTGCAACATTTTAACTGGTATTCTATAATGATCTTCCTTTTTGTTATATAATACTAAGAAGAATAATCTATGTGCATACAGTACTAGTCTCATGATCAGTAGCTAGTACGCACATTTACAACGATTGGAATTATATTCATACGCAATATTATTAAAGCGGAAGCTATTTATACAATGTAGTCTTACAATTCAGAGTATATTGCAACGGAAAGAAACAAAAGTCTTGTAGTGTGCCCATCTAACCCTCAGACAACTGACAAGGTATAATTCTTAGTAGGTCGCATCATCGAATTTCCCGTATCGTGCGGTGAAATATGTATCTTTCTGGGTCTCGCATTCTTCTCTATCTAAAATAACAAATTAAGTAAGATTGAGTACTTTCGTACTCAGCAAGACATAAGGTGTATTTGCAAAATACAGTAATGTAGGCTATGTCAAAGGAGGCTTCTACGGTTAATTTGCATAAAGCGAAAGTGAATTTGAAATTAAGTAGTAATTCACAAATGGAATTTGTAAAAGCGAGTTAACTGATATGAAAATAACAAGTATGTAAAGCATAAAATAACAACTCACAGTCCTCCATGACGTGAGCAACAATTCATCCAATTCCTGCCAACACATGGCATATCAGATGAAACCAGTCCGTTGTGAAAATAATAAAACATCTCACTATGTGATGACTTTACCAAGTGCCCTTGACCGCGGTCACAGCTTTTTTGAAAAGATTTACACTCTGCAGAGGTGTACAACTTTACCCACAAGATATGATCGACTCTTTGTGAAACTTCATTAGAACACTTGCATTTGTTGAATTTGGCATGAAGTTTATGCTCTCAGAGTTTTTCAAGTACCATACGCAGATGCTGCGTATGCTCCTCTTTAGTTTTGGAATAAATGAGGATGTCGTTGATGAAAATCACCATGAACTTATCTAAAAACTCCATAAATACCTTATTCATAAGGCACATGAAACTAGAAGGAGCATTTGTAAGTCTGAAAGATATTACAATATATTCATATAATCCGTAACGGGTGGTGAAAGCAGTTTTTGGAATATCTTCAAATTTGATTTTCAATTGATAGTACCCATGTCTCAAATCAATCTTTGAAAATACTTGAGCACCATTCAATTGACCAAATAAGTCATCTATGCGAGGAAGTGGATACTTGTTTTTAATTGTAACTTCATTTAAGGCACGATAATCTGCACACATGCGTAGACCACCGTTCTTTTTATCAACAAACAACACAAGACTGTCCCATGGGGATGAGTTAGGACAGTTAAATCCTATGCTCAGCTATTCTTTGAGTTGTTTCTTTAGTTCAACCAACTCGTTTGGGGGCATACGATAGGGATGTTTGGAAATGGGTGTTGTTCCTGGGACAAGATTAATAACAAATTTCATATCTCGGTCTGGAGGCATTCCTGGCAGTTTATCCGAAAATACATCAGGGTACCTACATACCACAGGCACTTGACTCAGTTCTATGATCAAGGCAGAACAAATTAAAGGTTGTTGGGTTGGAGTATTATTGATAGAAGAGAACTTTACTTGGATTCCATTTGGACTAAGAAGGGATATAGATCGGTTAGCACAATCTTTACAGCCTTTGTGCTTGGATAACCAATCCATACCAAGTATAACATCTAGGCCTGAGGTTTCTATCACGATGAGGTTAGCATAGAATGTTTCTCCATTTATTCCAATGCAGACCTTGGGACAGAGATTTGCTGTTTTCATAGTGGTCCCAGGTGAATGAATTATCATATTGATAGGCAAGAGATCTACTTGATTTTTATGTGTCGACAAATTTCTTAGAGATGAAGGAATGTGATGCACCAGAATCAAACAACACCAATGTAGGTACGGAGTGAACAAAGAATGTACCCAAAACACATCAGGTGCATCATGAGCTTCTTCTGCTGCCACATGGTGCAGGTGACCACGATTGACGCCTTGTGTTGAAGTAGGTGGTGGTTTAGAGACCTGTGGACCTCCAGACACATGAGGTCGACCTGGGGGTCGCTGTGGAGCTCCCTAGGGCTAAGGACGAGGTGAAGCTTGGTTCTTCTTTGGATAAACGTTGGCAAAATGCCCACATTCATTACAATGGTAGCATGTGACATTGGATGCCTGGCTTGGAACATCAGATGATCGTCTGCCGACATTACTAGTCAGGTGAACTGGAGGAGGCTGTGGTCGAGGAACTGGAACTTGGCGCCTTTGTTTCTGTAGTGGAGCAGGGGGACGAACATTGGGTGGCTGCTAATGTGGGGCCTTGAAGGACCAGCACTAGCGATTTTTTTGCGCCATCCACTTCCGTTTACGACTCTCCATAATGTAAGATCGAGGATGCCAACTAGAGGAGGGGTGAATAGGCGGCTTTTAACAATTACTCTACGAATTTCTACAAATCAATTCACCCCTAATTACCCTTATGGCAAAACCTTAACAATAATTAATGCGGAAGAGACAAACTAAGGTTTTGACAATTAAAGCCTAAATCAACTAGACTCACTATGTGCACTAACTAATTATGTCTCTAACAATAATTGCAATTCTAAAGACAAGCAATCAATTAATTTAATTCTATGAATATAAATTGCTTGAGTATAAATAACGAATACAATGCAAGCACAAGAGACACAATACTTTTTACCGTGGTGTTCGGAGACTTGCCGGTCTCCCTTAATCCACATTGAGGTTAGCCTAAATGAATTGGACCGGCTCCACGAATTGAGCACCCACCTCAAATCCACTAGTGGTTGCTCTTTCTCCCTCCGGGTAGGCGAGCACCAACCTTCACAAATTTGCCGGGGCTTCTCACAACCTTTGTCGAGAAGCTCACAGCGCACGACGCCACTACGCCGTCTAGGTGTCGGCAAACACCAAGAGTAACAAGTCAAGCCCTTCCACTTGAACTTCACCTAGTGCGACACATGCACTCCGGTGACCTCCTAAGTGCAACACATGCACTAGGATCTTCCTCAAGTGCAACACATGCACAAGAGGCTCTCAATCCACTTCCTAATAGCAACACATGCAATTAGGGCTCACTCTTAGCTCAAAAACCAATTGGAAGAGTGCAACACATGCAACCAACTCCCACAAACTTTCCTCAAAGTCAGCAACACAAAATACCAGCCCCCAAGACTCCTTTTATAGCCCCCCACACGGAATCTAGCTGTTGGGGGGGGGGGGGGCAAAATGGGACTTTTCAGCAAAATAGCCTCCAGGCCAACGGCTATATTCCCGGCACTACCGCCCTCTAAGGACCGGTAGTGCTGGCCAAAGCGATAAAGCTACCGGCCATATGGGCCAGTACTGCCGCCCATACGGCAGTACCGCACCCAGAGGTCGGTAGTGCCGGCCAGAGGAGAAAAATAGGTTTTTCACAAAAACTTTTCTCCAAACTTTTGAAGGTTGGTTCTTTGAGCCATGCGATGATCAACACATTATCAAGTCAATTTGCAAAACACATTTGCAAACCCTATTCACATGCTCCAACGAATCGCATTAAAACTTCAAACTTATTTGCAAAATACATTCGCAAATAAACCAAGAACCTATAAGATCAATTCTCTTAGCCATGTGATGATCAACACATGATCAAGTCAATTTGCAAAACACATTTGCAAACCCTATTCATATGCTTTAGAATCGAAACCCATAACTCCAGTTCATTTGCAAAACACATTTGCAAATAACAAATCCATTCGATTAAAATCAAATCTTGAGCCATGAGATGATCAACACATGATCATCACACTATGCAAAATACATTTGCAAATGCTTATCTCATGCTCCAAGATAAGAAGCATAAACATCAATATTTTGCAAAAAAACACAATTTGCAAACTCAAAGCACAAACACACTTAGCCTTGTGATGATCAGCACATGATCAAGTCGCATGCTAAAACTCCAATACATGAGCTCTCTATTTGCAACACATGCAAAACTTAGCTCCAAGCAATAACCACATAAACAATCATTGCATAAGCTATCTTCCTTTTGCAACACATGCAAATCCATAGCTTCATGCAAAAACCAATTCAATTAAGATTCAATAAGAAGTGAGTATGAGCTTCTCCTATTTGCAACACATGCAAATCAAAGCATCATGCAAAAATCAATGCACGAGCTTCACCCATTCGTAACACATGCCAAATGGTTAGCTCCATGCAAAAACCGATCAAAAGAGTGAGCTAGAGTGAACTGGATTGAGTGCATCAACACATGATGAAGCTCAAGCTAAAAGACTCAACCCCTCTTAATAGTACGGCACCTAACTAGCAACCCGGTCTCCCATCCAAACACCGAGACCGGTAAAAGACTAGGAACACATCCTTATCCCTAGCTAGTTATACCTTTGCCTCTAGCGATCCACTTGGAGCTTTTATGATATCCAATCATCTTCTCTCCAGGATCGAAACTTCATCTTCTTGTTCATCAACACATGATGAATCTTCTAGCTCTTCTCTTCACTTTGAGATCACCTCTTGAAGCTCATCAACACATCAACACATGATGTCTTCTCATTCCCGATTCTTCATTTTTTGGACTCAACCTACTTCACAACTCATAGAAGATGTTAGTCCAACAAACACGGTTGTCTCAACCATCACCGCACTCCATTAACACATAATGGATGCCTCCAAGATTGATTGAGCACAACCCAAATCAATTTGAATGATTTAAAGGTGTCTTGAGTACTTTGATGCAACTAATGCTTCATTATACTCAAGAACTTTTCGCTTGTCCTTAATCAACAAAGAGACACCATCAACACATGATGAAATGTTCTTTGATTGATTGAAAGACAACCAAACTCAATTTAAACTCAATTTAAATTGACATGAGTATTCATAACTACACAAGTTTCATATACTCAATATGATGGATGGTTAGTAATGATCCATATATGTTTGAGTGATGGAAAGGGATCAATACATTTAGACCATCAACTATAGAACAAACTCCATTAAGTATGTGCATATAAATAATTTAACATGGAATCAACATGCACATAATCAATCTTAGATTGCATATGAGTTTATTCTATATTTGCATGAGTATACTACAACTACACAAGTCATATATACTCAAAAGATTGTTTCAAAGTCCTGATCCTTTATATGTTATTTAGCAAGAGGATATGGATCAATACAATTGAAACATCAAGTTAAATTATCAACTCCCCCTAGATGTACATTCATGTATATATAGATTTGGAAACATAATGCACATATTTAGACTAAGGCAATGGAATACTTTATCTTTTAACTTGAATCCTAAGTATGCATTAAGACAATAGAGTGAATACGAGTGCATACCTTGGGTTTTCCATTTTCTATCCAAATTTGAGACTAATTAGAATGAAGCTCAATAAACATGTTAGTCTCATAATGATTATATTTGTCATTAAACAATGAGTAAACATTAATATTAAACCAATCACCAAAACTAATGGAGTTTGAACTTACACATAACAACTTGAGTGTTGTACTCCACTCGGATTGCTTTGTCCACTAGGGACTGGAAGTCATTGATATCGTGGGAAGCAAGCGTCCACTTAATCTCTTTATTTATATTATATCTGAATCATCCAATCCTCCGTGCTTCAGTGGTGATTTCGGATGTGGCGTAGCGAGATAAATAGTTGAAGTGGTGGAGGTACTCCATTACTGTCGTGCTTCCTTGACGGATGTCGGGACTCGAATATGCAAATCCGGACCCTCTGTGTATACTGCACAAGTCCAGGATCACGTTAGTGTACACAGGCTCAACATCAGTAAATATCACAATCATACATAACGGAAATATTATGAAAGACATCATATGATATATACTACTAGTTGAATGACCTTATGGTCAACTTACATGACTACGCCTCGCAAGGCTGAACAACATATTAAACTGCAGTGGAATGAAAACGTAGATAACCCCTCAGTATACCACAGGCAACTGACAAGGCTTGCGCCCTAAACATTCGTCTCCTCCTGGAATCTTTCCTCCAGTATTAATGTAGACTCTTCAACTGGTGATGTTGTCGTTGGCAAGGGTGAGTACATAAAGCACTCAACAAGTTGTGCACAGAATGCAATTCTAACATAGCTATATGCAAGGCTTATTCCAAAGGATAGGTTGTCATGGCTATTTTGCAACAAAGCAGCATTTATGAACAAATACAATAAATAGATTGCAAAGACTGTAAAATAAATATCAGTAATAGATAGGTTCAGTATTTCTCAAGTAAACCAAGTTTCCAATCCTAAGACAAGTTCCAACCTTCCATTGGCAATTCCGCCATCCCAATCAAGTTTTCCATTTAATTAAACTAACCCTTAACTGTAATTCCCGAGCATTACTCAATACCGCGAGCACCGATATCCGAATAGATTTACACTCTGCAGAGATTATGCACTTTACCCACACGACATGATCGTCTCTTGGTGCCATGCAATTAACACACTTCCTTTGGTGTGTCGGCGAAGAGATCATGACAAAGCCTTTACAATCTGTGCGGCTTAACCGGTACCACCCGCTAAGGTTTCAACACTGGTGGGACTGGTTACCACGTCCAGGGCCCCCCTCTTGCTCCATGTGAATTACTCCATAACTCGGGAACTCACACCAACCAAGATAGTACCAAAGTTAAGATATTGCAAATTAATCAGCTAGGCTGGCCCATACCAGACATGTGGTTGAATGATTGACTCAGGTCAAAGACTTGCAAGGTTAAGTCCTTAGAGTGATCAAGGCAAGACATCCACATACCCTCTGCCCATTGGGCCCACCTTGGCATACTCGCCCCTTGCCCCAATCTAAATGATTATCACCCAAGTTGATTACCATGCACCACGTGCCATCAATAATTCAACATCGTTGCGTGACATGACTTGCCACCACAACTCAATCTCATCGTATGACTTCACATGACACACAAGTTCACATCATTGTTCCATATTCCATTAGTCAATATTAATCATTGATGATTCATGTATATGTGATGACGTGGCATGGCTAAGCAACTAATACGGTCTAACCATCCCATGTTGATTATCATTACTAACCAACTATAGTAGTCCAATCTAGGGTGACAATAGATCATGGCATACAAATGACAAGTTAGGGTATATAGATCAAATGGGTAGATTAACTAGATCCCAATTTAGATTGAAACAATTGTATACTTGAAATACTATACAATAAAGTAAAACAATATAGCAACTTTATAAATATGGGTTCAACATGATCAATGCACAACTTGCCTTGGAATAGGTTCTGGTCTTGCTCTGAAACTTGATCTTGAGTTGTTGAATCTTCCTCCGAAGCGTCGCACAATTCAACATCTACGCGTACCGAAGAAGAAAAGCAAATAAATACCAAAACAAAGAGCAAATGAACTCAAAAAATCAATTAAAATTAACCATTAAATAGATCTCAATTTTACAAATTTTTAGAAATTTGAATCACTCAAATCCGAGTTAAAATGCAAAAGATATAGCCTTTTGAAGTTTGAATAAATATTAAAATTACAGAAATTGGAAAAATCAGAATTAACTGAATTATTTTTAGATTGAAAAACCGATTTGTTGCATCAGCTGACGTCAGCCAATCCTCGGGCCAATCCCATGCTGCCACGTGGCTTTGGTCCATGCGACGAGTCCACGAACCTCCTCTGGTCCACCGTGAACCCGGTGCACGGCGCTTCGGTCTCTGCACGCCACATGTCACCACGCTATTGGTCCGTCGGACGACATAATCTAGGTCGTGCGTCGAGATCCAATGGCCACGAATAGATCCGAAGCTCGAGACATGCGGCGAAGCCCGATGCGTCCACGTGTCACGAATCTAGCGGCGCAACCTAGATCCGACGGCTCCCAGGGCTTCCGAAACTCGTCGACGAGGTGCGACGGCGCTCTCACCGGTCTTGGAGAAGACGACCTGGCAATCAACGAAGCAGCAGCTTCTGGCGACCAAGCAGTGATAGCTCGGATGCGACTCGACGAGTTCTTACTGGATCTGATCTCAGGAGTGGCGGAGCGGCGACGGTTTGTGGTGGAACAGCGAAAAAGGACGGTGACGACTTGCGGCTACTCCGATGAGCTCGCTCTTGCGAACCAAAGCACCTCCGGCGGTGATACACGGGGCAAAACATGCGGCGACAAACGACGAACCTCGGAAGCCCACCCATCCTTTAAATAGCCACGCAAAACGCACAAAAATCGGAATCTTAGATCTACACGGCGGCGGCTACACCAAAGAGACGATCCTGGCCCTACACGAGTCACCAATCGGTCTGCTCCCAAACTCCGTGACGTGGCGAAATCTAGAACGACCATAGTAGCTCGATCCAACGGCTGACAAGGATTAGGGTTCGCGTCAAAACCCTAGCATCTAAACCGTCCGCCCCTCGATCCAACGGCCACCGACCGGAGCACACAGCGCACGGGCTTCTACTGGGCCGACGCTAGAATTGGACCGCACAGTAATGGGCTTGGCCCATTCTTTATTCAACAATTTTCGAGGTTTTCTTTTTGAAAGTAAATCTAGAAATTCATTTAATTAGTTTTAGGCAATGAACATAACAGGAAAAAATCCAATAAAATTCTCATAAATACTTTGAGATATTTTGAGCTCAAATAACATATTTTTGACAAAAATTTATATTACTTTGTTTATATTTAATTAGTTTTCTCAAAAGGTCAACAAACTTAATTTGAAATAAATTCAAACAAATCCAGATAAATTCAATAAATTCCAAAAAATCACAGAATGCATAAATAGCAATAAAATAATAATAAAGGGAAATTTTGGGATGTTACAAACCTTCCCCCCTTAACAGAATCTCGACCCCGAGATTCAGGGCTAACTAGAGAATAGGTTTGGGAATTCTGGCTTCAAATCCTCTTCACGCTCCCAAGTTGCTTCATTCTCCGAATGATTGCTCTACTGAACTCTGCAAAAGCGAATGGACTTGTTTCTGGTCTGGCACTCCATCACATCCAGAATCTTGATAGGCTGCTTTTTGTAGGTCAGATCCTCCTGTAGCTCTATTGCCTCTAACGACATCTGCTCTCTTGGCACTCTGAGACACTTCTTAAGCTGTGACCTGTAGAACACATCATGCACTCCTGCTATTGACTGCGGCAATTCCAACGGATAAGCAACCTCTCCTCGATGACTCAAAATCTTGAACGAACCAACATATCTTGACGCAAGCTTCCCTTTAGCATGAAACCTTTTAATACCTTTAAGAGGGCTAACTCTGAGATACACAAAATCATCTGACTCAAACCTCAAATCACGACGATGATTATTAGCGTAGCTCTTCTGTCTTATTCCAATTCAACAGAGTACAATGGGCACGACCATACAAAGCCTCAAACGGTGACATTGGCAATCTAGCCTGATAACTGTTGTTATAGTTGAATTCTGCATACGGCAAACACTCATCATAGGATGCAGCATAAGTTGATACAAAAGACCTCAGCATCTCCTCAAAAATCTTGATTAACTCTTTCGGTCTGACCATCTGTCTGCGAAGAATACAATGTACTGAATTTCAGGCGAGTTCCCATCGCTTCATGCAACTTCTTCCAGAATCTTGAGATAAATTGGGTACCTCTATCCGACATAATCTTTCTAGATAGACCATGCAAACACACTATCCTTGTCATATATAGCTCTGCTAAACCATCTCCTGAATAAGTTGTCTTCACTGGTATGAAGTGAGCGACCTCAGTCAAACGATCCACGATGACCCAAATAGAATCATATCCCTTCTGGATTTCTTGACAATTCTCAATGTTGGGTATCTTATTACTGATTTGCCTCTTACTTTCACTCAAAAATCTGCACTGGCTGTAGCAATCATCAGTTCTCTGGTGAACTGCCTTCACTTGCTGACATACAACACTTATAACAGCATATCTTAGGCCACCAACCCTTTTCCATAGATCTTAATACATTTCAGCACCTTCTGGATGAATCGAATACACGGAATCCTGTGTTTCCTCAAGAATCAACTTCTTAAGCTCCCTCTTTTTCGGTGCACAGATCGAACCTTTAAACCACATGGTACCTTATTCACCCGCAGTAAAATCCTCAACTAAGCCTTCATCATTCTTTGACTTGATTCTGCTGATTTTATCATCAACCTTTTGACCATCTCTGATCTGATCCTCAAGCGTTGGCTTCTCTTCCAAAGCAGTTACAAATCCTTGCAAGACCACTTCTACTTTCAACTTTTGAAACTCCTGCATAACCCGATTGATCACAGGATAACAATAAATTCTAACATTTTAATCCTTGATCGACTCCTGCCATCTCCTCTACCTCAACTGAAAGTTGACTGAGAAAAGATGTATCTTAACTCTTGTGATTTGCACATATTTCCAATGAGATAATGACGCAATAACTTCAAAGCGTGCACTACGGTAGCAATTTCCAATTCATGCGTAGCATAGTTCTCATGTGGCCTCAACTGTTCTGACGCATAGGTAACAACTTTGCCTTTCTGCATTAACACACATCCAAGATCTTGTCTTGAGGCCTCATAGTATATATCAAAACTGCGTTTGCACATCTGGCAACACTAAGACAGGTGCTATCGTCAAACGTTTCCTCAATCACAGAAAACTCTTTTCGCACTGCGGCGTCCGTGCAAACTTCTTCTCCTAATTGCCTAAGCGGTCTCGATTGCTCCCACGTAACATCGCTTTTGGTTAGATCAATGGTAACTCCTTTAGCAGTCATCTCATGGCAAGAAATTCAACTTTCTCCCTCCAACAGTCACATTTGCTACACTTAGCATACAGCCATTGGTCTAGCAACCTTTCCAAAACTAATCCCAACTTGTTCCGCGTACTTTCCTTTTGACTTGAAGTAAACAAAGACATCCCACCTATACACCATAACAGCTTGACCAAATTTCCCATGGAACTCCATTCGTCATGTTCATAATTTCTGTAATGGCATTGATCAATCTAGCAGACACAACTGTAAACTCATACTGTCCATACTGCGTAGAAAACTCTGACCTAAGAACATTCTCTGCACGAATTCTTAACCGATGATAACTCGATCGAAGATCTATCCTTGAGAACACTCCAGCTCCTTTTTGACTGATCAAACAAATTACGATCCTGGGCAGCGAATACTTACCCTTGTAATCATCACTTCATTAAATGCTCGACGGTCGATACACATCCTTAAGCTCCCATCTTCAAACAGAACAGGCGCTCCCTATGGTGACAACTGGCTCTAGCGAAACATTTTTCTAACAACTCTTCAATCTGCTTCTTCATCTCAACTAGCTCATCAATAGGCATTCGATGAGGTCTCTTTACTTTTGGCGCTATACCAGGCACTAACTCCATAACACACTTAATCTCTCGATCTGGTGGGATTCTTATGAAATTCATCTGGATACTCTCTAACAACTAGCACACCTCCAAGGCTGACAACTTCCACACTATTGACGTTTTGCTGACCAACACGAACCGCAGTTGTTTGAAATCTAGCTTTCAGGGCTTTTTAGCTGACACAACTCTTCAACCAAACTCCATGACACCCTTATGTCCGGACGACCAATTCATTTCAGGAGTAGCATCGCGGGTTTGATATCCAATATCGTTCGCTAGAAACTTTTCTCCAACTTAACTCCATCACATTCTAGGTTAGATCAAGCAATGCTGTACTTTCTGACAACGATAATTCCTCGGGCTGACAAGCTTTACAAACACCACTGAATTGATCATCATTGCACACGCAACATCTTCAGGTGAACCGTCAACATAGGTGAATACTCAGAAACATCATTTATCATTAATGCTTTTATTCCACACTTCACATATCAACCTCTCAACTATCTTTACTTTATTTAATTAGGCAAGAAAATCTTTACATGAAATTCATCACTAGTCACTTTTCTTTTACAAACGAGGGTATGACACTTGCATAGGATAAAATCATCGATCTAAACTTCCTCGATTGGCATTGGCGCTGAAGTTTTGACTGGAACAGAATTGAGATTGACTTGCACTGGTGCGATCACTTTCGTATGAGGGCAATTGTTAGCAAAATGCCCAGGCTTGTTGTAGGTGTAACAAATCTTAGGTCCATCTCTCTTCCTTGAGCATTCGTCGACTAAGGCAGTGTCTTCATTCAGACGCCTCTTCTTCAATTGATTCTCCGTACAAACTTCTTTTGCGACTTTACTACTCACTCTTGGCGTTATGAACTTGACCGAGGTAACTTCTGGAACATCCATGGCCGTAGACAATGATTGTCTTCTCTGTGGGCATCGATTAGCATAATGGCCTTCCTTGTGGCAGTTGTAACACACCGTGTTATTTGTTGTCTGACTACAGTACATCGTTGTCTTTTTGTTGCGTCAGAACTGGTTGCTTCATAGGGCATTCCCTAGCCCAATGACCTTCTTCATCACACAGGAAACATGCTGTTCGTGATTGCCAATTACTACTTTCTTGATGAGGGCCAACAGGATTAAGGTATTGTATCTTTAGCTCTTCGAGAGGCTCCATTTTTGCAGCTGACTTTTCACCTCTTCTTGACAACTCTTGAGCAACTGTGGCTCGAAGATTCTTTTGCTGATGCTGGGTTACAGCAGTAACTATTGGATCCAAGGGACATTGAGCTGGACCATGATCTCGACCTTCACACAGGTAACATGTGATGTCACTCATAGGACACTCTCCAAGAGAATGGCTTCCTTCACAGCTGGAGCAATTAATCGCATGCTCGTCAGCGGTATGTCCTATTTCTCCACAGCGAATGCACGCACGATCTTCTGACTTGTTTGGTTGACAGCACCTTAGAAAGCAATGCTTAGATGTCGAAAAAGGTGCAGATATAGTATTATGCTCCGTATTGACCGTGACCATACTGCCTCCAGGTGAGTCAAAGAGATTACGAAAAGCAACAACAAATTCATTCCAAGTGATATTCCGCGGAGCTTCATGAACAGCACAATATTTCTTCCACCATTCAGTAGCAATTCCTTGTAACTGATAAGAAGCATACAGGACTTTCTCATCACCTTTACACTGAGCAATGAGCAACTTCCTCTCAATGGTCTTGAGCCAATCATCCGCTTCCAAAGGTAATACATTTCCTGAAAACACCGGCGAATGAGTCCTTATGAATTCTGATAACCTTGAGTAGGGACTGAAATCATTGGTAGCAGCTTGGGACACTTGGTTGACATTGTCTTGGTCAGTGATATTCTGCATCTGCTTCATCATTGCATGCATCAACTGAGTCTGAGCAGTCAAGAACTCTCTGAAACCCTGCATATCTATCTGTACTGATGGTTGAAGAATTGATCCATCGTTGAGGTTCTCCTTGGATTGATTTTCACTTCCACTGATTCTGTTGTTTCCTCAAGTCTAAACCATCTGCTTGATTGCTTCATTAGGTTAGGGAAGAGGGAAATAGCATAGGTAAGAAGCAGGGATCCTAAAGCAGGGGAGATAGGCTTAACCCAATAACTTACGCAAACAATATTAATAACTTGGTATGGTTGCTTATATAAGCCTAAAAGCTCTGCAACACATACTGCACACTTAGCAATCAAGGAAGAACCAATTCAACCTATACAGACAAAACTACCGCCTACAGGGGTAACACTTCTATCTCCCACACATGAGTCCCAACTGGCTACTCGAAGCATAGATCTTCTAGCTCCTGGAACACTACATCAACCCACTCCTTCCTTGAGCTCGATGATTCCTTCATGATCTTCAGGGTTGACATCAAGCACTTGATGCTTTCTCCTAAGGTGTGGTATATCGTCAACTACTAAGATAACTCAGATAAGGTTTTTAACTCGATCCAGCAAGGGAGAGAGAAAGAAATTCACCAAGGGGAAAGAGAGAAATTTTGACGAGGAAAGGAACAGAAGAATAAGATAAGTCAAAAACATATTATCCTTTCAAGTTAATTCTTTCCTCTAGAAAATAATTTTGAAGGTCCTATAGAGACGACCAGACTATCTAGGGTCAAGACCTACAGTCAGTATGGCTCTGATACCACTTCTGTCGGGACCCGAATATGCAAATCCGGACCCTCTGTGTATACTGCACTAGTCCAGGATCACGCTAGTGTACACAGGCTCAACATTAGTAAATATCACAATCATACATAACGGAAATATTATGAAAGACATCATATGATATATACTACTAGTTGAATGACCTTATGGTCAACATACATGACTACGCCTCGCAAGGCTAAACAACATATTAAACTGCAGCGGAATGAAAACGTAGATAACCCCTCAGTATACCACGTAATCGACAAGGCTTGCGCCTAAACATTCGTCTCCTCCTCGAATCTTTCCTCCAAAGATTGATGTAGACTCTTCAACTGGTGATGTTGTCGTTGGCAAGGGTGAGTACATAAAGCACTCAACAAGTTGTGCATAGAATGTAATTCTAACATAGCTATATGCAAGGCTTATTCCAAAGGATAGGTTGTCATGGCTATTTTGCAACAAAGCAGCATTTATGAACAAATACAATAAATAGATTGCAAAGACTGTAAAACAAATATCAGTAATAGATAGGTTCAGCTTTTCTCAAGTAAACCAAGTTTCCAATCCTAAGACAAGTTCCAACCTTCCATTGGCAATTCCGCCATCCCAATCAAGTTTTTCATTTAATTAAACTAACCCTTAACTGTAATTCCCGAGCATTGCTCAATACCGCGAGCACGGCTATCCGAATAGATTTACACTCTGCAGAGATTATGCACTTTACCCACACGACATGATCGTCTCTTGGTGCCATGCAATTAACACACTTCCTTTGGTGTGTCGACGAAGAGATCATGACAAAGCCTTTACAATCTGTGGCTTAACCGGTACCACCCGCTAAGGTTTCAACACCGTGGATGGTTACCACGTCGTGGCCCCCTCTTGCGCCATGTGAATTACTCCATAACTCAGGAACTCACACCAACCAAGATAGTACCAAAGTTAAGACATTGCAAATTAATCAGCTAGGCTGGCCCATACCAGACATGTGGTTGCATGATTGATTCAGGTCAAAGACTTGCAAGGTTAAGTCCTTAGAGTGATCAAGGCAAGACATCCACATACCCTCTGCCCATTGGGCCCACCTTGGCATACTCGCCCCTTGCCACTTGCCCCAATCTAAATGATTATCACCCAAGTTGATTACCAAGCACCACGTGCCATCAACAATTCAACATCGTTGCGTGACATGACTCGCCACCACAACTCAATCTCATCGTATGACTTCACATGACACACAAGTTCACATCATTGTTCCATATTCCATTAGTCAAGATTAATCATTGATGATTCATGTACATGTGATGACGTGGCATGGCTAAGCAACTAATACGGTCTAACCATCCCATGTTGATTATCATTACTAACCAACTATAGTAGTCCGATCTAGGGTGACAATAGATCATGGCATACAAATGACAAGTTAGGGTATATAGATCAAATGGGTAGATTAACTAGATCCCAATTTAGATTGAAACAATTGTATACTTGAAATACTATGCAATAAAGTAAAACAATATAGCAACTTTATAAACATGGGTTCAACATGATCAAAGCACAACTTGCCTTGGAATAGGTTCTGGTCTTGCTCTGAAACTTGATCTTGAGTTGTTGAATCTTCCTCCGAAGCGTCGCACAATTCAACGTCTACGCGTACCGAAGAAGAAAAGCAAATAAATACCAAAACAAAGAGCAAATGAACTCAAAAAATCAATTAAAATTAACCATTAAATAGATCTCAATTTTACAAATTTTTAGAAATTTGAATCACTCAAATCCGAGTTAAAATGCAAAAGATATAGCCTTTTGAAGTTTGAATAAATATTAAAATTACAGAAATTGGAAAAATCAGAATTAACTGAATTATTTTTAGATTGAAAAACCGATTTGTTGCATCAGCTGACGTCAGCCAATCCTCGGGCCAATCCCATGCTGCCACGTGGCTTTGGTCCATGCGACGAGTCCACGAACCTCCTCTAGTCCACCGTGAACCCGGTGCACGGCGCTTCGGTCTCTGCACGCCACATGTCACCACGCTATTGGTCCGTCGGACGACATAATCTAGGTCGTGCGTCGAGATCCAATGGCCACGAATAGATCCGAAGCTCGAGACATGCGGCGAAGCCCGATGCGTCCACGCGTCACGAATCTAGCGGCGCAACCTAGATCCGACGGCTCCCAGGGCTTCCGAAACTCGTCGACGAGGTGCGACGGCGCTCTCACCGGTCTTGGAGAAGACGACCTGGCAATCAACGAAGCAGCAGCTTCTGGCGACCAAGCAGTGATAGCTCGGATGCGACTCGACGAGTTCTTACTGGATCTGATCTCAGGAGCGGCGGAGCGGCGACGGTTTGTGGTGGAACAGCGAAAAAGGACGGTGACGACTTGCGGCTACTCCGATGAGCTCGTTCTTGCGAACCAAAGCACCTCCGGCGGTGATACACGGGGCAAAACATGCGGCGACAAACGACGAACCTCGGAAGCCCACCCATCCTTTAAATAGCCACGCAAAACGCGCAAAAACCGGAATCTTAGATCTACACGGTGGCGGAGTCCAGGTCCTCTACGGCGGCGGCTACACGAAAGAGACGTAATCCTGGCCCTACACGAGTCGCCAATCGGTCTGCTCCCAAACTCCGCGACGTGGCGAAATCTAGAACGACCATAGCAGCTCGATCCAACGGCTGACAAGGATTAGGGTTCGCGTCAAAACCCTAGCATCTAAACCATCCGCCCCTCGATCCAACGGCCACCGACCGGAGCACACAGCGCACGGGCTTCTACTGGGCCGACGCTAGAATTGGACCGCACAGTAATGGGCTTGGCCCATTACTGTTCAACGAATTTTCCTAGGGTTTTCTTTTTGAAAGTAAATCTAGAAATTCATTTAATTAGTTTTAGGCAATGAACATAACAGGAAAAAAATCCAATAAAATTCTCATAAATACTTTGAGATATTTTGAGCTCAAATAAAATATTTTTGACAAAAATTTATATTACTTTGTTTATATTTAATTAGTTTTCTCAAAAGGTCAACATACTTAATTTTGAAATAAATTCAAATAAATCCAGATAAATTCAATAAATTCCAAAAAATCACAGAATGCATAAATAGCAATAAAATAATAATAAAGGGAAATTTTTGGATGTTACAATGGAGATCAAGGAATTCTCGCCGCTTGATATCCACAAGGCTAGCTGGTATATGAGCCCTGCAGAAAGCTTCCCATGTGATCGCCTGGCCTTGCGGAATTATTGCCTGATGGTTCTCCCACCAAGTGGCTGCAGCTCCT
The DNA here is from genome assembly GCA_036346275.1 of Otatea glauca. NCBI lineage: Eukaryota > Viridiplantae > Streptophyta > Magnoliopsida > Poales > Poaceae > Otatea > Otatea glauca. Next base: position 34,304,148 of record CM070715.1, on the reverse strand, counting down.
TAAAGTTGATATGATGTTTACAGTACCTTCTCTTGGTCATTGCATTGGGCAATAGCTAGTTTACTCTCAACAGAGCGGAGCCAGTCGTCGGCGTCCAGAGGGTCCGTCGATGTAGAGAATGTTGGAGGCCGATTTTTTAGAAACTCGCCCAACTTGGTGTGTTATGGAGCATCACCATTTCCACCCCTTGCGATTGCTGCGCCAATGTTGGCAGTATTCTATACCATCTGCTGAAGGGGAAGGTGAAGGACCATGTGGAGGTCCATTCTTATTTATGATGAGTATTTGACTTTATGTGATCTAGGATAGCTTAGATTTGAGTTTGGATTTAAATTTGATTTCAAGTTGGAGTCAATAAAAAAAATACAAATATCAAACACATAAGTGGGTAAAGAATGCAAATAATGTCAAACATTTGCACCCCGCTATGTTTTTCAAAGTCTTAAAGAAAATTTGCATAAATTGACAAAAATGAGCTCGAAGGACCTTATATGCACTTCAAAATTCCCCAAAGTGTTGAGTAGGTTGAACTCTAGGTTTTCCATTTGATTCTTGAGCGGTTTTGCTTCTAGTTTTGAAACTTTGCTAAGTTTTGCAGTTGTCAATCTTGCTAAAAATGATACATTTTCTAAACCTAGTTTATGAGCAAAATTTGTATTTGCACTTGGACATATCTTCGTTGAGTCATAATCTGAGATTGATAAGCTTGGTGTAATATCCTGTCATTACGATCAATTGGATAATCTTCAAAGCTCCCTTAGGTTGCATTTCATGCATACATAAAAAGGGGAAGAACATTCCATTTTGATGTCTATATTGTCAAAAGGGGGAGAAAACGTAGAAAAGGCATCATTAAAAAAATGTTCTCAGTCTATTCTCTCTGGACCATGTGTGGTTTTGAAATCAAATTGCTTTTCTCTCTTACTCAAACTCAAATTTATGCCTTTTGAGTGGTTTGCCAATATACTCATCAAGGGGCAGATTGAAGGACCATGTGGAGGTCCATTCTTGTTTATGATGAGTATTTGACTTTATGTGATCTAGGATAGCTTAGATTTGAGTTTGGATTTAAATTTGATTTCAAGTTGGAGTTGTTTTTGCGCCGGTCCAAATCTCAGCTCTTGGTCGAGTGATATTTATATCCGACTGTTGTAGGATACAGATCTGGTCCAACTTGGGACATATCACTCTTTCATGGCTCTTGGCCAAGTGATATCTATATCCGACTGTTGTAGGATACAGATCTGGTCCAACTTGGGACATATCACTCGTTCATGACTCTTGGCCGAGTGATATCTATATCCGACTGCTGTAGGATACAGATCTGGTCCAACTTGGGACATATCACTCGTTCATGGCTCTTGACCGAGTGATATCTATATCCGACTGCTGTAGGATACAGATCTGGTCCAACTTAGGACATATCACTCTTGCGTGGCTCTTGGCCGAGTGATACCCATATCCGACTCGGACCAATTTTCAGTGAGCTTCACGTGTATGCCGGACCAATTTACTGTTGTATTAAAAATAAGTTGTTAGCACTCGGTTGAAGTGTTTTGGTTTGTTCTAACCCCAATTTTGTGATAGAATCGATGTGCTAGGTTCATGGTGGAACCAAGAAGGGTCTTCTTGTGTTTGTGGATGTAGGACTTCATTTGGTGGTCATGGTGAGGCGAAGGGAGGCCGGGACTAGGCGAGGAGCGTCGAAGGTCCAGATGGTCGGGGATCGCCGGAAGATGGCCGGAGATGAAGTCGGTACAGTCCCAAGAGACAAGAGATCAGGGAGAAGCTAGCTTATCACTACTTGGATCAGGGAGAGCTGTCGGGTTGCAGTTCTAGAAGATAGAGTAGTGGATAAGTGTAGCTTGCTTTGAGAACCGTGCAAGAAAACCCATGTGTGTGGTGGGTTTTGGGTTAGCCCTTGCATGGCTGGTTGAGTGGGTCTATCCTAGCCCTTGATGGATGCTCTAGGGTTTAGAGGTTCATCCAAGGGTGGTAGGTGGCCCAAGAGCTGTATAAATAGGGGTGGAGAAGCAGCCTCCCCCTGGTGAAGGAAAAGGAGGAGGTGAAGGTTTTTAGAGGTTTGCCCACCTTGTTGTGAGGCTTTTTGCCCACTGTGTTGTGAAGCTTTGTAAACCTACCTTCCAGAAATGAAATATTTCCTCAAATCATTTCTTTTCTTTGTGCATTTACATTGCGCACTTAATTTCCGCATTTAAATTCTATACTTAAATTCAGCACTTACATTCTTGCAATTTAAATTTATGAAATTTGGATTTGCCTCCCCTCCTTCTATTTTGCTTATGAATCTTTTGCTGGGGTTGATGTTTGATTTTTCTTTCATTCATCTAGGCTATTCATGCGTTTTCTTTGCAAGAAGATGTTTTTCGCGTTCTTGAGTGCGTAGTCTTGTTGACGTGCTTTGCTTTGAGTTTCTTTGTGCTTGCTGGGACGTGTGGGGAGTTACTCAAGATCATCTTGATCATCAAAAACCCATGAGCAAGCCTCGATCGAAGATTTTTCGATTTTTATCAAAACTTGGTGTGTTCTTCCTTCCCGGGCATAAAGGTCAGAACTTTGACGGCAATCCTTGTGATTGAAGGTTGGAATAAGTTTCTGACATCCCGTGGACCTTATCTACCAAGTTTGGTGATTTTCTACCCAGCCGATCAAAAGTTCTCTTGATTTTCATTTTGTGACCGTGCTGTTTTCAAAGCTGCTTTTGAGCCCGGTGCTACCGCCCCCTGGAGCGGTGCTACCGGACTCCGGTGCTACCGGCCCTTGAGCGGTTGCATCGGTCAGACAGCAAAGTGTCTTGTTTCAATCAACTCTTTTGAGTGTTTTCTTTGTGAGGTTATTTGGAGTATTTGGGGGAGTTAATTTTTGAGTTGCGACCATTCACCCCCCCTCTGATCGCCATTTTGGTCTTTCAGAAGGGTGTGCGTTTGACGACCTTGCTCAATCATGGCCAACACTTGTGCCATGGTTGGAGGTCTTGGCAGATGTTCTTCGAGAATGGCTCCTTGTGTATCTTGAGCTAGAGGCGGTGGAGATTCACGACGATTAGCACGTCGCGAGGAGGAGGCCCTCGCTGCTGGGTGCACAGGATTAGACTGAACTGGAGTTGGAAGAGCAACCCTTGGAGGCTGTGTCTCCCGGGTAGCCTCGCTTTCCAGAAGCTCATTTAAGTATCTTTTAGCAGGCATGATGCAACATCATTTAGGTAAGATGGATAGATATAGAGTGTGATTTAATTTAGTGATAAGGTAACTTCTCGCACTAAGATTAGATAAGATTAAAATATCTACAATTTAGAGGGTGTAATTTAATTTCATGAATGTTTTTCATTTATTTTAAGATTACGCCTCAATCCTTAACAATTTCATTTGTTAAAATTTTGTTAGCCATAATTTCTTATTAATTTAAGGTCACAACATCATGAAATTTTAACCTAATGTCAAGCATTCACGAGTGCATCTCGGAAAGCAATACAAAAAGTTTACAACCAAAATTCAATAACATAAAAAGAACATATAATTAGGCTAATATATAAGGGTTCTAGGGTTCTTTATTTTTCTAACTTAGCCTAGTGCGTTCTTATTTGGCCTAACGATACTAGTCTTTCATGAAGTGACATTTGTCTCCTCGAGGTTGTTGACATAGAGGTTGGAGTCTCTGTTGGCTGGGCAGACGAGAAGGGCGATAATAGTATTTCACGGCCAACTCTAGAAGCATATAACAAGGTCGGACTATGGCCAAGAATTACTTTAAGGAAAGAGGAATTTAATATAGATCAAAATGAAAGTAGGGTAAGAGTAAGAACTTAGGAAGGAGGAAAGAATAGCAATGGCTACATTTTGGAAACATAGTAGCTTTTAAAATTAAATTTTGAAATTGGCCTATCCTTAATACTAACGACCATTCTATCTAGGGTTTGTCCTGCAGTTAGTATGGCTTTGATACCAACTGTAACGACCACCTTTTTGGTACAGAATACCAAGAAGGATGATCTATGTGCATGTAGTACTAATCCCATGATCAGTGGCTAGTACGCACATTTACAACAATTGGAATCATATCCATACACAATATTATTAAAGTGTAAGCTATTTATACAATGTAGTCTTACAATTCAGAGTATATTACAGCGAAAAGAAGAAAAAGTCTTGTAGTATGTGTTAGTGTTATGCCCTTGAGGCAATCATTTAGATGATTGTAACATGACTATGTTTATGAATAATAATATGATTATTGGTCCAATGAATGTATATCATTGTATTGATCAACAAGTATGTGACTTGCTTATGAAGCTCTTTACTTATTGATATAATTCGATAAATATCTCTGATCGGATATCATCATATAGGACAACGATGAATAGATCAACACATGTAGTGATCGATGATCATGCTTCATAGATCATGGGATATGGAGATATCATCTATACATTGAGGACGCATGTTGAAGAACATGGGTTGGATAGACCCGCCATGGGACACTGCGAGAATGTTTCATTCTTATGTGTCATCAGTGTATCTCATACATAGTAGATGTTTGATCCTTAGACCTGAGATTGTCATATTCCCTACATGTGTAATAGTTTTCCTTGGGGCTATCAAACACTACTTCCTAACCGGATAGTTATAAATGTAGCTTTCATGTTTACTATGAAACGTGTAGAGGGAAGTGAGCAGTCAAGATGGAATTTGCCACTCCAATGAAACGGAGATATACGACAAGGCCACTCGTGTGATATGATTAAGGAAGTGCATGGCCATGCCGTGATTGAGGAGTCAATCACAACTTATTAATATATCACGGATACGAGAGATGGATTGAATCATCAAAGGATGACATGCTTCTCGCCTTGAGTTCAATCTTCATATACTTGGCAAAGGGATTATTACATGAGTACTTTTGATAGGTTCTATCCGATTTGATCATAGTATGTTTGGGAGTTGGCATACTTTGCAAGGAGCCGCTACCAACTATTGGATTGAAAAGAAGTTTTTCGAATCCATGTCCAAACGTACGTGAACCTGCAGGGTCACACACTTAATGGGCTGGGACGCATTAATTTGGATTGGATCCGTAATTAATGGACCTCGTGGGCTTAGCACGCTGATGGGCCCTGATTTAGGGTTTCATCTCATGGCTATATAAGGAGGGGAGGAGGGTGGGCACAGGGTGTGCTTTCTACGGTTTAGAAGTGATTTACCCGAAACCCTAGCCTCCTCCTCTCGCTGCCCTTGCCGAGCGACCAGGTGCTTGCACACCGACGCACGGCGTTCCATCCCTGAACGTGTGGACTACTGCGGTGACGCTGCTGCGACTGCGGCGTGGGAGAATGATCCACGGCGAGGCGAGTACGATCCACTCCATCGATGCAACGACTGCGGCGAGGACGATCCACTACATCGACGCGCAAAGGATTCCGCAACTGCGCGTCTAGTGGTAATCTAATCTATAATCCTCTACTTACGAGTAGCTTTCTGGTTATACGGTAGATTTTTTTTTGTGCTAGTGTAGCATACCGCATTCCTCTTCAGTATGCCCATCCAACACTCAGGCAATTAACAAGGTATAATCCCTAGAAAGTCGCATCATCGAATTTCTCGTATCCTACGGTGACATATGTATCTTTCTGGGTCTCGCATTTTTCTCCATCTAAAACAACAAATTAAGCAAGGTTGAGTACTTCCGTACTCAGCAAGACTTAAGGTGTATTTAGAAAATGTAGTAATGCAGGCTATGTCAAAGGAGGCTTGTACGGTTAATTTGCATAAAATGAAATTGAATTTGAAATTCAAGTAGTAATTCACAAACAGAATTTGTAAAAGCGAGTTGACTGATATGAAAATAACAAGTATATAAAGCATAAAATAACAACTCACAGTCTTCCATGACATGAGTAACAATTTGTCCAATTCCTGTCAACACATAGCATAATACCAGTCTTTGCCAACACATGGCATATTAGATGAAACCAGTCCTTTGTGAAAATAATAAAACATTTAATTATGTGATGACTTTACAAGTGCCCTTGACCGCGGGTGTGACTTTTTGAAAAGATTTACACTCTGCAGAGGTGTACATTTTACCCACAAGACATGACCAACTCTTTGTGCAACATCATTAGCACACTTCCTTTGGTGTGCCTCAGAGAGTCATGACATAACCGTTACATTACATAGACCTAACTTTGCACCAAATCGGCGATTACAAACCCATACTGTTGCGGCAGAAGATATTTGTACACACAGTATGACAAATGGTTTCACATCCCATCGTCCCACTTCTCCCTATAGTATGGCGTACACCATTGTATCAGCAAATGCTATTCCCAACACTTCGGTGTGGGCACCCCTCCGAGCAATCAGTCCAAAAAGCCCGGACTACTACATCTTTCCAATGTGCGAGGCTAGTTCTAAGTAATTTAATATATTAAGGCCGTCCCATACCAGCACTTGTGGTTGTACGTAACCTTGGCTTGAAAACAACCCATAGCTCGGTCCTTACTCCGACCCGGGTGATAATCTCCCCCTACACTACGTGCAAGTCCCATGCACTTCCGGCTATTGCCAATAATTGTCCGCATCAAAACCATAGTTTTATTTTTAGTTTTTATATAAAAATACCAGTAACCATCATCATGTCCCAATACTTCAAAGTCTTATTTGATCAGTTTATCCAACTTGTTCATCCCAAATCTAAAGCATGGCTAAGCATGATTATTAATCATCGCATATACCCAGATTGACATTATATGTTGTCTAACCTTAATTCTGGGGTTATCAAGGTTTGCAGTTCAATATTTATTAAGAAAGCTCCATAAGATAATAGATATATCTACCAGTTCCACAATTTAGCAAATTTACAGAAAATATGCGTATGTATAAATAGATTTGACAAAACAAAAAAAAATTAAAACACAAGGATCAATATGATCAAAGGGAGTGCTTGCCTTGCTCAGTATATTCTTTTACCATCTCAGAGTCGAAGTCGACGATGGCGGTTTCAGCTACGTCGGAGTCTACACGTTGTTATCGAATAACAGAAATAAGAAGCAAATAACAACATGAGGCAGAAGAATTCAAATAATACCAAATTTAAATATGATTTTTAAAATGAAGGTTCTGGTGATAAAAACAGTTTAGTTACTAGTTTCTTGCTATTCAGGTTCGTTGATTTGTATTATAGATTCCAAGGTTTATATTATTTCGGGATATGCTTTTTAATAGGATTTAGATGCAAAGAATATTGTATTACAATTATTTCTACATTCTAAGGTAGTCTGGTCTTTAAGCTTTTAGCATCTGATCTTCTCATACATATGCTTAACTTGCAAAAGTTTTGTTTATGCATCATTATATGTATAGGGTACGTGGCCTTTTAATAGATTTTGCTTGAACTTATACAAATATGAAATATTTTTGTTTAGCTAGAGATGATATGGTCCTATTAAGGTTTAGAAACTGGTTTCACTAATGTTTAAATTTTATGTACACCATTTATAGTTATTTGTATTTCTGTTGTATTAGAAAATGACCCAATTACAAAATAAATGTAAACTAAGTTTAACCCAAAATAATTTTACAAAAATGGGTCTCTATTGATCTCAAGAGCATGCAGAAATTATTTCATCATTTTATAATTCATGGTTTACATACTTTTATTAATGTCCAGATTAGGGTTTTACTCAAATATTTAATTCAAAATTGTTTTAAATATTAAATATTTTTACATATTCTAAAACTACATGACTTAACATAAATTTAGAAACTTGTTTGACTCAATTTGGGCTTAAGATGAATAGCTATGCATCTTTGAATTGCGATCGGTTTTGGAAATCCATTCAAAATAGGAAAATGCGTCTTCTATTAACGAAAACGTCTTTCGTTATTTTCGCCGGGCGGGGGGGGGGTGTGTAAGATCGAGGATGCTGACTAGAGGGGAGTGAATAGGCGGTTTTACAAAAAATTGATCTCTAAAGATCACTATGGCCAAAAACTAGAATTAATGCGGAAGCGTAAATCAAACGATTTTGACAATTAAGGCCTAAATCCTCTAGTCTCACTATGTGCACTAACAATCTAAAACTAAATCAAGGTTTACAATACTAGGTTGATAAGCAAGCAATTTAATTCTAGAAATGTAAATTGCAAGATGGTGAATGATCAATTGAGAGCAAACAACAATTGACACACGATTTTTACCGTGGTATTCACTTACTGGTCTCCCCTAATACACGTTGAGGTAAGCCCAAACGAATTGGACCGAATCCACGAATTAAGCCAAGCACCTTGAATCCACTAGCGGTAGCTCTTTCCCCCTCCGGGTAAGTGAGCTCCAACCTTCACAACTCTACGGGCCTTCTCACAACTCTTGCTTGATCCTCACCAAGTGCAACACAAGCACAAGGATGATCAATCCTTCTCTAGATGCAACACATGCAACTAGAGATCTTCTCTCCTTGCTCACAAGGTACAACACATGCACAATTGACAGGAGAGGCTTGCACTAGCTCAAGAGAAAGCAAATGAAACAAAAAAGTCATCAAACAAGAAACTCTAGCTCAAAAGCTTCTCAAATCACTCAAACAAGGTTCTATGCGCTCTAGAGGTTTTGCTCTCAAGTGAATGCCTCAAATGGGTGCAAGAGCAGCAGCAAAACCATCCCCATTCGGCCTCTTATAAAGCCCCTCAAACAAACTAGCTGTTTGGGAGAAAATCGGAAAAAACATAGAATTTTCGGTACTACCACCATGTAAATCCCGGTATTACCAGTCTCAACAGTAACCGATAGTTCTGTGCATTAAAAGCACTGAAAAATAGTCGTTGCTACAGTACCCTTGGTACTACTTCTGTGTAAATCCCAGTAGTACCGACATTTTTGGCCCAAAAACTCAAAAACACAGCTCTAAAAAATAACTACCGGCCTTCTGGGGCGGTACTACCGCCATGTAAAAATCAGTAGTAACGATCATCGGTACTACCACCATATAAAAATCGGTAGTACCACTGTTTCAGCAACTAAAAGGGTCATAACTTTTTACTCTGAAGTCTAATTTAGGTGATTTTTGACTCTATAGAAAGCTTATCAAGAGGGCTAAAATTTCCACCATTTTTCAAGATTTAATCAACCATTGATATTTCCAAATATCACAAAAACTCTAATGTAGCCACTCAAGTCTAAAATCTGATTTTTCTCGAAATCCCTTACATAGACTTGATCAAGAGCATGACTACAAGCTTGCAAGAGTCAATGAAATCAAATCTTGAGCCATGTGATGATCAACTCATGATCAAAATATTTTTGCAAATTCTAATCACATACTCCGAGACCAAATTCATGAACACCAATATTTTGCAAAACACATTTGCAAATATAAATCTTGCAAGCAAGAGCAATCAAAATCACATCTTTGAGCCATGTGATGATCAACACATGATCAAACTAATTTGCAAAACACGTTTGCAAACTCTAGTCACATGCTCCAAAAAATTGCACAAATATCAACTTGTTTGCAAAACATATTTGCAAATAAAAAATCCACGCAAACAAAAGCACAAAGCACACGCATAACTCAAACATAGCCATGTGATGATCAACACATGATCTCTAGCAATTTTCAAAACACATTTGCAAATTCTAGTCACATGCTAAGAAGAGTTCTTGTATGAACTTCAACATTTTGCACAACATATTTTGCAAAATTACATCAAACATGTGCGTCTCCTATTTGCAAATCCAAGCTCCTTGCAAAGAACACATCAATAAAATTACAAGTATGAGCTACAACTATTTGCAAAACACATTCGCAAATATTTGCTCCATGCAAAAACCAGATCAAGAGGTGAGCTAGTGCACGCGGGATTGAGCCATCAACACATGATGAGACTCAAGCTTTAAGATTTGACCTCTCTTAATAGTACAACAACCCGGTCTCCCAACAAAACACCGACACCGGTAAAAGACTAGGAACACATCCTTAGCCCTAGCTAGTTATACCTTTGCCTCTCGCAACCACTTGGATCTTTCAAGACGACCGATCATGTTTTCTCCAAGGTGGGATCTTCATCTTGTTCATCAACACATGATGAACTCCCCTTATCTTAGCTTCGGGATACTCTCTTGATCCTCATCAACACATGATTTACGTCCTTGTCTCGTTTATCCATCTCAACCTTTGACTTAATCTATTTCAAACTCATTGAAAGTGTTAGTCCAAAACATATGGTTGTCTCAATCATCAATGCACTCTATTAACACATAGTGGATGCTCCCAAGATACTTTGATCTTTTCCTTTGTTGATTGACCACAACCTAAAGACAATTGATTGAAAGATTAACTGTTCCTTGAGTATACTAATGCTTTATATACTCAAGAACTTTCGATTGTCCTAGGATCAACAAAGTGAACCATCAACACATGATTACTTCTTTGTTGATTGAATAGCAACCGAACACAATTTAAATTGTCATGAGTATATATTAACTAAATAAGTTTCATATACTCATTTTGATGGTTTCTATGTAATGATCCAAATTATATGGAGTGGTGAAAAGGGATCAATACTATTTAGACCAACAAGTATAGAATAAACTCCATTAAATGTGTGCATATAAATAATTTAACTTTGAATCAATATGCACATATTCAATTTAAGATTGTTTTAGAGTTTATCCTATTCTTTCATGAGTACACTATAACTAGACAAGTTTTTATATACTCATGATTTGTTTCTAAGTAATGATCTTTAATTTATTTGGCAATACAAAAGGAATCAATACTATTGAAACTTCAAGATAAAACATAAACTACCCCTAAAGGTGTGCATACATGTATATATGGAGTTGAAAACAAAATACACATCTTTAAAACAATAGTGGAGTTCACCCTTTACCTTGAATCCAAGGAATGTATCTAGAAATAACAAAGTTGCATTGGATACATACCTTTTGGATTTTTCTTTTTCTTTTTCATGAGACTAATAAAAAATATACTCAATAAACACGTTAGTCCTATATTTAGATTTATCAATAAAATCATAACATATTTGACATCAAAGAATGCAACAATATATACTATGAAATATCGAATGCATATCTTTGATAATTTCGTCCTTTCATCCAAAAGAGACTAATTAAGATAAGCTCAAACATAATGTTAGTCTTATAAAAATATTTGTCATTAATTAACAATTGAGATTAATCAATATTATGATTATCAAAAGAGTTAGTCTCAATATAGATTTGTCATTAACACCAAACCAAATTAATGGAGCTTGAACTTTCAATCTCCCTCTTTTTGGTGATTGATGACAAATCCAAGCTTAATAACCACATTTGGATGAAAATCATCATATTGTGATAATTTAATTTATTTGAAAATGTAAGCATACCTTTGTGCATTTAAGCATTGACAATTGAGAATGCATATGAGAGATTTTTAGAATGAATAAATATGCTTCTTTTCAAGACATGCACAAAACATCAAATAAATTCTCCCTTGCAACCAAAAATAATTCTCCCACAAATTCTCCCCCTTAACCAAATGAGGTATTAAGCTCCCACAAATTCTCCCCCTTTTAGCATTAAACACCAAAAATGGAAAATGAATCCAAAAATGAGACCTTTTAGAGTAAAGAACTTGGCAAGAAAATACCACTTTTAAGAATAGAGAGCTTGGCAAGAATTTCTCCGAAATAAGGTCATAAGAAGTTTTGAAATAAATGCAAATGACCAATTTGGGAAATAGGTTTAAAATTTTAAATAAGGACCAAGATATCCACAAACTTTTGTAATATGGCCTAAAAGAGTAAACCAACTTGAAAAGAGGCTATAGTTTAAGTTAAGCATGAAAAAGATATTTAAAACATATTCAAATAAACTCCTCATTTTATTAGGCATTTCACTTTGCAAACGAACTCACGAAAGGAGTCTTTGAGAGCCTAATAGCACATAAATGAGGAAAACATCCAAATGAGCTTCAAATTTTTCAAGAAATCAGTTGTATGAAAATTTTAAAGAAGCATCACTTGTAATACACTTGAAGAAAACATAAAACATGTAAATATCAAATTTAAAGTGATACCACTTGTAAAGCTCATTTTTTAATATGGTACCACATGAAAAGATCATTTTGCAAGAGAGTACCACTTGAGAAAAACATTGATATTTTTTTTAAAAAGCTCATTTTCTCAAAGATCAATACTATATGTCAATTCAACATCAACTTGATACCATGACATAGCCAAAAGGAGAGCCTCTTTCAAACAAACAAAACTTGATTAAACAAGCTCCAAAAGGATTCTAAGATAAATTATGGAGCTAATACATTTAAACATGCTCAAGTTTTTTTTAAGAGGTTCTTCCAACTTGAAGCGAATTTGAAAATATGAAAACCACAAGGATTTCAGAAACTGAAAATTTCAGGTTTTCAGAATTTGACAATTCATTTGAGCTTCAAAAGAGAGCTGAAAAGCTGGTGAGAGAAGCTCCAATAAATCTGATAAAATTTGCCACCAAATACCAAGTATTGAGGATCAATTTTCATTACAATGATCTCCTCAAATTACGATCTAATTTAGAGATACAAAAATCACAAATCAGTTCAAAACCATGCAAAAGTCTGAATTTTCAGCTTTTGTTGAAAGAGAGAAAAACCCATAACTTTTTAAAATGATGTTGAAATTTTACAGAAACATACTATAAAAAGCTTTTACAAAAAGAATTTTTGAAAAAGGAGTCTCCAATCAAAAGATATACCAAATTTTGCTTTGTAGGCATGATTTTTACTTAAAGAGAAGAAAAGTCAAAACTTTTTCAAATAAATTCCAAATGGTTTGAAAATTTCCAAAAACGAACTTTGGAATAGATAGAATGTTTATCAAAAGGAATTTTCTTTCAAAAGATATGGCAAAATGCGCTTTGCAGGCATAAAAGAAGTTGAATTTCCATTGAATGCTCAAAATGCATTCCGAATTGAAATTTATGGAGATTTGAACTTTCATGGCTTTGTAAGAGTTAGAAATACTATTTCAAGTCAATATATACAAATAAATCCAACTCAAATTGCAAAACCCACAATATGCAAGAATAGGTCATTTTGGGTCAAATTAATGATTTTGCCGAAATTAAAATGGCTATAACTTTTTAACGGTTGGTCGTTTGGAAAAACTTTGAACTAAAGAAATGATTGAAATGACCAACCCTATGAGTTTTGTATTGACCACTTTTTCAAAAACTTAATAGATTTTGATTTATGAAAATATTTCATTTAATCCAAAATCAAGATCATATAAGATCCATTCGAGGCCAAATTTGCTAATTTGATTCTAAAATTGGGATTTTTACTCTGAAAGCATTGTAAAACATTTGAAATACATATTTGAGAACTTTTTCTAAGATTTTCACAAATATGAGACTTTTAAGCACATTTTTGACTTTTGACCAAAGAGGCTCATATAAAAGAATATGTGTGCATATGGTTTTCAACAACATTCCAAAAAGTATCAAATGAAGTAAATAAGAAGATATTTTATTGGAATTGGTATGTATGAGTTTAAAATACCATTTTGAACCAAGATATGTCCAAGAATCCAGTCCAAGAGGTGAAACTCACAAGGTGCTAGAATATGACCAATATATGTCAATGGTAGTATTTGAGTGAGTTTCAAAATCAAATAACTTTTAATAGGTTTGTCTTTTGAAAATCATTTGAATACGAGAATTGTTAAGAATGACCAACTCTATGTTTTTCGTTTTGGAGGTATTTCCAAAACCTTTTTACAATTTATTCTATAAAAATTATAAGTTTAAATCCAAAACAAGATACTAGTAACTAGATATGGACTTGAAACTCATTTTCTTTTGAAATTAGTTTTTATAAAGCCAAAACTCTTGAAAAACCTTTTGAAAGCATTTGTAAATAATTTTCAACTAGTTTTTCACAAGATTACTAATAGTTACTAAGATTTTTCAATTTTGACTAAATGGCTTGATTTTGAAAATATATTAGTACTTACATAAATATGGGCACACACAGGGATGTGATATACATGATTATGATTTAGCACTCCCCTTAATGTGCCAATCCCCAAACTTGCTCAATATAGCAATAAAGAGAACTAAGATACAAGAGCAAGAGCATGAACAGGCTATTTAAATTGATTTTCATAAAAATGCAACATAACCTACACAAAGCTAGAAGCTAAATAATTCAATCTAAATACTTGTTACCGAGATGGCATTGGTTCGTGATGTGAAATAATCATCCTCACGCTTGGCTCCAATCTTGCATATGGTCAAGTTCACCGCTTCATGATTGAGCCAAACCTCCAATGCATCTCCAAGTGCCTATTAAACATTGTAAGTACTTTTTGGTACCCAATTTTGATTGGGTCAAAGAATGTTAGTCACAAGATATTTAAGGACCCAAATGACCATAGGAATAGCAATTTTAGGTGAACTAACATTCCTAGCAAATGATTTGCTATACTTATACTTTATAAGTACATGATTAACATTTTCATGAAAAGGCTTAGAGGATTTAGTATTTCTAGCAAATGGTTTGTAATTGTTATCCCTCCTAAGCAAATTGTTTGCATTGTTTTGAGTGGACTTAGGAGTACTAACACATCTAGTAAACACATTTCTAGTTTTGCTCTTCTTAAGCAAATGAATATCATTATTTTGCAAGCACTTAGGAGAATTGACAAATTTGGCAAACACATTACCATTTTTGTTTTTCCTAAGCAAATAATGATCATTGAAGAGAGTTGACTTAGGAGTGTTACCTTTGGGACAATCCTTACCGAAATATCTCTTTTCCCAGCAATTGAAGCATGTTTAACTATTTGGACCTCTCTTCATCTTCTTATCATGCTCAATACTGGTTTGCCTCAAGGTTGATGGTTGTGGCTTGAATTCCACATTGTTAGGGCACACGGAGGCGAGGTGTCCCTTCTTGTTGCATCCAAGGCACTTAATAGTCTTCGAGTGTCTTGCGATGTGCCTGTTCTTGCTATTCTCCTTCTTATTGGAGATGTAGCCAATCCCTCTCTTGTCGTGCAAGACCCGTTGCTTGCTTAAGATATCGTCAAGGGTGGCCTTCCCTTTGTAGCACCTTTTCAAGTCATTTTTTAGTTTGAGGACTTGAACCTTGAGCTCTTCATTTTTCTCTACAAGATTAGTCTCACAATGCATAGAGGGAGTAGAAGCAATTTCATTTGAGCTACAAGGTATATCAATTAAATTCTCTCTAGAGGTGGACACACTAACCTTAGATGAAATGCATAAATTAGAAATTAAGCATGGCATATCATCACAAATATCACAAGAAGTGCCTATGTCCACCTTAGGCTTAATGAGTTCCTCGAGGAGAAGAAACTCATGCTTATCCTTTAGCATATTATAATTATTTTGAAGTGAGTCATGCTCATTCTTTAAAATGTTATATTTAGCCTTCTCCTTCCCAAGATACTCATTGAGCACCTCAAGCATGTCCATTAATTGATCATAAGAGGGCTCATCATCATTATTTACCTCATGTTTACCTTTTGCCATGAAGCAATGAGTTGATAAGGATGGAGTTGAAGGCTCGTCATCACTTGAGAAAGAACTTGAGGTTTCTTCTCCCAATATCCATTCATCAATGCAATCCTCATTTGTTGATGTGGACAATTCATAATTTTTTTGAAGCTTTGTCCACATTTCATGAGCGCTCTCAAGATTGCAAACTTAATTAAATACATCTACACTCAAAGCACTAAATAAAGCGTTAATTGCTTGAGCGTCTAGATGTAAGCATTTCTCCTCTCCAATAGTTAGAGTAAGATAATTCAATCGAGGAGAAAAGCCAACATCTACGATCCACCAAATTTTTGGGCTCATGGACTTAAAATAACATGACATGTGAATTTTCCATTGAGCATAATTTGTGCCACCAAAAATTGGTGTCTCACCGGGGTGCACTAAATCCCTAATTGTTATCCTTTCTCTCTAGGCGGTGAATGTCGGGACCCGATTCTAAGAATCTGGACCCTCTGTGTATTCTGTGCTAGTCCAGGATCACGCTAGCACACACAGTCTTTACAGGGTTGAACATTACAGACATTCACAACGATACCATAATAAATAGTGCAACCATTTATATAAACTGAATTGTACGACCTTATGGTCTCCTTACATAAGATCAGCCACGCAGGGCTTACATTATCAGAGTAAATAAAAGGATAACAGCGGAAAGCAATAAACTTCGTGGAGTCCCATCAACTTGCTACAGGCAACCGACTGGGCTTGCCCCCTAATTGTCCGGCTCTTCGATGTACTCCTCCTCCCATGCTGGCGTAGACTCCTCCACTGATGTTGGGTTGATAGGCAAGGAGGGGTGAGTACTCAAGGCACTCAACAAGTAATGCACAGAATGCATTGCTATTACTATATGCAAGACTTATTCCAAAGAATTGGCTTTCTTGGCTCATTTGCATCAAACATCATTTTTAAACTAACAATTTATTTACATTAAAAGCAGTGAAACAGTTAATAATAGTACTAAGTTCTTTAAACGGTTTTTTCTCCGTAAACTTGGCACACAGCCTTAATTAGATTATTCTTGACACTGGCACACAGCCACCCTTTTCACATTTTATTTTTGAAGATCTAACCCTTGACTGTAATCCCCGAGCAATGTCCAATAGCGCGGACATGGCTATTCGAATAGATTTGACAATCTGCAGAGGTTGTACACTTTACCCACAAGATACAGCCGCTCATCACACAGGTGATTGTCCACAACATAGCCTTTCAGGAACCCCTACCTTAACCAATGAACCTCTCCGGTATTGCCCTCACTATCACTCCCCTCACACAGAGCTGAAGTATAGGACAGGCCAATACCGTTGGATGGGCACCAAGTCGAAGCACAGGTACACTCCCCCACACAGATACACCCCCGTGTACTGTCACCCCGAGGTTTCAGAGGAAAGATATCATAATCCTAATCAACTAGGTCTGTCCCATACCAGACATGTGGTTGTACGGGTAACTCAGTTCAAAGACTTGCAAGTTGAAGTCCTTAGCTGACCAAGGCAAGACTTTCATCACTCAACAATGGCACACAGCCCAATGTGGCGCACAGACCTGCATCACTCATTCGCCCATTGCCACACAGGCCCACCTGGCACGAAGCCTCTTGCCACTTGCCCTAGTCTAAATCATTTTCCCACCCAGTTGATTATTGTGCAACACATGCCAGCAATAACTCAACATCGGTACGGAACCACACAGGTCTCCGTACTTCAATTTCATCACGTAGCATCATCAAACTACTTTTCAAAATATATTCAATATTTTATTAGTCAATGTTGTTGCATCTTCCAAAAGATCATCCATAACTCGATGCAGGGCTAAGCGTCTAATCACAGTCTAGCCTCCCGTGTTGGCACAATATTAACATCCAACTAGTACAAGCAACCTAGGGTGACAATGACTTCAGGGCATACAAATAGTAATTTCAAGGTGGTATTTAACAATATGGGTTGATTAGCTACATTACCCAAATTAATTTAAATTCATTTTTAATTAATTTAGCATGCATAATTTGAAGCAAAATATATTTTAAAAACTAGGATCAAAATGGTCAAAGCATCAATTGCCTTCAAAGAGTTGCTGGTCGTGTTCCGAAGCTTGGTCTTGAGTGACGAACTCTTCCTCGAAACCTTCTCGCAAATTTGCGTCTACACGTAAAAATAATATATGCAATAAATGACCAAATCATTAGACTAGAAAACCTCAAAAATTCAAATAAAATTCACCATTAAAAAGAGCACAGTTTTATAAATTTTTAGAAACTGGAATCACCTCAATCAGAGTTAAAATGCAAGAGTTATAGCCTTTCAAAGTATTAATTAAAATATAAATCAGAAAATAGAAAATCCCAAATTTATTTATTTATTTTTCTATTGAAAACTCGATTTATTGCGTCAGCATGACGTCAGCCGACACGTGGCGCTTCCTGGTGTCGTCACGTCAGCCGGTCCATGGACCCGGTCCACGGCTCGGGTTGGGTCCACCGAACAAAGCACATGGCCCACCAACTGACGTCAGCACTGACGTCAGCCACCTCGGGACTCGCGCAAGGACACGCGTCAGCATCTTGATTAAACCCAACCATCGGTCAGATCTTTGCCACGTGGCACAATCGTGGCTGTCCAAGGATCAACGGCCAGATCACACGTGCTGCACCGAGACGCTTCGAAATCCACGTGACACGCGTCGGCCATCGAACGAAGCTCTCAGATCCAACGGTCCGCTCCTGTGCAGACTCAGCAACGCCTCGCGTTCCACACCCCCACGCGTCACGCATCCAACGGCCAGCACTCGCGGGGACCCAGCGACGCTTCTGCTCACGCGAGGACACGCGGCGAAATCTCGGCGGTCTGCTTGAAACCAACGGCCAAGATTTGGTCGTGCCTCGGTCAAAGCACACACGCGTCAGCACGCGATTCGGCGAGGGCGCGGCGCATTCACCACCGCACATTCAAATCTGAATGGCGCGGATCCTTAGGGCAACCCGATCTAACCTCCACCGTTCAGATCCAATCCAACGGCGCAGGTTACCAGAGCGGTTCACTATGCACGAAGCAACGTGGCACTATCCCAAGCGTCCACTGCAGATCTAATGGCTAAGATCTACCAAAGACTTAACATCCAGATCTAATCCACGCTGTCCATTCTAGATCCAATGGTCACGAACTACTCTAAGCGTAAACAGAGAAGGGGGCGACGTGGACTTACCAACGCGGCGCGATGAAGATTGAACGGTCGGCAAGGGTTCACGAGGTTGACAGTGGCGACGAGGAAGCAGGCTGCCGGAGTCGAAGGAGACGAGGTCGTCGGCGGTGCTATGGTGGTCCTCTGGTGTGAAGAACTGACGAAAACAACGCGGCTCACTTCGGTGATCACGAAACAGGGTCGGAGCACGGCGGAAAAGCTCGGACAGCGGCGGGGCGAAGCAAATACTACGGTGGTACAACGGAGCAACTACAGCGAGCAACGGCGGGCGCTAGAGGGGGTCTCGGCGAGCGTGAAAGGAGTCAAAATGAGCAGCACGAAGTCCTCTGCCGACTATGCTAACCGAGGCACTTTAAGGAGCATCGACGTGCGCGCTACAGGCGGCAAAACCGACGACCATCAATGCCCACGACTCGCCGGTGATCCCGTGGAGACGAAACGACGTGGCGCAATCCTGAACGTCCACGGAGACTCGATCGGATGACCACCAACGCATGGCGACGCGGCGCACTCACAACCGTGCGATCCCGATCGGACGGCGGCAGGGCTAGGATTTCAGTGGTTTATGCGGGCCGACGGCGATGATGGGTCATGCCGCATGTGGTTTCGCCCAACACTGCTCATGCGATTTTTAAAGCATTTCCGAATTAAAATAATTCTGATAAATAAACAAAGCCAAAGTAAATAGCAAAAATACCCAAAAAAATCCCAAAAAATTCTAGAAAATATTTTAAGACATTCTGAACTCAAATAAAATATTTTCAATAAAACTTTGCATGAACTTTTGTATTATTTTAATTGATTTCAAGAAGGGTCATATTTGAATAAATCAAAATAAATTCCAATAAATTTCCATAAATTATAAAAAAATCCAAAATTTAAAATATAGCAAATTTTAGGGTGTTACAGTGAAGCATAATAAGAGGAGAGACCAAACTCTGATACCACTTGTAAGATCGAGGATGCCGACTAGAGAGGGGGTGAATAGGCGGTTTTTTAAAAATTGATCTCTGAAGATCACTATGGCCAAAAACTAGAATTAATGCGGAAGCGCAAATCAAACGGTTTTGACAATTAAGGCCTAAATCCTCTAGGCTCACTATGTGCACTAACAATCTAAGACTAAATCAAGGTTTGCAATACTAGGTTGATAAGCAAGCAATTTAATTCTAGAAATGTAAATTGCAAGATGGTAAATGATCAATAGAGAGCAAACCACATTTGGCACACAATTTTTACCGTGGTGTTCGGAGACTTGCCGGTCTCCCCTAATCCACGTTGAGGTAAGCCTAAATGAATTGGACTGGCTCCACGAATTAAGCCAAGCACCTCAAATCCACTAGTGGTAGCTCTTTCCGTCTCAGGGTAGGTGAGATCCAACCTTCACAACTCTCTAGGCCTTCTCACAACCTTCTTGAGAAGATCACCGGACCACGACGCCTCCACGTCGTCTAGGTGTCGGCAAACACCAAGAGTAATAGGTCAAGCCTCTTGCTTGATCCTCATCAAGTGCAACGCATGCACAAGGATGCTCAATTCTTCTCTAGATGCAACACACGGAACTAGAGACTTTCTCTCCTTGCTCACAAGGTGCAATATATGCACAATTGAGATGAGAGACTTGCACTAGCTCAAGAGAAAGCAAATGGAACACCAAGAGTCATCAAACAAGAAACTCTAGCTCAAAAGCTTCTCAAATCACTCAAACATGGTTCTATGATCTCTATAGGTTTTGCTCTCAAGCGTATGCCTCAAATGGGTGCAAGAGCAGTAGCAAAACCGTCCCCATTCGGCCTCTTATAAAGCCCCTCAAACAAACTAGCCGTTTGGAGGGGAATCAGAAAACAAAAACATGAAATTTCTGGTACTACAGCCATGTAAATCCTGGTAGTACCAGTCTCAGCGGTAATGGATAGTTCTGCGTATTAAAAGCACTGAAAAATAGTCATTGCTACAGTACCCCCGGTACTACCTTCGTGTAAATCCCGATAGTACCGACATTTTTGGCCCAAAAACTCAAAAACACAAATCTAAAAAATAACTACCGGTCTTCTGGAGTGGTACCACCACTGGGGCGGTACTACCGCCAGGTAAAAATCGGTAGTACCGATCATATAAAAATCGGTAATACCACAGTTTCAGCAACTAAAACGGTTATAACTTTTTACTCCGAAGTCCGATTTTGGTGATTTTAGACTCTATGGAAATCTTATCAAGAGGGCTAAAATTTCCATAATTTTTCAAGATTTAAGAAACCATAGATATTTTCAAAGATCACAAAAACTCCAAGGTAGCCACTGAAGTCTAAAATCTGATTTTTCTTGAAATCACTCACATAGACTTGATCAAGAGCATGATTACAAGCTAGTAAGATTCAATAAAATCAAATCTTGAGCCATGTGATCATGATCAAAACAATTTTGCAAATTCTAATCACATAGTCCAAGATCAAATTCATGAACACCAATATTTTGCAAAACACATTTGCAAATATAAATCTAGCAAACAAGAGCAATCAACATCTTTGTTTCTAAGTAATGATCTTTAATTTATTTGGCAATACAAAAGGGATCAATACTATTGAAACTTCAAGATAAAACATAAACTCCCCCTAATGGTGTGCATACATGTATGTATGGAGTCGGAAACAAAATGCACATGTTAAGGTTAAAACAATGTGGAGTTCACCCTTTACCTTGAATCCAAGAAATGTATCTAGAAATAATAAAATTGCATTGGATACATACCTTTTGGATTTTCATTTTTCTTTTTCATGAGACTAATCAAAAATATACTCGATAAACACGTTAGTCTCATATTTAGATTTATCAATAAAATCATTACATATTTGACATCAAAGAATGCAACAATATATACTATGAGTTATCGAATGCATACCTTTTATAATTTCGTCCTTTCATCCAAAAGAGACTAATTAAGATAAGCTCAAATATAATGTTAGTCTTATAAAAAGATTTGTCATTAATTAACAATTGAGATTAATCAATATTATGATTATCAATATTAGATTTGTCATTAACACCAAAACCAAATTAATAGAGCTTGAACTTGGGGGGTTTGAATTAATTGAGTTTGTTGTTAGTGGCTTGCGGTGCTAATGGCAGCATCGTGGCAGAGACAAGTCAAAGACGTACGTCGGCACGATGATCTTTCCTGCCGTGGCAATGAAATTCAGGCGAAAATGGCTGCCGTGGCACGCTCAGGCAAGCGAAGTGATGCTCTATTGAGGGAGGAAGAAGACAAGAGCATGAGGTGCTAGCATGTGGGACCTGTTAGGGGTGGGGTCTACTGGTCAGTGAGACAAAGGAGGAACCGACTTAGTCCATCACTGGCCAAACAAGGATTCCTTGCATTAAGTGATTTCAGTTTGAAATGTTTTGATAATTTTTGAATGGGTTCCTAAGATAAGGTTTGTAAAAAAATTCTATTAATTCTGAGAAGCAATACTGTCTATTTTAATCTTCTCTGTTTTTATTTCATTTGAGGATTTAAATATGGTCTAGAATTTTTGTAAATTTTTTAGAGTATTTTTTATGGTCTAAATGTTCTTTTGTAAAAATTTCAGATTGAGATCTTACATATTTATTTTCTAATAAATCTGACATTGCAATTTCCAGATTTTCTAGTTTTTGATTTTAGAAGTTTAAAAGGCACTAAATTTGAGTATTAATTTTTGCTATTTTTACTCGAGATTAACATTGCTCTAAGGAAGGCATGGTAAAAATTGAATCTCAAGATAAACTTTATATATTTCTACAAAATTCTGACATACCACTATTTCAGTCAAAACCCATTAATTTACATTTCTTGTCATTAATTAAGTAGTTCACATGACTTTTGACTGAAGAAAAGTAATTCTAGAGGTTTCTTATATTTTTATATATTTTTTGTGGATTTTTTCTGATATTTTGTTTTTACTTTCTTACTTTTACCTTTTTACCAATTCAATATAAATGACTTTTCTTTTAAGAAAAAATCCAAAAGGAACAAGAAAAGCCAGAAAGTTCAAAATCAAACACATTCAAATTTTAAAATTTCCATTATCTTTTTATAATTTTGGGATGTTACATATTCTGCCACAGTTGCATATACAATATGATATTGCTCTCATGTCTCTTAGCTACTCTAATAGTAAAAATTTTACTTCAGATTGACGTCAAACTCTTGGTGTATGACGCATGTATGATGAATACTGGTTAAACTTTACATGCTTAGTTTTGGATAAAGGTGGGCATTGGCTAGGCTTTTTTGGGCCTGCCTGTGGCACGGCAGGCATGGCCTGGCATGCCGGTTTGGGCCGTGCTTGTGTCGACATAGCCCGGAACAGTGCCTCACGGCATGACTAGCACGCAGCATGGAACGAGCACGGGGCACAGTGCCTCCACGCCTCGCCAAGCCACGCCCGTGCCGGAAGGGGAAGGGGAGGTGGCTAGAGGGGGAAGGGGAGGCGGCCGGAGGAGGGGGGCTATGGGCGGAGGAGGGAGGCGAGGGGACAGCGGAGGGGGCCGAGGGGGCGGCGGGGGAGCGGGAGAGGGAGGGAACCGAGGGGATGGAGGGTGGTGGCCGTAGCGGGGGGGGCAGGGTGGGGCCGAGGGGGCGGTGATTGGTGGCAGGGGAGTGGGAGAGGGAGGGGGCGGAGGAGGCGAAGGGAACCGGTTGGCTAGGGCTAGCCATGCGTAGAGGGAGAGAGAGAACGAGCAAGAGATTCCCAGAGAAAACGACATGCATGTGGGAGCAACGGGCAAAACGAGAGAGTGAGCGCAACACGCGAATGCCAATAGACAAAAGACAGAGGGAGACAGCGACGTGACGACCAAAAGAAGTAAAGGCAATGCCAACGGACGAATGCCAACATGCAAATGAATGAGAGCCTGATCGCTCGCTATAAAATCCCCCTCGGCTACTTGTTTCTTCAGCAAACGAATCCCTCCTGAGTTTGCTCTCTCCTAAGTTTGCTCTCTCCTGAGTTTGTTCTCTCTGTTTGCTCTTCCATTGCTCTCTCTTTGCTATCCCACCACGAAACAAAATATTTAACAAGAGCAAGAGCGGGAGAGCATGCCCTCTCACTCCTAGTCCCCCTCGTCGGGATCAGGAGATCGATCTGTGCAACTCTCTCTGGGCATGGGAGACTATGGCATGAATGACAGTCATATGGACCGTACGCAGGGCATCGAGAATGTCTCTTACATTCCCGAGGGGGTGAGCTCCGCACCGAACGGGCATGAGGCAGCGTATGCTATTTGTAAATATTATCAAGCTAAATTATCTGCATGTGCATATAGAGGAACATGTCATCTCAAGTGACACGTGGAGACATGCTTAAAGAAGACATCGACCAGACGAAGGCCAAGGGAGGATGTTCAGACACAGCTTAACTTCAACACCGACGGTTCGGTAAACACATGGGTATAAAATACTGAGGTAGCTAGAGAGGAAATTGTACGTTATTTAGTTACGGAGGATCTTCCACTTAGAATGGGTGAGAGCTCTAGTTTTGAAAGGAGTATGCAACATGATTTTTGCCTACAATACCAACACGTTAGTAGGGGAACAACTACATGTGACATATACGCAATGTACAAAAAGAAACTAGCAATGTTGAAAGAGGCCTACACGAGAGTTAGTTTTTCCTTTGCCTTGACCTCAGATATATGGACTTCATCCCACCAAAGAGCAGCCTATCTTAGTGTTGTCGCACATTACGTGGATGAAACTACAGCCTAAACAAAAGGGTCATAGGGTTTAGACCAATCGATGAGGCACACATCGGATAGGATATCGCTGCACATGTACTTGAGGTTATTAGTGACTTTAAAATAGAAAGTAGAATTATTTCCATCACTCTTAGCAATGCATCAGCTAACACAATGATCATAAAGTATCTCGCACCGCACCTAGAGACTTATATTGGAGGTTTTGTACCCCACCAGAGATGCATATGCCACATCATTAATCTCATTGTGTAGGCAGGTTTGTATGTAATGAAACCTAGTTTGGATAACATACGCGATGCTATCCAATTTGTTACAGGTTCAACTGTAAAGTACGATCAGTTCTCGGAGTACTGTAAGGCCAATAATAAGCCACCGAGAAGATTCAACCATGAAGGTTAGATGGAATTCTGTGTATACTATGCTGAAGCGATGCAAGGACTACGAGCACATTAACACAATCTTCGTCGATTGCAATTCTGGAGAGCAGTTGATTAATGATGTGGATTAGGAAGTTGCTGATCATTTTCTTGATTTTTAAAAAAAATTACGATGCAATCAAGATTTTATCCGATGTGTGCTACCCAACTTCTTACTTAGTTATCGAGTGGTTTTGGACTATTGCTAATACTTTCAAAGAGAATAGAGATAATTATATTTTACAATCCATTCTTGAACCAATGGAGAAAAAAATTTAAAAATATTTTCAAGCTGTTTCGCATCTCTACTATTTTGGTATTATTCTGGATTCTTGGAGAAAATTATTTGATTTGCAGGGCGCCTTCGAGGGAATAGGTGAAGAATTTGATCTTGATTTTTTTTAGGCCAATACTTATGTTTATAATGAGTTTTTTCAAAGTTTTCAATAAATATTATGAAAATTTTGACAGCAGAAGTGAAGCAAGAAGATCTGCCTCAACAAGGCAACAAGCACGAGGCATTTCGACTGCTTCAAACATATGGAAGAAGCTAAAAGGCAAGGCATCTAGTTTATCTTCTGAAGTGCCAGGCAGGTCACAATGGAATCCACGAGTAGAGATCAACCATTATCTCGACACACCTTCCGCGGAGACTAAGCTTGAAATTAGGGAGGGCAATGAACTCAGCTTGCTTTTGTGGTTCTGATGTCCACTGTCTCATCGAAATCCACTTTCAATTCAGTGGGGAGGATAATTGAGTCGAGGTCGTCTCTTATGCCTGAGATGGTTAAGGCAATTACATGCCTCAAAGACTAGGAGTGTGCAGATGAGAGGATACAACATCAAACTGAGGATTCAGAGATCACAGAAGCATTAGCCGATTTTGACTATCTCAACCTCGACTAGTCTATGTATATGTATGTAGTTATTGTACTCTTTTCTTTACTTGGAGTACCCCCCACACTAGGGTGTAAGGTTTTTAACGATGCAGTAATTTTGTACCTATTCAAGAATGAAAAAAATTTAGTTCTTTTCCCCAGAATTTTTGTGTCTACTGCTTCAGCTCCGTGAATCTCTAGCTCCTTTCCTCTTGTTGCAATAATGCAAATGGGCTAGGCCTGGGTTAGGACAGCACAAAATCGACATGAATCACAAATGGGCTGCCTGGGATCACTGAAGGCGAGTCAGACTGGCATGACAAGGCACGGTGGGCCAGCTGGATCGTGGCAGCATGGCACGGTTTAGGCACACGATCCAATAGGCCCGTGCAGTGCCGACCTGGGCGATGCCTACCTCTAGTTTTGGAACATGAAGTTGTGCAAACATCTGGAAACAAGACAGAAGTTAAGCAAAGCAAATTTGCTCTTTAGGAAATGTTTGGATGGGCCGAGATTAGGTCCGATCTCGACCCATTCAAATGAGGGCTCAATGCGTTGCTATATTTCAAACATCTCTACTACTTCTAATTAGGAGTTAGTGGTGGTACGTCCGTTCTCCACGTCCTCACAAGCTTCTAACGTGCTCACGTTCAAAGAAATAAAATCCGAATACGCTCACGTTCCCCAAAAATGCAGATCTAAAATATTAGAAAAAGGAAACCTAGGCTGGTAGGAGACCGGCTCTCCATCGCATCATCCTCCCCTGTAACGACCCCTCGTCGTCGCCGCGGTGCATGGGCTTCTCCTCTGGCCCGCCGCTCACAGGCGACGCCCCAGCGTCGCTGTCGTACAACAGCATGCCGCCGCCTCCCGACAAGATCCAGCTCGCGAAGCAACGCACGTAGGAGATCACAACTAGGATCTTTAGCACCGTCAAGGTGAAGCGCCCCCGAGTCGACAGCGGCGACGATGACGTCAGTGCTGGAGGAGGTTCCCTGGGTGGTAACAGCCATAGCAGGGCTGGCGTCGGCCTCGGCTTCTCATCCTCAGCCGGTGGTGGTGTCTTGGCTTTCTCGTTAAACCCGTCTTAGATCGGGAAATCTGGTTGTAGCTGCTGTTATTTTCCCCTTACTTTTCATGCGCTTCGATTTGGCTGCTAGATTGAAAGATCTCAGCTTGAGCTTCTGTGATGTGCAAATTTTGTTCTTGTATGCGATTCATGCTATTTTAGCTTTCATTTTAGTCATAGCTAAGATGCGTACAGCTCTCTGTTGTGAGCTCCATTGTTATTGCGAGAGCTTACAAGGCATGGCTAATTCGTTAACAAAGCTGCAAATAGAGTGGGTCACTAATTTGTTGACAAACTACACCTGTGGCATATGCCGAAAATAACATCGTTATGGTTTATAATAGTTTAGTAGTACCATCTATTGCTTGGAAGATTGATAAAAGTAATGTCTTATGTAGACGAGGACATCCTCATGTAGCAGTACATAGTTTAATACTACTAATGCCACTACATATGCCAATTCAGGGAGTTAATGGCGCATTTTTCATGTAAACATAGTGATAAGGTTCTCCGGAGTTCGCATTAACCGTATTTATCGTATGACGACTAAATGCAGTTGAAACTTTTGATGAGGGCTACTTCCAGACCAGCGAAGAATTAGAGCAGTTCAGAAGTGAATACGAGATGCGATGAATTAAACAGGCAGGTTTCTATTCATGGAAGAATTGTTATATTGATCAAATGCATTTCCGAATTCATATATTAAAAAAAATTATGCCAGACAGTACATGCTGCTACACACCTGCAAAATTGATTTCATTTCACCTGAAAAAATTCTGTTCGGCTGGTCCAGGTCCCTTTGATGGATGAGATTGACTCCAAGGCTAACTTTTAGTTTTTTGTCTTTTCAAAATAAGTGTTATCATAATGTCTATAGTTAAAGTTGAAAGAGATGCATGTGCATAATTTTTGCAGGTGCATAAAGCTAATGCTGAGCTAAGAAAAACTAATGTCAAGCTAAAAGAAAGTGTGAACTAGGTGAGCTGTTGGTTTTGTTGAAACCTGAAGTTTTAATTTACAACTTAACTGCCGTTGCAGTGTTCTTAGTTTTACTGACAAATCTCGGTGCTATGCAGTTTCGATCGACTAGAAACTTCATAATTGATATCATCTTGATTTGCGTCATTCTTGGCATTGCTGCATACCTCTATAAGTAAGTGTTCATAGTGATAAGGTTCTCTTCGGAGTTCGTATTAACCGTGTTTATTGTATGGCGACTAAATGCAGCTGAAACTTTTGATGAGGGCTACTTCGGACAAATAAGAATCGAGCAATTCGTATGAATACGAGATGCGATGAATTAAACAGGCAGGTTTCTGTTCATGGAAGAATTGTTATATTGATCAAATGCATTTCCGAATTCATATGTTAAAAAAAATTATGCCAGATAGTGCATGCTGCTACACACCTACAAACTGTCGTTGCAATGTTCTTAGTTTTACTGACAAATCTGGGTGCTGTGCAGTTTCGATCGACTAGAAACTTCACAATTATATAATCTCTATTTGCGTCATTCTTGGCATTGTTGCATACCTATACAAGTAAGTATTCATCAGTTTTATCGATCACTGCATGTTATCTGTTTGGGTTATTATCTGGTTTCCTTGATGAAATAGGGGGTTCTCCCACTTTCTTATAAGAAAATTATCAGTTAGTTTAATGCCTAATTCCTTGATTTTCGAAGATTCAAATTTACTATCTTCTAACAATATAATAGTATTGTGTCTTTTCAAATTTGCTCCTGTGACAGAAGTGAAGGGAATTTAAAGAAATTATGCTGTAGCTGTGGTGAATATGGACATGCTCTAATCTTCAGGTGCCCTAAGACCATTTAAAATAGTAATCCTCATATATTCATCTTATATATCTCCGATTTTAATATTGTATACTTTCCAATGGTATAATCCTTATGTGAAATCATGTGCTGAAAATTTGGCTTAGTGATGATATTGCCATTGCAACGTGGTTGTGCTCATGGCATGTGTGGTGCTTGTGCATGTGCTGTTTCAGATGATTACTTGATATGCTTGTAATAGCATGGTAATGGTTTTGCTTGATGCAATGCGCTCGTGTGAGTGGTTGTATGGACTAATCTTGAGTCAAGTCGTGGACTTATGCTCGTACACAGTTTCGTGTTTGTTCATGTGCAGGTATTGCTTAAGGGTGAACATGGTCGGTGACGGGACCGAAACTAGGTTCATAGAGGAACTGAGGTTCGGGACTAGATTAAGGGAGGAACCGAGGTCCTAGTGATCAAGGATGTCACGAGAGACGTTCGGACTAGAGAACGGTGCATGTGGAGGCAAGTCAGTTACGCGAGAGCGACAGATAGACCGTACATGTGCATATGTGAATTTTGAACCCAAAAGCATGTATTTGACCGTATGTTATTGGGCCTGATGAGTTTACATGCATACATGTAATTTGGGTTTAGCCTTGAATATAAAAGACAGAGGGGACCTGTTGTCGCACGCACAGAAGAAAAAAAAAGACGCCAGAGGAGGTTCCGTGCGGCTGCAGCGAGCGAAGGGAAATTCCGGTGCTAAGTGCAAAACAGGATCGCTACAGTGCGCAACAGGTATCGCTACAGTATCTGCGCAGAGAGAGAAGAGAGATTAGAAGGAAAAAGCCGAGAAGAAAATTAGAGAAAAATTTGGAGATTATTTGAAGATTAATTGGAGGCATCTTGTGAACACATTAGGATAATAATGATCAAGATTTGTAAGTTGATGTGTTGGTAATCTCGTTCTTCTTTTACGTTTTTCATTTGCATGACTATTTTGTTTTTTTAGATTGATTCATTGTTACACCATGATAATTTTTATTTCATCCATTCAAAACCTTTCTAGGGCATGAGTGATTGATCTGAAAAGTTTGATTGGTTAATTCCTCATAGATCCTGATTAAGCTCGTAATTAGGGTTTGATCTTTTTCGTTATTATTAGCTACAGTTATTTTGCGAAGGTCATAGCTCTAGATCCGTAGATCCGATTGAGGTTATTCTTATTGGGATAGTTTCTAAATTGAGTCTAGTTTCTACAGTTACAATTTCACTTCAATCCAACGGTGGGATCTTCGGTAATTACTGTTTTACTGAACATATATCATTCTGTTTTCGTGGAAACCGAAGCAATTTTTCATAATTTGTTTAGAGGTGTTTTGAGAATAATTACAAATTGGTTTTAGCTTTCGCGCAATTATTCACCCCCTCTGATTGCTATATTAGTATATATTGGTCTTACATCTTATATTCGTAATATTTTATGCTTTTTGATCAAAATCTCTTACCTGTCTAGCAAGCAGTACCATGTTAGGCTCGTTTGAGACAATGAATTTTATAGGATTCTTTTGGGAATTATATTGTTTCACGTGGAAAAAAATCATGCATATCAAATGAGATATTTTCATATAACCTTATCTACTATTCATTATGTTTGTACATAAGTAGTACTTATGTGCATCTAAAATTTGTAAAGTATTTCGTAATATAAGGGCATTCAGATTGGAAAATTAAAGATACTTTTAGGCTCGAATTTGTAAACAGATGTTTGGAATTTGTATGCTTCGATGAATTGATTTAAACATTCAATCATTGGACATTCAGAATGAACAATATCATTCAGACAGGTTTAATGCTCTTTGCAAAGAATTTTTTATCGCAAATTGAGTTTTTGTTGCAACGCAGTTGAATTCCTCCCCGTCGGATGTGCTTAAAGACAAGTGCGTTTCCAATCCTCCTCCGGCTCTGGCGAGTGCCGAGTGGTGAAGAGCCACCTCCGGTGAAGCTGACTATAGCTCCGGCTCAGTGTCGCTGTTGGTGAAACTTCTCGCATGGTCGCACCCGTTGCCACCCAGTGTGCCAGTTCACCGAATGCCCCCTTTCTTTTCTCCTTAGATTAAGGTTTTGAGCTGTATGGTGTGGATCAGGTTACCGTCATCTTTGTTTTCGGTGCCGAAACCCATTACATATGATGGGAGTTGCCGAGTATTAGTCGCGGCTCTATGATACTATTTATGGGACGATGGTAGAAAACACTCTATTTGAGGACGGTGATGGTACAAATAACTTCCGCACTCTTAACCTAACTTAAGCTGAAGAAATTTATTCAATGGTCACTGCTAACCACTTTTGATCCCAAATCTTTGCTGTCGACTTTTCCAACTATTTATGTTTAAGCTAGTTTTAACAATATCATTATAAACCCGCGGGGTCGGGTGGTTTTCTGATGGTGGTGGTGGTGGGGGGGGGGGGGGGGGTTTAACGTATTCTTTGAAAACTGTGTATATATGGGAAGGTGGGGTATATTTCTAGTACATCCCTAAATATACTAATCTCAATTAATGTAGATCGAACGGTGGATGATGTGGGAGGATGTCCACGTAAGAGTAAAAAATCCATATCCGCAATTTGAAGGGGTGTTTCGAAACGCGAGCGTTGTACAGACAATCCCGAGACCAACTAATCCATATACTCCTGTAGTCCTATTACATAATGGATCAAACAGGATGACGAAAGAAAAAAAGAAACGCCTCGTGGTCGGTTCTTGCATCCAAAAAAAGATCGATCGAACACGATATGACGGAGCTAGCATGCATGCAGGGAGACAGGCTACACCACACTAGGCTTCTTGTCTTGTGGGGGGCGCGCGCGAGGGGTGGACGGCGTCCTCTTCTTCTCGCGAGCCAGATGCGGCGGCGCGCACAGGCACAGCACCGCGACATTGTTAAACGCCGGCGGCGGCGATGGCGGGGCCGGCGGCGGCGATGGCGGGGCCGGGGGCGAGTCGGGTCTGGACGGCTGCCATGGCTCGAAGAAGTGCGCGTGCGGGTGGTCATCCTCCTCCTTCCTGGCGCGGAGGGCGATCTCCTTGTACTCGGCCGCGGCGTCCCGCATGAGCGCCTCCCAGAAAAGCTCCTCCGCCAACTCCTTGTCCTCGTCCATGAGGTCCTCCCAGAGCTTCACCAGCTCGTCCTTCGACATGGCCGCGAAACTGACGCCCTGGTCGGCGACGGCTGCCGGCGCTGTTGCCTTCTTCTTGGCCATGCTTGTGTACAGGTGCTCAACTGCGCGCCTGAGATAACGTACTAGGTATAGGCGTATAGCTGAGGTGATGGAAAGATGGAATTGATTCTGGGTGCGTGCGTACGGGAGGTTTGTATGGAGACATTCATGCTGATCTATCGATGTGAAGCCAACTCGGACATGAACTGGGTTTATCAGTATCCGAATCGGGCAAATCGTTTTTCAACTTCTTTCGACTCTGTCCAGCTCAATTTGGAACCGGGCAGGGCAGCAGGGCAATCTTTTCGTAGGCTTGTTTCAGGCGGTGTTCAATAGCTCTAATGAGAGCATAAGAAAGGTCGATACAGTCTTTCAAAACCAATTGGTTGAATACTTGAATTTAAAAAACAGAAGGAAAGCAGGAGTACGTGCTTTTTTTTCCGACTAAGCAGGAGAGTGGTTGCATCACATGTACATAAAAAATTTAGAGAAATTACAAAATAATTAAGAAAAAAATTGAATTTGGAATTTGGGACTGAGTAACTAAGGAATACTACTGCAGAACCACTTATCACAGACGGTTTAGAACAGTCACCACAGACGGTTTTTCGAACAGTCTGTATCAAAGTGTCAGTGATGACAATACGTCATCACAGACGGTTTTGCAACTGTCAGAGAAAAAAATACATCCCAGATGGTTCCAAACTAGAACTGTCTGTGATGACCCAGATGATATCATCCGGAGTATCATTGACTTTGTTGACGATATCCAGAGTATCGTTGACTTCGTCGACGATGGTAGTACTACTTGGTCCCTGCATAATCTGTTCTTCACTGTGACTGGTCCAACATGTATACCCCTTTTGAAACCCCGTAGAATCAAGTGTGTTTCGATCTGTGTTGGGTTTCGAAACATCCTCAGATTCTCGCAGTCAATGTATGGACAAGACATAAATTCCACCCCCTTGTTCAACATATCTTCCTCTGTAGCTCTCCTAAAGGCGGAGACACCATTAATGTACTCGGCGCTTGCACGGTTCTCAGCGTACATCCAGCTTCGATTCATCTACGCTACATATGTAATAACAGGTGTTAAATAATGAATTAAGTACACTAGGAGTGCACATGCGCACATATGCTACATATAGGCTACATTTCAACTTGCCGATTAACTTATATAGCTCCTAACATTAAAAAGAATGAATGGATATGTAAACATATGCATGTAAGCTACATTTAGACTCAGCAACTTCAATTTTCTCTTCACATGGCTAGCTACATCTTCAGTGTAATGCAATTAGAACCAATTACTAATTTAGATCAAAAAGAACAAATAGATCTACACCAAGCTATATCAAAACCATCTTCAATTCCCTCTTTACCAAGCTAGATGTATATACCTTTAATATAATGCTATTACAATCAATTATTAGCTTAAGTCACCTTTTTTTTAAGTAACTATCTATATATTGAGTATAACACAATTAGAACCAATTACTACTTTACAACATAGAGAACAAATGGATCTATACCAAGCTAGATCTACAAACCAGCTTTATTTCCCTCTTTACCAAGCTAGATCTTAAATATAACGTAAATTTGAACCAATTACTACTTTACATCACCGAGAACAGATGGATCTACACCAAGCTAGATTTAGAAACCAGCTTCATTTCCCTCTTTACCAAGCTAGATCTTAAATATAATGCAAATTTGAAGCAATTACTAACCTTAGATGACCTAGAGCACAAGGATCTACAATTACACCTCCAAATCTATGGTCTCTTTCACCAGATTGCCTCTCAATCGCGGCCACCTCAAAAATATCTAGGAAACCCTAAAAATACAGAGGAGGTCGAGGCTCTCTGTTTTTATTTATCAGAATTGATCATCACAGATGATTTGTGGATAAAACCGTCTGTGTTATTGCCCTCATCACGGATGGTTTTATCCACAAACCGTCTGTGATGTTGCTTTCTTCCCAAAGCCTTTCGTCTTCTAAGACAGGTGCGCAGTGTTTTGAGTATATCGTTTCGTGTTCCAAGAGAATTAAACCATCTGTTCAAATTCCACTATGAAAACCGTGTTCCAGGCGTTTCGTTTCCCCAACACAGGTCTTTAATTGCACTTCGGCGACGATATATACTCGATCGATCGATAGCATTCCATATCGCGTGCTTGCCTCCGACGCCAGCATGAGCAACTCAAACTCTAAGGCCTCCTCTGCCGGCTTCGTCGCCCGGCCATGTGGGACTCCACCACTACCGTCACCTCCGACGCTGGCTCCGCCACCACCTTTGCCTCCACCGCTGACTAACCCTCCCCCGCCGCCACCGTTGACTTCGCCTCCTCGACCTCCGACAAGGCCCTTGCGCCAATGGCTGCGGCACCACGCCGGTGCCATATCAATGAATCCGCTGGCCGTGGCTTATGCGCTACACTGACGGTCTCCTCCGCTGGCCAGTTCGTCGCTCGCCTCGAGCGGTACTACTTCTCCCTTCGCCTCAAGCGTCGTTGGAAAGAAGCGTCCTCCACCAACAGCAATCTCCAACAACGACGACGATAGCTTTGACTCGTCGGCGGGCTATCGTGACGGCTGGGAGCTGGAGGATGACCCAGACAGAGCTAGTTCGAGCGAGGACCCTGACGGCCGCAATGATGACTCTGACGACGATGACTCCGGTGACGACGAGGACCAGATCGACTAGATAGTCTTTCTCATTAAGAACTTTTGTAGGGAAATCTTTGTATATTGTGATGCATGCAAGAAGCTAGTTCTTATATATGTAATGCATGCAAGAAGCTAATTCTGACAGCTGAGGCTCACCATTCATTTATCAGAATTGATCATCACTAACAGTTTGTGGACAAAACCGTCTGTGATATTTACCTCATCACATAGGTTTTATCCACAAACCGTTTGTGAAATTATCCCTGTCAACACAGATGGTTTTTAGATAAAACCATCTGTGATATTTCCCTCATCATAGACGGTTTTATCCACAAACCGTCTATAAAATTCTCCCTGTCATCACAGACGGTTTGTGGATAAAACCATCTGTGATAAGCCGACAGCACAAACAGTTTTAGCCATAAACCGTCTGTGATGTGCCCGACCCTCTTCCCAGACGGTTTCTGTAAAAAAATAGTCAGTGATGACGTGTCTAATATAACCCCTTTTGTAATAGTGGAATAGGGATGCACATGTGCTAAGATCAATGTGTGTGTCCAACCTCGTTGACTCTGGTGGGCTAGCTCCTGCCTCGTAGCCCCTCCCCAAGGCTGCGGCCGGCTTCCAGCTGGCCTGGCTTGGCCCTACTCACCATCCTCTTTCTTTGCACTTGCTCCTACCTCCTAACTAAATGTGCTACCGCTCTTCACATGCCACCGCTGAGGTCAAGCTGAAGCTTGGGAGCCTCCCTCGCCTCCTCGCTTGCCACCAAGTCGCCTCGTCCGATGCATGGTTGCCTCGTGAACTCATGCACCAGCGCTACCCTATGACCCGAGAGAGAGGGGGGGGATAGGTTAGGACTTGGTTTGTGGGGAAGAGTGGGCTAGCCACTAGACCACACTACTTAAGATGAACCTGAGGAGGGTGTATGGGAGTTTGTTGATATCTACAAGCTAGGGGTATAAATGTGAAGTATTTGGCATAATTTTGGGTGTTCAGCTCAACACCAATGACCCATGTTGGGTCTACCCCTAGGCGGTGGTCCGGTGGCTTCGGACAAGAGGCAAGTATTTGAGGGGGGGTCGAAAGGTGGTGGCTAGATCGTCGGCAACCAGATCTGGCGGGGCCCAATGCAGCTTCTTCTTGAGGTCCAACATGGCTTCGTTGGCTTCTTTTCGAGGTGTAGGCCGATGTCTCTCTCGCATCCGGTGGCTCGTCCCAGCGCAGCTTCTTCTCGAGGTCTATCACGGCTTTCTCAGCTCGCTATATTTGCTTTGTTGTCCAAGTTTAAAAAGTTTAGTTGTACACGTTAATAAATAACATCATTTTAGTACAAGAAGGTTTGAAAACTTTAAAAGTTTGAACAACAAAGACTACTACAGAATTGACAATAATCCAAACACTAACCCAAGAAAGTCAAACCTGGGTAAGTGAAGTGTGACAAATTGCAGCTTTCAAGTTTCAACCAAATGCTCCCCATAAAATTTTGAACAGAGATGTCTACTTTGCAATACGATGCGTTAATTGTGTCGTCTATAAAAATTAGGAATTGCTAAAAAATCATTGAATGTGTTTTTGGGAGAAAATAGTCGAATTTCTAATATTGCAATTTTGCTTGGAGATTCGTGCTCTGCTCGTCCGTTCTTCCTCTCTGGGGGCGAAGGCGAGTTGAGCCGGTGGTTTATTGGATTCCTCACTAGGACCCGGATTAGAGGAAGGCTAGAGCAGTAGAGGATTGGTGATGGGCTGATGGTGGTGGGGTGGCGCCTCTTCCATAGGATTGGGGATGGCGGTGGTGGTCAGTGAGAGCGACAAGAACAAGAGAATATTAGGAGGTGGCGACTGATGGTGGCAGTTCCGGTGGTGGTAGACGTGGAAGAAGGCGACGGTAGGGGAGCGGGCAACGCTTGTGGAGGAAGAAGAGACAACAACGACATCAAGGGAGGTGGGTGGTGCCGGCACAAGAGGATGTGGTAACGGCGATGGGGTGGGGACTAGCGGGCCTTGCCAGCATCAGAGGCGAGGTGTCGGGACCCAAATATGCAAATCCGGACCCTTTGTGTATACTGCACTAATTCAGGATCATGCTAGTGCACACAGGCTCAACATAGATGAATATCACAAACATACATAGCAGAAACATTATGAAAGACATCATATATTAAATAATACTAGTTGAATGACCTTAAGGTCAACTTACAGGACTGTGCCTCACAGGGCTGAATCCACAAATTAAACTGCAGTGGAATAAAGACGTAGATAAACTCATCAGTATACCACAAGCAACTGACAAGATTCGCACCCTAATCATTCGTCTCTTCCTAGTACAACTCCTCCAGCATTGGTGTAGACTCCTCAATTGGTGATGTTGTTGTGGGCAAGGGTGAGTACTTAAAGCACTCAACAAGTTGTGCACTGAATGCAATTCAAACATATCTATATGCAAGGCTTATTCCAAAGAAAAGGCTAACAAGGCTATTTTGCAATAAAGCAACATTTAAAAACAAGTACAATAAGTAGATTGTAAAGGCAGTAAAACAAATAACAGTATTAAGTAGATTCAACATTTCTCAAGTAAACCAAGTTTCCAATTCTAAGTCAAGTTCCAACCTTTCATATGGCAATCCCGCCATCCCAACCAAGTTTCCATTTAATTAAACTAACCCTTAACTATAATTCCCCAGCATTACTCAATACCGCGAGCATGGCTATCTGAATAGATTTACACTCTACAAAGGTTATGCACTTTACCCACATGACATGATCATCTCTTTGTGCAAGATCATTAACACACTTCCTTTGGTGTGTTGCAGAGAGATCATGACAGAGCCTTTACAATGCTCTGGCTTAACCTAGTACTACCCGCAAAGGTTTCAACACTGGTGGGTCTGGTTACCACATCTAGGGCCCCCCTCTTGCGCCATGTGAGTTGATCCATAACTCGGGACTCACACCACCATTGATAGTACCAAACTAATACATTGCAAATTAATCAGCTAGGCTTTCCCATACCAGACATGTGGTTGCATGATTGTCTCAAGTCAAAGGCTTGCGAGGTTAAGTCCTTAGAGTGACTAGGGCAAGACTTCCACATACCCTCTGTCATACAGCCCACCTTGGCATACTGCCCCTTACCACTTGCTCCAATGTAAGTGATTAACACCCCAGTTGATTACCAAGCACCATGTGCCATCAACAATTCAACATCGTTGCGTGACATCCCTCGCCACTACAACTCGATCTCATAGTATGACCTCACATGACACACAAGTTCATATCATTGTTCCATATTCCATTAGTCAAGATTAAACATTGATCATCCAAGTACATGTGATGACGTAGCATGGCTAAGCAACTAACACGGTCTAACCATCCCATGTTGATTTTAGTATCAACCAACTATAGTGAACCAATCTAGGGTGACAATAGATCATGGCATACAAATGACAAGGTAGGGTATAGATCAAATTGGTAGATTAGCTAAGTTCCAATTTAATTTGAAACAATTGTATATGTGAAATAACATGCAATAGAGTAAAACAATATAGCAATTTTGTAAACATGGGTTCAACATGATCAAAGCACAACTTGCCTTAATAAAGCCCTTATTCTTGCTCTGGACCTTGGTCTTGAGTCGATGGATCTTTCTCAAATGCGTCGCACAATTCAACGTCTACGCGAAACGAAAGAGAAAGCCAAATAAATACCAATATAAAGAGAAAATAAACACCAAAAATCAATTACAATTCACCATTAGATAGATCTCAATTTTACAAATTTTTAGAAATTTGAATCACCTCAATCGGAGCTCGTATGAGGAAGAACGGGCTCGTAGAAGATTCAAAAATCTAAAACTCAGAAAATTGGAAAATCAAATATTAATCTGAATTATTTTTAAAATGAAGATCCTTTTTCTGCATCATGCTGACGTCAGCCCGACATCAGTATGGATCTGGACCAATACGAAGTCGCCACGTGTCCTCGGTGTATACACCCGGTCCACGAACCTCTTTTGGTTCACCGTGGACCCGGTGCACACGAGGCACGTGTGGTTTACAGGTGGACTCAACCTGCTGACATGGTGAGCTGACCTTACTGCCGACGCACGTGCCCACGTGAACGCCATGTCGGTGACACCTCGGCTTCTAACGCTGACGCGACGACCTCGTGGCGAACACGTGGCGACAGAAGATCACATCCACGTCGGCATCACCGGCACGGGGCCCTACGGTCGTCGTCGACGGCCAAGGTGGGTACCTTCGGGTTGCTTTCGATGAGTTGGATTTGGTGACGCGAACGGATCTACGTTTTGCGCATGGGAACAAAGTCGGCGAGGTCTTCTTCCACAGCGGCGGTGACCTCCGCGGGATCTCCTACTTCGGTGACCTTCGGGTAGATCTAAGGTGCGCACGAGGTGCCTTGGGCGACGGCGAAGCAGATGCGACCGGTCTCGGGCTTCGAAACGTCTTGACGGCGGCGAATCGGCGCTTTCTTCCTCACAGCGACGCTCGTCGAGAATGTCGGATTGCGGCGGAACGACGCCTTGGTTCTCGCAACTTCTTGAGGGCATTCGTCAATGAGGAGCTTGCACAGCCGCGGCGTCCCTTAAATAGCGCTAAGAGTCCCTGCTTCGCCCGCTTCCCACACGATGTCCATCGCGGCCACGGCACGAACTTAGAGTCCAAATCGGAAAAGACGACGCCTGGATGCACCACATGGCAAAACGAACGGCTAGATTCATCATGACGCGGCCAAATCCGAAGCATCAACAAAATCCAACGGCGACAGTTTGAAGATGGCTTTTACTATTGTTACAAATTCGGACCGTCCAATCTCCATCCAAAGGTCGTTTCTCGCTAGGGTTTCCACAAATGCTCTTTCCATCGGATTAAGGATCTACGGCCACGATTGCGGATTGCTTCTAGCTTGGGCCAAAGCACGAACAGTATATAGGCTCGGCCCATTACTGTTCTTAGAATTTCCCCAGGTTTTTACTTTAAAATAACTACATAAATTAGTTTAGTCAGTTTTAAGCAATAAAAATATCAGGAAAAATCCAAGAAAAATCTAAAAAAAATACTTTGGGATATTTTGAACTCAAATAAAATATTTTTGGCAAAACTTTATATATATTTAATTAGTTTCCTCAAAAAGGCCAATATGCTTAATTTGAAATAAATCCAAATAAAATCCAGAAAAATCACAAAA
Source organism: Otatea glauca (assembly GCA_036346275.1). Lineage (NCBI taxonomy): Eukaryota > Viridiplantae > Streptophyta > Magnoliopsida > Poales > Poaceae > Otatea > Otatea glauca. Next base: position 34,264,371 of record CM070715.1, on the reverse strand, counting down.
TGCACAAATAGAAATAAAATAAGATCATAAGCAAATTTTGGGATGTTACACGAGGTAGCGAGAGGTGGTGCGCTGGAGGGGATGAGGGCAGCAACGGCTAGGAGAGAGAGAGGTAGGGTTAGGGAAGGAGAAGCTTGTATAGAATTTGGCGGTTGCTATAGGGCATTGGTGTAAGGACCAAGTTGGCCTAGAGGGGGGTGAATAGGCAACTTTAAAACTTTTTTTTAATTATTACAAAAAACTTTTCTCAATAAAAAGCAGAAACGAAAGTAATTAATATAAAAGTTCAGAACAACACTTGTTCAAGAAAATTTGTAAGAAAAGGGAATTTCGAATGAGAAACTATAAGAGAATAATGAGCAATAAAAACAAACACAAGAGAACACAATAATTTTCCAACGAGGTTCAGAGATTACTCCTACGTCCCCGTTAGGGCACTTCCTCAGAAGTATTGCTCCGCCAAACAGCCAATCTCAATAGCTTTTGGTTTTTCACTATCTTGACTCTTTCACTACTCCAGTGAGGTGAATCTCAACCTTTCACAGCAATGGTGGCTTTCCACAATCACTGTTGGATAGGTCGCACCAACAACTTCTCTAACCGTCTAGGAACAGCTAGTTCCAAGAGTAATAGACTGTCCACAAGCCCTGTCTCTTGGTTCAGTAGCTAGATGCAAACTAGACTTAGCTTGGAGCAGGCACTCTAAATGCTCAGAATGAATGTTTGTGATTTCTGAGTTGAAGCTCAAACTCTTGATGAAAATGAGGCTCAGGAATTCTAAAGATCAAGAGTTGTATATGATTTGAATGATGCCAAAAATGTTCAGGATATCAAAAGATGAATGTGCAAAGCTCTGTCTCTCTCTGTTTGAGAACCCAGGCATGCTATATATAGACCCTGAACAGAGATAACCGTTACACCTGCCATTTGCCCGTTGCGGGTTGGTAGGTTATATGGGGTAGGTCAACTGCTACCTTTTTGCAAGAATTCTATGGTATATGAGTCATAAGTCAAAGTATACACATACACCGGACCGAAAACTTTGGTCCGGGGTACATAGTATTGAGAAGCATTGTTGAACTCAGAGAGACCCATTTACGCCGGACCGAAAATATTGGTCTGTCGTACACATGCATTGCTTGATTTTGATATCAGTAGGAGAATGCTTGCGCCGGAACGAAAAAGTTGGTCCGGAGTACACATGTTTTTGTTTCTTTTCAGTACCAGCAAATAGAGTTTGCACCGGACCGAAAAAGCTGGTCCGGCGTACATAGGAAAATGGCTGATTTTATCTGAGTGAAACATGTTCGCGTCGGACCGAAAAAGTTGGTCTGGCGTACACAAAGAATTCTGGTCTGCATCAGACTTTGTATGTCTGGTTTAAGATAAATTTTAACACAGACTTAGAATTTTATGTAGAGGAGATATAACTTATGCCGGACTAAATTAAAGAAAGAATTCAGATTGGTCCGACGAAGACAGTTATACTTGGTTGAGAAGAATCAAAGAAGAATTCTTAACGCCAGATCGAAAAATCGATCCGCGTACATGAGTACGCTTAGTGAAGATAATTCTCGGCGCAGCATCGAAAATATTGGTCCGGCGTACATGTTGTACGCTCGGTTAGAATTTTGAACTTAGGATCTTTGAGCGCCTGAGTAAAAAGAAGTTTGGTCCAGAGAGAATTGTTTTGGCTATCAAGATAAAGCTCTGGATTTTTGAGTGAGAAAATATGAAAAGTCCTATGCTCCGAGTAATCTTAGTGATTTTGCATATGAACCAAGATCATTTCTTATGTATAATCCATCTTAATAGTACGGTGATTTTAACTATATGATTTGAATCAACTCCCAAGCCAAAACTAAAAAAACATCTTAACCTTAATCATTAAATCTGACTGTATCCTTTTTAGTTAGTCATCAACACCAAAACCTATATAATAAGCATAATTTAAACAAATAGGGAGCCTAGATGCTCTCACATTGATTCTTTATTTGTCTCAAAATCTAATTGTTTTTCAAGGAAAAAACTGTTGAATGTACAGTAGACAATCCCTGTAAAAACATGCACATGCTCTCCCAAACTGACCCCACCACATAATCCAATCCAACGGCGCAGGCGATGTTCCAACGGCTGAGATCGACTCTCACGCGCTCTCACAAACCCCTAGCTTCCCGTGCCCACTACATAATCTTTACCCCGGCCCATCTTCTCCGCTCTCTCAGCCGAAAACCCTAACCCTAGCACCGCCGCCGCCCAGAGCCCGGGCTCCCCGACGCCTCGAGCTCGCGCCGCGACGCGACGCCACCATGAAGGTACCTATTTGTTCCCCGTTGCAATTTTCCCGATCCGATGGGTTCTTTTTGTGATTTGATCTGATTCTGTCTCTGCTTTTTCTTCGCAGTTCAACATCGCCAACCCGACCACCGGATGCCAGAAGAAGCTCGAGATCGATGACGACCAGAAGCTGTGAGTATTCTTGTCTTCCTCTCGATCTCGATCTGTTCCTAGATACATGGAAATCGCTAGACGCTTCTGCGTGTTAAAGGTTACTACTATTTTTGAGTATATTAGCTTTGCTTCAACACTAGGAATTGCCTTAATTGAATCTGTACTGCTGTATGATCGAGTGGTGTTGTTTGAGGTCGATGCGGTTGTACACGTGGTAGAAAGTGATGTTTCTGGTTTTGCTTTCTAGTTTACTTGGGAATGTTTACGATTTAGTGCGAAAGAGTAATGGTATGTAAAATCGGATTAGGGAACTCTTGAAGAATTTCTGTTCGCACTGGGTTAGGCTGGCATGTTTTGTTAGAAAGCATAATGCAATGGGGATGTGGAATTGGTTGCTGTGTTTGATCTTCTTGCTATGCTTCCAATGATCAATCCTAAGTAAAAATATTCTTGTTGCATGATTCTAAATAGAATGATAGTGTTTTTGGTCACTGTTTTGTTGTTTGATTGTTTAATTGAACTGTGGGTTTGTTTATAGCTGAAATCATCACTTTTCTAGCCCGGTGTGTAACCTTTTTTGTGCAAGTTTGGCCTCCACCTGAACGCAATAGCACTGTGGTCGGGAATGTGGCTATTTTTGCAATTGCGTTAGGGAGGGGGCCAAATTTGCAAAAAAATTTACTCACGGAGCTAGAAAAGTGATGAACTCGTTTTAGCTGCGAGCTCATGTACTTTTAATTTGTATGTTGGTCAAGCGTGTGATGCTAAAAAGTGAGCTTTCTTGCCCGTATGTGTTGGAAAGAGTATGCTTGGTTTTAATTATTCCTTGTTGGAAAATGAATGGTGTTAATTATCTGTGATTGTTTGGTGTGTAATTTAGTTAGGAACTTTTGTTGTAATGATCTTATAACTAATGCTTTTTTATCAATTGTGCAGCCGTGCATTTTATGATAAGAGGATCTCCCAGGAAGTTAGCGGTGATGCTCTTGGCGAAGTAATTCCTTTTGACAATTTATTTGATGGTTCTTAACTGTTTTACTGTGTAAAGAATTGGGCCACTAATCTGTTTTCTTTTTCAGGAATTCAAGGGTTATGTCTTCAAGATTATGGGAGGTTGTGACAAGCAAGGTTTCCCCATGAAGCAGGGTGTGTTAACTTCTGGACGTGTCCGCCTTCTTCTCCACAGGGGTAGGTGTCTTGTACTTAAATTTCACAGTGATCCGATTCCATATATACCTGTGCGAAGTTCTTGTGTGAATATTGACAGGTACCCCCTGCTTCCGTGGATATGGCAGGCGTGATGGTGAGCGTAGAAGAAAGTCTGTCCGTGGTTGCATTGTCAGCCAAGATCTATCTGTCATCAACTTGGTGATTGTTAAGAAGGGTGAGAATGATCTTCCTGGCTTGACTGACACTGAGAAGCCCAGGATGAGGGGACCCAAGAGGGCATCTAAGATCAGGAAGCTGTTCAACCTTGCCAAGGATGATGATGTCCGCAAGTATGTGAACACTTACCGCAGGACCTTCACTACAAAGAATGGTGAGCATCCCTAATATCTGATGTTAAACTTTAGTTGCCATGCTAGGATGCCTTGTTTGTCACTTTACAAAACAGATCAATTTAAAGAATGTTCAAATAGTGATAGACAATTGCAGGAAAGATATAAGATGTCAATTCCATGACCCTTTAGCCTTGCACGGGCATAAGTCAATGTAATGGCGAGTTTGGAGCTCACATGACTACCCTTTCATATATATTAATGCTGTTTTGACTATCCAATGGTTAATTTTGTCCTGCAGGCAAGAAGGTTAGCAAGGCTCCTAAGATCCAAAGGCTTGTCACTCCCTTGACCCTCCAGAGGAAGAGGGCAAGGATTGCCAAGAAGAAGCAGAGAATTGCCAAGAAGAAATCCGAGGCTGCTGAGTACCAGAAGCTGCTTGCCCAGAGGCTCAAGGAGCAGAGGGAGCGCCGGAGCGAGAGCTTGGCGAAGAGGAGGTCCAAGCTTTCTGCCGCCAAGGCTGCTGCTGCCACCACTGCATAAGTTGCTGCCTATATATAAGCCTACTAAGTTATAGATGAGGAACCGCTTGTTATTGTGATGGATAGACAAGCTACTTCTAGCTTCCTTGGGCAATTGGTGCAATTTTCCGTGGACAAGATATGTTGTCCCAATTTTTTAGTACTGGTCGCTGCTATGTTTATTTGCAGAGCTATAACTTGTGCCAACTATTTACTTGGTTTTACATATGCTGTTTGTGCTGTATCATGGTTTCATCTGCCTGTGATCGTTAAAGTTAGGCTTGCCTTCTCAGCTATGCTTTGTTTCTGATAGAGGTTTCACTTATACAGTCCTCATGTGATCCGATAAGGTTCTGTTGCACTTCACAGTTCCCATATGATCTGGTGCTGTCTGACTTGAACGGTAATTGTGGATGGCTTTTCCTGTTGAAACATGAATCGTAAATCTGCCCAATATGTGCACATAATTGTAACTAGTTTGATCAAGATCGTCTGACCGATGTTAGTTATGTATGTCGCAATCTTGCAAATTGCTATGTTGGTGCTGCACAAGGTTCAAAATCTTGGTTAAATTTTGGCTAAGTATTTGGATTTTGGTTGGAGACGAGATTACAAATCTTGGCGGAATAAAAAAATTTGAAAAAATAATTCAAATTGCTACAGTGATTTTAGAACTTACAGTGTAATTTGCCGCATCTTTAAATTTTTTCGAAAGAATTGAACTTGATTTGTTATCTTTGAAAAATCAAAAATAGAAGGAACATAAATAAAACAGTAACTTTGTTATAATTTTATAAATTCGCTTGAGTGTGATCATGATTCAAATTTTTTAAGAGAGCTTAAGCATTGCCTCAGCACCCTTCTCTAAAGTTTCAAAAATTATAAACATATTTTGATTGCTCAATCAAATCTATGAAAGTAATACACGTACTCAGCCTTTATAAGTACAATAACACTGTTAGAATTTTTAAAAATTCCTTAGACTTGATTATCATCTGAAAATTTTATGAGAGCATTAGTGATGTGTCTGGACCATCCACAAAAAATTTCAAAATTTTCTAACGTAGTTTAAACTATTTTTCATTCGGTTAAATTTTGCCACAATTTTAGCAATTTCGACCGAAATCTTAAAAATCCCGGTCCAAAAAACTCCAGATTTGACTTTTGTTTTTTGAATTTCGTCTAAAATTCTGAAATCTCGTTGACATTTCGGATTTTGGTCACCTTCGAGATATAGTCTATAAACGAAATTTGAAACCTTGTGCTCGTGCGTGAGCATGTGTGAACCAAGCAATCAATTAGACGCATCTGAACGAAATTCGGAGAACAGAACGCAAGCAGCTGGTGTTTCGCAAACATGTGGTGTTACTGTACAGCCGATACAAGTTTGCATTGTCGCATTGTGTGGTACAACGAGATTGCAAGTTACATGATCAATTCAACAAAGCTTCTAGGCACCGCAGAGTTATTGTGTACCACTGCTCTTTAATGTAGGATATGTTAAGATAATAGTGCACATCTTTATTTTGTGTTGCTGGTGTTAGTTGCGCCGAGTCAAATAGAGTTCAGGAGGAGACTGTAGGTATCGATTCAGCTCGCCCCAGACCAAGTGCTCTACATCCTCCCAGGTCATCGCGGTCCTCAACCCTTCGACAAGCTAAATATAGCTCCCAAGATGTTGTCATCGTGTAGTATGCAGTAGCACCTGTAAACAGCGCAGATCAGAGTATCAGACATGTTTTTCCCTTCGGCAAGTGAGAAACCAAGATAATCAACAAAGATGCCAAGTGATTGGGGGAAAAAACACCCCAAAAAAAACTCAGTTTTTCAAATGTGAGTTAAGTGAAGCTATGGATTGTGGAATGCACCCAACGTTCAATCCTAGAGGGTCATGGTAGGCTCATGGATTGATTTTTTTTAAAAGGCTTGAGTAGACTGATTCAGTAAGTATATGTTATAATTTTCACGGCCAGGCCTATTTTCCCAATCGACAGCTCTGCTTTGCAGCAAACCTCAATCTGCTGCATACTGTATACCTATGAAACTAGCATTTCAAATGCGAGAACCGCGTGTCATGGAGCCTTCATAATAAGTAACTAATAACTAGTTATATTTTGCAATTTGAATGAAACATCCATCATATATGCTCTAGGTTATTTACGGACCAGCTGTTACAGTTTTAGGTTCTATTTTAAACTTCATAAGTCAGCAATTTGCAGGTTTTGGCCAGCAGTTCCAACTACCAAGAGTAAGATATACTGAGTACTGACCAATCCAAAATACAACAGTCCAACTACCAAGAGTAAAGCATGAGTGATGGGAATTAACTCTGATTTCTGACAAGCAAATGTACTTACATTGCACTATACGATGCCCTGCTGAACTTTGAATTTTGCACTAACTTGTAGATGTCATTATTTGATTCCCCTCTCAGGAAAGGAAGCTGATAGCTTCGCAGGAACTCCCTGAGAAGATCAATATCACCACGGAAAACATCCAAGTGCAGTGGAATTAGGTCACATAAAGGATCTCCTGTTTCTGTGATGGAGTGGCGAAAGAGAGCGAGCTCTAGTTCCTTTCCTTTTTGCTTAAAAGCTGAACCTATAAAATCTGCTGTGCATAATAAGACCTCTTCTCTTGAAAATGGCTGCTGATAATTATAACCGTCCAACCATATAAGTGTTAAGCTATTGGGGGTTCTTTTGCAGGATGTAAAACCATGAGATTCGAGAGCAGAATCTGGTCATCAGGTTAGGATCTAGTTCGCCAAATGTTGACAACCAGCAAGCAGCAGCGCCTACTCAAGATCTAAGCCCTCCCAATGTTCTCGAAGCTAGGCAACCAACGCCACCCGGAGGTAACACAAGCACAGCCAGAACCCCTGAGAATCATGATCAATTAGAAAGAATTTTGAAGTACATAAAAAGTTCTTGGAAGGAGACTCAAGAGAGTCAGAACCGGTTTATGGAAGCCTTGCTTGTCAACTTAGTTCCTAGAACTTCACAGCAAACCAGAACCAAAGTCACCCTGGGATAGTTCTTGCAGACTCAACCACCCACCTTTGCCAAAGCCACAGAGCCACTTGCAGCTGACGATGGCTCCAGGAAATAGAGAAGAAGTTGCATACTGTAGGTTGTTCTGAGGAAGAAAAAGTGCAGTATGCCACATATCAATTGATAGGCCCAGCTGCCAATTGGTGGACCAACTACTGCCGTACTCGTTCAGGAGAGCAACCTATCTCTTGGAATGAGTTCACTCGCCAATCGGGGGTGGGGCCCCTAGGGGATCTCGTCAATCTCAAACAAGGAGCTAGCCGCGTTGACAACTACCCCCGCGACTTTCAACGGCTTCTCGCACGCACTCCACGCAGCCCAGGTTGATCAAGTGGAGACATTCACTGCAGGTCTCGCCAAAGCTCTGGCGATCGATGTTCGTCGAGAGCGACCCCGCGACCTATCTGAAGCGGTCAGCTTCGCGCGTGACGCTGAGGAGTGGAAGGACCTTTGGGCCGCGGAAGCCATGCAGGGCTACGTCTCTCAGGGCCTCGGACGCATGGCTTTCAGCCGGGGTGTAGCTTCGTCGACCGTGCACACTGTCTCGACACTCGATGGACCTACCTTGGGGACACCACCATCGTCCAGTGGGAGCAACCGCGCATCCGCCAGCGCGTCATCCGGCACAGCATCCACAGCGTCGCCTCCCGCTAAGTTGCGGCTCAATGCCAACCAACTCGCCCGCAAAGGGGCTATGTTACCACTGTGACGATTTTTATACCAGGGGTCATCGTTGCAAGCTGCTCTTCTCCATAGAGATCGGCAGCGATGACAATGATGATCTGCCCCTCAGGCTCGGTATGGCAGAGGAGTAAGCAAAACCTAGTGGTGTGATACCAACAATATGCTTTCAGAAAAATAAACACAGAAACAACAACGTAGAAAATCCACATGTTAAATGGGAAAATTTTGTTTTCACCACTAAGCAAAGGTCTATTCTCAACTATGGCACTAATTTTTTCCATTTCTCATTTATGTCATCGGTCCATTAATGCACTTCTAAAAAATGCCATTACATCCACTATTCTATCCGGTCAACCAGGATTGTCCGTTAAGTAATTTGCAAAAAATCAGAAAATGAAGAGAAATACCAAAAAATCATAGAAAATTCAGAAATAAATCATGAAAAATACCAGAAATATATAAAAAAAATCAGGAATTCTAAGTAAAAATTGATTTTTTTTGAAATTTTTACAAATAGATTTTTTTTTCGAAAGTTTTAGAGTAGGAAAATGTTTCAATCTTGCTCAGCTTTTATAGAACACCCTTAAATTTTTTCTTTAGCGTCAACTTTGTATTTAGATGTGATTTCTGATTTCTTTTCTGTGTTTTCGAGTATTTTGCATGGTTTTTGTTCTGAATTTTCTATGATTTTCTGGTATTTTCTTCACTTTTCTGAATTTTTTACGAAACTTAACGGTCAAACCTGGTTGACTGCATGGAATAGTGGATGGCATGGCATTTTTGGGAAGTGCACTAACAGACCAATGGCATAAATGAGAAGTGGAAGAAATTAGTGGCATAGTTGAGAATAGACCTTTGCTTAGTGGCAATAAAACAAAATTTCCCTTGTTAAATATGAATTAAAACTAAAAATTAATTCAATTCTTACTGGGCTTTTTCTATCATATTGAGAACGAAATTGATCCAAAGAAAGGTCATATTTCCTTTCCACATGTCCATTGTCAATGGAAAAACTACTCAAAGTTGTAAAACATCTATAACATCTCCTGTATAAGTACAAGGAATTGAATCCTGCAGAAAAAATATGTGTCAAAAGGGAGATGATACAAGCAGAAACAACAAACATACAGTAGATGGATCTTACCGTCAAAATGACGGGGCTCTGGCAAATCTCCTTATTTTCTGAACAAAGACTAAGCCTAAAAGTGAAGCGATTAGTGTCCAACCTTTTCAGTGGCGATCATTGATATCTAAGAATGATATCAAAAGTAATAAATGTAACACATTCTAATGGGCCAGACATAAATACATAACACTTTACTAAATGTAACTTGACAAGATAGAAGGGCCACATACCTACAAAATGTTGTCTTCTTCCAAGAACCTTTATACTCAAGAAGACCCCCAACTGAAAGACATTTGCTCATCCAGAGAGGTTCTTCATTGCAAAGTATGTACGTGACACTGCCAAGTGATTTAAGAGATTGTCACAACCTACTACATTATAATTTCCCTAAACAAAATATAGATGTACTACACAAGCATGAAAATTGTTTTAAAAAGCTAAGTTTTCAACCTCCTATTATTAGATCCAAAATGGATGTCATGTTTTAGCAGCATGTACATATAACAAGGAAGAAGTTAACAGTCTAGTTTTTTTATTGCTTGGCCCTATTAATTGTTAGTTAGTACCAACAAGCACTTAATCTGGCAATTTGGTGGGGCATGTTGCCTAGGAAAAAAAAACAAGTTCAGCAGAAGGTCTTACTGTACCAAAAATCGTTTTATCTTTTGATTTTTTTTCCCTAACACCATGTAACTGATATCTTCACATGCTAAAAGCTTAAAATCCTAAGACACCAGACACCACTATGAAGTACCATTCCTTTAAATTCGTTCAACTGTATAAGACTATAATCTGTGAAATTCAGATCATTTCACTCATATATGACCTCAATCAAACAGAATTCCAAATCATAGAATGCTTATTAATCACTCTGAGCCTGGACTTCGAAGGCGCCCCAAGGCGACTCCGAAGGCGAAGCCAAGTCTCCTGCTGAGGGCGCCTCCCACCTTATCATCTCCCTCGCCGCCACCACTGGTGGCCACCGGTCGGTCAATGGCGGCGGCGGGGCCTTTCACAACATCCTATCATCCCAATCTTTTCCGTCCCATCTCCCAGTTTCTTCACATTGGCAGCCGAGGAGGCGACTGTTATCTCCGTTGCTGAGCTCGGGTTCATGTGGTGACGAGTGGAGGAGATGACGTGGCTGGTGGTGAAGCTCCATGAAGACCATCGTGTGTGCTAGCTAGGGCACAAGATCAAGGGGATACAGTTGCAGATTTAGGGTGTTCCTCTCAAGATCCATTTGATTCGAGCGTCGACGGCTGAAACACAACAGTGAGCAGCATCGATGAGGTGATTGTCGTGGCGTGGGGCGTCAATGCGGTCGTGAGCCGATGAGATGGGGTCGGCATTGCATCCTCCTGGTCAGATCTAGACCAGATCCGACCAAGCTCTGCTTCCTTCTGACGTCTAGAGCGGCGGTCCATCCCCGCTCCTTCGGGGGTGGCGGGAGTTCTAGCGGAGCAGCGTGCCTGCGAGGTTCCTCTGCCTCGAGAGCAGCGCGTGGGCTCACGTTGACGGCGAGGTGGTCGCAGCCCTATGGCGAGCGTTTCCTAAACAGGAGGGTGGTTGCTAAGGCTACGTGCGGGGTCAAGGCCTTCCTGTTCGACTTACTGCGGATGATGAGCATCGACACGACCACCACCGAGGAGGTCACGATGGGTAGATCGACGAGCTCGAGGCATGCTTATTTCCGGCTCCGGACTGCAGAAGGAAGTGCAAGAGGGACGAGCCTGATCATGATAAGCAGGAGAAGGGGACGTCGTCGAGGTTGGACGAGAGGTCCGGTGAGAGCCGCGGGACGGTGGAGTCTAGCAGGATCAAGAAGGCGATGAGGGCTTGCAGGGAAGGCAATGAAGCTGCAGGAGACGGACAAGTTCTACCATGTGGTCAGGAAGTTGTTCCTCAGTGGGATGGTCCCTGCAACGGCGGCGGGCCGCAGCGTTGCGATCACGGTGGTGCACAAGGTCCCGCAAAGGCCCTGAGCCTCGGCGTTTTAGCTGCAGGGGCAGCCCCTGGCCGCCACGCAAGGCACCGGCTGTGGCAATGCCAACCTAGTGGAGATCCAACGATTTGTGCAATCCTCTAAGCTGCAAGTTGCAAACCTTGAAGAGGACTTACTACAGATTCAAGAAAGGGCAAAAAGTGCACAACATTAGTTTGCACTGGTCGCCACAACGACATAGTGGTGGTGTATCGCGACGAGTGGCGCGCATGGTGCTCTAGCTGGCGGCAACCCCCCTAGATAGAGGGTCACAGCGTCACTGCATCGTGGCGCCGTGGGTGTGCGTCACGAGCACAGTGGTGGTGTGTTTTGTTGCAGGAGTCGTGCATTGGCTTTTGATAGGCGTCAAACCCCTCAGTAGCGGGTCGGGGTGGTTGTGGTTGTGGCAGTGGTGCGCCCATGGGTGGCGCAGCAGTGTGTAGGTGTTGGGAGGCTTGCGTCGGCGACCTCCACACCCTCTATGGGTTGGTGCGTTGTGTCGGGAACGTCAGCGGCTTCTTCAGCTCGCGGCATTGGTTGTTGAGCTCGAGTGCACGTGACTCGCGGGACTTGGTGGCGGCGGGTGAGCACGATGGCGGTGGGTGAGGGTCGTGTTTTATCGTTGCTCCATAAGGTGTTGGTCTAGTTGCTATAATTGGTGTAATTTCCTCTTTGGAAGCTACTTTTATATTCTCTTCTTCTAAAATAAATGGTAGAGCTCCTCCTCTTAGTTTCAAAAAAATAAATCCGAATCAAGTATAATTTGTAACCCAAACATCAGAGACGGATTATTTCCAGCAAGCACAGCGAGCTAATTGCAAAAGGACAAGACGAGAGGGACCAACAGAAGGAGCGTAGAAGAGAGAGCTGCTGCGAACCTGCTCACGCACGCGAGGCGCCCCGATGTCGGTGGGCGAGAGGAGGTCGATGACGGCGCAGAGCACCTCGTCGGGGAGCACCGGGAGGCCGCCGAGCGCCGCCTCCCTCCGGCCGTTCCCCGCCTCCGCCGCAGCCTCCATCGCCGGAGAGGCAACCGGGCCGGATCGGCCGTGGGTTGGGCTCACGCGGGTTGAGCTGAGCGTGGGATCAGATCGCGCGGTGGGAGTGGAGACGCGGACCACGCGGCTGCCGCGTGGCCTGCCCACAATTTGCCTTACTAAACCAAATTAAAATTTAGCATTACCCTAATTTCATCGCCAAATTAGCTATCAATGTTTTGATCAAAGATTGATAAGAAACTAAATTAGAAAACCAAGAGAGAAAGAAATTTTACCAAAATTTGATAACAAACGAGATGCTTAACAAATTTGATCAACGCTACTAAAATTTGATAGGACTATTGAAAGTAAACCAAACTGTTTGTTGGCCTATCCTCGCTAGTCCTGCCTTTTTATAGCCCCTTTGCTATTTTTTTAAAAATCTATCTCTTGCGAATATAATTATAAAAAACTAAAAATAGTCACTCTTTGATCGTGAAAATATTAGGTATTTGTCATCTGTTACACTCATGTACCGCAATAGAAGTCCAGACCTGCGGTAGCCCGATCGACCACGGCAACAGCTGGTGGGTGCACCATGGTAGGCTTACTGCCATGCTCCCCAGCTTGGCAGCAAGGTACCGAACACCTTGGGCACGGCAGTAGTTCGTACATGAAGCCTTCTCCGACGAGGATCAAATAAACGATGCGCTTTGCAGCCTTCTTCTACACCAAGATAGATCATGGTCTGACTGCGATCATCCAACTTTTTCAGATGTGGTGTGGCCACCTTGACATGAGCTGTGTGGCTCAACAGCTATCTCGTGTCGTCTCGCCCTCCTCCTATCACGGTCCGCCGTGTTGCCGCGAACATGGGCTCCTGTTGTGAGACACGGCAGGTGACATGCCACCTACTGATGCTTCAACGGTGCAAGATGAGACTATTTTTGTAATTATATCTATACGACGCTAGATTTTTTTTTAAAAAAAAAGACGTGTTAACGAAGATAGAAAAGCCAACCAATATATCCTTGCAAGTAATTAGTACTCGTAATATGATGTGATTTATTATTACTCCATTTGATGCACACTTTCTTGAGACCAAATGCTAGTTAGAGTCTTGAGCTAGCTAGAAAGAAATGACCTGATAATTCCGTTACATCACCAGCTAGCGCAGCAGCAGCAACGTACGCGCGCGTGTCCCGAATGATGCCCGAATTGATCCGAATGCTGAAAACGTCGTAATATGCACACAAAATAAACGATGGTCACGCATGTGCTTTGAGAGAAACATCTCGATCGAACAAACCCATGGCCGTCCAGGGACACTCGGCGGCGGCTTGACGTCATGTCGCCGTCGATTTCGCTCCCGGCGCTCCATCACTTTCAATTCGTGGTCTAGTCTAAGTTGGGCTATGGAAAAGCTCACAGAGGAACGAAGGATATGAATTTCTGTTTGTACTTTGCACCTACATTCTAATATGCCTTCTACCAATCATATGAACTAATCTGATTTGAGTTTGGTTCAAGGAGCAAGATGAAGTTTCTCTCATGGACAGGTTGGTACGCAAGCATCTTTATTGGCCTGATGGCACTAGGAAGAAATATTCCAAATCGCATGCAATTCGAGATGTCGATAATCGAAGAAGCCAATTGGTTAAGTATAATCTTTTTGGGGTCTGTTCTCTCTCTCTCTCCGTTGTAATTGTGTCTTGCTGATGTAACACCTGTTGATCTTGTTGTGCTGCTTACTGCGGGATCTTGCTTATCAGCTCAAAGATATTAGCTACGAATCAGTTTTTGACAATCTTAAGTGGTTCAGTCATTTCAATTTCACAACCAAGACCAAAGGAGCTAATGAGTTGGACTGTTGCATCCACCATCTATTCTTTGCTGAAGTGATGTCTTTGCATTGAGAAGACGATTGTGTGGTCACCTGTTGTTGCTCGATAAAATCCGATGATAATGGTACGCCGTGGTCTTGTCATAATTAATTATTACCAGCTTGAACTCATGATATTGGTACGCTCTACTCTCTAGTGTCTGGGAAAATATTTGTTTACGTATGCATAAATTATTCTGTATCAAATTCATATGGTGTGCATCCTTTGGGGTTAGGCTATATTCTTCAGCTTGTGCATTTTCAGTGACTCAACAGAACACATGAATGCATGTATTTTACTGAAGCATATGGTTACTCACTACTACAAATTATAAAAGAATGCACAGTCGCAGTTTCTGATCCACACTAACTGAACTTATCTGTTAGATATAGTTGTAAAATGTAGCTACTTGTATCATATGATGCTGGATTGCTAGTTATATGGATTTCTCGGTTTCTTTGCCCACCATCTCATGTTCCCGAAACAAAATATTATTTCATATTAAATCTCAGTGGGAAAGTGCATAAATAGATATAAATTACATATATTAATATATAATTTTGGGCTCGGGCCTAAAGACCTTGAAACCAAAGCCCAAGTGTGGCACGGGCCGGGCTGCCCATGAACATGCCTGTTCTCTATTAATTCCAAACTATCATCCTTGTGTTTTGCATTTGTGATTTCTCAAGCTGTTTCGTGGCTGGGTGCTTAGCCTACTTGAGTGTATTCCCTGCATGCATGTTTTTTTTAACCTTCAATGGCTCAACCAACATTTAAGATTTGGAATGTAAATACGAAGCATCCAAATGATGTCAATGCGTATGCCGTTGGTCTCCAGTACGTACGTACGTACGTCATACGACACTGCAGAGTTGGGCGACTCTGACGAGGTGCAATGATTTATTTATTATTTTTTGTTGATGCCAAGCACTCAACATATTGTGCTTCATTAATAGTGACACCAGTTTCCCCCCTCGTTTCACAGGACGAGGAAGCAGAGGAGCAGAGGCTAAGAAGACTGTATGAGGTATGACATATTTCAGATTGTATGTTTTGCGAGTAATATGGTGGAGTTGATTACTCTACCGATGATTGCTTGCTCTTTTATCTTTCTCAGGGGCTTGATGAACCGGGTATTTGGGAAGAACTCTTTGGTTGATGAACCAGGTATTTGCTTTTGGGGTTCTAATTGACGCTGGAGTTGGGGCTGAAGGAAGGGTGCTCCAAAACTGCGTAGCGCGTTTCACCATAATTACAAATTAAGGGTATATATACAGGTAGAACATGTAGCACAAATATATACCATGTACTTATTCACAAATCCTTCTTCTATCTTGCATTATTCTCTTATCCATGATAGAAATAGAGACCAAAGTGCGGAACCGTGCAGTCGTACATAACATCACATAGGAAATATACCAAGTTACCAACGCACAGGTGCTCCCCGGCGCGCAGAAAGCTCACAGCTAGTGTACGAACAGAATGGAATACGCATCGAGTGCTGATGCAACTATCTACCCCGGCCCGTCCCCGGTCTACCCATTTCATTTCAGAAACCGAAGGGAGGCAACGGCAAGATGCTGTTCAGCTTCGACGAGCGGATCCTCCTGTTCCTCAGCCTCTCCGCGATGATGAAGGCGAGCTCCAGCGACTGCGACTCGTTCAGCCTCGGGTCGCAGTGGGTGTGGTAGCGGTCGCTCAGGTCGTCGAAGGTCACGGTGCGGGATCCACCGATGCACTCGGTTACGTTTTGCCCCGTCATCTCGAGGTGGACGCCTCCTGGGTGGCTTCCTTCTTGCTCATGCACATCAAAGAATGCCCGTACCTCTGCCTGTGGTTGATGAAAACTTGGTGGTTAGTCCGTTGGCATAAGACTTGAGTGAAGGATACAATATTAGCGAAAGAAGCATGCCCAACTTTTCCTAGCCAATAATCTCCACCGCTCACTTAATTTCATCAAATGAAAAGGAATTGGGCAGTGCTTTCAGTACCGTCATTGACCGGATACATCGATCAATGAACAGCTGTTCTCTTTATCTTGCAGTTCAACAAAGTCTCGAGTTATTAGTAAAATCTAATTATGTCTAATGATTCATACAGTTTGGTGACCAAATATCCTCAGTATTATTGGCCTTGAACTTACACTGCCAACAAATCGTCATGCTTTATTTATTAACCAAGGTCAACATTGCAAGAGTTGTAGACAAAAAATTCAAATAAATAATTTGTCCTGGAATGATAAGATCATTCAACCTCCAATACTCCAACCAATTATTCCCCGCATCAAGAAGTGATTTCCTTAGATCCACTTCCATCAGAATCATTAGACCCACTTCATTAGAATCATTTAACTGGCATGTACTACATTGTGACCACCTATGACAGCAACCAAAAGAAAGGTTTCTCTATCTCCCCGTACCAGTCCAACAACCACCATCACGATGAAACAACATATGATGGGCGTCAGCATCTATACCTAACACACCATTCCATAACTATATGTTTTTTGGCCTCTAGGTTCTTCCCCGAGCATATAGGTTATAACACTGACCAGTCACCAACCTTCTTATATTACTAGTTCAACGACAAAGTTAAAATAGCAGTTCCCCATTTTGATTCATTCATGTGGAAAAGAATAACTGAACCAATTAGCAGGACATCACACATACATCATTGTCTACTTGGAAAATTCATCAGCCAATTAGCTACTTCCATTGCTCCCCAGAGAACTAACATCGGTGTTACTTTTATCTTCGTCCATATGCTCAAGATGTGTTCCCTTTTTTAGTTTTATTTTTCTATTATGAAGGGGTAGCATACCACATGAGGATATCAAGAATCACAATACTTGGTATAAATGTGAAGGCAAATTTGGTGCTTGTTTCAGTAGTTCCTAAGGTGAGGTTGATCAGATTGCACATGGAGGCTGCATCGTACTTGTGAAGCAAATAAAGGGGATGCAGCAGATTAAAAATGGCACATACCAGAATGAAGTCAAAGGGGCGAGTCTTTAGACCGCAAGGGGCCTTGATGGTGTTCCCGTGCATAGGATCAGTGATCCAGGTGACAATTTGTCCAGCATGGCGGACAGCACGGATAAGATGAGGTAACTTGACCCTCATGTTCTCCGCCCCCATCCTTGTAATGATGGTAATTCTACCAGGCTTGTTCGATGGGTTCAATATCTCAATCAGCTTCACCAACTCACCAGGGTTCATTTTGTCACTAACCTGCAAATCCACAAAGTGCAAACAGTTTTCGTCAGCATCCATAGATGTATTTTATTTTGTCAGTATGACGTTGGTTTTAAAAGCAACCTTGATGCCAAGAGGATTGCCAACACCCCTGAGGAACTCAACATGAGCACCGTCGAGCTGGCGAGTGCGCTCTCCGACCCAGAGCATGTGGGCAGAACAGTCATAGAAAAGACCAGAGGTGGAGTCCTGACGGGTCAGAGTTTGCTCATACGGTAGGAGGAGGCACTCATGAGAGGTCCAGAACTCAGTAGTCGTCATCAACGGGTCGTCCACTGTTAGCCCAGCTGCAGACATGAAGCCAAGGGCTTCATCAACCCTGTGTGCCAATTCACGGTACCTACATAGCATTCCGAAAATATTCAGATACTCAGATCATTAGACAATCTCACAATTGACCAAATAGACAATAAAATGACATTTCCACCAAAACAATAAGATACTTAACAATCCTATAATTCTTAACATCTGCACAGCTGTTATCGAACCGCAATTGATTTTGTTGTTCCCCACTACCATAGTAAACCTATGAATTTTTTTTAAATAATACATTTTTTTATTTAAATTGCAAAAATATACCACGATCTCAAAAAATTGCAAAAATATACCTTTGTCGCCCTTTGAACGGACGACAGGGGCATGAGAGCTCTGTCGCCTCTCGAATGGGCGATTTTGCACTGTCGCCTCTCAATAGGCGACACGTCCGCTTTCAGTGCCAGGTTTAAAGAAAATCATAACTTTTTCATATGATGTCGGATGGAGATGAACTTTATATGAAAATTGTATCTCTCGACGAGATCTACAACTTTCGTATACAAATTTTTTTCATTTGAATCCATTTAGATGGTAAAAAATGGGATGGAAAGTTCAGATCTAAAAATCAGATCTAAACTAGATCTGAAACTTCTATCTCGTTTTTGGTAATCTAAATGGATTCAAATGAAAAACATTTATATACCAAAGTTGTAGATCTCGTCGAGAGCTACAATTTTCATATAAATTTCATCTCCATCCAAGATTATATGAAAAAGTTATGATTTTTTTAGAAACTGGCTACAGGAAATGGGACATGTCGCTCATTCAAAGAGCGACAAGTGCCAAAATCGCCTAATCGAGGCGACAGAGTCTTCAGCCTCGTCGCCTGCTCAAAGGGCGACAGAGGTATATTTTTGCAATTTTTTAAGATCGTGGTATATTTTTGTAATTTGAATAAAAAAATATTATTTTAAAAAAAAGTTTGTAAACTTATATACGTCAGGGTGGAAGTCCCTCAGTGTAGAACAACAATATCAGATATTAGTATGGCGTTGACAATGTGTGTTACTTAGACCTTATATCAACAACATGTGGAAACTGCCATCCAATGGCTTCAGAAAAATGTTAAGGTGATCGTGGTCTATGCTATAATGTTCAATTTCCCCAAAAGAAATGAAAAAGAGGGTGTGCACTCCCATCAAACAGGTTGCTCAGTGGCATTCGATGGGACAATGACAATTGCGTAATTTATTAACTAACAACATGGTATTATAGGAATATAGGTTTATATATGACCAAACAGTAGAAAGTAGAATCTAACTTCAGAAACCAGAAGATTTAATTGAATGGCTATGACAAATGATGCAATTTCTTCAAAGCCTCCCCTATAGAAAGGGCGGTAAAAAAAGAAATAGAACAATCTAATAGAATGACTGTTGCTCCACTGCTTAACCCAAAACAATCACCTACTTTAGTTTAATGGAAGACAATCAACTATTTTACTAATCAATTCTCAAATGTCTATAACAAGAAGAATGATTGTAATGTGGGTTTATTTTTCCCACTGGAGCACCTAAATATTTAAAGAACAAGTTTGGATGCACACCATTTATTGCTTCTCCTGGTGATAGAAATAAATCGAGATTTTATCATTCACAACCTATAGCATGTTCTTGTATTATCTTCTCTTTTCTCCTCTTTCAAATCAAATTCTTGCCTTATCTTAATAGGGAGGTATGCGGAAGCAATTCAATGGCCATGCTTTTTAGTTCTACAGAGACACGATGCCAATTTTTGCAGCAAAATCTCTAGACGGTTATCCGAATCACCAAAAGCCGCACTAAAAATCTCACAAAAAGTGCATGGAAGATCTTTTCACCTGTCGCCCTGCTCGCTGTGTTCAGTGAAATCGAGGTTCCACTGCGTGATGCGGTGCATGGCGGCGTACCCTCCCGTGGCCAAAGAGCGGAGGAGGTTGAGCGTCGCGGCCGACTGGGCGTAGGCCCGGATCATCCTCTGGGGGTCAGGGACGCGGCTCTTCTCGTCGAACGCATCCCCGTTAATGTTGTCCCCTCTGTAGCTCGGCAGCTTCACGCCGTCCCTCACCTCGAACGGCTCCGACCTCGGCTTCGCGAATTGGCCGGCCATCCTCCCAACCTATTACCAACATACGCATATCAACTCAAAATTAGATGAGGTTTTAAGGGTTTTTTGCGGAGGTGTGTTCGAGGTGGGTGATGCTACCTTGATGACGGGCATTTGGCCGCCGAACATGAGGACGGCGGACATCTGGAGGAGGACGCGGAAGGTGTCGCGGATGTTGTTGCCGTTGAACTCCTTGAAGCTCTCGGCGCAGTCGCCGCCCTGGAGGAGGAAGGCGCGGCCCATGGCAGCGTCGGCGAGGCGCTCCTCCAGGTGCCGTGCCTCCCCGGCGAACACGATCGGTGGGAACGCTTCGATCGTCTTCAGCACCGACTCCAGCTCCGCGGCGTCGGGGTACTCCGGCAGCTGAAGCGCCTTCTTCGCCCTCCAGCTGTCCACAGCCCACTTCGCCGGCGCCGCCGGTTTTGGAGCCACGGGCGGGGGAGGCCCGGCCTTCTCCGGCACCGCCGTCGGCGACGAGGTCTTCGCCGCCGCCGGCACGGCCACGGAGTTCTTCGACGGCTCCGCGGCGTGGACGGCGCAGATAGTACGGCGCTTCAGCGGGAGGAATGCCGGGGCGCAGCGGGGCTGCGAGGTGGCGCCTCCAGACATGGCGGCCGCGGTGGCGGAGTTGGTGGCGAGCGCCATTGCGGATGGAATGCGGCGGCGGGCGATCGAGGCCAAGCAAATGAATCTAATGTTATGGTTTCGGTAGTGGAGGAGGCGGTACGTGCGGCGGGCGCGGTGTCTCCTGAAGCGGAGGGGAAGGGAGAGGGGGGTATTTATAGGTGGCCGGAGCCAGTCAGGCGGAGGCAGGGGTTGGTGAGAGAGGGAGGAGGGAGTACGCGGGAGTTGAAGAAGAGGGGTAGTTCGTCACGGGTGGCTTGCTCCACCTGGAGACGGACCCGGAAGGTTAGGTGGGGAGGATGACCGGTGGGGCCGTCCGGCTCGGCTTGAGCTGAGCTGACCTTAGCTGGGATGGGGGAAAGGGATCCTATGCGGTAGGAACGAGGACCGCAACTTAGGTGGTCCTGTTACTCAGTGCTATCCATCGAGATAATAAATAGTTTAAATTGTTTAACAGTGTGTTACTACATTGTTTGATATAGTAAAAAAATCAGCACAGTTATTTTGGCCGATATTTTCGAAAGATCTGAACCATCGCTTTTTATCCAACTGCTTGAGTTGCAGTCTCACTGGATCTCAATTCGGGGCTGGGAGTCAGGTTGCAGTGTTGGTGAATGGTGATTAACAAGGGATTAGTGGTGGGGTGGGTGATGGAAAATGGATTACACGGTGATGTTAACGTGGCAACAAACGACACGTGTTGTTCCATGGTTTGGGCTCGGTTTGATGGTTTGGTTATTGGAACGGGAGCATCAGTGTGTTCATACACATATACAGATTATGGGTTCTTTATGTTGCATATTTGCGCTGCTAATTTCATGTTTGATGCCTCTGACCCTTAATAATTTCAGAAACAATAAACTATGTTTATTTGACAGTAATTAAAGAAAGAATTCCCTGCCCTTACTTGACTAGTATAGTGTCCTGTCTTCCGGTGTCCTTTTCCCAACATGTAATATATGGTCTTTTCCTTTTCTAGAACGTTTGTTTTCTTTTCCTTAATTCCAGGATATTTGTTTCCTTTTCCTTGAGATGATCTTTGGAGGTGGGGAAAATCATTGTGGCCACAGGGATGAGTTAGACACATTAAACAATGGCCATCGGATGTGGGTGAGTAAAGCTGAGGAAAGATCTGAAAGGTTAATTTTGATGGAGGCAAGTTTCTGGGAACGTTTCGTTGGGTGCACAAAGGTTGGGGCAATCTCTAGTGGGGTGCATTATTTAGGGTGGACATAGAAAAGAATGTTTAGGTGTATTATAAAGGGGTATAGAATAGGAAAGGGAAAAAAAAGTAAGATTCTCCCCTGCAATTCTTAGGGTAGGCTCTTGAAAGGAAATATTCGTGTATTAATTGGCTAGTTTTTGGTTCCTTCAATTTGAATATCCTCCTCCATTATTCGCATCCTAATCGATATGATTGTCCTCCCTCGTTGATTCCTTTAGTTGTCCACATGCATGCTTTTATTGTGTACGAGATGTAGGACATCAACATCTTAATTTATCGTGCAACTTTATAGATGTTTCCATACGGCGTAATCTATATGCTATTTTTATTGAATTACTTAATTGGTTGATTCTTGAACGTTTGTTACAACTTACAGCAGTGTCTCTCGATCAATATTTAGGGTGTGTTTGGTAGAGCTTCAGCTCCATCAGATTCGTGGATCTAGTGGAGCTGAGTATTTCTAGCTCCACCAGATCCGTGGAGCTAGACCTGTGAATATATTAAGAGTGTTTAGATGAATCATCTTGTTTACATTTTAAACTAAAAATATAAATTTAATTCACTTTATTTTAACCTACAAATTTCAAATCTCAGTTGAAGCTGGAATCTGGAACTCTACCAAACAGACCCTTAGTGTGGGTACGACATAATTGCGAGTCTGATTTATGTTCTTTAACCAACCTGCCTACGGTAGTTGGTGAGATATGATCAAGATTTTTAAACTTTATATTACGGGACCCTAACCACTAATGGCTAATGACCACTGCACAAACAGAGGAAGACCACATAGGACACAAGCCTAACATATCGGCTCGATGGCTGTGCAAGCCGAGCCACAGGGCGGACTAGGGCACCCACCTCACCTCTAGACTGTGGAGTGGGGTCGGTATGTCGGACCCCTGGTCCCACTTCCGGGCCCGGGGGATCGGGTCAGAGAAGAGCTGTGTGTGGCTCGGCATTGCTCCTGGATCTTCTGGTTGACTCGGGCCCGCCGCAAGATTCGGCTTCAACGAATCTCGATTGGCAGCGAGCCTTCTCCTGTTGGACCGAGGTGCAGGCCGATCTGACCCGTTGATCTGCAATCGCATGGGCAGAGTGAGTGCTGTCCAATATTATGTTCCAAAACAGAGGAAGGCTTTGGTGTTGTGGAACTGTCGTGTTAACGTAAGGGTGAGGATCTGGTTAGTGAAGCTACCATGCAAAGGGCGAATCTAGGAAAAAAAGTCATCGGGGACGTCGGAGTCATGATAAACTCATAGTACTAACTTGTAACTTGTAAGAAGAGGATTATACATTTATATACTAAAGTAACCATATGCACTGTATAGGAGTGCGTCGGTGTCGCTTAACCCAGATGAGCACTATAGATCCGCCCATGTATCATGCTAATGGTATAGAAGAAGCTATACAAAACGCCGGAAAAACGATGGAGCTGGCTAACGTTCTCTTAAAAAGGAGAAATTAACTAAGATAGAAATAAGAATGAACTCTCGCTAAAAAAAAAAAGCTACGGAAATTATTATTCAATGTATCACCACACAAGCTGGCGTACCACTTCAAAGAATGCATTGGCAAGGGAAGACTGAGAGGGTGCCTGGCGGATCTTAAAAAAAAAAGGTCATTGGGATTGTTCCGGTGTCATTACAACTCGTACTAACTTGTAATTTTTAATAAAATGATCATATACTTATATACTAAATGAATCATGTGTATTGAACCAGAGATCGTCGGTATTACTTGACTCCGATCCATACACTGTAGATATGCCCGTGTAAAGTAGCCGGTTCGTCTAAGCATACGTGGCCCGGCAAAGATCAGTGGAAATCAAGCGCCATTGTCACCTTGATTTCCTTCGGCTTCACCTACCAAATCAAGGCCGAGGTGCCTGCATTTGAACAGCATCTCCTTTTCTAGCTAGCTCCACTGTGATGCGAGGGAGACGCCAGAAAACTCACCAACCCCAACATAGTCGTGCTACCAACCCTCTTTCTTCTCGGCTTCATCATCTGGGATCCATCGATATTCGATGGGAGTTAGCAACTCTCGAAAACAGTGATTAGCTGACAATGTCAGTCACCAACTTAACTACCAGCTCCTTTAGTCCGAACCAATCGATGTCCGTCAAGGACACTATTCGATCCTGAAATGAAAAGAAAGAGGCTACTGTTGCATTGGATCTGTCTCGAAGAACAGAAATCTGAACCCTTAACGTATCCTTTGGACTGTTCCTCGAGTAACAATCTTTTTCACTAGCTAGGTCAAGATGTTGGAATAAATTAGATCAAAACCACATGATCCTGTGTATCAAAACAATCTCCTATCTCTATTACACCAGGATCAATTAATCACTAGTTGAATTAGACAATTATCTAAGTAAATAAGGTCTTAAACTCTTACTTTCTTAAATTATACACTATAAAATATTAATTACCAAATTTTGCTTATTCACAAGATGTTTCTTTGTTTGATAAAAAGCATGTTGACAAGAACTAATCAAAATATACATGGAATTTTTCAGCCTCAAGGTCAAAACCTTTGTGATCATTTTGAAACACACATTTAAAAGACAAATGGGTTTGAACTATTGACACGTGGAAAATTATAATACCCTACGGCTAGTGCAGATCATGAAAAATGGACGGATAGATTGAATACCATTGACACTGTCTCTTTATATTCAAGATATGCAGTGATAATCATATAAACATTAATCTTATAATTCAAGGCCTTATTTACTACTAAAATTGTTTAATTCAACTTCTAGAGACCCTGATTACGTCATTGAACATTCGAAAGGTAACAAAAAGTGAGAATGATTCAAATAACCAATTAAGAGTTCAGATAGACAAAGCCATCAACACTCAAGTATATGTTGTAACATATGCGAATCAATTAGAAACAATGAGGTGGATATTAAATTTGAGCTCACCACGGAGTGCAAGAATTTAGGTCAAGGAGCTCAGGTTTAATCATTCAATTTTACAAAGCCTCGATTAGTACTGACCTATGGTACGGCTTGGCAGAAAAGAAAACCTTTGTGGAACAATACGCATTTTACATAAGTGTATAGATCAGTTTAAACAAAAATCTTCACAAAACATTAGATATAGAAATGTAAATTCTTCACAAAAGCATTATCAAAAATAAGCACAAGCATGAAACTAACCACAAATAATAACAGCAGCTGTCAACTAGCAACAAATGCTCAAGTTGATTTAAATGTGTTCTCAGATGTCAGGTTGCGTTAGTTAAAAGGCCCCCTCGCCACTAGAGACAAGATCATAGACTAATTTGTGATAACCTTACTACTGGACATACGAAACTAATAGCCGACAACAGCATGGAAGCAATAATAAAGTGTGCTATCATGTGTCGGGCTACTGAAGGTTAGACCTTTAGCCTCCTCGCCACAAGATGTAGGACTGTTAGAGATTAACCTCCATTACACCAGGGTCAAATTAATCATAAGACCCAAACAATCATATGAATCCATAGCCAGAGAAGCAACAAAGTAATACTTTCTAGCACTAACAGGAAGTAACTATCTAGTTCAAGGCCAAACTTACTGCTGTAATTGTTCAATTCAGCTACTAAAGACCCAAATGTATCATTAAGCATACAACCAAGCAACAAATAATCTGAGTATGAATTGTTGTCACAAATTGTCTCCCTAATGTCCAATCTTCATCTAACAATGCCCCTTTTGCAAGCAAGGTCCCCAAGACAACACAGTGTCTAGCCCCTTTGTAATTTTTATTGTCTAAGAGATAAAAAGCGCATGACAGAATAGGCAATAGCATATTTGTATCTAACTGGTGCAGCATGATAGTGCATTTGCAACCAAAATTTCAATAGGTAAAAAGTATGTCTTGTTCATGCAACACATTACTTTTCAATTTTAGTAGTCAACAATGGCCGAGCTTGTTACAAAATTCATGACAGAATTGGCAATAGCATAGAAGTTCAACAGTTAATAATGCTAGTAAGAAGATAGCTGAAGACAACTGCCTCTACATGAACGATAAAAGTATTTTTTTCTGACCAGCTTACCGTGGTCTAGTAGCTGCATAAGACCTATAACAGTGCCTTGGATTGTAATTTCTCCTTTTTCCCCGATGGAGAAAATGGAGGTTCTGAAAGACCATGCGTAGGTCTATCCTTGTTGGTAATGAGTTATTGATTGTGTTTGAGTTAGGATTGCTTGGATATGAGTTTGATTTGAATTGGATTTTCAAAATGTAGCAATTTGAGTTGTCTCTGCCAAGGGCGGTAGTACCGGCCATGTGGGCGCGGTAGTACCGGCCAAGCGGCAAGATCGGCCATGTGGGCGGATCGCGGCCAGGGCGGCAGCATCACTGTGGGTCCTGTAGTTATTTTCCATTTCCAGAGAGAGGTGTTCGCTGGGGTTTTAGGCGAGTGGCACTACCGACCATGTGGGAGCGGTAGTGCCGGCTGAGTGGTACTACCAGCCCTAGAGGGCGGTAGTGCCGGCCTATTGAGCGAATTTTGAAATTGATTTTTGAATTTGTGTGAGGTTTATTGCATATCATTTTGGACAATGCTATGTGATGTGTTTCCTTGTTTTTGATGGTTGCATGTCGACGATGCTAGATCATGGTGAGGCGAAGGATGACCGGGACTAGGCGAGGAGCGTCGGAGGTCCAGACGGTCGGGGATCGCCAGAAGATGATTGGAGACGGAGTCGTGGCAAGCCCTAAAGACAAGGAACGGTTGAGATGCTAGCTAGGCGCTGCATGGATCAGTGAGGGCCATTGGATCTTGGTCTAGTTGATAGGTTAGCGGGTCTAGTTAGTGTGCTTTGAAAACCGTGCAAGAAAACCCATTATGTGTTGTGGGTTTTGGGTGAACCCTTGCATGGCTGGTTGAGTGGGTTAATCCTAGCCCTTGATGAGTGCTCTAGGGTTTAGAAACTCATCCAAGGGTAGAGGATGACCCAAGAGTAGTATAAATAGAGGGAAAGGGGTGACCTTCTCCTCTTGAAGGTTTTGAGATTTTTGTTGCTCCTTTAAGCTTTGCCCACATGAATGTGAGGCTTTGTAACCTCTCCTTCCAGAAATGAAAAGTTTTTCATTTATGTTCTTAATCAGTTTCCTTTACGCATTTACATTACGCATTTAAATTACGCAATTTAAATTCCGCATTTACTTTCTTGCAATTTACATTTACGCAATTTGGATTTGCCTCCTCTCCTTCTACATGCTTACGAATCTTTGTTGAGGTTGATGTTTGATGAATGATTCTTCCTCTGAACTTATATTCTCAATCATCTAAGAAATCCATGCGTTCTTCTTGCAAGAAGTTCTTCCTTGCATTCTTGAATGTTTGATCTTGCAGATTGCGTTGCCTTGAGTTTCGTCATGGTCTTTTCCTTGCTAGGATGTGTGGGGAATCATTCAAGATCATCTTGATCATCATAGCCCCACGAGCAAGTCTCGATCGAAGTTCTTTCGATTTTTGTTGAAACTTGGTGCGTTCTTCCTTCCCGAGCAAAAAGGTCGAAACTTTGACGTCAATCCTCGTGATTGAAGGTTGGAATAAGTTTCTGACATCCCGAGGACCTTATCTACCAAGTTTCATTGAGTTTGGACCAACGAATCAAAAGATTCATCAATTTTCCTTTTGAACTCGCGCTGAAAACATTGTTCATTTACCTGTTTTACTGTAGCTACAGTACCCCGGTAGTACCGCCCCAGAGGGAGGTAGTGCCGGCCGAAGGCTAAAATTTGGGAAAATCTGATTCTTCTGCCTCCATTTGATTGCTAAGGGTTTTGGCTTGGTTTCTTTAGGTGTAGAATTGCATTTGTAATGTTGTTTTGGGGATAAAATTTAAATTGGGATCATTCACCCCCCTCTGATCACCATCTCGATCTTTCAGGTCCTAACATGGTTCTTGAGGATCACATGCAGCAAAATGCTCATTAAAGCATTTTTAGGGTTCAAGATGTGGGACTAACACAAGATTTTCTAGGTTTAGGGGGCAATGGTAATTTCAAGATGAGTGTATGTGGTGTGTTAATAAATTGATGGCAAAACAAGCATCATTCTCCAGTCACAAGCTAAGGGTTCCTTCACAGTGTGTCTGAGCAGTCAAAAAGATAATGGTCAAATTGTCATGGACATACTAAGGGGGAGACGGCAAGGGAGAGCCATCGAAGGGGAGCACACTGCTGAGGGGAGCTGCCGAGGGGGAGACGACGAGGGGGAGACACCGTGGGGGAGCACACTGCTGAGGGGAAGACGCCGAGGGGGAGACGCAGAGGGGGAACAGGCCGGGTAGGGTTTGGGGGGCAAAGGCGTGGGGCCGAGGGGGAGTAGGCCAGGTAGGGTTTCTGTCACTTGATTGGCATGAAACAGACGAATCAAGGGTAGAACCGTCTGTGATAACCGCGTGATCACATACGGTTCAAGGCCAGAATCGTCTGTGATCATTACTCCACCTCTTGAGTTCCAAAGTGACCATCCATATGGATTGATATTTCAAGTATTGCTCCTATTGGTCTTCTTATGGCAGGATATTGCTTAAATAATAAATATTCTTTTTTAGGCGGTCTACGAGTTGCTGCTCAATCTATAAGTTATGAAATACCATTAACTTTTTGTGTGCTAGCAATATCTCCAGGTGTGATTCATTAAAATAAGATCTTTTTCCTTTGGAGTAATATCCAACAATAGTCTTGCATCATGCTTCTTAAATTTATATATTATGGAAAGTAATAACAGTACAAAACCAGAACAACGACAACACATTCATTTATTGATGCACACAACTTTATTACGCTGGAGAGTATGTACATTTAAAATCAACAATTGATTTTTTGAATTTTTTTAGACATAACAAATAAGCATGACGACCTCATCATAACTCCACTTGCTTATTATTTTGTATAAAAATTAGCCCTTCACGATGATCGACACATGTGTAGCTTGCTTACTCAAGTTGTTCTTCCTATACCGTGATATAGTTTTCAATAGGAGGCAACTCATCAAATTGATTGTATTCTTCCTCATCTACTACATTCTTAACTCTGACAATTCTCCTTTTTCTCTGAAGAACTATATGTCTCTTCTTGTTGAACGGGTCATTTACATAGAAGACTTGAACAACTTGGTTAGCGAGTACAAATGGTTCATCTTGGTATCCGACACGCTCGAGGTCCATAGTAGTGACACCATACTTGTCAATGTACACTTGCTGGAGGTGAACCCAATGGCACAGAAATAAGGGGATATTAAAGAGTACACAGTCGAGCTCCCAAATCTCTTCTATGAACCCATAGTAGGAGGTCCTCGTCGACCCAACTATACACAAACCAGATATGCGGACACCACTATTCTGGTTTGTTCTCTTCGTATCCTGAACTCTCGAGTAAAATGTGTACCTATTTAAGTCGTATCATTCCCATGTCACAACTGTAAATGTTGGCCCTTTTGCCAATTATGTTGGCGTATCACCTGACAAGCTCCGAGTGATGGTTCACACCTTCAATCATTTGTTTAATTGAATGTTATACTGTCTCGTAATCAAAGACTCTTGCTGCGTCGGATTCTCTTGCTGTAGCCAGTTCTTATGCTCCTTGATATACGGGGACACTAAAGTCATGTACTGCAAAACCATGAAATGGGCTTTAGCACACGCAACTGGATCAGGCGTGATTGCTTTCCTTTCGATGGTCCCGATACCCTGGAGCCTCCTCTCATGGCGGGATCGAGGCACACCTATCGGTTCGACCTAAGCCATGTAATCCACATAGAATTCAACGATCTCTTCGGTTGCATAACCTTTGACAATCCTACTCTCCAGTCGAGATCGATTCTGTACGTAGGACTTGAGAATTCCTATGTACCTCTCGAACGGGTACATGCTATGTAGGAACACGGGCCCACTCATCTTTATCTCTCTCACAAGGTGAACAATGAGATGGACCATGATATCGAAAAATGGCGAAGAGAAATACATCTCAAGATTATATAGAGTCATCACCACCTCAGCCTGCAGAGTATCCAGTCCTTCTGGATCGATGACTTTCTGAGCAATTGTGTTAAAGAAATAACACAGCCTCGTGATTGTCTCCCAGACCTTGATCAGCAAAATACTTCTAATTTCAACAGGGAGCATCTGTGTTATCAGCACATGACAATAATGAGACTTCATGCTAATTAATTTCAAATCTTGTATTGAAACAAGTCTCCTCATGCTGGAGGAGTAATCAGACGGAACTGTCACACCATGCAAGGACTAACACAATTCAGTTCTCTTGGCCTTGGACAGAGTGTAACATGCAGGTTTGCAGTACGTTCGGTCTTTATCGGTCTCTTTCGGTGCTAACTTAGATCTGATGCCCATGTCGACTAGGTCAAGCCATGCGTTGATACCATCCTTTGTTTTATCCTTAATATTCAAATAAGAGACCAATCAAGATATCACATACATTTTTCTCTACGTGCATGACGTCGATGCAGTGTCAAACTTTTAGGTGCTCCCAATATGGTAGGTCCCAAACTATTGATCTCATCTTCCACATGCTCTTCTCACAGGTTCTCGATTTACGTCCCTTTCCATGCGCAATATCCAACTCCTTAAACATATTTTAAAGGCCTTAGAGCTAAACCATCCTAGTTCCTTCTGTCGAATTATTTCTTCATCGTGTGGTATGGGTGCTTCTTCCGAAGGAACCTACGGTGATGTATGTACACAGTTTTGCGTGAGTAATTCAGCCACACACTCTCGATATCATCTAAGCAGTAAGTACAGGCTTTAGCTCCTCTTGTACTTTGGCCCGACAGGTTACCAAGAGAAGGGTAGTCATTTATGGTACAAAACAACATGTAGTACAAAGTGAAGTTCTCTGGTTTGTACGCATCCCATACTTGTATCCCAGGAACCCACAACGTTTTCAGATCTTTTACCAATGGTGCTAGGTACACATCAATATCGTTCCCAGTTTGCTTCGGCCCTTGGATAAGTATAGATAGTAAAATGTATTTCTGCTTCATACACAACCAAGGAGGAAGGTTGTGGATACAGAGATTTACGGATCAAGTACTATGACGGCTGCTCATGTTACCGAAAGGATTCATTCTATTTGTACTCAATGCAAACCTTATATTCCTTGGTTCCATACCAAATTCTTCAAACCTCCTATCGATGTTTCTCCACTGGGCAGAATCAATAAGGTGTCTTAGCATTCCATCGTTCTTACTCTCCTCCAAGTGCTAACGCAGCAGTTTTGCCTCTTTTGGGTTCGCAAATAAACGATTCAAACGGGGAATTACAGGCAGATTCCACGCCACCTTAGCAGGAGGTCCTTTCTTCACCTCAATGCCCTCGTCGTCATCTTATTGATTTTTACACTTTTACCGGGATGCGTTGCACACTGGACATACATGCAAGTTTGTGTACTCTTTGTGGTAGATGATACAGTTGTTCGGATATGCATGTATTCTTTCTACTTTTATTCCCAATGAACAGAGAACCTTCTTGGCTTTGTAGGTGGTTGTCGGTAACTCGTTTCTCTCTGGAAGTATGTCCGCTAATAGACCTAATAGCGTCGTGAAACTCTTGTCGGACCAACCGTTGCTTGCCTTCAATTTCAATAGTTCAAGCACCGATGACAACCTTGGTTTTTCCGAGTCCTCCGTCAATCCCCGAAATTTACCATACTCTCTCTCATCATGGTTCCCTTCTACATCGCGCAACATCTAATTCAGATTGTCATCCTGCAACCTATCCTCACCGGAAGCGTAATCGATATCATCCAACATATCATTCACTTCATCGGCGTGTTAATACTACCTGCTTCCTATATAATCTTCTCTTCACCATGACTGGTCCAACATGTGTACCCCTTTTGAAACATTGTAGAATCAAGTGTGCTTCGATTTGGGATGAGTTGCCAAATATCCTCAGATTGTCGTAGTCAATGTATGGACAAGACATAAATTGAACTCCCTTATTAAGCATATCCTCCTCTGCAGCTCTTCTAAAAGTAGAGACGCCATTAATGTACTCAACACTCGCATGGTTCTCAGCGTACATCCAGCTTCGATCCATCTACGCTACGTATATAACAATAAGTGTTAAATAATAAAGTATACTAGGAGTGCATATGCACACATTCTTAAATTAGAGCACAAACTAACTAGTTAAACCCTACCCTAAATTATAAACCATGCTAGATATAAAGAACAAACGGATCTACAATCTACATATAAGCTACATTTAAACTTAGCAACCTATCTTCTTACATCACAAAGAACAAATAGATATATATGTAAGCTACATTTAAACTTAGCATCTTCATTTCTCTCTTTACTTAGCTAGCTACATCTTGAGTATAATACAATTAGAACCGATTACTACTTTAGATCACAAACAACAAATGGATCTACACCAAGCTAGATCTAAACAATATTTAATTCCCTCTTTTACTAAGCTAGATCTTGAATATAATGCAATTAGAATCAATTACTAACCTTAGATCACCAAGAACAAAATGATCTACAATCACTCTTCCAAATCCAGTCTCCTTTCACCGGATCGCCTCTCAATCACAGCTGCCTCAAAAATAGCTCAGAAAACCCTAAAAACACTACGTGGGTCGAGGCACTCTGTACTTATTTCTAGGAAATTCTCATCATAAATGATTTTTAGCCAAGAACCATCAATGATGACTGCAATTCACATCACTAATGGTTTTTGGCTAAAAGTATTAGTGATGAGACTCATATCGTTGACGATTTTAGCCACAAACCATCAGTGATATGAATGGTAGTCATCACTGAGGGTTTTTGACTAAAACCGTTAGTGATGTGAGTGATATTAATGGTAGTCATCACTGACTATTTTTGGCAAAAACCATCAGTGATGTCAAAACAGTCAGTGATGATCAACTATTACCAACGATTTTTCAAAACCGCCAGTGATGAGAGGTATAATATGAGTCTTTTTTAGTAGTGCCATTACATCTCCATGTTTAAAAGGCATACATTCAGCCCAATTGTGTACTATGAAAATAGAGAAATAATCATTTAGAAATGGCTCCTACAAGACTGAAAATATTGGGGCATCATGATCCAAAAAAGGGTATTTTCCCTATGTATTGCATAGGAAATTTTTAGGATGTTGAGTTTAATCAGTTTACTAACTAGTTTAAACAATTTTGAACTAAAATTCAAACTAGAGTTTCCCTTTTTGATGATAGTTTGATTGTATGTATGTGCTGATTTTATATATAAATCAGCAAAGCATGTGATCTAAATTCATTTAAAATCTTTGAATTATATGCGCACACTATTCTGTACCTGTGTAGAATAGTTTATTATACTCTCTATCCAGTTAACGCAATCCGATCGAGCTACGTATCTCAGTACTCAGCACAACGGAACAGTCCCAGTTGCCAATTAGTTGCGTGGCAAACCAACTAGTAAATTTGTTTTCTTGTTTGTATGTGAATCTTTTTTCTTTGTTTTAGCCATAATTTTTTATTGGTAGCTTTGATTCACAGACGGTTTTCACCAGTAGCTTACTGACGATGAGAGGAACAGAAAGATATAAGTCTCGCTAATAAGCGTTGCATGAATGAGATTTAACTGCCAAATGAACATCGAATTACTTAATGTGTATATTGGCGAGACATATCATTGTGTTGCTCTCATCGTCAGTATGCTACCGGTAAAAACCGTTCATAAATTGGAGCTGTTAATAAAAAGTTATGATTAAATCAAAGAAAAAACAGATTCATATAAAATAAAAT
Organism: Otatea glauca; assembly: GCA_036346275.1. Taxonomy (NCBI): domain Eukaryota; kingdom Viridiplantae; phylum Streptophyta; class Magnoliopsida; order Poales; family Poaceae; genus Otatea; species Otatea glauca. The sequence goes on along the minus strand of CM070715.1, from coordinate 34,230,916 downwards.
AAAACATATTTACTAGTTGTTTTTGCCACGTGGCTGAGCCAACTAAGGCGGTTCTATTGCACTGATTAGTGGGATGTATGGTTTGGTTGGACTGGGTTAACTGACCAGGCATGCAATAATAAATTCTACTTGTAGCTGAGAAATAGTATATATATCATACCTGAGGGTTCAACAGCATATAGAGTCTTTGTAGTAGTAAAAGTTAACAACATATTCAATAATTTATAGCATATTTAGACATACAGCTTTGATAGATGCGTACGTACAACGTCTGCTGAGTGCTGCGGTAACCAGATGGGCTCGCGGTACAGCGGTAGGCCATGGAACTATGCATGCATGTACCGAACTAGCTGCACGGTTATTCACTGATAGTGCGTTATTTGTGCAGTTACATGCATGTGAGTTCGCTCCATCGATCGATGGGGGCAAAGTAAGCTTGGTTAAAATATGGGAGTACCGTGACATCGAATTACTTAATATGTTGTAAGATTTCACTATTATACACACTCTATATGCACTACTACAGAATTGTACATCAGAATCGGTTCTTTTTTGTCATTACAGTCGTTCAAGTGGCGATACGAAGTCTTTGGATAGTGATGAGGTGGAGTTATCACAGTCGGTTTTGCCCCGATTGTGATAAAGCCTCATTAGAATCGGTTCCTAGATGAAACCGATTCTGATGAACACATTATCACAATCGGTTTTTTCTAATAACCGATTCTGATAAAGGGTCATCAGAATCGGTTCTTAAAAGGAAGCGATTCTGATGACCACCTCATTAGAATCGGTTCTTTTGTGGAACCGATTCTGATAACGTGGTTATCAGAATCGGTTCCACAAAAGAACCGATTCTAATGAGGTGGTCATCAGAATCGCTTCCTTGAAAGAACCGATTCTGATGATGGATCATCACAATCACTTTATTCCAAGAACCGATTGTAATGGTATGGTTATCACTATCGCTTGCGTAAAAGAACCGATTCTACTAATGTGGTCATCACAATCGCTTGCTTAAAAGAACCGATTCTGATGAGAGGTCATCATAATCAGTTCCTCATAAGAACCGATTCTGATGATAGTGTCAGCACAATCGCTTTCTTCAAAAAACCGATTCTGATGATAGGGTCATCAGAATCGGTTCCACATAAGAACCGATTCTGATGACCCTCATGGGGTGTTTCAATTTTGCATATTATCTAAAATAACACATATTAACATTGGGCATATATATATCACATTGACAATACATAACACGTAATGCACATATCACATTCACGTAACACGAAAATTGCAATACATATAGCCCATTCGCTCACAATATACAAACACAAACATGCTTAACAATCAAGACACTTGCATATATATCACATTGACATATACAATTAATATTGTTTCCATATGGACTAGTAGGACGCTCAGATCTCTAAACCTACCGTCCTCCGATATAACTTCTAACCAGCACCATTGACATAAGTGGTCTCGTAAATTGTTGAGTGCTTTCTTTGTCTAAGCTCTTCCGGGGATATTGATCATCCGCAAAACATAAATGAGTGCATGAATTTAAGTTTCAAAATTTGTATGTGAAAGGCTAAGTATGCATGTACATATACCTTAGGAAAAGGTGTGAGCACGACCACAACCAACATGTGTTGCATGACATAGAAGCCGCACAGGTCATCGCTGCCCTGTTGATGACACTGTGAAGAGAGAAAAAGAAATTAACACACGAAGATTATATGTTAGAAAAAATTAATCGTATATATGCTAGGCACTTGTACCGTGAATTTCTTATACTCCAGCGTCTTGCCCTTTTTGTTATCGTGTGACCCTCCTTCATCGACATAGTCCGAGAAACCCCTACATATATTGAAGGGATGCCATTGAGTAAAAAAAATATAGTTAAATTCAGAAAGTGTTAGGTTACGGTAATGTACTTACTTCTGCAAAGGACACTTGATCGCGTAGGCCATCGGTCTCTTCTTGATTGAGTTAAAAATGTAGACTGTGTTTTCTCTCAGAACGAGGACGAGTAGAACCCAATGGTTGCTTATTAAATGGAATGTAGTGCAAGGAAATAAGTTCGCATACGGTTTAAGTGCGTAGAAGTAATTGAAGGGTTTGTACTACTTACTCCTCGTGGTACAGTATTACAACGAAGTCCTTCGTCGACTCAGTATGCAATACCCGCTTAACGTAGCCAGCAACAAACACCGGATGTAGCCTAGCCGTGGTCGCAGACACAAGCTCGGGGTCGACGAACCCAACTTGGTTTTGATTCGTCACGGCTCGCTGTCTCATTGCCCTGCAACTCGTGTTGATATTAGAAAACATAATGCAAAATCCTATAAAAGTCGTCAGCTCATGATGTATGGTGCGATACTCACAGCGTCCAAGATCGTAAAGTAGAAATATCGACGGCCTTTAATTGGTACACAAAAAACAGATCCTCAAAACTGACATGGAATACCCCATTCTCGTCACGGTGGAAATGTACCCTTTTATACATCACATTGAAGTCAACTCGACGCTCTTCCTCATTCATCTTATCAATGTACCATCCATAGAGCATGCGAGTCCACCTGCCTAGACCATTTAGTTCGTTGGATGCAAGCAGGGGTTTTTCTTGAATTTATTTGGATTTATTCAAATAGGGTTTTTCTTGAAAACAATTGAATAATAGAAAAGTTTTTGCAAAGTTTTATTGCAAATATTTTAATTGAGTTCCAAATATCTCAAAGTAATTTCTGGAATTTTTCTGCTATTTTAAAAGCTCCAAATGATTTAATTGAATTTCTAGAATTATTTTAAATGTGAAATGTTTTAAAAATCAGTTGAACAGCAATGGGCCGAGCCCAGCGCTGTGCTTAGCCCGCCCGATTCGCCACAAGCAAACCCTAGCGCCGCCTAGCCCAAGCCGTCCGATTCGGATCGAACGCCTGTGAGTGTGCCACGTCGCCGCGACGCGCGTGTGCCGCGGATCATCGCCGACGGATGCGCGGGATTGCGCCACGCCACTTCGTCCCCGCGAAATCGCCGGAGAGACGTGGCTTTGATGGCGTGCATTCCGCGGCAGCCGCGCGCCGAGGCAGCCCTTAAGTCCCCGTTGAGGGCGTCGTGCAGAGACCTTCTCGCCGCGTCTTTTGACTCCTCGCACGCACGCCGAGACCCCCTCTAGCGCCCGTACGAGCTCGCCGTAGTTGCTTCTTTGTGCCGCCGCTGTTTTTCGCCGTTTGCTTCGCCGCGGTTTCTCTCGCCGTCGCCAAGGTCACTGGAGTAACCTTCCGCCAAGCCGCGTTGAACGAGCCACTTCTTCTCGCCGAGAAGCCCCGCGATCGCTTTCGCCGAGGTCGTCTTCCCCAGCTCCGGCAACCTTCGCTTCTTCGCCGCCGTCAACCTCGTCGAACCGCGCCGACCGTCCGATTTGCATCGTTCGGTTCTGGTGAGTCCACGTAGCCTCCATCTCTGTAGATGTTTAGATTGAATCGTGACCGTTGGATCTTGATGTGTACGGTAGGGATTAGATCTAGATTCTGCGGCTAGATTTTATGCGAACCCTTGGATCTTCTTGGACGCGTGTAATGTCCCAAAATTTACTTTTAATATATTTATGGCATTCTGAAATTATTAGAAATTTTCGGGAATGTATTTGGATTTTTTTGAAGTTAATTCGAACTTAAGCCGTTTTGAGTTAATCTTATAAAATAAAGTTTGTGTGTGTCACGTGCGCATAAAATTTAAAAATTTAGTTTAAAATAACGACATGGAAAAACAAGAATGTTCCTATCGAATATTTTCAAAAACTTGATATATAAATTAAGTTGTTGATTTTATAAACATCTGCACAAGTGTCTGTTTCACTAAAAGAATTTTTGCAGAAAATCTATATATCAAAAAAATATGAAACCAACTTCGCTAGGGTTCAAATATTCCCTAGTAATTTAGAGTTTTTTTCCAAGATTTTTAGAGGCCTTTTGCTAATTTATCTCAATCATGTTTGACCCAGCACTGTTCAAATTCGGAAATTCAACCGACAGCACGTAATGAGTCATTCAATCTATACGCATGATTTGCTCCTCCCACCGCTTTCTTCCGCTTTTCCTTTCCTTTCGCTTACTACTCCTAATCACCTCTTAATCTTTCCTTTACACTGCTGTTTTTCCTCCCCAACGTTTTGGCTGTGTTCCTCTTCACCCCTCCACGTCTCCCTGCCATTTTCTCCCGGCTTGGACGTTGCCTGGCCGAACTCCGCTTGGTTGTCTCCTTTCACGCCATCGATCTGCTACTGTTGTTACCGATTGTCTCCGGTCTCGCCTCTTCCTACACCGACGATCTGCATTCTGTCCGCGCCGACGCGGTACTCTCTCTTCTCCCTTGCGTGCTTTAACTTTGCCGACGGATGATTCCGCCTGTGTATTTGTGCATGTATATGTGTGTATGCTTGCAGATAAGTCGTTTGGATATATATGTTAGGCTTGTATATGTATATATTTTAGGTCGAATCATGAACGCTATACATGTTCTAGTACATAGTCTTGTATACATGGATATAATAGGAATGTACGCATGTATATATGTAAGTATATGTTAGGATTTGTACTGTGTTTACATATATATGTTAGTATGTATACGTATTTTTTAGGCGTTGATTCGATTTCCTGCATCACGCCAACGAGCAACTATGATCACGCCTTGGCACCGTCGCCGCCGTCGTCGTTCTTTCGCCATCGCTCGCGGGTCCCGCGTGCTCGCCGACCGTCGATGCAGACCAACCTTGTATTTCTGCTGTCTCTCGCAGTAGCAAAGATAGCCACCGAGAAACGCATGAAGTATACTCTTATATATGATGAATAGTACCTTGCATGCTTCCAGCCGGTTTGTTATTTGTACATGAATGCGTCCACAAATCGCGAAATTTGTCTTTTTCGCTACAAATTCGTTTTAGCTCCAATCTACATGAGACAAATTTTGTAAATGAGCAAAAATCAACACCTAGCTATGTTAATTTTACTGGAATTTTTCAAAAACATTTGTACTGTTAAAATATTCACGGAAAGTCCAAACCTACGATTTTTGTAGCTCCTAAACTATACGTCCAAAAATGTCAAAATAAATTTTATAAACCTTAGAAAATGCTAAATTAATTATCTGGAAGTTTTCATAATGTTATGAATTATTTTGATTTGCGGGAGTTTCTGAATGTGTGTTTGTACGTTGTTTTGCGTATTCATTTGGTTCTTATCTCATTACACGAGGCGCCGAGCCGTGTGAGGACGCGGATTTCAAGGATCAAGCTCGGACCAAGGCTTAGACCAAGACTCGCTGCTTTACGAAGGCAAGTTATGCTTTGACCATCTTGCTCCTAATGTTTTTAAATATTATGTTGATTTAAATTATGCATGCTAATTAAATTATAAAAGCTTTAAAATAATTTGGGTTTAGTTAAATCACCACTTGTTATCGATTCCTTGTTCCCGATATTTGTATGCCATAAATTCATTGTCACCCTAAGATGGGAACTATTAAATTGGTCAATACTAGTCACCAACGGAAATGGTTAGAACGGTAGGTATGCTTAGCCAAGCGACGCTTCATTGACAACATTTCACCGAACGATGAAATATTGAATAATGAACTATGAAAAACATTTTGAGAATGTGACACGTGTGTTGATGTTATTGATGGCACACGGTGCACGTAACCAACTGTGGTGGTAAAATAATTTAGACTGTGGCAAGTGGCAAGTGATTAATGGAGGGCCAGATGTGGCACATGGGAATGATGTTGTTGAATTTGGTTTTGTGAACTTTGGGTAGTCTTGCCACGGTCAACCTAAGGACTTAACCTTGCAAGCCTTTGAACTGGGCCTAACATACAACCACATGTCCGGTATGGGATGACCTAGTTGAGTATGATTCCGAAGTCTTAGCATGTGAGACCTCAGGTGGGTTTTGTAGTTGTGGATATGGAAAGAAGGGTGTAGTGTTTACCGGATCGGTCTTACATCTCTTCAACGGTATACGTTAGCCCTGTATTTCCGCTCCGCACAAGGGAAGGGACAGTGGGGACTATACCGGGAGGTACGCATGCGAGGATAGAAGTTTCAGAAAGATTTTGTTATTGTTACTCGCCTGTGTGGTGTTTAACTATCTCGTGTGGGTAAAGTGTATAACCTCTGCAGAGTGTACAAACTATTCGAATAGCCGTGTCCACGGTATTGGACATTGCTCGGGAATTACAAAAAGGGTTAGACTTTGTTGAAAATGTGGTTGGGTTAAAAGAAGAAGTTGATGGAAGTACGGATTAGGATGTGGAAATGCTTTACATAACTTCCGGAAAAGTTATTGTTAATTCTACTTGTTTTTTTATCGCTTTTGAATCTACCTATGTACTTGTTAAATGTTGTTTATCGTAAATTAACCTTTAAGCCATTCCATTGGAATAAGCCCGCATGTAGCATATTAGGATGCATTCATGCATGGCTTGTTGAGTACCAATGTACTCACCCTCCATAATCACAATATCGTAAGATGAAGAACTGCAAGCATATGAGGAGAAGAACGATGACCCACTAACTAAGGAAGGCCCGATCGGTTACTGGTAAACCGAGGCGCCACGAATAATTTTATAATTCATTGCTATTATTTATTTACTCGAACTCACCTGCGTGGCTTAATATTGTAAGACCGACCATAAGGTCTTAACAGTTTAATTTGAATTAAATACATTATCATTATTTTTCCGTGTATGTGTGATGGTATTCATCTCTGTTGTATCTGTGAGCACCAGCGTGATCCTGGACTGGTGTATCACACAAAGTGTTCGGAATTCAAATTCCGGGTGCGACAACGCGTAGGATTGAGCCACGTCGCGCCATGAACAGTAAACCGCTCGGGTACCGTGGGCCGTTAGATTAGATCTAAACGGTAGAGATTGGATCTGGTTTTGCCTAAGGTTCCGCGCTGTTCAGATTTGAACGTGCGGCGGAGATGGCACCGTACCCTCGCCAAATCGCGTGCTGACGCGTGGGCGTTTTGACCAGCGGAGACCGATCCACTGCCGATTTTGGGTGCACCGTCGCGATCGCCGCCGCGTGTCGTCGCATGAACCGAGACGTCGCACTGACGGCGCAGTGCTGGCCGTTGGATCTGAGCGCGCCGTTGGATGTGCGACACGTGGAGGCGTGGAGCCGAGGCGTCGCCGCGTTGGATGCGTGGTCGATCACCGATGCGCGACGGTGTCGCCGCGCATCTCGGCGCGCGGTGCGCGTGAGGAGATCCGCCGTTGATTCAACGAACGGCTCGGATCTTGCCGCGTTCTTTCGCTTTGATACGTGAACCAAGTCCACAGTAGACCAGAGCCGAGCCGTGAACCCAGTCCATAGACCAGAGCGACGTGGCAGCCTCTAGGCGTGCCACGTGTCGAGCTGACGTCAGCGATGACGTCATATTTTTTTTATATATATAATATATTTCGACCGAATTTCCTTTCTGTGCTGACGTCATCATGACGCGGTGCTGACGTCATAAATGCGAATTTCCAGTATAAAAATAATTCAGAAAAATCGGATTTTCTTAATTTCTGTATTTTCAGATTTTTTTTCAAACTTCAAATGACTACAACTTTTGCATTTTAACTCGGATTTAGGTGATTCAAATTTCTAAAAATTCGTAAAATTGTGATCTATTTAGTGATGAATTTTATTTGAATTTTTGAGGTCATCTAGTCTTCTGTATTAGCTATTTATTGCATACTTTGTTTGTACGCGTAGACGCAAATTTGCCGGAAAGTTTCGAGGAAGGATTCGTCGCTCAAGACCAAGCTTTGGAACACGACCAGCAACTCTTTGAAGGCAAGTGATGCTTTGATCATTTTGATCCCAGATTTTTAAAATGTAGTTTATGCTTTGAAACTATGCATGCTTATTTATTTAATATAAATTTAAATTGATTCGGGATAATGTAGTTAATCAACCCATTTTGTTATGCCACCTTGAATTATTAATTGTATGCCCTAAATCATTGTCACCCTAAGTTGATTATATTAGTTGGATGTTAATATTGTGCCAACACGGGAGGCTAGACCGTGAGTAGATGCTTAGCCTTGCAACGAATCATGAGTGATCTTTCGGAAAAATGCTACAATCTTGATTAAAGACTTTGAATGTATTTTGAAAAGTGGTGTGATGATGCCACATGATGAGATTGAGGTACAGACTGTGTGGTTCCGCATCGATGTTGAGTTATTGCCGGCATGTGTTGCAAAATAATCAACTGGGTGGGAAATGATTTAGATCCAGGGCAAGTGGCAAGAGGTCGTGTGCTGGTGGGCCTGTGTGGCGATGGGTTGATGAGTAATGTGAGTCTGTGTGCCACATTGGGTGTGTGCCATCTGTTGAGTGTTGAAAGTCTTGCCTTGGTCGGCTTAAGGACTTCACCTTGCAAGCCTTTGATCCGAGTCACCCGTACAACCACATGTCCGATATGGGATGCACCTAGTTGACTAGGGTTCGATATCTTTCCTCCGATACCTCGGGGTGACAAGACACGTGGGTGTATCTGTATGGGGAGCGCACTGCTACTACGGCTTGGTGCCCATCCAACGGTGATTGGCCGGTCCTATACTTCGCTCTGTGTGAGGGAAGTGATAGTGAAGGCAATACCGAGAGGTTCTTTGGTTAAGGTAGAAGTTCTGAAAAGCTTTGTTGCGCACAATCACCGTGTGGTGAGCGGTCAGATCTTGTGGGTAAAGTGTACAACCTCTGCAGAGTGTCAAAACTATTCGAATAGCCGTGCTCACGGTATTGAGCATTGCTCGGGATTACAATGAGGATAGATTTTCATAAACAAAACATGGAAGGGGCTGTGTGCCAAGTGTTAAAATGAACTATTAAGGTTTGTGTGCGAGAATCTTCAAGAAAAACCATTTGAAGAAATTAGTATTACTTATAATCTGTTTCAATGCTTTAATCTAATTAAGATATTGGTTTAAAATTGCTGCTTTGATGCAAAAGAACCATTTAAGCCAACCCTTTGGAATAAGCTTTGCATGTAGTAATAGCATCGCATTCATGCATTACTTGTTGAGTGCCTTGTGTACTCACCCCACCTTGCTTATCAACCCCAACATCGGTGGAGGAGACTACACCAAACTTGGGAGGAGGAGTACATCGAGGATACGAACAACTAGGGGGCAAGCCCAGTCGGTTGCCTGTGGCAAGATGAAGGCTTCCACGACCTTTATTTATGTTCATTGCTATTTCTTTACTTTGAATAATGTAAGCCTGTGTGGTCGATTTATCTGTAAGGAGACCATAAGGTCGCATAACTCGGTTTATATACATGTTTGCACTATTTATTCTTATATCCTTGTGATGTCTATGATGTGCAACCCTGTATGACTGTGTGTGCTAGCGTGATCCTGGACTGGCACAGAATACATAGAGGATCCGGATTTACAGATTCGGGTCCCGACATCATCGCCATCATCTTGGCCCTCAGGCGCTCCTCACGTGCCATCATCTCACCCCTTATCTCATCTTCACGTGCCATCATCTCTCCCCTCATCTCCTCCTTGATCTCCTCCCTCAGCTGCTCACTGAGCGTGTCCTTGAGGCGCTCTGCACGTGCCTCCCATGATCTTGATCTAGCACTCGAAGCGTCATCTTGGAAGTAGGACTTCTTCGTATGCCCCGACCCTGCGGCAAGCACCCGGCCCTTATGGTCGGGCTTCCCGATCGCAGACTGCAGGATATCCTTTGACCCTTGGCTCTGGAAGATCCCCTGCTCTTTCCGCTGGCTTACCTCCTCCTGCAATAAGCGAGTACGAATTAGATTTGAAATACAACAAGCTGGGTCAACTGCAATGTACTAAGTTAGATGCCTTACGATGGCAGAGACGACGTGCGCACTAGCGGGGTTTGCGACTACAAGCTGCCCGTTGGGGGTTTTCTTTGTCCTCCCTAATACCCAGTTGCGTGCCCGTTCCTCACATATGTGGGAGTAAGGCATCGTCGTCCCGGAGTTCGTGCACTCCTCGGCTAGTCGCGCCCACTCTGCCTTCTTCCCCTCATAGCCACTGTGTCGAGGTGGTGCGGTGCGTGTTGTGCCTCGGATAGCGGTGTTCCTCTCTCTAGCAGCTCTGCCTCGGTGTACCCTTCATCATCGTGAACTCCTCCCAAACATCTGTAGTAACGAACGGGTACTTCTCGAATGGTGTACGACCTTTCAGTACGTACTCACTGTGCATGAGGACCCTGAAGTGCCTCAAGGCCACACCCATCCTCTTCAAGGCGTATCGCCTCGCGTTGCGTTCATCTTCCTCCTCTATAATCCATTTTCCCTTAACCTCGTCCCACAGCCGATTCTTACGCTTTCGTGCCGAGTTCCTCCTCCAATCCTTAATCGTTATGGGCACTCTCTCCCTCACCAATTGACCGAGGAATGAACGGTATCGCCTCTTGTACTTGGGAGGGCCTGCGGCACCCGTGGCATTGAAGTGGAGAACTGCGGTGTTCTCCTGTGGCCCTTTGTTCATCCTCGGGTCTTCCTCACCTTACTCGCCCCTCAACATTTGGAACTTGGCTCGGCCCTCGGGAGCACCTTGTACTGTGCGGCGAGGAGCCGATGCTCTCTAATTGTGACATTTTGAGTTTTTTTATCTGATAAGGTCATATATTTGACATGAGAGAAAGCAATTCATACCTATTTTGTGAACTTGACAATAAATCATGTAAAACAATAGCTGAATAGAAAAGTAATAAGATGTAACTGTTCTAGCATATTTCAGCAGAGTAACAAATGAATGAATGATCTTCAAGAAAAGTCTATATGTTGACCACCTAAATACGTACGAACGATAACCCCTAATCTCTAAATAGGTTTGGTCCTAATCCCATCCGAGGATATGTGGTTGAGCAAGTTCCTAAGTTGTTGTACAACTCGGAGAAAATTTGCAAAGATCTCACTGTTCTCCGGTACACGCCTCGACAACAGTCAAGAGGGTGTATACCGAGAACACTGTAGGGAGATGCTACCAAATCTACTCGAGTTGTACAACAAGCTCAGAACTTACCCAACCACATATCCTCGAATCGTCAAAAAACGTGGACAATTGAGATCGCTTGCTTATGAATGTGCCAAATGGCATATTCATAAACAAGTACTCTCGAGCGGAAACGAGGTTATGCAACGTAAACTCTAACATATGTTGAGAGAAGAGACAAAAGTATTGCGCCAAAATGAACACATGTAATATCTTTGAAAATAAATCAGAACATAGGATTAAGAGAAATTGCATTAGCGGTGATCAGATATGATCCCATGATCAGATATGAAAAGCTTTGCATGAACAGAAAACCAACAATAAGCTCATGTTAATGATGAGTATAATTCAATCAGTTAGGCCTAACCTTTGTGTAAGCTCAGATCCTCAAATTGATCCAAGAAACATGGGATCGCACTTACTATAAATAGTAAGAACAAAACTGAGCATTTTGCTAGGTAAGGGTGACAAAAATGTACCTTCCGACTAGTATTCTCCTTGACACCTTTTAATTGGATCCGCAGCTAATTCAGGCAACCGAATGGAATTCTGAATGTTTGAAGCAATAGAAAATAGACGGCAACCGAATGGAATTCTGAAAGTTTGCAATGAACTTAATACATTCTTCAAGACCAGCAAAAACAGTGAATTCTCCACCAAATGGATTTTTCCTAAAGTACAGGTCAAACCTGTAAGAGGAAAAGGAACCAAATTGGCATGAGGTTGACCATGTATGAGTCATTAGTGTAATAAATTGTTTCCATTCATGGGTCAGTGTTTACTGAAATTGATTCAACAGACATCGAGGACTAGATTTTAAATGCACTCATAATGCACCAACATGGACCACATTTGATGTCCATACAAATTACCATTAGGCAATGAGTGCCCAGAGGACATAAAAGGTTCACAGATATTCCAAAGGAGCTAGGACATTCCATTAAACCTGCTTCGCAATAACTTTATGAGAATTGCTTTTATGCTCTGCCTAAATAACATTGTGAGTTCCAAGGAAACAAAGGATTGAGATTTACTTCTGCATTACTACGGATGGGTTTGTAGTTGGGCTGGCAATTGGTGAAATGCGTTTCCCCCTTATTTTATGAACCCATTTGCATTTGCAGTTGCTATTACTTGGGCACAATCAACCAAAAGCGAATCATATGCAAGGCAATTCACTACTTCCCTGTTAATGGTGATTGGGCATTTGTGCATCCAAACATATAGAGATAATACTTCGCAAGCAACAAGGCACCACAGAAAGTTCATCCTACTCACATCTCACTTCACAATCAGAAATTGCAAGCTCACAAGGCACTAATTTGGTTCAGATTTTTACCTCGAGGATGACGGCACATGGGGATGATGAGCTCACGAGGAGGAGGCCGCCGTGGGGGAGCAAGCAGGAGGAGGCCAGCGCGGGGGAGGAGGTTGCCGAGGTCAAGATCACGGAGAGGAGCCGGGGAGGAGGTCGGTCACAGGTGAGGACCCACCGCCTCGGGCGGGCGGCGGGTCGGCGTCGGGTGGGTCGGCGTGCGTCGGGCGTGGGGCGGCGCGGCGGTGGCGTGGCGGCGGCGAGCGACGGCCGGGCGGCAGGCGTCGGGGCGGCGGCGCGGGCGGGCGCGGTGGGTCGACGAGGCGTTGGTGGGTCGGCGCTGCGTCGGGCGTGGGCGGCGTGGCGGCGGGCGGCAGGCGGCGGGCGGCGCGCTAGGTTAACGACAGTGTTGTTCGCTACCAAATAGGCTAGTCGCGGGAATAAAATGGGAACATACTTATCGATGTCGCTTTATTAAGAAAACCGACATCGGTGTCTATAGTCATCGATGACGGTTTTTAATACAACCGACACGGATAAGATCAATATCTCAGACGCTTTTTCAAATAAAACCGACACAGATGTGAATAGTCATCCGTATCGCTTTTAAATACAAAAACAGACACTGATAATGGAATATATCCGTATCACTTTTTTGAATAAAACCGACACTGATATATCTCAATATATCTATATCACTTTTTTAAAGAAAACCGACACTGATGCGTCTCAATATCCGTATCACTTTTTTAAATAAAACCGACACTGATGTATCTCAATATATCTGTATCGCTTTTATAAATAAAACCGACATCGATCATGATTCAATATCTGTATCGCTTTTGCAAATAAAACCGACACTGATACATAGTTATCTCTATCGGTTCTGAGGAAAAACCGACACAAATGTAGTTCGTTCCACTGTTCCCTTTCCAGACAAACCATGAAGTCTAAATTTTCAGAATTAGATCAAAGAGTGAAAAACTTTTGCAAATATCGTTGGAATTATTTGAAATTTTCCACATATATACTTTGAGATACTACAAATCTTTTCAAAAAAGAATTTTGCAAAAGAGAGTTAGCATTGGAAAAAGATGCCAAAATTCACTTTCTAGGCATGAATTTTCCTTAAATAGTTGAAAAGTCAAAACTTTTTCAGATGAAGTCCAAGTTTTTTAAAAAATTCCAAAAATGATTTCATATAGTTTAGCCTCATTTCTGTGTCTCAGAATTATATAGATTGTACATCGCATCGAGACTACACTATATGTAATTGCTGGACAATAGCTCCATATATGGTCCAGTACACTTTCCTTATTGTGGCATTGCTTACTAATAATAAACCTTATCACCCATCTGCAAGTTCTGAATTTTCATCATTTCATCAGAGAGAGAAAATGCCATAACTTTTTCGTACATTGTTCAAATTATTAGGAATTTTGCAGAAATTTGTGCGTAAAGCGTAGAAAAGTCAAAACTTTTTCAAATTACTCCGGAGTTGCACGATAATTTTCATAAATGATGATTCAACTATTTGCAAGCAATTCACCATGGATTTTTACTTTCAGAGCATTGTAAACTATTTCACATACATAATACAACAATGTGATTAACAACAAACATTGTAATAGTCCATTTATTTACAATACTGCCCTTCATGATGATCTACTTGCATGTAATTGGCTCCATGTGTGTCGTCATCCCCGCTAAGACAGGCCCCATCTGCAAATGAAGGTATCTCATCGAATTGGTTATACTCTTCTTCATCTACAACATCTTCAACTCCTACGATTCGTCTCTTGCCATGAAGAACGATGTGCAACCTCGGATTGGCCGGATCACGCACGTAGAAGACTTGAGTTGTTTGCTTCGCAAGGACGAATGGGTCATCTTTGTAGGCGAGTCTGCTGAGATCCACAATAGTAAAGCCTCTCTTGTCGACCTTCACTCCATGTGGAAGTCCTACCCACTTACATCGGAACAATGGAACTGGTATATTCCGTAATCGAGCTCCCAAATTTCTTGATCAACCCATAGTAGGAGTTCATTGTGGTTGGAGAGACTCTTTTCAAGTGATGATAATCGAGAAAGCATTTATGCACACACCATTTTTTGGACAAGACTCTTGGCATCTTGACTCTCGGTGTAAAAGGTGTAACCATTAATATCGTATCCCCGCCATGTGCAGACATTAAATCTTGGTCCGTCGACCAACCATTTTACATTCTCACTAAAGGTGACCTCCGCTTTTCTTTGAACCATGTGAGGAATCGATCGTTGTGTTCTTGTGCGATGGAGAGGTCATCCATTTGTGGATTCTCTTCCGTAATATCAACTTATCTTTGCTCGATGTATGGACGAACCTGCTACTGCTCGCAAGATCACAAATACGCTTTGCAATACATATCAAACCTCGGACTCATTAGTTTGGACCCAATGGTTCCTTTACGATAGAAGTCCGCCTCGTGGCGAGATACAGAACACCGATTGCTTGTCTTTTACTTAGGTAGTCCACACGAACTCAATAACCTCTTGGTCCCCATAACCTTCAACAATACTACCCTCGAGCTTCGATCGATTCCTCACGTAGGACTTTAATATACCCATGTACCTCTCGAGCGGATACATGTAACGTAGGAAAGCGGGCCCACATATCTTAATCTCTCGACAAGGTGAACAACAAGGTGGACCATTACGTCGAAGAACGACGGTGGGAAATGCATCTCAAGTCGACACGTAGTCCGCACCACCTCACTCTGTAAGTTGTCTAGCATATCGGGTCGATAACTGCGGGAGATCGCATTGAAGAAAAACACACCGTGATTGCCAACCTGACATCCTCTGGTAGAATATTTCGGATTGCAACTGGGAGCATTTGGGTCATCAATACATGGCAGTCGTGGGACTTCATGCCCAACAACTTCAAATCATCCATGGACACAAGCTTCTTAATGTTTGCGAGTAGCGGATGGAACTTTAATACCTTAGAGACATTTGCGAGATCTTCTTTCTCCTTCTTAGGCAGGTGTAGCATGCGGCGGGGATGTACGGACCTTTTCCATCCTCCTCTATCACCGCAAGCCTTGGCCTTTGATTCCCATGTAGGCCATGTCACGACGAGCATTCACACCATCCTTGGTCTTCCTAGGTATGTTCAGCAGGATGCCAACCAAATTATCGCAGACATTCTTTTCAACATGCATGACATCAATACAATGTCGGACATCTAACTCCTTCCAAAGATGCGGTAAGTCCCAAAATATTGACCTCTTCTTCCAAATTGTCCTTGGGCGAGCAGTTCTGACTCTTTCCGTCTTGAACATCGATATCCTCTACACGTGAATATACTTGCCTTCCACTCATAGGTGCGGTGCCGAGCGGACTTCCCTCTTCCCATCAAATTTGTCATCCATCTTACGGTATCGATGACTTCGAGGTAGAAACCTACGGTGACCCATATACACAGTTTTTTTGGAATTTGGCAGCCATAGACTCTCAGTCTCCTCTTCACAAATAGGACACGCTTTGGCTCCTTTCGTACTGTAACCCGCCAAATTACTAAGAGCCGGGAAATCATTTATGGTGCAAAATACCATAGCCCGTAGGGTGAAATGCTCTCTTTTGTACGCATCCCACACCACGATACCCTCATTCCACAATTTTACCAAGTCCTCGATCAGTGGTACAAGGTACATATCAATATCATTTCCCGGCTGTTTGGGTCCCGAGATTAGTAATGACATCATGATATACTTCCGCTTCATACACAACCAAGGAGGAGGTTATAGATACACAATGAATCGGCAGTCTTTGTGGACGACCGCTCATGTTACCAAATGGATTCATTCCGGTACTCAACCCAAATCTTATGTTCCTCATTTCGCACCAAACTCCTTATGTTTCCAATCGATGTTTCTCCATTGAGCCGAATCAGCAGGGTGTCTCAGATTGCCATCTTCCTTTCGAGATTCATAATGCCAACGCAACAATTTTGCCTCTCTGGGATTTGCAAACAACCGCTCCAGACGGGGAATGATGGGCAAGTACCACAATACCTTGGCCGGTGCACCTTTAGTGACCTCTTCACCGTCATTGCCCGACTCTTACGCTTCTTGTCATTACGCTTCTCCTTTTGTTTGTACCGGGCACACATAAATCGGACACATGTGCAGCTCGATGTGCGTTACGGTACAAGATGCAATCATTCGGACATGCATGTATCCTTTCTATTTCCATTCCCATGGGACATAGTAGCTTCTTTGCTTCATAAATGCTTGTTGGCAACTCGTTTCCCTCCGGAAGCAGATCCGATAGAAGAACTAGAAGTGCATTGAAACTTGTATCATCCAGCGGTGTTTTGCCTTGATTCGAACAATGCAAGGACCGAACCCAACTTGGTGTATTCCGCTTTGCAACTTTGTGAGCAGCGGTTTGGCATCGTCTTCCATCAAGATTTTAAACTTTTCAAACTCTCTTTCCGTGTAATTACCCTCCACATCCCACAACATTTGCTCCAAATTATCCTCCTCAAACATATCAAGTCGCAACTCATCATCCGGTTCCACTTGTGTCTTCGTTGCATCTGGGAAGGGTACTACCACCTCCCGTGATGGATCCAACATGTGTAATTCCTCACGAAGCCACGTCGAATCAGGTGGTCCTCAATTTGAGCTGAGTTGCTAAATCTCCTCAGATTGGTGCAATCAATGCAAGGACAATGTATGAAGTTTAAACCCCTCCTCACCATGTCCTCTTCTGCAATTTTTTGAACTCCTTAACACCCTATGAAATTCAAACTCACGGCTTTTACGATACATCCATTCCTCACGGTCCATCTGCAATTAAATTTCGCACAATAAATTAAGGAAAAACTAGGCGACAACTAGCTAGCTATTTTAAATATTGAGACATCATTTCAATTAATATTACCTTTGCAAAATAGAGGACAGGTTCCAAGATATATAAATGTACTCCCGATCGATACCTAGCTTCTTCCCTGGTTTAGAGCTTCCAATTCCCTAGATAGGAGTCATAAATTTTAAAATCAACAATGATATCAAATAATCTAATTATATAGCTAGTGCAGTTAGCTTGCAAATCTTTTACTACAATGAAACAAAACAAAGGGTACCAACGATGACACCTAATCTCTAAATAGGTTAGGTCCTAATCCCATTCGAGGATATGTGGTTCGGGCAAGTTCTAAGCCGTTGTACAACTCTAAAGAAAATTTGTGACATCTCCCCCGCTTCTCCATATACACGTCTCGACAACAGGTCAAGAGGGTGTGCATATGGAGAACACCAGAGAGACGCTACGAAATCTACTCTGCAGCTTGTACAACGACCGAGAACTTGCCCGAACCATATCTTCGAACTAATCAAAAACGTGGACAATTCGAGAATGCTAAACATAAATATGCCATTTCATTCGGCATATTTGTAAATAAGCATCCTCGAGCGGAGACGTAGGTTCCATAACCTAAACTCTAACATTTATCACATGATAGCAACAATAATTCCATATTAACATGAGAGCACTATAATAATTAAATAGATGTGTGCTTATCAAATAAAGAGTGTGAAATCAAGGCACGTACACAATTCCAAAGCAACCTAAACTTTATTCACGATATATCGAAATTACCTAGTGCAAAATTGAAGGGTTTAAAGAATTGCTCACATTTTGAAGAAAACCGCAAATGAGGGCAAAAGAGGGAATCTCCTCAAGATAGGGTTTCAAATTTGCCTCTTAATACCCACCCATGAGGACTTCAAATTTTCTCACCCAAGTATTGCTTTGAACCACACAATATGAGATGTTTTCTCGGGTGGCGGCGAAGAAATCTCCTCCGAGCAACAACAGAGAAGAGTTCACTCGAGTGCTATATATGACCTAGCGAGGCACATCGAATCGGTTCTTTTCAAAAAGCGATAGTGATATGAGCGCTCATCACTATCGGTTCTTTTTATAGAAGCGATAGTGATGAAAGACGTGACATCGAAATCGGTTCTTTTAGAAAGCGATAGTGATGTCTTGACAATCATCACTATCGCTTCATAAAAAGAACCGATAAGAATGATCACGTTCACATCACTATCGCTTTTCTTAGAACCGATAGTGATGTGCGTAATCATCACTATCGATTCTTTTGATAGAAGTGATAGTGATGATCACGCGTCTTGTCGATGTCGACTTCTTTTTAACCGATAGTGATGTATATGCACATCACTATCGCTTTTATCAAAGAAACCGATAGTGCACTTCGTTTGTTAGAACCGATAGTGATGACCATTCACATCTCTATCGTTTTTTAGTTTAGAACCGATAGTGATATGCCTAATGTTACATCACAATCACTTATAATCTCAGAACCGATAGTGATTATTACTAACACCTCTCCGAAGTTATTTATCACAATCGTTTTTTCCTAAAAATTTAAGAACCGATACGGATAAAACGATAGTGATGTGCCGTTCTGTAGTAGTGATGTTGTTGAACCTTCTGACAACTAAAGGGTTGAGCAGTCTGTGCAATAGCTAACAACATATTCAATGATTAATAGCATATTTAAACATACAGTTTTTTAGATTCTTACGTATATACAATGTCTACCGAGCGCTACAGTACCAGATGGGCTCGCGGTACAGCGGTAGGCCATGGAACTATGCATCCATGTACCGAACTAGCTGCACGGTTATTCACTGATAGTGCGTTATGTGTGCAGTTACGTGCATGTGAGCTCGATCTATCGATCGATGGGGGCAAAGCAAAGTTAAAACATGTGAGTAATGTGATGTTCGTGCAGGGAGTCGTACTAACGACGGCGACGTGCTTCTGAGGTGCAGTTTGATTACGGTTCCACTTCCACATGTTGCGTGTTTCTTCAGTACATCATGCAGGCAAACAGAAACGAAGACCCGGCCAGTTTTACTTACATCTCATATCTGTATCATGCTTTAATATACAGTAAAACCTATATACAAATTGTAAAATCTAAATATTGTAAAATTTTACTATTGAACATATTTCATAGGCTATTGAACCCTTTAGTATGATAGTAATATATATATATATATATATATATATATAGGAAGCATTTTCCGTACTCTCGGGAGTACATACTCCCACATCTAATATACCACTTAAATGAACACTTTATACTCCTTTATCACTTTCGGTATACTCCAATAATAATTCTAAGATACTCTAATACAATATGGTTAAAAAACTTTTATCACAGCTCTTTATTTTTTTTGCTATGTACCTTTTTCCGCATGTAAAAAAATATATAAACAAATTATGCTATAAAGGGTGAACTTTAATGAATTTTTTTTCATGGAACTCACTTTGGAGTATCTTATAATCACTATTAGAGTATACTCAAAAGGATAAAAAAGTATAACAACATCATTTAAACGATATACTAGAGGTGGAAGTACGTACATCTAGGAGTATGGAATCATTTTCCTATATATATATATATATATATATATATATATACACTTGGGACACCATGGTACCCGGGCTCCATGATCCAAAACGGGTATTTTTCCTATGTATTTTTATGCAATATTTTTTGAAATTTCTATGATGCTGAGTTTAACCAGTTTACTAACTAGTTCAAACAAGTTTGAACTGAAATTCAAACTAGAGTTTCCCTTTTTGATGATAGTTTGGTTGTAGGTATGTGCTGATTTTATATATAAATCAGCAAAGCATGTGATCCAAACTTGTTCAAAATCTTTGAATTCGAGTATGCTTTTTCAAAGGTATGTGTTTCATTTGAATTGTTATAGATGGGTATATGCCCTAAAACTGAAATTTTTGAAAAATATACTCGAATATGGCTTGAGTTCGTGCATTTGAAATCATGATGCCTGGGCACCATGGTGCCCCAATTTGGCATCATATATATATATATATATATATATATATATATATATATATATATATATAGTGAAAACCATCTTTACCGTGAAAACCATGTGTAAAAGTTTTGAAAAATTCTCGAAAATTACCATACGTAGGGGAGGCGAGCTTCTACAATCCTGCAGAATTTGAAGACCAAACTCAATCGCATTTGAAAGATATGAAAAATACAAATTCAGCCTAAATAGTGATTTTCACTGTTTAGCACTATTTATTTCGTTGCTTTTCTTTTTCATATCTTTCAAATGCGATTGAGTTTGGTCTTTAAATTTTGTTGTAGAAACTCACCTCCTTTACGTATGGTAATTTTTTGAGAATTTTTCAAAACTTGTACACATGGGTCTCACGGAGTTTTTACGATAAGGGTGGTTTTCACTGGATATGTATGTATGTATGTATGTATGTATGTATGTATGTATGTATGTATGTATGTATGTATGTATGTATGTATGTATGTATGTATGTATGTATGTATGTATGTATGTATGTATGTATGTATGTATGTATGTATGTATGTATGTATGTATGTATGTATGTGCTATTCTACAGCTATGTGTCAGTCGCAGACCTTGATCGAACCATGCCATTAACATAGACTATCTCCTAACTAGTAAATGACTAATAAATGCTACTTCTTGTTTGTACATGAATCTTTCTTTTTTTGATTTAGTCATAACTTTCAAATGAGATTGATTTTGGTCTTCAAGTTTTATAGAATTGTAGAATCTCACCTCTACGCATGGTAATTTTTTGGAGAATTTTTGAAAATATGTACATGTATTTTTCATAAACTTTTGAAAACACTAGATATGTTGCATTTTACTATTCAAACAAATGACATGTTACTAGCTATTACACAAGATGTTACCATACTGAAACAAAGTGTACAAACAAAACCATTTCTACTGTGTAAAATTCATGAAAACCACACATACAAGTTTTCAAATATTCTCCAAAAATTACCATTCATAGGGGAGGTGAGATTCTACAACCCTGTAAAATTTTAATACCAAAATCAATCGCATTTGAAAGATATGAAATTAACAAAGCGCTAAAGAGTGATTTCAAATGCAATTGAGTTTGGTCTTAAATTTTTACAGGGTTGTATAAGCTCACCTACCCTACCTATGATAATGTTTTGAGAATTTTTAAAATAATTACTATAGGTACGACAAATAGATCTAAATTTTTATTCATGAAAACCACATGTACAAGTTTTCAAAAATTATCAAAACATTACCATACATAGGGGAGGTGAGATTATACAACCCTGTAAACTTTGAAAACCAAAATCAATATCAGCTGAAAGATATGAAAAGGACAAATTTGACTGACTAGTGATTTTTCACTGTTTAATGCTTTGTCAATTTCATATATTTCAAATGCGAATGAGTTTGGTCTTAAAATTTTCTAGAGTTGTAGAAGCACACCTCCCATACATATGGTAATTTTTTTTAGAATTTTTAAAAATATATACTTATAAGTTTTATAAATTTTACACTATAAAACTGCTTTACACAGAATATAGTACCACCATGAGTAATAGGTAGTAAAATGTTATTTTCTTAATAGTAAAAGACAACGTATACTACTGTTTAGCACTTTACCAGTTTTATATCTTTTAAATGTGCTTGAGTTTGGTCTTCAAATTTTACAGGGTTGTAGAAGCTTGCCTCCCCTATGTGTGGTAATTTTTTGAGAATTATTCAAACATTTTACTGCAGGTCTGACAAAACAGAACTAAATTCTTATTCATAAAAACCACATGTATAAGTTTTTGAAAATTCTTAAAAAATTACCACACATAGGGGATGTGATATTCTACAATTCTGTAAAATTTGAAGACCAAAATCAATATCAGTTGAAAGATATGAAAAAGATAAATTCATCTAAATAGTGATTTTTCACTGTTAGGCGCTTTGTCAATTTCATATATTTTAAATTCAATTGAGTTTGATCTTAAAATTTTACAGAGTTGTAGAATCTCACGTCTTCTACTTATGGTAATTTTTTGAGAATTTTTAAACAATTTATTATATGACCGACAAACAAAACTTAATTCTTATTCATGAATACCACATGCACAAGTTTTCAAAAATTCTCAAAAACTTACCATACATAGTGGAGGTGAGATTCTACAATATCGTAAAATTTGAAGACCAAAACACATAACAGCTGAAAGATATGAAAAAGAACAATTTGGCTGACTAGCGATTTTTCACTATTTAGTGCTTTGTCAATTTCATATCTTTGAAATGTGATTGAGTTTGGTTTTCAAATTTTACAGGGTTGTAGAAGCTCACCTCCCCTACATATGGTAATGTTTGAGAATTTTTGAAAACTTTTACATATAATTGATTATAGATTTTACACTGGATATAGTAACACCTTGAGTAATAGTAGTAAAATGTAATTTTCTAGATAGTAAAAGACATCACATCCTGCTATATAGCACTTTGTCAATTTTATATCTTTTAAATGCGATTGATTTTGATTTTAAAATTTTACAGGGTTGTAGAAGCTCACCTCCTCTACATATGGTAATTTTTTAAGATTTTTTCAAACATTTTACTGCAGGTCCGACAAACAGAACTAAATTCTTATTTATAAAAACCACAAGTACAAGTTTTCAAAATTCTCAAAAAAGTGTCATACATTTGGGAGGTGAGATTCTACAACCCTGTGAAATTTGAAGACCAAAATCAATCTCAGCTGAAAGATACTAAAAAGACAAATTCGGTTGAATAGTGATTTTTTACTGTTTAGCATTTTGTCAATTTCATATCTTTCAAATGCAATTGAGTTTGGTCTTCAAATTTTACAGGATTGTAGAAACTCACCTATCCTACTTATGGAAAGTTTTTAGAATTTTTTAAAATTTTTATATATGAGTTTCAGAATTTTACACGAAAAAGATGGTTTAAACATGATATAGTAACAACTCGTGTAATAGCAAGTAATATGATATTTTCTGGATAGTAAAAGGTAACATATCTAGTGTTTTATAAAATTCATAAAAATCACATGTACATATTTTCAATAATTCGCAAACAAAATATCATACTTATAGGAGGTGATATTCTACAACCGTGTAAAATTTGAAGACAAAAATCACCCTCATTTGAAAGTTATGATCAAATAAAAAAAAGAAAGATTCATATACAAATAAGAAGTAGCATTTATTAGTCATTTACTTTTCCGTTACGTGGGAGACGTTACTAATTGGCTTACGTGAATGGTTTGAACGCGTTTCTGCCTTCGTTTTGCATGACGTTGAGTTACGACCGGGTTACGACCAGCGTGTAACGACGCGCACGCGTAGAATAACGCTTCCGTATATATACATATGTGTATGTGTATGTGTATAGATATATATGTATATGTATATACATATATATATGTAAATGTGTATGTATATATGTATATGTCTATATGTGTATGTATGTATATATATCTATGTATATACATGTGTATATATATATACATATATAGAAATGCTATTCTACAGCTGCGTGAAGAATAGCATATTCTACACGTCGGTCGGTTTGAAGACTGACGACCGAACCCGCTCGTAGCTTCAATTAGTGTAACGGACATGTTGAACATGAATGATTAATAAATGCTATTCAGTGCTTATACATGAATGTCTCTTTTTTTATTTAGCCATAACTTTCAAATGAGAATGATTTGGTCTTCAAATTTTTTAGGATTGTAAAATCTCAAATTCTCTACGTATGGTAATTTTTTGAGAATTTTTCAAAATATGTACATGTGTTTTTTATGAACTTTTGGATATGTTGTCTTTTTACTATTCAAATAAATGACATGTTACGAGCTATTAAACCAAATGCTACCATACTGAAACAAAGTGCTAGATAACAGCTTTACACAGGATATAGTAACACCTTGAGTAATAGAAAGTAAAATGTTATTTTCTTGAAAGTAAACATAGTATGTGCTGCTGTTTGGTACTTTGTTATTTTCATATCTCACAAATCCGATTGGGTTTGGTCTTCAAATTTTACAGAGTTGTAGAATATCACCTCCCCTACGTGTGGTAATTTTTTTTGAGAATTTTTCATAGTAAAATGCTATTTTTTGTTATTAAAAGATAGTATATACTGCTGTTTAGCACATTGTTATTTTTATATCTCTCAAATCCAATTGAGTTTGGCAGTGTTATAGAAAATCACCTATCCTATTGTATGGTAATTTTTTAAAAACTTTTACATATAATTTTTATAAATTTTACACCATAAGGCTGTTGTATACAACATATAATAACACATTGAGTAATAAGCAGTAAGATGTAGTCTCTTTGACAGTAAAATGTAGTATATGTTGTTGTTTAGCACTTTGTTATTTTTGTATCTCTCAAATCCAATTGAGTTTAGTCTTCAAATTTTACAGAGTTGTAGAATATCACCTCCCTTACGTGTGGTAATGTTTTGAAAAAATTTCACGGTAAAATGTTATTTTTTTTACATTAAAAGATAGTATATAGTGTTGTTTGGCACTTTGTTATTTTCATATCTCTTAAATCCAATTGAGTTTGATCATCAAATTTTGCAGGGTCGTAGAAGCTCACCTACCCTACGTATGGTAATTTTTTGAAAACTTCTACATATGATTTTCATAAATTTTACACCATAAAATTGATATACACAGCATATAGTAACACTTTGAGTAATAGGCAGTAAGATGTAATTTGTTTGACAGTAAAATGTAGTATATGCTGCTGTTTAGTACTTTGTTATTTTTATATCTCTCAAATCCGATTGAGTTTGGTCTTCAAATTTTACAGAGTTGTAGAATCACACCTCCTCTACGTGTGATAATGTTTTGAGAATTTTTCACAGTACAATGTTATTTTTTTGACATTAAAAGATAGTATATATTGCTGTTTGGCACTTTGTTATTTTTATATCTCTCAAATTCAATTGAGTTTGGTCTTCAAATTTTACAAGGTCGTAGAAGCTCACCTACCCTACATATGGTAATTTTTTGAAACCTTCTACAAATGATTTTTTGAAAACACATTACTAGCGACACATGACTGACTAGTAAAAATGTCCTCCGTAACGTGTTTTCTAGTTTGTACATGAATCTGTGTTTTTTATTTGGCTATAACTTTTTACTGACAGCTCGGATGCACGAACGGTTTTCACCAATAGGTTACTGATGACGAGAGCAACATAATGATATAAGTCTCGCTAATAAACGCTGCACGAATGAGTTTTTACTGCCATTTTACCGAATGCATCGTAACATTTTACTAGCGCATAGGCTGTTGGACCTCTGGTGTAGTAGTAAAATCTATGTATACCGATAGTAACATCTATGTATACGGATAGTAAAATTTATTTTATACACCGAGACTTATATCAATGTGTTGCTCTCGTTGTCAGTAAGCTACCAGTGAAAATGATTTGTGAATTGGAGCTGTCAGTAAAATGTTATGGCTAAATCAAAGAAAAAATGTATACATGTATAAACTACGGATGCCATTTATTAGTCGCCGCATGTATGCGTTCTCATTAGCTAGTTCAGCGACACGGGATTACGGCTCGCGCGTAGAATAGCAAAGCTACGCGTAAGCGCAGATTAGCACTACCGTTTGTATATATATATATATATATATATATATATATATATATATATATATATATATATATATAGGATAGTAAAATATATACTATCATTGCTAGAAGGTTCAACAGCATGTAGAATCTGTGCAGTTGTAAAATCTTACAACATATTAAGTAAGTCAGTGTTTATTTGACAGTAAAATCTCATTTATACGTCGCTTATCGGTGAGACTTATATCATTCGGTTCCTCTCATCGTCAGTAAGCTACTGGTGAAAACCGTTCGTGAATCGAAGCTACCAATAAAAAGTTATATCTAAAACAAAGAAAAAATGATCAGAGGTGCTTCTATGCTTTTCTTTTTGACAGTTGCACAAATATTAAAGCATAAATGAATGGTAGATAGTGATTATTTACCCCTTCGTTTGCTCCAAGATTTGTGCAACTTGTATTGGGAGAAAAAGCATTGAAACACTGCTAAAAAATGATTCATGTACAAACAATAAAACGTTTTTACTAGTTAGTTGGTCACCTTACTGATTGGCTTAGTCAACATACGAAACGGAGTACGTAGGTAGTTTAGATGCGTTTCTCCAGAGTTACGGCCAGCATAGAATAACTAATCTTTCGCACGCGTGTGTAAGTGGACATGAATTTTGTATGGATGGTCAAAAGTTGATCAACAGCGACAAATACGAATACAACCAAAATTAATATCTTTGCAGGTATGATTGTGAAATAGCTACGTAACTCCGATGGAATATTACCACACGTTCACGAGTCCGAACAAACAGCGCAGATATTACCACACGTTTACACGTGCGTACACAGATGCTACTCCCTCTTTTTCTAAATATATGCATCCTAGCTTTCAAATTTTATTCTAAATGCATACAATTTTGCAATTTCGAGATAATTTTTAACTGTTTTTTTCCTTTGTATACCTCTACTATTCATTATTCCTAATGTTATTTAGTACTGTAGAATAGAGTAACTCACGTCATTCAAGAGTAATAAGTGAGCTAATGAAATAGGTTGATTCGGTCATTTTTACATATACCTTGATTGAAGCGTAAAATCTTAAAACATTTTCTATTCAGAAAAGGGAATAGATCATTTTTCTTTCAAGACTAACACTAGGCTCAAACTTTCGCCCTGTACATGTTGAACACGTTCTGCACGAGATATATTGAGAAAAACTGATACAAAAAAAAATAAGTTAAAAGGTCTGAATTTTCGCCGGTTGAGAGACGGCTATAGAAACAGTCCTTGTGAGAGGGTACTCGATTGAGCATGACAACCGCGTATGCTGGAGTACGTGCAGTCTTTGACCTGGTTATCTCCCGTTCTCTTTTCCCAGGTAGCCTTGAACATGATCTTGTATATATACGATAATACAAGACCAGAATACCAGATCATCTAATAGCGTAGGTCATCTGTTAACTCTTTTTTTTTTTCAAAGAAAATTTTGTGTGCCACTGGGACTTGGCTAATTTGTTTGTGTGCCATCCCGAAAAAATTGTGCTTGTTTGATAGTGCCATTTTCCAACCGGTTGAGCAGGTTGGGAGTGAAAGGCACAGTTGAAATGACCTTGCTGCCCTCGTCATGGAATTTTTTTTGTGCCAAGGGATTCTGTAAATACTAGTTGGTTGGGCGTTGCTGCGAGACAAGTACAGAACACCATATGCTCATTAGCGATGTTTGACAAACAATTTGGTAAAACACAAACATAACTTGCGGCGCACCTTTCTTTTTTACTTCTTTGAGCAATTGCATTAAAATTTGAGCCAAAGATTTCAACTCAGGAATCCAAAAGTAAAAGGTTTCAATTTAGGAATTTAAAAGTGAAAACAATCTGGTCTGGAGTAGCAAAATAATTCAAATGGAGCTTTAAGCTTCACAAACAATATAGCCATGAGTCCACTGCTGTCGTATTTGGAGTTCAATTGGTGATTCATGCACGAGCATCACCTATCTTTTATGCATAAGCCTCTTCTAAATTCTAACACCGGAGGAGAAACGCTAATGATCAGTTGTGTAATGACAAAAGGTCTATGGTAGAATACATTGACTCAAAAGGCATCAAAGTGCTAACACAAGTTATTTATGTAAGGAATGAATCTGGAAGCCTAAGTTCTATCCAATGGCCAAGAAAGAAGGCAAATGATCTGTGCTGATTTGGGGCAGATCTGTGCCGCCAATGTTTGATCCAACATCCACGAGAATTTGAGATGATGTAGCTTCACCATGGAAGGGATGATTCTGCAATATCTACAGTTTGTGGGGATCAATTGTTTCGTATGATAGGATTAATGGACATTATGTTTACTCTAAATAAGTGCAAAATAGAGAAATACAACATTAAAATGGGCATTCGGGAGGAACTCGTTGCTGCTTGGACAAGCTACAGCAGCCGAAATCCCATGTAATTCCAAGATAAAAGAAGGGAATCATTTCAAAGTTTGGATCTTTCAAGCACTAATCAACTCTAATCCTGATCAATACTGCGCACATCGCCAAGCAAGCCCGTCGCTGCCGAACTCCCTTACCACGAACCTGCTGCGGCCGTGGATATCACCCCACGGACGGTGCCCCAACGGCGCGAGGACTGCCATGACACTTGGATCGATCTGAGCATAGGACGAATGTGCCTTTCTGTCAGATCCAAGAATATAAGTCTGAAGAAGTCTGAAGAATCGAATGAAAACTCTGAAGAAGGGAGGTTCAGATGGGAGTCGGCGGCAATCGTAACGTTTCGACGTATTCAGCTTAGACTACGATGGATGGCTATGATCAAAGGAGAGCGCCGTTAGTAACATCTTGCGGCTGGAATTGATTTCAGTATTCACTGTGTTGGTCAGCTGTGTTGTCGTTGTTCGGTTAAACTCTGAAGTTTTCCCTTTTTACTGTTTACTTCTTCGGTACTGTAATCAAGCGCTGTAATGCTAATTAGGACTTTATAACCCAGCTATGTCTTGAATGGAAAGTAAGAAAGAACTGCGTATTAGTGTCTATGGTAGCTAGAGTAAAGTAGCTAGAACCCTAGTTGTTGTTCTTCTTTCTCAAATTTATCCCCAAATCGATTGATTGGATTGCCGGATTGGGTCATCAGGCAATGGATAATAATAGTTGCTTAGCCAAATAGGCATAGAAGTTTAGAGACTGAGGGAGGAGGAAATAGAGGAATGTTAGGCAGCAAAAGTAGACAAGCCATAGGCACTCTCTTCGCGCATGGCGTGTGGGCCAAGAGAATTAGGGGGAGTGAGAAGATCTGGAGGAGGAGGCAACACTCCCCGGTGGTGGTATAGTCTCAATGGGTAATGGATTGGGAGAGGATGTGGTCCAAGATTTGGTAAGGGGATGACGAATGGTTGCTGATGGATATTTTCTTCTTTTCGTGGGAGTTCTTTTGTGGTCAGCAACTCCACCTACCATAGTCAACTGTACCAAACTATCTAGGTTACCCTCTCAACAGTGGAAAATGGCAGTGAAGAGTAGCTTTAGTCGTTTGGATGGCACACATAAACATATACATTTTTATGAGTGGCACACAAAGAAACTGGCCAAGTTCAGAGGCACAGACAAAAATTTCTCTCGCTTTTTTTTATGACGGACAGGCTGAAATGATTTTTCGTACTATTGGCGACTTCAACACCGATTTAGGAACTCCCATAGAGGCCACCATAGGATCCCTATCCGACTGGTATACGCGCAATTCAGTGGAGATGGAGCAACTAAAGGGAAAAATACTCTAACGTTGAAAGTGAAATCCAAAATTCCCTTTCCGTCCGTATGAATCATATGATAGAGCTACAGTATCATGCTTGCACATCCCCGTTCGGCACGTGCTCTCGTCGAGCATTTCTTTTACTGGTGCTACTGAGTTGGAGGTTGGTAATTCGTGAGTTCGAAAGATGGAATCTTCCGAGTTGAATATTTTAAAATTTGAATTGGAAGTCTCAGTAGCTGGGAAGTGTTCACTAGTTAACGTTTGGATCACTGAGAATTGACATGTGTAAATTTTTAGTTCAAAGCTCAAATCTCCAACTTGAATGTTTGAACCTTCGAATTAAAATTACAGATTTTCGAGGGGAAAATTTTAAAAACGAATTTGGATCGAAAGGCTCACTAGTTAACTAGTGTGTTCACCGGAGATTCCCTCTTGGGTGAAGCGCAAAATGGCCGCACAATGTAAACAATAAAAGGCGTTCGCTCCGTGCTGCAGAACTAGCCCAAAAGTCACATGGGCCAACTTCTTTAGCCCATCAGAGAAAGTAAATAATATCTACTGGTACAACTGGAGCGTACAGCAACCGGGGTGGTGGCGCAGTTGGCTAGCGCGTAGGTCTCATAGCTGAAGCGAGTGATCCTGAGGTCGAGAGTTCGAGCCTCTCTCACCCCAATGTTTTTTTTCTCTTTTTCTCCCCTTTTTTTTGTTGGCACTCGCTGCGAATGCGATTCCGTGTTGTTACCCACACGTCGAATAAAGCGGCAAAAGGCTCCTCCTCGGAATAAAGCCGCCATGGCCGAACCGAAAGGAAACACCGCGCGCCTTGCCATGTAGAACGCCTTCCCCAGACTCCAACGCGATACCTTCCTTGATAAAAGAGTGTTCCTGGCCTAGCTACTGCCCCTTACTCAGTTGTTGGCTGACGCTGACCTGCGTGTAGTTAATAACACGTCGCCGGAACAGCTTTCGATCGTAACCAGAGATCGCAGTCTCGCGGAGCGCGACAGCTACCTGCCATGGCGAGCGCGAGGCAGCCGTGCACGACGACGTGGTGCAGCCGCTGCGGCGCGTACCTGGCCGTGCCGCCGGGCGAGCGCTCCATCCGGTGCGCGCTCTGCCACGCCGTGACGCGCGTCGAGCGCCGGCCGCCGCACGGCCTGCACCAGGCCGTGGGCTTCATCAAGGGCCTGATCAACGCCTTCGTGTCACCGCAGCAGCAGCAGCACTCGCCGCCCTCCTCGTCGGGCTCCCTGCGGCCCGGCGACGCGTACCGGATGCCGCCCAGCTACCCCCGCGTCCGCGGCAAGAAGCGGGCGCTCCTCGTCGGCATCGGCTACACCAGCACCAAGTACGAGCTCAAGGGCAGCGTCAACGACGTCAACTGCATGAGCTACCTGCTCCGCGAGAGGTTCGGCTTCCCGACCGAAAGCATCCTAGTCCTGACACGTAAAGAATTCTCTTGATCCATCCTTAATCTGCAGTTTCCATGTTCTCATCGTCTGATCTGTGAAGAATGATCGAGGTTTGATTCTGTTGGTTTTGCGATCATGGACAGAGGACGAGAGGGACCCGTCCAGGCGGCCGACCAAGGAGAACCTCCGGCTGGCGATGCGGTGGCTGGTGGAGGGATGCAACTACGGCGACTCCCTGGTGTTCCACTTCTCCGGCCACGGCGTGCAGAAGCTGGACAACAACGGCGACGAGGTCGACGGCTACGACGAGGCGCTTTGCCCGCTCGACTTCGAGGACCGCGGCGTGATCCTGGACGACGAGATCAACGAGACCATCGTCCGGCCTCTCGGCCCCGGAGTGAAGCTCCACGCCATCGTCGACACCTGCCACAGCGGCACCATCCTCGACCTCCCTTTCCTCTGCCGCATATCGAGGTACATTTGCAGCACAGTGTGCTGTACAACAACAACTGCGCCGGCCTTTTGAGCAGAGAGAAATCTCACGAATCTTCTTGCTGTAATTCTCTTCAAGAACCGGATACTGGCAATGGGAGAACCACACCCGTCAACCGGAGACGACGAAAGGCACGAGCGGAGGCCTCGCGATCTCGATCAGCGGCTGCGGCGACAGCCAAACCTCCGCAGACACCACCGTCAGTGCAAACTCAAACAAACCTTATCGATTAATATGCAGTCCAGAAAGCTTTGCCTTGCTCAGCTGCCGCGATCGTTCTCCGTCCGTGCGTGCGTGCAGGCATTTTCCGGCTCCACCTCGACCGGCGCCATGACGTACAGCTTCATCAAGGCGGTGGAGTCCGAGCCGGGAACCACCTACGGCCGCCTGCTCGGCGCGATGCGGGCGACCATCCGCGACAAGGGAGGGGACTTCGGCATCCCGGGGCCGATCGGCTCCTTCTTCCGCCGGGTGATCACCTTCAGCTGTGCACAGGTAAAGGTCTTCTTTAACTTTGGAAGATTAGCAACTTAATTAGCATGCAACCATGTAGTGTTAATTGCACTGACATGGACGGCAGTTTGATGATGATCCCTTTGGATCTGTTTTGCAGGAGCCCCAACTGTGCGCGTCAGAGACGTTTGACATCTACAGGAAGCCGTTTCTCTTGTAGTCATATGAATCTGTGATCGATTTGCCTTCCACAGTACAAACACATATACGCTGTGTTCTTGGGTGATCTCTAGTTAAGTCGTGACTAGTGACACGTACACTCTGTAGCCAAATGGCATAAGAGAGCGATAAGATCAGCTCTTACAGATAACATATGAACACAACCACACTGTAATGGAATTGAAATCTATTAATTGGGCATTTTTCTTCTATGCTATACGCCTAGATGTTCAATTAGACAGAGACACGATGAAAGCAGAGGGGTCTAATTGGACAATATACAAGGCTGAGGGCTGAGCACAAACAAATTAGGTACACAGGCACTACCGCACTAGGATAAAATTGAAGTGGAGATTTTTTTTTTTGGGAACAAATGGAAACAAGGTAGAAGCCCAACTATCTATCTATTATATTTTTAAAGAGAGTTTTTGTTATCCTTGGGACTAGGGGTGCAATCGGATCGGATATATGCTGGCTCACCGGATCTATTCGGTTCGAATTTGGCTAGTCGTGTTGGATAGTCATCGGATTCGGCATCTATTTCAGATAATTGGTTTAGGATTCAACATTGGATTCAGGAGATCACTATCCGTCATATCGGGATATTCTGATTATAATTTCAAAAATTGAGTCAGATAATTTTCGGATATTTGGAAATTTACAGCTCATATTCTAACAGCTTTAATTAGGCCCAACCAAGTAGCTTAAGATAGGCCCTCCCTCCACCACTCCACCCTACTGCCATCGTCCCATCCACCATTCCACTGGCCGTCGCCAGCCGCCGCCAGAGCTTGACATGTAAGAATATACTTCCACTTATCTACATGAATACCTGGTTTTTTTTTTTGCAAAAAATAAAGAAATATTTGATACTTTTGCAACTTTGTTAGACTACATGATAAAATGACTTGTTAAATTATGATGATCTTGTTGTATGTTAAACTCATATGGTTGGTTAGTCATTGCTATATGTGTGCTATATAATATATATGTTTTCGTTCGTGCGGAGAGGTGCTCTCATGCTTTTCTTTTGTACAGTTGCACAAATATTAAAGTATGAATGAAGGATAGATGGTGATTACTTACCCCTTCACTTACTTCAAGATTTGTGCAACTTGTATTAGGAGAGAAAGCATTGAAGCACTTAATATTCGGTACGCTATCGATTTCGCTCCGTATTTGCATCGAATTTGTGATTGATATTATCCGCGTCATATTCGTATCTAGCGATATCCGTATCCGACTCTGAGTCTGACAAAAAATATAATTTAAGATACAAAAAGTCTGATATCTGACCGAATTTGAGCCGATTGCACCCCTAGTTAGGACTTGGGAGATACCAATATCTCCGCACCAAATTAATCTTGAACTATTGGTAATTTCACCTTTTAAACTTTTGGTACCTCTTGATACATTTTAATGCTTGCTAAATGGGTAGCTTGGTACCTTCTAAGGATGTTAAATTTTTTTATTATTAAAGTAGAGTCAAAAGAAGCCATCATGTTTCCTACGAAGGTCTATATTACATTACCATGTTAATAACAAGAAAAAGAGAAAAATCTACGCCGTCGGTTTCATGAGTCCGGATTATAACAATGTGGTGTAGATCAGCTATTACAATTGTAAAAGACATACAACTGTATTTTTAGTCACACACGTTAGAGTTGTTTAAGAATTATAGCTCTATTTTCAAAAATAGGCAAATATATTGTATTATCGAGCTGTGCGAGAAATTCAGCTGGTTAACTTGTATCCACGCACTCAGATTATTAGCCTCATGTTCGCTGCCAACATTATAGCCAACAATGTCTCCTATCAAGTCAATAATGTTGTAAAACGTAGTCGTTCACCTAAGATCAACCAACAGCACACCAACAGAATCACACGAACAGGAAAAGAAGTACACAGAATATAGGGGTGGAACTCTCTCGCTTTTTTCAATTTATCTTTTACATGGGGAAAACCCAATATATAGTGGAAAGCATAAGAAATGAGTTTGGATTCGCCCACAAATAAGAGATAGATGGTGACCGAATCGATTATAGAAATCTTATCTCATAACACTCCCCCTTGGGTGAATACCACGTAATGTATATGTCTCGTTAAAAACTCCACTCAAAAACCCAGTGGGAGAAAGGAGATGGAGAAAAGAGTACATTGCACTCGTACTTTATGTTGCACTAGTTGCCTCGTTAAAAACCTTTATATGAGAAACTTCAGGAAAACTCACTAAGGGAAAAGAGTACAACTTATAATCTTCTAGATTTAAATTAGGATCTTCAGGATCACCATAAGAGTTATGGTTCAAGGGTTCACTCCTCCTGAACTTTGCATATCTCTAAGTCTTCTCATTCCAATGCCTTTAACACATTTTTGAAATGTGGATTTAGGCAAGGACTTAGTGAATAAATCTATAAGATTTTCACATGACTTAGTTTGCAAGATATTTATCTCACCATTCTTCTGGAGTTCGTGAGGATAAAATAGCTTAGGAGCAATATGCTTCGTGATATTACTCTTTACATAACCCAATTGCATTTGTGCAACACAAGCAGTATTATCTTCATAGATAATTGTGGAGGTATCGACGGTTTTAAGGCCACATGACTTCTGGATGTGGTTAATCACACGTCGTAGACAAACACATTCACATGAGGCTTCATACAAAGCTATGATCTCTGAGTGGTTGGTAGAAGTAGCAACCAAAGTCTGTTTATAAGACCGCCAAGAAACAGCTGCACCACCGCAGAGAAACACAAAACTAATCTGTGATTTAGCAATGTGGGAATCAGACAGGTAGCCAGCATCCGTGTATCCCACTATGGTTAAGTCTTGGTTCTTCTAGAAAAATAATCTAAGATCTTGAGTACCTTGAAGGTATTTGAGTAAAGTCTTGACACCAGCCCAATGTCTTCTGGTTGGGGCTGCACTATGTCTTGCTAGCAAATTCACTGCGAATGCAATATCAGGCCTTGTGTAATTCGCAAGATACATAAGCGCTCCAATGGCACTTAGATATGGGACTTTAGGTTCTAAGACTTCTTCATTTTTCATCCTTGGTCTGAAAGGGTCTTTATCTATTTCAAGGGATCTCACGACCATAGGGGTTTTAAAAAGATGCGATTTATCCATATTAAACCTTTCCAATACCTTATGGGTATAGGAAGACTGGTGTACAAGGATTCTTTCTGGGAAATGCTCTAGCTGCAGGCCTAAGCAAAATTTGGTTTTACCCAAATCTTTCATCTCAAACTCGGTCGTGAGGTAAGCACTTGCTTCCTTTATCTCCTCTGTGGTTCCGATGATATTCAGATCATCGACATATACTGAGATGATACAGAATCCATTCTGGGATTTCTTTATAAACACATAGGGACAATCATCATTATTCGAGTATCCCTTCTTCAGGAGGAACTCACTCAGTCGGTTATCCCACATTCTCCCCGACTGTTTTAACCCATATTACGATCTCTGCAGTTTGACGCTATACATGTTGCGATTATTAGGATCCGGAACTTTGACTCCTTCGGGGACTCTCAAATAAATGTCCGTATCCAGTGACCCATATAAATATGTGGTCACTACATCCATCAACTGCATTTTCAAATTTAAGCTAGCTGCCATTGATATTAAATATCGGAACGTTATACCACTCATTACAGGAGAATAGGTTTCATCGTAATTGATGCCGGGTCTCTGCGTGAACCTTGTGCTACAAGCCTCGCTTTATATCTCACCACCTGGTTGTTTTCATTTCTCTTCCGGATGAAAACCCATTTTGATCCTACAGGGAACACTTTAGGAGGTGTTCGGTCAACAGGACCGAATACTATCCTTTTATTAAGCGAGCGCAATTCCGCCTCAATTGCTTCTTTCCATTTGACCCAATCTGAGCGTTTCTGGCACTCTGTCATGGACTTTGGTTCTGGATCCAGTTCAAGAGTTTTAGCAATTTTAGAGGCGAAATAAATGTCGACAATTGTAGTCTTTCTTTTATACAATTCTCCTGAATCCACATAATTGTGGATATTTCTTCATTCGTTTCTTCCAGCTTGTCGTGATTTCCCACAACGACGAAGTCTGGGTGTTCCGACTTACCAGTGTCAGTTTGTGAGTGCAAATCTTCGCTGGGATTCCCATCTTCAGGATGGCTCACTTCAGGGAGGTTACCATCTTCAGGATGGCTCACTTCAGGGATTTTCTCAACATCAGGTTGAGCTTCTTCAACTGTCTCAGGTAGTGATCTCACTTGTTCGGTTCTTCGTCTCTGCAGACGTCTCCGCGGAACTGAGTCCTGTGTACCTGGAGGCCTCCCCCTCTTTTTGTCATGAGGGGCAAGAGTGGGTTCAATAACCTTCTAAGGTATTTCCACTCTTTCAGGTGCATTTACTGCAGATATATGAGATTTTGTCACTCCCTTATGATCTGTGAAGGCATCTGGCAGAATATCGGCTATTTGTTGCAGACTTATTATCCTCCGAACTTCAAGTTTGGCTTCTTTAGTGAGTGGGTCTAAGGACTGAATGCCAGTGGCATTCCAATCTATTTCCTGGCATTCTTCAATGTGGTACTTATCTCCCCCTAATGCCGAAAAATTGTCCTCATCAAAAATACAATTAGCGTACCGAGCCGTGTACAGATCCCCTGTCAGAGGTTCTAGGTATTTAATAATTGACGGAGATTCATAACCTACATAGATCCCCAACTTCTGGTGAGGTCCCATGGTGGTACGCTGAGGTGGAGAGATTGGCACGTATACAGCACAACCAAATTTTCACAGATGGGAAATGCTTGGTTCTTTCCCACGCACTAGTTGCAAGGGGGAAGTTTCATGGAATACAGTTGGTCTGAGTTGAATTAATGATGCAGTGTGCAGCACTGCATGACCCCAACAGCTGGTGGGTAATCTACAATTCTGCAAAAGCGGCCTAGCAATAAGCTTTACTCTCTTAATTAATGACTCAGCAAGGCCATTTTGTGTGTGAACATGGGGTACAGAGTTCTCTACATTAATGCCCAGAGCCATGCAATAATCATTAAATGCTTTTGAGGTAAACTCGT
The DNA here is from genome assembly GCA_036346275.1 of Otatea glauca. Taxonomy (NCBI): domain Eukaryota; kingdom Viridiplantae; phylum Streptophyta; class Magnoliopsida; order Poales; family Poaceae; genus Otatea; species Otatea glauca. The sequence goes on along the minus strand of CM070715.1, from coordinate 34,193,670 downwards.
CAGCATTATCCACGCGAATGGACTTAATCCTTTCTTCTGGAAATGAGGCTCTCAATTTAATAATTTAGGCGATTAATTTAGCAAAAGCATGGTTCCTAGTAGATAAGAGACATACATGGGACCATCTAGTAGAAGCATCTATTAGAACCATAAAATATCTAAAAGGGCCCGACAGGGGCTGAATTGGTTCACAGATATCACCTTGAATTCTCTCCAGGAAATTCAATGATTCTTCCCTAACTTTGAGATGAGAGGGTCGCATTATCAGTTTTCCTTTAGCACAAGCAGGGCATATAAAAGCTTCAGGTTTAGGAAAGACTGTAGTTTTTATGTTATGGCCAGCAGAATTATTTATTGTTCTTCTCATTATATTCAACCCAGGATGACCCAGACGATCATGCCAGATCTTAAATATTTTTGGGGTTTTAACTATAGTTTTCATCGCAATATAAACTTCAGGTTTTATATATGTGCAATATAATCCGGAGGAGAAGGAAGGAAGTTTTTCGACCACACGTTTATTACACCCGTTAAACTTAGTCATGAGTAGGTATTCTGTACCATCCTCATTTTTAGTCTCTATGTGGAAACCATTTAGATGGATGTCTTTGAAACTTAGAAGAGTGCGACTGGACTTAGGGTATAATAGGGCATTCTCTATAATTATGCGAGTGCCCATAGGGAGAACTATGATGGTTCTTTCGGTGCCAACAATGAGAGCATCACTTTCGGCGATGGTCATAATATTTTCAGTTTTCTTAATCAAAGTATGGAAATATTTAGTTTCCCTGAGAATTGTATTTGTGGTGCAACTGTCTACAAGACATATTTCCTCCTCCGCCATTGGATTATACAGGTGTTCTATATTAAAGATATAACAACAATCAAACATTTGTTACAACAGGAACAAATAATATAGAACAAGCATAGCATGATTAAATAAATTTTCTGAAAAATTACACTTTATTGAATTTAACCGATAATCGCTCAACAAGAGCGTAGACCATTATTCATTCAGGAATACTAAAACAAAAACTGATAAAAGAGACTCTTAAGGAGACTCTAGAAAAAGGATAATGTGACATCGATTCTAAAAGAAAGATTAGGAGACTACTGCATGTCTCCATACAAATCATTTGTATCATCCTCCTGGGATTTATCTTTATTCTTCTGAAATTCTTTTAGCTCATCCTCAATAAGATCATCCTCTTCCATGCGAGTATCACTATACCCAAGAAGGCCCTTTTTGAATTCTTCTGTGGGGTCGGAGACTTGATCATCATCTAATTCCATTCCATTGTCAACAACAGGTTGAGTAATAAAATGTGCCTCTGCTTTATTCCCTTGATTTTTCTGGAATCTCCCAGTGGATTTCATATAAAGTTCTACCAAATGCGTTGGGGTGCGGCATGTACGTGACCAATGATTAGTACATCCACACCTAAAGCATGCCTGTTTAGGATCATTTGCTTTATTTGTTGGTCCTTTCTTCTGGAAGCGACTTGATCCATTTTCTTTTATTTTCCACTGGTATTTACCTCTTCCTTTATGATTTTTGTCATTCTTCCATTTATCCCCTTTCTCTCTTTGGCCCTTTCTGCGGCCTCGGCTATTGCTAGCCTGCTGAGCGTTTGCATGTGCTTCAGGCAATGCATGATTCCCACTAGGTAGGACTTGATGGTTCTTCATTAGAAGTTCATCGTGCTTTTCTACTTCTAGTAAAATGCATATTAGCTCAGAGTACTTCTGGTACTTTGCATGGCGATACTGTTGCTGCAGTATCCTCATATTGGGGTGGAATGTGCACAATGTCTTATCAATCTTTTCAAATTCTGTAATCTTCTGGTCACAGAATGCTAGTTTGGCAACAATCTTGTGCATGGCAGAGTTGTACGCTGCCACTGACTTAAAATCTTGAAAGCGTAGGAGGGTCCATTCTCGTTATGCTTCTGGCAACAGAACGGATCTTTGCTGGTTATATCGTTCCTTTAGGGAATTCCATAGAGCCAGTGGGTCCTCCTCCATCAAATATTGGGCCTTCAGGTCCGCATGGAGATGGTGCCTCAGGAAGTGCAAAGCTGCGCATTTAGTGGCTTCAGGGAGAGTAGGGGTACCAGCTTCAGGCTGAAAAATTGCAGCTCCAAGGGATCGGGCTGTCAAGTTGATCTTGGCATCCATTGCACAAGTGAGATAGTTGCTGCCATTCAGGGCAAGCTCAGTAAATTCTTTCTTGGCGATGTCAGACATATCTTATATGCAAGCACAACAGGGATTTTACTTCAGATAAACTATTATTTTGCATGCTTATTACTGAATCAGTAAAATTTTGGTCTATATCTATTCAGTAGATAATCATCACATTTTTTTTCAGGATTTTCCTAGCATTGTTCATGATTTTTGCTAATTATTAAGCAATATTCAGAATTACCAATTAACTGGAAATAAATTCCAACAAGAAATAATCATGTTATAATGCTAAGAAAACTAATCTAGCAACATGACACAGAGCAATGAGTCATACATATTTTTTTCAGAATTTTCCAGAATTTTTTTAAGCAATTTTCAGAATTACTTAAATAACAGAGGATAAATTTCAGCGCATATAAAACATGGTATATAGCTAGAAAATAAAACCCAGAGCATGGAACTTCCAATGTGCTAAATATCAATTTACCAAATTTTTGGAAGCCCATATACCTAGAGAATTTAATTTCTAGGATTTATCGTGAATTTTCAGCAATATTTATTATATACTTTATTTTTTTCGAAAAAAGGAAAAACCAAAAATGGTTCAGCTTTTGGGCCTTGAAGCCCAATAGGGCCCATAGAAGCCCGGACCCTCTTGTACATGGGGGCGGCTAGGGTTTCCCAACCCTAGCCGCCACTTTCACCTTGCGGGGCAACCAATGGCGCTGTCGTCTATGGCGCCGCCACTTCGGAAGCTAGTGCCAATCTACCACTGACGCCACGACAATGGGGCGAGCGCCGCTAGGGCCGAGCGTAATCGTCGCCGGGTCACCGCTGCAGGCCCCTCGGGCACGGTCGCCAACTTCGGGGTGCATGCAAACACGCCGCGGGGGCTCATTTCTGCAATCGCATCGCGTGCGAGCTTCCAGTCGCTATTCCCGTGTGGAGATCCCTACAGCCGCTGCCATCGGGCACAGCTACCGGCGCGTGCGGAAGGCGAAGCGGCGCGACCACGGGCGTGGAGCCGAGGACCGCACCGCCGGTCGCATTGTCCGGCACAGGAGCTGAGGAGCGCGCCGCTGCAGCCCGCGCATCAGGCGCGGGAGCCGAGGAGCGTGCCACCGCCGCTCGTGCATTGGTCGCGGGATTCACTGCCGTGGCGGCGTAGCAGCGCCGAGATCGCAACGGGCGGGGAACTCGCTGCCATGGTGATGCGGCAGGCCCATAGGTCGCGGCTATGGCAGCGCAGCGACCGCGGACGTCGCTGCTGGCGATGGCACCGACGGACGCGCGGGAATCGACGCATTTGCGGTGCGCCGGCGAACACAAGTGAGACTTCGCCATTTGCCACCACACGCGTCGCCGCACGCTTCGGGCGTGGGCCGCAACCAGGCTTGACGCCGGCGATGGCGGCGCAAATCGGCGTCACACGCAAACCGAGGCAACTCTGACGGGCACGACTGCTGGCGCACAATTTTCTTTACTTTTGTTTTGCAATGATGTACAGAAACAAACGCGCCACTACCTTGATCTACAAGATCAAAAAATACAGTAGATGCGATCCACTTACATAGGGCTCGTGGATGATCTTAATCGCATGACGCAGGATGAATTCGATGCCGTTTAGATTGTCGCAGGCAGACGATCACGATTGGTAGCCTCGGTAGAGCTTCGTGCTGATAACGTGTTGTAAAATGTAGTCGTTCACCCACGATCAACCAACAGCACACCAACAGGATCACACGAACAGGAAAAGGAGCACACAGAATATAAAGGTGGAACTCTCTCGCTTTATTCAATTCATCTTTTACATGGGGGGAAGCCCAATATATAGTGAAAGCATAATAGATGAGTTCGGATTCGCCCACAAATAAGAGATAGATGGTGACCGAATCGGTTACAGAAATCTTATCTCATAACAAATACCACGCGAGCTTTTATCCATTTCCGTTTTACGGTGGCAAGGGAAAAAGAGTAAAGAAAGAAGAAACACTCACATTAGGTTACTAGATTGTGATCCTACTTTGCAAGTAGGAGGTGGTACGCAAGTGATGAAGAAAATGCGCACCGACCATCAAACAGAGCTACACCAAAAAGATAAGCAGAACAAGAAGATGGTGGTCAGAAATATATACCTTCAAGATTCTCCCTTCGAGTTTATACTACCTTATCCTTGAGCCATCCTCAGAGGACATGAATCATATTCTGTGCTAATTAACCACACGCCGAAAGCAGCAGCTAATGCGCCATTAGCCGGTTGGTTCTTGGAATAAAGGAAGCTTTGATTTGCTTTGTTTCCCATATTGGCATATTGCCATTCTCAAGGCAGAATGGGCCCATGCATCATCATGCTACGTCTACACACTTTCCACTTCTAGCACATTGTGCGCGCGCGCGCGCGTCACAGGGAGGGAGCGAGCGGCCGGCGCGGGGGCGCGGGTGGGGGCATTACCGAGGAGGACAACGACGAGGGCAGCTTCATTGACATGGGCAACACAAGGCCGCTCGGCATGGCGAGCGCGAATCCGCCGAGGACAACGTCGTGTCCGGCGCGCGCCCTGCCACTGCGTGACGCGCGTGGAGCGCCGCCGCAGCGTGGGAGACACGCTCGCGCCCCCGTCGCAACCGCGGCTGGCCTCCGTGAGTAATTCAAGGAGTAATTCAAGAACTGCCGATTCTCTTTCTTACGAAGTGATTCCGTTAGTTTCCTTGTTTGTGAATGCTTGTGCCAGCAGAGCAGAGCGACGGGAGCAGGGTGCGGACGAAGGAGAACCAGCTCTGGCGATGCGGTGGCTGGTGGAGGGATTTGACGCCGGCGACTCGTTGGTGTTCCACTTCTCTGGCCACGTCGTGCAGAAGATGGACATGAACGGCGACGAGGTGGACGGATACAACGAAGCGCTCTGCCCTCTGGAATTCGAGGAGACAGGGAAGATCCCCGACGACGAGATCAACGAGACCATCTGGACTTAACTCTGGCATGGCCCTGGCCATTCTTGTTTTGGCAAGGACAACAGGCAGGAGCGTCATTCTTGCATGCGTCAAGGACAACGGCAGGAATACCATGCATGTGTGCATGTTTCTAGTCGTTATGTTTTTCTTTAGTAGCTAGATGTTGTTATATATTTTCTATAATCATACTCTACAAATAGAAAGAAGAAGTTAGAGAAAATCAGCCCCAAAAATATTCAGTGTTCTTTCTCATTTTTGTTCTCTGAACTTTGAATTTCGCCGGATTGGCTATAGTATACAGAGCGTGCGTGAGTGACCATGTGGCAAGAACCAACAGTCCAAACCCGGAGTGAAGCTCCACGCCACCGTCGACACCTGCCACAGCGGCACCATCCTTGACCTCCCCTTCCTCTGCCGCCTATCCAGGTACACACGTACTACACTACGTGCTAGAACTGCTGCATTGAACAAATAGAAATCTCACGGATCTTGCTGCACTCCCCCTTCAAGAACCGGATACTGGCAATGGGAGAACCACAACCGCCGACCGGAGACGATAAAATGCACGAGCGGAGGCCTCGCGATCTCGATCAGCGGCTGCAGCGACAACCAGAAGTCTTCAGACACCAGCGTACGCACTCTGCAAACTAACTCTGTTTCATCTCCTGGAAATCTTGGTACTCAATTGAGAGTTGATATATCCAGGGGTTTTCCTAATCCACTTCGATTGGCGCCATGACATACAGCTTCATCAAGGCTGTAGTGTCTGAGCCGGGGACGACGTACGGCCTCCTGCACAGCGCGATGAGGGCGACGATCCGCCGCGGCTCGCTTGTCCGGAAGATGATCACTTCCGGCAGCGTGCAGGTGAGATCTGTACATGTTGACGATGTATGCCGAGTAACCTAACACTAGTGACGTTGCAACTTGCAACGGCCGACGGTTCATCTATGTAGGATCGAAATATACTGATCTAGCAATCAGAGGGGGTTGAATGATTGCACGAAAGCTAAAATAAAATTTTTATGATTTTTGAAACGCCCCAAACAAACTTAGATTGCTTAATTTGTACTCAACAGAAACCTTATTACGTCGGATCAAACTTTTACTTGTACTCCGGACCAAACTTCGTGTCAGACCAAATTTTCATATGTACTACGGACCAAATTTCTACTGTAGCAAAACCAAATCAATACACTTCGGACCAAACGAGACAGACTGATATATGTTCACTAAAACTAAGATTTCTGAAGATCTAACCGTTAGATTGATATGAAATTTTAACTGTAGAAACTAGATTCAATTCCAAAGCTAACACAAAAAGAATTAACTCAATCGAACTTATGGATCTGGAGTTATATTCTTTGCAAGACGACTGAAACGAAAACCGATCTAACAGCGATGGACCAAATCAAACTAGCTACGGACCAAACTCAAACAATGCGATTAACCGAAGATCCCACCGTTGGATTAGTGTGAAATTTTAACTAAAGAAACTAGATTCAATTATGAATCTAACCCAGCAAGAATCAACTCGATCGGACCTACGAATCAAAAGTTATTAACCTCGCAAGCATGCTGTGACAGATTATGACGAGAACAGACCAAACCCCAATTTCATGATAAATCACAATCTACAAAAGATTAACCAATGAAACTTTTAGGAACTCTAAGTTGATACTCTAGGAAGGTTTTGTATATATCAAATCAATATTAAACTTGTTGAAACAAGAGAGACAATGAATCAATCTATAAAAACAAAACCGGGCAAACAAACCATAAACCGAACACGAACAAGTAATCACAGAGTTCTCGTAGCTTCATGAATATCTTGTAGCGCCGGCTTTTCCTTCGCTCGGGTGTCGCTGCTGGCGTAAAACAAAAAACAGCCAGAAAGAAATCGCCGCAGTTAGGAACTTCAGGGTGCAAGGAACATGCAGGAGGTCTCGTCACCAAGCCAAAAGGATTAGAAATTGATTTTTATTTCCTTTTGTCTAATCTGGTTACAGTACTCCAAACAAAAGAGTACAAACCCTAAAACCTCAGCACTCTCTATAAACAGGAGACACCTCCCCCTATTTATACTGAGCAAACATAAGGAGATTGAATACTACTCCACTTCCCACATGGAAAGAGTTTGTATACATCTTAACCTGGCCCAAACCGGCCAAAAACAACTCTTGCACTTATGTACAGTCCACATGCTATAAATACGTGACTAACCAGCCTCCATGTGCATGTTCTCTAGCCCGAACGTTCCGCATGACATCCTTGACCACCAAGACCTCGATTCCTCTCTGAATCTAGTCCCGAACCTCAGTTTCTCCATGAACCTAGTTCCGGTCCCGTCATCGACCACGTTCGCCCTCAAGCAACACCTGCACATGAATAAACAAGAAACAATTCCGAGCACAAGTCCACGACTTGACTCAACATCAGTCCATGCAAAACACTCACACGAGTGTATTGCATCAAGCAAAACCAATATCATGCTATCACAAGCATATCAAATAATCATCAGATATAGCACATGCAAGCACCACACATGCCATAATCACAACCATTTTGCAAAGCCAATTTCATTACTAAGCCAATTTTTCAGCACATGATTTCACAATCTCTCTGCCTGATTTGCAAGATGCAGGAGCCTCAGCTGTGTTCTTCGGAGGTGTTCGACATCTACCGGAAGCCGTTTCTCCTGTGACTTCCATTGCCTGTTGTTTGATGAGTTTTTATGCAACTACATCAGGTCAAATCAAACGGATGGTGTTGTCATTAAGAATTATTCTGGTAGTATATAGTGGGAAGTAGAAATCAAATTCAGTCGTTGATTTGTTAAGAGTTTTTCTACTACTCTACTATCAAAGGAAGTATAAATAAATTTTAGATAATCTTATCTATTGGATAAAAAATAATAAACGATTCATAGTGAATTTAGTATACCATAAAAGAGCTTAAAAAAAAGAGGTGCTTACACACAAAGAGCAAGCTCTTATGCTTACGTGATTTAGTCCACTAATCTATGGATGATGCATGCAGGTTGCAAAGTAAACATACGAGCAGGCCCGCAAGATAGTCAGAGTATGCTTGATGCGCTGTGACACGCGGCCAACCAACATTACAAAACGTGTACACCAAGATGGGATGAAGATATTGCATGCACCGTATCTCCTTTTCAGTGAAAAGTATGCCACAATATATATATCCTCATCTAACGGAAGCAATTCACATCAAATCTCTTTGAATGAAAAGCAAAGATTCAGAAGATATGAGTCGGTAATTGATCACGCAATTCTAACCCAAGAAAGCTGGTGATGAGCTGTAATCGTGATGGAGCCGAGTGGCCGCGTACGCTGGCTGCTTCTCATGTCTCCTCCATATAAAAAGGGCAGACGCTCATCTGCAGCGAGGACAGAGAAGGGGACACACACAGACCCATCCACTAGAAATACACACGTACAGAAGTAGAGAAGAGATCAAGAGGCACAAACAAAAACAACAGTTAATAGAAGACCATTCATCGAAGGCGTTTAAGAGAAGAAAACAACTGCCATGTAGGGATTGATGGTTATCAACAGCCCAGGAGCCTGATGGTCGGCTCTGTTCTCTTTGCTGTTTTCTCGTCTCTGTTCTGAAGTTCAGAAGTCGTATGCAAACTTCAGACAAAATACAGCACAGCACAGAACAGCCAATTTTCGTTTTGCGAGGTGAAACTGCTCACCTCTTTTCTGTTTTCTTTCTTCATTATATAGCCGACATGATTACAAGTGTTTGGATGCTTTTCTTCAGAACAAAACCGAGTCTGAATCAACTAACCTGAACTAATCTAACTTGGACTCTATAGCACATCCGAAAACGGAACAAACTGCGACAACCGACTCAGACGTAACAAACTGAGAACTTCTCAGACTCAGAAAACAAAACTTATTCTGACTCCTAATCAGACTTGAGAACAACTAGATTAACTTATAATTCTCCTCCTTAATCTAGTTGTCTTACACTACTTTTGCCAATGATCTGCACGCCGATTCTCTCCCTCATTTTTCAAACTTTATTTTTCCAAGGGACTTTGTCAGAATGTCAGCCAATTGATCTTTGGTGGAGACATGTAGCACATCTATAACTCCTGTTTCCACACAATTTCTTATGTAATGAAACCGAGTATTGTTGTAAAATCAATCACAGAAACAAAAGAACACGAGACACAGATTTTTATGTAGAAAACTCTTGCGGGAAAAAAACCACGGGCACCAATCGGTGATATCACTATTTGAGGAATTGTGTACAAACACTAGGGATTACAATGAGCGTCTGACTCTCCCCAGCAGCTTACAAGAGGTATTTATATATAGATGAAGCGACTCGAATCTAAACGGGCTACACCAAAATATAGGCCAAATGCGTCTCTAAAGCCCAAAAGGAAATTCGGATCAACACCCAACAAACTCCACCTTGAGACGAATTCACTCTTGTAGCAAAAACATCATCACTGAACCCCCTTCAATAATAAATATCACTGGCGTCAAAAATCTCTAGGACTTAAACTGTAACTCCAACTAAACTTGAGCATAGCTCAAACTTAGTAACAGAAATTGACTTTATCATCATGTCAGCGGAATTATCATGGGAACTTATCTTGAATATTTTGATGTCACCTTGAGCAATAACATCTCGATTGTAATGATACCTCACATCAATGTGCTTTGTTTTTTCATGATACATCTGATCCTTTCTGAGGCAAATAACACTTTGACTATCATAAAATAAAGTAACACAAGAAGTAACCCCACTGAGTTCAGTGTACAAACCTCTCAACCAAGTAGCTTCTTTACATGCTTCAGAAATAGCCATATATTCAGCTTCAGTAGTTGAAAGAGCAACAGTAGCCTGCAAGCTTGCTTTTCAACTGACAGCACAACCACCAATAGTAAAAACATAACCTGTGAGAGATCTCCTCTTATCTAAGTCACCAGCATAGTCAGAATCAACATAACCAACAAACCCATCTTCATATTTTCCAAACTGCAAACAAGCATTAGAAGTACCACGCAAGTATCTGAAAATCCATTGAACAACTTTCCAATGCTCTTTGCCAGGATTAGACATGTATCTACTGACAACACTTAGTGTATGAGATAAATCAGGACGAGAACAAACCATGGCATACATAAGAGGACCAACTGCATTGGAATATGGGACTCTAGACATGTACTTAATATCACCATCTGACTCTGGACATAAAGCTGAAGATAATCTAAAATATGCAGCTAAAGGAGTACTCACTGATTTTGCATCATGCATATTAAAGCGACGAAGGATCTTCTCAATATAACCTTGCTGATTAAGGTATAATTTACCAGATTTTCTTGTTCTAATAATTTCCATACCAAGAATTTTCTTTGCTACACCTAAATCCTTCATCTCAAATCTTTACTCAATTGTGTTTTTAGTTTAGCTATTTCTGATTTATCTTTTGCAGCGATCAACATATCATCAACATAAAGAAGCAAATATGTAGCTGAACCATTAACAGTCTTCAAGTAAACACAGCTATCATAATTAGACCGCTTAAAACCATGAGAGAGCATAAAGGAGTCAAATTTCTTGTACCATTGCCTAGGGGATTGTTTCAAGCCATAAAGGAATTTCTTCAATCTACAAACAAGGTGTTCTTTTTCAGGAATAACAAAACCTTCAGGTTGGTCCATATAAATATCTTCCTCTAACTCTCCATGCAAGAATGCAGTTTTAACATCTAATTGCTCAAGTTCATAATCATGCATGGAAACAATACTGAGTAGAGTGTGAATAGAACTGTGTTTCACAATAGGAGAGAATACATCATTGAAATCAATACCTGGAATCTGGCTATAACCTTTAGCAACCAACCTTGCTTTATACCTTGTTGAATCACTAGGAGAAATACCTTCCTTTCTTTTGAAAATCCACTTACACCGGGCAGTGTTCTTGTCTTTAGGCAATTTTACTAAATCCCAAGTACCATTCTTTTCAAGTGACTCCATCTCATCTTACATAGCGGTCATCCAATTTTTACAATCAGCAGAAGTAATAGCCTCAACATAATTAGAAGGTTCAGCATTATTTTCAATTTCTTCTGCAACACTTAAAGCATAAGAAGCAATATCACATTCTTCAATGAATCTTTTGGATGGATGAATAGACCTCCTGGGTCTATCAATAGCAATAGAATGTTGTGGAGGCTGCACAACTGGGGAAGAATGCTCAACAATATGTGAATCATCAATAATAAGTGCATCCTGAACAGCAAAACTATTATTTTCTGGTGTATATTCTGAATCAATAAGGTGCTCCACCTGCACACTAGTTTTCTATTGTTTCTCAATAGGAACATTTGTATCCAATTTATCATTTAGCATAACAGATTCATTAAAGATAACATTCCTGCTGATAACAACCTTTTGTGTTTGAGGATTCCACAATTTATAACCTTTAACACCAGATTTATAACCAAAAAAGATGCAATTAATAACTCTAGGCTCCAATTTACCATTATCAACGTGAGCATAAGCAGTGCAACCAAAAACTCTCAATTGCTAATAATCAGCTGGAGAATCAGACCATACCTCAATTGGAGTTTTCTTATCAATAGCAATGGAGGGAGACCAATTAATAAGATAGCAAGAAGTGGAAGCAGCTTCAGCCCAAAAACGCCTATGCAAACCAACATTAAACAACATACAACAGGCCATTGAGATGATGGTTCTGTTCATAGGGTGATGAATGTAAAGAAACAAAGACATCACCTGTAATTGTAGAGCCTTGAAGATGATATAAATTGGTAGATTTCAAATCACCTTTCATAACAATAAGAGAACCTTTTGATACCTTCGAAATTCCATTGACACCATAATACTTATACCCTTTAGAGTCAAGAGTACTCAAAGAAACGAGATTCCTTGTCATACCTGGAACGTGCCTTACATCTGTCAAAGTTCTGATAATGCCATCATGCATCTTAATTTGAACGGATCCAATGCCAACAATAGGATGTGGCGAATCATCACCCATCCTAATAGAACCAGCATCTTTAACACTCATAAGTGATGAACCAATCTCTATTAATGCATATATGAAAAGAAGTAGCTGAATCAATAATCCATTCATCACCACTACTTGCACATCCAGCAAAAGCAACAAGGGTCTCACCATCAGAACTACTATCAGCAGAAGCAACGGAAGCTTTACCTTCATCATCAGGTTTACCTTTTGGTTTGTAGGTGCCGTTCCTTTTTTCTTTGTTCTTTACCTTGTAACATTCAGATATGTCATGATTATTTTTCTTACAATATCTATAGAATTTTTCTTTACCTCTGGACTTAGAACGACCCCTGTAACTGCTTGAACTTCTGCCTCTATATCCATTATATGATTTCTTTTCCTTTGTCCGTCCACGAACAGACAAAGCTTCACCATGCAAACTGGAACTTTCAGAAGACACCATCAATTCCATCTTTTCTTTTGCATGTAAGGCCTCATAAAGTTCAGCAACAGTTAATGTATCACGACTATATAAAATAGTGTCTCTAAAATTTGAAAATGATGGAGGCAAGGAACACAAAAGTATAAGACTTAGATCCTCTTCTTTAAATTTTACCTCCATAGATTCAAGGTCAGAAACGATCTCCTCAAAGGCCGATAGGTGATTCAGCACGGAACCACCCTCTTGCAACTTGTGCAAAAGTAATTTCATCTTCACATGCATTTTGCTAGTAATGTCCTTGGACATGCAAATTCATTCCAACTTTAACCATAAGGCAGCTGCAGATTTTTCCAGCAAAACCACTTGCAAAATATTATTTGATAAATGAAGATGAATTTGAGATAAATCCATACGATTTTTTCTCTTTTCTTCATCAGTCCAGGCCTTTTGATCTTTGTTCCCAAATTTATCAAGTGCGTCATCCACGTCAATGTGCGCAAGAATTGCTCTCATTTTGACTTGCCATAGAGAAAACTTGGTGTCACGGTCTAGCAGAGGAATATCATATTTCAATGAGGTCATAATGCAAGGAAATATTCTTAAGTGCACAAACAGGGAAACATTTGGCTAAAAAACGAGCTTCTGGAGAAATTCCTGGTACGCGCGCTGGGTGCACGTAGCAATAACTAGCCAAACACTGTGTACCTTTCAGGTGCACTTAGCAATTTTCCAGCGGCTGACGTAAGCAAAAGCGAATCTCGAGCGGACGTCAATTGGATCTCCTGCGGCCGGTCACTTTGCAGACAGATCTGTGGGCGTTGGAAGCCAACGGTTTGGGCAGTGCCGGGTGGCGTCGACGAGCAGTGGCCGGCGAATCACCGACGATGGCGACGATCGGGAGCGACACCAGGCTTCGACTCGACACGAAGAACGCCAGCTCGGCGATGAGCGGCGCACGGTGACACGCGACAAGGAGCCGGGAGACGGCGGCGCGACAAGAGGCGACGACCGACGAACGAGGATCGGGCGGCGAGACGGCGGGAAGACGAAGAATGTTGGGAGGCAGTGCGCATCGAAGAAGACCGGGCGACGGTGATGCTACGAGGCAGATCGGGCGACAACGAAGAAGATCGGGGAGCAGGCCGGTCAAACGGCGATGGATGATGGCGACGCGCCGGGTGGCGACACGATGGGAGGCGGCGTGTCGGGTGATGGCGGCGCGCCGACGAGCAGCCGGAGGCGATGGGCCGAGTGGAGGTGCGCCGAACGAGGCGACTGACTCGGCGAACAAGGCGACCGACGCGGCGAACAAGGAAACCAGGTCGAAAAGATGAACAGTAGCCCAGATCTGATCCGGAATATTTTTTTTTCTCTCGTGATTGATCTGCTTTGATACCACTTGTTGTAAAATCAATCACAGAAACACAATAACACGAGACACAGCGTTTTATGTGGAAAATCCTTACGGGAAAAAAAACCACGGGCGCCAATCGGCGATATCACTATTTGAAGAATTGTGTACAAACACTAGGGATTACAATAAGCATCTGACTCTCTCCAGCAGCTTAAAAGAGGTATTTATAGATGGATGAAGCGACTCGAGTCTAAATGGGCTACACTGAAATATGGGCTAAAGGCGTCCCTAAAGCCCAAAAGGAAATTCGGATCAACGCCCAACAAGTATTTATGTGCTTACTTTTCTCATGATGGACTGGGTTTTTGCACAACGCAATTGCAGACTGATTATCAATCTTAAGGATTACCTTTTCAGCATCCACCTCCAACATGTCGGCTAGCAACGTCCCAGCCATACCCCTTGATACGCTGCTGCACATGCTGCATGTATTCCGCTTCACAGGAAGACAAAGCAACAACCTTCTGTTTTTGTGAACACCAACTAATAAGGTTTGAACCAAGGAAAAAAATCCATACCTGAAGTGCTTTTCCGATCATTGGTATCCCCAACCAAGTCACTATCTGAGTAACCAACTAGTTTCAAACCTCCTCCACTCCTCTCATAGACACACCCAAAAGTTCAAAGTTCCTTTCACATACCGCAATACATGCTTCACAGTAGCCATATGCTCTGTCGTGGGCTTTTCCATGTGTCTGCTTAACATACCGACAGAAAACCCCAAGTCCAGACATGTGTGCAGTAGATATCTCAAGCTGCCTACTATACTACGGTACAAGGTTTTGTCTACAGGAAGATTTGTGCTTTCCTTGCTCAACTTTAGTCGGGGTTCCATTGGAATTTGAGTTTGATTGCAGTTCTTCATGCCGCATTTATCCAATACTTACCAAGCGCTTCAAGATTCTTGTCTAACTTTGAGTTCCATGCTCTTGGTGCTTGACGCAGGCCATACAAAGCTTTGTGCAACCTTAACACTTTGTGATCTTCTCCTTTTTTCTCATATCCCGGAGGTTGTACCACATAAACCTTTTCTTCCAAATCACCATTGAGGAAAGCAGATTTAACATCCATGTGATGAATCTCCCATTGTCTATGCGCTGCAATAGTAATGAACAAGCGAACTGCTTCCAACCGAGCAACAGGGGCAAAGGCTTCATCAAAATCAATGCCTTGTCATTGAATGTACCCCTTTGCTACTAGCCTAGCCTTATGCCTCATGATCGTGCCTTGAGTGTCCTTTTTTACCTTGAACACCCACTTCAAGCCAATTGCTTTGTGACCATCGGGCAATGAAACAGATTCCCATGTTCTGTTCTTCTCGATGGAAGATATTTCATCATCCATGGCTTTTCTCCAAACTGGCTCTCCTTTGGCTTCTTCATAGTTTGCAGGTTCTTCTTCGCCTAACAAACATAGTCCAGAGTACTCCAGTTCAATAGGAGACATGGCGTCGTATAGGCTTCTCAAGCTTCATTCCTGTAGTGGTGCTTCTATTGTGTTTCCTTCGGACACAGTCGACAGCAGTACTCCAGGTGAGGACAATGCGCCTAGCATAGCTTCTGGCGTACGCGGTGATAACTTTGCTCCCGATCCGATGCATGTCCCGCGCGAGCTAGGCGTGTGCAGGACTTGTGCTGGCGGTGTGTCAGAGTCATGTCTGCTGATTTCATCTCCATGCGACTTCATGTCTGTGAGCTCTTCATGATTTCCAGAACCGCCAGAACCTGCAGCCGAGACAAAAGGATAATGCACAGTAAAAGTATCACCAACAACTTGTGTCTCTGCTGCAGAATTTTTTCTCCACTCCCACTTCTCCTCCTCCTCAAACATAGCATCACGTGTCACCACAACGCGTTGTGACGCTGGATCAAACATACGATAGCCTTTTGTGTTCTGATCATATTCAATGAACACCATTTGTTTGCTTCAATCTGCAAGTTTGGGAAGACTTGGTGTTACTACCTTCACATGTGCAATGCATCCAAAGATACACAGATGATCAACATTCGGCTTGCGGTCATGGTAGGCTTCGTAAGGAGTTTTGCCGATTACACTCTTCGTCAGTGCTCTATTCAGGAGATAAAAGCGCAGTCATTATCACCTCTCCCCAAAATTCACCAGAGACTCCCATACTTTTCAATAAACTCCTTGCCATGCTGACCACCATCTAGTTTCTTCATTCAACTACTCCATTCTGTTGGGGAGAGTAAGACGTTATAAGATAATGCCTAATTCCCAACAGCTCACAGTAGTTTATGAATTCGTTTGAGATGAATTCGCCACCGCGGTCAGTACGCAATGCTTTCAACTTAAGGTTCTTCTCCATTTCTGCTGCCGCCTTGATCTTCTTAAATGCCTCAAACACTTCATCCTTACATCTAATTAGAGCTAGCCACATGTACCTTGTGCAGTCATCAACCAACAATAGGAAATACCGTTTCCCTCCATGTGTGGCAGGAGTAATTTGCCCGCATAAATCTCCATGCCACAACTCGAGGGGAACTTGAGCTCTGTACTGCGTTGCAACCGGAAAAGGACTTCGTCGTTGCTTGCCAATCAAACAACCATAGCAGATGCGGTCCACATACTCGATCATGGGCATACCGTGCACCATTTTCATGTGAACAACATCCTTCAAAGCATGAAAATTTACATGACCATATCTGGCATGCCATCGCCAAGCTTCTTCAGTACTCCTTGTCAAGGGGCACTCTGGGTATGCCGGATTAATATGCAGTACATATAGCCTGTTGCTTGATCTGTCCACTTTGGTTAGCAATCTGCGCGTCCTGTTCAATATGGACATAACTCCACCTTCGACTTCAATCTTACAACCATTCTCATCCAATTGTCCGAGATTGATTATATTGCTTCTCAGACTTTGGATTCAACCAACACCGACCCTCTTCCTTGTATTTCAACTATCGATCTGTTCCCAAATTTAACCGAGCCTATGATGGTTGTATCAAGCTTTGCAAATTTCTCCACGCAACCAGTCATATGAATACTTGCACCGGTATCAAGGTACCATACCTTATTCTGAGTGCCATTGAGCTTAGGCACCACTTTATCTTCGTGCAAGAAATCCTCCTCGTTCAGTTCCAGTACCGTATGAATAAGTTCACAAGCTTCAACCATCAAAAGCGCCGGCTTGTCATCGTTCTATTTCGCAATGAGCTTGGCCCTTTCCCTACCATTTGGCTTGGGACATTCTTTGGCAAAGTGTCCATAATTGTTGCAGTTAAAACACTTAACCTTACTTTTGTCGAAGTTACGTGGCTTCCATTCGTCAACAATATGTTCGCTGTCGCCTTGACCTCCACCATGTCTGTGCCCGCAACCTCTCCCGTGACGTCCTCCTCTCTTTGCGCTGCCAGAAGACTCCTCTCTCTTTGCCTTATGAAACTTTGTCTCCCACTTGGCTTGGGTGAAGAGAAGCTGTTCTCCTCGATCTTTTGTGTGCTGTCGTCCCTTGAAACCTTCCTCAAAAATTATGAGACAACCAATTGCCTCCGAGATCGACATATTCGCGACATCACCAAACTGCTTGATCATTCCAACAATTGGGTGAAAACGATCAGGAACCGAAGCAAACAACTTCTCGACAACATCGCTTTTGTCGAGTTTTGTGCCTAGCGAGCGTATCTCACCCATCAGCGAGGTGAGTTTCATGGAGAACTCACTAATGGTTTATGAGTTCTGCATGTGCAACTGATTTAGTTGCCATTTTAGCACTTGTGCACGTGCCTTCTTGACACGATCTTCGCAGATTCGCATCTCCATGAGTGCGTCCCATGCTTCTTTTGATGTCTGCCATCATCACTTGATCTAGCACGGCCTGAGAGATAGCAACCATGGCACCTTGATCCTTGTCATTGTCTTCGTTTCCATCCTCTATCGTCGACCATACCCAAGCGAACGCAAGATGATCTTCATCTTGACAGCTCATATGTCGTAGTTCGTTTCGCTTAACATTGGATATTGAATTGGGATAGTGGCGCTTCTTGCCGTCACCCTAACGTTTGCGCCGTTCTTCGATGGACTCGCTTCATCACCAAACGTCGAGGCTTCATCGCCAGCCATCACGTTGTTTCCTTCGGCTCTGATACCACTTGATGGTTATCAACAGCCCAAGAGCCTGATGGTCGGCTCTGTTCTCTTTGCTGTTTTCTCATCTCTGTTCTGAAGTTCAGAAGTCGTATGCAAACTTCAGACAAAATACAGCACACGCACAGAACAGCCAATTTTCGTTTTGCGAGGTTGTAACGACCCCCATTTTTGCATAAAATGTGAAAATAAGAATCTATGTGTATACAATACTAGTCCCATGATCAGTGGCTAGTACTCATATTTACAACAATTGAAATCACAACCATACATCATATTATTAAAGCGGAAGCCATTTATACAATGTATTCTTACAATTCAGAGTATATAGCAGCAGAGAAGCAGAGTCTTGTAGTGTGTCCATCCAACCCTCAGGCAACTGATAAGGCATAAATCCGTAGAAAGATCGCTTTATTGAAGTTCCTGTGTCCTACGACGAAAAGTAATCTTCGGAGCCTCGCTATCTTTTCCACCTAAAACAACATATTAAGCAAGATTGAGTACTTTCGTACTCAGCAAGACTTAAGGTGGTATTGGCAAAATGCAGTAATACAGGCTATGTCAAGGAGGTTTCTACGATTAATTTTGTATAAAGTGAAATTGAATTTGTGAATCAAGTTGTAATTTCTCAAACATAATTTGTAAGAGCAAGTTTGACTGATAAGAAATAAGTAAAGCATAAGTAATACTTACAGTCCTTCGCGAGCAACGAATCATCTAATTCCTGCCATAACATGACACAACACGGTTTTTGCCAACACGTTGAAAATCAAGCATTTTGAAAATAATAAAACATCTAACTAGTGTCAGTTCACCAAGTTTCTCATAACCGCGGGCATGGCTAATCGATTAGATTTACACTCTGTAGAGGTGTACAGCTTTACCCACAGGTCATGACTGACTCTTTGTGCAATCGATATTAGCACACTTCCTTTGGTGTACCGCAGAGAGTTATGACATAACCATTACATCACATAGACCTAACTTTGCACGAAAACCCTTGCTATGGTGGCAGAAACATATATATAAAATATGGTATCATCTTCACAAAAATAGTCAGACACCATTTCTTCCCATAGCAAGGTGTACACCGTTGTATCGGCAAACGTTATTCCCAACACCTTGGTGAGGTGTAACATTCCAAAAATTTGGATTTTAGAAAGTTTAAATTTGAAAATTCACCATTTGCATTTTTCCTGAATTAATTTCAACTTAATTTGATTTTTTTTATTTATGAAAGGATTTAATTTGGCTAATCTATTTATCAAACAAAAGATTTTCAGTTTTAGTTGGGTTCAATATGCTGTAAGGAATTTTCTGTATTTTTCGAGATTTTTCTGAATTTATTTGCTATTTATTTGAATTTATTTGCTTATATTTGAATTTCTGGGATTTTATTAAATCGGAAAATGTTTTATTTTCAAAAATCTCCGCGGGCCGAATCTTCGCCGGCCGTTTCCTTTTCCTCATTGCCCGCTTCGGCCAGCTCGCTCGGCCACTTCGCCGCTTCGCGTCCCGCCCGATCTTAGGCCCAACCTAGCTCGGCTTTGCCTTGCGCGCCGCTGCTACGGCAGCGTGGGCCCTTTGTCGGCGGCGGCGCGCCGTCGTCCGAGCTGGACTCTCGTCGTCTGTTCGCCGCGCTTCGCCGCCGCGTTTTCGGTCGTTGCCAGCCGTATCACGCCGTACTCCTTCTAAGGTCGCGCCTTATTTAAAGCGCCGAACCCGCCTCCCCATTTCGAGTTTAGCGCCGGTCGCGCCACAAATCACAAACCCTAGCCGTTGTTTTGCACCGCCGTCCCGAGAAGCTTCTCCGCCGTCTTCTTTTGCCTCCGGTGAGCCTCCGCCGCTGAATCTGGTCGCATCGAGTTCGCCGCGCCGCCCTCTTTCTTTTGCCCCTAGCTTTGTGCCGTTTCATCGCGTTTTGGTGCTCGGCCGAGATCTCCTTCTTCGGCTCCGGCGAGTTCGCGCCGCCACCAAGCCGCTCCGCCGCCCGCCGCGCGTGCCGTGGCGCCTCGTCGAGAATGCGTCGTCTGCAGCGTGGCGCCACTCGGCGCCACGTCGCCTCGCCTTCCGCCCGGTCAGTGCCACGCGCCTCCTTGTCTTTCGCGCCAGCGTCCCCGTCAGCGTCGCCTCGGCTCCCGTGCAGCGCCGCGTCACCTACCCGCGTGGCCGCCATGTGTCGTGCCACGTCAGCCCTAGCCCGCCAAGTGGTCGCCGCGTCAGCATGGTTCGCCACGTCGGCATCTTCCTCCTCGGTGGACTCAGCTCACCGTGGACCGAGCCACTGACATGTGGGCCCCACGTGTCAGCGGCATTTCCTTTTCCTTTTCTGATTTTCCAGAAAACCCAAAAATCCAACCAATCACGTGTTGCCACGTGTCAGCCTCTCTGTTTTTTCTGATCTGGAATCTTCCAGGAGCCCGTTATCCTTCGTTCGAGCTCCGATTCCAGTGATTCAAATTTCTAAATTCATCTAAATTCAAGATCTATCTTCCAGTACCATTCTTTTCAATTTTTGAATTTTATTTGAATTTGTTTTATTTATTTGCTCTCGTCTCGCGTGTAGACGACGCAGTCGAAGCTCAAGCAAATCAACAGTCAGAGGTAGATCCAGCAGGAAGCAACGAAGGCAAGTCTTCCTTGAACATATTGATCCCAAATTTACAAAATGCCTATATTGTTTTAAATTATGCATGCTTACTTTTATGCAAAGTACTTTAAATATAGTCTTAAGGTTTAGTTAATTCCAGTTTGTTATACCCTCATTGGTATTGATCATGCCAAACCTTTTTCACCCTAGATAATACTAGATATTTTATTTGGTGATATCCAGTAGATTAACATTGAACGGTAGAATTGCTTAGTCCAGCTTAAGCGTTTCGGTATTGTGCCATTATGGGAGTCATTTCAAATGCTATTTAAACTGATTTGTGAAATTGTGGCAATTGGTGTTGCTGCTGTGATTTAAGTAAAATAAAGTGGAAATGGTTTAGACCGGGGCGGATGGATGTTTGGCGGGTGCAGAAAGCACGAGACCTTGGTATGTGAATGTTCCGCCCTAGTCAATTAAGGACCGAAGCGTGTGTTACCATGGACCGAGCACTACCGTACAACCACAAGTCTATATGGGTACGACCTGGCTAAATAATTTGTGCGTCTCATTATTAGCTTCGCCAGTTGGTGATTGCCAGATGTTGGCAGGCGCAAGAGGGGGCTTCTGTACTGGGCAGCTAGAACCCTAACAACGGTGAAACCTTAGCGGGCGAGGTTAATAGTGGGGTTGTGCATTGTAAAAGCCTTGTCATGATCTCTCTGCCGACACACCAAAGGAAGTGTGTTAATTGCATGGCAACAAGAGTCGATCAAGTCTTGTGGGTAAAGTGTACACACTCTGCAGAGTTAAAACTACTTAAGTAGCTGTGCCACTGGTCAAGGGCAAAGTAGGTGCGCTTGCACATTGTAGATTTCATGGTTTTGTTTTAAAGGAAAATGATGGTTTGGGAATCCGAGAGCAGATGGAACGCTTGGGTTATGGTTTAGCGGATGGAGCCAGTCAGGTAGATGGAACCTGCTTCAATTGTCATATCAAATTCAATTACTATTCAATTACATTTTGATCAAATGATGCTTTATGAAAGTACTATTGGTATTTACAGTTAAACTTTGCTTTATGCTAAAAGAGCCATATTATGCCTTCAATTGTTTAGCCTTGCATATAGTTTTCATGCATTATGTTTCCAAGACTTGCGGAGTACATTTTGTGCTCACCCTTGCAACATCCCCAACCTTCCACAGAAGAGTTCGCAGAAGCTGAAGGTGACTACGATTTCTACGCTTGTGGTTACGACGAAGGTGATCCGGAATGCTAGGACGCGAACCCCAGTCGATTGCCTGTTGGGCAAATGGATGGGCTTACTTTGCTTTTGTTATTTCGTTTCCTCTGTTTCTTATTGAACTCAAGCTATGATGCTGCTTATTTGTAATAATTGGACATAAGCCTAATACTCTTTTGCTGAATTAATATTATTTGATTCGTGATATGGATGTGTTGTCATAACTGTTTCCACTGTGTGTGCTAGCTTTTCCTGGACTAGCACAGGTTATACACAGAGGGTTCGGATTTGGAGATCCGGTCCCGACAGAGGTGGTATCAGAGCCATATCGACTGTAGGTCGCATCCGTAGATAGTCTGGTCTTCTTAGCAAGAACTTCAAAATTATTTTCTAAATCAAACCAACGAATTGCTGTGAATAGATTATCTCATCTCATCTTATTCTTAGGTTCTTACTTCTTTCCTTTGCTAAAATATTATTTTAAAATTTTAATTTGATCTTATCTCTTGAAACTTCTCAAAGCCTCGAGCCTTCTGCAAGAATCCAGATCAAGGAAGAAGATGATCAAGCCGTCAAAGAGTATATCCGAGAAGACTCCCATATAAGATAAGTTAGTAGTGCTCAATAGTGTTGGAGCATATCACCCTTTTTAATTTAGCAATGTATAGTTCGAGTGTATTAGAATTTTTGTTGCTTGTTTGTTGGGTGTGATGTACATTTGCCCTAGCATTGTGTTGCAGCCACCTTTCTTTTGGAGTTTTATAGCTTGTTTGGTCTTGGAATGGCTACCTCCCTAGTCTTCTCATCTTTTGCTCTTTCCCTCTCATCTTTTGCTAACCTATCCCTGGCCGTTGCTTCAGATGGAAGGTCAAGGAAGAGGTCGTGGAGCTGGTCGTAGAGGAGGTCGTATTGGAGATCGTGGTCGTGGTCATGGTCAGGCAGAGCCACAAGATCAGCATGATGTTCAAGATCAGCAAGAGCAGCAAGTGCCACCGTCGCCGCCGCCAGTCCAACCCCCAGTCGCATATATCTAGCAGATGATGGCAATGCAGCTTCAGTTGTTGCAGGCCCTTGCTCAGAATATGGTGAACAATCCGCGGCAAAGACCACCACTACGATACGGTGATGCCGCCCCAGTCTAAGCTTGGAGAATTCATGAGAACTAGACCGCCTACCTTTACGGGAGCAGGTGAACCCTTGGAGGCAGATGTCTGGTTAAGAGATGTGGAGAAAAAGCTCCAGTTGGCACAGTGTGATGACCGTGAAAAGGTTCTCTACGCGAGCCATCAGTTAAAAGGAGTAGCTGCTACTTGGTGGGATAACTTTTGTGCTGCCCATCAGAATGCTCAAGCTATAACCTGGGAGGAATTTTCTGAAGCCTTTCGTACTGCTCATGTGCCTGTCGGCATAATTGAAATGAAGAAAAGAGAATTTCGCAAGTTGCATCAGGGAAACCAGAGTGTTTCTGAGTATCTGAACAGGTTTACCCAATTGTCGAGGTATGCACCAGAAGATGTGGCTACTGAAAGTGCCAAGATCTGGAGGTTCATGGAGGGACTTGACCCTGACATTAAGGTGCAGCTAGTTGCTTTGGATTTCCAAAATTCCAGCATATGGTGACAAGGCTCTAGTGCAAGAGGATGCTCAACGCCAACAGTGGGAGTCCCGCAAGAGAAGGATGGCATTCCAGGCTCAGCATGGAGCGAGTGGTTCTCGTCAGCGCTTTCAACCTCAGTAGGCCAATAGAACACCTGTTCAAGGAGCACCCCGTACTCCTAATTCTGGACCTCGCCCAGTCGCTCAAGGACAGCAAAACAACGCCAGTGCTCAGCCGCAGAAAGGGAATTCAAATGCTGCAGGAATTCAGTGTTTCCATTGTCACCAGATGGGACATTATGCCAGCAACTGTCCTCAGAAGCGTCAGCAAGTGACCCCAGTGCCGTTCAACTTGGGATCCAATTCCGCTGGAGCTCCTGCGTAAGGACAAGGTCGTGGAACACCTCAGACGCCAAGAGCTCCGCAATCTTTTGGAAGAGGACGTGTCAACCATGTGACCGCTGAAGAAGCTCAGGAGGCATCAGATGTGGTTTTGGGTAAGTTCCTTGTTAACTCAATACCTGCCTCAGCATTATTTGATTCTGGAGCATCGTATTCTTTTATATCGAAGAATTTTGTTGAACAATTTGGTTGGGAAACCTTTACCCTTAAGAGCCCTATGATAGTTCAATCACTGGGAAAAGAATTGAGAACTAGTTCAGTATGCCCAAGTGCAACCATAAAAATCAATGGGGTAGAATTCCTAGCGAATCTCATCATCTTGGATTCAAAAGGGATAGATGTCATCCTAGGGATGGATTGGTTAACCAAGTATAAAGGTCAAATAGATTGTGCCAGTAGAGCCATCACCCTTACCAATTCAGAAGGCATTCGAGTGGAGTATATGCCTGATGAGTCTTCAAGTAAGAAGTGTGCTTTGAACAGTTTGAAGGAATCAACTTTGGAAAGTATGCATGTGGTGCAAGAATATCCAGATGTATTTCCTGAAGATTTGCCAGGTATGCCGCCTGATCGAGATGTAGAGTTCGTCATAGAGCTAGTCCCTGGTACGGCTCCAATTTCTAAGAAACCCTACCGCATGCCAGCCAATGAACTCGCCGAGATGAAGAAACAGATTGAGGAGTTGCAAGAAAAAGGATACGTTCATCCAAGTTCGTCATCTTGGGGAGCGCCAGTTCTTTTTGTAAAGAAGAAGGATAATAGTTTGTGTTTGTGCGTGGACTATAGAGCCCTGAATGATGTCACAATCAAGAACAAGTATCCGTTGCCCAGGATTGATGACTTGTTTGATCAGTTAAAAGGAGCATGTATTTTCTCCAAGATCGATCTTCGATCTGGATACCATCAATTGAAAATATGGTCAAAAGATATTCCGAAGACAGCTTTTGCTACCCGATATGGATTATATGAGTTCACAATTATGTCATTTGGTCTGACCAATGCACCAGCCTATTTTATGAACCTGATGAATAAAGTATTTATGGAATACCTGGACAAGTTTGTGGTAGTATTCATAGATGACATCCTTATCTTATTCTAAAGATGAAATGAAACATGAAGGTCATTTGAGGATGGTGTTAGAAAAGCTCAGAAATCATCAGTTGTATGCTAAGTTCAGCAAGTGAGTTTTGGTTGAAAGAAGTTGCTTTCTTAGGTCATGTAATTTCTGCTGGAGGTGTCTCAGTAGACCCTGAAAAAGTGAAAGGTGTACTTGATTGGAGGCAACCCAAGTCAGTGCCTGATATCAGAAGTTTTCTTGGTTTAGCGGGATACTATCGAAGATTCATAGAAGGATTTTCAAAGATTGCAAGACCGCTTACCCAATTGCTTTGAAGAAGGAAAAGAAGTTTGAATGGTGCGAAGCTTGTGAGCAAAGTTTTGAAATTAAAGAAAAGATGACCTCAGCCCGGTGCTCATTTTACGGATATTCGAAAGGATTTTGAGATTTTCTGTGATGCTTCAAGACAGGATCTTGGATGTGTTCTGATGCAAGAAGGCAAAGTAGTTGCATACGCCTCACGGCAATTGCGACCACATGAGGAAAATTATCCAACCCATGACTTGGAAATGGCTGCAGTTGTGCATGCATTAAAGTTGTGGAGGCATTATCTCATCGGGAATCGATGTGAGATTTTTACCGATCATAAGAGTTTGAAGTATATCTTCACTCAAGCAGACCTCAACCTAAGACAAAGAAGATGGTTAGAGTTAATAAAGGATTATGATGTGGGAATACATTACCATCCTGGCAAGGCTGATGTAGTTGCCGATGCCTTAAGCCGGAAGAGCTATTGCAATAATTTGATGATTCAAGAAGATCAACCTGATCTTCACAAGGAGTTTCAGCGTTTGAATTTGGAACTAGTGGAGGAAGGTTCCGTTGCTGCTTTGGAGATTCAACCAACCTTGGAGGATCAGATCAAAAAGCTGCAAAAATCAGATAAAGAAGCTGCTAAGATCAAAGATAGAATAAAGGAAGGTAAAGCCCCAGGATTTTCAGAGGATGAAGAAGGAACAGTTTGGCTTGGAAAAAGTCTATATGTACCGAATCAAAAAGAGATCAAGCAATTAATATTTAAGGAGGCGCATGAGTCAGCGTACTCAATTTATCCAGGTAATACTAAGATGTATCAGGATCTTCGTGGTATATATTGGTGGCCAAGGATGAGAAAAGAAATCGCAGAGTATATAGCTATGTGTGATGTATGCCAGCGAGTTAAAGCTGAACATCAAAGACCTGCAGGATTGCTACAGCCGTTAAAGGTGCCTGAATGGAAGTGGGAAGAAATTGGAATGGATTTCATTACAGGACTTCCGAGAACCAGATCAGGTTATGATTCAATATGGGTTGTAGTTGATCGTTTGACAAAAGTTGCACATTTCATTCCTCTGAGAACAACTTACCAAGGAGATCAACTTGCAGAGTTGTATATGTCACGAATCGTGTGTTTGCATGGTGTGCCAAAGAGAATTGTATCAGATCGAGGCACTCAATTTACTTCAAGATTCTGGCAAAAGTTGCAAGAAGCGTTGGTACCAACTCGAATTTCAACCTGACTTATCATCCTCAGACTGATGGACAAACTGAGCGAGTAAACCAAATCCTTGAAGATATGTTAAGGTCTTGTGCATTGTCCAATGCGGCAAATTGGGATCAAAGTTTACCTTAAGTAGAGTTCTCATATAACAATAGTTATCAAGAAAGTTTGCAGATGTCGCCATTTGAAGCCTTGTATGGAAGAAAGTGCAGAACACCTCTCTGTTGGAATGAAACAGGAGATCGCCAAGTCTTTGGTCCTGATATTTTGCAAAAGGCTGAAGAACAAGTAAAAATGATTCAAGAAAGATTGAGAACAGCGCAGTCTAGGCAAAAGAGCTACGCTGATAATCGTCGGAGAGAGTTAACCTTTGCTCCTGGTGACTATGTGTACTTGAAAGTCTCACCGCTCAGAGGAATGCGTCGATTTCAAGTTCGTGGAAAGTTAGCACCAAGATTTATTGGACCGTTTCCAATCCTAGCCAGAAGTGGACAAGTGACTTATCAGTTGGAGCTGCCACCGCAGTTATCGAATGTGCACAATGTGTTCCATGTGTCACAGCTGAAGAAGTGTCTCAGGGTACCAGAAGAGCAAATGCAGTTTGAGAATATTGAGCTCCAAGAGGATCTTACCTACCCAGAGTATCCGATCAGAATTTTGGATGAGGCAGAACGCAGAACAAGAATCAGGACGATTAAGTTTTGCAAGGTTCAGTGGAGTAACCATTCAAAGAAGGAAGCAACTTGGGAGCGAGAAGAAGATCTTAGAGAAGAGTACCCCAACCTTTTTCCCTAGTCCGTCCAAATCTCGGGGTCGAGATTTCTTTTAAGGAGGGGAGGTTTGTAACATTCCAAAAATTTGGATTTTAGAATGTTTAAATTTGAAAATTCACCATTTGCATTTTTCCTGAATTAATTTCAGCTTAATTTGATTTTTTTATTTATGAAAGGATTTAATTTGGCTAATCTATTTATCAAACAAAAGATTTTTAGTTTTAGTTGGGTTCAATATGCTGCAAGGATTTTTTTCTGTATTTTTCGAGATTTTTCTGAATTTATTTGCTTATATTTGAATTTCTGGGATTTTATTAAATCGGAAAATGTTTTATTTTCCAAAATCTCTGGCGAATCTTCGCGCCCGCTTCCTTTCCCCTCATTGCCCACTCACTCGGCCAAATTTCGCCGCCTGCTCGCGTCCCCAAGATCTTCGGCCCGGCCACTCGGCTTCGCTCGCTCATGCCGTGCTCGGCAGACGCGTGGGCCCTTTGTCGGCGACCGCGCCGCGCCCCCGAGCTGGACTCGCCGTCCGTTTTGCCGCGCCCGCCGCCGCGTTTCCGGTCGTCGTTACCAGATCTCGCCGGACTCCTTCGGCGTCTGCGCCTATTTAAAGCGCCGAACCCGCCCCTCCCCCGTTTCCCGAGTTTAGCCGCCCGTGCGTCGTCAAATCGCAAACCCTAGCCGTCCCAAGAAGCTTCTCCGCCGTCTTCTTTTGCCTCCGGTGAGCCTCCGCCGCTGAATTTGGTCGCATCGAGTTCGCCGCGCCGCCCTCTTTCTTTTGCCCCTAGCTTTGTTCTGTTTCATCGTGTTTTGGTGCTCAGCCAAGGTCTCCTTCTTCGGAACCGGCGAATTCACGCCGCCACCAAGCCGCTCTGCCATACGCCGCCATTGCCGTGGCGCCTCGTCGAGATCGCGTGCGTGCGGCGTGGCGCCACCTCGGCACCATGTCGCCTCGCCTTCCGCCCGGTCAGCGCCACGCGCCTCCTTGTCTTTCGCGCCAGCGTCCCCGTCAGCGTCGCCTCGACTCCCGTGCAGCGCCGCATCACCTGCCCGCGTGGCCACCATGTGTCGTGCCACGTCAGCCCTAGCCCGCCAAGTGGTCGCCGCGTCAGCATGGTTCGCCACGTCGGCATCTTCCTCCTCGGTGGACTCAGCTCACCGTGGACCGAGCCACTGACATGTGGGCCCCACGTGTCAGCGGCATTTCCTTTTCCTTTTCTGATTTTCCAGAAAACCCGAAGATCCAACCAATCACGTGTTGCCACGTGTCAGCCTCTCTGTTTTTCTGTTTTTTCTGATCTGGAATCTTCCAGGAGCCCGTTATCCTTCGTTCGAGCTCCGATTCCAGTGATTCAAATTTCTAAATTCATCTAAATTCAAGATCTATCTTCCAGTACCATTCTTTTCAATTTTTGAATTTTATTTGAATTTGTTTTATTTATTTGCTCTCGTCTCGCGTGTAGACGACGCAGTCGAAGCTCAAGCAAATCAACAGTCAGAGGTAGATCCAGCAGGAAGCAACGAAGGCAAGTCTTCCTTGAACATATTGATCCCAAATTTACAAAATGCCTATATTGTTTTAAATTATGCATGCTTACTTTTATGCAAAGTACTTTAAATATAGTCTTAAGGTTTAGTTAATTCCAGTTTGTTATACCCTCATTGGTATTGATCATGTCAAACCTTTTTCACCCTAGATAATACTAGATATTTTATTTGGTGATATCCAGTAGATTAACATTGAACGGTAGAATTGCTTAGTCCAGCTTAAGCGTTTCGGTATTGTGCCATTATGGGAGTCATTTCAAATGCTGTTTAAACTGATTTGTGAAATTGTGGCAATTGGTGTTGCTGCTGTGATTTAAGTAAAATAAAGTGGAAATGGTTTAGACCGGGGCGGATGGATGTTTGGCGGGTGCAGAAAGCACGAGACCTTGGTATGTGAATGTTCCGCCCTAGTCAATTAAGGACCGAAGCGTGTGTTACCATGGACCGAGCACTACCGTACAACAACAAGTCTATATGGGTACGACCTGGCTAAATAATTTGTGCGTCTCATTATTAGCTTCGCCAGTTGGTGATTGCCAGATGTTGGCAGGCGCAAGAGGGGGCTTCTGTACTGGGCAGCTAGAACCCTAACAACGGTGAAACCTTAGCGGGCGAGGTTAATAGTGGGGTTGTGCATTGTAAAGGCCTTGTCATGATCTCTCTGCCGACACACCAAAGGAAGTGTGTTAATTGCATGGCAACAAGAGTCGATCAAGTCTTGTGGGTAAAGTGTACACACTCTGCAGAGTTAAAACTACTTAAGTAGCTGTGCCCACGGTCAAGGGCAGGCGAGGTACGCTTGCACATTGTAGATTTCGTGGTTTTGTTTTAAAGGAAAATGATGGTTTGGGAATCCGAGAGCAGATGGAACGCTCGGGTTATGGTTTGGCGGATGGAGCCAGTCAGGTAGATGGAACCTGCTTTAATTGTCATATCAAATTCAATTACTATTCAATTACATTTTGATCAAATGATGCTTTATGAAAGTACTATTGGTATTTACAGTTAAACTTTGCTTTATGCTAAAAGAGCCATATTATGCCTTCAATTGTTTAGCCTTGCATATAGTTTTCATGCATTATGTTTCCAAGACTTGCGGAGTACATTTTGTGCTCACCCTTGCAACATCCCCAACCTTCCACAGAAGAGTTCGCAGAAGCTGAAGGTGACTACGATTTCTACGCTTGTGGTTACGACGAAGGTGATCCGGAATGCTAGGACGCGAACCCCAGTCGATTGCCTGTTGGGCAAATGGATGGGCTTACTTTGCTTTTGTTATTTCGTTTCCGTTGTTTCTT
The DNA here is from genome assembly GCA_036346275.1 of Otatea glauca. Lineage (NCBI taxonomy): Eukaryota > Viridiplantae > Streptophyta > Magnoliopsida > Poales > Poaceae > Otatea > Otatea glauca. The sequence continues at coordinate 34,163,498 of CM070715.1, read as the reverse complement.
ATTGAACTCAAGCTATGATGTTGCTTATTTGTAATAATTGGCCATAAGGCTAATACTCTTTTGCTGAATTAATATTATTTGATTCGTGATATGGATGTGTTGTCATCACCGTTGCCACTGTGTGTGCTAGCTTTTCCTAGACTAGCACAGGTTATACACAGAGGGTTCGGATTTGGAGATCCGGTCCTGACATGAGGGCACCCCTTCGAGCAAACCTTAAAAGGAGAGCCCATACTACTCCAGCCTTCCAATGTGCAAAGCTAAATCTACATAACTTAATAGGTTAAGGTTGTCCCATACCAGCACTTGTGGTTGTACAACATTACGTTCGGTCCTTAATCCGACATAGGCGATAATCTCCCCCTACACTACGTGCAATTCCATCTGCACAATTGACTATTACCAATAATCACCCGCATCAAATCATAGTTTTATTTTCATTTTTACCTAAAATACCAGCAGCTTGCAATGTCATATTCAACCTTTTTAAATTTATAGGAAACAGTTTAATCTGACTTTCTATTTTCGTTACTAAAGCATGGCTAAGCATGTTCATTATGTAATCGTATATGCCCACATTGACATTATGTTTTGTTTAACCCTATTATAGGGTTATCAAAGTTCACATGTCAATACTTATTAAGGAAATTCCATGAGATAACAGGTATTTCTACCGGTACCACAAAATAGTGAACTTACATAAAATAAGCGCATGCATAAATCAATTTGATAAACAAAATGAAAATTAAATACCGGGATCAATATGATCAAAGGGGGTGCTTGCCTTGCTTATTTGCCGTTTAGTCGAAGTCATGGTCGTAGCCAGCGTTGTTGACGATGGAGTGAGTGATGTCAAGTTCTACACGTCGTTCAACGGAAATATAGCAAATAACCAACTTTAATAAGGGCAAAAATAAGACAGACAACATATCAAATTAAGACTTCCTATAGAAAATAGGCGTGTTTTAGGGTTTGGATTGAATGATTTTTATGTTCTCGTGTTTTTAGTCGAACATATATATATATATATATATATATATATATATATATATATATATATATATATATAGTGAAGACCCTCCTTACCGTGAAAACTCCGTGAAACCTATGTGTAAAAGTTTTCAAAAATTCTCAAAAAATTACCACACATAGGGGAGGTGAGCTTCTACAATTCTTTAAAATTTTAAAACCAAACTCAATAGTATTTGAAAGATATGAAAAAGACAAACTCAGCTTTAATAGTGATTTTCACTATTCAACACTATTCATCTCGCCGTTTGTGTTTTCATATCTTTCAAATGTGATTGAGTTTGGTTTTGAAATATTTTAGGATTGTAGAAGCTAATCTCCCCTATGTATAGTAATGTTTTGAGAATTTTTTTAAAACTTTTACACATGGGTTTCACTGAATTTTCATGGTAAGGAAGGTTTTCACTGGATATGTTGCCTATATATATATATAGGCGACATATCTAGTGCAAACCCCCTTTACCGTGCAAACTTCGTAAAATCCATGTGTAGAAGTTTTGAAAAATTCTCAAAAAATTACCATATGTAGGGGAGGTGAGCTTCTACAATCTTGCAAAATTTGAAGACCAAACTCAATCGCATTTGAAAGATATGAAAAAGACAAACAACAAAATGAATAGTGCCAAACACTAAAAAATCACTATTCATGTTGAATTTGTCTTTTTCATATCTTTCAAATGCGATTGAGTTATTCAAGAGGCTAAAATTATGTATTTATATATATAGTTTCGAATTCTAGATGCTAAAATTATTTGGATTAGCAATGAGATTAATACAACATTAGCACAAGGTATTGTGTTCTTAACAGGATTCAGATGCAAAGCAATATTATACTAGATCTGTGTCTGTGCTCCAAGGTAGCTAAATCTTTTAAGAGTTGTATAAATCATGCTTGAGCTTTCTCATTATCTATATCTATACACACACACACATATACATCTTTTATACTAGGGTCATGCTCTATTCATGTAACAGATTCAAATCAAGATTAATTACTAAATATTTATGCATATGCAGGTATACTACTGCCAATTTAACATATGAAAATCAATTTTTATTTATTTCAGATTTCTTTTGCATAAATCATGTATTCTTGAATATCAAGCACATTGAAGTTAACCTTTATTAGAAAAAGATTCAAACCAAATTGAAATTCAACTATTTTTACATATTTGGATTACTGGAAGAATAAGGATTTCAATAAAATTTGTTTCATTTAATTCTAAGCTTTTTACAAAAATTTTGTGTATAGCGCATATTTTAGGCTTTCTATTTGAATTTAAATTTCAAATTTACACAGAGCTCATTTCCAAAATTTTTTGCATATTATGAAATTTATTTATTTTGTATGAATTTATAATTTTGTTTCATCTCATTTGGATTAAAAATGCAAAAGTTATATGCAATTGAATTTAGCTCGGTCTGAAAATTGGGAAAAAAATAGGGAAATACGCTTTCGCAGTTATGAAAGCACCTTTCCTTTTCGTGGTTTTATTTAAACTCGGCTGGCTTACATGTGGGGCCCAAGTGCAGTGGTGAGCGGCTTTGGCCCACTAGTCAGCGATTGCACACGTGTGAGAGCTGCGGGCTTAGGTGGCTGACTGTCGGGTCCCGCCAGTCGGTGATCGAAGGCAGGGGAGCTCGATCTGACAGTCGGCGGTGGTGAAGGGATGCCCGAGACGGCGAGTCGCCAGTGCGGTGAGTACTACCGGTCCTAAGCTCATCTAGGGAGTTCTTTTTAGCTTCCGGTGATGGTGAAAAATGGTTCGCCGTCAAGGTGGGGCAGTGGCCGCCATGGCCGATCGGTGGAGAAGTAGTTCCCGTGGTTATCACCGTTCATTATTACCAAAGAAAGCATCAACGGATTCAAATGATCTCGTTTTTGGGTTTGGTTGAGAAAAGGAGTAGCCGAATGGGGCCCTCACCTGTCGCTGGCCGTGAAGAAGGAGAGCTGTAGGGGTGGCGAGACTCTAGTTGAAGAATCCCCAAACTTTTTGAGGGCTTTTGATCTTTGTGGGATGTTGATGCTACGGGGTAAGGCAATTTGGTTATGGTTTACTCGGTGGGAGAGAGCTGAAGAAGAGTGGAAAAGAGGTGATGTGCGACCTCCGGGCAAGTTCTGGGCGCCCTTTTTATAGCCGTGGATGGGGAAGAAAAGCCAGCCCTGGGTATGAACTTGCCTGGGTTCTTGCGGTGCGGCACAGGAGAAGGCATGGGCGGCACAGCGGGAAATGCGGGCAGAGCTGAAGCGTGGCGATAAGGAGATAAGACCGAAGCTTCAGGCGTCATAATTTGCAGTGCTGGCGTGAACTACAGAAGGCGCGAATTCGCTCAGGGGCTTCAGCCGGAGGAAGAAGATGATGGAGTATGACTGGGGATGACAGGCGGGCCATCACAGTGATTCGGGTCCCACTGTCAGAGACAATACGCGTGAACTAGATTTGGATAGCAACCTGGACCGATTTAGGTTCAATGGATCGATTAGCCATCGGGTCAAAAATTTCTGAAAATGTTTCTACGTGATTTTTGTATAATTATCCCTATCCTGTAAAACTTTCAGGTGAAAATATAAAGCACAGGAATTATAAAAATTCTAAGTAGGTACTGTGCTCAGATTTTTGTTTTCTATTTTTAATTTATCTGGGAGTCTTTATCTTATAAAAAATTTCTGAAACTTTGTTTCAAGAGTTCCTCAAATCCATATAATCCTTCAGTAAATATTTCAATTTGAGATATTTAGTATTTAATTTATAAAAATTTTGACATTCTTATTTTTGAATTTTCAGCTTTTCTGTTTTTGAATTTTTAAATATAACAAACTTGGTTGTTAGTTTTTACTATTTGTAATGTTGACTTTATTATGCATCTAGATGATAATATAAAATTTTCAGGTCGAGATAATGTTGGAATATGTTTATTTAATTCTGACAATATCACTGTTGTTAGTCAAGGTTCATGAATTTCCTTTTCATTTCACATCTATTTACATTGACATGACTTATTAAATTCATAATTATGTTTATAAGTTCAAATAAAATTATTATATATTTTATTTTTATAAGGTTTTATTCTTTCCCTTTATCTATTACTTAAGTTTATATTAAAGAGGATTTTCCATATAAAGCAAAAAATCAAGAAAATCCAAGAAAAATCAATAAAAACTAGAAAAATTCAGAAAATGCATAAATAAATGTAATTAAATTTTAAATTTTAATTTCTTACTTTATTTTGAATTTCAGGATGTTACAGAGGTGAAACTGCTCACCTCTTTTCTGTTTTCTTTCTTCATTATATAGCCGACATGATTACAAGTGTTTGGATGCTTTTATTCGGAACAAAACTGAGACTGAATCAACTAACTTGAACTAATCTAACTCGGACTCTGTAGCACATCCGAAAACGGAACAAACTGCGACAACCGACTCAGATGTAACAAACTGAGAACTTCTCAGACTCAGAAAACAAAACTTACTCTGACTCCTAATCAGACTTGAGAACAACTAGATCATCGAACATGTCAAGGGTGAACTACTACTAGTAGGGCCAGGCCTCGGGCAATTGCCCCTGATTTGTGTGTTTGGGTGCTGGATTTTGGACTTTGGAGCTTTTGATTGCCTGCAGACGCTGGTAACATCGGTAGCTGTGGTGAGCTTGCCTTTGTTTGGGTGTGCATAATCATAATGCGAAATAAAGATGACTTGACAAGTGGTTGGTTTTATTTGCTAATTTAGGCACGCAGTGGACTCGCATCTGAGTGCGAAAGCTCAGAGCTCCACGAGTTTCGTGAATGTCCATGGATACTATTGAAGTTAATGCATTTGATAAAGCTGGAACTTTCTTTTTTTCCCTTGATATAACGGAGTTTGTCTGCCGCAAAGTAGGATTTCTATCTGCGTTCTGGATGTCTACCTGCACCGCAGACGCTGATACTTTCTGTGAACTTTTGAGTTTTTACACGTTTACATGCTCTGCAAACAAATTCATATTGATAGTAGTAATTGGATGAAAATATTTCTACAGTTATGCGTGACTACTACTTGTTCGTTCATGACTCTGACAACTCCTGCACTTGATAAAATCTATAATATATAGTCTTTCAAAGCTTCCATACCTGAGTAGAGTACTATGGGTGAAATGATTCCTTCAAACGAGCATGAGTAGTCTTACTGTGACTAACTCACATATTACGAATCTTTCTGCACAACTGTGAATTAACTCTGAGAAATGATAAGTTGAGTTGCTATTATGTATAGTGTGGCACTGGCACCTTCCTTGAGTTGTTCATTTATTGTTTATATGTATAGTAGCCGCACCTACAAACAAATGGACAAACCCTTTGGGTTTGGAAGCAAATTGAAACCACCCCCCACCCCCCCCCTGCGCAAATTGCATGATCGTCATTGTACATTTCTTTGTACTTTGTTTGTCTTCATATTCAACACACCAATAAATTTACTTGCTCTTAAAATCAGCTAATATAATTGGTGCCTCCCAACAGTTGTCATGTCACGGAAGTAGGGGTGCAATCGGTTTGGATACTTTCTAACCGACTGGATGTGTTTGGATCAGATTCGGATAGTTATTTCGGATAATTGTCGGTTTCGGATTCGGATTCGGGAGAGCAATATCCATTGGCTCGGGATATTCCGAGATTATTTTAGGATATTTCCGGATCAAATAATTCGAATATCCGAAAATCAACGTATGGCAAGCTCAAACCTATGGCCCAGAACTTCCGCCCAGTAAAACCTAGTTACTCCTTCGTCCTTCGGTCCTCCCCCCGTCCCTCGTTCAGCCATTCGACATCACATGCCCCGCCACCCTCCTATTGCAGCCCTCCCGTTGCCACCGCCCTCCGCTCCTTCAGTTGCCCTCCACCCTTCCCGCCACCCTCCTCTCCCTCCGCCCCTCCTGCCACCCTGTGCTCCCTCCACTAACCCCTTCTGCCACCCTACGCCCCTCTAGCCGATGTATATGCTGTCACAAGTAGCTGCCAAGCATTCTCTCATTGCCTCAGTCTCACTGATTCATTCACCTCCTGCTTCCGAACCCTCCTCCCCCCTCGGTGCCTAGCTCCTCCTCTTGACATTCCGCCTTTTGAGCCGCTGGAGGCCACTGCATGTTGACGTGCCCAATCCGGCTTCCGGGCAGGGCGACAGGGGCACCCGAGATCTTCGTGGGCGGGCCTGCAGTGCGGTGTGCCGCGCCATCGTCATCGGCAATGACTGTGCCGGCGCCGAGAGCCAGTGCCTCGGCCTCGTCGACCACCTCGCGCTCTATGTAAACCTTTGTCATCAGCTCAGGGTGGCGTTGTGGATGTGATTTAATTGTTTTGTTTCTCACGGTAGCTCCGTGTATGCGATTTAGCGAGTAATTTGGTCATGTTATTTATATTTGTTACGCAACGTTGGACTAATTTGGTGTAGCTATTGTTTAGATTCTATGTTATTCATGGACCAAACGACTAACCAGTCATCACTTAAAAACTCAAGCTCATTGAAATAACTGAATAAGAGCATTATGTATTGTATATTTTGGTGCCTCGGTCCGTTGAAGGCGTCAGTTGTGGGGTGTAACCATGGGAACTCAAATGTTCAAGTTAATTCTGAAATGGTTCGTCAACTTAATTATCAGTTCATGATTGCTGGATGTGGTATCAGTTGGTTGTTGGTCTGTCCTTTGCTGTTGGCATTCATGGATTGCAACAAATAGTGTCTAAGTATTTTGCCTATCATGTGGTGTCCGTGGACTCGGGGTTGAATTTTGGGTTGTAATGCATTGTTGGAATTCGGGAATGGCTCTACCCTGAAATGCTGTAATTAGATTGTCATTTCTTTCTAGTTTGTTGTTACTTGTGTATGCAGGCATGTGCTTGTCGGTATTAGCTTTGTTTCAAAATAAATAAGGAAGTCAACAAAAAGATGAAACTTAACAGAATGGAAGTTCTTAGTGGTATTCTTGTCTTAGATTTTTTTTCTAACTTTCGCAGCATTTTTGTTTGGGTAGAAGTCCTATTTCTCCATGATCCCATTAGGAAAAGTTTCAAAGGGAGGGCATCTTTGATTTGTAGAATCTCATCACAATGGCTGACCTCTTCGAAAAGCATTTCTTATGTTCTTACACAATCTTGAGTTAATGTTTAATAATAGAAAATTTTGTGAAATCTGTTTGTCCATGCAGCGCGTTACCAAGCCAACAGGAGGAATCGACAAGTGGCTGCATTTTCTCCTGATCTCCTTACATAAGTTAGTGAATGAAGTACTCAGACATGTATTTTCTAATATGAGATTTACGACATTGTTTCAAGGAAAAAGGTTGGCACAATATCCTGTGCATAATGGTCAATCACGTGGATTGTCTTCAAGGAAAAAAGCTTGTACTGTTGCTTTGCTGTTTTGTGTACTATTTCATATTAAGCATGGCATCTATGTCACTTAATATTTCGCCCCAGTTCCTTGTTAGAATACATAAATCAATAATCTCAAAACCCATTATTCCATTGCCAAGCAAATTTTGAATTTTGAAATGATGATTTTTTTTTTTGCTATGCTTGTTGTTTTGGCTTTATTGTTGGGGCTATATGACTGAGTTTTTGTTGGCATCTCTGGAAGAAATAGTAGAATCAAAGATTTTCGTTTTGAATATAAGTTGGCCGTTGAAGACGTGTTGACATCACTATCATGATATGTTACTATGTTAGACATGTGATATCCTTGAATTTGTTGATGACATACTTCTAGGAAGAACGTTGGAAACAGAGGGTGTTTTTTCGTGGATTCAAAATAGGAAACTTCTTAAAACATTGTTCTGGTTGATGCATAAAAGACAGTCATAGGCTCATGTTCTTATTGATATCACTATCATGATATTTTACTATGGAAGTATCCATGGGCATGCACTCATTAAATTACGATAGTTCTATTGCATTCAAACTCATACAGTTGATTAAACATTTTCTATATGTGTGCTTTATACGGTATCTATTTTTATGCGATATCCAAAAAAATTATCTGTTAACTTATCGATTCCGCTCTATATTCGCTTTGAATCCATAACTGATATTATCTGTGTCGTATTCGTATCCAGCATTATCCGTATTCGACTACGAATCCGACAAAAAAATATGGTTTAGGATATGAAAAGAGCGATATCCGATCGAATCCGAGCCGATTGCACCCCTAGGTGAGGACACCTTCTCTTTATGATAAATGGCAGCACCTCCCTTCCAAAGGCTCTCTTTTTGTGGCAAGTGGCATCACCTCCTTCCTTCCCTACTTTCCTTCTCCCTCAAATGCCCTCTCCTTATGATAAGTGGCATCACCTCCTTCATCTCCCTTCCTCCTCCATTCCCTTCCCCTCAAACTCAAAATAGTTTTTGTATTTCAAAACTTCCCCTCAAGTTTTTTAAAACAGGTATTTTTTAACTACCTTCAAAAGTTTTTTAAATGAACTTTTCGAACCAAAAGTTTGTCGAATAGAAACTTTTTGAACTGAAAGTTTGTTGAATTGAAACTTTTCGATATGGAAGTTTTTGAATTGAATGTTCTTGGAGCTAAAACTTTTCGATTTAAAATTTTTCGAGTTGAAACTTTCTAATTTGAATTTTTTTATTTAAATCTTTCTGAGTTGAAACTTTCTGATTTAAAATTTTTTGATTGAAAATTTTTCGAGTTAAATTTTAAATTGAAACTTTTGATTTGAATTTTTTTTATTTAGAACTTTTCGTGTTGACACTTTTTCAATTTGAAGCTTTTCGAGTTGAAACTTTATATTCTGAAACTTTTCAACTTAAAACTTTTCGATTTGAAATTTTTTATTTAAATTTTTTCAAGTTTTAAATTTTGAGTTGAAACTTCCTATTTAAAATTTTCAAAGTTCTAGTGTTCTAATTTTAAATTTTTGTGTTAGAGAGGGAAGAAGGGGTGGGAGAAGTGAGTAGGGAAAAGGGAAAGGGGAGGTGGATTAAGAAAATGACACATGGCATCTTAAGAAGGTGTACTTAAATTTGTTAGTTTGTGGTTAACCTCAAAATAGTCATACCTATAAAACAATGGTACAAAGCTTACTATCTTTCAAATACAACTTGCCTCATGTTACAAAAGAATGTTGTTTTGGGTCTATGTGCAGTCAAACTTTCTAAACCTGATTTGGCTATCGATATCTTTTCAATATTTAGATTGAACACGTGAAAGTAGTATGTATAGATTTGTCTTGAGAAGAACTTTCATGGAAATATAATTTTATTAAGTGTTATATATTTGTTACAATAGGAGTGAGTGATCAAAAGTATTAGTTTGTCATTAGATGGAGCATAACGGTTTTCTGAGATACAGTGCTACCGTAATTATACGATCCAAACCTATCAACATGAAAATGTTCCTATTTAGGATCCTTATCCTGAAAAACTTTCTTGTCATAATTGGGTTTGCGTGCAAGTGGAAGTAGAGTAAGTTAAGGTGTGATATTGTCGGAGCGAACAAGTTGATTGTTTCTAAACAGGAACCGCAAATGATAATGCAATTCTGTTGTATATATTAATAATCACGATTGATGATTGATGCCAAGTAGAAGGCCTATAAATGCTTTGCGCCGCACACCCACAGGCCCACAGTGTTGGAGATATGCCCTAGAGGCAATCATAGAGATGATTATATTTTCTTATGTTCATGATTAATTATCTTGTTCATTGAATATTGTTATTATTATTTATTAGCAAGTATATGACTTGTTTGTGAAACTCTATATATGATTTTGTGATGATTATTCTAAAGTGATCCCTAGTCGATAAACATACGAGAACACATATGAATAGACTAGCATATGTATTGGTTGATGGCCATGTTTCACAGGTCATAGATATGGAGATATAAAAACAATAATATGGACACATGTTAAAGAATATGGAGTTGGATCGACCCACCTTGAGACATTACGAGAACGTTGTAATCTTCTTGTCATCAGTTGATCTCATATACAATATGTATGCTATATTCTCAAACTTAAGGTTGACGCATGTACTCGAGATGTGTAATGACTTACTTAGGGGTTGCCAAACACTACTCTGTAACTGGGTAGTTATAAAGGTGGCTTTCGGGTTTATCATGAAGCATGCTGCGAAGCATGGTCGATCAAGATGGGATTTGCACCTCCATTCAACAGGAGATATCTCTAGGCCTCTCGAGTGGCCGGGTTTCAGAAATGCATGGCCATGCTACTCGCGATTAAAAAGTTAACCGTTGTTGGGGATTCCGAGTCACATGATTGAGAAAGAGTGGTCAAGCTAACTAAACAAGGATGGCATTTACTCGCCTTGAGTTTGACCGATATCATGAGGCAAAGGGAAATGCATATAACTAAGCATTGTTTACGTTCGTCTGATGTGATCTTTACATATACTCGGGAGTCGGCACGTCCTGCTAGGGACCGCTACCGATTAATGGTCGAGTAAGAGTACTCGGGTCATATCTGGGTATACGTGAACCTATAGGGTCACACGCTTAAAGGGTTGGAACTTAATTCAGATGGTGATTTGAATTTTGATGAGATTTAAGTTCGTAATGGGCCTCTAATGTAAAGTCCTTTATTAGGCGTCTATTTAAAGGGAGCAAGTGCTGGCTTTAGGGTTAAGAGACACAATAGAAATTCAGAATTCTCGAAACCCTAGCCGCCACCCCTCCTCCACCCAGAACCGTGTAGCCGGCACTAGCACTCCGGCGCGTGGTGTTCCTGCCCCGTATGTGTGGATACCTTGGAGGCGTTGCTGCGAAGCTTAAACACTAGGACGATCCGCAACCTGTGATAGTCACAAGGAGCTATTGGAGGAGGCGCGAGGCTAGTACGACTACATCTACACCACCGCGCTACATGACTCTACTTCCGCTACGGGTCTGCGCGTCTAGTGGTAATTCTGTGATCTATAACTTGCAGTGGTTCATTGATTACGCGGTAGAAAATTTTAATTTTACACTAGAGTAGCCTACCGGTTCCCCAACACATAGCCCATGCGCAGTGGGCCTAGGAAAACCACACAGTACGCTCTTCTTATTATTATTCTTTCTCTAGCTCCTGGCGGCTCACGTGGCCAATGCTAGCTTCTTCTAGTGGGTGGGTAGCAATGTGGCTAGTCCAGTTGAGTTTTTTTCATTTCTTTTTTCTTTTCATTTATCTATAATTTTTTCCCAAACTTGTTGTCCCTCGTGTTCATTGTTTTCTACCATTGTGTATATCAATATTTTTTATTTGTTGACCTAATTTCCTTGAATTGTTTCATCAATATTTTTTATTTGTTTCACTATTAGATTTCGATTGTTTTACTAATTGTGTTGAATTGAATGAACAATGATTATATCACTAATATTTTTTTCCAAACATCTTGATGCAATTTTTTGGAACATCGGAACCAAAAGCGTGGAACATCTTCAATGAACTATTGAAACATTGAAACTAAAAGCGTGGAACACTTTCGATAAGCTATTGGAATATTGGAATCATATGCATGGAACATTTTGTTATACATACAGGAACATCCAACACCCACCGTATTTTGTTGGAACATTGAAACCAAACACATGGAAACATTGGCCCATATACCCTTATAACTTAATGCATGGAATATTATCGATGAACTATTGGGATATTAAAACCAAATGCATGCAACATATGATTTTAATGCATGGAACATCATCAATGAACCATTGGAACATTGAAACCAAATGTATAGAACATAGGATTTTAATGGGTGAAACATCATCGATGAACTTATGAACATTGAAACTAAATGCATGGAACATTTTATTTTACCTACTGGAACATCCAGTACCTATCTAATTCATGCCACTATCCAAATTAAAAAGTTGCCCACTGGAACATCGTCCATGAATTAATGGAACATTTGAAAGTAATGTATGAACATTTTATTTTATCTATTGGAACATACAGTACGCGATATTTATTACTAAATTTAAACATATGCAAGTGAGGTCTTGTTTTGTAGACCTCATCATAACGTACTTGATAGTTCAAACGAATCATGAATTGCATGCTCGATTTAAGAGTCATGATCATTTGTGTTTAGATATAACTGGATTCTTGGTTGTTGAGATATATCCGGACTATTGGTTTTGGTGGGCGAATTCTGAAACTACCTCTAAGGGGTTATAGGTATAAATATAGCACCACATTGTACAAAAGAATCAATCTACAATCAGTAAAGAGAAAAAATAGTTGAAACCCTCTATATCTTGTGTTTAGCTATTCTATGATTGTTTTTTCGGGTATTCTCAATATTCTTGGTTGGCATTAGGATTGATCTACGATGATCAATTTATTATTCAACACGTTATCAGCACGACAGCTCTCCAATGCCTAATTGTATGTCACCAGATTCCCTCATTTCAATCCACATGCTATTAGATTAATCATGTGGATTAATTTTTGCTCCCTAGACTCTAGATGGTTTTCTTGCTAATTAGGGTTCTAGATAGATTTACTGTACATGGTATTACTATTTATGGTTTAGTCCAAGTGCGCTCGCTGTTGCGTGCGCACACCGATCGGAACACTCGCGAGCTCGTCTCTCCACGTTGTGCGCACACGCCACTGTTGCAGTGTGAGCCAGTCAGTCCACGCCACGCGTGCTCGAAACCATTGCTGCATGCAAAGCGGCTGTCGCCGCCCCGTTGCCCCAAAGAGCACCACCATTCACATGGCCCCGAAGAGCGCCACCCAACACCCGACATGCACCATGCCGAAAGTGTGCCCAAAACCATCACCCGACGTGCCCCACAATGACTGGGCTAGGTTTACAATATAAAAGGAAGAGCTGAAATCCTCTAATAAAAAAGGAAGACCGTGCGAGGTGGCACCACGCAACAACCATTAGGTTAAAAAAAGATAGATTTGAAATCCTCTAAAAAGAAAAACCTAGCCCCATCAACCTCTTTGGACCGCTAAGGTGTATTAAATTTTCAGCCCAAGAAAGAAAAAAAAAGAAAAAAGGGATTCAACCCAATACGGCTTGACAGGATTGGATTCGACCCATGTACTTAAATAGGCCACACGACCAGTTAGAAATTTTGCCCGAAGACCAAATTCTTTTGGGCTACCTTATTTTAGCGGTTTAACCCTCGAGTTTTGAGGTATTCTTTCGGATGAAGTAAATTTTTACAAAAAAGACCATATGTTTCGCATAATCATATAAATGTATCAGGATAAAGAAATTTTACATTCTAGACCCTAGAGTTTCTAGTAATCCTAAAAAATAGTTAATAAATTCTGAAACATTATATTAAATCCTAAAAACTAAATTTCTAGATATATGGTCTTCCGTAAATTGTTGAAACTTAGACCTAGCACACATTGGAAGCTTCATATCAGTGGGTTTACTTTCCTAGCATAATTCCATGTTTATTCATTTGCTATTTTTTTTGTTATTTCAATCATTCTAAAAACTGCTCAATAATTAGCATAAAATTATAAAAAAAATGCTAGAAATATTTTGGAAAATTTTAGGTAATTATCTACTGAGTAGATATAGACCAATATTTTTTGATTCAAGAGTTAGCATGCAATATATTGATTTTTTACCAGTAGTAAAATTCATTTTTGCATGAACACAACATATGATATGTCAAACATCACAAAGAAGGAATTTGTCGAGCTTGCCCTGAATGTCTGTAATCACCATGCCTAGATTAACCTGAAGCTCGATCTCTTGAAGCTGCTATTAGCCAGCCTGAAGCTGGCACCTTGCTCTTCCTAAAGCTGCCAAGTGTGTGGCTTTGCACTTCCTAAGGCACCATTTTCGTGTGGACTTGAAGGCCGAATATTTGATGGAGAAAGACCCACTAGCATTTTGGAATTCCCTGAAGGAACACTATAACTAGCAAAGATCTGCATGTTGCAAGAAGCACAACACGAATAGACCCTTCTACACTTCTAGGACTACAAAATCGTGGTAGCTTACAACTCCGCCATGCACAAACTTGTCGCCAAGCTGTGCTTTTGTAACCAGAAAGTTATAGATGCTGAGATGATAGACAAGATATTGTGCATCTTCTACCCCAATATGAGGATACTACAGCAACAATACCATCATTCTAAGTACCACAAGTACTCCGAGGTTATATACACTTTGCTAGAAGTAGATAAACATGATGAACTCCTAATGAATAATCATCATTTTTTTCCCATGGGACACTGGCAAAGCCCAAAGTGCATGCCAATGCTCAGCTAGCTAGCAATGGTTATAGATGCAGAAAAGGCCAAAGGGATCAAGGGGAAATGGAAGAATGGCGAAATACAGAAGGGAAGAAGCAAGCCATAGTGAAAAGTTCAGAAGCAAGACTCAGCCAAAAAGGCTACTTACCTTGCACAACTCTGTTTTAGGTGTGGATGCACTGACCATTGGTCACTCAACTGTTGCACCCCAAGCATATGGTGGACATTTACATGCAATCCATTGGTAAAGTAAAAAAGACCTAGGGGAATAATGTTAAGGCGCACTTTACTACTCAACCTGTTATTGACACGGACACTGATAAGAGTGATGATATGGTTCTTGATCCTATGGAGAAGTTCCAAAAGGACCTTTTCGGATATAGAAATACTTCCATAGATAAAGATGATCTTCTTGGGTCTGAGCTTGAGGAGTCCCAAAAGGACGCCTACGATTTATATGAAGATCTGAACTAGTCTCCTAAATATTCCTTTGCTTTGCTAGTCGATGTCACATATTCCACATGAGTCTCCTTAAGAGTTGGTCTACGCTTTAGTTTTCGGTCCTAGATAACATTGGTCTACGCTTCAGTTGAGCGATTATCATTTAAAGTTGAATAAATTAATATTTCCTAGAATATTCGATTCATTTATTGTGCTATGTTTGTTATATATTTACAATATATTCCTAATGCAACAATTATTTGATTGCTAAATCATACTTCTAATATATAACACCGTATAATCCAATAGCGGAGGAAGAAATCTATTTTGTGGACAGTTGCACCAAAAATTCAATTCTGAGGGAAAATAAATATTTTCAAACTTTGACTAAGAAAATTAGAAATATTATGACCATCGTCGTAAGCAATACCCTCATTGTTAGCACTAGAAGAGCCATCATAGTTCTCATATAATAATAAAGGTTGCTCTTTCATACCCTGAGTCTAGTCGTACTCTATTAAGTTTCAAAGACATCCGTCTGAATAGTTTCCACATGGAGACATAAAATGAGGATGGTACAAAATACATATCCATGACTAAGTTTAACAGGCGCAACAAACGTACAGTTGAAAAACTTCCTTCCTTCTATTAGGATTATACTATACATATATAAAACCTGAAGTTTTTGTTGCGAAGAAGACAATACTTAAAAACCTAGAAATATTTAAGATCTGGCATGATCAACTAGGTCATCTTGGGTTGAACATGATGAGTAAAATTATCAATAATTCTGCTAGCCATAACATAAAAACTATAGACTTTCCTACACCTTAAGACATGTTATGCCTTGCTTTTACTAAAAGGAAGCTCATAATTAGACCCTCCCATCTGAAAGTGAGGGAAGAATCACTAAGTTTCCTGGAGAGAATTCAAGGTGATATTTGTGAACCTATCTAGCCCCTATCGGGCCCCTTCAGATACTTTATGATACTGGTAGATGCTTCTATAAGATGGTCCCATGTATGTCTATTATCTACTCGAAACCATACTTTTGCCAAATTAATTGCCCAAATTATTAAATTAAGAGCCTCCTTTCTAGATGAAAGGATTAAGTCCATCTGAATGGATAATGTTGGTGAGTTTACCTCAAAGGCATTTAAAGATTATTGTATGGCTCTAGGTAGGGGTGAAAACGGATCGGATACGGACGGATAATAGTTCTACCATATTTGTTTTCATATTTTTTTCTCGGATGCGGATACGAATACGGATAGTCCGGATACGAATACGAATACGGATAATATCGAATACAGATACGGATCGAATACGAATCGAATCGGATACGGTTTCGAATATTTATCGAAACATGACAGCCCATTAGATTGTACATAAAAAATCAACGAAAACACATAACTAGTTGATTTGATCAAAACATTATTGAAAATTGAACAAATATAAGCATTTTCATTCACTTAGACAATAGTTAGATACCATGTCGCAAACAAAATTATATAAGACGACTTAGTTTATCACACACATATGATTAGTTCATCATACACGTAGATTAAAACATAAAATAAAGGTAATCCTTACTAAGAGATACAAATAAAAGCAAACACATTACACACTAAAATTTTTATAATACTTAGATATCATGTCTCTAGGAAAAGTATATAACACTTACATCTAATGACTAAAGATTTATATTTTTTATTGAATTATGTTTAAAATAATAAATTATGTATTTACGAGTTTTTATGCATTTTTAGCTACTTATTTAAAATATTTTGCTATTAAGATTAGGAGTTTTTGAATTTTTGAGAAGATTTAAAATCTGGTAAAATCTTGAAATTAATTTTTTAAATGTTAGATTGTTTCTAGAACTTTCTCAAAAAATTTTTGTAATTTTTGGAGTTGGTTTACTAATTTTAACAATTGAAACTTGCTTTATGGATTAATTAAATTAGAAAACAATTCTGAAATTAAGAAACCTTTTTGGGCCAAAAGAGTAATCTTGGCCCAGCCCACATGTCTATCTGGATATCCGACCCACCAATATCCGGATTATCCGAATCCGTATCCGTATCCGACGGATAGTGAGCTACCGAATTCGTATCTGTATCCGACAAAAAAAATCCGTATCCGTATCCGATCCGATACCATCCGACAAATATCCGATCCGATAAAATCCATATCCGAAAATATCCGGATCAGTCGGAAAATATCCGATCCGTTTTCATTCCTAGCTCTAGGTATTAATGTAGAGCATTCAATACCTTATGTCCATACACAAAATGTCATTGCAGATATATTAATTAAAAGAATAAAACTTATTGCTATGCCACTTTTACAGAATTATAAACTACCCATCAGTTGTTGGGGCCACACAGTGTTACATGCTGTTGTATTAATTCAACTCAAACCAACTACATACTATGACATTTCCCCTTCACACTGTGGGAAAGAACCAAGTATTTTTCTATCTGCAAAATTTTAGTTGTGTTGTATACATGCCAATCTCACAACAACAGTGTACACCCATGGGCCTTCACTGGAAGTTAGGGATCTATGTAGATTATGAATCTTCATCAATTATTAAATACCTAGAGCGTACTATTGGGGATCTGCATACGGCTCGGTATGCTGACTGTATCTTTGATGGGGACAATTTTCCGGTATTAGGGGAGAAAAGTACCATACTACAGAATGCCGAGAAATAGATTAGAATGTCACAAGCATTTAGGCCATGCACCCACGCACTAAAGGATCTAAACATGATGTTCAAAGAATAATAAATATGCAACAAATAGCTAATAATATGCCAGATACCTTTGCTGATCATAAGGGAGTGACAAAAATCTCATATAACTGCATTGGAAAGAGTGGAAATACCTTAAAAGGATATTGAATCCACTCTTACCCCTCATGATAAGAAGAGGAAGAGACCTCTGGACGTATGGGATTGAATTCTGCATAAACGTCTGTAGTTAGAGAACCAAACAAGTTAGAGCACTCCCCAAGATAGTGGAACAAGCTCAACCTGATGTTGAGAAAATCCCTGAAGTGAGTCATCCTGAAGATGGTAACTCTGATAAATATTTGTGTGTACAATATGACACTTCGAGATCAGAACACATAGACTCTATTGTTGTGGGAAATCACAAGGAGCTGGAAGAAATTAATAAAGAAATCTTCACTAATTATGTGGATTCATGAGAATTGTATAAAAGAAAGACTACAATTGTTAATATATATTTTGCTTCAAAAATTGCTAAAACTCTTGATCTAGATCCAGACCCAATGTCCGTGGCAGAGTTCTAGAAGCGCTCAGATTGGGTCAAATGGAAAGAAACAATTGAGGCAGAATTGCACTCACTTAACAAAAGGAAAGTATTCAATCCCATTAACCAACACATTTGAAAGTGTTCTCTGTAGTATCCAAATGGGTTTTCATCCAAAAGAGAAATGAAAAAAAACTAGGAGTTGAGGTATAAAGTGAGGCTTATAGCACAAGGGTTCACATAGAGACCCGGTATTGATTACGATGAACTAACTCTCCTATGATGAGTGGAATAACGTTCCGATATTTAACCAATGGCAGCTAGCATGAACTTGACAATGTAGTTGATGGATGTAGTTATTGCATAGTTATATGGGTCACTGGATGCAAATATTTATATGAGAGTTCCTGAAGGAGTAAAAATTCCAAATCCTAATAAAAATAATCGCAACTTGCATAGCATCAAACTGCAAAGATTGCTATATGGATTACAATGGTCGAGGAGAATGTGGAACAACCGACTTAGTGAGTTTCTCCTAAAGAAGGGTTACTCCACTAATGATGGTTCTCCCTATGTTCATAAAGAAGTCCTAGAATGGATTATGTATCATCTCAGTTTATGTCAATGATCTAAATATCATCGGAATCATAAAGGACATAAAGGAATCAACTTCTTAACTTATGATGGAGTTTGACATGAAAGATTTGGGTAAAACCAAATATTGCTTAGGCTTGCAGCTAGAGTATTTCCCTGAACGTATTTTTGTGCACCAGTTTACCTATACTAAGAAGGTATTAGAAAAATTCGATATGGATAATCTCCTCCTTTGAAGACCCCCATGGTAGTTGGATCCCTTAAAGTGGATAAAGACCCATTCAGACCGAGGATGGAAAATGTGGAAGTCTTAGGACCTGAAGTGCCATATTAAGCACCACATAAGTACTTATGTATATTGCAAATTTAGCCAGGCTTGATATTGCATTCATGGTAAATTTGCTAGCTAGACATAGTGCAGCTCCAACCATAAGGTATTGGGCTGGTGTCAAGACTTTACTCAGATACCTCCAAGATATACAAGATCTTGTCTTATTTTATTGAAAGAACCAAGACTCGACCATGGTGGGATATACAGATACTGGCTATCTATCTGATCCCCATAGTGCCAAATTTTAGACTGGATTTGTATTTCTCTACTATGGTATAGCCATTTCTTGGCGATCTTTTAAGCAGACATTGGTAGCCTACCTCTACCAACCACTCAGAGATAATAGCATTATAAAGCCTCAAGTGAATGTGTTTGGCTAAGACGTGTGATTAGCCATATCCAAAAGTCATGTCACTACTACAGAATGGTACATCACTATCGCTTCATCTGTGTCGGTTCTTAAGTTTTTAGGAAAAAATGATTGTGATAGATGACTTAGAAGAGGCATTAATCCTAATCACTATCGGTTCTCAGGTTAGAAGTGATAGTGATGTAGCACTGGGAACATCACAATCGGTTCTTATGCGAGAAGTGATAGTGATGTGCATTATCATCACTATCGGTTTTCATATAAAAAGCGATAGTGATGAGCACGTACACATCACTATCGGTTCCTATTGAAGAAGCGATAGTGATGAGAATGCACATCATTATCGCTTCTCACAAAAGAACCGATAGTGATGAGCACGTTCTCATCACTATCGGTTCTTTTGTGAGAAGCGATAGTGATGTGCATTCTCATCACTCATCACTATCGGTTCTTTTGTGAGAAGCGATAGTGATGTGCATTCTCATCACTATCGCTTCTTCAATAGGAACCGATAGTGATGTGTACGTGCTCATCACTATCGCTTCTTATGTGGGAACCGATTGTGATGACTATGATAATCACTATCGCTTGACTTATAAGAACCGACTGTGATGTGCATGATCACATCACTATCGCTTTTTATATGAGAACCGATAGTGATATGCCCGTTAGGTTATTTATGTACCACTCGAGTGAACTCTTCTCTGTTATTGTTCCAGAGGAGGTTTCTCCGCCGCCACCAGAAAAAATAGCTCATATTCTGTCGTTGGAAGCAATACTTGGGTGAGAAAAATTTGAAATCCTCAAGGGTGGGTGTTAAGAGGGTTAATATGAAGCCCTAACTTGAGGAGATTTCCCCTCATTTTGCATAATTTGTGGTTTTCTTCAAAATGTGAGCATTCCTTCAAACCCCTTTAATTTTGCACTATGTAATTTTGATATGTCGCGAGAAAGTCTAGATTGCACTGGTATTGTGAATGTCCTATCAGATTTCACACCCTTTATTTCACAAGCATGTACACATGTATTTAATTATCTTAATTTGTAGTGCTTTGATGTTAATATGGAATTATTATTGCTGTCACCTGATGAATGCTAGAGTTTAGGGTGCGGAACCTACGTCTCCGTTCGAGGATGCTTGTTTATAAATATGCCGAACGAAATGGCATATTTATAAGCGGCGATCTCAATTGTCCACGTTCTTTGGACAATTCGAGGATATGTGCCGGGCAAGTTCTAAGCTGTGTTGTACAAGCTGAGTAGAGATTTGGTAGCATCTCCTGGTATTCTCGGATACACACCCTCTTGACATGTTGTCGAGGCGTGTATATGGAGAATAGCGAGATGATCTTCTTAATTTTCTCTGAGTTGTAAAGGCTTAGGAACTTGTCGAACCACATATCCTCGAATGGGATTAGACCAAACCTATTTAGAGATTAGGAGTCATCGTTGGTACCCTTGTTTTGTTTCGTTGTAGTCAAAAGATCATGAGGCTCTTGCACTATATAATTAGATTGTTTGATATCATTGTTGATGTTAAAAATGTATGTCTCCTATCTAGGGAATTGGAAGCTCTAAACCAGGGAAGAATCTAGGTATCGTTTGGGAGAACACATTTTATATATCTTGCAGAACTTGCAGTCCTCTATTTTGCAAAGGTAATATTAAATGAAATGATGTCTCAATATTTCAAAAAGCTAGCTAGCTTCTTTGTCGCTCGATTCTTCCTTAATTTATTGTGTGAATTTTAATTGCGGATGGACCGTAAGAAATGGATGTATGACAAAAGTCGTGTGAGTCTTTGAATTTGAGAGGGTGTTAAGGAGTTCACAAATATTGCGAGCAGGACATGTTGAGGAGGGTGTAAACTTCATATCATGTCCTTGCATTGATTGCACCAATCGAGAAGATTTAACAACTCGGCTCAAATCGAGGACCACCGATTCGGCGTGGCCGTGAGGAATTACACGTGTTGGATCCATCACGGGAGACAGGTAGTACCCTTCCAGTATGCAACGAAGACACGGTGGAACCGGATGATGAGTTGCGACTGATATATTTGAGGAGGAGAATTTGGAGCAAATGTTGCGGGATGTGGAGGGTAATTACGAAAGAGAGTTTGAAAAGTTTAAAAGCTTGATGGAAGACGATGCCAAACCATTGTTCACGGGTTGCAAAGCGAATACACCAAGTTGGGTTCGGTCCTTGCATTGTTGAATTGAAGGCAAAACACCGTTGGGCGGATACAAGTTTCAATGCACTTCTAGTTCTTCTATCGGATCCGCTCCGAGGGAAACGAGTTGCCAACAAGCATTTATGAAGCGAAGAAGCTACTATGTCCCATGGGAATGGAAATAGAAAGGATACATGCATGTCCGAATGATTGCATCTTGTCCGTGCGCACATCGGGGCTGCGTGTGTGTCCAGTTTGCGGTGTGCCCCGGTACAAACAAAAGGAGAAGTGTAACGACAAGAAGCGTAAGAGTCGGGGCAACGACGGTGAAGAGGTCACTACAGGTACACCGGCCAAGGTATTATGGTACTTGCCCATCATTCCCCGTCTGGAGCGGTTGTTTGCAAATCCCAGAGAGGCAAAATTGTTGCGTTGGCATTATGAGTCTCGAAAGGAAGATGGCAAGCTGAGACACCGTGTTGATTCGGCTCAATGGAGAAACATCGATTGGAAACATGAGGAGTTTGGTGCCGAAATGAGGAATATAAGATTTGGGTTGAGTCTGACGGAATGAATCCATTTGGTAACATGAGTGTCGTCCACGACACTGCGATTCATTGTGCATCTACAACCTCCTCCTTGGTTATGTATGAAGCGGAAGTATATCATGATGTCATTACTAATCTCGGGACCCAAACAGTAGGAAATGATATTGATGTATACCTTGCACCACCGATCGAGGACTTGGTAAAATTGTGGAATGAGGGGGTCGTGTTGTGGGATGCGTACAAAAGAGAGCATTTCACCCTACGGGCTATGGTATTTTGCACCATAAATTATTTCCCGGCCCTTGGTAATTTGGCGGATTCTGATACAAAAGGAGCCAAAGCGTGTCCTATTTGTGAAGAGGAGACTGAGAGTCTATGGCTGCCGAATTCCAAGAAAACTGTGTATATGGGTCACCGTAGGTTTCTACCTCGAAGTCATCGATACCGTAAGATGGATGACAAATTTGATGGGAAGAGGGAAGTCCGTTCGGCACCGCAACCTATGAGTGGAAGGCAAGTATATTCACGTGTAGAGGATATCGATGTTCAATACGGAAAGAGCCGTAAATCTGTTCGTCTAAGGACAATTTGGAAGAAGAGGTCAATATTTTGGGACTTACCGTACTGGAAGAAGTTAGATGTCCGACATTGTATTGATGTCATGCATGTTGAGAAGAATGTCTGCGATAATTTGGTTGGCATCCTGCTGAACATACCTGGGAAGACCAAGGATGGTGTAAATGCTCGTCGTGACATGGCCTACATGGGAATCAGGCCAAGCCTTGCAGTGATAGAGGAGAATGGAAAAGATCCGTACATCCCCGCTGCATGCTACACCCTGTCCAAGAAGGAGAAAGAAGATCTCTGCAAATGTCTCCAAGGTATTAAAGTTCCATCTGGCTACTCCGCAAACATTAAGAAGCTTGTGTCCATGGATGATTTGAAGTTGTTGGGCATGAAGTCCCACGACTGCCATGTCTTGATGACCCAAATGCTCCCAGTTGCAATCCAAATATTACGCGGAGGATGTCAGGTTGGCAATCACGAAGCTGTGTTTTTTCTTCAATGCGATCTCCTGCAAAGTTATTGACCCCGATGTGCTGGACAACTTACAAAGTGAGGTGGTGCAGACTCTGTGTCAGCTTGAGATGCATTTCCCACCGTCGTTCTTCGACGTAATGGTCCACCTTGTTGTTCACCTTGTCAGAGAGATTAAGATATGTGGACCTACTTTCCTCGTTACATGTATCCGTTCGAGAGGTACATGGGTATTTTAATGTCCTACGTGAGGAATCGGTCAAAGCCTGAGGGTAGTATTATTGAAGGTTATGGGACTGAAGAGGTCATTGAGTTCTGCGTGGACTACCTAGGTAGAAGACAAGCAATTGGCGTTCCTGTATCTCGTCATGAGGGCAGACTTGCTGGTAAAGGAACCGTTGGGTCCAAACTAATGAGTCCGAGGTTTGATATGTATTGCAAGGCACATTTGATATCTTGCGAGCAATAGCAGGTTAAATCCATACATCGAGCAGCATAAGTTGATATTACAGGAAGAGAATCCACAAATGGATGAGCTTTCCATCGCACAAGAACACAATGATCGATTCCTCACATGGTTCAAAGAAAAAGCGGATGTCTCCTTTAGTGAGAATGTAAAATGGTTGGCTGACGGACCAAGATTTAATGTACAGACATGGTAGGGATACGATATTAATGGTTACACCTTTTACACTGAGAGTCAAGATGCTAAGAGTACTGTCCAAAATAGTGGTGTGAGCATAAATGCTTTCTCCGATTATCATCACTCGCAAAGAGTCTCCCCAACAACAATGAACTCCTACTATGGGTTAATCGAAGAAATTTAGGAGCTCGATTACGGAATATACCAAGTTCCCTTGTTCCGATGTAAGTGGGTAGGACTTTCACATGGAGTGAAGGTCGACAAGAGAGGCTTTACTATTGTGGATCTCAGTAGACTCGCCTACAAAGATGACCCATTCGTCCTTGCGAAGCAAACAACTCAAGTCTTCTACGTGCGTGATCCGTCCAATCCGAGGTGGCATGTTGTTCTTCATGGCAAGAGACGAATCGTAGGAGTTGAAGATGTTGTAGATGAAGAAGAGTATAAAAAATTCGATGAGATACCTTCATTTGCAGATGGGGCCTGTCTTAGCGGGGATGACGACACTCATGGAGCCAATTACATGCGAGTAGATCATCATGAACGACAGTATTGTAAATAAATGGACTGTTATAACATTTGTTGTTAATCTCAGTGTTGTGTTATGTACGTGAAACAGTTTGCATTGCTTTAAAAGTAAAAATCCATTGTGAGTTGCTGTTGGATGCTTTGATGGAAATGCAATTTCTCTATATGCATGCACTTTGTGCCATATGTTGAAAGAAAATTCCATTTGACGATGTCTAGTCTCGTTGTGATGTACAATCTATATAATTCTGAGACACAGAAATGAGGCTAAGCTATAAGAAATCATTTTTGGAAATTTTCAAAAACTTGGACTTCATTTAAGAAAGTTTTGACTTTTCAACTATTTAAGGAAAATTCATGCCTAGAAAGTGAATTTAGGAAAAAAAAATTCAATGCTAACTCTTTTTTGCAAAATTCTTTTTGAAAAAGATTTGTAGTATCTCAAAGTATATTTCTGGAAAATTTCAAATAATTCCAACGATATTTGCAAAAGTTTTTCACTCTTTGATCTAATTCTGAAAATTTTGACTTCATGGTTTGTGCGGAAAGGAAGCGATTGCAATGAACTACATCAGTGTCGGTTTTTCTATATAAAGCGATACTAATGACAAACATGAGTGTCGGTTTTATTAAAAAGAGCGATACAGATATTTAGAATCAGTGTCGGTTTAATTAGAAAAGTGATACGAATATTTAAACATCGATTATCGGTTTTTATGAGAACCGATACTAATGACTACTATCTATGTCATTTTTTGTAGAAAACCGTCTGAGATAGTAAAACTTCGAATCGGTTTTTGAACAAAAGCGATTGTAGTGACTACTATACGTATCGCGTTTTTGCGAAAAACCGATCGGATAGGAAAACATCGAATCGGTTTCTTTGGAACAAAAGCGTCACGGATTGTTGAAATATCGAATCGGTTTTGTTATTATAACCGTGAGATCATGAATCGCCATTTTTATGCGCTCGACCTCATTACTCCGCGCCCCGCTCGTTTGCCGACTCGCGTAACCCTAGCTCGCGACTCCCGATTCCCCCGCCCACCCCAACGCCCGCGCGCGCCTCCGCCCGCCCGCCTCCGCCGCCCGCCCTTCCGCCCGCCCGCCGCTCGACCTCCGCCGCCCCCCCCAACGCCCCACCACTCACGCGGCCCCCCGCCCCACTGCCCGCCCGCCACCCCTCCTCGGCCGTGCACCTCCTCGGCCCGGCGCCGCCACCTCGCCTCGAAGCCCCGCCGCCCGCCCGACGCCCCTCCTCGGCGGGCGCCCACCACCGCCCGACGCCCCTCCTCGCCCCGACGCCCGACCACCTCGCCCCGAAGCCCCGCACCACCGCCCCGACGGCCCGTCACTCCGCCCCGAATAGTTGGTCAGTTGTACTACTATCTTTGTCGTTCTGCCTCTCCGGGATCGCCGTTAGTTATGTTTATCCATTTCACACACATTTTCGTTTTGAATATATAAAAGAGGTTATGCTTATCCATTTCACATATCTAACTTTGCTATGGCCAGTTTCCGAAGTAATTTCTTGCTGTAGGTATATATCTTTGCAAATTGTGTCGGGTCAGATATCAGATTTGCAGTTAAACTATTAGTAAAGTTGAGTTCTGTTCCAACTACATCAATGTTAATTCAGTTCATTTGCTTTGGCCATTTACATATGTATGTTGCCATAGGAACTGCATATTGCCTGTTACCAAATTGTTGATATTGTTTGCGTACTGTACATTATTATGCATTCATGCAACCGTAAATAGGGTTGAAGCTGAGCATAAGTACCTCTGCATTGCAAAGGGTGCAAAAGAGTGCCTCCTCGCTATAATCTTCTTGTTGGTAAGCTTCATCTCCTTTGCGGCAATCTCCTTTCAAAAAAATAGCACAACTAAAACAACCAGCTCATAAACATGACTTATCCTGACTTGCCAACTTCAATTTCAAACTCCCCCTAAGATAAGTGGTAAGAATGGATGCACTTTCAAAGGTTTGATCAATTGGAGTTGACAAGTATTGGTCGCATACATGGTGCCACATAAAACAACGCAACTGCCATGGTGGTTAATTTAGAAAGATTTCCATGAGTAATTGGATTAACCTCTTGGCTGATACCTAATCTTATCATCTAAAATAGCCTCGACCATGAGGGGTAGTGAAAGCTTCTGGCTTCTGTTGTTGAAATTATATACTACTTCTGAAACAAGCATTCAACCTCTTCTGGCATTTAACACAAGTCTGTTTCCACTCAGACTGATAAGTACACATCTTGCTCTGGTTTGGAATGGAGTATTATGGTACATCTTGTTCTTGTTTTAGAATTTAGGAAACCTTTCAACCTCTTACGGCATTTAACATTTGCCCATCTTTGGTATTGGTAGTCTTGTATATTAAGATTAAACTGGTTGTGAACTGTTTGAGAGGAAGATATGCTTATTACTTAAGTTGCCATTGTTCTTTGCATTCTCATGGACCATCAAGCTTTCGGGATATATAGCTTTAACTTTCCTTCCTAAGTATGCTTTTTTGATAGTAAAGCCAGATTACAAGCACATGTCATTGCAGTACCCCCTGAGAAAGACATTGTTGATAAATTTATAAAGCACCTCATATAGCTCATAAACATGACTTATGCACGTGAAGCTTGCTTCTATTGCAACAAATATCTAACAAGAGAGAAACAAGGCACAAATGACGAAGCGTCTTCGAATACATGAGCTTCAATGTTTTCCTCTTGTATCCTACCATCTGCATGCAACTTTGATATCGCCAATTCAGGAAATAACCTTTATTTTAATAGTTAACAGCTATATGTACTTAAACATTCTAGTGCATGGCAGACTCGAGTGTCTCGAGTGTTGTGTCAACTTCTGTGATGATTGGTGACCGGCAATGATTCTAGACACAGCTACATGCTTCATTTCGATCTCTTTTCATAATTGTGCATGTATGTGTAAAACAATAATCATGATACTTATGTTTTGTGTTTTATCTTCAGAAGGTCATTATTACTTTAATGAAAGGTGCCAAGCTCATGTTCACTTTACATGTACTTGCTTGTGATTCTTTTGCAAACATTTCACAATTAATGCTTTCATCACCTACATGTTATTATTGTTACTATAATATGATCTACGTTAGAGTTCGCAATGCGTAACCTACGTCTCCCGTTCAAGAGTACTTGTTTATGAATATGCCATTTCGGCACATTCATAAGCAAGCAGTCTCGAATTGTCCACGTTTTTTGGACAGTTCGAGGATATGTGGTTCGGGCAAGTTCCTGAGCTGTTGTATACCTCCAGAGTAGATTTCGGTAGCATCTCCCTACGGTGTTCTCCGGGTATACACCCCTCTTGACCTGTTGTCGAGACGTGTACCTGGAGAACAGCGGGGAGATGCTGCCGAAATTTTCTCTGGAGTTGTACAACGGCTTAGGAACTTGCTCGAACCACATATCCTCGAGTGGGATTAGGACCAAACCTATTTAGAGATTAGGGGTTATCGTTTGTACGTATTTAGGTGGTCAGCAGATAAACTTTTTTTTGAAGATCATTCGTTCATTTGTTACTCTACTGAAATATGCTAGAACAGTTACATCTTATTACTTATCTATTCAGCTATTGCTTTACATGATTTATTGTCAAGTTCACAAAATAGGTACTAATTGCTTTCTGTCATGTCAAATATATGACCTTATCAGATTAGAAAACTCAAAATGTCACAATTAGAGAGCATCGGCTCCTCGCCAGACAGAGTAGAAGGTGCTCCCGAGGGGCCGAGCCAAGTTCCAAATGTTGAGAGGCCGAGTAAGGTGAGGAAGGCCCGAGGACCGAACAAAGGGGCCACAGGGAGAACACCGCAGGTTCTCCACTTCAATGCCATGGGGGTCTGCACAGGCCCTCCCAAGTACAAGGGGCGATACCGTTCATTCCTCGGTCAATTGGTGAGGGAGAGAGTGCCTATAACGATTAAGGATTGGAGGAAGGAAGTCAGCGCCGAGCAGAAGAATCGACTATGGGATGAGGTTAAGGGCAAGTGGATTATAGAGGAGGAAGATGAACGCAACGCGAGACGGTACGCCTTGAAGAGGATGGGTGTGGCCTTGAGGCGCCGTGGTCCTCATGCACGGTGAGTACGTCTTGAAGGTCGTACACCATTCGAGAGGTATCCGTTCGTTACTACGGATGTTTGGGTGGAGTTCACGACGACGAAGGGTACGCCGAGGCGAGAGCGACTAAGAGAGAGGAATACCGCTATCCAGAGGCACAACACGCACCGCACCACCTCGATGCAGCGGCTATGAGGGGAAGAAGGCGAGTGGGCGCGACTAGCCGAGGAGTGCGCGAACTCGGGACGATGATGCCTTACTCCCACATATTTGAGGCAGACGCATGGCGGGTATTAGCGAGGACAAAGAAAACCCGACGGGCGGCTTGTAGTCGCAAACCCGCTCTCACGCATGTCGTCTCTCGCCATCGTAAGACATCGACTTAGTACATTGCGGTTGGCCTAGCTTGTTGTATTTGGATCTAATTGTGCTCGCTTATTGCGGGGAGGTAAGCCGGCGGAAGAGCGGGGACCTTCGAGAGCCAAGGGTCGAAGGATATCCTGTCGTCTGCGATCGAGAAGCCCGATCATAAGGGCCGGGTGCTCGGCGCAGGTCGGGCATACGAAGAAGTCCTACTTCAAGATGGCGTTTGAGTGCTAGATCAAGATCATGGGAGGCGCGCGAGCGCCTCAAGGAGACGCCAGGAGCGGTGAGGAGGAGATCAAGGATGAGATGAGGGGAGATGACGGCACGTGAAGATGAGATAAGGGCTGAGATGATGGCACGTGAGGAGCGCCTGAGGGCTGAGATGATGGCGATGATCTCCCAGAGTCAGAGCCAGAATCCCTCACCTCTTGTAGAGAAGCCTGTGCCCCGACCTAGCAGCTATGGTTCCAAAAATGATAAGACCGATCCCCATCTGAAGGTAATAATTAATTTTTCATAAATTAAATCTACAAGTGTAACTCCCACAATGTTTCTCCTCAAGTTGCGTACATCTTGCGGCCCTGCTAAGTGCCGACTCACCACCGACGGAGGATGGATTTCTGTCGAGGCTGCACGCGGGGTTGCATTTCCGTGCAAGGAGACCGACACTGTGCATGGTCAGCCTTTGGGGAAGGGCTACATGAGGGTGCAGGTGGACTACGTCCACGAACACTTCTTATCACATGTGCTCGAGTTCCCCCCCCCAACGAAGATATCAGCACTCTCGGGCAAGCACGCATTTCGTTCATCAAGTGGCCCACGACGTGTCGATCTTGGTCAAGGTAAAAATCCCGCGTCTTCTCTACCATTCGGTAATCGCAATAAGTTAAATATGCGTGCTTTGTAGGTTCCTACCGCACTGCGCTTACTCGTGCTCGATTCATTCCCACCACCGTGATGAGTCCTACACGGAGTGCAGAGCTCACGTGTAAAAGGACAAGCACGACACCAACAGAACCACAAGAGGCCTCTGAGACTCCTTCCGCCAAGAAGGCAAAGCTGATAAAGGCCACAAAGCCCCTTGAGGTACTTGAAAAGCCAACTACCCTCACCTCGAAGACTCCTTCGGCCCAGAAAGAAAAGTCAGCACAGGCCACAGACATCCCTTATGATTTTAAGGCCTACGTACATGGAAAGCCCCTGCTTGCATCCAACGAACTAAATGGTCTAGGCAGGTGGACTCGCAAGCTCCATGGATGGTATAT
This sequence comes from Otatea glauca, assembly GCA_036346275.1. Lineage (NCBI taxonomy): Eukaryota > Viridiplantae > Streptophyta > Magnoliopsida > Poales > Poaceae > Otatea > Otatea glauca. Next base: position 34,133,571 of record CM070715.1, on the reverse strand, counting down.
TGATAAGGTGAATGAGGAAGAGCGTCGAGTTGACTTCAATGTGATGTATAAAGGGTACATTTCCACCGTGACGAGAATGGGATATTCCTGCCGCTTTGAGGATCTGCTTCTTGTGTACCAATTAAAAGCCGTCGATATTTCTACTTTACGATCTTGGACGCTGTGAGTATCGCACTATACAACATGAGCTGACGACTTTTATAGGATTTTGCATTATGTTTTCTAATATCAACACGAGTTGCAAGGCAATGAGACAATGAGCCGTGATTTAATCTAAACCAAGTTGGGTTAAATGACCCGAGCTAGTGTCTGCGACCACGGCTAGGATACATCCGGTGTTTGTTGCTGGCTACGTCAAGAGGGCATTGCATACTGAGTCGACGAAGGACTTCGTTGTAATACCGTACCACGAGGAGTAAGTAGTACAAACCCTTCAATTACTTGTACGCACTTAAACCGTATGCGAACTTATTTCCTTGCATTACATTCCATTTAATAAGCAACCATTGGGTTCTACTCGTCCTCGTTCCGAGTGAAAACACAGTCTACATTTTTAACTCAATCAAGAAGAGACCGATGGCCTACGCGATCAAGTGTCCTTTGCAGAAGTAAGTACATTACCGTAACCTAACACTTTCTGAATTTAACTATATTTTTTTTACTCAATGGCATCTCTCCAATATATGTAGGGGTTTCTCGGACTATGTCGATGAAGGAGGGTCACACAATAACAAAAAGGGCAAGACGCTGGAGTATAAGAAATTCACGGTACAAGTGCCTAGCATATATACGTTTAAATTTTTTGACATCTAATCTTCGTGTGTTAATTTCTTTTCTCTCTTCACAGTGTCATCAGCAGGGCAGATGACACATGCGGCTTCTATGTCATGCAACACATGTTGGTTGTGGTCATGCTCACACCTTTTTCCTAAGGTATATGTACATGCATACTTAGTCTTTCACATACAAATTTTGAAACTTAAATTCATGCACTCATTTATGTTTTGCAGATGATCAATATCCTGAGAAGAGCTTAGACAAAGAAAGCACTCAATAATTTACGAGATCACTTATGCCAATGGTAATGGTTAGAAGTTATATCGGAGGACGGTAGGTTTAGAGATCCCAAGCGTCCTACTAGTCCATATGGAAACAATATTAATTGTATATGTCAATGTGATATATATGCACGTCTTGATTGTTAAGCATGTTTGTGTTTGTATGTTGTGAACGAATGGGCTATATGTATTGCAATTTACGTATTCGTGTTCGTGAATGTGATATGTGCATTCGTGTTATGTATTGTCAATGTGATATATATATGCCCAATGTTAATATGTGTGTTATTTTGGATAATATGCAAAATTGAAACACCCCTTGAGGGTCATCGAAATCGGTTCTTATGAGGAACTTGTGATGACCTCTCATCGAATCGGTTCTTTTAAGAAAGCGATTGTGATGACCACATTAGTAGAATCGGTTCTTTTACTAAGCGATAGTGATAACCATACCATTACAATCGGTTCTTGGAATAAAGCGATTGTGATGATACATTATCGTAATCGGTTCTTTAAGGAAGCGATTCGATGACCTCATTAGAATCGGTTCTTTTTGGAACCGATTCGATAACGTGGTTATCGAATCGGTTCCACAAAAGAACCGATTCTAATGAGGGGGTCATCAGGATCGGTTCTTTAAAGGAAGCGATTCTGATGACCCCCTCATTAGAATCGGTTCTTTTGCGAAACCGATCCTGATAACGTGATTATCAGAATCGATTCGGCAAAGAACCGATTCTAATGATGAGGTCATCGAAATCGCTTTTTAAAGAACCGATTCTGATGACCCTTTATCAGAATCGGTTATTAGAAAAAACCGATTGTGATAATGTGTTCATCAGAATCGGTTTGATCTAAGAACCGATTCTAATGAGGATTTATCACAATCGGGGTAAAACCGACTGTGATAACTCCACCTCATCACTATCCAAAGACTTCGTATCGCCACTTGAACCGACTGTAATGACAAAAAAGAACCGATTCTGATGTACAATTCTGTAGTAGTGTGTGGCATTAACATAGTCGACACCCCCACAATTATCTATGAAGATAATGTTGCTTGTGTTGCACAAATGCAATTGGGTTATGTAAACAACAATATCATGAAGCATATTGCGTCTAAACTTTTCTATCCTCATAAACTTCAGAATAAGGATGAGGTAAAGATCCTGTAAACCAAGTCATATAAAAATCTAGCAGATTTATTCACTAAATCTTTGCCAACATCCAGTTTCCAAAAATATGTTCGTGGCATTGGAATAAGATGACTTAGAGATATGTAGAGTTTAGGAGTAAATCCCTGAACCATAACCCTTAGTATGATCCTGGAGATACTACCCTAATCCAAAAGATTATAAGTTGCACTCTTTTTCCCTTAGTGAGTTGTCCTGAAGCTTTCTCACATGAAGGTTTTTAGTGAGGAAACACAATATGCAGCTGCAATGTACTCTTATCGGGACCTAAATATGCAAATCTGAACCCTTTGTATATATTGCACTAGTCCAGAATCACACTAGTAACACAGTGATAACATTGATGAAATATCATTCCATATGCATAATAATTAAGAAAAAAGCAATTAACAATAAATATGAAAGTAGCAATCTTATGATCAAGGCTTACAATTATTGCCTTACAAGGCGAACAACTCAACTAAACTACAGCGGAAGGAAACAAAATATCTTCAAGTAAAACCATCTATATGCCACAGACAATTGACTAGGGTAGCGTAACCTAGTTATTTACAATCTTTAAAGTGGTCCTCATTGACCACTGACGTCTTGATGAATGTCTTCAGCAACTGAGCAACATTGTTTATAGCAAGGGTGAGTAAATGGAAAACTCAGCATGTTGTACCACAAAATGTAAATCTAATAACTACATGTAAGGCTTATTCAAAGAATGTCTGATATGGTTACTTTTGCACAAAATAGACTTTAACAATTGAATACAATAATAGATTAAAACCATAAGTAAAACAAATAACAATAATAATAAATTATTTAGAGATTTTCCAAATTAAACTGGCACACAACCTACACCATTTCTTTTTCCTGGCACATAGCCTTCCCTTTCAAGTTTTATTTTATAAAATCTAACCCTTGTGTGAAATTCCCGAGAATTGTCCATAACCGAGAATATGGCTATTCAACTAGTTTACACTCTGCAGATGTTATACACTTTACCCACAAGATATGATCAACTTATACTGTCTGCTCACACTCAACATGATAGAGTGCGGCTAAGAAGATCACAACAAAATCTTTCAGAAACTCTATCCGAACATTGACCCTCCTAATAAGTCTAAACTCACTATTCCACCCTCACACAAAGCAAAAGAATGGGAGGGACTTACCGTTGGACTAAGAACAGTACTTGTTCGAGACGTGGAGCTACTGCAACACACACCTTCCTTGGCCTCGCAAACAGCTTAGTCTACCACATGAGGAATCACTTGTCGAGACTCAGTAACTTACTAAGTTAGATCTATCCTATTACAGATATGTGGTTGTATGATTTGCCTAGTTCAATGGCTTACATGGTTAAGTCTTTAATTGACCAAGGCAAGACTTTGAATATACTTGTTCACACCAACCATATTACTTTCATTCACACATCATCATACCAACACAATATCTCACAAACCCACCTAGTTAATGGTTGGTCTCAAATGGTTCGAATGAGTTGGGTTTAAGAATGGGTGGAATTGGATGATTTCAAGTGGGTTGAGAGGCCAGAACGGGTTGGTTCGGGTTGGGTTTGCCTTTGAAGTGGGTTGGTATGGGTTGTTTTGGATTGAGAATTTCAGTTTTGATATGGTTTGAACTCATGGAAACAACCCACGGATAATCCCAATCCTCATCTCCTCTATTCATCTTGCAAGCTGCTTCGACACCATTTATGCGGCTCCCTACTAACACCTCATATTTCGGTTACCACCAACAATACCTAATCCTATTGATGACACCTTTTCCGTTCCCATTGCCACTACCACCATCCCCATCCTTGTTTTAGTTATATCTACTACGTCCGATATATGCCTTTCTCCAACCTTCGCATCTATGGCCACATCGAAGTTATCTACCATCAGGTCACCTGTAGGTCCAATTGTATTGTTCTTCTTCCATGCAAGTACACAACTAATGGATTAGAAAATGTAAAGCTTTTCTTCCGAATGATAGACACCATCCCCGATGCCGACCTCGATAGATCCAGTGACACTATCAAGACATAGACACATCTAGAGACAAGGGTGACAACATTGGGCTCTCATTGTTGGCCCGTGATATGTCGCCCGCGTCCCCCCTTCTTTTCCTATGCCCAAGGGCGGCAGCGGCATGGTGGCCCTAAGGAGAGGGAGGTGGGGACTACGGGAGGCACAAGGGTAGGATCTCTTATGATGATGTGGACTCCGACAGAGGCGACAGATAGCAACAAAAGCCAAATCTGAGGAAGAAACAGATCAATAAGAGGGACAGAGAGAGGGAAAGGAAGAGGAAGGGAGGATGGTGCAACGGGGAGGTGGGTTGACGCCAACAACTGCCATTTGCCATGGCGGCCTCACCGATGACGGTGAAGAGGTTGCCCCAATCATCGAGGATGGCAATCGAGCAGGACAAGTAGTCGAGTATGTTGGTATTGGTGGCTTGGATGGCTCTGGTGTTGGACAATGTCGACTCGATGGTGCCGTCAATGGCGAGGCACTTGTGGAAGGGCACGACAATGAGGAAATGGGTTAGGATGGGTTCTGGGAATGGGTTCAAACCATACAAAGGAAGTTGTTTTGTTTGGTTTGGGTTCAAATGCTATTTGGATTGGGTTGGATTACAAGGGATGGTAAGTCGATTGAGTTGGTTTGGAAAAGTGAAGATTACTAAGGGCATGTTCAATGGTACACAGTCGGCTGTCTATAATAGATGCCACGTAGGAATGTTGGTGAGTTGGACGAGAGAGAAGGAGGTCGTCTGTAAATCTACCGCCGATCAATTCGACCTGTTATAGGCTCCTTTTGCGGCGTTGTACGCTCGTCGTCTATTCCATCGCCCGCAGGTGGATCAGGTGCGCCACACCTCATTGCGGAACTCGCGATCTCTCCTCTCCTGCCCCGTTGCGCGCGAAATCTTCTCCCTTCGCGCGTGATTTCTTCTCTTCCTGCCCCAACGCGCGTGCAATCTTCTCCCACTTGTGCGATTTCTCCTCCACGATCCTCCCTTGTGGACAGTTTCTTCTCCAGGCTGAGCTTCCTGTGGTGATTCCCCTCGAGTCTGGTCACCTCTCCATGACCACGAAGCGCTCCTCCAATCCTGGGCCTCCCTGACATGCCCCGTAGGCCAGGAAGATGACTTGCCGAGGGTCACGAGTGGATCCCCCACCGCCGTTGCCATGGGGATCTCTTCCGGCCTCCTCCATGGAGCACGTGGATGCTGCCACCCGCTCCAGTGATGCAACTTGGTGGGGAATCGCATCCTCTGGAACCCAATCTGTTTCCTCAACTCAAGCAGCACCAATGGACAAACACGCAGCTAAAGCGGCTGAACCCGATTTTGCATGCCAACCTTCAGATCCAGAACACTGGTATGAGTTATCTGAACCTAATTTCCTACCTTGTACATTAGCAAGGGATTTGTTGGTCTGAAATTTAGTTCTTTGAGTTGTTGTTATGACTGTATTAGCTGCGCCAATTTGATTGGATTTACGCTGGCTATGATTAGTTTTGCATGTGGTGGCTAAATATTATGGTTCTGGTGGCTATCTAATCTTTGCAATTCATTCGGTTGAACATAGTTTCTTACGCCATTATCTACCAGTAACTATCATAGAAAGCTAACTACGTGAGTGCAGAACTAAATCCATGTAATCTAATTGTACATGCATGCCTCACGGCTTAAACCAGTACTTTATTAAACCCCAATTAGTTTGGATTATTATCTTTTGTGGTGGCTCAAAACTATGTTTCTGGAAATGTTGTATTTCGAAAGTTTGGAATTCAGAGAAAGTTTGTAGTAGATTAAAGCTGAAGCACTGATATTTTTATTATCTGAAGATTAGTGCTGTTTCAAATAATTCTTGTATCATTTTGTCCTTTATTGTGTTGTTTTTCTCTATAATTATTTATTTGAATCACTGAAGTAAGAGACTTGTCATATGCAATACCATGTTTGCATGGATTTCCTATTTTTTCCAAGGGGAAGGATCCTCGTCCACCTTGTGGCTTCCTAAGCTATTTCCAAAATCCATCTACTTTCCCACTCCCAGGACAACATACTCATCAATCGCAAAATTTCCATTTCGTTGGCAGTCCTGCACAATATGCTCCAACCCCGCCACCACAGCCATCGGCCCCCGTAGGGATTCCATCGCCAGAATGTTCCAATTCAAGCACTCCACTTACACCATCCGGCTTGCAATCCCAACCACACATCAATGTTGACAGTGGCGACGAGGATGGAGAAATTAGGACCCACAAGCAGCTTGCATGGACAAAAGAGGAGGATCTACGATTTGTAAGTTTCTAATGTAATCATACCTGGTAATCTGAGTAACTATTTCTTATCTTCACAATGTCAACAACAGCTTATCTTTCTTATTCACAATGTAGATGAGCTCTTGGTTAAATAACTCTAATGACCCAATCAATGGAAATAACAAGAAGAATGATCGATATTTGGGAGATGTTACTAGTGCCTTCAATAGCACCACTCACAAAACTTGGAGAAGACTTGCGAAGTGTAACACCCTGAATTTTGATCTAATTTAAATTTTGGAGCCTTTTTTATTTTTGAGAATTTCTGATAATTTATGAGAATTTCAATTGGATTTATTCATTTTTGTCCTTTCTTGAATTTAATTAAATTCATGCAAAATATTGTGCAAAGTTTTGTTGGAAATATTTTATTTGAGTTCTAATTGTTCCAAAATATTTTCCAAAATTTTTCAGGATTTTTCCGGGCATTTTTGCTATTTATTTTGGCTTTGTTTATTTATCTGAATTATTTTAATTCGAAAACGTTTTAAAAATTGCTGGAATAGCATTGGGCCAAAACCTCGATCGGTCCGGCCCATTTGCGCTCGTTGGCCCAGCTCAGCCCGCGCCGCGCAAACCCTAGCCGCCGCCGCGTTTTGCCCGTTGGATCGGCATCATGTGGCTGAGGAGTTGCCGCGCCGCTTCGTTGCCCGCCCGTTGGATCGCCGCGCGTGGACGTCCCCGATCGTGCCACGTCGCCCGGCTGTTTCCTCCGTCTCCGTCGCCTCCGTCGTCGTCGACGACGAGTAACGGCAGCTTTTACTCGCGTTTAAGCCCGCCTCCCGAGGCCCTTTTTAACCCCCGACCGCCCCACTGTGGAGACGTTCTTCCGCCGCACTTTCTGCCTCATTTCTCAGCGCCTGTCTCACCGTCGTTTAGCCGGAATTGCTCACCGTAGTTGCTAGTGACCACCGCTCTTTCTTTGCTTCGTTCCGCCGTCGTTGAGCCACCTCTGTTGTTGCCAAGGGCGTGGCCGACCTCGTCGCAACGAGACGCGTCTAACGCGCCGCTCATCTTCGCCGGAGAAGCCCCGTAGCACCGTCGTCGAAGTCGTCTTCCTCCGCGCCGGTCCAAGCCACCGCCGTCTCGCCATCGCCTCCGCTCGAGTTCTCTCGACCGTCCGATCTCCATCCAACCGTCGCGGTAACGCCACGTTTTTCCTCTCGATTAAATCCAGATCGTTTTATCTCATCCGTTAGATCTTAATCGCACGGCTGTATTAATTCGCGTAGATTATTCATTTAGGTTTTAATTAAATCTTTTCGCTAGACTCAATCGCAACCGTCCGTTTTGATTTGAACGGTAGAGATCGTGCCATCGCGCCAGCCAATCGGGAGCCGACGCGTGTCGCCGATGACCGAAGCGTCGCTTTGACCGCGCCGTGCGCATAACGTCAACGATGACGTCATGGGCATGGGGCCCGCCTGTCAGCCGTAGCGGTCTGGTGGACCGAGTCCACCGTAGACCGAGCTAGTGAGCTCAGCCCACCATACGCCCAGCCAACCAGAGCGTGCCACATGTCGGGTGACGTCAGCAGTGATGTCATCAGTGGGTCCCACATGTCAGTGTCTAAAAGTAATATTTTCCGAGTATTTAATAAATGCTGACGTCATCGTTAGGTCATGCTGATGCAATAAATCGATTTTTCTATTGAAAAATAATTATGTTAATTCAGTTTATTCTTTTTAAAATATTTGCAAACTTTGAAAGGCTATAACTTTTGCATTTGAACTCCGATTGAGGTGATTACAGTTTCTAAAAATTTGTAAAATTATGCTCTTTTTAAATGGTGAATTTTAATTGAATTTTTGAGGTTATATAGTCTACTGTTTTGGTTATTCATTGCATATATCATTGTTACACGTAGACGCAAATTTGCCGGAAAATTTCAAAGAAGAGTTCGTCGCCCAAGATCAAGCTTCGGAACACGACCAGCAACTCTTTGAAGGCAAGTGATGCTTTGATCATTTTGATCCCAGATTTTAAAATGTAATTTATGCTTTGAAATTATGCATGCTAATTTTATTTAAAATGAATTTAAATTAAATTGGGTAATTTAGCTAATCAACCCATACTGTTAATGTCACCTTGAAATTATTATTTGTATGCCTTTAAATCATTGTTCACCCTAAGGTTTTATATCTGTTGGATATTAATATGATGCCAACACGGGAGGCTAGACTGTGAATAGATGCTTAGCCTTGCAACGAATCATGAACGATCTTTCGGAAGTACTACAATATTGACTAATAAAATATTGAATGTATTTTGAAAGTGGTGTGATGATGTCACATGATGAAATTGAGGTATAGAGACCTGTGTGGTTCTGTACCGATGTTGAGTTATTGCTAGCATGTGTTGCACAATAATCAACTGGGTGGGAAATGATTTAGACTGGGGCAAGTGGCAAGAGGCTTTGTGCCAGGTGAGCCTATGTGGCAATGGGTTGATGAGTGATGTGAGTCTGTGTGCCACATTGGGTTGTGTGCCACTGTTGAGTGTTGGAAGTCTTGCCTTGGTCAGTTAAGGACTTCACCTTGCAAGCCTTTGATCTGAGTCATCTGTACAACCACATGTCTGATATGGGACAGACCTAGTTGATTAGGGTTCTGATATCTTTCCTCTGATACCTCAGGGTGACAGTACACAGGGGTGTATCTGTGTGGGGGAGCGTACCTGTGCTACGGCTTGGTGCCCATCCAACGATGTTGGCTTGCCTATACTTCGGCTCTGTGTGAGGGGAGTGATAGTGAAGGCAATACCAGAGAGGTTCATTGGTTAAGGTAGAGGTTCCTGAAAGGCTTTGTTATGGGCAATCACCTGTATGGTGAGCGGTTGTATCTTGTGAGTAAAGTGTACAACCTCTGCAGAGTGTCAAAACTATTCAAATAGCCGTGCTCGCGGTATTGAGCATTGCTCGGGGATTACAGTCAAGGGTTAGACTTTCAAAAATAAAATGTGGAATAGGTGGCTGTGTGCCTGTGTCGAAAATGAACTGTTTAAGGCTGTGTGCCAAGTTTACGGAACAAAACTGTTTACAGAACTTAGTATTATATATACCTGTTTCACCGCTTTCAGTCTAAACAAGATGGTAGTTTAAAAATGTTGTTTAATGCAAAAAAAAACCAAGTAAGCCAATTCCTTAGAATAAGCCTTGCATGTAGTAATAGCACCGCATTCTATGCATTACTTGTTGAGTGCCTTGAGTACTCACCCCTCCTTGCCTATCAACCCCAACATCAGTGGAGGAGTCTACACTGGCCTGGGAGGAGGAGTTCATTGAAGATCCGGATAATTAGGGGGCAAGCCCAATCGGTTGCCTGTGACAAGATGAAGGCTTCCACAAGTTTTACTTGTTTTATTTGTTTCCTTTTAACTCGATAATGTAAGCCTGCGTGGCTGATTTATGTAAGGAGACCATAAGGTCGTACAAATCAGTTTAAATAAATGTTTGCACTATTTATTATTATATCGATGTAATGCCTGCAATGTGCAACCCTGTAAAGGCTGTGTGTGTTAGCGTGATCCTGGACTGGCACAGAATACACAGAGGGTCTGGATTCTCAGAATCAGGTCCCGACACAAAGCAAGTCAAGGACCGTTGGCACAGTGTTAACAAGCTATTGTACCAGTTTCAGTGCTCTTAGAACAAGGCCTTCAACATTTATACTACTGGACAGTCTGATGACCAATTGATGGACAAGGCATATGCATTCTACCAGGCAGACTACAAAATGAGGCAGTTTCATCACATTAATTGTTGGAAGTCAGTTCGAGAGCAGCCCAAGTGGCAGACATACAATGAGTGGCTCGAGAAAATAAAAAAGAGAAAGGTATTAGAAGCATGGGAGACAGGTCAGCATATGTCGTCCCCTATTGATATCGATTATATCCTGTGCCCAATAGGAACAAAAGCAGTGAAGGCTGAACGCAATGGCAAAGGGAAGGCGAGGACCGCTACAATGGATATGGAAGTGCTCGACAAGTACATAGTTGCTCGGGCTGAAGCTAAAAACAATCATAGTGGGATGCTAGAATTGCAACAACGTCTCTCCGCCAAGAAGCTTGAATCAGCAAAGATATTAGCCCTTGCAGCAAAGGACAAGAAAGAGGCCAAAAAACTTCAAAAGGAGTCTGAAGTGATGAAAACGTATAGAGTGTTGATTATGCAAGATACAATAGGGATGATGGATGAAATGAAGAATGAGCATGTCAACGCACTTAAGACTATGAGAGAGAGAGATTATTTGGCAACACTCAGTAAGATTTTTTCCTTTACTGCAAGTATGTTTGTCAATTGGTTCAGAAACTTGCATAATCTACTGCTTAGTATTCTTGTGAATGCTGTCTATATATTTTTTTGGTTGGCTTTAAGCTTTGTGCAATCCAGCAGTTGAGTACTTTAGATTTCTATATATTGTAGCGGCTACAGAATGAATCAAGAAATAATTGAGGATATTGCTTACTGCTGTGATCGATGAGCTTGTCTGAAAATTATGATGGATCAAGGACTGCATTTGCACTGCACAGTGATACATACAACACTCACTCATTCATTGATCAGTCCGATCCTTAGCATGTTGTGACTGAGTAAATTAGTTCTGCATATGTTTCAGTTTTAGCTCACTACACTGATATGCTATCCATGTACATGATGTATGCCTGCAATAAATACATTATGGTTTAAAATTGCACGTTGTGTTGTACTTAAGTCATTGTGCTATACATACAGATAACTAGTTTTACCATTGATAATCTAATTATTGAACTGTTTATTGCACAGGGAATAGATGGATTTGATCAGAAAATTGAATTGTTCAGACAAGTCATGGTGTGATGCTTCTCCGGAGTCCGTAGTGTACTTACTGCTCTGTCCACAAGCTTGTGTAATTTGTCATTTTATTTATTTGGATGCACTATCATGTAAAACAGATACTCCTTTTGTTAAAAGTGATCTAAATCTAATTAGGTTACACTTTAATGTTTAGTTTTGCTTGCATTTCATATACTTTTGTATTTCAGAACCAAACATTTCAGACTATAAAATAGGGCAGTCTGATTTGGTATGGAGTTGACCTCTGCCTACATTCTTTTTTTTCGGTACAAAGTGATGGCTATTCATTCTCTTGTTGAGAGTTTAACCTCTGGCACTTCACTGTTTTAGGCCTTGTGTGTTATTAACTTTCCTTATGTACACAACCTGCTTCAAACTAGTGCAGTGGCCGCTTTCGTTTTAGCAGTTATTATGGATGGGCATAGGAGGGGTCAAGAGACTTGTACTAATGCAGGTCTTATAGATGTTTGCTTGAGATATCTACAACCTAATCCTCATGATGCACAGACAGAGACTTTTCTTTTCAATGGCTTTGTTTTATTCCTTGGCAAAATCTGGGAAGATTTTCTTGAGGCTCAGTTACTTGGTGTACTAATTGAGCTAGTAGTATTACTTCTTACATCTGCTGCTGTTTTTGCACTTGGAAAGGTTTTGGATATTGGATCTCCATCACTGAATGGAGGTGAAGCCCATTAGTAATGAGCTAGTTGTATTCCAGATTTACAATGCTGTCGATGGAAAGTTACTGCTTTCAATGCTGGGGGTAGATTCTTCTTCTTCTCAATTACTAAGAAACAGGGAGGTAGATTCTTCTTCTCAAATACTTACAATGAAAGAGTAATTACTGCTTACAATGCTGGGGGTACTATATATACGTCAGAGGCACATGTTCAACATTCAGTAAATGTTGCCGATTTCTTAGGTTACATTAGTCAGCTTGGTGTTAACACATTAAATGATTTTGATTAAAGATGCAGAGCAAGATGGCTCATCCGTTGCTTACTCTGTTATGGTCAGAGCACCAAATGGTTCTCTTTTTACTAGCATTAGCTCCTTTATGATTATGATGTCTTCGGGGGTTGGTACAGGGACGCATATGGTTTCTCTTTGTGGCCACAACACTTGCAACGGCACAGAGAGTACGCAAGCATCTACAAGTTAGAAGAGCTGCCTCTGGCGATGCCTCGATTTTGCTCCATGTTTAATTTCTTACTATAAACCTATACGCGGCGTGCCACGTCGCAGGCGCCGCTCTTCACACGAGAAAATCGAGAAAACACGCGATCGACGCTCCACACACGAGCAAATCGAGAAAGCGCGCGAAAAGGACCTAAAAAGGATTTTGTGTTTTCCGCAAAAGGGCTTAAACGTAATGCTAGAAAAACGCAACAAGGATCTAAATGCGATGTATAATTTTTTTTAAAAAAAAGGGACTCGAAAGTTTTTTTTTCCCGAAAAGGACCTAATCATAATTCTTTTTTTCCGCAAAAGGGCTTAAACGTAATGCTAGAAAAACTCAACAAGGACCTAAATGCGATGTATAATTTTTTTTAAAAAAAAAAAGGACCCAAAAGTTTTTTTTCCCGAAAAGGACCTAATCGTAATTCTTTTTTTTGGTAAAAGGACCCGAGTGCAAGCCTTAAAAACGCATAAAGGACCTATACGTAATATATAGTCTTTTTTCAAAAAAAGGACCTAACTGTGATTTTTTTCCGGGAAAAGGACCTATATGTAATTTTTTTTCGAAAAAGGACCCGGATGTAATTATTTTTGGCCGGCTCGCTCCAACGGCTCAAATCAACGTCGTGGCCGGAACTCTTCCAGGTTTAGTAAGGGTATTATATTATATTCTTCAACTGTTTAGCAGATTTGTAAGTTATCTTTCATCATTCATATTAATTTTAGAGTTCCACAAGCCATCTTCCAGTTGAAAAATATTAATTCTTGGGTGAACGAAGCAGTGAGAAAAACTGAACAGTAGTGGCAGCAAATTATTTGCTGAGATGGAAACAATGAAACTTAGATAATGTAGAGAATAACTTACACAAATTTTTTTGAAAGCATAACACCTTGCAAGGGTCAAGGAAGCAGGACATGTTTAATTATGTCATAAATGCTTAAGAAATGAGGGAGGTAGATTTGTCTGGTGATCGTTTTAATTGGTCTAATAAGCATGAAAACCATACTTACAATGTTAAAGTAATTACTTCTTCACAACATAAGATACAATGGCATTGTGCGTATCAGGTGAGGAGAAAGAACTTCTGACAATGAAAGATAGGCCTTTTAGCAGGCAAGATCAAAAGCTATTCGTCTCAACTCTAGTAGCCTTAGCTATCTAATGCACACTTTCGATTATTTGGTTTGTTTATCTAGTAGTGCCACTGGTCGGGATGGAAGACTGTTTTGTTTTGGTTATCTAGTAGTTGCTTCACTGTTTTGTCAGTCAAACACTGCATTGTGGAAGTCCTATTCTTTGGCATTTAGTGCAGCACTACTACTCTGCATGTGCAACTAATTCACGTTATTAGCTGGTGGGGTTGAGGAGTGAATATCTGAATGGAGATAGACTGTCTTTTGTTTTGTCAGTCAAACACTGCATGGTGGAAGCCCTATTCTTCGGCATTTGACTAGAATCTTGAAGATGCCGAACTGTACCGACTCAGGCTAATGTTACTTATAAAAGTAATGCCAAACCAGAAGATTACAACCATGTTTCATGATTTTTGTGCTTGCCGGGAAGATGCACAGTTAATCAGGTAGCTTCAAGTGATATTGCCAACCATGTGAGTTTTTTAATCCACTCATTGCTTACCACTACGCTAGTATTTTTTGTGTGGGTTTGCAAACAGGTTTGTTCACAATTATACTCTATTTCGTGCACTACTATGTCATTTCCTTTAACCACTAGGTTACTATGAACTGTTAGTCCGAAATAATTATGCATATGTACATTTTTGAAACTTTACTTTATCATGTTGTTATATTGAATTAATAATGTTCTGAATAAGAAAAGTTTGCTAACACTGCAAATATTTCAACGACCATGTAGAACCTCATCAACACAACATGTCATACAAATCAAGCTCATCTTCTTGCTCTGACGATGTCGATGACACTAATAGTTTTGACCCAACCGAAGTTTACATGTTGGAAGACTTCATTGCCGAGCAAGAAATCTTGGACCAAATTGGCATGCAGATCTGTGCCAAGTTGAAGGCCAAACTAGAGTCACAAAGTGTTGAATCATCTCGGCACCGAAGTGGTACCAGGAGGTACATATCGAGGACCATGAAGCCGCCCATAAGGAACTCGTGGCAAATTTCTTTTCTGAACATCCTCTGTACACTGATGAAATGTTCTGTAGAAGGTTTCAAATGAGAAGACCCCTATTCCAACAAATCATGAGTGCCCTTGAAGAGTGGGATCCCTATTTCACTTATAGGGTAGATGCCACTAATAAGCTGGGGCTCTCACCCTTTCAGAAGTGTACGACTGCAATTAGTATGTTAGCGTATGGTACCCCTACCGACCAACTTGATGAGGTACTAATGATCGGTCCAAGCACTACAATGGAGTGTTTGGGTAAGTTTGCGCAAGGGGTGATAGAGAAGTTTGGCAGAGAGTGTTTGCGACACCCTACATGTGACGAAGTGGAGCGTTTGCTTCAAATCGGCGAGTCTCGTGGCTTCCCTGACATGCTAGGGAGCATTGATTGCATGCATTGGTAG
This sequence comes from Otatea glauca, assembly GCA_036346275.1. NCBI lineage: Eukaryota > Viridiplantae > Streptophyta > Magnoliopsida > Poales > Poaceae > Otatea > Otatea glauca. The sequence goes on along the minus strand of CM070715.1, from coordinate 34,118,424 downwards.
TGGGAGAAATGTCCTGTCGCATGGAGAGGCTAATTCACCCGTGGTGATCATGGTGTCCCTACTATGATCCTTGATGCGGTTGCTTCACATAACCTTCGGATATGGCATGCTTATTTCGGTGACGTCGGGTCAAACAATGACATCAACGTGCTTAATCAACCACCATTGTTCATTGAAGAGTTGAAAGGGGGAGCTCCACGGTGCGAAAGGCAATATGACAAAGGTTACTACCTTGCCAACAGAATTTACCCTGAATGGGCCATCTTCGTGAAGACTATACCCCTTCCTCAGACAGAGAGGGACAAATTATTTGCACGACATCAAGAAGGAGCAAGGAAAGATGTTGAGAGGGCATTTGGGGTATTGCAATCTCATTTTAACATCGTCCGACGTCCAGCGCGGTTGTGGATATGGATCACTGTCGGGAAAATCATGGAAGCTTGCATTATCCTTCATAACATGATTGTTGAAGATGAACGAGAAATGGCAAAAGTTCCTTTAGACTTGAACGAGATTCCAGGGACATCTTTTGTTCTTCCATCAGAAGTCAACAATGTTCCTAGCATTTGCTTCGCGGGCGTGCTACAAAGGAATTCAACAATTCGTGCTCGTCCAACACATACACAACTGAAGAGGGATTTAGTCGATCATATATGGGAAAACTTCGAGAATAAGTGAAATTAGTGCTTCCTAATTTGAGTAGCCTTATTATGCAGATTTTTTTTCAGTTGGTCCACAATTTCCATATGTACTCATTTTGACAAATTCTATTCCGAACGAATGCTATCATATTTTGAATATTTCACTCAAAGTTACAATTACTAAACATGTGTGTGAAATAATCACTTTCTTGAACGCAAATATTTTGCTACCGTAGTGCATCCATAATATTAATACACATGTTTGTTTAAGTTGGGGAAAAAAAGCAACACAACAGACTACAAAGTTATAATATTCTATTGATCGCCATGTTTACAAGTGTAATGCAAATGTGGGGATTTAGGGCATGTACAATGGTACATGTCAGCTGTCTGTAAGACTATGCCACGTAGGATTTTAAGTGATGTGAAAGAGAGAGAAAGCTGATATCTACTATTTAACAGACAGTCTTATAGACAACTTTCTATTTTGTGTACCATTGTATAGACATTCTGTTAATTGGATGAGAGACCATTACAGACAACTATATAGACAACTCATTGTATAAGTTATTTTTAGTGCTGTCTATAGATGATGTGAAGATATATTCCAGACAGTTGCCATCTATAACATTGTACATGTCCTTATAGAGACAACCTACTTACAACCCATTGTAAGAGGTGTCTTTATTGTTGTCTACAGATGACATAGCAGAGTACTCCCTCCGTCCCGGAAAGTAAGGGATAAAAGAGATTTTAGGACAGATTATGGTTTCTGCTAAAAAACTCTAATGCCCCTATTTAATACTGTGTCTCTATTAATTGGCAACATGCATGCATTAATTAATCACGATTATAGAGAATGACCTGCCGCGTTTTTGTTTTGGAATATGTGTGATCGCATATATCTGCGTGCATCTGCATGCATGGGCACAATTTGAGGACATAATTTAAGAAGGGAGAGCTCACAATCCCTAATATTGAAGGACACAATTTGAACGTTTCTCTCCCTTACTTTCAAGGACGGAGGGAGTACTATAGACAGTAGCTGTCTGTACCACTGTACATACTCAATGTGGGTTGATCTGAAAATGGTTTGGTTTTAAACCCATTACCAGGCCTGCGCTCAACTCCTCTTGCCTCCGCACCCGACGACTGATGTGTTCTTCACTGATCGTGATCCCCAACTCTCCTAGGCACGACCCACATTCCTTGGGATCATGCAGGCAACAGCAACTGGTTTGGCTGCGGGAGGCTGGGGTTAGGATTGGTGGCGGCGCCGGCCAGACGGCAGCGGTTGAGCCTAGGACCGAGTTGTGAAGGAGGGGCTGAATCGGCGTCAGGGTGTGGTGGCGAACTGAGTGCTGAGTGGCGCAGGTTGCCACCGGGCAGGTGCTCCGCTCCTCTCCCACGCTCCCCTCAGCAACATTGTTACTTTATCTGTTTTCCTCTTTATTTTGCTATTTTGCTTTGAATGTTCGATCCAATCTGTTTTTTTTTTGGGTAAGAAAAAATGATGCAAGTTTTGGATCTCTTCTTCCTTCTCATTTTCTTTTCTTTTTTATGTAAGTTTGGGCGCTTCAAGAGTTCCTATGCCTACTCTCTTCCATGCAGAATACTCCTTCAACCTTTCGTTTTGGATTATAGTTCCACTGATTGTAGTGCTCAGCGTGAATTGGACTTGGACTTGGACTGTTGCTATTCAGACTAATCTTGTGCAATTTTTGTTTTGAACTAAACAATACAATAGGACATGTACAGTGGTATAGATGGCACTAAAAATAACTCATACAATTGATCGTCTATATAGTTGTCTGTAATGGTCTCTCATTCAATTAACAGACTGTCTATACAATAGTACACAAAATGTAAAACTGTCCGTAAGATTGTCTATTAAACAGTAGATAGCAACTTTCTCTTCTTCACATCACTTAAAATCCTACGTGACATCTCTTATAAACAGCTGACTGTGAATCATTGTACATACTCTTATATTCGTATACCGTCACTGACATGTACCAACAAATTCAGTTTTCTACCTACCCCATCGCCAATTACAGTGTATTCTGATACGATTTGCGTCTACGTTACGGTTTTTTTAACCAAACACCACCTTAATTCCTTGCCGAACGCATTAGTGGTATCCACGATGGATTAACGTTTCAGGTCATTCATCGTATCTACCAGTACATAGGAAGGCACAAGGCCCAAGATTTCCATATTCCATTTGCTCAAATCAATGCATAATAACTACATGAAGAACTGTGGCATATTATTCTAACTATTGCGTATACGAGGGCAGTATTCTACTAATAGCACTAGTGTTGCATAATTTCAGTAGCATAAGAGAGTTAAACAGTGAGCAGTGAACTACCAGCGGAAGAATTTACAAAGCTAGCTAGTCTGGCAAAGAACAAGGCGGCAACCCGCCAAACAGCATCTAATAACTTCGATATCACCAAATAGCGGACATATGTGCATCGTCTCTGCATATCAAGTCCTCCAGTCCAGTCATGGAATCACTCCCATCAGCACCAGCTGCCTCGCTTAGCATCTCATCCTGCATCACCTGTTCAAAATCACCAGCATCTAAGCATAATTAGACCAGATACCTAGCCTTTCTGAAAAGGTTAGCTAACTCCGTGTGAAGTTTTCCTCCGAATTATTTTAAGTTTTGTTCTGTTTTTCAATCCCTGAACAGTTTCCCATGGTAACATCTATGCATGGACAAACTGGTGCTTGACTGCTTGCTAGGGTAGCATTCGCTACTAGAGTACAAACCGAGTTCCAACAAGAGGTACCCAACATATGAGCGTGAGCATTAGGCATTAGCTGAGATGGAAGTGGAAGATGATCATAAACTGGTTGTGACAATCGAATGGTTAATGTATGATTTTGCCATATGAAATCAATTATGTTTTTCTATGTGAGAGTGAAATGTCAGTGTTTCATCCTTTTTCCTCATAGAAAAAAGGAATAAAGGTCAAAAGAAATGGAAAGGCAATGGTAATTTAGACATTTCTTCCATTGAAATTTCTGTTAGCATGACCATAGAATGCTGATTGTTTGTTAAGAGAAAAGTGTAGTTGTAATCATACCCTGGACTGCTGCATTTCAGCAACACAAGTAGTAAGTCTATGGTATTGTTCTCTTGCTTCTGGATATTGAGCCATAGAGTGCACCCGGGCAAGTGATCTCTGTAGTCTGGCTTCAGCCTGTCTTCTGCCATCCTGCAAGAAATCGTATTCATCCTCTGCCTTTGCAGGTTGGATTTGTAATGGACCATCAAGTTGTTTCTCAGGTCGAAATCCACGCAAACCAGTTCTCTTTCTCCTCCATCTCAGTATAACTTTTTCAACAATACCTACTGACCAGACTACTTTCCGATGGTTTTTCCTCACTTGATATCCTCGTATGTGAGCCTAAGCATAAACAAAGACAAGATTAGGTCCATATCATGCTTAAACATTAGTGTCGAAATTTTCATAGTTGATAAACCATCCTATGTTGCATTCGTTCAGGATAAACTACAAATATTAGCAACTCACAACCACAATGAGTGCTGACAGCCTCACAGCTTATATAACTGGTATGTATTGCATATAGCACGGAATATCTACAAGGAAATGCATATATACAGAATTACTAACTTTGGAGTTGGATTTGTGCTACCTTGTCACTGAGCTAACTAGAACGGCTGGACCAAACACAACAAGAGAACAAATTCCTGAATTGCTGTAGTGTGTAGAACTTTTTCAAATAACAGCCTCAGTTTGATAAAAGAATGCTGTTTGTAACATGCGTCATCATCTTTGAGCTACAATGTTATGGTATTCCATACTAATGATTTATTCTTTGAAAAAAAAAGTAGATTAATCAATTGTTGAAGGAAGCAAAGATTCGTAAAAAATCCACTCAAGTCCGTTTGACAAATAGAAGACTTTTGTTATTGCCTACAGATTGCAAGATCATTGCAGAGGGTATCAAAACTGTAGGTCAACTAGATGACACTGCTTGAAACCCTATAGTCGTAGAAATTCAGTAGGCATGCATATAAGACAATTTTAGTTGAGTGATCATCAGCGATACCTGTATCTTGACAATTCTCTGGCGAATGATCATAAACTCCTTTCTTCCCTTCCATCCTCGGAACTTGTTTTGGATTTGAACAGCAGCAGAATGCATATGTGTATCATGTTGTCCTGGTTTGACATTTTTAAGAGAAACAAGTGAAAGTGTGCGTTCATCAGATAATCCACAATCGTCATCTCCATATTCCACAACCTTCTTCCTGTGGAATGACTCCACCCTAAAGGCTTGAAATATCCTAGCTGCAGCTTGCGTGGATTTACGAACAGCGCTTAATGAACCCTTTAGTGATTCAGCATGAGAATCCTCTCTGACAAGCTGAGCAGAATTAGTTTCAGTGAGATCTTCAGCAACTGGTAACCCACACACTTCTTCCACACTGCTGCCCTTCGATTCTTTTATAGTAAGTGCAGAAAGATGACTTGTCAAAGCAGACTCTGCAAGAAAACCAGCAATCCCCTTGTGTCCATTTGCTGACGCTAAATCAGCTGGAGTTCTTCCAGAAGGGAATTCAGAAGTAGGATCTGTCAATGCACCTGCCGCAGCTCCATTTGCTATAAGGGTGCCAACTGCCCGCTCTCTACAAAGCATATAAAATATGAGTACAATGTAACAGAAAAAGGAATAGCTGAGAAATGTTGGTTTTTTTATGCAATTTACACACTTTTTGCATCTACACCTCACCCTATTTAAGTAGGAACAAGATGCAAGTGGGAGGGGATGGAAGAGAACGGTGGTAACTCATTTTAAATAAAGTGTTTGTACACCATACCCATCACCTACTTGAAAAAGCTCTAGGTAGAATATGCGCAATGATACCTTCCAGAAGATGCAGCCCAGTGAAGTGCAGTCCATCCATGAGCATCCCTAAAGTTCACATTGACACCAGCAACAAGTATCGGTCTGATAGCCCAATCATAGCCCAGTGCAGCTACCAAATGAATTACACCCTGTCCTTCCTTGCCCAGCACATTGGGACCCTTTCCATTATCATTTATTTTACAGACAAGCCAATAATGAAGCTTTTCTTTCACCAATTTCTTTAAACTTTGGTCCCTTGCACTGAGAACTTCTTTCTTGTCAGGTAGTGATCCCTGGTCTGACCATTTCTCATCAAGCATTAAGGAATTAATATCATTAATTAGCTCATGTTTATCGTTCTCACAGCTCAAAACAAGCAGCTGATGGTCATCTGGCCCCAAAGAAAGTAACTTCTCAAGACGAATATGTAGGTGCATTTCATTTATACCATTGGCTTGAGAATGTGAAGTCTCCATGTACTGAGCATCAGAATCTCGATATTCAAATTCTCGTACTTCACTACAAGCGACCCTGTTTGAGCAGGTCACATAAAAGGGAACTCTTCCAGATTGATGTGCTGGCGCATGGCAGCGTAGAGTGCCATCTGCTAAAACCTCAGCTGGTACTTCAACATCCCCAAACATACATGACCACTTACAATTTTCCACATGCTCTTTGTTTGCCAAGAATGTACCAGTAACTGCAACCTGCAAAATTAGCATAATTCAAAAATTAGCAAAAGGAGGACGAGTACTACAGAGTAGAATTATCAACCTACAGATGCCTGAATCGATTCAAACAGTGCATATTATAAGAATGACAATAAGTAGGAACATAAAACAACTTGCACACCTTTGTCTTTGAACCAATATATGCGCAACTTGGTGAAACATCAAGAATGCTGAATAATTGGTCTTGAGAAAGTGAAGGGCTCACTACATAAGCATCTAGTTGTTCATTAGTTGGCACACTAGAACCATCAGCGACATTCACAGTCTCAATGCCACTCCAGAAAGCATCAGAATTGGGTTTGATGTCCAAATCAACCACCTCTCCAAGTTCTTTACTCATCCATCTTGAAAAGCTGTCATGTTTCTTCAAACCAGAAGACTCAATCTTCAATAGATCTAATGACGACTGCTTCAAGAGCGGATGCTTGATGCTTCCTTCGGTGTATCTATTGCCATTCACCTGAAATTTGTTACAAGCGAATTCTTTATAAATAGACGTAACACCCTCAAATGGATGGACCCACTAAAATATAATTGTTTAATTTTAGCATTATTGTTACAAGGGTTAGTACAGCATTAAGTATTCAAATATGTATTTGCTTTCATAACATGTTCTGATATCAGTTTCATTTTATTTAATATATCTTGTTGGCAATTGAAGTACCGCACACCTTATCCAAAAATGGCTATAAAGTATGTCTAATTGTGCTCATTTATTTAGGTTTCACTTTCTTAACATAAGGGCCGGCTAGCAAGCTTTTTTTGAAATTTACATAGTTCTGACATTAAATCATTTTATTTATCATTTAAGTGGTTATTTCAAATTCAAGCTAATGAGACACTATCGAGCCGAGCCTCAACAACCTTTTTTCACTCGAAATGGACTCATTTTAATTTTGAACCAATTAACTACTGTAATCGAAGCAATTCAAGCCCTAACGAGCTTTTTTGCCAGCCCTATGCTTCAGTACTCCTAAGCAAAACTTTACAAATCTTAAAAGAAAAATAACTTTTCATGGGTGAGGGCAAATCTGTACTGATGGTAACTACATGATTATTAGGCCCATCTAGAGACCAAATCTTTAACATGTTCTTATCTATATTTATGTAACAACACAGAAGGATATCAAATCAATACAGGACTTTGAATTGGTTCTATTTTTTTTGGCGAACAATCATTTCCATTTCTATGTTCTAAGAGTTTCTATCACATTTGACCATTGGCGAACTGATTGCCATCCTATTCTACTTTCACCTGGATTACCACCAACTCACACGCTAGATTGCCAGAAATTTTGCATGAACAGAATAATTGCAGCTGATCATGGTGATTCATGTCTTCCTTTGGATGAATGTGCTACACTGCTTTCAACGTAACGGTCATTAGAGATTTAGATAAGGTTTCTGCTAGGAAAAAGTAATTGCTATGTAAGATCCAAACGGGTTGTGCAGTTCTCTATAAACTATTTTGGAGTGTCTTCATTCATGTGGTCCACTAACACGCAAAGCAAATCGCCATCTCTCTCTAGAGATTTCAGAAAGATATCGAAACAATAATGAAGTACCTCAGACAATGATATGCCTGCAAAATTCAGTGCATCAGCTTCCCTCTGGCTGAGGTTGTTAGTGTATAGAGCCTCAGATGTAAATGTCTCCAGGCAAGAGCTATCATCTAGACTGTTAGCCTGTATGGTGGCAAATGAAGAATGAAGCGTTGGCTCTGTGAACCCAGTTGGATCTTCTTTGAAGGGCTCATCAAATGGCACTGAATCAAACATAGTTCTGGAAATGTCTCTCATCCCATTGCTGGCATCATCAAACATTCTAGCTATGTCATGGTGACTAAATGAATGACTATCTAAATTAGCTATTCTTGTCTGCATTTCGCCTTGATAACCTGAAACTGTTTGGAAACCAAAATGATTTAAAAACCAGCATTAGCACAGAAACTCAAATGTATAAGAATAGATCTTGCCTTGACTACTACCAACAGTTGAAGCAGAAGGGTATAACATGTTATCCATCACGACTCCATCCATAGGCTGCTGCATCTCAATGAGAGGGTGGTATCTGGAGCTTGCTCGGCAATTATCTGCTGCACCGAATTTCGCTTTAGATACACTGAAAGAAGGTGCATAATTGAATATGAATCAGTTAATCTATACTTAGTGTAGATGATGCAGAACAAAGAGAGAAACAGCAAGACCTGATTCAGTATCTTCATACTCTGAAATTTGTCCACTTATTGAGCTTTCAGCAGCATCCATGGTTTGTGGGGGCACCTGATTCTTACTACTGATAGAATTTGAACGTGAGGGACTATCAGCATTGAACAATTGTGTAATCTCTTCTTTTGCATGATTGAAACTTTGCTTGCCACCCTGGAAAGTTAATCATAGACTAACAATCAATATAAAAGAAACTATTTACATGTTTTCATCAGAAGGAATACAGAAATGAAGGTACTCCTACCCAAAAAAAAACAATGTAATGCCATATACCCATTCGTACTCCCAGAGTAATTTATTTGACAATATATATAAAAATGAAAATCGATATATCTATAGAGAATTCATCAGGTGCAAACAAAGTGTACTATAGCTTGGATGAAGAGAAAGATGTGTAGTATCAAATATGTAGTAGTGTAGTGTCACCATCAAAAGAAGAGGACATTAAGTGGGCTGTACGTGATACAGAAGGGAAGCTGCAGTGAAAACCATAGCTAACCAAGGGCGTACAGCGCACACACGCACACAGGGATTGCATTTGCTAGTATAGTTGGTGAATGGCCATGTGCACTCATTAAATAAATAAAATTCATTAGACATTGATTAGTTACCCATCAACAAGAAGGTAGAATGAACAGATAAGAGAGAAGTTTAAAAGTTTACTAGTGTATGAAATAGTGTACCTTAACTTCAAGGTAGTGTACAAGAACGATGTGTGTGAAATCCCTGAAAAGTAAGAAGTCATTTGGTTATACAGTACACACCTTCCTCTGGATATCAAGACAACTACCAGTCTACCATCCAGATGAGCATAGAATTGCATTAGACAGTAAAGAACATAATACAGCATTCAGCACTTTACTCTTCCAAAAGCCAATAGGTTCTTCTTTGAAAGTTCTCATTCTCCTCCCCATGGGCATAGTAGCAGTGTAGTACATCAATGCTGCCAGCCTAAAATAACAAACATCAGCTTTAGCGGACTATTAAAGACACAAAAGAAATGGAGCTAAAACATATATATATCAGCATCTATAAAAAAAACAGCTAGCAGTAGATTCCAGCACACAAAAACCAAGGAATCTTTCTATTCTCAGTAAATGTAACACCGTTTTTCATCTCTATATCCAGGTCAAGGCTGTACCCAAACTTGTGAGATTTTGTGTGTGTGGGTATGCCAGTATGGATGTGTAAGTGGGGTGGCCGGCTGGGGTATGCCCTGGCCCATGGGGTTGCAACATCTTGCACCTGCATGCATGCAATAGGTTTTTCTCCAATGGAATTCTCATTGCTCATGAGTTATGCCTATGAATATTAGCAGTGCAAGCTTCAAGTCATTAGAAACTCCACAATTATAGGGCTTACTTAAGTCTAGTATGGACAGGACAATATGGATATAAGTAATATATGACAACACATGCTCAAGATGTAACAATACCAAAATGATACAAAATACGCCATTATGTGTAATAATCCGGAAAAAAATGTGGGCCAGGCCGGCCAAGCTGGTCTAGGCGGGCGTGCCGAGCCGGACTCAGTTCAGCCGGCTATATAGGGCAAGGAGGGGTGGCCAAACCCTAGCCAGCCAGCCACCCGAGCCCTACGAGAGAGAACCACCCCTGCCCCACGCCTACCCGCCGCACTGTGCTGCCGCCCCAACCCACAGGAGCTATGTGCCGTCGCCCGACTGTGTCACTCTATTGTCGCTAAGCCCATGTAGGGGTGGACATTTTTCCACCAAAACTGAAAAACCGAATAGAATCGAACCGAATTAACAAAAAAAATTGTTTTTTCGATTTACAGTTCGGTTTTTATTTCGACACTATTCGGCTTTCGTGTTACGGTTTGGTTTTCCTTTTTTGTAAACCGAATACCGATCGAACTATCCCCAAATCCCCACCAGACCTGGCTATCCAGATCAAATCGCCCCCACATCCCCCAATCCATTCGGCCAACCATTCCCCTGGCCACGACTCTCACCCCTAGATCTGGCACCGCCGCCCCGTCGCTATTCGCCCATCCATCCCATCCCCTAGGGGTGGGCCGCCGCTGCCTCATTGCTACCTGATGGCGAAGGCACCGTCTGGTCGTTCGTCCCATCCACGGATCGCCCCCCCCCCCCCCACCCCCAGATATCCAGACCCAAGCCTCCGCTCCGCTACAGCCGTGAGTCCAGCAAGGACGCGAGGCAAGGCTCCACTTCATGCTAACTTGGTATCAGTTTGTGACATCGACTTTTTGCCATGATAACTGGTTGGTTTTATTTGCTATTCCAGATTGTGTTCCATTTTCTTTTCACTTCTTGGTTAGTTTCTTTAGGGCCTGTTTGGGGAGCTATAGCTTTTCTGAAAAGCTGCTTTTTGGCTTCCTGAATTGAAAAACAGCTGTAGCTTTTTATAAGAGACCGTTTGACAAATAACTAATTTTCCTCAGCAATAAGCTACAAAAACAGGTCCAACCCAGCTTTTAACTTTTAACTTTTGCAAGTTATATATGGCTTCTGGCTTATGCCAAAAGCCGCTTAAAAGCGGAGCTGTTTAGACGGGCTTGCTTGCTTTTCGGAAGCCGAAGCTGGCTCAAGGCCCCCCCAAACAGGGCCTTAATCTGTTATGTAAATGAACAAACATGATGACTATTCTACTGATATGCTAAAAGATGTACCTAGTTTAGCTTTCTTTTGAGGGAATGTTCCATCTTCACACATTTCAGTTGTTCATGATCCATTACAGGAAATCAGGAATCACCTTTCAAGCAATCTGTTCTTTGTGTACATTGTTGGTGAGAATCGATTGCTAAAACGAATGCTCTGTTTGATTCTTATAGTTCGGTAATTCAGATAAAGGATGTAGTTCTGATCTGAATATACAGGAAAGCTTGTTGAGGAGGAAGAAGGTAATCTTGCATTGTGGATGTCTTATATTCTGACTGGTGCTGGAGCAAACTTGATTTCGTGGTTAGTTCTTCCAACATCCTCTGTGTCGCTTGGAGTATTTGGTGCTGTTTTTAGCCTCTTCACAGTTAGTGTTCTAGTAAAGATGATTAGGTCAAACCTTTGTCTGTTTCAAAATATTTCCTGAATGAGAAGTCATCTCATTTAATTATTTTCAATTCTTGACTCCCTTGTTGCAACAGATGTCATGGGACTGGAGAAAGATTCTTGAGGTCCTTATCCTTGGTCAATTTGTTGTTGACAAGGTACACAACACTATCTTGTTGCCTAACTCAATCATTCGGTTTGTAGAACAAAAAGCTCACTCTCTGTTATGAATGTGCTGGGCAACTATGATTATCTCGGTTAACCGAAAAACTGAATTAAACGAACCTAATATTTCAGTTAATTCGATTCGGTTTTTCATTTTGACTGGAGAAATTCGGTACCATGTTTCTAGAAACCGAATTATTTAAAAACCGAATGCCCACGACTGCATCACGCCGCCTCCCCCGCCATGCGCCACGCCGAACCACCACGCTTCGCTGTTAGCCGTGCCACCATCAACGCTAACGCGGTTGTCCGCCAAGCATTGCAGCCACCAAGGTGCAGTTATGCCGCCTGCTGTAGCCATGCTAGCCTCGCTTCGCTGAAGCATGCCCGTGTCACATTGGCACAACCAGGATGCGCCTTGGCATCCACTCCTTCATCTTTTCGCGGTCCCTATCAAACTGTGCATCAAAATTGAGATCCATCCACATCACCGTATGTAGAAGGTGTCGAGGATCTTGGTGGACATGGTGCGGAAGTTTCAGGGAGCGTCAAGGAGCAGGGAACATGTGGAGATCGCAAAAGTCCTACGTTGCCAATGTTTCGACGAGACTTCGGGACGTAGGTATAAACCGGGATGGTGTTTGGATTGATCGTTATTCAATTAATCGTGTCTCTATCTTTAGGGCTAGTCTTGAGGTATCTACGATCAGTTTCATGGTGTCCAAGTTATGAAAAGTGTAGATAATTGTCTAAAGTTTCATTAGAGCACAAGAACGTTAAATTTCGTTAAGCAGTTAGAAAGTTATGGCTTGTATATGGTTGCTGTCTAGGAATCGATTGCTGCTGAGTGCAGTTGTGTTGACTTGCTTATTAGGGATAGATAATAGCCAAATTAATTATGTCCATAACTAGAGAAAGCTAGATGATTTCCCATAGATTCTAAAGATTCTGTAGTTTGTTCTGTGAAGTCCGTTGTCTAGTAAGACAACAGACTGTCTTCAGTGCTCGAAACGAGGGATTAAATGAATTAATTAGAAAATGTGGCCAACTAGAAAATTGTAGACAACCTTGTGTAGTTTTCAGAATATATATGATTTACTATGTTTGGTCTTCTAGGCTATTGGTTATGGTCCTCCGACCGTTGGGACAACAAAGAGGGAAACTATCCGGTGTGAAGGAAAAGTTAGGAGCGATATTATTATGTTTTGATGTTATGAATTGCTATAGCATGTGGTTGAGTTGGAATTACCTGTTGTGTGAGGTGTTAACTTCGGGTTTGGCTTCAACTGCACGGCATTTCGCCTCTTGTGGGTAAAAAAGCAAGTGCATGGTGAAACGATAACTTGGTTGTTATCTCCTATTATCCTTATTGGCAATTCATTTATTATATTGTATTATATGATCCCTTTTACTTATTATGGAAATTATATGATGATGAAATTAATGGTGATGATGATAAATGTTAAATGTTGATAAATCATGCCATTTTCATATGATGCATTCATGATGCAAAGAGGTGGCCTGTGTAGGCTTCTATGACCTATGTGGTGTAGGCATGAAAGACCTACTTCAGTATGCACCTTCACAGGATGAAGGGAATGAGAGAGTGCGACATCAACGGGTGTGCACTCAGCTATACTGGTATAAGCTATGTGAAAGCATACGAGCACATAGATAGACCTACAATGCATCGTTAATGATAAAGGATAATTAATGAGATGAATGTGATAAATAGTTATGTTATGATTTTATTATATACTTACTCAGTCGTGGACTCACCCTTACTTATTTAATGTTTTTAGGTGAACAATGAATGCAACATGCATAGGATAGGAGTAGTGTCATCATATAACTTGCTACTTCGTCTTCCACAATTATCTAGTATTAATGATCACACTTGGACTAATAAAGTGTCTAGTTGCTTTAACTGATGAACTTTCGTAATCATAATAATGGTCATGTGAACTTAGTATAATTCGTACATTATTTGAGAATTTTAGTGGTTTATTTATTGTCTATAAATCTTCATTCTTCTTCATCATCAAAAGGTTAAGATCACTCTCGGAAGCATGTGATCTGAGCGTTCCCGAGCACGAGGACTTGGGCGTTTCCAAGCGCGTGGTCTCGATCGTGCTTGGGCATGTGGTTCCAAGATTGTTATTGTTCTTGTTCGTGTTATTATGCAAATTCGTGTTTAATCTTGTTTAGTATCGAAGGTAATTGTTTAGGGAAGCTTGCCGAAATTGTTGATAAAATCATGGTAAAAGTAATGAAAAAAAGTAGGTTGTGGTAATATCTTGAGCACTTGGAGTGCTGGAGTGTTACATTATGTACAGTAACAACCACTATCTATGCAAATACAACCTTCCAAAGAGTGGTTTTCCGTAAAAGAACTCATATTACTTACTTTTAGTTTCTCATGAGCTTCTTTAACGATCTTCCCATCCTTTTTCTTCCTCCAATTGTGTCCATCCTTTCTGAAGTATCTCAATATTTTACGATCAAAGAGAAAAAGAGAACCACCTACAGAATTGACATGAAAGTTAAGTAGAAAAAATAATAACCAGTGTTACTAAATTTATTTTTCCAACATATACCCATAAAGGGGCAATAACACTGACCACTGCACAAAAAGAAAAACTTCCACTCCCACCGGAAGCATGTAAAGAGAACGAACGCTGAGCATGATTAGCGAAAGATGACTTTAAAGTATAAATCACTCTGGGGTTGCGTGCTTCAGGTTTAGTGCATGGACAATTACATATACCACTCCTATTAACCAACTATTTAATTGTATTTGCCATTACACTTTTACAAACTGTATATCAAGTTTTCAGCAGTCCAATTAGCAGTATGAAAGCAAATTTGATGGCATCAAAGCAACAAGCTGAAGACAATGGTGGAACGTAATTCAAACAACTATTGTACCACAAGCTACCTAACTGGTTACTGAATCAAATAGACAATGTAAGGTTTTGGGGCAAATCACATGCTATATATATCGCAACAGTCAACAGCTTTACAGCATCGCCATCGATGAAATAAACATCTACATATCATATCAGTGTTCAGAAGCTACAACATCTAAACAGGGACATACTTAGAGGCTTGTTTGGTGGCTCTGGCGCGATGGAGAACAACTTGTAGTTTGAGAGTATTTCGCAGATTTCGGTGGGCCGCAGCCATCGCTTCTGAGCCTCCAGCAGTATCTGGGAAATATCTGCAGATTAACAATGGGATTAGTCGAGCACTAGTCAACATCAACAACTACTCCCACACTGTTGTCCACAGTTGCATACAGCCTTCGATTTTATTTTACTTTTTTGGGGGGTTTAGTATTGAATACCTTTTTCTTTTTTCAATAATTGGACTGAAAAGTCAACAAACAAACCCAGAAGATGAGCACCTAATCCAAGTCAAGCTTCTAGAAGGTGATAGCACCAGTTTGCGAACCCAGTAACAGAAATCGAACAAAAAAATTTGTGAATTTCGCACGAATTTCAGAAACTACAACACGCCGTTTCATCATACCATAATATCTATAGCAAACCACCAGTTAAATCTCGAAATATAAACTCGAAAAAATATTATTTGAGACGATACCAAGCAGCTAAAGCGCAAAAATCTATCTCAAATTTTACCACGCAAACCGCACAGACCCACGGAAAACCGCACAAAATCCTAACCCCGGAAGCAACAGCAGAAGCAGAAGGAACCGCCCGTAGAGCCGAACTACCTGGGGGCTGGTTAGGCAGCAAGAACTTGCGCGCCTCCGCCATGCAGCCGCCCGACCAAACCTCCGCCTCCGCCTCCGGGCTGTTTCTTCCTCGATCGTCGGAGGCCGGCTTAAAACGGGGAGGGGTCGAGGGGAATTGGTGGGTTTTAAACTTGGGATGCGAAGCTTCGGGGAAGCGGAGGCGAGGCGAGGGAACCGTCTCCGTCACGTTGGAAGAAATGTATTAATTAGCTCCGGCCGCAGAGGTAGTGACGAGAGGGGAGCTCCGGCCGCAGAGGCAGTGACGAGGCACGAGTGTGAAAGCGAGGAAAAGTAAAGGCCGGGCGTAAGGAAATGACGGGAACGCCCCTAGCCTAGGAGGGAGTGGGTGTGGTGTGTCTTGTCGTTGCTACTGTTGACTTTTCGTAAGAATCTGCCCATATAAAAATTAGCTCGACCGTTCATTCTTCTTATATAATAGATCACGTTAACCGGAATTTATTTATACTTAGTCTAATAGTAGAGTGGTAAAAGCATCTTTAATAAAATAATGATTATATCTGATTTTTATTGTATATCATAGACTAATAATATAATGTACAGTAAAATTTCTCATAAAAAAAGATTCGTTTGGTATGAAGTCAACTTCACTAAACCTAACCTTAGTTAATTATGTTTGTATTATTTTTTATAGTAATAAAATTCAATGTCATAAATATGACAAAGTTTAGTAAAAAAATGAGTATACGATATATGGGACATGATGTTACAAAAATGTGGCAAGCCACATTATGACAATAAATTAAACATCCATCCAAAAATCTGTACCACGTTTAAGTTTAGACATGACAAAGTTAGATACAAGCCGACAATCTCCACTTTGCCGATCCCTTTTTATTCAGGTATTGTTTGTTTCTCAGAAAAGTTAAGAATTGTTGGATTGTTACAGGTTTCTCTGTAGCGTCAGGTTGTTAGATATTTTTTTAGACCTTATATGTCCAACTTAGAAGCCTACACTCTTAAAGAGCAATAATTGATCTAACATCAGTGTACTTTTTTCGCCTTTTTCTTGAAATTTTCCAGTCTACATACAAACTTTTTTTGAGACATTCAAAATCCAACTTAATATTTTAACAGTGACTAGAAGGATGTACGCGGCTTATCTATACTTTTAATTCTTACGTGTTGAGACTTGAGACGAATAATGATTCATGTCCAGCCCGAATGCCACAAGAACCACCCAAAGGGCAAAGGCATTCAGAATTTAAGAGCTTTCATGACCTTGTATAGTGGTACAGTGAAAATAAATTATGTGATGAGAGTGTACGTTTTGCTTTTCTTATTTGCACCATTTAAAAAAAAAAGGACTTATTTGCAGCTTTTGCACATTGCTAATTTGTTGGGAGGTCAGTTCATCATTGCTCAATGTTATGATGGAATGTTTCTCACGGCTATCTCAGCATGTTTTGCAATGTTCCAAAGCAACACTGAACTAATTGCTCGGAATTCTGGCTTGCTACAGTAATGCCCATATTTAATGCAACATGATTGAGTGGATAAGAAGAAAAAGTAGTATATAGATGAATATATTTAAAAGCCCTCTTTGTTTGGATCTGGCTATGTTTTTTATTCTATCCAGTCACAAAATAATACTCTCATCACATACGCGCTCAAACTTTCTAAACTTTAAATGTCGATATTTTTAATATATTTAGATTATATATTGAAAATCATGTGTAGGTTTGTCTCAAAAATACTTTTATAATATTGAGTTACATAAATATATTACAATAAAAATTAGTGATCAAACATGCATTTTGGGGGTAGTATTGATATCCAAAATGATTTTTTTTTTTTGTGATTTGAGGGAGTATCTCAAGTGTTCTAAGGAAACTAATATGCAATTGTTGTTAGTGATATGTCCTTAAGGTAATCATGGAGATGATTATATCACGTCTATGTTTATGTAATAATATGATTATTTTGTTCTTTGAATAAATATCATTAGTGTCAATCAACAAGTACGTAACTTGTTTGTGAAACTTCTTGTTTATGTTTTGATATTATTTTGAATTATTCCTGACCTTATATCATCATACGGGACAATTGTGATTTATAGGTCAGCACATGTATTGATTGATAACTATGTTTCACAAATCATGGATATATGGATATCAAATCAATAATGTGGACACATATGGGAGAACATGATGTTGAAGTGACCCACCATGAGACACTACGGGAATTATTATATTCTTATGTGTCATCAGTTGGTCTCATATATAGTTGTATGTGAGATCCTTAGACCTGAGATCGTCATAGTTTTCTACATATGTAATAGTGTACTTAGAGGTTGCCAAACGCTACTCCATAACTGGGTAGTCATGAAGGTAGCTTTCGGGTTTGTTATGAAACATACGGAGGAATGTGAGCGATCAATGTGGAATTTGCTCCTCCTATACAACGGGAGAGATATCTCTGGCCCATCAATGTGGTTAGATTAAGGAAGTGCATGGTCATGCCAAATATGATTGAGGAATCAATTGCAACTTAGTAGTCCACTACAGAACAAGGGAAGGATCGAGCTATCATAGAGTAGCATGTGTTCTCGCCTTGATTTCGATCTGGTATCATAAGGCAAAGGGATCATTACATAAGTATTATATATGTTCATTCGATATGATCTTCATATGTATTTGGAAGTCGCTATGTCCTACTAGGGGCCACTGCCAACTTATGGTCCGAAAGGAGTTTTGGCCCATGGACGATTATGTATGAGCCTACAGGGTCACACACTTAACGGGTTAGAATATAATGGTTCAGATTGGATCCATCACTAATGGGTCAAATGGACTTTGCACTTTGATTGGGCCCTAACATAGGGTTCCACCAAAGGGGGCGGCTATTTAAAATGAGTTCGCAGTCGCAATTGTTGTACAGCCAGATATATCGAAACCCTAGCTGTCACCACTCGACCCTTCCCGTATGGGTTGGTGCTAGCACACTGACGCATGGTGTTCCTTCCCCGAACATGTGGACTTCAGTAGAGGTGTTGCTACTACTGCAACGCTGATCAAGACAATCGCCTACCATACAGGGATTATCAACCACCGCACGAGGAAGATCAACTGTATCATTTTTTAATTTGTGCTAGCGTAGCCTACCCGTATCCCTTCAATTGTATCATTTTTTAATAACAATGGTATAATTTAAGAAAAAAAATGTCGTTTTACTATAAGCAATTTTATCTTGGAAGATGTGGTTCCCTTAAAGATAAGGTCATTTTTGCATTTTGAGGGGGCCTGAGGCCCCTGACTAGGGTTAAAAAAATCGACGAAAAGCGCTCGATTTTCGCCCATATCAACGCGGCTCGGCTTCTAAAATTGCTTTGTAAACTGGCTCAATTAAAAAAATAAAAAAAATTGAAAAAATTATGCGACATAAACCGGTCGAAAATCGATAAAAATCGCTCGATTTTCGACGAAAATCAACCACAAAAAAATTTCAACTAGCCCGTCGATTTTCCATGAAAATCAGTCGATTTTTCATGGAAACGGTCAATTTATTATTTTTTTTTTAAAACTCTACGATTTTCGGCTGATTTTTCAGCTTAATATTTCTGATTTTTGAATTTCGAGATTTTCTCCGTGTCTTTTGTTAACCCTGCCCCTGACCATCATAATGTGTATGGGTACAATTGTAACTGCAAGCACAATCGCACGTAGACCGGCAGACTGCAAGTGGTGACAGGGAAAAGGTAGCGCCTGTGGCATAAATTGACAATATTACCCTGTTTAACTAGGATGGCACCCCGCTGCAACAAAGTCAAGAATGACAATGTATGCATATAACTACCACATTGAAGCAATTTTTGAGATGCTAATTTCTGAATGAGTGGTGACATTAATAGTAACCAAAATATTTACAGATACAAATATGGATATTTTGTTACACATGCATGTATCAAAACATAAGCATGATAGGAACTATCTGGGCCAGGATCACACCATTTTACCAACTGAAGTTTAGATCCCCAGTAGTCATGGAATCTTTAACCCAAATCGATTTTCTACAAAACTGTGCACCATTAGCATAAATATATGCTGGCAAGTGAGAGCAGTAGAGAAAAAAAACCTAAAGGTCAGGCAAAATACACCAAAAACCACATAGAATTTTTATATAGACTGAAAACATGGAGAACTACTGATTTACATAGAAAGTGTCGAAAGTGTCAAAAGTGTCGATGCTTGACTCTTTTTTTGGAGCCTGCTGCCCAATATATATATATATATATATATATATATATAAAGAGCATCGATCGACTTTCAAGCGGTCAGCTATACAACAAATTCATAAGGAGAGTATTGCTTAAGAATAACAAAGTTTCATGCCTTATATAGTTGGAGAGTAATATTCACACAGTAATTGCACATGAGCCCTTAGTTTGTGCAGAGAGAGAAACATTTAAAGATGAAGGAAATTGCACATAGAAATCCGTAGGTAAAGAGCATCAATATGAACTTGTTGCATAAAAAAGTCTTTACTTGTAAGAAGTTTTTGTAGCAATAAAATCATGTCAGTACTAGCAACAGTCGAAGTTCAAAAGAACTATCGATGTTAATCATAAAAGAACAAATATAAAAAATGGATTTGGATTAGAGAAACTTGCCTCAAGGATGTTAATCAGAGGAACTTGAACTGAGAGTACAGTTGAAGCGTTGAACATAATTTACAGATGTCAACACCAGGATTTAGCAAGAAAAGTGATACATCATTCAGCATTTTGGAAGAAAGAAAAAAGCTGTATACAGGGCATGGGCTTACCCAAGCAAAGCAACTCATGGAGACTTTAATTGCAGGGAGCATGAATTAGAATGTAGACCAACTATATTATTTACATAATGCATCAGACATCAATATGGCGGGATTTTTTCATCTAATGTAAGAGTGATTAAATTTGCTTTGAATGAACAAACCTCTATGCAATGCACGCCAAACCCAAATGGATAAGCAGAATAGGGGATAAATAGGGCCTGAGAATATCATACAGGAAAATGGATTGGGGCAGACATATGAAACAAAAATCAATCGATGCTCTAACACTAAAATCCTGCAAAGGAAATATAGCAAATGAACATAATTATGATATGTTCATGCAAATTCACGCACAAACAAATGATTGGCCAAATACAAATTGGAAGGGAATGGAATAAGTAAGCAATAGTTTAAAAGTGAGAAAGTAAGGTTCACAACAACATAAAAATTAATCACACAACAGATTGCAATGGTGACATAAATGTCTTGCTCCTGCAACATAGAAAAACCAGTCATCGGGCATACTTCACAGGGCATATTCCATATGTTTAATAGGCCACACATGATATGAAGCAAAAGGGATCAATGAAAAAAATAATATGATATGGATCTTAACACAAAATGAAAGACTTTAGTTTTAAATGTATGATGTGCAACCATAATGAAAAAGGCAAATCATAACGTAGATTTATACATTAGATTCCCTATGATTGAATAAGCATAGTGCAACCAACACATGGACTATAATGCAATGTTCTAAATAGCTAGTTGTAGACTTTTGGACCCTAAACGTGAAGCTACAGACTAATATTTCGCTATATTAACTACAAACGCTATAGTTAGCAATAAATAGCTCCGCTATTTGACATAGCTTATAACTAGCAATAGCTCTGTTATCAAACATAGGTACCCATAAGTTAAAACATTGTGCTTATTTTGAAATCCAACATTATTAAAATGCACAATTGCATCTCTTATAAGTCTGAACTATAGGAAAACTTAGTAAAAGATCATATCTCACTCTTTTTCAATAATCCAACATTTATATTTCTCAGTGACTAAGTACTTATTGTTAAGAAGATAATGATATAGTTATCATTTATGGTCTTTTGAACATGTATTAGTATGTTTTGAATTCCGGACTTGAATCATATTTTTATTATAAAAATATTTGTACCTTCTAAAGTATCATATTTTTATGATGTGTTTGGAGGTGACTTATATTATATACATATTTAGTTTTTTTTAAAATAAATTAATACTGAAAACGTGACGAATGATAGCTACCGCGATAATTGCTGTAGCTTTTTCAGGATCTTACCGCAAATATCACGATTTAAAACCTTGGACTACCTAAATCACTAAGTCAGTAGAAGTTCATAAAACTGAACAAATGCAATGTAAAAAAAAAAACTCTTAACTAGGCTGGAAACGGCATGGAAGGATTGGGATCGAGAGCAAGCCCATTTCAACTGCCATGGGGAGGAGGCTTGAGACTGAGGGCACAACCACTGCAGCTGCCATGGCGGAGGAAAAGGTAGTGGACATGGGGTTGGATGCAGCCGCCGGCCGGGCTAGGTGATTGGCGCAAACACGGCCAATGTGGATGGCAGACGCATCGATCCAACGCCTGCGGAGTGAGAAGGAGATGAATAAAAGCCATGATGCCCAACCGTTCGCCTGACCATGCCCCGTCTTGAATTCTCTCAACAGTTTCTTGATACGCCGCGAGTCCATGAGCGCTGCTCCCCGCCGGCTACATTTTGGAGGAGCCGACGAGCCAGGACAGTTTGGTGGGTGCCTCATGCCTGGATGGTGTGGGAGCGGGCGGAATGAAGGGTTGATGTGGGTGGATTCTGGGACGTTAGAATTGGATCCCATGGCCAGAAACATTTAGGATTGGACTGTGATGTTTGGATGGTAATCTGTACCTTTCAACACTAATCCAAAAGCTGATAATAATAGAGATAACGTGGCTTCATCTGAAGAGGACAGGAAATTTAGCTATGGGGACCAATTGTATTGGTATATAGGATTAAAAAGCCAACTGGGTCGGGATTAGCTCGAGCTAGCGGAGTTGCATGTGCCCCACATGATCTTCTTGTGCTAATTCTTTTCTTATTGCACTAATTCCTATGCTTAACATTTTTCTGTAGGTAGCAGAATAGACATTCTTTCGAGTCCAATAGAATACTAGACATAGATCACGGTATATGTTATTTTTTCTCAAGCAAAACCTAAACAAATATGAAAAACTGAAATAATCGCAATTTTAGAATTCGCAAAGGGTCTTTTCACAGAAACGGTGAATCGGAACAAGATTTCCGGAAATTTATGGGTTTTTGCGAAAACAAGGATCCGAGACTTGAGTGGAACTTGCAGAATCACAAGGTTTTTTATGCAAAAATACCGATCCAGAATCTAAGAGGAATTCGCGGAACCACGAGAATTTTTTACAAAAGAGCCGGCATGATTATCTCGACGCAATTTTAGAATTCTCAGAAGTCTTTTCACAAAAACACGGACTTGGAGGCGTCTAGCATGCCCGACGATTCCTTTCCTCTAAGGAGTAGTATATATATATTTGGCATCCACGGCTAATCTATATAACACTCTATTCTCAGAGATGTATGGATGCCTTGGCCGCGCTAAATTCTATAGTTTCTATGGTGCTCTCCATCTCTATATGTCTATCCGTATATATATATTTATTTCAGATCCGCACAAAAGCAACCAAACCGTTGTGATGTGGTGGCGTGTGCTCTCGCCTGTCACGCGGGCGACCCCGGCTTTGATCTCCCTGGCAACGATGGTTTTTGTTGCAGTCGCTACAGTAAATAAAAATGATTTCATTTTTACTTTTAGAAAAGGTTTTTAATTTTTTTAAAACTTTTATAGCTTTTTTACATGAATATTTTTATAGCAATTTTTTAGAATTTTTTTTATAATATACACGCACTACTAATCATGAAGAGGTACGGTTGCCCACCCGCCTGCTCACCACGCTGTGATTTTGCTAAAGAGAGATGGCAAGTAAATAAATCACACCAGCTCCGTTGCTCAGTTGATTAAAAGCCTTCCTTTGCTAGCAGCCGGTCCTGGTTTCGAATCCGGGAGGCGCAACTACTATAGCTTCTGCGGTAGCGCACACAACTACAATTTTCCCAAGACAGCTAGAATGTTTTTTTATTTTAATAAAAAGAAATTTAGAAGACAATAATATTTTTAATTTTTTTTACAAATAGTTTTTTTTGTTTCCTTAAGACTTTTTAAAAGGAATTTTAATTTCTTTAAAACAAATTACAATGAGGTTGAGTCTCAACAAGAGCAATTTTGTCGTAGATTGAATTGGCCGACGGATTATTTTGTTGTAAATTCATTTGCTCAACAAGGTGGCGACAGAAGGTCTGTCTCCATTTCAAATAGCGACAGATGTGTATTTTTGTAAAAACTTTTGGCATATTATTTTTGCAAAATTATTTAAAAATATATTATTTTAAAAAAATCACTTTTTTATATATGTTTTGGAGTGTTTGGACTGCACAGTTGGTTCAAAAGGAATTTTTTTAGTGGAGGTCAAAAGGAGTTTGGTAAGGAATTTTCTCTCCGTATGTTTTTCTTTATAACAGACTCAAATACAAGGCCCAACCCAGGGTTTCGGATTTCGTTTTCGGATAAAATACCGTCGTGGGCCGGATACCGAGATTTCGGCGAAATTCGGTAATTTCGGAGAAATCTCGTCCAGAATTTCAAATTTAAAATTTGAATCCGGCTTGTTTGAAACCGAGAAATAGCGAAATTCGGCGAAATTGGGCGAAATTTCGGGCGAAATTGCCGAAATTTCGGGTTTTTTGCACTGGCAGAAAAGTGGTCCAAACGTTAACGAAAAATTTTGAAATTTTTTTTGGAGGTTCCTGACACATTGATGATGTTCTCATAAAATTTCATCTGATTATCACATCTGAGGAATTTTTAAAAATTCAGAGAGTGGTACTGTCCTGATTAAACACTGACCGACAAATTTGATCCGAACGAAAAATGGTAAAAATCAAGTTATAAACTGCTCAAATTTTTTTTGAAGAGTCATTACACATTTATTATGTTTCCATAAAAATTTCAGATTATTATGAAGTGTGTGTAATTTTAAAAATTCAAACATTAGAACTGTCCAGATAAAACGCTGACCGTAATTTTGAACCGAATGCAAAATGGTTCAAACCATGGTAAAAACATTTGAATTTTTTTTCATGGTTATGATGTATCTATAATGCTCTCATAAAATTTTCAGATGATGATTAAACTGTATGAATTTTTAAAAATTCTAACAGTACTACTGGTCTATCGCCTGTTAAAATGCTTACTAGTAAAATTGAAAACATGAAAAATTATGTAAACCATGTTAAAAACTTTTGAAATTTTTTGTGAATGGTCCTGATATAACATTAATGTTTTCTTAAAATTTTTAGATGATGAGCATTCTCAAATAATGTTTGAAAATTCAGATGCTGCTACGCCCCGATAAAAGTCGATGATCAATACATAGATTTGATTTAGCAGTAAAAAAAAGTTTAATTTTTTTTAAAATTTACAGAATTGTGATAAGGAAGTTCTTAATATCCCATAAAAATTTTGATTCATGATCACACTCAAGTGAATTTATAAAATTCTTACAAGGGACACTACCATTTATGTTTTTTTCTTTTTGTTTTTAGAAATATAATATAACAAACAAAGTTCAATGCTTACATTTGGAACAAAGTTTTAAATGTTCTGTTTTTTACCTAAGATTTTTACCTAAGTTTTTTACCTAAGTTGCATTTAGAACAAAGTTTTAAATGTTCTGTTTTTTACCTAAGTTTTTACCTAAGTTTTAGCAATTTCAATTTTTTCCGATTTTTCCATCCCACAAAAAATCTCGTTCACGCCGACCACTTGAAGTAGTCCGGCAAAAGGTCGTTCACGCGGACTACTTCCAAGTGGTCCGCGTGAACTGACTTTTATCCTATTTCGATTTTTATTTTTAAAACATAACAAATGATGTTAAAATATTTTCATAAATTTTATGTATTATCCTACATATCTTATGATACTCACATAAATTTTTCATAGCATGAAAATGCATTCTCAATTTTTTAAAATTCAGAGAGTGTTTCAGCCGAAATGCCAAAAAGTCTAAAAAATAAACTTTTTCAAACATTATCATTGAAGATCACTTCGAGAACTTATTGATATAATTCCTACGATCCGCCAAAAATTCAAATTCTGTTTAAAATTCAAATCTCTAGCTTTTGCCGAAATCTCACTAAAAATAAAAATTTCAAATTTCATCAGTAGTAATTTCAATTTTTTCCGGATTTTTCCATCCGCGCAACAGTTGCTCACGCCGGACCACTTGAAGTAGTCCGGCGCAAGGGGTCGTTCACTCACGCCGACTACTTCCAAGTGGTCCCATGAACTGACTTTTTATCCTATTTCGATTTTTATTTTTAAAACATAACAAATGATGTTAAAATATTTTCATAAATTTTATGTATTATCCTACATATCTTATGATACTCCCATAAATTTTTCATAGCATGAAAATGCATTCTCAATTTTTAAAATTGAACGTGTTTACTGCGTGCCAAAAAGTCTAAAAATAAACTTTTTCAAACATTATCATTGAAGATCACTTCGAGAACTTATTGATATAATTCCGGTCGATCCGCCAAAAACTTCAAAATCCGGTTTAAAATTCAAATCTCGCGGTTTTGCGAAATCTCGCCGAAAAATAAAAATCCAAATATACTGTAGCAATTTCAAATTTTTTTCGGATTTTTTACATCCGGCCGGTCTATGCAAACTCGCTGGGGTCCGAAATCCGAGATTTCGGCGAGATTTCGCCGAATTTCGGCGGTTTTTGTAACCTTGGCCCAACCATCCTCAAATTGTAGTTTCCGTTAAGTTGTCCTAAACCATTGGCATTCTTAATTGGAAGGGTGACCGCACCATAATCGTCCCAAAATTTGTTTCCCTGCGAACCCCAAATTCGATATACAACCCATTTTTAAATGCTTGATTCATATTGGCGTTCTAGTTTATATTTAGTGTCGGCTCGGAACCAAGGAATTTCACTTGCCTGTGTATATGCCCATTGCACACTTTACTTTTTATTTTTGGCCATTTCCCAAATGAAATGTCAGACCGGATTTTCGAATCCAAATCCTCTGTGTATAACCTGTGCTAGTCCAAGAAAAACTAGCACACACAGTGGAAACAATGATGACAACACATCCATATCACGAAGCACATAATATTAATTAAGTAAAAAAGTATTAGCCTTATGACCAATTATTACAAATAAGCAGCATCATGGTTTGAGTTCAATAAGAAACAGCGGAAACAAAATAACAAAAGCAGGATAAGCCCATCCATTTGTCCAACAGGCAATCGACTGGGGTTCGCGTCCTAGCATTCCGGATCGCCTTCGTCGTAACCACAAGCAAAGAACTCGTAATCATCTTCAGCTTCTGCAAACTCCTTTGTGGAAAGTTGGGGATGTTGCAAGGGTGAGCACAAAATGTACTCCGCAAGTCTTGGAAACATAATGCATGATAACTATATGCAAGGCTAAACAATTGAAGGCATAATATGGCTCTTTTAGCATAAATCAATGTTTAACTATAAATACCAATAGTAATTTCATAAAGCATCATTTGACAAAAAAGTAATAGCATAGTAATTGAATTTGATATGTCAACTAAACAGGTTCCATCTACCTGACTGGCTCCATCCGTCAAACCATAACCCGAGAGTTCTATCTGCTCACGGATTCCCAAATCATCATTTTCCTTTAAAACAAAACCATGAAATCTACAATGTGCAAGCGTACCTCGCCTGCCCTTGACCGTGGGCACGGCTACTTAAGTAGTTTTAACTCTGCAGAGTGTGTACATTTTACCCATAAGATATGATTGACTCTTGTTGCTATGCAGTTAACACACTTCCTTCAGTGTGTCGGCAGAGAGATCATGACAAGGCCTTTACAATGTACAACCCCACTATTAACATCGTCCGCTAAGGTTTCACCGCTGTTAAGGTTCTAGCTGCCCAATACAGAAGCCCCCTCTTGCGCCTGCCGTCATCTGGCACTCACCAACTAGCGATGCTAATAATGAGACACACAAATTATTTAGTCAGGTCGTACCCATATAGACTTGTGGTTGTACGCTAGTGCTTGGTCCATGATAACACATGCTTCGGTCCTTAATTGACTAGGGCGGAACATTCACATACCAAGATCTCGTGCTTTCTGCACCTGCCAAACATCCATCCGTCCTGGTCTAAACCATATTTTCCACTTTATTTTATTTAAATAACAGCAGCAACACCAATTGCCACGACTTCACAAATAAGATTCAACAATGCTTGAAGTGATTCCCATAATGGCATAATACCGAAACGTTTAAACTGGACTAAGCAGTTCTACCGTCCCATGCTAATCTACTGGTTATCAACAAATAAAATAGCTAGTATCATCTAGGGTGACAAACGTTCATCAAGATTAATGTCAATGAGGGTATAACTAAGCTGGCATTTAACTAAACCTTAAAACTATATTTAAAGTACATTGCATAAAGTAAGCATAAATAGTTTAAAACAACATAAGCTTTTCATAACAATTTAGGATCAATATGTTCAAGTAAAACTTGCCTTCGATGCCTCCTGCTAGATCTACCTCTGACTGCTGATTCGCTTGAGCTTCGACTGTGTCGTCTACACGCGAAACGAGAGCAAATAAATAAAACAAATTCAAAAATTGAAAATAATGGTACCAGAAGATATATCTTGAATTTAGATGAATTTAGAAATTTGAATCACTGGAATCGGAGCTCGAACGAAGGAGAACGGACTCCTAGAAGTTTCACAGATCAGAAAATCAGAGAAAATAAATAGGGCTGACACGTGGCGCAATCTGATTGGCTGGAATTTCTGGATTTTTTGGAAAATCAGAAAAATAAAAACCAAAGCTGACTGACATGTGGGGCCCACATGCCAGCTCCTGGGTTCACGGTGGACTGCGTCCACCAAGGAGGGAGATGCCGACGTGGCGGACCACGCTGACGTGGCGGCCACGCGGCGCGACCTGGGAACGAGGCGACGCTGACGCGGCTCGATTGGCCCGTCCACATGGCGCGCATCCAACGGGCCGAGGCGAATCGGACAGCCGGGTGGCAGGGCGCGGACGGTGGCGACGTGGCCAGATCTGAGGCGCTGGTGGGCGATCGGAAGGCCACAGCTTCATGACGAGGGCGATGGTGGCGGCGCTGGCGCGGGCAATGCCGGAGGCGAAGAAGACGCAGTGGCCGAGGGGGGAAACGCGATGAGCCAGCACCGAGTTAGGGGCAAAAGAAAGAGGACGTCGCGGGGAACTCGACGCGACCAAAAACGGCGGCGGAGGCTCACCGACGACGGCAAACGGCCACGGAGAAGCGCATGGGCACGGCGGAGAACTTTGGTGAGCGAGATCTCTGCGATGAAGGGGTCTCTCTCTGGCTTCGAGGTAAGGGGCGGCAGGTGCAGCGGAAGGCGGAGAACGCAACATGAGGAACCTCGGGGCTTTAAATAGCCCTGGGGAGGCGTGCGCTGCACAAACGCCGAAAACGGCACGAAGGCGGCTAGGGTTAGGGTTTCGGGCGACGGCGGGACGCGGGCGACGTGGCTGCATCGCAGCCATCCACGCATCGTGGATCCGACGGCTCACACGGCGCGGACTAGGCCGAGGCGAGGCAGGCTGCGGAAAGGAGGCAGGCCGGGAGACGCGGGCCGAGCGACGCGGGCCGAGGAGAAATAGGAACGGGCCGGCGAGATGGATTCGGCCCGGAAGGAATTCGAAATAAAAACATTTCTCGAATTAATGAAATTCCAGAAATTCAAATAAATTCAAATAAATAGCAAATAAATTCAGAAAAATCTCCAAAAATACAGAAAAATTCCTTGAGGCATAATGAACCCAAATAAAACTGAAAATCTTTTGTTTGATGAATAGATTAGTCAAATTAGATCCTTTCATAAATAGAGAATTCAACTTAAGCTGAAATTAATTCAATAAAAATGTAAATGGTTCATTTTCAAATTTAAACATTCTAAAACTCAAATTTTGGAATGTTACATGAAATTATAAATTTAGCCACATTCTCTACAACGGAAGAACCAGTAGGCGACGTGTATCACCTACCATGCTCCCCTATCACAGTAGCTGGTCGATACCACATATACCCTCCTGCTGAGCTCGACTACCGCTGCAGATATATGTTGAGCTTGGGTACCATATTACCCCCTACTATAGAGCTCGACAAGAGGGGGTATTGCCAAGCATGGATAGTGCGGCAGCTCTTGCGAGCCTTATGGGCTAGATAGGTCGGGTGCCATGGTTCTAGCTACCTATCGAGCTAGGGGAGCGTGCCGCTGCTTCTATGGTTTGAACGGTACAATTTTTGCAATTTCGTCTAGATTGGGACCAAGTTTGCAAAAACAACTTGCGATGGGACCAAGTAAGCTAAAGCTTCTACGGTAATGGGAAAAAATTGTAGGAAATGCTAATTTAAGGTCGTCCTCATCAAATCTTTCGTGAGGACGCCTTCTCATTGTGGCAAGTGGCGACATCTTTCTTTCCCCACTTTTCTTCCCACTCAAAGGCTCTCTCATCACGGTACTTGGTGCTATCTCCTTCATCCCTCTTTCCTCCTCTTTTCCCTTTCCCTCAAACTCAAAATAGTTTTTGTTTTTCAAAAATTTCTCCCAATTATTTGAATAAAAAGTATTTTTTAACCACTTTTAAAAGTTTTTGGATCAAAACTTTTTGAACCGAAAGTTTTTTGAATCGAAACTTTTTAAATTGAAAGTTTCTTGAATCGAAACTTTTTGAACTGATAGTTTTTTGAATCAAAAGTTTTTGAAGTTGAAAATTTTCAAGTCGAAACTTTCTCATTTGAGAATTTTTTTATTCAAAATTATTCGAGTTGAAACTTTCTAATTTAATTTTTTATTTATTTAATATTTTTCGGTATCAAACTTTTCAAGTTGAAACTTTCTAATTTCAAGCTTTTCGATTTGAAATTTTTCGGGTTGAAATTTTCTAATTTAATTTTTTTGATATAAAAATTTTCGAGTTAAAATTTTCCTAGTTGAAAATTTTGAGTTGAATTTTTTTCAAGTTGAAACTTCTTGTTTAAACTTTTCAAAGTTAAAATTTTATGTTCGGGAGGAAGAGATGTTGGGGAAGTGAGTAGGCAAAAGGGAAATGTAGACGGGGATAAAGAAGATGACGTCCCTAAATTTTTTTAGTTCGAGGATAACATGTACCAAGAATCGTTGCGTTTGGGCTTTTAACATTTTCATAACAAAATGATAGTGAAACAATGGCCTGGTCCAGGTAGATTGCCAGGGCAGGCCTACCTAGCTGGCTGGCCTACACGCCCATGACGAACTATCTTTCGGGCCAAGCCCAACACCCCTCTCCTCTCCCAAGCGGGTAGGAATTTTTTTCTTTAATATTTTTTTTCCAAAACTAGGCGTCCGGGGTGAAAAATTGCAAGTTTGGGCTCCCGTCGCCCGTACATGGGGCGATCAGTGCTACTCTAACGGCAACCAACGGACGGCGGCGCACCTATTGCCCTATGCACGGGCGATCGCCGTGCACAGGCAACGGCGGGGGCCAGCCAATTTTTTTTTATTTAGTATTTTTTGTAATTATTTTATGCGTTTTAAATATGAACCCCATAACTTTTGATAGGAGTGTCCAAATGAAATGAAACTTTTTTTCTAAATTTAAGTTTTGGAATGAGGAGTTTGATTCTAAAATAAAAATCTATGTGTTGTTTGCGGAAAAATAATTTTATTTGAGTTCGAATGCTACGCTGTAATTATGGATTGTGAAAGAATTACTTTGTGTATTGATCCATAAATCATGAAATAAAATAGAATAAGTTAGTACAACCTTATGCACTTCATTTCTGCAAAAATATCTAAATATGATTCCTTTTTGAATCAAAGTTGGCTAATTTAAACCCTTTATAGTATTCATGTTTCAAGTAGTTAGAATAATGTCTAAAGGACCTCAAAATTTGACAGAACCAGTTTTGTTGCATTCTTGGGCTTGCATAGGTTACAATTATGTAAAAATATTTAGATGTCACTTTAGGTCGCACTATTTTATTGTTGTCCTAACATGCAACCTAGAAACATCAAAATGGCCGTATCTTTCGCAAACGAGGGTCAAACTCGATGAAACCAAATCTGATGAACTTAAAATGCTATAATCTATCTTGATGGACAAAAATAACATCATTTGGGATAACTGGAGCAGTAGAACATATTGGAGCCCTCCGGAAATGGAACCGGTTCCCTCTCTAAGGCTAGTTGAGGACAGTGAGCATACACTTGAAGGGTAGGTCGCATTCTTTATTACGACTTAAAACTGAAAGGAGTACCACGAACAAGGAAAACCAAAGTTAACACCAGACGCTCATCGAGTGCTTCGAGGCCACTTCCCATTCGCCCATGCCTCCGGCTGGGATTCTTCGCACGCCGCGCCTCTCTCGCTTCTCTCTCTCTCGGCCTCCTTCTCCTCCGCTTCCTTCCTACATGCCTCCTCGCGTGCGACATCGCGTTGTTCTTGAAGCCGCCGCGTGAACTCGTCCCCCGGTTGGCTTGGTAAAAAGCCGTTGGTCCTGGGGTTGATCTCCGTATCAAACCATCGCCAAATTCACACAAAGGCGGAGGTGACTGCATGAAACGTAAATTAGCAAAGTTTCATTCACAAATGTTATGTAACTCAGACGATTGTTACCATGCGGCGATCCTTCGAGCTCTTCTCCGGTGGATCAAGGCGTGGTTGCGCACTTCCAATACCTCCTCTTCCAAGTTGAAATTTCCCAAGAGTGGACAAGCCTGCAAAGATCTCCGCACATACACATGGGTGCTACAGCTCCACGAGGTAGGAAGAGATCTTGGTACGCTAAATTGCGCGGGCATGTACTTGTTTCTTCCTTTGCTTTCCCCTTTCCCTTTACACTTGCACGCCTCGGCATTTTTCGATTGATCCTGAATTTTTTTCCTCCCTCCTCTATTCTTTGCGAGACCGCTTGTGAGAACGAATGTTATAAAGGCCAGATATCGCCAGGTATGGAGCGATCGCCTCATATTAGGCGACGCCCAACTAGAGGCGATAGGTGCACCGAGTCGTTGATGTGTTGTCACGTCGTGTGGCATAGGCAAGCAATGCATACATGGATTTGCACAATTTAAAGTGATAAGGTTGTCATGTTACTAACTCGACGCTTATACAATATGTCACGAACGTAAAGGCATTACAAAAATACGTCCGTACAACTAGTCAATCACGGCCACGCTTCCTGATCTAGCCCGTGGTGTAGGTGAGTGGCGACAGCAGATGGACGTCCCTCCTAGGCCGGCCCTGCGGTGCAGGCGTAGAGTAGTGTGGCGGCGACGTGGGCGTGTCCTGTGGCGGCGCTCCCGAGAGTTGAGAGGGGGCGAGGTAGTCGGTCGAAAGGTACTCCTCCAGGTCGAACTCGACATTTGCAGGGTCGTCGAAACCACCCTGGGGTCCTGCTAGGGCGCGAGACGACGAGGGAGCCTCCGCAGCCCACTGTCCCCACTGCTGCTGCGTGGGAGCGTAACGAGGAACCGACGGGGTAGGGCGAGACGAGGAAGGAGCCTCCTCAGCCCACTGTCCGCACTGCAGCTGCGTGGGAGTGTAACGAGGCACCGATGGGGTAGGGCGAGGTGCTGGGCCGCGGGGACGTGGTGTGCTGCGTCCGCCGACGTCTCCGTGGCCCCGGCAGGTGGCCAAGCGACCCAACCGCCTCATCCTATCGAGGCCCGATCCCAAGCTGACTCGACCTCAGCGGTGGTCACCTGTATGCCCGCCCGAAGGTGCGTCAGCATGGAGATAGCCTTCGCCTCAACCTCCCCGACGAGATGTGCCTGCATGTAACGTCAGATTGTTATTATGTAATTTACATGAAAAAGATGTGACCATGTAGCTTCGATTGCGACACTTACCGAGGAGTTGTCCCTCTGGGACATCTGTGAAGGGTACGTGTCCGTCACCGATGCTCGCCAGGCGACATACGGTCTTGGTGTGTACCCCACCCCGAGGCGAGCGCGTGGGCGAACCACTCCATGTACTCATCGTACATGTCGGTCGTCGCTTTACTGGTCTCGGTGACTCTCGCCGAGTGCGACGCCCCATCGCACCGCCATGGTCGCATACGGCACGAACCGAGTGCCCACTACAAAGATCCATCCGGCCATCCCGCAATGCAAAACAGAAGTACACACCACATTCATTTTGCAAAGATGTGGAGTAGTAGGATCGTGGTAAGTACTGTGAGCGCCACGCATGACAACGTGACGAGGCGGCAAGGGAAAGGATCGAATAGGCCGAATCGCCGCAAAGACTCGGTGCGGGAGTACTCGACACACAAGTCAAAGACGAGGACCTTACGGGTGAGCTGTAAGGCCTCATCTCGCGGCAAAGCACGGAGACCCCGTGAGGTGCTCGGGCGTGGGCCGACGCTACCAGATGGCGCCCATCGCACGCCCTCGCTGTGGAGGCGACAAACTCCCGAACGAACTCGAGGTAGGACCTCCTCACCGCCGGTGTGCGAATATCCGCCGCGAGGAAATAAGAAATTGCGGAGGTTATACAAGTGCCTAAGTGGGAAAAAGATACGAGGAGCATACCGCCGTTGGACCCAGAGGGGCCCACGGTGGGCACCCACCGGTCGCCTCCGTAAAGGTCCCGGGGTACGGTGCGGTGTCAACAACAGTTCGCTGACGGACAAGTGCTCCTGTGACCACAATCCGAAGGAGTAGGACGCAACCCGACATCGCCGCGCCCCGCTTCCACCCGAGACGACGCTGCACGCACCTCAGACGTCGCCGCAAGCACACCGAGGCCCACGACCATCGCATCATCCGCTTACAATGGGAAGTTAGACGTGCTTCGCTAATACGAGATTTGAACTTAGTGTGTTACCTCATCCTCCGGTGTCGGCGATGTCTTTGGCGTGACTCGATCAAAGCCGGCCCACCGTGTTCCGTGGGAGGACGGAACATCACCCAACCGAACAACAACAGAGGTATGCCTCTAGATGGCGGGCCACGCCCTCCTCCTCTCGTGCGGGTGGAGAAGCCGAGCTCGCAGCTGCTCGCAACAAACATTATTAGCAACTTAGCGCTTCTCACTAATCGCAAAGAAAAAGGTACTCGCCGAGAATCGGCAACCACGCGCTTCGCTTGGTCCGTGCGCCACCCCGCCTCGAGGGGTGGTAGGGGTTGTCCGGGTGCCGCTGCACCACGGTGAACCGCACGAACAACTCCGCGTGCCACGTGACGGGGGCGTCGTGCGGCACAACCGCCGACCCGCATGGGGAGGCCTAGGAGGTACGACACGCCCCGGCTGCCGAGCCATCTCTCCGCACGGAAGGTGGAACGTGTGCGCTCCGGTCTCCACCGGTCCACGAGTGTGGCAGCAGGACCGGTCGCATTCAACCACAGACCTCCTCGCCTCTAACGGGCAACCACCGCTCCACCATCCTACAGAGAGGAAGTAAGCCAGCCGCTCGCAACCTGCATGTAGTGCATTTCGTCATTACAATTGCATTCACAGGTAAATACATGTACGCTGCAAGACCTACTTACCCGCGCACACACCACCCACAGGAAACTCCGCAAGGTCGACGGATGTACCGGGGTTCCTACGTGCTATTGCCCTCGGCAGGGGGAATATTCTCGAGGAAGCATCGACGCCCCGAACCGCATTTCCAGAGTCGTCCTTTTCACTTTCCATGCCTTCCGTAGCTAATCTTGTATCGAAAGCTCTCCTCCACTACCGTGATAATAGATCAAGGTCAGCAAAGCGGATTGTCCACGATCCGACCATAAAACACATTTGCCACCCAAGTGGACGACGATTATGCGTCCTCGCCCGCTTCTTCCAAAGACGCAATTGTGTTCCATCACTATGGAGTATTTCCAGAGTCCTTCCACTTCCCTTGTATGCATGCACCCGCCATGGGCACGAATCAACTACGCACTTCACGTCGTACTCCTTCTTCTTGCCGGACTTCACTACCCCGAATTGTCGCCGGAGACATTGCCCAAGATTTCACCGCATCCATCACACCTCCTTGTCTTTATATATGGCCCTCCGTCACCTCGCTCTCACGATACTCCCATGCATCGTTGTTCCTTCATTCGTTGTTAGGTCTTCAAACTGAATTGGTCCATGCACCGTGGATAGGCACCTCAAGAGCGTTGTCCTCCTCGTCGGAGTGCTCACCATCAGGGACTTCCTCATCCGCACGGTCCTCCTCTTCCATTAGGTCAACTATGTCCTCCACCTCCTCCCCCTCGTCGGCCACCCCTCGCGCCTCCACCGCCTC
This sequence comes from Otatea glauca, assembly GCA_036346275.1. NCBI lineage: Eukaryota > Viridiplantae > Streptophyta > Magnoliopsida > Poales > Poaceae > Otatea > Otatea glauca. Next base: position 34,082,756 of record CM070715.1, on the reverse strand, counting down.
TCTCTCGCCTCCGATCCCTTCGCTACTGCTGGTCTTGTGCTCCTCGCTCCATGGTCCTCGCCGCCTTCCTCTTCGCATACTTGCACATTTGACGTCCCCTCCCCCGTAATGTTCACCCCGACATCACGAACTTGCGACACCGATGGAGCTACCGGGTAGCATTGTACCAACAACATGAGCGCCAACCCCGCTCTACGGTAAAACCAACATAACTCCTCCATGTTGATGTCGAGTTAATAGGAATCAACTCAGTAAAACAGCTTTTTGCGCGGCTCACTCATCGCTCGACCCAGAACCAACAAATTGGGATCCAAATCAACATGCGAGATATCCACTCCAACAAACCCTCAGATGTCCTATCGCTAGGTCTCGCATATGCCCTGCACGACTCTTGAAAATGATGATAAATCCACCCCATCCGCCTCGTGCTATCTCCCCATCTCCATAAAATATTTGAAATACAATTTCTCCGACATGCCGCAACGTCCGACTAAAAATATTACTCTAAAATACAATATACAAAACGTACTACAAAATACGACTATAAATAAGTGATTCAACTATAAATAAGTAATTCGACTTGCCTACCATATGGCCTAACATTATATTTGTGTCACATTACATTAACCCTACCAAATTAAAGTTTTAAATATTGCCTACTATTTTCATCGTATTCACTTTCTATATAATCGAATACTACAATAAATTTGTAACGCACTAAATACTATACAATCTCAAATTTCTAAAACTAAATACTACATTAAAATTCTAAATATGAATCATGATATTAAATTTCTAAACAACACTATCCGAGAAATTTTAAACGCTACACAATCCTAAATTTTCTAAACACTACAATAAATTTCTAATACTACAATAAATTTTTAACGTACTAAATACTATACAATCCTGAAATTTCTAAAAACTAAATACTACATTAAAATTCTAAATATGAACTGCGATATTAAATTTCTAAACAACACTATCCGAGAAATTCTAAACGTTACACAATCCAAAGCTTTCTAAACACTACAATAAATTTCTAATACTACAATAAATTTGTAACGTACTAAATACTATACAATCCTAAAATTTCTAAAAACTAATTACTACATTAAAATTCTAAATATGAACTGCGACATTAAATTTCTAAACAACACTATCCGAGAAATTCTAAACGCTACACAATCTTAAATTTCCTGAATATTAAATGCTACATTAAAATTCTAATAACACATAGTCCTACAAAATTATCTAAACACTACAAAATTCTAAAATTTGTAAATAATAAATGGTACATTTAACTTCTACATAACTAAATAATCATAATTTTTTTTTATAAAAATACCTTCGCAGAAACGACGAATCGACTTTTTTCCCCTCTCCTTATTCTTTCTCTTCTTCTTCTTCTTCTTCTTTCTCTTCTTTTCTTCTTCTTCTTCTTCTTTCTCTTCTTCTTCCTTTTCTTCTGTCTCGGCTGAGGCGGCAGCGCTCGATTTAAAGCCCCCCTGTCGCCCTCGGGGTGGTGTCTCGGGCGACAGGGGGGCCCACCTCTATTTGGCCGTTTTCTGTCCGTCGGGATATGGGCGTCTATTTCTATAATTTTTCACCCCGAACGCCTAGTTTTGAAAAAAAGAATAAAAATAAATATTAAAGAAAAAAAATTCAGCGGGTAGCACCTCGCCTGAACCGAAGCCACCTCAATTCTTGGCGAAGCGATTCGACTCTCCTCTAGTCTAAACCCTCCTCCGCCCACCTTTGCGGCCGCCGCCTCCTGCCATGGGTAGCCGGCTGGGCCGCCGCGTGATCCACTTCGCCAACCTCCCCCTCAAGCTCTTGCTCCCCCCGGCGCCCCTCTCCTCCGTCCAGGAGTTCGCCGTGAAGACCGTCCCCTCTGCCTCCAAGGTCGACATCCGCCGCTGCCTCGAGTCCGTCTACGGCTTCTCCGTCGCCGACGTCCGCACTCTCAACATGGAGGGCAAGAAGCTTCGCCGGGGCCCCTTCCTCGCAGCCAAGCCCGATTACAAGAAGGCCTACGTCACCCTTCGGTCCCCGCTCTCTGTCTCCCCCGACCTCTTCCCCATCGGGGTGGTTCTTGGCGAGAGGGAGCGGAAGGCCAGCGCGGCCGCGGCCAGGAGGAAGGCGGTGGAGGGGGCGGAGGTCGAGGGGGAGGGGAAGGGGAGGCACTGGATGGAGGACGAGAGGGAGGGGTTCTCCAGGGCCGGCTGCGGCAAGGTGGTGTATGGGAACCCCGGGAGGCTGGGAAGGAAGAGGACGGGAGGTGGCAGGGTAAAAGAGGAAGCAGGGGAGGAGGGGGAGAAGTTCCCGTGGAATGGGGTGCGGCTTGCTACCGAGAAACCTACTAGGTGAGGCGTTTGGATCTCTCTACTTTTGTTGATCAAGTAATGTTGCAACGATCGGTTCTGTAACTTATCCTAGTTTTGTTGATGCGAAATGGTAGTTTCTAGGCTTTTCTACTGTCAAAGAGCCATTCTGGCTTTTGTTAGTATAGAAGAAACCAGGATGGTGAGGTGGAGGCAGTACCAAATGCTTGCCTACTTACTTTGCTGGCAAATTTGCATATGTTATGATCATATCAAATGATGGATGCGGATGGCAATCTACAAATGGTATTTTAGTCACACATTTTGGACAGCTCATGTTTATGCTTCAAAAGTTTGAATATGTGTTTCTTCATTACAATATAGAATATTCTAAGTCTCTTCTCTTTAATATTTATCATTTAGTCCATGTGATGCAAAGTTGGTGTCAATTTCATAGACGCACATCCCCATGCACATGCACATAATCACTCAAGACAGAGATGCACGCTTACAAGCATGATCTTGCGCACATGTGCATCAGTGTGCTAGCTTGCCCATGAAAAACTGCAGTGCACAGTCCCTTTTCTTGCTGGAAAATGGAGATAAGATTGGTGTTTTTGGCTGGAGAAATGGTATAAAGTGAACATTTTGGGTTTTGTTTGTTCATACCTGTCTGCATGGTATTTACTAATTTTTTTGAAGTAGGTCTAGCTTGAAATGTTTTGTTTTGTGAGGTTCCACTATGGAAGGTGGAATAAATTTTCTCCACCTCCAACTGAAAGAATGCTGTAAAATATAGCATTTCTAATTATGTTTGGTCAATGTTAATGTTGCACAAATTAGGTCTCTTTGGTTGCTATGATCATGCTCTTCGAATAGGAGGATAAAACTCGAATGATGTAACTTGTAAATTGCTTGAATAGAAAATGTTAACCTTTGCTGTGCATTAAAGACAGTTTGTAATCAATTAACCTTAGAAGCCTACCCTCTCTACCCAGTTGATGGGGTAAAAGGAGATTTTTTTATTTAGAGAGCTTAGATTTCTGGAGGAAGTGCCTATATGTTTTGGGAAGAAATTTTCAGCATATACTGATGTTATAGGGAGTATTCTGTAATAATTTGCTGTTTCTGTCAACCTAAAGGCTTTGAGTTCTAGTTCTAAATCCTTGTACATATCAAGTTATTTGTTATTATAACTCATGCCCTACATGTAGATGTTGAATAATCACTTTGAAGTTTGAATACAACAGATTTGAAGAACTCTCATGTTAAGTAACCTTCCAAGGTGTGCACCTGATCAGTGATCACTAATTCAGTATTACTCAGAAAAATGTGCTTTCCATGTCAAATGAAGAAGCTCTAAGTCAACAAAAGTTAATTGACTAAATTGCCTAACTCTTCCTTGACATGATTGGTCCTTAATTGGATCAAGCAATGATTTGCATCAGCATGAACTAAAGATGGTGAGAATCTGGTACCCTTGTTGAAGCAAAAGGTATAACAAAAAACTAAATTTACTGGAATCTTGAGAACAAAGGACAGAATTTAAGCACGGATGAAGGTTATAGTATATCACAGAGTAACTATACTAGTCTAAGGCCACATCGCCGAAAGCTATCACAACCTGACATGGTACTGGGCTTCTTTCAAGTTGGAAGACAGTTGTTGTGTGATACGAACTCAGGAGGTTGAAGAAAACTCTCCCATCCCTAGTTTTAAGAACTAGCATATATTGATTCCTTTGAGAAAGGGAGTCATGATACGTTTTTTTCCCTACCAAATGTGTCTTGGCTAGAAGTACATAATTATGCAATCAAGGTAAAAAATGACCCCAATCATCTCTTGGCCACACTACATCATAGGCCCCTTTCTTAGAAAGCTAAGCACATGTCGATTCTCAAAGTTGGAGATGCAAGTCCAGAATAGTTTTAACTTGCTTCTCTGTGCAATTTTGCTGCACTTATTTTTTTTATTCGAGAGTGCTCCTTGATCCAATGTCGAGCTGTAATAGATCTTTTTTCCTGGTTCTTCCTTTCGTTTGTGTCTCCTCTCCTTGGTAAATTTTTTGTGTGACTGACAATGATTGTTTCCTTTTGAGTTTGACATGTGCTTGAGTCCTTTTTTTCCCCTTGAAGTGTTACTTTGAACAGTAGCATCTATTTTTAATCGCCTTTAGTTTTCATGAACTTCTTACTGAATCCAAAGAAGGATCTTCTCTGTGTTAGAGGAGCTTGGTCACTTGGTTGGCCAGGTGTGAGGTTCTTTGCTCGGACTTGGATGGAGATGTCTTTAGGTAGTAAGCTGATGCAGAGCTTTGCCTGTTCCATTATTGCTGAAACAAGCTCACTCACCATCCGTGAGTAGGATGGTGATATAATATTAAATTTTAATTTAATCCAACATCCTGAAAGGAACTATAACTCCTAGGACTCAATTGAAACAGCAAATCATTGAGTTCTTTTAGAAGGAATGTTGTGGATTTTTCTCAAACACAAACTTTTGTGTAGTATATTAGTTTTTTCCCCATCAAAATGTTAGACCCAATGCAATGCAAATCTGTGTAAAGAAGACCAGGTGGTATCATTTGACCGATGAGCTGAGTAAAATTGATGGCTTGCTGCAGCAGCAGCAGCAGTTGTTTGTTGCACATCTGATGTTGGGACTTGAGGAAATGACAAGTTGTTTTTTGATATTCAGAGTAAGAAAATGATTCTACTTTTACTGTTGCCTGTTTCTAGATTTTGATACGTGCCTTTCACATATGCTTGGTGCAACCTTTAATGGGCGTGAGAACAGATTGACAGAATTTGGTAGGCATGGAGCTTACTTTGATCAAAGGACGAGACTAAAGAAAATACAAAATTCGCATGGTTTTTTAGTTGCATTAATTGGTCCTATTTGCTTGAAATGAATTTAAAAAGATTTACATGTGTGCCTGGCTTGTATGTTATGTTCTGATTATGTTCATGCTAATATTTTTATTAGGAGGAGACACTCTCCCCCCAAGAAAAAGGGCATAGTCTTGAAGCAGAGATCGCGGAAGGGATCAGTGCAGCAGCGCTCAAAGAAGAAGGTTGAAGATTGAAACTCAGAGTTGAGTTGCTGTGTCGCAACCTGAGCACCGCGCCATGAAGCAGGATGCGGTCCGTGGATTGATGACCGCTGCCAGATACATCTCGTTTTGCAATCACAGAATAAAGAGGAGATGTTTTAGTATTTATTGCTTTGGTTCGTTTTGCTATCAAATCTTGTTGGGATTTTAGGGGTTATCTCAGGCATGGTTCGTTGAGACCAGGAAGATGCACTCCGGTCACGCCAAGCTGTAACTGTAGCCCGTTCAATCAACTGTATTTGGATCTAACTTGTCGTCCACTCATAATTAGAAGAGAATTGACACCTGACGCTTCCTTCTTTTTTCATTTTTGAGTTGGCTAATTACACTTGTTGAAATTCCATGCATTGATATCAAGCAGAGATGGCCAAACGGGCCGCCGGCACGACACGACCTGATTTAAAAATCGGCACGTCCGTTTAGACCCGGCTTGTAAACATGCCGTGCTGGGGTGGCGGCCCAGGCACGGTCCGTTAGCCTCTCGGGTCGGGCCGTGCTGGTCCGGTCCTTCGCGGGCCTAACGGGCTGGGTCGGCCCGGTAGCCCGTTAACGTCAAATTTTTTTTAAATCATAAAAAAAAGAAAAATAGGAAAAGTATGAAAAATGCAGAAAAATAAGAAAAAAATCAGAAAAATATGAAAAATTTAGAATAATTAGAAAAACTCGAAGTATGTTGAATTTTTTGGATTATTTTTGAATTTTTTAATCCTCTACGGCTATAAAACTGATATTTTTTAAACTAAACGGGCTAAATGTGCCTTGCCGTGCCGGGCCATACTGGCCGTACGGCCGGCCTTTCTTGTCTTTGGGGTGCCGCCCAAGTATGGCATCGGCTCGTGGTCGTGCAAAGACGCCTGCTTACTGGTCGCCGCCGGCCGCATGGGCGTGGCTTACGAAGAACGTGTCTCGCATCGACCCATTAGGCATGGCCCATTTGACCATCTCTAATATCAAGTACTTGCAAGGCTTGTCTGCCAGTTTGTTTGGTTCCGTATCTTCTGTTGTCTATGTTCATGTGTCCAAGTGAGAAATGAAATGTTTGCTTTCTTAATCAAAAAAGAAAAAAAGAAGTGTGCGTTCTTGAAACTTTGAAAGGCGTTTGCCTGAATACTAACTGTTTGCTTTTGTTTTCAAAGTGTTTTAAGTCAAACCGCACACTAATTCGCAAGTTTATGGGAGTGAAGTGTATTGAGCTGTGAATGACAGGCACAGGCATGATTAACACCCCCCACCCCTATTTTGGTTCCTTTTTACTCTTTCAAATAATGGCCTCCCCAGAAAACTAATCCCAGAATTGACCCCTTTTCTCCAAGATTAAACATCTCTGTGTCAGTGGTAACAGCGTTGAGAACCCATCCTTGCTTGCAACGTGGATGCTGATGTCTTGAAGCTCCGCACCAACAATGCTGGCCTGGATTTGTCGAATCGGGACTTAGGAATTATTTTTGCCCTTGTTAGTGCTAAACTCTTTGGATTGGATGCAGATCTGACGTGGAGGTGTGATTCCTAAGTGTCGGTGCTGATGGCGCGGAGGTATCATTGTCCTGCACCAGCGTCGGTGGCGTGGATGTCCAGTATATTATGACGTGAACTTCCCACTCGTAGCCTCAGCCACACCAGGGCTCGAAGGCAAGCCCGATAAGCGCCCAAGCCGCCTCCCTCTTCCCCATCCAAATCCACTCAAATCCCTCCATTTTTGCGCGGGATTTCGCATGTCATGAGAGAAGGTAATCCCCTCATTTCCTATGATATTACCAATTAGATTTGCTTGAATTGGTCAAATTTTGAGCAAACCCTAGTTTAGAGTTGACCTCCAAAATCCGAATTTGGAATGCACGAGGACTTGATTTTGGCTTGGATTTAGCATTGTGAGAGGGTTAGCAATGGTTGGTAGTTTAATTGTTGCCTACATTTTGAGTATTTGTTGTATGTTTGTTGGTTGGTTTGTGTGGAAGGATGAATCGGGAGAATCAGTATTGTTTGGTCCAAATTGTATGAACTTGGGCTAGTTTGTGGTGTAGGTTATGATTATTGTGTACGTGTCCAAAGCCTAGCATGGTTTTTTTTTGTTATGTTGAGGTTAGTTTGGATGTGAAACCGTTGTAGTATGCGATGATGGTAGTGTAATATTTCTTTGATTATGTTGTTGTATTTTGTTGTTGGTTGGATTGGTCCATGCAGTAGTAAATGTTAAATGATTTGCATATTGATCGATTGTTTACAAATTATCGATACATGTGGGTTAGTTTAGATGTTTTGTTGTTGTGTTGGCAAATGATTGATGTTTGTTTTATTTCTGGATGTTGCTTGTGGTCATCTAGATGGGTAGAGGTGTCTGTGTGCATCATGGTGGTATGATGGTGTATAACAACAGTAGTGTGGAGTTTGCGGGTATAGCGTTGAGCGTGTTGGTGTACGCTGTGCTGCCCTTATTTACCTAGTTGATGGCAAGAGTGAAAGGGATGTTAGGGTGGACGGAACACGAGATGGGTGTTCGATTGGAGGGAAGGTATGATGTTGGAGTTGGGTGCGGTCGCTATTGGTGTTGCTAATTTGTTATGACCTCGATAGTGACACATACTTGGAGTTGGTTGTCAGCTCCTAACTAAAATCTCTCGATGTGGTGGTGGTGAAGTTTGCAGAATGTGAGCCGTGTAAAGTCACTATTGATCCGAACCGATCTCTCTGAGGTGATGAGGACGACATGAAGGGGGGTATTTTTCACTAGAGGTTGTGAATGGTGATGGTAACAAACTTCCGTATGTGGATGCCTGTGTAACAACTCACTAGAGTCTTTGGCACAGGGAAGTCCTGAGCTAGCGGCACACCCACTGGTGGATGATTTTGATATGGCATGAGCCTCCGACGAGTTGGATGCTTGGGTCTTTCGTGGGAGGTCCATTGGTGATGGGCCATACGGAGACCAGTACACATCCGACTTGGACAAGGACCGTCTGGAGGTAGTGTTGATGGGGGAGGATGCTGATGTGTTCCAAATGATGAATGGGTGTGATCCCCATATCTCAAAATTTAGAGATCTGTGTCTAGCTAGTGGGGATATACTTGATGGTGGTGCGAATGTTGAGCACCCCATGCATGCCTCTATGGGGCATATCCAAAAGGACATCTTGTTTCTCAACATGCTGTCCATGAAGGTATGACTGAAAGAGTACTCGGTATGGCACCATCAAAAAGTATTGTGTGGTACTATACTCAAGCTTGCAGAATCGGTACACGGTGAGATGCAAGGATAGAAATTGCTCATGGAAGGTCCATGCCCGAAGAACACCATGTGATCAATGATGAGTATGGCCGAAACACACACATGTGGCAAAGCACAGCTGTCGAGGAAGCATTGATAGCTCACGTATGTTGGGACCCGAATATGCAAATCTGGACCATCTGTTTATACTACATTAGTCCAGGATAACACTAGTGCATATAGTGGCAACATAGATGAAATATCATTCATACACAACAAATTATAAATAAACGAGCTAAATTTGATAAATAAATAATTGTTGTGACCTTATGGTTGAGTTTACATTTATTAGGCCTGGCAGGGCTCAAGCACTAAATAATAGAACTGCAGCGAAATAAAAATAAACTTGAGTGGAACACATTGATATGCCACAAGCAATCGACAAAGTACAAGACCTACGACGCAACCTCCTCGCAAAACTCTTCCTCCAAGGCAGATGTAGATTCCTCCTTGTCTTCAATTGAATGGTGATTAATGCAAGGGTGTGCTCATAAAGTGCTCCATAAATTGTGCACACAGAATGTAGTCTAATTTTTTATATACAAGGCTTAAACAAGGGATATGGCTTTATAAGAATAAAATAAATTGATTAAAAGCATAAGTAAAATAATAACGTAAAAATAAGTTAACAAGAAGTTTCACTGAGTTTCACAAAGCTCCACACAGCCTAAACCAATTATCCACGAAGCCAATTTTCCCAATTTTATTTTATGAAAACTACCTCTTCTTTGAAATTCTTGAGCATTGTTCATAACCGAGGACATGGCTATTTGAATAGATTTGATTAACACTCTGCAGAGGTTGTACTGCTTTACCCACAAGATATGATTAACATCATGGTCTAAGCATATTTCTTTGGATGTGCGACCCGGAGGATCATAACAAAGCTTTTTAGCAACTCCACCCCAACAATTGACCCTCCTGGTAATCTACCTACACCCTTATTCCCACATAGTGAATATCCACACACAACGAACAACGCATAGGAGTATACTATTGGATTTAAGAACAGGAATCATCCATAATATGGCTGACACAGAGCACACCATACCCTCCATCCTCCACATAGTCTAACCTACAACATAAGGATGTCAATGTTGAAACTTAGTAACTTACTATGCTAAGTTCTTCCCACTAGAACATGTGGTTATACGATTGAGGCTCAGTTCAATAGCTTACAAGGTTAAGTCCTTAATTATCTAGGGCGAGACTTCCCATTACACTAAGACTACACAAAAAATCACATAGTCCCACACATAGTCCACCACACATAATCTCCTACAAAGTTATACCACTCACCCTAATCTAAATCATTAAAGACCCCTGTTGATTATTACAAAATATACAGATTTCCACAGTTATTACATAGTCATTAATCAAGTGTAATAATTCCATTCATGTGACATCAATATCCAATTAAGGATAAGCATCATACTATACTAACCAACCCACGTTGGTGTTACAATAGTTACCAACTAGCAATTAACCATCCTATGGTGACAAGGAATCAGGGTATTCAATCAACAAGGTGGAATAATAACAAAGGGGTGCATAACTACTCACAGAAATAGTAAAACATTTAATAATTAAAGTAGCATGCAATAATTTGAAACAATATAATTTTTGTAAAACTGGGTGCAATATGATCAAAGCACACAACTTGTCTTGGAAATAGCTCCTAGTCTTGTCCTTGAATAAATTCTTCCCCTTCATAAGCTTTTGGGGCAACAACGTCTACACGAAATGAGTGACGAAAACAATCCAATAGAGGCACAAATAAACTCCAAAACTCAAATAACATAAACTGGAAGGTAGATCTCGATTTTGTATGAATTTAGAAATTTGAAAGGACTCATTCGGAGTTTGTATGAGAGAGAACGACCATTCGGAAGATTTGTTGGGAGACAAAATACAGAAAAAAGAGAGAGAAAAGAGAATATTCTAGGAATATTCCTCTGCTGAGACTGACAGGTGGAGCCCATGGTCTATAGACTAAGTCCATGGACATGGTTATGGGCAAGGTTTCAAATTTTATTTTTGGACTATATATTGGAGGTGACTGAAATTCAAAATTTGGGTGAGATATCAAAATTTCGGATGAAATCTGGATGAAATTCAAAAAGCAAAATTCAAAAATGTAATTTTTTGGACTGGGATTTTTGAGATTTCGGCCAAAATTGCCGAAATCTCGGCAATCGAATGAAAAATAGTTCAAACCATGTTAGATAATTTTGAATTTTTTTGTGGATGGTCCTGAAGAACCACTAATGTTCTCATAAAAGTTTTCGATGATGATCAAGTATGAGGAATTTTCAAAAATTCTGATAGTGCTACTATCCTGATAAAGGCTGATTACGTGCCTGTTTGGGGGGGGGCGCTTAAAACCAGCTTCAGCTTCTGAAAAGCCAGCAAGCCCCCCACATAGCTCAACTTTTAAGTGGCTTTTGACATAATACAAAAGCCACGCATAACTAAAAAAGCCAAAAGCTGAAAAGCTGGGCTGGGCTTGCTTTTGCAGCTTATTGTTGAAGAAAATTAGCTCCCCAAATAGGCCCTACATGTATTGCTTCTATATATTTGATTGAGCAACCAAAGCAGGTTTAGAATTTTTGAAACTTCTAGAGAAGAGTTCTGAAGAAGTTATTAAGATCTCCTAAAAATTTTGGATCATGATCACATTTGAATGAATTTATAAAATTCTGACAAAGTTACTGTCTCATGTATGTTCCTTGTGTTTATGATTTTTCAAAGATAACAAATGAAGTTCAATTCTTTTGGAAATTTTTATGTGTGATCCTAGACTGCAAAATATAGTACCATAAATTTTTTAGAGCATGATCAAGCTTGTACGTTTTTATAAAAATCTGATAGTGATTCAATTATTTTTATAAAACATCTCAAAAATTCAGTTTTTTTAAAAAGATTTCATGGTAGATGACATTCTTAAGAGGTATTGTCTCAAATCCGGTCAAATCCAGTCCAAAAAACTTGAAATCCGGTCAAAATACCTGAATTTCTGAAACCACTATACCAATTTGATTTTTAATTTTTTTTTATTCCATGGGATTTGTAATCTCATGCCCAGACGAAATCTGAAATCTCAGCTGAAATTTTTGAAATTTCGTCGGGAATTTGAACCTTAGTTATGGGTCTATGGTGGACTGGGTTCACGAAAACAGTGCTAATAAGTGGGGTCCACATGTCAAAGACATGATCAATAGTGAACCGGGTGTACGCAAAACCAATCTAGTATTTTGTTGAGGTGGGGGCTTGCGTGGTAGCGAGGCTGGAATGGACTTAGCTGGCGCTGAGGTGGTAGCCATGTCTGCTGACATGCCGGCAGGTGGTGTGCGGGGACCAATGGTTGTCGGAGGCAGGGCTTCGGCAGTTGGTGAGTGCGGCTAAAGCTCGAACCTGGGTAACTAGACTACGATGAACGTGATGATGCGCTCCAAACTCTTTGGTGATGTCCACGGTGGACGGTGGCAATAGGGCTACAAAGACGCTCCGCGATGGGGAGGGGCGCACCAAGTAGGACGCGGAGAGGTGAACTCGACAGTGGGGTCAACGGTGGCAGGGGCTCATCGACGGCAAGGAAATCAACCGGAGAAGCGGCGATGGCACAAAAGGTTAGATCGACTTGATCTCAGTGCATGGTAAAAAAATGAATTAAACACAGGGTGACGTGGTCGGTTTTACAAATGACTCACCAGAACGGTGAGGAACACGAAGAAAATGGCGGGCGTGACATCTCTACTTGCCGGAGGCGAAGAAGAAGGCTGCGGCGATGATTTTCGATGCGGGGATGATGTCGACGGTTGTGGGATGGGACAACACACACGAGGGCGACCTAGGGCTTTGCAACACGACACAGACGTCAAGATTCATGGTGGCGATGGTGCGCTGAAGTCCGAGAGGTTAGTGTTAGGTTTTGCACGGGTTTGCTGGGTTGAGCTTGGCGGGTGGGGCAGGCTGTGCTGAGCTGCTGGGCCACAAAAGAGAGAAGGGAAGTGGGCCAGAATAAGAATCGCCCCACGAAGGAATTTTGGAATTTAAATTGATTTTTGAATTTCAAAAAATTCAATAAATACAAATAAACTCAAATAAATAGCAAATGAACTAAAAAAAACCTTAGAAAATACAAAAAAATCCTTGCAAAATAAGGAACCCAACTAGATTCCTAATTTACATTATTCAAATTAAATCTTTTTAACTTTGGAAATTCCCAGTTAAGCTTCAATTAGTGAGGAAAACTTGTCAAAAATTTTAGGGGACCTTGTCTACACAAAGAATTTTTTTAGCAAAAATTGGGATGTTACAACGTTGAACTTCATTGTGAACCATCTATGCAATGTGTCGTGAAGCAGCGTCCGACCATTTCACCTCTAGCTATTGTGGAAGTTATATTTAAGCAAGCCACCTTGAATATATTGTTCGGTGATTGGGCCGAGTTGTACACTCACATACCAACATTGATGCAAACCATAAAGTCCGCAAACCCAACAATGGTGTACAACATAGAGCCCCTTGAGATGAGGGTTGAGATCATGGGAGGTGTGCTGGGAAGAGTATTTGGCTATATTTTTTTTGGTTTTGTGTTTAGGCGTTCTTGTATTGTAGACCAGTTCTAAGTGTGGTGGCACCTTCCAAACTGGCAAGTACAAGGACCCCATTTTGCTCGCCATTGGGATTGATGAGGAGGACTGGCACGTTCCTTTAGCTTTCGTGCTTGTGGAACGCGAGATCAACTCTAATTGGGAGTGGTTCATGCATCTTGCGAGGGTTGAGGTCATAGGTCCGGACCGGAACATTTGTGTCATCTCGGACTGGCACATTGGAATCTTGAATGCAATGGAGAAAGAAATCCTACGATACCGATTATTGCATCACTGTTGGTGCATATGCTTCGCTGCAAATTTCTTCTTGGCTGTTGCTAGCAAGAACGAGAAAAAGGGCCTAAGGCATTTGTTCATGGTCAATGAGCCAAGGATCTTCCAGCAAAAGTATTAGGACCTAAAGAAGTTTCCCTTCAAGCGGGGCTAGAGAACAGTCTACATGACAAGTCATTAATTGCACGTGCATTCAACCCAGATGGTCGTAGGTATGACTTCATGACTAGCAACATGACGGAGGTATTCAACAAAGTTCTCAAGGGGATACCATCATTACCTATCATATCCATAATGGCCTACACTTTCCATAAGTGCAACAAGTACTTTGTGTACCAGCACCATGAAAGTGTAGGGGATGTTAATTGAAGGGAAAGTATAGGTACAATTGTGCAGGCCAAGATTGACGAGGAGAAGAGGAGAGCAATTGGACAAAGAGGTGTATACTTCAATAAGTCTTCTTGGAGGTACGATGTCACCGAGAGTGGTGGCAACGTTGTGGGTTGAGAGTAGCACGGTGGCTAAGCCTACAAGTTGGTATTGGCGTCCAACCAGTATTCCTGTTAGAAGCCAAAGTTGTTCCATCTACCATGCTCACACATCGCCATCATTTGCGTTCTCTGCAAGGTACATGTGGAGGCCCGTGTTGGTGAGGAATTCTCATTACAAGTGGTGCTTAACACATGGGCTAGGATATTTGAGCCATATATTCATCTGGAGCAATGGCCGGATTACAATGGAGTCGTATATGTTGCAGATAGCTCTCTACGTGCAAAGACAAGGGATAGGTGAAAGTCCAAGTAGTTCAAGAATGACATAGAGCGAGCCCAAGGTAGCCGTAGGTAGAGGAGAGGGGATGACCACTTCTTGACTGATGGGATTCCTAACCGTTGTTCAAAGTGCCACCTAGAAGGCAACAAGAAGAGGCGTTGTCCAAAACTCTTGGACTAGAGAAGAGGCAACCCCATAGGGGGCAATAGGGGTCAAGGGCACTGTCGATGAGGAGTCCGAAGGGGAGGGAGGTCACACGAGATTAGGCATGCACATGTTTATTTTACTATTGATTGTCAGAATTGAATATGTAATTATTTCAATTGCATTGTCATTTTAACTTATGGCGCTAATGCCCCCCAGTATAAAGCTGGCTCAAGGCTGAGAGTGGACAAGTGTCGCGCACTCCTAGCCTAGGCCAACCATATGAGAGGTAGAGACACAGCCGCTCGTTCCCCTCTCGCTCCCCATCAAATCCATCTCAAAAACTTCGATTTCAGCCAAGATTTCTTGTGGGGATCACAACACAAGGTAAGCCCTCCCATTCCCTATCATTTTACCAATATGAATGTGTGATTTGGTACACATTTGTTCAAACCCTACAGATCAGGTGACCACCAAAGAAACCCGAATTAATCATGCGTACATTGGAATATTGTAAGAAAATGGTGTGTTTGGAGGACTAGCAAGGTCTCCCTCATGTTCCATGTGAAATTAGTGCATTTTTTTTGAATATTTTGATTTCTAAGTCATTTCAATAACACATGTTATCTTAGCAAGAACATACTTACATTAGAGGAAGACTAAGGATTTCTAGGTTGGGACATGTTACAATATTGCAAAATTTAGGTTTACTTCCATGTTTAAGTGATGCTCGATATTTGGACACATAACTTTTCTGGGGATGTTGCACTATGTAGAGATGCTTCAGAAGTGAAAATGGGTTGCCAAGAAGACAAAAATATATCGCGATAAATCTTGCAAGGATGCACCTATACCACCAGAGTTTCCACTTCTATAGTGTGACTGCAGTGATCTAGCAAAGATCATTCAATCCACACATCTAGACACTACCCTTGGGCGTTCTACATGTGCGGGGATTACCTTATAAGTGAATGTCATGTATTGATATTTCGCATTGCATGTTGTATTTTACATATCACTAACTTCATCCGTGCATAATGGTAGCTGTCAGAGGATTGCTATTTCTTCCAATGGATCGGTAGCCCAAAGAAGTATGCTAGAGCATTCATTCATCAAAAATACATACTGAACTATGCAGTTGCGCCCGAGAATTTCACCTATTAGAAACCTTACACCCTAGAGGACAAGAGAGGCAGAGAGGGGGAAGACAAGGGAAATGAGCCGATGGTCCTCGATGCCTCTATTGAAGGTGAGGTTATTTCGAACTAGAAGAAGCCTCAATGACCGAAAGACTAATGTTGGGCTTTCTTGTACGAGAAGCAATGGAGGAAGGCCAAAGCCCGCGCTTGCATGGGAGACAAGAGAAAGGCATTGATGGACCCAGATGCATAAGATGTATGATCGCAAGCCTGACTTTATTTACATCCCGTAGTGTTTTAGATTCCAAAAGATGAACATGTATTTTTAACTGTAGTTCGAATTGATAGTTTGTGCATATTTCTATTTGTATTGTAGAAGTAGCGAGACAAACATATGCACCTAACCAAACCATACGCTCCATTTAATTCGTACCTTCATTACGAAATGTGTCATATCAAACTTTAAATGGTTTATTTAAACAAAAATCATTTCTCAATTTCCCTACATGCATATAAAAAACTCATCAAATCCTTGGATGTCCTTTTTCCTCTGCGATTGTGTTGTAAATGCCAACTGCTATAGCTATGTGCATAGCACACGGTACATAGCGCGCATAAGACTGTCTTGATTGAAGAACTCGTCTACTAGGCCCGGCTTTGTCAGAATGATATGGTATATCGTTGCACTCATTGGTTGTTCTTCTTTTCCTTGCATGACACGACCCATCACTACACCTTTCTCTACTAACCTACTAGCTAAGGTACCTTTCATAGGCCTGTCCAGCTCATAGCATTTCACACAAACACAAGTCTGCGCATGGAGTCCGCAAAGGAAATTTGGGCCTAAAGTCCATGGCTTAAGTCTAGCTACACCTATAAAGCCTAGCTTATCGCACACGACCAAGCCACTACCACACTATTCATTCACTACCATGGCAGATAGTGCGGGTGGCTCAAGGTGTAGGAGGGGACAGTAGGCAGGGACTAGGTTTTGAGGCCGCAACCCTTACTAGGAAGGAACACACATCTACGACCCTATAAACCCTAACCCCCCAAGCTTTGATCTTTCGCTCAGAACTAGGGACTCCTACACCCCTAGAAATCCTCTCCGCAACTACCCACACATTCTCGAGCCTTGGCTTCAATGCAAGCACAAACTCTATGTGATGGCCTATGTTTTCAATGACGAGGGAACCTAGGACATCAATTCTTTAGTTGACCTTTGTTCATGGTAAGTACTTCATTTCCCATCTATGCTTCCACGCATATATCGTTGTATCGCTCATAATCACCTTGTCTTCCTTGCAGACCATAGATTGCAAGTTTATCGAGTAGATGGATCAACCATATCCAATACTTGCCATGTTTACATAGCAACTCTCAAGATCCGCCTAGACGAGTTGCAAGAGGAGCTCCAGATCGAGATGATCAACAACAACGAGCTCCGCAAGCAGAGTATCACGGAAGGGAACAACTAGGAGGTGGTCTACCTCAACAACGACTATCACCCATACTGTTGTTGCACCAACCCGAGCTGCAGTTGCGTTTGCCACTACCACGACCACCAACTGCGTCCACGTCCACGCTGCCTTGACGACCAGCACTCCACGTGACTGTCCTACGGTGTGCCGTTTTCACCTTAGGGCGTAAGTGCGCAAGTCCAAATAGATCTAAACCTACTATGTCATTTACTTTCCAAAACATGTATATGTATCATAGTTGTAGTTCCTATGATTAATTCATGCTTGTTGCATTGTGTACCGTAGTAGTAGTCGAGCAACATATGCACCTACCACATGCACCATGTATTTCTCCGTTTCGTTCTTAACTATGTCCAACTGTTGAGGTTTAATTATGTTCGTTTCTTAATTATGTCATGTTGCATACGCCGCATGTTGACTACCTCCTTATGTCCTTGTGTACATAATTGGGGATGTATAAAAAACATTACCCATTATAATAAAAAAACTAATATGTTCGTAAATGATTCATGAATCCTTCGAGAAGTGTTTCCTCTCAGCTCAAGATGTAAGTGTTAAAGCTTTTTTCACGATTACGTAGGACCAGACAAATAATGATGGCATTGACTTAATGCTAATATGGCACCAATCTAACAATGTTGGCCCCGTTGGCGAGATGACAGTAACACTTTGCGCCATAAGCGGTGGCACGGAGATGTTAAGCATTCGCATCATTCATTCTGGTGCATTAAAAACGGTTATTCCTGGAATTAATTTCCTGGATGCCATTTTTTGGAAATTGAGTAAAAAGCCAAAATAGGTTGAAAAAAGATACCACAGGCGCACGGCACTCCTGGTACACGTGACAACACGAACATGTAAGCCACGAGCACGACATGTCGTCGCCTCGTTTGGCCATGTGACCCCAGCCCAGGGTTTTAAAAACCGACGAAAATTGCGGTTTTTAACTTTACCGTTGCGGTTCGAGATTTAAAATCGCTCAGTAAACTGATCTAATAAAAATTCAAAAATTTTGGAAAAAATTATGCGACGTAAACTGCTCGAAAACCGTTGAAAACTGCTCAAAAATCGGCTTTAAGGAATATTCAATTGGTCGGTTGGTTTTCGGTGAAAACCGAATGGTTTTTTATTTTTTTTCAAATTTTTTAATTACTTAACCCTTCAATTTCTGATAATTTTCGAGCCGTTTTTTTAAAAACGGTTTTGTGAGCGCTGCCGCAGCCGGCAAGCAAAATGCAAACAAATCGAATGGATATTAAGCTGGCGGTTGGCAGAAGAGCAGCAGCAGCAGCTTGAGGAGTTCGCTCGCGGCGGAGGAAAACGTCGAACGTGAACAGAGCAGAGGAAGCGAGAGGCATACTACTACAATGGAGCCTGCGGTAATTACGAGGGTACCCCTCGCCCTCTCCGCGGCCAGGCCCCTCCTCGTCTTCCGGCCGCCCCGCTGCTTCGCTTCCATCTCCTTCCCCTCCATCTTCGGTGGTGGAGGCGGGGGCGGCGGCCGCTTCTTCTTCAGCGGCGGCGGGGGAGGAGGGGGTGACTCTGGTGCCGACGCTGCAGGGGCTGCCGCGGCGGCGGCTCTCGGTGAAGCTGAGACTGCCGACGCCGACGTCATCCTGCTGCACGTCGGGGTACGTAACGCTCGCTAATTCCGCTTGGCCTGTCGCTCTGCCTGCGCGCGAGTATGAGATGTTGCTCTTCTTTCTCTGGGCATGCGTTGCGCTGCGCTGCGCTGCAGGGGATGTCGTGCGGTGGATGCGCCGCGAGCGTGAAGCGGATTCTCGAGAGACAGGTTAGTGGCCTTGGTCGTAGTTGTAGCGGAAAGCTTGCAATAATCTTTGATTCCTCTTATATTATCTTGTTCCTCAATCTCATTCCTTTTTTTTTCTCATTATACTAGTAGATTAGTGTATCTGTGTGTTGACGGAGTGGATTCTTCTGCAGAGCAAATGAATGAAAGAAAGAGCTCTAGCCTGGTTAGTAGTAGACCGAGGGCCAGGAGAAAACTCCATTAATTGTTCCATCAAATTAAGCCCAAAGATCACAATAGCGCGTGCTTTCTATTTTAATTTTTACCTGCGCAGCTAATTTTGTTTTTTTTTCTTTTATCATACTTCCCGTCAATAGCGATTAGCGAAGACCAGTTTCATTCTTACTGCGTTCTGTCCATAGTGGGGACATCGCAATATATCACTGTTGGATAAAGATCCCAAACATTACAATGTTTCTTAGCTTACTGTTGCATATGGTTTTGCGTAAGACAATGTGGCTACATGGTGATATATTCTATCTAGTATTGTGAATAAATCTCTCTCCCTTATATTATTGACTACAAAAGAAGCACCCTCATGGAACCACATCATCAAGAAATCATAAACTGTTGGATCGTTGGTCTTATAAGACTGCAGCCATCCGATTAATCCCAACAAACTAATCATGCAGTTACCAAAAACAGAGTCCTAAGAAAAGAAAAAAATGACGAGGAGTGCTTCAATGCTTTCCCTCCTAATACAAGTTGCACGAATCTTAAAGCAAGCGAAGGGGTAAGTAATCTCCATCTACCCTTCATTCATGCTTTAATATTTATACAACTGTAAAAAAGAAAAGCATTGAAGCACCTCTCAAAAATGACATTTCCCTAATCAGCCGCACCCCATCAAAAGGGGAAAACGTCTGCAACTTCCTCATCGAGGCATGGAGACTTGCAGATGCCTTTCAAGAGCGCTCATCCCAAATTCCTAAGCCCATCTCCATGGCGTTGCTGCAGATGCTGGAGAAAGCTTCCGCACCACCGAAGATGTTGGTGTAAAACTAAGAAGCGTTCTTACCTCCTCACGGAGGCCGCGTGAGTGTATTTATAGGAGCCAAGAATAGCCCTTGACTTGGCTTACACATGGTGGAGATCGTGATCTACTTGACCAAAGAAAACAGGATTTGTTACAACAGAGAGATCTCCAACTACCTAATCTAGGAGGCCACATCAATCACGATCACACCAGATAGAAACACAATATACATTCCTATTTCTAACACTCTCCCTCAATCACAACTTTATCAAGTTGAGATTGTTCATAAACTCTTGAAGATTGCGTACAACAAGAGGCTTGGTAAACCCATCAGCGATTTGATCTGCAGAAGCAATCGGTCTAACATTCAGCATCTTGTTTGCAACTCTCTCTCTAACAAAATGATAATCAATCTCAATGTGCTTTGTTCGGGCATGAAAGACTGGATTTGATGATAGATAAGTAGCACCCAAATTATCACACCACAAGATTGGCGTTTCTGTTAATATAATTCCAAGTTCTTTCATCATCGATTGAAGCCAAATGATCTCAGTTGTAACATTCGCCATGGCTTTATATTCAGCTTCAGTGCTTGATCTTGAGACTGTAGCCTATTTTCTAGCACTCCAGGATATCAAGTTTGGTCCAAGAAATATTGCAAAGCCACCTGTTGACCTTCGATCATCCAAGCAGCCCGCCCAGTTAGAGTCGGAGAAGGCACTGATTAATGTAGACATTGACCTTTTTAACTGTAATTCTACATTTGCAGTTCCCTTTATATATCTCAGAATCCTTTTATCGACCCGATGTCTTTGTGGTAGGTAGGCGCATGAAGATATTGACACACCTTATTTACTGAAAATGACAAATCAGGCCGAGTTAAAGTTAAGTAGTGAAGTCCACCTATGATGCTCCTGTACCTCGTGCTGTCATCAGGATCTAAAAGGTCGCCTCCTGTTGTTGATAACTTCTTTGAGGTCGAAATAGGTGTAGGGGCAGCCTTGCAGTCCTTCATGCCAACCTGAGATAGTATATCCATTGCATATTTTTCTTGACTCAAGGAAATTCCCTCTTTCTGCCTTGTCACTTTAATACCTAGGAAGTAATGTAAATCACCAAGATCCTTGAGAGCAAATTCTGAGTGTAGATCTTTGAGGAGTGTTGTAATTGCTTCATTCAAAGAACTCGTAACAATAATATCATCAACATATATCAGAACATAGATAATTATGTTGCCCTTGTTAAATATAAATAGAGATGTGTCTGATTTAGATGAAATGAAGCCAAGCTGATGTAACTTGTATCTTAGACGAGAATACCATGCCCGAGGTGCTTGTTTAAGCCCATATATTGCCTTGTCCAGTTTGCACACAAGATGGGAACCATTGTTGTTTTTATACCCAGGTGGTTGCTTCGTATAGATCTCCTCTTCCAGAATGCCATGCAAGAGCGCATTCTGCACATCCAATTGTCTAAGAGACCATCCTTTAGAAACAGCAATAGCAAGCAAAAGACGAATAGTAGCAATCTTAACCACTGGACTAAAAGTCTCCTCATAATCTATACCATTCCATTATTTAAAACCTTTTGCTACTAACCTTGCCTTATATCTGTCAATTGATCCATCAGCTCTTCTTTTTATTTTGTAGACCCACTTGCAATCTATTATATTTTTACCTTTAGGCGCATGAACAAGATGCCAAGTCTTATTTTTGATCAAAGCATCATACTCATCATCCATGGCCTTCTTCCACTTTATATCTCCCATAGCCTCTTGGACACTTGATGGTTCTCCTGTGGAACATAAGTACCCGTACCTGATGGTGCCATCGATAAAAATTCTGGGCTTAACAATCCCACTCTGTGATCGAGTTCGCGGTCTTGCCGGTGCTTGTTCTTCAGTTGACAAAACAGGAACGTATGCAGAAGATCCAGCGCCTGGCGTGCCTGAACCAGAGCGCTCACTCGCCGGTGAGGACGGATCATCCTGGGATCCAGCGCCCTGCAGCTCCACGCCAGGTGACAGCATATCCGCCTCATGCTCTGCACCGGTTTCATGTGAGTTTGGGTTGAAAATAACTCCGTTTGCACCAGATTTTGACCCTGCAAACCCTGCAGATCCAGCACTTCATGATTAGAAGAATTAGTCATATGGTCATGAGCAATTTCTCCCCTTTGATAAGATGACGGTAGTAAATGAGTGGGTAGCATGAGAATTTGTTGACGAAGCTGTGCACCGGCATTGGGATGAAGGGATTCAAAAGGAAAAATTGATTCATCAAATACCACATCTCGAGAGATATAAACTCGACCAGATGATATGTCAAGACACTTATAGCCTTTGTGGAGAGAACTAAACCTGAGGAAGGCACAACGTGTCGAACGAAAAGACAATTTCTTGGAGTTGTAAGGCCTCAAATTCGGCCAGTAGGCACACCCAAATATTTTTAGGCTGGTGTAATCGGGTTTTTGGAGATGAAGCCGCTCAAAAGGAGTCTGGTGGTAAATAACTTTACTAGGGAGCCTATTGATCAGATAGGTAGCGGTTAGGAAAGCTTCATCCCAGAATTTTAACGGCATGGAAGCTTGGGAAAGAAGGGCTAGCCCTTTTTCAACAATGTTGCGATGTTTCCTTTCAGCTGAGCCATTCTATTGATGAGCATGAGGGCATGACACATGATGGGCTATACCAATTTTTTGGAAAAAGGAATTTAGCTTTTCATACTCTCCACCCCAATCAGTCTGCATAGTCAAGATTTTCTTATTAAATTGACGCTCAACAAATTGCTGAAAGTTTTGGAAAACTTGGAAAACATCGGATTTCTTCTTGAGGAGATAAATCCAAGTATATTTGCTATAATCATCAATGAAACTCACATAATAGTTGTGCCTTCCAACAGAAGTAGGCGTCGGTCCCCATACATCGGAGAACACAAACGCAAAAGGAGTAGTAGACACACTAACAGAATTTGGATAGGGTAGCTGATGGCTCTCGGCCCTTTGACACGAATCACAAATAGTTTCAATACTAGATTCTGTAGAACAGGGCAACTGATAATCTTGAATGACTTGAGTAACAACTGGTAATGAAGGATGACCTACACGACGATGCCATCTAGTAACTGATGGCGTGATAGAAGCAAAGGCTTGTTTATTTTTCTTGGACTCAACAGGACGCGACACTAAAGGATAGAGGCCTCTCTCACATCTGCCTCGATGCACAACTTTCTTCGTTTCCTGGTCCTTGATCAAGAAAAAATTAGGATGAAATTCAAGAAAAGCCTTGTTGTCAGATGCCAATCTATGAACAGAGACTAGATTCTTGTTGGCTGAAGGAACATGAAGAATATTTCTAAGATAAAGATTGTGATCTGGGGTAGAAATAACTGAATGACCGATATGATTAATCTTCATACCTGATTCGTTGGCCGTTTGGACTTGATCTTGGCCACCATGTTTTTCACGCATGGATAGCCTGTCGATTTCCCTAGTGATATGGTCTGTTGCGCCCTAGTCAATGTACCAGTTGGTGTTGATCCCGTAGGAGGTAGATGTGGCCGATCCTGCAGTCCTCTCCTCCGGCTGGAAGTTGGAATAAAATATGTACTAGCATTTTACCACCGTGTGGCCTTCTTTCCCGCAAAGCTGGCAGGTGGGTTTGGCGGCTTGGTTGTGCTGATGACGTGGAAAACCTCCCCCACCGTTATTCTGGTAGCCTCGGTCGCGCCTCCATTGCCACGACCGCGCTACTGTCCCCTGCCGCGGGCATTACCACGTCCGCGCAAAGCAGTGTTTGCCGAGGACTGAAATTGTCCCCCAGAATTGGATCCACCTTGAAGGAGCTCCATCCGGCTATCATAGCTGATCACCTGCACATATAAATCACTCACCGAGATCGGATTTGGGTGAGTGATGATCGAGGACACCAACGGGTTGTAGTCGATGTCGAGTCCTGCCAAAATATAGGAGACAAGCTCCTCATCATCAAGCGGTTTACCAGCAGCCGCAAGATCATTAGCCAGCGTCTTCATCTTCTGAAAGTACGCCGCAGTAGTCATTGATCCCTTCTGCGTATTCGCAAGAGAGATGCGCAGGTTTGTCACCCTTGCACGAGATTGGGAGCCAAACATGTTGAGGATGGCCTCCCAGACTTGAGCAGACGTGTCGAGAGTTGCAACTTGTGTCAAAATCTCCTTTGACAAGGAGTTCAACAGGTATGCGAGCACCTGTTGATCTTGGGCAATCCACTTGACATAATCAGAATTGTCGGTGTCAACTTCTTTCTTGTTGGCGTTGAGCACCTTGATGAAGCGCGACAGAACCTTGCAGGTACCGTCGATATAACCCAGCAAAAGAGAGCCACGCAGCGCCGGAAGAACCTGAGCACTCCACAGCACAAAGTTGTCGCGCGTCAACTTCTCAGTCACCGGTGGACCAACAGTGGATGGCGCAGCGGTTGACGACAACGAGAACACCATGAGAAGGGAAAACGATCTAAAAAAGGTTGAGGATGTGGATGGAAGAGATAGACTCTGATACCATGTAAAACTAAGAAGCGTTCTTACCTCCTCACAGAAGCCGCGTGAGTGTATTTATAGGAGCCAAGAATAGCCTTTGACTTGGCTTACACACGGTGGAGATCGTGATCTACTTGACCAAGGAAAACAGGATTTGTTACAACAGAGAGATCTCCAACTACCTAATCTAGGAGTAGGGATGAAAACGGAACGGAAACGGTCGGTAAATGGTCGTTCGCTGCTTCGTTTCACATCTTTACCGTGAACGAAACGGAATCGGAAACCCCGGAAACGGATACGAAAACGAATAATGATCAAAACGGATGCGGAACGGAACGGAACGGATACGGAAACAAAAGTGAAAAATTCCACAAGAACGTAATACATGATCACAATATATATGACCACAAAAACAATATAACTCATTCCATCACAAAGGTGGATACAAGAACAATGTTATGTTCACCAGTATCACTAGAAAGTTTTTTCTCAGGTTTGTCAGTTGAAGGCTTGCTATTTGTCCCCTAGATCAAACCATCATATCTTAAGATTATCCTTCTCCATATCATTATCATCGATATCCTCTTGCTCCTCCAACTATAAAAATGTAATGCCCTAAAATTTGCATATTATTGTTCAATGTTCATTTATGATTTTCTGATATTTATCCTGGATTTTCTGGAGTTTATAAATGCCATTTTACTATTTTTAGATTTATATAATTAATTTATTCATGAAAAATGAAGCCAAAAATATGCTAGAAATAATTTTCCTAGGTTCAAAATGTTCCAAAGTATTTTTGAGAATTTTTTTGGAATTTTTGAACTCTATTTGGTATTTTCTATAAAGCCATTTGTATTTCTGAAATTATTTTAATTCGAAAATAAATATAAATTCTCCCTTCTCCTTTTGGGCCAAATGGGCCAAGTTTCCGACGAAATTTTCGATTTTGCTTATACGGAATTTCCGATTCCGTTTCCGACGGAAATGGCTCTCCCGTTTCCGTTTCCGTTTCTGACAAAAAATTTCCGTTTCTGTTTCTGTACCGACTTTTTCCGTTTCCGTTTCCGAAAAAAGACTTCCATTTTCGTTTTTCTTCGGAACGGTCGGAAATTCCGTTTCCGTTTTCACCCCTATCTAGGAGGCCGTATCAATCATGATCACACCGGATAGAAACACAATATACATTCCTATTTCTAACAGTTGGTGTTGTGTACTGGTGACGACAAGCAACTAGCAGTTCGTTTCTCATGTTTGGTCCATCCAAAAGTGTGTTGGCAGACCTCACGGAAAAAGACCATACACTAGGCTGTCCCAAATGTGTGAGTTCTTATGTCTCTTCTTATTTTAATGCTTCTAGCTAGCGGTGAAAACGGGATGGATAATTCCCGCTTGATCCGACGTAGTATCTGAAAAAAATTCTGTGCGGTATACTATTTTTTAATCTCGATCCGTATCCGCATCCAAGAAATATAGGTTAGGATATGGTTAGAGCAATATCCGCTCCTATCCATATTTGGTAGTCATTCACTAATTTATAATATGAATTTACATTTAATATGTTTATGTTGCTAAGTAGGATAAATAATCCTCTAATAGGTACTATAATTTGACACTTTCGTTGCTAAAGTTACTTCTTTTCTTTATGTGTGTAGTATACGTCAAATTATATGTGATCGATTCGAATCCGATCCGCATCCGCCCCGTGCTTGTATCTCGAAAAGTCCATATTCGTATATGAGATATCCATATTCGATTCCGAATTTGGGGTAAAAATACAGGTTATGATACGAAAAGAACAATATTTACCCGTATCCGACTAGTTTTCACTCTTACTCACGTTTGCTCCTCCTTATAGTGTTTTTGTGATCAACGAGGAGATATATAATTACAAATTATGTTCCTTTAGAAATTGTAAATCGGAGTATCTTGTTTGTTAAGTGATGTTCCTTCACCATCCTCCTTTCATGCCTCCTAATTGTTGAAAATTATCCCAATTATGTGGACCTACATGTCATACGAGTATCATGGTTATCATAAAAGTTGGCTCACAAATGAAGTTATTGCTTAGGGCCAAAACATCTGATTATTATAATTTGTGGACTCCTATTTTTATGTGTCGAGACTGTGCTAATTCTTATTTTCTGATAGATTAGAATAGGAAATTGGTGCATATGGTTTGACTATAAATACAGAGTCAGGTCTTAAAACAGCGCACTGTGCGTGTTGCTTTTGGAAGACCAACCCTAACTCCTGTAGATCCAATCTACAGTTATGCCTTCAGTTTAGGTACGCCCCCGCATCAAGCAATACAATGTTCAGTGGCAGAGCAAGGAAATTGATATAGCAAGAGCTGGACAATACGACTATTTTTTTATGCTACACACTAAACAGGAAATTCAATGCACATACTTGAAAGATGTCATGTAAGTGCTTTATAAACACATGCATCTTGGAAGGGCCCACAGACATTCTTGAAGCCATTTTAGCCTAGAAGATCATGGGGGAGTAAGAATACTTATGGCAGGATTGGAGGAGCTGTGAATCAGCCAGATTCGCGCTCCCTCCGCCAGGGACGGTATTCTAATTTTTGCATTTGAGATTCTATTTATTACATCATGTGGTTTAGATCTAATTTTGTTCCAGAATATCTGATGACAATCCATTTAATGTTCATTTTCTATTATCAGTTTCTTTCCTCGTTCAGGTTATTATGGTAGGACTAGTATAGTGTCCTATCTTCCGGTTTCCTTTTCCCAGCACGTAATATATGGTCTTTTCCTTTTCTAGAACGTTTGTTTCCTTTTCCTTAATTCCAGGATATTTGTTTTCTTTTCCTTGAGATGATGCTTTGGAGGTGGGGAGATCTGCTGTGGGCCACGGGATGAGTTAGACACATTAAACAATGGCCATCGGATGTGGGTGAGTAAAGTTGAGGAAAGATCTGAGAGGTTAATTTTGATGGAGGCAAGTTTCTGGGGACGTTTCGCTGGGTGCATGAAGGTTGTGTCATCTCTAGTGGGGTGCATTATTTGGGGTGGACGTAGAAAAGAATACTTAGGTGCATTATAAAGGGGTATAGATGCAGAATGTCTTTTTACATAACTGTTGAAGAGGTTAGCAAATTTGCACACCTGCTTCTTTGGAAGTGTTTGAATTTAGTAAGGATTATGTGGCGACTCGCCTAATTAACCTCAGGTACGACAGTCACATTGTCACCACCTTTGGGCTAATTAAGTGGATCTCGGTACAGTAGCTAGCAAAACATCGGGCATCTCGATGCTTGATTAGTTACTATACCGTTTTCAGAGTACTGCAGTAGAACAATAATTAGAGACTGATAATGGAACTCTTTATTACATTCCGTTAGCCACGCAGGCTATTGTACATACCTTATCTTTACGTAAGAGCTATTACAACAAAAGACAACTAATAACCTCCTAACTCCTGACGGGCGGCTAGCGCGGGAATACGGCCTACTAGTACTACTACTACCCCTGATAGTAGTACTAGTAGTAGTCGTCCTCCGGAAGGTCGTGCTCCTGCTCACAGTCCTCCACCCAGGCCTCGGAGGATTGTCTATGGGACTCACCTTCTAAACAAGGGGGGATTTAAACAAGGGTGAGTACTAAGTACTCAGCAATCAATAATAATGAATGCAGTAGATGAATGTTCCAAATAACCCCAAATCCTATCCAACTCCACCTACCAACCCTTCCCATCCAAAAAATACCTTTGTAAGAAATAGATTTTAGTTTTAAAGGTGGAAAATTTTAAATTTGCGAAAGACACTACTAATATTGTATATGAGACAGCCTAAGCTTTATGTAGTCTCCAATCCAAAAGACTGACTTGAATTCAAGATTTACCCTGTGCAGGTTTGTACCACTTTACCCACAGTGACACCCACAAGAGATGCCTCTGAACGTTTATCACTAATCCGATATTAGTTATCCACCCTGCATTGAGTATGGGGGTACATCTCCCTAGGCTACCCCACACTCCAGACACAGTTGTACCCTGGCTTAATCCAGCGGCACCCATCGGGCTTCAAATATACCGCCCCCAACACATTCAATTCACAGTCCCCTTGGGCCATACTGGCATTTCCCAGCACAACTATATTTACTTACCCATTGTGGAGAATCTAATACGATCATACGACAATATTTTCTGACCGATTTCACACACCATGGTTGGTACTAATTTTACAGCTCATTGTCCAATATTAGTTGGTTGAAACTTATATGCTAGCCTATGTAAAAGACCCCACCGGCAGCACCCTTCTCATCAGTGTCCTCTACCCACCCAACTCACATGCCAACACATTAGCTACACATACTAACCCATCAACAATTTCAACTACCCAATTAACCATTCACCTTTCAATTTATCCAACCATTTAACCCAACACTTACAATTTCACATTTTCAATTTTAAGATATACTTTCCAATTCAGTGATGGTATAAGTAATTCATAAAAGTAGTAAAACATTTAATAAGATATGATCAAATGATGCTTGCCTGGAATATACTCGAAATGTTCGGTCTCGCTCGAAAACAGGCTCTGGCTAACTGAGGGGTTCTGTTTTGGTTCTGAAAATCACACTACATTAATCTACAACATTTTGATTAAATATGAGTGGCAATGTCCAATATTTTCCATTAAGCATTTTTATCATTTAGTGAAATTGGTGTTCATTTTTAAATGCCATGCACTACATTGCTACTTTATATTCTTTTATGCATCTAATGCAACTACTGATGCTATTAATGAAATGCATACAGGTAATCCTCCATTTTCCACGTTTCTTCCATTTTCTCTTTTCTTTTCTCATTTTCTTTTTCTCCTTTTCTTCTCACTACCAACTCTTTCCTGTTTTACTCTCTGCCTCTCTTCCTTTTACCCCTGCTACCTTTTTCCAGGTGGCCAAAGCCTCTCGGCTTCTTTTACTCCCTCAGTCGACTGGTGTTACTTCTCTCACTCTCTACTCCCCTCTCGGTTGCTGCTCGGGTTGTCTCTCCTCCCTTCTCACCTCACTCGATTGCTCACTACTGCTGCCGATTGCTACTCATTTCCTCCCTCTACTACTGTCGGCTGCTACCTCGAGCTCTCCTCCTCTTCTGCTGACTAGCACTCCCCTCTCTCTACTGCGGCTACTTCCTGGCCGAAGCCCTCTATGGCTCCTGAGCTAACCCTAGCTCATGTAGAAAAGGATTTTTGTGCTTTTGTGATTTATTGGCTTGGATCTACTGATCTACTAGCTTCTTGACTTCTTGAGGTAATATGAACTACAAGGTAAAGGTTGATGATGATTCTTAGGGTTGAGCTCTAGGTTGGGTGGCGAGGACGTCACACTGGCTTGGCTAGGATGCTTCCTCGCGAGCTACCAGAGCTCACCCTACTGAGACCACTATTTTACTCCAACACACTGCTATCCTTCTACTGCTATCCTTCTACTGCTACATACTCCACTGCTAGCTCTAGCACTTGAGGTCCTGGCTAGTTCGGTTTTCATTGATGGAGTTGATAGCCGTGTTGAGGTAGAGGATGAAGGTGGCCGATCTCTTGCTTAAGGTCCGGTCTCCTTCTCTTAACTCCTTGGCCAAACTCCTTTTTTGCACTCTAGTTGGCTCAGTTGGGACCTCCTTGCTCCCTTGCTCCTCCTCTGGTTTGGCTTGGCTGTGGTTCCTCTCTTGCTCCTGCGAGCTCTCAGTTGGCTGATGGAATGCTGCGCTTGTGTGGCTTGTGGAATGAAATGGCTGGCTGCCTTGGCTCTCTCTATTACTTGGTTGTGAGAGATGGGAAAAGGGGGTTGCACCTGCCCTTGCTGTCTCCTGGCCGAAAGCTAGCTGAGCAATGGTACTGGCTTGGCTAAAATGGTGGTGAAGTGCATTGCATGGAAAGCTGGCTTGCTTTTTCTCGGTTTTGCCGCATGAGACAAGGGCAATGAATCTCTACCTTGGGCTTTGACTACACTGGTCATTTACTCTTTTACTATGCCACATTTACTAATTACTCCCTTCACTGTTTTACCATTTCATGCCTTCACTTTTACTCACTGCATTGCCACTTCACTGCTACTCCAGGTATGCATGCTATGCTCAGGCAATTGATCAATTACATGCTCATGCTTAATTAGAAATTCTTAATACATGCTTAAGACTAATGATGATGGTCATGTTATGCTTATGAGGGGATTAAGGGGAGGGTCCTCACAGATTATTTGGGGTGAGTACTGTCAATTAATTTGATTCAAGGTTCATTTCTCCTTATGATAGGATCGATGGACCTAACTTTGCCTGTGTAGTTTTCTACATAGCCTGTCCCAAGCAAGGAAAAAGGAGAAGGGTTGTGATAGGCTTGGCGAGCCAACGTAAAAAAAGAGCCTTGCCTTAGATTTCCAGCCTTATATACTTTTGCCAAAAAGAAAGAGAGCTCAATCTCGTAGTTTATAAATAACCCAGGAATAAGACATTACTTCAATTTGCCGCTCTCTACTACTGCCTTTCAAGAGTACAATTTGTTAATTGATGACATCCCAAGATTCTTACCAATGAACAATTGTTCCAACACTTGGATTTACATTTGGAGTAAAAACATATACACATCACACTAGTTATATCTGTATTCATTTCATGCAATGGCTGTACCAAAACCTTTTAAGTGGATTTGGCAAAGTAAATGTGTGATGAAACTCGAAGTGTTTGCATGGTTAATGCTTATGGACAGATTGAATACTAAAGATATGCTCTATAGAAAACATTTTCATATGGAGGACGATCAATACTGTGTTCTATGGCAAAAACAACATGTGCAAATAGTGCACCACCTCTTCTTTAATTGCTCCTTCAGTACTACATCTTAGAATATTATTGGGCTACTTTGGGATAATGCACAGGTGGGTTCACAAAATCGACGAAAATCGCTCGATTTTCGCGATATTCAGTCGTATCGGCGGGGCTCGGCTTCTTAAATCGCTTGGTAAACCGGTCTAATTCAAAAATTCAGAAAAATTTGTTCGACGTAAATCGGCCGAAAGGTGAAAATCGCTCAAAAAACAATCGACCACAAAAGAAGTTCAATTAGTTTGTCGATTTTCCATGAAAACGATCGATTTTTGAATTTTTTTCATAAATTTTGATTTTGAAACTCTACGATGTTTGACGATTTTCGACCGATTTTCGAATTTCGGGCAATTTTTTCAAACCAATTTTGTTAACCCTGTGCACATGATACTGTTTTAAAGGTCGAACGTTCCAAGAACAACTTTTGTTCTATCTTTTACATGGAAATTATTATTATTGTAGCCTGGAAAATCTAGAAGCGAAAAAATGGTTGGATATTTCAGAATATTGCTCCAAGTATATCGAACTAGAAAAGATTATTTATCAATGATCTCACTCTGCATGTGCATCGAGTAAAAGAGCAAAATAAACAAAGATTATTTGATTGGCTAGAGACATTATCTTGATCTCTCTCCCCAGATTGGGATTGTCTTTTTTCCTTTTAGCCTTCGTACTTACACTCTGTACATAACCTTTGTCTGTATATATGCTGTAGGGGTCTTCCCTACTCCTTCCACTAAAAAAAGATGTCTAGGGGCTTTCATATGGTGATTACTACAGTACCGACACATGGTACTGTTCACATGGTGGTGGCTATAGTACCTGTGACATGCTACAGTATTTCGTGCTGCTACAGTGTTTTCAGCACTGATGCAGTGATTTCCAGCGCAAAAATTATATTTTTTCATGAGGGTTCGCAGCCCCTTTTTGTAAACAACCAGATATCATATTTAATTACATTGACATGTATGTCACGAGAAAAGATTTCATAAATCTGTCTTAAGCATATTCTTATGTGTGATCCTTTAGGTTCATGCTATGTTGGCAGAACGTAACGACTACCTAAATTGCGTGAATATCATTTATCCGACAAACCTTCAATAGATACATGTTGATTCCTTTGTCACTTCGATATCATGGTTTAACTCAAGGTTGAGGTGTGTCATCCTTGCGCTGTTAAACCGATTTTCTCGATTATCTGAATTAGACTAACAAGAACGATCGATTAACACCTTTAATCATTCGGGTATGGCCATGCACATTCTTTAGTCTATTTCATCGAATGGCCGATCGATATCTTTATCTTAGTATGAGGAGGATAAATTCCATCTTGATCATACACTTCCCTCTGCATGATTCAAAGCATATCCGAGTGTTGTCCTTATAATTATCCAGTTACGGACAATGTTAGACAACATCAAAGTATACCATCCTTATGTAGGAAACTGTGTCAATCTCAAGTCAAATGATAAAATCATTATTATTGTATGAAACAACTTATGACACTAATCAAATCATCAAAAGGTATTTCATAAGCGGGTCAGTCCAATAGCATGTACACTTACATGTACTCACATGATTGAATTGTATCATATACTCCTAATCCGTGAAATATGATTATCAAACAATTCATGTGCTTGTTTGAATAAAGATTATTGGTGTCCCAACCAATAAATAAATAAGGGATAATTTATAATAATGTTATAATCAAATTACAGAGTTTCATGATCATGTCACATACTTGATGATCTATAACATGACATTATTAGAGGAACAACATAAGCATAAATACAAGGTAATCATCTTCATGATTGACCTCTTGGGCATATTCCCAACAATTTCTAGCCTATCCCAACTTGTTCGGGAAAAAATGCTTGGTTGTTTTGTTTGTTATAGGACCAATGGACCTATTTGATTGCATGGAAACTAGAGCGTTGAAGAGTTCAGTTAAGGGGTTAGTTTTTTCATTGCTCTGCACATGATGCTTTTGTTTGAGCTCAACTAGTAGTTTGAGCTTTGTGAGGGGTTCAAGACTAGTAGTTTGAGCTCTGTGAGATTGGGTAGCTAGGTGTGATGCACACTAGGTCTCTAGCTCATATCTTGTCACAAGAAACTAAGCAACCAAGTGAGGATGTCAAAATTGGACTTGGTGTGAAATTTGAAGACTTGGTCAGAAAATATCAATTGGAGTTGGATGATCACCAATTAGAGCAATTCAATAGAGGATTGGATGATCCGGGTGGGTCGGGCCACTAGTCAGATCAATTCAACAAAGGACATATTCTAGACATTTCAATGGGACTTGAATGATCCGAGTGTGTCGGATCATCGGTCGGATCAATTCCATTTCTAGAGATTTCAATGTGACTCGGATGATCTGAGTGGGTCGGATCAATTTGACGGAGAATGTGCTCTGAGACTTTGCACAAGGCCAATTGATCTGGGTTGGTCAGATGATGCCAAATGATCCAACTGTGCATAACGACTATATTTTTAGCCATTAGAAAGTGGTTAAGCCGGATAATCTAACTGGGTCGGATGATTTGACCCAAAAGCAGATTTTGAAAATCTTTGTCTACCAGCTAGTTTATGAGAAGTGGAGCTATATATAGACCCTTTGAGGGTTCTTGTGTAGTGGTAGATGACTCCATCTCAGTGTTCATCCTAATGTGGACCTTGAGGGTGCTTTGAAGCTTGGATTGAAAATCCTTTTGAGTGTTTGAGAGAGTAGATAGACCTAGTTTGCGCATCACTCCAAGTTGCTTCACCTTGTGAGGTTCAAGTGATCCTTTTGGGCTTATTACTCTTGGAGGTTGGTGACTCCTAGATGGCTTGGAGGTATTTGTCTCAGTGAACTTCCTTGGAGGCGCTTGTGGAAGGCACCGGGAGTCTTGTGAAGGTTTGAAATCCACTTATCTAGAGTGGACTACCATGAGTGGATGGCTTGATTCCTTACACGATTTCAAGTCGGTGCTAGATTCTTGCGAGAATGCTCCCACGAGGAGTAGGGGAGATCACTGAATCTCTGAGACCTCGGTAAAAAAATTAGTTGTGCCTCTTTTATCTTTTATATTTCTGCATTTACTTTGTCGTATTTCTATTCCTATATTTCTAGAATTGTGTAGGGCTGGAATTAGGTTGCAAAACTCACATAGAAACCCTGGCCATATAGGTTGAGCTAGTAAAGTTCAAATTTTTAATCAACTCTTTGTCGCCAAAAGAATCCCAATTCACCCCGTCTTGGCATCCGATCCACTTCACTTAGGTCTGTTAGCTTCTATGTGGGAATGTTAGAATGAACCAGAGGTTATTCCTCGGAGAACTTCTTTTGTTTAACCTCTCTTAATTTATTTTTGTTAATAACCCCTTGCCCAACTTAGTTCCAGATTCGACCTTTTTGGCCAATCCATTCGTGGTGTGACAAGACAATATTGCCATGTCACGGTGTAAGTCTAGCTAAATAACAATTTTTGCCATGCCATTGGTGATGGAGTGGCCAAACAACACTGCCAAGCCACCGGTGTTGGAATGATAGGATTTGGTCATGCCATGGTGACTAGCGTGCCATGCCACAAGCCAAATGGTCAAATTTGAAAACAAGTTGGGCAAGAGGTCATCAACAAAAATAAATTTAAAAAGGATTATATAATAAAAAAATATTCCTTGATACGTTGCTTCTACAATGGTTATACAATATGTACATAATGCGTTCTGGCAGCAATACTGATTACTATCTCCTCGTTTCTTGAAAAGAAATTAGAACAATGCCGTATTCCAAGATGATATTTTTTGGCCCTTCATTGAAAAATGAAAGGCACGGTTTTGCTTGGCATAGTATTTAAACTTGAACTTTAACCATTAGTATATTTTATGATATATTGTTAGTAATTACACAATCGTGATCATATGAAAGTATCTTCATAAGCGAATCTAACCATATCACTTTTGTGTCACTAAATAATTGTATTGGAGTAATTGTTAGTAAAAATTACAACTTTGACTTATGGCGACAAATGGGTTGCTTCCCTAACTTATCGGACTTTCTTTTTGGGAGAGGACATCTCTTTTATTAAGCACCTAACTTAGGTCCGTCACACGATATCATTGTTTTATGCATGTTTCAAAAGCACTGACATACTACTGTAGAGTTATTGCCAATTAAATTTGAAATGTTTGCTTAGGTAGTTCCATGAGTAGAAATTCTGGCTCTGCCAAATGGCATAAGTTGTGTATGGAAGTGAAAATTTTCATTTCATGGTCTAGATTCTAGAAGTCTGGCCATGGAGACTTTACTGAAGGTTGTTCTCTAATCTAGAAGAAAATAATACACTGTGGTAGCTCGTGTACATCCATATAAGTCTGCATAAATGCTGACCCATAACAATACAGGCAAACTATTAGTACATAATATATAGTATGCTATACATATGTTGAGGTACTTCATTATGTACCAATATAGTAAAAAAATTTCAATTCACGTGTGCCAATTAAATGAAAAATATAATTATTATTCTCCCACTGATTTCACAATTGGAGCAATATTTTCCTTCATACATCACGATAGTCATATCCCCTGGGAATGATATTTCAAGTAATTATTTTATGAAATCACAATCAGCTCCGCAGCAATGCGCAGGAGAATCACCTCATATACTGGATTGTGCAATACATACCGACGATTGTGAATTAATGCACACAAAACTCTGTGATGCCTTGTAATGAAATACATGCTGTGGATGGAGCGATTGCAAATTTGTTCCAGCACTTGCATGGTGAAGGCTTGTTTCCATTTATGTAATTCCTCAGATCTGCTGTGCACTTCTCAACTTTTATTTTTTACTGCTTTCTTTCATTTGCTATCTCTATTGCATCTCTGATTAACATGACTGCGTAATTGACATTCGGTTACTTTTGCAGCCTGAGGTTACTTCTGCAACGGTTGACTTTGAGAAGGCAACTGCATTTGTGTGGACAACACCTGAAGCCAAGGCAACCAAAGACTGGCAGAAGCAACTTGGAGAGAAACTTGCAAATCACCTGACCACTTGTGGATTTCAATCTCATTTGCATGGTAAGAGACTGTGTTTTTTATCTTTCAAGTTTCAATCCAGCTAGACAACGCGTGAATTAATTTCACTGAGTTCTGGTGCCACAGGTAATTGGTTGTATTATTCTCCCCAGTGAATCTGAATAGCTACATTACTCTGTCAGCATTTGTGAACACAAGAAATGGCCTGCTCTTGCGAACTCAAGTAGTTTTTCGTTTCCTATTTGCAGATGAAGACGAAGCCGAACAAAGCTGATTCTGGACCTCAACAATGAATGCCCCTGAAATTTTGCCATCAGAAGGTCCTTGAGGGCAGTAACTACTTTTGCAAAAGTTATATATGCGGTTCTACAAAATACATTTTGTTAAGAGTTATGTAGTTCTCACTCACTTCTTTATGCTTGTATTGTTGGAAATATTAGGAATTTTATCGATATTTTAATCCACAAAATTATGTAAATCATGATTAAACATTTGCACAATTCTAGTTCAAAGCCAAAGGTACTAGATAACAAACTATCTATCTCGTACGCAAAGGCTAATGAACAAGAAATTAACACGATAAAAACACGGTATAAGTGAGTATACCCTTGAGCCGGTGCCACTATAGGCACAGGCACTGGCGGAACAATGACTTGCTCATTGTTGTTCGCCATGACGATCGGTGTAGAGGATCACAGGTTGTCGCAGAGAAGCTTACTAATCGGGATAAAAACTTGAGCAGTCGCGTGGTACGCTTCCCAAAAACCTTATCGGCCTTCTATCTCGAGCAAGATCTCAAGAAAGGCGAGGTTCCGGAGGCTTGCTCCCTCCGCTACTTGTGCGCGCAAGAAAACGGAGGTGGGGAAACAAGCAATGCAGCGCTACAGATGGAACAATGGAGTCTCACGAGAGAGTTTGGTTTTTCTGTTTAAGGAAAAAAGAGCGGGCAGGAGATGAAGGTAACTGACGGCGATTAAGATCAAGACGTCCGGACTGGCCTGCGTCGCGCACGTGCACGTGCACTTCACGTCTCGACTCGCACACGGCTCGGCTCGGCGCGCGCGCGCGTGTGGCATCGCCTTTTCCTTTTTCCAACCTCACAACAGATGGACAACAGTCCAAACTATTTAAGTTGGTCAAACCTTCTTTCAATTACCCATGTGGGACTAAACCAAATTCATGACTCCTAGTATTTTAATGGGCCTTTTGAAATTTCTATTAAATTAAATATGGGCAGCCCATAATAATCTAACATGTATCTCACCACTCGCAACTATCAGACTCGAAAGTATTCGCCAATCCTCAGTCCTGAAATAGTGAAATTTCCTTATGGATTTACCGATTCAAATAAAATATTAGAATTTGAGAAGATGGTTGTAATTCAAGGAGTTTGTTGAACCCTTCCTTCATGTTTCACCATGCAATACGATAGCAAGTGACAACTACACGGAGATTATATGATATATTGTCATGAAGACTGAAGAGCTTGAAATTGAACTCTGTTCTGCTTTTCAGATTGGCCTTTCCTTTTTAATCATCTCATTTCTTTGTGTGCTGCTTGAGGTCTGTCTAGAAAACACAAAAGGAAGTCCGGACATATTTGCTCATTTGGTTTGAGCTAGCTAGTTTCACCGAAGACTGATCTTTCTCAGTATTTGAAGTGTTGCGAAATAATTGTTACGTGGACACTTCCCACATTAGTGGTTAAGACCCATGGGGCATGACAGCTTAATTAGCTTAGTCACGTGTTGCTAAGGATAAACCTCACCCTATATAAAGGTTTTAGGTGCTGCTCATTGTACATACACACGGAACTCGCATCTACCCGGTCAATAAAGAGAGAGGATGTTTGGGACTGGAGGAGAAATTCAATGTCTCTTTTGTAGACATCGTCAGAAGTTTATATAGAAGCGCACCAGTAACTGATCATATTATGTCAGTTAAACGCGGCAGTTATTAGTAACTTACCACATAATGTCAATTAACACACTAGTAACTGACTACATAATAACACCGAATTCCGAATTAAAACTGATGTTTAAATCGCATTTAAACATATTGAATGGGGAGATAATTGCAAGGTTCAGTAAAACAAAAGGTGAATTCTGACACGGTCGCAAGTCACAAGTCACGCGAAAATACGCGAACACGCGCGTGTGCGTGTGTTTAGCCACGGTACACCCTATGCTATTCTCATGCCAAGTGTCATTATTTAAGAGGTGGCAAGGACTCTTTTTCCTCCACTTGATTAAGCAATATCGTACTAAACCATAAATACTTTAAAATTGAAGGAAATAAACTATCCAATAGGCCAATTTCTAACAGGGACTACTTTCCATGTCTTCTACCTCTGTGTGCTTGATCATTGGTAATGTGACCACAAATCCTAACATGTTATTAGCACGATGACGCTATCGCGCAGGCCACCTAGTGCGTTGCAATTACAAATCTGTTTTAATTATCTAAAGTGTTTTCTTTTTCCCTCCCTTCTCTCTCTCCTCGGTCACACTAATGACAGATGTACTGCTTGCCAATGGCGAGCCGTAAGTGCCTACTACACTTACAACCGAAGGTCCTTGCCACCAATGGTGGCCACTGCCCGCCCCACGTGCATGCTATCACCCCTCGGCTCCACTGTTGACCTCGTCGGCCGCGCCTATCACAATGGCGCCACCGTCGCTGACCCCAATCGCACTCGGCCATGCCTACCGCACCGTTCTCGCCAATCTTGTCCTCCATCGCCATTCGTCATTTCTTTGATTTAGCAAACTTCACGGTGAAAGATTATGGGAAGATCTATCCATGTTGGTAATGAGTATTTGACTGTATTTACGTTAGGAATCTGATTTATTTTTAATAATTGGATAATTATTGTATATCATTTTGGATATTGTTATGTGATGGGTTTTCTTGTTTTTGATGGTTGCAAGACGATGGTGCTAGATCATGGTGAGACTAGGATGACCGGGACTAGACGAGGTGCGTCGGAGGTCCAAACGGTTGGGGATCGCCAGAAAATAACCGGAGAAGGAGTCGCTGCGAGCCTAGACGACAACTGAACGGCTAAGATGCTAACTTGAAGCTACTCGGATCAAGGAGAGCCGTTAGATTGCGGTTTAGAGAATAGAGTAATTAGTGGTCAAGTTAGCTTGAGTGAATCTCAACCTTTAATGAGGTTTCTTGAGGGCTAAGTAGAACTCATTCAAAGGTGGAGGATGACTCAATCTCAACCCTTGATGAGGATACTTGAGGGCCAAGTAGAGCTCATCTAAGGGTGGAGGATGACTCATAAGTAGTAAGGGTGGAGGATGACTCATGAGTAGTATAAATAGAGGGAGAGGGGTATCTGTCCCCTCTTAAAGGTTTTGTGTGCTCTTTTGAGCTTTGCCTACCTTTTGTGAGGCTTTGTAAATCTTCCTCCAAAGAAATAAAATTTTACTTTCTTACTTTTCTGAATTTAATTTCAGTATTTACATTATGTCTTAATTCAGCATTTAAATTCTGCAATTTAATTTCTTGCAATTTACATTATCGCAAGTTGGATTTGCCTCCCCTCCTTCTACTTGTTTTTAAATTCCACAATTTAATTTCTTGCAATTTACATTCTCGCAAGTTGGATTTGCCTCTCCTCCTTCTACTTACTTGTGCTTCTTGTGTCGAGGATGTATAATTGATGGATGAATCTTCTTTAGATCACATCCTTTTCATCTAGGCAATCATTTGCAAGAACTCGATCTCTTTGCTTAATCTTTGAGAAATTTTTGTAGATCATGTTTGAGGTTTTTATTTCTTGTGTTCTTGCTTGCTGTGACAAGTAGGAGAATATCCAAGATCATCTTGATCATCACAACCCCACGAGCAAGTTCAAGACTAAGATTTTCTCTGTTTTGTTCCTTTGCGTTTGAGTGTTTCAAGTGAGATTTTGGTTGGATCTATTGAGTGGGAGAAAAATTTAATTGTGATCATTCACCCCCTTTGATCGCCACTTTAGTTCTTCAATTGGTATCAGAGCCCGATTTTACTCTTTCATAGATCTTTACCGGTGTCAAGAGCCATGACGATGAACAAGTATTCCACCTGGCCTACGATTTTTTCTGGAGTTGATTTTCTTTTTTTGGAAATCGAGAATGGAGTCGTACGTCACTACCCAGGGCTTCCTGATTTGGCAGAAGATGAAGCTGCCGTATGAGGTTCCTGTCGATGAAAACGTCACGGCCGACAATATGGCTGATGTTGAGGCGAATGATAAGGCAAGAATCATCCTCATACAGGGCCTTAGCTATAGTGAGTACGATAGGATCTCTCACCTACGATCTGCTCACCAAATCAGGGTGACCCTCGATGCTTACCATGAGGGCACCACCAAAATCAAGACGGTGAGATAAGATCAATACAAGCGTGACTACAACAAATTTGAATAGCACGATGGTGAGACCATTGATGAGTGCTTTGGTCGTTTCACAAAAATCTTGAGCGATCTCCGTGCAATTGGTTGCACATACTCTAACTCGGAGAACATTCAACACTTCTTGACCGCACTCGATCTTTGGATTTGGGAGATGAAGGTGACCACTATCAAGGGCACCATGGACTTATCGACTCTAACTCTTGACGGAAGGTGACCACTATCAAGGACACCACAGACTTATCAACTCTGACTCTTGACAGGCTTTATTCCCGACTTAAGACTCATGAGATCGACGTCGTCTCTCATAAGACGAAGTCGCAGTCGATAGCCTTGATCACCGATCTCATTGTATCCTGTTCTGAGACTTCAGTTGGTTTCTCCCGTTTTGACATTTGCGAGCTAAGTGATGAATAGCTGATTTTTTTTTCAGAAAATGAGCTTGCTATTTTGGTCTATAAATTTTCTCATGCTTACAAGAGGGTGAGGGAGATGAGAGAGGTGGCACAATCACTTGCTTTGAATGTGATGGCCCCAACCACATTCGGGCGAACTGCCTCAAGCTGAAGAAAGGCAAGAACGACTCCAGCGGTTCAGGAAAGAACGACTACACTAATAAGAACCGCAATAAGAAGCCTCCAGTTTGCGACTCGGCGGATGAGAAGAAGTACCGCAACTTCTCGAAGAACAAGAAGCTCTTCCATCGTGTCCTCGCCGCACTCGACGACATCAGCCTCTCCGACATAGAGACCTGGAGCGATGAGGGCGAGGATGATCCACAAGAGAAGAACAAAGGCGGCGACGACTTCATCGGGATATGTTTCACGGCGGACGCCAACGGCATCAGCGACTCCGAGGTCTACAGTGACTTAGACGAGGTACTCTCCTATGACCAGCTCAATGAAGCTTTCTGGAAGTTAGGAAAATTTCATGCTAGAGCTAGAGCTAAGTGTATGGAGTTAGAGAAGGAAGTAGATACCTTGACTCAGAAGTTAGCTTCACTTAGATCTTATTCCTCCCCAGCATTTGATGACTGTACTCTTTGCGATGCTTTGCTTGTGGAGCTTGAGAACCTAAGGACTATACATGATAGTGTGCTTTCTAAGCTTGAAGGTCTTAGGTTGAAGAATGCTACCACTAGTTCTGTTGATACTATTCCTGTAGATGCTAGTTTTCTTCATGCTCATACTAGCGCATCATGTGAAAATTGCTATCTGAAATTGATGCCATGAGCACTCACCTTATGAAGCTATCTACTAGAAATAATGAACTTGAATTGCATTCTTGTAAGGACTTAGTTAGCTCATGTGAGGGCTGTAGGCAACTAAAACTTGACAATGAATCCTTAAATGTCAAGTGCGCTGAACTTGCTAAGGACTTACTAGGTAAGTCACAAGAAAGTTGCTTGCGATGTGCTGAAATTGAGGGGGATCTGGATAAAATCCAAGTCGAGTTTAGGAAGAAGCTTGAGGCCCAGACCCTTAGGATTAGAAATGCCCCTTGTGTTTCTTGTTAGGTCCTCAAAGTAGAGGCAGCAATGCTGAGGGAGAGAAATACATGTGCGGGTAGTTCTTCCTTATTTGGTTCTTCTTCATCCTCTTCCCCCTATCTTCTTGTGCCTCTCTCTTTCAGGAGTGTGAGTACCTTATGAGCACTCTTAAGAAGTTTGTAGGAGGCAAGAAGAAGCTCAATCTCATCCTAGACCAGTTTAAGATTAGCCGATTTAATCAAGGTCTAGGATTTGACTACTTAGAGAACGCTAGGGCTCATCCTCCTACAAACTTGTGCATAGCTCTAAGAGTGGAGAGATTGTGGTTGCTCTCAGGGTAAGCACCACTGTGTTTAGGTCTGCTGGGGTTATACATGGGATCTCTGACCTGAAGGTTGCTCCTCCTACTGCTTCTGCCTCTAGCAAAGCGAAGTACTCATGCACCTTCTGTCAAAAGGATGGTCACCTAGTAGATTTCTGCTTCAGCCGTGCCAAGATCACAAGGCGCGAGCGTGTTTGTGCACTTAGGGGTATTCAGGGTCATCGCCAGACTCTGGGTGCTCCTAAGGCACACACTACTACTAGATAGGATAGAGTGTTGCATGTTTTTGGACAGCGTTCTGGACTTAGATTTCATGCTGTTCATTCGAGTTTTCGTCATGGATCTGCTCTTGATCAGTCTCTCCGTCGTCCTTTTGATATTCCTCGTGTTTCTCCTCGAGGCAGATATATGTGGCATGAGGTGTTTCCTGGTAGGAGATTTGGGCAGCCTCACTGGGATGGTCCAGCCTTTGCACGACGGCGGGCCAATCCAGTCCAGCTCCCAGATCTTCTGCTAGTGCTGCTACTGGTCTTGTGAGAGTGGAGCGTCATAGAGATGCTAGGGTCCAGTCTTTTACTTCTATGGCTGGTACTTCGAGACATCGTGTGGTTCAGTATTGGGTTCCTAGATCTTCTCTTTGTCCCAGTACTGAGTCATCTCTCTCTTGTGTGTTGACCAGGTTCGTAGGATGGGGAAGGGAGAGGTATGGATCGTTGACTCTGGTTGTTCTCGTCATATGATCGGAGACTCTCGTTGGTTCTCTTCCCTAGTCCAAACTCCCGGTGATGAATTGATCATTTTTGGGGATGCTTCATCAGGTAGAGTCATTGCAAAAGGTATCGTCTGCATTAATAATAATTGTATACTTAAGAACATTGCTTTAGTGAGTAAGCTGCAATACAATTTACTTTCTATCTCTCAGCTTATCGATGACTCTTTTGAGGTAAGCTTTAAGAGTAGTGCCTGTAGAATCTTTGATTCATCAGGAAGGTTAGTTTGCGGGATTTCTAGAATTCGGAGTCTTCCGTGCTGATTTTTCTGCTTTTTCTGGAGACTCTCTTCATTGTTTGGTTGCATCAGAGTCCTGTGATCACTTCTTTTGGCATAGGAGATTAGGTCATATCGGCTTTGACCATTTGACCCGGGTTAGCAACCACGATATCATTCGTGGTTTTCCTAAACTTAAGATGGTCAAAAACTTAGTTTGCTCTCCTTGCCGACATGGCAAGATGGTTGCTGCATCTCATCCTTCGGTCATTGTTGTGATGACTGATGTACCAGGACAACTTTTACATATGGACATTGTTGGTACAGCTAGAGTGCAGTCAGTGGGTCAAAAGTGGTATGTTCTTGTCATTGTCGATAATTTTTCGAGGTATTCTTGGGTGTTTTTCATGGCCTTGAAGGATGAGTCTTTTATGCATTTAAGGGGTTTGGTTCGTAGGTTGTCTGTTTAGCTCTCTGGTGCCTTACGAGCTATATGCAGTGACAACAGCACGGAGTTCAAGAACTCCTACTTTGAGAGCTTCTGTGAGGAGTTAGGCTTAGAGGATCAGTTTTCCTCTCCATATGTTCCTCAGCAAAATGGCGTAGTGGAAAGGAAAAACATGATTTTGGTCGAGATGGCCAGGACGATGCTAAACGAGTATAGCACTCCTAGGAAGTTTTGGGCTGAGGCTATAGCTACTACTTGTCATGTGTCTAATCGTGTATTCTTAATAGCACATTTGCATCGTACTTCTTACGAGTTGAGGTATAGGCGAAAGCCCAGTGTTTCTCATTTTTGTGTGTTTGGTTGCAAGTGTTTCATTTTGAAGT
Organism: Otatea glauca; assembly: GCA_036346275.1. Lineage (NCBI taxonomy): Eukaryota > Viridiplantae > Streptophyta > Magnoliopsida > Poales > Poaceae > Otatea > Otatea glauca. Next base: position 34,038,419 of record CM070715.1, on the reverse strand, counting down.
CTAGTAACCTAGATAAGTTTGAGTCTCGTTCTTCTGATGGCATTTTTTAGGTTACGTGACTTCTCGTAGCTATAGGGTCTGGAGTTGCGAGACGAATAGGATCATAGAGACCTGTGTTGTGACCTTTGATGAGGCTAGTCCAGGAGCTAAACAAGACATATCAGGCTCTTCTTCCCTCTCCGAAACCATATTTATAGAGGATGAGGATGATGGAGATGACGGTTATCCACCTGATCCAGTCCCCTCTTGTTTCTATCTCTACACCTAGGGAAGACTAGCCTTTACTTTCAGACTCTCATGCAGCAAGTTGCTTTGATCCTGCCTCTCCTGTTTATGAGGTAGAGGCTACTTCTAGTTTTGGTCCTCCCCGCCATATTCAGAGGCATCATCTATCTGATCAGATCATTGGCGATCTGTTTGAGCGTGTCCCGCGCTTAAAATTAGGTTTATCCCTTTTCTGCCTTCACTATGCTTTTGTTGCCTCATTTGAGTCAAAGGATGTTGTCTCTCATGCATTATTCGATGAGTTTTGAATTAATTATACGGATGAGGAACTTGAGAACTTCGAGATAAAAAAGGTTTGGAAGCTCGTCGAGCCCCCATCTGGTCGTAATGTCATTGGGTCCAAGTGAGTGTTCAAGAATAAGCAGAGTGAGGATGGGGTTGTCATTAGGAACAAGCCTAGGCTAGTTGCACAAGGCTTTTGTAATGTTGAGGGTCTCGACTTTGAGGAGATCTTTGCCCCTGTAGCTAGACTAGAGGCTATTAGGATCCTGCTTGCATTTTCGGTATCCAAGGGCTTCAAGCTTTATCAAATGGATGTCAAGAGTGCATTCCTCAATGGATATTTTGAGGAAGAGTTGTATGTCAGGCATCCTCTAGGATTCGAGAGCCCTAAATACCCAAACCATGTCTTCAAGCTTTCCAAAGCTTTATATGGACTTAAGCAGGCCCCTAGAGCTTGGTTTAAGAGGATTAAGTTCTATCTTCTCAGTCATGGTTTTAAGATGGGTAAAGTAGGCAAAACTCTGTTCATCAGACACTAGGATTCTCATTTTCTTCTTGTCCAGATTTATGTGGACGATATCATCTGAAGGACCGAGATGGCGAACAGAGGGTGGGTGAATGGTCGCAAATAAAATTTCCCCCAAAATACACCAATAAAAACCTCGACAAGATCGCTCAAAGGAAATCGTGAAAAACCTGAAAAACTAGACAACTATGTGTACCCCAAGCATGCATGGATAAGTACCATAAAATATGTGGGGATTTTTGAGTCACAATAATGGTTGTCTAGTGTCCAAGATAAAGAGGAATCAATTCAAACTCTTGCTTTTAGAAAGGACATCAATTCAAATCACAAAAGTCACTTTCACAAAAGCAAAAGCAGAATTTTCAGAACTTGTCCTCAATTTGCACAGGAGGTTGGTGGGTTTCTGTAGCCCACAAAATTTTGAGACTTTTTCTCCCTATGAGCATCAGAGTCGTTAAGAACTCCACCAAATTTCTCCTCAAAAAGCCTTACAGAAAAAACAGGAAAAATCTAAGAACACAGTCTGGTTAAGAACTTCGAGCAGAAAGTTTGGGGCTCGGTTTTCACCTCATGGCGCCCAAACGGTGCAAGAAATGATCTCAAAATTTTTTCTGCAAGTGGATATCGGAGTCCCGCACCTCCTCCAATAAGAATCACTTGAAAAAGATTTTTCTAGATATTTATAGAAATCAAACACTGACTGCTGCGCGAAGAACAAGTTCTGAACAAAGTTGGAACTTGAAAGAAAAGATGTTCTTTACTCAATCCAAGAGTGCAAAAGAGATGTAAGACCATATGAACACACTCAAAACATCCAAGATCAGCAGAATTTAGAAGGAGGGGAGGCAAATCCAAATTACATGAAAGTAAATTGCGAGAAAGTAATTGCGGGAAAGTAAATGCTGAATTTAAATTGCGTAAAGTAAAGACATAATGTAAATGCGCAAAATAAATTCAGAGGTGGATGGATAAAACTTTCATTTCTGAAAGGAGAGGTTACAAAGCCTTACTTTCATGTGGGCAAATCTCAAAGGAGCATTCACAAACCTCAAAACCTTCAAGGGAAGGAGGCTACCCCTCCACCCCTATTTATACTACTCTTGGGCCACCTTCCACCCTTGGATGAGTCCCTCAACCCTAGAGCACTCATCTAAGGGCTAAGATTAACCCACACACACAGCCATGCAAGGGCTAACCCAAAACCCACACACATACCGGGTTTTCTTGCACGGTTTTCAAAGCATACTACCTAGACCCGCTAACCTATCAACTAGACCTCAATCCGACGGCCCTCATTGATCCACGCGGCATCTAGCTAGCATCAACTCCTTTCCTTGTCTTCTTGACTTGCCCGGACTCCATCTTCGATCATCTTCCGGCGATCTCCCAACCGTCTGGACCTCTGACGCTCCTCGCCTAGTCCCGGTCATCCTTCGCCTCACCATGACCTAGCACTGTCGTCCTGCAACCATCAAAGACAAGGAAAAAAACCTTTCACATAGCAATGCCCACAATGATATGCAATATAAACCATCCAACTCATCACTACCGCGTCTATACGATCGGTACTTCCACTCCTGGCAGAGACAACTCAAATTGCTTCATTTTGAAAATCAATCCAAATCAAACTCAAACTTGAGCACACCTAGCTCAAATAAAGTCAAATACTCATCACAAACATGGATGGACCTCCACATGGTCCTTCAATCTCCCCCTTGATGAGTATATTGACAAACCACACAAAAAGGCATACATTTGGGTTTGAAGAAAATGAAGAAGAAAGCAATTTTTAGTTGTAAAGTCAAACTTGGTCCAAAGATAGAAATTAGAACCATGACCAAGTTGATGAAGAGGAATTTAGATTTTAGAGTTAAATTTAAGAAAGAGCAAGTTTTCAACAAAAACTCTAAAATCCAACTAAACATGTCAAAGTAGTAGCATAGTTTTACAAAGATCATAATAACCAAATAAGCATTCACATTTTTATCTTTTTAGTGATGCCTTTTCTACGTTTTCTCCCCCTTTTGGCAATATAGGCATCAATTTTTTTTATGTATGCATGAAATGCAATCGAAAGAGCTTTGAAGATTATCCAATTGATCAAAATGAAAGGATATTACACCAAGCTTGTCAATTTCAGAAGATGACTAAACTAAGACATGTCCAAGTGCAAATACGAGTTTAGTTTCGAATATTTCATTTTTATCAAGATTTGACAAGTGCAACACTTAGCTTTAGTTTCAAAAAATAGAAGAATAGCCACTCTAAGGATCAAAAGGAAAACCTAGAGTTCAACCTACTCAACACTTTGGGAATCTAGAAGAGCATACAAGGTCCTTGGGCTCATTTATCACTTAATGCAAATTTTGATTTATCATCATACAAGACATAGCGGGTGCAAATGTTTGACATTATTTGCATTATTTACCCACATATGTCTTTGTTTTTAATTTATTTGCATTTTCTTTTGACAACCAATTGACTCAAGCCGTGTCGACCATCTCAAGATGAACTCTTAAGAGGATGGTCTAGGTCAAACACGATGTATTCAAGTTCATCCCAAGTGCAATGGGAAGTCATCTTGTGAATGCAAGGTGTTGAGTCGTATGTGCACAAGAAGAGTTAATTTTGTTTAATTTTCATTTTTAGCACAATGATTCATGAGCAATTGAAGGACTCTAGCATGGATCAAACTAGTTTCGCCCAAGTTGCTATAGGGACTCTAGAGAACTCCAAAATTTCTCAAATTATGGCACAAACCTCTAGAGAAGAAACCTAGCAAGTAAAAGCAACAAGTTTCATCAAGTTTTTCATTTAAGACTTTTTTCATTTTAAAGCTTAGCAAGTTAAATGAACTTGGACATATCTGAACTAGTGATTTCCTCCATATGATGCAGCATGGTGTATAGCATGAAGAAGAAATCAATTGCATAATAGACAAAGCTCATTAAACAGGAAATGCAGTCTATATGCAATGCACGAACAGATTCCCAAACTCCCCCTCCACAAATGAATCAATTTTAAGCTCAAATCTGGTTAAAGTTGAGTTATTATCAAGATTAGGCACAAAGAAAAACCGAATGAACTCAATAACCAGAAAAACAGAATGAGGAGAAGAAGTCGAGAAACTGCAAAACTGGATGGCTATAGAGCATAGAAAAGATATAAGAGACCCACTACGGCTTAGACTCGCTCTTATCTTCCCAGTGACTGACATAGGGAAGCTGACTCTAGATCCCAACTAAGGAGTGCACACAGACCACATCTCACCGAGGAGGCCCAATACCGCTAGACTTATAAGGCGTGAGGGAACTCAACCTAGAGAGAGGAGAGAACAGCTAATCACGCATGATAGCAACCTACAGCACAAGATAAGAGGTCCATGGAAGGCATGCCAGAAGTCTAAGTGCGTGAACTCAACTCAAGAAAACAAGCCCAAAGTCACCCAATAGAAATACAAAGAAAAGAAAAGCTGGAAGAAAACATATAATACATAATATACAAACCAGCTCCCCCTCACGAAAGGCCGTAAGGGCTCACGACTCCAAGCTCACTCCTCAAGGCAACGAATCTGGAGCTATCTAAAGGTTTGGTGAAGATATCGGCTAATTGAAGGTCACTCTCTACGAACTGAAGCGCGATATCTCCCTTCTCCACATGGTCTCTAAGGAAGTGATATCTAATATCAATGTGTTTGGTCCGGGAATGTTGCAATCGGGTTTTTAGCAATGCAAATAGCTGAAGTGTTGTCATAGAAAAGTGGCACACTCTCTATCTATAACCCATAGTCCGTAAGGTCGATCTCATCCAGAGCACTGCTCAAACAATCGGTCAGACAACATACTCGGCCTCGTGGTGGGTATGCAACCCAGCATCGCTTCCTAGATGACCAAGAAACAAGAGAAATGCCAATGAAGTGGCAAGTGCCAGAAGTGCTCTTCCTATCTATCCTACAGCCAGCAAAGTCGGCATTGGAAAAGGCTCTAAGAGATAGGCAAGAAGACGAAGAGTACCAAATACCATAATCAGTGGTAGCACGAAGGTACCTTAAGATGCGCTTGACCGCCTGGCGGTGAGAGGCGCGAGGAGAAGCTTGAAATCGAGCGCACAGACACACAGTGAAATGTATGTCTGGCCTCGAAGCAGTGAGGTACAAGAGGGAGCCGATCATGCTCCGAAACTCCTTTTGATCAGCAGGCTCACCATCCTCATCGGGCTCGAGGACAGCAGTGGTGGCCATAGGAGTCATCATCGGCTTCCCATCAAACATATCGAAGCGCCTCAGGAGGTCACGGGTATACTTGCCTTGATGCAAGAAAGTACCTCACGAGTGCGCTTGATTTGGAAGCCAAGAAAGTAGCTCAACTCGCCCATCATACTCATCTCAAACTCAGGCTCATCACCTCGTAAAACCGAGACACAAGCGAATGAGATGAGCCACAAAATGATATCGTCCACATAAATGGACAAGAAGAAAATGAGACTCATGGTGTCGATGAGCGAGTTTTGTCTACTATGCCTATTTTGAAGTCATGGCTGAGAAGATAAGACTTGAGCCTCTCATACCATGCTCTGGGGGCTTGCTTGAGTCCATACAAAGATTTGGAGAGCTTGTATACATGACTCGGAAACTTGGGGTTCTCGAATCCTGGAGGTTGTTTGACATAAACCTCTTCCTCAATATAGCCATTGAGGAATGCACTCTTGACATCCATTTGATAGAGCTTGAAGCCCTGTGATGCAGAGAATACAAGCAGGATCCTAATAGCTTCTAGTCTAGCTATAGGGGCAAAGGTCTCCTCAAAGTCGAGACTCTCAACCTGAGAAAAGCCCTGTGCAACTAGCCTAGCCTTGTTGCGAATGACAACCCCATCCTCACTCTGCTTGTTTTTGAACACCCACTTGGTCCCAATGACATTATGACCAGATGGGGGCTCGACAAGCTGCCATACCTTGTTCCTCTCAAAGTTCTCAAGTTCCTCATGCATAGCATTAATCCACGATTCATCGGATAATGCATGAGAAACATCCTTCGGCTCAAAGGAGGCAACGAAGGCGAGTGGAGGCGGAACTGGACAAACTGATTTTGATCGAGTGACCGCTCAAGCAGATCACCAATGATCGATCGGTGGATGAGAACGTTGAATATGACGGGAGGTCCAGAAAGTAGTGGCCTCTACCTCATGCACGAAGAGGTAGGAGCGAGGCACTAGGCAAGGAGAGTCGGAAGGCAAGGGCTGGTCTCCTAAGGTGCGAAATGGAAGCAGGAGGCACCTTAGGTGTAGAGGAAACTGGATCGGTGGAACACCATCATCTCCATCATCCTCATCTTCTACAAAGATGGTCTCGGAGGGATAAGAAGAGCACAAACATCGTGTCTAGCTCTGGGCTAGCCTCATCAAAGGTCACATCACGGTCTCTATGATCCTATGCGCATCAACACTCCGGACCCTATAGCTACGACAAGAAGTCGAGTAACCTAGAAAGATACCATCGGAAGAGCGAGACTCAAACTTATCTAGGTTACGGACTTTAAGATAAAACACTTGCAACCGAAACGCGAAAATGAGACACACTGGGGCTTTCGCCCATACCTCAACTCATAAGAAGTGCAATGCGGATGTGCTCTCAAAACACGCGATTAGAAATATGGCAAGCAAGTAGCTATAGCCTCACCCAAAACTTCCTAGGAGTCTTGACTCGTCTAGCATCGTCCCGCCATCTCAACCAAGGTCTGTTCTTCCTTTCCACTATACCATTCTGCACGAGGCGTAGGGAGAAGAGAACGATGCTCTAAACCGGACTCCACACGAAACTCTCAAAGTAGGAATTCTTGAACTCCGTGCCATTATCACTGCGTATAGCTCGTAATGCACAGGGAGCTCAATAGACAACCTCTTGACCAAACCCCAAGTGAGAAAAGTCTCATCCTTGAGGCCATGAAGAATACCCAAGAGTATCTAGAAAAATCATCAACGATGACAAGTACATACCACTTCCCTCCTGCCGATGCACTCTAGCCGGACCAACGGTGTCCATATGTAAAAGCTGTCACGTGCATCACCATCACTACGGTATCGGGAGGATGAGAAGCGATAACCATCTTGCCATGTCGGCAAGGAGAGCAAACTAGGTCTTTGACCATCTTGAGTTTGGGTAAACCCGAATGGGATCGTGGTACGCTAACTCGGGTCAAATGATCAAAACCAATGTGACCAAGTCTCCTATGCCGAAGGAGAGATCACGGGACTCGAAGCAATCAAACATCGAAGAGAGTCTCGGAAGAAGCGGAAAAATCAGCACGAAAGACACTCCCAAATCTAGAAATCCATAAACTAACCCTCCCGATGAATCAAGAATTCTACAGCATTACTCTTGAAGCTTACCTCGAAAGAGTCATCGATAAGTCGAGAAACAGAGAGCGATTGTATTGCGACTTACTTACTAAGGCAACATCTTTAAGAATGAAATTTTGGTTAATGCAGATGGTACCTTTAGCAATGACTCTACTCAAGATGCATCCCCAAAGTGATTAACTCATCACCGGGCTCGGACTAGGAAGAGAACCAACGAGAATCTCCGGTTATATGACGAGAACAACCGAGTCAACAATCCAAACATCGCCCTTCCCCATCCGACGAACTCCGATCAAGACAAAGAGAGAAAGATGACTCGATCTTGGGATAGCGTGAAGACTTAGGAACCCAATCTTGAACCATCGACACCTCGTGAGTACCGACCACATAAGAAGATCGGACTCGAGTGTCTCTCGATGCTCAACTCTCACACGATCAGAGCAACTCGGTAGATAATCTAGGAGTCAAAACTGGGTTGGCACGCCGTGGTGCAATAGCCGGACCATCCCAGTAAGGCTGCCTGGATCTCCTACCGAAAAACACCTCACGCCGATATCTACCTCGATGGAAAAAATGAGGAATATCAAGAGGACGGCGGAAAGATCGACTACGAACAGCTCGGGACTAAAACTCAAAAACTAGCATGAAAACCAAGTCCTGGACGCTGCCCAAAAATAGGCGACTCTCTAACTGTCTAGAAGCGGTGTGTGTCTTAGGAGCACTCAAAGTCCGAGGATGACCTGAATACCCCTAAGAGCGACAACACGCTCACGCCGAGTGATCTTGGCGCGCTGAAGGTAAATCTACTAGGTGACCATCCTTCTTACGGAAGGTGCATGTGTGCCGCCTTGCTAGAGCGGAAGCAATAGAAGTAACACCCTTACGGTGGAAGTCCTATGGACAACCCAAATAACCTAAACACGGTGGTACTCACTCAGGAGCTACTACAATGTCACCACTCTTGGAGCCGCGCACAATGGTGGGAGGATGCGCCGGCGTGCTCAAGGGATCAAATCCTAGACCTTGATTGAATCTACTAATCTTGGATTGGTCTAGAATAAGATTGAGCTTCTTCTTGCCTCCAACAAACTTCTCGAGAGTGCTCATAAGATACTGGCAATCTCGGAAGAAAGAAGCACAAGAAGAACAGGGGGAAGGAGAGGAAGAAGAAGAACCAGAAAGAGAAGATCTCTTAGCACGTGCTTTTTGTTCCCTTAGCACGGCTGCCTCAATCTTGAGGGCCTCACAAGAAACGCAAGGAGCATCTCTAATCCTAAGGGTTTGGTCTTTTAACTTCTTCTTAAGCTCGATATGGATTTGATCCACATCATCCTTAACCCCAACACATAGCAATCAACCAGTTTTTGAATTAACTAGTAAGTCCTTAGCAAGTTGATCACACTTGACATTCAAAGCATCATTGTCAAGTTTTAGTTGCCTCTGATCCTCACATGGTATTTGGATCCTTAGAAGCATGCAATTCAAATTCATCATTTCTAGCAGAAAACTTTCTAAGGTGTTCGCTCATGGCATCAATCTTGGCAAGCAATTTAGGGCAATTAGCACATGATGGAGTGGAGTGAGCATGAAGAAAACTAGCCTCAACAGGAATAGCATCAACAGAACTAGTGCTAGCATTCTTCAACCTAAGACCATCAAGTTCAGCAAGCACACTATCATGTATGGTCCTTAGGTTTTCCAACTCCACAAGAATAGCATCACACAAAGAGCAATCATCAGTGACTCGGGAGGGAGAAGATCTAAGTGAAGCTAACTCCCGAGTCAAGGTACCTACTTCCTTCTCAAGCTCCGTACACCTAGCTCTAGCATGAAATTTTCCTAATTTGCAGAAAGCTTCGTTGAGTTGGTCATAAGAGGGTACCTCATCCGAGTCGCTGTAGAGCTCGGAGTCGCTGATGTCGTTGGTGTCGGCCATGAAGCACATGCCGGAGAAGTCGTCGCCGCCCTTCTTCTCTTGCGGATCATCCTCGCCCTCGTCGCTCCATGTCTCCGTGTCGGAGAGGTTGATGTCGTCAAGCGCGGCGAGGACGCGGTGGAAGAGCTTCTTGTTCTTGGAGAAGTTGCGGTACTTCTTCTCGTGTGCTGGTTCACGAATTGGAGGCTTCTTGTTTCGGTTCTTGTCGGTGTAGTCGTTCTTGCCCGAACCACCAACGTCGTTCTTGCCCTTCTCCAGCTTGGGACAGTTCGCCCGAATGTGGTTGTGGCCACCACACTCGAAGCAGGTGATCATGCCACCTCTCTTCCTCTCTCTCACCCTCTTTTATGCATGAGAACTTGCGAGCAAGCTCATTTTCTGGAAATTTTTCCAGTTGGTCATCGCTTAGCTCGCAAAGGGCGGAAAGAGAGAAACCAATAGAAGGATCAGAAGAAGAAGATCTAATGGGATCGGTGACCAAAGCCATCGACTGAGATTTTGTCTTCCGAGAGACGACATCGATCTCATGAGTCTTGAGGTGGGAATAAAGCCCGTCAAGAGTCAGAGTCGATAAGTCGGTGGTGTCCTTGATGGTGGTCACCTTCATCACCCAAACCCGAAGGTCGAGTGCGGTCAAGAAATGCCGAGCATTGTCCGAGTTAGGGTATATGCAACCAACTGCTCGGAGGTCGCTCAAAATCTTTGTAAACCGACCAAAACACTCGTCGAGACTCTCACCAGCGCGTTGATCAAATTTGTTGTACTCGCGCTTGAACTGGTCTGCCTCACGTCTTGATTTGAGTAGAGCCCTCATGGTAAGCATCGAGGTTACCCAAATCTCGTGGCGGAGTGAAGGTGAAAATCTATCATACTCACGCGGCTAAGACCTGTATGAGAATGTTCCTTGCCTTAGCATTCGCCTCAACGTCAACCATATTGATGGCCGTGACATTTTCATCGCCAGGAACCTCATACGGAGTTTCACGTTACGCCATATCGAGCAACCACAGGCGATGATATATGACTCCATCCGGGACTTCCAAAAAGGAAAATCAACTCCATTAAAGATGGGAGGCTTGGTGGAATATTTGTCCGTCGCCATGGCTCTTGAGACCGGTCAAGATCTATGGAAGAGCAAAACCGACTCTGATACCAATTGAAGGACCGAGATGGTGAACAGAGGGGGGGTGAATGGTCGCAAATAAAATTTCCCCCAAAATACTCCAACAAAAACCTTGACAAGATCGCTCAAAGGAAATCGTGAAAAACCTGAAAAACTAGACAATTATGTGTACCCCAAGCTTGCATGGATAAGTACCATAAAATATATGGGGATTTTTGAGTCACAATACTGGTTGTCTAGTGTCCAAGATAAAGAGGAATCAATTCAGACTCTTGCTTTTAGAAAGGACATCAATTCAAATCACAAAAGTCTCTTTCAGAAAAGCAAAAGCAGAATTTCCAGAACTTGTCCTCAATTTGCATAGGAGGTTGGTGGGTTTATGCAGCTCACAAAATTTTGAGACTTTTTCTCCCTATGAGCATCAGAGTCATGAAGAACGCCACCAAATTTCTCCTCAAAAAGCATTACAGAAAAAACAGGAAAAATCTAAGAACACAGTCTAGTTAAGAACTTCGAGCAGAAAGTTTGGGGCTCGGTTTTCACTTCATGGCTCCCAAACGGTGTGACAAATGAACTCCAAAATTGTTTTGCAAGTGGATATCAGAGTCCCGCACCTCCTCCAATAAGAATCACATGAAAAAGATTTTTCTAGATTTTTCTAGAAATCAAACACTGACTACTGCGGGAAGAACAAGTTCTGAACAAAGTTGGAACTTGAAAGAAAAGATGTTCTCTACTCAATCCAAGAGTGCAAAAGAGATGTAAAACCATATGAACACACTCAAAACATCCAAGATCAGCAGCATTTAGAAGGAGGGGAGGCAAATCCAAATTACATGAAAGCTCGACAAGGCGGCCGACGAGGTCGAGCCTTCGCAGTGAGGGCGAAGCCGGCATCCTTGGTCTGGCTCTTTGGCGAGCGAAGGCAACTCCTCACGCTTGCGTCGACGCTCTCGCCGGTCACCTTCATACAGACGAGCTCGGAGTCCGTCCCGGTCGCCTCCATATCGTCAGGCTCGGAGCGCATCCCGTGAACATGCACGACATCGGTAGTGAAGCCTTTCTCTGGATGTCCTGCCCAGGTGTCAAAATGTCCACGACCGCCTGCGCTATCACACCGAGGATGCCCGTGCCAACTGTCACAATTGACGCGGCCACACCACCAACCTGAGTACGGACGCTACGATAACAGCGACTCCAGCTCCAGCAGCGACGACCGCCATGCTCTGCGTGGCGCTACGATGGTCTGTGGTTGCCCAGCGTATTCCATCGACCTTCGTCGGGTACGCTGGTCAGCCCGATTTAAGCCCGCAGTTATGGAGCGGTTCGACGGGACCAAGAACCCCGACGAGTTCCTCTTGATCTACTCAACCGCGATTTTAGCGGCTGGAGGGGATGAGGTCGTGATGGACAATTACCTCCCGACCGTCCTAGATGGCGCGGCGAGCACCTGGCTTTTCAACCAGGCGCCTGGCTCTTTCAAATCATGGCGCTAGGTACAGAACGCTCTTCGGTCAAACTTCTAGAGCTACTACGAATGCCCTGGACAGGAGAAGGACCTAGATCGTATCATCCAGGGTAAGAATGAGGCCCTTCACGACTTCGTGCGTCGATTTATCCGCACGAGGAACTCGATTCCGAGCGTCTCCGACGAGGCCGTAATCAAGGCCTTCAATTCGGCGTCCATGACCGACGTCTCACCGAGGACTTGGAAATTAAGACGAAACTTGATGTCAACAAACTGTTCCGGATGGCAGAGCGTTACGCGGACGCGGACGATGCAGTGCACTGGAAGCGCGAGTACGACCAAGGTAAGCTCGGTCTCATTTTCGACGAGGCCGAACCATCCAACGCCAAGAGCGACGCCTTGGACCCGCATGTCAAGAAGCGAAAGAGAGATCGCAATAGTGGTTGCGGTCAACTGTGCGTGGTCGCTGCGATGAATAGCGAGCATGAGGTGATAGAGGTACGGCAACCCGACCAAGAGGGGCCTCAACCTCAACAAACCCAACGCCGATCGCAGCAGGGATAACGTCGGGCTGGGCCCCAGCGGGGTGACGCCCGCCCACAGGGCGATGAAGTGCGACCCAGGTATGACTCTGACAAGTTCTGCCTATTCCATAGGGCCAACGGCCACAACCTGCAAAACTGCAGGACCTAGCAGAACAAGTTGGACGCTTTCTATGATGGGCGTGGAGAGATGCTCACGCTCCCGAAGGAGGACGAGCAGTCCAACAGGGTCAATACTGGTGAGGACCTGGAAGGTCTTGACCTAGAATTTCAGCAGGGTGACTGCCATGTCGACATGATTTTCGGCGGTTCATCGGTGTATTGATCCCGACGTGAGCTTAAGGACGCCTCGTGCACTGTGTACCAATCCTCGGTTGGGAAGCACGCTGACCATCCCTGTAAATGGGCTGGCACTCCGATTACCTTCTCCTAGGACGATGCTCCCCCAGGTATGTCCATGGACCTCAAGACTGCTCTGATCGTGGCCCCGACCATAAGTAATACTGTGGTTGGGCGAGTCATAGTCGACGGAGGCAGATCCCTCAACTTGCTCTTGGCGAGCACACTAGATCGGATGCAAATTCCCCAATCAATGATTAGGAGTATAGCAGTTCCCTTCTTCGGCATTGTGCCAGGGTGCTCAACCACTCCGCTCTGGTAAGTGGTTCTGCCCATCACTTTTGGCGACTCCACGAATTTTCGCATCGAACTGGTTACGTTCAAAGTGGTCGACGGAGATCTCCCCTACAACGCCATCCTCGAGCGACTGACGTTGATCAAGCTCACGGTGGTGAACCACTACGGCCACCACTGCATGAAGCTCTTAGGGTCTAACGGTGTCATAACCGTCAGTGGCGACCTCAAGGCAGTGCACGGTTACGAGGAAAAGCTTTAGCGCTCACCGACATCTTTGCCCAGTGAGTCCCAAAGTAACCTCGGCGCTGCGCGAAGCGATTATTCACCGATGGTCCAACGAAGGCCGTGCAGCTTGAAGAGGGCAGCTCGAGCAAGTGCGTTCACATCGCGGCCAAGCTCGACCCGAAATAGGAACTCAAGCTCGTCACCTTCCTCTGCGCCAATAAGAACATATTTGCTTGGGAGCCGACGGATATGCCAGGAGTTCCGAGGGAGGTGATCGAGCACAAATTACAAGTAAAGCCTAATTGCCGGCCTGTACACCAAAAGCTACGCCGTTTCTCTCCCGAGAAAATGGCGATAATAAGGGAGCACCTCGACAAGCTCCTGAAAGCTGGCTTCATTCGTGAGATTGATTACTCCGAGTGGCTGGCCAACCCGGTGATTGTGCAGAAAAAGGCAGAAAATAGAGGATGTGCGTCGACCACACGGGTTTGAATTCGACATTTCCAAAGGATAACTTCCCTCTTCCATGCATAGACCAGATCGTGGACTCCACTGCTAACGCCAAGATACTGAGCTTCCTTGACGCCTACTCCAGCTACCATCAAATCAAGCTCGCAGTTGATGATGAGGACAAAACGGCCTTCATCACGCTGTTTGGGACATTCTGCTACACGACCATATCATTCGGTCTCCATAACGCGGGCGCAATTTTCTAGCGGCTGATGTTCAAGACCTTCGACCCTTAGATCGGCCGAAACCTCGAGGTTTATGTCAACGACATCATCATCAAGAGTTCCTCTAGGGACGACCACATCAACGACCTTGCGGAGACCTTCGCCAACCTGAACAAGTATGGGATCAAGCTCAATCGCGAGAAGTGAGTGCTCGGCGTGACCTCCGGCAAGGTGCTCAGCTATATGATCGGGGGCTCGGGAGTGGACCCAAACCCGGAGAAGATCGAGGCAATCGAGAAGATGGCTTCCTCGACCTCGATAAGGTAGGTCCAACGCCTCACCGAACCATGGCCGCCCTCAGCCGGTTCATCTCAAGGCTCAGTGAACGCGGATTACCTTTCTTCAAGACACTGCGCAAGCACGGGGGCTTCGAATGGACACCTGAAGCCCCACGGTCCTTTGATGAGCTGAAGGCATATCTCTCAGGCCCATCTCGCTCCACGACCCAGCGGCGAGAACTGTGCCGTTGCTTTACCTCGCGGCAACCCGAGCCATCGTTGTCGTCCCGGTGGTGAACAAGATGGTTGGCAATAGCCAATCTACTACGTCAGTGCAGTGCTTCATGGACCGAAAGAGCACTACCCCCAAGTTCAGAAGCTACTCTACGCTCTCTTTAAGGCCTCACGTAATCTCCGGCATTACTTCCAGGTGCACACAGTGGTTGTCCCGAGCGGATTTCCGCTCGGTGAGATCCTGAGAAACCAAGAGGCCGGAGGTCGTATGGCCAAGTGGGCCATGGAGTTGGCAGAATTTGACATTCAGTTCGTGGCACGCACCGCCATCAAGTCGCAAGCGCTCGCTGATTTCGTGGTTGAGCAGACATCGCAACCAACCCTCGAACCTGAGGTCAAAGAAGAGGAGCCGTGGATTATGTACTTCGATGATTCCAGGTCATTTGAACGCTCGGGGGCTGGTATTCTCATCATCACCCCCAAGGAGACAGACTGAGGTATGTGATTCGCTTCGACTTTCCCGCAACTAACAACGTGGCAGAGTATGAGGCCCTCTTGGATGGCCTCCGAGCCTGTAAATCACTGGGCGTATGCCGTCTGTTTGTGAAGGGTGACTCCCAGCTCATCATCAACCAGTACAACAAAGATTACCAGTGCTTCGAGCCCTCGATGGCCAAGTATCTCGCCGAGGTGCGCAAGATGGAAGGGTGGTTCCGGAACTTGGAAATCAAGCACGTGCCCAGGAAGGAAAATTCCAGTGCCAACCTCTTGTCCAAACTCGGGTCATCTAGAGATAAGGTTCCGACGGATGTCATCCTCAAAACTCTGTCTTCACCCTCAATTGCCAACCAAGAAGAGTCGGTTGCCCTCCTCGAGAGTGTTCCCTCGTGGATGGACTCGATTGTCAAGTTCCTCGACCATGGCGAGCTCCCGGCTGACTCAGCCGAGAGCAACAGAGTCAGGCGCCGAGCAAGCTCGTACAAGCTCATCGACGGACAACTCTATCGTCGAGGCACCTTGGGCATTTTGACGAAATCACCCCGGAGGAAGGTAAACACCTGCTCAATGATATCCACTCGGACCTCTGCAGTGCTCATTCTTCTTTCTAACAATTGTTGGGAAGGCGTTCTGGATGGGATTCTATTGGCCGACGGCACTTCAGGATGCTCGGGACATTGTCCGCACCTGTCGAGCTTGCCAGTTATATGCTCGAAAGACACACCAACTGGCTTATGCCCTCCAGACCATCCCCTCGCTTGGCCGTTCTCGACTTGGGGCCTCGATATTCTTGGTCCTTTCCCACATGCGATCAGGGGGAAGAAATTCTTATCTGTCGCTATCGACACCTTCACCAAGTGGATCGAGGCCAATCCAGTTTCGGCCATCACCGCCCGGGCAGCTATGAAGTTTTTTCACTTGCTCGTGGTCACGAGGTACGGGGTTCCATGCAGAATTATCACTGATAATGGATCGCAGTTCACCAGCAAGCTATTTCGGGAGTACTGTGAGGACATGGGCACCATGGTCTGCTATGCATCATTAAGTCACCCAGAGCAATGGAGCGATTGAGCGCGCCAATGGACAAATCGTCCAGGGCATCAAGAGACGAGTCTTCGAAGAGCTCAAACAACGTGGCCGGGCCTGGGTGGATGAGCTTCCCACCGTCCTTTGGTCCGTTCACACCATGACCATCCGAGCAACCCCTTTCCAGCTCGTCTTCAGTGCTAAAGTCGTCCTACCTTCTGAGGTCACATGGGCTCCTCTAGGGTCAACTTGGTCAACCAAGTCAACTTCGAGCAAGAATGGTCTCTCGACCTTAACCTAGCGGAAGAAGTAAGGTGCCGTGCGCTGCTACGATTCGTGCATTACCTGCAAGCACTTCGCAAGCATACGTCTCGATCAGTACGACCTAAGGGGCTCCGCGTTGGGGATCTGGTCCTAAGACGAATTCAGGACCAGACTAATACCAACAAGTTATCACCGAAGTGGGAGGGCCCCTACTGCGTCGTTTCAGCAGGTCTCACGGGGGCTTACCGGCTAGCGATGCCCGATAGCAGAGAGCTCGCAAACTCGTGGAACATAGACCAGCTTCGAAAATTTTATGTGTAACACTCTTACCTTGATTTGCAATAAAAAGCTCTTCTTTATTGTTTATGCTTATGACTCTTTACATGTTTCTTTGCATCTCGAGTGCCTCGACCTCGTGTCGTGATCTCAAGGTTTACCTCTAGGGGGTCATGTCAATAGTAAGCCGATTCTTATCGCATCACGACTCCCCCCTATAGCAGGGCTTGGACTAGAGACCATGCCCAAGTGTTCCCGACTTCGAGATGCTTAAGTCTTTTCTATTTCTTTGCGTCTCCTGCACCTTGATCTGAGTGTTGCAATCTCAGAGTTGACCTCTAGGGGTCACGTCAGCAGTAAGCCGATTCTCATCGCATCACGACTACTCCCCTGTAGCAGGACTTGAACCAGAGACTGCCCTCAAAGAGTTCCCCGAGCTCGAGGAGAGCCTACTACTAGCTCGACCTCGTATTAGAGTTAAGATTTTTCTCGCTCGAAGACATAACTATTAAAATGACTTCGTCTTAAGTTTTTTTTTCAGGACAAAGGTGTTAACTAACCCCACAAGTCTCAACGACTAAAGATTTCAAGGTATATGTCCTGTGCCCGAGGCGGGCGTTGCTCGGACTCGACCACAGCGGGGGCTGAACAAGGAGATACTAACCTAAAAACAAATCAAAAACGAGCTAAGTCTCTTTATCCAATTTTGAACATCAAAAAGGAACTTTATTTCTTTTTGCAAATTTACACTTATAAGAAGGTACAAGTTGCTCTTGTCCCTCTTCCTATCTGCTCTCCTACCTACAGGTCAGCTATGTCGCGGGCGAGCTTCTCCTTCTCGAGCTCGGTGACCCTCGCCCTCAACGCCGAGAGCTCACCCTGCAGTCGATGTGCCTCGGCTGCGGAACTGGCGGTGCGGTTGAGCTCGTCTTGGAGCTAGGCCAGGGCGCTCTTCCCCATCTTGGTCGCTCGCCCCAGCTTCTCCTCGAGCTCAGCTACCTTCACCTCGAGCTTGGCGAAGGCCTTCGTCGGAGCAGTAGAGAGCTCCACAATTTGCTTGCGAAGCGTCTCTGCCTCCGTGAGTGCAGTCTCGAGGGCTCCCGCCAACGCTGCATGCTTGGACTAGAGGGTCCTCGTCGCCTTCGTGAGGAGGGCTTCGAGGGCCTCGTTCGACCTCTCACGCTCGGTGTTGATGGCCTGTGAGATCTCAGAGGAGTGGGCCGCGGTTAGTCACTCCACCTCCTCCCGCTTGATCATCAGGTTCTCCTTGAGCCTCCACCCGATCGAAGACCACTTGAAGGTCGGTGGAATGCCCGCACAGCCTTTGGAGCCCCTGGGCAATCAGACCCAATGCCTGCAAAAACCAAAAGGGATTACAACAACAGATAAGAAGGCAGATGGGTTCAAGCATGACTTACCTAATCAAGCCGATCCTCGATCCTCTAGCAGTGAGGTCCGACGAGCCGTACGCCCGGTACGACCTCCTCGGGCTCAGTAGAACCCTCGACCGGGGACATGGCGGCCACGTTGGCCCCCTCCAGTGTAGAGTTAGCCCCGTCGGCCGAAGCCTTGACCTAGGCTATCCTGGCCGAGGTAGGTGGCAGCTCAGGTGGAATCGAGACTCCTGAAGAAAGCAACAAAAAAAACTAAGTTACGAGAACAAGAAACAATGAGTGGAGACTTGGGAGTTTTGACGTACCTGGTGCCCCCGTAGGAACCTCAGACTTGACCGCGTCCACAGGAACTTCGACCTCGCCAGTTGAGGTAGGCCCGACCTCGAGCCCATCTCCGTTGGCCTCGATGGTCCCGGCTTCGATGGTCGGGACGTCCATGGATTCGACTCCCATGACGGCCCCTTCCAGGTCGACGCTTGGTCCGGTAGGCCTTTGGTCGGAGTCACCGACTAGGCTGCCCCCCGAAGGCACCGTGGTGGCCTGGGCTTGCTGCGAGCGTGCCCGGTGGACCAAAAGGAAGATATCCGCGTCCTCATCCTCGAACTCGCCCTGGACAACAATCATGGTCACTGCCTGTGGGGCACTCGAGGACTGCTGCGGGGGAAATCGCTAAGCGAAAGAAAGGGAAAAGTCTACGCTACAACCTAAAAAAAATGTTCGCACATACCTATGTGACCAGCCTCCGTCTCCTAGGAGGGGGAGGGGCGTCTTGATGTGTTGTTGTCGTTGCGACAGAGGAAGCATCCCCTCCCTGGACGCTCCGCG
The DNA here is from genome assembly GCA_036346275.1 of Otatea glauca. NCBI lineage: Eukaryota > Viridiplantae > Streptophyta > Magnoliopsida > Poales > Poaceae > Otatea > Otatea glauca. The sequence goes on along the minus strand of CM070715.1, from coordinate 34,019,631 downwards.
GCTGAGACCTCGGAGCACGCGGGGGCTTCGAGCTCCCCGCCCTGACCACCTCGATGCTCTGCGTCAGGGGCTACTGCCTCGGTGGCGAGCTCGGGAACCGCACAGTGGCTGCTACCCTTTGTTGCTACAGGAAGATGAGAAGAAGATCAAAAAACGATGAAAGAAATTAAGCTCGAACTTGAGCATTCCCGGGATCGGCAAGGTTCGACTTACCACCACACGGTTAGCCCACTCAATGTGTGGCTTCTTGGGGGTGCTGCTGCTGCTCGGGGCATCTGGGGCAGGACTCTTACCCGCCTTTTTGCTCTGCCTCGCTCTGGGCAGCGGCAGCATGCGCCTCATCGTCTCCCAGAGCTCCCAGCTCTCTTGCGTGATTGAGCAAAGTCAGTGCAAGCTCAAGATGGCTTGAGCTCGGTGCTGGTAAGGGATGTATTACCTCACTGCTCCACCTCAAGACGTTCTTGGGAACGGGGTCGGCGATGGTGTAGGAGAAGGCCGTCTTCCCAAACGTCTCCTGCATTCTCGCCGCCACCCAAGACTCAATCAGGGCTACAGGAAAAGAGGAGACTGTTAAAAAGAAGCTCAGATGAGCTCGAGGAAGATCAAGCTCGAAGAAGGCTTACCACTGGGACTTTCCCGGGTGAGGTCGTCATCCCCTCGGATCTCAAAGAACGGGTGCACCCTCTTTCGCGGAGGAAACACCCGGTTCCGCAGATAGACATGGACGATAGTCTGGCCGGTGAGGTCGCGCGTCGCACAGATGTGGATGGCAGTGAGAGCCTCCTGGTCGACCACCGAGTCATCGGGCTCAGGGGTCTGGCGATTGCTGTCGACGGAGATGCTGTTGTACGCGAGCGCGCCTCCTTCTCCTTTCTTAAGATAGAACCACCTCTCCGTCCATGGACCGAGGGAGTCCCGAGTTTGGATTTGGGAGAAGGAGCAGGGAAGCCCTTTTCGTAAATGGAAGTAGAGACACCTGACCACGGGGTCCTTCGTGGTACGGTAAAGGGAGTAGAAATGGAAGAAAAGTGAAGGGGTGGGAAGAATTCCCAAGAACCCCTCGCACAGATGAGAGAAAATGGAAAGAAGGATGGAATTGGGTACCAGGTTGACTAGCTTGATCTCGCATTGCACGAGAACTGCCGCCAAGAAATCACTCTCCAGCGTCCGTAGCCCGAAGAGCGTGTAGTGCTCAGTGCCGACGAACTCGTCCTCCTGCGACTGCGGCTCGGTCTCTCCGCCTGGCAGTCGCCAGGTCACTGGGTCCAGCATTCCCAGCGCCTCGAGCTCCCTCATCCTCTCTAGGGTCAAGATACTCTTCCCGAACTTGGCCATGGCCTTTGGGAGGGGTTTGCTCGAAGAAGAAAGGTGGCGGATGGAGATCAAGAAGACAAGGAGGCGAAGAAGTGCTAGGGCTTGGTACAGTAAGGAATTTGGGGAATTTCTGAGGAAGGCGACGGTTCGGTATTTAAAGAAGCCCGATTATTGATAGTCGGTGCCGGTTACGCCTCAAAAGGCGCGCTAGGACTTTTGAGGGAGGACGCGAAGCATAGCGAACCGCCCCCTCGACTTCCCCGCTCGAAGACGAAGCGTCGAAGCCCGAGTATTCTCGGGCACATCTACATTGAAGATCTCTGGGCGATTCCGGACCTGAGCTCAAGCTCGAGAGTTTCTGAGCTCAACCAAGAAGCTGACCCCTCCTCAAGGTCATCAGACTCAAGAACATCCCGAGCTTCAGGATCATTCCTTGAGCCTCAGGGGCTAGCTGTCGGGGATCAGTAACCTCTGTGCAAGTAAACACCCCTCGAGCTCAAGGTCGTATCCCACGAGTTCAAGCACGCATTCCCGAGCTCGAGCTCAGGGCCAGGCGAGCTCGAGCATGCGCTTCCCGAGCTCGAGCTCGAGTAGGAGAATGAGGGCCCAATTCGAGCTAGCAAGGTCGAGCTGGGCTAGGTTTAAAGAAGCCGGCGGTTTCCAAGTCAAGTAAAAGGCTTTAAAGACGGAGTCAAGCTGAGCATGGAGGGTACATTCTCGGGGCAGTTGCCACCCGAATTTACTGCGCCCCAGATCCTAGTTTGGCTCCACGCTCCCGAATTTTCCGGACGAAGCCATTTCTTGTAACGGTCTGTATTAGAGGTATAAAACCTTCCCCTGCGTGGGACAAAGGAAAAAGGACAACACAGGGACACGACACACAGAACCAGTGCTTGACCTCGGCTCGAGAACCTCTTGTATTCAACCACAGTACATCATCGTCTACCTTTCGCCTCCGGGCAAGACTGGAGTAGAGCTATTACCCGTGCTGGGGGCTCGAACCAGTATAACTCCTCGTGTCAACCGCTCTCTTGTCCTCACCTTTAGCAACGACCAGAGTTCCTCCCCTCAGGCGAGCACGATCTTGGGTTCCACTCCTACATCATTACCCCCCTTTTTCTTACGGTCAGGCGATTCCGATCGTTGATAGCTGCAAAACATAAGGGCATGGATATGGCCATTTCTGATGGTTTCTTGATCCATTTTATTATGACCTCCCTCTCTTCTAAGTATAATGCATTCAAGATCAATTATAACACTAAAAAGGAACAGTGGACCATGAGCGAGTTGATCGCTATGTGTGTCTAAGAGAAGGAGAGGATTAAGACTGAGAAGAAGGACCAAGTTTTCCATGTTGGTCATGGGAAAAGGAAATTCCAAGGGGAATCTAAGTCCAAAAAGAAGCTGCATTTCTCCCCTAAGGCTGAGTCAAGCAAGCCAAAGCTAAAGGAGAAGGCTCCTGCATCTAACTCTACTTCTGATGGGCCTATCTGTCGCTTTTACAAGAACAGTGGGCACATATAGAAGGACTGTGTAGGCTTCATGAAGTGGCTTGCCAAGAAGGGTAACGACATTATTTCTACCGTTGATGAAACCCTTTTTGCTGATTTTTCCCCTAATACCTGGTGGATTGATTCTGGTACCTCTGTGCACGTTTCCAATTCATTGCAGGAATTCCGTACCGTGAGGACAATAAGAAAGGGTGAGCTAAGTCTTAGAGTTGCTGATGGAAGGGAGGCTGAAGTTGAAGCCGTTGGCACACTACCATTAGCATTAGATAGTGGCCTTACCTTTCATTTAAATAATGTTGTTTATGTTCCCACTATGAGAAAGAACCTTATTTCTGTTTCTCTTTTGGATGATGATGAATAGATTTGTACCTTTGGGGATAATACATGTATTATAAGTTTTAATTCAAATAATATTGGTCTCGCGATTTGACAAGACAAACTTTATATGCTTCCTCTATCTGAATTCCCTGTGACAATGAATGTGTGCAATGTCACCAATAAGCGAAAGAGAAGTATAAGTGATGATACTTCATCGAAATTGTGGCACTGTCGTTTAAGCCACATTTCGAAGGTGAGAATGGAACGTCTCATTAAGGAAGAGATACTCCACCCACTAGACTTTTTTGACTCAGACCATTGTATTGAGAATTTTGGGATTAACAGTACAACACCTAATGATAAGCCCCAACAGCCCCCTGTGATAACTAATGAACCACTAAGGAGATCACAGCGGGACAGAAGGTCTGCTATCCTGAATGATTATGTTGTATACATGAATGAAGATGTAAATTACATAGGAAAGGTAGATGATCCTACCTCATTTAAGGAGGCCATGATGATTAAGGATTCACCCAAGTGGCTTGAGGCCATGCAGGATGAAATTAAATCTATGAGCATTAATGACGTTTGGGATCTAGTAGAAATTCCTGATGGAGTCAAAACAGTAGCCTGTAGATGGGTCTACAAAACTAAGCATGACTCTAAGAGAAATGTCGAAAGATTCAAGACAAGGCTTGTAGCAAAAGGGTTTACACAAAGTGAGGGGATTGATTATGTTGATACTTTATCTCTCGTCTCAAAGAAAGATTCACTAATAATTGTCATGGCGCTTGTTACTCATTATGATTTAGAGCTACATCAGATGGATGTTAAAACTGCATTCCTTAATGATGACTTGCATGAGAATGTTTACATGGCTCAACCGGAAGGTTTTGTCGTGGAAGGCAAGGAACATATAGGATGTTGACTTAAGAAATCCATCTATGGACTAAAACAAGCGTCTAGACAATAGCACCTTAAGTTCGATGAGACCATAAGAAGTTTTGGTTTCAAAGAAAATAAAGTGGACAATTGCATAACATTAAGACTAAGGGGAGAAAATTTACCATCTTAGTGCTTTATGTGGATGATATCTTATTGGCTATTAGTGATAAGGATATGCTGTATGAGATCAAGAGATTTCTTTATGCTAATTTTGATATGAAGGATCTTGGTGATGCCTCTTATGTTTTGGGCATTGATATTCACCAAGATAGGTCCAAAGGGGTATTAGGCTTATCCCAAAAGGCATACATTGACAGAGTGCTTAAGATATTTAATATACATAACTGCTCTGCCATGCCTGCTTCTATTGTTAAGGGCGATAAGTTTGGAACATTCTAATATCCAAGGAATCAATTAGAAACTGATCATATGAAGGGGATTCCTTACGCTTCAGCTGTCGGAAGCATTATGTATGCTTAAGTTTGTACTCGCCCTGATTTAGCATTCGTAACCGGGATGCTTGCTAGATATCAATCAAATCCAGAGTTGGACCACTAGAAAGTCGTTAAGAAAGTCTTGTGTTATATGCAAGGCACTAAGCATTACATGCTCACATATAAGAAGTCTGATACCCTTGAGGTTATGGGTTATTCAGACGCTGACTTTGCAGGTTGTATTGATACTAAGAAATCAACATCAGGTTATATCTTCACACTTGCGGGAGGAGCCATTTCGTGGAAAAGCTCCAAACAATCCCTAACAGCATCATCAATAATGCAAGATGGGTTTGTGGCATGTTATGAGGCTACCTGAAGGATCGAAATGGCGATCAGAGGGGGGTGAATGATCCCAAATAAAACTTTCACCCACTCAAAGTGCTCCAAAAAATCTCGCAATAAAAATCTAAAACACCCAAAGATTTTCCTTCAAACTAGTTTTTCTCAGATTCTCACACCCTCCAAAACCCGAACAATTAGACAACTATGTGTACCCCTAGCTTTCATAGATGTGAACCATGAATCATGTGAGGGATTTTTTCATCACAATCCTGGTTGTCAAGTATCCAAACAAATAGGAATCAATTCAAAGACTACTTTTCTAAAAGAGATAAAGCTAAAACACCAAAGTCTCTTTCTAGAAAAGTAAAAGCAGATTTTTTCAGGAATTGTCCTCAATTGGAGCAAGTGGTTGGTGAGTTTCTGTTGCTCTAAAATTTTTGGGAATTTTTTTCCCTTTGAGATGTTACGTTGTGAAACAGTTCACCAAAAATCACCTCAAAAAGATTTGTAGAATAGACATGAAAAATCAAGCATTACAGTTAGTCAGGAACTTCGACCAGAATGTTTGAGGCTCGGTTTTCACTTCATAGCGCTCAAACGGTGCAACCAGTGGACTCACAATTTTTGCCAGAGATGTATATTTGAGTCGCTCACCTTCTCCAACAAGAATAACTTAAAAAGTATTTTTTTCTAGATTTTTATAAAAATCAAAGACAGACTGCTGCGCGAAGAACAAGTTCTGGACAGATTTGCAATTCAATAAAAACTTTATCTCTGGTCTATCCTAGGGTGCAAGAAAGAAGTAAAACCATATGAACACCCTCAAGACATCCTAGAAGAATAGCATTTAGAAGGAGGGGAGGCAAATCCGAATTGCGAGAAAGTAAATTGCGAGAATGTAAATGCAGGAGAGTAAATGCTGAATTTAAATTGCGTAAAGTAAGATCATAATGTAAATGCTCAATTTAAATTCACAATAAGGTAAAGAAAATTTTTGTATTTTCTGGAAGGAGAGGTTACAAAGCCTCACATTCATGTGGGCAAAGCTCAAAGGAGCATCAAAAACCTGAAAACCTTCAAGGGGGGAAGGCTACCCCTCCACCCCTATTTATACAACTCTTGGGCCACCTACCACCCTTGGATGAGCCTTTAAACCCTAGAGTATCCATCAAGGGCTAGGATTTACCCACTCAACCATCCATGCAAGGGTTCACCCAAAACCCACAACACATAATGGGTTTTCTTGCACGGTTCTTAAAGCACACTAACTAGACCCTCTAACCTATCAACTGGACCAAGATCCAATGGTCCTCAATGATCCACGCAGCGTCTAGCTAGCATCTCATCCGTTCCTTGTCTTCACGGCTTGCACGAACTCCGTCTCCGATCATCTTCCGGCAATCCCCGACCGTTTGGACCTCCGACACTCCTCGTCTAGTCCCGGCCATCCTTCGCCTCACCATGACCTAGCACCGTCGTCCTACAACCATAAAAAACAAGGAAATACCTCACATAGAAATGTTCAATCATCACAAATGCTCAAAATTAATTATGTCTCAATCATCAGTCGGTTCTACCGCCAGCCACAGGCCGGTAGTACTGCAAGAAGCTAACACAATTGAAATTTCTTCCTTTTGAATTTCAATTCAAATCAAACTCAAACCTGAGCACACCTTGCTCAAATAAAGTCAAATACTCATCACAAACATGGATGGACCTCCACATGGTCCTTCACTCACTACCGAGCAGGCTGTATGGCTTAAGAATTTTATCCCGGGATTAAGAGTGGTAGACAACATATCTAAACCACTACCTATATACTGCGATAATTTGGCTGCAGTTTTCTATTCGAGTAGCAGCAAGTCAAGTGGTGCTGCCAAATATATTGACATTAAGTATCATGTTGTGAAAGATATAATTCAGGATCAGACTATTGATGTCAAGCATATAAGTACTAAGTCTATGCTTGCGGATCAACTTACTAAAGGCTTACCACCTAGTCTCTTTTGAGAGCATGTTGCTGGCATGGGTTTATTGGAAAGCCTCTGATTTTGGAAACGAGGACCATAAGAATAAAACCAACTCCCGTTAAGAATAAGTAATTAACCTATCGAGAAAGAATGATGCACTATATATAATGGGGTTGCAATGGTGCTTAAATTAATCGTTGCAACACTTTATCTTGGTGTGGTGTTCTGTTGAGTGTGGACTTATGATATTAGCCTTTCGATCAAGTGGGAGAATGTTGGTTATGATCTCGGCTAACAGCCGATCCGAGATTTTAGGGGCAAAGCCCACCTCTCTAGCGCATTGATCGGGAGCGCCCAATAAGATTTTGGTTCTGTCCCGTCAGCCTGCGCGAGATTAAAAGGGAAAGGCTGGCACTCATTTGTTAATCTACACTTGAGTTTAGTCCTACCCAAAATCATCGGATCATAAGCTCGCGCTAAGGTTGCCGAAGACACACGACCACCACTGAGGAAATCTCAGAGTTCTTCAGCCCTTCGCGCATCTACGTCGGTACTTCTTCCTCTCCGCCGACGGCCTACACCGACACTCAATGACCGACCGACTAATGGCTTAGTCTTCTCTGGGTCAGTTAATCTCATGTCTTAGTTTTCGCATTATGTTTTGGTGATCATGATTTAGGCTAGCTGATGTTCATATTTTAGTAAATCCTAAGTCTAACAACGGGGAGAGATGGGATCGCAAGGGTGGGGTTCTGCGTTATCAGTGGCACCGCCGACGGGGGTGGCAAGCACAGCCGTGTTCATGGTGCCTTGGGCCTTAGCACCTCTAGCCTGCATAACTCCCATAGGGTGCTTTTCTCATTGGCCATGGTATGTATGAGCAGCCTTAAGTTCTGCAGTTTTGTTACGAAGATTGAAATTTTGTGTCTTGTGTCACAAATTATTGGAATCTGAATCTTGTACCAGCAAGTTGTTAGATATAATCTTGACAGCATTGGTTAAGAGATAAGATTTAGTTTTAGTTTTGGAATGTTCAAGGTCTGCAAATTTTGATTGAGTTTGTTAATATTTGGAGTTCGGATTGCTATCTAAGTTAGCATGTAATCTCTAGTATTAATAGCAATGAAAAACCATAAAAGACTGAGCAGTTGTGTATGCCAATAAAATTTTCTGATAGTTTCAATAATTGATATCAGAGCTTAAGATTTTGTATCAATCCGTTACCTCTGAGAGAAGAAGACCCTCAGGGACGGAACCGGAGGAAACAACCTATGGTCGTGAAGGCGACTGGGCGAGCAGCGATGCTTACGAGGCCAGGGCGAGTCGGAGCAGCACTCGTGGTGGCCCGGGAGCAGTACGCTACAGAGGAGGCATCATGTGGCTGCAGGCGCTGCTGCACGGCCAGCTCGTGCGGAGGAAGCAGAAGCCAGGTTCCGTGTGGCTGTAGTAGAGGCGCGTGACGTACAGCCGAGAAGCTCCAGCGACAGCAAGAAAAGCAAGAAGCTTCCCGTGAGGCTGCATGCAACAATTCGTACGACGTTGTGCTAGCTAAAAATAAAAGAAAGAAAAATATGGCTGCGGCAGTGAAAAGAAATTACACCACGTTGTGGTGCAGACTGCAGAGCAACACTACTACAGAACAGCCAATCCTTACCGGCATATCACTGCCGGTTAGGACCGAGCCGGCAGTGATAACGTATCTCTGCTGGTTCGAAAGTTAAGTTGAGGGGGATAACTTATCACTGCCGGTTCATGCAACAAACCGGTAAAAAGCAAGATATCACCGCCGTTTGAGACAACAACCGGCAGAGATATATCAACGCGGTCGTGCTTAAACCGCAGGATACTTGCATTTTCACCGCCGGGTTAAAGCAAGGACCGGCAGTGATATTATCTTCCGCGCAGTATGTTTTTCGCGCAAGATTCAGAGCTTATCACTGCGGTTCTGCGCAGAACCGGTAGTGATAAGTGTTCTATATAATCGAGACCCCGCCTCCCGACCGATCGAGCAAAGTCGAGAGGCGCCTGTCTTTTGCTCGACGGTATATTGCAACGATCTGCTGCCGGAAAATTTGTTAAAATTTGTATTGTACTTCTTTTGAGGTTAGTAATTTGATCTCTATTTTTGTAAATAATAAAAATTGCCACGTGGATTTTTACATAATGACAAAAGGTGTATTTTCAAATGTTGAAATAATAAAAACTTGTTAGATGGATATTTACCTAATAAAAAATTTTTGATATATTTTAATGTACTCAAAGTATATCCTAAGTGCTTACAATTTTTTCCAAATTTGTAAATAATAAGGAATTGCAAGATGGATATTGACGCAATGAAAAAAGATTGATATATTTGGATATAGTCTAAATATATCATAACTATTTACAATTATTTTCATTTTTTACAATACTAAAAAATTGCTATATGGATATTTACATAACGGAAAAAGGTTGATGTATTTTAATATAGTCAAAATTGCTACATATGTTTTGAAATCTAATTGTTTACAATTATTTGTTATTTGCAATTATATGCGTATGTAATGTTTGATTTAATTAATTGTAGATGGACCAAGGTGGATGTATGACACGGACCGTTGTGGGCGAGTTTTTAATGGTGTGAGTTATTTTCTAAACGTGGGCTGCGGCGCTAAGTCGAAGAATCATGGACTACATGTGCTGTCCATGCGTTATTTGCAAAAATCGTAAGTCGCTTTCTACCATAGAGTCGATACGCGCACACTTGCTTCAAGAGGTTTCAAGGTCGGCTATACATTGGACCAAGCACGCGAAGATGAGATTGTACATGAAGGGCAACACATTATTGAAGATGACGGAGACAACGGTATGACGGCAGTTGAAGATACGTTTGTCGACAGCCACGACGAAGATCTGGATCAAATGTTGCGTGATGGGGAGGGAGACTTCACGAGTGAAAGAGAGTTTCAAAAGTTCCAACATATGGTACAGGACTCCACGACACCATTGTACCCAGGCTGCAAGGAGGAGCACAAAAATTGCGCATCGTGCTTACACTCTCGCAGCTTGAAGGCAAGCAATGGTTGGTCCGATAAGAGCTTCACCGAGCTCTTATGTCTCTTGGGGATTTGCTTCCGAGGGTAACGTGTTGCCTACAAGTACGCATCGCCAAGCAGTTGTCCGCCTGTTGGGATTGGAAGTACAAAGGATACACGCATGTCCAAACGATTGCATGTTGTATCGCAATGAGTTTGCGGACTTGAATGGCTGTGTTGTTTGCAAAGCAAAGCGGTATAAGGGCAACGATGAAGACATCGATAATGAAGATGTCGGGGTGAAGCGTAAGAAGATGAGATCTCCCCGTAAGGTGGTGTGGTATTTTCCTATAATTCCCCGTCTGAATCGATTGTTTGCGAACAAAAGGCATGCCCAATTGCTACGATGGCACGCCGAAGAGCGTAAGAACGATGGAATGCTCAGACACCCTGCTGACTCTGTGCAATGGAGGAACATCGATAGAAAATATAAGAAGCACTTTGCATATGATGTAAGGAATATAAGGTTCGGGTTGAGTACGGATGGGATGAATCCTTTCGGTAATATGAGCAGTCGTCATAGCACTTGGCCGGTAACTCTATGTATCTACAACCTTCCTCCTTGGCTTTGTATGAAGCGGAAGTACATTATGATGCCACTACTGATCCAAGGGCCCAGGCAACCTGGCAACGATATCGATGTATACCTCAAACTATTGGTTGAAGATCTTCTAATCTTGTGGAACGATGGAGTATGGGTATGGGATGAGTATAAAAGAGAGAACTTTATCCTACGCGCATTGTTGTTCGTAACCATCAATGATTACCCTGCCCTTGGTAACCTGTCGGGCCAGACGACAAAAGGCTTCAATGGATGCGCCCAATGCTTAGATGGTACAACTAGTCGGTGGTCAAGAACTGTCGAAAAATGTCTTACATGCGCATCGTAGGTTCCTCCGCAAGGATCACCCATACCGCAATAATAAGAAAGCTTTTGATGGGACAAAGGAGACCGCTTTAGCTCAAAGAATCACACCGGGAGAGATATTTGCAGCTGTAAGGGATCTTAAAATTATCCACGGAAAGGGAGCGAGCGGTACATCTATCCCGAGTTCCCGTGATAAGGCTCCTTTGTGGAAAAAGAGATCGAGATTTTGGGTCCTACTTCATCGGCAAGACTTAGAAGTGCGACACGCAATCGACGCCACGCACATAGAGAAGAACGTGTGTGACAACTTGCTTGGTATCTTCTTCGATATACCGCAAAACAAAAGATACTCTCCAAGCACGGATGGACCTTGAAGATATGAAACTCAGGAAGGAGCTGCATCACAGAGCATGGATACAGGGAAAAAGTACCTTCCCGCAGCCTGCTACACTCTAAGCAAGAAAGAAAAAATTAGCATGTGCGAATGCTTGCACGGAGTGAAAGTTCCGTCCGGATACTCTGCCAACATAAAGAGACTAGTCTCAATGAAAGACTTAAAATTAATTGGTATGAAGTCTCACGATTGCCACGTGATGATGACGCAGATGCTTCCAATTGCGCTTAGGGTGTTCGCGGAGAAAGTCCGAGACCCAATTGTGAAGTTGTGTTCATTCTTCAACGCGATTTCACGAAGGCCATCGATCCATTGAAACTAGATAAGCTACAGAAGACGTGGTCCACACTCTCTGCAGCTCGAGATGTGTTTCCCCATCTTTTTGATATTATGGTCCATCTCATTGTTCACATCGTGAAAGAGATACTGATTCTAGGTCCCGTGTTTCTACATCGATGTATCCTTTGAGAGGTTCATGGGGTCATAAAGAAATATGTTCAGAACCGACATCTACGGAAGGTTGCATTGCGGATGGTTGGGGAACCGAGGAGGTCATTGAGTTCTGCGTTGATTACATGGATCTCAAACCGATTGGTGTGCCTACATCACGACATGAGGGTAGGCTACAGGAAAAGGGACACTGGCGAGAAATCACTCCGTACAAACAATCTAGCTTCATTCACACAAGCACATTTCGCGCTTACGGGACAATCGGTTGTGGTGGCCCGTATGTCAACATGCACAAGAGCATGCTATCCGAACAAACCCAGCGAAGTCAGAGGGTTGGATCGCGAGAGAGCATAGACATAACTTCGGCGATTGGTTGCGTAGGCACATGATGCATACGGAGACAGTGCGCTCAGTTGAAAGTGTTGGCTCAAGGACCGTCCACTACAATTCGGACATTCCAAGGATACGATATAAATGGTTTTACTTTTTATACAAGAGCACAAGATAAAAAGAGCACCAACCAAAACAGCAGATCCGTCGGATGCCTCACGACAAAGAACGGAGATAGGAAAACCTACTACGGATTCATAGAAGAGATTTGGGAGCTTGATTACGGACCTTTGAAGGTCCCTCTCTTTCGGTGCCAATGGGTAAGACTTCCAAGGGGCATGAACATCGACAAATACGGTATCACTACCGTGGACCTAAAACTGGTCGGATCTGAGAGAAGAACCATTCGTACTTGCTAATTGTGTTACACAAATCTTTTTGTATCCGATCCACTAACAAGGAGCGCCACGTGGTTATTCAAGGAAAAGAAGGATTGTCGGGTTGAGAATGTTGTCGACGAGGAAGAGTACAACCAATTCGATGAGCTTCCTCCTTTCGGAGAGGACGTTGACCTCGGTCTCATGGAAGAGAGTGAGGACGGTTACATACATACGCCGCGATCATGACGAAGGTCTAATCGTAGCTTAGTTGTCCTAATGAAATACATTTTATTTTCGATATGTAACCATTAATGTATTCTTTTGTCATATGTATCAATTTGTGTGAATTCGACTTCATCTGTGTGTTTTTGTATTTGTGTGAATTTTTGAAGCGATGGTTGGTCTCTGCATTTGTTTGAATTTAAATCTAATATTACATGTCCTCAAGTATTCTTCCAAAATTTCCGAAAATTTGGATAAAAATTGATAGGATTTTAAAACAGTGAGCAATTTGGATTTTTTATTTTGAAATATTAAAACTATGAAAACAGTGAGCAATCTGGATTTTTATAATTTTACAACTTTTTCAAAACTTAGGGAAATATTTAAATCAAATATTACATGTCTGAAGTATTCCTCCAAAATTTGCGTAAAATTTGGATAGAAATTGATAGGATATAAAAATCCCAAAGCAATCATCCTTTGAAAACTTTGACATAATTGATCGGAGCTTATCACTGCGGTTGTCTCATTAAGCTTCAAGAAGTGATTTATCACCGCCGGTTAATACTACAAACCGGCAGTGATAATCAAGTATTACTGCCGGGTTTTTTTTGAACCGGCAGTGATAAATACTTTCACTGCCGGGTTGATCTCGAACCGGCAGTGATAAATACTTTCACTGCCGGGTTGATCTCGAACCGGCAGTGATAATTCAGCTATCACTGCCGGTTTTCTTTATTATCCGGCAGTGATAATATTTCGGATTCTTTATTATTCGGCAGTGATAACATATTCTCGTTCACGTTATGAAAATATTTTAACATCATTTGTTATGTTTTAAAAATAAAAATCAGAAATAGGATAAACATCAGTTCACGCCGGACCACTTGGAAGTGGTCCGGCGCAAAAGCTCGTTCACGCCGCGTGAACTCTCGTTCACGTTATGAAAATATTTTAACATCATTTGTTATGTTTTAATCTCTATTTTTGTAAATAATAAAAAATTGCCACGTGGATTTTTACATAATGACAAAAAGGTGTATTTTCAAATGTTGAAATAATAAAAACTTGTTAGATGGATATTTACCTAATAAAAAAATTTCGATATATTTTAATGTACTCAAAGTATATCCTAAGTGCTTACAATTTTTTCCAAATTTGTAAATAATAAGGAATTGCAAGATGGATATTGACGCAATGATAATGTATTATCACTGCCGGGTTGATACTTTCAACGCCGTGTAGATACAACCGGCAAGTGATAATGTATTATCACCGCCGGGTTGATATTGAACCGCGGTGATAATTTTTTCATCGCCGGTTGAGCTTGAACCGCAAGTGATAAGTTTTTCACCGCCGGGTTGAGCTTGACCCAGTGATAAATACTTTCACCGCCGTTGAGCTTGAACCGCAAAGATGATAATTCAACTATCACCGGTTCTCTTTATTATCCTAAGGCGGTGATAGTGTATCACCGCCGTTTTTTGTGACCCGGCGGTGATACTCTAACCCTATAAATTCAACGCCGCGCCACTTAGCCCCTCATTTCGGCTCAACCTCACGCCGCCACTTCGCCGCCTCGCGCCTCGCCGGCCGCCGCCTGCGTCGCCCGTGCGTCGCCTCGACCTCACCGCCCGCCGACGCCTCGCATTGCCTTGACTCACCGCCACGCCGTCCTCGTCCCGGCCGCGATGGCCGCAAGGTAGATTCTCTTTCTCGCGAAGTTCTCGCTTTGGAAATTTTGGCGCTTTGTTGTAATCATCTGGAGTTCATTTGTGCAAAGTTGAAGAAGAGACAGCTAAAATGTGGGGATGCAAACTGAGAATCCGAAGACGACATCAGTAATCATTTGTATTTTCTTTGCAATTTTCTAAGACAAGATGCATGTTATTTTCACTGCAACCACAGGGCATAAAATAAGATGCTTGGAGTTCTTCTTGCTGATGTAAGACACTAAACATTAAAAGAAAATAAACTTTGTTATATTAAATGCCATGAAATGCTCAACAGATGAATAAATACATTGCTAATCCAAGCATCAGAGACATGAGGAATCCTACCTCTGGGTTGGAACACAGTAGTTAAAGCAGACTTAAAATCGAATAAAGCATAAGAATACTATGCATGATCTCGTGACAAAATGGTTGCGTTGAACTGTGCACCCTTGTTTTTTTAGACATTGTGGAGAAGTCAGAGACTTTATTCTTTAGACATTGTGGAGACATTCATGTGAAGACTTTATTCTTTAGACATTGTGGAGAAGTCAGAGACTTTATTCTTTGTATTGCATTTTTAATAAATTTCATTGTATAATTTTTTCCTTTTATGTGAGAAGCTTGCTAAATGTATGTATCTGTGTATGGTTACCTGGATGTATATGTGTATGGTTACCTGAACTGTATGTAACGTGCATATGTTTATTGCTATATGTTTGATTTGTGCCGAGAGACATAAAGTGCATATGCGCTTATTCAGAAAATATGTGCTAACACATCGACAAAGTATATATGTATGTGTACATCTCCTGCAGATGTGTATATATCTTGTATTTAGTAGAATTGCTTGATTTAGTTTGGAATTTGGGGCAGCAAGACAATTATAAAGAGTCTATAATGACGTAATTATAAAGAAAATGAAAGAGAGCAACACTTCAACCGACCATTCTCAATTTCAAGTAGTTCTCTACAATATTAATGTATAGATGTATATGTGTATGTATCCTCGATATGTAAACATCCTTTCACGGATTAACTTTAATGTCAATCCTCGCTTGTATGTGTCTTTCAAAAATGACCTTGTTAATTGGAAATTTTCAACAAACTTGCTAGGAATGGCCTCCGACGAAGGACAAGTGCGGAGGAGTTGGGCCCTCAAATATGGACGAAGGAGGAAGGGGTAGCCCGAATAATAGCCCAACGTCCTATCTCGAACTGCGAGGACCCGACCATGGACCAACTCGACGATACTCACGTAAGCGAGGTAAAGTTTTAGTACATCGTGGTTCCCAAAACATGGTAGGCCCGCATTTACTAATAATTTAGAAGATCAATTTGCGTGCTCAAAGGCCCGATCAACGAAGGCGCGCAAGTCGTGGTCCGAACAAGATGCCTAAGGGAATTTTTAACATAGTGGAGCTCTCGCAATCGGGGAACCTGCTATACCGAGTCATCATTGGGGCCGTGCAGACAGCTGCAGGGTTATTGCTAGGGATGACGTGCCCATCACCTATAGATCATGGATTGGCCATGAGGTGACCAATGGGTGGTACCCAATGAGTCAAGAACTCTTTATGGGACAAGTGAAACAAGTTTTCCAGCTTCCCCAGGGACCGAGCTGGTTGCAAAGAAACGAGCACTCAGATCATGTGCCTTCGCGGGAAGAATTGGAAGACAAGATTAAACAAGAATTATGTGAAAAGAATGAAACGCCAATTTTGACACGCACTCCAAAGTTAAGGGAGTTCGGGATGAATTTGTGGCGTAAAGAGGTCCAAGAAGCTCACATAGTAAGTGAAAGGAACAAAGCAAACGCAGATAAGAATATTCACCCTCACGGACTAGGAGCAGGAGGGTACGTGAAGAAAATACCAAAGATGGGATCGGTCCGAACAAGAAATGACCCGCAAGGGTATAATTCTACAACGGCCGCCTTAAGCGAAAGATCAAAGCACCGGTTGCTTGGGAGGGTGCTTCTATCTCCGATGATGGCGGCTTAAGCTTCGAACCGATAGAGAGCGTGAAGTGCGCGCAGAATCACGATGCTCACTCACGCCTTCCCAAGGATCTTTCGCGCCACGAAGGGAGAATGACGAGCTAACCATAGCCCCGGGTAACAAGGAGCATCCGTGTCGCACTGCAGGAGTTGGTTTGGTCACGTGGAAAGAAGCCTTCCCGCAGACGCATGGATGTACAAACGCTCAAAGAGATTAAGAGAAGATCAACTGAACGCCGATAAAAGATGCTTTGTCGAGAGCGCTAGAGGAACAAAGGTCGAACTAGATAAGGCCGTGGAGCAAGCCGCATGTAAAGCTCTCACTCACGATCGCCACCCGGTGAAAGCCCCGAGCTCATCACCCGGTGCTCGTAAGAGCAACGCGCCCACGAGATTCCCAAGAGCATGGATCGCGTTTTCTGTGGATGACATCAAAGAACCGACACCGCAAACTACATTTGGCCGCATATGGCATTACCATAAAGGTGGTGAGGGCGGGCTTGGCCATGCCAGAGTCACGGACTTTGCAATCGCCGCCCGATACCACGTGGATTCGCCAGGTCGGCGTGGGCATCCGCCAATACCGAAAAATGGAGGTAGAGATCCTCGCGAGGATGGGAACAAAAGCTAGGAGAAAACGTGAATGGCTTCTCGCGTGGAGCAAGAGCTTGATTAAGTTTGGCTCGGACGATGAGGGCGACGACGATGATGATCACCGCACTCTCCACACGAGACCTCCGCCCTTCTCGCCGCCAACCAGAAAAGTCCAACTCCTCCGCCGCACCAACCGAAAAAGCCCGACTCCTCCGCCAAAAACTGTGAAGAATCGAACAACGGAACATCTCGATATCGGCACCGTCCTCAAGAAATCTCAACCATCCGTGAACCCAGGGACAACCACAAAAGAAACTATCACCGACATGACCGAGGAAGAGCGGAAAAAGCATGTAAGCGCCTGCGTAGCATCTCACTTTAAAAAGGTGCCATCAAGTAAGAAGACTAAAGTTGATGCTGACGCGCAAAAGTTTTTCTTGAGTATGGCAAAAGTGCAAAAGACGGGCAAAGCTTCAACCTTGCAAAATATCGGACTACGAGCGCATATCCGAGCAAGATATGCAAAGGCTAGTGCCGACATCGCTAAAGCGGGATGCTCAAGCGGATGATGTTCAACTAGATGCTCGCGCAAGGTCTCGTGGAAGTTTGTTATGGGAAAACGCCGTTGAACCACTCATTTCGACAACCTTACAACTCAATCTGCGGCGCGCCCATCGCTGGTACATGCAAGCGATCCAACGATGGTATGGAGGCGTCTCACCGATACATAGAGCAAGATTTTCACAATGGGGATAACATCTGCTGGGTTCTTTTCACTGAGTCAGATATGTTGTACCAAAGAAGATGCCCGGACGTGAACATACTTAGACTATGGACTTTGTAAGTCCATCAAGATATCGCTGAGCATTTCATCATCGCTTAATTGCATCTCTAACTTCTTTCTTATGTAGAATGGAGGCACGTATACATGTAGAAGAAATAACAATGACAATCTAGCATTCCTAGATCCGGCTCACAACGAAACTTGTGAACGATAATCCACGCTTCGTTGAAGACTATTTATTTAATACTTTTTGAAGTCGCAATACAAAACCTCCGCATTTTTACCCTATAACTTCAAGCACGTATCTCCCGACTTCTAATATCGCTTTACTATTTTTGCGTAACACGACGATGTGGGAGTAATTGACTACGCTGACATATATGTGCGTTTCACTGGGTCCTCCTCGTCATCCAGCTTAGATGCTAGCGTGATTTTTGTCTTGGACTCGGGAGAAAACAAACTAACTGCACCAAGACCTTTGGGACATGAATGTAAACTCGATCGCTATGCTATTACTCTAGCAAAATTCCATTCTATTGCATTCAAGTTTAATTACTACTCAAAATCATTCACGGGGCTTTCGCACGGCATCGCAAGAAAAGTGTTCGTATCGTCCATACCGAAAATTTTTGAAATAATAAATGACTTCCCATGCATGAAGCAGAACCCTAAACAATTTATGTGCATTCTATGTATGTACAAATATGCATTCAATTGTCACGAGAGTGTCGGCTATAACGGCCATGGTACGTAATTACACTTTGATGCCCTTTTTATTTAACAAATATCATCATTAAGTAACTTCCTTTTGTTCAAAAACAGCGCCCAAATCGAGAACCAATAAGTTATTGCGATGTAAATTATAGCAATTCAAGAACAGATCGCGGATTCATTCATGATGAGATCATCAATCCAAACGGCGAAGTTCCACGAGTAGCCTCATCGCCTCATTCCTACGGCCTAGACGCGTGACATGTCTACTTCGACTCATTGTAAAATCAAAGCAACGGGATGACATGTAGTCGAGCTACATTGTAAAAGCAAATTATATGATGCGTAATTTAATATATTTGAATTATGATTTTAACGATGCTTAGTCGATACATGCATATATTTGAATTATGCTTTGAACGATGCTTTATATACTAACATATGGACACCGTAAACAATTATATAAAAATATATATATATTGCACAAAAATATGCAAGATTTTCACCGCGGTTCTTGGAGAAAACCGGCGGTGATATGTATATATCATCGTCGGATTATGGTACAACCCGCGATGCTAGTACAAGATCCCTACCGGTTGTAGATATAACCGCGGTGATAATCCTTATCACCGCCGGATTTTGGTTTGATCCGCAGGATAGTCCTTATCACCGCCGGATTTTAGTTTGATCCGGCAGCGATAGTCAATATCACCGCGGTTGTAGGTAGAACCGCAGTGATAATCCTTATCACCGCCGATTCTCGAGCCGGCAAGTGATAATCCTCGAGTATCACTGCCGACCAATCACTGCCGCGCCAATGACCGGCAGTGATGGGGTTTTGGAACCGGCAGTGATGTGCTGTTCTGTAGTAGTGCAAGAAGAACATCCCTGGTGGTAGTACTAGCATGCAAGCAAAAGGAGGAAGGCGTGGGACACCATGGTGGAAGTGCTCAGGGTGTCCGCCAGTGTGGTGAGCTAGGTGGTGCAATACTACATCTATTGGCAGTACAGTGCAGCGCAAGGGAAAAAAACTACACATGAGTTCTTGTATGAATTATGTTCACAAGATAAACATGTGCGAGTTCCTTGAGAGATGTTGTGCACATCAGAAGAGATCATGCTGCACAAAAAGATCAAAATGAAGCCGCTGCATGTACCAAGAGGAGTTGTGGCCGTCGTTCTAGATGTATGTACGCATGATAGTTCTTACAGGTGTGTCCAAGTTCTCTCATGGGTAAGCTCTAATGCGAGTTTGCGTCGCCGTCATGTTGTGTTACCAGTGAAAAGACAATTGGAGTTGAGGCACAAGTTGTAATCACCAGCGAGGTACGTCACCAGTGTTATAGCCAACAAGAAGAAGGCAAAACTCCTTAGAGATGTGTTCGCCATCCTATGTCGAGTCTGTCAAAGGTGACTCCAGAGCGTTGAAGAGATGTGTTCGCCATCCAAAGTCAAGTTTGTCAAAGATGAGTCTGAGATGTTAAGGAGATGCGTTCTCTATCTTGTATCGTGTATGTGTTTGGAAAATCATAGTTGAGACCGATTGCATTAATGAGTAAGAGTCGGTGTGTCAAGATTAAGGGGGAAAATGTTAGATATAATCTTGATAGCATTGGTTGAGAGATAAGATTTAGTTTTAGTTTTAGAAGGTTCAAACTCTGCGAGTTTTGATTGAATTTGTTAAGATTAGGAGTTCAGATTGCTATCCAATTTAGCATGTAATTTCTAGTATAAATAGAAATAAAAAATTAGAAAAGGTTGAGCAGTTGCGTATACCAATAAAATTTCTGATAGTTCCAACACAAGTGTGATTAGCGGCAAGGGTAAAATTGAGACTTTGAGAGGGAGAGAAAGGGGTAATGGCGTGTGCTAATAGTGGCAGAAATGAAGACTGAGAGGCGGAAGAAAGGCTAGTACTAACTGACGCACGGGCTAGTGTGTAACAAAATTTTGTTATGAGATAAGATATTCTTAACCGTATTCGGTTGGATCTCTTATGTGTGGGCGAATTCGAATCTATCTCTTGCTATCTTCTACTATATATAGGGCACCCCCATGTACAAGAGATCAATCTAATAAAGTGAGAGAGTTATGCCTCCTACTTTGTGTGTGCTCCAGTTCTTGTTCTTGTGATTTCGTTGGCATACTGTTGATTGATCGTAGGTGAATGACTATATTTTACAACACGTTATCAGCACGAGACTCTACCGAGGCTACCAATCGAGATTGTTTGCCTACGACAATCTACACGGCATCGAAATTCATCATGCTACACGCGATCATCCTACAGCAAACCCTACGTATGTTCGATTTGCGTAATCGCACTTATACAAGATATAATCCTTTAGATTATGCAAAATTGTTAGAGATTAATTAGCTAATCCGATATTGCAATCATAGTCTCTGTTCATCTAAGAAAAAATAGGAAAATCAAAAGAGGATAAGTGTAGGAAGAAAGCGGTAGCCGGCGTCGCCATCCGTGTCGGTCGCCCTTCCAGCCGCCAGTGGTGTGCCGGGCTCCGCTGGTGCCTGTCACACCCGACGGCTCCAACATGCTTGCTACGCCGCTATCCCCATCGCCGACGTCGTGCTCGGCCAGAAGCCGAGCGCACCGTCAGCCGGACGTGCCACGCAAATAGGGCAGCTCGCCATCGCTCATCCCGCTGGCTCAGCTCCGCCCGCGCCTGTAGCGTGCCCGGTCGTGCGATGCCCAAAGCACCCGGTGGCGTCGCCCATGGCGGCGCTCACGCGAAGCCCAAGTTGCGCCCGCGCGACACCCGCGTGGCGACGCCCTTTCGGCTCCCGAGGCGGCAAAAGCAGCCCCTTCGGCTCTCAAGGTGACGGGGATTAGCACGCGCAACGAAGCGCCACCAGTGGCGCCCGCCGTAGGCTTTGAGCCTGTAGCTCACCCACCGCCGGTCGTCGTCGTGCCCGTGCGCCGCTCGCCTGTAGCTCGCCTGCCCGTCGACCTCCAACGCGCCAGTGTGCCGCAACTCATCGGTCCGCACCAGCCGCCATGTCGCCTCGGATTCCGCGCCCACAACACCAACGGCATCTTCAAAACTGGCACCCATCGCTTCTTTCTCCGCTCTCGACCGCCACCTTGCATCCTGCTCCCAGCGGCGCCCTTGCCCAGCCTGTGGCTCCTGCAGAGCCACGCCCGAAGGTGAAGCTCGCACGGCGAAAGGACAAGATATGGCGGCTAGGTTTTCCTAGCCGCCAGCGCCCTTTTTGCTCACCCCGTGCGGGCCGCCTGGCAAATGGGCCGAGAGAGTTGGCCGGCCATATGGGCCAAGCCGACCTGCATGGGCCATAGTAGCCCACTCGATTTGCTGTTTCAAAAAAAGGATTTTCGGAATTAGCTAAAAAATATAGAAAAATGATAATAAATACTAGAAATTGAATTTCTATGTATATGGGCTTCCATCAATTTTGATAAAATTTGCTGTTTCAAAAAAAGGATTTTCGGAATTATCTAAAAAATATAGAAAAATGATAATAAATACTAGAAATTGAATTTCTATGTATATGGGCTTCCATCAATTTTGATAAAATTAATTTTTAGCTCACATTGGAAGTCCCATGCTCTAGGTTTATTTTTCTAGCTTTATGCCATGATTAAGTCATGTTGGGATTTATTTCTCTGTTATTCAGTAATTCTAAAAATTGCTTGGTAATTAACAGAAAGTTATGAAGAATTCTAGGAAAATTTTATATAGCATATTGAAAGCTCCATATATCTGGATTTATTGTCCTAGCATAATTCTATATTGATATATGTTGAGATTTATTCTGTTACATGGTAATTCTGAAAATTGCTAGATAATTAGCAGAAAACCATGAAAATTGCTAGGAAAATTCTGGGAATTTTTAGATAATTATCTACTGAATAGATATAGACCAAGCTTTACTGATTGAAGAGTGAATATGCAATATAATGATTTTACCAGTAGTAAAAGTTATTTTGCATAAATAGAAATAGGATATGTTAGACATCGCAAAGAAGGAATTTATCAAGATTGCCCTGAATGGCAACAATTATCTTACCCGGGCAATGAATACTAAGATTAATCTGATAGCTCAATCTTTTGGAGCTACTATTTTTTCAGCCTGAAGCTGGTACTCCTGCTCTTCCCGAAGCCACTAGATGTACGACTTTGCATCTCTTGAGGCACCATCTACATACGGAACTGAAGGCCGAATAGTTGATGGAATATGACCAGCTGATACTTTTGGATTCCCTGAAGGAAAATATATAACTAGCAAAGATCCGTTATGTTGCCAGAAGTACAACGCGAATGAGTCCGCGGAAATAGTATTAAGTCATACTTCACCGTTCAACCTGTTGTTGATACGAATGTTGAGAAGTGTGATGATATGATTCTTGAAATTATTGAGTTCGAGGAGTCCCAGGAGGGCACCTACATCTCATATGGAGACCTCGATTAGTCTCCTAAATATCCCTTCACTTTGCTAAGTCGATGTCACATATTCCTTATAAGTCTCCTCATCAGTTTAGCCCTAGTTCCTGAATAAACATTTGGTCTACGCTCCTGTTGAGCGATTATAATTCAAAAATTGAATAAATTGATATTTCCAAGATATTTGATTAATTGTGTTATATTTGTTCTATATTCTACAATTTTTTCCTCATGAAACAATTGTTTGATTGTTAAATCATTCTTCCAATATAGAACAAAGTATAATCCGATGACGGAGGAGAAAATCTGTCTAAAAGATAGTTGTACCACACTAAGTGAATTGAAAATATTATGACTATCGTCAGAAGCGATACTCTCTTAGTTGGCACTGGAAGAATGCCATATTATACCCTGAGTCCAGTCGTACTCCCTTAAGTTTTAAAGACATTGGTCTGAATCGTTTCCATATGGAGACAAAGAATGAGGATGGTATAGAATACCTACTCATGACTAAGTTTAATGGGTGTAATAAATGTGTGGTTAAAAAGCTTCATTCATTCTCCTCCGGATTATACTATGCACATATAAAACCTGAAGTTTGTGTTGCGATGAAAAATCAGAAATATTTAAGATCTGACAGATCGACTGGGTTACCCTGAGTTAAATATTATGAGAAGAATAATTATAATTCTACTAGCCATAGCATAAAGACTTTCATAAACCTGAAGTTTTCTTATGTCCAGTTATATTAAAGGAAAGCTTATTCTTAGATATTCTTACCTAAAAAATTAGGGAAGAATCACTGAATTTTCTGGAGAAAATTTAAGGTGATATCTATGGACCTGTTCAGCCCCTGTTGGGCTCCTTTTAAGAAATTTTATATTACTGATAGTTGCTTCTACTAGATGGTCCTATATATGTCTTTTATCTACTAGAAACCATGCTTCTGCCAAAATTAATTGCCCAAATTATTAAATTAAGAACCTACTTTCCAGAAGAAAGGATCAAGTCTATTCAAATAGACAATGCTAGCGAGTTTACCTCAAAAGCATTTAATGATTATTGTATGGCTTTGGGAATTAATGTAGAGTATCTCGTGCCTAATGTCCACACTTAAAATAGCCTTGCAGAGTCATTATATTAAAAGAATAAAAACTTATTGCTTGGCCGCTCTTGCAAAATAGTAGGCTTTCCACCAGTTGTTGGGGCCATGCAGTGCTGCATACTGCGGGTTTAATTCAACTGAGTAACTGCATATTATGAAATTTCCCCGTTGCAGATAGTGCGTGGAAAAGAATTAAGTATTTCCCATTTGCGAAAATTTGGCTGTACTGTATACATGCCAATCTCTCCACCACAGCGTACCATCATGGGACCTTACCGGAAGTTGAGGATCTATGTAGGTTATGAATTTTCGTTAAATATTAAACACCTAGAGCCAATAACAGGGATCTGTTCACGGCTTGGTACACTGATTGTATTAAGGACTTTTTTCGGCATTAGGGGGAGATAATTACCACATTAGAGAATGACGAGTCCTTAGATCCACGCACTACAGAGACCGAACTTGAAGTTCGGAGGATAATAAATCTGCAATAAATAAGCTTATTGAAAGATCGAAATAGCGATTAGAGGGGGGTGAATGATCCCAAATAAAATTTCCCCTACTCAAAGTACTCCAAACAATCTCGCAATAAAAATCTGAAACACCCAAAGATTTTCCTTCAAACTGGTGTTTCTCAGATTCACACACCCTCCAAAACCCGAAGAATTAGACAACTATGTGTACCCCTAGCTTGCATGGATGAGAATCATGAATCATGTGAGAGATTTTTTAATCACAATCCAGGTTCTTAAGTGTCCAAACAAAGAGGAATCAACTCAAAGACTACTTTTCTAAAAGAGATAAAGCTAAAACACCAAAGTCTCTTTCCAGAAAAGTAAAAGCAGATTTTTCAGGAATTGTCCTCAATTGGAGCGGGTGGTTGGTGAGTTTATGTTGCTCTACTTTTTTTGGTAATTTTTCTCCCTGTTAGCAATTGAGTCAAGCAACACTCCACCAAAAATCACCTCAAAAATCTTTGTAGAATAAACATAAAAAATCAAGCATTACAGATAGTCACGAACTTCGACCAGAATGTTTGAGGCTCGGTTTTCACTTCATAGCGCTCAAACGGTGCAACCAGTGGACTCACAAATTTTTCCAGAGATGGCTATATGAGTCGTGCACCTTCTCCAACAAGTTCTGGACGGATTTGTAATTTGATAAAAACTTGATCTCTAGTCTATCCTAGGGTGCAAGAAAGATGTAAAACCATATGAACACCCTCAAGACATCCTAGAAGAACAACATTTAGAAGGAGGGGAGGCAAATCCAAATTGCGATAAAGTAAATTGCGAGAATGTAAATGCGGGAAAGTAAATGCTGAATTTAAATTGCGTAATTTAAATGTGTAAAGGAAATGAAATATGAACATAAATGTAGAACATTTCATTTCTGGAAGGAGAGGTTACAAAGCCTCATATTTCATGTGGGCAAAGCTCAAAGGAGCATCAAAAACCTCAAAACCTTCAAAGGGGAAGGCTACCCCTCCACCCCTATTTATACAACTCTTGGGCCATCTACCACCCTTGGATGAGCCTCTAAACCCTAGAGCATCCATCAAGGGCTAGGATTTACCCACTCAACCAGCTATGCAAGGGTTCACCCAAAACCCACAACACATAATGGATTTTCTTGCATGGTTCTCAAAGCGCACTAACTAGACCCGTTATCCTATCAACTAGATCGCAATCCGACGGCCCTCATCGATCCGAGTAGCATCTAGTTAGCATCTCATCCGTTCCTTGTCTTCACGGCTTGCACGGACTCCATCTCCGATCATCTTCCGGCGATCACCGACTGTCTGGACCTCCGACGCTCCTCGCCTAGTCCCAGCCATCCTTCGCCTCACCATGACCTAGCACCGTCGTCTTGCAACCATCAAAAACAAGGAAACTCCTCACATAGCAATTCCCACAAAGATGTGCAATAAATCCATCAAAGTCCACTCATTAAAATTCATTTTTACTCGATCTGACCGATAGCACCGGGAAAACAGAGAAGACCTCAAATTGCTTCCAATTGAAAATCTATTTCAAATCAAACTCAAACAAGAGCAACCCAAGCTCAAATTTAGTCAAATACTCATCACAAATCTGGATAGACCTCCACATGGTCCTTCAATCCCCCCCTTGATGAATATATTGACAAACACAACAAAAGACATATGATTTGAGTTTGAAGAGGATGAAGAAGAAAGCAATTTTTTAGTTGCAAAGTCAAACTTGGTCCAAAGATAGAAATTGGAACCATGACCAAGTTGATGAAGAGGAATTTAGATTTTAGAGTTAAATTTAAGAAAGAGCAAGTTTTCAACAAAAACTCTAAAATCCAACTAAACATGTCAAATGTGATTACGAGATTATGATCCAAAAGAAGTAGTAGCATAGTTTTACAAAGATCATAATAACCAAATAAGCATTCACATTTATATATTTTTAGTGATGCCTTTTCTACGTTTTCTCCCCCTTTTGGCAATATAGGCATCATTTTTTTATATATGCATGAAATGCAATCGAAACAGCTTTGAAGATTATCCAATTGATCAAAATGGTAAGCTATTACACCAAGCTTGTCAATTTCAGAATATGACTAAAGTAAGACATGTCCAAAACCAATACATTTTATGAAAAAGCTTAGTTTTACAATATTTCATTTTAGCATGATTTGACAAGTGCAAAACTTAGCAAAGTTTGAAAGCTAGAAGCAAAACCACTCAAGGATCAAATGGAAAACCTAGAGTTCAACCTACTCAACACTTTGGGAATTTTGAAATGCATATAAGGTCCTTCAAGCTCATTTTTCAATTTATGCAAATTTTCTTTAAGACTTTAAAAAAACATAGTGGGGTGCAAATGTTTGACATTATTTGCATTCTTTACCCACTTATGTGTTTGGTATTTGCATTTTTTTTAAATTGACTCAAGCCATTTTCGATCATCTCAAGAGTAACTCTTAAGAGAATGATCTTGGTCATACACAATATATTTCAAGTTCATCCCAATTGCAATGGAAAGCAATCTCGTGAATATAAAGTGTTGAGATCAATTTTGCACAAAAGGGTCAATTTTTTTTAATTTTCAATTTAGCACATATGAGCAATTCTTAAGGACTCAAATATGGATCAAACAAATTTCACCCAAGTTGCTATAGGGACTCTATAGAAATCTAAAATTTCACAATTCATGGTAAAAACCCCTAGAGAAGAATCTTAGTAAGTAAAAGCAACATGTTTCGTCAAGTTTCCATTTAAAGCTTTCAAAATTTTCAGATTTTAATAAGCTTAGCATGATAAATGGTCTTGGACATATCTAAGCTAGTGATTTTCTTCAAAAGATATAGCATGATGTATTTGATGAAGATTGAGTCAATTGCATAATAGACAAAACTCATAAAACAAAAAACGCAGTCTAAATGCAATGCATGAACAGATTCTCAAACTCCCCCTCAACAAATGAATCAATTTTAAGCTCAAATCTGGTTAAAGTTGAGTTATTATCAAGATTAAGCATAAGGACAACCCAAATAAACTCAACAACCAGAAAAACCGAATGAGGAGAAGAAGTCGAGAAACTGCAAAACTGGATGGCTATTGAGCATAGATAAGATAGAAGAGACTCACTACGGCTCAGACTCGCTCTTATCTTCCCAAAGGATGACATAGGAAGTCGACTCTAGATCCCAACTAAGGAGTGCACACAGCACTGCCTACCCAGAGGCCCAATACCGCTAGACTTATAAGATTGTGAGGGAACTCAACCTAGAGAGAAGAGAGAACAGCTAATCACGCATGATAGCAACCTAAAGCACAAGATAAGAGGTCCATACAAGGCATGCCAGAAGTCTAAGTGAGTGAACTCAACTCAACAAAATAAGCCCAAAATCACCTAGAAGAAACACAAAGAAGAGAAAAACTGGAAGAGAATATATTATACATAATATACAAACCAGCTCCCCCTCACGAAAGGCCATAAGGGCTCACGACTCCAAGCTCACTCCTCAAGGCAACAAATCTGGAGCTATCCAAAGGTTTGGTGAAGATATCGGCTAACTGGAGGTCACTCTCTACAAACTGAAGCGCGATATCTCCCTTCTCCACATGGTCTCTAAGGAAGTGATATCTAATTTCAATGTGCTTGGTTCGGGAATGTTGCACTGGGTTTTTAGCAATGCAAATAGCAGAAGTGTTGTCACAGAAAAGTGGCACACTCTCTATCTCTAACCCATAGTTCCGTAAGGTCGATCTCATCCAAAGCACCTGGCTACAACAACTGGCTGCAGCAACATACTCGGCCTTAGCGGTAGACTGTGCAACTCCAGACTGCTTCCTAGATGACCAAGAAACAAGAGAAGTGACAATGAATTGGGAAGTGCCAGAAGTGCTCTTCCTATCTATCCTACAGCCAGCAAAGTCGCCATCGGAAAAGGCTCTAAGAGATAGACAAAAAGAAGAAGAGTACCAAATATCATAATAAGTGGTAGCACGAAGGTACCTGAAGATGCGCTTGACCGTCTGGCGGTGAGAGGCGCGAGGAGAAGCTTGAAATCGAGTGCACAGACACACAGCGAAATGTATGTCCAGCCTCGAAGCAGTGAGGTACAAGAGGGATCTGATCATGCTCTGAAACTCCTTACAATCAGCAGGCTCACCATCCTCATCGGGCTCGAGGACAGCAGTGGTGTCCATAGGAGTCATCACCGGCTTCCCATCAGACATATCGAAGCGTCTCAGGAGGTCACGGGTATACTTGACTTGATGCAAGAAAGTAACCTCCCGAGTCTGCTTGATTTGGAAGCCAAGAAAGTAGCTCAACTCACCCATCATACTCATCTCAAACTCTGTGCTCATCACCTCAGAAAACTGAGACACAAGCGAATGAGACGAGCCACCAAAAATGATATCATCCACATAAATCTGGACGAGAAGAAAATGTGACTCATGGTGTCTGATGAACACAGTCTTGTCTACTACGTCCATTTTGAAGTCATGGCTGAGAAGATAAGACTTGAGCCTCTCATACCATTCTCTGGGGGTCTGCTTGAGTCCATACAGAGCTTTGGAAAGCTTGTATACATGACTCGGAAACTTAGGGTTCTGAAATCCTGGAGGTTGTTTGACATAAACCTCTTCCTCAATATAGCCATTGAGGAATGCACTCTTGACATCCATTTGATAGAGCTTGAAGCCCCGGGATGCAGAGAATGTAAGTAGGATCCTAATAACCTCTAGTCTAGCTACAAGGGCAAAGGTCTCCTCAAAGTCAAGACCCTCAACCTGAGAAAAGCCCTGTGCAACTAGCCTAGCCTTGTTGCGAATGACAACCCCATCCTCACTCTGCTTGTTTTTGAACACCCACTTGGTTCTAATAACATTATGACCAGATGGACGTTCTACAAGCTGCCAAACTTTGTTCCTCTCGAAGTTTTCAAGTTCCTCATGCATAGCATTAGTCCAAGACTCGTCAGATAATGCATTAGTCACATCCTTCGGCACAAACGAGGCAACAAAGGCAGAGTGAGGGCAGAAACTGGACAAACCTGATTTGAGCGAGTGACTCGCTCAAACAGATCGCCGATGATCTCATCAGGTGGATGAGAACGCTGAATATGATGGGGAGGTTCAGAAGCAGAAGTGGCCTCTACCTCATGCACAGAAGAGGTAGGAGCAGAGCCACTAGCTGAATGAGAGTCAGAAGGCAAGGGCTGGCCTTCCTGAGGTGCAGAAATGGAAATAGGAGGCACCTCAGGTGTAGAGGGGACTGGATCAGGTGGAACACCATCATCTTCATTATCCTCATCCTCTACAAAGATGGTCTCGGGGGACGAAGAAGAGCCTGAAATGTCAGATCTAGCTCCTGGGCTAGCCTCATCAAAGGTCACTTCACAGGTCTCTATTATCCTATGCGCATCGCAACTCCAGACCCTATAGCTACGAGAAGAAGTCGAATAACCCAGAAAGATACCATCAGAAGAGCGAGAATCAAACTTATCCAAAGTTACGGACTTCAAAATGAAACACTTGCAACCAAACACACGAAAATGAGAAACACTAGGCTTTCGCCCATACCTCAACTCGTAAGAAGTGCGGTGCAAATGTGCTCTCAAGAATACACGATTAGAAACATGGCAAGCAGTAGCTATAGCCTCAGCCCAAAGCTCTCTAGGAGTACTGTACTCGTCTAGCATCATCCTGGCCATCTCTACTAGAGTCCTGTTCTTCCTTTCCACTACCCCATTTTGTTGAGGGACGTAGGGAGAGGAGAACTGATTCTCTAAACCAGACTCCACACAGAAACTCTCAAAATAGGAGTTTTTGAACTCCGTGCCATTGTCACTGCGTATAGCTCGTAGAACACCAGGGAACTCAAAAGACAACCTATGAACCAAACCCCTAAAATGGGTAAAAGTCTCATCCTTCGAGGACATGAAAAACACCCAAAAATACCTCGAAAAATCATCAACAATGATAAGAACATACCACTTCCCACCCACTGACTGCACTCTAGCTAGACCAACAGTGTCCATATGTAAAAACGTCTGGTGCATCACCATCACAATGATGGATCGGGAATGAGAAGCAGCAACCATCTTGCCATGTCGGCAGGGAGAGTAAACTAAGTCTTTGACCATTTTGAGTTTGGGCGAACCACGAATGAGATCGTGGCAGCTAACTCGAGTCAAATGATATCCAGTGTGACCAAGCCTCCTATGCCAGAAGGAGAGGTCACGGGACTCTGAAGCAATCAAACACCGAAGAGAGTCTCTGGAAGAAACAGAAAAATCAGCATGGAAGACTCTCAAATCTAGAAATCCCGCAAACTAACCCTCCTGATGAATCGAGAATTCTATAGGCATTACTCTTAAAACTCACCTCGAAAGAGTCACCAATAAGCTGAGAAACAGAAAGCAAATTGTATTGCAGCTTACTTACTAAGGCAACATCTTTAAGAATGAAATTGCCATTAATGCAAATGGTACCTTTAGTAATGACTCTACCTGAAGAAGCATCCCCGAAAGTGAATACTCATCACCGGGGTGAAAGATCGATATGGCCTAGAGGGGGGGGTGAATAGGCAATTTTACAAATTCTGGCAATTTTAATTTACTAACTTATTTTAACAAGAGAACTTATAGCAAGAGTAAAGCATAATTCAAGCAACAAGCAAATACAGCGAAAGCAATAAAAGAAATGATACAGGAAAGACAAAGATTGATCCTGTGGTTCAGAGCTGCACTCCTAATCCACGTTGAAGCACTTCTCTTGAAGTTCAGCTTCTCCAAAGCTAGTCGCAGTAGCTCTGGTGTTCACTTCAGGTAACTCTTTCACTTCTCCAGTGAGGTGAGTTCCAAACCTCTCACAAAACACAGTTGCCTTCCACAAACACCTTTGGACAGGTCACACTGTTTTACTTCCTCCAAGCTGTCTAGGATCACCAAGATCCAAGAGTAATAAACCTTGCACAAGTTCTGTCTCTTGGTTCACTATGCAACTCACAAAACTAGACACTAACTTGGAGCTTATACACTTAGGGATGTATGAAGATTTTTGTGTGAAAATGAAGCACAGACTCCTTTTTGAGAATGAGAGCTATATGACAATGCCAAAGTGTAAGGAGTTCATCTATATATTGGTAGATGGCTCAGGAAAAGCTTTTATAGCCATTTTGAGTGAAAATAGCCGTTATACCTGCTACAGTAGCCGTTGGACGTGTCAGATGTCAGAAACAACAGAAATACACATGTACAACGGACTATGTATCAGTGCTTAGCGATACTGGGTATGTGTATGACGGACCAAATTTCAGAGTTCACGACGGACCAAATATTTTGGTCCGTAGTACATGGGACGATCAAGAAAAATGGTCTGGCATACAACTAAGAGAGATATATGAGTATCCGACTAAGAAACTTTGTCCGTTACACATGACTTTCAAAAGATTTTGCTTAGACATAGAGACCTATGAGCAACGCGGACCAAAAGTTTTGGTCCGTCATATATGGACAAAGCCACGATTTTCCAGAATATAGACACATGTACTTCGGACCAAATTTTTGGTCCGTTATGCATGGACTTCAGAGAAGATAGGTTCTGGTGAGAAGACACATGTATTTCGGACCAAATTTTTGGTCCGTTATGCATGGACTTCAGAGAAGATAGGTTCTGGCGAGAAGACACATGTATTTCGGACCAAAGTTTTGGTCCGTTATGCATGGACTTTAGAGAAGATATGTGCCAAGAACCTTTTTCAAACATAGATAAGATTTATCCTGGCTTTTCAATCTAGCAACGGATTTAAACACAAATATTTTGTCCATTTCCTGAGTAAAAACTTCTTTTGAAGATAGAGAATACTAATTTTAGGTTTCGATCCAAAAGGAACATAAGAGATTTAGTCCGGCCAACACTTATACAGGAAAAAGAATGCCGGACCAAATCTTTTGGTCTGCTGAGAATAGAAAACCTAGGACATCTTTGGTCCGATACAGAGGAGAGAAAAAAAGCATGTATGCCGGACCAAAATATTTGGTCCGTCATATATAGGCAGACTTCTGACTAAGAAGATTTTCAGGGAATGTTTGTCCAAGAATATGTGGATATGAAAGTGAGTATATTTTAATCTGAAAAACAGATGTACAAAGGAAGTTTTGACAAAGAATAGATTCAAGGTTTGCAACGGACTGAAGAATATAGATAGGTAAAGATTGGTCCGTTGTACTGGAAGGTATAGTTTAAGAAGGGTAAAGATTGAGTGTCTTTTGCTCCAAGTGGTCTGGTTTTGCCTTTGCCTAACAAACCATTTCTTTGTGCAAAGTCCCTCTTTTTGGACAACTAAACAAAGATAAAACACCTAGGCTATTTGACTTAAAACATCTCCCAAGATGTAAAAATATAAACTAAAAGCCTTAATCTTGTTGAACCAACTTATTTCATCAAAGGTTCCAGCTCACTTATCTTCAAGCTTTGAATATTACTAACTTAGTCATCAATACCAAAACCATGATAATATAAAAATAAATTGAGGGGTGCCTAGATGCTATCACAGGGGCTCGGACTAGGGAAGAGATCCATCGAGAATCTCCGGTCATATGACGAGAACAACCGGAGTCGACAATCCAAACATCTCCCTTCCCATCCAACGAACCTGATCAAGACACAAGAGAGAAAGATGACTCAGTACTAGGATAGAGTGAAGACTTGGGGACCCAATACTGAACCACTCGATGCCTCAGAGTTCCAACCACAAAAGAAGACTGAGCTCAAGTGTCTCTCTGATGTTTAACACTAACAAGATCAGTAGCAACTCTAGTAGATGATCTAGGAGCTTGAACTGGGTTGGCCTGCCGTGATGCAAAGGCTGGACCATCCCAGTGTGGCTGCCTAAATCTCCTACCAGAAAACACCTCACACCGCTGATATCTACCTCGATGGGAAAAATGAGGAAAATCAAGAGGACGGCGGAAAGACTGACTACGAACAACTCTAGAACTAAAACTCGAAGAACTAGCATGAAAACCGAGTCCTGGACGCTGCCCAAAAACAGGCGACTCTCTAACCTGTCTAGAAGCAGTGTGTGCCTTAGGAGCACTCAAAGTCTGGGGATGACCCTGAATACCCCTAAGAGAAGCAACACGTTCACGCCGGGTGATCTTGGCGCGCCTGAAGCAGAAATCTACTAGGTGACCATCCTTCTTACAGAAGGTGCATGTGTACTTCGCCTTGCTAGAGGCGTATAACAGAGTAACACCCTTCTGGTCAGAAGTCCTATGGACAACCCCAGTAGACCTAAACACAGTGGTACTCACTCTGGGAGCTATCACAATCTCACCACTCTTGGAGCCGCGCACAATGGTGGGAGGATGCGCCCGAGCGTGCTCCAAGGGATCAAATTCTAGACCTTGATCGAATCTACTAATCTTGGATTGGTCTAGAATAAGATTGAGCTTCTTCTTGCCTCCAACAAACTTCTCGAGAGTGCTCATAAGATACTGGCAATCTCGAAAGAAAGAGGCACAAGAAGAATAGGGGGAAGAAGAAGAAGAAGAAGAACCAGAAAGATGAGCTCTCTCAGCACATGCATTTTTCTCCCTCAGCATGGCTGCCTCAATCTTGAGGGCCTCACAAGAAACGCAAGACGCATTTCTAATTCTATTGGCTTGGTCTTCTAATTTCTTCCTAAGCTCAACATGAATTTTATCCAAGTCCCCCTCAATCACAGAACATCGCAAGCAACTTTCTTGTGACTTATCTAGTAAGTCCTTAGCAAGTTTAGCACACTTGACATTTAAAGATTCATTGTCAAGTTTTAGTTGACTACAGCCCTCACATGAGCCGACTGGGTCCTTAGAAGCATACATTTCAAGTTCATCGTTTCTAGAAGAAAGCTTCCTAAGGTGATCGCTCATGGCATCAATTTCGGCAAGCAATTTAGGGCAATTTGAACATGAAGGAGTAGAGTGAACATGAAGAAAACTAGCCTCAATAATAATAGCATCAACAGAACTAATGCTAGCATTCTTCAACCTAAGACCATCAAGTTCAACAAGCACACTATCATGTATGGTCCTTAGTTTCTCTAACTCCTTAAGCACGGCATCACACAAAGAACAATCATCAGTGACTCGAGTGGGAGAAGATCTAAGAGAAGCTAACTCCCGAGTCAAGATACCTACTTCCTTCTCTAGCTCCATACACCTAGCTCTAGCTCTAGCATAAAATTTTTCTAATTTGTAGAAAGCTTCATTGAGCTGGTCATAGGAGGGTACCTCGTCCGAGTCGCTGTAGAGCTCAAAGTCGCTGATACCGTTGGTGTCGGCCATGAAGCACATGCCGGAGAAGTCGTGGCCGCCTTTCTTCTCTTGCAGATCATCCTCACCCTCGTCGCTCCATGTCTCCGTGTCGGAGAGGTTGATGTCGTCAAGCGCGGTGAGGACGCGGTGGAAGAGCTTCTTGTTCTTGGAGAAGTTGCGGTACTTCTTCTCACGCGCTGGCTCGCGAACTAGAGGCTTCTTGTTGCGTTTCTTGT
Organism: Otatea glauca; assembly: GCA_036346275.1. Taxonomy (NCBI): domain Eukaryota; kingdom Viridiplantae; phylum Streptophyta; class Magnoliopsida; order Poales; family Poaceae; genus Otatea; species Otatea glauca. Next base: position 33,984,729 of record CM070715.1, on the reverse strand, counting down.
CGATGTAGTCGTTCTTTGCCGAACCGCTGGTGTCGTTCTTTGTCTTCTCTAGTTTCGGCCAATTAGCTCGAATGTGGTTGGGGCCACCACACTCGAAGCATGTGATCATGCCACCTCTCTTCCTCTCTCTCACCCTCTTGTATGCATGAGAAAACTTGCGAGCAAGAAGAGCAAGCTCATTTTTTGGAAATTTTTCCAGTTGGTCATCGCTTAGCTCGCAAAGGGTGGAAAGAGAGAAACCAGCAGAAAGATCAAGGAAAGATCCAGTGGGATCAGTGACCAAGGCCATCGACTGTGATTTCGTCTTGCGAGAGACGACGTCAATCTCATGAGTCTTGAGATGGGAGTAAAGCCCATCAAGAGTCAAGTTCGACAAGTCAGTAGTGTCCATGATGGTGGTCACTTTCATTTCCCAATCACGAAGATCGAGTGCGGTCAAGAAATGTCGAGCATTTTCCGAGTCAGGGTATATACAACCGACTGCTCGGAGGTCACTCAAAATCTTCGTAAACCGACCAAAGCACTCATCAAGACTCTCACCAGCATGTTGTTCAAACTTGTTGTACTCACGCTTGAACTGATCCTGCCTCACGGTCTTTATTTGAGTAGTGCCCTCATGGTAAGCATCGAGGGTCACCCAAATATCGTGAGCGGAACGGACGTGAGAAATTCTATCATACTCACTGCGGCTAAGACCCTGTATGAGGATGTTCCTTGTCTTAGCGTTCGCCTCAACATCAACCATGTTTCCGGCCGTGATGTTTTCATCAGCAAGAACCTCATACGGGAGTTTCACCTTCTGCCATATCAGGAAGCCCTGGGCAGTGATGTATCCTCCATCCGCGATTTCCAAAATAGAAAATCAACTCCAGCAAAAATAGGAGGCTTGGTGGAATACTTGTCCATCGCCATGGCTCTTGAGACCGGTCAAGATCTATGGAAGAGCAAAACCGGCTCTGATACCAATTGAAAGATCGAAATGGCGATCAGAGGGGGGTGAATGATCCCAAATAAAATTTTCACCTACTCAAAGTACTCCAAACAATCTCACAATAAAAATCTGAAACACCCAAAGGTTTTCCTTCAAACTGGTGTTTCTCAAATTCGCACACCCTCCAAAACCCGAAGAATTAGACAATTATGTGTACCCCTAGCTTGCATGGATGAGAACCATGAATCATGTGAGGGATTTTTTAATCACAATCCTAGTTGTCAAGTGTCCAAACAAAGAGGAATCAACTCAAAGACTACTTTTCTAAAAGAGATAAAGCTAAAACACCAAAGTCTCTTTCCAGAAAAGTAAAAGCAGATTTTTCAGGAATTGTCCTCAATTGGAGCAGGTGGTTGGTGAGTTTCTGTTACTCTAATTTTTTTTGTAATTTTTCTCCCTATGAGCAGTTGAGTCATAAAACACTCCACCAAATATCACCTCAAAAAGATTTGCAGAATAAACATGAAAAATCAAGCATTACAGACAGTCAGGAACTTCGACCAGAATGTTTGAGGCTTGGTTTTCACTTCATAGAGCTCAAACGGTGCAACCAGTGGACTCAAAAAAAAATTCAGAGATAGATATATGAGTCGTGCACCTTCTTCAATAAGAATCACTTAAAAAGGATTTTTCTATATTTTTATAAAAATCAAAGACTGACTGCTGCGCGAAGAACAAGTTATGGACAAATTTGCAATTTGATAAAAACTTGATCTCTAGTCTATCCTAGGGTGCAAGAAAGATGTAAAACCATATGAACATCCTCAAGACATCCTATAAGAACAGCATTTAGAAGGAGGGGAGGCAAATCCAAATTGCGATAAAGTAAATTGCGAGAATGTAAATGCGGGAAAGTAAATGCTGAATTTAAATTGTGTAATTTAAATGCGTAAAGGAAATGAAACATGAACATAAATGTAGAACATTTTATTTCTGGAAGGAGAGGTTACAAAACCTCACATTCATGTGGGCAAAGCTCAAAGGAGCATCAAAAACCTCAAAACCTTCAAGGGGGAAAGCTACCCCTCCACCCCTGTTTATACAACTCTTGGGCCACCTACCACCCTTCGATGAGCCTCTAAACCCTAGAGCATCCATCAAGGCTAGGATTTACCCACTCAAGCAGCCATGCAAGGGTTCACCCAAAACCCACAACACATAATGGGTTTTCTTGCACGGTTCTCAAAGCACACTAACTAGACCCGCTATCCTATCAACTAGACCGCAATCCGACGGCCCTCATCGATTCGAGCAGCATCTAGCTAGCATCTCATTTGTTCCTTGTCTTCACGGCTTGCACGGACTCCGTCTCCGATCATCTTCCGGCGATCACCGACCGTCTGGACCTCCGACGCTCCTCGCCTAGTCCCGGCCATCCTTCGCCTCACCATGACCTAGCACCGTCGTCCTGCAACCATCAAAAACAAGGAAACTCCTCACAAGCAATGCGCACAAAGATGTGCAATAAATCCATCAAAGTCCACTCATTAAAATTCATTTTTACTCGATCTGACCGATAGCACCGGGAAAACAGAGAAGACCTCAAATTGCTTCCAATTGAAAATCTATTTCAAATCAAACTCAAACAAGAGCAACCCAAGCTCAAATTTAGTCAAATACTCATCACAAATCTGGATAGACCTCCATATGGTCCTTCACTTATAATCTGTCAAATGCCTTCACTGTTCATAAGGGAGTGAAAAGATCTCGTATACCTGCAGTATATGCACGTGAAAGAGTGGAAATACCCTAGAAGGATATTGAACCCACTCTTGACCCTCATGATAAAAAGTGGGGAGGCCTCCAGGTGCACGGGACTCAATTCCGTGGAGACGTCCGCAGAAGTAGAGAACCGAACAAATGAGAACACTACCCATGACAGTGGAAGAAGAAGCTCAACCTGATGTTAAGAAAATCCCTAAAGTGAGCCATCCTAGAGATGGTAACATCCCTGAAGTGTTCCATCCTGAAGATGATAACCCCAGCATATATTTGCGTGCACAATCCCACGGTGGGAAATCGAAACACCCAGACTCAATCGTTGTGGGAAATCATGAGGAGCTAGAAGAAATTTATAAAGAGATATCCCTGAAGTGATGCAGGAGAATTGTATAAAAGAAAGACTAGAGTTGTCGATATATAATTGCCTCTAAAATTGCTAAAGCTAGGTCCAAAACCAAAGTCCATGGCAGAGTGCCAGAAGCGCTCAGATAGGGTCAAATAAAAAGAAGCAATTGAGGCAGCGCTCGCTTATTAAAACGAAAGATTTCGTCCCGTTGATCAAACATCTCCTGAAGTAATCCTTGTAGGATCAAATGGGTTTTTCATCCGGAAGAGAAATGAAATACCCAGGTGGTGAGATATAAAACGAGGCTTGTAGTACAAGGGTTCACGCAGAGACCCGACATCGATTACGATGAAATATATTCTCCTGTAAAGAGTAGAATAACGTTCCGAAATTTAATATTAATGGCAGCAAGCTTAAACTTATCAATGCAGTTGACGGATGAAGTGACCTAATATATATGGGTCACTGGATACGGATATTTACATAAGAATCCCTGAAGAAGTTACAATTCCGAATCGTAATAATCGCAACATGTATAGCGTCAAACTGAAGAGATCGTTATACGGATTAAAACAGTCGGGGAGAATGTGGTATAACCGACTTAGTGAGTTCCTCCTGAAGAAGGAATATTACCCCTGTGTGTTCATAAAGAAATCCCAAAATGGATTATGTATCATCTCAGTTTTATGTCGATGATCTGAATATCATCAGAACCATAGAGGAGACAGAGAAAGCAAGTGCTTACCTTATGACGGAGTTTTGAGATGAAAGATTTGGGTAAAACCAAATTTGCTTAGGCCTGTAGCTAGAGCATTTCCCAGAAGTAATCCTTGTTCACCAATCTTTCTATACCAAGAAGGTATTGAAAAGGTTTAATATGGATAAATCGTATCCATTAAAAAACCCCATGGTCGTAAGATCCCTTGAAGTGGATAAAGACCCTTTCCAGACTAAGGATGGAAAATGAGAAAGTCTTAGGACCTGAAGTCCCATACTGATGTATCTTGCGAATTGCACAAGGCCTGATACTGCATTCGTAGTAAATTTGCTAGGAAAACACAGTACAGCTCCAACCAGAAGACACTGGGCTGATGTTAAGACTTTACTCAGATACCTCCAAGGTACTCAAGATCTTGGATTGTTTTTCCAGAAGAACCAAGACTTAACCATGGTGGGATATATGGATGTTGGCTATCTGTCTGGTCCCCACAGTGCCAAATCTAAGACTGGTTTTGTATTTCTCTGCGATGGTACAGCTGTTTATTGGTAGTCTTTTAAGCAGACCTTAGTAGCTATTTCTACCAACTACTCAGAGATCATAGCTTTGCATGATGCCACACGTGAATGTGTTTGGTCACGACGTGTGATTAACCATATCCAGAAGTCATGTAGTCTTAACGTCGTTGATACCCCCACAATTATCTTGAAGATTATGTTGCTTGTGTTGCACAAATGCAAATGGATTATGTGAAAAGCAATATCACAAAGCATATTGCTCCTAAGCTTTCCTATTCTCACGAACTCTAGAAAAACGGTGAGGTAAAGATTTTGCAAACTGAGTCATGTGAAAATCTTGCAGATTTATTCACAAAGTCTTTGCCAAAATCTACATTTCAAATATGTGTCAATGGCAATGAGACGACTTAGAAATATGCAGTGTTTAGGGGGAGTAAATCCCTGAACCATGACCCTTTACATGATCCTGAAGGTCATATTTTAAATCTTGAAGATTATAAGTTGTACTCTTTTTCCTTAGTGAGTTTTCCTGAAGTTTTCTCACACAAAGGTTTTTAATGAGGCAACTAGTGTAACACGGAGTGCGAGTGCAATGTACTCTTTTCTCCACCCATTTTTCCCACTGGGTTTCTGGGAGGAGTTTTTAACGAGATATGTGCATTACGCGGTATTCGCCTAAGGGGGAGTGTTATGAGATAAGATATTCTTAACCGTATTCGGTTGGACTCTATCTCTTATGTGTGGGCGAATCCGAATCTATCTCTTGCTATCTTCTACTATATATTGGGCACCCCTTGTACAAGAGATCAATCTAATAAAGCGAGAGAGTTATGCCCCCTACTTTGTGTGTGCTCTAGTTCTTGTTCTTGTGATTTCGTTGGCATGCTGTTGATTGATCGTAGGTGAACGACTACGTTTTACAATAAATTTTACTGTTTTTTTTAAATTTGCTAAGTAACCACTAGTCGTCGGCCATGTCATCTTCCACGCGGCAAAACCACTTTAGCCTTTGTTTGACTATGCTACAATCTCATCCTATCCGCATTTCAAATTCCGAACTGTTAACTTATGTAGCTTCTTGTGCTATTTTTTTGCAAATCTAGCCACTCCATATATATATATATATATATATATATATTTACAAAAATAGCTCTCTTTCTCACCACGAAAGGCGTGGCAGGTGACACATATCTCCCGCCGCACCCAAGGAATTGTGGAAGAAATTCCAAAGCCAAGGAGTCGTTCCAGAAGCCGCAGTCCAAGACGACAGTAAGATATGAACAACAATCTCTCTGGATTGTATAAATGACTTCCATATTATCTTTGTGATTTAGAGACATAGAGGCTGTAATGACTTGTGTAAAATGGTGCTGTGTTACGTTAGATTACTGTTTTATGTGAAAATGGTGCCACCCAGTTTATAATAGGCAATTAGGAATTTCCATAAGAGAGCTAATGGGACATGTAATCATGATATGCTCGTACAGAGCCATCATATGTAATTTCCATGAAAACCAAAATCATGATATGTAATTTTTATTATTATATTGTTATAGTGTTCTTTACCATTTGTGAAGATATCGAGATGATTATCGGGACAGAGACTACGGAAGGAGCTGGAGCAGAAGTGCAGATAGATATGAACGAGACAGGTATAGAGAGAGACTATCGACGCCAGAGCAAGGTTCAAAATTTCGGCGAAATTTTGTCGAAATTTTAGATTTCGGACCATCCCGAGATCTCAAGTACCGGCCGGAAAAAAAATTTTAAAAATTTGAAATTGCTACAGTAAAATCCGAAATTTCGTGTTTTATTGGCCGGTTTTGAAAGTTTTAGAGTCGGATTTGACCGGATTTGGTCCAATAACCCTTAGGAAAGTCATCTCCTATGAAAATTTGTTAAAAAACCTAAATTTTTAAACATTTTAAAATTTTAGCAGAAGCACTGTCAGATTTTTATAAAATTGTACAAGCATGATAATAATCTGAAAATTTTATGGTACTATACTTAGTATATTAGTATCATACATAAAAAATTTCAAAATAATTTAACTTCATTTGTTATCTTTAAAAATCAAAAACAGAATTAACATAATTGGGACAGTTATATTGTCAGAATTTTATAAATTTTCTTGAGTGTGATTATGATCTAAATTTTTTTTGAGAGATTAATAATTGACTCAGTAACATTATATAAATTTTTTAAAAAATTTAAACTTTGTTTGTTTGGTCAATCAAATCTATGTAAGCATTGAACTTCGTTTGTTATATTATATTTCAAAAATCAAAAAGAAAAGAACATAAATAGTACTGTGCCTTGTAAGAATTTTATAAATTCACTGGAGTGTGATCGTGAATCACAATTTTTATGGGATATTAAGAACTTCCTTATCACCATTATTTAAAATTTTCAAAAAAAAATTATGGTTTACATAATTTTTCATTTTGTTCAAGTTTGCCGGTAAGCCTTTTAACATGGCAGTAGTACTGTTCGACTTTTTAAAAATTCATACAGTTTGATCATCATCTGAAAATTTTATGAAAGCATTATAGATACATCATAACCATGCAAAAAAAAATTCAACAGTTTCTAACTTCATTTGTATCATTTTCCATTCAGATCAAACTTGTCGGTTAGTGTTCTATCAGGACAGCGCCACTCTCCGAATTTTTAAAAATTCCTCACATGTGATAATTAGCTGAAATTTTTATGAGAACATTATTTATGGATCATAACCATGCAAAAAAATTTCAACAGTTTATAACTTGATTTGTACCATTTTCCATTCCGATCAAACTTGTCGATCAGTGTTTTATCAGGACAGTACCACTCTCCGAATTTTTAAAAATTCCTCAGGTGTGATAATCAGCTAAAATTTTTGTGAGAACATCAGCATTGTGTCAAGAACCTCCAAAACAAATTTCAAAATTTTTCGATAACCTTTAGACCACTTTTCAGCCAGTGCAAAAAAACCCAAAATTTCGGATATTTCACCAAATTTCGGGTTTTTCACCAATTCGGTTTTTTCCGGATTGGACGGATTTGAATTTTCAAATTCAAATTTTGTCCGAAATAATTCCGAAATTTCGAAATTTCGCCGAAATTTCGTTATTCGGCCCGGGGCGAAATTTATTCCGAAACCGAAATTTGAAACCTTGCGCCAGAGCAGTTGTTGCCGTATTAGCCCTGATTATGACAGGAAACATAGCAGGCACAGGTATGCCCATGGGAGATGTCCTTGCCTGTATTCATGTTTACTTTTTAGAGGTGTTTCTGTATTTTTCTTTTTGATAGATGTATAAATATTAAAGTATAAGTGAAAAAGTAGATGATGATTACTTAGCCTTTCGTTTGTTTTAAAATTTGTGTAACTTGTATTAAGAGGAAAAACACAGAAACAATGCTTTTACTTTTTTTTAATTCCTCAATTATTGGTGTTCACAGTCACTCACCTGAACAGAGAAGCCCTAGCTGTAGCAGAAGCTACTCACCTCGTAGGACACCTCCTCGTCAGGTAACTCCCAGCAGGCCCAGGGAGGACTGTTCTCCACGCTCTCAAGCCCTTCAACCTAATATGAATGTTCTATACCATGGTTACCAGAGCATCTTGACGAGGCGAGTCACCTCTAGAGCGTCTAGACGTCTAGGTGTCCGTCTAGACAACAGTTAAGCCACCAAACTTGTGCACTAATCAGCACAGGTTGTGCAGCCACTAATCCATACAAATAAGGCAGCAGCAGCACCAAGCACCATTTCACTACACTGATCATAAGACAAACACCAAATAAGCACCAGTGCTAAGGTTCAAAATCCCGACGATTTTTTGGCCAGAGATGAGATCCTAAATCCCAGCCGAATAAAAAAATTAAATTGCTACAGTATTTCAGAAATTTCGGATATTTAGATTGAAATTGACACAAAAATGATTTCGATTTTATTGTTTTAGGACCGAATTTTGCTTCAAATTTGATTGTGATGCACCATAGTTCACTTCAAGTTATATTTTTCTGAATGAAATCGCCCAATGCAGTTGAAGGCAGACTGATATGTTACCTTGATGCATCTAGCCTCGCTTGTCTTGACTCCCAGTTGCTCCTAACCAGACACATTGTGTCGGCTAGTACACGTACACCCACTCGTATTTCATTGGCTAGTACACAAACACAGGGTTAGCAAAACCGTCGGTTTACCGTGGTTTTCGCGTCTACCGCCCCGGTTCGAGAACATATACCGCGCGGTAAACCGGTCGGTTTGAAATTCAAATTTAAAATTTTCAAAAAATTTAGAAAAATTTATCCTAAAAATTTCTAAAATTAGTATTAATTTCTTTAGGGCCTTTGGTGCTAAATTTTTTTGAAAAAAATGAATTTCAGAGATCTTTTTGAGATGTTTCAAATTGTAGAAAATAGAAAAAACAAACAAAAAAGCTCGGCCTGTGGGCTTTCAGCCCACAGGCCGAGCCGGTCGTGGGCCGGCCAGCCTGACCGCAGCCCAGTTGGGTTTGTTTGGCCCACGTGAACTCACTTAATTGCTGCTCTTCCTCACTCGCGAACTGAAGATCAATTATCGGCCTCTAGCTTTCCTCACTCGCAACCCTTCCCGACCAGAGCGATGCCACCAGCTTTCGGCCACCGCGCGCAACGAAACCTCCGGCGAAGCGAGGAAAATCGCTCGGTTTTTTGCGGTTTACCGCACGGTTTTTGCGGTTTACCGTGGCTCGCGTGAAAATCTCGCAGATCGACAATTTCCGCGAATTTTGGTACTTTTTCGCTCGATTTCTTCGGTTTTTTTATTAAACCATTCGGTAGCATGTAGATTGATTGATTGATTGATTAAATGCTTAGCCACATGATTGATTGATTAAATGCTTGGCCAAATGAAATTTGTAATGCTGTCTTTTTGTTCAATTGAAGTAGCTCTGACTCTTTGAAATGTAGATTGATTGATTAAATGCTATGCATGTTTCTTTTCTGTATGGTGGTGCATACTCTGACTAGGTGCAGTACTTATATTTTTGATATGTGGATGAGTTGAACACAATACTATGGGAATTGTCAACTGTGTAGAAAACAGAAATGACAGGTCGATAAAACCAGTTCTTGTTTGTTTGTTCATTTGCCAGAGAGGCCAGTGCCCCGTGCTGTAGATATTTGTTTGTGTACTTGATAAGACAGGTCGCAGCCGGTGTCGTCCGAACTGTTGAATGTCGATTAAAGGGCATGATATGATATGATATGATATGATATGATATGATATGATATGATATGATATGATATGATATGATATGATATGATATGATATGATATGATATGATATGATATGATATGTTATTGCATTATTATTTGTTTAACTAGGACAATTTGGTCATTATGTTGGATGAATGATATTTTTCTTTCATTGAAATTTCCAGCACCATTTTTTTCACATCGTGATGAATTGCACTGTGTGTTCATGATGAAATGCTTATTGTGTTATTTTATTAGATGGCAGATACCGACGTGGTGTGGGAGCATGGCGATAAGATGGGTCTTTGGATTTGATGCAAATCTTGTCTCAAAGAGAAGAAAGGAGGTGGTGCGACCCGATTCAAGCAGCACTTGGCAGGGCGTGGTTCGGGTGTCGTCCATTGCACTAAAATTCATGCGAACGTTCGTGAGTACTTTCAGCGTGAGCTAGACAGAACGAAGGAGAAGAGGAAGGGCAGGAGAGATGAGATGATGAGGAAACAAGCAGCAACAGCTGGAGATTCTCCACTGAGGCGAAGTGTATACTCAGAGTACACTGGTGATGCTGATGAGGAGGCCCAACTCCAGCATGCTATGGCTGCCTCCAGGGCGGAGGCAGAATTTAGAAGCCGGGCAGGTGGGAGGTATGAGCATGGTGGTAGCAGTGGCAGTGGCAGTGGCAGTAGCTCCTCCAAGAGAGCTGGAGGAGATCGCCCCGGTCTGTTGTCGAGGATGTTTCGGAGTTCGTCGCAGCGAGAAAGACCACCGACGGTGGGGGATTACAATATTGGTGTGGCCCATGCCCCGGTACAACTAAGGATTGACACCCATCCGTGGACACAGAAGGGGAAGGCTGGGAAGCAGCATGTCCATTCTGCGTGGGCCAAATGGTACCATGTTGCTGGAAGCAGATAGTCTGTATTTTATCAGTGCCATTCGGGAAACACAAAAATACGGTAAGTGAGATTTAAAATGGCTGCTCAGTTGTACGCCGATTCATAGCTAACATTTATGTTTCATTTGTAGGCGAGGGTATCCCGTCCCCGAGTGGCCGAGATATAGATGGGAAATATTTAAACGCTAATGAAGCAGAAATTAAGGAGAGCTTTGCAAAGTTCATGCAGCACTGGTCTACGTACGGAGTAACAATCATGTGTGATTCTTGGACAGGGCCGACACGCATGAGTATAATAAACTTCATGATTTACCGTAATGGTGCCATGTTCTTCCACAAATCCGTCGATGCCACCGGCGTCTCTCAGGATGCTTCGTGCTCGACCAAGGTAATTGGTTTTGTTTCTACTCTTCTGAAGTTGAATTAACGTACGGATAATGTAATTGACGTACCTTGTTTTGTTTGGTCACGCAAGAAATATCTTTAGTAGTCAACGAGGTGGGTCCGTCAAATGTGGTGCAGATTGTCACAAATAATGGTGCGAACTACAAGAAAGCGTGCAAGCTCATCGCACGGCAGCATCGCAACATAGTGTGGCAGCCTTACGTGGCCCACACCATTAATTTGATGCTGAAGGAGATTAGAGAGTTCCCAGATCACACCTCGGTCATTGAGAGTGCAAGAAAAATCTCTCGATGGATATACAACCATTCGAAGATACATGCTATGATGAAGAAATACGTTGGAGACGAGTTGGTCAAATGGAATGCAACTCGTTTCGGCACTAACTATATGTTCTTGGACAGTTTCCTTCAGCGCAAAGACAAGTTTATGCAATTGATGACTACCGAAGAATTTGTAAACTCTCGCTTTGTTGATAACACCGAGGGGAAGTACGTGTATGGCTGCCTCTCAAGCTTGGACTGGTGGGAAAATCTTCGATCAGTTGTGAAGTCGGTGGAACCATTGTACGCCTTCTTGCGATTCCCCGATCAGGACAGGGTGCCCACTTTGAGCGAGACAATCCTACGGTACACCATAGTGCGACAGGAGTACGACAGTTTGTTCTATGAGTCTCCAGCAGCGAAAGACATGTACATGAACGTGGTGGACCGACGAATGGATGACTTAACGCGCAACACTTATATGAATGGCAGTACACTCATGCAACACAGGATAGAAATCATGGTACTCCTCAATCACAGAGGACAACTATTAAGGGAAAGGGGAAAGTAAAGGGCGCACGCGCACCACAGGATAGCTGCGCACCACAGGACAACTTTAGCTCTAGCTCCTATGGCGTCCCTAAGATGCCACGGAGGTATAACTCATATAGCAGCTATAACTACGTCATCCCCGATGTTCATGCACAAAATCCCACGCAATGGATCTACGAGTGGCAGGACCCTGATTTTTATGCCATGTTGCATCAACAATGGCAAACAACAATCACATGGACGAGGCAAAGCTGGTACAATTATAAAGCGGAGTTGCTAGCTACACGAGGATTGGCCTTGATGTCTATCGAGGAATACAATATGGCCAACCAAGTGTACACGCAACAATACTACTCGTAGCCCCGAAGGTAATATTTCATTTGCATGATTCATTTCATTTGCATGTTTCATTTCATTGCAACTTGATGTTAAACCAAGTGTACATTCCAAGTCGAAATTTTTACTGATTTTTACTGACATTCCGTTCATGTAGGTCGAACATGGTATTTATGCGATAATGGAAGCTATGCTAATGCCTATTCCATAATTTCAATTGAAAGGTTCTATAATGTAAATGGTGGTGACAAATGAATGGTACTTAAATTGCGAATGCTTTTACTATGTGGTTATTTAAATGCCTGTTTTTACATTTGTGTGATTGTAGTACTGCAATGAAAGATTATTTATTGATATATTATTGCTAAATGCCTAATTTATAACTTCAAATTGTCTAAAATATAGCAAAGGTCATGTCGAATTTTTCTCAAATTTAGGAGAGATCATTTTGGAATTTTTCATGTGTTTCACATACCTTATTCATATATTTTTTTTACTCAATTTTAACCTTCCCTGTATTTTTACAATTTTACAACATTTTTTTGCAATTTTCCTATTTTTTTCCCAATTTTCCGGCCTCGAGCGGTTTTTGCGAAAAACCGCTCGGTTTTTCGTTGACCGGTTTGACCAGAGTTCAAAATTTTTTAATTTGAAATCCGTTCGATTTTTCACGATTTTCACATGGTTTACTGTGAAAACCAGTACCGCTGGCGTCGCGAAAACCGCTGGTAAGACGAGATTGTTAACCCTGCACAGACACCAAAGAATCAGCCACTCCCTCATTCATCACTCAGCTCATCCTGTCCGAACACTCCCTCGCTCCACTCCTCTCGAGCTAAGTCTGGCCCGGCGGCCTCCGGTCCAGATCCGGCCAGCCCTGCCGTGCTCCGACCAGGAAGAACAAGGATCTCGGCCACCTGCACCGAGATCTCGGCAGTGTGAGCCGAGATTTCACCGGAGGCAGTGAGCCCGAAGGTATCAGTTTTGCTTTCGCCTTGGCACTACCTCTCACTCTGGGGAGATTTTCCTCATGAAGATTTTTCTGCAGGGAGTATTAAGCGATGCTTAGAAAACCATGTCACGAGGCGTCGGGCGTCGAGGCGTCGGGCGTTGAAGCATCAGGGCGGCACGAGGAGCGGGCGTCGAGGCAGCGCAGGCGTCGGGCGTTGAGGCATCGAGCACGAGGCGTCGGGTGTCAATGCGTCGGGCGCGTCGAGGCGGGCGACGCGTCAGGCGTCGAGCACGAGGCGTCAGGCCGACGTTAGTTGAGTCCAAATGGCGAATGTTATCCAAAGTCCAAACCGCATCAAACGAAAGGGCCTGCGCGAGCGCGGTCATGGCGCGCACCTGCATCTCCAGCGCGGCAATGTAGTCCGACGCCTCGGCGAGGAGTGCCGGGAACGGCAGCTTCCGGCAGCCGAGCACCAGCTGCCCCAGCACCTTCGCCTTCCTCGCCAGCGCCCGCTGCCCGGTGGTCACAGCCGGCGGGGGCAGGGCCGGGGCGCGGAGGCGCACGCGGAGCGCGCGACGGCGGCAGACGCGGGAGGCGAGGACGGCACGGCTCCATAGCGAGCACCCGCGGGCGGCGACGGCGAGCGCTCGGTCGGCCGCGTCGCACACCTGTCGGCTGTGAGCCGGGCTGCAGTTGAGAAGGTGAGATCATGCTAATTCTTTGCATTCTACGATCACTGTTTTCACGATTGGAATTCTTGTCCTATCGCATGACCTTGTTTGCCAATGACTTCAGAGCTCATAACATTGTACTGCCACATTGTTAGTTCATTGTGTAACATTTGGTATGTTGCAGTCGAATAGATAGGATCATATAGAAAACTTTCCAAATGGCTTGAACTTCATTTGTTACATTTGAAAAAATCAAAAACAGAATGAACATAAGGCTTTTATCACGGCATTTATCACAATTTTTTAAAATTCCTCCGGCTTGATCATCGTCTCAAAATTTTATGGGAATATTAGTAATACATCGTAATCATCCAAAAAAAATTCAATATTTTTTGACGTTTCGACCATTTTTAGGTCTGTTCAATTTGACCAAGATTTCGGATATTTCAGGCGAAATCTTGGTTTAAAAAAAACGGATTTGAAATTTGCTTTTTGGATTTCGTCAATTTTGTTCGAAATTTCAGATTTCGGCCACCCCGAGATATATACCGAAAACGAAATTTGAAACCTTGACCATTGCGCCACTTCATCACTAACCATAAGACAACACCAAAGCTTGAAGTGAGCAAGGGAGCACAGGCAGCGGCGCAGCAGCAGCAGCAGCGGTTGTGGCAGCAGCAGAGGCGGAGGGGGAGGGGTAGGGGGAGGCAGAGGGGAGGGGGATTACCGGTCGCCGGTCGATGCAGGTGGCTGGCCTAGCGACGGAGCTAGGGTTACCCTGTGGTCCAGACCTCTCGTATCCCTTGACGCCTCTGTGTGGAGCTAGGGTTACCGGCCCGTGACGCCTCTTATTGCCTGGTCTCTATCCCCACAATCGGCCACGGGATGCCTAGACAATGCCTAGTCATGCGCCACGACGCCTGGCCTCCTAGGCGGCCGCCTGACGCACACCAGGCGAGGCGCTTGGCCCTGGCGCCCCCCACCAGCTGCCGGGACGCCTAGGCGGCGACTAGGCATTGCCTAGGCGACGCCGTGATAGCACTGCTCTATACTGCTTGTCATGAACAGCTTGAGGTCTCTAAACAGTTCTCATCATTTATAGTAATCTTAGCTTTGTCCAGTATGCTCCTAATATAACTCTTGTTACCTTGTAGGATGAATGGACTAGAGCTTTGATGAAACAGCTGTTCTCTGTTTGCATATGCTATATGGTGACAATGGTGTGATGCTTGGCATTGATGCATCAGGCTTCCAAGACTGCTTCATTATGAACAGCACTTCTCGGGAACTATATTTTTTTCTGTTCCCTTTCATCTATTTTCTTTCCTGTATCCATGTTAATGCTGTTCTTTTCAATACTGGCTGCTTATTATAGATGGTAACTTGCATATTTCTAGTTACATGATGGAGCTAAGAGGTTGGTTGATAAGTGGACAATATGCAAGTTGGTGACATAATCTTGCGGTTGACAATGTTAATGCTGTTTGCCTTGATGATGATGATGTTGACCACGACGATGATGATGATGTTGATAATTTTGCTGCCTGTTTCATCCTTTGCTGTCTGGGCTTTGTCAAGTAAGGGTTCGGTCGGTAGATCATCTATTAATTATTTAAACTATATAACAAGCATGAATATTTTGTTAATGATTTTTCTGCTAGCAGACTTGTTTGTTTCAGTAATTTTTGTATTGATTATTGGCAGGTTTATAGGATTCATTGTATGCCATGAACTGTCTAGGATCCATAAGAGTTCCACTGCAGCATTATGGTCAAGTCTTAGGTTTGGTTCATGTGCACTATCCTAATCAAGGCCTTTATACTGCCACGACACTGAAAGAATGTTCAAATTCTCTATTGCCGTGGCATTGTGGTCTTTCCAGGCAAAAACACACCCAGGATATTGTTGTCTGTTGGTC
Source organism: Otatea glauca (assembly GCA_036346275.1). NCBI lineage: Eukaryota > Viridiplantae > Streptophyta > Magnoliopsida > Poales > Poaceae > Otatea > Otatea glauca. Next base: position 33,969,220 of record CM070715.1, on the reverse strand, counting down.
TGTGGTGTCACAATCTGAAGAATGGTTTGCACGAGTCATGACTGTCTTGTGCGTATATGATGAATTGGAAGGGCAATATATGCATGTTCTTTATATTTTGATGCTACGGTTAGTTTCTCCCCAGTAGTTGTTGGGACTTGTTGGCGTTAAAAACTTGATGTAGGGTTTCTGACAGCAGCACACCAGACGAACACCTGGTTCAAAGCGTGCCAGTCGATTTGACCTATAACCGACAAAGTAAAAAATATAAAATTCAATTAAAAGCCGATCGTCAAAATCAATCGGCTTGGACTCAATCAACTTGAAGCCGATTAAGATCAAGGTAACAAGATAAATCTAATTAGCCGATTAAGGCTAATCAGAGGATAAAGCGGTCGATTACGAAGAAGGCGATGCAACAAAATCAGAACAAATCGAACCTAGGGTGTAATTGACGAAGATCAACAATCGGCGATGCGCAACTTTATTGATCAAGATCGATTACAAAGGCTAAATTACAGAAGCTACTCCTAGCCGACAGGAAAAGTAGAAAAAGTAAAGACTGGTTGATTGTATTGTGTTGATGATCCCTTTGCAGTTCGCTTTGGTCCTTCTTTTATACCCTCGGCCGATCGTGTCCTGTTACAACACGCTTCAAGTCCGTTTCGTATCGGCCTTATCTCGGACGGTTGTTTTAAAATCTTGCAGTTACCAAAATATCTCCAAACTTTTTCATCTTGTCCGTTAATTCCGTATCTTTGACTTTATTGCCGATTTTGACCAAGTTTGCCGAATTTTGGTGCAAACAGGACTTGTATCATGTGTATTATCAATAGGATGTCAGATGGTTCGGATTCAAGAGCATGAACCAGATAGGACATGATGTTTCAGACTAGAGCATGCACTCGATTGATTTAATTTGGTCGTGGGCAGATCTAAACTGAGGTATCTCCATTGAAACAAGTACTGAACCATGCCATACATGCTGCACGTTAATTTGCCTTTATGGTGTAACCTATTCAATACCAGTGGTTCAGGTTAGCATTGCTTTACAATTTACTCGTTGCCATGGCTCCACTCAAATTCAGAAATGGAAGATGTGTATTCGCAGCCATATACTGAATTGCTGATATTGGTCCTCCCTTCAAAGGCTTCGATGATTCGTGTGCATAGCTACGGATTATACTTGACATAAAATTATTCTTTGATTTTTTTAGTGTTTTGTTAGGAGACATTTTGTATGTATAAGCATTTCCATGCTGGCAAATAATTGATTTAAAAATTGCTTGGAAACTTGTGTCCAAATGATTTACTTTTATGTTGTGCTTGTGCCTCTTTTTATTCTTAACCATAAGGAAGTATATATTTGTATCCTTTTTTAGGTAGTACATGTATTTTTAAAAACGTTGACTTGGGGCCGTTTGAATCATCAAAGGGCATATGTGGTTGGAAGAATGAATCGATCCTAAGATGGATTGGATTATCATGTAGTCGTTTTCCAAACTTGCCTAGTAAGCCTCTCGTTCGAGTATTATTTTCCCGTCCCTATGGCCTATGTTGACATCAGGTGCAACAAGGTCCAAGGATCTGGGGATGGCACTGGCTCCGTTTCCCGGTAATTCGTAGGGAATTCTCCTATTAAAGAGATAGATATGGGGAAATTTTGTCCTAACTACCTTATATAGGGATGGGAATGCTTCCTCATCTTGTTCCCTGCTATATTCCGATATACCCCTCAATGTACAGGTAGATAGATACATCTTAAAACATTGGTATCTTCTCTTTAGGCTAATATAATATTGTATAATCTGTAATATATAACTCATTTAGTATTATTCTATCCTTTCGTGTATTAATAAATTTACGTATTTCTACATAAGCATGATAATTTTATGAATTTATCTTAATTTTATTCGAATTTATGTTGTTATCGGAGCCCTGTTCCCTGCTAAATCGCTGAGAGGGAAGTTGGCCGAAAACTAACTAGGGAGTGTTGATAGGAAGGCATTTACCATGGGAATAGCACCGATGTCTTACTGACGTATTCGCAGTAGAAGACATGATAAGTGAATATTTTTCAGTACAAGAATATATGCCTAGTTAGTTGGTCAAGCTAACAATAATTGGGATGTCCTTCCTCCAATCAACTCAACTAGACTCGAACTCACGGAACCACGACTTTTTTTTTTCAAAGGAGGTGGCGGGAGGATTTAAATGTATTTTTGGAACTTTTGAAGGGATTTTTTGCGAAAGAGCCATAGGGACCTGAACGGTTTTATTGAATTTCTAAAGTGACCTAAACGTAATTTTAAAATTTTCGAAGGGTATTTTGTTAAAGAGCTTGTATGACCCAAATGTAATTTCAAATTTTCTAGAGAACCTATCTATGAATTCGATGACATGGCAGCGTATCTGGCCGAAAATCCCTCCATCTTTAATATATCAAACTCAATTAGCTTAACTAAACTGAGAAAAGTGGTTATTGGACCAGTAGTATCGCACGTCAAATCTGTTAAGGAGTTAAATGGGCAATTAACATTCAACACTTAAAATAGGTGTCTTTTGTTGAATGGGTGTCTTTTTGACACCATCAACTTCCACCCATTAGCATTTTGTTGGCATATTCTTTGTGAGGGCCCATTGTATAAATATGTAACACATATGCAATAAAAAGTGATCTCTTATTCTCGAGTTCAATCTCTACTCTACTTTCGACACATTATCAGCACTGCTCTAACCCATGAGCACGGCGCCCACTGAGCACGGGCAAACAGAGGCCGACGGCAGACGAGAGGATCACCGACCAAATCCCGGACACTGTAAGTCCAGTGGCGCAGAACAACGACGATGTCTCAAACGTAATTACCTCCATCATGAACATGGAAACGGCGATCCTTCGTATCCTGCCTCTACAACACCGACGGCCAGAACGTCGCCGTTGGCGCGGCCTTATCGCGACAAGGTCGGCGGACCACCATTGCCCGCAGCGACCGAGGGGGCCGTGGTGCTCCTCAATACAGCGTAGGCCGTAGGGGCCGAGGTGCCCCACAGCGTGGTAGACGCGACCAAGACCGTGGCGGCAATCACCTTAGTCCGCGTGTAGGAGCGTGGCGAGACTGACGTGATGGCCGGAGGGACGACGGCGCGCGGGATAAGGCCAAGGAGGGCCTCCACCAAACAGCGTTGGCCACCTGGCTACGGCCGTGCCCCCATAACCCCGCCTGGTGCAGTGGCGACGCTTGGCGAGGTGGCAGCGCCACCAGACGCGTCCAAGGCGGCGTGCGACTAGAGAAAATGTAAAACTACGAATAAACGGGCCTGTTATATAAAGTTTGCAATTTAGCCCTCTCAACTTAGGAAAATCGCAAATGTTAGCCGTCGTAGTTAAGCAAAAATTGCATTTTTGTCCCTGAATTTTTAGGAAAATACAATTATTATACATTGACCCTAGTGTACTGATTTACAACAATTTCAAGGCATAATTTTACTTTGAGAAAGTAAATTCATTACAATTGCATGAAAAACAAATTGTAGGACATGGCAAACATCTCCAAAAAGGAGTTTGCAGAGCTGGCCTTGGATGGAAGCAATTATCTGACTTGGGCGATGGATCTAAAGATAAATTTGATGGGTCAAGGTTTTAGTGCAACCATCATTGAACCTCAACAAAATGACCCACAAATTTCACAAGCCTCAAAATATGCAACTCTACATTTTATTCGACATCACCTCCACTCAGACCTAAAAACTGAGTACTTGATGGAAGAAGATCCACTTCAATTGTGGAACTCCTTAAAAGAGATGTATGACCAACAGAGATCGGTCATGTTACCAGAAGCTCAACGAGAATGGTTACTTATACGTTTCCAGGACTTCAAGTCTGTGGCAGCGTATAATTCAACAATACATAAAATAAATTCCAAACTGAATTTTTTGACCACGGAGTTGGTGATGTCAAACTAATAGAAAAACATTGTGCACTTTCCATCCTTCTATGCGTATACTTAAACAACAATATCGCCAAAAGATACATACAAAGTACTCTGAGTTGATTTTATACTCTACTTCAAGTAGAGAAACACGATGAAATTCTTATGAAAAATCATCATACTCGCCCTATGGGGGCAATGGCAGTGCCTGAAGCACATGCTAATACTCAGGGGGCTAGCAGTAGCCATGGGTGTAAGAGGCACCATAAGAAAAGGGGAAAGTGACAATCCAATTATATGCAGAAATTCAAAAGCAAAGGATATGGCAAAGAAAAATTCAAGAAGAATTTTTCTAAGGAAAAATCAGGCCTTTGCCATAAAATGTGGCTGCAAAGGACATTAGGCAAAAGAATGTCGCACTACTCCACATTTGATTGAGCTATATCAACAATCTGTGGACAAAGGCAAGAGGCCTAAAGGGGATAATGTTGAAGTTCACTTCACTTCACCAGCAGACAAAGATATGAAAATGGGATCAGAGGATATTGCTCTGAATGTTGAGCACCATCAGATGGTCCAACTGAAGGAAGACGACTTCATGAAAACACATGATATGTTGGTTGAATACGCTTCCCAAGATCGGTTTGGAAACACCATGTAGTCTCCTAGTTATCTCCTTATGTAAATAGTCAGTCATAATTTTTCTACATAATATTGTTGTATATTTTCAGTTAACTAAGTTCTATAGGAACATGGGTATTGTAAAAGCACATATTGTATTTGTAGAAATACAATATATGTATATTGATGCACTTGTTCTATATTTGAGTTAATAATCATGCTCTTTATTATAGAATTTGGTGGCACAATCCAATGGAGAACAAAATATGTCTTATTGACAGTGATACAACAAATACAATATTAAGGTAAACAAAATATTTCCAAACTTTGACAAAGAAAAGCGAAAATATAATGACTATCGCTAGAAGTGATAATCTTATTGTTGGCACTAGAAGAGCCATCATAGTTCGTCCTATGGCTACACAATTGACGATTGAAGATGTTTTGTTGTATCCTACTAAGTTTTAAAGATATCCGTCTTAATGGTTTTCATGTGAAAACTACTAGTGAGGGAGACGATGAATATATTCTCCTCACTAAAGATGATGGATACAGAAAACAAGTGTTTGAAAAACTTCCTTCATATTCATCCGGATTGTACTACACGTACATCAAACCTGAACCACATGTTGCGTTCAAAACATTTTTTCAAAATCTTGACAAATTCAAGATTTGGCGTGATCGCCTAGGTCATCCTGGTATGGAGATGATGAGAAAAATTGTAAACTGTTCTATTAGCCATAATATTAAAATTTCAAAATTCCCAAAATCAAAGGATTTCATGTGCACCGCTTGTTCTAAAGGGAAAATGATTTTGAGGCCATCATACCTCAAAGTAAAAGATGAGTCGCTGAATTTTCTAGACAAAATTTAGGGTGATATCTATGGACCTATTCAGCCCTTAAGTGGGTCGTTTAGATACTTTATAGTTTTAATAGATGCTTCTACAAGATGGTCCCACGTGTGTTTATTAAGCACACGGAACCATGCATTTGCTAGATTAATAGCCCAAATACTTAAGTTAAGAGCATTTTTTCTAAAAACAGGATCAAATCCATTAGATTGGATAATGCTGTTGAGTTCTCAAGGGCATTTAATGACTATTGTATGGCTCTGGGCATTAATGTAGAGTATTTTGTGCCATATGTCCACACACAAAATGGCATAGAAGAATCTTTGATAAAGAGGGTCAAACTAATTGCTAGACCTCTTTTACAAAATTGTAGGTTACCAACAAGTTGTTGGGTTCATGCGGTCTTGCACGCCGCAGAACTAATCCAAATAAGACAAATTGCATATCATACGGTCTCCCTGTTGCAATTAGTACGTGGAAATGAACCAAGTATTTCTCATCTACGAAAATTCGATTGTGCAGTATACGTACCAATTTCACTACCACAGCGTACATCAATGGGTCCTCACAAGAAGTTGGGGATCTATGTGGGGTATAATTCTTCGTTAATAATAAAATACCTTGAGCCATTAATAAGAGATCTGTTTACAGCTCGGTACGCTGATTGTATTTTTTATGAGGATAATTTTCTAGCATTAGGGAGAGATAAGTACCACAAAGAATGCCGAGAAATGGATTGGAATGCCACTAGCATTCAGTCCTTAGATCCACGTACTAAAGAATCTAAACTGGAGGTTCAGAGAATAATAAATTTGCAATAAATTGCAAATAATCTGCCAGATGCATTTACTGATTACAAGGGTGTTACAAAATCATATATACCCACAGTCAATGTACCAGAAAGAGTGGAGTTACCTAAGAAAGCTACTCTTGCCCCTAATAAGAAGAAGAGGGGGAGAATTCCGGATAAAAAGGACTTAGTTCATGGAGGCGTCATAAAAACGAATTCTTCTAAAGGTAAAGGTACAGTACTTGAATCAGTAAAAGAAACTCAACATGAGGTTTAAAACCATCGAAGGAATGGTAAACCCAGCATCAAAGTGCGCACAAATTTAGATGCTGGGACATCAAAACCCCTAGACTCCGTTTTTATGGGAAATCATAAGGAGTTAGAGAATGTAAACGAAGAAATTTCCATGAATTATGTCAATTCGGGAGAATTATATAAAAGAGATACTACAATTGTCGACATACATTTTGCCTCAAAGATTGCTGAGAGCATTCAACTGGATTCAGAACCAAAGACCATGACAGAGTGCATGAAGCGCTCAGATTGGGTCAAATGGAAGGAAGCAATTGAAGCAGAATTGCTCTCGCTTAATAAAAGAGAGGTATTTGGTCTAGTAACACCAACTCCTCCTAAAGTGTTTCTTGTGGGAAACAAATGGGTTTTCGTTTGGAAAAGGAATGAAAACAATGAAATGGTGAGATACAAAGCGAGGCTTGTAACCCAAGGGTTCACGCAGAGACCCGACATCGATTACGATGAGACATAGTCTCCCGTTATGAGTAGAATAACGTTCCGTTATCTAATATCTCTGACAGTTAATATGAAAGTATCAATGCAGTTAATGAATGTAGTGACCGCAAATTTGTATGAGTCATTAGATTCGGATATTTACATGAAAGTCCCTAAAGGGGTTAAAATTCCGAATCCTAATGCAAATCTCAACATGTATAACATCAAGTTGAAAAAGTCTCTATATGGATTAAAGCAATCGGGAAGGTTGTGGTACAACCGACTAAGTGATTTTCTTTTGAAGAAGGATACTCCAATAATGATGATTGTCCATGTGTGTTTATAAAGAAATCCCAAAGTGGATTATATATCATCTCAGTATATGTTGATGATTTAAATATCATCGGAACCACAAGGGACACAGAAGAGGCAAGTAACCATCTTATGACGGAATTTGAGATGAAATATTTGGGTAAAACCAAATTTTGCTTAGGCTTACAGCTTGAGCATATTCTTGAAGGAACATTTGTGCACCAGTCTGCATATATCTAGAAGATATTAGAGAAATTCAATATGGATAAATCGTATCCAACGAAAACACCTATGGTCGTGAGATACCTTGATGTGGATAAACAACCATTCAGACCTAGGGAAGAGATAAAGAGATATTGGGACCAGAAGTTCCATATCCTAGTGCCATCAGAGCACTAATGTATCTTGCAAATTGCACCAGGCCTGACATTACATTTGCAATCAATCTATTGGCTAGATACAACGCATCACTAACAAAAAGGCATTTGACTGTTATTAAACAAGTCTTCAGGTACCTTAATGGTCCAAAAGATCTTGGTTTGATGTTTCAAAGAAATCAAGATATGACTTTAATTGGATACATAGATGCTGGCTATCTGTCTGATCCCACAGTGCCAAGTAACAGATTGGATTTGTTTTCCTTTATGGTGGTACAACTATTTCATAGAAATCTTGTAAACAGACTTTAGTAGCCACTTCCACTAATCATTCTGAAATAATTGCTTCATATGAAGCATCACGTGAATGTGTATGGCTTCGCATAATGATTAACCACATACAAAGATCATGTGGTATTAATCCATTTGAATCTCCTACCATTATCTATGAAGATAATGTTGCCTGTGTTGCTCAGATGCAAATAGGTTATATAAAGAGCAATATAACAAAACATACTGCTCCTAAGTTATTTTATCCTCACGAACTTCAAAAGAGTGGTGAGATAAATGTCTTACAAACGAAGTCATGTGAAAATCTAGCCGATTTATTCACAAAATCTTTACCGATGTCCTCATTTCAAAGATGTGTCCAGGGGATTGGTATGAGACAGCTTCGTGAGTTGTAAAGTTCAAGGGGAGTTAACCCTTAAACTAGAACATATTGCACTCTTTTCCTTTATTAGTTTTACATAAATGGTTTCTCGTAGAAAGTTTTTAATGAGGCAATATTGAATGTGAACTTACGCCCTAAAGTTTCTTCTTATATTTTTTCTATTGGGATTTCTCATATTTTTCCACAGGATTTTTGGAGGAGTTTATCGAAGCACATAAAGACCATGTTATTCGCCCAAGGGGGAGTTAAATGGACAATTAACTTTCAACTCTTAGAATGTATCTTTTAAACACATCAACTTCCACCCATTAGCATTTTGTTGGCATATTCTATGTGAGGACCCATTGTATAAATATGTAATACATGTGCAATAAAAAATAATCTCTCATTCTCAAGCTACTTTCAACAAAATCCACTGTTTTTGCCATTTCTTCTGTTTTCAAACATGCACATATGCTGTCTTTCTAAAATAAACACGGGAAACAAGAAACAGTACGTTAAGATGAGTTCCAAAAGGAATGTCCTCCGCAGGGCTGGAGTCATCCAGAAAACAGTCAGTTCAAATAGGCAAGTAGACAAAATCTACGTTTTGAGATTAAACAAGATGTGAATCAGAACAGCGCAACGGGCACAGCACAGACGACCTCCACAAATTCACAATAGGATACAGGCTAGTCAAAGCCAATCTAACTGGTTAATCGTTGTACAACTTTCTTGCTTCTAGCTGACTACCGACTAAAACGGTACACACTACACTTGACAGCTACTAAACTGCATAACCAGGTCGTGACGGAAAAACATTGTCTGCCCCTCAACGTTTGCAGCAATAGTAGTTCACGGTCGTTGAAGCTTCACTGGTCATTTTCAATAATTTCCGCGAGATTTTGTATCCATGGGGCCGCCCTGCCCTCTCGGAGGATATATACATGGCAGGCGTCACACCTTGGTTCTTAGAAAGGGCCTGGTGGTTATCGTTCTGCATGATAAGCAAACGCTCATGACTTATATCATCTTGTTAGAATGATAGCAGTCAATTAATTTGATACAGAAGAAGGCAACATTCGCTAACATGAGACTTATAGTGATGAGGCATCGTCAGCAGCTCCAGTCATGTGATCTGATGGCTGATGGAAAAGCAAGAGAGCTATAGACCGATCAATTGGATTTGTCTGCGTCTCAATGTGCCCAGGATCGACAAACCTACAAAAAGGAAACATCAAAGTGGAAAGGCGAAAGATAGACATAACAGACTTCTTGCCTCCATTGCAGTTTAAGTAATGTAATAACAAAAATGATCTTCAATCATAATTATCTAAAAACAGTACCGGCTATATCTAAAGGTGAACCACAAAAAACTCTGCGTAAGTCTCATGGTGCTAAGTAATCACTGTAACTGCAAAACTTCTCAATACCCAGCATAAAACAAATAAATTCTATTGAATATGAATCGAAATGAGAAATATGTTCTAATCTACATGAGCTACTTTCGTTAGGACTAAGATATCGAAGATTTATTTTAACAAAATAAGACGCAGCATTTAAGAATGCGATATAGAGATAACCAGTTGTGAAAAAAGACATTGAAGTAGAAACATTTGGACATCACGGAGAAGTTTGTGGATTAAGCAATAATGAAATGTATTCCACTGGACAACGACAGTATACAAAGCAGCAAATAACAATTCATTCGAGAAGTATAGAGAACATCTTTTGTGAGAAATCTGACATACTTGCCCAAAGTTTTTGCATTTTGCATATCCTTTACATCCTGGCTATCTCCATTGCTGTTGATCGTATTTGGAAAAACTTGCCTATTTTGCGCACTTCTTGCCAGGCGGTATAAACCATCTCTAATGCACAATTTGGTTTTCACATCCAACTGAAGCAGCCAAGCAAAAAAAAAAAAGAGAGAAGGTAAGTTCAATAATACAAAAATAGCAGTGAAGTGGAAGCATAGAAGTGAAGAAGTTACTCGAACAAACGATAAAAACTGGAGTCAAGACAAGCACAACCACAGAAGAAATAACCCATTGTACCTGACTGACAGCATCCTGAAGTTGTCGAAAGCTGCTTTCTTCAACTGAGCTATCAGAAGAAACAGATGATACAAAGGAGCCATCAACTACCATTGAGGTACCCATTGTAACTTGAGGATCCCCCAAACTTCTTTTTCCTAGTCCCCTTTTTTTAATTTCATAATTTTCACAAGGATAAGACACTATTCTTGTCGATGTTTGATGACCTGGATGTCCAGCTACCACATTATCACTTATAGGCTGTCTTGGTTGTAAATTGGCCACTTTCTTCTGCACTGCACTCATACAGAGTTAAAAAAAATGTCGCATCAAATAATTATACCACCAGGCAAACAAACATGCTCATAATAAATACTAGAAATATTCGAACAGAAATTTTTTGCATGTATATTACCCTTCAAGTTCCTCTGTGCAAGAGAAGCTCCAGATAGACTGAACTGGCAGTTTCTTTCCAGATAGGACTCAGAAGTAATGTTACTTGGTGAAGTTGAATCTAACTGGTGCTTTGGCTTCAGTAAATTCTGAGAAGAGAGTTGAGAACCTGAAGCTATAGAAAACTTCTGATCTTCAAGCTGTTGCATGGCATGTTCTGATGAATATTGATTCCCAATCTGCATTATGACCACGGCAGTAAATTGATGGGGATTAAATTTTATTACTTGCTGAGTTTTTTTTACCACCTCAAATAGACACTAGTCAAGAAAAGGCCATGCATTAATAGTAATATGTGAGTAAATCCATTACAAATATTTGAGTTATGAATAATAATGCAGTTACAGGGCTGTACTTGAGCATCAAGTCAACTATTTAAGTGGCTTTTGGCCAGCGGTGAAATTTAAGGAAGAAACAGTCCTTAAGGACATGCAAATTACATCAGAGCAATGTGTATAATAACTTAGAAACTTAATCGCATGCTGCCACATAAGTCAATGATTTTTTAATATTTTCTGGTTTTCCGATTTCCAGAAGAATGGTCACTATGACACAATCAGGGAAGTTGGAAATTAAAACACGAATCACTAGCTTAGTTACTCTATTCAAAACACACGATCAACAAAATAGCAAGCTTCCAGATTGTTACATGACATTTTGTAATATTCAACTGATTGAAAAGATCAAGTTACCATATCAAGGCTTCCGTGTCCATGGCATGTCTGGTCGGTTGACAACAAATCCATTGCATCCCCTTGGTAAGCCTATGGCAGATTAAAAAAAGTTAAGAATGAAAAGAAAATAGAAGGTTTGGATTGCATCAATCGTCAATACAACCTAAAAAAAGGGGTACTTGCCTGTTCACCATATACATTCACGTTTTTTTGTTCATCAAACGGATAATTGTCATTGAATTGCTTGTCACATACAGCAGCTGAAGGATCAGCTGTTGGCAGGGATTTATCTTGTGTACAATTGAATGCTGACAGGTCATCCAGAATTCCATAATCTGAATAAGCGGACTCAAACCCAGGCTGCAGAGCAACATCAGAAGAGTAAATGCCGTCTGAAGGAATCCATGATAGCTCATCTGTGCTCTCCAGTTGCTGTTGACCATATATGGCATCACACCTTTCAGAAAGATAATAGATCAGCAAAAAATAAGACTAGAGTTCTGTTTAATCTTAAGCGTAGCCAGCATGGGAAATATTCTGGATACCTGAATAATGTGTCAACATCCTCAAAATTATCAATGCCAGGCCAATCAATGTAGCTTAGATCATTATCTGCATAACTGAGGCCACTTTGTGGAACACTGTGATTATTGAGAACAGGTGAACCATTGCTTAGTGCAAACTGACAACTGTTCCAACTGTCTGCTGGATATCTGGTTTCAGAGATAGTATCTTCTGTGCTCAGGGGAAAAGCACTTGATTCAACTTTGCGGTCTCCTATGCGGTCATCAGTATTGTTGATATCCTGGGATACTATCCCATTGGCAGAATGGATCTGCTCTGAATTACACTTCTGTGAATCTGAATTATTTGCTCCAGAGATGACACCTTGGGGGCTTTTTTCAGTCGGAACCACAGGCTTCAACTTCTTACTGGTGATATTAAGAGCCCCAACTCCATTTTCGTGTTTGCTGTTGTTACTCTGAGCAAATTCATCCTTGAATTTACCTTCAAACTGTAAAAGCACAACATACTTAGTCATAAGCAGAGCAGGGAAATTCAGTTATTTCTATCAAGTATCAAGAGAAATAAGAGAGCATCCAAAGAGCATAACAAAGCACTGTTATTTGCCAAGGTTCAATGCAATGAAATGGCTGACTAGGTTTTACCCATAACAGAGTTCAGTAGTTGGCTGATTACACCATATAAAATTGCCCTAACCCTATTAAAAAAATGAGACAAGTATTTGCAAACAGAAGGAGAATCCAACAGTGAATTTTTTTTAATACTGGTCAACTTGCTTCAATCAAAGCTAACCGTCCCTAGTTGACACTTGGCACTTTGCCATACGAGGGGCTAGCCCACTAGCACCAGTCATCTATCCATATCAAAAACAATTGCAGATCTACTACGGGTGGCAAGCGCACTTCAACGATACTGAAGTGCACCAACACTTCCTCAACAAAGAGGGCACGCCAACAAAGATAATAGCAACACAAGATTCATATTTTTCCTGCCTTTCTCTTGGGTTCACCTGCTTACCTAACAAAAGATAAGCCAACCACAAATAAACAAAACAACCCTGCAGTTCAAGTTAACCAACCCGGGTAAAGAGACTAAGTTTGAAGCACAACCAGTAGCTACAGAATCCAAATTTAAATTGAATGCTAGAACATATTGATATTTCATTTGTTACACCAAATGATAGAATATATTCGTCCAAGATACAAAGAATCCACCCCTGAAAGACTAATTTATCAATCTAGGCACTAGTAAAAATTCTTCAGAATCACACTCCTACATATACATCTTCATTTTTTAGTTCTCGCCCGATAATTCTGCCTATAATTTTACCTTATTTACAGTTCCTGCGTAAGCCAGCTCACATCCAAGGACATAAGAACATCTACTCGGAGACTTCTAGTTATAAAACCAGTATATTCTACATTAAAGTATCAATCCATCAAGCAAATGCTAATTATGAAAAGTATTTCGATGCCATATCCATAAAAAAATCATCAAAATCAAGAGATTACCTCGCCCACCGTCCAATCTGGCATCCCTACAGCTTCTATCCGGGCCCAAAACTGAACCAATCCACCGTATTTGATATCATATTCAACTGAAAATCGCAAGTTATTGATCAAATCCTACAATTCAAAAGGGAAAAAATGAGTTGAATAAGCTGAAAAATTAAAGGTACGGTAAATTAAACAAAAAAAACCCATTAACTACCAGACTACCGCGGCTATTACATAAGAAAACTAATGAATTAGACATAATTGTATAACAATATAAAAATATCATATGCCATGAACAACTACAGAATACTTGAATTGATCTTTTAATAAATGAGCTGTATTGAATTGAGTTGAATACTAAACAAGCAAAAAAGAAAAGAAAATTAATATGGAGAACTTCTCTCACCTTCCCAAATCCGAACGATTTGGATCAAAACCTGCAAACAAGGGGAAAACCCCGTAAAATCAGCAGAAAAAGCACCGAAGACAAGGAATTCAAACGCCTGGCTCGAATCATACCGCAAAGTCCAAGAAAAACAAACTAAACTTGAACCCCCTCTCAAAACGGCAACCGGAACGAACCAAGAACAGAGCAACCAACCTATCCGAAGGAGCGCAGGATAACGAATCTGAAAAACAACCACCAGAGAATTTTGCGGGAAAAAAAGTAAGGAAAAGAAACACGGACGACGGAAACAGCAAAATCATACCGAACAGAAGAGAGCCAAACGCCCAGACGGAAACCTCAAACCCACCCGAAAGAGGCAAAGAACGGCACCAAGAAGAGCGGAAGAATACCCACCTGAATCCGGAACCCTGCTCCGCTCCCGGGACGAACTACTGCCGCAGCAAAAGGAGGAAAGCTTGCTCGCTCCTGTGTCTCTAGAGGCTTCCGAAAGTTTTTTTTGCTTTTCTCACGCCTCAATTTTCTCTTAGGTAGAGAGAGAGAGAGTACAGGAGGGGATGGGGGGATCGTGGGGTAGTACTGAACACTAGAATATTGTAAACTAAATAAGCGAGATTTTGTAGGGTTTGATAAGCTAGCGGCTGGGAAGGGGCGAGGTGGGCCCGGGGCGGTGGGGAAGTAGTGGACGCAAGGCGCCGGCACGATCCGATCAGTTGCTCCCGCCTCATTGGTCCCCTGGTGGGCCCGCCCGGCGGAGGGTTCTGGAACGCCGTGGCGGCTGCAAGTGGCTGCCATGCGGTGTTAACATTTTTGTTTTGCAGCCAAAATTTGATATATGGTCGGCAACGGTTTACTATGATTTTCGATGAAATTTTGATAAAAATTGAACGGTTTGTGAAAGTTAAACCGGCTGGTCAAACCGATTCAAAAAATAGAGGATAGAAGGAAAAATGTGAAAAATGCAAGGAAAAATAGCGAAAAAATTGTGAAAAATTATAAAAATGCCGAGGAAGGCCCAAAAATCCAGAAAAAATGTATAAAAAAATATGAAAAATTATGATGAAATTCCAACATGACCTGCTATATTTTAGAACAATGTAAAGTTGTAAAGTATATATTAACACAAGTATGGAAGAATGCAAAAATTTTCGGCATGACCTTTGCTATATTTAGACAATCTCAAGTTGCAAAGCAAGCATTTAGCAATAATATACCAAGAAATAACATTTCATTCAATACCATTGACAACTAAATCCAACAAACCCATACTTCAGTAACAATCATTTCAATAGTATGGCATATGACATGACATTTCAAATCAATTTTTCTCACTGATTATGAATGTTCACACTTGGCACAGCTTCGTCGTCCTTCCATTGTCACAAATGTGCCGTGTTAGACCTACATGAACACTATGTTAGTAAAAAATAAAATTGTAATAAAATAAAATATACAAATGAAACATTACTTTTGGCGTTACCAGTAGTATTGCTGGGTGTACACTTGGTTGGTCATGTTGTATTCTTCGGTGGACATCAAGGCCAATCCTTGTGTAGCTAGCAACTCCGCCTTGTAATCATGCCAGCTTTGCCCCTTCCATGTACTTGTTTGCCATTGTTGATACAACATGGTATAAAACTCGGGGTCGTGCCACTTGTAGACCCATTGGGTGGTTGATTGTGCATGAGCATTGGGGATGGCATAGTCGTAGCTGCTATATGACCCATAGCTCCCTTACGTCTCGGCAACGTCATAGGAGCTACAGCTATCTTGTGGTGCGTCCTTTCCCTTCCCCTCAGTAGTCTTCCTCTGTGATTGGGGAGCGTCATGGTCTCCGTCCTGTATTGCATGACTGTACTGGGACTCCTCAGTAAATTTGTATGGGAAGCTGTACTTTTGAGTGAGAAGTGGGAGGGATGGAGGGATCAACAGGGACCGATCGTCGTCAATATCTGTCTTGGAGTTACTGTCATTGGATTCTTGGTACGACGGGCTCCGACGATCCTTGAGAGTGCTATCAATTGAGTCATCACTCCCTACATATTGTTCCTACTGTATGGGATGCTTCCCCTTTTTATTGATGGAGCTTTCCTTTTTGCTTACTCCTTCGTCGGCACTGCTTGGTGCTTCCTCTTTCCTATGTGAGTGTCACCCACTGTCGCTTCTACCCATTCGGTGATGCTTGCAGCCCCAGTTACCGTTCGCAACGCACCAGTATCTGCCGGGCCTGTCACGAGGTGTGATGGGAGGGGGTGTCACTCTCTGTGTCCTCCTCGTCAAGTAAGGGGTCTGCATTGGACCTTCCTCTCTCCATCCTCTGTCGGATAGGATTTTCTGCGTCGCATAGTGTAAGCTCCGTAAGGCGTTAAAATGGATTGTCTTCGACTGCGGACTTATCACTTTCTTGTTCTTGGATTCTGAGCTGTAAGTTATAGTTCACATAGACCAACTTGTGGAGCTTCTTATATGACAGTCGGTTGCGAACTTTGGTGTGGATGAATGCGAACGTGCTCCAATTGCGCTCGCATCCGCTGGAAGAAACGCAATACGAAACGATGCGCTGAGCCAACTGTTGGAGCGTGGGTGTGTCCGAACTAAACACACCCCACCAGTGTGCTGCAATTTAATGAAGACAAAAATAATTACGATGTGGAAATATGAGACTGGCATTATATTTAATATAACATAAGAAAAATACCAGGGGAAGTTTTATGATCATGTGTCATCCTCTTAGCTAGCGCACTCGAGAATGATCCAACCTTTCTTTTGAAAAGATCAGACTCGTGAAGACCTCGCATCGCCATATCAATATCATCCGCAAACGCTTCAAATACATCTCGCAGATTTGGTAAGAAGGTGCTGGTCGTACCATACGAGTAATGCGTTTGGGGATTCAAGGCAGCAGTTGCATGAAATTGAAGGAAGCCTATTAGTACAAGTATTTGTGAGCACAAGCTATTCAAGCGAAAAGAGAAGAATGTAGTACCTGCGTTCATATAAGTATCACGTGTTAGGTCGCACATTCTAGGGTTCACGACATTTATGTATAGTTCAAAAGTAGTTGGAGGGTCATGGAACAAGCTATCATATTCTTGTCGCGTTATGTTATACCATAGTATCACCTCGCTCAATATAGGAACCCTATCTTGATCGGCAAATCGCAAAAAGGCGTACAACGGTTCCATAGATTTCACAACCGAGTGAAGGTTGTCCCACCAGTCTAAGCTCGAGAGGCACCCATACACATACCTCCCCTCTATAGTATTAACAAAACACGACGATAGAAATTCATCTGAGGCCATCCATTGCAAGAATTTGTCCTTGCGACGAAGGAAACTGTCCAACAATATATAGTTTGTTCCAAAGCGAGTCGCATTCCACTTGACCAACTCGCCACCAATGTGCTTCTTCATCATAGCGTGAAGAATGGTTGTAAATCCATCGAGAGATTTTTCTACCACTCTCAATGACAGAGGCATGATCAGGGAACTCTCCAATCTGCTTCATCATCAAATTAATTGCGTGGGCCACACAAGACTGCCACACGATGTTGCGGTGCTCCCGTGCAATGAGCTTGCATGCCTTCTTATAATTAGCACCATTGTCCATGAAAATTTGCGTAACATTACGTGCACCCACCTCATCAATCACTGAGGCAATTTTCTGCATCAAACAAACACAATGCTCATGCGTCGCATGAAACAAACACAATGCCCACTTGATTTCAAAATAGGAGTCATTAGAGCAAGTACCTTGCGTAAGTACGATGAGTCTTGACTTTTGCCCGTCGCATCTACAGACTTGTGGAAGAATGTGGTGCCATTACAGTACAGCATGAAATTGATAATGCTCATGCGTGTCGGCTCAGTCCAAGAATCACACATGATGGTTACGCCATACGTTGGCCATTCCCTTTTGAAAATTCACCGGATTTTACCAAAAATTATATCCATGCTCACACGAGTCCTTCAAAACATTCATGGGCATCATCTCGATCGGCGCACAAAAAGGGTACATATATCAGAGCAAGAAATGCTTCGTCCAATCACTAGTAGTTGTCATTTTAGATATAAATACATTCAATTTTTTAAAAAATTAACTATCAATATTTTTTAAATATTTAAAGTAGATACATAAAGATTATGCGTAGATTTGTCTAAAAAGTATTTTTATAGTATTTATAATTTTATTAAATATTATAATAAAAATTTAATAGCTAAAGATAATTTTTGAAAATTTCGACATCCAAAATGACAACACCTATAGGTGGGAGGGAGGGAGAGAGAGGAGTACATCGCTAGCCCTTGGTACCGTAAACACAAAGCAACCGGAGGCCCAGGAAGTTACAGTCTTAGCTATGCCATACAGCAACAGAAGCCCACTGAAACGCTCATTGGAAACAGCTCGGCAAAGTCAGTGTGCTAGTTGCAGGAATAGGCCTAATCCCGTCGCACAGTCAGGGGGATCGAATTAAAATCCATGCCTGTCCAAACAAAGCCTAGACGGCGTTCATCACTAGAGCGGTGACGAAAAGTATCCACTGATGGCCAAATTTGAGTGGTTTGGGTGAGGTGACAAGTTGGAATTGACATCCATATGAGAACGGAGGGATGAGGTCGGGATAGTTACTAAATTTGGTTCTGATGGACGTCTGACTCAACAGACGCCCTTGCTATGTCATTGTTACTCCCTTCTTTCTTTTTTACCGGTCGTTTTGAATATTAAGATGATCTTTAACACATATCTTTGCTGATTACCTTTTTTTTATAAGAGTAAATTTTATAGAAAACTAGGTTTTGAGACAGGAAACGCAGAACCCTAAGCTTTACATTTCCTTTTAAGGAACCGCATGTTTTAGGCAAAAGGTTCTAAAAATACCTAGATTTGCTCTATTCCAACAGGATATGACAAGTGGAGCACACTGATGTAGGGCCATCTGTCTAACTTACAAGTAGGGCTAGCCTATTAACCAACCCTCCTTCCTGTTCGGGCCCGCCTCGGTCGAGTGCTGTCGTCACCATGCACTGAACTAGTTGTTGGGGAGAGAAGACGGAAAGGAGAAAGAGGGGAACAAAAGAGCTGACGGGTGGCCTTACTTGTTAGTCTAACTAGCTGGTGGATCTTGAATGGAATGAGAAAGGACAAACTTGATTTTTTCTAACCTTATATCTGAGAACATGTTGTTACATGATTTTTTTTTTGGTAAAACCTAGGTTTTGTTTTATCTTTTGCTCTAAAGTCTGTGGTTTTGTGAATTTTACTCTTTTTTCTAATTAGTATCAAATGTATAAAAAATAATAATGTGGCTATTTTAAAAATAAATATAATATCAAAATGTATACAAATATACTAATACTTTTTTCAGATGACAAGTATAAATACTTCTCTATGCATTAAAGGTCAAAATTTTAAAATCTTGATTGCTTGTATTTTAAAACAACATACGAGTAATGTTGTCTCCTCCGTACAACACAACTGCCAAAATAGCTGAATGTTAGGTACCATCCCAATCAATTATTATTTCTCAAATATATATCCACCGTACACAAATCAAAAGAGAATGGCACCAAGATACTGCATGTCTGCATCTTCAATCACAGAAATTAGACAAAACAACATTAGGTTGTTACATTGTGTATGTCACAACCAAAGCAAACTACATGAACACACCAAATGTTAAGCTAGGTAATTATCATCATATATCCACATCATCAGGATTAAAACGAAACTGAATGCCGAATAATGAAAACGAGAAAGAAAACCGGCAGTTCAATATGCTGATCGACAAACTCGTACCATCACTCCTAACGAGGAAAACATGGACAGGCCATCCAATAAAATTGGTCGGATAAAGTCATCCAACTTTTATCCCACCAATCAAATATAAACTCTCATCTGATTTACTATCTAACTCTCATCCCTCTAACCAAACAAAAATTTGATTCATCCCATCTATCTCTCATCTCTTCAATTAAATATGAATTTGAATGGCTTATCCCTACCAGATGGATGATTTCATCCTATCCACCATTTTCCGTTATAACCAAACTGACTCTAAACGAGCGCAATGCTCCTCTCACCACCTGGAGGCTTGCGGATTCCACCTAGGTACTTTCCGGTTGGGGCTTTTCCATCCACAAATATGTCGCCACCAGTCATATGTTGTTCCCCGTGAGATCACTGAATTTCTTGCCAGTTAGCTTCTTCGCAGTTTTCGACACGTTGTCAGTGTTGGCCTCCCCAAACGAGAAGTTGCTCACCTGTTCAAGGATGATAACATTTGTTAAATAGCATTTCAGCGTGCAGAAATCCCATGAAGTACTAGATAGGTTGCAGTACGTTTGCACTTTTAATAGGTGTGTGCGAAGCAGAGCTGCCATTCTCTGAGTTCTTAGACCTGTTAGCAGGGTTCACAATTTCGTTTCGCTCGCGAAAAACCGTTCGAAAACCGCGAAAAACTGTGAAAAACCGAACGGTTTGCAAATTTGAAAATTTTGAAATTTGGTCAAATAAGATCGCGAAAACCGCGGTTTTTGACGAAAAACCGCTCGGTTTTCGCGAAAAACCGAGTTGTTTTTGGAGAAAACCGCAAAAACCGCCCGAGGTTGGAAAATTTGGGGGAAAATCGAAAAAAATTGGAAAAAAATGCAAAAAAAAAAATATTGTAAAATTTGTAGAAATACTGGGAAGACTAAAATTGAGTAAAAATGTAATAAATATATAAATAAGGTATGTGAAAACGTGAAAAAAATTCCAGAATGATCTCTTCTAAATTTGGAAAAAAATCGATATGAACTTTTCTATATTTTAGAGAATTAGAAGTTGTAAGTTATGTATTTAGCAATAATATGTCAATAAATAATCTTTTATTACAATACTACAATCACACAAGTGCAAAAATCGGCATTTACATAACTACAAAGAAAAATCATTCGCAATTTCACCACCATTTACTTATCAACACCATTTACATTATAATGCATTTAAATTGAAGTTGTGGAGTAGGCATAAGCATAGCTTCGTCACTGTTCCATTCTCGCAAAAATGACATGTTCGACCTACATGAACGGAACATTGAAAACCGATGACAGAAGGAAAAATGGTGAAAATATAAGAACAAATTGAAAAAATTGAAAAATAAATTTAAAAATGTACAAAAAATCTCAATTAATCTATAAAACACCTAATAGAAATTTTTACAATTTTTCAAATCATTTATTTCTTCTAAAAAATCTAAAACAGAGATTAATGAAAAGGAATAAATACACTGTCAGATTTTTATAAATAGTAAAATATTTTATTATATTCTAAAATTTTAATGAAAATATAAATAGTTCCAAAGGATCATTTAATAAAATTTTCAGAAATATTAGACTTCATTTATTTCCCATATAAAATCAAAAACAGAAGAGCATATACAATGATAATAGCACTTTCAGAATTTAAAAAAATACACATATCTGATAATCATCTAAAAATTTTACATAATCATTTTAAGGACATTATAACATCACAAAAAAAGTTTAAGAAATATTAGACTTCATTTTGTGCCTCTAGAAAATAAAAAACTGAAGAGCATATATTGTGATAGTATCACTGTCAGAATTTTTAAAAAATGTACATATCTGATAATAATCTGAAAAGTTAATACAATAATTAGGATTACATCAGGAACGCACATAAAAAAATTCAAATTTTTTTGACACTTTTTGTTAAATTTCTTCAAATTTTTAAAATTTACTGTTCATCTGACCGGTTTTCCGAATGGTTTTAATTACCGAACCGGCTCGGTACGAACGGTTTTTGCGAAAACCGAGCGATTTTCGACAGTTTTTTTGAACCCTGCCTGTTAGGCCTGGGATCCGGAGGATCAGCAAAGATGTCATGATCAGTGAGCTCCTTGGATTTTGCATTAGATATCTGCCTATTCATCTTACTGTCTGCCTCGCTCAGAGTACCGCTAAGCTCACGCTGCTTTGCCACCTCAGCCACCGAAGTTGGCATTTTGGGAGGACCATAACATCAATACCAAAGCTTTAGCAATCATGGTGTTGGCGTCAAAAACTTGAAGTAGGGTTTCTGACAATAGCACACCGCACGAACACACAGTTCAGGCGTGCGGTCGATTTGACACAGAATCGACAAGGTAAAAAATATGAAATTCACTCAAAGCCGATCGTCAAGATCAATCGGCTTAGACTCAATCAGCTTGAAGCCGATTAAATCGAAATAAAAGGGTAAGTCTAATTAGCCGATTAAGGCTATCAGAGGATAAAGGCAGATCGATTCTGAAGAAGGCGATGCGCAACAAAATCAGAATAAATCGAACCTGGGGCGTAATTTGAAGAAGATCAACAATCGACGATGCGCAACTTTATTGATCGAAATCGAATTACAAAGGCTAAATTACAAGAACTACTCCTAGTCGACAAGAAAAAGTAATGTAGATTGGTGTGTTTGATTGTGTTCTTTTTTTGCAGCTTGCTTCAGCCCTTCTTTTATACCTGTCGGCCGATCGTGTCCTTTTACAATACGTTTCGAGGCTTGATCCGTATCGGCCTTATCCCGGACAGTTTTTCTTCAAAGATCTTGCTGTTACTAAATATCTTCAAATCTTTCCGATTCGTCTGTTGGCTTCCGCATGTTTGACTTTCTTGCCGATTTTGACTAAACTTGCCAAATTCTGGTGCAAACATATGCCCCCATTTTTGAGAGATAACTTGTCATCTATCAAAAATCACAATTATCGGCTTCTTTCCCATCGGCTAACTGTTAAACTTTACTCAGTAACTGCTGCTTTATTTGTGTCGTAATTTTCTGACATGCGTGTAGTGCGATTTAACTGCTCGCGTCTTTTGAGATTCATTTCTCACCGCTTCGGATTTTTACCTCGCTATAAAATGCGGCCCCCACACTGTCATTCCCCATGCGCTCGAGCTCTTGTGATCTTCATAATCGGTTGCTTTGCTTTGGCTTTTCTTCTGAGTCAGTCGGCTTTTGACATCAAGATCGGCTGAATAGATCCTTCTCAGGTACTCATCGCGATTCCTAACAGCGTTGATCAGTTTTTCCTCGGCCCACTAGGAACCCTAGATACGGCTACAGTTATTGATCGAAAAGTAACTCGCCTTCCTTTGTCGGCTAGAGGATATAATATTTGAGGGTTGGAGTAAAAGTTTTAGGGCTTGGCCGACTGCACTTAAAGGGTGGAAGAATTGGTATAACCGAGTAGCAGCCCAAAAAAGAGAATCCTGGGAAAGAATGGGCATAGCCGAGTGCATTCCTTTGAGTTTAGCCGATCCAGAGGCCAATGAGCCCTTGGTGGCCACGGCTTGTTATTTCTGGTCGGATGCTTTTAACGCCTTCATGTTTCGCACCGGCCCGGTCGGCCCAACTTTGCTGGACGTCGCTCAATTGTGCTGCTTAAGACCGGATGGGGAACAAATATCGACCTTCAACGCCAAACCAAAGAACAAACTTATTCGGTCCAAGGGTGAAGGATGGTCTAAGTATATTGCCAACAATAATAAAGTAAATGGGTTAGTATCGGACGAGCCGCTTTCCTTAATCTCTGGCTTGACCGATTTCTATTCTGCGGTGCTTCATTAGGACCAACTCAAGTATATCAGACAATTGCAGAACGATTGGTAGAGGGCCGTCGGCTGGCGCTTGGAAAAACATTTCTGGGAGCGGTGTACTAAATGATGCATGTCATTAGAAGTCGGCTTTATACGGGTTTTGCCGATTTCACTGTAGGCAATGTGGGCGGTCCCTTATGGTTCATTCAGGTTTGGCTGTACTGCTTCTTTAGCCGACCCTTTGATTTAGAGCTTGCTGATGACACGGCCTTCCCAAGAGACGACAACCCGGAGAACGCCATTCCTCAATATCAAGCAAGCCGATCATTTGATGTACGGTTCATTATGTGTTCTGGCAATGAGACAAAAATCACAGCTACCTATTCGAAAAAGTACATGTCTTTCTTCCTTCACTTGAGCGATGAAGATCTGAGACAGCGGGATTTTTTTAGTTATGGCGGTGTGGCCGATTTTCCATGGCCTTCGTTTCTGCATCTTGAAGCCGACAGTTCTTCGATGCCTCAGGAAACCCTTGATTTATATAGAATTTTCATCTCACCTTGCATTCTCCATGCTGGTCTCCATACAAGAAATCGGACATACCAGCCGTCATATGAATTTTATCACTTGTCAGTCTACGCAAGGCAACTGGGATTTGGTCAAGTGATCCCAAGTTTTCAGCTTCTTGATCGGCTTGAGCCAAGAGCTAGAGTCCGCAATGCTGTATCGGCTGAGATTACCTACAAGTTGAATCTTTGCCACACTTCTTCCTGAACACCAGACGGGCAGACGGCTATACTACATGGTGGTCAACCATTGCAGAAGCTCTCTATCGGTCCAAGTCTCCGTCGACTATTATCAATGAATTTTTTCCAAATCTTCCGAAGCTGACGTTAGTATCTAACGCTGATTCTAGCAGTGAGGCCACTTCGTCCGGATATACTAACACGAACGTAGATGTTTCTAGCGAGGTATCGGCTTAGAGTCTGAATCTTCCATTTTGTCTTTTATGAAGTCTGCCTTGAATCTAACTTTGTTTCCTCCCTCTCTAGAACAAGGCTATTGGAAAGAGGGCGGCTTCAGGCCCATCGGGTGACAATCAGCCCAGGAGACAGCAATAATCGGCCGCTGTCACGGGTTACGCCTCTGGGTCCTTGGGTATTCAGAGCCCATCTCTGTCGGACATGGAAAAGCAGAAACAACCTAGTAAGTCTTTTTATCGGCTTTCTTTTAATCTTCAACCAATTTTCATCTAACAAGATTGTTTATCCGATAAACCCTCAGAAAAGAAGTGAAAGTACACCAAAGCTGCTGCCAAGAGGGTCCCCAAGCCCACTGAGCAGAGTGGTGAAAGCTCGCCAACCATATCGGCTACGGGAGAGGTGAGTTTCTTTTATTTTTTGAGCTTGCATAACTTTTTTGCGCGCTGCTCTTATCTTGATTTTATTCCTTTTACAGCCGACACCCGATCTTCCCGCTATTTCCACCAAAGTTCAACCACCATCGCACACCCGAATGACCAACCCTACTGTTGACTTGCCAGGCTCCTTGGTCTTTCTTGATCCGATACCATCGTCTCCAGCCTCCCAACCCTCCATGTCTTCCGACCCAATGGACTTGTTAGGATTCACTCTTGATGAATTGGAAGACCCAGAGGTGATGGCCACGGACAATTTTCCTACGGACATTAGAAAAATCCTTGAAGTCGCAGAGGAAGCGTCGGCTGCAGTAACTTAAGTATCTGGGATGTAAGCCAGGCTGAACAAACTTTTCAATGAAATAATGCAGCCCGAAGCCGACCTTCTAGCCAATACACAACCTCTACGTGATGCTATGGCAGCTTTCGAAGCCGACCTCCCCCCAGAAGCCATGGCTGCCCTTCTTGAAGTATGTCATTTGGACGGCAAAAGGGCCGAGGTGCAAGCGGCTAAGGCCAGAATTGTGAAAAGGGAAGCCCAAAAAACCGACCAAATCATCCTGGACAAATTGGTGGCTAGCACGAAGGCCCAAAAGAAAAAATTTGATGAAGACAATCAAGTCCTCAAATCGGATAAGGCCGCCATTCTTCACATGGAATCGGCCAAGAAACGTCTTGAAGAGGAGTTGGCTGAGGTGAACAAGATTTTGGCTGATAAACAATCTTCACTTTCTACAATTGTTGCTTCCCTCAAAAGCCAAAAGCAAGAGATCGACCAAGCTGTAACTCAAATTTCCAAGCAAATGGCCAAAATCACCCCTGTCCCAGGCAATGACAAAGATGATGTGAAGTTCCTGGATGAAGTCTAACAAATTATTGCCAAGGCAGTGGGGGCAGTATCGGCTTTGGGGGGCAGGCTTCTTGGTTCAGGCATCTAAGTCTTAATCCTTTTGATGATAAACTATTACTGGGCGTTGACTTTTGGAATGTTTGTAACTCAACTTTATAATCGGCTGTTTAACCGATTTAAGTTCACCTTTCTGTAATTTCTTCTGCAAATCTACAACTTTCCTAGCTGATTAACAGCACCGTGTTAACTTGGCCTCTTAACGCAATTCTTGAGTCAGCTAGGCTCCAATCCAAACGCTAGGATAGTATTTCTTTAAATATTTCCCATTAATAGCCTTAGGCAAAACATACCCTTCCAACGTTTCCAGTACATACGAATTTTCACCGACTAGCCGATTAACCTTGTACGGCCCTTCCCATGTAGGTGACCATTTACCAAATCGGCTATCTTTCAAACCAACAGGTAGTATCGTTTTCCACACTAAGTCGGCTTGATCAAAAGATTTAGGCACGACCTTTTTATTATATGCTTTTGCAACTCTAACTTTATTCTTCTTAAGCCGATCAAGCGTAGACAAACGCAACTCTGCTAACTCGTCCAAGTTATCGATCATCAAATCGTTGTACTCCTGAGCCGACAAACCATTTTGCCTGGCCCTTCGTATATACTCGATGTTAATCTCCACGGGTAAAATGGCTTCCTGACCATATACCAACTGGTAAGGTGAGAGCTTCGTTGCTCCGTGATAAGCTAGCCGATAGGCCCAAAGTGACTCCGATAGGGTTGAGTGCCAATTCCTTGGTCTCTCATCGATTTTTCTTTTGATCAACTTAATTAACGTTTTGTTGGATGACTCGGCTTGTCCGTTAGCCTAAGCATAATATGGTGATGAGTTTAATAACTTAATTCCCAGACTTGTCGCGTAACTCTGAAATTCATTAGACATGAACACTGTACCTTGATCGGTCGTGATTGTTTGAGGTATTCCAAACCGATGGACAATATGTTCATTAACAAAACCGATTGCTTCAACACTGGTCACTTTCTTAAGCGGTATAGCTTCAACCCATCTAGAGAAATAATCAGTCGCAGTCAAAATAAACTTGTGGCCTTTACTCGAAGCAGGAAATATTTGACCGATTACATCTATTCCCCAACCTCTAAACAGCCATGGCTTGATAATTGGGTGCAAGGCCGATGCTGGTGCTAGTTGTATATTGCCAAATTTCTGACAAGTTTGACATCCTTTATAATATTTGAAACAATCCTCTAGCATTGTCGGCCAAAAATAACCCGTTCATCTAAGCATCCATTTCATCTTATGAGTTGATTGGTGAGATCTGCAAATACCCTCATGCACTTTGCCCATTGCTACCCGTGCTTCTTCGGCTCCAAGACATCTCAACAACAAGCCCTCTATCGTCCGATAATACAATGTATCGTCCATAACAATGTACTTTAAAGCTTGCTGTCTAATCTTGCGTTCTGTCGGCTTAGATGGGTCGATCAGGTAATTTTTTATTTGTGTTCTCGAATCCACAGTATCTATGCACATGATGGCTTTATCTACTAATTCGGTTATCTGATATCGGTCAAAGTCTTTGTACCCTGATGCCTGTTGAGCTGAGGCGTTAGCTCTATCGTTCAATTCTCGAGGGACATGACCGATAGAAAATGATGCAAATGAGCCGATAATCTCGAAACATTGTTCCAAATATTTCAGCAGTATTTCGTCTCGGCATTGGTATTCTCCTTTTATTTGCTGCACAATCAACATTGAATCCCCGTATGCCTCAACAGCATTTACTCCGATGTTTTCCAACAATAGCAAACCCTTGAGCAATGCTTCATACTTTGCCTGATTGTTCGAGCATCGACTGTTTAATCGAAATGCAAATTCAAAATTATACCCTTTGGGTGATATGAGCACAATACCGATCCCGTCACCTTCTCTGCATATAGACCCATCAAAAAATAATTGCCAAGGGGCTACAGATACTAAGTCGGCAGCAGTATCATATCCTGTTATAAAATCGGCCAGAACTTGTCCCTTAACTGCTTTAGCCGATTCGTAAATCAGGTCAAACTCTATTAAGGCATAAGCCCACTTGCCAAGTCGACCTCGTAAAATCGAAGCTGATAACATATATTTTATAACATCGGTTTTACAGATTACTTTACAAGCCGATGCTAAAATATAATGTCTTAGCTTTGTACATGAGAAATATAAAGACAAGCATAATTTCTCGATGAAAGGGTACCTGACTTTAGCATCAAGAAGGCGTCGGCTTAAATAAAAAATAACCCTTTCCTTTCCATCGATTTCTTGTGCTAAAACAGATCCGATAGTCTCCTCCTCAGTCGATATATATAACTTGAAAGGAATCCCTTTTCGTGGCGCAGCCAAAACCGGAGGATTGGCTAGATAATCTTTGACGTCGTCGAAAGCCTTTTGCTGGTTAATTCCCCACACGAATTCTTGATTATCCTTTAATTTCAATAGTGGGGTAAAAGCACGGATCCGACCAGAGAGATTTGAGATAAACCTTTGGAGATAGTTAATCTTGCCGATCAACTTTTGCAATTCATTTTTGCATATCGGCGGCATTGTTTCGACTATGGCTTTAACTCTTGCTTGATTAACTTCAATACCTCTTTCATGTACCATAAAGCCCAAAAATTGCCCAACCGACACGCCAAACGCACATTTGAAAAGATTCATCTTCAAGCCATGCGATCTTATGTTCTGGAAAACTTTTTCTAAATCGGCCAAATGTTACAAGTCATCTGCAGACTTTACTACGACATCATCGATATATATTTCGACAATGTAACCGATTAAGTCATGAAAAATCAGATTCATGGCTCGCTGATAAGTTGCCCCATCATTCTTTAAACCGAAAGTCATAACTGTCCACTCGAATAAACCTATGGCACCAGGACATCTAAAAGCTGTTTTTGGTATATCGGCTTCTGCCATGAATATCTGATTGTATCCGGCATTCCAGTCCAGAAAACTTATGATCTTATTTCCTGATGTAGCATCGATAAGCATATCGGCTATTGGCATCGGGTATTCATCTTTTGGTGTCGCTTTGTTCAAATCTCAAAAGTCAACACATACTCGAAGCTTTCCGTTTTTCTTCATGACTGGAACAATGTTGGAAACCCATTCCGCATATCGGCAAGGCCTTATAAATTTTGCCTCCAACAGTCGTTCTATTTCTTCTTTTATAATTTTATACAGGGCCAGATTAAAACACCTAGGGTACTGTTTAAACGGCCGATATCCTGGTTTAATAGTTAGCCGATGTTCTACCAATTGTCGGCTTAAACCAGGCATCTCGTGATACTCCCAAGCAAAACAATCTTTATACTCTCTAAGAATTTTGATTAACCTTTCTTTGTATTTTACATCTAATTTTGCGCTAATGAAAGTTGTTCTTTTCCTATCACCGCTACCTATATCGACTTCTTCAATCAAATCTGTAGATGTGAAGCATTGACCCGACTTTTCAATCTCTTGAAAATCTTCTATAGCCTCATAGCTATCTGTTATTTGCCGATAGCTTTGCATTTTATCTTATAATGCCTTCACTGCTTTTCTTGTCCCCATCGGCGCAATACTTCATTTGTCCAATCAAACGTGCCCGGCTTGACACTGATCGGCATCAGTCCTGACTTACTTATGCAGATGAAGTCGCAGTCATCTAGTGTTTTTCCCGATATACACCTAGCTTCTTTGTGTTGCCAATTCGCATCAGAACTAGCCATGGTGATGTGAGCCGATGTGTCGGCTGTAACAACTTCAACTTCCTCTCCATTCCATCGGACCAGCGCTTGATGCATCGTCGATGGGATGCAACAGTTGGCGTGAATCCAATCCCTTCCAAGCAGAACATTGTAATTTCTTTTGGCGTCAATGACAAAGAATGCGGTCAACAAAGTTTTACTGCCGACAGTCAGTTCTGTAACCATGATGCCTTTGGCCTCTGTGGGATCGCCTGTGAAGTCGTTTAAAACCATATTTGTTTTAATCAAGTCTTCATCGGACTTACCCAGTTTCTTGCAAGTCGTATAGGGCATCAGGTTCACCGTAGCTCCGCCGTCTACCAGCATTCTTGATATCGGCTTGCCATTTATGTACCCTTTCAGATACAATGGTTTTAGATGCCGATGATCATCCCTAGGTTTCTCGAAGATTGCATTTTGGACGCCCGAACATGACTGAGCAAAAGTCTCTTTAGCCGACTCAGTTTTGATTTTGAATTCGGCTGGTAATGTGAACACCATATTGATATCCATCGGGGGTGTATCGTCCCTAATCATAGGAGAATCCATCCGTCTCCATGTTATCCCTTGATATGGATTATATTTCAAAACACCATTTCCCACCAAATTATTTTTGGAAATATTAAAACTCTAACCATGTGATGACGTTACCAAGTGCCTTTAACCGTAGGCGCGGCTAATTAATTAGATTTACACTCTAGAGAGATGTACAACTTTACCCACAAGAAATGATCTACTATTTTTGCCAGGCCAGTTGACACTCTTCCTTTGGGGTGTCGGCATAGAGATCATGACATAACCGTTACATTGTCTAGACCAAACTTTGCACCAGCCCGATGACGTTGAATCCTTGTTATGGAGAAGAAACATGACAGTGATTCCCTGTCATTTTAAAGTAGTAACACGAGCAGCAATTCCCTGCGATAGGAGCAGTAAATCCCTACAGTGAGGGTTTCTTCCCATACCAAGGCGTACACCGTTATATTGACATGCATTTACCCACACCGAAGTGTGGAAGCCCCTCACAAGCAAACCTAGAAAGGATTGCTCATACTATATCCTGCTTACCAATGTGCAAAGCTAGATCTAAGCAACTTAATAGATTAAGGCTGCCTATAACAGCACCTGTGGTTGCACGGAGTTCTTGGCTTGAAAACAACCCATAGCTCTGTCCTTAATCCAATACGGGCAATACTTCTCCCTATACTACGTACAAGTCTAACCCTTGCACAACCGGCTATTGCCAATAATTGCCTACATATAAACCATAGTTTTATTTTAAGTTTTTAGTCAAAATATCCACAACCGACATCATAGCATATCCAACATTTTCAAATTTCAAAGAAGCAGTTTTGATTTGATCATCTACTTCGTTGCTAATTAAGCATGGCTAAGCATGATTTTTAATCATATATACCCAAATTGACATTATGTAATGTCTACCCTTTTCTATGGTTATCAAGATTCTCATGTCCGTACTTATTAAGGAAGTTCCATGAAAGATTAGGTATATCTACCAACATTCCAATATAGCATTTTATGATAAGTACACGCATGCATATTAATTTCGCAAAGCATTGAAAAGTAGATATTTGAAATAATAGGATCAAGATGATCAAGGGGTTGCTTGCCTTGCTGATCGTTGTCAGGTATAAAGTCTGGATCATCGGCAAGGTTGTCGTCTACCAACTCAGGTTTGTCGGAATCTACTCATCGATCAACAGGAATAACATACAATAAACAGCAAACCAAAATAAGGGCAAAAAGAAGACATATAGAAAATCCAAATAAAAACTTACTCATAGAAACAAGAGTGTTCATTAGTAAGATTATGATTCGTGTTTATGTGGTTATACTGTCTTTTTTATTTGTGTTTATCTTTACTACTTTTGGACTAAATGGTATCAAGTGTTTCTTGCTTCATGTGAATTATTCATATTATTTTAACGAATTCTAGATGCTAAAATTATTTAGAGTAGAAAGATTTGTCTCACAATGATAGTATAAAGTAGTATGTTTTTAATAGGATTCAGATACAAAAAATATATTTATTGACTTTTGAATTAAACATTTATCATCATACTTCTTGCTGCTATTCTATTATGAATGCATAACACTTCATGTACTAATTATTAGATGCATGTATATTCTTATATGAATACACACACACACACATATATATATATATATATATATATATATATATATATATATATATATATATATATATATATATATATATATATATATATATATATATATATATATATATATATGAACCGATGCACCTTATGGACTAGGGTCATACTTTAATCATAAGATAATGCAACATGAATCAAGTTCTGGAATGCTTACATATGCAGACAGTCTACTACTACTTTACTTTTAGATGAATTAATTCTACTCAATTTATTCAAATAAGACTTTACACACTATTAGCAAATGCATGCACAGATCTATGTGGTCATATTCATATATATGTCTTTTGTACTAGGTTTATTCATTATTGCATATTAATTACATTGATGCTATTCTTTAACAGAAAAGACTTAAAACAAATTATAATTTTACATATTTAGGGTCCTGGCAGAATGAGGATCATAGCAAATTTTTGTTCCATACATATTCAACTTTATTTGCAAAGTTTCTATATTTAGTCTATTTTCATACCTTCTATATACCTATGTATTTAAATATTTTTCCAGAGTATCTTTTCAAAATATTTTTGCATATTCTGGAAGTTCTTGATTTTATATGAATTTAGAAATTGGTTTCATCTCATTTGGATTTCAAATACAAAAGATATTCAAGTTTGAATCTAAGTCGGTTATGAAAATAAAGAAAACAACAAAATACATTTTCAGAGTACTGAAAGCGTCTTTTGCTTCGCACCAACAGTTTCTGTTAAAATCCATCGCAGCCACTGACATCTCGGGCCCACCCGTCAGTGAGACAAAATAGGGCACGAGCTAGGGCTCACCACAGGCGAGGATCCGACGATTCTCCGGTCTGGCCTAGGGCATGGCTAGCACCAGGGCATCCTTGCACACCTGATGGTGGTACCCATTCATGCCGGCGACCAGCTGAACCACCTCACCACCGTGGCTACGTGGTGGCGGAAGAGGCAGCGAGCCGTGTCGGTGACAGAGGGTTTCCCCGATGGAATCGTGTAACATCCCAAAATTTGGCTTATAATTTCGCTCACGTGCATTTTTGTGATTTTCTGAATTTATTGGATTTTTCCAGAAATTATCTAAATTTATTTTAATTAAGTATATTGAACCTTTGGTGAAAACTAAATATATATGGATAAAGTTAATATAAAGTTTTACCAAAATATTTTATTTGAGCTCGTAATGTCTCAAAGTATTTATGAGAATTTTAAGGATTTTTCCCGATATTTTAATTACTTAAAATAGATTAATCTAATTTCGGAATTATTTTAAATCAAAAGCTTTTGAAAATCGAGTGAGCGATCTTGGGCCAAGCCCGAAGATTGTCGCGTCTTGTGCTGCCCATTCTTTGTCGCGCCCGTCGGCCGCTTTCGCCGCCGCCGCGCGTGTGACCGTTGGATGAAGATCGGATGGTGCCTCCTTTCGCGAAACCCTAGTCTTTGCGAGCCGTTGGATCGAGATCAAGTGGTCGGGATCGCCGCTTTGTTTTGGTAAGTTTAGATCTCGTCCGTTGGATTTGGAAAGAGCGGATCGGATCGTATCGCCGGATCTAATCTTGGCGCTCATCTTGGATCGGACGGTCTCGATCGTCGTCTCGATTCGGTTTCGAATCCGCCGCCGCTTCTGCCGCCGCCATTGCGTGATTTAGGGTTTCCTTCCACATGCGCATGCCGAGGCTATAAAAGCCGCACCGCGCTCCGATGTTCCTCGTTCCCTTGCGCACCCGATAGCTCTAGCCTCTTCGCCGTTTATTGCCATCATCGCTCGAGAGCTCGCCGTAGTTCTTTGCGGTCTGCCGCAAGTTTTGCACCATTCGCGCCGTCGAGCATCCTCCACCGAATCGGTTCGGATCCGAGTTCCTCGCGTCTTGTCGCGTCGAGTCCGCCCCTTCTTCTCGCCGGAGTCGCGTCGAAACGCCGTTCGGGTGGTCGTCTTCCTCCACTCCGGTGCAAGCCCGCCGCCGTGTCTCGAAGCCACGCATCCGTTGGATCTTCGCCAACCGTCGAGATCAAGCCACGTCGCTTCTTCATCGATGTTTCGCTCGGGTAAATTTCTAACCGTTAGATCCGAATGACGATCGGATTGAGCCACATAGGGGTAGATCGGTGGCCGTCGGATCGTCGCGCAGATCGCGCCGCGTGTCGAGCATCGGCGCGGCGGCGTCGCAGCCCAATCGATCTGCGCCGCGTGTCGGGCGCGTGATGCGAGGCGCCAGGGCGCGTCCACGGTGGACGAGGCGGTTCCGTGGACCGAGTCCATGGACGAGCGATGTGTCGGCGCTGATTGGTCCGAGTCGGGGCTGGCGTCGGCGTTGCGCAATAAAGATCTTTTCAATAGAAAATAATTCGGAAAAATCGAAATTCTATTTTCTGCATTTTGATGTTTATTCAAACTTCAAAAGGCTATATCTTTTGCATTTTAACTTGGATTTGAGTGATTCAAATTTCTAAAAAATTGTAAAATCAATATCTATTTATTGGTGAATTTCATTTTATTTTTGGAGTTTGTTTGCTCTCTGGTTTGGTGTTTATTTGCTATTTTGGCATCGTTTCGCGTAGACGTTGAACTGCTCGGTGATCCGGAGGAAGATTCGTCGCTCCAAGACCCAAACTCAGATCAAGACCAGCACCTACTCCAAGGCAAGTTGTGCTTTGATCATGTTGCACCTAATTTTCACCAAATCGCTATTTTGTCTTTTAAACTTTATGCATGATATTTTATGTGTATAAATGATTTCAATTAATCTGGGAATTAGATAATGTGCCTATTTGAATTAAACCATACCTTGTCAATTATATGCCATGATCTATTTGTCACCCTAGGATGTGGAATTATAGTTGATAATCAACATGGGCTAGTTAGATCGTCATAGATTGCTTAGCCATGCCACGTCATCACATGTGTCCGAATGTCGATACTTAATCTTGACTAATGGAATATGGAACAATGTTTATGAATTGGTGTGTCATGTGTTGTCACACAATGATATCAAGTTGTCGTGGCGAGGAGGTCACACATCGGGATTGAAATGTTGATGGCATGTGGTGCTTGGTAATCAAGCTGGGTGGTAATGATTTTAGATTGAGGCAAGTGGCAAGGGACGGTGTGCCAAGGTGGGCAGTGTGGCGGGGTATGTGGAAGTCTTGCTTTAATCACTTTAAGGACTTAACCTTGCAAGCCTTTGACTGAGTCTCTCTTGCAACCACATTTACGAATGGGACAGCCTAGTTGAATAATTTGTGAAACCTAGACTTGATCTTCGTCGTGGTGAATAGTGAGTCCCGATTACGGTTTAACTCACATGGCGCAAGAGGGGGCCTGTTGTGGTGGTTTAACCCTTGATGTTGAAACCTTAGCGGCGATCTTGGGTCTAGGTGTAGTATTGTAAAGGCTTTGTTATGATCACTCGCCTTGGTGGTGTTTGGTTGTATCGTGTGGGTAAAGTGCATAACCTCTGCAGAGTGTACAATCTATTCGAATAGCCGTGCTCACGGTATTGGGCAATGCTCGGAATTACAGCTTAAGGGTTAGACTTTTGTTAAACAAAAACTTGTTGGGATGGCAAGGTGCCATGGAAAGTGGAAAATTAATTTAGGATTGGAAACTTGGTGTATTTGAAATCTTGAATTTATTAATTCTTGTATTTGTTTTATTGCTTTCCAATCTATTTATTGTATTCTTGTTAAATCTCGCTTTATTGCAAAATACCCTTACTAGCCATTCCTTTGGATTAAGCCAAGCATATAAAATATTAGACTTGCATTGTTGTGCACAACTTGTTGAGTGCTTTATGTACTCACCCCAACAACAACAACTTCGAAGAAGAGGAATCTATACCATTCATGGAGGAGGATTACTTGGATCACGAATGCTTAGGGTCCGAGCCTCGTCGGTTGCTGTGGCGAATCGAGCGCCATCTGCGTTTATTCTATTTCCGCCGCTTCTCATTGATACTCTTTTTAAGCCCTGTGAGGCATTATTCATGTAAGACAACAGTTATTATTAATTAATAAAGTTTATGCTATATTTCGCTGTGTGTGACTATGATAGCATCTATGTTGAGCCTGTGTGCACTAGCGTGATCCTGGACTAGTGCGGTATACACAGAGGGTCCGGATTTGCAAATTCGGGTCCCGACAAATCGGTTCTAGTTCTAGCATTAGGGGTACTAAGAAATCCGTTTTCCCTACTTGGAGTTGCAAAGGTTTGTAGAATGAGCTTACGACCGTTCGCTGGTTTTGGAGAAGAAGGGGACTCGGTGGCGGCGAAGCTCCGGTTGAAGATCCCTGGAAATAACAGAGGGCTTCTGATCAAAATTTTTCACTGATGCTAGTGTGGAGCTTGATTGGGAAGTAAATGAGTGTACCGACTGCAATCGAGATGATCCCGATTTCTAGGGTTCTTCGGCTAGATTGGAAAAGCAAGAAATTGATAGAGATTCGGTGGACTAGAGTGGGTGGAATGAGAGGGGAAATGACGAGCACTCTTCTGCGAACTCAAGCCAGTATTTATAGTCGAGGGATTCGCTGTAGATAAGCTTGTCAATTGGTGTGAGATCATCGGGTGTATCGTGGCGGCAAAACAGGGGGAGGTATGAGCAATTTGCAAGAATTTCGGGCAAGGACGATGCATGGCAAGGTCTTGATGAGGCTGTTTCCTCGGGCGAAGCGCAGCTGCAGCGGTGGCGCGAGCTACAGGCGAGATCTTTCGGTCACTGCTCTGGCCAGAGGAAGAAGATGAAGGTAGGCGCTGCGGCTGACAGGTGGGGTCACCGGAAGATCGGACCTGCACGGCAGTGATGGAAGAAGAGAACTTCGGTTCCAATTGCGAGCAGGGTCGATTTGAGTTCACTGAATCCGTTACCTATCTAGTCGGTAAATTAATGAAGAATTTACTGCGTGTACTAGAGATAAGGTAGAACATACTATTAAACTTTCAGACTGATTGGACGCATGTAGAATTACAAAAATTCTAACAGTGCACTGTGCATAGATTTTTGAATTCTGTTTTATATTTATTTAGGTGTTTATATCTCATTGAAAATTTTGGAAACTTTTTTCAAGGTTACTTATGGATACATTAGCCTCCTGTAAAATGTAAAACTTCAGATTCTTGATATTTTATTTACTAAAATTCTGACATTGGTATTTCTAGATTTTCAGCTTTTCTGTTTTTGAATTTTTATAAATACTAAATTTAAATATTATCTCCTGATATTTTTACTGTTGATGGCCCAATCAAGGATGAAGATAATATAAAAATTTTCACATCGAATTTATGAAAAATTAATTTCTGACATATTTACTATTGTTAGTCACGATTCATTAAATTCCCTTTCTTTTCATCTTTTAATAGTTTGACATGACTTTTAAATTATATTTTAGGGTTCTGGATAGCTCCACGAATTTTACAGGGATTTTTCTTATTTTGTTGTTTTACAAATCTTTTCTTATCACTTATGTATGGTTTGTGTGATTAACAAATGGGACTTTCCATTTAGGCAATAATAAAAGAAAGTAAAGAAAATTTAGAGAAAATTCAGTAAAACTAGGAAAATGCAAAAATGAAATTTGGTTTTAATATTTACTTGATTTCTTTTTTTTGTTAGATTGGTAGGATGTTACAGCCTCCGACGACTGCCCCCAAACAAGCAAGGAGAGCTCAAGAACAGCACACACACCATAGAGAGGCAGGTGGGTAGGCAGTCACGGACGAGGGAAGCGATGGTGGGGGATACCTAGTGGGGGCGGCGCGCTGGCGACGGCGTGGTGGGGCCATCGGCTTGTTGAGGCCAAGCGAGCAGGTCGGCATTTGAGGTGTGGGACTTACTCACCGGCGCCGCCCTCTCCATCTGCACCTCTCTTCCTGCTCTCGCTCTCTTAGGTGTTTCTTTTATTCTCTCTCTCTAAAAAGGAAGGGAAAGAGGTGCTAGATAGTGATGGCTAGATGGGTCGTGCCTAACGGGTCGGCTCGAGGCCTTGCGCTGTAGCCATAACCTAGGTATGGCACAAGTCGTACCAACATGGCCCAACCGGTCAGCACCCCAGCACGGCACACACAGTGTCTGGGTCCAAGCACGGTCCGGCCCAACCCGGCCCGTTTAGCCTGTTTATTCGAAATATAGCCGTTGGAGGCTTAAACAAATTCGAAAAAAATCTAAAAATTCTAAAAATCCTAATTTTTTCCCTATAAATAGGGTAGTAGCCCCCTCATTTCCCTAGTAGCAAACTTGCAATATCTTCTCTGTATTCTCTTGGCTTCCAACTTCTGTCAAGAAATCAAGGTTAGAATAGTGATTTAATTTTTCATTGTTCTTATTATTTTCAATGAGATTAAATTAAAAATAGCGTAACTTTTTCTTTCAGTTTTATTCATAGAGCACCAGGATTTTGCGTTCTTCCCAGCTTCTGATTTCGGGATTTCACCTGAGAAGCTTCTTGCATCCTATAATGCTGAAGAAGCTGTAGTACTATATTAGGACCGCTCATAATCCTAGGTTTTCTGCAATTTCTAGATAGACAACAACTAGAGATTTGATTAAATACTATAATAATTATCGTAGTAAGCTAAAAGAGCTCTTTAATACCTGTAATTTTTCTATGTCTTTGACATCAGACATATGGAGTGGTATGGCTAAAGAGGATTACCTTAGTGTAGTTGCTCATTACGTGAACAATGACTAGCAACTAGAGAAGCGAATCATATGATTCAAATTAATTGACGTAGCAAACACTCATGAGAATATTGTTGATTGTATTGTAAAAGTTGCGGAAGATTTTAATCTTACAGATAAAATTTTTGCAATAACATTAGATAATATGGAAGCAAATACTTCTGCAATGAACATTCTTACTTCGCTTTTTAAGTCGTACGCTGAATCTTTCTTGTTACATCAACGTTGTGCTTGCCATATTATTAATCTTATAGTTAAATCTGGTTTGAAAAGGTTAGACCCGTACGTTGAACCTTTTCGCATTGCAATATATTTCTTAAATAACTCTAATCAATGAGCAGCAGCATATAAGACCTATTGCATTGCAATGGAGGTACCACTACTACAGAATAATATAATACTATCTCTTCATCTGGGTCGGTTCACAACTTTTCAGGAAAAAACCAATAGTGATATATGATTTGGCATGGGTGAGAAATATGGTGGAATTGGCTCATCACTATCGGTTCTGAGGTCAGAACCGATGATGATATTATTGGTATTACTATCAGTTCCAATGTCAGAACCGATAGTGATATTTCTTATCAGTTCTAATATCAGAACCGATAGTGATGATTTGGTCATCACGATCGGTTCTGAGGTTAGAACTGATCGTGATAGTAAATGCCCTGTCAGCTTCTCTTCCCGCGCTTGACTTCGCCAAGGCATCCACCTCGTGCTTGACCTCTCGGCTTCCCCTTCATCCTATAAAAAAAAGAGTTTACTCCTCTCCGCCCTCGTGGCCCTCCACCTCCCTTCGCCCACCCCTCTGCCTCCCCTCGCTCACATCACCCTCAGCCTCCACACTGCCTATGTTGCCCCTCCGCCTCCCCTACGTCGTCCCTCCACCTCCCCTCACCAGACCCCTCCGCATCTCCTCGCCCACATAGCCCCTCGCCCTCCACAGTACCTGTGTCGACCCTTGGCCTCCCTAGCTCCTGTGGCGCACCCCATCCCGGTGAGAAGTGTATTATTGCCGGTCAGTCACCCCATCGTCCCCAAGGCTATGCTTCGTCCTCCTCCCCTCACGCCCATGCGTTGTCATCCTCATCGAGCCCATTCGCCGTCGTCATGCCTTGCATTGTTGGTGCTTTGTGAGTATATACAACAATCTTTCAGGTTGTTCTATACTGTTTATGCAAAAGGTGTTGGTGATATGCCCTTGAGACAATCATGGAAATAATTGTATCACATCTTATGTTTATGAAACAGTATAATTGTTTGTTCTTTGAATAAATATCGATTGGATTGATCAACAAGTACGTGACTTGTTCGTGAAACTCTTTTCATATATTGATGTTATTCAAGTTATCCCTGATTGGTTATCATAATATAGGATGATTATATTTCATAGATTAGCACATGTATTGATTGATGACCATGTTTCATAGGTCATAAACATATGGAGATATCTACTCAATAAGATGGACACATGTTGGAGAACATGCGTTGGATAGAACCATATGAGATGCGAGAATTGTTATGTATTCTTATGTGTCATTAGTTGGTCTCATATATAGTGTATGTATGATCCATAGACCTGAGCTCGTCATTAGTTTCCTAGATGTGTAATGGTTTACTTAGGGGCTGCCAAACGCTACTCTTTATCCAGGTAGTTATAAAGGTAGTTTTTGTGTTTACCATGAAATATGCTGAGGTACATGAATGATCAAGATGGAATTTGCCCCTCTTATATAACAGAGAGATATCTCTGGGCCTCTTGGGGCAGATGGATTAAGAAAGTGCATGGCTATGCTGAATGTGATTGAGAGTCAATCTAGATAAATTAATCCACTATAGTATGAGTGAATGGATCGAGCTGTCATAGGATGAGACGACTCTCACCTTGAGTTCAATCTGATATAGTGAGGGAACGGGAACATGACATTATCACACTATAGTAGGTTCGTCCGATGCTTTATGAATATTTGGTAATCGATATTTACTGCTTGGGATCGCTATCGATTATCGGTCAGAAAGATGTTTCCGAGTCGTGTCCAAATATACATGAATCTATAGGGTCACACACTTAAGGGGTTTGAAATGGTTACAATTGGTTATCAAAGTTTGGATTAGATCTGTTCTAATGGGCCAAATTGAATATGGACTTAGATTGGGCGTAAGGGTTGGGCGCCACTGAGGGCTATAAAAAGGGGACATAGGCTTAGGGTTTGAGGTAGAAGTTGTATGCAAGAGTTGCACCACCACCGAAACCCTAGCTGTCCTCCACTATCTCTGCTGTGCATACGGTGCTAGCACCCTGACGCTCGGCATTCCAACCCTAGACGTGTGGATACCGATAGAGGCATTGCTCTATTGCAGTGCTGTTCGAGGACGATTGTTTGGACCGATCAAGGAGTTGATTGGACCAATCCAGAAGCTGAAGGATCAACTTACTGCTCGGCTAACGCTCTGACCGATCACACTATTTGACGACCATACCAGGACGTGCAACGTCAATCTACTTTGACATCTTCTTTCGCTGCACTATGTGTCTGTGGTAATGATCTCTAATCCATAATCATTTACTTGCGTAGCCTCTTGGGATCGGTAGAATTTTTAATTTACACTAGTGTAGCCTACCGTAACCCCTCAAAAGGGGCTAGATATTCAGTATCTTGGGGACTTTGCATGTTGGGGTGGTACTTGTTCTATGAAGATTGGGCTATACAGAGACAATTTGTGACAACATAGTAACAATTCTCATTTTTCATGTTTACTTGATTAGAACAGTTGACATCTTCTAATATATGTACATGTGGTGGATCATTTTAGCTTTGTGTTAACATATTGTTTTGATTGTTGTCTTCAATACCTTTCTGTTATCTTCTTGTAGTTGGCCAACACTATTGC
This sequence comes from Otatea glauca, assembly GCA_036346275.1. NCBI lineage: Eukaryota > Viridiplantae > Streptophyta > Magnoliopsida > Poales > Poaceae > Otatea > Otatea glauca. The sequence goes on along the minus strand of CM070715.1, from coordinate 33,928,012 downwards.
TAGCTATTTCTGGTTTTTCAAGTGTAGTTCAATAAGCTACCCTGATGTTTGATTCATTCATATATACATATAGTTTCAAGATAATCAATTGTTTAGGTTTATGTTAACTATCAAGTGTTGGTAATTGTCAATTACAAACATATGTGGTAAGGTTGTCACAAATTAGTCTATGATCTTGTCCCTAGTGGCGAGGAGGTCTTTTAATTAAGGTAGCCCGACATATGAGAATACTTTATTTACATTTGTCAAGTATCATGTTTCGGTATCCTTGATTGACTTGAGCAATTTGCATACTGGCTAATATCCTGTATAGTCTATATATTGGCAATTAGCATCTTGACATGTCATAATTAGCCTTGAACTAGATGGTTACCTTCTATTAATGATAGAAAGTCGATATAATAATTATGAATTACTTTATCCTTTTGATTATGTCTCAGTGATTGCAAATTGCACACATATATAAAATAGAGCCTACAAACAAGGTAGATGACATGAAAATGCTGTTAGATGTTAAACCAAAACTCGAGATGGAGATAGAACAATTGAAGGGAAATTTTGAGTTAACAGAAAAGATATATGAGATAAAACAAAAACTGAAAGGTATAAATGACAAATCGCAAGATATTGAATCTCTTAACAAGGTACTCATCAATAAGGAACGCAGGGCAAAAGAACAGTTGGAAGAAGCCAAAGCTGAGCTTATAAAGGTAATATAAAGGTACTGATAATATATACCAAGACAGCCTATTTTCACAACAAAATGATCGCTTTTGTAGGGATTAAGAGATATGACTGAAAGTCAATCAGTTCATGGTGTCAAACAAATGAGCACTGTGCAAGAGCTGTTAAACTATAAGGAGAACCGAAAAGCCTCTGTTGTGGAAGTTGTGGCACATATGATGGCAGGCATGGAAAAGCCCTAAGGTCTCCTTGTCTTTATCTATCAAATAATGTTATTTCTCAATGTGTGCTTGTTAATATTTTAACTAGTTTATTGTATCCTTGTAACATAATAGGAAATACTTCACACAAAAGTTGGCTATAAAAATGACTGCTCTTGTGCCAAGAAGTATGTGCCTTTTATCAGTGGACAATATTTGTGGTACTCTAGATGCAATTGCTTGCGGCAAAGAGCCTTCTACTAGGACGTTGAAGCATCTAGGACCCTATTTTTAATTAAGTTTTGATAAGTAATGACAATCGTGTTAAAGGACTAACAATTTCTCTTGAGTTTGTGAGAACAGGTTGGTCCTCGCTTTGGCATCTTGAAAAGATTAAAATTCATGCAATAAAAGATGTTCGTTAAAAAGAACCAAAAGATCAAGGACAAGGTATATATGGGTTAAGGACATTTTATTTTGTTTATATCGATCTCGGAGGTAGAAGTAAAAAGATCGGGTTAATAGGTTAAATGCTATACTATCAAGGGGGAGTAATGACTAGTAATTTGAAGCTGATTAAAGTGTTATATGGCTCACATCTTTTTGAAAAATCATATCTAGTTGCATTTGGTCTTGTGCTTCAAAGCAAAAAAATGCTTTCTAAGTAAAGTCGGTACTACCGTAGGCACAATGCCAGTAGTACCGCATAAATGGCAGTACCGCAGTTTGTACGGCAATACCTATTCTCTAGAGAAGCTCTTTTCTCTTTTCCCCTGGTTTTTCAAAGTCGGAGCTACCGGAGTTAAAACTACGGTACTACCGCAAGTGCGGAAGTACCGATCAAATGGACGATAGCCTTTTTACAGAAAGGGATGTTTTGAGCACTTTTCCTTGGGCGGTACTACCGCAGGCAAAACTTCGGTGCTACCGGATCTCAGAAGTTCCTCTTTTAGCACAGTGGTAGTCTTTTTCCAGAATGGACTTTCTTCGAGTGAATCTCTCCTGGAAAGTCGGCACTACCGCACTTTGTGCACCGATAGTACCGGACCCTTCTCAACGGCTCCTTCCTACTACATTAAATGCTCAAAATCGACCGTTGGGACAGGGGCGATACTACCGGACTTTGCACGCCGGTAGTACCGAATTTCCTGATTTTTCAGGATCTTACCCCCAACGGTTGGAAGAGTGGGTGGGGGTTATAAATACCCCCACAGCTGCATAGTAGAAGCTCTTGATGACTCATTTAATACATATTGAGCTCTAGCAAGTCTCCTTTGCTCATAAGTGCATTAAATTCTCATTTTTGAGTGATTAAAAGCATTCAAGTGTTGCATATAGATTTGAGCCATTTAGACACTTGATTCATCTTCAAGCAAGCGTCATCACTCTATTCTCTTGGAGGTTTCCGCCTCCTACACGGCTTGGAGGCGATTGTGCGTGGTGTGGTGAGCTTCTTGAGGGAGATTGTGAGAAGCTCCGATAAGGTTGTGAAAGCTAGAGTTCGCCTTCCCGGAGCGGGGAAGAACTACCTAGTAATCGAGGAAGGCTCAAGTGATTGGAGCTGGCTTGAAGTTGTTCAAGTCACCTCAAGTCTCTGAGATCACGGGATAAATTCTTGTTTCTTATTCTCTTGTGGTTTGAATTTTCTATTCTTGAGTACAATTTACATTTCTAGCAATTTAAGTGTATTATTCTTGTGCCTAGAATTATATGTTACTTGTACTTAGATTGTTGGAGCACTTAGTGAACCCTAGAGAATTTAGGTTTAATTGTCGAAAATTGCAATTATTGCTTAGTAATTTTATTTATTGCAATTAGAGCTAAAAATTTTAGTAACCTCCTATTCACCCCCCTCTAGTCGGTTATCCTTGATACTACAAGTGGTATCAGAGCATGGACTCTCTTTTGGGGCTTTACCGCCTAGAGAGTATAGGATGGCCAGCGATGTGGTATCCATAGGAAAGGCACCGTTCTTAGATGGCACAAATTATGCGTATTGAAAAATACGTTTTTTCCGTTTATCTCAAGGCCATGAGCCCGTGCATATGGAGAATTGTAGACGAGGGTTTCGCTATAGGATTAAACCCCACACTCACGGTTAATTAAGAAGAGCGAAATCCTCATCTCATTGCTCTAGCAATGAATGCTCTATTTGGAGCCTTGAACACAGATCAGTTCAATCGAGTGAGCAACCTTGACACTGCTCATGAGATTTGGTCTACCCTATCGGAAATTCATGAGGGAATATCCTCGGTCAAGGAGGCAAAATTGCATACGCTTTGGATAAAATATGAGAGTTTCATTATGTTACCCCATGAGAACATCAATGAGATGTACTCAAGGCTAAATAACATAGTGAATGAGCTCAAAGGCCTTGGAGCGTCACTAACCGATCTTGATGTTATTCGTAAGATGCTTAGGGCACTTTCGAACAAGTATGAGACTTTGATGACGTTGTTTCTCAACTCACCGGAGTTGCCAAGGATGACGCCCATCGAACTTCTTGGAAACCTCATCACAAATGAGCTTTACAAGAAGGATAAAGAAGAGTTCTTGAAGCAAATCTCTTCGAAGAAGAAGAACATCGCCTTCAAGGTGAAGGCGGAGTCAAGCGATGAGCCGCTTGAAGACTCCGATGATGATGACACTGAGGAGGAGATGGCTCTCCTCGTAAGAAGGATGAGGAGATTTATGAAGAGGCACTCAAGCTCAAGCGCCCCTCATAAATTTAAGAAAAGACAATACTCTAGCACCAACCGATATGCAAATATCCGGTGCTATGAGTGTGATGAGAAGGGGCACATCGCCTCTAATTGTAATAAGAAGAAGGACGACAAGAACAAGTCGCCCAAAATGAAGAAATTCTTTCAAGGAAAGAAGAAGCTTTTCAAGAAGCTTCACAAGGACAACAAAGGTGAGGCCCACATTGGAGAGTGGGATTCCGAAGAAGAGTACTCGAACTCCGACTACTCAGTGTCGATTTTTAGTTAAGAATCGATAGAGATAGAGACTTATCAGTGTTGGTTTTTTCTGAAAAACTGATAGCGATATTTACTTATCAGTGTCGGTTTTTATTGAAAACCTGACAGCGCTAGTGGCTTATCAGTGTCTATTTTTAGTTAAGAATCGATAGAGATAGAGACTTATCAGTGTCAGTTTTTTTTTCAAAAAACCGATAACGATATTGACTTATTAGTGTCGGTTTTAATAAAAACCGATAGAGATGGAAGTCACTGCTTTTATTCCTACATTCTTCTCGCCGACACTTCACTGCTAATTCCCTGCTCGCCCTCTCCAACCTTCCTGCGCCTCCTCCACCCTGGTTTCCTTGCCCTCCTGCCGACGCTGCCACCTCCTCTCGATGCCACCTCCTCCCGACGCCGCCACTCCCTTCACCCCGGTGTCTTCGGTCTCCACCCGACGCCACCTCCTGCCTACACTTCCACCTCCTCCCAACGCTGCCGCCTCCCCACAATGCCACCTCCTCCTCCCGCCGCCGCCGCCTCCCCCGATGCTGCCACCTCCTCTCTACGCCGCCTCCTCCACCCTGGTGTCCTCGGCCTCCTCCCGACAATGCCTCCTCCCGACGCCGCCACCTCCCCCCGACATCGCCTCCTCCTCCCCACGCCGCCTCCTCCTCCCCTCATCGCTGGCTCTTCCTCCCTGAGCTACAGTTAAACCTAGAGGTAAACCCTAATAGTTGGGTTATGTCTCTCTTGGTTGCTAAATGCGTGTCCGTGGAATTTGGCTGGCTCAAAGTGAGGTTAAGCAAAACAAAAATGTTTAAGAAAATTCTTTTGCCTTAGCTTCCATGTTAGTACTGATGTTATTGATAATGAAGAAAATATTGTCTTGAACTCCAGAGGGAGGGGCCTATGTGAGGTGGTGACAACAAAAAACTTAATTAGTCTGGCAATGAACCACGTTATTATCTCACAGGAAGGTTGTCGAATGCCTAGAAAATGATGTAAGCTAGAAGTTATTATCTCATAGGAAGTCATCAAATCTCTTGGCTTGTTTAACAATGTCAAATTGATTCTGTGTCTAGTTATTCTTTTCATTATCCCTGATATGAGATGATTGATATTTTATAAGAGGAATGCTTCCTCATATGTTATTATACCTCTATGATCCAAGACTACTGGGGAGACCAATTCAAACTATAGTATACACTTCTAAAATTGCAAAACTGTTTGTTACAATATTTTTTTTGTGTTATTACGTAACATATCTTTGACCCTAGCATGAAGCACTTCAAACAAACAAATCAAGAAGCTTCCCATTGACTGGATACTGATGTTTAAAAGAGAGAGGGACTTGTTAATATGAACATGAGACATGAGATGCTTGGCTTGGCTGTAATCATGAATTTTTTCCTTACTTCTATTTGACTATGAATTTTTCCTTACTTCTATTGTTGTAATTATTCAAACTGAATTCTCTTTTAGGTCTAGTATCTTTGTGGTCTGTTGGTTTGGTGAATTTTCTTACTTGACTACATGGCCGTGTAGATCATCTATTACATGTATTGTGGCTAATTGGCTATTGATCTACCACTGTCATCATACTTTTGTCAATTAACAACAAATTCTTGAGCCATGCATGCCATTGTCCTGAAATCTATTCTTGATTTGTTTTTCCTGATCTGTTTTGTATTGAAACTGCTTAGCCAATATCTTCATGTTAATGCATATGTTATTGGCAGATAGAAGAGCCTGAACTAAACTACTGCAAAACTAGGTAAAATTGATAACACTATGCTTCATTTATCTTCCAAGTTGTGCAGTTGTTGATCTTAATATGAGACTTTAAATATACATGTTACTTTTCCTTTTAGTTCTGCAACAAAGTAGTAAAATATACATGTTACTTTAAACATACATGTCTTTTTATTTTCATGTCTTTTTTTTTGCTGTAATATGATCAACGTTAGAGTTCACCATGCGTAACCTACGTCTCCCGTTCGAGGGTGCTTGTTTATGAATATGCCATTTTGGCATATTCATAAGCAAGCAATCTCGGATTGTCCACATTTTTTGGACAGTTTGAGGGTATGTGGTTCGGGCAAGTTCCTGAGCTGTTGTACAACTCCAGAGTAGATTTCGGTAGCGTCTCCCTGGTGTTCTCTGGATACACACCCCTCTTGACTTGTTGTCGAGACGTGTATCTGGAGAATAGCGAGAGATGCTGCCAAAATTTTCTTTGAAGTTGTACAACGACTTAGGAACTTGCCCGAACCACATATCCTCGAATGGGATTAGGACCAAACCTATTTAGAGATTAGGAGTTATCGTTGGTACGTATTTAGTTGGTCAACAGATAGACTTTTCTTGAAGATTATTCGTTCATCTGTTACTCTACTGCAATATGCTAGAACAATTAAATGCTACGAATTATCCATTGAGCTATTGCTTTACATGATGTATTGTCAAGTTCACATGATAGCTACGAATTGCTTTCTCTCATGTCAAATATATGACCATGTCAGATAAGAAAACTCAAAATGTCGCAATTAGAGATCATCGGCTCACCGCCAGATAGAGTAGAAGTTGCTCCTAAGGGGCAGAGCCAAGTTCCACGTATTGAGCTGAGCCAAGTTCCAAATGTTGAGGGGCCGAGTAAGGTGAGGAAGGCTTGAGGACCGAACAAAGGGGCCACTGGGAGAACGCCGTAGGTTCTCCACTGTAACATCCTGTCAAACTAATAAAAATAAGAAATCAAGTAAATATTTAAACCAAATTTCATTTTTGCATTCTCCTATTTTTTCTGAATTTTCTCTGAGTTTTCTTGATTTCTTTTGAATATTGCTTAAAGGGAAAATCCCTTTTGATAATCATCCAAACATTACATAAGTGATAAGAAAACATTTATAAAACAAAAAAAAGAAGAAAAATCCCTGTAAAATTCGTGGAGCTATCCAGAACCCTAAAATATAATTTTAAAGTCATGTCAAAGTATTAAAAGATGAAAACAAAGGTAATTTCATGAATCATGACTAACAATATTAAAAATGTCAGAAATTAAATTTTCATAATTTCGATGTGAAATTTTTTATATTATCTTTATCCTGGATAGATACATCAATAGTAAAAATATCAGAATATAATATTCATATTTGATATTTATAAAAATTCAAAAACTGAAAAGCTGAAAATATAGAAACATCAATGTCAGAATTTTATTAAATAAAATATCAAGAATATGAAGTTGAAAATTTTATAGGACGCTAAGGTATCCATAAGGAACCTGTTAAAAAGTTTCCAAATTTTTTAATAAGATATAAGTACCTAAATAAATATAAAATAGAATGCATAAATCTATGCACAGTGCACTGTCTGAATTTTTGTAAATTCTACAGGCATCCAATAGGTCTAAAATATTTATGGAAGATCCTAATCTAGCTCTAGTACACTCAGTAAATTCCTCATTAATTTAACAATTAGATAGAAAATAGATTTAGTGAACCCAATTCAGCCTTCTTGTAGTCAAAACCAGAGTTCTCTTCCTCTCTCGCTGCCGCGCGGGCCCAATCCACTGTGAGGTCCCACCTAGCAGCCGCAGCCACCGCCTTCTCCCTCTTCTCTCACAGTCGAGCTCGCGCGCGTGACCGGAGCGACTTTGCCGGCTGTAGCTCGCGCCACCGCTGCATCTACGCGCCGCTCGAGGAAACCGCCTCATTAAGAACTTGCCACGCCTTGTCCTTGCCCTGATTTCCCGTAATTTGGCCCATGCTTTCTCCTGTGCTGCCGCCGCAAAACCGCACCGAGTTCACACTAGGTGTGAGCTTCTCTACATCGTTTCCCCTAGCCTATAAATACTGGAGCAAGATCGCCAAAGACTGCACTTCAAAACCCCTTTAGTCTTGTCCATCCTACTCCACTGATCACTGCTAATTTCTTGTTTTCTCGAATCAGCCGAAGAACCCTAGCTTTTGGTTCGTGATCGATTGAAGGTGATGCAAGCAACCATTCCTTAATTCCTTTTCGTTATAGCATGTAACATCCCAAAAATTAAAATAAAGTAAGTAATTAAATTTTATAATTTAATTATATTTATTAATGTTTTTTCTGTATTTTTTGATTTTTTCTGGATTTTTCTTGATTTTGCTCTAATGGGAAAACCTTTATAAGTAATAGATGAATAACAATAATAAAAGCTTACATTAATAAAATGTATAAAAATCCCTGCATAATCTTGAGAGATCTCTAGAATCCTACTTCTAAATTTTAAAAATGCAAGTAATCATAATGTGCAATAAATACCCAATTAATGTTTCTTAACTAGCAACAGTAATCTTGTCAGATTTAAATAAAATTAATCCAAAAAATATCTCGAGCTAAAAATTTAATATTATATTATTAATATATAAATAAATCTAAATTAAAAATATTTAAAATAAATAATCATTTTTAATATATTAAAAAATTCAAAAACAGAATTTCTAAAAAACTAAGAATCAGAATGTCAGAATTTTTATAAATTAAATACAAGAGATATTAGATTTAAAATTTTAATTAAGGCTTATATGACCAATAGGAACGCCTATAAAAAGTTTCAAACGGTGAACGAGCTCGGCTACACCCCTATCACGACCATCTCCTCTCCTGTGCCGAGCCGCAAGAACTGCCCTGAGTTCACACGGTGAATGAGCTCGGCTACACCCCCCCGCACCGGCTATATAAGACATCCCTCGGTTCGCACAAACCGCGCCTCCATTTCCCCTCTCATTCCCTTACCTCTCTCTAGCTAAAATGCTCTAATTCCTCTTCTGTTTCTCCATTGCCAGGCAAACTCAAAGCTCGGGCAAAAACAAAAATCCGATGAACCACTCAACCAAATCCAAATTACCTTGAACCATAGCATTAGAAGCCATCAATAATCAAAAGTCCTAAAAAATATTGAAGGTCATTCATATAGAATTTCGCCACCACCGATCATCCTTCTTCCTCCCGACCGGTCGACGGTGGCACGGCTCCTCAGCCTATCTCCACTTCAAACAACCGGTAAAATGGAACGCTGCAAGGTCCCTGATGCTCTTGCAACACTTCTTTTCAATTGATTTTACACCGTTTTGGCTCGCACCTATCTAGCCATTTCTGCCATCGCCCTGCTCCGGTGGCAGCCCTGGTCTGGCCACCGCCGAATCAAATTGAGGCATCCCCTGAGTGCGCGCTACTCCGCTAGTGCTCCTCCGCCCGCCAGCCATCTGACTCCGCTCGCCGCTCGCCGCCGACAACACTGCCCTGGTTTCCCTCTATTTTGTGAGGCCGACCATGGGGCCTCGATGTCAGTCAGAGCAAAGCCCAAGCAAGCAAATAAGTCAATGCGCTTCCAATGTAAGAAAGCGTATTTTCCATTTTCATCTAATTTCCAAGCCGATTAATAATCAAATAGTTGTAACTTTTGAATTTTCCAAACCAAATTGAATGAAATAAAATTTTAAATTCATATAAAACCATTTGTAATCAGGATATACAGAAAATACTAAATTTTTGAAACACAGAAGAATTATTTGAATTAATATTTGATAAAAACCCTATTATGGCCTTTATGCGATGATTGTGCAATATAACTCCTAAAATAATAAAATATATTTTTATATGATGCTGAGACCGTAAGAAGCTCAAATATGCAAAAACATTTAATTTTTGAACTAAGTTTAAATTATTTGCTTTGCAAATATCCATAAGAACTAATATGGTCATTAATAAAAATATGTATATAATAACTCATAAAATAATTAATATTCTGTATAAGCTTCTGGAATTAGTAGAACTTAATTTATATAAAAATATTTAGAATAAGACATAGTTTACATTCTTTTACTAAAAGGAAATGCAAATCACAGCAATATATATATGTATGATCTATCGCGATTAAAATCAAAATAATGCAAAAAATAGTATTAAAATGCTTCTAGGATCATACCCTGTTAATGCCAGAAAAATGAGTGAATGATCATGTGTAGTGTAGTCTCAACTTAAATCGAAATCCGACTCGTCATAACGATAACTTTGTGATCATTTATGCCATTTCAATAGCAAATAAAATAACTCGTCTATATGCTAAAATTTATAATATCAGTTTAGAAATACTCTCCAAAGTAAATGCTATCATATTCCGAAGAAAGAATCATATTTTATTATGCTTTGCATATAAAACTTGATAACGAAATAACCTTAAGTATTATGATTTCTGAACTTTAGAAACGCTTAAGCCTTTTCGGCAGTTTGTAAATCATCTCGTCTAAATACAAATTTTATGAAGATCAGCCTAGCAATGTTCTTTAGGATATTGTCTATCATAATCTGGAAAAATATTCTCATTTGAACTTGATTATCATCTGAATTCTGCTAATGCAATAACCTTAAGTGATAAGGTCGCTGAAAGCGCAGTAAGTGAATAGTTGTTTACGAAACCTTTAACTAATGTTTAATTTTATTAATCCAAATAATTTTAGCATCTAGAATTCGAACATATAAATACAAGAATACATAATTTTAGCCTCTTGAATTCGTAAAATAAGAATAATTGAACTATGAAAGAAACCGCATCATCGCTTAACTTAAAAGCTGCTGACAATATATATATTCGACTAAAACATGAGAACCCAAAATCATGCAACCCTAAACCACACCTGTTTTCTATAGCAAGTCTTTATTCGATTTTTTATCTGTCTTCTTTTTGCCCTTATTAAAGATTGTTATTTGCTATATTTCATTGAACGATGTGTAGAACTCGATGTTGCTAACTCCGTCATCGACAACGTCGACTACATCTACAACTTCGCCATAAACAACGATTAAGCAAGGCAAGCACCCCTTTGATCATATTGATCCCAGTATTTAATTTTCTTTTTATTTATCAAACTGTTACATGCATGCGTTTATTTTCTGTAAATTCGCTATTTTGTGGTACTGGTAGATATACCTGTTGTCTCATGAATCCTCCTTGATAAGGATTGTCATGTGAACCTTGATAACCCTAGAATAAAGTTAGACAAAACATTATGTCAACATGGTTATATATACGATCTAATAATTATGCTTAGCCATGATTTAGAACCAACGTTGTATATGATCAGATCAAGATTGTTTCTTGGGAAAATTGAAAATATTGGTTATGACATGATGTTGGTTGTCGGTATTTTGGTTAAAACCCCAAAAATCAAAACTATGGTTTTGACGCGTGTAATTATTGGAAATAGCCGGTTGTGCAAGAGATGGACTTGTACGTAGTGTAGGGGGAGATTATTGTCCGTGTCGGATTAAGGACCGAACATAGTGTTGTATGATCTAAGATAAATCCGTACAACCACAGGTGCTATTATGGGTAGCCTTAACCTATTAAGTTATGTAGATTTAGCTTTGCACATTGGTAGGCCGAAGTAGTACGAGCTCTCCTTTCAAAGTTTGCTCGAAGGGGTGTCCACACCGAGGTGTTGGGAGCAACATTTGCTGATATAACGGTGTACGCCTTGCTATGGGAGAAACAGTGCCCGACTGTTTTTATGATGATGATGATACCATGTTTTATATATATGTGTGTTTCTTCTGCCATGGCAAGGGTTTTCCGTTACCGGTGCTGGTGCAAAGTTAGGTCTATGTAATGTAATGGTTATGTTATGACTCTCTGCGGCATACCAAAGGAAGTGTGCTAATTATCGATTGCACAAAGAGTCAGTCATGTCTTGTGGGTAAAGTTGTACACCTCTGCAGAGTGTAAATCTAATCGATTAGCCATACCCGCGGTTATGGGAAACTTGGTAAATTGGCACTAGTTAAATGCTTTGGTATTTTCTAAAAGTGGGTTTTGGTTTGAAACTTGTTTAGCAATTGTTACTTTATGTCAAAGGACCGACATTGATGAACCTCATGATTGGATTATTGGATGAATGGTTATGTGTTGGCGAAGGAATGGTTATGGCAGGATTGGATTATTGAATCATTGGATTATTCAATGCTCGCGAAGGGCTGTGAGTATTACTTATGCTTTACTTATTTCTTATCAGTCAAATTTGCTCTTACAAATCCCGTTTGCAAATGACAACTTGATTTACAAATTCAATATCGCTTTATGCAAATTAACTGTAGTAGACTCCTTTGATATAGCCTGCATTATTGCATTTGCAAATACCACTTAAGTCTTGCGGAGTACGAAAGTACTCAACCTTGCTTAATCTATTATTTTAGGTAGAAAGAGTTAGCGAAGCTTCGAAGATTACTTTTCGTCGCAGGACGCGGGAATTCTAATGATGCGATCTTTCTAGGGATTATGCATTGTCAGTTGCCTGCGGGTTGGATGGGCACACTACAAGACTTTGCTTCTTCTGTGCTATATATAATTATATGCTCTAAATTGTAAAAATACAATTTATAAATAGCTTCCGCTTTAATAATATTGTGTATGGTTGTGATTCCAATTGTTGTAAATGTGCGTACTAGCTACTGATCATGGGACTAGTACAGAATGCACATGAGATTTCCATTTTCGCATTTATGTGAAAATGGGGGTCGTTACATAGCATCACCAGCTCACAAGAATCGAAACCCCTCTGTTATTTCCAAGGATCTTCAACCGGAGCTTCGCTGCCACCGAGTCCCCTTCTTCTCCAAAACCGGCGAATGGTGGTGAGCTAATCCGACACTCCTCTGTGCTCTCTATTGATAAAAATGGAATGCTTAGGATCCCCTGATGATAGAATTGGAACCGATTTCGTCGAAGATGCCCTCTGTCGTCGGCACGGTTCGTCGCCTCTTCCGCCGCCACATAGCCACGGTGGCGAGGTGGTTCGGCTGGTCGCCAGTAGGAATGGGTACCTCCATTAGATGCGCATTAGGTCGTTGGTGCTAACCGTGTCATCGGTTCTCCACCTCCAGCCGTAGATCGCCGCCGGCAAGCCCGAGTTCACCGGGCTCTGCTCTGTGCCTCTGAGTCGCGGGACCGAGATGTCAGTGACTGCATCCAAGTCCTTTGCGCAAGCACCGAGTCACTGCCGGGTGGACCTGAGATGTCAGCGTCTGGGTTCGGTTTGAATGTAGACTGTTGGCGCGAAGTAAAAGGCGTTTTCAGTATTCTGAAAACGTATTTTGCTATTTTCCTGTTTTTCAGAACTAGTTCAAATTCAAACTTGAATATCGTTTGCATTTGAAATCCAAATGAGATGAAACCAATTTCTAAATTAATCTAAAATCAAGATATTCCAGAATATTTAAAAATATTTTGAAAATCTACTCTGGAAAAATATTTTAACACAGAGGTGTATAGAAGTTATGAAAATAGACTAAATGTAGAAACTTTGCAAATAACGTTGATTTTGTATGGAACCAATTTTATTATGTTCCTCATTCTGCTAGGACTTCATACATATAAAAATATTTGGTTAACTAGTTGTTTTAGGTCTTTTCTATTGAAGTCTAATATTATTAGATTGATTATGCAATAATAAATAAACTAATAGAAAAGAAATTCAGAAGGTTGCTAGATATATTTCTTTTTCAGCATGATAGCAGTATGATGTTAGGCTAGGTAAAAATGTTGGGTGAATAATGGTTTAAGCATGCAGGCTATAATCTAGTATAAAGAATATATATATATATATATATATATATATATATATATATATATATATATATATATATATGAAGGACCGAGATGGCGAACAGAGGGGGGTGAATGGTCGCAAATAAAATTTCCCCCAAAATACTCCAACAAAAACCTCGACAAGATCGCTCAAAGGAAATCGTGAAAAACCTGAAAAACAAGACAACTATGTGTACCCCAAGCTTGCATGGATAAGTACCATAAAATATGTGGGTATTTTTGAGTCACAATACTGGTTGTCTAGTGTCCAAGATAAAGAGGAATCAATTCAAACTCTTTCTTTTAGAAAGGACATCAATTCAAATCACAAAAGTCACTTTCAGAAAAGCAAAAGCAGAATTTCCAGAACTTGTCCTCAATTTGCACAGGAGGTTGGTGGGTTTCTGCAGCTCAAAAAATTTTGAGACTTTTTCTTCCTATGAGCATCAGAGTCGTGAAGACTTCATAAAAATTTCTCCTCAAAAAGCCTTACATAAAAAACAGGAAAAATCTAAGAACACAGTCTGGTCAAGAACCTCGAGCAGAAAGTTTGGGGCTCGGTTTTCACCTCATGGCGCCCAAACGGTGCTACAAGTGAACTCCAAAGTTTTTCTGCAAGTGGATATCAGAGTCCCGCACCTCCTCCAACAAGAATCACTTGAAAAAGATTTTTCTATATTTTTATAGAAATCAAACACTGACTGCTGCGCGAAGAACAAGTTCTGAACAAAGTTGGAACTTGAAAGAAAAGATGTTCTCTACTCAATCCAAGAGTGCAAAAGAGATGTAAAACCATATGAACACACTCAAAACATCCAAGATCAGCAGCATTTGGAAGGAGGGGAGGCAAATCCAAATTACATGAAAGTAAATTGCGAGAATGTAATTGCGGGAAAGTAAATGCTGAATTGAAATTGTGTAAAGTAAAGACATAATGTAAATGCGCAAAATAAATTCAGAGGTGGATGGATAAAACTTTCATTTCTGGAAGGAGAGGTTACAAAGCCTCACTTTCATGTGGGCAAAGCTCAAAGGAGCATTCACAAACCTCAAAACCTTCAAGGGAAGGAGGCTACCCCTCCACCCCTATTTATACTACTCTTGGGCCACCTACCACCCTTGGATGAGTCCCTCAACCCTAGAGCACTCATCTAAGGGCTAGGATTAACCCACACACACAGCCATGCAAGGGCTAACCCAAAACCCACACACATACCGGGTTTTCTTGCACGGTTTCCAAAGCATACTACCTAGACCCGCTAACCTATCAACTAGACCTCAATCCGACGGCTCTCATTGATCCACGCGGCATCTAGCTAGCATCATCTCCATTCCTTGTCTTCTTGACTTGCCCGGACTCCGTCTCCGATCATCTTCCGGCGATCTCCCGACCGTCTGGACCTCCGACGCTCCTCGCCTAGTCCCGGTCATCCTTCGCCTCACCATGACCTAGCACCGTCGTCCTGCAACCATCAAAGACAAGGAAAAAACCTTTCACATAGAAATGCGCACAATGATGTGCAATAAAAACCATCCAACTCATCACTATCGCGTCCATACGATCGGTACTTCCACTCCTGGCAGAGACAACTCAAATTGCTTCATTTTGAAAATCAATCCAAATCAAACTCAAACTTGAGCACACCTTGGTCAAATAAAGTCAAATACTCATCATAAACATGGATGGACCTCCACATGGTCCTTCAATCTCCCCCTTGATGAGTATATTGACAAACCACACAAAATGGCATAAATTTGAGTTTGAAGAAAATGAAGAAGAAAGCAATTTTTAGTTTTAAAGTCAAACTTGGTCCATAGATAAAAATTAGAACCATGACCAAGTTGACGAAGAGGAATTTAGATTTTAGAGTTAAATTTAAGAAAGAGCAAGTTTTCAACAAAAACTCTAAAATCCAACTAAACATGTCAAATGTGATTATGAGATTAGGATCCAACAGAAGTAGTAGCATAGTTTTACAAAGATCATAATAACCAAATAAGCATTCACATTTTTATCTTTTTAGTGATGCCTTTTCTACGTTTTCTCCCCCTTTTGGCAATATAGGCATCAATTTTTTTTATGTATGCATGAAATGCAATCGAAAGAGCTTTGAAGATTATCCAATTGATCAAAATGGAAGGATATTACACCAAGCTTGTCAATTTTAGAAGATGACTAAACTAATACATGTCCAAGTGCAAATACGAGCTTAGTTTTGAATATTTCATTTTTATCAAGATTTGACAAGTGCAACACTTAGCTTTAGTTTCAAAAATAGAAGAATAGCCACTCTAAGGATCAAAAGGAAAACCTAGAGTTCAACCTACTCAACACTTTGGGGAATCTAGAAGAGCATACAAGGTCCTTCGGGCTCATTTATCACTTAATGCAAATTTTGATTTATCATCATACAAGACATAGCGGGGTGCAAATGTTTGACATTATTTGCATTCTTTACCCACATATGTCTTTGTTTTTAATTTATTTGCATTTTCTTTTGACAACCAATTGACTCAAGCCGTATGCGACCATCTCAAGATGAACTCTTAAGAGGATGGTCTAGGTCAAACACGATGTATTCCAAGTTCATCCCAAGTGCAATGTGAAGCGGTCTTGTGAATGCAAGGTGTTGAGTCGTATGTGCACAAGAAGAGTCAATTTTGTTTAATTTTTATTTTTAGCACAATGATTCATGAGCAATTGAAGGACTCTAGCATGGATCAAACTAGTTTCACCCAAGTTGCTATATGGACTCTAGAGAACTCCAAAATTTCTCAAATTATGGCACAAACCTCTAGAGAAGAAACCTAGCAAGTAAAAGCAACAAGTTTCATCAAGTTTTTCATTTAAGACTTTTTTTCATTTTAAAGCTTAGCAAGTTAAATGAACTTGGACATATCTGAGCTAGTGATTTCCTCCATATGATGCAGCATGGTGTATAGCATGAAGAAGAAATCAATTGCATAATAGACAAAGCTCATTAAATAGGAAATGCAGTCTACATGCAATGCACGAACAGATTCCCAAACTCCCCCTCAACAAATGAATCAATTTTAAGCTCAAATCTGGTTAAAGTTGAGTTATTATCAAGATTAGGCACAAAGAAAAACCGAATGAACTCAATAATAACCAGAAAAACAGAATGAGGAGAAGAAGTCGAGAAACTGCAAAACTGGATGGCTATAGAGCATAGCAAAGATATAAGAGACTCACTACGGCTTAGACTCGCTCTTATCTTCCCAATGGTGACATAGGAAGTGACTCTAGATCCCAACTAAGGAGTGCACATGCACCTGTCTACCAGGAGGCCCAATACCGCTAGACTTATAAGACGTGAGGGAACTCAACCTAGAGAGAAGAGAGAATGACTAATCACGCATGATAGCAACCTAAAGCACAAGATAAGAGGTCCATAGAAGGCATGCTGAAGTCTAAGTGAGTGAACTCAACTCAAGAAAACAAGCCCAAAGTCATCCAAAAGAAATACAAAGAAAAGAAAAGCTGAAAGAAAACATATAATACATAATATACAAACCGGCTCCCCTCACGAAAGGCCGTAAGGGCTCACGACTCAAGCTCACTCCTCAAGGCAACAAATGCTGAGCTATCCAAAGGCTTGGTGAAGATATCGGCTAATTGAAGGTCACTCTCTGAATCGAGCGCGATATCTCCCTTCTCCACATGGTCTCTAAGGAAGTGATATCTAATATCAATGTGTTTGGTCCGGAATGTTGCAATCGGGTTTTTAGCAATGCAAATAGCTGAAGTGTTGTCACGAGAAAAGTGGCACACTCTCTATCTCTAACCCATAGTCCCGTAAGGTCGATCTCATCAAAGCACTGCTACAACAATCGGTCGCAACAACATACTCGGCCTCGGTATTGGACTGCAACACCGCATCGCTTCCTAGATGACCAAGAAATAAGAGAAGTGCCAATGAATTGGCAAGTGCCGAAGTGCTCTTCCTATCTATCCTCTGACCAAACAAAGTCGGCATCGGAAAAGGCTCTAAGAGATAGACAAGAAGACGAAGAGTACCAAATACCATAATCAGTGGTAGCACGAAGGTATCTGAAGATGCGCTTGACCGCCTGGCGGTGAGAGGCATGAGGAGAAGCTTGAAATCGAGCGCACGCACACACAAATGAAATGTATGTCCGGCCTCGAAGCGGTGAGGTACAAGAGGAGCCGATCATGCTCAAACTCCTTTTGATCGCAGGCTCACCATCCTCATCGGGCTCGAGGACAGCAGTGGTGGCCATATGAGTCATCACCGACTTCCCATCAGACATATCGAAGCGCCTTAGGAGGTCACGGGTATACTTGCCTTGATGCAAGAAAGTACCCTCCCGAGTCTGCTTGATTTGGAAGTCAAGAAAGTAGCTCAACTCGCCCATCATACTCATCTCAAACTCAGTGCTCATCACCTCGTAAAACCGAGATACAAGCGAATGAGATGAGCCACCAAAATGATATCGTCCACATAAATCGGACAAGAAGAAAATGAGACACATGGTGTCGATGAATGAGTTTTGTCTACTATGCCCATTTTGAAGTCATGGCTGAGAAGATAAGACTTGAGCCTCTCATACCATGCTCTGGGGGCCTGCTTGAGTCCATACAAAGCTTTGGAGAGCTTGTATACATGACTTGGAAACTTGGGGTTCTCGAATCTTGGAGGTTGTTTGACATAAACTTGTTCCTCAATATAGCCATTGAGGAATGCACTCTTGACATCCATTTGATAGAGCTTGAAGCCCTGGGATGCAGAGAATGCAAGCAGGATCCTAATAGTCTCTAGTCTAGCTATAGGGGCAAAGGTCTCCTCAAAGTCAAGACCCTCAACCTGAGAAAAGCCCTGTGCAACTAACCTAGCCTTGTTGCGAATGACAACCCCATCCTCACTCTGCTTGTTTTTGAACACCCACTTGGTCCCAATGACATTATGTCCAGATGGGGGCTCGACAAGCTGCCATACCTTGTTCCTCTCAAAGTTCTCAAGTTCCTCATGCATAGCATTAATCCACGATTCATCGGATAATGCATGAGAAACATCCTTCGGCTCAAAGGAGGCAACGAAGGCAGAGTGGAGGCAGAAACTAGACAAACCTGATTTTGATCGAGTGACCCGCTCAAACAGATCACCAATGATCTGATCAGGTGGATGAGAACGTTGAATATGACGGGGAGGTCCAGAAACAGAAGTGGCCTCTACCTCATGCACATAAGAGGTAGGAGCAGAGCCACTAGCTGAAGGAGAGTCGGAAGGCAAGGGCTGGTCTCCCTGAGGTGCAGAAATGGAAACAGGAGGCACCTCAGGTGTAGAGGGGATTGGATCCGGTGGAACACCATCATCTCCATCATCCTCATCTTCTACAAAGATGGTCTCGAAGGGATAAGAAGAGCCTGAAACATCAGGTCTAGCTCCTGGGCTAGCCTCATCAAAGGTCACATCACAGGTCTCTATGATCCTATGCGCATCAACACTCCAGACCCTATAGCTACGAGAAGAAGTCGAGTAACCTAGAAAGGTACCATCAGAAGAGCGAGACTCAAACTTATCTAGGTTACCGACTTCAAGATAAAACACTTGCAACCAAAACGCGAAAATGAGACACACCGGGCTTTCGCCCATACCTCAACTCATAAGAAGTGCGATGCGGATGTGCTCTAAAAACACGCGATTAGAAACATGGCAAGCGTAGCTATAGCCTCACCCAAAACTTCCTAGAGTATCAGACTCGTCTAGCATCGTCCCGCCATCTTAACCAAGGTCCTGTTCTTCCTTTCCACTACGCCATTCTCACGAGGGGTGTAGGAGAAGAGAACGATGCTCTAAACCAGACTCCACACATAAACTCTCAAAGTAGGAATTCTTGAACTCCGTGCCATTATCATCACAGATAGCTCGTAATGCACACGGGAACTCAATAGACAACCTCTCGACCAAACCCATGAAGTGAGAAAAGTCTCATCCTTCGAGGCCATGAAGAATACCTAAGAGTATCTAGAAAAATCATCAACGATGACAAGAACATACCACTTCCTCTCCTGATCGCACTCTAGCCGGACCAACAAAGGTCCATATGTAAAAGCTGTCCGGTGCATCATCATCACTACAAATGATCGGAGGATGAGAAGCAATAACCATCTTGCCATGTCGGCAAGGAGAGCAAACTAAGTTTTGACCATCTTGAGTTTGGGCAAACCCGAATGAGATCGTGGCGCTAACTCGGGTAAAATGATCAAAACCAATGTGACCAAGTCTCCTATGCCAGAAGGAGAGATCACGGGACTCAGAAGCAATCAAACATCGAAGAGAGTCTCCAGAAGAAGCAGAAAAATCAGCACGAAAGACTCTCCCAAATCTAGAAATCACACAAACTAACCCTCCTGATGAATCAAGAATTCTACAGGCATTACTCTTGAAGCTTACCTCGAAAGAGTCATCGATAAGCTGAGAAACAGAGAGAAGATTGTATTGCAGCTTACTTACTAAGGCAACATCTTTAATAATGAAATTTTGGTTAATGCAGATGGTACCTTTAGCAATGACTCTACCTGAAGATGCATCCCCAAAAGTGATTAACTCATCACCGGGGGCTCGGACTAGGGAAGAGAACCAACGAGAATCTCCGGTCATATGACGAGAACAATCGGAGTCAACAATCCAAACATCGCCCTTCCCCATCCAACGAACCTGATCAAGACACAAGAGAGAAAGATGACTCAAGATCTTGGGATAGAGTGAAGACTTAGGAACCCAATCTCAACCATACGACACCTCGCAGTACCACCACGAAGAAGATCGACTTGAGTGTCTCTCTGACGCTCAACTCTCACACGATCAAGAGCAACTCGTAGATAATCTAGGAGTCAAAGCGGGTTCGCACGCCGTGGTGCAAAAGCCGGACCATCCCAATGAAGGTCGCTGGATCTCCTACCGAAAACACCTCACGCCACGATATCTACCTCGATGGGAAAACGAGGAATATCAAGAGGACGGCGGAAAAAGCGACTACTGAACAGCTCCAGGACTAAAACTCAAGAACTAGCATGAAAACCAAGTCCCGACGCCGCCCAAAAACAAAGCGACTCTCTAACTCGTCTAGAAGCATTGTGTGTCTTAGGAGCACTCAAAGTCCGGGATGACCTCAATACCCTAAGAGCGACAACACGCCACGCCGAGTGATCTTGGCGCGCTGAAGCGTAAATCTACTAGGTGACCATCCTTCTTACAGAAGGTGCATGTGTACTTCGCCTTGCTAGAGGCAGAAGCAATAGGAGTAACACCCTTCTGGTCAGAAGTCCTATGGACAACCCCAGCGAAAATAAACACGGTGGTACTCACTCTGGGAGCTACCACAATCTCACCACTCTTGGAGCCGCGCACAATGGTGGGAGGATGCGCCCGAGCGTGCTCCAAGGGATCAAATCCTAGACCTTGATTGAATCTACTAATCTTGGATTGGTCTAGAATAAGATTGAGCTTCTTCTTGCCTCCAACAAACTTCTCGAGAGTGCTCATAAGATACTGGCAACCTCGGAAGAAAGAAGCACAAGAAGAACATGGGGAAGGAGAGGAAGAAGAAGAACCAGAAAGAGAAAGAGAAGATCTCTCAGCACGTGCTTTTTGTTCCCTAGCACGGCTGCCTCAATCTTGAGGGCCTCACAAGAAACGCAAGGAGCATCTCTAATCCTAAGGGTTTGGTCTTTTAACTTCTTCCTAATCTCGACATGGATTTGATCCACATCATCCTTAACCCCAACACACAGCAAGCAACCAGTTTTTGACTTAACTAGTAAGTCCTTAGCAAGTTGATCACACTTGACATTCAAAGCATCATTGTCAAGTTTTAGTTGCCTCTGACCCTCACATGAGCCGACTGGTCCTCGAAGCACGCAATTCAAGTTCATCATTTCTAGCGAAAGCTTTCTAAGGTGTTCGCTCATGGAATCAATTTCGCAAGCAATTTAGGGCAATTAGCACATGATGGAGTGGAGTGAGCATGAAGAAAACTAGCCTCAACAGAATAGCATCAACGTAACTAGTGCTAGCATTCTTCAACCTAAGACCATCAAGTTCAAGCAAGCACACTATCATGTATGGTCCTTAGGTTCTCCAACTCTACAAGAATAGCATCACACAAAGAGCAATCATCAGTGACTCGGGAGGGAGAAGATCTAAGTGAAGCTAACTCCCGAGTCAAGGTACCTACTTCCTTCTCAAGCTCCGTACACCTAGCTCTAGCTCTAGCATGAAATTTTCCTAATTTGTAGAAAGCTTCGTTGAGCTGGTCATAGGAGGGTACCTCATCCGAGTCGCTGTAGAGCTCGGAGTCGCTGATGTCGTTGGTGTCGGCCATGAAGCACATGCCGGAGTAGTCGTCGCCGCCCTTCTTCTCTTGCGGATCATCCTCGCCCTCGTCACTCCATGTCTCCGTGTCGGAGAGGTTGATGTCATCAAGAGCGGCGAGGACGCGGTGGAAGAGCTTCTTGTTCTTGGAGAAGTTGCGGTACTTCTTCTCGTGTGCCGGTTCACGAACTGGAGGCTTCTTGTTGCGGTTCTTGTCGGTGTAGTCGTTCTTGCCCGAACCGCCAACGTCGTTCTTTGCCCTTCTCCGCTTGGGACGATTCGCCGAATGTGGTTGGGGCCACCACACTCAAGCGGTGATCATGCCACCTCTCTTCCTCTCTCTCACCCTCTTGTATGCATGAGAAAACTTGCGAGCGAGAAGAGTAAGCTCATT
The DNA here is from genome assembly GCA_036346275.1 of Otatea glauca. Taxonomy (NCBI): domain Eukaryota; kingdom Viridiplantae; phylum Streptophyta; class Magnoliopsida; order Poales; family Poaceae; genus Otatea; species Otatea glauca. The sequence goes on along the minus strand of CM070715.1, from coordinate 33,905,795 downwards.
TTCTGGAAATTTTTCCAGTTGGTCATCGCTTAGCTCGCAAAGGGCGGAAAGAGAGAAACCAATAGAAGGATCAGAAGAAGAAGATCCAATGGGATCGGTGACCAAAGCCATCGACTGAGATTTCGTCTTCCGAGAGACGACATCGATCTCATGATTCTTGAGGCGGGAATAAAGCCCGTCAAGAGTCAGAGTCGATAAGTCGGTGGTGTCCTTGATGGTGGTCACCTTCATCTCCCGTACCTGTGTCTGCTCCCACCACTGTGACATCACATGTGCAGAGTGTAGAGCTAGCTAGTAAAAGGACTAGCATGACAGCCACAGAACCACTAGAGACTTCGGAGACTCCTTATGCTAAAAAGGCAAAGCTCACAGAGGCCACAACGCCCCCTGAGGTACATGAAAAGCCCACTGCCCCGACCTCAAAGACTCCTTTTGCCCCGAAAGGAAAGTCAGCACAGCCCACAGAGACCCCTTATGATTTTAAGGCCTACGTACATGGAAAGCCCTTTCTACCTTCCAGCAAATTGAATCCTCTAGGCAAGTGAACTCAACAGCTCCATTGATGGTACATTGACAAAGTGAAAGAGGGCGAGCGATGTGTCGACTTCAATGTTAAATACAGAAAGAGACATTTCCACCGCGAGGAGGATGGGACATTCCCAGTTACTTTTGAGGATCTGTTCTGTCTGTACCAACTGATAGCCATCGATATTTCTACTGTACGATCCTAGACGCTGTGAGTATCGCACCATATAGCACGAGCTTATGACTTCTATAGGATTTTGTATTATGTTTTTTAACATTCAACACGAGTTGCAGGGCAATGAGGCAACGAGTCGTGATGAATCGACAACTAGTTGGGTTCGTCGACCCTGAGCTTGTCCACGACCATGGCTAGGCTTCAACTGGAATGGGTTGCCGGCTACACCAAGGGGGCATTGAGAGCTGAGTCGAAGGACTTCGTTCTACTCTCGTACCATGAGGAGTAAGTCTACTTTACCCTTTCAATTACTTGTACGCACTTAAACCGTATGTGAACTTATTTCTATCACTGCATACCATTTAAGAAGCAACCATTGGGTTCTACTCGTGATCATTCCGAGTGACAAGATAGTCCACACTTTTAACTCAATCGAGAAGAGACCGATGGCCTACGCGATCAAGCCTCCTTTGGAGCAGTAAGTGCCTACTCTTTCCTAACACTTTATGTATTTAACTACGTTAATTTTTTTTTGACTCAACGGCATCTCTCCAGTGTATATAGGGGTTTCTCGAACTACGTCACTGAAGGAGGGATATACGATGACATAAAGAGCTCGAAGCTGGAGTATGTGCGCTTCAAGGTATAAGTGCCTACCATACATAAGATTAATATTTTCAATATCTATTCTTCTTCTATTAATTTATTTTTCTCTCTTCACAGTGTCATCAACAGGGCAGCGACGACCACTACAGTTTGTACGTCATGCAGCACATGTTTTTCGTTGTCGGTGGCTTAGACCTTTTCCCTAAGGTATGTGTACATGCATAATAATACAATTAGCCTTTCACATAGAAATTTCAAAACATAAATTAGAGCACTCATTTCTATTTTGTAGCGTATCAATATCCCCTAGAAGAGCTTAGACAGCTCTACAGTCAACAAGTTACTGCAGGATCAAGGATAACCGACTAGAGGGGGGTGAATAGGAGGTTTCTAAATTTTTTTATTCTAATTTGCAATTGATTAAAATACTAAGCTATAGAAGCAATAATTGTAAATTTATAATTATAATCTCTAGGGACCACTAACCTACTCTAGCAATTCAAGTAGAGCAATAAATAATTCTAAGCACAATTAACCTACTCAATTTTCTAGAAATGTAATATAGCACAAGAATAACAAAGACAAATCACAAGAGAAGGAGAGGCGATAATTTTATCCCGTGGTCTCGGAGACTTGCCGGTCTCCCCTATTCTACGTTGAGGTGACTTAAACGCTTTCAAGCCAGCTCCACCCACTTGAGCCTTCCTCGATCACTCGTGGTAGCTCTTCACCACTCCGGTTAGGCGAGCTCCTTGCCTTTACAAATGATCGGGCCTTCTCACAAGCTTCTTTGAGAAGATCACCGATGCCACACACCTCCAAGCCGTTTAGGAGGCGGCAACCTCCAAGAGTAATAGGTGATGAAGCTTGCTAGAGGTTGAATTGAGTGTTAAAGGCTCAACACCAAATGCACCACTCAATTTTGCTCCTAACTCTCTCAAAATATGAATTGAATGCACACAAGAGTATTAGAGATTAGCTAGAGCTCAAATACCATCAATGAGGGTCAAGACATGCTCTAGAATGCAGGTGGGGGGTATTTATAACCCCCACCAACCAAATATGGCCATTGGCCAAAAGTTGGCCAAAATCCTCCTTAGGGGCCGGTCATACCGCCATTGGGCCGGTATGACCGCCCCTCAGTAGCAACGGTCTCTACAGTGCAATAAATGCGCTGTCAGTGACCGTTACCCACATGGCCGGTACGATCGGAGAGGGCCTGATCATACCGATCATCGGTATGACCGGAGGTCCTCCAGTCACACTGCCCACACAAGTGCAGTCTGCGCACTCTTCTGTAAAAACGCACCGCTCCTATGCCCGGTCATACCGGCCCCTCATATGTCAAATGCACCCCGTTCTGTAGTTTCCACACCAGGTGGACTCTAGTCACACCGATGGCCGGTATGACCTGAGGGGGCCCGGTCATACCGGCCCCACAAAACCAAGAAAATGCAAGAATCCTCATGTAAAAATTAAATTAGGGGCCTAGATGCTTTCATACCGGCCCCACAGAACCAAGAAAATGCAAGAATCGATTGTTATTAAGTACCAAAACCAAATTAAATTAGGGGCCTAGATGCTTTCAATCTCCCCTTTTTTGGTAATTGATGAGAATCCTCATGTAAAAATTAAATTGATTTTGAGATTTTAAGTATGCAACTAGGAGATCAAGTTGTATACTCAAGATCTTTATTTTGACAATATTTTGCCTTTAAAGATGAAAAGTGTGGAAGGCTCAAACTATCATCAAAACAACAATATTTAATTGAAAACTCCCCCTAAATATGTGCATATGGATGAATCATTGTTATTTGCACATTTGAGATTTTTGAGAAATTTTGACGGAGTTTCCCTTTAAATATTGAATCCGAGGATAACCAAATATAGGCAATGAATATGAGAAAATGAACACGAATGATATGAAATCATAATCAATTACTAAGATAATCATAAACATCCAAAGGCAATCATAAGACAATAATAGTTCAACCACAACCAACCAAAAGATAAAAGATAGAAACAAGGTTCATATAGGTTCATATAAAGTAATAACTTAAGCTAATACTTAATCTTCACTTTTGCCACTTAATACTTAATCTTCACTTTGCCACTTCTCCCCCTTTGTCATCAAAGACCAAAAAGGAAGTAACTGCGCAATCTCAATACGACGGTGGTGGTGGAGGAGGAGAACGACGAGCCCCATAGTGACGGAAGGAGACAGGAGCCTGCTGGGAGCGGTACTCGTCGAAGGAAGTGCAAAGCTCGGTAATGGAAGTATCAATGGAGTCCATGCATCCGCGAACCTCCTCAACAACTTGACGTGTCTGAGATTGATATTCATCGACACGAGCAAAATTGCTCATCATGTCGGAACGGAGACTCACAAAGCTACTCATCATAACAGAATGCAACATATCAAAATTATCATGAGCTAGTCCAGAATACAACTACAATGAATGAGTTTGAGTCTCTTCTTCTCCTACATTTGGTGGTTGAAACGGTTGAGAAGACTGACCCCTCTGACTCTGAGGTCCTGCCTCTCGTGGCTTATAAGGCTTGTGAACTCCTCCACATCCACCACGAAAACCCACCACCCTTTTTATGATCATCATGATATAGGGGGCGAAGTATATTCTTTTTCCTCGATCACACGTAGAAGAGTGCATCTCACGAAGAATAAAATTCACGACATCAAATCTTTCTTTCTGTATGATTTTCCTCATAATATTCCATGCATAGCCTCTAAATTCATCGAAATTACCACTTTTAGGATGAATGGTAACTTGCACAATCCTATTTATGAGGCTAGCTGTGGGGAGGAGATGAGTCATCTTACCGGTACCGGGCCTCTTAACACGAGCAGCTGGGTTATAAAAATTGTATTGTTCTGGAAGAGGTAGAACTGAATCACTGTGTATCCTGTGTTGACCACTGTGAAAGGACCCCAGAGCTTTCTCAATTTCTTCCTTTGAGGCGGTGTACATTGCAGTATCCGTCATCCAAGTGATCTCATCAAATGAATCAGAAACATGAAGAGTTGCATAGAATTGACGGATCACGTCTTCATTATAGTCACATCTCATATAGACAAAATGTGCAAGATCTGCTCCATAAAAAAGCTCAGGCACTCCAACAAACAAAGGAATATTTCTTATGTGCTCCCAACTAACCCATTTATGATATGCAAAGTCTTTATTTAGATAGATCTGATGATATACCTATTGTTGGAAGATGGTTCTCAATTTATCCAAGGTAGCAGTGCGATGGAGCAAATATTGGTTACCTTGACGAAATGATGCATATTTCTCCCCTTTTATCTTCCTTAGATCCATGGTTGGCTGAAGATCATCGAAGTCCTCTTCTTCTGACTCTTCATTTTCATTGTCATCAAAATCCACATCCATTTCATCATCACTTTCACTTGATTTTGACACAGATTTCTTTCCCTTCCCCCTTTTCGAGCTCCCACTAAGTTCTACTTGTATTTTCCTTTGGATTTCTCGATCCTTAGCAGCTCGAGATTGAGAGTCATCACTGTCACTATCATAAGCCACAAGAAAACCCCTACCTCGAGTTGATTTTCGAATTACTCCGCCACCATGAGGAGGCAAATTCTTAGTCCGTGGCATGATGACTGAGATAACAAGGAATAGATAGAGTTAAATCAAGGAATAATTGCCCTAGAGACGGATCGTAATGGATTTGTGACAAAATAAGCAATTTTGAGAAAAGTTGCTCAGTCAGCCCGGTCATACCGCCCAGAGGCCCGGTAGCACCGCCCATGGCCGGTGCTACCGCTTGGGGATCGGTATGACCGACCGCACAGGCCCCTTTTGCTCAATATTCGCAAAATCTTGAGTTTTGAGTAGATCGATCCATTGAATGGCATACATAGACATCATAAGTCGATAATCTACTCATTATTCCCAAATATTTCATTTTATTTCACAAGATTTTGCCACATTATGCATCAAACCCTAAAACAATATTTGAGAACCCTATAGCATGAAAAATGAGAGGAATTTCAAAGGAGAATGGGGGAAAGAGTACCTTAGATCGGAGGATCAAGAAGAAACCAAGAGATTTGACGGGAGAAACTCGGATTTAAGGGGTTCTTCTTGGAGATTTTGGTGAGAAGAGAGTTCTTGAGAGGAGAGAGGAGATGAGATGAGGAAAAGAGAGATAAGAGGAAGAGAGGGTGCGGGCAGGCCAAAAGAAAATGAGAGAGTGGGTCGGTTACACTGAGAAATGCGCTAAGCCTGCCCTTCCCCAACGCGATCGGTATGACTGCACATGGGCCAATTATACTGCTCGACGGTGCAACCGCATATCTTGCGGTCATACCGACAACATCAGGGTGTATAGCCCTTAAAACTCCAAAATGAGTTGTAGTTGCTCATTCATTCATATTTTTGATAAATATAAGAGTTGAGCACTTCAATTCGACAAAACAATCGGGAATGACAACTTTTTGCAAGTAATTTTTAGTTAAAGTAGATTTCTTATGAGAAAAATGGAATATATATATATATATATATACATATAAAGTTTTTAACAACAAGAAGGAAAATCAACACTTGGCGATGGATAATTTTTGCATCTTGACATATATGAGCTTGAAATAATATTTTGAACCAAGATATGGCCAAGAATTCGGTTCAAATAAAGAAACTCACTATGTGCAATATTTTAACCATTTTGTGTCAAGTATAGTTTTTCGGTGAGTTGCAAAATCAAATATCTTTTGCTAGGTTGGTCTTTTGAAAAACTTTCGAACACAAGAGTTGTTAAGAATGACCAACTATAGGTTTTCGTTTTGGTATTCTTTTCAAGTTCATTTCACAATTAATTCTATGAAAATAACAAGTTTAAATCCAAAATAAGATACTAGTAACTAGCTTTTGGACTCAAAACTCATTTTCTTTTAAAATACATTTTGTGAAGCCAAAACTATTGGAAAACATTTTGAAAACATTTGTATACCTTATTCAGCTAGTTTTTCACAAGGTTATTAATAGTATACAAAATTTTTACTTTTTGCTAAATAACTCAATTTTGAGAACTTAACAGTTGTACATAATTAATTTGGGCACACAAAGGGATGTGATATATATGGTTATGATTTAGCACTCCTCCTTAATGTGCCACACATCAAGTGATTCGAATAAACAATAAAATCTAATTAAGACACAATCATTTCACACATGATCAAACAACATTTGAGATGTCTATGATATTTAATTCATTCCTCAATTTGCAAAATCTAGCTTCATCTAATGGTTTGGTGAGGATATCCGCTAATTGATCTTGGGGTCTAATATGACTAATCACAATATCACCTTTGCTAACATGATCTCTCAAGAAATGGTGACGGATATCTATATGTTTGGTTCTTGAATGTTGGACCGGGTTGTTGGCTTTTTTAACGACACTTTCATTATCACATAAAAGAGGCATATTTTTGAAATTAATACCATAATCCATTAAGGTTTGCCTCTTCCACAACAATTGTGCGCAACAACTACCAGCGGATATATATTCAGCTTCAGCGGTGGATAAAGCTATGGAATTTTGTTTCTTGGAGAACCAAGAAACGAGGGATCTTCCTAGAAATTGACAACTTCCCGAAGTGATTTTTCTATCCACTTTACAAACCCACATAATCCGAATCCGAATATCCAACTAAATCAAATTTCGCACCCTTAGGATACCATAACCCTATATTTGAGGAATGCGTTAAATATCTTAAAATTCTCTTAACGGCCACCAAATGGCACTCTTTAGGTGAAGTTTGAAAACGAGCACACATGCAAACACTAAACATGATATCGGGCCTAGATACGGTGAGATAAAGTAAACTACCAATCGTAGAATGATAAAGCTTTAAATCTACCGGTTTACCTCCCTTATTTAGATCAAGATGCCCATTGGATGCCATTAGAGTCTTGATAGGCTTCGCGTCTTCCAAGCCAAACCTCTTGAGTAAATCTTTCACGTACTTGGTTTCACTCACAAAAGTCCCATTCTTGAGTTGCTTGATTTGAAGTCCAAGAAAGAAGCTCAATTCTCCAATCATGGACATTTCAAATTCCCTAGACATCATACCACCAAATTCTTTGCAAAAATCTTCGTTAGTAAAACCAAATATAATATCATCAATATAAATTTGACATACAAGGAATTCTCCATCTATTATTTTGTAAAGAGGGTTGTGTCAACCTTCCCAATTTTGAAACCTTTTGAAGTTAGAAAGTCTCTAAGCCGCTCATACCATACTCTAGGAGCTTGTTTAAGACCATATCGCGCCTTAGAGAGTTTATAAACATGATTTGGGTGTTTACGGTCTTAAAAACCGGGAAGTTGTTCTACAAATACTAATTCGGATATTTGTCCATTTAAGAATGCACTCTTTACATCCATTTGAAATAATTTGATATCAAAATAAGATGAAAAGCAAGTAAGATTCTAATAGCTTTCAATCTAGTTACGGGTGCAAAGGTTTCACCAAAATCCAATCATTCGATTTGTGTGAAACCTTGCGCCACTAATCTTGCCTTATTTCTTACCACAATACCATTCTCATCTTTCTTGTTTCGAAATACCCATTTAGTGCCAATAACGTTGTGATCCTTGGGTCTTTCGACTAGTGTCCATACATTATTACGAGCGAAGTTGTTGAACTCTTCATGCATTGAGTTCATCCAATCCGGGTCATCTAGAGCTTCATCTACATGAGTAGGTTCAAAAGAAGACACAAAAGAGTAATGTTCACAAAAAGAAGCAACATGAGATCGTGTTTGAACACCCTTACTGACATCACCCAAAATTTGATCTATTGGATGATCCTTGGAGAGTCCATGATGAATTCTTTGAGGTAGGAGTTGAGCCTGTTGATCACTTTCCTTCTCATCCACGTCTATGGGTTGAACTTGATTTGTCGTTGTAGAAGTAGAGGGTTCAACTTGAGTGGATGATGGTTGATCATCTTTATCTTCTTTTGGTTTGATGTCTCCAAGCGTCATTTTCTTCATTGCTTCTCTTAGTCCTTCATCACCTACATCATCCAAATTTTTTTGCTCTTCTTGAGAACCATTAGTTTCATCAAATTCAATATTGCACGTTTCTTCAACAAAACCTTTATTTTTGTTAAACACGCGATATGCTTTACTATTCGAGGAATAGCCAAGCAAAAAACCTTCATCACAATGACTTTGGAATTTTGAAAGTTGAACTCCCTTCTTCAAAATATAGTATTTGCAACCGAAAACTCGAAAATAAGAAATGTTCGGTCTTCTTCCATTGAGTAGCTCATAGGAATTCTTTTTCAAAAGATGATGCAAATAAAGTCTATTTGTTGCATGGCAAGCGGTATTAATGGCTTCCACCCAAAAACTATCAGAAGTGCCATACTCATCAAGCATAGTTTTTGCCATTTCGATTAGTGTTCGATTTTTCCGTTCTACAACTCAATTTTGCTCCGGAGTGTAAGTGGCATAAAGCTCGTGCTTTATTCCAAGTTCATCACAATAATCTTCAATTCTTGTATTTTTAAACTCGGAACCATTGTCACTACGAATTTTCTTGATTTTAAAATCAAATTCATTTTGAGCCCTTTTTGCAAAACTTTTGAAAATATCGGAGTTTTCGGATTTATCATCTAGAAAGAATACCCATGTATACCTTGAATAATCATCAACAATGACTAGACAATAAGAATTACCTCCGATGCTCTTATAGGTTGTTGGGCCAAACAAATCCATATGTAAGAGCTCTAATGGTCTAGATGTAGACATGATACTCTTTGAAGGATGAGAACTAGCTACTTGCTTGCTGGCTTGACAAGCACTACAAAGTCTATTTTTCTCAAACTTCACATCCTTCAAGCCCACAACTAAATCATTTTTAAAAAAGCTTTTTGAGTTGAATCATCCCAACATGAGCTAATCTTCTATGCCATAACCATCCTAAGGATGTTTTTGCAATTAAACATGTTTGAAGACATGACTTATTTGAGGTGAAATCAACTAAATACAAATTTCAAGATCTAAAACCTTTGAACACTAAAGAATTATCATTTTCGTTAGAGATTACTATTCCATTCTTAGAAAACATGCAAGTAAGACCAAGATCACAAATTTGGGCTACGGATAGCAAGTTAAAATTCAAAGTTTCAACCAAGGAGACATTTGAAATAGAAAGGTCATTTGAGATAGCAATTTTACCCAATCCTAATACCTTTCCTTTACTATTGTCTCCAAAAGTGATCTTGTCATGTTGCCCATTTCCCGATTCAAATGTGGTGAACATTTTCCTATCACCGGCCATGTGTTGAGTGCATCCACAATCCAACACCCAATGCCGTCCACCGATCTTGTAGTTCACCTACAAAGAAGATCAAGCCTTTTTAGGTACCCAAATTTGTTTGGGTTCTTGGAGGTTAGTAACCAAGGCTTTGGGCACCCAAATGGCATTCTTCTACAGCCAAGTATAGGAGTGCCAACAAACTTAGCAATAATTTTACCAAAGCTATTGTTGGGACCCGAATCTGCAAATCCGGACCCTCTGTGTATTCTGTGCTAGTCCAGGATCACGCTAGCACACACAGTCTTTACAGGGATGCACATCACAGACATTCGCATCAATACAAGAATAAATAGTGCAAACATTTATATAAACCGAGTTGTACGACCTTATGGTCTCCTTACATAAAGTCAGCCACGCAGGGCTCACATTATTCAGAGTAAAAGCAATAGCAGCGGAACATAAATAAAAGTCGTGGAAGCCTTCATCTTGCCACAGGCAACCGACTGGGCTTGCCCCCTAGTTGCTCGTATCCTCGATGTACTCCTCCTCACATACTGGTGTAGACTCCTCCACTGATGTTGGGGTTGATAAGCAAGGTGGGGTGAGTACACAAGGCACTCAACAAGTAATGCACAGAATGCATCGCTATTACTATATGCAAAGCTTATTCCAAAGGATTGGCTTATGTGGTTCTTTTGCATCAATTAGCATTTTTAAACCAATATCTTAATTAGATTAAAGCAGTGGAACAGTTATAAGTAATACTAATTTCTTCAAAAAATTTTTTCTTCGAAGGTTCTCGGCACACAGCCTTAACAATTCATTTTTAACACTGGCACACAGCCACCCTTCCCTCATTTTGTTTATGAAGATCTACCACTTGACTGTAATCCCCGAGCAATACTCAATACCGTGAGCACGGCTATTCGAATAGTTTTGACACTCTGCAGAGGTTGTACACTTTACCCACAAGATACAGCCGCTCACCACACAGGTGATTGTCCGCAACAAAGCTTTTCAGGAACTTCTACCATAACCAAAGAACCTCTCCGGTACTGCCTTCACTATCACTTCCCTCACACAGAGCCGAAGTATAGGACCGGCCAATCACCGTTGGATGGGCACCAAGCCGTAGCACAGGTACGCTCCCCCGTACAGATACACCCCCGTGCACTGTCACCCCGAGGTATCAGAGGAAAGATATCAGAACCCTAATCAACTAGGTCTGTCCCATATCAGACATGTGGTTGTACTGGTGACTCAGATCAAAGGCTTGCAAGGTGAAGTCCTTAACTGACCAAGGCAAGACTTCCAACACTCAATAGTGGCACACAGCCCATTGTGGCACACAAACTCACAACACTCATCAACCCAATGCCACACAGGCCCACCAGGCATACAGCCTCTTGCCACTTGCCCCAGTCTAAATCATTTCCCACACAGTTGATTATTGTGCAACACATGCCAGCAATATCTCAACATCGGTATGGAACCACACAAGTCTCCATACTTCAATTTCATCATGTGGCATCATCACACCACTTTCGAAATACATTCAATATTCCATTAGTAAATATTGTAACATTTTTTCGAAAGATCATTCATGACTCGTTGCAAGGCTAAGCATCTACTCACGGTCTAGCCTCCCGTGTTGGCATCATATTATTATCCAACCAGTACAATCAAACTTAGGGTGACAATGATTTAGGGAATGCAATTAAATATTTCAAGGTGACATAACAGAAAGGGTTGATTAACTACGCTATCCCAATTTAAGTTAGATTCATTTTAAATAAATAAGCATGCATAATTTCAAAGCATAAATTACATTTTTAAAAAGCTGGGATCAAAATGATCAAAGCATCACTTGCCTTCAAAGAGTTGTTGGTCGTGTTCCGAAGCTTGGTCTTGAGCGACGAATTCTTCCTCGAAACTTTCCGGCAAAATTGCGTCTACGCGTACAAACAAAATAAACAATAAATATCTAATACAGAGGACTAAATGGCCTCAAAAATTCAAATAAAATTCATCATTAAATAGATCACAATTTTATGAATTTTTAGAAATTTGAATCACCCAATTCCGAGTTAAAATGCAAAAGTTATAGCCATTTGAAGTTTGAATAAAATCTGAAAATACAGAAATTAAGAAATCCGATTTTTTTTTCCAAATTATTTTTATACCGAAAATTCGCATTTATGACGTCAGCATAGCATCATGATGACGTCAGCACAAAAAAGAATTTTGGCCAAAATATTTTTATATATAAAAATATTTATGACGTCAGCATGACACGTGGCATGCCCAAAGGCTGCCACGTCGCCTCGGTCTATGGGCTCGGTCCACCAGGACAGTGCATCCACGCGGCAAGATCCGAGCCGTTCGTTGAATCAACGGCCAGATTTCCTCACGCGCACCGCAGCGCACCGAGATGCGTGCGACACGCGTCGCGCATCCAGCGGTCAGCCACGCATCCAACGCGGCGACGCCTCAGTTTCCACACCTCCACGCGTCGCACATCCAATGGCGCACCCGAATCCGACGGCTGGATCTCGCGCACGTTCGGCGGCGTCTCGGTTTACGCGCGGCCACGTGGCAAGATCGCAGCGGCGCGCTCAAAACCGACGGTTGGATCTGGTCTCTGCCTCGGTCAAAACGACCACGCGTCAGCACGCGATTCGGCCAAGGCGCGGCGCAATCACCGCCGCATGTTCAAATCTGAACGGCGCGGATTCTTAAGGCAAAACCGGATCTAATCCCCATCGTTGAGATTCAATCCAACGGGGCTTGGTATCCGAGGTGTTTACTGCACATGGCACAACGTGGCTCAATCCTACGCGTCCAAAGATGATCCAAGGGTTCGCATTAAATCTAGCCGCCACACCTAGATCTAATCCCTACCGTACACTTCAAGATCTAACGGTCACGATTCAATCTAAACAGATACAGAGGTGGAGGTGACGCGGACTCACCTACACGGTGCGATGAGGATCGAACGGTCGGCGCGGTTCGACGAGGTTGACGGCGGCGATGAAGCGAAGGTGGCCAGAGTTGAGGAAGACGACCTCGGCGATGGCGTTGTAGCTGCTCTCCGGCACGAAGAAGTACCCGGATCGATGTTGCTTTCTTCGGTGAACCCGGTACATGGTCGGAGCACGGCGGAAGGCGACGGACGGCGACGGGGCGAAGCAAAAACAACGGCGGCGAGGGAAAGCAACTACGGCGAGCTTTTGCGGGCAAACGGAGGCGTTTCGGGAGGCATGCGCTAGGGCTACAGACGCGTCTAAGAGTGCGCGACACGCGGGTGGCAGCGGCGCACTAAATAGTGCCTCGACGTGCGCGCAATCCTCGGCAAAACGGGTGGACATGCACGCGGCCGTTGCTCCGACGATCTCACGAGGAAGAAGCGACGTGGCCGTATCCCAGCCGTTCGTGCGGCGATGATCCGAAGGCGCACGCGCGCGGGCGACGTGGCACACTCGCAGGCGTTCGATCGGGAGACGGACGGCTCGGGCCGGGCGGCGCTAGGGTTTCTTGCGGCGGTGGGCGGGCTAAGCACGATCTTTGGGCGCCCAAGATTATTCATCGATTTTTAAATCATTTCTCGTTAAAAATAATTCTAGAAATTTAATTAAATCATTTGGGGCTTTTAAAGTAGTAGAAAAAATTCTAGAAAAATTCCAGAAAATACTTTGAGCTATTTGGGACTCAAATAAAATATTTTCAATAAAACTTTGCAAAAAATTTTACATTATTTAATTGTTTTCAAGGAAGGCCATATTTGAATAAATCCAAATAAATTTCAATAAATTCCCAAAAATTCTCAAAAAACAAAAATACTCCAAAATTTAAATTAGAGCAAAATTTAGGGTGTTACAAACCTCCCCCTTAACAGAATCTCGTCCCCGAGATTCAGGGCTGTCTACAGAAATAGGTTAGGAAACTCCTTCTTCAGATCTTCTTCACGTTCCCACGTGGCTTCACTTTCCGAATGGTTGCTCCACTGAACTCTGCAGAAACGTGTTGACTTGTTCCTTGTCTCTCTGTCCATTATGTCCAGAATCTTCATCGGATGTTCTTTGTAAGTCAGATCTTCTTGCAGCTCGATTGCCTCTAACGGTGTTTGCTCTTCCGGTACTCGAAGACACTTCTTCAGCTGTGATACATGAAATACATCATGCACTCCTGCCAAAGACTGTGGTAACTCTAACTGATATGCAACTTCACCTCTGCGGCTCAAGATCTTGAATGGCCCAACATATCTGGGTGCGAGCTTCCCTTTTGCGTGGAACCTTCTGACTCCTTTGAGAGGTGTGACTTTGAGATACACAAAATCTTCGGGTTCAAAGCTCAATTCCCTGCGACGGTTGTCGGCATAACTCTTTTGCTTTGATTGAGCAATCTTCAGTCTTTCCCTGATCAGGGCGATCTGTTCCTCTGCTTTTTGAAGAATGTCTGGTCCAAAAACATGTCGTTCGCCTGTCTCATTCCAATTCAATGGTGTTCGACAAGATCGACCATACAGAGCTTCAAATGGAGACATCTGTAAACTCGCTTGATAACTGTTATTGTAACTGAACTCAGCATAAGGCAAACACTTGTCCCATGAAGTAGAATATGCTAAAGCACATGCCCTCAGCATATCTTCCAATATCTGGTTAACTCTCTCGGTTTGTCCATCTGTCTGCGGATGGTATGCTGTACTGAAGTTCAAACGAGTCCCCATTGCTTCATGTAACTTACCCCAAAATCTTGAGGTAAATTGAGTACCTCTGTCAGACACTATTTTCTTCGGTACTCCATGCAAACAAACAATTCTTGCCATGTAAAGTTCTGCTAACCGGTCTCTGGAATAAGTGGTCTTTACCGGTATAAAATGTGCAACTTTAGTTAAGCGATCCACTATGACCATATGGAATCATATCCACCTTGAGTTCTGGGCAACCCGGTTATGAAATCCATACCAATTTCTTCCCATTTCCATTCAGGTATTCTTAGGGGTTGTAATAGTCCTGCTGGTCTCTGGTGCATAGCTTAACTCTTTGGCATATGTCACATAATGCAACATATTCGGCGACTTCCCGTTTCATGCTTGGCCACCAAAATCTTTCCTTTAAATCTTGATACATTTTCGCACTTCCTGGATGAATTGAGTACTTGGAGTCATGGGCCTCCTCCAGAATTAACTGCTTCAACTCCTTTTTGTTCGGCACACAAATGCGCCCTTTAAACCATATAGTACCTTGCTCATCCAGTTTGAACTCTTCTGCTTTGCCTTCATCCATGTTGCCCTTAATTCTTTTGATCTTATCGTCATCTTTCTGCCCTTCCCTGATCTGATCTTCCAGGGTAGGTCTTACTTCCAAGGTTGATAGGAATCCTTCTGGTACCATTTTCAGTTCAAATTTCTGGAAATCCTTACACAATTCCGCTTGACTTGTTTCCAACAGCATATTTACACTGTGGTTCTTTCTGCTCAAGGCGTCTGCCACTACGTTGGCTTTACCAGGATGGTAGTGAATTCCCACATTATAATCCTTGATTAACTCTAACCATCTTCTTTGCCTCATATTTAGGTCAGCTTGCGTGAAGATATACTTAAGACTTTTATGATCAGTATACACTTCACATCTGTTTCCGATGAGATGATGACGCCATATTTTTAGGGCATGCACTACGGCAGCTAATTCCAAATCATGAGTCGGATAGTTCTCCTCATGTGGTCTCAATTGCCTCGATGCATAGGCAATTACCTTCCTATTTTGCATCAACACGCATCCCAATCCCTGACGCGATGCATCACAATAGATGTCGAAGCCTTGATGAACGTCAGGTAAAACTAATACAGGTGCCGATGTTAATCTTTTCTTCAACTCCTGAAAACTCTTCTCACACTCAGGTGTCCATAAGAATTTCTTTTCCTTTTTCAACAATTGCGTAAGAGGTCTCGCAATCGTAGAGAATCCTTCGATGAATCGACGGTAATATCCCGCCATTCCAAGGAAACTACGGATTTGGGTTACCGTCTTCGGTTGCTCCCAATGCAAAACCGTTTCCACTTTCTTTGGATCTACCGTAACTCCTTCTGCTGTCATTATGTGTCCAAGAAATTCAACCTTATTCTTCCAGAAGTCACATTTACTAAATTTTGCAAACAACTGTTGTTCTCTTAATTTCTCAAGAACTAACCTTAAATGTTCGGCGTGCTCTTCTCTTGTCTTGGAATAGACAAGAACATCATCTATGAACACGACAACGAACTTATCCAAATATTCCATAAAAACCTTATTCATTAAGTTCATGAAATATGCTGGTGCATTTGTCAAACCAAAAGACATCACTGTAAACTCGTAGTGTCCATATCTTGACGGCGAAGCTTGAAATATCTTGGATCGGATCTTCAATTGATGGTATCCTCGATCGGAGATCAATTTTGGAGAATACTCTGCTCCTCTCAATCGGTCAAACAAATCATCGATCCCGGTAGCGGATACTTATTCTTTATCGTCACATCATTGAGTGCACGATAGTCTATACACATCCTAAAACTCCCGTCCTTCTTCTTGACAAACAAGACAGGTGCTCCCCATGGCGATGAACTAGGCCTTATGAATCCTTTTTCCAGCAGTTCTTCAATCTGCTTCTTCATTTCCACCAATTCCTATGTGGACATCCTATAAGGTCTCTTAGCTATTGGAGCTGTCCCTGGAACAAGCTCTATCACGAACTCAATATCTCTATCTGGTGGCATTCCGGGTAAATCCTCTGGAAAAACATCCGGATACTCATTGACTATGGAAACTTCCTCCAAGCTGTCAATCTTCATGCTGTTGACCATTAATTGTCCATCTCGTACTGCTTTTGCTACAAACTCAATCTTCTTTCCATCCGGGTTCTCGACCGATATGACTCTTTTTTCGCAGTCCAGCACTGCCTTTTGTTTGGTTAACCAATCCATTCCCAGGATAACATCCAGGGTTTGGGTATTAAGGACGATTAAGTTCGCTAGGAACTCAACTCCATTAATTATTAGTCTTACCCCAGAACATCCTACTTTAGATCGGAGTTCTTATCCAGGGGATTGAACTATAAGCACACATTTAAGATTCACTATATCCAAATCATTTTAAACAGCGAAATCTCGGGAAATAAATGAATGCGAAGCTCCGGAATCAAATAAAACAGTAGCTGGTACTGAGTTTACTAGGAACTTACCCAGTACAACGTCTGTGACGTTCTGGACTTCATCTGTTGTAAACTTCCAAGGTTAAGAAAAGAAGAAAGCATAGACAAGTATAAGAACTTATGTGGGGGAAACAGGTGTAACTTAGATTATTTAACCACTTTATTGGTATAATAATAAGCAGTATGGTTGCTCACAAGTGCCTAAGGGCAATGCAACACATACGAGACACTCACAACCAAAAAGCAAGTAAGCAAACATAGCAATTCATAACGACTCACACCTAATGGTGACCCTGAAGCAAAAGACGCGACTCAAACATTCGAGTCTCGACACTACCCTTGGCTAGACTCGATCACTCATCGAGCCAACCCGGCTGCGGCTCCCCCGGAGCATACACCGGTGGGTGCTCTAGCAGCGGGGCAAACTGGTCCTGATGACCTACTGCGGCTGGTGCAAATGACCCCATCGACTCTGCTGGTCCCGGGGCTGTCTGCTCCTGTACTGGTGCCTCCTACTCCGGCTCCTCCGGATCTGGATCGTGTAACTCCAGGACTGGCTCAGGCTTGGGTCCATACAGAGCCATCTCTAACTCCTGGATCTTCTGCATGGAGTGAGCTAAGCCCTCCCGCAGCTGGATCCTCACCTCTGTGACCTCGTCGCGGGTCCTTTGCAGCTCCTGAACTGTCTCGTCCAAGGCGTCCTCCTGGGCGATAACATACCTCGCCAGGTGGGTGATAGTGGCGTCCTCCTCCACGAGCTCCATCCTATCAAAACGATTGTCTCGACGCGGATGGTGACGAAAGACGGTGTCCTCCAACTCCGCGGAGTAAGTGCGGGCAATCTGCTGCATCGCCTGACGCGCCGTCTCCTGGATCCCGGCCTCAAAAGAAGACCTCCTGACCGTGATGTAGATAGGACGGCTCGCCCTCGTCCTCTCCCGAGCATACACTGTGATCTTGACATCCCAGGCGATGTCAAGTCCTGCCCGTACCACCGTAGTCCCTCGATACAGTGGTCTGTCAAAACCTCCAAGCAACTGCATCATACGCCATAGCTCAGCGGCGTATCCTCCGGTGCGCTCTCCATAGGTGTGGATCATCCTCATCTGCCAAAACAGACTTCATTTAAATTAAACCGAAAATAATAACAAGAATTCAGCATAGGTATGAAACAAGGGAGAAGAGATAAGTCGAGATTTCATTGATATTCTTGCTCAAGTTAATTAAGCCTTTATAAAATAGTTTTATCCTCCTAGATACAACTAAACTAGGGTCAAGTCCTACAGTCAGCCTGCTCTGATACCACCTCTGTCGGGACCTGAATCTGCAAATCCGGACCCTCTGTGCATTCTGTGCTAGTCCAGGATCACGCTAGCACACACAGTCTTTACAGGGATGCACATCACAGACATTCGCATCAATACAAGAATAAATAGTGCAAACATTTATATAAACCGAGTTGTACGACCTTATGGTCTCCTTACATAAAGTCAGCCACGCAGGGCTCACATTATTCAGAGTAAAAGAAACAGCAGCGGAACATAAATAAAAGTCGTGGAAGCCTTCATCTAGCCACAGGCAACCGACTGGGCTTGCCCCCTAGTTGCTCGTATCCTCGATGTACTCCTCCCCCCATACTGGTGTAGACTCCTCCACTGATGTTGGGGTTGATAAGCAAGGTGGGGTGAGTACACAAGGCACTCAACAAGTAATGCACAGAATGCATCGCTATTACTATATGCAAAGCTTATTCCAAAGGATTGGCTTATGTGGTTCTTTTGCATCAATTAGCATTTTTAAACCAATATCTTAATTAGATTAAAGCAGTGGAGCAGTTATAAGTAATACTAATTTCTTCAAATGGTTTTTCTTCGAAGGTTCTCGGCACACAGCCTTAACAATTCATTTTTAACACTGGCACACAGCCACCCTTCCCTCATTTTGTTTATGAAGATCTACCCCTTGACTGTAATCCCCGAGCAATACTCAATACCGTGAGCATGGCTATTCGAATAGTTTTGACACTCTGCAGAGGTTGTACACTTTACCCACAAGATACAGCCGCTCACCACACAGGTGATTGTCCGCAACAAAGCTTTTCAGGAACTTCTACCATAACCAAAGAACCTCTCCGGTACTGCCTTCACTATCACTTCCCTCACACAGAGCCAAGTATAGGACCGCCAATCACCGTTGGATGGGCACCAAGCCGTAGCACAGGTACGCTCCCGCATGCATACACCCCCGCACTTTGTCACCCCGAGGTATCAGAGGAAAGATATCAGAACCCTAATCAACTAGGTCTGTCCCATATCAGACATGTGGTTGTACTGGTGACTCAGATCAAAGGCTTGCAAGGTGAAGTCCTTAACTGACCAAGGCAAGACTTCCAACACTCAATAGTGGCACACAGCCCATTGTGGCACACAAACTCACAACACTCATCAACCCAATGCCACACAGGCCCACGAGGCATACAGCCACTTGCCACTTGCCCCAGTCTAAATCATTTCCCACCCAGTTGATTATTGTGCAACACATGCCAGCAATATCTCAACATCTGTATGGAACCACACAGGTCTCCATACTTCAATTTCATCATGTGGCATCATCACACCACTTTCGAAATACATTCAATATTCCATTAGTCAATATTATAACATTTTTCCGAAAGATCATTCATGACTCGTTGCAAGGCTAAGCATCTACTCACGGTCTAGCCTGCCGTGTTGGCATCATATTATTATCCAACCAGTACAATCAAACTTAGGGTGACAATGATTTAGGGCATGCAATTAAATATTTCAAGGTGACATAACAGAATCAACTACGCTATCCCAATTTAAGTTAGATTCATTTTAAATAAATAAGCATGCATAATTTCAAAGCATAAATTACATTTTTAAAAAGCTGGGATCAAAATGATCAAAGCATCACTTGCCTTCAAAGAGTTGCTGGTCGTGTTCCGAAGCTTGGTCTTGAGCGACGAATTCTTCCTCGAAACTTTCCTAAAAAAATGCGTCTCGCTGCACAAACAAAATATATAATAAATATCTAATACAGAGGACTAAATGGCCTCAAAGATTCAAATAAAATTCATCATTAAATAGATAACAATTTTATGAATTTTTAGAAATTTGAATCACCCAATTCCGTGTTAAAATGCAAAAGTTATAGCTATTTCAAGTTTGAATAAAATCTGAAAATACAGAAATTAAGAAATCCGATTTTTATCCAAATTATTTTTATACCGAAAATTCGCATTTATGATGTCAGCATTGCATCATGATGACGTCAGCACAGAAAAGAATTTCGGCCGAAATATTTTTATATATAAAAATATTTATGACGTCAGCAATGACGTCAGCATGACACGTGGCATGCCCAGAGGCAGCCACGTCGCCTCGGTCTATTGGCTCGGTTCACGACTCGGCTCTGGTCTACCGTGGACTCGATCCACCAGAACAGTGCATCCACGCGGCAAGATCCGAGCCGTTCGTTGAATCAACGGCCAGATTTCCTCACGTGCACCGCAGCGCACCGAGATGCGTGCGACACGCGTCGCGCATCCAGCGGTCAGCCACGCATCCAACGCGGCGACGCCTCGGTTTCCACGCCTCCACGCGTCGCACATCCAACGGCGCACCTGAATCCGACGGCTGGATCTCGCGCACGTTCGGCGGCGTCTCGGTTTACGCGCGGCCACGTGGCAAGATCGCAGCGGCGCGCTCAAAACCGACGGTTGGATCTGGTCTCTGCCTCGGTCAAAACGACCACGCGTCAGCACGCTATTCGGCCAAGGCGCGACGCAATCACCGTCGCACGTTCAAATCTGAACGGCGCGGATTCTTAAGGCAAAACCGGATCTAATCCCCACCGTTGAGATTCAATCCAACAGGGCATGGTATCCGAGGTGTTTACTGCACTTGGCGCAACGTGGATCAATCCTACGCGTCCAAAGATGATCCAAGGGTTCGCATTAAATCTAGCCGCCAAACCTAGATCTAATCCCAACCGTGCACTTCAAGATCTAACGGTCACGATTCAATCTAAACAGATACAGAGGTGGAGGTGACGTGGACTCATCTACGCGGTGCGATGAGGATCGAACGGTCGGCGCGGTTCGACGAGGTTGACGGCGGCGATGAAGCGAAGGTGGCCGGAGCTGAGGAAGACGACCTCGGCGATGGCGTTGTAGCTGCTCTCGGCGCGAAGAAGTACCCGGATCGACGCGGCTTTCTTCGGTGAACCCGGTACAAGGGTCGGAGCACGGCGGAAGGCGACGGACGGCGACGGGGCGAAGCAAAAACAACGGCGGCGAGGGAAAGCAACTACGGCGAGCTTTTGCGGGCAAACGGAGGCGTTTCGGGAGGCGTGCGCTAGGGCTACAGACGCGTCTAGGAGTGCGCGACACGCGGGTGGCAGCGGCGCACTAAATAGTGCCTCGACGTGCGCGCAATCCTCAGCCGTTCGTGCTCCGACGATCTCGCGAGGAAGAAGCGACGTGGCCGTATCCCAGCCGTTCGTGCGGCGATGATCCGAAGGCGCACGCGCGCGGGCGACGTGGCACACTCGCAGGCGTTCGATCAGGATCGGACGGCTCGGGCTGGGCGGCGCTAGGGTTTGTGCGGCGAGCTGGGCCGGGCTAAGCACTGTGCTGGGCCGGCCCAGTACTATTCATCTGATTTTTAAATCATTTCTCGTTAAAAATAATTCTAGAAATTCAATTAAATCATTTGGGGCTTTTAAAATAGTAGAAAAATTCTAGAAAAATTCCAGAAAATACTTTGAGCTATTTGGGACTCAAATAAAATATTTTCAATAAAACTTTGAAAAAAAATTTACATTATTTAATTGTTTTCAAGGAATGCCATATTTGAATAAATCCAAATAAATTTCAATAAATTCCCAAAAATTCTCAAAAAACAAATATACTCCAAAATTTAAATTAGAGCAAAATTTAGGGTGCTACTGCTATCTTTCTTAAGCACATAGTATGAATCATAAACATTATTCTTGGGTGCCTTGCCTAAGGGATAATCATTTACTAGATGTCCTACATCATGACCGAGGAGCTTTGTCACTCATTTTCTTGCCCTTCTTAGGAATGTACTGTCGGGACCCGAATCTGCAAATCCGGACCCTTTGTTTATTCTGTGCTAGTCCAGGATCACGCTAGCACACACAGTCTTACAGGGTTGCACATAACAGGCATTCAGAGCGATATAAGAATAAATAATGCAAACATTCATATAAACTGAGTTGTACGACCTTATGGTCTCCTTACATAAAATCAGCCACGCAAGGTTTACATTACTCAGAGTAAAAGAAATAGCAGCGAAATAAAATAAATGTCGTGGAAGCCTTCATCTTGCCACAGGCAACCGACTGGGCTTGCCCCCTAATTGTCCGGATTCTCATTGTACTCCTCCTCCCACGCTGGTGTAGACTCCTCCACTGATGTTGGGGTTGATAAGCAAGGAGGGGTGAGTACACAAGGCACTCAACAAGTAATGCACAAAATGCAGTGCTATTACTATATGCAAAGCTTATTCCAAAGGATTGGCTTAATTGGTTCTTTTGCATCAAACAGTATTTTTAAACCAGTATTTTATTTAGATTAAAGCAGTGAACAGTTATAAATAGTACTAATTTCTTCAAATGTTTTTTCTTCGAAAATTCTCGGCACACATCCTTAACAGTTCATATTAACACCGGCACACAGCCACCCTTTCCATATTTTGTTTTTGAAGATCTAACCCTTGATCAGAATCCCGAGCAATGCTCATTACATGAAACACATTTATTCGAATAGTTTTGACACTCTGCAGAGGTTGTACACTTTACCCTCAAGATACAGCCGCTCACCACACAGGTGATTGTCCGCAACAAAGCTTTTCAGGAACCTCTACCTTAACCAAAGAACCTCTCCGGTATTACCCTCACTATCACTTCCCTCACACAGAGCCGAAGTATAGGACAGATCAATCACCGTTGGATAGGCACCAAGCCGTAGCACAGGTACGCTCCCCCGTGCAGATACACCCCTGTGCACTACCACCCCGAGGTATCAGAGGAAAGATATCAGAACCCTAATCAACTAGGTCTGTCCCATACCAGACATGTGGTTGTACGAGTGACTCAGATCAAAGGCTTGCAAGGTGAAGTCCTTAATTGACCAAGGCAAGACTTCCAACACTCAATAGTGGCACACAGCCCAATGTGGCACACAGACTCACATCACTCATCAACCCATTACCACACAGGCCCACCTGGCAAACAGCCTCTTGCCACTTGCCCCAATCTAAATCATTTCCCACCCAGTTGATTATTGTGCAACACATGCCAGCAATAACTCAACATCAGTACGGAACCACACAGGTCTCTGTACCTCAATCTCATCATGTAGCATCATCACACCACTTTCAAAATACATTCAATATTTCTTTAATCAGTATTGTAGCATTTTTTCGAAAGATCACTCATGATTCGTTGCAAGGCTAAGCATCTACTCACGGTCTAGCCTCCCGTGTTGGCACAATATTAACATCCAATTAATACAATCAAACTTAGGGTGACAATGATTTAGGGCATACAATTAATAATTTCAAGGTGGCATAACAAAATGGGTTGATTAACTACATTATCCCAAATTAATTTAAATTCATTTTTAATAAATAAGCATGCATAATTTCAAAGCATAAATTACATTTTAAATCTGGGATCAAAATGATCAAAGCATCACTTGCCTTCAAAGAGTTGCTGGTCGTGTTCCGAAGTTTGATCTTGAGCGACGAACTCTTCCTCGAAACCTTCCGGCAAATTTGCGTCTACGCGGACAAACAAAATATGCAATAAATAGCTAATACTGAAGACTAAATGACCTAAAAAATTCAATTAAAATTCACCATTAAAGATATCACAATTTTATGAATTTTTACAAATTTGAATCACCCAAATCCGAGTTAAAATGCAAAAGTTATGGTCATTTGAAGTTTGAATAAAATCTGAAAATACTGAAATTAGAAAATCCGATTTTTCCGAATTATTTCTATACTGAAAAATCGCATTTATGACGTCAGCATCGCATCATGATGACGTCAGCTCAGAAAAGAATTTCGGCCAAAATATTTTTATACACAAAAATATTTATGACGTCAGCGATGACGTTAGCACGACACGTGGCATGCCCAGAGGCTGCCACGTCGCTCAGGTCTATGGACTGGGTCCACGACCGGCTTTGGTCCATCGTGGACTGGCGGCGTTGTGCCCGTGCACCAGCTGACGCAAGCCGTAGCGTCAGCGACGATGCGCAGCCAATCCCGACGCGACACGCGGCAAAATCCAGACCATTCGCTAAAACCAACGGTCAGATCTTATGCCTGCACGGCTCGGTGACGCCTCGATTCCCGCACGGCCACGCGTCACGCATCGAACGGTGCCCTCGGATCCAACGGCCAGCACCGCACTGCCACTGTGACGCCTCGGTTTTACGCAATGACACGCGTCGACATCGCGACGGCTCGTTCAAAATCGGCAGTCAGGATTTGGTCCGGTTCCCAGTCAACGTGCGCACGTGCCCGATCCTGATTCGGCGAGGGTTCGACATAATCTTAGCCACACGATTCAAAACGAACGACCGAGATGAGCCAAGGCTATCGGCTCTGGCTTACTGCGGCGTGACACGCGGCGCGATCCAAGGCGACCGGCGCGCATCCGACGGCTACGACACTTACGTGACGCGGCAAGGTAAACACCCTACGATCTAGATCTGACGGCTGAAATAAAACTGACGTGAATCTAAGCGAAGCAATCTAAACCGTTGATTAAATCCAACGGCTGAAGAGTGAAGATGAAGATTACTGTTGGGTGGCGACGTGGACGAATCTGGTGCGTTCGGCGGCGATCGGACGGTGGACGAAGCTCGGCTGGCGGTGATGTCGCGGCGGCGTAGATCTCACTGGAGAGGAAGAAGACGACATGCGACGCGGCGCTACGTGGCTTCTTCGGCGTGAAGATCTGGCGTGTTCGACGCGTCTCAGGGCGGGCGTTACTCCGGTGGCCTTGGCGACGGCGGAGATGGACCGACGGCGAAGAACAGCGGCGTCGCAAAGGGAACAACTACGGCGAGCTTTTGCGGGCGAACGGAGGCATCTCGGGAGGCGTGCACTAGGGCTACAGACGTGTCTAGGTGTGCGCAACACGGGGGTGGCAGCGGCGCACTAAATAGCGCCTCGACATGCGCGCAATCCTCGGCGAAACGGGCGGACATGCAGGCGGCCGTTGCTCCGACGATCTCGCGAGGAAGAAGCGACGTGGCGAAGTCCCAAGCGTCCGTGTGCAGTGATCTAACGGGCGAGGCGGCGAAGTGACGTGGTGGTTTCTTGACCGCACGATGCTGATCCAACGGGCGAAAAGCAGCGGCGGCTAGGGTTTTGGCGGGGCGAGCTGCGCAGGCTGACGACACGGGCTGGGCCGGACCGAAGGTTTCGGCCCAAGCACTGTTCTGTGGATTTTAAATCCTTTTTGAATAAAAATAATTCGAGAAAATAGTTTTGGCCAAAGAAAATAGTAAAAATATCAGGAAAATTCCAAAAAAATTCTGGAAAATACTTTGAGACAGTTGGAACTCAAATAAAATATTTTTAATAAAACTTTGCATAAAATTTTGCATGAATTTAATTGAATTCAAGAAAGTTCAGAAATGAGTAAATCAAAATTAAATTCTATTAATTTCTCAGAAATTCTCAAAAACCAAAAATACTCCAAATTTTAGGGTGTTACATGTACTCAAGACCTTCTTTGTTATAAGAACATCTTTGACTATTTAGAATTTTGTTTAGAGTGTCCTTACCCTTGAAGCATCTATCTAAACTTTTTCTAAGCTTATCTACTTTCTCTTTAAGTTCATTATTTTCTACCATTAAATTTTCATGGCAAGAATTTAAGCTAACAAATGAAGTTGAAGGCATATTAAGCAAATCATCACAAGAAGTAGATATGCTAGTTTGTTATATACACCATGAATCAATTTCTACGCTAGGCATATCATTTATAACATTGCAACTAATGCCAACATCATTTTGAGGCTTTGAGTGTCTCTCAGCAAGAAGAGTCTCATGAGCTTCCTTTAGCTCCTTATAAGAACCTTTGAGAGAAAAATATTCTTTTCTCAAGTCTTTATGTTTAGACTTTTCTTTACCGAGATACTTATTTAAGTCCTCAAGCATGTCCATGAGCTTATCATAAGAGGGTTCATCATCGTCATTTGATTTTACCTTAAAATCTCCTTTTGCCATGAGACACAAAGGAGTGACGAATGGTGAGGAAGCCTCCTTGATAGCGATGCCCGCGAGACCCTTCTTCTTTGAAGGTGTATAATCCTCAGAAGAGTCAGAGTCTGAATATTCTTCTTCGGAATTCCACTCTCCAATGTGAGCCTCGCCTTTTCCGTCTTTATTAAGCTTCTTGAAAAGCTTTTTCTTTCCATGAAAAAATTTCTTCTTCATGGGTGACTTGTTCTTGTCGTCTTTTTTCTTGAGACATTTAGAAGCAATATGTCCCTTCTCATCACACTCATAGCACCGGATATTTGCATATCGGTTGGTGCTTGAGAATTGTCCCTTCTTGAATTTTTGAGGAGTACTTGTGCTTGAGCGCGCCTCTTCATGAATCTCCTCATTCTTCTTACAAGGAGAGCCATTTCCTTCTCGGTGTCTTCATCATCCTTGGAGTCGTCAAGCACCTCATCGCTTGACTCTGCTTTCGCCTTGAAGGCGATATTCTTCTTCTTCGAAGAGCTTTGCTCCAAGAGCTCTTCCTTGTCCTTCTTGTAGAGCTCAATGGTTATGAGGTTTCCAAGAAGTCCCGTTGACGTCATCCTTGGCAACTCCGGTGAGCTGAGAAACAATGTCACCAAGGTCTCATATTTGCCCAGAAGGGCCCTAAGCATCTTACGAACGATATCAAAATCAGTTAGTGATGCCCCAAGGCCCTTGAGCTCATTTACTATGTTGTTCAACCGTGAATACATCTCATTGATGTTTTCATGGGGCAACATAATAAAACTCTCATATTTGATCCGAAGCATATGCAATTTGGCTTCGTTGACCGGGGATGTCCCCTCATGAATTTCCGAGAGGGTTGTCCAAATCTCATGAGCTGTTTCTAGATTGCTCACTCGATTGAACTCATCCGCGTTTAAAGCACCAAAGAGAGCATTCATAGCTTTAGCATTGAGATGAGTGTTTCACTCTTCTAGTTCCATTGTGAGTGTGGGATTAACTCCCGGAGCGAAACCCTCAACTACAATTCTCCATATGCTTGGGCTCATGATCCTAAGATAAACGGTCATTCAAATTTTCCAATAAGCATAATTTGAACCATCGAAAAATGGCACCTTACCTATTGACACCCCATCGCTAGCCATCCTTGCTCTCTAGGCGGTAAAGCCCCAAAAGAGAGTCCTTGCAATGATACCACTTGTAGGATCAAGGATAACCGACTAGAAGGGGGTGAATAGGAGGTTTCTAAATTTTTCGATTCTAATTTGCAATTGATTAAAAATTAAAATACTAAGCTATAGAAGCAATAATTGCAAGTTTACAATTATAATCTCTAGGGACTACTAACCTACTCTAGCAATTCAAGTAGAGCAATAAATAATTCTAACCACAAGTAACCTACTCAATTTTCTAGAAGTGTAATTTAGCACAAGAATAACAAAGACAAATCACAAGAGAAAAGAGAGGCGAGAATTTTATCCCGTGGTCTCGGAGACTTGCCGGTCTCCTCTATTCCACGTTGAGGTGACTTGAACGCTTTCAAGCCGGCTCCACCCCGCTTGAGCCTTCCTCGATCACTCGTAGTAGCTCTTCATCACTCCGGTTAGGCGAGCTCCTTGCCTTTACAAATGATTGAGCCTTCTCACAAGCTTCTTTGAGAAGATCACCGATGCCACATGCCTTCAAGCCATCTAGGAGGCGGCAACCTCCAAGAGTAATAGGTGATGACGCTTGTTCGAGGTTGAATTGAGTGTTAAAGGCTCAACACAAAATGCACCACTCAATTTTGCTCCTAACTCTCAAAATATGAATTGAATGCACACAAGAGTATTGGAGACTAGCTAGAGCTCAAATATCATCAATGAGGGTCAAGACATGCTCTAGAATGAAGGTGGGGGGTATTTATAACCCCCACCAACCAAATATGGTTGTTGGCCAAAAGTTGGCCAAAATCCTCCTGAGGGCCCGGTCAAACCGCCCTTGGGCCGGTATGACCGCCCCTCAGTAGCAATGGTCGCTACAGTGCAATAAATGAGCTGTTAGTGACCGTTACCCACATGGCCGGTATGACCGGAGAGGGCCCAGTCATACCGCTCACCGGTATGATTGGAGGGCCTCCGGTCACACCGCCCACACAAGTGCAGTCTGCGCCCTCTTTTGTAAAAAATGCACCGCTCCTTTGCCCAGTCATACCGACGGCCAGTATGACCGGAGGGGGCCCGGTCATACCGGTCCCTTATATGTCAAATGCGCCCCGTTCTGTAGTTTCCACACCGGGTGGACTCCGGTCACACCGATGGCCGGTATGACCGGAGGGTACCCGGTCATACCGGCCCACAGAACCTAGAAAATGCAAGAATATGTTTTTGATTTATATTTTGAATGCATTTTCAAAGAGGTGTTTAATTACATATGAATTGAGCCTTAACACTTTCATTTACCTCAATCGCGCGACAAGAAGCCCCTCTTAATAGTACAGCGCTATTCTAGCAATCCGATCTTTTCCTCCAAACACCGAGATCAGTCAAAAAGACTATGAAAGTCCTTAAATTTTATACCTTGGTCATCTTGTCTTTGACGATTGCTTTTCTTTCTCACCAATTTTATGCCTCTATGTTTAATGACATTTGGACTAACATGTTCTCAAAAGACTCATTTGAAAATGTTAGGCCTTTAACCTCGATTGTCATTAATTACCAAAACTAAATTAAATTAGGGGCCTAGATGCTTTCAGTTACAACACCACTTATGCTAGTGGTACTGGATGGAAGTTATGTCGGAGGACGGTAGGTTTAGAGATCCTGAAAGCTCCTACTAGTCCATATGTGAACAATATTACATATGTGAATGCGATTACATGTGTATTGACTGTGTCAAGCATGTTTCAGTTCTATTTTTTGAACGAATGTGATATGTGTTGTAATAAAGTGTTTGTGTTCTGTGAATGTGATATGTGCATAATGTGTGCAATGATTTATGCTGTGTGAATGTGATATGTAGATGCATACTGTGCGAAATATGTGCTGATTGGAGGGTGAATTGAAAAACAACACACCCCCTCATCTCTATTTGTTCTCATAAGAAAACAATAGAGAGGAGGGGTCATCTCTATCGGGTCTTTGTAAGAAGCGATAGAGATGATAGCCTCATCTCTATCGATTCTATGGAAGAAGCGATAGAGATGACCGCATCATCTCTATCGATTCTTTGTAAGAAACGATAGTGATGAGGGGGTCATCTCTATCGATTCTATGGAAGAAGTCTTTGTAAGAAGCGATAGAGATGAGAGGGTCATCTCTATCGCTTTATTTTGAGAACCGATAGAGATGGGTGTTCATCTTTATCGCTTCTTTTAAAGAACCGATAGAGATGATCCCTTATCACAATCGGGCAAGAACCGACTGTGATAGTGCCGCCTCATCTCTGTCTAATGACTTTGTGTCGCCACCAGAATCGACTATGATGACAAAATAGAACCGATTGTGATGTATATTCGTGTAGTAGTGTAATTCTGTTCAAGATTACATGTATGTGGGGGATGGCTTATATAGCCAAAAGAGTTTGAGTTGTAGATAATTTAGACTCCTATATTGATATTGAATATATCTCTAATAACCATATTTGGATATTTGAGTTATCTCTAACACGGAGCGTTTTCGACTGGACTAAATGTGTTGGCCAGCCACCATTGCAAATGCAATAACCGACAAACAAATGACAAAATCATCCCAATATACAGGAATACCCATTTCCTAGGAACGAAGCAACGTAAGACTTTCTTTTGAATATAAGAAATTCTTAGGCAAGGAGTATAAATCCTTGACTATCCTATGGGAATTCCATATAAATCATGCCGGATTCATACAATATAAATGAATTTGTATATTTCTGTAAACTATTGTGATATTACTGCGTTCCGCAGCGGCTTGCATATAAAGCTTACTTTGTTACATATACTTGAATGCCATTCTAAAATTTGTTTTTCAGTAAAATATCACACGCTATGACCTGTGAGCATAAGATGTAGGTATTAACTCTAGATAACATATTTCCCCGAAGAACAGAATTAAAGATGGCTTACAACTAAATGCCGCATGCATTATATATATATATATATATATATATATATATATATATATATATATATATATATTCTAAAAAGGATATTTTCTCTATATATTTTCATGTGAAATTATTTGAAAATTTTAAGATGCTGAATTTAACCAGTTTACAAACTAGTTCAAACAAGTTTGAACTGAAATTCAAACTAGAGTTTCCCTTTTTGATGATAGTTTGGTTGTAGGTATGTGTTGATTTTATATATAAATCAACAAAGCATATGATATAAACTCATTCAAAATCTTTGAATTCGAGTATATTTTTTCAAAGGTATGTGTTTCATTTGAATTGTTATAGATGGGTATATACGCTAAAAATGAAATTTTTGAAAAATATAATCGAATATAACTTGAATTTGCATATTTGAAATCATGGTGCCTGAGACACTATAGTGCCCTATTTCGTTTCATATATATATATATATATATATATATATATATATATATATATATATATATATATATATATATATATATATATATGAAGGCCCTGTTTGGTAGAGCTCCAGATCTCAGCTCCATCTCAGATCTGAATTTTGTAGGCTAAAATAAATTGAATTAAGTTTATATTTTTAGTCTAAAATATAAATAAAATGATCCACTTAAACACTCTTAATATACCTACAACTCCAGCTCCACGGATCTGTGGAGCTGGAGCCGTACCAAACACATCCTAAGCCTCGATTGCAATTATGTTTATAAGATAACCTAAAAGCACTGCTTAAAATAATTTCGTTATTTCCCTTACCTACGTGCTACAATGCAAGAAGCAAAGATTGCCATATTTTCCTTAGGTTATATGTGCAGAAACATAAGATTGCAAAATGATGCGTGTATATCCCTTGTCTTCCAGAAGCTAAACAAATCTAGCCATCCATATCGTTTGGACTGCATGCCCTATTGCTGAAAAAAGCAAGAGCTTGTGGGGGTGTGGGGCTTAGATTAGGGTTAGCTAGCCACATGCGTCACCAAACATGTGCCCAAAATGGCTGACAAGCGAATATTGAACATGCATCCGGGCCCACCTGTCAACCACTGCCAGCAATTTGTTTTTGACCGCGCACCAAACCTGCTGCAACCTAGTGCACGGACATGAAGTTAAACCTACCTTTTGAGCTGTTGCTAGTTCTGGTGGCTGCGGGCAACGCATATATAGTGCAGACCATATCGTTTGTAGGACCTTACCATTTGCATGTAGGACTAGACTAGCCTGCTAGGTGCAATTCTATTTCTACCCAATCCGTACTTTTTAAATTATGTCCTAGGACCTGAGTTATTAAAATTTTAAAGTTTAACTATTAATATATTTAAAACTATCTAGATCGGCTACGTAAAAACCATGTCTAGATTTGTCGTTAAAATAATTTTGTAATATTGTAATTTATTAATAATAATAAATAAAGTTATAAAAAGTAACAACCAAATGTTCATCTAAATTAAAAGACGTAAAAAGTCAAACACAGAAGGAATATATAGCACAGTAACAATAAACTTTTAGATATTTTAGATTGTCCGATGGAGATATTGATGATTTAGATCATGTCTAACAGACAGCATGCTTCCTATATATCTATCTTTCCACGGTGGCTGATCTCGCTAGAGTTCATCCTAAGTTTGGATCGAACTCTCCAATAAATTCATAGTTGTGTTACTTATTTGTGGACAAAGTGGATTCAAAATTGTCTTTCCGTCCAAAGGAAAACTTGTATACATGCACTTGAGATTATTAGCCTGGAGTCACTACTAGAATTCCATATAGTTTTCCTAGTGCTCAGATAGTTGCCTGGAGCTTTAAATGGAACCCATGGGATGTTTGGTATGTGCATACATATATATACACACATATACACACATATGTATATATGCATGTATGTGTGTATATGTATTTGTATGTATATATAAATGTATGTATATGTGTGTATATATATATATAAATGTATGTATATGTGTGTATATATATATATATATATGTTTGGCTTGCGAGGTGGGAGCACCTATCTAACACTATACCATTGGGAGAGCTTCTAACAGTATAGCTTCTCCAGCGCCCCTCCCTTGCCGCTCCTCCTCCCCTCTATCTAGCTTCTCCGCATGCACCCCCTCTTCTCCAACGTTGCTGCAGCTCTGCACCCCTCCTCCACCACAGGCGACTGGCAGCGATCCCACAGCTTCACCACGCCGCCGTTTCCCTCTGCCTCGATGGCCCACCCTTCCCAACCTAATATTCACCCTGCCACTATCCGGCGCTTCTGTTGCTGCCCACCGTAGGACCGCCACCTCCCCAGCCCTCCTCTATAACCGAGGGTGGAGTGAACCCATCAGCAGTGGCAGTACCACCGCCGTCGACCGTCGTGAGAGAGTAAAGAGTGAACGAGATAGAGAGAGCGGCAGGAATGGTAGACTGTTCCTTAGCTTTTCTCATGCAAAGTTTGTTGGGCCAAATAATGAAAGCCCAAAATTGATGGTGAAGGTTGCAGGGCCCGGTGGCTATGATTGGAGCCGGAGGCATAACTATGCACGGACGTTGGTGCCAAATGGGCGAATGATGGCGCAAATAATCCGAGGGGCATGGGGGCTGGGGCACCATCATTTCCATCTGCGGAGATGCACATATGAGATGAGATGAGGGGCAGAAGATGCTGGTCGTAGCCTAGTGTAGTGGGGGATTCAGGAGTAGGCCATCATCACACAAACATGTCTAGAGAGAGATAAGTGGGGTGGTGTAGGTCCAGGAAGCCCCTCCTCAGTCCCTCACTCTGCTCTTTGCAATCGATTTGTTCGTCCACTAGCAGAGAAGAAGACAAGAGTCCTTAGTTGGTGTAACCCTTGTGGAAAAGGCTCCTTGCCTTTCTAAAGGGTTTTTAGGTGTGCTGCTTTCCGATCTTGTTGTTCTGCCTGACATCACTCTCTACTTGTTGGATCTGCAACCTTACCAACGTGTAAACCATGGGCGCACTGCGTTATATAGGTTGCGTTCTCTCTCTCTCTCTCTCTCTCTCTCTCTGTGTGTGTGTGTGTGAAATTAGGGTTTGTGTTTGCATGTAAACTTCTAGATTGATCCCCGGACCTTTAAGGGATAGTACCGAAACTTAAGTTTATTGCCTCGTTTACTGATGCTTCAGCAAAAGGAAAAGATAGGTTTTTAAGTGAGGTTAGGACCTCTTGCAAGGTCCATAGATAGTTTTATACATTGACCATCCTACCCAATTAATTGCTTTGAAGTTTATTTTGTGTCTATAGTACGTAGGAGTTTCTATCAACTTTTGCTAATAACAGTCTTGTCATGCATATACAATTTCCTTACAATTTCTTCTTAAATTCTTCTTTTAACATATATAGCATGATGTTGCAGCTTAATTTTAACAAATATAGCTTGTAACATCGGTCCTTCTGTGGTAGGTAAAATTCAGCTGATCAAGTGTCATCAGTACATCAAAAACTCCAGCAATTTTTTTGCGGTTCTTTTCACTTTTGAGTAGATCAGGTAGAGAAGACCATAGCTGACAACTGCGTATGCCGAACAATGCTAGATGAAGCAATCATTCATATCTTTAGTATAGATGACAACTGTCCAGACTTACAGTTCCATGACAATATGCATGTATGATAATTATTAACTCAGGAAAAGCTAGCTGATTAGAGGGAAGCAAAGAGTGGTAAATGTACGCTTCAAGATCTTGGTCATTGACCATCAATCAAGAGATGACATAAGAATGACAGGTACCGAAGAAATACTGTCGAAAAAAGCTAAAACTACGCATAATTAGTCACACTTCTATGGTGACACTATGTTCATAGAGATGCGCATGATTTGTCTCTAAATTAATTTATTGGCAAAGTTTGCCTGTTGTTGCACGTGATATCAAAATGGCAGGCCACTTTGTCGCTGTTTTTATTTAGAATTTGAGTTCTTTGTCGCTGTTTTTATTTAGAATTTGAGTAAGACAAGTTGTTCTTTTTCAAAATCATTTCAACCAATATTTTTTTGAGACGCACTCAAAACCAATATTACATCATGGACTATAACCTCTCTAGAGGTCTTAAACGTCGAGTTATTGCCGGGCCGGTGTACGCAAGTCTGAATCTAAATTAAGTCAATTTTTGATGCAGAGTTGAAATGACAGTTAAGCAAATGTTTCAACTTTCAAGCAAAGCTAAGTAGTTACCTTAATTTGTCTTTGGGAACTTGCTTGCGTGTGTATAGATGCTTTTATAAGACCAATTTTCCATGCACTAATATTAATTTTTAATCAGAAATGAATGCATAAATTGCTCACACAGACACACACACAAAAAATTTCCGCATGCAAATATATAGGGAAAATACCCGTTTTGGATCATGGTGCCTAGGCACTATGGTGTCTCAGGTAATTGTAATATATATATGTACATATATATATGTGTGTATGTGTTTATGTATATGTATATGTGTATGTATATATATATATATATAGTATAATTACCTAGGGCACCACGATATAAAAAGGATATTTTTTTAATGTATTTTCATGCGATTTTTTTTGAAATTTTTAAGAAGCTGAGTTTAACCAGTTTACTAACTAGTTCAAAAAAGTTTGAATTTAAATTCAAACTAGAGTTTCCCTTTTTGATGATAGTTTGGTTGTAGATATGTGCTGATTTTATATATAAATCAGCAAAGCATGTGATCTAAACTCATTCGAAATATTTGAATTCGAGTATATTTTTTCAAAGGTATGCGTTTCATTTGTTGTTATAGATGGATATATACCCTAAAACTGGAATTTTTGAAAAATATACTCTAATTTGGCTTGAATTTGGGCATTTGAAATCATGGTGTCCCATTTCGACTTCCTATATATATATATATATATTGGGCAAATCATCCACTTGGCCCTTGTGCTCTCCAATTGTTCTAAAGAAGACAACAGTTTCATCATTTCAGAGTACAAAGATCATTTCATCCATTTGGCTCGTTGCAACGCACGCTGGGAAGTAGTACTATATGATCCGAGCAGCTTTATAAACTATGAAACTAAAGCTTGTTGTGTAGAAAGTTCAAAATATATATATACTTATCAAAATCGTTTTCATACCACACACTCTAATATATATATATATATATATATATAAAAGAGAGAGACGAATCATTTTGATACCTTTTCTTATATAAACCTTCTGATTTCTAGCTAGGAGCATTATGTACTTAGGTGATAAAAAAGAAATCGGAAAAAGAAAAGAAAAGGCTAGTACTATGTATGCGTACATCAACTCTTAAATAATTTTACGTTTGCACACGTGATGGCACAAGTACGCAGTAGCTAATATTTCAATGGGCAAACAGTATGTCAAAATTTAAGATCTTTCAAGTACAAAGTATAACAAAGATCATTAAACGGCTGTCTACCAACAAAACACTTTGATTAAATGTTCTTTAGTACTACTAATACTTTTAGGAGATAATTGATCATTTACCCTGTTTTGGTTGATGCAATTGATCATTTGCTCCGTTTGTTTAATTGACATGTGATCTCAAGATCCGTATGTCAGTGAGACATCACGAGGGAAATAATCAATGGCATAAATAAATAAAGATAAATCATCAATTATTCCTACTTTCATAGAGATTTTTTAATCGTGATTTACTTGCCTTTTGAAGGTAATTTGTTAAGTTGATCCGGAGTCTGGACTACTCTCATATAGATCGCTCAATTATTGGTTGTATTGCAACAATGATTAAGATACGATTCACGAAAGTGAAAAAAAAAAAACAAAGAACAATGGATAGCTAGAGCAAGCTAGTACCACTCGTAGCAGCTGAGCGTGTTGATTTGTGTAGTATTGAACTATTCCCTCCTATCACAAAAAAATATATCATTTTGAAAATCGATGTCATATGTAAAACACAACTTTGACCACTAAATTCTAGGGTAGTATATTTATACAACAATAATAAGCCTTTTGTCACAAACAAGTTGGTTAGGATAGGAAAGAAACCCAATCAAAATCAATAAAACCCTTAAACTTTTGATATTAGATCATAGTCTCGGTACGTGGATCGCTAACTTCTATGCACTCCTATTTGATATCAATAAAATTATATTTACAAAAATAATAAAATTATAATATTATGAAAGTATTTTTTTAAAGACGTATCTACACATATGATTTTCATATATCCAATCTAAACATTTTGAAATAAAATCAATAACTAAAGTTTCAAAAGTTTGAATGCATTTCTCTCAAAACGACATGTTCAGCTTCAAGATGTCTAAATTAATCCAAAACAGTAAGGAATTATATAGAAATAGAATTCGTACGTGCCAAAACTATTAGCTTGTAATTATCCTGGAGATAGATAAGTGCTAAATAATTAATATTAAACAAATATAAATTTTCTCTCTGGGCTGAAGAAAAATATTAATTTTTAACATATAAGCATGCATGCAACAATTTGCGCTGATCAATCTGTGATACCTTTACAATTAATCGAGGGTCAAAGAAACTGAATCTACCAAAGCTAGCGAAAGCATATTCATCAGCTTAATTATGAGGAAACTTTTCGGTCGAAATCGAAATGTGCTTGATTCTTATGGTTTAATAATTGGCTCTGCGCGCATACGAACCAATCATGTTTGCCATTGGATAAGAAGAAGACAAATATATGTTTGTCTAAAATGTTTACATATGTTGTTCTACATGTTGATATTATTTGTGAACTCCTCCATCAATATTTTATAAAAAGGAACTCCTCCATCAATACTAAGGACATTGCATTTCTAAAGAGATACACGGCACAAAAGAAAAAAAATTTCAATTAAACGCAGGTAAGATCAAGCATGCATTCATATTGATCCATAACTATATATCATATATATTTACCAAATTAAGAAGAAAACAACTCGATCATAAGCATCGACCTCACTTGCACCAACCGGTTATAGAGGAGTTTAGCCAACCTTGAGATCCAAATACCGAAGACAACTAAAGAAGCCAACCATATCTTTCACAGTACGGCATACAGCCAAAACCGAAAGGGAAGGAAAAACAAAGGAGTAGAATCATTTCATCTCATCTCGACAAGGACACTTTGCTTACTGCCTAGCTAGCGATGGAAACCGAACAAAATGGGCACACCCCTTTTACAAGTATACATATATATTTCTACGAATCATCGATCAGGAAAATGCTTGCATTCCTTCCATTTAATTGCACCAAAAATTCAACATGAGAAAAATCGAGGAAAAGTAAAATAAAAAGACTCAATTTATGTACATGCATCATACCAAAACCAAGCTAAAAAAACTCACAATTAAGCAGCTTGCCAAATGCCAATAATATAGTAGTGGCCAAGTAGCAGAAGCTAGCCACACTAAGCTTGATCTCTCCATACTCGCACGCGCAGATCGAGAGAGACGTTACGTACGTACGTGCAAGCTTAGTGCCGGTCATACTTATCTCCGGCGCCGCCCAA
The DNA here is from genome assembly GCA_036346275.1 of Otatea glauca. Taxonomy (NCBI): domain Eukaryota; kingdom Viridiplantae; phylum Streptophyta; class Magnoliopsida; order Poales; family Poaceae; genus Otatea; species Otatea glauca. The sequence goes on along the minus strand of CM070715.1, from coordinate 33,868,142 downwards.
GGAAGAGAAGAAGCCATGGCCGGCGGCGTTCACCTTCTCGCTTTCTGAGGCGGCCGCCGCCTCGAAATCATCAAACGGGTTGAACCCTCCCATGCCGTGGCCGTACTGAACAGCACTCGATCCGCCGGCCGTCGCCGCAGTGCTCGGCATCACGTTGCTTTTCGCGAACAGCGCGAGTGCGTCCACTAGAGAGCTAGTGCTGGTAATATTATTGCTGCTAGTGGTGGTGGTGTTGGCTAGGGTGGTGGTGGCGTAAGTGGGGGGTAGTAGTACAGGGTTGTGCGGATACTTGAGGGGAGATGGGCGCAGCAAGAAGGGCGGGCAGACGGCGGAGGCGCCGCCGAGAAGGCGCGGGCGGAAGGCGGGGGGCGGCGCGACGGCGAAAGGAGGCGCCGGGAAGCCGGTGAACTCCTGCACCATAGCGCGAAAGTTGGAGGTGTCTGTAGTGAGCACAGTGGTGGGAGGGCGGCGGGAGGCTCTGGGGCGCTTCTTGGGCGGCTTCGACGGTGCCTGCGGGGGAGGGAGCGGCGGCGCCTGATGGGAGGGGGACATGGTGGTGGACGAGGAGATGGGGAGGAGGCCATGGAAGGAGGAATCGAGGTATAGGCTGGCAGCGGAGGAGGAGGATGGGAGGAAGAGGCTGTGGTGGGAGGAGAATTCTTGGTCGGCGGCGTCGTTGAGGGCGGCGGTGGTTGGGATGGAGGGGGAGGAGGGGAGGCTGTCGCTGGTGGTGGACGCCATGGAAAGCTCGATGGAGGTTAGGGAAGAAAGAAGCCTAGATGTAATGGATAGATAGATAGGGTTTGGTGTGGAAGCTCTAGAGAGAGATATGGAGATCTTGATACGGGTCGATTGTTGATATGAGCTGGTGAACAGGGGCGGCGGGGGTAGAGAGAAGGCGTTGATGAGACTTGAAATACGGGAGTGGTGGTGAGGAGAAGCTGCCAACTTTTTATTCCTTTTCTTCCATCTCATTTTCTTTGCTTTTTTTTTCTTGAGTTGTTTATGGTGATGTTTTGAGAGACAAAAGGTAGTGTAGTGTAAACATTTTTTCCTTATTAAGGGAACATAATTATTTTGTGCAGGTAATAGTATTTGTGACGTGGATGTATGTGGACCGGATGATATGATTTTGGCAATCTAACTAGCTATACATGCATCGATCATATATTTGCTGATTAATTAATTTGGCAACGACGCCAGAAGTAGGATATCATAGTTGACTCGGGGATTTTATGAAAGAAAAAAAAGTTGTAAGATCAATTGACCCGTGCAACTTCTACATGCATCTGCCACTGTGATTTGGTGAATCAGACAGACAAATTTGAAGTAATATCCACCTATATTTAGCTTACCATGCCATGGCATGACAACAACATTCTACCATGCTGAGGACAAGATGACCTCGCTTCTCAATTGCTGGCAATTTTAACTCTTTTTAATTTGGACATAACCATTTTTTGTGGCTACTAAATTATCAACCGTGCATAATGAATAGAGAAATTGTGTGTGTTTACTCATGTAAAAAAATCAAACATATTATCATGGGAGATCGATCAGAACTCATAAAGGATGATGGGCAAGCATGATTGTGACACGGTGAGAGTAGTACCTATTGCTAATTTAGCTTTGGATGCCTCTATCTCTCCCACTATTGGCTGCTTTGCAGCACAGCAACAGTTTACACCCAGCTGCTAGCTTGTTAGGTCTAGTCGCTTCTATATCCGTACACACTTTTGATTTTCTTTTTGCAAAAATTTTCCTCTTGATTTTTACCTTTTAAAATTTTATTTTATTAGAACTGTTCTGTGCTTCACTGAGTAGGCACAAATATGTGCCCTATGTACGTTCGTAACGTCCGGCAACTAGCTATCAAGTATGACGATACGATCCAAAATTAATTACACGTTACAGCAAATAATATACATTGACTTGTCATAGTTTTTAAATTGTTGGTAGGGATTTTCGAGCTGGCATGATACTTGCAAAGTATATATATTAACTCTGAATAAAATGCTAGTACTACACTATACAATTAAGGAGACTTTAGATATGCGTGACTGCTGGGGAAAAAAAATTTACGCTCTTCTTTTCAAATCCTTTTTATGGTTTTTCTGATTGAATAAATGTGTTTGGATGCGCATTCATGATATTTATAGTGTACTTTGCTAATAGTATTAATTACAACAAGGACTAGCTAGCAAGCTAGCTAGATTCCTTGGTAAAAAGCAAGGACTGGCTAGAAATTTTGCATAACTGAATTATTCGCATAATAGTGAAAAAATAAAAATGAGCTCCTAAATGTTTTGGTACATTTTACATCATCTTGAACATAACTAATCATAAAAATGCAGTAGCTCGGATACCTACTTTACACTTGCCTAAAATATTTTTAGAGTAAATTAAAAGCTTCAAAACTCAACCGCAGGACCCTCCCGCTGGTGAGGGCCTCCACAAGAAATATGAAGATCATATAGTAACCCTTGGCGCTTGATCTCTAACTCAGTGTACAACCATGTCAACAAAAGGGCAAAGCTAGCGAAATTGTGTACCAAAAGAAGTTGATTGCGTCAACATGTCACTAACAAACGTCATTCCCTTCAGCTAAGCGAATTCAAAGGTAAAAAGGAATAGTCCCATTGACTTCCAGTCTTTTGTTTGGCTAGCTAGCTCCCCTTGTTTTGTTAGTTTTGGCTTGTTTGAATCAAAGGAAAAGTGTAGGCTTTGCAATTGAAAGTTTTTTTAGAGGTGTTTGGATATATTGAGGATTAGCTATGATTCATTTCCTTTGAAAAATTTCGCCTTCTCCACACTTTCAGAGGAAAATAAAAAATAGGTAAGGACCGATTTGTCTAAATGCAATCGATGACCTCTCCTTTTCTCACTCCTACATACATACCAATTTATCGTTTCTAGTGTTTTCTAATGCATTTGATCCAAACACGTATTCCTAATTTTTCTCATGCATTTTAAATATATTTTCTTGTGGTTTTTCTACGTATTTCCCATTCCAACAATTTTTTTTCAACTGTTACGTTTCAAGAATTGAATCTCAACAGCCTACATATATAGTTATTTATATAACCTTTTAAAAAATACTATTAATGAAAATGGTGGATGAGCTTGATGAGAGTATATTTTGTACCACCTCATCTCCTTTGGGCTTGCGAAGGTGTAGGTTAGTTGAACGACCTACTTTCCGTTGGTTGCACCTACGACTATTACATGCATGCATGCGTTGCATGGCCATTGGCCAGCATGAGAACTAGCGTATATAGACCTACTACTTACATGATCGAGTACTACATGCACTTTCTTAATTTGTTAATTATACCCATGCATGCATGCATCGATCACTGGGCTACATAGATTTTTGCATCTTCAAGGAAGATTTTGAGATTTTACCGTTCGCTACGTTCCGCAGTATTAGTCCAAAACCCACCTAATCCCACACCCTGCTCCTCCGGCATCGGAAGCAGAACTACCTGACCGAAGGAGATACAGATCAACGAGACAATCTAAGAAAAGTTAGTATCGTATACTTCTATTAAGTAACATATTACAATTACTCATCAAATTTATCAGCAATAAAAGATGAGTATACGATACAAATATTAAATAACTACATATTTGATCTCTATAATATAATTATATTATGAGACAATGCTTCTTAAGAATAGATATATCTACTCTCTTAAAGTTGATGGATTCTGCGCTCGCTTCGGCCCTCCACATTAGCAAAATTGTAGGAAACCCTTGCTGACTTTTTTTACAAAAAAACCCTAATAGTTTCACGAATTTACAAAGAGTCCTGTTCGGGTGGTTTTACACGGAGGCCCTTGGGGTTCCGTAATTTTACAAAGGAACCTGCGCCATTGTTTTTTAAAAAAAACACCTCGGTGTTACGGAGATTTAGGTAGAGGGCCTACGAGAATTTACATGGAGTCTCTTGGGGTTTCAAAAATTTACAGAGGGGTCCTGTGCCAGCTATTTTACACTGAGGCCCTCGGATTATGAAAATTTACAACGAGGTGGCTATTTTACATGAGAAGGCCCTCAGGTTACGGAAACTTAATTACGACGTGACTTGCACCATCGATTTCAAAAAAACATACTCCCTCCGTCTTGGAAAGTAAAGGACAGAAGAAATTTTAAAACAGATTATGGTTTCTGCTAAAATACTCTAATGCTCCTATTTAATACTATGTCTCTATTAATTGGCAACATGCATGCATTAATTAATCACGATTATAGAGAATGACCTGCCGCGTTTTTGTTTTGAAATATGTGTGGTCGCATGTATCTGCGTGCATCTGCATGCATGGACACAATTTGAAGACACAATTTAAGATGGGAGAGCTCTCAATCCCTAATATTAGAGGATACAATTTAAATGCTTCTCTCCCTTACTTTTAAGAACAGAGGGAGTACTAGCGGAGCGTAGCGCCCAATCTAACCTAGTTTGTATTATAGATAGAGAGGCAGCAGATCTGCAAAAGATGGTACTGTACCATCGTTTTTGTTGATATGCCCAGCTGCAATAATCGACGTGTGTGTGTATGGTCCTGGTAGGAATGATCTGCTTATGTGTCCTTGCGCATCGCTTTACGCAGCAGATGAGCCCGGTTGTCTCCGCTGCTCTCGAGAGATTGTTAATAATGCATGCTAGCCCCCTCGCAGACCGCGCAGGGAGTGGTTAAGTTTCCATCGGACCCGAGCTAGCTGCCATGTGGCTCTGTCACTTACAAATCATTCATCCATTTCATGGTCCCTTGTTATATACTATGCTGCGTCAGATGGATTTTAATACAGCGTTCAGATGGCAAAACTATCATTCAGGATTAGAGGTGGACGTCGTGCCGTGCCGTGCCGTGTCGGGCCGGCCCGGCACGGGTTCATCGTGCTTCGGGCCAGAACCATGCCGGGCCGCGCCGGCCCGGCTCGCCTTCGGCGAGCCCAAGCACGGCTCATTTACGCTTCGTGTCTATTTCGTGCCGTGCCGGCCGAGGCCCGGTCCATTTACACTATTGCGACGAGAGGAAATGACCCAAATTTGCTTGTAATAGCGTGCGTATGCGATGCTACGGTGCAGTGAATGTATAGCCACCTTGATTAAATAAATATGTAAATCTAAAATCGAGCAACACACATGGACAGAGATCCTTGGCAGTCACAGTGACTGCCAAGTTTGCAGTTGACGGGCATCCAACCGTCGGATCGAGCGAATCGACGGTCCGGATTAATAAAACGATCTTGCTACAGTAAATTGGTACAATATTGTTGCTACAGTAAATTGCTTCAGTTTTGCTACAGTAGATTGCCGATTAATTAGATCGTTATTAGCGAACACGCATTCGTTCTCTTGTGTATCTCTGGAGAAATTAGCAAATTAAATTAAATAAATGACAAGAAGAAATGTACACGCAAAACAATGACTAAATGAAAGCATGCGAAAGAAACATCATGTGTAGATATCAGTATTGCTAGCAATGGACACAAATATTGGGGGAAAAAGAAGTAAATTTTATTAAATCTTGAACATGTACAAAGTTACTGCCTCGTTAAAAACCTTACACCCCGGTGTGGGGTAACCCCGGTAAGGAAAAGAGTACAGTAACTACATTTATATACATAGACTACCTGAGGCTGAGATTGTCAAAGTCGGCTACCGCGTCCGTGATCTCCTGATCCTCTGGCTGATGTTGTGTCCTCTAATCTGCACGCTCCCAGTCTTTGAGGCATGTAATTGCCTCAACCATCTCAGGTGTGAGAGACGACCTCCTTGGCTCAAGTATCCTCCCCACCGAACTGAAAGTGGATTCCGACGAGACAGTGGACACCGGAACCGTAAATACATCCCGTGCGAAATGGGATAGCACGGGATAAATACGTTGGTTATTCTTCCACCACAAAAGCAAGTTAAGTTTATTTTCCTCGTCCATGTCAAGCTCGGACTCCATGAAAGGCGTGTCGAGGTAGTGGTTGATCTCTACCCGTGGATTCCATTGCGGTCTGCTCGGTGTTTCGGAAGATGAACCAAACGATTTGCCTTTCAGCTTCTTCCACATGTTTGAAGCCATCGAACCGCCTCGTGCTTGTTGCGTTGTTGAGGTAGATCTTCGTGCTTCACTTCTGGTGCCAAACTTCTCGTAGTATTTGTCGAAAACTCTGAAAAACTCGTTATAAACATGAGTATAGGCCTCGGAGAAATCAAGATCGAATGCCTCACCTATTCCCGCGTAGGCGCCCTGCAAGTCAGAAAATTTTCTCCGAGGATCCAAAATGACAGCAAAACAGTACAAATGTGGAATAGCTTGAAAATATTTTAAAATTTTTTGCTCCATTGGTTCTATAATGGAACGTAAAACATAATTATCTCTATTTTCTTTAAAAGCATTAGCAATAAGCCAAAACCACTCGATAACTAAGCAAGAAGTTGGGTAATACACACCGGATAATTTTGTAGTTGCGTCGTAAAAGTTTTTTAAAAAATTACGAAAATGATTAGCAATTATCCAATCCGCGTCAGTAACCAATACCTCACCATTATTGAAGTTGACGAAGACAGTGATAATGTGCTCGTAGTCTTCGCACCGATGCAGCATAGTATAAGTTGAGTTCCATCTAACCTTCATATCTAGGTTGAATCTTCTTGGTTTTATATTATTGGCCTTGCAGTACTCTGAGAACTGGGCAAACTTCACAGGTGAATTAGTAATAAAATCGATAGCACTACGTATGCCCTCCAAAGTAGGTTTCATTACATGCAAACCTGCCTGTACAATGAGATTAATAATATGGCATACGCACTTCTGGTGGAGTACAAAACCTCCAATATAAGTCTCTAGGTGCGGTGAGAGATGCTCCATAGCCGTTGTGTTAGCTGATGCATTGTCAAGAGTAATGGAAACAATTCTACTTTCTATTTTAAAGTCATTAACAACCTCAACTATACGGGTAGCGATAGCATGTCCGGTGTGTGACTCCGAGATTGGCCTAAACCCTATAACTCTTTTATTTAGTACGTACTCGTCATCTAGATAGTACGCAACAATACTAATATATGCTGCTCTTTGGTGAGAGGAAGTCCATATATCAGATGTTAATGCGAATGAAAAACTAAGCGTCATAAAGGTCTGTTTTAACAATTCTAGTTTAGTTGTAAACATTTTACCAACATCACGTGTAGTTGTTTTTCTACTAACATGTTGGTATTGCGGGCAAAAACTACGTTGCACCATTCTCTCAAAATTAGAGCTCTCACCCGTTCTAAGCGGAAGATCCTCTGTAACTATGTAACGTGCAATTTCTTCTCTAGCTACGTCGGCGTTGTATACCCATGTGCTTACCGAACCGTCAGTGTTGAAGTTGAGCTGTGTCTGCACGCCATCGCCCGGCCTCCGTCTGGCCGATATCTTCCTCAAGCAATTCTCCGTGTGTCTCTTTAGATGACCTGTACCACCACATGCACGTGCAGATAGTTTAGATTGACAGTATTTGCAAACAGCATACACTACCTCATATCCGTCAACAGTTTCGACGGTTCGGTCCATATGTTGCCAGCACCACGCGCGTCGACTGCCGGCTATGGACGCCCGTGCTGGCTGCATCGATATGTCGGGCTGCGTGTTCAGTGTGGATACCGACGCCCGTCCCGCATGCACCGAGGTAGCGGCATCCGAGCTCGGTGCATCCGGAGTGTACGAAGCATCCTCGATGCCGTGCGTGCCGTCCAGATGATGGTCATCCATGCCGTAGTCTCTCATGCTGGGGGAGAGTTGGCGTGGGTCGATCTCTTGATCCTGACGAGGAGGACTAGGAGAGCGCGGGCGTGCTCTCCTACTCTTGCTCTTGCGAAACATTTTATTTCACAACGAGAGAGTAAAAAAAAGAAAGCAAATATAGAGAGATTTGCAGATTATCTTTGGCCGAGCTTTGAGCAAAAATAGGCAAGAAGGGAGAGTACGATAGAGTTGTGTAGAACAAATGCAAGTCATCCCCTGTGTTTATAGTGTGTCCAGCGAAATAACCGTTGTTCTGCTGTCATTGTAAATTCAAATTACGCACGGGAGTACAGTACGAATATTACAAAGCAACTTTATATCATGTCACGCGTCAAATTGTTGTTCCGCTGTCGTGCATGACGAAAATTTATTCGTTGAATGCTTTATGTCTTTCAATTGAGACGCGTCATTTCAATTGAGGCGCGTCTGTGCTCGTTGAATGCACTCATACACACAAAAAATAAATTCCTCAGTCTTTCCCTTGTTTTTTTCCCTCTCTCCTTTACTTTTTCTCTCCACGTGCCTTACCTTTCTCTCCGGATTCCCTCGCCCTCGCGCTGCGCACCCACGCTGGCCACGACACGCGCGTGACGCGCCCGCCCGAGTCACCTCCTACCGGCCTACCCCCGCCTCCTCGCTTCCCCGCGCGCCTCGCTTCCCCCCGCCCCTAGCTTCTCCCGCCCGCCGTCTCGCCGGCCCCGTCGTCCTCCTCGCCCCCCTGCCACCGGCCTCGCGCTCCCCGCCCCGCCCCCCGCCGTCGCCTCGCCCGCTTTGCCTCGGCCTCGCCCAACTCCCTCGCCGGCTCGCTTCCCCGCCCGACCGCCTCGCCCGCCCCCGCCTCGCCGCTCCCTCTTCCTCGCCCGGCCCCCACCGCCCGCCTCGCCTCTCCCAGCCTCCCGCTCCCTCTTCCTCGTCGGCTCGCTTCCCCCCTTGCCCCCCCGCCGCCCGCCTCGCCCGCCCGCCGGCCTCCCGCTCCTCTCCCTCACTCGCGCTCCTCTCCCCTCCGGCCTCCGCCGCTCTCCCTCTCCCCCGGCCTCCCAGCGCGCGCCGCCCCTCCTCTCCGGCCTTCCCGCGGACTCGGCCTCCCGCGCCGCCGCCGTCCCTCTCTCCTCCGGCAACCTCCGGCCCCGCCGCCTAGGCCCTCCTCTCCCCTCCCCTCACTGCGCCGCCCGGCCTCCCGCCTCTCTCTCCTCCCCTCACGGCGTGGCGCGGCGCGGCGCGCGCGGCGCAGGTCATGCCGCCGGCGTGCCTCGGGCGTGTGGCGTGCTGCGTGCCTTCTCGGGCCGGGCCAGCACGGGCATGACCCAAACGCGCGTGCCTGGCCGTGCCGCCCGTCGTGCTCAGGTTTTGAGCCCAGCACGGCCTGACCTACAGTGACGGGCCGGCACAGCACGGCCCGCTAACGTGCCGGGCCAGGCTTTAGCCGTGCCGTGCCCTGCGTGCTCTGGGCCGGCCCATCGTGGCACGGCCCATGTGCCCACGACTATTCAGGATGGATGCCATTTTCTTTTAGCAGAAACCAACATAAATCTAAGAAAAACTAAAATAATAACTATTTCATAATTCGCAGGGACTTTGTCGAGACCCTCTCTTCTAGCGTGGAATACCAAATGGTCTCATGTACATATTATATTAGCCTCATGATCAATAGCTAGTACATACATTTACAATATTATCATCACATCCATACATAATATCACAAATATATTAACGGATCATAGTTTGTACAATAAGACCTAAAGGGCTGTGAATAGAGTGCAGTGGAAGATACAAAAAGTTTAGCAGTATGCTTTTAACCCAAAATACTCCATAGGCAACTGACAAGGATAAGTCCTAAAAAAGCTTGTCACTATAGTCCTCTTGACCTACGGTAAAGTTGGAATCGTCGGGGATCGTAGGTTCCTCAACCTCTGAATATTAACAGGCAAGGGTGAGTACATTTATACTCAGCAAGACTTATAGTGAATCATAATTATAATTAAATGATGGCTATGTCAAAGGAGATGGTCATTTTAGGTTCTTTTGCATAAAGAAAAAATTATTCAATAAAAACAAGTAGTAGATTGCAAACAGAGTTGTAAAGAACAGTTGACATGTATATAAATAATAGGAATATAAATATAACTGCGATAAAAATAACTCACAATCCTCTTCAATTGTGTTTATCGAACCATTCCCTATTATCTCATAGCTTAAAATATAAAATAAAACTTTCCCGCAATTTTTTTAATTCAATCCTTTTTTAAAAACTCAAAATCTAACTAGTGTTAGTGCACCAAATCTCTCGTAACCGTAAGAACGGCTTTTTGAAAAATTTTACACTTTATAGAGGCGCACATCTTTAACCATAAGACATGATCAACCCTGTCTGCCACTATTTTTACCCTTTTTTGTTGTATGATCGAGAGATCAGGACAAGAGTCATTACATTCCCTAGATCTAACTTTGCATCAGCCCGGTGATGTTTGACCCTTACATGACGGTGAAAATCTAGACCCTACACACAGCACTAACGATGGTTATACACCCCATCGCGTCCTTTCCACCATAGCAAGGTATGCACTATTGTATTGATATCACTACTACAAAGAATGCTATTACAGACGGTTCGAAAACGTCATCACAAATGGTTTTCTGAACTGTATGTAAGCATGTGTCAGTAATAATACGACACATATCACAGACAGTTTTCCTACCGACTGTGAAAACACATCACAGATGGTTTTTAACTAGAACCATCTATGATATGTGTTGATCACAGATGGTTTTTAAATAGAATTGTCTGTGATATGTTTTTTCCTAACTCTTTTGGTAGAACTTTCATGATTAGTATCTGTTGTTCGAAATTTTATTCTCCTTAGATATTTCTACAACGATATTTACAAGGCACAACCATTTATAAATTTTGCAATTGGATATCAAAACATCCTAGATGCATCGAGGCAACAGCTTTTTTGATGAGGATGGTCTTAAAATATGAACAATTGTAGCACTTTCATCCCCTTTCTTATTCTAATATTGATGGATTCCAAGGCAAAATCCAATTTCATCCATAGTTCATCCTAAAAGTTGTCATGCTTTGATTTATCTTCCACTTCATCATTATCTCTGAATGAGAATACCATATGCAACCTATTTTCACTCTGATCTTGTGCAGGAACAGAACCAGAGTGATCTTGTTTGTATACAAGATCAGAATAAAAATATGTTGCCTATCGTATTCTCATTCGGAGATGAGGATGAAGTGAAAGCGATAAATCAAAGCATGACAACTTTCAGGATGAATTGTGGTTGCAATTGGATTTTGCCTTGGAATCCATCAACATTAGAATAAGAAAGTTGATGAAAATGCTACAAATATTCATATTTTAAGACCATTCTCATTAGACAAGCTGTTGCCTCAATGCATCTAGGATGTTTTGATATTCAATTACAAAATCTATAACTGCTTGTGTCTTGTAAATGTCGTTGCAGAAATATCTAAAGAAAAGAAAATTTCATACAACAATACTAATCATGGAAGTTCTGCCAATAGAGGTAGAAAAACTTTTTGTTCCAACAAGCAAGCTCGACACTATTCAGTAATTGGATTAATTCAAGATGAGCAAATAGTAAGGATAATTTCAGTAATCAATACTGTCGACTTTTGTAGTCGGCCATACATTTATGGGGTAGGCGCTAGATCTCAAACTCGAAGGTCACACAAGACAAGGGGTTTAGACAGGTTCAGGCTCTCGCGGAGGAGATAATACCCTAGTCCTGTGTGCTGGGATTATGCAGATCTCTTGGATCTAAGATTGCTCAAAGCGCAATATGCTCTGGACGATATGAGGTGTGCTATGCTCTATGGCTTGATCGCTCTATGCTTGGATGATCGGATCCCTATGTTGTTGCCCGCCCTCTCCCTTATATAGCGGGAGGACTGGTTACCACTACCCGGGCCTCACACCACCACAAATAGTACAAAAGCTTAGACTCGACAGATTAATCAGCTAGGTCTGTCCCATAACAGACATGTGGTTGCATGAATGACTCAGTTCAAATTCTTGCAAGGTTAAGTCCTTAAATGACCAAGGCAAGACTAACTAAAAATCATCATAACCATGAACCAACCATTATCATAAAAAGAAATGCGACCACCCAAGTGCCACATTGGCCCACCACAAATACATGCCACTTGCCTCAGTCTAAATCATTTTACCACCTCGGTTGATTACCATGCACCATGTGCCATCAACAACAACAACATTGTGTGACAACACCCGACACACAATTTAGTAAACATGTTTCATAATCATTAAGCAAGATTAACCATTTTTACATAAAATGATGACTCGTTGCAAGGCTAAGCATTCTACTTGCGGTCTAACTAACCACATTGGCAATTATAGCTACCAATTAGTATTAAACCATTCTAGGGTGACAAATGAAATACGACATACAACATGGCAAGGTGGATGTAACTCAAAGTGGATAAGACAATAACTACTCCCAACATATTTGAAACAACGATACTTGAATTAATATGCAATACTTTGAATCAATATAATATTTAAAGCATAGGTTCGACATGATCAAAGCACAACTTGCCTTCAAACAGCTCTGACTCCTGCTCTGGACCTTGTTCGGGTGCTGCCTCCTCAATCACAAACTGACCGGGCAACTCAACGTCTACACGTAACAAGTGAGAAAGCAATAAATAGCAAATACAGAGAATAATATCAACTCCAAAAATTAAATAAAATTCACAATTAAATAGAACATGATTTTACAAATTTTTAGAAATTAGAATCACCTCAATCGGAGCTCATATACAAAAGATATATCAATTTAAAGTTTGAAATAAAAGATAAATCAGAAAATTGGAAAAACCGAATTAACCGAATTATTTTTATACTGGAAAATAGCATTTATGACATCATGCTGATGTCAGCACCGAAATGATTTTTAGTTTAAATATTTTTCTACGGAAAAAGCGATATATGATGTCATGCAGACGTCAGCGGACACGTGGCCCAATCAGATGCTGACACGCGGCGCAACCACAGCGTGACACGCGTCACCAGCGCATGGACTCGGTCCACGACCAGCGCTGGTCCACGGGGGACTGGCGTCACTGTGCCCGTACACCGGCTGACGCAAGCTGTGGCGTCAGCGGCGGCGCTCAACCAATCATAACGCGAGACGCGGCGGCACGTGACTGGCGCAGCACTCGGCACAATCTCATCCGCTCAATTCAAAACGAACGGCTGAGATCAGTGCAAGGCGCGATGCGACGGCTCACTGCGGAGGCGACACGCGGCACCATCCCGATTGTCCAGATCTGATCGGACGGCAGCGACGGTGGCGAGAACTGAAACGACGAGGCGACGCGGCTAGCCCGGTGGATGGCACGTGGCACGATCCGGGACACACACTGCGGATCTGATGGCTACAGTGCGGCTGCGCGAGGCAAGGTGGCGACGACTACGTGGCTCAACCAAAGACGACCGATGAGGATCCAACGGCGGCGATGCGGCGAAGAGAAGACGACCACACAGCTACCCAGGCTGGTGACACGTGGAAGAAATCCGACGGTGCTCACCAGATCCGACGACTGACGAAGCTTGCAATGGCGGCGATGGCGTGGCGGAGCAGGTTCACTGAAGACGAAGAGCAAGACATGGCCGACGGCGTTCTGGGGCACCTCCGACGACGTTAGCTGGCGCGTCCGAAGCGTCTCGACACGGCGAACTCGGAGAGGGTCTTGGCGGTGGCGGAGATGACTCGATGACGGCGAAATGAGAAAAAAATCGTGGCGGCACCAAACGCAACTACGGTGAGCTTTTGCGAGCGAACGGCGGCGGCTCGGGATGCGTGCACTAGGGCTACAGATGCGTCTCGACGTGCATGACACAAGGGTGGCGGCGGCGCATTAAATAGGGCCCTCGGCTGTAGCATTGCAGAGGTTGAAAACCACTTGTTTTGCTTTGGTCAATCAGGTAGTGACTTTTGCAATGCATCCAAATAAATTAGGAGCATACTCTTCTTGGAGCTCCTTCCCCCTGCCTCCACCCCACTTAATCTCTTTCCCTTCTCCTGGCACCCAAGCGCCTTCTTCCTGGCCAAAGAGCAGCCCCCAAGCGCCTTCTTCCTGTCCTAAAAGCAGCACCCATGGCGCCTTCGCCTCCCATGGCTCCTTCTCCCTCCATGGCAGCAGCTCCCTCCCCAATCGAGTACCTCTTCCTCCAAGCTCCTCCAAGATTCCTCCTCTCCCTGGTAAGCCTCCTCTTGATTCTATTCTTGAGATATATTTCCTGGTTTTGAGTGTTCTAGGGTTCATCTTTTGGGGATTTTGAAGGGAAATGGGGGTTCTAGTTGGTGGGGAAAGTTCTGAAATTTTCGAGCTGAGCAAACCCTATTTTTTGGAGCTGCGGTTTGGGCAACTTAAAAGCTTTTCCTGTGGGTTTGGTTGTAGAGAAAGTGGTAGATTGTCATTTCCCCTTTAATCTGAGACCAAGAACACCAATTTTTGTTCAGCCAATTAAAAGTTATGCTCGTTTTAGTACCTACTTCTCTGAATTTGTTGGTGGATGTAGCTGCTGTTTTAAACTGCTGATTCAGGCTAGATGGAGGTCGAATTAGAATTTCTAAATACCTAGAGAAAGCTGAGAAATTTCATTTAGATTCTTAAGATGTCTTCATTTTCATGATTTGGTGTTGTATACTATTTTTGATGCTATATTGAAGTGAGCTGTACAAACTGAATGTCTGCCAAAAGTTCAGAGAATTTGGGAAGATGTGGAACGATGTTCAGACCGAGTTTTGAGGATATTTTAGGCATCTCTTGAATATTTGGCTGTAGACAAAGTTGTATCTCATGTTCTTAAGTTTCAGTAGAGCTTGAGAACACCCTTTTTGTTTATTCATTTGAATGTTATGCCCATTTTAGTAACTGCTGTCCAGAACTAGTGTAGTTGCATGTAATATCTGTTCCTTGCTGTTCTGAGAAATATTGAAGCATTTCCTGAATGTCCGGCTGTAGAAGAAGTTGAAGATTATCCTCTTGTGGTTAATTAGAGCTCAAGAACTCAATTTTTGGATCAGCCATTTAAAAGTTATAGTTGTTTTAGTGTTTGCTGTCCAAGGTGGTAACAGATTTGGTTTTAGTATTAGGTGTGAAAGGTTAATAGGTCTTTTTGAGAAAGTTTAAAAGTGGGGTTAAGGAAGGAGCAAAGATGATATTTATTTTTTTATCGCTTGAACCGTGATTGCATTGTTTTGAGATGAATGCAATTAAATGTTTATTACAGGAAGTGTAATCTCGGGAGTAGCCTCAACCTCATGTCACTCCCTTCCTCGTGGGTAAAGAGGCAAGTGCATCATCAGGGTGGTTTGTGCATTGCATGATGAACTGCTACTTAGTTGCCTTAAGCATTTGATATGCCTTGCAAGAGAATGATTTTTGTGTTGTGAATGTTAAATTTATGGATGTGAGAAAATGTTAATGCTCATGAATATGATTATTTGCAATTTGAGATTTGTTCATTTCATTGCATTTGTGCATTCATAAGAGAAGAGGTGACCCATGCTGATGTGGGCCTTTGTGCTCACACGTAGTGAGCACGAAAGTCCTACCTCGTAGTCCCATTCACCGAGATGAATGGGAGTGAGACAGTAAGAGTAGGCCCCTCCACGGGATGGAAGGGAATGAGAGGGGGCACACTGACGGGTGTGCACTCGGCAATACCGGTATGTGCTATGAAAGGTGCATTTATGAGCATGCATGTTGCATTGCATCTTTAATGATGATTACTTGTGCTAAATGGTAATTGTCACTACACTGGAAAAGGTCATCAGTGGCGGTTCATAACCGCCATCAGTGGCGGTTATTGAACCGCCACAGATATAGTGCCACTGATAATTGAGGATT
The DNA here is from genome assembly GCA_036346275.1 of Otatea glauca. Taxonomy (NCBI): domain Eukaryota; kingdom Viridiplantae; phylum Streptophyta; class Magnoliopsida; order Poales; family Poaceae; genus Otatea; species Otatea glauca. The sequence continues at coordinate 33,852,446 of CM070715.1, read as the reverse complement.
ATCAGTGGCGGTTTTCTAACCGCCACAGATAAGTGTTATACGTGGATCGTTCTACACTAACCGCCACGAGATAACAATACTATACGTGGCGATTCTATCCACCAACCGCCACAGAATAACTACACTATCTGTGACGGTTCTTTCCTACAACCGCCACAGATAACAATATTATCTGTGGCGGTTCTTCTCACCAACCGCCACAGATAACTATATTGTCTGTGGCGGTTCTATACACCAACCGCCACAGATCTATATTATCTGTGACGGTTCTATCCACCAACCGCCACAGATAGTACCTGACCGAAAAAATAAAAAACTGCATTTTGGGCTAGCCTCAGTCTTTAGCCATGCCCTCTCAAACATATAATACATCAATCACAGATTTTGCATATACACGCTACAATGTACAACAATCACAGATTTCGCATATACACAACTACAATATAATACATCAATCACAATTGCAATTTTGCATATACACAATTATAATGTACAACAATCACAGATTTTGCATATACACAACTACAATATAATACATCAATCACAATTACATATAATACATCAATCACAATTACAATCACAGATTTTGCATATACACAATTACAATATACACAATTACAATGTACAATTAAAGTGTCTCATGCATGAGGCGCTCGATCATGGTGATGGTGTAGGGCATGCCTCCCGCTGGACCTGCTCCCTTCTCCTCCAGTTCAGTCATCTTTGCATCAATATTTCTCAGAGTATGTAAATGAAGTCATTATATATCATACTATGGAAAGCTAAATAGATCACTTTTGTTGTATCACAAATCTAGTCGATCCATTGCCGTCTTATTCCATGTGAATGCCATGGCATCCTCCAGATGTTGTACATGCATTAGCTAGTTTATACTCCCTCTATTTTTGAATATGTGACATTCTATTTTTCAATTTTTATTCCTAAATACATATCATTCTACAATTTTGATCCTACTTTTTACTATTTTTCCTTCTATAATCTCCATTTAGCTATTTTTAATGGCATTTACTATCATACATTAGAGTAAAACACACCATCTAAAAATATAAGGACCATGTAATCAAATCTCTTATGAATGGAAGGTAAAGATGCAAAAGGAAACTTCGGCAACTAAATCAAGCAATCAAATAAACCTGCTATAATGGTGCAGTTTTGGGGCTGAGCTCTTTCCGTATTCATCCATCACCCACGTCTATAAAAAGCTCTACTAGCCATCATGAAAGGGCACGGAGAAAAGCAATAGAGGGAGCGCTCCTCGTCTAGAGCGCACGCGCACACACACACACACACCACCCATCAACACACACACACACGCACGGGAGAAGGGCAACAACACAAGCGCAGATCAATCACAACTTCTTAAATGAAATGATAGAAATTAGAACATGTGCAAGCCATGCCATCCAATACTAAACTTGACATTCAATGAAACATCAATTTACACCACCGTAAGAAAAAAATTAACTAGTTCTGTGAACTATAAGCCTCTGAGTCTTCACTGTTGGTAGGGGCCTCGGGAGGTGGCGATGAGTATGGAAGACTTCATCGTTATTATCCGGGTCATGAAACTCGCCGTTCTTATTGAGTACTTCCTTCATGATGAAGTTGGCGAGCTGTCACTGAATGCCTTGGATTTCATTTGGAACCGGTCCTCGTGAGGCAACTTCAAACGCTATAGATAGAAAAGTTTGTCTTAAGAGCTTATATAGAGTGAGATGTGCAAATCAATGTGTGATGTTAGCGTGACAAACCTCTAAGTCATTGTTTACTATTGTAGAGCCTAAGATTTCGCGCATGTATTGGCACAATGAAGTACCCACATAAATTTGTTCCTGGCGGCTGCTTGTGGCACTGCAAAAAATTGATTAAACTTATACGACATTGAAGGAGTTATTGACTACGAGGTGCAATATAGGAAAATTGTTTTTGTGCGTACCGAAAATTTAGTACGGATTGTCAGTGATTTATGGAAAGGACGGTGTCTCGAGCACTTTTTACAATATGCTTTGAAGGCCCTATTCACTAGACTTGTCATATCTTTGTAGTCTTTTGGATCTTTGTCCCGCGGGTCCAAGATCAACATCTTGCTTTTATCTGGAGTAATTACTACGAGAATCCAGTGGAAACTACATACACATGTATGATGCCGTAGTCATTAGTCCTAAGCTGAGCAAAGAACGAGATCAACAAGTAGTTGAACTAGCTAGTGAGCCACTTACTTGAAATTGTATGGTAAAAGTATGAACTCCTTGTCTTGGAGTTTGATCAGAGCGTTATATACGTAGTCCTCGACCTCCTTTGGTACTCTTTTGATTTTCGGTTGGCAAATCTTCCCCGGATCGAGGAACGCCACTGGCCCTTTTGTTCTTTTTAGTTCGATCAACTCGTATCTACATAACAAATGATTTAGACATCACATTTATCGGTATTACATGAATGTAGACAATGATTTTTATATTAGACACTTACAGTGACCAGCATCTCATAAGAGACACGTCGAGGGCATCTTGATAGTACATGTTGTGCAACTCGCTGAATTCTATCATGAAGCAGCCAGTCCTCTCACGGTGGAAATGTTCCTCTCTGAAAATGGCAGTGATCACCTTCGGGAGTACATGTTGGTTCGATCGCTCCATATACCATTCATGTAATCGCCTTAGCTGCACTGTTAGACTATGAAGCTTCGAAGGGGTGACAAACGGCTTCCCCAATTCGTATTCTAGTCTTTCTTCAGCAGCTTGTCCTTTGGAGACCGCTTTACCCTTACTTTTCTCGCACACAACATCATACTGCTCGCTTCACCGACTACCTCGTGATATGGCTTGTCTATTCTGCCATGCCTTCAGAGGAGGGTTTTTAAGTCGGTCAACTGAAGTTGTCGCACTAACTTTTGTACGCTGATGTGTTGGTGACGACTATGCGAGGTTTACAGTAGGACAGGCCGGCAGGTTCACTGCAGGAGAGGCTGGCAGGGTCACCTCATGAGGGGCTGGCAGGTTCACCTCAGGAGGAATAGGCACTTCATGATGGTCCAAGTTGATGTCACGTTTGCGCCACTGGATGAATGAGTGGACGGCACTTCCTAGAGTTGTAACCTCGTCGTTCGGGGGCATTTCTAGCCCGAGGTTGGCAAACTGGGGATTAATCGTGTCCACCTGGACCTTTGCATATCCCGCGCTATCACGAGTTGTGCAATACACCTCCTTCTTGGCATGGAGTGCGCTATGCCCGTACCACCTGAATGAATATGTTCATGACGGGCAAAGTGAGCCGCACGGTGTGGGGTCATGTATGTCGCCCACGTGATAATGACCCATGTCCCGTTCTACAAGTGGGCGGATGCGCAATCTGCTGCGACGATTCGGAGGGTCGGTCGTAACAATGTTCTCGGCTTGCGGTCGCTCATGGCTTGTTGTACTTGTCGTTGTACTTGTTGTTCTATTGTGCCTTGTAATTCTCAAGCATCTTTTCCTTCATCATTTCTATTTCGCAAACGCTTCTCTAGCTCTCTTCGACTCTTGTAAGTGTGAAGGTACTGGGAATCTGCCTTCCACGTAACCTTAACCCCGACACCTCGTGTCCGTCCAGGATGCTCCTTGTTTCCCAGGGCACGTGTTAGTTCGTCGTTCTCCCTATCTGGTTGGAATGTTCGTTGGGAAGACTCGACATACAGCTCCTGTACCCTTTGCGACATTGCTTCGTCATCGCTATTTATGAAAGATAAGCCCCCACCAGACGTGACACTTGCCCTCGCTAGCACGTAGTGCTTGACTCGGTCTGGTAGTCCAGCCAATTGACTTGTACCAGTCGACTGTAATGATTCTGCTTCCTGCCTCTCCCATTGAGGGATTTTACCAGCGTACCCACCCGTACCAAGTCTGTGTGGATGGATGTTCCTTCTTCCGATGTTTATGTGATCCTCGCTGGACTTCTTTGCTGCTTCACTTTGCTTCATCGACACGAAATCATCCCAATATGGTTATAAGTTTGGGTAGTCCCCGATGGTCGATCGGTTTTTCTTCACATAAGTAGTATTCAGCCTGGCCTTGAAGTTCCTTCATGCCGCATCCATGGTCATCAACGCATCCGACGCACGCGGTGTTCATCTTCTTCGGGGAATTCGAAGGTTTGTTTGAGCTCCGTCCATAGATCCGTTTTGATGGTCTCGGGCACTTTGTGCCAATCCAAAAAGGTGATTGGCACTCTCTCCCTTGCGATATACCCGCAGGTTGTTCTGTACTTTGCTACGAACTTTGGCGGTGCAATAGGGGCCCCAGCTTCTGAGACCTCCGAGATGGTATACCGGCCTTCGGGCTTCTTATTTCTTCCTCGGCCACGAGGTCTTGCCACGGGTATGTCAGCATCGGCGGCAATAGCGGTGGTTGGGTGGAGGTTGAGGAACCTGCTAGGGCTAGGGCTCGGGCTCGGGGTGGATTGCTCCTCCATATCAGCCTTGGATGTGCGAACTGAAAGAGGTAAAGTATGGAACCATTAGAATTTGGCGGTCATTTGGGTTAAGTGCGGAAGTTTAACTCTGAAAACTGAAAGAGGTAAAGTATGGAAATCTGTTTTTTCATTTCATATTTCTGTAAATTCTTACATGCCATGTTTAGATACGCTGGGATGTGCGAACTATGTTGGTGGAAAAGTTGTGCACATGCATCTTTACGACGATGTTCTTCCTAGATAACGTTGGAAAAAAGCCTAGCACTGACCTTTTTCTATCTAACACAAGAATTTTCCCTTATACTGATAGCCAATTAGTATTTCTAAGTATGCAAAACTGTAATATATATGATGATACTCCCTCCAGTCACAAATATATAATGATGATACTCCCTCCAGTCACAAATATATAATGATACCAATTGATGACTGCTTTATTTGATGGGTACAAATAATTAAGTACTTGTGTTTGCCAGATCTGGATGGATGGATGCTTAACTTAATTTGGATTTCATAGCATTTTGTGTGTTTGTGTGTTGTGTTTGAGGTAATGAACTAAGAGAGAGAATAAAGATGGCTAACAAAAAGAGCCTCTACTGATAGCCAATTAGTATTGCTAAGTATGCAAAACCGTAAGCAAGTAATCCAGAATATAAATTACCACTTAATGTAGTAGATTTATTCCTAAGCAAAGACTAAGTCAAATTTGTTGCTAAGTATGCAAAATAGTAAGCAATTTATTCTTAAGCAACACAAAGTCAAATGTAGCACAAGCAACAAAGATACCCGCACAACTATCACACTACTATTTCTAATTTGTTACTTGTTTATTGACAGATTATGCGGATGAATATGATATGGTTTTCCAAGATTTTAATGGTCTAAAGAAGACACTAGTCAACATAAGCAAATTTAGGACCTTGATTATATTAAATTAACCATCCGGATGTTTAACTAAAACGAACTCGATGTTAAAAGGAAATGAAGGTAGTCAACTTAAAAGTCGATGGAATTAATATCAAGGCACCAACTTAAAAGTAAATAGTGGCAATGAAAATGTTTTAACCTTGGAGCAATAAGCCAACAATCGATTCATAATCTCTCGCTACTAACACAAACAAGTGTTCTCACTACTCTTATAAATTTTCGAATATTAAACTTATCAAGAAAAATGCATATGTATAATTACAACAAAAGATTAGAAAGTTGAGTAAACAATTATAGTTATACTTTCTGAATGAATGGATTTTGCTCATGTGCATACATGAGAAAATTAAAGATCGCATCAATGCAAGAATAAACAAAGATTTCCCTTTTCTTTCTAGCTAACCTATTTAAAAATTAACATGTTACTGGTCGGCAGTGGACCTTACTAGTAGTTGATTTTACATAGATAAAACACAAATATTTATTGTAGTGGAACAATAATTCAGATCAAGATAAGCATAAGAATCTTTCATGCACTCACTCATTTGTCATCATGAATCATAAGTCCGTAGTTCTATACAAAATGGCAAAAGCAAAAGAAGTAAACGAGATTGACCACATTTCGTTGGCCGCTACAAGCCTACAATAGCTATTGCAAGATGAGCACTAGCAAACCTAATCAACATGGCCAAATATTGGCCAACATCTCGCAAGTTACTGACTACAAACCAAACAAGTGGCGGGGTCAGGCGGAGTCGGGCGTGGCGGCGTCCCCGGGCGGCGTCGGGCGGCGTCCGGGCGGAGTAGGGCGGCGTCGGGGTGGCGTCTGGGCGGAGTAGGGAACGGCGTCGCGGCGGCGTCGGGCGCGGCGCGAGCGTCGGGCTCGGTGAGAAGAGTGAAGCGGCGGGAGTCTAAGGGTTTAGGGCAATGGTGCGAAAAGCGACATTTCATATGTGGGTTATCTGTGGCGGTTCTTTATACGAACCGCCACTGATACATTAATCTGTGGCGGTTCTTAATAAGAACCGCCATTGATACATATATTATCTGTGGCGGTTCTTTATACGAACCGCCATCGATAATGATATCTGTGGCGGTTCTTCACAAGAACCGCCACTGAAACATATATTATCTGTGGCGGTTCTTTGTACTAACCGCCACTGATAAGTACCGCCACTGATAAAATTATCCTAACATAATTCTAATACAGTAATATACCCTACATAATCCTAATATATTAATGACCCTACATAATCCTAATATATTAATGACCTTATATAATCCTAATAAATATTATATACCCTATGTAATCCTGCTAAATATTATATACCCTATATAATCCTAATATAGTAATGACCCTACATAATCCTAATGTATTAATGACCTTATATAATCCTAATAAATATTATATACCCTATATAATACTAATATATTAATAACCCTATATAATCCTAATATAGTAATATACCCTATATAATACTAATATATTAATAACCCTATATAATCCTAATATAGTAATATACCCTATATAATACTAATATATTAATAACCCTATATAATCCTAATATAGTAATATACCCTATATAATACTAATATATTAATGACCCTATATAATCCTAATATATTAATGACCCTATAATCCTAATACAGTAATGACCATATATAATTCTAATATAGTACTATACCCTATGTAATCCAAATATATTAATGACCCACATTTCCATTACTCCATACAAATGCATAACACCATATTTCCATTACTCCAAACAAATGCATATTGTTTACATCACATTGCCATTACTCGTATATAGCTAATTATTTTCTTTCACAATTTGCCCTTCTTCATGATCGTCGCGATGATAGGTAGCTTCCTGAGTGGTTTCTTCCTCGAGCCTGATGTTGCCATCTACGAAAGGAGGCATCTCGTCAAACTAGTTGTACTCATCCTCATCCACGACATTCTCAACTCCGACGATCCTTCTTTTTCCTTGAAGAACTACATGCCGCTTCTTATCTGCCGGGTCGATTACATAGAAGACTTGTGCTACTTGCTTCGCAAGTACGAATGGTTCGCCTCTCAGATCCGACATGTTCGATGTCCAAAGTAGTGAAGCCGCATTTGTCCACCTTGACACCCTTTGGGAGTTGTACCCAACGACACCAAACATCGGGATCTTAAAATACAATAGTCGAGCTCCCAAATCTCTTCTATGAACCCATAAAAGCTAGTCTTCATCGCTGTGTTGTCATAGGCATCTATGCGACACCACTATTTTGGTAAGTGCTTTTGCTATCCCGAGATCTCGTAAAAGGTATATCCATTTATGTCGATCCTTGCCATGTCAAGATTGTACCGATGGCCCTTTGCCAACCACCTCAACATAACACTCGCTTCTTTCCACCATATGCTCTTTGAATCAATGATTGAACAAACGGTTATGCTCTTTTGTTACCCAAGCCTCGATCGTCCACGATTTTCCTCTCGTAGCTTATCCTTGTGCATGTCCATATATGAGGACACCTCAACCGATCAAGCAAAAGATCGTGAAATGAGCTTTTTCGAACAATCCATGATCGTAAGAATTTGTTGATTTCCTTCCAATCGTCCCTTCCCAATCTAGCCTACCCTCATGGTGAGATACAGCACTCCTACCGGTTCCACCCCTCCATGTAATCCACGCAAAACTCGATAACCTCCTCGCTTGCATAACCTTCCACAATGCAGCCCTCCCACGAGATCGACATGTACATACTTCTTCAGATACCCATGTACCTTTCGAATGGGTACATCCGATGCGAGAATACGGGGCCACATACATTTATCTCATTCACAAGGTGAACAATGAGATGAACCATTATATCAAAAATGATGGAGGGAAATACATCTCTAGTCGGCATAGTGTCTTCACCACATCATTCGAGCTCAGAAGTCCGATGGGATCGATGACCTTCGTGAAATCGTGTTGAAGAAGAAACACAACCTCATGATTGCCTCTCGGACCTTTTCGTGCAAAATACCTCTAATTGCAATAGGAAGCATTTGTGTCATCATCACATGACAATCATGAGACTTCATGCCGCTTAACTTCAAATCTTTCATCGACACCAGCTTTCTTGATGCTTATGGAGTAACCGGATGGAACTTTCACACCATGTAAGCATTTGCAGAGGTCTGTTCTCTCTTTCTTGGATAGAGTGTAGCAAGTCGGGGAAGGTAAAGTCGGCCTTTCCGTTGTCTCGAGGATGAAGCTCAGCTCTGATTTTCATATCTTTCAGGTCCCTTCGTACCTTCAGTCCGTCCTTAGTTTTGCTAGGAATATTCAGCAAAATACCAATCAAGCTGTCACATACATTTTTCTCTACATGCATGACGTCTATGCATGTCGAACTTCTAAGTCCTTCCAATAGGCAAGTTCCAAAATATCGATCTCTTCTTCCACGTGATCTTCTCAAGACGAGACCTCGATTTATTATTACTCTCTCCTTTCCAAGTACAACATTAATATCCTTAACCATATCATATACCTCTTCCCCACGAGGAGGCCTTGGAGCTATACCATCCTCTTTTGTCCCATCGAATTGTTTCTTCATATTGCGGTAGGGGTGATTCCTGCTAAGGAACCTACGGTGATGCATGTACACAGTTTTCCTCGAATTATTGAGCCACACACTTGCGGTTTCATCCATGCAATGGGGGCATGCTTTGGCCCCTTTTACAATACGACCGGATAGGTTACCAAGGGCGGGAAATCATTGATGGTGCAAAACAACAATGCGCGTGGGGTGAAGTACTCGCTTGTACTCATCCCATACCTGTACACCTTCGCTCCACAAGATCACAAGATCTTCCACCAATGGTTGTAGGTATACATCAATATCATTGCCAGTTGTCTCGGCCCTTGGATAAGCAAATACATCATAATGTACTTTCGTTTCATACACAACCAAGGAGGAAGGTTGTAGATACAGAGAGTCACGGGCCAAGTGCTATGAATACTACTCATGTTACCGAAAGGATTCATTCCATCCGTACTCAACCCAAACCTTACATTCCTCGGTTCATTCCTCAAGTCCATCCTAAAGAGCCTATCGATGGTTCTCCACCGCGTAATCAGCAGGTGTCTCAACTTTCCATCCTTTTACGCTCTTACCGAGTGCCATCGCATCGATTGGGCATTCTTTTGTTTCAAATAAACGCTTCAACCGAGGTATTACCGTAAATACCACACCACTTTAGCGGGAGCTCCTTTCTTCACCACGGTGCCCTCATTGTCATGGCCTTTACGCTTGTATCGCGATGATTTGCACACCGACATACATGCATGTCTCAGATACTCTTTGCGATAGAGTATACAATCGCTTGGACATGCATGTATTCTTTCTACTTCCAATCCCAATGGACATACAACCTTCTTAGCTAAATAAGTGGTTATCGGCAATACGCTTCCATCTGGAAGCATGTCCGCTAAGAGATGTAATAGCGCCGTGAAACTTTTATCTGACCAACCATTGCTTGCCTTCAATTTTAGAAGTGAAAGCACGGTGTGCAACTTTGTGTATTCCTCCTTGCAACCCAGAACAAAGGTGTGTCCGAGTCGTCCAACAAACCCTTGAATTGATTAAACTCTCTCGACTAGTGTAGTTCCCTTACGCATCGCGCAACATCCGAGCAAGATTATTATCGCCATCAATGTCCAACCTATCCTCATCGATCCATAATCGATGTCACCGCCATAATGCCTTCTCCATCATCCAATACGTTATCACCTTCATGTATGTTTTCCTCTTCACCGTGACTTGTCCAACGTGTATAGCCAAGTACAAAACCTCTTCAATCAAGTGCAAGTGGATGTGCTCTTTGTCCGAAAACATTTTCTCATTCTTGCAATCAATGCATGGACAATGTATGTACTCCGCCTTCTTGTGCAACTTGTTCTCTCAATGCTCTTAGAAAAGCAGATACCCCATCGATGTAATCTCACAGTAACGGTTCGCATTGTACATCCATCTCCTGGTCCATCTAAAATTAATTAACATATAAAAATTGATTAAAAACTAATCTAATTAATTATCATCTAAATGAGCTAGATAATAAATTCATCATCTAAAAATGATGAGCATCCACCTACCAAAATAGCTAAAATTTCATGTATATTAATATCCAATAATCTTAATTAAATAAATTTAATATATGTCCGCACTAGTGGAACCAAATTAATAGTAATTAAAAACTAATCTGAATACTTTTCCTAAAGAAGCTAGATAATAAATTCATCATCTAAAAATGATGAGCACCCACGTACCAAATTAACTAAAATTTCATTTATATTAATACCCAATAATATTAATTAAATAAATTTATTATATGCAAGATGTATATGTCCGTACACTAATGGAACCAAATTAATAGTAATTAAAAAACTAATCTAATTACTTATCATCTAAAGGATCTAGATAATAAATTCATATATATGCAAGATGTATATGTCCGTACACTAATAGAACCCAATTAATAGTAATTAAAAAACCAATCTAATTACTTATCATCTAAAGGAGCTAGATAATAAATTCATCATGTATCAAATTAACTTAAAATGCAATTAATATTAAATATATGCTTAATCATAATTCATCATCTATAAAAGGAACACAACATCATCTAAGCTAGGAAATAAATTCATCAACTACAAAATGGTAGCTAAATAAAAATAAACAAAATCTAAACTTTTCATCTCATCTACATATAAACCCTAATTAAACTTGGTTTAAAAATTAAATTGCAACAAGATTAACACAAATCAAGAGAGGAGAAAAAATAACTCACCAAGGAACAACTAGAGGAAGTACAAGCACAAGAATTGGAGAAAACGAATCAAATTTAGAAGTTTTGGTTTGCTCTCGGGAGGAAGAAGACCAGATCTTGCTCGACCACCTATTTATAGGCAATATTATCGATGGCGGTTTTAACTAGAACCGCCACTAATAACATTATCTGTGGCGGTTCTATCCTCGAACCGCCATTTATAATTATTATCGCGGCGGTTCGAGGATAGAACCGCCACGATATCTCTAATAGAATCAGTGGCGGTTGGAGGATAGCACCGCCACTGATAACCTAGTTATCAGTGACGATTCTAGCCTCCAACCGCCACTGATAATGTATTTGTTATAAGTGGCGGTTCTATCCTCGAACCACCACTGATAATTCATTATCAGTGGCGGTTCGAGTATAGAACCGCCACTGATATTCTTCCCGCCATTTTTGAAATAGAACCGCCACTGATAATTATCTTTGTGGCGGTTCGAAAAAAACCGCCACAAATAGACCGTCACCTATTGCAGGTTTTGGCTTAGTGTGTCGACTTTTGTGGTCAGCAATGAATTTATGGGGTAGGCGCTTGATCTCAAACTCGAAGGTCACACAAGACAGGGATTTATACAGGTTCAGGCCCTCAGCGAAGGAGGTAATATCCTAATCCTGTGTGCTGGGATTATGTGGATCTCTCGGATCGGAAGTGCTCAAAGCGCTATATGCTCTGGGCAAAAGATGGCGCTTTGTGCTTGGATGATTGGATGCCTCTGTTGCTGCCTGTCCTCACCCTTATATAGTAGGGAGGGGGCGGCTTACAGAGTCCCGATCGGTTAAGAGATCCCGATCGGTTACAAGATTCTAGTCGGTTACAGGATAGAGTTTACATCTTTATCTACCCTATTTACAACTCGGATTACAACTGTATCCATCATATCTAAACATAAGTTCAACTTCCTTTAGGATATGTACCTTTGTACACGGCAACAGGTCTGCGGGGAATATCTTCTGGGCTTGTCATGAGGGTACCCCGGGTTCTTATATTCCACAGTAATGTGTAGAGTTGGGATAGAGTCGTAGACTCATCCGAGAAGATTTAGATGAGGCTTGTATGAGTTGAGGACTCATCCAAAGAGTTTAATGAGGTATGTGTAATGAAGTGAAGGTGGTAACCGACGGTGATGTCATTATTTATGGACTTGTTGATTTGGTATAAGAAAGGTGTTCATGCTATTGTTTGAAAAATATTAGTTGGATAATTATGTTTTGATATGATACACTTTGCTGAGTTTTGAAGTCACGCTTGTTTGTTTAATGTTTTTAGGTACCTTGAGATCGGCATTTGGATAAAGGGGCATTAGCATCATCACCTCACCTAGCATAACACAACTAGAAAACTGCATAACTGAACCTTCTTTGTAATAGTTTTTGTTAATGATCTATGTCGATAATTATGCCTCGTTGATTACAATTGGTTAAATGTTTATCTCATAAATATTCATGTGTGTTTAAGACTTAATTTCCTGTCATGAGAAGGTCTTAGATACTTGGTTCATGTCGTTGTGGTGACCTTTCATAATTCCTTTGTGCTATTATTCTATTGTTGATGCCGAGAACTTAGTTAAAGAGGAAACATGCTGGCGAAGTTTTTGTTGAGTTCAGCAGCTTACTAGTATGCTAGCTTGTTGTGGTTCATTTGTTTTTTTATTAGTAGTGAGTTGTCTTCTCGCTTGGTTGCATAAAATTTTAGTACTTTGGTTGTTTTGTGATTGTTGGTGCTTGAGGGTGTAACACCCGGGGCACGGGGGTGCCAGGGTGTTACATCGGCTTTCGCGAAATGAGATGGAAACAAACTTCGAGAAGCACGGGATCTGGCAGCGCGGCGGATTCGGACGAGCCGACGTGGCGCGATCCAGAGCGTCCACACAGATCCGATCGGACGGCTAGCAGCAAGCAGCGACGCGGCACGATCACAGCCGTTGGATCAAAATCCAACGGTCGCACGCTAGGTTCGAGAGGCGGCAGCGCGGTGCCGGGTCTGCTGAAAAAAAATGCCGGACCGAGAGGTTTCGCCCGAAGACTATTCAACCAATTTTTAAAACTATTTCGAATTAAAATAATTCAGATAAATAGATAAAGCCAAAATACATAGAAAAAATACAAGGAAAAATCCCGAAAAATTCCAAAAAATACTTTGGGACATTTCAAACTCATAAAATATTTCCACCCAAAGATCATTAATAATTTTCTCTGAATGATTAAAAGATAGCAAAAGGCTTTATTCAAAATTCCAAAATGAATTAAATAAAACCTTAGAAAAATCAATAACAAAGAAAAATCATATTAAATCCAATAAAAGCAAAATTTGGGATGTTACAAATGAGGTCGACGTCTCCAACACTTCATCGACAGACCAAGCGGGCTCGGACCTTAGCGTCAGGGCTGCCTAACCAGGTGATCTTCAACCGCTCTCTTGGTTGCTATGACCTTCAACAAATGCTAGATAAACAATGAACCGCGTGGAGGACTGACGCGCAGGGGCTAATGACTCCCCAGAGGCGCCTTCACGAGAAGGATCCCCTGCAATTGGACCGACCGACCAGGTACAAGTACTGTCAAGCAGCATCTCTATTACTAGCAAACTTTAGCTTCACGACAATCATTTGTTCGCAGGCTCCACCGTCGGTCCCTAACCTGCTTGCGCCGCATCCCCTTCTGGACATGCCAGCAGTTGAAGCAACTACGGCAATCGAGCCTGCACTGACACCGACCGTGTGGGTGAAAATTCGCATGGCGGGGTAGGTCTACTTCTCCTCTCATGAACTTCTTTTTGGAGTACTTAGGCTTTTAGCCTTGCAGCAGGAAAGGTGCGTCTAGCGGTGCCACTGATTCGGCAGCCATGACAACATCGACCTCTATGGGCGCGACCGCTATAGTTGCAGCCCCTTGCTTGGAGGATCCTACTGGGCACACTGGTGGATCCGCGGAGGTAACCTTCTCGAGTCCTCCAGCTTTTCCAGCGCCTTAGGAGACTTGGTTCGCGTTGAAACCTCAGCTTCAGGTATGCACACGCGGACCGCCTCACCCTGACTTCCGCTCTCCCTCTTGCCCAGTCCCTTGATGATTTTTTTGATTTTGAATTGTAGTGTGCAACCAGCTCCTTGCTCGATACTGCAACATTTTTTATGCAGAAGTGCCAGCAGGTCGAGCAGCTCATGGCGTCCCAAGAGCAAATACTCGAGAGGAACAACACCGAGCTAGAGGCACTCGAAACCAAGTTAAAGACTACTGAGGCGAAGGCTGATGAACGAGAAAGAAAGCTAATTGTTGAGAAGGCTATGACGAAGGCTGCACTGGTCGAGGCCCAGGCGAGTCGATGCAAGGCGACGGCGACTCAAAAAGTGATCGAGGTCGAAAAGGTTGCAGTGGACACGGCGCACGCTGTTCTGCAGTCGAGGACTCTCGAGCACATGAACACCTCAGCTCGTCTCGTGACCTCGCACATGCTGGGCATGGTGAAGAGCCACCACCCGATCCTGGATCTCTCGGTACTGACGGAAGGATTCGCGGGTGGTCCAATCGCAGCCGCCAATTATATTGAGTCCTTCGCCGGTAAGGCCAAGATGTTTATGGATGGACTGGAGTTGTCCCTTGATGAGAGTGGCACCACCCAAGGCTCCTCTGCCTGACCATGCAACTTGTAGAGACTAACCTTTTTTCCTCTTTGGTGATGATCTGTAACAACAGGACTTAACCAGTTTGCCTGCTTATTGTGTCTTGCTTTCTATTTCCTTGCCAATGAAATGAAGTAGCACAACCAGGTGCAAACTCGAGTTAGCACTCATAGATCTTTAGGAAAACAACGTTCTGACTAGATGCATGCCTGATTATATCTGCGCACAGGTCTAGAAAAAACTTCCGTTAAAAGACTTAGCCCCTGAGTGCATACCTGGAGAGGCTACTTAACACAAAGGCTATACGAATTATTGTAATGATTACCACACGACCTTTTGCAAGCCTTCATCAACCATGTGACTTAGACCCTACAGCAATCAAGAACTTATCGAGCAACGCATGTAGAATTGACTAGAGGTCTCGTCTCCCACCGGTTGCTGAACCTTTAGATGTCTGACAATCTACTGCTCGTTTGCGCGCAGGATAGAATTACTCATCATCAAATTCAAGCATGGTTGCACTTTGGTTTCGCTTGCTGACATGCTAAGTACTTCATCGAGCAAATGCATGCAAAGAAATCGCATGTTTTACAGAATTTAGGACGGATAAACGGATATTCTACTCGATAACAGCATCGACCAGAAAATAAAACAGAGTATAGGGTTACATGTAGCCCCTGACTCCTTACTCGATGGGCTCATCGAGTAGGGAGTAGAGCAAACGAGAGAAACACACTGTGATATTTTGTGACGTAGCCCCCGGCTTCCTACTCGAGTACCGCTTCGCGTATAGGATATGACCCAGTGGTCAAAAATGACCCAGCCCCCGAGCCTTTGTCCGATGGGCTCATTGAGTAGGGAAAAACAGGGCATGATAGTCAAGGACACGTGGGGTAGTATTCGACCTCTTGCTCGATAACTGAATCGAGTGGGTGAAAAGACTCGGCCCATGAACCTTAGGATCAAATTAAATAACAGGTAGGTGAGTAATTAAAACCCACTTTCGCATCGCACTAAATTTACGATTTTCGCGCCCCTTCAGCTTCCACCTGGTGGTGTTATCCGCCTGGCGCCGTCGCTTGACACCTCTTCTGTTTTCGCACCTATGAGGAAGTGCAACGGACGCCTCAGGGATTGGGATCGACTCGGATCTTCACGGAGCGGCCAATGCAGTAGCGACTCGTTCCCTAGGCTAATAAATAGTCGGGACTTGTGACCGTCTGCCGCACTCCATCTTCCTTCTGAACTTTTTGCTCGTAGAGACTTTTCTCCACCATTGCACTCATGACCTCGACACCCACATCCTCCACCTCCCTGGGGATCATCGGGGATTCTTCCCCTACTTCATTGGTGGTGGTTTCCCTGGGGAGGATCAGCATCTCCTCTGATGTGGAGGATGAGATCGACTGGACGCCATCGAGAGGGAAGTCTAGTCGGAGGGGAAGAGGAGGTCACCAGCCGGCTAAGGGTAGCGGCCGAAGAGCTCAACGCCACCTCTGCTTCCCTTGTGAGAGCACATGGCACTGGTGAGGCTACTGGCGCCAGCGGTGGAGGTGAAGCTCAAAACATCTTCACCAGCCTGGCACTTGCTCGCCCTCCAACCCATCGCGACACTTGGGGGCTCCATCGGGGGAGAAGCCTCCTTCTCCCTCCGCGGGCCTATCCCGCGGATGCCCCACCTCCGCGCCTTCTTCGACGGCAGGCGGTCGAGTCTTCGCCGCCTCTTTCGGCCCTTACGACGGGTGCAGGCCCATCCCGGGCCATCCTGTACAACTACCTGTGGGCTCTGAAGAGGCAGCGAGATTCACCCAAGGACGAGTAGTGGCAGCAATGTACCTATTTAAAATGTAATAGGACAAACTTTTGTTAGTTTCAAATATAATGAAATTTTGCTTACCTGAATTCCGATTGCACTCGATGCCTGCGTTACTTATGCATGAAATTTCTTTAATTCATCGATGTTCCACGAGTTTTCGAGTATCACGCCTTCCGATGTCGCTAGCCGCACAGACCCTGGTCGAGTCACTTTGACCACCGCGTAAGTACCTTCCCACTTGGGTGATAGCTTATTGTGATTTTCTTGCTTCTGCACCTTACGTAGTACTAAGTCCCCCGCGGCTAATGCTCTTTCCTGGATCCATTGGCCATGGTATCTGCGTAAGGCTTGTTGATACTTAGCTACTCGAATTGACACTCGATCTCTGTACTCCTCGAGTAGGTTCACATCCTCTGCCCGAGCCTGCTCTTGTTCCTCTTCCAAGTAGTTGTCCACTCGAGGTGATCTAAACGTTAACTTAGTCGGGAGCACTGCCTCTGAACCGTAGACTAAGAAAAATGGTGTTTCACTGGTGACTCGACTAATCGAAGTGCGAACATCCCATAGCACTGAGGGGAGCTCTATTGCCCATCAGGTTGAGTAGGCCCTGAGCCTATCGAACACACGAGTCTTGATTCCATGTAGGATTAAACCATTGGCACGTTCAACCTGACCGTTACTTTGAGGATGAGCTACGGAAGCGAAGCAAAGTTTGATACCCAATTCTTCGCAAAAGGCTATGAAAGCATTGCTTTTGAACTGACTACCATTGTCCATGATCACTCGATTAGGGATGTCAAATCGAGTAACAATGCTCCTCATGAACTTCTTAGCCACTTCAGAGATGATGTTCCTGACGGGTTCGGCCTCGGTCCACTTAGTGAACATGTCGATGGCCACAAACAAAAACTTGTAACCTCTTTGGGCTCTTGGGAACGTTCCCAAGATTTCCAAACCCCAGACAGAGAAAGGCCAAGATAGAGGAATAGTTTGCAGTGCCTGAGCTGGTCGGGTGGTTTGCTTGCCATAGAACTGGTAGCTCTCGCACTTTTTCACCAGCTCACAAGCATCCTGAAGGGCAGTCGGCCAATAGAACCCTTGTTGAAAAACTTTTCTGACTAAGGTGCGATAGGACGCATGGTTGCCACAGACGCCTCCATGGACATCGAGCAATATCTTATTGCCCCTCTTCCTGAGTAATGCACTTCATCAAGATTCCGTTACCCCCCTTTCAGTAGAGCTTGCCATCTACCAACGCATATAGCTTGGACTTACGTGCAATTTTCTCGGCTGTTATATCATCGTCAGGGAGCTCTCGACCTTCAAGGTAGGCTTAGAATGGAGTCATCCAAGTCACCACGCGTCGAGTAGTGCGACCGTGTCCGCAGCTTTCTACCTCACGACTCGACTGCACCACCGATCGAGTTGGGCAAAGATCGGCCTCCCATATCGGGGAGGTCGAAGGTTTGAGGAGATTCTCGATGAAGACTACTATGGGTGTTGGCGAACGAGACGGAGCGAGCCTGGCAAGTTCGTCGGCGACGGCATTGTCACATCGTCGGATGTGTGTTACCACGAGCCCTTCGAACTTGTGCTCCAGCTTGCGAACCTTGTTCAGATACGCCGTCATGTCGTCCGAGCACTGGTACTCATGCACCTGGTTTACGAGTAGCTGTGAGTCCCCTTTCACGCGTAGTCCTCTGACGCCAAGCGATGTGGCTATGCCCGTTGACCAGTCTGTCCTTGTCGAATATCTAAATATGGGGTACGTGTGCATGCCCAGTTTAAAAAGACCAAATCGTATATGCTCGGGAAAGGATAGAGGGACTCCGGATATCGTGGGCCCAGTGGGCCCAATTTCGGTGGGATACGATATACATGGAGAAGATAGTATCACATTAGGAAGGACTTGATCGAGTTTCCTGTTACGAGGAAAACCAACTCAAGTACGCCTGATATCTAAGGAAGTTTGGATACACGGTGAAGATGACGTGTCGATAGAATCTCCATCAGTTACGATCTGGGACTCCAAGATGGCTACGACTCGGATAAAGGCAGGGCTACCTCCACTATAAAAGGCGGGGGGTAGGCACCCTCAAGAGGGAGAGTGGATTTTTCTTCGGCGCCAAGCATCTCATAATCGCATAGTCAAGCAAGTGCTTTAGCCTAGGGTTCATACTCTTTGTACTTAGGCTTGAGTGTTTCGATCTGTACTTCATGCTCAACATACAAGCATCCACCACATAGGAAGTAGGGTTTTACTCCCCCGCTGTCGACTTTTGTAGTCGGCAATAAATTTATGGGGCAGGCGCTAGATCTCAAACTCGAAGGTCACACAAGACAAGGGTTTAGACAGGTTCAGGCCCTCGACGGTGGAGGTAATACCCTAATCCTGTGTGCTGGGATTATATGAATCTCTTGGATCTAAGATTGCTCAAAGCGCAATGTGCTCTGGGCGATATGCGATGTGTGTTGTGTTGAGGCTATTGTTCGATTCCTCTGGTGTTGCCTGCCCTCTCCCTTATATAATGGGGGTGGCGTGGCTTACAGAGTCCTGATCGGTCTAAGGGATTCCGATCGGTTACAGGATTCTAGTTGGTTACAGGATAGAGTTTACATCTTTATCTACCCTATTAACGACCCGGATTACAATCGTATCTTTTATATCTAAACATACATTCAACTGTCTATAGGATGTACCCCCTTGCGCACGGCAGCAAGGCTTAGCGCGGAGCTTATCCTTTGGGCCTTCCTCTCGGCCCTATCTTCCTCTCAGGCGATGCTGGGCCAGTTATGAAGACACCTGGTTTCATATATTCCACAGTAGCCCCCGAGTGATTCATGATCCGGTTGCTATATCTTTATCTGGGATTTAACTTGGATCCGTGCTTTCAGCTTCTAGCATAAACTTCTGACTGGTTTCTTCTTTGATTTGAATGTTTTTCTTCGTAGCAAGGGGATTATGAAGGACTCGAATATAACCTCCATGTTTTTTTTCACTGATCATAATCTTCAAGTGTCAATGCCAAACGATCTTCGAAGTCATTTTTGATTTCCCATGCCGATTCATTTTCCCACAAACCTCTTTGGATTCTGAAATGATCTTAACTCCAATTCTCCTCAGTTTTCGGTGTTACTGCATTTTCGCATTTACTTCAACCTTGCCGCATCGGCTATAAAAGGCGAACCAATGCTTCTGGGATGTATTCCTTCACGCTTAATCCTCCACCTTTCTGCTTCAAGCTTCTATCTTCTTCATGGGGATGAGGACCTACAAGGACGACCGGGACCCAGAGCTCACCGAGCTGTGGGAGGCCTACGACCGCGCCATGGCAGAATTGGCTGAGGAGGAGGCGGTCGCCCTCGACCGCACTGCCGTCGACACCTTCCTGGAGATCTTCCCTGCCCTCTACAGGGCTAGGGAGGCACTGGTGGAGGCGCTCGGCCGGGCGCGCCACGAAGAGGTCTAGGGCTCCCTGTAAATGTAATATTTTCCTAGGAATAATGCCTGGGGAATTTATATATAATAAAGAAGTACCTTTTCCAAGTATTCTCTATGATTGTCATTTGACGTAGCTTAGACCCAGCTTGGGGCGTTTCGAAGCTTGTATGGCTCTTTGATCTGGTGATATCTGTACCCGACTTACGTAGGATATACCTTAGGTCAGACGTAGGACATATTAAAATTTGCGCGGCTCTTGGCCAAGTGATTCCTATATCCGTCTGCTGTAGGATATAGCTCTGATCCGTCTTGGACATATCATGCTCACGTGGCTCTTGGCCGAGTGATACCCATATCCAACTGCTGTAGGATATAGCTTAGGCTCAACTTGGAGCATATCGGGATTTTCTTGGCTCATGGCCGAGTGATACCTGTATCCGACTGACGTAGGATATAGCTTAGGCTCAACTTGGAGCGTACCATACATACGTGGCTCTTGGCCGAGTGATACCCATATCTGACTGCTGTAGGATATAGCTTAGGCTCAACTTGGAGCGTATCATGCTTACGAGGATCTTGGCCGAGTGATACCCATATCCGACTGGTGTAGGATACAACTCTAGTCCAACTTGGGACATATCAAGGTTTTCTTGGCTCATGGCCGAGTGATGCCCATACCCGACTTACGTAGGATATAGCTTAGGCTCAACTTGGAGCGCATCACGATTACGTGGCTCTTGGCCGAGTGATACCCATATCCGACTGGTGTAGGATACAGCTTAGGCTCAATTTGGAGCGTATTGGGATTTTCTCAGCTCATGGCCGAGTGATACCTGTATCCGACTGGTGTTGGATACAGCTCTGGTCCGACTTGGGACATATCGAGGTTCATCCGAACGGTATATTCAGATCGCTTATTACGACGCACGACTTTTTCGACCCTCATGGGGCATACCATTGGATTCGTGCCCGTTTAGACTCAACTCGTGATATATGATTCCATCATGCGGTAACCACCTAGCGACCCAACATGGAGCATATCACAAGAAGATATTTTTAATCCGGACTGGATGACACCCACGTCTCGCTTAGTTCGATAAGTGGTTAAACATCCCATCGTGGGGAGCAACGTGTCCCAAACATGACTTGGTCAAACCATAACTGCCTCTGTATGTCAAGACGCCAGGCTAGTAAATCATTATGAAGCATAGAGTAGAGCTAGGGGTTCCACAATCTTTTTCCCGCTGTCTTGGCGAAAACCTAATTTTTCTCACCCTTTAAAGACTAAGCCAATGGTTCATTTTTCCCATCGCGCATTCCTGCCTCTTCTGCTTCCTTTGTCTCTCCGCCTTCTCCGCCGCTAGGGTTAACTACTGTTGCGATCGCATCCTTGCGCCGTTGTTGATCTTTTCCTCCAAAAATGTCTTCTCACTCCTCCAGAGACACCTCCTCGCCTCCTTCGCCGCAAGATTGGACCACTTCGATCACGATGGAGGAACGCCTTCAATTCATGGTGAATGACGGGGTTCTTCCGGCCCTTACTTTGATCTCTGCGCGACCAGCCGCAGGTGAATCCATCCCAACCCCCGTTCCGAAGATGTCATAGTCTTTGAATCATTCTTCCAGCGCGGGTTGAGCCTTCCTGCCTGCGCCTTTCTTCGCGGCCTTCTCTTCTTCAACGAAATCGAGTTGGTGGATTTGAATCCCAACTCCATCCTTCAGATCTCCCTTTTTGTTCATCTTTGCGAGGCCTTGTTGGGCATCCGCCCTCATTTCAATCTTTTTCATCATTTTTACCTTCTGAAGCCCTATCCCACAAAGAGCGACCCCAAGGTGATTAGGGGAGCCGGATTTCAGTTGTGGGAGGGTTTAAAGAAAAATTACTTTGCCATTCCCTTCAAAACCTCCAACAAAGGCTGGCACCGAGAATGGTTCTATTGTGCCAATCTTAAACCTTCTCTTCCCTCCTTTGTCAGGCGCCGGCCTAAAGTGTCCCTTTCTTGGGTATCCACCCCCAATGATGCCGACATGGACCAAGTGTATGATCTTCTGGCATTGATTGAGAAGTTGAAAGAAGACGGCCTGACGGGAGTCGGCCTGGCTCTTCATTTTGTTGCTCGCCGGGTATAGCCACTGAAGGAGCGTGTCCATCTGGGGTACGCATTTGAAGGGAAGGACGATCCGACCCGGGAACTTCCCGAAACATTGAAGAAGGAGCAGGTATGTGCTCGGGTAGGCGAATTCTTTATCCCGAGCGTCCATATATCCACCATCAGATGCCCGAAATCCTTCACCGCATCACACCCTCCTCCTGAGGTAAGCAAGTTTAGCTGATAAATTTTGACATTATTCTCTGAATGTCCTTTAACAGTTGTAACACTCCTTTCCAGGATCGCCGGGCTTTTTTCAGTGACGCGCCTCTCCCGGAGATGCCCGTTCATAAGGGCGCTGTCTTCAAACGACTCGTGCGCTCCCCGGCTGGAGACCCCGCCGCCAAGAAGGGGAAGAAAGCGATGACCAAGGACCCTACGAAGCCCCGGCGCCCGACTGGTGGCCCCAAGATTCAGGATCCACCAGCGCGAGCCCCAGTGCCTTCGGCCCCCCTTCCCCACGAGCCCGTGGTACAGCCGAGTCCTCTTCCGAGAGACTCGGCCAGTCGGGAGGAGCCCAGGGTTCCAGCTGATAGTGCCCCGAGTGGTCCCTCCGAGAGTGGCTCTGCCACCCGAAAGAACCCTCCAATGAAAATAAAGAAGTCCGACAGGTTGGATATCCTATCGACTCTTTATCTGACACATCTTGCCGGCTTATTCACTTATCAATCTTCTTGTAGGAATCCTTCGTATGATGTTCCTGTCGCGACACCGTCCAGGGCTCCCGAAGAGGCTAGGCCCCCGGAGGTTTATGTCTTGGTTGAGGGGGCCTCGCTCGGGGACACAGGAGTGCCCTCCGAGCCCCAGCCGCCTTCACCGACACCTCATGCTTCGGCATCGGGCCCTGCTGCTCAGGAGCCTGTCTTCCATCCATCCCCCGAGGTTGAAGAGATCTCCGGTTCTGCCGACTCCTGCTCGCCCCAAGCTCATAATGCAAGCTGTGTGGGTTGATGAGGAGGACGGCTTGAAGCTCCTGGACGACTCAGAGGAGGAGAGAGAGAGGAATGACTTTTACAGTCACGCCACCGCTTGTGCACGCCTGGCCTGGGTAAAATTTTCTCTACTCTCTCCGCCTTCTCGCTTATGTCGGTTAGCACGTAGTCACCTTTTCCTGTGATGATTACAGAAATTAGGGGAGCGCTCTAAAAAGAAGTCCGAGTACCTCCAGAAGATGCTCCCGGAGGTCCGGACGCGCCAGGAATATCTGGCCGAATTGGAGGAGATCAAGGCTGGTCATGCGGTACCGAGTGCATGAAACTCTTCTCGGAGGTCCAGCGCTGCGTGAAGAGCGGAAAACCCTGCGACAGGAGAAACTAGACATCGTTGGCTCTCTTCGAGGTAAATATTTCCTGGGCCACCCCGTGCTTTTGTTTAATCGTCCGGTCTTTGATTTCCTTATCTCCGTGACAGCTCGGGATTCCATTGTTGCGAAGCTTCAAGAACAACTCAAGGCCTCGGAGGCCTCCAAGTTGAAGTCAGAGAAGGAGCTAGAAGGTATGCTTAGTGGCTTGGCCCTCCCTTGCCTCCATCGTCTTCTTGGTACTTCTTAGTAACTTGTTTTGCTTGCAGATTATAAGTTCAAGACGCGTGCGCAATACACCGTTTTTAACGAGAAGGTTGAAGCCCTCGAAGCGTCTTGTACTAAGCTTTGCGAAGCCCCGGAGCCATTACTGAGCTTGCTTCATCCCGAAGGCAAGAGGCCGCTCGTGAGGACCGGGTTATCTCCTGGGCCTGCGAGAAGCCCCAAGGAGCTCAAGATACTCCCAAGGAAACGATGACCAACGGTGCATAGCCGTGCTCGGCGATCACCAAGTCGCTTCTATCCCGAGTGGATCTTGAAGCTATTAAGGACAGTTATGCCTGCAATGTGGATGAAGATCGGGCCGAGCCTCGGGAGGAAGTCAAGGATGCCTCTACTGGCTGTTGTAGAAACTACTGAGTATGTGAAATTTATAAAAATGTTTCTTTGGCCTTGCAAGTCTTTTTTTTAGAAATGCTATTATGCTTAATGAGGCCATTTGAGTGGTTTTTTGACGTATCATGTCTGACTAGTCCAACCCCCTGTGCTCGAGGCATGCTTCATGTCGCATGTCTTAGAGTCTTAAAAT